>OX421903.1:19998882-22872637 GCA_949128165.1 Lathronympha strigana | reverse complement strand
TATTTGTCGACAAGGGTGAACATGAGATCGGATTTGACCTATGTTATTCCTACGGGTGAAGACGCCACATATGTCGACACTGCGGTCGATAACTTCATAGAGGGACCCGATAATGCTAAGATGGATTCAGAACTTAATGTCTTGGTAACATCTACTCCGCAGAAAGTTTCCGGTAAGTAATTTTGATACGAGCATGTTTATTAGTCATTCCCTAATAATTTAATATTAATTGAACTCGTTGTCACACTTGTCCACCAAGTCCTGTTGTGTCTTGTCCTTAATAAATTAAGATTTGACACAAAATTGTTTTGCTCCCGTGATCGATTTTGTATAGCGAGAATCGGTAATATTTAGTATGAAACATCAGTACCGGGAACACACAACACCTAAAAAAACCGGCCAAGTGTGAGTCGGACTAGCCCACCGAGGGTCCGCACAAAGCATCCCCCCTGTCCCCCAGTCTGCGGCAATTATACGGTTTTCGGATTTTTTTCTGTACTTGTGCTACAAGCTATTGCTTTTTGCCAAATTTCGTGTTTCAACGGGATCCTTCCCGTTGACCTAGAAACACGAAACACGTAGGGTCCTCCCTATACCTACATTTTGATTCCCATTGCAAATGGTTGGGAAATGCGACATAAACGGCCGTATCTTTTGATTGCGTTGACGTAGAGGTTTGGTTTTTTCACAGCTTTATGGGACCGCAGACTTGTGTATGTGGTATTAATTTGAACTTGCTACCTTAACGCTTTCCGATATAGGTTCTTGCTTGACAGACAGACGGACGGACGGACAGCAAAGTGATCCTATAAGGGTTCCGTTTTCTCCTTTTGAGGTACGGAACCCTTATTAGATATACATATTTGAAGAATTCCGTTTATACTTTCCAGACGATAAACCCAAAAAAGAGAATGGCCAAGGAGACGAGTATACAGAGGTCGTAAGTTATTTTATCTAATTATTAAAATGGCAAAATTACTGTAGCTCTAGTTGTAGGTCAGTTTATGAATGAATTCATTCATAAATTGCCCATGCACTTTTGAACGCGTGTGTACATTCTTTTACCAATTAATCCTTTGTCAATTTTAGCAACCACATGAGTTGAATAACTCTACATCTCTATTCATAAACCACTTGTTTGACATAACCGACGTTGAACTAGGAATTAACGACCAGCTAAATCCTCTGCCGAATATCGAGTACAGCCAATTATTGCCTCCATTTATAAGTAACGTCATGGATTTTTACATGAATGCAGCACTTGATGCATTTCGTGCAACAGAGGACAACAAAGAAGAGAGTGGTGACAAACGTGTACGGATTTCCGGCAATTCTTCATTTTCTTACATTGACGAAGTACAAGAAGATTCTGGGAATGACGTAGTATTTTACGTCGATGACGTCATGGATGATGAACTACCATACTCCGAAGATGTTTATAATTTACCGCAAGACCCAATGACATCACAAATGGCGCTACAGGTATAAACCACATTATTTAAAATTTTCGGTTACATATAATTACGTACCCTCGTGATAGGCGTATATTATATAGGTATATAATGTGTTTTAACAGTGTTCTCTTGGCAAGGATACGAAGACCGAAAATTCGGAATTATATGAAAATACCTATCTTACTTTGAACCGTGAGTAAATATTTAAAATAATATAATTTTAGGATTAAATACTTACAAGTACTGGAGTGGTTATAGAGACTGACGATGCTAAGTTTTCTAGATTTTGATAGCACATTTCATAGATGCACAATATAAGGAAGACGTTTCTTTACACAGTAGTCGGATTTTGAAGGCTGCAACCAGCTTGTCAGACTATAGTTTCATTTGTTTTTTTTTTGTTTTTGAATATAATATAATATTTTTTGAATTTCAACTATCCTGTAGTGAGCGATTTTTTGAACAAGATGAGTTGATAACATAACTCAATTATATTTAATTATATTATACAATCTTCCATGTTACCCATTTCGTGCCGTAGCTGTAGCTGTAGGTCGTGGCCCACTAGATTGTTCAACCAGCCACGCAAAAAAAGAAGTGAAGAAAATAAATTGAGAAAAAATGTAAAAAAAACGAAACAAAACCAATTATACCTCTTATAATTATAAATATTGTCAGTATTTTTTTAACACACTATATAATAACCATAGGGGCCTAAAACATTGTGTACCTATAATAACTTACCATTTTAGAAGTATTTGTACTTAAATTAGTATAATCAAGGAATTTTATAATTAAAGTAAATGGTTTAGCAACCCTGCGGCCGATATCTTGAATTTCGAAGGAGAATCAAACAATGTTCGATGTCGGGCTACTGGGTCAAGTACGTATAACATCTTTATACTGTGATAACGTGGTTTAACGCTATATACTCGTACTTTAACTAGAGTATTTGTCACTGAAGAACAGACAGACAATAATAATTAACTTAAAATTTGGCTAGGTGATTACGATCAATGTTCTGATGAGGAAGAGTTTCCTGTACTAGAAGATCCAAGAGGGATGTTAATGCAAGAAATCGTACTGCTCACAGCGAATACTTCTAACGATACTGGTCGCTCAAACAACGAAACTGCGGAGGCTGCAGAGGATGAACATACCGTAATGTTTGAAATAATTAACTTTTATTGAACAGGTTGACAATACTATTTTTTCTACTCGCCGACTTTAATCTGCCAATTACGAGTACATAGACAAAACTATAAGCTCATACTTTTCGATATTAGACAGTCCAACTCAACTATAATATTTCATTTCGATACGCTGTAGGCAACTTTAATAGAACTTCATACAAATTCTATACTTATTTGCGATGCCGCCTGGGACTTTGCCGAGCGCGCGCGCCTCACGCCTGCGCCAACCGCGCCGGCCTGCCGGCCATCTTTTTGTGTAGTTTAGTGTGTCAGGCAGGCGGCATCGTAAATAAGTATAGAATTTGTATGAAGTTCTATTATAGTTGCCTACAGCGTATCGAAATGAGATATTATAGTTGAGTTGGACTGTCTAATATCGAAAAGTATGAGCTTATAGTTTTGTCTATGTACTCGTAATTGGCAGATTAAAGTCGGCGAGTAGAAAAAATTACTTTTAGTTATATTTTTGACTTTGAAAAGACGTCCTAAACTGTAAATGGTAAAAATATTTGAAGAGTTGAAGTACAAGCTTCATATGTATTGAACTTTTGACATTTCGAAAACTGACTTGATCTGCCGTTTATATGTAATACCAGGAAGCCACGCAAATCTAATATAAAAATAAAACCTTATATTTTCCATCGCCTTTTGTTTTTAAAGAAAAAATTAAACGCTACGTGCTTGGTCTATTTATTTCGTAAATGTATTGTACAAAGTTTAGCGTGTTCAACCATTTTACACAATGTCTCAGACAAGCATTCAGCGAGTTTAAAATGTCTTTGGGTTTCTTTTAGTCGACTTTGGTTATATTATTATTGAAATACCTTTGAGCAATTAAAATAATATGCTTTAGGACGATAAGGAGCAGCGGGAAGGTTTAGCTACGGGGTCCCGCAAGAGCGGGCTCGTTCGTCGGTGGCGGCTGCAAGGAGCCCGTTTCCTGGCCTGCATACGGGGCTGGTGGCGCCGCAAAGCTCCCGGGAAACGCAAGGTTGTTTTTATTTGGTTTCATAAATGCCTAATACGTTTGCCCGCACGAAGTAGGGCATTTGATTAAACTAGTATTTTTCGAAGGTAGGCACAGGTACCTGTCGTAGCTATCGCTATGAAGGCCGCATTAATATGTGACCCACTCATATACAAATAGGATTGTGTCAGATATTTTTGCAGCCTTCATAGAAGATATCGAAGATATCTACTATTGCAGGTGACTGTATGCTTTAACGATTTAGTCTAGATTCTCTAGAAGTCGTAACATACGTTAACTTTGTTTGAAGATTAAAATTAACGAGATGTTTGTATTACACGCCAACATAAATTACCTATTCATATTTTGATACGCGTGCGCAGATTACGTAGACGAGTTAACATGAGGTGATTAATAAGTAAAATGTCTAAATATTGTCTAGTGTACCTATACATATACTGCAAAATGCTACAACTCATGTTATATTTATTTATATTATAGGTAATCGAGAAGAGATTATGCGTAACCAGCAGATCTAACGAATATGTCCGAAATTGTAGTTTTTATGTATTTCTACTTAAAAGTTTACACGATAATGTGTACCTATGCTCGATTTGAGCCAATACCTATACTAACCTATGTCGTGACTTGATGTTTATAATTATAACTACCCGATGTCAACAGTTTGTTGTGATACTGGGGGCTTTTTTATGATTTTACCTACTGTACGCATTCCTACTATTCATGATTTAATTTAGTTGCTTAACTACTTTAGTGGTTGTGAATTTATTATGAGAGGTGTAATGCAAGGTCAAAGGTCCTGCTGCATTAGAGTCAAAAACATATATTTCTAAACTGCGTATGTCCTTTAAAGTAACTATGCGACTAAATACATTTTGTTAAATTATAGTTGTGATTACAAACTACCCATTTTTTAAATTAACAGTTTTGTGTTGGATGACAGGCTGGGGCATCCCTTGGGAAGCGGCCGCTCTCTCCGGGTGCGCGCCGCCGCTCCGCCAGCCTGCTGGACCAGCGCGTGCTGTCCACCGTGCCGTTCCACGCCAAGAGCAACACCATCAATGAGGCGCTCATCAACTCCCAGCACTGGATGGACTACACCTTCGAAGCCAAACCTAATTATTGTGGTGATGTCTAGTTGAAAGGCGATTTAGGTTTGATGAGTTATTTAAATGTTATGATATGTCTCCTTAACAAAATGTTTTGATTGAAAATAAATACTTAAAAATGGTATTTTGAAAAATAAGCGGTGCCTATTTAATTCGTTAGTCAGTGTAACGCTACTAATTTACTGCGTAATAATTACTAACTAATAATGGCGTTTATTTCAGGTTTAGAATCAAATTGGATACTTATCTAATATTACCAATTATATTACCATTGCATTTTAGTAAACTTTGTTTTTTTTTTAAGGAGGGACATACGAGTATATACGTGACTAACGTTAGTAACCGGGGAGTTAGTTGCATTCATACATTCACATATACATAGTTTTATTTGAACAATTTTGTTTAGCGACGGTATTGCTATTAAATCAATCAGCGCGGGTCGAGCAGGTAGCTGTCGAACACCTCGATTTCCGAAAGAGATCCGATCGAAATAGTTATCGTACATGTAGATTTATCATTGGAATAGGCGTGCGGTCGATGCGTTTTGGCGAGGGCGGGCGGGAACGCTCCTGGTCTCGCTCGCGCCCGTGCGAGGGGCGCTTGCCCGAAGCGGCCGCGGCGACGGACCGACTCCGCTGAAAATAGAACGGTCGCGGATTCCTGGGCTAAATCTCAAATATCCAGACGGGTGCGCCATCTAAGCCAGTTAAAACAGTACCGCGAAAAGTTCCCGAGCCCCACTTCTTGTCTGAACGTTCGCCAGTGAAGACCGGGAGGGAACCAACTACCACCACACAAAATGGTGAGTCACTCCTGACGTCAGTGAAATTGTGATTAAGGAGTACAGTGAAAAACGGACAGTTAGCTCAGCAAGTGATATATATCCGACGCGCGTTCTATCCTCGCGTAAAATATTCCACAGACCGGAAGTTTCTCAAAGTTCTGCAGCGGCCAGCACATAGAACCACGTTTAAAATCAGTGTTGTGCTTAAGAAAAAGTGAATTAACATGGTATTGTATGCTTGGACAGATAACTCAAACACTCAGTGCCCTGACGCTACCACACAACTAATCCTACACATAGCATGATACCATTGAACATGAAAAGTAACGAAATGTTTTTCGTCATTTTCAGAGCGACCTCAGCAAGAACGACGTCGATAGTGAGTATACCTCTTGATACTTCTACTAACCCTTCTTTAGCGGAACAGTTCACCGCCGCATAGATCTCACAGTTTTGTACCGACTTTTGGGCATTAAGATGACATAACTATATGCGTCGGTCCAAACATTGACTGTTGTGAATGGTCGCAAAATGAATGTAATGCGAGCGATCATCGTAACATCTAAGTATAGAATCGTTTCTCTAATAAGGTTCGCGTAATCGTTGCTAAGAGATGCCGGTGGAGCGGCATTGGCATGGCCACGCTGCGCGCTGCGTTCTAAATTTATCCGGCGGTCACGTGGCGCGCGGCCCGCCCGCCCAAACAGAGAAACTCCGCTCAAATTTCACTGCAACCCTGCCTTACGTTTTCGGCGCCCGGCCAAAATCACCTGCGTCTGCGTATACGGATATTCTCTCGTCATACTCGCCGTTTACAATTTAGCTTCCTGTCAATATCAAGGTCATCGTATGCTGTCGATCAGCTGATCCATGTGTATGCACCGGGTTAATATGGTATACCATAAAGCATTCGTTCAAATTAATAATCATAAGTTTTTCCTAATATTTCTAAAAATTCAAAATAAGAAATTACTTTAAATTTCATTATAAAGATACAATAAGTGCACAAAAAATATTACAAGCCCATAACTACGACTTGACGGTTTGTGAAGATAATAAGTTATTATTTTGATTGAAAAATT
The DNA here is from genome assembly GCA_949128165.1 of Lathronympha strigana. Classification (NCBI taxonomy): domain Eukaryota; kingdom Metazoa; phylum Arthropoda; class Insecta; order Lepidoptera; family Tortricidae; genus Lathronympha; species Lathronympha strigana. The sequence goes on along the minus strand of OX421903.1, from coordinate 22,866,027 downwards.
GGGCTATCTATTCAAGTTTTATGATTTAATTTTAAAATTATTGGGTTAATTAATAATTATATCTGTGGGTCAAATATTGCAAGCAATATCCGAATCTATTGATGGCTGATTGAGCTGGATTTTGAATACACATCCACGTAGCTTCGAAGGCAATGCAATGCTATTCATTGTACAGTCAACCAATTGGAACCCTAGGCTAAGTGTGGGACTATGTCATATTGATGCTATAAGTCAAATTGTAAGAAATCTCTTACTGCTTGTCATGTTGACCTGGTTCTATAGTGGCTTAGGGTTCCAATTGATTGACTGTAGGTACCTGATCTGGTGATGATGGAGGACTAAGATAGCCATCCAAGTTTTGTAATAAATAAATGCAAACTCGTTGAGATTTATCTGTATAATCTTTTGATTCGTTGATTGAAAAGTACCTACCTAGCAGATAATTGACTTAGGCCCACTTGCACAGAGTTAGCCGCTATCCTGGAGTTAAGTTGTCATATTCCATACCTAAAAAAATCTCTTAACTCTGGTTGGTGCTAGTGGCCCATGAAACTTTGTAGTGCAGTTTTTTTGTCAAAAGATACCTATCTAAAGTTTTGATTAATATTCTGACAGCGTTGTAGTTGATTTAGCATTCAACAGAGTTTAACATAAGAAAGAAGTTCAAAGGAGTTCGCCTTGTGCCACAATTAGGGCACAGAGCTACACTCTAAAATTAGACTGTGAGTCAGAAGTCGACACAGAGAATATATCGAAACTTGCGAGAAAAGAACATATTTTCGGCGAAGAATGTCCGCCCACGCGGGCGCGCCCATGGTGTCTTGACTCGTGCAAATACAATAGATTATTCTGGAATGATTTGCGTAATTATAGTATTGAGTCACTGTTTAATTTAACTAACATCGATATAGATGTCCAATCGTATTGGCATGCTGACCTTTTCGTGCGGGTTAGTGTACACTAGTTAAATCATAATACCGATGCAAATCTTATTACAATAAATATTTAGTACTTTATTAATAAACTGAAAACTTGTACACACTGTTTCGGAAGTTAATTTTCTTTTACTTTTAATTTAAATTGGCGTTCAGCCTTCTCACTTAAGTAGTTACGAGGCTGTTGCTACCGTTCTAACATATTAGAGACATTGCGGTGAATATTACTTAAGTCAGTCACATAAATTCTTCAAATAAACACTCTAACAGTACGTTTGATTAATTAGACTTCAATGTTGATGATAAACTTGTTCGAGGCAAATGCTGCGAGGGAAATGTAAGACTTAGGTAATTGAAGTTTCAAAATCTCACCTGTCTCAAGGATGATTCGTCAATATGGTATCAAAGTTTTATCAAAGTCAAGTTTATATTTTTAAAGCTCAAATAAGCCTCCATGTCGTGTGGGATAGTGGAATCAGCATAATAACAAGTACAAAATGTTCCCAGGGGCATCCTTTGCCTTCTCCATCTACGATTTCGACGGCAGTGGCAAGGTGGACGCGTTCAACCTCGGCGATGTCCTGAGGGCGCTCAACTTCAACCCCACACTTGCCACCATCGAGAAGCTCGGCGGCACCAAGAAGAAAGGCGAGAAGCTCCTTACTGTGAGTTCGGTTTCGTAAAATGTTACTAATGAATCTTGGGGTTATCAATATTTGTCTTAACACGTGAAATGTTTTCGGTGCAGTGCAAATCACTTCGTGAAAATTTTACATTACACCGATGTATATAATGAAATCGTCGTTCTACACGGTTTCCTTTTTCACGGCTATGGCTATAGTATGGCTTGGCCAGGGTTTGTTCTTATAAGCATAGTTAGAGATAATCATACCTACTGTCTCTTTTGTACCCCAGTATTACCACCCCAAAAGAAAGGGATGGTTACAGTGTTTTTGTTCTACCTGTGGTTCTACTGTTACTGTATACGTTGGACGGCCAAACTATAACGGCGTCTATACCTACATATGCATGCCGAGTTGATAGTGTTTATCTAAATTTCAAATAAACTGTTATTGAAAAGAAAATATATTGTTATCCGCAAAATAAAATTTTGAGCGGTGACTAATTTCCATTTCTGAATTGCAGGTTGAAGAGTTCCTTCCCATCTACGCGGCAGCGAAAAAGGACAAAGACCAGGGAGGTTACGAAGACTTCCTGGAATGTATGAAGCTGTACGACAAGAACGAGAACGGCATGATGCTTGGTGCTGAGCTTACACACACACTTCTCGCGTTAGGTGAGTTCGTGTTTAGCTTATCTGCTATCTTATTATTATGTATTAGTAGGGTTAATAAACGAAAAAATGCCTAATCTTTAAATGAAATGATTAATTTGTCGGAAAGGTACTGCCGATCAAATATATTTGGACGCTTGCGTTTCATTTTGTCCTTCAAATGACTTATTGTCAAATTATTCCTTTTGCTCCTTATTATTTGTGCTACTTTTATGATCCGCTATTGCCGTAAGTAAATAAGAAACGTGAAACAAAACATTTGAGACGAAAATGTTGGAACTTCTCTTGTTCTTATTATTATCCGTTCCATAGCACTGAATTGGAGAGGGATTAATAACACATGTCATGCATGACGCCTGTTTGTTTCACCAACAGCACACAAACTTGTCCATTAGAAACATTTAAGTACGTCTTAATGACAGTCAAACTGCTGCTTCGGCACAACAGGACCTGGATGGTCGCAATCATTGTCGTGGATCGTCGTTCCAGATGGTTCTTGTAACCGATACCTATATCGGTGTAGACCCTTTTCGAATATTTAAAAACAATATCTATACATACGTCAAATATATCGAATAGAGCTGTTATCATTGCAGCATACATTCTTGTGCGACACTACATAATGTTAGTTTAGACATTTGTGTAAGTTGTACGGTTTTCATTATAGTATCTAGGTAAAACAACTGAAATTCATATCTGGAGACCGAAATAGATTAGACACAATCATATAGATTTGTATAACTATTTGTGAACGTTGGCTCTATGCCATATTTCATAGGTAAAGAGATTGGCGTAGCGAAGGTATAAATATTGTTTGTCTTATTGACTCTTCAGATCTTATCCCAGGAAAATGACAATACACTCAAAAATAAATTATAGTAGATTACATGCCAAGGCCGTGTAAGTGGGAAATGCCTCGGACCTCATGTATTTGTCGGCCGAGCCGAAGCCGAGGTCGACTAACATGTAATCCGAGGCTTTCCCATTTACAGGCCGAGGTTTGTATACTATTTTTCAGCCCGACGGAGCCGGTAGGCGGCAATTTAGTTTTGCGTAAAGTGGCGCTTACCGACCGGAGGGCTGAAAAATATTTTACTTTTATCAACTTATACAGTATGTAAACTAACGAAAACCATTTCTTGAAACTCGATGATGGGATTGATGGGGAACTGGAGAACATTGCAATGACGTGCCTTTTTCGTGGTTAAGTGACCATGTTTATTTGTTTGAAATCACTAAATGAATTTGTTGAGTAAGTACCTGCTGTTTGCTGTCGGTTAATGGTATTTATAACCAGACCCCGTTATCAGTGGTGAAAAATCATTGAAACCAAGGGTTGGCAAAACTACCTATCCTAAAATCGCCTTCGGTACAGAACTTCGCCTTAACAAATTTTTTAACCATAAATCGTAAAATTCAAGTACCTCAGGTCATTTAACGCGTACAATTTGAAATGAGTAGGTATATACATAATTTTCTTGATCATATTTTATTACAATAGGCGAAATTGGGAAACAAAGGCGAAATAAGGATATATGACGGTTTTTATTTTTAAAATTAAAACTGCTTGTTTCACTACATTTAACAAGAAAAATATTATTTGTAATGTGTTTTGCATAGCTTACAATTTGCAAGGATTTCAGACTTCATGTAATTTTGGCAACCCTCGTTTCAATAAATTTTCACCACTTTACGTGTTTGATTTGTGACAGTGCATGCGTCACAAAAAATTGCGTGTTAAGTACTGTTGATACGTAACTAGGGGAAACTGATCAACATTTACGTTGCCATGGGCACGGTCATGCGCTGTTTAATGAGTAACCTAGGAAATAATTTAAATAATAGCCGTAGTGATTAGCAACCCGCAAGTGTATTGTTTACTTGAAACTGCATTCAGACATCAACATGCTTTGACGCCTGTCTGTCAGTTCATAATTTAGGAGATATTATTTATAACAACTATAACATCGTAAATAAACTAGTGGCGCTGTGAGCTCTAGATCTAGCAGGGCGGTAATTGGCACAAAGGCCCTCAGCGCCACCTTTGTGCTGCCATTTAAAAAAAATCCAAAAACTGATTTGACAAAAAAGAAGTAAATGACGAACTTGCTTATAAATTTCACAATAATTGGTAAATCAATGTTGGCTGGCAGCTGGACACACGAAAGCATTTTTGCTCAAGCTGAAACGGAGACGCTTCGCTCGCTCGGTCAATAATACAGGGCAGTTGAAAACAATACTAAAAAACAATTTTTTTATTACCTTACGCTCATTTTTCTGATCTAAACATTAACGGATTTCATTAAATGGTTTTCGTTAGTTTAGGTACATACTGTATACCAGTAACTTAATTGGGTCAGAAGTAAATAGCATACAATATAATAACTTTCTTGTAATCAGCTGATTTCGTATAATAGGTGTTTACCGACCAACAATATGAAACTGGAACTAAATAGATGTCTCACGCAGGCAAATAGCTAAAAAACAAAGTGTTTTCTCTGTGTAACTATTTATACCTCTTGCGATACTGAATAACAAACATTGCCACCAGGTGAGAAGCTTGAAGACAAAGAAGTCGATGAGGTCGTCAAGGACTGCATGGACCCGGAGGATGACGACGGCATGATTCCCTATGCGCGTGAGTATCTTTCACTAACTTGAACAAATGTAGTCTTTTAATTTTTTGTTTTTTAGGTCCCATATCAGAACATAGGTAGTGTTCATTTATATACCTAAACATGGGCGCGTAGTTTCAATCCGTTCATCCGTGAAACATCGTTGATACGATTTATTGATAAACACAGGTTTTTTACACTTGTATTTAATGTACAGATCGATTCAAGAAAGCTGGTGCGGAAAATGTATGAAACTGTCATTGATTTCATAGACATTCCGCGCCACCTTTGGTGAATCAATCTGTATTTAGTTAATTCTTAGGACTGAAAGAATGTGCCCCTTATCATTTTACTTTAGTGTAAATAGAGTTTGGAATTTAGAAATCTTAAAAATAGCAAACACCTACGTAGATTGATGTAACTCATTGCACACGTGCACCTACATAGTAGTCATTAATGGTTTATGTTAGAGTCCCCATACTTATTCCTACTAATGCAAAAGCCTACACCTTTATTAGGTTAAAAACAACTAATGTAGATAAAAATTTAGAAATTTAATAATCCACTGTGAAACCAGTTATAGTTTTATGTTCCTTAGTTTGCAATGATGAAATTAATTATTTTTTTAAGACGCATGTGTAGTTTCGTGCGATGTGTGTGTGCCCCTGTTTTACCTTTTATCCATTTACAGCATTCCTGAAGAAGGTGATGGCGTAGAAGATTCACGTCCCGTCATATCTTTAGTTATAAGATCGTAAGTGGTAATACATTACAATAAAAGGGTGCCGCTATCGCTGTTCTTCGTTCGTGCTTTGCTTGTACATTTTTCTTGCTATTTTATTGGAATACGGAGTCCGTTTTAAACCACAGGTGAAGTTTCCATTTATAATAACTTCCAGGATACCAATGAACTGTAACATTTCAATAATATTCTCATGCTGTCCATGTTTCTTCTAAGCTCTTCTCAAAGAGTTGCTATTATTCTTTGTTGTAATTTTCTGTGTGTAGCTTCTTATCATGTTTATCTCTTCATATTCAAAAACGTTTGAATTGTTCTCAGTAGGTTATAACTATTAGCTGTTGGTCATGTCATAGTACATTACGATACAGGGGCGAAAAAGAGGAATGGCCCTTTGAATATTCGACGCAGGCACGTTAAGTGGTCATTATCGCTCTAGGGCGGTAATGAAGCACCATGTGTACTGTAAACTGTATACTAATCATTTATAGCCAACCGGCTACTGTAAGCCCGCAGGGCTGTGATAACCTACTGGAAATAAATTAATTCATGTACTTAACACATTCCAGCGCCGGAATATTAGTGTTTGTGTCATATGAATATTAATTATATTTTTTTGGTATTTCAGCTTTCCTACAAAAAATGTGCGACAAATGCCTTGCCTCGGATGAGCCTGCGGAGGGCTAAGGGCGGCTGCAGGCGCACGTCCCGCTGCCGATGCCGTCTTGCGACCAACTACGACTACCCGTATTCAACATCTCACATACGGATCATCCCCCTTTTTTATACGACGCAACAACACCTACCAAATTGTACAACTATCTATCTATCGACTGTATGTACATACTTAAAGTAAGATTAAATTACTGTGAAACACGTTGTACGTGTCTTTTAAATTTATTACTATTTATTAAGTACATTTTATAATGACAATAACATAAAAAGCCGTAAATTATTTTATAATAAACTGATAAATATTCAGTCTTTTGTTATCTTCTATTACTTTCGGCATAGAGTTATTAGCTGTAAAAGAGTTGTAAAGTCTATGAAAAAAATCGCTGTAAGTAAATAAACATACTTGAAATATGATACCGTAAACTATGTGGATGCTTTAGTTGTCTCTTGTCACTGTCGGGCATGCCGATTATACAAACAAATATGAATGCCGCATAGCGACATTTACTTACTTGCTAAACTCGGGTACAATATTTTTCTTCGACTTAATAACTCTTCTACAATCGATAACTGCTTTCGATTAGTTAAAGAATACCCGATTTTAAATTTACTTCTAATTCCCTAGTCCTATCCCAAAAGCTAAAAAAAGTAATACCCACGTACTTAGTTACTATGTATTATAAATCTTTGACAATAGAGGATTACCACATTATGGCTGAGACATTCTCGATTCAAGCCTAGTCGGTGATTTTTTATTTATTAATATTTATTTAAGATTTCAGAAACAACAAAGCTCAGAGTTTTGTGTATTTAAAAAACTATCAAAGAAGGTTGGTAATATCCTCAAAATCCAAAGTGAGTGAGTGATAGAGATCGACTATAAATAACAGTGGATTGCTTATGTGTTCGTATCGATAGAGTCCGATAGAGCTAAGTTTTAGGTACATGAATAACGGCCATACACACAAGAAAGTCTGTGCGAACAGCGTCAGTTGACAGTTTAGAACCGCACATGCGTGCACAACTTACACTGTCGCCTGTCAGGCTGTCACTCCATACCAGACCCTGTTATCAGTGGTGAAAACTCATTGAAACCAAGGGTTGGCAAAACTACCTATCCTAAAATCGCCTTCGGTACATAACTTCGCCTTAACAAATGTTTAATATTTTTTTAACCTTAAATGGTAAAAATCTAGTAAGGTCATTCAACGCGTATAATTTGAAATGAGTAAATACCTACATAATTTTCTTGATCATATTACAGTAGGCGAAATTGGGGAACAAAGGCGAAATAAAGATAAATGACGGTTTTTATTTTTTTAATTAAAACTGCTTGTTTCACTACGTTTAACCAGAAATATATTATTTGTAATGTGTTTTACATAAATTCAAATTTACATATTTTACTAAGGCGAAGTTATGTTCAACAGGCGAATTAAAGATTTCAGACTTCATGTAATTTTGGCAACCCTCGTTTCAATGAATTTTCACCACTGATAACGGGGTCTGCTCCATACATTCAGTCGCGGCCAATGTACCCGCGCGCGAGAACGTAACATATGCCCCGCCAGGAATCGTTACCGGTATAACTAAAAATATATATTTTGTTTACATATTGACCAATTTGAAAAACGCAAAATGCCCTATACGCATAATGCCAAATCGAGCAACCAGACGCAAAATTACCTAAGTTAATAATTAAGCATAGTGACCAAACGCATATTTGTTGTAAAATACGGTAGAGTCCATCTACGCTAAGTTTCCTAGATTATGATAGAGACTGTGAAAGTATTAAGTAAACGTCATAATTTCATAGAAGTTTGGAGTTTAACCCTTTAACCATTATTTTTTTCTGAGCAACAATTTGGAAATTTTAAAAGCACGTACGATTTATGTAATTTTTTTAATGAATTTCCAGCTAAAAAAAGTTTTTTTTTTCGTTTGCCATTTCCAAGTTACAAGACGGCAATATTTTTGCCATTGTCGGTCACTGATAGCCATAAAGTATCCATTTTCATACTGTAACTGAAAGTTTAATTTTTTTTTAAAGCTAACTAGCTTCAATGTTTAAAAGCATTAATTTGACGATTGAAATATAAGAATTCTAATGATCAAGATACGCCCAACGCGCCATCGCCACGTCCAACAATTATTTTTAAAGATATTTTTGTTCAAATGTTGATATTATCAAAATGTCTAAGATCTAGCCAAAGAATTAACATTTTATAAGAGATGTAATAACTTTTATGGGCTCACCTTTTTTTGAAGGTTTATACGAGTATATTCTTCAATGCGAACTAAAATTTATATAAACTAACATAACATTCATTGAGAAAAAAAATTAAATATCTGGGTTGTATGACGGCAAATATCTTGCCGTTACCCACTAAAGGGTTAAAATAAGACTTTAAAGTTTGACAGTTCATTTGCTCGGAAGAGATAACGTGGTTTAACTCTAGGTGCGTTAGGTGTACTCTATATACTTCAAAAAACTATATGAAAATCCCGACCTATCAAAACTCCGACCTGTCAAAACTCCGATAATCAAAATTCCGAGTCATGAAAGCACGAATATTTAAAATTTTATTTTTAGAAATGTTTACTTTCGGAATTAGGTACATACCTATAGGTACTGAATACGTATCAGATTCGGAATTACCTATGTTAATCGGAATTTTAAATATTCGTGTTTTATAAGTTGGAATTTTGATGATCGGAGTTTTGATAGGTCGGGATTATAAAATTCGGGATTTTGATATATAGGATTTATTATAATGTCCCGATTTTAATAAATCCTAAGAAAAAGTTGAGGACAGAATTAGAAAAAAAAGGATTGGTTATTAAAAAGTTGCAGTAATAGTCTTAACGCGTGTTGGTCAATTTGCGTATGTCATTCTGCGTGTTAATTGAAATGTTCGTTCTGCGTATTGGTTCATATGCGTAGAGATGACTAAATATTTAAATGTTTTCCAGAACTGTTAATAATTTTTGGATATTCTAATATGGTAATTAGGTGACAACAATAATTCGTGAGATTTATTAGCTGAATGGTTGTTGTTAGGTAATATATGTTAATGAATATTTTAGTTATTGTTGCGGTTTTTAATGAACATATTAACATTTTATGAGTTCACAACCAAGATTAATAATAGGCGGTCTTATCACTAATAGGGGCATTCCATGAGAAGTCCCTTACAAAATTCGATTCTTCAAATGCTTCTGAAAACGCTAAGAAAGCGATTTTGTGTCTGATTTCATGACTTGGCCAACAAATTGGCAGTATATTCTCAGTGAGCGACATTATCGTGGAATGCAGCAATTAGCGATCTCTTCCAGACCACCTTAGGGGTAGCGGAGCAAACGAAACATAAATACAAATAATGAGTAGAGGGTGCACAAGCTAACGGAACTAAAACAATAAAAACAAGTTAACAGATGAATAAATACACCCAAAACATATTGATAAATAAATAAATAATATTGGACATTCTTACACAAATTGACTAAGTCCCGCAGTAAGCTCAAGAAGGCTTGTGTTACGGGTACTAAAATAAATATACATACACAAAGAGTTAAAATAGATAAGTACGGAACAAGTTGAACAGGTCATATACATCCGGGCAATCCGTTTGTCTATCGGGCATCCGCCGGGCAAATCTGCCATACATTGATTGGCAGATCCGGCGGATATGCCCAAATGTATATGAGCGGCCTTAGCGTGTAGTAATTTAGTTCTCACGCCCTATTGCAATTATACCCATTTTTTTCGGTTCCGTAGTAGGCTTGTAGTTTCGCTATGTCCTGTCTGTCTGGACGCCTGCAATTGAGCTGCAAATGTATGTCAAGTTAGGTTCTTTTCTAATTTGTGAATAATCAGAAATAATTATACTTGCTGCATATTTCTTTCGCTAGTACAACCAGTCGACACTCCCAAAAAAGGGATGAATATATTATTTTTCCGCGGTTACTGGCAAATCTGGTTTGCCACACTATAACCTCCCGCCATTGAGGGGATGATTTTTCTTACTTCATCTCCATTATGGTGGGTGTGTCATGATCATCTTCGGGATGTTGAATAAGACTTTCGAAGAGGTTAAAAAACGACATAATAAAGATAGAAAAATATATGCTCCTCTAACTCTTGGAGCGTGGGTCAAAAAATACGAAAAAAAATCTTGAAATTTTAAAATAACGCCGAAAGCTGAGCGCAAACGATCGGCGCTAATTGCTGGCCACATACGAACGAGTATATCCGCCGGATCTGCCAATCAATGGCCGGCCATATACGTTCGGGCAATCCGTCGGATCTCCATTGTGAGTATGTCCGCCGGGCATCCACCAGACAAAAGGCGTTTTATTTCTTACTGGGTTATTCCTTACCTTTATCTTTTGGTAAGTAAAATTTATTACAATAAAATCTGGCGGCCATCAACTTAATGAAAACTGTTTTAGAGAAATTAGATGTAAAACTATTAAATTAGATATAAAAACTATTTTTTATTTTAAAAAAGTTATGTTGTTATAAGTATGTTGCTTATAGTCATGTTCTATGGCGCCTTATAGTCAATCCTCAAAGTTATGCACTTCAAAAAACGCGACTACTCTACAACACGGCTATACTTTGAGTCCAAAGTGCTCTCTGTAAGGCAGATAATAGCTAATTGGTACAATTTTGCGGCAGCATTCTCTAGTGCCATTTAATAATATTAATGTCCAAAAACGACTGGGACTCCCTGTGCGTAAAACTATATCCTGCTGTACAGCGTTTGGTCGTCGACAATAGAATCTCAGGGCGCACGTGTGTATAACAAAATTAATAATTTAATATTAATTTATATACTTTGATTTTAACTTCCCGCCTTCCTAGGCGGATATAGTTTTAAGGTTTATGATTACCGCTACCGCTAGCAATTATTTTATTGAGTGTACAGTTAAAAGTCGAGTAGAGCTGTACAGAAAATCAAACATCCAATTTAAAAAAAAATCAGATGAAAAGAAGAATACTCTAGATAAGTTTAAAAAAATGAAAATCTGTTGGGGTGTCTGAGGTTTTGAGTGATAACAGAAAAAGGGTGAATAACGGCACTTACGGCCTTTTGTAATAAATGTTTTTTTGGCAAAAATTCAAAAACAGTTTGAGCAATTAAATTTATTCAAAATAATTTTCGTGGTAAGATCGTCTTATATCCTATCTTTCTGAATTTTTTCAGATTTTTTAGACCATCCATTCAAAAGTTAGAGGGGACGACGAGGACGACACACTTTTCAGACTTTCAGAGCGATTATTTCCGAAAATATTAGATCAATCAATTTTTTGTTTGATAAACCTTTAAGTTATTTCTTAAGGCCTGTCCGATGATGTGCCACTGTGGCACATCATCGGTGGCTGTACTTGTGACAAGTACATATTTGGCAAAATATTTTTTTTACATTTAGTTACATGTAGGTATGCCCCTCTCCCCTAAACATATGTTTTTTCGTAATTTATAGGCAAAACTAAGTAGCGGCGCACGAAATACACTTCTAGCTGTAATATTATTACCATATGCTGTATAGTTACTGAGTAAAACCGCTGTGACAAACGGACGGACGGACAGACGGACTGGACGAAACTAGTAGGGTTCCGTTTTAGCCATTTTGGCTACGGAATCCTAAAAAGGAGTATTTTCGCAGCTCTTACGACTTAACCGAGAAGATTCCTTTTTTTTTTGCAAAAAATCATAAATGGCTTAATTGACCAAGTTCAAAATAATTTTCCTTGAAAGTCTTCATAAAGCTCTAAAAATATTTACTTTATCAAACAATGTTTTTAGCAAATCCCTACACTTTTCAAATACCTACCTATCTAATGGTAATTCACGCTTAAGGGTTTAAACGAAAAAAAAAACACGCCCAACTTAACGTGTATGGGAGGTACTCTAAAAGGGTTTTTAGGGTTTTTTTTCACCTTGTTTGTCGGTATGATTGATTTGTATCTTCATACCAAATGACAGCTTTCTAGTACGAAAAAAAAATTGCTTTCACTCGGCTAACTTGAAACGTCTATCATATTATAACATCGTCGATTAAGAAACCAAAAAATGTGGGCTCTGAATTGTTTATTTTAAATAGATGGACATATACTTTTGTCAAGTTTGAACTATACGCGGGTATATTTACGCACAGGCACGCGCGTAAATTTGATCGAAACTATGTCGAGCGAAATTTCACAAAAATATGTGTGACCCGCTTTAAATATTATTAAAATATGTCAAATGAAAAAAAAAGCCGTTTATGAAATGTGAGTCACTAATTCAGAATGGTGCTTAACTGGGCAATGCCCGCTCAGGGTTCGTTGCCAAAATGATTGTTTATTTTTCACACGCCAAACAATATCATTACATTGCTTTACAAACTTAACTTTATTTTGTAGGATCTAAGGTTTATTTTTAAGTCTAACATCTGAGTAAGATACGAGAACGACAAATTACGCAGCTGAAATCCACCCCCACAGTAGCCAAAGAAAATGGCGCGGAAATGTTTTGCCGGCATCAATACAACGCGTTCGGGTCAATTCGGCCACGATCGCGGCACTTCGGGAAAATGAAGCTGCAAAATAATGTTGCTAGCGTTTCGTTTATCTTCATTCTCCTCGTTTTTGCGGTAAGCAATATTTAAAGAGATTCATTTGTAGTTATTATATATTCAATTTGTAAATTTAAATTTAATAAACAATGGAGAATACATTGTACAATAGGTATACAGCGTGTATTTTTAATATTGCCTCAAATTTAACCAGATATAGGCTTTCGTGCAATGAACAGATATTGCAAGGTAATTTTAAGTTATTATTAACCATTAAAGCTTAATGATTTTTTTTAAATTAATCAGGTAGTGCATTTTTATATTCTTTATGGTAACATCAACAAAAAAAAACGGCCAAGTGCGAGTTGGCTCGCGCACCGAGAATTCCGTATAAACATTATGTTGCCACTACACTTAGAAGTAGAAATTTGAAGTCAGTAACATGTATCGACAGATTGGGTCAGTCGTTTGTACGGCATGGAGTTAGTACGCGAGTTTGTTTTTCCTTAATATTTTTTTATGACGTAAACAATATTTTTTACTTTAGTTATAGGACAGTACTTTAGCATATCACATAAATTAAATGAAAAAAAAAAAACAATCTAAGTTGGTAAATTTCAACAACATCCACATATTGTTATAGCTTTACTTCTAATTCTCTTATTATTTCATACATAGTTGCATTTTATCATTATAATAAAGTGAGAAAACGGTCACAAATGTTTTACGTAAACAAGTTACCGCGGCGCGCTATTATTATGATATTGCTTTTTAACGCATAAGTTATTATGCGGCTAAAACAGCGCACTTTGTTTGAAAAAAAAACTTCCTAATCCGACAAAATTTGAATGTATTGTCTGTGTACGTAACTTAGTCTCGTAGGGTACAAATTTAACTTGATGGGGTTATCTCATTACCGAACTAGTTCTATAATATAATGAAAAAGTACATGCGTTTAATATCTTGGATTATGAGCCTAATGGTGCTTTTACTTGCTCGGGCTCTCGGCCGAATGATTCGGCCCACCCTAGTACACGCTCATTCGAGACAGACTATATAGATAAAATTTAAGCCAGACCATAGACAATTTAAGCTTTTTCAGGTAGTTTCGGTGAGTTAAACGGTGTTTTAAATAGCTTTGGTTATTGAAACTATTTAAGACACTTTTTAAATAGCTTTATCCGAAGTGAAATTATTTAAGACACCTTTTAACTCAACCAAACTACCTGAAAAAGTACTTAAATTGTCTCTGGTCTGGCTTAAGTTTTCTCTATATAGTCTGTCTCGAATCATCGTGTACTAACATGGCCGAAACATTCGGCCGAGAGCCCGAGCATGTAAACGCACGGTAAGAGCGGGTAAGAGCGGTACGATAAGAACCTCGTTACGCGCAAGTGTGTTGAAAAATATATTTATAAGAAGTGTTGCAAATATTCACTATATTAAAAAAAAGTTAACTATATTCAATTCTCGGTTTGCAAGCAAAAGGACGCCGTTTTATTTTCTCGTTTTATACAAAATAAATAAACTGTCAGTATTGAATTATATTATTTACTATTACCTACTTAACTGCTTATCGATACTTAAAAACAATAAGGCTGATTATTTTCGTTCCCTTTAAAGTGATTTATTACTTAGTAGGGATTTTCCTATAGTTACTCTGGCAACTCCATTTCAGACCGGGCGCGAGTCTCGCGAGCCGCAGCCTTGTGTTTATCTCCGCCGCGCGCGTACGTCTCGCGAGTTTACGTGTGTGTTAACGTGATAACTGGTGATAGCGAGTGATACCGGTTTCAACACAATACGAAGGTACGAAAACAAGTATGTATTTAAAAAAATATTTTTATTGTTTGGTACTTCGAATTCATAGACCGTGATGATACTATTGTCTTGATGAACATCGGTGTCACTACATGATACTTGTGATGCTGCTTTTGCGTTAAGGCTGCCTTTACATATTTATATGATTGTTTCTAGAAACTTGGAGTTGGTTGGCAGCCTTGATACTTAAACTAGACATTTAAATTTAAAAAATTGTTATCTTTATGTAGTACCTAGGTACCTAACTTTTGTAAGCAATTTATACTCTACGGAATGAATTACTTACACACAATGGACACACTCGTCTATTGTTAACAGAGAAGTTTAAGTTTAAATACTGTTAAGTAAACAAATAGTAATACCTAATCTAATCTGACTTACTTATACTAATCTCACTTTACAATATGCATTACTTAAACAAAGAGACACCGACTGTTAGTCAAAGATAGTACAAATAATATATAATTGAAAAATGAAAAATAAATTTAAAATGTTTATTTGTTAATATATAATTAAATAGTAATATTAATCTAGAATATTTGCAGCTAACGAGTAAGGCTCGGTAGATCAGTTAATAGAGCAATGTGCTCGTATCTCAAAGTTCCCAGTTCGAAACAGCGAATTATAAAATATTCCATAATTGAAAAATTAAAGTATCGTTACCACACACCACAGGGAGACCTTTGCTAAATACAAAAACTTAAGAATCACGTTAAATCAGATAACGCCAAGCTGGGGTCGGAAATTGAATATCCTGCCAGCCCCAATGCCCCTTGGGCTGAAAACCACAGACAATAGATGCATCCCTCGGTTGTGTAATAGAAAGTTTATCCGCAAATATACCCGGCGCTCCCCGACTTCACTTTAGATGATGCTTATGTCCTATTATATTACCTGTATAGGGTTTTCAGAGTAGGTACATCGGATTTTTACTCATACCATACATAGGATATTCTTCGAAGCCTTTGCAAATGGAGTACAATAAGTTAGAACGTTATCCTGATGGACTTATACACAGCAATAGTCAAGACCTGTCAAACACGGCTGTACAGTTAAGAAAACAAAAGAATGTGCTAAGAAATTCTCAGCACCAGTAGGCCTCGCACAAGGGTGCGATGACAGTATCTCGCAGTCGAGAAATACATACTGCCACTGCATGCACTGTCTCACACTATAATGCTCTTCTAGTAACGTTAAAAAACCATAATTTTGGGTTATGGTTTAAAAAAAAAAAATTTTTTTTGGTTATATTATGGTTTTTTAACGTTATAATTATAACCCTGGCCTATATGGCACTGAAATACTAAGATATTCATAATAGTGTATGTAAATACTTTTAACCTCCCAAAAATTTGTAGTAGGTACCTACATAACGTTTTTTTCTAACGTTTAGCCGTGCCGTCAATCCCGCCGGTAAACATTTCAGTGTGTAAGTATCATTGAATGTTTGTTGACATTCTTTATCTCGATTAAGGCTAGTGAACCTCACACGATGTGAGATTAACACATACGTGTTTGATTTGTGGTTCTTTGTTATTGATCTAGCTCAGTGGTTCTTTACTGCTCAGTGATGCGACCACCTTTTTGTTTGTTAAGGATCTCCAACTGCTTTCATGTATATTACTATGACGAATAAAGTCAACAAGCATTTGTAGGCTACTTCTGGGGCTTCCTTACCTTACTCTAGTGTGTAAAACACAATACAATTAAAACAAGAACCCCAATCTCTGGTTAAAAAATTGAGACATAAGGAAATTTAACAAAAATTGTGAATTTGTGGTTAAAACAAACTGAGTTAATTTTATTTGTTTCTGCAGGTGTGAGAACCGAAGTTGAGCAATGGCAGAAGTTAAGCACGATGTCCCGGTGAACCACGGCGACAAACACAACACAGGTACGTCTGCAATAAGTACAAAAAAAAAAACAAAAAAAGTATTTCATATAGAAGTCGCACTTACGTTTAAAACCTGTTTGACAGAAAAGGGTCTCGAGTTGTGCAGTGTCTTCATAACGTAGCATGGGCACGTTCTCTTGCAACTCCCTAGGGTTGTTAATGTGTGCGCCATATCATACGCGTCTAGGGCGCTCGTCAGTGCAACGCAACGGCACCGTCACAAATCAATTTAAAAAACAATTTATTTAACACTGTATTGGTAATACAGGGTGTTAACGGCATCATGATTCAAACCTATCGGTCATAACTCGAAGAATTAATGCGATTTCAAGTATAGGGCAATTTTTTTTAAAATTACAGCCTTTTTTAAACTAATCAACAATTTATTTATCCCAGTTAATAACTCAGATTATGGTTACCCTATTAATTCATGATAAAACCTTTTTAATAAACAAATGATTAGATGAGTAAGTAGTAGGTAATTGTCAACCGTCACGTCATAAGAAAGTCAAATATCAAAATAAAGAAAACTTTTAAGGATTGGTTTAGCTAATTAACTGGTTTTTCTGTTGAACAAACAATGCCTGCGGCATATCCGTTTTCAAATGTGGAGCGGTCTGACATGGTGATGTTTTATTACCAAGTACGTCGTGCGACCACCGCTCAAGATTTGTTCCACCAACGTTATCCTGATTTGCCTATCCCAAGCCGAAGATTAATCAACACGATGGTTCAAAATCTGCGAGATTACGGACAGTTCTCTGTGCCGAATCACGCCCAAGCACGAGGCGGTGACAGGCCACGACGACGTCGATACGCGGACAATCTCGACCAACAAATTTTAAGGTTCTTTTACCAGGATCCGCGAAGAAGCACCCGGCAAGCCGCAAGACGTTTTAATGTAAGCCATGTTTTTGTGTGGAAACTTCTCAACGCAACCGGGTTGCACCCGTTTCATTTCACACCTGTACAGGATCTTTCACCGTTAGATTGTCCTTCAAGAATGATCATGTGTGATTGGATATTAGAAAACCAAGAAACCAACATCCTCTGGACAGATGAAAGCACTTTTACACGAATTGGCCTATTCAACATGCATAACGAACATTACTGGAGTGCTGAAAACCCTCATTTAACTAGAAGGAATCAAGTGAGATTCAGTCTAAATGTGTGGGCAGGAATAGTGAACGACATTGTTATCGGCCCCTACTTCATCGAAGGCAGATTAAATGGTGCTAAGTACCTTGATATGTTGAGACAAGTGGTGCCTGAATTACTGCGAGAAGTACCGGAAAATTACTTGCACAACTTACACTATCAACACGATGGTGCTCCCGCTCACTTTCAACACCAAGTACGCGATTACCTCGATGAACAGTTCCCGAGACGTTGGATCGGCCGCGGCGGACCTGTGGCATGGCCTGCTCGCAGTCCCGACTTGACGCCTTTAGATTTTTTTCTCTGGGGTGAAATGAAAAGATTGGTCTATGAGCACGAGTCCAACACTGTCGATGAACTCCGTGAGCGAGTAGTTGCAGCGTTTGAAACTGTAAAGCAAAATCGCTTTGCTCTTGGCAGGTTGAAATACAACCTCAGACGACGAGCAGAATTATGTCGAGAAGGCTCACACTTTGAACAACTCCTGAAGTATGTTTAGGTGTGATCCTAATTGTTTTAAAACTTGTGTAGTGTCTTAGGGATTTTATTACTTCAATAAATTCGTTTAATTTTCGTCAATTATTTTAATTTATTTTACACTAAACATTGAATTAAAAGATTATCATTTATCAAGTAGGTGTAATAATAACCGTAAGTACAGACGCCATCAGATACATCTGTGCATTACAGGGTGCTCAATGAACATGTACTCTAACGCCTTGATAATTGGGTCGTGTTCAGATATTTTTGAGCAGCTTGTCCGTTGCGATGTATGTGATGGCGACTGTACCTAATGCGTTCTTCACTAGATACGGTTTTTAGTCTTATCAAGTGCGTAGGGTGACCATAATAATTAATAAATAGGGAATCATTTTTAGTTTTTTTTTACCTGCGAAAAAAGTGCTAATTTATGCACTCCAATCTACAGCGTTGTATTCCTAATTAAGTGCCAAGTCTATTTTCTCTTTCTTGCTACACGACCCCGATAACACCCTGTATAGATACGTACATTTTGCGTCTTCATAAGGTTAAATGAGTGTTTTACTTCCTCGTAAATAGTTTAAATTTATTTTTTATTACATATATGTTATTAAAATTACAAGATTAGCATAAATAGGTACCTACTTTAACAACATTTAAACAGTGTTACCAGTGCCTCTTACGGACGGACAGGCGAAGGCTTTAGTTAGTCAGTCTGGTGACAAAAGAAACATCAAGAATGTTTTTTATTTATTTCCATTATCGTTAAGCACTACGTTTAATAAACTATACCTAGCCGACTACGTATAACGTAATCGATAATGATAAGAATTGTTTTCAATAATCAACTTGCTGGCTATTGTATTAATTGTAATAAGCATTTTGTTTACAAGAAGACAATACCGTTCATTAATGTATTTTCTTTTTTTATCATGCTACTAATATTGAATGAATCATTCATTTGTAAGTCATAAAATATGCACACACGCACTCAAAAGTGCATGGGCAATTTTTGAATGAATTCATCCATAAACTGCCCATGCAATTTTGAAGGCGATAGTACCTTTTTTTTTAGTTAAGTTTAGTTTTTTTTAATTATAGTATAATGCGTTACTTACATAAAAAAATATGTGTGGGTAAATATGTAGTCGTCTTGGCCACTTACGTAGCTAAAGTTGTGTTGACTTGTGTGGATCCTAAATATATGAGGTTGCTATATATGTTTATTTACAGTTTATACGATACAATCTCAAAATTACCCTGCGCCTACGTCACCTTAAAAGTACGTTACCAACCAAGCTTAGGTACGAGTTAAAATCAGACCATTTGTGACGTTTTCAGGCTAAAGGTACCTCATTGTCGGTTGTTGATAAGGTTCATTTCCTAGAGATTTTCGAAGACAGTTGCGCCTTGCTATATACCTTTAGCCTCAAAATGCCACAATCGTCTACTTACCAATGTAATGTTTGTTTGTTTAATGGTATGAGACTTACAAGTACGAGTAGTTAGAGTAACATGCTATCATTTTATAGTTTTTTTAATCCTCGTTGCTCCATTGCATAAAAATTACATAAGTGCATTAATCGCTTTCGTTACGGCAATTGAACTTAAGAACATGCATTCGCTATAAAAAATTAAAATTGCGCATTTTTTATCGGTAAGTAGGTAAATTATTGTCGTCTTTTAACTATCATAAGCAAGCTTAATAAAAAGGGGGTGGCATTAATAGTCAAACAATATAGTCTTGAGGTCTCACGTTTGTTACGTGTGTTACATCTGTGTGCTTTGTGCTAACCGGGCAGGAGTTGTACGTAACCGTAGGCGTTAGCGACTGCGCGTTTCTAATGTATACATATTTTAGAAACGCACAGTCGCCTACGGTTACATATAAACTATGTGCGTACCATGAATTGTTTTCGATTGCGACTGCGGCATTCGAAAGTATGTCCGTCTCACTCCTACCACTACTCTGGCTGGAGCGAGACGGATATAGGTACTGTCGAATGCCGCAGTCGCAATCGAATGCAACTCATGGTAAGCACACTAATGACTCACTTACCACGAGCACACTTGCCACGAGTACACTTACCACGAGTTTGAATTTTACCGTAGATATCTACACTCGCTAGCATCTAAGTACGTCAATGAACTGTCAGCGCATTTTGCTTGCACTTGCTGGTGCGAGCGATGCAACTGCTGATAACGATAAGTAAACGAGACATCGTTTATTGCATCAACTCGTGGAAGCACACTTATTTAACATCGAAATTACTGAGTCGATTTTAATTAATAAAGTATCAATCGGTACGTTTTACTGGTCTTATGCTACACGCAAAATCTCTAATTTTTTTCAATTGTTGGTTTGCGACGTCAACTTAAATAAGTACCTACTCGAAGATATAAGCTTGTTAATACAAAAACTTAACTATTATTTTAAGCGGAAACGATACCTCAGAGAGAAAGGAAAAGTGGAAAAAGTCATGACCTCGGGCGGGATCGAACCCGCGACTTTTAGATACCAGCTCATCGCTCTTCCAACTGAGCTACCAAGAACACACCCGTGGCCCAGAATTTCTTCACCGTATCCCTCGTATGCGCCTTAGTGGGGCGCTAAGCAACATCTATCGTAAGAATGTACTTCTTAATCGGCAAGTGGAGTCTGAAGTTATACTGAGAATTCACCCCTAGGTAACAGTGTTCTATCTAATACCTAACTATTATTTTTAGGCAGAAACATCTGCGAACGATACCGAATTTCTCAGAAATAAAGGAAATGGGGGATAAATAGTGGGCGGGACTCGAACCCGCAATTCTGAAATACCAGCTCATCGCTCTTCTAACTGAGCTGCCGAGACTACATCCGTATTCCCGAATTTCTCCACCATATCCCTCGTATGGTCCACCTATATGTATCCTTTCTTTCTCAGAAATTCAAAAAACTTTATGAATATACTCGTATATAGGTACTATACTTACCGGCTACATCACTCTAATAGAGTAAACAAACTATAAGCTATAAACTTCGTGAGTTGCTAGCAGTTTACGAGATAATAAATGACAATCTAGATTGTTGGTCACTTTGTTTTATTAAGTTTAATTTGTGTCCCCATTCTGTTTTAATAACACTTAAATTGTTAACAGTAATTAAATAAAAGTGAGACTGAACTTTGTAACAATTCATCCATTTTTATCACAGAAGGCGAAGAGTACCCAAGTATTTACTTACACATTTCTCACATAATATTTAAATCCGAAGCGGGATACCTCTTTCTATATAAATTTTGTATTTTTTATATGATGAAGACAAACTAAAATTATTGCCACTGGAGTTTTTTAATCTTTGTGTGATCCTGGTCAACAGGGTAACGAATTCAAATATGATAGGATACAAGAATATTTTTTATGCCACACCTGGCCATAAAGCGCCTTTTTCCGCACGCTACGCGTACGGAAAAAGCCGATTTCTGCCCACGTGTAGGCATAAAATGATGTACCTACCTAACACGTGAGGTAATAAATAAAGCCCTTGATTGCATATTTACGTCCCTCGCTAGCAGCTCGGGTCGCAAACATCTGCGATCTCGGCCTTTCTTTGTTTTACCGCACTAGTTAGGTAATGTACTATTACAGTACATATGGTGCTATATTACCGCACTAGTGCGATAGTAAGCACATTATGTGCCTATGACAAAAATTCAAAGGGCCATAAGTACTGTAAAACGTCGTACCTACCTACGATACATGTGCGAATAGGTAATTCGCAACTCGTGTCGATTCTTTCGCCACTCATTGCGAATTTTCTCCTATTCGCAATTGTATCGTAATGTAATATTAAACATTTATTCAATTACCATAATGCGTTCGATTGCGATGCATATTTTATTTAAATATCTAAAATTAAAGTAGGTACACACTGTCAAAGTGACGAGGTTTAAATTTGAATATAGAAAAATCTTTGCTGTTCAAATTCAGCCGAATATAACTTTGATATAAAGTGCCCATGTCCAATACTAGTGCAGCGTCGAGCACTGGTACGTTTATGTTACACCTACTACTAATAGTACTAATACTCATGTAAGTACCCATGTAATTGGTTTTGATGGCACGCGTCACTATATTGATAAAATACCTGTATCTTTGTTGTTATATTTTAGTAAAATAACGTAAATATTTTAATTTCGTAATATTACGATTATATTATAAATTCATAGTTGATTAATTAATTACCGAATCGAATGACATAAGGCATAACATTACTTGAATATCTAAGCGTAAATTATATGATTAATTATTCTATACATATTCTTTCCTTGTTCATATTTTTTCTTAGGCTAGGTACTTATATTTTATTTATTGTTAGAGATTTCTTTACGTAGGTAAATAGGTACAGTCAAGTGTAAAAATATGGGTGGACACATCTTACTCAAAAATATGTCCCATAGCATTTTATTCCATTGTAATAAGAGCGTAGTACCATATTTATGAGACGATTTTGTCGATACGTATTTTTGCACTTGACTGTACCTATCTATTTATTCGTGTCTCAAGGCTATGAAACATGGAAACTATTTCTAAGCAAAGCTTTTTAAGGTTGGATTCCGACGCGTTTTGGCTTAGCGAACTATTTTAAACTGCAGTAAATAATTCTTTACAAAAATAGTTTTTTAGTAAAATGCACTAACCTTAGGTTTTTAACATTTCTATAAGATTATATGTAGTTTTAAGTGGTTTCTCTTACTAGATAGGTTAATGATTTCATTAATTCGTAAAGATACTAGGTACTATGCGTTCATAATTGCATGGGCAGTTTATGAATGAGTTCATTCATAAATTGCCCATGCAATTTTGAACGCGTGTGTACCTACATACTAGTAGGTAGGTACATAAGATTACGAATTGTAGGTTATTTTATGCGTTTATCAGTAGTATACCTAATTTGCTTGTGCATAGGTATATATGTATATAAGTAATATGGACATGCTAGATTTTATTAAATATGGATTTAATTAGAGATTGTAATAAAAAAATGGATGTGTGTTTGAAAATTGTTTCTTAAAAAATTGTGTCAAACAGATTTATAGAAAACGCAAAACGCATAGCTTCAAACCACGTTATATCTGATATGATACACTTTCCAAACCACGTTATATCTTTCAAGCAAATTAACTGTCAATCTTTAATGTGTTATTTTAAACGTTAACCTTCTATGAAATTATGACGTTTACTTAACACTTTCACAGTCTGTGCTGTCAAAATCTATGAATCTCAGCATAGACGAACTCTAAGTGATCGGTGAAAATAAAATAACAAACGAATCAATTTGAGTGTGAGCGTCGCGTCGCTCTTGGTTGTTGACAGAGCGCCAGCTCCACACCACACCGCAAATACTGCGTGTAGGTCGCATTCTAAATATTATTACACTTTTACCGATTTTTTTATCTAACTCGGCTTACGATTTAAACATCTTTACCGCCGCTTGCACCATCCGGGGTTAGCAAACTAACCCGGACTTAAGTAGGCTTTAGTATGGAATTTTATAGTTACCTCCTAGATGCGCAAGTGGCTCTTAAGGATGACTCACACTACGGGCCGGGACGTGACCGGGCCGGCCGGATCTGTCAGTTTCTATAGAAACCGTCTCGTGACCTCCGAGGGCTCCAAATCCGGACAAGATTCTGTCTATAGGAAATGAAAGATCGTCCTGTCCCGCCCCGTCCCGTCCCGTTCTAGTGTGAGTCATCCTTTAACTTACGTTTTGAAATTAATATATTACTCATCTGAGATTTGCTTAGTTGAAACGCCCAACCTTTCAATGTCTAGCAATCAGTAAATAGGTATATTTGTACATTTACTGCTTCTTTAATTATTATTGATCATCTCAAAGTAAACTAGAAATTGTTTTGATGACGGCTATGAGCCTTAGGTGGCTAAATAGATTCAGATAAAAAATCATGATAAATGCTTGTAATATTACTGCTATCAAGTAGTTATTTATCGATAAATATAGTCGGTTATTGATAAACGTAGCTGTTAAAATATACCACGTGATGTTAGGATTTTTTTTTTAAATCTGAGTACATTTTATGGTCCACGAATGAAGACTTAAGCATTACGATCAGGGTCAACATTGCATGGTCAATGTTTTCAATGTTTCTCCTGAGTTTTTATTAAAATACATACAATTTCAATAAATACATAAAATCACTAAACTAAATTAATTAAAATAATAATAAAAGAAACATATCTATATACATATACAACTATTTACAAAAAAAATGGGAGCTAGCTCAGTTTTGAAGCTTTGATAATACATAAATTGTTTGTTTTACTACGGAATCGTAAGAAGTAACAACAGCTCGAGGTGTGATAATTGTATTCCAATGACAACCGTAATGTGTACATTACATTAGTCATACGCTAGTATTGACATTGCACCGAGTTATCTTTATCCCGAGCGGGCGCCCTACTTCAGCCCGGTGATTTATTCATCAAAACAAAATAGTCCCCGCACTTGCACTGTCCACATCATAAATATGTATACAGCTTGTATCCTTATGCCCCGGTAATAAGAGAAAATGTGTGTAAGAGCTTTTGACCGGGATTGTACGCGTTCGCTCGTAGCACCTGGGGCCGCTAGTAAACCGTCAGTTTGTGACTCTGCATACTAATCTAAACTAGGTAGATAATATACTATAGTATGAATGTTCTACACATGGCCTATATCTATATTTTGTCGTCCTTGAGAACATCTATATGTTTACCTAAGTATTGCTATCGACAGTAAATAAGTAGTGCCTATATAAATTGTTATAGACCATTGTTATGCGGATTTCTAAATGTTTGTAATTACTAAACTTTATATGAAAAAAATTGTGCATCCCCATATGCACAAATCATTAGCAGATGTACAATTTATTACAGCTCCGGAATTATATATTACATAGTAAATATTTATAATATGTATCTGTTAACTTATGAATAGAGTGACTAAACTATGAATATGAAATGAATTCGCTTTTAACGTCTCTACGTTATTTTTGAAACGATTTGATCAAAACAGCAAAACGTTGATTACCTATTATAAATCCTTATTTATTTGCGCCTGTTCGTGCTTCGTTTAATGAACAATTATTATTTCTAATGAATTGTTAGCATTAGGTTTGCTAATTACCAGTGGTAACAAAGGGTATCAGTCGCGACACTGCAGGCCGCGGAAAGAATGCCGTGCCTGACACAACGCGCGCCAAGTCTAGCTTTGATATTCATTCCTAAACCAACCACTAACAATCCCAGTAGAAGGTGGTCCTCGACTCCACTATCAACTGCATGTAGTAGGAGATCATATGAATACTGGTTCTTACGATATGGGTGTGTAATGCCAGCATAGGTCCCCCGTGCCTCCTAACAATTACTGAGTCGCGAAATTGCAGCTGATTATTGCCATTTCACTGTAATTTGTTACGCATTAATGATTCTATTATACATTATTGCTTTCTTAATCACATGTTTACGTTTAAAATTGGCATTGGTAATTAAGATGAAATGAAATAGAAAATAGTGCATGGCTTATGTGTGACTTAAAGACTGATAAATGCATACGCTAGCGGTGTACATGTACACACGCGTTCAGAATTGCATGGGCAGTTTATGAATGAATTCATTGATAAATTGCCCATGCAATTCTGAACGCTACATATGCAGGGACCGGAACCGGTTACCATAACCCGGGTTTTTCATAAGGTTATTTTAAAGGTTGTTTTCAAAACACCTCCAATTCGGTTAACTCATGATACGGAAACCTTAATCATTCGGAAACCTTATCGGTCCAGTTAACCCCAATTAACCTCTAACCAGTAACTAACCCCAATGAATTCTGTTAGTGTTTTATTCTGTTTTGAACAGTTCAAACGAAAGTAATCTTTATGCGCCCAGGAATTAGACTTAATATTGAATGACCATGGCTAGGAGTTAGGACGTTGTCGCTCGCTGTGGAACCAGGTTTGTTTTGCTCTTAGTGTGGCATCGTTTCTTTATTTCCTTACTATAACCTAACATTTTAGGCCTAACATTTTTATTATCATACATAGAAATGAAAGCGGCGTGAGCGTTTGTTTCTACTATGCTCAAGTTTATTTATTTTTCTTGTAGTTAATCAGTCAAATATAGGTAGAGTCATAAATAATCATCATACATGGGTAACTTAGCGCAATTATTCTGATATTATTTAAAAACAAAACATAACTATTAGTCTCAGATTACGAAGCGATAAAATTCAGCAAATAGTGCTATTTTGTGAGTACATCTTGTGACGGCTGTCGGTAAAGTTAAAACTTTTTAAAATCTCGACATTGTTATCCTTTGTAAAACCAACAGCTAATTACCTGCACGAAATAGTACCATAAAGAACAAGAGATATTTTATTAATAACAACAGTATTCCTTTGGCAATAAAGTTCAAATTGTTATAGCATGCACTCAACGTATAACCTTTTGAAATTAAGAACCGAGGCGTGGTCAACCAGGTGTCTGTTTATTTTTCATAATTAAAAGTTGATTTGATTATTGTAGCTTGTGTTAAATTTTGCAACTTACGTAGGTAGATATTAAAAAAAGTGGGAACAGATTTCTTATCGATTTGAGGATATTGTGCAAGCTTCAGTCGCTACGCTACCAAGTACCGGCAACGTTAGCTACACTGTATTCTATTCCTGATATTTCTTACAATCGACGGGCGATGGATGAAAATATCAGATGCCCCCAATTTTTTTTCTGGTGATAGGAATAAGCTTTCTTAGCACTCGAAAAAAGTTTCAGATTTTTTGGCTTTACCGTTAATTTTCTAAAAATAAAAACATTTCCCGACCTTCATCTCTGAGCCTGTATCGGCTGCGTACGTATTTTCCCTTAGTCAGTCACATATTAGAAAAAAAGAACTGTCAAACTGACATTGACAAGGACATTGACAGTTAGTTTTCACAAACATAACCGTTTTTGCTTTCGATCCGTTTTCCCTGTCTTCTACGATTTTGCGATTTTACGAACTGTTTCTGCCCCTGGACCTTGATACTGTTTACTTGCCTCAACGACGACCCGCTATTCGACCCTGGAATTGAACTTTGCAATTTTACGAACTGCTTCTGCCCCTGGACTTTGTTACCGCTTGCTTGCCTACTTACCACCGAAATGGATACTGTTAGATTCGTAAGAGCAGACTCATCAAACCTGCCAAAAGTAGATACTTATATGTTACTGGAATACATGAAAAACAGCGATAAGCATAACGTAGCTGAAATACGGGGTGCCAAGGCGTTATCGTAAGTACCTTTAATCTTCTTAGTTTATGTCTGTTACCTTTTACTTACCATGAAAGTGGTATTTGTTTATCTAGCAGTCGTCTAATGTAAGAATACCATTTGTCCCTACTGATGTGCAAATTGCAAAAACTTTCCAAAATGCTTAAAGAAAGGTCTTTTAAACAGGTAAGTTACTACTAGACTTAAGACCTTTTATAAACTAATAAATGCTTAAATAAGCGCATACCTTTTTGAAGCATTTTGTAAAGTTGCACATCAGTATTTGTCCCTATATGTAATCGGAGAAAATGCATTATCCGTAATTTGTTATAATATTGTTTATTATTTTTAGTATATTATTATTATTTTGTTTTAGATGTGTTGTTTTGGTCACAATTTAATTTTGTAAGTTTTGTAACGTATTTTTTTTTCGAGGTCTGCGCGGGATTCATATGTGGACAGTGCTGTTGGATATATAGAAATAAATAGAACTGGAACCAAATGTACTGTGCGTTCTAAAGTGGTACCAGAACACAGATTATCTAATAAATATTATGTTGTGACAGTCAGCATAGATGAAGCCCAAGAAACTATCACAGACACATCATGTGGCTGCACAGCTGGAGATGGTAAGTTTTTAAAAATCTCAGTAGGTACATACATAAACACACTGGTGGCTGAACGGTAAGATACTTTGCGGACTTTCAATCGAAAGGTCTCGGGTTCAAATCATACCGACTCGTACAGTCACCAGCAATAGTATCTGTCACTATGAAGGTGGCAAAAATATGTAAAAATATCATTTGATATTTACCTGTTGCTTTTCGGCGAAGGAAAACATCACAAGGAAATTGTGCATACATTCTCAAAAAAAATTGCCAGTGTGGGGACGTGCTTGAAAGGAGGCCTGTGCCCAGCAGTGGGCATTTTCAAAAATAAGGCACCATTTCTTTTTGAAAATATAGGGAGTTTTGGGTTTTTTTATAACCAGAATCACGAGTACTATTGATTTTAAAAAAGAAAACAATTGTCCCGTTTTTTTTGGTCAGTTTTGTAAAGCAATTTTTCATACATTTTGTATGCGCCGTTACAAAACTGTCAATTTTTTTTGTATGGAAAATCAAGGAACCATTTTCATTAAAGTGGTGCACTTTTTTCCAAAAATGCCCATAATATAGGCTGGATTATGATTATGGGATAATCTTATAAGTTTACATAAAGGAACTAAAATACTGGAAAATTAGAATGTATTTGTGTGTGTGTTAATATACATATACCATAGTATATGTATATTAGCACACACAACATAAATTGCAACATATATTGGTCAATATGAATCTGAATCTACGTATATATGATTATACGTTCCAAATATATTTATATGAAAATAAATTACTTATTAGTCTTATTACTATACATTTTTTAGATACATTGTCGCTAATTTGAAAAAAAAAACGTATTTAATCGAGATAGAAACGTAATACTTAACGATATAACAATTTTACTTTCAGGTGGGTGCAAACATACTATTGTGGTCTTGCATTGGCTGCAAAAACGAAGTGACGAACCGTCACCCACCAGTGTAGTGTGTTACTGGACAAAACCAAATCTTAAACGGGCCAAGGATGAACCATTGACATGCAAAGACTTGTGCAAGGGAAAAGTTGTCACAAGAGGACCAAGAGATCCTGCTGTGTTGGAGAAACTTCGCAGTGAAGCCAAGAAACATGCAGCATGCGGGAGAAGTCTTTTGATGGCGCATGATCCAACCAATCTAACAGAAAGACTAACAAATTATGCTGTATTCGACATGATGGTTGATTTTGTTGTAAAAGAAAATGACCTTAGTTATAATAATTTTAGGTTATTTATTGATCAAATTGTAGAAAATAAAAAAGATCAAATTAATAGAGAAACTTTGAGCCAAGTTAACTCCAAACTTTGGCATTGCATGAGGCAAGGCCGTATAACTGGCTCTAAAATTTATGAAATTGCTCATTGTAAGACACCTGATGGTAGTCTTGTTCAACAAATATTAGGTGAACAAAAAGTTCATGAAACACAAGCCATGAAGAGAGGGAAAAATTTAGAAAAATGTGTCCTAAACAAGCTCCAAAAAGATTTACGGAAGGAAATTGTAGAATCTGGATTTATCCTTATAAACGGGATTTTTGGAGCTTCTCCCGATGGCATTGGGGATGACTTTGTGGTCGAAATAAAATGTCCAATCTCGGAAAAAACTAAAGGAAGTTATGTAAAGAATGGAGTGATTTGCAGTAAATATATGGGTCAAGTCCAGTTGGAGATGCTAGCAGCTACCAAAAAAAAGTGTGTATTTTGTATTGCAGATCCTAAATTTGAAAGCAATGGCAACTTTGAAAAGTATATTATAGACTTTGATGAGGATAATATTGAAAATTTGATGAGTGCAGCCGAACAATTCTGGAAAATTAATGTATTTCCAATAATATTGAAAAGTGCTATGATGTGAGCCTAAAAAAGCCGAGAACTTCATTCCTCATTGTCACGGACAAGGACAGTTGCCGTTGCTCTCAAATTTAGGATCTCCAATACAAAATACCTACACACTAGAAAGTGTGAGGTATTTTGTAATTGTTGGATTAAACTACAAATAAACACATGTTTAATTGTAAACGAGTTCGACTCTCGTTGTATGTAACAGGACCGAAACCTTGCTTGTTGTTATGGGTTCGATTCCCAGATTGATGAAATAAGAATAAAACCAAATCATTTAATTTAATTTGAAAGACTGTATT
Organism: Lathronympha strigana; assembly: GCA_949128165.1. Lineage (NCBI taxonomy): Eukaryota > Metazoa > Arthropoda > Insecta > Lepidoptera > Tortricidae > Lathronympha > Lathronympha strigana. The sequence goes on along the minus strand of OX421903.1, from coordinate 22,835,783 downwards.
GCTCATAACATGATATCTGCCAATACATTTATTTTAGATTGTGTGTTCCCCACAAACATCTGTATCTTGTCTTGGAAATTCTATTTATTAAGTTGTAATGACTAATAATGGTTATCGTATCTTAGAAGCTAGCTTAGTTCAAGAGATTCAAGCTAGGCCCGGTTTGATCTAGGTTTTGAGGTTTTGTCCGAGATCCGCAAGCTACCTTTAGACGGAATCGTGAACCCGTCTTATCTTAATGCGATAATAAATCAAATTCTACAAATCGCCATGCGACTTTTCCTGTACCTATACACCCTAATTAACCCCGACTCAAATAAATTAATATTGAGTGTAATATCTCATTTTTCACCCTTATACATCAAGGATGGTACTAGGCTCATACATACGCAGCCCAGATTCCACTTCACTATGTTAAGCACTACTCTTGAGTAGCTAGAAAAAGTGCAGGTAGGTACTAATGTCATATACTAACGGCATTATAAACAATCAATAATATAATAAATGATAACTATTATTAACCTATTTTCATTATCTCCAGAGGACAGAATGGAATGGAGCACGTGGGCTATATTTCGAAACGTAGGGATAAAAGTCTTAAATATATTTAGTGCTCAAGGGTTATCTGAAAGACATTTAATTTTATTCTTCCGTAATAGGCGTCCTATAATGTATCGATATATGTGAATACTTAAGTCAATAAATGAGAAGTCCCTATGACAGCTCATAGTGCTACCAAAATTCCACTGATTTATTATCGCTCTATTATTTGAACCTTGTTTATTCATTAAGCATGCCCATAATACAACATTACCCGACGCTGACTTCAGATAAAATTTTTAGGTGTGATTCGTTTTTACACGTTTTCTTATTATCTTATGGCAGGAATAAGTAAAGGAATAATTGATTCATTTGTTAATGAAGAGTACATTTTTTCACCACGCCTATTACCTACTCTCTTCTCCGACTAACCTAGTTCGTAACACTTAAACAGTACCTATGATTAGTGAGTAGGTAAAAACTAAGTGCTTGAAAACCGAAACCGAAAATTAGTATGAGAGTACGAGTGGGTAATGACATGAAAATTTTGCGAAATATTACTATTTTATTTATAACGCTAATGCAATTTAACAGCAATTATAAAAATAATATATTATAGGACATTCTTACACAAATTGACTAAGTCCCGCAGTAAGCTCAAGAAGGCTTGTGTTACGGGTACTGAGACAACGATATATATAATATACAAATAAATAAATACATAGAAAACATCCAAGACTCAGGGCCTGTCACACAAATAAATGCCCTTACCGGGATTGGAACCCCGACCCTGCCTGCTAAGCCGATGGGGCTTAGCAGGCAGGGTCACTACCAACTACGCCAACCGGTCGTCAATTACTGGGTTATTTTACTAGGCGTATTAATGTTATATGATAAGATAAAATTAAACTTCGTAATTGATTCAAAAGTCGTTTACTATCGGAAACTGCAAATTTATCAATCCGCATGCAATCACTACCAACTCGTCCAAGTACTTAACATGTCTATTATTCAGTACAGAATGTGGTTTCAGCATGTGAAACTCCCTAACTCTCCTTATTACACGTTCAACATGTATTCGCAAACTTGCGATCACTTTAGTCTGTATCACCTCCTTTTTTGACATTTTTTTATTTTTGTAGACACTTGGAGGTCTTAAGAGTTTTACATTTTTTATACTTAATAAAGATTCTATTTCTTTAAAGCCACGATCTGCCATTATCACTGCATTTAGAGGAAGAATATCAATGAAGCCACTTTTTTCTGTAATGGCTTTGTCAGATGTTCTTCCCCCGAAACCGCGAGATATAAAAGCTATGTAGCCAGCAGGTGTGCAGCCTATCAGGTATTTCATTGTGTTGCAAGACTTGTATTGTGACCATGATTGTGCTTGTTTGTCAGTATCGCTGTATTTTTCAATTTGAATTTCAAAACAGTCTATAATACACTGCACATTCGAATACCTGATCTTAAAAGCCAAAGGCAAATTTTTTTTTATTACTGCAAGTGGTGGCAAATAAATACAATTTTGAAAGTAGGTTGACAACACAGAAACATTCTTTTCAAACACCAATCGGATTGTCGACCTAGCCATCTGAAATTCTTCGCTCATTCTTTCAAATGAATCGTTAGTTTTTAATTTAAATAAAGTGATTATTATATGAAGTGCCACACAAGAACACTCCATGGCGATGAAATCAATAATCCACCAAAAGTTTTTTGGTAGCCCTAAATACATCTTTGGCTTTTTAGTTATTGATCGTAACATATGCTCCTTGCCATGCTTTTCTGCATCTTGTTTAGCACCACTTGACGACGAATCAAAGTTTGAAGTTCCAAACAACGATGGTGATTGACAAGGGCTCTCTTCACTGTTGAGGTCTTGTATTCTTCTTAATGGCATCACTTTTTCTTTAATATCCCGCGCGCGAAATTGAGTTCCGGTGTTCTTAGTAGAGGGCCTGGCCGTAGAGGACTTACTGGATATGCCTATGTTTCTATCGTATTGAACACCTGCATTCAGCTGAAAGAAAAATGCAAAAATTATGTTTAAACAGTCACTTGGCCTAAAAACCCAAAATTGCTACCAATACCAACACATGTGTATAGCCAAAATAGAGTAGAAATTAAAAATTGGCAACATCTTAGTGTCGTCCCTTTCAAATCTATATATGCAAGTAAGTGTGACGACACTACTATGTCGCCACTTTTTAATGTCTAGGTACTCTATTTTGCCAAACTGTAAGTAAAGAAAAGTTCTTAAGTGATTCTTCAGAAAACGTTATTTAATTTAAAATTTACTAAAGATTATCCAATAAACTGTAGGAATCAGAAATTAAATGTTTTATTGCTAAAAACTAATGTAGGTACTGGATCAAGTCACAAAAGGCTTAAAAGAAGTTCAAGACATTTGTAACCTATTATAATGATTACTATTAGATTTATTAACTCTAAATACCATTGCATATTACTTTTTAGGATAATTTTGTATGCCAGCTTCTGGTGAAATGTGTGTGATCACTATAGCACATGTGTGTAGCACATTTGAAAGGAAATAAAGTTATTTGTATTTAAATTTGACTACAATAAGATATAATAAGGAATACTTACTTTATGAGTGCTTTGCATGTCAGGAATGTCAACAGCACTTGATGTTGTTGGCTGACTATCATCTCTTGTATTCGTAGAATTAATTTCTATTGTCAATACTTGCTTAGAAAAATTTTTTAGGGTAGCATTTATTTTCATTCGTGGCTTGGCACCACAAATCCAGGTGTCATAATTTTCTAAATCTTCTTCTACCTGTAAAAAAACATACCTATTATTTAAAAACATACCCATTAACAAACACGCTCCGGCTGTGGAATGAGCTCCCTGCCGCAGTTTTCCGAAAGGACTACAGTATGGGATTCTTCAAAAAAGGAGTGTTAGTTTTTAAAGGGTTGGCAACGAGCATGTAACACCCGCGGAGTTTCAGGCATCCATAGGCTCCGGTGACCGCTTACCATCAGGCCGTATGCTTGTTTGTCACCGTTGTAGTATTAAAAAAAACAGTGAAAGGGGACCCACCCATTAGCATCTACTTAATTATATTAATTATACCACCTAAAAACTGAATAGAATGTTTTTCAACCTTAAAATTATATATACAAATAGTAGTTATTACGAAAATAGGCAAAGGATCTTACATTTATGTGATCCTGACAGCAATACAGGGGTCGCTTCGGACAATTTCTGCCAACCAATTGACACCAACGTTCTTTCAGCTCTTTTCTTACAGCAAAGAACTTCACGTTCGGGTTTTTGAGGTCACTCTTAGGACATGTGGGTATAAAACACGATTTTGGATCTTTATACCGTTGATATGTTTTGTCCATGGTAATGATCAGGTCCGAGTCCAAAAGGCAAAGTCAAGGTCGGCGTTGAGGTAAGCAGTAACAAGGTCCAGGGGCAGAAACAGTTCGAAAAGTCACAAAAATGAATTCCAGGATCGAATAGCAAGGGTCGTCGTTGAGGCAAGCGAGCAGTATCAAGGTCCAGGGGCAGAAGCAGTTCGTAAAATTGCAAAGTTCAATTCCAGGGTCGAATAGCGGGTCGTCGTTGAGGCAAGTAAACAGTATCAAGGTCCAGGGGCAGAAACAGTTCGTAAAATCGCAAAATCGTAGAAGACAGGGAAAACGGATCGAAAGCAAAAACGGTTATGTTTGTGAAAACTAACTGTCAATGTCCTTGTCAATGTCAGTTTGACAGTTCTTTTTTTCTAATATGTGACTGACTAAGGGAAAATACGTACGCAGCCGATACAGGCTCAGAGATGAAGGTCGGGAAATGTTTTTATTTTTAGAAAATTAACGGTAAAGCCAAAAAATCTGAAACTTTTTTCCAGTGCTAAGAAAGCTTATTCCTATCACCAGAAAAAAAATTGGGGGCATCTGATATTTTCATCCATCGCCCACTGGCCTACTTTTTGGATTTTTAATGCATTTGGATTCTTGAATTTTTAATCCATGCTTAGTTCATACACTACTCAACTACAGCAAAAATAATATAATAAATACCACCCTCTAACTAAGACTTGCAAAACACGCTACCGGAGGCCTATTAATAATAATCAGTTGTAGCTTGTAATATTAGCGGAAGTCTCTTTTCAATCCCTTTTATTAGAAAGAGAGTTCCGCTAATATTTTAAGTTACAAAATAAATTATACAATTGTCCCCAGGTGGTCAGATCATATTTCATTTCTAAAAGGTTTTATGTGAAATGCGTCCTATTCCAATTTGACCCTTATTCTTAAGACAATAAATTTGTAATTTATATTACAAATTTTTGTATTACTGCATTTCATTTTCTGCAGGTAATTAGCGATTGGGTTTAACAAAAGACACTACAATGCTATTCATAGCAGATAAGTTTCAAGTGGAAATCGTGATTTCAAACTGTTTACATTATAAAACGGTGAATAGTTTTTGTCTTTCCTTAATTTCTCATATATGCGTCAAGAGTGATAATGCGACAATAAAAGTCTTGTTTATTACCAATCTTAATACGATTTTGCCGGCAATTACTTTCTTTTCTTACCTGGGTGCGTAGCCAAGATGCCAACCGCTCACGCTCACTCGCTAATGAAATGCAACTGTCATTGTCACGCTAATAAGAAAGAGAGATAGAGAGAGGTAGCTACGATACATTATTAAGCGTGAGCGATTGGCATCTTGGCTACGCACGCTGACGTCTGACGTGTTTTCACTTGAGACCGCTATTTGCTACCATTGGCAAAACAAAAGTATGTATTTGAGTTAATTGTAAGCAAGTGCAGCAAGCGGTGCTCCAAATGATTATGACATACTTTGATATTGGATACTTATTATTATATTATTTTTTCGTATCTCGTATTATCGTAGTAATGAGCAAAATTTGTATAATCGTACGAGTTTGAGATTAGGGCTCCCGATTACAAGAGTACACGCTGACACGTGGCTCCGTGTACACGAGTCGTGTCTTAATTACACGTGGCCTAATGGCATGTTCCAAACAGAGCAGAAAACCGGTATCGTGTGTGACAAGACGCTTCTGTAATGTGTTTAAATTAATTTGAAAATGTACCGACAATAAATGAGTAATTAAACATCTATAATTTATTTTATTACATTACAATATCGCATCTCGAGATACTCTGGGTATAACTTTTTTAAGTAGGTATATTCACGGAAATACTACTAAAATTACAGTCTTTCTCCGGGACCACGGGGGCAATGTCGCCCTTGAAACGTCGGAGGTTTGTTTTCAAAGTTTATACACGATTAAGCCCCGTTTTCGTAAATTTATAATACTAAAATTATAATAACAATATCTAATTATATACAAAATCTAAAAATGAAAAAGAGTTTTCTACTGATTTTATTTCCTTTAAGAACTCTCATATGTAACAGGAAGAATAATTATAATATAATTTGATGGCCATAGAGTTAGAATTTTTTTTTAAGCTATTGCATAGCTTCTATCGCGGGCCTTGAGCGCGGGGACTGAATCCAGAAATTCCGTAACGAAAAAAAACCTGACGCTCCCCACTCCGACCTCCGACGGACCGAAACCGACTTTATTCACTTTGTTACAAAGTTCTTTATCGGGGAAAGGATATATCTCCAAACGAATGTCGCTAAGTGTCATATTCTATACAAAATATTGAGGACAGTAGCTTTTATTACCAGAGATACGGCGATGTCAAACGTCAAAATAAACACTATTATTTTAGTCCCGCCAAAATCAAATATGTTAGTCGCAAACTTATGTTTCTTATTTCAGTTATCATAAACCTATAGTTTCAATGATAAATATTCCTGAATAACCAACAGCTACTGTAAGATAATAAAACCCACATGTATTGTAAAATAATGTTGACAACTTTTCTATCAAAAACATTGAATTTGAAAATGAATAATGATCCACAAGAGTCTACAACAAAATATGGGACCACCATTGACGCGGTATTTTCTAGGTATTTAGAGGATATTAAGTCGCAAACTTATGTTTCTTATTTCAGTTATCATAAACCTATAGTTTTAATGATAAATATTCCTGAATAACCAACAGCTACTGTAAGATAATAAAACCCACATGTATTGTAAAATAATAAAAACATTTTAAACAATATTAACTTTTTATTTATTAAATAATAGAAAAATTTGTTTTCTTATCGGTCACCACGCTCAAAAAGTGTAACTTTAATTAATATCAAAGAAAAAGAAATACTGCATGAATAAAATAAATAAATAATTATAATTGCATAAGTTGATACAAAATGATATGCAATAGCTTTACCGCGGCAGTCCCCGAGTGCCACACGTATTTTTTGAAATAGTTTTAATGTCTGATGTGTCGGTATTTAGATCGTATTTATATCGTTTTTCCCTTCCTTTCATTTTAAACAATTCTATATTATGTTTTACGAATATACACATAACAAATACATATAAGGATGGCAAGGGTAGTATACTTTTTTAAATAATGGCTTGCAACTATCTAGGTAATATGCTCCACACAAAGATCTTACTCGTAAACACTTTCTTTGGGCTAAGAAAACCTTATCAGCATCTGATGAGTTGCCCCATATTATTATTCCGTAACAGATTTGCGATGATACATAACCGTTATAGGCTGCCGTTGCTGCCGCCTCAGAGACTGTTGCTCGCAGACGATACAAAATATAATTAAATCGATGTAGCTTATTACAAAGGGTATTAATATGGGCTTTCCAATTACAAAACTTATCATTCTTAATTCCTAGAAAAACTGCACTTTCCGTTTCATTAAGTTGTACTTACGCCATTAAAATCGGCAGATAATCTAATTGGTTTTGCTATTATAAGTTTGAAATTAAACCAGTTGTGTTTTGGTTAAGTTAACTTTGAGATTTTTATTTTCTAACCAATTTGTTACATTTGTTAATGTAGGTACATGTAATAATATTTCTTAGAGAACCATCTGTATTTTCTTTAATTACTATGGTTGTGTCATCTGCAAATAGTATAGTGTCATTTTGTGTGGCGCCAGGTAAATCGGTGATGTAAAGTAAAAACAAATACGGCCCTAGTATACTACCCGATGGCACGCCGCATGTGTTAATGATGAACGGCGAATTATACGTTTTGTTAAGGTTTTTAACTATTTTTGTAACTTCTACACATTGTCGCTGCCCATTGAGATAGCTTTTTAGCCAACAGTACGCTTGCCCTCTTATACCGTATTTAACTATTTATATTACTTTAATAGCAATGTTTCATGGCACCCTAGATCCATAAAGCCATCCAGGATCTAGATTTCTGCTCATTCTATGCATTCGTGTACATACACACAGAAAACATAGAAAAGCGGAAGTGTTTACCGTGACACCAATTAGTAGGTATAGGTATCGGGATACAAAGTGATTTAATGATTTGATTTAATGATTTATTTCATTTAAACCTTAGTTGGTAGGTAAAGTAAAGGTAAAGTATCAACTCAAAATATGTGTAATAATAATTTGACTGGATTACGTAAATTGTAAGAATATTAATGTAAAATACCAGACCAAGATAATATAACGCATCGCGGCTTAGACATTGCCGAGATTCATTGTTTATGTGGAACCGATAAGGGCAATAACAATAAGCCTGCACTCGGTCGGTATTCATCTTTGTGCACTTAAATGTCATTGTCTCATGAGAGTAATTAGTAAAAACAATGCAAGTAAAGTTTTTGAAGCAGGAATTTCTAGAGCTGCTTTCAATATTATCATTTTAAATTGCCATAATTTTTATAACGATACCCTTACCAACAACTCATACCTATCCGTAGTCTGCACGTGCAAGGCCATTTTTTTGTTTTATAAACGAGCCTTTGTTAATATGAGCACGTCGGCTCCAAAAGCTAATCCTAATAATTACCTACCTACTAGATGTGGAAACTTAAGTGGCGAGTTGGCTATATGTTCAAAGTTTAGTGACACCTCTCTACCCCCAGCCCTCATACTGGTGTTGCTCTCGAGCTCTCTTAGATGTCGCTTTTTGTGGGGGCCCATCTTATGTGGGCGAGTCACCGTTTGCCGTAAATTAAATTTATTACCATTTTGTTAGGCAGACGTCTGATTTTATTCTCTATAATACAGTATTGAGTCAACCACCTTCACCTAATAGACCAGTATATTTTAGTTTCCATTAAATCTCAATAGTCTATACACCCTGGCGGTGCTGCCTCTGCATCCCATAACTCGGGCAGGTGCATCATTCGCTCGGTGTACCCCTTACATTTCATTAAATTGTCGAAAGGGTCTCAGCGTGTTGGCTTCGGCTCCGCGTACGCCTCCCAAAGGTCCGGAACACAATTGTTCCGTGATGGGAAGACCTACCTATTATGAAGATTTAAGACAAAAGTGTGATATTATTTTTTACTATCGTTGTAGAATTGTTTTTGCTGAATATTTTGTATTTTGATTGTTGTTCACATTGATCATAATATGTACTACGAGTATGTCTAATTTTTTGTTTGTATCCCTACTTTTTATTTTAATTATCATGCACTGTTACTTTACACGCCAAGGGGCCTTACCATGACGTCTTAACGTGATTCAGTTTAGGGCCTAAACTGAGTCGCTGCCATACAACTCAATACAGGTTCCTTACCTGAACCTGAACCTTAACTGAATTGCGTTAAAGGGCATTTTCAGAAAAAAGTGCATCCTTTTAATGAAAATGGGTCCTCAATTATCCATAAAAAAAATTTTTTGTCAGGTTTGTAACGGCCGATACGAAATGTATGAAAAAAATGCGTTACAAAGCTGACAAAAAAAACGGGACACTATTTTTCTTGTTTCCAATAGTACTCGTGATTCTGGTTACAAAAAACCCAAAACTTCCTATATTCAAAAAGAAATGAAAATGGTACCCTATTTTTGAAAATGCCCTAAAACGTTATGGTAACGGATAAGGATGGGTTAGGTCCGCGTGTATTTAAGATCTGTTTCTACGAGTACCACGGATACTCGGATCTAAATTACACGCGAGCCCGACTTGTAAACTTGGCTACCTAAGTTGTTTAATTATCATTGCACGTGCGGTATTAGACGATTTATTCCTATTCGTTCCTACTACAATGGTTTTGAATGTTTTGATTAAATAACTTAACAAAATATCACCTACCGACGTTAGTCGTAAGACTCGTAAGAGATATTCACTAAATTCGTTGAACAAGTTAAATCCGTCAAAATAAACACTACGAATAACTTTAAATCACAACATGCAAGCAAACGTAATGATGTTGCAGTTTCATTAATTGCAATTTTGTTTAGTACTACACTTTTAATTTTCGAAAGCTTAAGAAATTCACGTAATTAATAGAAGTATTTTTATTTATTATAACGTGAATTGAAGTTGTAAGGTATGATGACATTTTATTTGATGAAATAAGCTAGTTCAATCTAACGGGTTGTTGTGTATTTGAAGAAAAATAAGAAATTATTAACACGTGCCGTCGCTTTGCCGTCTTCGCTTTAATTTGAAAGTGTAAGACGTAGAAACCGCTTGTTATTATTAATACAACTCTAGTGTAACGGCTTATAGTTCAAAATTGATTGAAGTGACAACTATGAAACAAACCTGGGTTATTCTACCTGTTGGACCCAAAAAACAGTGCAAGATACAAATGTCCTAAGTACGAGGTTTTTATATGTCCTTTACGACATTTCTATCGTTCACTGTTGACACGGAATTGTCTTTGCCGATGCCAGCCTCTACTGTTATTAGATATTGAATCTAATTTACTTACACGTAAAGAGTATACTCGTTTGTTATAATAAGGTTAACAGTAACCTAAAGAAAACCCCAAACAAAAACCCTATCGGGATTGGGTTTTGCAGTTAACCGGGTTATGGTTACTGTTACAGCAACATTTCGCTTACCGTTTGTATTCGGTTACTGAATGTTGCTGTTAAAGTATCATTGTGTAACAGATATGATTAGGTAACCAACTCGATAGGCTTAAGCCTAAAGAGGGGTTTTCCGGTCCCTGTACATATTTATGACTTAAGTTACCTATTAATGAGGTAAATAAAGTCTGATATGAACATAAACATTTATTACTAATACTAAGTATTTTTGTAAATGAACTATCTCCAAAAAGCTATTCCTTACACCTGTGCACGAATTTAATATTAAATAGGTCTATATAATTTAGTCGAGGCCAATTATTTTACTTTCATAATTTACCCTTCGTTTGATTCCATCCTCGTAGACGACATAAACAGCGTATAATCATGGTATACATAATACAAAAATACGTGATTTGCATCCCATGAATTGCATTATTGGATTTATTGGAGAATAATACATACAAGGTAATTTGCTAAAAGGCGATATTACTTGCAAAATCAAGCGTTAACACTATTGAGGTACTTAGTAGGTACAAAGCGAGTTAGTTATATGTACGAATTGGTGAAGTTATATGTACACTTATTCATTGTTTAAGGTTAGTTAGTGATTACTAGTTAGTCTCAGCTCAAACGTTACAGTCATCTTCTCATTAAGGGGCTCCACGCGGAAATCGACTGATTTTACGAGTTTTCACTCGATATTCCGCCACGAATACTATAAGTAGAATTACAAAACAATCTGTCAACGGTTCATTAATCTTCTAACTGGACTTTTAAGAGCCGGATTTTGAAAAAAAATATATATTATTTTTTAATGTTTTCAAACATGGTCTAAAAAAGCACATTTTTTGATATTTTAAAGAAGTTTGTGCTGTTATATATGTGAAATCTACATATAACTGTTCCTATTTAAAGCCTCTAATAACCTAAGAGAGATTTAAAATTTAAAATTATTGGTACAAAAAACTGTTATTTTGGACTAAAATTGCCAAAATTTGATGCCGTAAATATAGAGAGTAAGACAGTAAATATTTAGGTAAATATGATAAGCGAATTTTCTTAAGGCGGCCGTTGGGGTTAATGTATTTAATAAGCCATTAGAAATACTTGAATATTTAGAGATACAGATCGAAGGTCATTGGGACCAGGAACGGCCTTAATTTATTAAAGGACAAATAATGACATAAAAGTATTGCAAGTATAGTGCGAGTCTCTGTCTGTAGTATTTCTGAGTAGCTAAGATTTAAGTTGTTACCTACTTAGGTACAATTAATCTGTACTTCTTCACAAGGACACGACAAAATTGTTTCTTTGATGCTAGTAAGTAAATACGTTTATTGTCTTTCCAATTTGTTTCTGTGTAACGGTTAATTAAATTAATTAAATAATACATTATCACCAAATTGGGTTACTATTTCAAGTAGTTACTTAGTGTTGGGTTGACTAGGTAATTTATAAGCAAGGCGTTAACTGTACTTGAAGAACGCAAACTCATTTGTAGTACAGTTCTGAAGAAGTTCCTTTCACACGCACTTTCCCACTGTTTTTATTTTAGAATACAATGAAATGCCTCGGTTTCGAGCATACCATTCACAAATTCCCAGGTCTGATAAGAAAACAAACAATAGTGATTAATACAGTTTGATAAAAACACAACAATCAGAACAGGTAGTGGATCATAAACCTGAGCTTATTATTATATATTTTTATGGGTACCTTTTGTCCGGTGAAGATAGGTAGCGAAATTGTTACCATCTTGCAAGATGTTAGATAAGACAATGTTAACGCTTGAGTAATTTATTAGATATCGGTTATACTTAGCTTAACTTACTATACATAAGTTTACAATACCAGTAAGTGTGAAGATAAGGGGTGTATTACCGGATCGATATAAAAATATGATAAAGTAAAGTTTTCACATCTATGTGGAGTTGAATGTTCTTTATAAAACGAGAAACTCTTGAGATAATTAAAGAAAATTTTACTTAGGTAATTGAGCACAAGTGTAAGTATTTTAGGCAGCGGAATCCGTTGTAACAATGGCGACGGACGTCGCGACTGGCTATTGTGTTATGTTAATGCCATAAACACAATTAAACTCACTTACTCTCGTTTAGAGCGATAATGTAGTGTCTTTGCCCTTAGCGCTGCCGGCCGGCCTCGTCACTAGGGCTGCCACTTGTGTGCTTTGTGAGAGTTCTACTAATAAATCGGAAGTTTGTATGTTTGGATGTTTTTTCGTCTTTAATGCAAAATAACAGGCCGTATTCGAACTACTAATTAATTCACCAGAACGGGATATGCACATCATATCCTCTATAAATAATAATAAATAAATAAAATAAATATTATATTATAACCCGGACGTAGGATACCTTTTTATCCAAAAATTCACTCTCTAAGCAGGTGATATGAGGGTTCAAAGTAGGTACTACTAAGTGAGGGAAACCAAATTAAGACTTTTACACGGACGAAGTCGAGGGCGAAGGCCAGTAGAAAGTATTATGTACTAATATATAAACTTATGTACCTAATAAAAAATATGTTTCACTGCGCCAGCCCTGTCGAATGCATTGTTTCAGATTACAAATGCTGAGCTCGCGACGTATTGTTGTCTTTTAGCAACATTTCAGTGTACCAACTTATGTTTAGGTAGGTAGGTAGGTACTTACGTTTTCTAGGATTTGTATGTCGAGTTAATACTCGTATGCCGCTATTTTAATAGATTCGTTACAAAAACAACGTGAATGCATCGTATGTAAGTACGATATTATTTACTTTTAGAAGTGTCTACCATATATACGGTAGGCATATCGCTTTTAATAAGAATTCTTGATTTCCACAAAACTTGATTTTGGTAGGTAATGCAAAATTGAAAATTTCACATGTCAATTTTAATTATTATAATCAAGTTATGATTGTTTTTCAAAATTGTCAGTATCTAAACTGATTACACCGATTACTTTTGCACAAAACGACTACCTATTTATGCACGTGTACCTACTCTGTTTGTAAATGACACAATTTAAACACTTACATACAACCTAACGCACTAGAATTCATGCATGTATGATTAACTAATCTAATTAAATCTATGCATTCGTCGAATGAAACGAGAACAGTCTACACCACACGTGAACTCATCAGATATAATCGTACCCAGTAACTTGGATAGTAGTAACATAATGTTAAAGCCGGAATGTAGATTGTGTCATTAATCTAATTAGTTAATTTGTAGCCGATTGGGCGAGTGGCCATAGTTGCCTCGCTTCATTAAGGTCGATTGATTACTCCACGTGAATCGGCCGTCATTGCATAACGTGGGGTCATCCGCAGGGACCGCAGGTACGACACTTTAATAATCTACAACATATACTCATCTGTATGGTGACATTAGGATTGAAACAGCATTGCAGTGCACCATTACTATAGAAATACTAATAAGAAATGGTCACTATTGCTGACATTTTTGAGTACCTACCAAGTTTAACAGTGCCACCAAAAAAGTAATACAGTGTCACCATCAGCAAACAACAAATAGGTACACATAGGTGAACTCATATTTGATCGTCGTGGCGTGTGAGGCACGAAATGTACTGACTTTATATCAGTGGTAAAAATGGCAGCGAAAAGGTTAATCACTTTCTTACGCTTTCAAAGATACGTTTATACCACTTACTATTATAATGAAGCCGAGAATGAGTGTTACCAAGTAAAGGAACAATACAATTTCTATCGACACGTCATATCTATTTACGCCGTAAGTTATTCTTAAGTACAACAGACCGAAGATTAAGTATACCCTGACCAGCAATCTCTGTGAGTAGAATATTTTTTTATAAATATTTCCTATTTTTCTCTTCAAAAAGGGGAGGCATATAAATAAAAAATATATTCTTCTGACAGATATTGCTGGCCAGAGTATAACGTCATTTCAACTGGTCTTAAACCAAAAACCGATTGGAATTATATTCACTTAGATATAAAATTGTAACAAATGTTACTATTTATGTAAGATTTAAATTGTAAATTTATTCAGGAATAAAGCCATATGGCATACCTAATAATAACAATACTATAGTTTAGGTCTACTATAATAGATCCAAAATTTTAGTTGGGGTTTACCCATTGATGTAAGTAAAAGGGGAAGATATGGTACCAGGCGCACGTTCGTGTGCCACGAAATATAGGTTACTGCACCTATATTGAAATAGTCGTGTGACGGCGGCCGATGTGTCAACAACGTGGTCATCTGGCACGAATATTAAAGAATCATGCCCACTTGCGCCTTTTTTTAGTGTTTCAACAGCTCAAGACACAAAAACAAAGCTCACGGTATCACTTTTCATTCGTAATTACTGTTTATAGTATGAAAATATTATATTTTAGTAATTAATATTTAAAATAATCTTTGTTATTGAGTGAGAGAGACAGCTAAATATCTAATACCTACGCGAGTAACACGTTTATCCGATTGTCACATTACGTCACTTCACTTTTCTTGATAGGGCCAGCAAAACAAATTCTGATCATTATGAAATGTATTTTTAGTTTCTGCGCTCCTGTTACTTAAAACACTTCTGATATTAATTTTGTAACAATAATATGGGTAAATTATGTTTGTATGCATACGTACGTAGGGTACCTATACATACTCGTGCTTACCTCCTGTGATTTGATGCTAATGGTTATACTTACAACTTTGAACCCCATTTTCACTGGTTTTCAACATGTTTTTGGTTGAATTACGATAATTATAATTGGTATGGTTATAAGTTTATAATGTCATATTGTATATTAATTTAACTTCTACGTATTAGTGGGACGTCTTTTTAATTAATGTAGGATGTTGAATAAAAATGTCCCATGATTTTGGGCATTTAGAGTACTTTTATTTATATCACCGTAGTCTACGATATTGCAAGACTCTTAAAGAATCACACATATATATGTATTATGTGTAGATTGTAGTATAATAATTTAATATACAGATTTCCTGCCGATGAAATATGGAGAGATAAGTGGCTAACAGTGGTTCGTGTTCAAAGAAGGGATCCAGAGTGGATATCTACCATAAATAGTAGAATATGTTCCATACACTTCAATCCAGAACATATTTACACCACCAACAAGGGTAGAAGAAGAATAACGAAACGCGCTATTCCTTACTGTCGGGTAATTCTTATCGACTGAGTCGGCAGCTGCGTACCGTGCTTTTGTTTAACGAAGGCGAGCATTAGACGGAATAGTATCTATGGCCCTAGCCACATTAACCTTAAGTTTATCCTACATATTGCGTAGCCCGACACGTACTCAGTCGGTTTTGATTTTATCATTGCTATTAAATAGCATTGGAAAAAATAATTTATTTGCTTCCATCTATTGACAGTTACAATGAACTACATTTTATTAAACTTGACTGAAAGTAATCGTATTTAATTTTTACTCTTACAACTAATAAGAACTTTAATTTAAATGAAATTTAATATAACTGTCAATACAAAGAAAGTAAACATATTATTTTGATATTTTTAATTTTACTATGTAGGTAGGTACTCCGGTGAGCACCGACTATCATTGAACGTTATTTTTAGTTTCATTATCCGTAAAGTATGTACATTACAATATTAATAAAATAGGGTCCGACTTGTTTTAATACGATCTTTTATTTCATTCTGTTTCATTATGAAATTAGTAAATTGTTTAAGTAATTATTGACTTTGTTTTCTGACGCTACCTAGATTTCCAACTCAGGGCGCTAATTCCTACAGCTTACCAGTGTAACTACTCGCCCAGTAAAAGTAAGACTGTGACTTGTGAATATGCGCAATCGGAGATCACATCTTAAATTGGTCAAGTCTTATCCCGCACTTGGTAAGCTATTGGCAATATCGAAGTACCAGGAGTAAAACTTTTTGATTTGATATTGATAATAGCCCTATTCGCTTGCTTTCATAGTGGTCCGTAAAGGACGGACTAAGATTATTATCAAATCGAACTCCTCTTTTTTAAAATCGAAATGACACGGCTTCTTATTTATAGAGGCATTGTAAGAAATACGGGTGTCTCGCTTGCGCAAATGTATGAATGTTTTTGTTTATCTCTGTCGCTCCGTGTGTAATACGCAAAATAGGGGAGTCTCGTTTGCACAACAATGTAAATCGTATTATTTTATCTCTATTGCGCACTGTGCACATACACATTACAGCGGTGTGTAAGAATTTGCAAGTGTGTGGGTTTTGGCCTAGCTTTCCGAGTTGACAACTATGAGCGTCACACATCTTCCTCTTTTACTTATATCAATGGACAATACGAAATTTTTATTTTTTATCTTCAGTATAACACGATGTCGATTAATTATGATAAAAGTAGATGTCAATGAGTTTGCTATTTCTGACCCATGTTCCAGACACAAAGTGATTAAAAAATGGTTTATTAAATTACTAGGGTACGGCCATTATGGGAGCGCCGAGATCCCAAAACTTCGCACAATGATGCAGTCGTTTAGCTTAAGTGGCATATGTATGTATGTTTGTTAACTCTCATAAGTCTTTTTAAACTACCATCAAATGATGCTGATTAATGAACTGTAAATCGAACAATAGCGGTTCCAAGATACGCACTACCTTTGTAACAAATGACTCTTGACGATGAATATCCAGTTTTTTTTTAAAACTAACGATTAAAAAATCACAAACTTTGAGCACCTGAAACTCTTCTCCTTTTTTAAACTACTTTTAATAAAAAAGTAAGTTAGTAAAAATAGCTCTACAAATTTGGTCCTAATTGTGTCAATTAGTGCTAACTTACATCACCGGGCATTTTTATGACAAATAACGTCTTTAGCGGCGATTACCTCACCACTAGTCACCACCTTCACTCGCGTTCCTATTGCGCTGTCAGTAGACGATATAGATCACGGAAGAATAACTAGCGTGGAAGTAGTACGATAACTGTCAAATGAGAACAGTTTGGAGCGATCTATATTTTGGCAGTGGATTTCTCAAATGTCGTAAGTCTAACTTAATTACGTGCCTCTTACGACATTTGTAAAATCCGCTATCAAAATATGCGACCAAGTTAAGTTGTAATGCATTGATACCGACTACCAAATTACAACGATGTGTTTAATTTGGCTGCTTGGACCAATTGCATCAAAAGAGATCAGCAAAACTGTTTTCAACCTACGGAATCGGAGAAATAACAAACATATATACATCTCTTTTTGTCACTTTCTTTACTTGGTAAAGAAGTGAAGGACGAGTTTATGACTTTGATGTTTTCAGTTTTGACGGGAGGCTTGATATAGATGAGAGATGACATTGGCTAATGTCTCCTATCCAGCATCAGGGGTTAATTCTCGTTTAGTGACACCTCTCGTTATTGTTAAATTGCCGGACGGGTTTGGCGTCCCACGCCATGTAGGTGGAAACATCAACTACTGGTCTATAACTTACATTTTGTTAGTGTGTTGCGAGTTAAAAAAAATCATTTCACCAATCGAAAAGGCCCAGTTGACACTTACTTTTTATTTTGAGTTTTTCAGTTCCCTTTCGTTTCTTTACTTGTTGTTAAACATACTTAAAGGCAGAAATAGTTGACGTGGGCGGCGGTAATGTATATGCGAGTACATATAGGATTAATTATACAAGAGTCAGACACAATTCGAAGAAAATAAGCTAAATTACGGTTTAGCCATTTTTGTAACGATCGGATTTAAATTGAGGCAATAAAATTCGCCCACGAAGCAAATTTGCGACTGTTAGTAGAATGTAGATCAGTGTGCGTACCATGAGTTGCTTTCGATTGCGACTGCGGCATTCGACAGTATGTCCGTCTCGCTCCTACCACTAATCTGGCAGAAGCGAAACGGACATACTCTTGATTATCTCTCAATTATTGCCACGATTAGTAAGTACAGTTTAGTGTGTCTTGCGTGCGCGGCGGGCCTTACAATTAAAACAACGACGATTACCTTCGCCGCCGAAGAATTAGTCATTTACTTATTTTATTTTAGTCTGTCGGAGTTTCAAGGATCCACTGACATTTAGGAACAAGTCTTCTAAAAAATATCATTGTTATTTGTAACTATACGTGTTTTATTAACTACCCTTTGTTTGTTTAAAATATTAGCGAATAATGCATGCAAAATTTATTGTACTCTGATAATTACGTACCATCAACAGTATACTAGATCAGTTTATTTATATTTTATCTTTAACATGCACGACTATTACCTAATGAATCTGATGATTGTTCCAATATCAGATTGTTTTTACACGCCAGTCTAAGAACGTTAAGGTGTATACGTTTGGTTTGATCCTGTCCTGTCCTAAAATTAAAACAAAAAACACAAATAAAAACATAGATATAGGCAATTCAATAGCCAAACTGACCCAACATTGATCATTATCAATTGTATCTTATTTTAAGAGACTAATGGGCGTCCATTTGTCCCAATACAATTGAGAGTTTCATAAAACCGTTGTATACCTAACTCTAATTGTCTAATTTAGCGTGTGAGAGCTAGCGTAGCTATAGATTTTAGCACATTGGTTTCGAACATACTTGTAAGGCGTCAGTATATTGCGTAAGTTGTTTGTGACGCCGCCTAGGCAAGGACGATTTTAGTCACAGTTTAAACTAACAAGTACTCTGTTATTTCATTTGTTGGCATATTTTGTGCAAATAATCTTTTAACTACAAAAGTGGGTCATTCGTGTAACGAAATAAAAGACAAACAGCGAGTGATCTGCAAAGTAGAGCATGCAAGTTGTGCATCTGGCTCGAGTTGTGCAGTATGTAGCCTATGTAACCGGAAGTTTGTCATATCCGGATCGGGATAGTTGCACTTTTAGAGCTAGTTACATCAATCATAAATTCATCATTGGCAGAATGATCAAAGCAAAAAAGAATCATGGAACATGAGCGAAAGATTTAACGTTAACAGATTGTTCGGTGCAACCGACATACAGAGGGCATTTTGTCATTGTATTGGTAGAAAATTCAAAGAAAAGTTTTTTTAAAGAAGTATACTCCAAAATCTTTGGCTTCTAATCCCCGAAATAAATAAAAAAGTCTATAGTAATGGGCGTGTCGTGATGCTTAGTTTAAGTTAAGTACATAATGTTGCAGGTAGGTACCAACATTTTGAAATCAGCACAGTGGGTCTAGGATTATCGGGAGCCCTATTGTAATAAACTAACACTTAAGCCGTGATAAGGCTTGCATCAATGCCTTTATCTTTACGACACGGCGGATGCATACAGGTTTTATCTTATCTTAAGGAACAGAATATTAGATTAATGCGCTGGAATGTTTTTGCGGTCGGAACGTCGGCGATGACCCATGCGATTGGGCAAACTAAACACTGTGTAAATCTGCCGATGATGTAAGTGATGCCACAGGTTTCTATCATGACGCCATCTTAAACTTGCTCTGGTTATATATGCTACAATATTTTATTTTTATAAATTAGTACTTATTTTATTATCACCGCACCGCACCAAACCTACTTTACTAATGAAATTTGTATCACAAAACGCAGGTTAAAATAAATACTAACAGCAGTGCTATCTTTAATATACCGATTTGCAGGTATAACAAGCAAATTCTAGATTCGAACAATTTTATGAATACAGGTTTGTCGTGAGTTTCTTACTTTCGAATTGGTAATGAAGTTAGTACTTATTATTATTTGAAATTGATTATTTAATTCATAGCAAGGTTCGTTAGAACTATTGTATGATTTGTGGTATAAAGTTTAAACTGATTTAAAGTTAAACCCAGAAATACTTTGAAGAAATGCTTTGACTAAAAAGACACGGACCTATAAACTTTGCCAATTTGTTTATTTGTAGGTGTAATCCCTATCTTCGACAGCTAGAATATGAGCTCTTTAAATACTAAAATAATGTAAATTTGTACGCGCGATATTTTTTTGCATTAGGTAGACATAGGTATTATGACGGAATATTAGGAATAACGACATTTTTTTTTATCTCCTTATTTCGCTATTTCGTTTTTAACTGGGACGGGAGATCTCATGCATGCTACTTGTTTAGTAGAAATAACGAGCACAAAGCATATTTGCACATGAATGTGCCAAGACAATTCAATTAAATAGGAGATTAAATGTACCATTGTGTTGTAGCAGTTAATGCGCAAGCCTCTGTAAGATTCCAGGATTCTGTAATGTATCTATAACAAAAATAAACACTTTGATTAGGTATTTGACTTGTTCGTCTGTCTGTCTTTAGAATGATATGACATGCGCACTTTATTTGAACAACAAAGAATTTCGATATTCGAATTGGTTTATATAATGATTCACACCTCATACAAACTTTCAACCCCCTTTCTTATCCCTTAGTTTATGAATTTCGGAAAACGCGGAATTCGGTTTCAAGGGACCGTAGATCTTAGTATATTGTTTAATTTTCAACTCGATACCTCTACGCACTCCTCTAAACCTTGTCACTTTGATATAAAGTGCCTATGTCGAATACTGGTGCAGCGTCGAGCACTAGCACGTCTATAGTCGTTAGCTTGCAGTAAGTTCAAAGCACTTCCCATTAGTAAAATAGTAACCTAAATAAAAACAATTAATAAATAATAAAAACAATGCAATCTCAGTTTAAATCGACGGGTATTCATTATTGTACTTACCCGTTTAGAACTGTAAGAGTAATGGTAGTAGGTATAAATAAGGGCTCGACTCAAATCTACTGGTATTAATGTGATTCCAGTTCAAGCACAAATACTTAAACACAGCAATTAGCAACAATCCATTAAATGTGACGTAAAAAAAGTATTTCTACTTGAAGTATTTTCTCGAATTTCTCTCTTACGGTGTACTGACTCAGATAATTTGGCAAATCGCACGCTGTCCCTGCCTCGTCGCCGGGTCGGCAAAGGTGCTTTTTAGTACCACTGGGGGTGCGCACTGCGCACTAGGGGTTGTAAGTATACTTTATACTCTTGAATTGAAAATGCTTGCGGTTGCTTACCGCACCTGAACACGTGTAACGAGTGAAATATGTACCTACGCCGTTTGAAGTGAAAAGTAGTTTTGTTATAGATATAAATATTGAATGTTTTTTAGAAGGTGGTAGTAGTAATTGATTTAGGTACTAAAAACGTAGACTACTAGTCCTAAAAAATTACAACCAAGACCATCAAACAATGTAAAAATATATGTTTTAATACCTAATAAATTTTATAAACATAAATATACCAAATAATATTTCACTAAATCATTTAAATGGCCACTTAACAACACGGCACTAATAATAAAATGTGCATATGGGAGAAGTATAAAAATGTATCAGTCCGATAAAGCAAAGAATAAAGTAAACCAAAGACAGGAAGAGTTTATTATTCATAATAAATTACAAAATATCATAAAATAAAATTAAAACTACCTAGATATAATTAAAAATAAACTTATCTTAAATAAATCTAAAACTAACTATAAAATAAACCATGTTGGGACTCTATAAACAAAATCCGTAGTTCCATCGTAACTGGATAACTGACGTGACTTATGTCTTTATGTCATTTAGGTGTCAAACTCTTGTAGTTTGTCATTTCCCTTCCTTTCCTTTCCTTTATTGAATCATATCGAATATTTTGTGATTTTTGCTCTGTAATAACTAATTCTGTTTTTAAGGTTATGGGCTCAACACGCTTGCTTCTAGTTAGGAAAGAAAATATAGTAAAATAACCTGAATAACCTAAGTCAATTTATATTTAACTGTACGTTTATATACCTATTCATCTTATTATATGATATGGTGTAGGTACCTACTTAGGTGTAAAGTCGCGAACACTAGTTGATAGGTGTTCGCGACTTGAGATGGCATGGTGGAGGGAATTTCCCTGTCATTCACTGGTACAATTTGAGTGGTTGCAAAAAATTAAGAAATTTGACAACATTTTGGTAACATAATCATACATATTATGGTTCGCATAGCATGCAGAAAGAAGTGGTTTACATATTTGCACAAATGCACAGGCATGCAGTTTTTTTTATATGCTATATGGGGCAAACGAGCAAACGAATCGCCTGATGGTAAGCGATTAACGTCGTCCATGGACACCCGCAACACCAGAGGTGTCGCCAGTGCGTTGCCGGCCTTTAAGGTGGGAGTACGCTCTTTTACGTACGTTTTTTTTTTTTCTTTAGTTGGTAGGTATATGTTCGATAGTTCATCAGTGATTTTTTAAATGTGTGAATTCCCATCTTATCGTGTCGTGTCATCCACTGAGCCGCTTTCCTTAATGTTTGCATATGTATATTAGCCATAGCCAATATAATCTATCCTACTAATATTATACGTAAACGCGAAAGTTTGCATGTATGGATGTTTGTTACTCTTTCTAAGCTACTGAATGGATTTTAATGAAACTTCACAATAATATAGCTTATACATCAGAATAACACATAGGCTACAAATTATAGAGATATTGCGAAGACGAAGCGGGCACCAGCTAGTCCAAAAGAAAATAAAACACATTTATTAACATTATCAAATTTCATTTAGCTAACAGCGCCATCTCGGGGAGCGTAACAACATCACTAGGTTAGAATAAGTTTGGCCAGCAATTCAAGGAAACCTCTATCAGCGCCACTACGGGAAAACCAGTTCAGTACGTAGTGTCTGAATGGTTACACAGATGGCGCTATAGCAACCGTATTCAATTGTTTGTATACACCCAACATAAAGCCTTATCGGTGCTTTATAAATTCTAAAGATGGCGTTGACTACTCGGATGACTAAAAGTTTTTTAAAAATAAATTCCATCAATAACATTACATTACATGTAAAAAGGCGGAGGTCTCGCGCTTCGCAGTTCGTATGATGCAAAAAAGTTTTGAGATGTTATGGCGATGATATATGGATATTTGAGATGATATATTAAGAGGCCATCAATACGGTTTGTACGGAAAAGCAACAAAAGCTGTTTTTTGACGTTGAAATACAAAGAAACTGTGAGCTGTTTGTTAAAGTTGTTAACTATGTTTGATAGCTTATTTCCTAGTGTTTAACTTGTAAGCTTCTAATTTGAGTAAAACTCAATGTTTTAACTTTTACTATACAATTATTGGCAGTTGTTTTCTGAAAAGCGCACGGAGACAGAAGTTTGACTTCGATTATTGTTAACATGATACATGAAAACACATGTTTTTCTAGGTTGATATAATATTGCAACATGGTTTTATTTAACTTATAGGCCTCATATTTCCAATAATTTACACAGATACCTATCTAGTTCGACTTTGAATATGCACATTTTTCGATAAAAAATACACTGCAAACGCAGGGATTTTCGCAGTAATTTTGACAAAATATTGGGATGATTTGTATACAACATTAAAGTTTATTCTTTTAAGAACATGCTGAAATCGAAAAAATCACTTTTTGTTTAAATTCCGTATTTTTTTTTAAATATTCAAATGGTGTATAAAATCCAATCCGCGCTAGCCTAGTCCTCAGTACCGCGCGCGCGCTCGTAGAGGTAGGACCTGTGTTGTTCTCTGTGGACTGTACAATTTGCTTGTTTTGTTGCACGAGTACGTGCTGGAAGCGTTTGGAAAAGTGAATAAACCGCGACCAACTACTGAGATAAGCATTTTACATTTTTGACTATATTATAGACCTGTTTGAAATAAAAATTTGAAATGATTTTATCGAATGTGATTGTACCGCAACCAACCCTTCTAGATACTTTCAGTAATACAGAGTGTTTATTAAGACGGACAGTATGGAGAAATTTTAGGTGTATTAGGGTGACGGTACCCATTATGAACACTTTAAGCTGACAGACAGGAGTGATGGACACTATATTCTTAATTCAAATGTCATATGATTGTCAATTGGTTGACACAAAATAAATGCATGAAACTTATTTCCTCATAATAAAAGTGACTGTACGTTACTGGTTCCTTGTCCATTACTGGTGCCACCGCCCTAGTCAGGGATAATCATATTGCTATATGAGCAAAATCCGGAATAAAACCGGCCAAAAGCGTGTCGGACCAAGCATAATTGAGGGTTTTGTAGCGTTATACGACATAAATATTGTGCAAGCAAAAAGGCATAAGTGTCTTCAAAATATCAAGGGACTTAACTGTATGTTAGCAATTAATAGTTTTTGGCAAAAACGGCTAGACAACCTTACCACGAAACTTATTTTGAACAAATTCGTTCAAAATAAGTTTCGTGGTAAGGTTGTCTTATATCTTAAGTATCTTAACTTCCTAAAGCTTTCACATTTTTAGGGTTCCGTACTTCAAAAGGAAAAAACGGAACCCTTATAGGATCACTTTGTTATCCGTCCGTCCGTCCGTCCGTCCGCCCGTCTGTCTGTCCAGACCCTTTATCTCGGGAACGAGTAAAGGTTGCAAGTTAAAATTAATACCATAATATACACAGGTCTGCGGTCCCTTGAAGCTGCAAAAAAACCAAACTTCTACATCAACGCAATCCAAATCTGAAACTGCCATACACTGAGAGTTCCATGCCACTTTTGTGCGGAGCCCTCGGTGGGCGAGTCCGACTCGATCTTGGCCGGTTTTTTGGACCTCCCGATACTGGATCAACCAATTTTTTGTACAAGAGACCTTTAACTTATTTCTAAGGACCTATCAGATGATGTGCCACAAGTAGATATTTGACAAAAAAATGGAACTCAAAAAACGGCATTTTTATTTTTAGTTGTACAAAAATCACTTTTTGCTAAATTAGAAATTTTTATATTTATTCTACTCAGAATCGCAGCGCTTTCAATCCTAGTAGGAGAAAAAAAGTGTCCTAAATTTTCCATACATTTTTCAAACTTTCTAATGTGCTACCGCCATACTGAATCTATGAAATGATGGTGGCGAAATGGAAAACAAATCTTGGAACACTTTTTTTCTCCTACTGCGATTGAAAGAGCTCGCGATTCTGAATAGAAAACAATTAAAACTTTTCATATTTTCAAAAAATGATTTTTTTTACAACAAATAATAAAAACGCCCAAAATATGCCTCCGGATTTCAGTTAAAATTACAAAACGTTTAAATAAAATTATTTAATTACACGTCCCTTTTTTCATCTTATCGGCTTTGTAACCTTCAATATAATATCACCACCCCAAAATAGAATTCAGATTGAGTTTAAATTTTGAAAAAAAAAAACTTTTTTAGTAGTTAGGTATGCTTAGAAATGTACCAATATATGTATGAATATGAAAACAATGAATTGGATCCGGAGGCAGAAAACAAAATCCTATTCCAAAATAACTTCGGATACTATTTAGAGACATTTGACGTTTGAATAAAACTATTTTAATTCTTATGATAAACACAAAACAAATATACAAATTACTCGTACATTTTCTAACACCACGTACGCCAAGTAATAGTTGATGTTCTGGCGCAAGTATCAATAATGTTTGGTCCGCGCGTCAAGCGTCGCGACGCCATTAGCCTCGCGACGGTGCTTACAATCAATGAATGCTCGCTCCCGTTCGCACTAACCGCACCTGCTATGCCGTTCGAAGAGCATGGCGATAATAAGTTTGTATACCTGATTGTAGTGTGTGTCCGCACACAGATGCGCGTTCGGAGCGCAACTGGCGGTAATAATATTGAAATGCGAGCGGGCGGATTTTGTGATAGCACTCTTAAAACAAGGCGGTTATTTTAGTCTGTACCGGGGGGTGTCCAACTGTCCATTGAACTCGACTTCCATCGACTTGCCTATTTTGAAATCGTAGAGAGATCAAGTAGCGCATTGTGGTGTCACCTGAATTTGTTTGATTACTCATCCTTTCTGAACCTTCCAGAAAATAAAAATGAATAGATTCATTTTGTTTTTCACTTTTTGAAGTCTGTTTTATTTTTGTAAAAATATTTTTTTTAAGTTACTGTAATAGTTCGTAATGTTCGTAATCGCTCGGTATAAGCGACGGTCGATGGACAACGGCACTAACTAAATGGCAAGGACCTCACGGCAAAAGAAAACAAGGAAGACCAAAAACCAGATGGGAAGACGACATCATCCAAACGGCTGGCAAACAATGGATGACACAAGCCAAAGACAGGGACCACTGGGCATCGCTGGAGGAAGCCTTTATCCTCAGTTAAGAGGGTTTCTCGCTAGAGACTCTACATACTCCTTATTATTATATTTTACTCTTAAATTTTAATTCTAATCTCTGAATATTGTTGACTCTATTGTATTATTATTGTAGTCTTGTTTAATACTGAATTATCTTTAACAATGAATTGACATGTAGCACTATATTAAGTATATTAATTTGAAACAAGATTTATAAATTTTACGTACTTAAATCAATCATACTTATAAAAATAGTGACAAGAAATGGTGAAAAGAAGGTTGATTATTATCAAAAATCGCATGATAGAATAGAGTACCTAACATACATTGAAAAGCATGGTAATATTTGTAAGATAAATTGCGAGAAGTAAAAGGTTTTTTTATTTTTTATTTTTTTTATTTTATAGTTTGTAAGTTCTTCAATCGACACATTTAATGCAACATAATCAATTATCAATAATGCAACTTAAACAACAACTCAAACTCGAAAATGTGGTATCTTTAGCCTGAAAATGATAAAACACTATAAAACATACAAATATGCACGGTTTTTTTAGATTGTTTGACCTATATACATGGGTAGCGCAGAAAATATTTACTTGATTGTCGCTTCAGGTACTAATTGATTTTTTTTATACATAGCTACCTAGCTCTACTTGTAGAGTTCATTTAATTATAGACATTAAGATTCAGAATATTTTAATTAGATAATAGGGTTTCAGTAATTGTAGTGTCTCAATAGTTATCATCTTATCTTATCGGTTTAGTACTAACTATGCATGTTTTTAATCGTCAACAACGCGAAGCTTGAATAGTAAACCTAGATACGGGCAAAACAAAACCTTGCTGCGCATTTCCCCGGCGAGGTGGGAACACGCGTCACGGCAGCTAGAGGCCACGCGCCGTGCATGTGTCCCGGCACGCACCGTGCATTAGGCCCGTGTGGCCAGCTCTAGAGAAGAAAAAACTGGGGAAATTAGAAAACATTTGAATTTTTGGGGTGGGCTTAAGCGCACGTCACGGCGGCTCGTGCATTAGAGTTCAGTGTAATGTAAGTAGTCAGCGGCGCTGACTCACTGGGGAAGAAAAACTAGAAATATAATATAGACCGACCGTACTTGCGTCCCGGTACGAGTTAAGTGTGGCCATAACCGAATATTTATAGATTAGGCGATCCTTGAAGAATATTTATTTTTTAGAGATTAGGCGATTGTAGCTAGGTACTGACTGTTATTAGCCGGCCATATACCTAACGTACGGGCATATCCGCCTGATTTGCCAATCAATGTATGGTAGATTTATCCAGCGTATGCCCACCGGACATGTCCGCTATGCAGGTGAGACGGATTGCCCGATCATACCGGGTGTTGCCTGTAACAGGAGCAATAAATATAATCGTAGCAATCGTAGGTAGTCCTCGCCCAACGGAACCACGTTTGTTTACCGACTTTTAAAAATAACGTGTGTTTTGATTTTTATTACACTTTAAAGTTTAGTAGAAGACGCAATGTAGGTACTGCAAATTTAGTAATTTTTGTACTATGACAAGAGACGTCAATTAGGCTGATGTTACCGTCCATTGTATTTTCAATGTACTTTTTCATATATACTAATATTTAGTATATATGAAAAAGTGAAAATCTACAGGGTAGATACATCATTTTTAAAGGTTGTTGAACAAAAGTTGTTAAGTTTGAGGAGTACTACGTGCGATTTAATTTATTGCTTCTGTTACAGGCAACACCCGGTATGGCCGGCTAATAAAATAACTAACCCGTTAAGAGGCCTCACACCTTTGAATAATATTTAAACTCAAATTATAACGTAATGCGTAGTTTTAATCAACTGTTGCATATATATTATTATACTTTGATCTTTATTTTAGGTATTAATTAGTTAGGTAAATAATTGCATTTATATCGCGTAATAAATAATAATATTGTAGGCAAGAAAAACCAATTTTTTTTGCTAAAATGTAGTCAATTTCGATTGATTTTTGAAGTGAGATTTTTCAATAAATTTCACGTTTTAACGTACGTAAATTTTGTGACATATTTTCACGCTATTATTGCAGCGTTGCAATGTTGATTTGTGTACCGAGTTTAATTTCGTGTAGCGCGTTTTAATTTCTGTGCGAGGTTAAACTCTGTTATTGTAGACATTGTAGAGTTACCTCCTTTTCTAAAGACCTGTCGGAACATTCCCACAGATTATCCGGGAGGGTGATAAAGCTGGCGACACATCGCGAATCGGCAAACAGCACGCAAACGGCCGCTTCCTGGTGGCTTCGCTTGCTCGTAACGTTCAAGGACATTTCTGTAACAAAACTGAATTAATGCGTTTTGGAAAAGTTCAACGACGTTTGGCGACGGCTCGTGTACACTAACAAATTGATCTACTTACTATAAATGGATTCAGGCCGACACGCACAGCGAAAATTATTGATGATGGGAATTTTAAATTTACAAGAATTTGTGAAGAAAATGCACTGAAACGCAAAATATGAGATATACCTATAATAGATAATATATATGGAGGTTAAAAATATAAAATAATCAATGCGCAAACAGGGCAGCGCTATGCTAGTTTACATATACAGGTCCGGCTTAAAAAAAATTGCACTTTTAAAAATGTATATCGTCTTTTGTTACCGCGGCTAAGCCGCAATTATTATTCATTTAAATGGAACACAATTATTATTCAATAAATGATCATGTCATGGTTAATCCTGTGATAACGAGTGCTGTAAATTTAATAAACGCGATAAACTCGTTTTAAGTGTTTCATTTAATAAAAATTAAAACATAATAGTTTAACACTTATTTAAACTTTCACGATTTTCACACATTATGTATTTACTAACTAAAACGGGGCTTAATTGTGTATAGAACGTCGGAGGTTTGTTTTCAAAATCTATACACAATTAAGCCCCGTTTTAGTTAGTAAATACATAATAGTTTAATTCGTAAAAAACATTATTTTGGACCAGGATGACATAGCTAGACCCTGATTTTCAACACTATGTACATAAATATATTACCTGTATCTAACAAGAATACATAACATTTCATACAGCATCTTATTATGCATGCATTAAATTGAATTGCTTTTTAAATATATAGATATTTAAAAAGCACGTGGAAAATGCCGTATGCCGACTATAGAGTCGGCATACGGCATTTTCCACGTTCTGCCGCCATTCGTGATTTAACGTTTTGCGCTATTTTCTCTGTCGAAGAAAAACTAGTGTATGAAACAGCTTATAATTGGTCCTTATTATATAACTCTTGAAGACATTGCCAGTCCGGCAGATTAAATAGTCCACGATACCATGTCTGTCATTTTCTGTACAAAAAAGTCTGCCGATTTTAGCATTGGAGGGGCACGTCCAATGAATGGCTATTCGGACGTAACGTACAAATAGCGATCACATAAAAGTCAGTCCATACAGTGAGTATGATTGTTTGTCATTTGCATCCGGCAGAAGGGTAGGCCTGTCAATTGCTGCTTCGTCTGGTTTAATGCTCAAAGATAGGTGTAGTCATTCAATATTCATCAGCACGTATGAGCCCCACTTTCACCGTCCAGGATTAGCCGCTAACCCGGAGTTAAGTTGTGGTTAGTGGGCTAACCCCGGTTGGTACAAGTGACCCTAAGTAAATTAAATTCTGATTCTAAACTAGGTATCCTATCTATATAGTATCGTGTTAGTACGTCATCCTACTGGGTTACTTTTACATGGTTAATATTTTTATTACCAAATTACAGGTCATTCATTAACTTTAACTAAAGTGACACCGCAAGTGATTAATGTACATCTTTACATCTTAGCTAATACAGTTATGCCTTACTTATACGCTTATATGTGTCTTTGAATAATTTGCTTAGTTGTCTTTTTGTTCTTACAGGTAAGACAAGGCTGAAGGTCAAGTACACAAGATCAAACCACTTAGCAAGTAAGTACCAGTAAGTTTGACTCATCTCTAACGAATATCCACTTAACTCGTTCTGTCCCAAGTTCAACACATCTCTCGGGAATCTCTCAAAAATAAAAGGGACTCAAAGGTCAAGTTCAAGCTTCTGGAACTAATAAAGTTGAGTCATCTCGTAAGACTCTTTACGTCACAAGATATGTGGCCCCAGCTAAAAGCCATTGATGGCAGTTCTAAGCCGTAACAGCTATCTACGGTAAAAGGTGACTCACAGAATGACTCATATTTATCCTCTTTTCGGAATTCGTCATATCTCTTTGTTTCTAAAAGAAAGTTTTAAATACCATTTCAAAAGTAAGATATCTTTCCTCCCGCACACATAGTGCTGCATGAAAAAGGACAGCGTACATGAACACAATGAAAAGGCTCGCAACGTGTTCCTTAGGAAATGTCCGGTGGTGCGCGCGCACCATTTTCAGGGCGCAGGACACACCCTCGCGAAGTGTTATAAATGCATAGACACGTGCACGTAATAACAAACAAAAATAAAATAAGCTCCCATTATGATACGCTATAATTCTTTTAAATAACTGAAATCGTGGTCCTTTAACCGAGAAATTATCAATAATCGAGCTGTACAAAATAATTGCGCCTGATAGTTTACGAGGCTTAAGTTAAATATGCAGAAATATTAGTCTATTGAATTACTAAATTATACACCTTGCAAAAATCGGCGTAGTTTTAGCATCAAATGTGGGTGTGCCGTCTCTATACATTTCTGTACTCTTCCCGTAACTCCAGTCGCCGATAGAGGCCGACATATCAGGCACACGAAGTCTCGCCGGTGGTACAGCGGGTCGCGACCCTCCACTGAAATATTATTCGCATAAAATCCATTTCTTCAAAGTATATAACCGTGACTTCTTGCCCGCCAGGTAAGTGCAAACCTAGCGTCGATAAAACTGCACCGGCACTGACCAGGCTTCAAATTATTAACGACACACTGCGAACATTCCAGTACCTACTTGACGTTCGATATCATTTACGTTGACATAAACAATGTAGACATTAGACGTATTTACGTAAATATCGATCGAGCACGCGCTTATCATCGGTTAGAGCTAGAGCACCGACAAATGCTCAAGTGTGCTTTAGTTATTGCTCTTGAGGCTTTGTCATAATATTGGGACCAAGTGCGTTTCAATTTCATTACAATATTGTTTCATTCATTACACTATTCCAGAGTTAGGATGGGCATTTATAACATATATATATACACATACATAGATACCTACAATCTAGAAAATTACATTCATATTGCAGTGATCGATACCGGTTTACTGCCGGTTTACCTATATCAACTATACGATCGATAAATCCTGTAGAATAGCCAAGTAATATTTAATAACATACCGTACTACGTCAATGTCGGATTAATGTCAACGTGCTAGGTGCGTCAGACTTCTAAATCCACCGTTATTGTTCATTGATAAATTGAATTGCGTCTTACTGGAAAGTGTCAGTCGATAGTGAAATTTTTACCTAACTAAAACATACTTATATACTCGCTACCTTTATTGTTAGGTGTTATCTTTTTCACGGCGTATTCTAATTATACGTAGGTAAATGGTAAATCTACCAGCAACTACATATAAAACGTATCAACTTACATATGTAGGCGCGTACCTACATGTAGTGAAGTGCAGTTACGTGCAAGCGTTTATGATATAGATAGAAATAATAAAGGAAACTATCATGGCGGAAGGTAAATTTGTTAGTTAGTCAGCCTGGACACCAGCTATAATGTGCTGCCGGCAATTGGATCACTTGACGAATCGCACGGAGCGACACCCACGACGCAATTAACCACTTTTTTGAGACAAATAGGGATGAACAACTATGTAGACTTAAGTGCAGCTACTAATTTGAATTTATTGACCGCTTTAAATAATAGAGATGTAGGCGGTGTTTTGGTGTTCAAGAGAACTATTTTAAATCAACGTTAGTTAGTAATGTTGTTAGTTTAGAGCTCCTGGAGAGTACCCTGGTTTAGAGTCTAAAACAGGGTACTCCTGAGAATTAAATACCTTTAGGTAAACTTAAAATGATTTATCGATTAACCTCAAAATCAGTAAACTGATTAGATACACATTGTATAAAATAATTCTAAGTTACATAGTTAATTCATTATTTATGTAATAGGTCTTATCTTCGTCGCGAAAAATATCTACGAAAGTCAGAAGATTTAATACTGCTGTATTTAATTGGCCGGGATAGACAGTTCTATTAATAGGTACCTTCCATGAAAAGAAATCTTGTTCCAATTGTCCGACAAGTCACTGTCACTGTTGTGCGTCGTCGGAAGGGGGACTGACTCAAAGAGCGTTGACCTATTTTGGATTTCTTGATTTATTATTTAAACTTTTTCTAAACGAAAAACAATTCTGCCGGTTACCCCCTTAATTGTATTTTGCCTACCTGTTGTTTACCTCTTTTTTAGGGTTCCGTAGTCAACTAGGAACCCTTATAGTTTCGTCAAGTCTGTCTGTCTGTCCGTCCGTCCGTCCGCGGATAATCTCAGTGACTGTAAAGCTGTACCTAAGTACTAGAAAGCTTTAATTTTGTACGAATATGAATATAGGTCACGCCAACAAAGTGGTAAAATAAAAACTGGTTGTATTTTTTTTAGGGTACCTCCCGTAGAGTCCGTATAAAAGGCAGCCAAATAATCGGCAGCCCAATAATTCGTGTCCATTTTTTTGGTTGCGGATTATTGGGTTGCTGATTATTGTACTGCTAAAACTGTGGCTTCGGATTATTGGCCCGCTACCGAGCTTGTCCGACCCGATAAAAGGCAGCCCAATAATCGGCGACCCAATAATTGGCGACCACGATGTACATGGATTATTGGGCTGCCGATTATTGGCCTGCTTCGAGATTGCTCGACCCAAGAAAAGGCAACCCAATAATCGGCGACCCAATAATCCATGTACATCGTGGTCGCCAATTATTGGGGCGCCGATTATTGGGCTGCCTTTTCGCGGGATGCGAAAAAAGTCGGTTCTGGCTGTTAGGTCGCAGTTCAACCTAACACTCCTCCTCGCTTCGCTCGTCGTCGTACCTAAACCGACCTGCCTTAACATTCGATCTAAGGAGTCTGTATAAAAAGCAGCCAAATAATCGGCAGCCCAATAATTCGTGTCCATTTTTTTGGTTGCGGATTATTGGGTTGCTGATTATTGTACTGCTAAAACTGTGGCTTCGGATTATTGGCCCGCTACCGAGCTTGTCCGACCCGATAAAAGGCAGCCCAATAATCGGCGACCCAATAATTGGCGACCACGATGTACATGGATTATTGGGCTGCCGATTATTGGCCCGCTTCGAGATTGCTCGACCCAAGAAAAGGCAGCCCAATAATCGGCGACCCAATAATCCATGTACATCGTGGTCGCCAATTATTGGGTCGCCGATTATTGGGCTGCCTTTTCGCGGGATGCGGATTAGTGGCACCCCTCCCGTAGGTACACGTAAAATGGGGGTGATTTTTTTTCGTTTAAAACATAGAGTGTGACATATCATTGGATAGGTATTTGAATAATAATGAGGGTTCTCTAAAAAAAGTTTTTGATAAAGTTAATATTTTTGGAAATAATCGCTCCAGAAGTTTAAAAAAATGTGACTTTTGAAATATGAGTTCAAAAAATGTGAAAAAAATCACAAAAGTAGAACTTAATTAGAACTTTATTGGAAAATTATTTTGAACTTGATTGGTTAACCGGTTTTTGAAAAATACCTAGCACAAAATAATTTCTGAAATCAAAATCATTTTCAATAGTAATAACACAAATATTTTTTAATAGTACTTAGTCTGTCAACTCAATATAACAATACCATTAACAAATAGTCCATTTGTAACTCCTAAGTGGGAACATTAGGAAACTATGGAACCCTACACTGAGCGTGGCCCGACATGCTCTTGGCCTGTTTTGTTTGTTATATTTCTGTACTGATTTCTATTGAGGTGTGCAATAAAGAGTATTTGTATTGTATTGTATTGTTATTTGTGATGACACTACTGAATCTAAAATGAGAGATTTTTTAGCCACTTTGTCCTCTTCCACTTAGGTTCATAATCATATTTTTTTCCCTTTGATTTTACCATAGTTCTACAACTTCTACACGGAATATAATTATGTAGCATAATTTTTTCTAACTTTGACTTGGTACGAATCCGATTACTCAGTCTGAAATTACCTCGTCGGTCGTAAATTTGCCTATCTATCGGTACTAAGGACTATTTTTAAATCACCCAACCTATAGCGAGGATGTTATACGGTTTCACAATCGAAGGGTTTAAATCACGTTACCAAAGGATTTACCTTCTTATCGCAACAAAACTGGTTTGTACGGGTTTTTCTCAGCATATAAAGTTTTTAATTATGAAGTGCAGTGCAAGTAATACGGGGGAAAAATGTTTGCTTGTTATCTCGTAATTGTTGGTTATCGCGAGGAAAATGTTCATATTTACCTTCATACGTGGTTTATAAGGTACCTAGGTACGTCATATCGATTAAATCGTGAAACCCCACGAAAATTTCCTTTGTGATATTTGCCAATGCACGCGGTGTTGTTAAGTTTCGAATTGAAGGCGTTATCGCTTTTAATAGGTTTCGGTAACGTATCATCATAGGTTGTATGGAAGCTACTCAGTTTAGGTCATCAACTTCCCCATTTTAAACCATTTATTTATTTAATCTTTATTGCACAAAAGAAAATACAAACGTACAAAAGGCGGACTTAATGCTATAAGGCATTCCACCATTCCTTATTTATGAAAATTCACGAAATGTTGAGAGTCAATTATTCTCTAAAATGAAAAGTCTTAATTTGAGCACACTAATAGTTATTTATTATAAGATGAGATTCTTAGCTAATTCTTAATTAATAGGTAGTAAGACAATGAGGACTACCGCGAGTCGATTTTCCGCTAGGGGCGCTAGTGGAACGTGGGTCCTGCGGGAACATTTCAAACGTCACTTAGACATTTCTCTCATACTAACACAGGACCCACGCATGAGTGGCGCCGCCTGGTGAGCGAAAATACGGTAGCTCCCATTGTTTCGCTATTAGTTGCATACATATAATTATATATTTAAACCTATAGGTATCCTCACTTTTATCATTATATTATTGTCATTTGTTTATATACTTTATACCTAGTGTAGCGGTAGCTGACAGCACAATAAATAATTACCTACCTACCTCACTAAACAGTAGCCGTCTTTAATTTGCACAAGTCTTATAAATATTAACATTGCGACGTTTTCTACCGACATGTCGCGTCGTAGCAGCATTTAACACGATTGAGCAACAGTAAATCCACCCCGGGGCCGCCGGTCAGTCTCGCCATCACTTGCATTTACGTAGTTCCTCAATAAAATGAAACTAGGATATTTTTACACGACTTTGTTTTAAAAGTCTGTTTTCGACGCGATGGCATCTTGCCATATGAACGAATATTTTGATCAATATTCACAATCGAGAACACTCGTAGATTTTGCGAGCTACCCGGTTCGTTCGGGATACATCTGAATGGGCTGGGTCTGCGGCGGAGGAGTAGGTGGGATGTCGTGGTTCGGTTTGAGTAGCCAGGGGTCGTCGGAGCCCTGGTGTGGACTGCCATCAGCCTTCTTCTCTGAGGGCGTCAGGTGCAGCAGGGGCAACTTCGTCTTCGGGCACACCGGCGGTCTTTCAGCTTTAGGTTGCATTGCTGTAAGAAAAATGCATTTAATTTAATTCTACACACTGTATAATTACGCTGAAAATGGTTAATTTCACGCTTGCAATAAAATGTGAAAATTGTATTGGAATACGTTTCATGCGTTTATTGTTTGGAAACTAAGTTTATTGTTTCATATCAATAGTTAATAAAAAGGAACATCTGAATACGACTACAATTTTATACTTAATGGAAACTTTTTAAGTTTAGATAAAAAATATAAATAAAGTATACGTACTTGTATAATTTAAATTAATGTTGTCCAATCGGCTACTGATAGCGTCCACGCTGCCGTTGACAAACATTCGCGTAAGCACTGTAATCACAAGGCGGAGGTTTGATATGAACTGCGTTCTCGTAGATACCGGCGCGTCTTATATCAAGGCAGGAGGCTGAGTCACTTGGCAGAGCTCTCTGTACTCCACGTCATGACGACTACCGACGCCACGGCTCTTATGACGCTCGTTCTTGTGCCTAACACTCAACTGGGGCTCTATTCCGCATTGTAGGTATTTTTACTGTTTGTGATATTAAATGTGGTGACATGGCTGCCATTACGTTCGTTATAAATACTTATACCAAAGCTAGCCAGAGGCCTGTTTCTCGAAGGGTATGAGACTAATATTATTATGTTCACAAACGGTTTCTATAACAACACACTAATTCTTATAGCATGGAAAAATAAAATATTTACTTGTACGCACGCATCGATATCATCGATATCAAATAAATCGATTTTGGCCTGCTGGATAACTGAGCATCACACTTAGATAGACGAACTTACATATAATATTATAGATAGAAATAATAATAACCGTTTGCACCATAAATATGGCTATAAATCTTGTGGAATATTTTGCTATGATGAGTTATTTGAGTGATCATGAACATTCTGAAATATAATATTAATAGCGACTTTATGTCGGCTATTTTGTGACCTAATACGTACGTTACATTCATATATTATGAAAAGCCGGAATAACTCCATCCTGCACGTGAGATATAGGGCTTTTTTTTTAATTTCTGCTAAAGTAATAGTATAGCATCATAGTTATCACTTTGCCTAGAATTTGGGAACTCTTTTTAGTACACTTGCGTACTTTGAACCCTCATTTGACTCATTTAAAAAGTATCCTAGGTTATATCCTTATGCCACGGCTCAGGGAGCCTGGGATCCGCTTTGGCAACTAATCCCAAGAATTGACGTAAGCGCGACGAAAGCGACTGACATCTGCCCTTCCGACTTCCGCCCCAGGGAGTAAACTAGGCCTTATTGGGATTAGTCCGGTTTCCTCACGATGTTTTCCATCACCGAAAAGCGGATTGAAAGTCTCACATCATACCGCTGGGCCACCAACGCTCTACGGGCTCTCTAAGGGGTATTATCCCTTTATCTGTGTGCCAAAATTCCTTAACCCAGGAAAGATACGGCTTTACGAAACTTTAAACAGTCCTTTCACTCGGACAAACTTTTCATCTGGAAGTAGCATAATTTTTATAAAAAAAAACCGACTTCATTTGGTTCCCGGTAAAAGTGAAATTTTGAATTTGTTTGAGTTAGCCAGTTTACTTCACAAATATCCAATAAACCGCACGTGTACGATTGAAAATTGAGGAGCTTTCTTAATTTCCCAGGGCTTCCATCATTACATGTGAAGTAGGTATAATCAAACGGAACTCCCTTGTAGACCTTTAAAACAAACAAAATAACAATGTGTTAAATTGGATGACAGACTGTAAATTATCGAGCAGTTTCATTATGCCATCCCTGATTATCAACATCAGGTCCACTCCAGCAAAATGATGGCCACAGTAAGAAAATCCCTAAGCTAATTATGAACACCCTCTAATCATAATGAAGGTGCCGTTCAAATTTGACGAGTTCTCTGAATTCTTCAACAACTCCATAATCTGAATAGAAATCAAATCAAAAAGATGAATGTCACAACTAGGATAATAAGTAGAGCTAGGTTTATGGACCAGTTCCACTTTGCCATCCCCTGTCTTCATCATCAGGTCCACTTCATCAAAATGTTGGCTCCCCCAAAACAATGTTTTAGTTACTTAAGGAAACGCTCAAATCAGAATGCATGTGCCGTTAAAATTTGAGGAGTTCTCTCAATCCCTCATGAAGTCCATCATCAAAATAGAACTATAATCAAATAGGACTATCTTGAAGGTATTTCTTTACAAAGAAAATATGAATGTCTCAAATCGGATGATAGAGCTGGGAATTACCAAGCAGTTCCACTTTGTCATCCCTGGTCTTCATCACCAGGTCCACTCCACCAAATTGATGATGTTCGTAAAGAAATGCTCGAGTGTCTTAAGAAACTACCCAAATCATCATGCATGTGCCTTTCAAATTTGAGGAGTTCCCTCAGTTCCTCATGGATCCCATAATCAGAAATTGATTTTGAAAAAAGCGGGACAAACCTGGAACCATCTATTTCCAGATAAAAAAAAATTTTTTAAAATCGGATGATTTTCCTGGGAATTACCAAGCAGTTCCACTTTGCCATCCCTGGTCTTCATTATCAGATCCACTCCACCAAATTGATGATTTTCGTAAATAAATGCTCGAGTTTCTTAAGAAATCACCTAAATCAGCATGCATGTGCCTTTCAAATTTGAGGAGTTCCCTCAGTTCCTCATGGATCCCATCATCAGAAATCGATTTTGGAAAAAACGGGACCAATCTGGAACCATCTACTTTCAGAAAACATTTTTTTTAATCGGTTCAGTAATGACGGAGTTCTGAGGTAACATATACATTAAAAAAAAACAACAGACGAATTGAAATCCTTTAGAAATATTGAAGTCGGTTGAAAATAATTAAACTTAAATAAGTCGATTTTTTTAATGTACTGTAACTGTACCGGTAACTTTTTTTATTGTTTTTTATTTAATTTGCTAGAAATGATAATAAGCAGAAACTTGTTCTGACCGATTTTAAGCAACTAGGAAAATATGTATAATAGAAATCCTACAAGAAAAAAAAGACGCAAAAAATATGTAATTGTCACAAACGCGTGTACAAGTTTGTGACAATTACATATAGGTACCTACGTAACAATATTTTTTGGGGTTTTGTTGCGTACATAGCGCTAAAAAACAGATGTTACAAACGATAAAAAAAATAGCATGCACTTTCAATTCAATGACTGGACTACCTCCAAAGCCTACCTTCTGTTCAGCTGTTATTGCATGAAGGAGCAACAAACATACGTGCAATTCTAAACGTACAATTGATCGTATTCATGATAATAGCCGGTCATAATACGTTCGGGCATCCCTATACGCCGGATCTGACAATCAATGTATGGAAAATTTGTTCATAGCCCGAATTTTGAGGTTTTTGTAGTCATTATAAATAATAGCAAGAAGAAAGTCCGTTTTAACTAAACTTTCTTTCGGTGTACGCGCGTCATGCGTGTAGGTGTAGGCATTTTGAGTGATTACTCTACTTGCGTCCAAAACTTTCCTATTTCGTGATAGTATACTTGCGTATGATTTCTGCTTCTTTATATCGTTTATCTAAACGGCTTAGTTATGAACATAGATACGAGTATTGCATTGAGTACCGATAAAAGGCAACGGCTGATGTGATAAATGCTATCTGAGTAGTCACGCTGTCTCGATAATAAAGAGGCATGGCATACTCAATTCTCAAGAAATGACGATGCTCCAATTAGGTGTGTTTTTTGGTTTCCCAAGAACAATTACGTAAATACGTTGTAATTAAAATTACGTTTGGGAAACAACCGATGTTTGTCCTTTTTACATTTCTAATAATAAGTAATGCAGTATTTTTCCGTGAAATCGTACTTAAGGATTGAAGGTTAGGCCGTCCCAACTGGGTGCTCCCATGGGTGTGTCCGATAATTTATCAATTCAGTTTCAGGGTCGTACATTAAGATTTGTAATGTGTATTTAGGAGTATGTATAGATACTCTCTGCAGAGAGATTAGCCCAGAGCTCTAGCACTTATTCGATCGAACCCGCGATTTTCTGCTTTCGCGGCGCTGCTTTACATTCATTATAAATTTAAATTAAAAATTTGTGAAATAGGTAGATATTACTTGTCGATGTACAAACGCAATTGCACTAAAAATCATCTCTTGCACATAACATGCATATAAATGTCGCGTCGTCTCTGCGG
This sequence comes from Lathronympha strigana, assembly GCA_949128165.1. NCBI lineage: Eukaryota > Metazoa > Arthropoda > Insecta > Lepidoptera > Tortricidae > Lathronympha > Lathronympha strigana. Next base: position 22,795,356 of record OX421903.1, on the reverse strand, counting down.
TCAGTTCTACCGTATGTAATTGAATCATATTTATAATAAGATCACATTTGCTTTTAGAAATCAGACTAATGCTTCACAAATAAAGTAATTTCACTATAAATACTATATGTACGTAGAAGCACAACTACATTTGCGATTCTCATCAAAACGTTTCACCGCTAAAAATATTTTTCATATGGCTCAGTCTGCCACACTGCGCCAAACACCGAACCACGAAAACACGTTTTATGAGAAGCAATAGTACTTAATGTCGAATGTTAGCTTTAATATATTTTAATTGTCTTTATAGTTTCAAGGAGATATCCAAATACACGGTCACCTCATCGAGGGAAGAATAATGACATAGAAATTTTACAACCAAATTATTGTTTTGTCACCAAAGATAAAGTTTTGTCACAATGGAGACTAACAACGTGAACCGGGTAAGCCAAGCGCTGCACTGGCACATTATATAGGTATTCACTGAAAATGTTTCTGCACTTGATCACTAATAGGATAATCAAGGTATTTAAAAGTTACAATGTTATTCTTAAATTCCAAACGTGCGTGCCTATGTGAACCAGTTACGAGTAGGTGTGAAACAAATCAGTTATTAATGTTCGCGGCCGTCTAGCAAAATGAACAAGGCACGCCTTTTCGGCGCCCTATAACAGTTAAGTAATCAATTGAACTCCATCGCGATAAGTTAAACGAAACCACCATGACTCGAGTAAACTATTACCGAAATGTGGAAAAGTCATTCGCTATTCTGACTTTTGTAATAAACATAACCAATTAACTTTGAAAAAGTTTTTTCATTAAATGTTAGTACCTAGATTTCTTTTTTCTATTTTTAGTGCGTTTCTGGAAAGTTAAGGGTTTTGTACTGGCAGTGTCTTCTGCCTAGGTATGGCTAGAAGTTATAACCTCGTGATCATTAAATATGCGATGTGCCATAGTGTTATTGCTAGATTTTACAGTCTTTGGATGTAAAATTGACGAGCGTTATAGATATTGGAGCACGCCAATAAATGCTCGGTGTAACGTGTGCCTCTCTAACGTCAAGGAGAATCGATTTGGGTCTTGTATAACTTAATGTAGGCACCTACCTAATACCCTGCACAATGCAAACCAAATAATATCCAACTACTTATGTGAATAGTGTATAGTGTAATGCAGCCTCGTCTTATTACAATTAATAAATAACAATTGTTGTAGGTTCCTAACCACCACCCGGGGTTACCCACATAACCCGCAGTTACGCGTTTTTTGTATGGGATTTGACAACTTAACTCCGGGTTTTCGGCTAATCCTGGGTGGTGCAAGTGGGTCTAAGAGATAGATTCCATTTACCGGAACCATTTGTTGACGTCTTATGTACTAAACCTAAAAGTCGTTAAAATTTCAATCCTATTTTCAACCTTGGAGAAGTTAAATAAGAACCCAAGGGAATTTCACTGTCTAAATAAGTAAATATCATAGGTATTTGGAGTTAAAATTTCCAATTTAGAATTTAAGTAATTCCCTATTTTGTAAATAAATGACGATCCCATTACGTCAACGGCTCAATCCAAGTTACCTTAAGACATAGTTACATCATTGACTTGCTTTAAAATACCTACGTATTTTACTTTCCTCCTATTTGAAATGAATAATTTATTATAGTGAAATTGAATAATAGTTACTGATAAAATCGAACTACTAGGTACTTACTTCAAAATGAGCAGTAATAAAAAAAAACCTATAGGTACCTAACCTATACGTCGTCAGACTTTATCATCAATTCTTTACTCCACAAATACAGAACTTTCCTTAACAATATACCTAATTAATGTAGGTATATGAAAGAAAAACAAAACATCTTCGGCGATACTACGAACTCGTAAATAAAAAAATAATGTAAGTACTTAAACAAATCAATCTGTCAGAAGGGTAAATTTAACTTTATGTGCCTTAGTAAAAATTCAAAGGGCCATATGTACTGTAAAACGTCGTACGATACATGTGCAAATAGGTAATTCGCAACTCGTGTCGATTTAAAACACTCCCTTCGGTCGTGTTTTATTCTATCGCCACTCATTGCCAATTTTCTCCTATTTGCACTTGTATCGAAATGTACTAAGTATTACCTAGATACGTTCACCATAAAAAATAGCAAAGAATAGCTCGTTGACCCAGTAGCCGAGTTCATTCATGACAACTTGTGTCTATCTATCGACGCCTTCACTCGATTGTATGTAGAATACTTGCATATGCTTTGCTATTGTGTTTTGCTAAAAATTAAGAACAGATTGTAGTTACCTAATCCAAAACACGACCAAAAACTTCATGACTTAATAAGAAAGAGATTTAGTAGACGCTTTGAACCTACTTATGTGACAAGCAGTGCCCATGAAATGAAATAGTACCTAATATAATAAAATAATTAGGAATTGGTAGCATATTGGATTGTTGTGGAAGTGTACATGCAGTTTGTTGTGAATTGTGATTCGGGAACGCGTCGCGGCGACAGCGCCGACGTCGCCGCCTCGTGCCCGTGGCCCGCACGACCCGAGCCTTCGTGTGCTTATTTCCCATATACATTACTTGCCAAAATCGCCAATATTTAGACAGCATTCGGATTTATGAATTGAATCCAAATTTGGTACTTTAACATTAATGTTTACCCCGGTTGAAGTCTAACATTTCGAATATACATTTATTTACATTTACCCACAAAACGAAATGAGACCTAAAAGTTTCTTCAACATGCAGAACTACACCAAATCATGCAAACCTTATGTTTCACGTGACTAAAGGCAGGCGTACAATGTGGGTGTTCAAGTTTTATCTAAATTAAAATCTTATCATTGAATATCTAAGAAAACTTTTGTGAATTTAATTACGGACGGCGTTAAAACTAAAAAGTAACTGATACCATAAACATTCACTACGTTTCTGTTTAAGTCGTAAAAACATCGAGTTATCCAATACTTTTTGACTTTTTGTTATATCAAAGCCTTAGTTACTAGGCTAAACTAAATTTGGTATTATTTGTTAAGGCTCCAACGGAGAACCGAGCTCCAGTCTCCGGTATAGCAGGGCCTGAAGTGACAGGGGCCACGCAGTTTACACCCCGTCCTCCACTGAATCGGGTTGACTCTCGTTCAGCATTTCCACCAGCTCCATTGAGACCTGCCGCTCCACCTCAGGCTCAACAAAGGCCTCAGTTTCAACCGGGTGGACCAGTCGCAGGTCCTCCCCAGTTTGCTCCCAGGCCTGGTCCTCAACTAACGCGTGGTCCAGCGCCTCCTGGCCATCAGCAAGTTCGACCCCAGCCACCACCGTTGCGTCCTTCTGGCCCACAATCATTTGCGCCTCAGCTGGGTCCCAGGCCGCTTCAGTCACCTACGCAAGCTCAGCCACCACTTAGAGGCTTGCCACCAAATAATCTACAGTTTGGTCCTAGACCTGCGCCACAGATTTCGGGTGCAGTCACGCCCGACGGTGTCAGGCTCCCACCACAACTAACACAACAGTCTAATAACGGTATTGCCAAACACGGGACACTTCAGAACCCTGCTACTGGGCCCCTTTCACGCCAGTCATCGCAAGGCTCTATAAAAGGCCTAGACAATTCAAGCTCGATTCAGAATAAAGCAGCAAACCTGGATAATCAGAGTATAATAACAAATCTAAATGTCAGTAACCCAGAAAATGGCGCTGACACTTTTGGTCCAAAAGGAAGAAGTTACAGTATTGCAGCAGCTCCCGGAGCGCCGAGCCCACTCAAGGTGGAAGACGACCGTCGAAAATCGGTCAGCTCTATTGGAGGCACAGTACCGGACTATGCTACTCGAAGCTCTGGTCTTGGATTAATACAAGAAGGGAAGTTTGACAGTCAAGAAAATGTGCGCAGCACAGTCAGCAATATCAAATCTGAAGTGACTAATAACGATGTAAAAGACATGTATGAGCGACCAGAGTCGCGAATTTCAGGATCAAAAATGACTGACTCATTTATAGGCTCATTACCAACTGTGCAGCCGAAAAAGAAGTTAGATGATGACGATGATGTAGTTTTGCAAAACAATATTACATCTGCCAAATATGTGTCGGAAAATGTTACAAATCAGAATAGAACTGATCCGTTTGATCGTTCTCCATCTTTGACACGCAGTGATGATTCACCAGAACTGAAGCAAAAAACTGCTCCCAGCCCTGTAATATCAACAAATAAATCCCAAAGTGTAACGCCGGAACCTCAGCGACCCAAAACACCTAAAATAGAGTCGAAACTAGACGGGAGATTTGAACAAAGCAGAGAAGCTAAACCCGTGGAAACACCGCTACTGAAAGCTAAATCTCCAGTTCTAGATGCTAAACCTCCTTTGGCAGTGCACAAACCCACAGAATTAAATATGACTTCAGCTACAGTGGACTCCAAAAAATCTGTAACACCCAGAAGAACAGCTTCTGCTCCCAAATCACGACAGAAAGGTAATAAGGTTAACCACATAATATTTACAAGTGGCGTTGAGATGAGTCAAAATTACTTACTTTAAAACTATAAAACTAACATTAGGATACATTTTCACCGAGTTTTTTTTCTTTTGCATAGATGGTGACAATGACAGCGGTGTGGATGAATCTACCCAAGGAAATGTATGTATTTTTTATTGTTTCCCCGTATGATCTGAGATATTCCAAATATTATATTAACAATATGTAATTTACTACCCAGGATCTCAACGGGTCTCCTGGGTCACCGAACAAGAAAAATACAAGCAAGTTACCCACAAAGGAGAAATCAAGCAGCAGTCTTAAGCCAAGTCTTTCGCGGTCATCTAGCAAAAGTGCGACGGTCAAAACACCAGAAAACCCGCTACCTGCTGAAAAGAAAAGTAAGTAATAGCAACTAAAACAAAGTCTTTAAAGTTAAAAATAATATAACGCATATATTTTTCTAATAATGTATATTTTATAGGCATTATCTATTAGACATGTATGTAAATTTAAATTATTATTCATTAACAGTGCTTAGTAATAATTTAATGCAAACAATTCTTTCTCTGATTACTAATACATCTATTAATTTTTCAGAAGTACCTATGAACAAGGTCCAAGTGGGAAATGCCCCATCGCCAAATATTAAAACAGTAAAATCAAAGATCGGATCTCTGGACAACGCGACGTACAGACCTGGCGGCGGTAAAGTCAAGATCGAAAACAGAAAACTCGAATTCAAAGCAGCTCCTAGAATTGCCGCTAAAAATGAAACATACACTCCAAGCGGTGGATCTAAGAAGGTACATTAATCGTTCTTATTCATAAGACGTGAGCAGGATTAACCTTTTTTCGAAGGCAGGATTTTTATTAATTTAATTTAACGTTAATCTCGTTAAGTCTAGTATGAAATAATCGCTTAAATATAATTCACTGAAACCGTAAGGTTAATCCTGCTCACGTCTTACGAATCAGCCTGTATTACAATCAGTAGATAATGTAGATAGGTATAGTAATCAATCACTACTTAAAAAGAAGGTATATATAAATATATATACGTTTATAAGTAGTGATTAATTACTATCTTTGATACTACATAGTATCAAAGATGTTGTTAATTAACTGTCTTCAAACCAACAATTACGATTACTCGTTGAGTATCTTTTTTGTATTAAATATAAGCCTTAATTTAATATTTACTTGTAGATTACTACTACTAAGTTGGAATGGAACGCTAAGTCGAAGATCGGATCTCTACAGAATGCAGCGTACAAGCCGGGCGGTGGTGATAAGAAAATTGAAACTGTAAAACTGGACTTTAAGGATAAAGCGAAGCCAAAGGTTGCATCCACAGTAAACATAACTCACAAACCCGGGGGCGGTGCTGTTAAGGTAACTTAATTTTTTTGTAGTCATTCAACGATACATATATAGTAGAAAGGAACTTCTAAGGTGACTTCAATAATTATCAGAGTAGGTATATCTCTATAGCTATTGCAGAGTAGATAGCTTTCAGTATACTCGATCAGTAGATGAACATTCACCCACTAGAGCTAAATAAGCAAACAATCAATGTAGGTTTGCAAAGCACTGTACAATCAAGCATGTAGTTAGGAGTCATAAGAGTTATTTAGAGATATCTTAGATTTTTATGAGGTTAATTTTGTAACTTTTGCATAACGTAACATTAAAATGTCTTATGATATTCTTTAGCCTACAATCATAGCTAAGAAAGGGACGAGAGGAGTAAGTAACGAATACCTAATTCGCACTGATTTTTTGATTTGAATGTGCTTTCTAGCAATATTTATATGTGATATTAAGTCAATGTGGAAGGTCACTTTATGCACTTGTCTGTTTTGTCTGTTGTGACATGAATCACTGATGATAGTCACGTCGCTGGAATATTATAAAGTTGTCCTCAAATTTAAGGTGTCGTTGTTGTTTTGTAGTATATAAAATGGCAGTTACGAAGGTGGAGGGCATCACATAGACAATAATCAATTTACCTTTCCTAAAATATGGAGAAAGAGGTCAGTTTTGTGATAGGTCAATACTCAAAAGAGTGTTAGTGAATTACCTTTGACTTATGTTCTGTTCTGCGGGACGTGCTGACTTGTGCAGAACTCACGGATGCGTTTGCGGCTGCCTTTCACTGGATGAATTTTACTTGTGCTTAGGATTGTGTAGAATTTCCTTATACTTGCGAGCAAATGCGAGTTTAGCACAACACTCGTGGAATGACGCAGTCTGCTGCATATGGCTAAATATATTACGTGCAAACGTTTAGAATTATGTTGATCAAAGTTAACACCTTTTACATTTACCAAGTCGATTCATATAACTATATCGATTCACGTCAATATGGTCTCGATGCATGCAATTGTGTTTACAGTACACATGGTGCTTCTTTACCGCCCCAGGGCGATAATCAGTACTTTACATGCCTGCGTCGAATATTCCAATGCCTTATGTAAGGTGTATTTGAGTAATTCCGAATGTCGGTTAATTCCGAATGTCGGATAATTCTGACTTATATTTCCATCGTATTAGAGTTCATTTTCGGAATTACCCGACATTTTCTGACATTCGGAATTACCCGAATACACCTTACTGTAAAACGTCGTACGATACACGTGCGAAGAGGTATTTCCTCTTTTTCGCTCTTGTATCGTAATGTACTATTCAGTACCATTCTGTTTTTGATACCGTTCTACAATATCAAATTGAATAGACTTGAACAATTGCACCAACAAAGCAATAATTTAATGTCACCTTTTGCAATATATCAATCACAGATGCATTTATTCTTCTTTTGTGCAGATATATATGTATTTGTTTATGATGCATATCTATTTATCAGTATTTTATATATATTCGCACATACACTTTTCCGAACAGATCGAAAATCAAAAATTGGAATTCAAAGCACAAAGTAAAGTTGGATCCATGGACAACGTTAAACATAAACCAGGAGGCGGCGACATCAAGATCTTCGACGACAAGGAGTACATCAAACAGATGACCGGACCGTCACCCGTGCCCAGCAGCCACACCCACTCGCGGCAGGAGGTGAGGCCTTTTTCTACGTGTGGGCCTTTCGTTCTACTTTTTCCTCATTTTACTTCTCTTGATTTACTAATTTCATTTTGTGTTTGGTGGAGGATTTTCATTCTCGTCTAGCTCGCTCATTTGCTTTTTGTTTGTTTTTGTTTCAGCCAGAATATGTTTACACATATTATTAAAGGGTAAACTCTCGTTTGCGGGCGGTTGATATTTAATTGTGACTTACTTTTGGTTTTGGTTTTGTGTTTATGTGTGTTTCTAACAACGAACATTTTATGTTTTTATTAACATTATGCAATAAAAATAAGGGTTGAGAATGTTGACGTCTTGTATTATTCTGCCGCAGAGCCCCGTGCCACCCGCTTCACAGACACCGAAGTCCGACGAGAATTTGAATCAGCAGCAGTGTTAAGAAGCCCATTTTTGGAAAATTCAAATTCCTTATAATACTAACTTTTGTAACCAAGAGTTCTACATTTTTGTACATTTTTAACTTTGTTATACTTATACTTTGGCCTTCTGCCCATTTTGAGCGATTATGATTAAGTATATGATTAATTGATTAACTACGATGCTTTGGTAATTTTTTAATGTATTTTCGATGTCAATAATTTATGACATATCTTTAGATACAATATCTTTCGTGGTACCTGTAGTATGACTTTAGTTTGGCTTTTATTTTGCAAAAAGGAACCTCTCGAGTAATCATATTTCTGTTCCTGTTGATAACTTCCAGTAATCATGAGTGCCAATAGATACATTCTATAAGTCCAAACCAAATGAATAGTTTTTTTTTAAATAATGTCCATACAAATTTGTGACGAATGACGTGGAGTAATGGTATTGTAGGCATATTTTGCACCTGTCACAATTACCGTTTAATCAAATTAGCAGCACGTAGTTACATATTTTGTTAGGTTTCTACCTACAGCAAGCTATGTGTGTGTTGGTATGTGTATACCATATGATACCTATTTTTAAGTGATATTAGTGTATTATTGTATCGATATTTGTGATCGTTTTTAGTGAGAGGCACCACTTTGCACTTTGTCGTAAGCCGATAAGGCGCTAATGCCATAAATATTAATTTAGGAATGAACCTTAGATATCAACAAGCGAAGAAGTGGTACATTTTACTAGAAACAAGCACATCTTGTGTTAAATGTATGCAAAATGCAATTATGTTATCTGTTATCACTGGATTTGTTCGTTACTAAAAGTGAAGGAAGTAGATAGTTTTGGTCCTGCTTCGCTGATAGTGTTAGTTTGCAAGTATCAAAGTATTATTTGGAATGCTGTAGAGGATATTTGAGAGAGAGAGTTTTTGACACAGCAACGAGAAAAGTATATGCGATCAAGAAAAGCTACTGATGTACGAGTAACACAAGCTTTTAAATACTGGTTGTGCTTAAAGCTGCAGTAAAATACGCTTACAAGCCTTTCTAACGATCAAACTGCTGTTTAGGGAATAGGCGTGGCCCCAAGATTGACTGACCAGACTTTGTAACTAGCGTAAAATATTTTATATTAGTAGTTACAATCGTTATAATGTGATTAGCCGTAGATAGCGAGTGTATCTAAATTATTACGTAAATGGAACCTTTGTGACACGAGTTTGCATTACTTACGTTATATCTTTTGGTTTATTGCATTTGAAAGTAGTATAGATTTCATTAAACCGATAATTGATCTAATTTTTAAACTACTTGAAACAAACGTATAATTTTTAAGTTTTCTTTTCATAATTCCAGTTTTATGAACTTACACCGCTAAGTGATAAAATTTCTTGAACAGATTATTTTTTCTTATTTATTCATGTATTCACCATTATGATATACTTATAATTGTAAAAAAAAAACATTACTTTTTGATTTTTTCGTGTACGTGATGTTTGATAAAGTTCTAATTCTGGGTGAGCAGAACAAATATACTCAAAATTTATAATAAACTAGAGTTTTGTGAATGCGGAAATATACGATGTAATAAATATTATGGATTAATACAACTTAACACCGGAAACTTGTTTTATTTCATGATGAAAGATAATGATAGTGTACATAAAATATGCAAGTTGTGTTTATAGCGATTCACAGATCACCGCCGACAGCATCAGGGCGTTTGTAGCGAGGTGCTTCATTCTAAGCAGTGTGCTTACCATGAGTTGCACGCAACTGTATTCGATAGCAACTGTGGCGCTCGAAAATATGCGCGTCTCGCTTCTACCATTACTCTGGCAGGAGCGAGACGGACATATCCGCGAACGCCGCAGTCGCTATCGAACACGGCCAAGGACAGCTCATGGTAAGCACACAGGTTGATAGCGAATCAAGCACCTTGTTGTCGACACCCAGTAGACTGTAGTTTATTTACTTGGCAAACACTCGCACACGCACACGCCTTCCAGATGGATATCGCCGAGTCATGGTAAGTTAACTTATTATTTATGATGACTATTGTACGAAAACTAACGTGGCCTGTTGTTTATGTAACGGATCCGGTATAATGCCTTAAATTCGCTCCGCTCTGCAGTACTCAAATATGTGCAAATCAAAACGTTTTTTGAAATCGGTATTTACTAATTGCTAATAATTTATTTAATTCGGTTACATGTTCCTTTTTAACCCGCGAGCTTCAAAGCGTCCAGCTTTGGCCTGAAGAGTAATGCACCTTTGCACCCGTTAAACAACGAACATACCAAAACCTATTTACTTATAGCAAATTAGATATAAACCGTTACTTAATACTAATCATTAATCAAATTATAACACGATTACTATTTAGAATTTCCCTTTTTTCGTTATGTAGGTGGGCCGTTCTCTTTTTTTCGACAATTAAACTCCATTTTTTCTATTTTTCGGATTTTTGAGCATGTGTAAAATGATAATGGTAGAAATTATTACAAACATAAACATATGTGTTTGGAGTAGACTATTTGATAGTTTGTTACATGTCAGTAAGGTATTTTTTAGGTGATGGAGCGGACCTTTTCAGCGAAGACGGCATTTCGATTGACCACTCTGTCACGGTTTTTTGAGTTAAATAATGTACAGTACTATACTGTACTGATAACGTTATTCAAAATTTTGGGCATTTGCCTCCTACAAAAAAAAGGACAATTCATTCATTCATTGTCACTAAAAAAGGAGAACGGCCCAGGTACCTACGTTGGTCTATGATATTACATTGGGGAAATTGTTGAAGTAAGCTGTGTTTTCTTCAAATTATTACTTTATAACTGGGAGATGTTCTTAAATATTAAAATTTGATGCCGTGACCTGTACTTATTACATGATATATCCACAGGAGCACTACTACATGTCAGTGCACGAGTGGTCGGAGGAGCCGAGGCCGCTGACGCGGTGCCGATCGGCGCGCGCGCCGCGCACTCCGCGCGCCATGTCTCCTCGCAAGCACGCCGAGGAGTACGAGGATGAAGACCGCATCATTAGGAATAACGAGAGGAACAGGCGCGCGTCCATGGCGCGCCCAGCGAGCGCCAGAGCCCCGATGCGTTCGGCCTGTGCGCGCCCGACTTCTCTTGCGCAGCGCCCCGCGTTCACCGTCTATTGAGATTCTCGGAGTTGACATTTTGTTTCTTAATACTGCAGAGTGTAACAATAATGCTGGTTATTTGTCCGAGGGAGGACGTAGTCTTTGAGTAAGGTAGCATTTTTGTTACACCTTGTGACTAAAGGAATAATTTTTTGACCCTGATTAGATTTTTGGGCATCTGAATAATTCCTATGTTACTCGTAGTCTTGCGTGTAACTCCATTTAGTGGCTCTCTGGTCTTTATGACCTTTCTGTATGATTTTCAGTTCTTTTTTAACAAAATAATATCCCAAATCACTTATTGCATTAACACTTTGAGATAACTGAAATTAAATACCTCGTGCTTAGTTTGAGTCGTCAATAAGAAACAATAAGTTACAGAATTCGTATGGTCTGGTAAACAAATCTTGTTTGTAGTAATAATAAAACTACTTATATTCATATCCTCTCTTAGAGTGATAACACTAACAAAGATATTCTCTCTTTATAGTTTAGTGACAAGTAAAATGACCTTGCCAAACTATGTACCTATTTAGAGTTCAAACATGATTTAATTTTTTTTATACTACGACGGTGACAAGCAAGCACACGGCCCGCTTGATGGTAATCATGTTTTTTAACTATGCTTCAAAAAAGTCGTAACAAATACAGGATGAAAAATCGCTGTCAATCCAACTTACGAGTACGAGTTAACACTAACAATGTAAACAAACCGCCATATTAATCTTAATAACCTAACTTTTATGTTTTTAATGGAATTTCCAAGATTAAGTTATTTAAGTATTTTACGTTTTGTCTGTTAAGATATTAATACCTACGACCGTTTCAGTAGTGAACGGCTTCAGTGGTGTTTGATGAGGTAGGGTGAAAATATAAGGAGAAACAGTGACAAAACACAGTGACAGTGATACCTTTTGTTTACATCGTTTGTAAATTCTATTGACGGCGATTTCAACAAAAGTCCCGAACGATACTTCAACTGCTGATAAGGTCGATCACCCAGAGTAGGTACGATGCAAGAGAAAACATTTCAATATTGGAGCAACAAAATATGTCACGTTAGATGGAGATAGGTGCATTTTCGATCAGCTGTTGCCATACTATAGCTATTTATGCAACAAGTGCGGAGAGTCAGTGATTTCCGACGAGCGTCATATCACGAGCGAGCGAAGCGAAGCGAGTGTATAAGCCGACACGAGTAGGAAATCATCTTTACGCATGTGTTTCATACAATGTTTTACTATGCATTGTGCGAGTAAATAAAAAATTATATCATGACAAAACAATTTAATTGTTACATGACAGTAATTTAATTATTAAAATTGATATTATTTTATATAGTTTTCTTACATAGAAAATACTTTTTGTATCGGGCTGATAGCGGAGTCCGAAATTAAAAAAAAATTGAAAAGTAAATGTACTGCGGCCAAATCGATTTTGGCTTCATCGGCCAAATCGTGCGGAAAAGTACAACTTTCCGCACGATTTGGCTTCATAGAAAGCGCACTTTTCGAGCACATGCATTGTAAAGTAAAATGTATTTTTCGAATTAAGAATTTTTTCACTTGCAATCGTACTCAGGGTCATTGACCTTATCAGCAGTTGAAGTATCGTTCGGGACACCCTGTACCGGAAACCGATAATCGTTTGTCTAGCGCAGTGCGCAGTGACGGCGAAATGTCAAACTTCAACAACATCGAGTTTTATGTTGAGAGCCCCTTAATGACTTTCTTACGCAAACGAAGAAAATCCACAGATGTAGGGAGTAATTGTTTCCCATCGCATCTTGACGGAAATTCCCGAATGCGTCTAGTGAAATAGAAAATCTCAATAAGCTTTAGTACCTATCCATCGTAAGCTATTCAATTGAGACAGCAAGATAAAAGATAATAAAAACGAACAGTTCCGGTGGGAAAACATTATTCACTACACCTGTAAATTATTCTATTGAAGCAATGCAACGAGCACTGACTTATTACTCAAATGGCACCTGAGAACGTCAAAACGTCAAAACGAGGCTCTAACGACCGAGCGTCACACTTTACCTGCGTGTAACCGTTGACACTAAACTTGTGAATTGTAGAACACATATAAATCCGGTCGACTTTGTTTTTAGGATGGAGATTTGTCACGAAATTGTGGGATACATTTACATTCAGCAGCTTGGATGTGACTAAGTGCCCTAAGCGGCTAGTTTCAAATGTTGGATAAACAATACAACAAAAGATAACAAATACTTCGTATTTTATTAGAAGAAGAGTCCATTTGATTGAAACATTTTTATGCCCATTTCAATTTTATTAAATTTTTTATTCCATAAAATAGTTTTTTGTATTACAATGGAATCAATGAATACAATAATTTATATTATTATTTGATTTTATACAATAGGTTAAATGCAATACTAGACATACCCACTAAGCTATGCCTGTTGTAAGCTGTGCCTGTTATTTGATTACTATTATTTGTTTCTCCTTTACGGATCACGGGCCTGTACATCCCGGTCTTTTGGTAGGCTTGCGTGGGGATACAGATCCAACACGTAGAGGCCTTTTGGAGAATTTTGCTGTGTAGTACACCTGCTAGAACCCATTCACGGGTGCATCAATATATACCCCTGAACCGGTCCCAGCAGGCGTTGGAGCTATTGTAAAGAAAGTGGAAAGAATACCAGGCTATGGCGTTGAGGTTTGGGTGGATCAGAAATGGACTATTGCAAAGAGTTCCGGACACCTGCCATAACAATGTTTAGAACAAGTTATCGAGGCAGGCGGTGACTTGCCGCCGACTAGATGGGCCCCTGAAACTGCCGTCGCAAGGACGGCCAGGAGCAACATCGGTGTGAACGGCTCAGGGGTGTCGAGAGGTGTGCGCCGCTTTCTACCCAGTGGCTGTTGCCAGCCACTGTGCCCACTCGCGTCTTATGCATATTTCACTTCCACCCCTGGAGCATATAGCTCTAACGACTCCTCTCTGGACGGCCACTAAAGGCAAGCCAGAGCTGAGAGTCCTACGGGTCCCCTTGGGGTCCACTCCGGCCGACGAAGACACGCCGGAGACGGGGACCCTGACCGACTCTCTGGAGCACCCGGGTCCGTGGGGTCGTTACTCCCCAACAGCTCGCCACAAGCTGCCCTGCGGGCTGATTACTATTATTATTATGTTATTTTATTATTTTGATTGGTAGAATACTATTATATATATATATATATAATAGTATTCTATAAGTATTTATTTATTATTTGAAATTCAACTTAGACCTCAAATTTTGCTTCCTTTCCAAGTTTTGCTGCTAGGTGAGATAAAAACAGAAATCATATTTAATTTTAGTACTTACCTAACTTATAAATGTTTCCACCCTGAGTCGGCCATATTACTCCTTTAGATTTAAGAATCACACTTCCGTCCCTTTTCCAAATTTTTAAAGAAACCAGTCCCATTCATAAAGTTGTCGATGATCTTAAAGTAAAGTACCTAGTGAAGTAGTTTGTATGGCGTCTTACAAAAAGTTTATTTTATTGATGGCCTCAGAGGTCAAAAACATAAGTACCTATATTACTTTGGTAAATACACAGTTACTCCTACTGTGTGATTACCACATATTACCTACCTACATATTCGGCCAAAACAATATTTTAAAAAATGATTTGGAGAACTAATTTTTTTCCTTGCAAATAAATTAAATATTTAGATGGTATAGAAGAAAAGGATGCGTATAGCTAAACATTGTTGCTTATACAGAAGATAAATATTTTTGCATCGTTAATTAGAGCTCGCACTTATGTAGCAGATCTAGTAGGTACTTAAATAAATGTTTCTTGTTTTTTCATTGTTGTAGTCTACAAAGTAAAATGACTAAATTGTATTCTTTTAATGTTTAGTAATAGTAGCGATACATGTAGTAGCATTAGCTGTTCATAATTTGCACTAAAATTTTAAAAAATCGGGTGGCTTTATCAAAAATACTCAATATTGGTATAATTAAAATACGATAATTGTTTACTACCTACGTACATCCTTGAAATATAAAGAGAAACTGTAAAAATATATGTATCAGGGCTCGGACCTGTAGACTTATTTACCGGCCATATACTTTCGGGATATCCGTCAGATCTCCATATATGGGATGGATGGTATGTCCACCGGGCATCCACCAGACAAATTTCCCATACATTTATAGGCAGATCCCGCAGATATGCCCGAACGTATATGGCCGTTAGGTACCTACTTTGACCTAGCTACCCAGGCAAGGCAAACTGGGGGCCTATTCGGCACTTCTTATTGACAGATGGCAGTAATTGTTTATTGACCTGGATCTAGGGCTGCCATCCGTCCGGGTTTTCTCGGATTTGTCCTAGTTTGGAGCCCGTCCGGGGTGCGTCCGGCCCGGATTTTTAAAACTGTCCGGGATAAACCCGGACATTTTTGGGTTCAGGTCAATCCCTAGCAAAAGCATATATTTTTTAAATTAAAAATTGATTTTAGTGTCCGGGGTGAGACCGCGAGTTTAATGAAACGTCCTGGTTTTTTAACTTTTTTGTCCGGTTTCGGCAATGTACGAGATGGCAGCCCTACCTGGATCCATTAATTATATGCCCACTTTCGAGTGAATATTATAGTTAGTTAGTTTTTCTGGGCTTTTTCCGCAAATATAAGGGACAAAAATGGTGGTTAGGTTGAGAGATGACCTGTCTGACACGAGGAGTCGAATAGGCCTTACCTATAATATTACCTACAGCAATTCCTGCTCAAGTGCTCAACGCATTGAAATATTGTAGTTGTGAGCCAAATCTTCGTAACCTCTTCTTTTTTAATACATACCTACGTGTAATTGTTGAAGTAGGTATTTACTTATACTTTATGTAAATCACCATCATATATAAACTGATTCGTCTTCTTATTATTTCAAGCTAGCAAATGTAGTGCTTAGATTGTAAATGTGAAACATCTTATATGGATTGAGCAATAAAGTGATTCACCCACACTGAACTTTGTCCGTTTTTTGTTCGAAACCCTAACTGCGGTGACCATTCGATGACACATTAGATAGATGTATACACGTCCTCGTACGGCTAACAAGTACCTACGTTCGATGGCAATCGGTGAATAATCGTTTTGATGAGGAAAAAAACTATTACGTATGTACCTATATACAGTGTGGAAAAATAAGTCTGGCCCTGCTGGAGGGAAACTAAGTCCAAACTAAATATTGTCTCTTTTAAAGAATGTCTCCTTTAAGTAAAATGAGCCACCATAAGGATTTAAGGTTGTTTCCCTTAATGGCCCAACTTATTTTTCCACACTATGATATGGTTCGTTTGACGAGGACAGCCCTGTCCAAAGTTGGTATCTCTCATTGAAAGTCAGAAGTCTAAATATGCAGAGTACCTGCGTCAAATTATAGATGTAAGTATCATTAAAATAGCGTAATAAAAGACTGAGAAAAAAATATCTTCTTAATCTAAGCACTTTAACTTTTGATTGATATTAAAGGAATAAATTGCGATTTTAACTATAAAACTCTCGTGAGACTCGAACATATTAAATAATATTTAAGACGGGTCACTCATCATGTGTACGACTTGCCTCTGTCGCGGGTGGTCGCTCCTGATGACGTTCTTCGTAAAGAACGAAACATGTCGAGCGAAAATCGACTAAATTACGTGAGTGACCCGTTTTAAATATTATTGAATAAATTGCGTATAAAGAGTATTACAAATATAACTGATATTTTATGGTGGATACGAGTATGGCTGAACCAATTTCAGAGCCGGATTAACCAGTTAGTTAAGTCAGGAGTTGCTTAGACCACCATGTCTAGGAGGTACCACAATTTCGACAATCGTAAGAAATATAACGGTGTGCCCGTGAGAGGGGATAGGTATACTTATGCCAGTTTCGTAATGATTAACATGGCACCAAAATGGCAGTTAACAATGCACTTAGTACGTTACGTGTCAAGGAAGTAGATTTCAGTTAGGGGAAGTTTGGCACCATTCGTACAGTTTTTACTCTACCTCTGTATATCCTATACGTATTAGAAAGAGTCTTCCATGCAAACTCAGCGTGCTGTCACAATCGAGATATCGACAATGTATGAATGTTCCCCGTGTACGAATGGTGCCAAACACCCCTAGTTGTAGATAAAGGAACATGTTGATGAATCAACTAAAACGACACAGAATATTTTAGATAAGTTTATTTGGTTTATATGGTTACAATAATATTTATCAATTATCCACTGTTATTACATTAATTGTATGGCACTAACATAAATAAAAAATACTTTGAATTAAAATGTCTTATTTTGAAATACATAATAGATACAGGTATTGATTTCGAATTAAACATAATATTAATATATTCGGAATTAGTTTCTCAGTCGTTCGTTTAGACGTTTCGTAAATCAACGAAAGTCTCTTTTTATTTTGTATACTTTTGTTAAGAAAATAAAATTATCAACACAAGTTCAACTTATTGATCCCGATAAATCGCAGTTATAAATAAAGTCTTAATTACCGTAAATAACTTAACAGTTTGTACCGAGGAGGACAGCTCATCACCGCCTCTAACGATGCCTATAATATGAAAGAACGCGCAGGAATAGTCATATATAAAACGATTGGACATCACTCGATAATACAATCATACATACAAACGGGTGTTACAAACTTACTGCCGCAGCGGCGTGCGGCCGGCGGCGGCACGGCGCGAGGGAAGCTATGGCGAAGCTATCCGGCGACCAGATACTAATTATTTTATTTTAAGGCATGTCTGTTTGTCTAATACTTAAACGGTTATTTTGGAGTTTCGATAACATATCTAACTATAATTTACACATTCGTGGAAGCATACAGCAATGATAATCGGTAAGTAGACGATATAATGAGTACTCGGACCGATGCAACAAGCGCACACACCACACTAAACACTATTTAACTTTAATTACATACAAAGGCCACATCACATCATTCAGTCACAAAGCGCGAATTAATGCTAACACTAATCCGTGAACAAACAAACGTGATATAATATGATGACAGTTGCAGTCTAATTCAACTATAAACGTTTAACCAATGTCGGCATTAGTCTAATTATTGTATAAATATTAAACTATGGTACAGTTCTAATTTGTGTAAACTTACGACCACCCTAGATTAATGAGATTTGTCGGTCGACGAGCCTCTAAGTTACCAACGCTGGCAAGAGCATCGAGTATCGATATATTCGATATCGTATCGTATGGCTTCGAGAAAGCGCCCGCTATCGTCGAGTACGGTCGGCCACCAGCGCTGCACGCTGCACGCTGCCTGACCGACGCGGCGACTCGACAGCACGACGGACTACGAGAGGAACTGTATCGTGCATTTAAAAGATTTGTTACAAATTTTGACATTTATAAATTCCACTAAAACATTATTTACATTAAATTTAAATCGACAGACATATTTGAATATCTATACGAGTATAAAGTTAGATTAGGAGTATATCAGGAATACTAATCGTTACCGTTCTTAACCATACTCCAGACTTGAGCAATACAAATAGGTACCAAAAATATTTCTTTCCTTTATCCGCCTTAAGCAGTGATATGGTTAGGTATATCACAATATCAGTGACCAAGAAAGCGGCACTAAAGTGAAACCGTAGCCTATAATTTATAATACTGGCAGTTGTAGCTGATGACTCACAGTGCGGGTCGTGCCCGTGCGGGCGGAGCAGCGCATGTGCGGTTACTTTGCTGTGAGGGGACGCCGCAGGAGGGACGGTAGGAGAGGCCGTGCAGTTAGTGGATCTAGTGGTTATGTTCCCGACACCTGTACTTCCTACGCGCTAGTTTCTGGGACCAGCCCGTCACCGTAGACCCTTAGGAAGGTGCGTGGAGAGGCGCATGCAATTAGTACCACTGGCAGGTTAACGAGTCGGTAACGTAGGACGCCCTGAGATAGTTGCATTGCTCACACCACCCCAACATTAGCAGCCCTGTACTGACAGTACACGCATAATATGCATATCTGATTAGTTAAAATATTATGTTCGTTTAACTTTACAGAATGGAATGTGTGTAGCTAGGTTTAAACAAAAAAAAGGGTTAATAATGGTTGGTTGATAAGTAACAAAGTACCTACCTACTAACACACACGAAGTACCTATACACTCTACGAATTGTACACATCATATAATGATATACAAATATGGGTAACTTTAGACATCAAATTCACGATTATATTTATCTAAGTATATTTTTCCGATATTGGGCGTCTTTCTCTCGGCATTAAATCTGGAATAATTTAGCGTACAAACGTTTTTCCTTAATAATTAATTTGAGATTAATCCCTATAATACAAATAATCAATTAATCATCTATATCACATCGCATTGAAGAAAATATCTACTGCAAGGTGTTTTATACAAAGAAATAAATGTGTCAAGATCCTACTCGCAAATAGGCATGTTGCATTTCTATATTTGCCGTAAATATTTTCCCAATTTGTGTACTTACTTAAATAACATTATTTACAGTTCAAGACCATGTCGTGCCTTAAAACGTAAGACTAGAATTTACTAAATAATTAATAAATGTGAGAATTATAATTTTAGTGATGTCGCAGGGTCCGTTACGTGACGAATAAAAAATATCAATATTGCTGAGAGGTAACTAGAAATAAAATTTACATAAAACAGAATACAAAATCTCGCCCCAGTATTTACAACCATTGTCCTCACCTACAAAACATTTCATGGGATCCATTACAACCGAAGAGTTTTAGTTCGAAATGACTAAACGCTCACTCTGTTTCACTAAACTTTTTGGAGAGTTTGTACCCGGCAGCCTGTGGCGCGTCTAAAGGCGGTTGAAATGTAGAGGGCGCCACTCTGGCTGCCAGCGCTAGGTTGGGCATCAGAAGTCCTCGAGCAGCACGGCGTCGCGCGGCACGAGCCCCTTCTGGTCGCCGCGACAGCACAGCAGGTGCTGCGAGTCCACCTCGAGGATGAGCCGCAACCGCTCGCCCTCGTTGAACGCGAGGTGCCCGGAGTCTGACGGCAGCCGGTGCCATAGCGTTCTCACATATCTAAATACAAACAAGAGACAATCGTTTACATTTATTTTATTAGTAGTTCGCCGGTGTGGAGGTGTTTGGTACCTACATCCTTAAAAGTTACCTAATAAAAGATGTTTGAGAATAAGACCTCATCCATACTAATAAACTAATAATGTACTATACAGTAGTGGTATCTAATTTGTTAGTTCTTTGTATACATAAGTAGTAACAATTTTTTTTTTGTGTCTAACTACAAACAAAATAAATATACTTAATTCTCTACTATCGTACTAAATTATGAAGTTGAATTCAATTACTAGGTAATATGGTTGTAAGAATCAAAATTACAACACTGTCAGTTACGCATGACCCACATGGTAACGTACGCAACGAATATTTTCATTTTATTTGAATTTTGCAACGCGCTACGGCGAAGATATGTCTATTTATGCTTTAAAAGTGTACAGCAGGAGCGATATTCCTGTTTTAAAATCTTGTTATGGTTATGATTAATAAATAATAAAAATGATCTGGTTGCTATGATAATATCATAATAATAACAAAATCAGTACAATTTCATAGTTAGAATCGGCCCTCAGTTGTACTGACTTGTGTTTCTGGTGCGTCGTGGAAGAGTGGTGGCGGGCGGCAGAGGAGGAGGCGGCTCGGCGCGGCGCGGCGGGCGGCGGCGCGCGGCCGTACGGCAGCGACGCTGGTCGCGGCGCCGGCGACGCCCAAGCGCCATCCACGCGCGATGTCCTGACAATGCATTATTCGTGAGCAAGGAAGTTTTTCTAACAAATCACTTCAGCAAAGTGTTTGGGTCATACACGCTCTGTCAAAAAAGTTGTTCCTATTGATCCCGAACATTACATTATTGTGTGTAAACTCCTAAATCGTCAAAGGATCCTCTAATTTTAGTTCTAAAGGTAGGTCGGTATTCTGATCTAAAAGATAAACTGATAACATATACACAATATACACATAGGTATTCAGGCTGGTTAAAATCGTAAATAATTTGGATTAACTTTGAAAAGCAGACGCACATCTCTCAGATTTCTTAATAAAACGATTACTTTAAGACGTACGTCAGCGAGCGAATAAAAGCGTAATTACCAATCATGCGATAAATCAGATTTATGGCTGGTATTAATTTCTAATTACAATGTCAGATATAATGTGCATATCCAAGTGTATTGACATTGGGTTTCGCCCGGTTCGCCCCACGTCAGAAGTCGAGGTCACATTCATGTAAAAAAGTGGTTTTCGCTTTTGAAAAACCAATATAAATATGTGGCTTAGCCTTGTCTCCGTGGAAAATATTTGCTTATGATAAATAAATGGTTTTTTTCACACAATGAACCAATGACGTAAATCTTTAACGAACGTCATTATTGTTTAATGTCAGTAGCGTATTTATACAATTATAAAATGTATAAATAAGTAAGTGGATAAAGGTACATTTTGTGATCACTAATTGTAAGATATAAAATACTGACAAAAACCATTGTAAGATATACTCGTAAAATAATCACAAACTTAAGGCAACCAAAGTGTACCCTCTACTTGTCTTTTAAATGTCCCCTTCATCAGACACTAAAGTATTTTCATTTTCGTAAATAAAGTAGGTATAACAAGTATAAGCATTTTTTTATTTGTGTAGGTACCTATTTTAGTTAATTGTAAATATTACTACCTTTGTGTGATTTGTATCAAAATCTTATAAATTACATAAATAAACCGTTTGCAGTGTAGGTATTTCTTAGTAATAAAAGTTGCACCATACATATAATATACAGTGAACGTTTAAATTAAATATCTGGTGTTTGCTACAATATGTGTACACTAACTTTTGTCGAAATGGCGTGAATGTAGATTTAATTGACTGTAGGTATCAACTTGTATACATTCGTCGAGTAGGTCTAACCTAACTAGTAACTAGGTAAGAGACAATAATAATAGCAGTGAATTTCTAAAGTGGTGCATGACAGTTTATATGACATGTGTAATACGAAACATGGTATAGGTGAAAAACTTAAGTAAGTCATCTGTTGTATGTAGTAGTGAGCTATTCGAATAGACAATACATGTTTAAAATTTGAACACAAATAAAACAAATGCCTATTCGAATAGCTCACTACTACATACAACAAGTGATTTACTTAAGTTTTTTACCTATATCATGGCTACCGAAATAAAGGCCACACGCTGACGTGACATGAAATACGTGTGATTTTGGGTTCAGATGAAACGCAAACGATATCCGGTAAACTTGTCGTTTCATTAGGGTTCCGTAACAATAATAGCAAAAAAATAAAAAATATTCTGGGCCAATCGAGGGTAGGTTCATATTGGTTTTAATTTAAATTGACTCTCTGAATCAATTGATTTGTACATGGCATATTGCTTGAGGCTAATATATTAAATATACCTAGTTGCAATTTCCTTTGTCTTCTGGATATTAGTGAGGTCAAATATGATGAGATTGTTTTCCTCGACGATAATAACTTCCTTGTTTATTTCGTCCTAATAAGCTCTTTGTTTTCCTGCCAACCGTAATTTCCGTTTTTATTAGATCTTTTGAGACAAAAAAGATTTACTTACAAGCTTTTATTAAATTCTTCTCTAGGTCCCTCGATGAACCTATCCTATTCATAATTGCTTTACCGCAGCCGCAGACTTGTTTTATTTTTTATGTTGGATAAATGGTCCTATGTGCCTAATGTAAATGTTCACGAAAAGTTTGATATATACGTTAAATAATTATTAGCTGTAGCTAATTATTTGTAATCTAGAAAATGTCCATAATATCAATTGTTAGCAATATCATGCTTTAGTAAGACAGTATGAAGTAAATTTTAGCGAGCGTTTTGTTGTTAGTATTGTTAGTTGTTTGCTAGATGTTCCAGTGTGTACATACGGCGCGGGCGCGGGTTTCCTAGCAACTGGCTTGCATATAACGACTTCCTTCTCCTTAGCCTTGGCGACGACCTTCTTCACGGCTTCGGGGAAAGTTCTGAAGAGGTGCAGTTCAAAAAAGCGCATATATAACAAATAAATAAAAATCTACCACCACCAATAAAATATTTACAAAGAAAAGGCATTTAAGTGCAAAAAAAGAAATAAGTAGAGTCCGTCTATGCTAAGTTTCCTAGATTTTGATAGCACAGAATCTAAAAATGTTAAGTAACCGTCATAATTTCATAGAAGTTTGACGTTTAAAATAACACTATAAAGTTTGACAGTTCATTTACTCGGCAGAGATAACGTGGTTTGACTCTAGAAGATTTACCCACTACTAAATTTCTAAAATTAGAATTAATTCTTATGTGATAATTGTTGCTTCTGTGGTCATATAAGCATTAAACCAATTAGAAATAAGTAAATCATTGCGTTCAATGCCGCCACCAGTGCAAATCAAATGAAGTTAATAATCTGGAAATTAACGTAACACTATAGTGTAGTCTATTATTATATTTATTATGTTAGAGATTCGATGCTGTTACCTGTTGGCGGGTTGCGGGCGCTTAGCGGGCGCGGCGCGTCCGGGCGCCGCGCGGGCGCCTGCACCGGTGCTCGCAGTTGGAGACGTGCCCTTGCGCACTGGTACCGGGATACCCCTATTCAAATCACGTATTTAAAAACCTATCTAATGTATATCTTTTTTAATTGGCATTGTTATTGTTAACGAACCGATATCTTTAAAAATACTGTAGCAGAGGGACTAACCGGTGTGCGTTCTTGGCGGGCTCAGGGCCGGGTGCTGCTGGCCGTACGGGCGACGACACTGGCCGAGGTATTTTGGAACCGCGCGTCGCTGCTGGAGACGTTTCTCCTGTACATCATGTAGCATTAGTACCTCTATACATTTTGTAGTAGAATTTCAATCATCAAAACATTAAGGTTTAATTTTCATCGCTAAACTGGATCCAAAAAGTTAAATATTTATGAAAATATTAGAATATTAAGTATGTAAAATGTACCGGATGGCGAAGAGGGAGTCTCAGCATTGCTAAGCAGCTCCCACTTAAGCTGGAGCCTCCGGAACTTGCCGCCCGAGTGCCCGCTGGCAGCCGCGCTCTGCCCGCTGCTCGCGGACCCGGGCCGCCACTCCTCACCGCTGCATTCCAGCTGCAACAAAATCGTAACATTACTATAAACAGGTCTAATTGTGTATTAGTCAGTCGCCTGATTGGACGATTCCAATATCAGTCCATTCAATATCGAACAAACACAGAGGTACTAGATGGCATCAAATACTGACAGTAAATAAATAGCAACGCATCCTTATTCCTTTGGTAACAAAGCTGTGTTGCGATATATTTGGACAAATTGATAGTCACTATCATTATGGCGCTGTTCCTGTTAGTACCATCAAAAAATATGTTACTTTAACTTTATGTACTTTGTGACAACGAAGCGAGGTTTAATAACTCTGTGAATGGTACTTGTTTGGTTCGTTAAACCGTAATGTAATGTGTGGAGCAGTATCCAGGTGGGACCGACGACAGGTTGTTATATTTTTGGAATCGAACTCGATAAGGCATTGAACTTTGTAATATAATTTAAGTCGAAGTGTTACACGTTAGTACTGCTACCACGAGTAAGGCCGACAATACAGTACTTAGTGAGCGTGATAGATATATTTAACCCAACCTAACCCAATTAACAAAAACTGACTCTGTTAAACTTAGACCGGGTTACTCACGTCTATAAAGTCGAAAATAACTCGACATGTTTCGGGACGGTCCGCGCCCCATAATCATGAGTGAGAAGCGCTTGCGGCGATTGCTCTGCGCACACTCCGCCGCAAGCGCTTCTCACTCATGATTATGGGGCGCAGACCGTCCCGAAACATGTCGAGCTATTTTCGACTTTATAGACGTGAGTAACCCGGTGTAAGTATATTAATATGTCTAATACTCACGGGAGTTTTCTATTTAAAACTGACTCTGTTAACTTAGTACCCAGTTAACTTAGCAATATTTGTTATACAGATGATATTAAAACAAACATGTTATCAAATCCTGTGACTAAATCAAATAAATAACTATCACACAAAAAAATAAAACCCTCAACCTCAAAAGTAAAATAAAAATATAATAAATGAAAAATATAAGCAAAGATCATAAGCTGTAAGCAACATAAAAACAACCAGAAAATGAATGAACAGAAAACGGAGAAAACGTGGAACTACGACACGAAGCACACCGAGGTAGAGCCCCGCCGTTACCTTGGAGTCGCCGGCGGCGGCGGGCCGCGGCGGCTTGCTGGGCTCCAGGCTGTCCGTGTAGTCGTCGCTGTCGTCGAACACGAGCCGGTCGAACGCCTGCATCAGCTTCGAGCCCAGCTGCACCCCGGACCAACGCCGGTTATTCTCTAGCTCGATCCTGCTGTTGTTCGGACACAGGTCGTAACCAATCGCCGAAGGATTCATGCAGGAGCGTGGTCTGTTTTTGTCCACCGTAGTCTTTACATTAGCGGAGTCATTTAGGAGGTCCGGGGTGGACGGCTCCTTATTTTTAGGTTCCTTGTGCCGCATGATGACACTGGTCTGGCAATCGTCGCTCGATAGCCCGCTCGATTGCATGGAACGCACTAGTTTCAGCAAGTTCCGCTGGTTCAGTGTTAGTGGTGGGGTGTTAATCGAGGTAGGCTGTTAAATACACCAAAGACTTTTAGCATCATGCATCATGCCATCCGCACGACGTGAACGACCTTCGCCGGCTGATACACGTAAAACGTAAGCAGGGCCTTATTTGCATTTTATGAAAGCTGTGCACGAACGAAATGCCGAATGTTATCCGTTCATAGACTTGAGTATATTTTCGTGAGTCGTAAGCACATGCAATAAACAATAAAATGCAAATAAAGCGATGTCTCCCTTTGCAGCAAGTTTGTTAGCAAAATAGAAAAGTGTTTTGATGCATAGGTATATACACATACACGGACTTGAGTCCAATAAGTAGTTTAATGATTTTAAGCTAGCATGGCAATTTAAATTGTCACTAACTGTTAAGTATATAGTGTACGCCTGCATAAGCGAGTATCCCTTAAGGGATAACCCTTCAATAACCGGAGTTTTACCGTTAAGTGAACCACATATTGTCTTATAGGTAGCTGATACTGTTGACGTAGGTATTTAGCTAATAATTGTTGTCATGAGTTTTTTATGGTAAAATTGAAATTGTATATTGAAATTGGTAGGTACTCTAGAGATAGGAACTTGATAAATATTTGAAAAATACTCAGCTACTGTACAGTCAACCAATTGAACCCTAGGCAATTATAGAACCATGTCAACAGTGGCCTAGGGCTCCAATTGGTTGTACCTGTACACTCCAAATCTGAGTTACAAGCAAAAAGGCAACCATGGTTGACTGAGGAATGCCATGAAAGTAAGTGAAACAGAATTTGTGTACCAGAACCGGAGTAGGTACCTAAGGAGTTAAGTAGACTTATGTAAACTGTTATCATGTTCTGGTATATTATAGTCCAAGACACATGCATACGATCCTCAGCCATAGATGAAGTTGTTTAGTCTTTAACTCACCCGGCTAGCAGCACGCATGTCGCTCTCAATTTTCTTGAAGCTGCGGTGCAGTTCGCGCATCTCGAACATGAGGTCCAGAGAGAAGGGCAGCAGGCGCAGCGGCTCCAGCGCCGCCTGCAGCGAGTCCAGCAGCGCGCGGCAGTGCGGCGACTGCACGCCGGCCAGCAGCAGCGAGTCGGAGTTGTACGCCTTGCTCAGCACTGACTCTCGCGTGCGCACGTACGACACCCATGCGTCCACCGATTGCGCACTGCACATAAAAAAACGGAATATGTACGATCGTACACCATATAAATATACCTACATATTCTAGAATTCACACTTATGAATCTTATAATACATCTATAGTACCTATTATTATCATATTTTACGAATTATGAATCATCAAAAGTTTGTAACAAATGGGGAAAGTAGGTACAAAGAGTGACTTGTGAGTATATGAATCAAGCTCTATTGTATTGTGAATAGCTCAGTGTTAAGGGAATACCTACGAACTTTGGCTATATTATTCTAGTATTATTTTACTTGGTATAATATTTGGTATAGTAAATTATTATAACCGTTCACGACTTTCATAGGAAGTCCAAAACAGCGTGAGTTGACCTACAAGATCAAGAGCCACTTCGTTAAAATAATTGTGAAAAATGCACGACCACTTACTTCAATAATCCTAGAACGAAGGCGTTAAATTTGACCAAACCCTCTGTAACAGCATCTTCGCTATTGATCCTCAAAACCAACTCGTTCAAGGATTTCGTTATCGGTCCTTGCCTCGCGGTAGTCTCGACCATTTGCCACACAGAGTTGTTTACGGCTCCGAAAGAGGTCTCAATGTTGTCCTTCAGCCCATCTCTGAAGACGGCATACAACGCCGGGCACAGGGCATTTAAGGCGATTTTGGCACAAGATGGGGACTGTTTGGAGTCACCCAGGAACGCCAATTCTGCCTGATCAGTGGCTGACGAAAAGTGTTGGATCAACATTTCCACTGCGTCCGTCACATTTGAGACTAGGGCTGAAAAAAGATGATACATAAAAACAACTTTTAAAAATACAATGCTGTTTAAATATGCAATTTGATAATCTTCCAGATTCTCACCTCTCTTTTGTGACAAGTCAATTAAATCATATTTTCCTCTGCTGTCATGGTGCAAGGGGCTGCCGAATTCGTCTGGGCTAATTTCAGCTTCTTCACAGATTGGTATCTCCGCCAAGTTCTTACCCTGGAAAACCAAATAACTAAGTAACCGAAATCTTTGGCTATAACTGACAAGAACACGTGTGAAATGAATTAGTGAACGATATAAGCAGCCCAATAAAATTAGCTACTTCGTATTTCAGGCAGAACTAAAGACAACAAGCAGGTGTTGACCAAGAATTAACGTAAATTAATCAATACATAAGTTTGGCAATCCGCAAAGAAATATAAAAGAACTAAGGGTACTCACATAAATCAATAGGCAATGATGGCGATAAACTAGATAGAGAAAAATGATACCTGGTATAATCTTTGTGAAATTACAGCGGATATGTTAGGTGAGTTAGGCGGAGTGGTGAGACTGGCTACTTTCAGCTCTTCCATTGCCTTCACTTGGGTTGGCTGAGTTTCGGGCTTGGCCTCAGACTTCTGGGCAAAACTAACTGATTTTTTGCTATTGCAGCTACTACCACTAGAGTCTGTAGACCTTTGATTTTCTTCCTGAGAACGTTTCATTTGCAGAAACTTGGAAACCTGATTTCTTACCTTTTGGACTTGATTTTGGTCCCATTCATCCATATTTTGGCAATTAAAGCCGCTTAATTTCAAAAATTCTTCCAATTGTTGTAATTCAGCGCTGCTGATCAGAGCGCCCGGTGGAGGAAACTCCGCGTATTCTGTTTTCTTTGTTCTCGGTTTGGGCATCGGCGGCGTGTGAGGTCTGTGGTATTTTAATTCATTCGATTTGCCCGACTCCAGACTACTCTCTGTACCGACACCTTCATCTTGGAAAAGTTCATTGTAGTCTGCATCTTTTTCGGCCGCATCGAGAAATTGCTGCGATAGCCTTTTGGCAGCTAAATCATTATTTTTTCTATATTCCGTGGTTTGATTTTGTAAATAGTACGGCTCTTGTAGCGATCTTCTCTTGGTTTTGTGTTCAATTGCAGCTGTCATACAAACAATGGGATCCTGCAGAAGCTCGTCCATTTCGAACATACTGTAACGCTTGGATGGCGTGCTCGTTTTGCGTGTTTTGTCCATCGATTTACGTAAAATGCTCTTAGGCAGAGGGGGTCTCGGTGGTGCGTGCTCGCCCTGCTTAGCATACCGCGCCTGCTCGGTCGCAGACAGCGATCGTTTCGGCACGGTTGGGTTGGTCCTCAGGCCTTCGTTGTTGCTTGCCTCAGAGCTGGTGGCGCTGTCGTATCTGTACACGAACAGGGGGTTGAAGTTGGCATGCGGGGCGGGGCTGGCCTGCGCGGAGGAGTCGGTGAGCATGGTGGAGGAGCCGCGGTAGCCGGACGAGGGCTGCGTGGCCGTGCTGGAGCTGGACGACACGGTGGTGTTGTGGCCGGCCAGGTTATTGCAGTCGCAACTCATGGGCCTGCCCTTGGACCTGGGCGGAGGCGTCGCGTTACAGTATTTTGATCCACATTCTTTTTCTCTTACGTTTTGCATTAGTTCGGGTAACTCTGATAACATTTGCTTGCATTCTGTGGGTAGCAAAAAGTTAAGTGAATCCCAATCTTTTATGTGTCCGAGCCCTTTCTTTTTTAGCATCTCCACGTCGTTGCAAGAAAATGGTCGTTTACCTTTAACGTTCAGTCTGTTCCTCTTGATTTCCCTTGAGTTTGGCGATACGTTCACCTTTACAGGATTTAAGTATATATTTGGTCGACCATTCAGAAAACTTATATCGGGAAGCGTGTAGTTAGGGTACAGTATAAATACAGGCTTTTCACAGTCACCTTCTTTAAGTTTCTCTAGAAACGAGGGCTCCACCACTTTGAATAGTTCGCGTTCATGCGATATGGTCGACATTTGTAACGTGGACGTCTGCATACTCTTATCAATAGTGGTGGTCTCTAGATGAGTAGAAGTAGACTTGTTATCAAAAGGTTCTTTTTGCAATAATCGATTCATTTTTGTGATCTGAGTTCCGTCCGATTCAGAGCAACTCGATATGCTGACACTCGTGTTTGACGATTGGGAAGAATAAGATTTTTTATTACTTCTCAACCTTGAAGGGCTGTTCATCATATTGACGTTAGTTCTCTTTGAATGACGTTTATTTACAGTTGCATAAAGGTTGGATTCGCTATCGCTTAACTTCACGCCATCACCATTATCTTCCTCTTCTATTACTTCGTCATACACTCTATTACTGTACGGGTTGCTAGATGGAATCTCATCGTAAATAACTGACCCATCTTCCGCTACATCATTGGGCAATTCCATTTGAGATCGCACTGACATTTTGGAATCATCCTTTGGCTCTCCCATGGAGTCTCCACTTTCACCACCAGAGCTGGATGGCCAACACTCAGACCTGTCTATTTGATCTAATCCAACGACTCCATCATTGCTTTTTTGTTTCATAAACAGTTTTACCAGGCTAAAGGCCTGTTTTGGCTGACTTTTGTCTGAAGAGGTTTGGTTTTCAGTTGAGGAGGTGCTCATTGGCTCTGAGTGCTGACTTCCCTGCGTCGAACGGTGCTGCGATACATCGTACACTTTCATGCAGGTCGGAGTCCCCATTAACCTTTGGTTGGTGGTGAAAGAGTCGACCTGTAAACAAGGGCATAACAAGGTGTTAATCAAAGGCAACAAGGTCAAGTCTACATAACGTCAATTATAAACTAAATGCATTGTTCTTTGTTTGGGCATTGTGTATATGATATGGTATAATAAATGAAACGACATCTGCGTCAATAACAAAATTTCCAACATTGGTTCTAGTTTTATTTTATTTTATACATTGTTTTGATGAATTTAGACCCATCTATATCCAAGTCTATACTTGGATCCTCTTGTAAAATATGTGTGTTATAGGAAAACCGCGTTTTGTAATACCCTATCCAGTATTGTTAGTAAGATTTAGTACCGTTGAGTTGCTGAGAGCGGCCGAGTTGATGGAACTGCTCATAATCTTTCTTCTGTAGAGGTTTGGCAGACTTTGGCTCTTGATAACTGAGTTACTCATATCACTTGTTGCATCAGTCGCTTCATGTGAGTCTTCATTGTTGTTCCCTGAAGGGTGCCTGTGTACATGCAAATATAAGAGTAAATAGTTGCCTATAATGATAAATAATATAGGTTTTCATTAAAAGTCCCGCTTACCTCCTCAAAGGCGAATGGTTGGTCTGTTTCTTAAGCTTACTCCAAGTAGTTAATCCTAAGTCACTCCTGGCCATAGAAGTAGTTAGCTTATTGGTTAGTTTCTTACATCTTTCTAATAATTCTAAATTCCTGCGTGTTCTTTCATCTAACGTTGCATTATCTTCTTGCTTATCCAATTTGTCTAAAAATAGAAGAAGTTTACACATTAAGGTACTTAGAAACTATGAATCATATTCGGCGTAATCACGATTTAGGTAAACAATTATGTCACTATTTGATATTCCTCACACCATACCATGATTGGACTGAAACATTAAAAAAAACTGAGTAGACAAATCAGGTAATTCAGTGCCTTTTGCTTTGTAATACACCTTATGCTTGCAGTTAGGTATTGTTTCTACAGGTGTTCCTACTGTACGCAATAATAATAATATTTAAAAAGTACAAAATAGTAAAGCCAATAGCGTGTTTTCCTGCAATGAGCTACATATATTTTCCATGAGGTATTAAATTATCCTCGTGCGCAATATATTTCAGGTACTTATACGGGTAAATACATATAATTATTTATTGATTCATATAAATATACGTAAATATCCCAGATCAAAACGCAAAACAATAGTTAAATAGTAACTAACCATGTTTTTGATTGACGGCAAACTCGTTACACTCGCTGTCCTCGTAGACGGTGAGGCTGCCCTCGAAGGCAATGGTGTAGTTGTCCTTGTTGGCCTGGCACGTGAGGATGAGGTCCTGCTCCGCGGGCAGCGAGCAGTCCAGGCTGTCCACGCTGAAGTGCACGCCGTGCTCCTTCACCGGCGAGAACAGCAGCTCCGACTTGCAGATCGACATCGTGTTGATGGAACCGACGGACTCTTCGCCCTGCACATATATTACTCTAATAAGAGTCAACAAGAACGGGATTCTTCAATTACCTACAATTATGTTTTATGTGGTCGATACACACTCGAAAGGAGGACAGAGTTCAGTGTAACTATGAATGTAGGCGTCGCATATGTGAACGTAAGTAGTCAATAGGCGGAAATATTATTTACAAGTGCCCTGCCATAGATCATTCGCAGCATAGTTGTTAAATGAGTAACCTCATTTACTGAATAGGGGAAATAGAAATAAATATGGAGATTTTAATAAGAATGCACATTTTTACAAACGCTTACCAACTAAGCTCACTAGATAAAGAAACTCGAAAGATCAATCGAATTAATCGATGAATCCAACTCGTGTTCCTTATTATAACCATAGCTATAAAACATAAGGAGTGTTCTCGATATGTTTCTCGGAAGATTTCAACACGTGAACGGCTCTCTAGCACATAAACATTTACGCTGCACGGGTATTTTGGATGCGGATGCAACTGGAGACTAAAATAGGGAACAAGCTGCTACTTTTACTTTACAACTGCCGTGATTAATTCATCTACATATTCGGGCTATCTGATATCTTTTGATTCATTGAATGAGGTAATTGAGTCGTGACATGTATTATATCAACAGATTAAAGCTAATTTCGATAATAATCTACTCCAAATTTAACGGATTTCATAAATAAATATGTAGGTACAGTCACATACAATAGTAACTTTCGCCGTATGTGGCACGCTTTTATGGCCGTACAAATAAGATTGTGACAGATTGTGTGCAATATTTTTGCGATCTTCATATCAGAAGATACTAATAAGTACAGAAAACTGTACAAATAGCTACATCTAGAGAAGAAATATGATCAGGAGATGGTTAACCGATTGTATGTATACGTATATATAAATAAATAAATAATAAATAAATATTATGGGACAATAATGGCCATTAAATATGTTTTGTATGTCCTGTCCTTTTTGCTACAAAGCCGACATGTGTTATGTATTCGCAATAATTTATACGAACCGATAAATCCTTTACTTATTGAACGTTGAAGCGTTAAATTGCAGTAGATGACAAACAATATGGCGACCGGCGCGCGTTATCATCAATTTAATTCCTTTTCCTGCTACAATGAGGTCACAAACCAAACAACTACTCACTTATTATACATGGCCCAGCAATGTTGCTACACTATCTAATCAATATAATTACTAATTACTTTTATAGACGGTCTTATTTTCTTTGTTGAGAATTTGGGGGTAATTGAATATTATAGATGGCTCAGTGTTAAGTAATAGATGTGTAAATAAACGAAAGTAAACAAAACATTAAATATGTGATTAGTGGTAGGTACTGTGAGCGAATGTAAGTACAGATAACATTCTGGTAGATGCCATATACAAGTCTTATTACAGAGTTTTGATGGAAAGTATGATATTTGCTAGGGAGATTATGATTATAGGACACTTTAATTACAGAAGGTTATCTGATTAACGATTAAATGATGAAAAATTCGACCAAAAATAAGTAAAATATGCATAGAATGCGTTGCTTATTGAAGAAACTGTGTTTTTAAGATGACTCACAGAGTAATATCCATTGCAGGAATCCCAGTCATAACCATCCGTCACACCCATTTTGAAATAAAACGCTTATCGGCACTGGTCACGTGATCACAGTCACTCAAATAAAAACTGCCACTTTCGAACTAAAACTAAACGTTAATATTCAAAAAGTCATAAAGTCCAATGTTTATGTCACGCAAAGATAACTTTCCACTGGGTCACTTGTTCCGGGGTCAAACTTAGGATTAGAAGAGTTCCAACGAGTTGGCTTCATTGTAAGGAAGTACAGAGTACAATCTGTCCGAGAGCCCTGGGCGCGACTGGGGCAGCGGGAATACACATTTTAATATTAGCCGCCGCGTGCGCTTCTCAAACTTCAGGGAAACAACATGACGCTCGAGCAGCGTGTTATCAACGTCGGACTACGAACGAAACGGCAGTGTGAATCATTAGCATCATAATACGTATTGAACTAATTAGCGCATTTTGGTATGCGTCGGTTTTCAAGTCCACCATGAATAAATGAACCGATGTCCGCTGGTCATTGTGGAAATCTTTGGGGGAGGCCTATGTCCAGCAGTGGACGTCTTTCGGCTGAAATGATGATGATGATGATGATGATGAATAAATGTT
The DNA here is from genome assembly GCA_949128165.1 of Lathronympha strigana. Classification (NCBI taxonomy): domain Eukaryota; kingdom Metazoa; phylum Arthropoda; class Insecta; order Lepidoptera; family Tortricidae; genus Lathronympha; species Lathronympha strigana. The sequence continues at coordinate 22,761,277 of OX421903.1, read as the reverse complement.
ATTGCATACGATTTTTAACTGAAACCCTTATATTATGCAGGTAAATGTTACGTTGCTTAGGATTCGATAAACATAGGCACTTTACAGTTTGAATACTGCTGACCGATAGGATAGACTTCATTGGTAAACTCACACATGGCGGCAGTATGTGCACGACCACACAGAAGGACAATTAAATATAGCGCACGCACACACACATCGGTATCGGTCGTATGTAGGGGAGACGGGGAATAACGAGTAGTTGAGATTGACGCAATTCAGCGCGGACGATACACACACATGAGTACTGCTCTTATTTTATCGTTAGTACTAGTATATCCCGTGGGACCAACGTACTGTGCCGTAAGAGTCAGGAAGCTCATTGTGGATGCTAGTCCAGGGCAGACTTTCAAGTGGACATGTGTGGGTGTCTCTTGTGACACCACTTACGATTAATTGAGACCGTGGTTGCGTGACGAATTTTATCATTACTACTCCGTTAAAGATAGTAGTTTGAAATAGTCTGTAGAGCTATGTGTAAGTATTTGCAATTAGGTAGCTACATGTATAAGTGTAAAACTGTCATGTAATGTTAAATTTGGGTACAACCAATTTTCAGGCACTTGTTGCTTTCAAATGTCGACATAGATAATGGTGTCTACGCTTACATTACGTATTAGCGATAAAACCGCCGGTTGTTTTACATTATCTCATGGAGTTTTATTTTTAATTCTCGGAATTAACTTGTATTATAAGTATTATAACGCATATCATCTTATCGGCATGAGCACTAATATTGCAATTTGCAAGCAACAGATGTAGTTCCCGCCAGGTGCTTTGTTGGCATGAGTGAGGGCCGAATCATCGCCGCATATCAACGTGGTGATTTATAGTACCAATTTTAAACCAATGAAAACTATATAACTGTTTAGTTGTTAATAGCCAGTTGTTGAGCTATTGTCTTAGGTAGGTTCAGGAAAATCCTTAAATAGTTATTTTCCCCTCACTAGCTCGGAAAGCGCTGTTTTGTCCTTTAAAACTAGCGTGGAAAAACGCATTTTATCCACATGTGGGGTAAAGTAATCTATTTCCTATCACTTACCACCAGTCCAGTATAAGTGAGTCCTATATGCCCATAGTAAATATGCGCAATCTGAGGTCACACCTTAAATTGGTCTGGATCATGTCTTATCCCGCACTTGATAAGTTGTTGGCAATATCTAAGTATCAGGAGCGTACTTACTCTATGAAAAAATTTGGAATTGATTTTTGGTGGTTTCTTCAAGATAATTTACATGTGGATAAGATTTATAATCGTATGTAGTCTGTATTTTCCTCGCAATAGTGAGGGGAAATAGTTATTTATTATACAAGGGGGAAAAATGTTGTATTACACTCGGCGGCAAAGTTTGTTCAACTCTCGTGCCTTGAGACCCTCGTAAAGCTCAAGATTCCAGTTATTGAACCACTCGCTACGCTCGTGGCTCAATTTTGGGATCTTTCGCTTGCTCGGGTCTTAATATTAGCCCGAGAGTTAAACAACAACTTTGCCCCCTTGTATAATAAATAACTATTATTATACAAGGGGGCAAAGTTGTTGGCACGCCTTATGTGCCAGCCTCAGTGAAATAGCACAAATTGCCAAATAAATACACACAACAAATTTTAACTCCTTGATAACTTTAACGCTGATTTTGAAACTATAATTTTCAAAAATGGGCCGCGTGCTTGGATCTTCGTTTACAAGAATTGTACAAATTGCAGTGTACATTTTAGGTAAAATTATATTAGGTACACGTCAATCAGCATAAAGTAGGCTTTCAACTACTGGCTGTATTTTTTATTGAAAAGCATGGATTCTATTTTTTTCAGGCGAAAGCCTTGTGACAGAACTTATGACGTGACTAAGTATTTTAATCAGTAAGTAGTTCGGGTTATTCGATCAATGTATGGCCCATATTAGGCAGATGGTATGAAACATGTGCATGTGTAAGTGCGGAACAAATTTAATGCTCTCAGCCCCCTTTTTTGTATCCTGATTTGCAGTGGTTCATTGTTTATAGACGAACAGTTATTAGAGTAAATATTCCTAGTGAAAAAACTCAGTAATTTTACTTGGGCGTTAGACATAGCCGGCCCTATACCGCCAAGGACGCCATACACACTTTTCTTAACAACTGGCCTTATGAGGCAAACACTGACGATAGTTGGGAGAGGCCTTTTTCCAGTAGTAGGACACTTTAACCTGTAGGCTACCTAGTAATTAAAATCTACATTTAATGATTTGAAAGCTATTCAATAATAGGTATAGTCTGACAACCCAGCGAGCGCAGTAACAGTAGGATAGAGAGCATCATACTGTCTTTTTCTTACGCTAGTATTAACACCCTGAAAAAAGGGATGGATATAGTTATTTTGTCCTACTGTTACTGCGCTCACTCGCTTGTCAGACTATATATACTTCGCGCAAACTTCGGCGCATTAAGAGTCCGGTATACTATTTAAAGTAAAAATCGTTAATAATAAAATATCCCATATAAACTGCAATTGCTAAGATAGTATAAAGTATTGGTATTGCAAACAATAGTTTTAATAAATATACATATATTGTTATTTAGTAACCAAAAGAACAATTCTTACACAGCTTGTTTTGCGAGGTGGTTAATTCATACAATAATGTCACTTAATTTTTTAGTATCAAGTTTTATACCACCTAATTTAGCCTAAGAAGCGGAAGTAACAGGTCTCAAATGGGAAGATCTGGAGGATGCTGCACAAAATCGTCCCAGATGGAAGAGCATTGTTCGGGCCCTATCCTGAGGGATAACAGGAAATAAGTCAAGTAAGTCAGTAATTTAGTTTCATACACGTTAATTAGGCATAAAATGAAGTTTATTTTTGCATCTTAATTTTCATGAAATGTATTTTATTCATACCCAAATAAATCTGCTAAACTTTGGCAAATTTTCCAAAATATGCTTTAACTAAATGTACGTTTTTTCGAAAAAAATATATGAAAGTGGAACAAAGCGCTTCATTTGTTCCTTAGACGACTCATTTTCCAATACATATGTATAACTTACATACCGGTTTGAAACCATTTTGATTATCAAAAAGCCTCAAGTATTTATACCTCTTCGAGCAAAAATCGCGAAACAGCCCTCGGATGTACTATCGCGTTCAGAATTGCATGGCCAGTTTATGAATTAATTCATTCATAAATTGCGCATGCACTTTTGAACGCGTGTGCACGTGCATGCACCTAGGTGCACTATTAAAAATCGAAAAACAAAAATAGGAAAGTAGTTCATATATTCCATTTGAATTAAAAAAAAAATCGTAATATGCTAAAACAGTAACAGGATTCATGTTAGTTTGCTCCAGCATCGTATCAAAAATTTGAGAAAAATCGTAAAAAAAAAGCCGGACTCTTAAGAGCGACGTGGGAGATATTCACGATTTTCACACATTACAAATTTACTCAAACGGGGCTTAATGTTGAGGTCAACTTCAGTCAGTCTTTCTCCGGGACCACGGGACAATGTCGCCCTCGAAACGTCGTCGGAGATTAGTTTTCAAAGTTACTACGCGCAACCCCGTTTCAGTAAATTTATAACATGGTGCTCTGTTGTGAAAATAGTAAGTAAGTTTTATGTATAAAACTCTCGTGTCAAACATATTAAGTACTTAAATAATATTTTTAAAATGTGTCACTCACCTATTTAAGTTGATTTTTGCTGGACATGTTTCGATCTTTACGAAAATAGTCAACAGGAGCGACCACCCGCGAGTCCCGCGACAGAGGTAAGTCGAGCGAAAATTGACTTAGTTGCGTGAGCGACCCGTTTGAAATATTATTTAAATAGTAATGTAATAATCGTAGTGATTCGCTGTTTTGTATTTAAATAATTCTAAATAATCTTGGTAACCTATTAGGTTCCTGAAACATCCAGGTCCAAAAAATAAAAGTACTACAAACTACACAATCATGTTACGCCTATGGTGATAAAATACGTGAGTGTTAACCGTTGCAATTTAATGTCAGTACTGCAAACTGTTGGAAAATGGTTAGGTATAATAAAAAATATATAAAAACAAAAAACAAAATTATTTTAAAGTAATTAAATTTTGTGCCTTTCCGCTGTTAATTAATAAGAATAGTAAGTTTCAATATAAAAACTATAATGAAGGTAGTCGACTAAGTATGTATTATTAAATTTAAAAAAAGCTTAAACTTGCTTGTGTTTGGTATGGAGCTTAAGCAAAGGCGTCTTCACATTGAATCGGTCCCGCACCGCACGTCACTCCGGATCCGCACCAACGTGATAACAATATTAGTGATGTGTAGAAATGTACGTATAAAACTAGACATCCAACAATAAGCTTAATTTCATGGCTAGTAAATTAAAACATTAAATTAAAAAAAATATGTTTAATAACCTACATATAATATTTTTTTACATTTTCGTAGCAATGCTACGCCGTAGCTTGCTTGTTTGATTAGTGAATTAGAAACGCTTACTCGCAAATGTCTGAAAAATTACAAACTTCAGTGACCGAACGAGACGACGTCTAGAGAGCGAAAAATAATACCTGCTAGTCTATGATGGTCGGGTTTTTATCGTTTACCGACGTTGCTGTCACGTTCTAACAAGTATGTATGTGTGAAAGTGACGCATAGCGTGATAAGTGATAAAATGGCAACCATGCTAACCCTACTGGATACCTATAGTCGTATTCTTCTTTATTCTGTATGTAAATAATCATTCATACAGGTCATTCATACGAGTTATTCATACAATCATGTGTATAGGTTAGATATTGGAGGAGGTAACACCCCCTCAAGGACTAAGCACAACTGAGCCCCATCCCATTACCTCTTAATAAGTTTTTAGTGGCAGACGTACGGATAAAGTGATACGAGTAGCGTTTTTGGTATAAACGGGTCAAACACCAAACGATGTTCGGAGTCTTTCCGGTGGACTTTTCAAAAGTTAAGGTCTATGAAGGTTGATTTTCTTATTGAACCCTACCCCTACCCTTTCCACATTAGAAAGTACTCATTTTCTATTGAATTGTATAAGTAAAATCATGACTACATGTCCACAAGTTGTTAACTATTGGCCACAGAAAATATAAGCTCTCAGCTGAACACACACTTTTCTTTCCTGTGGTAAAATTTAGTAAACAGTTTGTGGACATCTAGTAATGATTTTAATCATATATTGCAAATCCGAACATCGTTTTGTGTTTGACCCAAACATACTGTAAATTACTACCGCTGACTTTTGTCCCGACTACGAGAAGGAGTTATGATTTTGCAGTCTATGTAATATGTATGTGGGTTTGTGTCGTAGGTATGTTCCACCATAGCGTCAAAGCCTCCAAGCTATTAAACCGATTAACATAAGTGTGATGTCGTTCGATTTGTTGATTTTGTTTGATTCAAAGATTTTTTGTGTTGTGAAGTGATTCATCAAAGTATATCAGAGTAAATTGGTGCGAAAAAGGAAACTATAAATACATATCTACATTAACCTCATAGGGAGATCATCTTTGTGTCCATTTGTCACAGATTAAGAATCAATTGCACCAACCACAACACTCAACGAAACTACAACGAGTATGACAGATATAAGCGTTGGCATTTTCTAAAACTTACAAACATTTGAATGTTAATAGACTGGTGCAACCGATTACAAAGCAATAATATTCTTCCTCGCTCACAAGTACAGCGACATCTATTGAACGACTACTAAAAAACGTTTCCACTAGGCTAGCTAAATTGTTACGGCGTTGAACTAGATGTCGCTGCTATGCTCGATTGTATTATGAGATTTTCCCTTGGTTATTTGTAGACTAATTACGTATATTCTCATAAAACTTGTTAACTAAACAATTAAATCTTGCAAATTCTAAATAGTCATGATCAAAACATTAAATAGTGCACAACATTTAATATAATGGGATGAGATGGTATAAGCACTGATTATGGTGATTACGACGAACGAGTCATTATTAAAATGAACCATCGAATGTGGAAATATGTGGCGAACCTGAAAACTACTGTTGCCACTGAGAGAGCTGTCGAACCGAAAATTTTCCATGAGAGAGCTCGAGATGCTCGCGAACATCTCGCCTCGGGGGTTACTCTGCAATGCACCATGATATGATCAACCTCAACAAATTAGTACAAAACTGAAAATAAACATACATATGAATATAAAAAATAAAATGGGTTCATAAATAATAAAACATAAACCAGCACCATTGTTAATAATAATGTAAGGTAATTTTATACGGACTCTTCTGCATTTTACAATCCTTGATTGTTCAAGATTCTCGATTTAAAATTATTGAGAAAAACAAGATATTTAATATACTTGAATACGACCGCTTTATATTGGCTGTTTTCGCAAGCAATGTTTAAAGGATGACGCTGCATTGCAAGAAACATGTCCTTCTACAACTTCCTTTTTAGTCAGACTGTATAACACGCTCAGGAGATTCATTTAACCACTTAATGATAAACCCAACGCTTCACAGCTACAATAATTGGATGTTCTCTGTACCACGTTTGTATTTCAGGGGCGAGATCAGAAGTTGAAATCCTATCTATCAAAACAAATTTTAAGAAACAATTAAACCTTATATGATATTATGGTAAATTCTAGTTCCCTACCCTTATCATCCCCGTCTAGGTATATGCTACTATTCGGAGAAACAAATTATCATCGAATTAAATGCTGTTATTTATCAGTGACGAGTTCCGACTCAGAGTCCTAATAGGTACATTTAGTTTGAAAGAATTTTCCTCTTTCGATTTCACCCAACCATCTGCTTTATCAGAACTTTGGGACAGTCATCGATGTCTAAGCTTAAGAAGTGTCCATTATAAACTTACGTCATGGGTTCGATCATCAGTTATAGCATCGTGTGGTAGATTAGCTGTCATGAGCAGGGCGTGGATGTCTTCGGTCTTAAAGCTCTCCATGTCGGCCTCGGCGAGGTTGGCATCGAGGTCGCGCGCGATGTCGTTGTAACGCGACGTGAACTCGAAGCGCGAGGCGAGATCGCTGATGCCTTTGTAGGACGCCGACACGGAGGACAGCACCGACGTGTGGTGGCAGGAGCCGTCGCGGAATATCGGGCTGGAAACAAATATTTTTACTTTTAGTGACAAGGTATTTGTGTGACTATGACAGTTGGAGGGGATTTAATCTATACTAATATTATTTAGCAATAACATCAGTCTAATACCATATCTAATACCTAGCTAATGTGTCCAAATGCTGCGTTGACTAGTTAACTCATAGTAGTTGATTTTAGTATGTGATTACTATACCCGGAGAAGACCAAACCCTACGTCTTAAAAGAAAAGTAAATATCTTTGAATGTGAAATGTCTTGACTATATGGAGCACAAAGTATGTTAAAAATTCTTTTCAATACAGTTGCTCAAAAAGTACCCTTTTTTTGGCTGTTTTGCGTGCGCAAAGTTTGTTTTTGCGAACTAGTGCTTTTTACTTTTCCAATCTTTTTAAATTTAGTTGTGTTCCAATTCATGACTGCTTACCGAAGAGTATTATTGTTCGTTAAGTTTACCGAGCCGTAATAAAACTAAATACCTACTATTAACGCAATAATATTAAAGATATTGATATTTCATATTTCAATAATTACTTCTTCATCATACTAATGATCATTCATTAAAAATATTAACATTGAAAACAGTTCTTATAAATCTGTGTGTATGAAACGGAACAGAGCCTACGAAACGTCAGTCAAAGTAGAGGCGTTTTTCAATCAGGTAAACATGTTCGAAGGGCCTCTAAGACATGACGATACGATTTGTCACATGCGATATATTATTTTGTTGATTATAGATTGAAAATGAGAAAGTAAAGAAGATAAGATAAACATTTTGGAAATATTCTTAATATATCAACTGTATTACAATCGTGTCACGGAAATAATAAAAAAACTTTCAAATTCTTTATGTATTTTAATTTTTTTCGCATCTTTATTGAAAAACGTGGTTCGATTCACGTGCAGATATGTCATTTTTCACTTGTCCCGAGTATTGCCACTCGCCAACGGCTCGTGGCAAGATACCTCGGGTCTCGTGAAGTAATGACATACTTTCCGCACTAGCATCGAAATGTACTATTCTTTACTCGCGCTTGTTTAATGTTTAATGAATCGCTTAATAAAATTGATGTTTTCGCTCGTAGTATGTCGGTGTTCAAGAATAAAGTTTGGCAAATTTTGTTTTCTACGAGTAGATAATTAGCACAAATTTATTCATAGCAATCTCCTTCGCATGTTTTATTACTTTATCTACTTAACGTTACCTTGCTTGCGTGTGCCACAATTAATAGGTAAGAGTATTATTATGGTATCATACATAATAACACTAAGATACATTGATTTGTAAATTTGTAATGAAGTCAAATAGGCCTAATTATTTGTCTACTTTAGTGGGTATTATTTTGTACGGTCAGCTGCAGAGTTAAGTTACCATGCGTAGAAAGTTTGTATGCAGGGGGGGTCACTTAACTCTGCAGCTGACTGTACATGGCTGTGTGTTTCCTAAATAAACATTAAAATGTTTATTAAATATGACAATCACTGATATTAATTGACTATAAGTTATACTCAATTAATATCACGTGTATAACTGAAAATATGTATGTAGGCATTATGTTTTTAAGTAAACTTCAAGATTTTATCGCTTGGTTCTACATTCATATACAAGCGTGTTTCGGGTTCAAACTTCTAATAAAATATTAATATCTGTAAAATTTTAACAATAACAATTTGATTTCAGAATAACATAGAGTGTAATGGGAGCTAACGTATTGTCGCTCACCAGGCGGCGCAACTCATGCGTGGGTCCTGTGTCAGTATGAGAGAATTGTCAAAGTGACGTTTGAAATGTTCCCGCAGGAGCCACGTTCCACTAGCGCCCCAAGCGGAAAATCGACTCGCGGTAATCCTCATTAACAGGTCTAGTGTCTTTCATCGCATAATTCGACTACGAGTAATCGTAGCATGCAAAGGCTGTTCTGTACATTTCAATATTTTAAAATACTTACTAGCAACTCATGTTGTCGACAGTTTTATCACATTGACGCATTAATTGAATTTCCAGCTGCTGCAGTTTATACGTTTGTTATGAAAATATCAAGTAATAATACCCATACAGTGCCAGGCGGAGTTCTGTTATTTTAATGTAACGTTCCAACATTTACAGCAGCTACACCCTCCGTCTATATAATATTACAACATCACAGTAGGATAATACTTTTGTGAATACGACTGTTGCGAACATTTCTTAAGGCAGTTTGTTTAACTTATAATAAGATTCATAAGGCATGTTCACAAAAAACATAACCACGGACTTAAAATTTTCATCATGTTACCATTTAGATTTCTCATTGCTCTCAATTAAATTACATTATCAATAATATAAAAAGCAGTGAATCTCGTGTCTAGTGTTTTCTTATCGTTTGCAAGCCAGATATTGTTTCAAATTGCCCCAGAAGATTTAACTTTTAATAATTTTATAAAACAGAATAATAAGTTTACAATCTCATGATTCACCTAATTTAAACTATCGTGAGACATTAATATTATTTATCCATAATTACCTAATGTATTATAATTTAATTTAATGATTATATGAACTACATGGAACTATCGGTAACCAATGGAGATTTATTTCACATTAGATACTTTTTTTGGTGAACAAGCCATGTTAGAAATGTAGCAGAATCATACGTATGCAATGTAAAATAAAATAAAAAAATATTTTTGACTAAAACAGCGGGATATTTTTTGTCTAGTAGATTATTGGATCTCTATTTGTTTTCTACTAATAATTTGAGCATGGTTACATCAATGTTCTTAATAATTTTTGACTTCAATAACCAAATTTACCTAAATTGCCGGTAAGGTATATTAAACACTAAATGCACAAGTAATATAACCTGAAATACACCATTTGGGAGTGTATCACCAACACTTAATAAATAATATACATAAGTAGTTGACAACTGCAAGCTTAGCCTATTATACCCTCCCACATAAATACATTTATGTATATAGTAGTGATACTGGATTTTTAGATAAATGAGATCAGCAGTGCTATGATATCACCAAAAATCTGATGACTTAAATGCTTTTAGGACATTTTGATTACACTTTGAATAAGATCGATACAAAGTGAATTAGCAAGGGAACCCTAGAGCTACGCTACACTTACTTATAGTAGTTATAGTCCAGGAACCAAAGGTAGCCGGAGTTGTCGCAGTGCGCGTAGAAGTCATCGTCCGAGTGCTGGCTGCCGGCGAGGCTGGTGTTGATATTGCAGTCCTCTTCGACGCCAGGGCTTGTCGCCTTCAGCCCAGTCGCCGCTGTTACCCTGGAGCCAGGCAAAACTTACTTATAGTCGAGGAACCAAAGGTAGCCGGAGTTGTCGCAGTGCGCGTCGAGGTCGTCGGACGCGTGCTGGCTGCCGGCGAGGCTGGTGTTGCTATTGCAGTCCTCTTCGACGCCAGGGCTTGTCGCCTTCAGCCCAGTCGCCGCTGTTACCCTGGAGCCAGGCAAAACTTACTTATAGTCGAGGAACCAAAGGTAGCCGGAGTTGTCGCAGTGCGCGTCGAGGTCGTCGGCCGAGTGCTGGCTGCCGGCGAGGCTGGTGTTGCTGTTGCAGTCCTCGTCGACGCCGGGGCTCGCCGCCTTCAAGCCCAGCCGCGGCGGTGGCCCTGAAATGTACCAAATTAGAAAATTAGCCACAATTCAGCAGGGTTCTGACGGATTATTTCTTTATCTCTCTTGTTATCAAGAATTATTTATCTTGAGAAATTTGTTTATTCAAGATTATTAATTTGGTAATAAAGTAATAACCTAAGATGTGTGAATGTTCGCGTGCGATTTTTACCACAAAACACAACCGAATTAACGTAGTGAAAAATGTATTGCGCCATACAGCGCCATCTCCATCTACCTAGATACCTACCTACCTACCCTATAAGTACCTACTTTAGGCGCTAAATGTGCCGCAATGATTTGTATAAACTAACTACACGTCTGTTGTTTTGTTTATCTTTTTGTATAATTAAAAAATTGTTACTTGAATATAAAACTCATTTAAATTTTATTCCCGTACCTACACTTTTTTCATAATAACATTTATTACTCCAGTAATTCCAAATTATACTTCAGTCCTTTAAGAATTCTTATATAAGTAAGTATAATAACAATAGGCAATAACAACAATGTCTTAAATGTCTTAAATATAGGAGTGAAATACATTAAAAATACATAATACTATACAACAAATTATAGTCATGATTAATGATAATTATAAAACTTATAAAAAGCCAAGACGGAAATCAGCCACCTATGACTAACCGGACGGCTCAGCCCATAAATTACTTCAAAATACTGAAGCGTTGGCCAGCAAGGCAAAATTATACCTATATAAAATGTTTAGGTACGAGTACACGTTGGCATCTTACCCCTTAAACCACTTCGTAAAAAGGGGCAAAGTGCGAACATATATACGTATAACGTCTATGACGTTACATGTTTCCGCCGTTGAATCCGTCGGATCTGCCAATCAATGAATGGTTTTTTTTTGGCAGATGCCCGGCGGACATACCCACTATGAAGATCCAATGCATTGCCCGAACGTATATGGCCGGCTTTATGTTATCTGTACAGGCTACTTAGTTATAATAGCTTGGTGCGAGCTACAGCAGCACGAGCAGGTAAGAAACTCAATAGAAGCTTTGGCTATATTGCTTAGTTTCTCCGTCTCCTGACGATGGCGCCACATTATTCCGTCACGAGCATTGTATTGTAATACAGACCCGGCACGGGCAGCCGCGGGGCGTGGGCGCCTCGCCGGACAACATGCCTTCTAGGGAATGTGGATATCGCTGAGATGCAATAAGGAAAAGGTATATTTTTAGCTTAGATAGGCGCCTAGACTCGAGTGTCCTTTCCATGTCCTAGCATGCGGCTTCGGGATTAAGGTCGTTGGGAATGAATGCAGCTGATAAAAACAGTCATACTTCCCAACCAGTCTTTATGCTCACCATCTTTTTACATTGCCACATAGTTTATCTCATAACTTTCCAAGTTAACCATAATAAATACAAATACAAAGCTTGTAGTCCTTATCCTCCTCATATCCTTATGCTTGTATTTGTATTCAAATATAACTAGGAAATTATGATCATAATATATTAAAGATTGATTACACCCCGATGAGTCGCGCCGGTCAATAACCGTCACATCACGGTTTATGTTGATGATAATATACGGCTGATCGGTGAGTTTAAGTACAGAGGCCGGTTTAAGCGAGGCATGACGCAAGTAACTGACTCATTTGAGAATGCTTTGATTTTCTTCGCAATAACACTAATGCAATACACTATTCTTTTTTATGGTACAAAGCGTACAAACTCGTATAATAAATTATGTGGTGTAACGGATCTCGTAAGTTTTATAAAATACAACGGTAACTAAAGATTTCCATAAGAATGCGCGAAGAAAACAGAACGTTAGTTTTGGGAACAGCAATAAATAACTACCTATAAATCTACAATGCAGATGGAAAAAATGCGGTTAAATGCAGCTCTGACACGTCTTGCTTGCGACGGCGAGACGGTCCCTTGTGGCAATTGCCTTCAATTTGTGAGCGCGGGTGACAATATTCTGTGTTATACCCCATACAAGTCTTTATACGGTCAGCCATAGAGATAATGGACCCCCTTGCATAGAAAGTTTTTATGCAAGGTCCAAATCTCTGCAGCTGACTGTTCACCACCATTCGAGAAATAATAAATAGAAATCAACAAATACGCTGGTATAAATAAATTATCGAACTGTGGAAAATATATATATATATATGTATATATATATATATATATATATGCATAATTTTAATTCCTTAATTAAAGTATTATTAGGAAAACGTGTTGTATTAATACAAGTTGCCCATTTTTCTTTATCAGTTTGTGTTTTATGGTTGTGAGCTAATTAAGATCTCTAAGACTAGTTTTTGATGATCTTTCTGGGGACCTAGAATAAGTGTGTATAATTTAAAATTTCCGTGGCTACCGTAAGCTCTCGTCATCACCTTTCCAATGTTTTCTTGGATTTATGCCAAAGCTCGGGACCTTGGGGTCAGTTTAACTTGCAACAGTTGCAACTTATCCTAATAATTGGCGCAGTCACTACTTTTTACGCAAGCGACTGCCATCGAACTTTCAAGCTAAGCGGGAAATAGCCTTTTTGGAATAAGTCCGGTTAGGTAGGTACTATACCTTACGACTATTTCTTTAAACGAAAAGCATACGTTACGAAAAAATCTTTGTTTAGAGCCGGAAAACGACCACAGGGCCACCGGATTTTTAAATTTTAACTTCTTTCCCAAGAGGATTGCGATACTCTTCGATTAAGGATGACTCCTACGAGGAGTCGAGGACAGGACGGAACGGGACGATCTGTCAATTTGTATAAAAAGAATCACGTGATAGCTCGAAGCCCTCGGATGTCACGTGAGGTGTCACTTTACCGTAGGCGCTACAACCGGTAATTGCAGTTGCAGCAGCAAACTAATCTAAGAACATATAGATTTTACCTAATATCACATTCAAGGAGCTAAGTAGGATAGCTACCTATAGCTATTGGCAGGGACTGTGTAAACATGGAGCTTCAGGCCAAACTTTTCTAAAAGTAGTAGGTAGTATCAATGACGTGGCGCATACCTTTTGTTTTTATAATTAATTACAATATGCCAGCACCATTAATTTGGGGCATTATTTTAACGCAAAGTAAACAAACCCCGCGCTTCTAGGAACCCATCACCGAGAAAGCTTTCTAGATTGTAATTCGTATTATGATAACACCTCCAATTAATGGCATAGTGCCAACATTTATTTCGAATCGAATTCCTAGATACTTTATTATCTGAAACTGTGCCCGTTATGTTTGTCTAGGCAATGAATCTGAAAAATAAACCCTAATGCTGTATTAACCGTGTTCACATGTTTAATACTGACATTGCTATTCGTGTCGCGGTTATTCGTGTCGTGACTCTCGCCCTATTTTGTCCTGCTTGGTTGGAAGAAACTCATTTTTCAAAAGGAATTAAGCCGTGAGGCCCGAGCTAAGTCCTTAAATAATATAGCGGATGTCACGTTCAAAACTAAGTTTGTGATATAAATAACTCCAGTGTAGAATAATGCGATGAATGAAGTATATTGAAAAAGTTGGCGAATTAAAACTTGTTTGCGATTCCTAGATGTTGCACTTCGTTGTTTCCTTTTGCAACGTCCAGCAGACAATCAAAAGTGCCCGTGAGATCGCGCCGCTCGACTAAATTGGCCGTGATGTTCAATGGAGGTCAGTTGGCTTCCACCACGACACTGCATTGCATTTGCGATTTTATTTTTTCCGTTTTGTAAAAAACAACAGTAATTAAAACTGTTATAAAATGTACTGCTCTTCGTGTTTGGAACCATTTTCAATGATCATGAGAGACAATTACGTAAATTATCAACATTCATTAATTTCACACCATACATCTCATACTCGTACTTACAAGATATATTGTAATTCGAACACTCAACACTCTTCCGGTTTATTGACATTCAAGTTATTAAAGGTGAAAATATTGACCGTGGTATACGAACGAGGGGTGAACAACTGGTTCATGGTTATTATGTTAAATTTCAGTCCTGAGAAACCTTTATAAGGTTTTGGGTTTTGTGGAATAGAATTAGAAGATTCGCTAACGAAGAATGAACTTTTTTTACCATTGTTTTTTAACCCAAAATATTTGTCGGTTTATTAGGTAATGTATGTAGCTAAATCTAATTTGATACTTGTGTTTCAGAGGCCCAACGGCCCCAATGGGGCTGACTTATAAAAGAGTCTCTGCAAAGGTAAAGCTGCAAATAGAAAAAGGGTAACAAAACAAGATGTTGCTCGGTTGTGAACGCACAAAAAACATTTTCCCGAGAGTTTCGTCGTCGTCTCCTCTTAGTCTCTACCACTTGTTAGGTTACACAGCCGGATGCTAAGCGTTAAACATTATAAGCGTGAACAAACATGTTCTCAAGGTTACGAGTAGGTTTACTTTTTTGTTTATAATATCCTAATGCAAAAGGTGAACATGCAAGCCACATATTAATCGTGAGAATGGTAACGCTGCAGTGGACAACCTTTCACCTCCCCCGCAGCCGCTGACTCGCCATATACGGCACCGGACCACCACCGGGTATCACTCGAGAAATGCTGTCGGTACAAATCTTGGACCCGTTCCGAGAAACTATCGTGAGGAATGTGACGTATTCGATAAGACCTCTGGAAAAGATTATACTTTACAGTAGGGAACAGGAGGAGCCTAAATAAACAACATGAAATATTATCCTCGGTCGTGTTGTGGACGTGTTTTTGTTGTTACGCTTTGGGCTTTGGGAATATTATTTATAAAGCGGAGGACAAGCTTCGGATAAAATGTACTCAACCATATTATCGGATTATACCCACATTTAGAAAAGCATATTATTATCAGTTACTTATTTGGGAGCAGGTGTGGCATTGGCATTTTAATCCATCCAATTTTAAAAGATTTTATAGAATAATCCGCTTTTTTCACATCACAGTCCTAAATAAACAGTTGAATAAGTAAAAAAAGGCATTAAGTGATGTTGATGTCTCAAATTCTTTTAGTAATTTGAATATAATGCCTAACTTTTATTAGTTTTGAAATATTTTTGGTATAGTTACTAAAATATTTTAGTAAAAATCTAGTTAATTATTTCAATACATATTTAAAATATTATACTACCCGTTGTTATACCTGTTATTTTAACTTATTTTTAAACAAATTAAACAGAAACCTGCTGAATTTGTAAAAGTCTTGAATGATTTCATTAATTTTATTAATAAAATAATGTTGTTAGACAGCTATATAACTTTTTATCGGATTAGTATTTTGCGTTCGCGTGTAGTTAACTCGTAGGCGGTTGTTTACGACCTGCAAATAACATCAGTGTCGCAAGTAAATATACATCGAGGTTAATTTTATATTGCGTTAGTGAGTCATTAGAAAAAACAAACCTAAATAAAAGGTGCTGGCGACGTAAAAGAAAACACAAAAGCAGGCGCCGGGTAATTTTGTCGCGAGTGGCTGGCGTTCGCAAAATGGAAGAAGACTTGCAACATAAATAGTCTCAGTGCTTGCTGTATGACCAATTCTCTAATTTTATAATCGTACCAGCTCTCGCAAGTGAGAACGAGCTCATTAACGAGGACTCGAAATTGATCCTTGCCAATCCTTGCCAATTTATGATGTTAGTAAAAGAAACTTGCTATACATAATTAAATCATAAGATAACGTTTGCGAAGTCAATAAACAATCACTTTATATAGGTTCTACGGTACTGTTCTACTAACAACATAAATAGTATGAGTAAAAATTAATACTATGTACAGTACTCGTAGGTATGTCTTAGAAAGAAGGTTAAGAGTGGTTACGCTGGTGCTAGCGTAGAGCAATATTTTTCTTGAAATCTATGACAAAACATCAAATGTTAATGTGTCGCTAAACACTACCAAACCCGACGTTTTGCTAAATCCCAAGAAATCAACCTTGGGCTTGACTTTTGTCTGAATTAGGTACGAGCACAAGGCGAATTTTGTCGAAGTGGTTTAACCCAGTAATAGTGTGTCTATTTATACAGGATTACTTTCCACGGTAAAAAGGCTAATTTAATTAGATATCAGTGGCGGCGTTTCCATAGAACTCGATTCCTGCCGGCTTGCCTAGTGAAATATAAATTAGCACTTTTCCTTTCCCATCTTGAAGAAAACGTAGACTTTATTGCCCCCGGCTTGCCTAAGAATATATGTCGACGCGCCGCCACTGTTAGATATGTATTATAATTGTAACTGTAATTAACAACGATAAATAACACTCTTTTTTGTTTTGGGCAGTCGTGTAATAAAGAACATCTTATTCTTATACCGAATGCCACAGACTCATCCTCACTTATTTTTCAAAAACCTTTTACACTCATACATAAAGTACGTTAACCTCTTAACCTACGCCTGAGTTCTCAAAAGCGGTAAGCAGAACACTAGAAACAGTTTCCTGAAACTTCTGTGCAACTTCTGGCTATTAAGGGGTTGAGAGACGTTCAAAAACATTTTACAAATAGGTACATTTTACGGATACGATGCGATATTGTTTCACTTGATCGCCCGATTCGCACGCGATGGGCAACGGATGTCGATGAAACTTTGCATAATGTGATTTCGTCATGAGAACATACTCGAAGTACGTTTTGTCAAATAAAATGTATCAACATCATTTGTAAGGAAAAAACTGCACGTCAGATATACAAAGTTATAGAGATTAGTCAGTCCCAAATTATTACGTAGTAGGTATATAGTTAATATCTGTTGTATTTTTCGGCTAAACCCAGTAGAGCGAAAACTGTTCACCTGATATTATCTCAACAATAAGTACATGCGTACAAAACAAAACTGTATACTGAATAACTGTGAAAAGAAGTCGCTTTTGTAATAGAATCTGATATTTTTCTTGTTCTATTTTATTTACCACCTGCGATCGGTTGCGAGGCAGGCACGTGGGTGGCCATTGACAGATTTATCATTGAAACGATATGGCCGTAGACAATGTCCTATTATACAAGTATATGCTATGAGTAACCAGCCGCTTACGCGATACTTAGTCTAAGTAGTATTATATCAGGGTCGTTGTCTTCGCAAACGCGTTAGGTGGGTATAAAAGATAGTTACAAATATATTTTTTAGATTAAATACAGTTTAAGTGGCCGGATTAAAATATTAATTTTATAGTACGTACTTTAAAAGCTTATTTTAGGTCAATTACTACATAGGTACTGAAAGTTCCTGGATTCTCAGAAACAGTACATATCAATAAACTATGCAACGAATTTTTTTTATTACCTTCTTTCTTAACTCTTTCTTAAAATGTGTACAATCGAATCAACATGGCCTATTTTTCCCAAGTCACTTTTTGAATGTACATTTTGGATTATCCGACCTTTGTATGGGGGTTGTGAGGAGTCTATTGAGATTATATCGTTTTTAAGAACAAAATGTTTATACGGGTTTTTTTCTCATTTGGATACCTAAGGGTGATCGCATTTGCTGATATGCAACTTGTAATTCTCTATTATTTATCTATCGCATAAATGCGATTTGAAATTAGGGATTGGTTTGGCGTTAATAGACGTTAATTTCTAAACTAATTCATAAGAGAAAAACAAAAGCAATTAAATTTGTAATACCTACTACAAACAGACTAACACTAAGTGTAGGCTTTACTATGAAATCATGATCTATTTCCGCATTATTATTGGGTGAAAATGGTTTAAACGCCCAGCATATAATTTTGATGTATTTTCAAGTGATAACCGAGTAAATTATACATCTAAAAACAGCTAAAGAGTTATATTTTAAGCAAATATATGTTTCGTTACACTGCGTGTTCTCTAAGTGGGTATTACAGGGACTTTCAGTATTGCCCACGTATACCTACGTTTATTTAACAGCCATTATAACCCGAAATTGACTCGACTGACTCGTCATCACATCACATGAACGTTGACGTGATGGTTGCATACCAGTAGCAATTTATTCACTCGACAAATGCCAACTTCCCATTTAAAATAAAGAATTGAATATACGTATGTCATTCTATTGTCTTTACAACCTACCTATACTCGTATATAACTCTGGAGTAAAGTATCTATGCGAGTGTATGGGTGTCGAATAATAATTACGAGTGCTTACCATTGCAACCATAGTTTCGAATTGTTTTCATGTAATTACAAAGAAACGTTACGTAACTTTCATCAATGTGGGCTTCACTGAGTGGTAATTGCAGCAACGTAACCTTTTGAACAGATCCACCCACAGTCCGTCAATGTGGATACAGCAACACTGTCGTCTGTAAACAATGTTTTTACGAACCTAATTGTTTCTGTTTATGTAATTAAACGTAATGAGCATAAAGTATGTTACCAGTTAATTAATGAGTGCAAAAAATTATTCGAATATAACATGTATAAATATAATTTTAATTAGGTACCTAGCAGAATTCAATACCTAAATTGAATAAAAATAATAGTTCATCAGATAAAAGTTTAAAGGTCACGCCACTCGTAAAGTGTTAACATGTTCTAGTAAATGAATTCCGCTGTACTATTTGCCTTTATTTTGAAACGATTTCGTATATTTACTTCATATTTGGTCATCTAGTACAATCCGATTATGTTAAGTTTTCTAGATTTTGATAGTACAGAATGTGAAAGTGTTAAGTAAACGTCATAATTGCATAGAAGTTTGATGTTTAAAACAACACTTTAAAGTTTGACAGTTAATTTGCTTGGAAGAGATAACGTGGTTTGAATGTAGAACTGATTTCTTACAAACTTTCTTACTTGTGCCTACCGGTTGTATGTCCACAGGAGCGAAATCCATAAGAATGATATAAACCCACAGATTATCCGAGAACACACAAAGGTCCTAAAACGTAAGTTTTAGGACCTTTGGATTTGGTTTATCTAATGACATGTCAAGTTTTTAAGCGATCGATTGCAGCGCCATATTCAGCTAAACACACATTAACACAATTACTTAACATCAAACATATTAGCCTTCCCAGTCAATATAATCAAGAACAATGTGTTCCTCACGTAATTAATGGCTGGCTTTGGAAGCTCGAGCACCCAGGGGGCATCACTCGCCCCACCTTAGTTAGAATACAATACCCCTATCAGATTGAACCCATTGTAAGACCAATATGCATGCCCCTCGTGCATAATGACACTCACATTCTATTGTTTACACGGACAATTTTTGTAGCCATTATTTTCGTGTGATTTAATTTCCAATAAAATTTAAGGGCCTCATAAAGCTTAATATTGTCAAAGTAACTAAGTTATATGACTCTTTTTTCAGTTTCGAGTGTTAATTCTAAATAATGTGTTATTAAGAGGATGACACATATTTGCATACACAGTGACATTTTACTAGACCCGCCTTCATTAGTCATTTTTATGACCACAGTCGCCTACTTAAAAGCACTAAAACCCAAATTATATTACAATCAAAGATATTATTTTTTACCAGACCACTATAATACGCATGAAGGTATTTCAGCTCGAATATAAATCTCAAGCTTTACTTAACAAACATTCATCAGTAAATCTCATTTCATTTTGATTGTAAATTTGAATGTCGTTCACACGGGGCTTTAAAATCAAACTAAATTTTAAACGTCAGTTCTGATGTAAAGGAGTGTTAACGAAGGTGACATGTTGACGTCCTATTTGAGATAAAAAAAGGTCTGTAACTAATGATACACCGCATGGATGTTGTCATCATGATAAGGGTTACAAATCGGTAAAAACCATCTGTTGGGATAAGCGGACAATATTATAACGTGCAAGCATACCTACTTATAGGATTTTTAGATACGGCCAATATTGCAACTATAGGAACTGTAATCAATTATCAAACTGCACAGATTGAGTTTAGCTGATTTGATCCCACTGATAGTGAAAATGCACTAAACGTAAGATACTGTGACTGTGACATAAGGGGGCTAAGAGGAACAAGTGACGACTTTAGGAAGAGTTAGAAATTGAGTTAGAGTGATCTATAATGTTATTGTCCACTTAACAGCGATTTGCAATGCAATATGTGATTACATATCATCAGTATTTACTAATTTATAAGTAAAGTAAGTGTGTATAAACTGAATTACGTCTAAATACTTTAGTCAGGGTATTTCCACAGTAAATAACGAGTTTGTCTGCGGTTCAGTATTTATTTACCTAATGTTGTACTTACTTTGTAAAAAGAGTGCGATCTATTTCAAACTAGACGACATAACACATATCATAATTTGATGAATAGAAAAACAAGTGACGAGCATATGACAAGTAGGTAAAATAATAGCCGTCGACACGAGGCAGACAAGGAAGGTAGAGGGGCTTTTGATTAAAGTCGGGTCTGTATTGTCGCACAGTGCAGCCCGAGCCTCAATAGACCGTCTCGACGTTTTAGTGCAGTGTATTTGCTCACTCACAGCCGCAATGTAACAAATGGCGGCATGGAAATACTAACTGTGACTCATGATACCGAGATCCCCGTTTATACTCGTGGTTGTTACTTATGTCAATGCTAAATCGAATGCTAATATTCTAAAAGGGCTTACAACCTGGGGTAAGAACACGTCTGAAGGATACCTTACATACATACATAATTAGTCATTAAAGGTAAACGAACCTAATACAATGATATCGTCTTACAATTAATGTAGTCTGAAACTCAAATAAGAGTAAATTCAAACAGTATTAGGAAAACCTACTCCTTAATGGTCCATAGTTAATTCGATATATCAATATAATTAATTTCTCTGCATTTTATGACCCTACGAATACTACTAGATGTGTAATTGTGTACAGATGCACAGCACGGTACAAGTAAATACTGGAACGATATCACGGCGCCAGCGCCGTCGCCGCCGTCCTTGGTTGGCGCAGCGCACGATTGGCGCCACCGCCGGTCCCCTCCACTTCAGGGCTGTCTATGCTTGGGCTTTCACGTCTAGGCACCCAAGTATGATAACTTCTTTGTTGCTACCTAGTTATCAAAATAGACTTGAAGTATAGCCCAAATTAGTTATGCAATGTTATGGCTACAGCGCCGTTGCTTTTAACTTAGCTTATAGCAGCTTGCGACTAGCGCCACAGCCTGATGGTTGTCAAATAAAAAGATTTCCTTATTGCTACAATGGCAGTAAAGTAGTAAAGATAAGATAAGATAAAGATAGTCGCAGCAGCTTCAGAATTCGACACACTTCAATTCCCTATTGCCAAGTGGTGTTTGTCTTTTTTACTCGGTTTGCGTAGGAGAGGAACTTATACTCGTAGCGAATGTAGCGATATTATAAATAATTTATACCATGTCAAAAATACAAGGGTCTTCTTGACTCCTATATTATGTCAAAAATAGATAATATCTTATAGTTAACTAAAATATCAATAAGAACAATAAAGTACGTACCTAGGTAGGTCTTTTACGTTTAACAGATATGTACCTATGTGCTTAACCTATCACTACTCTGGCTGGAGCGATACGGACATACTTTCGAATTGCCCAGTCGCTATCGACTACGGTTACTTACAACTCATGGTACCAACTATATAGAACTGTACAACTACTATAGCTTCTGTCTTGTTGAATACGCCATTTTAAAGGATAGACAGAGGTTTATGCTGCCGATGTCATCGTATATGCACGTACCTAAAAAAATCTGAGTTAATTATGTTTGTTTTGGTTGTATTAAACTGGTTTCGAACTAAGTTAATAATGACAACCCTAACCAGTCAGTGAAACAAATTTAGCGTACATAAGTCAGTAGGTAATTTATAGTTACCAAATCCGTGGAAAAAACGTTCCTTAACCGACTGATTGATAGCCTGTTTAGCTGTCGTTAAACATAATTTACTAACACGGCCAAAGCTCCATCGTATTTTTGTTGAGTTCGTTTCAAGTGACTAGTGTGGTTTTGGTATGGTGGTGGTCCCGCTATTAGAACGGTTCGCAATATTGGGCCAAATCAATAACTTCCTGGTCTGCGCACACAAAACAAAAGATGATCGTTACGACAAGTGATGGGTAAACGGTAAAGCTGTCGACCACAACAGCTCGGCATTAGCCGCAAATACCGCATTGACTTTCTAAATCCAAATGCAACGCTCGCTGTACCACTCACACGCTAAATCAATTTCAAGTAGCAAATGTTGTAAGGAAGCAAAGATCGCTATTAGAGTCAATACTGGATTCAGTATTCTTCATAGTAGAATGTGCACGTACCTAATATACCTACAGGTAATATTTTGCAATACAGTTCACGGAATGCATAAACAATTCATCCCACGTTGATATGGATATTGTGTTTGGATTTTAAGTACATTGAAGAAGGTGGCTAAACAGGCTATAGGACCTACCTACTGTATATAAAGTTAAAATTGACTATTATAATGATATTCGAATTCAATGAACTTCCTGTTCATTCGCATTCTTTAAAAAGTATTGTCATATTGTTATCATCGCCAAGTGATCGTCACCACGATCGCCGTTTTATTCACTTCATTGCGAAGAACGAGCGAGAGGTAATAAAAAAATAAGTTACGTTTATTGTGTCATTGCATGACATTTAAGATTGCATAAAACGCAATGCGAGTGAAAAGATATCCCATAGTTAAAGAGGTAAATATCCAGATGCAGGAGTCGATTGGGGTGTATAAATAGACCGGCATCCAAGCGGCCGGCGTGGACAATGGATTCCATTCCGGAGACGAGACGGACGTAATCCATATGGATGAGCAGATAAAGGGTATTCGGAATTTAACTGCATCAGAGTCTTTAATAACATTTCCTTAACACTTTAAGACGTTTGGCGTTTATTCATAAAGAAGAAATTTAATATTATAAACGTTTTTCTTATATCGTTAACTCACGCCTTTTTACATATTTATCTACTATTTTGATACAGTCAACGTAACTTGGAACTTGAAACGGAAAATATTCAGTTCCTATACTGGTTAGTTGGTATATTTGATGTCACAAAACCTTTAAAAATGTTGTAGGTATGTACAATCACAAGTGTGACTCTTTATTAAAAGGTACAAAAGGTAAGTATGGTCCTTAGAAAATTCCGCTAACATCGTCATCATACTAATTCGAGACATATTATACTCGTACATACACCGTAATTTATTCGGCCCTTGGAAAACTCATAAATAGATAGCTAAATCTACCGCAGTCGCTAATTTGAGATCATAGAAATTCCAGAGAGTAAGTAGCCTTGAACTGAGACGGAATATGTTCTAGCTCTCATAACTACAGTGCTTGCTTGGTAATCTACTGCCTTATCTTAGAGTAGATACTGTCTTATCACGCACTCTCTTTCGTTTGCCATATTAAGGTAAGAGACAGAGTTACGAGTAGGCTAGAGCAAAGTCAATTTGAAAGTTGTAATGCCATTTGAATCGCATATTACTTGGATAAATAAATTTATGTAAGGATATATGTTAGCATATAATAAGTAGATGTAGTGGTTACCCATAATAATTTGCACCATTCAAATACTTTTAAATTAAAGTGTTTACGTGTAGTTAACTAATGGTTGGATTGGAGTTAAAGCATTAATTAAGCGTTTCGTAATATATATTTTATTAAATTTAGGTTTATCAACAATTTATTCAAAAGTGAAACGACTACAAATTACTTCCCGATTCTACACAGCAGATTAATGGTGATGCGAGACTTGTGTAAATCTGCCTATAAATATGTATAAGTAACTAAATATTTGCAGTGATTTGCTTTCTTGTTCATATACCTACGAGATTTTGCATCTCATGTTGAAGGTCATTTCATTTAACTAGCACTAACCCATGTTTAATAAAAAAACCTTTTACATATTTTACATATATGTCGCCATCAGATATATAGGAGCGTCCGAAGCGTTCAAAATATCTGAACAAGCACTCAAACATCTTGACAATAGAGGCGTGTTCAGATATTTATGAGCACCTCGGACGCTCCGATATATCTGATGGCGACTTTACCTAATTAAGTCGGTATAGTGAGACTGGTGAAAACATTTTTAAAAAGCTTATATATTAAATTAGACTAACTTTTTTAATTTAAATAGACACTTATTTAAAAAGGCGAATGCTTTTATTTAATTAATAAATGGACGAAGGATTAGCATATCTATTAATATAAGTACGAGTAAGAAGATTAAAATCTAAATACATTTTTTAGGTTCTACAAGCTTACAAAATATTAACTTCGCTTAATCCACATAGTTAGGTTTTACTCCTGGCAGGCTGGCAAGTAGGAATCTAATGTGAATTTCAGTAAATACTTAGGTACTTAAATGGCTTGATTGCACATGTAATGTACTTATAAGGATATGTGTTTTGTTTCATTGGTTGTAGGTAATCATTGCATGCGCATTTGACTTCTTATTAGGTTGTGTCAAATAGACATCGTTAAAGTATAATAAACTTATACTTACAATTAAATAAAATTAAAAAAAATAACTACAATAAACTGCTAAACATATGTCCTGGTTGCTTTGATCGTCTCATCTAGCAGGGTTGTGAGCTGTGAGCGAACATAAGTGTCGTGCCATCCAACTTATTAGTCGAATAATGTCAAGAACATCTGACAAAGTGAATTAAGTTAATGAAATCTAAATATAACTAGTACATTTTATGAATAAAGTACTAGTTCATAAAGAGGCAATGCTGCATTGCAAAAAATGCCACATCCACAAGAGATATTATTTTATAATACACATTCACATTTAGTTATTATTTACCACGCCTACACCGGAATTTGAATCGTAACATGTAAAGAACGAGTAACATTCTTGATTAAACAAACGCTGCATCACGTCGCATGATCAAAATGACTAATATTCTGATTGCAATATCTTTCATATTGCAATTAGATATTGTGTTTCACTCTAAATACTTAATTGAAAGAGTGCCACGATAGGCGCATGATTAAAATTGTATGTGTTTGTAAATGAATAATACGGACAGAGTTAGATGTCGTAAACAAAATAAACAGGAAATATGCTCTGGAATGCGCAGTCTAGGGATAATAGCGTGACATACATTCCACGATTATAAACATTTAATAATAATAAAAAACATGGATAGATAATTAATTAACATGGACCTATATTCCACTTACAAAGAATACAATGACGATCAAAACGATGAGCCACTATTGAACTACAAACAAAGACCTGCACAATACTTATATAGGAAGTAGCACCTAAGATTTTGAAAAGAATAGGTTGCGCGAATCATCCATTTGCGTAGTTTTGGATGCTCAATTTTGAATTACACGCTATACTAGAGATACATATGCAGATACTGTCGAAGCGCGTGACTAAAGTGGCGACCACGCGATTTCATTAATGCATAAAGCCTCACGATTGTCTTGACACCGTAATTAAATACAGCACTCGAATTATATTCACGTTCGTTTTGCTATGCTCCTTCATTAAACACCATCATTTGTTTATATGATGACCATTTGTTAAAATAACCGTATTTGAAATTTAAAAAAATGTAAAAGTTTGTAAGTTTGATTTTCAGTCACGCCAAAACAAACTTTTTGGGAAGAGGTGAAAGATTGGGTGTAGCTATATAAAATTGAATAATGTACATTTTATATAAAATAATCTTAAAATTCCTTTTCTCAGCGACAGTGCTCGTAGTGAGTACTTACACACGAATCCTGTTTTTCATTTCGAGCATGTAGGTGACACTTACCTGAAAAAGAAAAACAAATTTAAGAATGTCGTCTGATACATTTGGAAATTATATTATCCGCTAAAGAAATGTGCGTAAAAACGAAAAGTTGGCAAGTGCTGTTGCTATTAATAGTATTAACCCGCACGGCCACAAGTGGAAACATGAGATTGCCACTTTGCCAACAATAAACGGCCAAATTAAGACAAACAGCGGTTCTCGCAAATAATCATGATAGAGGTAATTAAGTATTCATTATATAACCCACGTAACTGTAGAAAGCTCAAAATCGTCATATTAGATGTTATGTGAGTAGTTTAATCCACGTATTATGAATTGATAATGTTATTAGTTAGTAATACATCACGAGCCAGACATCCGCTCTTGATTATCGTCAACTTCCGATCTAACCAGTCGGGTTGTGTAATCAACTTTGGCGATCTGTTGCCTTTTCCACGTAATATTTGATATGTGTGCCAGAGATAAAGTGGGACAGGGTACCATTACAACGTGTACCAAACGTGTAGAAAATAATGGCATACCCATACCGCAAAAGTAATGGACAATGGAGCAAGTAAGTAAATACTGCTTCTTGCTAACACACGTTGCACATTGCATTGCACAATAAAACTCTAAATATCTTTGGACCTTTTTAACAGAAACAGATCCAGCCAGAACTCATTAATACACCAAGGATAGATTGCTCGCTTAGACGTCAGAAATAATTGTAAATAATTGTATCATCACTGCGAACTCGTTCGGGGCACATTCCACTCAACAAGTTCGGATTATGATGCGCAAAGTTGCTACACCCAACTATATGATTGAAGATCTTTACCATATTTTAATGCAATGGATGCGGACCGAGTCCTTTAGGAGTCAGCTGAAAATATCCTATGATATATATATTAATTGTTGGTGGCTGCAGTAGTGCCCTGGCATTTCCATTGTCAGACGAGGCCAGAGCATTAATCGAGTTAGTTAATATACGTGTTAGCAATTGTAGTTAAGGTAGATATACATTATCGCCAAGATAAAACTCTTTAATAAAAAAAAGTAAATACTAAACATTCGGCATGTAACTTACCGCAGGAATTGGAAGAAATTTTCCCGTATTATTTTTAAAATTTATTTTTTGTAATATCCATAAAATAGTGAGAAGGTATGCCAGCAATAAACACAAGATCCCTGTGTACAGCGGGGTGTTGACTGAAATGTAAACCTGCAGTCCTTCTGGATGGCACATACTTGCATGAAGGACACTCTCCTTTGTGAACTAGTTGCTCACCTCGCTACGGCTTCAGCATGTCTACGAGTGTGTTGAACTAATTCGAAACTTAGTTTCTCAAACTTAAGGATGAAATTAAAAGTTGGAATGATACGGAAAATGGCTGAATGTGCCGCATCAGAGCGTGAACCATGAAAGGATGAGCTGTAAGCCAGACTGTGAAAATCAAGAACTTACACAAGCGAACCATAATAGGTAGGCATTCTGCTTGTTTTAGAAATAGGTAATAACATTCGTACTTGTTTAGCAGTATGTAACTTAACTAGCTGTTATTGATACATAAGTAGGTAACTTCTTCAAATAAAAAAGTGTCTCATACTCGTGCCATCGAGATATTGCTGTAAGGTCACATTTCATATTTTTATTGAATCGCATGTTTGTGTTTGTTTTATTTATTCAATAAAAACAATTTACAAAGATTCAAATATTGTTGCAAAATGTGGATAAGTATTAGGCTACTGAATATATGTATAGTTACATAAGGTAAAATACTGCGAGGTAATATTGGAACAAGGCTCTTCTGAATAATTTGTTAAGTAATATTTTTTATAATGTTTTTATTTAATGTACGAGTAGGTACATTGTTCACTGACTACCCCGAGCTCCGGCGTGGCGTCCGATTTGAATAATTATATTTTTGTTTGAAAGGAGATACTTTCAAGTTGGTCCCATAGAAATCTGGTGCTGATCTGATGATGGGAATCAAGGGAACTCCTCAATTTTCAAAGGCATATGTATGGCACTTTTGGTGTTTGCTTAAGTAAGTAACTTAAGCATTTTCATCCAAAAACCTATCTATTTGGTAAAAATATCCAAAAACGTAGCGCATATAAAAAGGAACATTTTATTTTGCCTTTTTTGAAGTCGGTTTTATTTTTGTAAGTACAATACACGCGCCAGAAACACAACTAAATAAGAATTGTTTATCAACCCTTGGGCAAAACGAAATGAGCGAAACAGGTCTTAATTATTTTTAGACGATAATGGTCATTGCATGTCTGCGCCACGTACACAAAAAGTGGATTTGTCTGTATTGTTTATACATGCTCACTCGTAAATATTTATAAATAGACTGGCGTCAACTGAGCCATACAACGAATCGCACATTATACGGGTAATTAAAAACCCATCAGCAATTAAAAGGGCTTCTGCTTTCACTGCTTCGGGGCCTGCGGGTGCGGTCTACACATGAATAGGCCCATTGACTCGCATGTCAGAGACGTTTCTACGTAACGTGGTAAACAAAAAACGCTTTGAAAATATTGTGGCAGCCGGGTCAGCCTAAGTCAACACGGATTATTATGCATGTTGAGATAAGACGTCCACCTGAATGAGCCACAATTTGAATATACGTAATAGTTAGACGTTGTTATGCAATTTCCATGTTTAATTAAATGCATTATGCTTCAATGGACAGTTGATGCTGATGTACACAATGATTGCTGTTCAATTTCCACCATCTTGTTTTAATGAAATGAAAGGCAAAATGGGTATTATGCTGCTCAAGAATAGATACTGTTTAACTAACCTTGCGTGAATAGTTGAATACGCAAGGATTAACTGAATAGGATGCATTATTTGTCTAATATGGGCCAGGGCTATTAAACCTAAACGAATAATAATTGTTTATTTATTTATTATGCAAGAGAAGCACATTTGTTATTTAACTTTCGTTTTGTAGGTATTAAGACATGGGCAAGCTAAATATTTCTGAAATTAACCACAAACAAGTGGTTCGATAAATGGAATAGAAAAGCTAATCATTTGCAATTGATTACTTTATCCCACATAGACAAGATAATGTTAGTTTAATATTCCAGATCCAAATACGGTAGTTAAATACCTAATCGTTTTATAAACTTAGGCCATCTTTCACTTCTTAAGTATCTACATAACAGAATATTATGACTATTTTAATTTTAAAAAGGTAGGTAAGTATTTCACATCTGTTGACTAATATAAAGACTTGTATAGTCTTTAATGTCGTCTTTAGTATTGTAAAGGTAACCTATTTAATGGCATGTTTACAATTCCAACATTCTTTATAGCGACGCGTCTACGCATAAAAGAGATTAGCTAAACACCTTATGCAAATGTTGACCGAGGATCTGCGAAAAATTTACAACAGACAAAAACTTCTACTTTCCCCGGTGTCACCAGTAAGGTAACCGTGATCTAGGCAAACACTTTCCACTGTGGGTGTCAGCCCGCCCATTGTGTTCAGCGAAAGCCGAATAAAAACAAAAGATATTACATAGGCTACTTGTTCAGACGGATTGGATACGTGTAGCCATCGCATAAGCATTTCGTGTTACACAATCGTGCTAATAACAAAGGCGAGGAGTTAGTTCTGACTTATGGTTATCTTACCATGCTGTTCGTAATTATGGCTGTACGGAAATCTCTAACACATATGATCGTACACAGGTAATTATCACAAACTTAACGAACACTGCGTCGAAGCAGTTGTAATTTCTATAATAATAGTTGTTATGAAAATACAAGCAACTGAATATAGTACACCTTTTCCAGTCCTTTAAATTTCACCTAAAAGCAACATTTAAAATTTAAGAGCATCGAGTATAATTCTGAATGTCGAGTTCATAAAGGCTTGTTTGGGCATATACCACGAAAATCGACCGATAGCGGATTTGTATGTCCATCTCTGTCATACTTTCATATTGGAGTGACAAAGAGGTTTTCCCTTCAATGCCAATTTTCGATGTACGTGGTGCAAGCGCACTAGTTATTTTTGTAAAATATATATAACACTCGTAATACAAATTGCGGTTTTTCTTTTTGTCGATTATCAAAGTAATTGCAGAGATTACAAAATCAGCATTGTGTGCGACAATAAGAAATTACTCTCACAATCTGCTCGCTAGAATCTGAATGCTTTTAATATGCGTAATGCACCGCCGCGTCATATTATTCAGATATAGCCTGATTAGTCGCAAAAACGTGTTATCTAAATAGTAAAGATCAGGTGGTCCCATTATAGTTTATTATGGTAAAAAGTAACACGATAATTAGTAAAGTGATCGCATCGGTATCAGTAGAAAGCTGCGCCGGCGGTTTTTCTGCACATGTCGATGGTACTCGTACCTACATACGAGGCTAAACCCGCCTGAGTTATCACCTGTCTCTCCTTACTATCATGGCACTTAGCTCTCTCTATTTAATGGCTTTCTAAGAAATACTAATAAGCGAGTGTGACAGACGTGTTACAGGGTCATAGAATAATATTTTTTTTAAACATGTTTCAGTAAAATATAGCAGTAAAGTACTCTGCTATTAAATATAACGGTTAAATAAATTTCCGTCGTTATTCATACATTTGATATATATCTACTACACTTCAGTACAAACTACATAGTCAAAAAGTTTATTATTAGGTATATATTACTTGTCACAGTTGCCACCACGTCCCAATGTCACTTGGCACTCGACGATGCAGCGATGCTCTGAATGTGAGATGCGACATATGAAATACTAGACACCGGGTTGCTGTGGGTGAAGTACTTATTTAATTTTAATATTAATTAAATATAATAAGGGCAAGTTTAGGTACAGTTTTCTGTGTTACATTTCTTTGGCAACGGATGTTCGTTTTCACGAGACCTTTGAACAAATAGAGTCGGCGACAAAGATTAAAATAGTTCTGTGCTCGAAGTTTGTAAGACGGCACCCGGCCAATTCAATTACGTCCTTATTCTCTGTATTTTGATTACCTAGAAGAAAACTTTGGCAGTAAAACTGTCACGGTCGCAGGTTTACGTCCCCTACCTAAGTAGGAACACTAGGAACCAAGGTCTGAATGACTTATATTAACAGATAAATATAACCAAGAGTTACTTAATCAAAAAATTACGTGTTACTTATCACGCTCCTTCTAACTATTTCTTCAGCGGAGCATATCTCTGATAGCTACGTGCGTGAATAACACTAAACCTTTTTTTTATGCTAAAGATTTATTATATTTTATTAACATTTTACGACTTAATACTTTAATTTTAATAGCTGTGTACCAAATAGTTAATGATCTCTATACATATAGTCACGTCTTTATTAGACATTGTTATGTTATGTTATGGCTAAGCTAAGTGGACTCGCAGGAGAAGGTTTCACACTCGGAGGACACGTGTTGCGCAACTAAAGCGCACTTCCGTTTGACTCCCATCAAGACTTTCACTTTCATGCGATCTATTGCTTATAAGGAAACTGACAATAAAACAAATACGTATCTAATTACACGCCTGTCTTGACTTTTCTCATTATTAATAGCATAGAATTGCTGTAAATAAGATATTTTATTTTTACCTCAGCATAATAACCAATTCGCAATGCCCTACATAATAAAGAATGAAAACATAATACCTAATATGAAGTTTTCTATTATTAGTAAGTATGTTATATAACACTTTAAACTTTCGCGTTTTGTACACATTATTACTTATAAATATAGAACGGGTACCGATATATCGCGAATTTAGTTAATAAAACCTGGCCAAGTGCGAGTCGGACCCACGCACTGACTGAGCCACAATTTGGTTCCCTACAAACGTTAGAAATTTGACGTCAGCCCCATGTATCGACATCGACATATTGGATCACTCGTTTGCACGACGTAGAGTTAGTATGCGAGTTTGTTTTTCCTTGATGTTTTTTTATCGCGTACCACAAATCGTTTATTGATCTTTATTAATTTATTAAATTCAAAATGTTTTACTTTTTAAACTACGGAGATAAAGGGTATAGGGTTTAACGGTATTTTTTTTAATAAAAAAAAATAAAGAAAATGTTTTACAATGAGAAAATCAAGTTATTTCACCCAGTATTAGAGTACTTATTCAAATATTTTTGAACACCGTGGCGAGTGTACTAATTATTTCCTAAAATCAAATTCTTCGACTGAAATTATGTATCACATAGTAACTTGATAAGTATCTATATAACAAGGAGAAGAGAGTGATCTCATTCAATGAATCACCTCGCCATGTTCGGCGCTCGTCTGTACCAAAACGGGTAATACATGAGCATCTAATAAAAATATCAGACCACATGTCACAATCTTAAACGATTGCAGCGAACCATTTATACGTTCATGAAATTTGGTGCCAATCAAACTCGCAAATGAAACCTTGACCGAGATATCGCGATTCAATGATTCTATAAAAGCAATAATAGCGCAAAAATGATTATTCATCTTTCAAAATATTGTTCATGCTGTTGAAAGAGGCGGTTGCCCCCGCACTGCCGGTGTCGCTTCACTATTGGCACTGGCATTGGATGGACGACCAAAATATGAGCGCTTGTTCTAATTTTGGAAACTAGTGACGAATCTCATAATTTTGCATTGGAATTTTAAACATCACAAACTATGTTATCGTATACGCCGTACTAAAAATAAGCATTTGTGTTTGTTGTGTATGTGTGTGTGGCTGCGCCCACCCTTACCTATACGTCTACAATAAACCAGTGCGATAAGAGCAGCCCGTGGTTTCACTCGTGTCCCTATACGCATCACTGGCGACGATCCGGTTTTATTCCACGTGTAAAAAAGATGGCCGCTGCTAATTTCGGCGTATTGGATACATTTGACCATAATGTCCAAAGTTGGAACAGTTATAAAGGCCGGTTACAGCAGTATTTCATCGCGAACGATATAGATAACACCAAGGACGCGACAGGAATAAAAAGACGGGCGATTTTGCTAACGGCACTCAAAGAAGAAACCTACAAGCTCGCAGCTGATTTAGTGTTGCCGAAGCAACTGGACAGCGTGCCCTATGAAGATATCGTGAAAATATTAGACGATCACTTTACGCCTAAGCGGGTTGGATTCAGCGAGCGACACAAATTCTACGCCGCGGTGCAGCAGGCCGGCGAAACACACACTCAATGGGCCGCAAGGCTGCGCGGCCTCACTGCTTATTGTAGTTTTAGCAATGTTGAAGAGGCACTCCGCGATCGGTTTATTATGGGTTTGTTGCCGGGCCTTGAAAAAGAAAAATTGTATGCGCAAAAAATCTCGGAGCTGACGCTAGCAAAAGCCGTGGAGTTTGCCGAAAATATTCGTTGTGCGCGCGCCGGGGCCACTGCCGCTGGAATTACACCTTCATCGGCTGATGTTTACAAAATCGCGTCAAATAAAAAGCAAAATCAAACTGAAGTGAAAGTGAAGTGTTCAACCTGTGGTTATAGTAATCATAAAGTTTCCGAGTGTCGATTCACTAATTACGTCTGTAAAAAGTGCAAAGTGAAGGGTCATTTAGGCCGAATGTGCCCTAGTGTTAAGTATTTGGATACTGAGTACGAAGGCGATGACGACGACGTCCTTGCAGAATAACAAGCTAAACAGGAAAAGTAAACCAACATTTGAAGAAGGAGATTTAGTTTTATATAAACAATTTAAAGGCAACAATAAATGTTCTTGGTCAAAAGGATTGGTTATAAGAAGATTAGGTCGAGTTTTATATCAAATCAAAGACATTGTATCTGCTTCGATAGTTAAAAAGCATATTAATCAGCTGATGGCATTTAAAGGGACGCTTACCGATCAGGATGACATTAATGACTACGACGACATTTCTATACCTTCGTCGAACGTAGTACCACCGCCGCGGACGCTGCCGTCACCACAACCGTCGCCATCGCCACAACCGTCGCCATCGCCACCTTCGCCTTCATCAAATGATGCACTGCCTCCGCATCAGTCAACAGAGGAAACCCTCAGTTCCAGGCCGGCTTCGCCGCCACTTGACAACCAAAACGAGCCGATACACACGCCGTGTCAATTGCCATCACCATCACTGACGGGGCAAACGAGAAGCCCAGAATATTTTTACACGGGGGAGAAAAGAGGTGATTTAAGGTCAGATCCGGTCCCACCGATGGTCGGTATCTCAGATGAGGATGAACTCCAAGAGGTGGTCGAGGAATCTCGGACAGGCGATGATTTAATGGAACTACCGCCAGCGTTGAAACCTAGAAGCCTGAGATTGCGTAACCTTCCCAAGGTCAATTATAAAATATAGGTCATGTCGTATGTACTTATTCTTATTGAATAGAATTACCTAGGTATATTAGAGTTAAGGAACTAGGGGAAGGAGATGTTGTGTATGTGTGTGTGGCTGCGCCCACCCTTACCTATACGTCTACAATAAACCAGTGCGATAAGAGCAGCCCGTGGTTTCACTCGTGTCCCTATACGCATCAGTGTTTTTAAGACTATTTTATGACAAATAGGAATAGACAGTCAGTACTCATTATCTAATGAGGCTAGTGCTCTAGGTCCTGTTTTAAAATGTTTAACCTCTAGTATATATATAAAATTAACATTACAGAACAGGTACAATAAAGGACAAAATATGTACCTATAACAGTATGTAAATATGTATATGCAAAAGTACCTAACGTCATGTCGAGGATGCGATTTTATAAGGATACGAGTGCCCCTATGGAATGTAACGAGTACGGCCATGACACAAAATTACACAGCTACGTACGTAGCGCGACCCGTGGTCTCACTGCTAATTAAGCAGACTAAAGCATCGAACAGGAAAACTGTCGTAGGTATTATCGTATTAACCACTTGTTTCTGATGTTTACCCGACCATGACCGGTACTCGACCGTCTCGAAACAAAGAAAGCCTTTTCCGCGTCATGTTTGTTGATGATAAACGTCGTTGGCGAAAAATTGACACTCGCCAGTGTACTTGTTTGCAAAACCGGTGCTGTTATTTTAACCTACATGCCCGTAGACGGTGAAACAAGTTATTAAAACTGATTGCCAAAGATGCTACAGAGATAATAATATGAGAAACAAATCAGCAATAAATGATGACTTACCACATGTTGAACAAAAACATAGCTAGGTATTACAAAAGGACGTCTGAGGTCATTATCATTCTACCATACCATTCTCCAATCCAAGTATAATCTGCTCCCAGTAGAACCATACATATTTTATAGAGTGTAGAAAATAGGTCAATATGTATACGTAAATCCTGAATTATTAAATATCTGTCGAGTTGGATATCTGAGAGGCTGAAGAGGTTCGCACCTAATAACGCGTCAGGCACTTAGCGCTCGTGCTGTCTGTTCTCCATCGCCGCCTTAGTGGTATCGAATTCTTTCCCAGTATTTTTAGCTACCGTATATATTAATAAGTGCTTCGCATACACACATTATCCAAACGCTTTACGACTATATTTGTTAATTTCGGATACTGATAAAACAACACAAAATAATGATTCCAAATAATATAATAATACGTCAAAATAAGCGCTATAATAAACAATAAACTTTTTTAAACATAATCAAATCAATCAATTAAAGGTATGTATTCAACATTGTTATATTTTTTGACGAGACATAAACGGTTTAAGATCATATAATTTTAAGAGTAATAAAAGACTTGTTTCTTACAAGAATGATATTTGACATACTATCAGATAAAATAACAGAAATCACATGCTACAACACAGGCAGCCGGCGCTCGCCGGGGCCCTGGCAGCCTGCGAGGGGTGGGTGGTGGGTGACAACAAACGCGCCCAAGCATGGCCAGCATGGATGTTTAATTTTCAACAATGTAAAGTGAAATAAAACCTAATATTATCCTCACAATAGAAGTGAAAAGCAGAATGTATATATGGTATAAATACCCATTTTATCCTAGACTACTATAATGGTTCTCGTGGCACTCGGACGAATAAATAGCCTCGGCTAACATGGATCGCCGTATGGGCAGTCATACTATTTCAATATTAGTCATTTGTTTTTTACACACCTATTCATTTCGAATTTGATGTGCTTTCATTGGCAATCTATCTACTTACGAGTAGGTAATTATTCTCGGTCTTGGACGGATAATGTCATTCTTATCTCGTAGTGCAATATTTACAATGCACTATTTAAAAAGGTTTCTGTGAAGCGATTTATGATAGGTCGGTATTCAGAAGGACAATATCGTCGAGAGTAATTAAATAATATTTGTATATCTCAAGTAGCTGGGAAATTTTTGAACACACTCCTCACACAACGGCACATATTTTGTTCTTACTTGACATTATAACAAAGAGAGCCGCTAAACAATAGACCGAAAGCTTCTTAATTAAAACTTGAAAAGCCTCATGATGACTTTTATATATCAGCTAAGCATATAATCGTTTGATGAGTATTCTTGGGAACAATATAATTACTAACACTCACGGGGTCTGTTAAGTGTTAACTTTGTTCAGTGTCAACCTGCCTGCAGATTTTAGTTTTCTCGGTAAAATAGCGGGCTCAGAATCGCCGAAATATCGGAAGCACAATATAATTATTTATTTTTTAAAGAGAATATACAACTAAACAATCTGAGCGTCTACCTATTTCCGTTTTCAATATCGAGCAAAATAAAGTTACGTTTGTTGTATGGGATCCGCATAAATATTTATTATATTCTGTGTTTTAGTATTTGTAAAATTACAAATTGTCAAAATTGACAGAATTGTTTCAAATACTGTCCAAATTGTAACTATCACGGTTCATGAGATACAGCCTGGAGAAAGATGGACGGACAGACGTACAGCGGAATGTGTGTGTTGATAGGTTGATAATTACTTTTCAAATCTGATATTACCACCGCTTTGTCAGTACCTACACACCCTTTAAAACGGTAAAAGTAATTGTATAAGTAATAGGTTATTGCCATCTAGGATGCAGACTGAAAAACGACCGACCGGGACGAGCACTGAAATGGCGAACGCGGGCACCGAGCCAACGAACTATCCGGTAACGTTCTCAAAATTTATTGTTTACTTCAAACTTATACAGATCGATTTTTAAAAGTTTCAAGAACTGTTTTGAAACATTGCTGTACACGTGAATTAAGGCGTAAAAATAGGCACTTATTTTGTTTATTTTTAACTGGTGTTCTGTTAAAACCCTTCTTCTTCTCAGCTCATTTGCGTCCACTGCTGGACATACTGCTCGGCCTCTTTCATGGATACCCATGATGTTCTTGATGCGGCGATTAGGTACTATGTACCCTGCCGTCTTTTTAATATTGAAGATAAGTACGACAAAAGACAATTTATTTAAGTACCATGACATGTCTTGCAATGTCATTGGCTGTAACAAAAAAAAACTGAAAACAGCATCAAGTCGTGTCACTCTACTCGTATTAGTCACTCCCGACTCCGAAGTGCGTATGGGGAATATTTAAAATTAATTTGCTAAGCTAAGCATGCAAAGCCGGATGTTTCCCTCCCCTCAAAACTTATCGAGCCGCATTCTTATGAGGTATACTCTAGTTAGATGAAATACGTTTTTAATAGAACGCTTCAAGGGATTACGTGTATAACCTTCACAATGAAGCTTAATTTCTAGGTATGAGAGCTGACACTACCCAGTCTTAAAATATAGAATAATAACGTAGAAACCTAATGCCGTAACGCAGACAGACCTGTTAAAAAAATACTTAATAAAAATATATTTCGCTAAGTACTCTTAATCGAATCAGACAAGGAAACCTAATTCGAACGTGCTAAACTGATATTCGACATTTCCACTTCATATTCCCTACGTCATTAGCATGTCATATTGATCATTTCCACGGGAGTTCACATCGACATGTCATTTAAACACGTTCGAATAGGTCTCCAGGATACTACGATTCATGAAAACTTCAAAGGGTAGTAAATTTCTATATTAAGTTTGATAATCAGTATTTATACATTTTTTAATGGTTCTCATAGACATTCGGATCTAGCTTTACACAAACAAACAAATGAATATGTGCTTGTTTGTAGTAAAACGTACCACTTTATCGGTGGTTGATAAGGCTCATTGCTAAATAAATTTTCGAGGCATTAGCGCCTTATTGACTAACGACAAACTGGTACCTTGTCCTAAAAACGATAACATATGCCAGTAGGTTTTATTAAAGAAGAAGTAACTGTTGTAATTAAGCAACTCTTAACGAAATTAACTAACACGCACATTCTTATGTAACTAGCCGCTTTCGCTCCACCATAAAAACAAGGGTGTAACAAAAATATATCGATGCAGACAGAGGGTAAGCGGGGTCGGTGTCCTAATCCACCCCATGCCAGGGATTCCAGGAAAGTCTCGTTGGATTCCAAACCGAAGCCAACTTTCTCCTGGTTAATGAGCGTATTAAATCACTATCATTTTACAGAAAATACTTTGAAGAACTGTTATGTTATACGTTAGGGTTTGCTTAGCTTTGGGTATGTTTATAACACATTTACACTCAATGAAGGTTGTTGAGTCCAACAAGAGATTTTATAAATTAAAGATGAACATTATGCTGTCTATAACTATGCAGTATTATGCTAAAATAATGTAGTGTTCGTTCACGGCAAAACGACTATTTGGGTTAATAGCTTAATAAGATCTTAGTTAACTCGAACTTAATAAATAGCAAACTTTTAATCGAGCATGATTTAAAAACTATTTTTCTCTTATTACACATACTTACTGGGGCTAGAAACTTATATCTCATCCCTCGAAATTAAATAAAATGATAGACATAGTAATAGACGAAAACGGAAATCTCATCTTCCGATTGGTTGGAAAATTGCCGCAATAGCCTTCACGGGTAATCAAAGATTTATATTGCATTGGGGTTGTTATATATTTTGTTACGCAGCGGATGATTCATCACCGCCTGGGGAAACGGATAGGTGCCCACGAAAATTGTGTGTACACTCTACACACAGTATAGGTAGTCCATTCTGATACGCGTGAAACCATTTTAAAGGTCACGCAGACACGTCAAAACTTCTAGGGTAATATTGTTCTAAAACTTTACTGAAACCTCTAACTGAAAACTTTTTATATTTAAGTTATGCGTATTGTATATGTTGTAGGTATAACCACAGTGTAAGGACTCTACAGGGCGTCCCAAACTTATGGGACATGAAGGGGAAGTACCTTAAATATCGTAGATAGTGAATTTTGCTCAAAGAAGACTTTATGTTATTTTTAAAAGTTAGTAATTCTGCATTCATAGATTTTCTAAAAATTACTTGCTTCGTCTGGGAATCGAACCGACTAAAATGTGAAAAAAAAAATCACCCTTTTTTTATGATGCCAATCGAAAGAACAGCTAAAAAATAATAACTCTGCTTAAGTAACATAGTATTTTAAAAGAAAGGAACAACGTGAAATTAATCATTTTAATCAAATAAAAAACATACATGAAACTGCCGTAGTCAATTAGTTAAGTAGGTATTTTTTTGTAAATTAATTAATTAAATGCTCAAAATGTGATCCCTCTTGTCTTACGCAAATCGCCAATCTTGTAATAAGCCCGCTGCCTGTTGATTTTCTTATCATTTTATGGTGAACACTCGATGTGATATGGCACAATTCTGTTTGCAACTCGCCTACGTTCTCGTATCGCTTTTTGTATAGCATATCTTTCACGTATCCCCAAAAGAAGAAATCTAATGGTGTGAGGTCCGGGGATCTGGCCGGCCATCTAATCGGTCCATTTGTACCAATCCATGTAGGAAAACATTCATTTAGAAAATCTGCTGCTCTCCGACTATTATGAGCCGGAGCTCCATCTTGTTGGAAAATTAAGTTTTCTTGCTCCGCCGCGGAAAGGTTTCTTATCTTATCCCTTAAAATTTGAAGTATTCCTAAATACTTTTCTGTGTTCAAGGTTCCTTGGTAAAAATGGATTAAGAAAACCCGGTTTTTTAAAAGTCCGCACCAACAGTTAAGTGAAAAACGCACTTGGTTATTAGTTTCAGTGACTCGTAGGGGATTTTCTTTAGACCAAATACGATTATTGTTGCGGTTATACATACCGTTATTGCTAAAGTTAGATTCGTCTGTCCAAATAATATTATCCAAAAAATTTGGATCTTCGAGCAAGCGTGCCTGGATATCAAGACAGAAATTTTTTCTCCTTTCTGTATCGCCCGGAAGTAACTTTTGAACCAATCGTCCTTCAACATAACTCTTAAAACCGTGTTTTTTTAATACACGGTGTATTTTACTTTTTGAAACTCCAATTTCCTGTTCTCCTTCTCTCACCGATGCTTTCGGAAAAGCCGAAAAGTAAATTAAAATACCAAGTTCTTCGTCGTTGATCGTATGGTTTTCTTGCTGTGGTTCTCTTGGGCGTTTATCGAAACGTCCCAGAGTTTTCAAATTGTTCACAAGCCTTTTCAAAACTTTACGAGACGGTATTTGTCTATCAGGATATTTTACGCCATACCACCGCAAACTTCTAGAGATATCTTTATCGTTCAAAAAATATGCTTCTATTAGATCAAAACTTACTTGATATGCCATGTTCGCAATAAATTAACACAATAACACTTGTGTAAGTGAATTAAGACTAAACAGATCAATATCCGAAAAACTAACGCTTGCACAGACTGTTCCATTTTCAAATTTAAGAACAACATTTAAAAATATCACTTCTTTTTAAAATATCTTAAAAAGTATGCATTCAAACAAACGCTGTCATAAACTGTTCCATTTTCAAATTTAACAATTATTTATTTTTGTTTTAAATTTGCCTTCTGTCTAGCTTACAGAGGACGTATTGAAATACTAAGTTTTATCAAATTATCATTTTATCCACACGTGCACTTATAATAAGGAAAACTTATGCCAGTACCTATTTTATGAAGTGGGTACTTATTTACGAATAATCAATGCTATCTTTAGAATGATAATATCGCTACTTTTCGAACGTCGTCTTCGGCAATAAATAACTTTCTTGAAATTTGACTCAATCATTTTATGGTGTTCCTTTCTTTTAAAATACTATGTTACTTAAGCAGAGTTACTATTTTTTAGCTGTTCTTTCGATTGGCATCATAAAAAAAGGGTGATTTTTTTTCACATTTTAGTCGGTTCGATTCCCAGACGAAGCAAGTAATTTTTAGAAAATCTATGAATGCAGAATTACTAACTTTTAAAAATAACATAAAGTCTTCTTTGAGCAAAATTCACTATCTACGATATTTAAGGTACTTCCCCTTCATGTCCCATAAGTTTGGGACGCCCTGTATACAGTGAGTCAGCTCCGGCGATTTGCGGGGCAACGATGGGGGGTGTGCGGTGAAGCGGGCGGAGGGGTATTTCCTCACAAACTCCATACAGATTGTGAGGTCTATTTTCGGGGCTGTCACGTTATAGTATTTTGATAGGTGAATTAATAACATAGGGAGGTACGCCATTTTAGAACGTAATTTTGTTCGTTGTAATTTCTCAGGAAATCAGTATTTGTGGCTGCGAAGAGTTTATTGTTGATTTTAAAATATTGTGAAACTGACGCCATTTTGGATTTTGTAAGGATTACTCCGATTTGGATAAAAATCGATATCTGACGATCCGGCCGGGTCCCGAGTGAAAACTGTAAAATATTGTAAAATTCGACGCCATCTTGGATTTTGTAAGATTAAGTCCGATTTGGATGAAAATCGATATCTGACTATCCGGCGGGGTCCTTAACATAAATCCAGAGTGAAAACTAAAATATTGTAAAAACCGACGCCATCTTGGATTTTTTAAGATTAACTCCGATTTGGATAAAAAACGATATCTGACGCTCCGGTACGGTCAATAACATGAATCTGGTGTCATAATTGGAAAAAAGTGTAAAAACCGACGCTATCTTGGATTTTGTTAAATCAACTCCGATTTGCATAAAAATCGATATCTGACGATCCGGCGGGGTCCCTCACATGAATCCAGAGTGAAAACTGTAAAATATTGTAAAAACCGACGCCATCTTGGATTTTGTAAGATTAAGTCCGATTTGGATGAAAATCGATATCTGACTATCCGGCGGGGTCAATAACAAGAATCCAAAGTGAAAACTGTAAAATATTGTAAAAAGCGACGTCATCTTGGATTTTGTAAGATTAAGTCCGATTTGGATGAAAATCGATATCTGACTATCCGGCGGGGTCCTTAACAAGAATCTAAAGTGAAAACTGTAAAATATTGTAAAAACCGACGTCATCTTGGATTTTGTAAGATAAACTCCGATTTGGATAAAAAACGATATCTGACGCTCCGGTGGGGTCAATAACATGAATCTGGTGTCAAAATTGAAAAAAAATTTAAAAACCATCCAAATCCAAGATGGCGTCGGTTTTTACAATATTTTACAGTTTTCACTTTGGATTCTTGTTAAGGACCCCGCCGGATAGTCAGATATCGATTTTTATCCAAATCGGAGTTGATTTTACAAAATCCAAGATGGCGTCGGTTTTTAAATTTTTTTTTCCAATTTTGACACCAGATTCATGTTATTGACCCCACCGGAGCGTCAGATATCGTTTTTTATCCAAATCGGAGTTTATCTTAGAAAATCCAAGATGACGTCGGTTTTTACAATATTTTACAGTTTTCACTTTAGATTCTTGTGAGGGACCCCGCCGGATAGTCAGATATCGATTTTCATCCAAATCGGACTTAATCTTACAAAATCCAAGATGACGTCGGTTTTTACAATATTTTACAGTTTTCACTTTGGATTCTTGTTAAGGACCCCGCCGGATAGTCAGATATCGATTTTCATCCAAATCGGACTTAATCTTACAAAATCCAAGATGGCGTCGGTTTTTATAATATTTTACAGTTTTCACTCTGGATTCATGTGAGGGACCCCGCCAGATCGTTAGATATCGATTTTTATCCAAATCGGAGTTGGTTTAACAAAATCCAAGATGGCGTCGGTTTTTAATTTTTTTTCCAATTTTGACACCAGATTCATGTTATTGACCCCACCGGAGCGTCAGATATCGATTTTTATCCAAATCGAAGTTGATTTAACAAAATCCAAGATGGCGTCGGTTTTTACATTTTTTTCCAATTTTGACACCAGGTTCATGTTATTGACCCCACCGGAGCGTCAGATATCGATTTTTATCTAAATCGGAGTTAATCTTACAAAATCCAAGACGGCACCGATTTTTGCAATAGGTACCGATTGTACAAATCTTTATTTTGTTACAATTTGACTTTCCGAGAAATAATAACAAAAAAAAAACAAATCTCAATAGAAGATGTTGCAAGATAAAAAAAATTAAAACATGTCACAAAAGATTTGTGACAGCCCTGAGTTTCGGACAAGCCAAGACGCCGAACGATTAGGTTGTATGAACCTTGTCCACTGTATAGAGTCCTTACACTGTGGTATAAC
Organism: Lathronympha strigana; assembly: GCA_949128165.1. Taxonomy (NCBI): domain Eukaryota; kingdom Metazoa; phylum Arthropoda; class Insecta; order Lepidoptera; family Tortricidae; genus Lathronympha; species Lathronympha strigana. The sequence continues at coordinate 22,717,399 of OX421903.1, read as the reverse complement.
CTTTTATATAATTAAGAGCCGTAGGACTGAGTTAAAGCCAAGCCAAGAAGGTCTTGTGCTGATGAAAAAAGCTTAATTCCTTAAGCTATCGAATATTAGAGTACTTATGGTTCCGTATAAAAAATAATTTATTAATTGTCTTTACAAATAATAAATGTGCCACTATGTCACTCCAACGATAGAGATTAAATATGGAAACGCCTCCTTGTAATGCGAAAATTAATTTAGGCTATAGAGCGTGCCAAAGAATTTGTATAACTACATATTGGCCTGTCCTGCAAACTGACGATGAAACGTAAACAAAAACAAATAAAAACACCCGAAAGTCAACAGATCCATAAATATCACATTTTAAACGTCAACCTTCAACAAGCATGAAATCTGTCGTTTAACAGCTTCGGGCTGGGTATTGAAGAAGATTCGGGCACAGTACTTCGTCTTATCAGTTAACAGGGCCAAGACCGTCGCCAGTAAAGTGTCCTTTACAAACAACTTTACGACGTTGGAAATTACTTGTCATTTTTCTGGCCAACTATTTTTAAGCTATTGCATAGCTTCTATCGCGGGCCTTGAGCGCGGGGACCGAATCCAGAAATTCCGTAACGAAAAAAAACCTGACGCTCCCCACTCCGACGGACCGAAACCGACTTTATTCACTTTGTTACAAAGTTCTTTATCGGGGAAAGGATATATCTCCATACGAATGTCGCTAAGTGTCATATTCTATACAAAATATTGAGGACAGTAGCCCTTATTACCAGAGATACGGCGATGTCAAATGTCAAAATAAACACTATTATTTTTTCCCGCCAGAATCAAATATGTTAAATCGATTTTGTAATCGATGCATAATATACTGGCTGGATCGAATTAAAGGCAAAAGGCGCCTAATTTTTTATTTAGACTGCGAATCGTTTTATTTTTTTAATCGATACCTTAGTGCAAATGCAAAGTCGTACTAAGTACCATTTTAAATTTGTGAATTTAGCACGTTAGTGCACAACGGAATAAAGTGGAAATTTCATTGGCATAAGAAATATTAGTACCTACAAAGAAGTAGAGTATCGAAATATGCCTTTGTCTTGTTTATCAAATATTTTCTATTGGTATATTAGATTTGTTCCTTATTGTGATAATCACAAAGGTGATATTGCTGCGTGCTGTAAATATTTTGTTTGTGGTGTTCGAAGACGATGAATACCGTATGTTTTTCGCCTATAAAAAAGCTCTCTTTCACTGCAGACGAAAATGTACCCAAATTTATTTTAAGTTTTTTTTGTTCAGTAGTGTCATAAACAAACAGAAATTAAACTTAAGTAGGTACATATTTGTCACTACTGACGAAAGTGCACAAAAAACACAAAACTGTGTTTTTAGGAAATGAGTTGAAAAGTGACCAATGTGCCGGGATCCATTAAATCTATGTAAATATGATATGTTTAATGCTGTGATAAATTTGATAATAAATAAAATCACTAATAATGGTAACTTTGTAGCAGCCCGCTGTCTCCACAACCAAAGGCATGAACATGTATTGTATCCATGTCCTATAGACCTAAGTTGCTTATCCACGAATGTCATCTGATAATGATAATGCTATAAGTTCATGAAAAGACAAGTTGCATGGATAGTGCGACGGTGATTGCTGTCAAATGTGAGTAACTGTATAGAATTATCAGAAATTGTCATACAAAGGTGACAAACTGTTGTCTTATTACGTTACGCTATCCGTTTGGGATCTTATCCCAGAAGGGAGCGCACACTTTTGCCGCTTCGCCACCGCTAGAGTTTCGGCAGAGGGCTCCTGCTACGTGGGAAGTGCGAGTAATATGGGTGGTCGAAATTGTGCTAACGCATGTAACATCCCACACTGAACACCGCCCCGTTTTCCACAGCACCAGGGTCACTCCATCTTGCTATCAGTGCGGCTAAACCCAGTGGCTCCAGAACGGAACGAACACCCGCTGACTGAAGAGACCTCAGGACAATATCATTGAGGTCTTAGTGACGCGGAATCCAACCACTACAAATACGGCAACTCAATGTATATATGGCTGTCAACACCCACCATGCATTGTACAAGCGGATGACATACATACCTCATAGCGGGCCCAGGGGAGTACAATGGCCAAACGCAACGATTTTGCCTTTGCGCAAAGAACAATGTCACAAAGCCAGTACGGTTTTTATATTAAATATTGGACAAGGATAGTTTATAAATAAACTCAGATTTTTTTGTGCGATTACTTTTCTAAAACGGCTTATTACTGAATATGCACAACTTGATGGATTAGGATGGCACTTATTACAGTTCTATCTATATGGCACTAATGGAACTAGGTATCGCCTATATCCCCGTTAAATTGATTTGATTAAAATTATTTTAACTTTGCGCAAAAACATTCTTAGATCATGGCATGCCATTAGTCTCATTAGATACATTTTACTTAATAGGGTGGATTTTCAAAGAGCGATTTTTAGGTGTCACACGCCTGTTACCGCTAAATTTATTACAAAATTACTTCAAATTTATTTTCTATGTGTTTAACACAAGAAAACATAACGAGGCACAATATAATCTTTATTGTTATTATAAACAGAACCTTAATAAAAAATATCAAAAATTCTCATTACTAGGCGCACTAAGTCTGTGAGGTGTGTCACACTTGCGGATTTCTTCGAACAATGTAGCTTTGCCTCACATCTGTACACCCTACATTCAAACTTTTGACATCATTAGAAAGCTAGATTAATTGCGCATTATATTATAAAGCCAGGCGGCCATGATATATGTGTCACACGTTTAGCCAGAAAACGACTTCACGCAAACACCTGCTAATAAGTGATTAATCGAAGGTACTGAGGCCATGTTTGCGATACTAGGATAAAGTAAGATAGTTGCTCGTAGGTATCATAGCGATTGGACGTGTAATTGGCGAATGTTAAGCGACTTGCGAGGTAAGTCTTTTACACGATCCGTTTTCGTCCTCCCATAACGTCATATGTTTGGAAAGTTATTTAAGCATTTAAAATTAATTAAAATCTTATTATTTTTTAATGTCGAATAGCTTGTTTGGTTGTATTTATATATGTTTAGATCACGTATTCATTTTGTTTACAATTTTGCAGTTGTCATAAAATATATTAATTGTACGTCATTTCCTGGCGTCATTTCCTGGTTTCCGACCCAGGAAAATGACGAATCTACCAGGAAATGACGTCTTTCGTCTGATGATATCAAAATCTTCTATACATATAAACGGAAAACTCCTGATTTACTGATTAACTACTAAACGTAAGACCCTGAATTTTTCACAGTACGTTAAGTGTTTAGCGAAAATAAGGAATAAGAAGGGATTTTGAAAATTTCATCTCCTAAGGGGGTAAAAATGGGGTTGAAAGTTTGTATGGGAGAAAGTTTTTTTTTAGATAAAAACTTAAAACTTAGAACAAAGGTTTGTTATTAATATATAAAAAAAGTAATTTTTGCGTTTTGGAAAAATCAATCCCAAAAGGGGTGAAATATGTCTTAAAAGTTTGTAATGCGGAAGGCTTTCCGTTTATGTTATGGACTTCATACTTTATGAAAAAAATCCTTACACTAATAAATCCGAATTAAATTAAAGTGATTTCAACGATTTAGAAAATTCCACCCCTAAAGTGGTGAAAAGGATGTTGATTTTTTGTATTTTTGTTTAAGTAAGGTTTTCTGTTTTTGCTAGAGACTTTAATTTTGGTTGAAAGGTCTCTTTTCAAAAGACAATAATAAGTGTTGTTAGTGTTTTGGAAAGTTTCACCCCTAAAAAGTGAATAGGGTGTTGAAAGTTTTTATGGCGGAAGAATGTTTTTTTTAGCTAGAGACATTAATTTATGCGAAAAGGTTTTTGGTCAAAATACAAAAATAAGTGTTTTTATCGTTTTCGAAAAAGGTGTGCAAAGGGGGAGAAAAAAGTGTTAAACATTCGTTCAATATGGCCATGGCTAGGGAGATTTGGGAAGAGATCGTGGACTATGTCGTATCAAATTGAAATAAGTTTCATTGATAATTATATGAGCGCTGAATCAAATTTATGTTCAATAGTAACTACCTTACCAAAACTAAAAAAAATATCAGTTATTTTCCAAAAGTAGGCATTTTTCAGATCCAGCCATCGTTTTCTCAGTTACCTATCGCTTTTTCGCTTTTGTAAATTTGAAATTAAAAAAAAACTATAGCACCTAGAGACATCACACCTCACTACTCATAACTCCACATCGATAAGGTAGATAATTTTTTTAACAGTCACAAATATGATATCGATTTTTTTTTTAGGTATTCAACAAAGTGAGATGCTGGGCATTAAACTTGGGGGCTTAAAAAGGTTAATTACAGTATGTTTCTTCAGTTTTTATTGAAGGCCGATTTTCGGTAGGTTTTGCCATATTTCACTAAACTGCCAGTAACTCCGTAAATATGTAGAATCGACAAAGTGGGACGTTTTACTAAACTCAGTCACATATTTGTGAAGCAACCAGAATTTTATTTCATCAGAATGCCACTGTTTCTTATACAGTATACGTCATTTCCTGGCATGGGCGTCATTTCCTGGATCAAGTTATTTCAATCGCTTATTACTTCAAAACTATTAAAATCAAAGAGGTGCCTAATGTACCATTTTACTTCATTTTTAATAGAGTTTCATAATCCAATGTCATTTTGCTCAAAATCTAAAAAAAAAAATAGCCCAGGAAAATGATGCAAAAATCACATTTTAAAAATCCACCCAATAATGGCATCTATTTTATTTTTGTTGTCTAGCAAACTGATCTTGCGTAGCGATGTTGTCACAAAACCAGCACGGTTTCTTCAATTACATTTTGGACAAATTTCCATGCGATGCTAATATTGTAAATTTGATGAACTATTATCTGTTACCAATTCACACAATTTACAACTAACCTTAATATACTAAACACAGGTTCAGAACCGACATTTGTCAACAAGCGTAGCAGAACGATCATTGACTTAACGCTAGCAACGCCAGAAGCATCGGAACACATCTCAAACTGGCACGTCTCAAACGAACTTTCGTGCTCAGACCACAGATGGATCCGTTTCGACCTCCTGGTAATTACACATACGGCGGTGCCGAGACGTAACCCACGCAAAACAGACCGAGCTCAATACAACCGACATCTGAGCTCGGCCTTAGGAGCGATGGAGAGTCCAAGCCGAATAAAAGGCACCGCGGAGATAGAAAAACAGGTAGGTATTCTCACAGACACTATCATAGAATGCTACCACCATGCTTGTCCCCTATCTACTCCCACAGCCGAAAGCGGCAGGAACACCAGCTGGTGGGGCCCTGAGCTGGAGAGACTTAGGACTAAGATGAGGAGACAATTTAACAGAGCGATGAATACTGGAAGCGACCTAGACTGGGACAGCTATAAAAACACCAAGTCTAAGTACAAGAAACGTCTCAGGTACAGAAGAACGAACTCGTGGCGCAGCTTCTGCACCAACATTGAGACCACTATACAGGCCAATAGGGTAAGGAAGATTCTCTCTAACAACTCAACCATATCCCTAGGATCCATACGTAAACCCGATGACACCCTCTCCACCTCAAGGGAAGAGGCAGAAAGTATTCTGGTACAAACGCACTTCCCGGACTGCGAGATACTGAACGCGGTAAGTTGGAGAGAGGTAGATACCGCTCCTACGGAGGATGAGTGGCAACAGACATGCGAGGTTATCACCCCGCAGCGCACGCACTGGGCAATAAACAGCTTTGACTCGTACAAATCGCCGGGCCTGGACGGGATCTTCCCAGCGCTACTGAAGTGGGGGCAGGAGGATCTCGCCCTCAGGCTCAACAACGTCTTGCGCGCCTGTCTGGCCCACAGATATGTGCCTAGACGCTGGAGAGAAGTCAAGGTTATCTTCATACCAAAACCAGGTAAAAGTGACTACTCGGACCCCAAATCTTTCAGACCCATCAGCCTGACCTCCTTCTTGTTAAAAACACTAGAAAGGATGTGCGATAGGTACCTGAGAGAGAAGGTGTTAACCGAGGTACCCCTACACCCGAACCAACATGCCTACAGCCCCGGCAAATCAACGGAATCAGCACTTCACGCAGTTGTAAGTAAGATTGAAGTAGCGATCAAAAGCAGGTCTATGTGCCTGGGCACCTTCATAGACATCGAAGGAGCCTTCGACAAGACCAGGTTCACCAGCATAACTGCAGCACTGACAAAGCATGGGGTAAGTGCAGTTATGGTTAATTGGATAAATAACATGTTGAGCCAGAGAGTTATCAGACTCGGGACCGACGAAAAACAACAGGCGCTGGTGGCGAAAGGTTGCCCGCAGGGGGGAGTCCTATCGCCACTGCTATGGAACTTAGTGGTGAATGACCTGATCACCAAGCTGAACAACAATCATCATTACACGATCGGCTATGCTGACGATATAGTGATACTTACGAGCGGCAATCACACAGGTACGATATGTGATGTCACCCGCTCTGCACTAGCCATCGTGGAACGCTGGTGCACCGCAAACGAGCTTACAGTTAATCCCAGGAAGACTGAACTAGTACTGTTCACCAACAAACGACAACTGGGCAACTTTCGGCTGCCCAAACTGTTCAATACAGAACTCCAACTAGCAACTGAAGTAAAATACCTGGGAGTACTACTTGACAGTAAGTTGAATTGGAGCAATCATGTTAACAACAAAATCGAAAAAGCTACAATCGCATTCTGGCAGTGTCGTAGAATGGTAGGTAAGACCTGGGGACTTTCCCCGAAAATCACTCTATGGCTATACCAGGCGGTAATAAGGCCTATAATAAGCTATGGTGCAATAGTCTGGTGGCCACGAACCAGGCTGTCCACGGTGGAGGCCAAACTACAAAGACTGCAGAGATTGGCCTGTATGGCGGCCACGGGATGCATGCGGACAACACCAACCGCTGCCCTGGAAGCCCTACTGTGCCTCCCGCCGCTACACCTCCTTATACAACAGGAGGCACTAGCCGCGGCGGTACGTCTTAAGAAGATGAACCTCTGGAGACTGCCTCGGGTACCCCACACCGAAATCCTCTACGAGGCTATAGGTAAGGAGCCGCTCATAGAGGCAGCAACTGATAAGATACCCAGGCAATACATATTCGATAAGAAATACAAGATACAATTACATGAAGACCCCCGGGAAGACCTCAACCCAAGGGAGCTGAGAATCTTCACGGACGGATCAAAGACAAGGTCGGGCACTGGCTCAGGAGTATTCTCTGAGGACCTAAATATACACATCTCTACACCACTAGGTGCACATAACACTGTCTTCCAGGCGGAGTGTTTGGGCATTATACTGGCAGCACACGCAATCGTCGCAAGGAAGGTAACGGATTTCCCAATCCGCATACTCTCTGACAGTCGATCAGTACTACAGGCCCTACAAGGCTACACTTTAACCTCGGGACTAGTCCACGAGTGCCACACAATCCTGTCGGAGGTATGTAAGAACAATCACGTAACTCTACAATGGATCAAGGGGCACAGCAACTCGCGAGGGAACGATGCAGCAGACATATTGGCGAGGGAAGGTTCGGAGACGGTCGTGGTAGGACCAGAACCGATCATACCCCTGCCATTCGCCTGGCTGCGGAGCACTCTCCAACAAGACACCAGGGTAAAACACCAACTATACTGGTCTAACATAGGAACCTGCAGGCAAACAAGGTTAGCCCTCCCGACAATCACCCCCGGGCTGTCGCGGAGGCTGAGACAGCTGAAAAGGCCCCAGCTCCGTCTCCTGACTGGCGCCATAACAGGTCATGCCTTATTCAACAAACACTTGCATACTTTGCGTGTTACAGACAGCGCACTCTGCAGGGCCTGCTTGGAGGCAGAAGAAACAGCCGCCCACGTCATCATCGAATGCACTGGGGTGGCAAACTACCGGGCAAAATACCTCGGTACACCGAGGTCTCTCCCGGAAGTCGTCGGCAACATCAAGGGTCTGCTAGGCTTCCTGGAAGAGCTGGGTTGGCAGGAGTAGTGCCGGCAACCCACCACGCAAAATAGGCGCATCTTTTGACGTCGAGTTGCGGAAACTAGCCCGCGTATACCTATAACCTATAACCTAAATATATACCAATTCACACTAAATTAAAAACGCTGAACGGATTAAGGTGAAATTTGGCATGGGGATGTTTTGACTCCTAGGAAAGGACAGAATAGTTTTTGTTATGAAAATCATCCTATATAATTGCATGGGCAGTTTATGAATGAATTCATTCATAAATTGCCCATGCACTTTTGAACGCCTGTGTAAATGCGAATAAAGGCCTCTGCCGATCCTATCATAAGATCGTCCTTGGTTGAGATGAGACATAATATATACTTACCTACCTAATGAAAGTTTATAATTATTATATGCGTGACGTAATTATTTTGGTATCCTCGCAATGTTTTTCTTCACTGGGAAGTTAGTTGTAATCAGGTACCGACTGACATTCTGTGGGTTAAATTCAGTGAGCTTAAGGCAGTGTTGTAAACCGTGATCAAAAACACTCGGCCTTGATTACTTATTTCATTGAAAGATAATTTATGTCAACTTGGACGTACTTTTTAGCATATCTACAGCGTATCCAGCCACTGAAAGATTAATATGTGGTCAAAGATACATTACAGCTGTCACAAAAATGCTGGTGATTCGATTAAATGTGTAATCACTAATCAGAGCGCCTACCACGAACCGCGAACGAAAGTATACCTCCCTTTCGCACTTGTGATTTCTCACTCAAGTGCTACAGAGAGGTGAAACTTCGTTCGTGGTTCGTGGTAGGCCCACAGTATCGAATTGTGGTTAGGAGAATAAATAAACAAAAAATGTTTGACAAAAAAAACATTTAGTCTTATTTTTTCCAAATCAGATTACAATATTGATCACCAGCATTTTTGGTATATCCTGAATTATTAACGAGAACAAAGAATAACAGGTTACTGTAGTTGCAAGTTAGTTGTTTGTTTTATACGGCCCCGGAATTTAATTAGCAATTTACAGTTCAAGTCAATTGGGTATTTAATACTTATGGTAATAAAAATACACTACCAAACATTATAATACTGCGCAGACGAAGTCGCGCTAGTAATTGCATAAGTTGATACAAAATGATATGCAATAGCTTTACCGCGGCAGTCCCCGAGTGCCACACGTATTTTTTTTCTAAAATATGGGTCTACGCTACAATGACACAGCTTTATGCAAAGTAAGTAGGTAGCAGTGGCGGAGCGTCAAAATGTTATTTAGGCAAGCCGCTGCTCATTTGGCCTGGTTTTTCTTTGAGTTGTTAAGAAAAAATGTGCTTGATTGGCTCACGTTAGGGAAGCCGGCAGGAATCGAGTTCTATGAAGTAGATGAGTATATATAAAATATAAAGACAGCACAAAGCACAAAACAGCTCTACAGTAGGAGTATAGGTAGGTACTATACGATTTAATAATAATTAAGATACCTATTGGATATATTGGATTACGGATTAGGTTTTTTTTTTAGAATAGGCATCTATCATTTAGGTAATACACACTCACTCACAACCTTATGAAGTGTAGAATATAAAAATATTAGGATGCATCTTCAAAATGTTTTTTAACAATAACATGCTCTCTGCCAGACGTAAGTAGGCCTTGAGGTCAAACTCTCTACAATGTTGTAAACTTTCAAATCAATTTTAACACAATGAATTGTGCAAAATTGAATATTTATTACAACTAGTTTGACCTTTACAAATAATATATTATTAATATATTGTTAGCTATATAAGGATTAAAAACATGAATTCCTGGTATACCAGTAGCAGTATAGGTATATATCCTTAGCCAGTAAAATGTGTGTAGCATTGTTTAGAATCCGTCAACTAACTAGTAAACAAAACATACTTGTTTCATTGCTAATGGTTACTTTTACATTCCACCTTATCTCATTTTGCTAAGTAGGTACTTACATAAAACGACAACATCTGGCTTAAATATCGCACCTGTCCTCATTTCTCGTCAACCTACTGTAAAAGCAAGTAGTATTTATTAAGACACCTTTTTTGTCGTTTTAATTTTCTCGTTTGCCTTATCTTAATCCCAACCTTTCCAGTCAAGGTCTACCAACCTTGATACATATTTAACGAGGAAACAAAAACATAGTGAAACTTAATAAGTCATGGTATTTTTTACTGTGCAGTAACCGAATCTGGTCTCTTGTCGGCAATGTCGAAATGGGCACGCTTAGCGGGCGAATGCTGCGTGGAATTCTTTAAGACTCCGACTGCGTATCAATTTCACTTTTGACGTTGCCCATTCAAGTGAGACTGAATTTTATAGAACTGAAATGTATATTTGTTATGTTTTTGCAGTGTACAGTCGTCCCAAATTCTAAATGTATGAGCTATTTGAGATTTAACAATTGGTTATCAGCTTACCAGCAACTTGCTCACGAATCTTTAATGTGTCCTCAAGATCCAATGTCACACTAAAATATTATTATACGTAGGTGGCATGGATATGTTTATCTAATATATATATAAAGCTTATAAACAAAATGTACATAAACATTAACTTAAAAAAAAAACTGCCTTTAACGCATACAGTAAACAGTTGAGGGCATGAGCATGACCGTATAATTTGAATCAAATCTTCAAATATTCATTGGTGGTTCCAAATGGGTGTTTCACTTGTAGATTATAAAATATTTTTTGGTTTTAAAGTTTTAACTATTTTTAAATCCGTAGCTCTGAAATGCGTAGCGTTCGCGGGCGGGGAATCGTTCGAATTAAATTTATTTTAAAAGTGCTGAGGTATGTATAGTTCATCAAAGATGTTTGAAGTTGGCTCAAACAAAACTATCAGATGGCGAATTTAGCCGGATGTCTAGTCGGCGTCTGCAGATGTACACTTTAAATAGAACCCAGCAATTTCTTCCTCGAATCAAACTACCACTAGTGATCATTGTATTAAATCAAGATGTCAAATACGTATCGGTTCGAATCATTGTTCTGAAAATGGTCAAAGCCTAACAAAATATGGAACAAGTCATCTGCCTGAAAATTAAAGAAATATTTACCAAGGTGATAAAAAAAAGATCAAACCATGATGAATGATTGGGGAAGTCGAGAAGTATGTAAAAAATCGTGATCGGGTAAACCAAATATCGATACAAAGCGTTTCTATCTGTGTCAGGTATCAATCCATTTATATATAGTACATTACTGCAGAGGCCGTGAAGTAAGAGATTGCAGGACGAGTTTGTGGTAGACGGCCGAGGCGTAGACGAGGCCGGATTAAACAAGTCCTGCAATCTTGTATAGTGCTTTTCTCAAACATTGTGAGGAAATATTAAAATTAAAATAACTACTAGGTAAATAGTTAATACGGAAAAAAATGTTTAATTTGCCACCTTTTTATTTTTTAAAGATGCCATTTGAATGAGCTATTCGAGCACCATGTTTAACCGCACATTAATATACATAGAAACATAGAATTTGTGTTTTTTTTAATATCGCAAGTATCTAGTGGTCGTTGGCTGTATGTAATTTTTCCTTTGTCAGTTTAGTGTTAGTACGCAAATTAAAAAAGTTAGAGCAGCGGACAATAATGTTTCGTTCATACTTACGCCATACATTACTTCACGGCCGCCGGCCAAGAAGTAAATGGGGGGAGCCGTAAATAAGAAACTTCATGTCTTCATTTCGTGACATAAATGCATACATTTCCGATCATGTTTGAGAAAATATCATTTACATAAAATCAATACATAACATTGGCTATCTCAATATTATAAAAGCATAGCCGAACGTTACGTTAGATTCACGAATCCTTATCTATGTATACACAAAGATACACATAATCATCGGCGAGTGTGGGAAATACATATTTAAATCCCAAACTAGAGTTCAAAAATTACCTAAATCTCATTAGCCTTATCTCTCAAGTGAAAAAAATTAATGAATAGTGTCGTGCGATCCGTTATACATCTAGATATAGATTGAAAGAAAACGAGGGAGCAATCGATCGAGTAAGGAAACTCCCCCAGACATCAGGGTGCAAAGTGCAGTCATCAAGGGAGCCGGACGTCGGTCGCTCGATACCTGTTGTTGAACTTGACGACGTCAAGTAAGAATATCGAGACAGTTTTCAATTTAAGGTTACTGTTGATTCTAAGAGTAAGCACACGGCTATTGTACAGAGTAGATACACAGGACAGCTTACCATACACTTGTACCTAAAAGTAAAAAAAGGACGTACTTACAAAGGCGAAGTTATGAGGGATCTCTTCCATTCAGCATAATAGAGTGATGAGTGTGAGATGAGGATGAGTGGGAAACTTTATAATTATCTCCAAGGTACTATGTAAAAAATATAGATATACTTGTACTTAATATATGTCAATTTGCTATTACGGCAGTCTAATTGCTATTTTGTTCATCATCCGTTGAATGACCAGTACCTAACTATTGTGACTGTACTGATTCAGAGGTTTATAGCTAGTCTTCGGATAATTCATTGGTTTAAATTATTCCTACATAAATCGGTATCAATTTACTAAGCACGTTACGTTTAAAGGTTAACTATTGCAACTTCCTCGATTGTTAATATCTAGACAAGATTACGCCCAATTATAAACGAATCATAAGGAACTTAGTTGTACGAGTATGCAAGCGAATCGCGTTTCCTATGATAAAAGTTAATGTACCCGTACTCGTATGTACGGTTTAACTGATTTACAAACAAGGCGCCTCATTACATGAATATTAAGTTTGTTTGAATTACAAAACCCTTATTTACATGGGAGCATGGGACTAGACACTTCCGATTCATTGTTGAAGCTCCGATTACACAAATATTTTTTTCTCGTGTGGGTATCGTCATTAGTATTATTAGACAATTGGTAATCAAAGATCAAACTTTTATCCATATGCCTTAGTGAACGCAACCGGTATGTGATAATAATAACAATGTTTCCCTAACTGTTTAGCATACAGTGGTCAACCGGGTTAAGTTATGATTAATCAGCAATGTTCAAAGCAACCGGGTTTGTTCGATATGGATACCGGTTAGAAAATATAGATCATGATTACAAAACTTCGGTTGCTTTGTTTACCAAGTCTGTAGAGATTGGTATTTCATGAATACGGAACTTAAGGATGTTGGAGCGCAAACTCTGTTTCTGACTTACATCGTACAAAACCAGACGTAAAGTAGTATCAGCAGATTCTAACTAATGGACACGGGTTCTTACCACGATTTTTAGGGTTCCGTACCAAAATGGTTAAAAAGGAACCCTTATAGTGTGACTCAGTCTGTCTGTCACATCGTTAAATATCTCTAGAACTACCTAAGATACCGAGTTGACATTTGGAATAGTTATATAAAATTAACCCAGACACACTGAGAGAAGATTTATTATATAATAAAAATGTTTTTCAATGTAAAATGCCTGATATGAAAGAGGAGCCAAAAATCAAATGTTTAGTTGCCGAGTCAAGTGGGCTGTCATTTAAAAGGGCTAGACCGCTAGATTTGCACATTCTAAAACAATGTTTTATCATTTTTTTACAGAATTATTTTGAGTAATAAACGAAAATGTAAAAAAATCCATTCCCCCTTTATATTAGTTTATAAAATATTGTCTTCTGTTACCGCGATTGTTCTAAAGTGTTTAATTTCAATTAGTTTATAAAGTTATTTTTTTTATTAACACAATGTTTATATTATCATAAATATAACAAAAAAAAAATATAACATTGACCCGAACTTCATATTTTTTTTATAAAAAAAAAATTACAGAACTTTTAAATTCAAACAACTTAGATTGTTTTCTTCATTAAATTTATATGATATCATGGTTTTCAATTCAGTCAATTGGTTTACGTGATAAAAAATATCAAGGAAAAACAACTCGTATAGGTACCCCGCAATTCATTACCGTACAAACGAGTAACCCAAACTAAATATAAAATTCTACTTCTAAGTGAAGTTGCAACATAAAGTTTGTATGGAACCCACGGTGCGCGAGTCCAACTCACATTTGGCCGGTTTTTTTATACAAATTGAGCTCCCGATATTTCGGCAATGTTGTAACCGCCATGTTTACGAGAAAACTAAAGGCACTAAAGCTATGAATAAAAAACGGTGGTATGAACCCGTGTTCATTAGTTAGAATTTCAAATAACCGCGATAGTTTAAAAATAGTTAGTTAGTTTAGTTTATCGTGGGTGGACAGAATATCAAATGAAATAGTATTAGACAGAATGAAAAAGACAAAGGAAGTCGTATTAACAATCAAAAGAAGAAAAACGGCATATTTTGGTCATATATACAGGCATAATAAATATGAAATATTAAAAAGCATAATCGAGGGGAAAATAGAGGGGAAAAGAGGTAGAGGAAGACCCAGGACTTCATGGGGCGATAACATTAGGACCTGGACCGGTATTGTAGACGCTGCCACCCTAGGTAGAGTGGCGAAACACAGGGAGGACTTTCGCGTGGTGATCGCCGACATCCGTTAGGATATGGCACGAAGAAGAAGAAGAAGTTTAAAAATAAGTGTATAGTATCAGGAGTCTCAAAATTTAAGATATGTCTATAGCCATATGTCTTCACAGAAAAATGTGAGAAGTATGTCATATGAGATATGACCCAGGGACCCACACATATCTAGTTCATTATTACAAAACCTCGGTTGTTTACCCACATGATAATGTGTGCCCGATATATTGCGTTTGTGGATTGTTGTCATTCATCATCATCACTCGTGGAGTGGTACACATGACACTTAGTAAATAGGCCTCCTTTCGGGTGATTCATTTATTTCCAATAAGACACTCTGACCAAATGGATTACCTACCTATGCTATTTACTCGTAATTACATCGTAACTATGTTCCGTACACGAACACCAAAGGGAATGTGAGCAGGTACCTGGGTAGGTTGAGAGTTATATGTCAGATAGTAGTATCTGATTCTATTTTTTAAACGAACTTCATGTATGGATCGTTATTCCGGGTACCGTCAACTACTGCAACTTTGCACGGAAATTCATGTTTTTTTTAAATAACTCCTTAAGTATACGTTATCTGTGCTCTTGCTTGCATTGCTAAGTTAATCTAGATCTAAAGACACATATATTAACGTTTCAAGTACGCCAAATACTCATAGTTTTGCCTGTAGAACCTTTCAAAGTTGCAGTCAAAGTTGTAGCCAAAAGCTGCAACATTGCCTAGTGGATTATCTGTGGTAATACATGGACTATTTAAAAATGGAAAGCCTTTTTAAAGTGATAGCAGTAATATCAAAGCCCAGGTGTCAGTAGAAAATACTAAATAACTACTACGTAAGTCTTTCTTTTACGGCATAGGCAAAGTTGTGAGATGTTCTGTAGCATTTCCATACATCGTTTTAAGTGTAGCTAGGGTTATGCCAAAAAAAATAGACAAAAGTATTTTGACGACTTTATAGATGTTTCTCTCTGTTACTCAAATAATTCTTTTGGATTTAATATGTAATGAAAGGAATTTTAGTTAAATAAGTATGAATGCGTCACTTTAATGGTGTGAAGACAATCGTAGCCGCTTTGTAGCCAATCTAATGTTTGACGCTATAAACAATCGGTGTGGTTGGACTGTAGCAAAGGGGGGGCCGGGACTTAGAATATTTTTGGTCGAGGTGGTGTCATTATAACACTATTTTTAAATGATTGTAATGTGTAGATGGCGTCAAAACAAGCATCTTTTATTGGAAAAACTTTTCTCTAAACTTAAAAATGGCCGAGTTAGAGGCCTTCAAAGGTTGAAGTTTTTGAAGGGACTTGTAAAATTTTCATCGAGAGTGGTGTCATTATAACAGTATTTTTAAATGATTGTAATGTATAGATGACGTCTTAACAATCCAAATTGAAAATGGCATCTTAAGGAAAGGTCGGTGTAGGTACGACGACGAGCGAAGCGAGGAGGAGTGTTAGGTAGAACTGCGACCTTACAGCGCGCGAGCCGAGCGAGCGAAGCGAGCGTGCCGCGGCAGCGGCCGGCGAAGCGCCAAAACCGACTTTTTTTAATAAAAAATGCTTTACAGAATGGCACCTTAAGGAAGGTCGGTGTAGGTACGACGACGAGCGAAGCGAGGAGGAGTGTTAGGTAGAACTGCGACCTTACAGCGCGCGAGCCGAGCGCGCGAGCCGAGCGAGCGAAGCGAGCGTGCCGCGGCAGCGGCCGGCGAAGCGCCAAAACCGACTTTTTTTTAATAAAAAATGCTTTACAGAATGGCACCTTAAGGAAGGTCGGTGTAGGTACGACGACGAGCGAAGCGAGGAGGAGTGTTAGGTAGAACTGCGACCTTACAGCGCGCGAGCCGAGCGAGCGAAGCGAGCGTGCCGCGGCAGCGGCCGGCGAAGCGCCAAAACCGACTTTTTTTAATAAAAAATGCTTTACAGAATGGCACCTTAAGGAAGGTCGGTGTAGGTACGACGACGAGCGAAGCGAGGAGGAGTGTTAGGTAGAACTGCGACCTTACAGCGCGCGAGCCGAGCGAGCGAAGCGAGCGTGCCGCGGCAGCGGCCGGCGAAGCGCCAAAACCGACTTTTTTTTAATAAAAAATGCTTTACAGAATGGCACCTTAAGGAAGGTCGGTGTAGGTACGACGACGAGCGAAGCGAGGAGGAGTGTTAGGTAGAACTGCGACCTTACAGCGCGCGAGCCGAGCAAGTAAAAACTCCCAGCTCATTTTAAAACATCAACCTTTGAAGGACTCTAACTCGGCAATTTTTAAGTTTAGAGAAAAGTTTTTCCTATAAAAGATGCTTGTTTTGACGCCATCTACACATTACAATCATTTAAAAATACTGTTATAATGACACCACCTCGACCAAAAATATTCTAAGTCCCGGCCCCCCCTTTGGTATAGTCTGACCATCGGTGTTGGGCAAGTGTGGGACATGCGGGAGTGAGGTATTGTTTTTACGGTGGTGATGAAACCGCGACCTCGTCGGCGGCTGCGCCAATCGCCGCCGCGCATACTCATCGCAATTTAAAACATTAGGAACGCCTCTCTAATAAGAGGACAGGGGGCGAGTAACTCATCTATACGGACGTCATCAATTTTATTACTTACAATAAATTGCATTAAATATCTACAACTCATGCTAGTATCTACCTAAAACATAATAATGTTAGTAAGAATAAGATATGGTTATTTAAGCGCAGATTATTTAATAGCTTCTAAAAGAGGGTAGGTAATTAAAAAAACAATACCATTCGGGCGAAGTTCTGTGAGCTTGATCCGCATTTTCTTTTTCCAATGTATCCTTTATGATCGGTCGCTTTGGTGCCAAAATAGCGTATATCGCACCTTCATCACTTTAGCACTTTACACTTTGAGGGTAAATCACCTCACATTTTGCGTGTTCGATCGATTTCATTTAAGTCAAAAAGGATAAAAGTAATCAAGAAAATATTTTAACAACCACTTTTCGCATTGTTTTTGCACGTGACAAAACACAAGTAAAGACACTGCAACGTGAAATGAAATAAATTAGATTATTTGTTATTAGTATAGTAACTGCGTATCGCTTGATTTGACAGCTGCGAGCACGCTATCCCGATCCAAATATTGGCTGATCGCGTGAATGAGCGGCGGGGCGGCCGGGGAGCGCGGGGCGGGAATACCCTGAAGTCAGCCGCAGGCGCCTGCAGGAGCACGGGACGCGGGAACGGGACGCAAATAAACCGGGATTAATCCTACTGTACTACGACCCGCGCGCCGACACATCTTGATCCTTCGTCTGTCACTAAAACCAATTAAAAATAACGACGAATAAAACACTAGCATTAAGGCCGAAAGCATTGCAATGTAGTGAAAGATAAAGTATTGCATTATAATGCCGGAATTCCAACGTTAACAACATGAAAAAACGTGCAATTATTTTATTTCGCCAGGGCCAAATTTTGTATTGTAGGTCAAATCAAGCGATAGACATGTACTAAAACAATCAATAAAGATAATCGTATTGTTGTTAGGTGTAAGTATAAAACTGACGTTGTTAATCGGATCACGACTGCACCACCGCCGTATAACCGTCTATCGCGCAAGCGCTGCGCGCGCAACTGACGTGCACCTGCGGCCGACTTCACTGCGGTCGACGTCACTCGTATCGTGACAAACCAACCCAGTTTCTCTATGGCAGGGGAGGTGAATAACAAATTAACCTTTTGGCCGCCGGACCCTGTTCGCCAAGACGCTCACTCACACGCCAGAGCAAATTTTAAGTAAACAACTAATAAAAAGTTTAGGGATTGCAAATAGTGATATCGATATTCATAATTAAAGGTGGAATTCTTCTCAATTTGCCTTTTTTTATTTCCAAACTTAGATTTCTCTCAAAATTTCTAAACTAAACAGATTTACTATACAAGAAAATGTTGAAAATAAAGGACTTTATCATGAAAAACAACAACTAAACATTATCGAATCATGAAGTAATATCACCGCACTAGTCTGTACGAGTAGTCTTCTATACATGTCAACGGCGCGCAGGGCACGTCTTTAGTTCCGACTGACAAATACTGTTTACGCGCGAGTTAAGTAATAATAGCGTCTGAGTCAACGGCATAAGCGCTTGTCGGTACGTAAACTTTATAAACCATAAGATTAGGGACGCGCATCGTGTCTCGATAAATTTACATACTTACCGGAGGGTTTTCGGAGAAAACTAACAGGTGGATTTAATAATATATATATATATACAGTATGTATCAGAATGAAAGGCAAAACAAGAAACCCGTTAATGTTTAGATCATAAATATGAGCATGGTACTTACCTAATTCATCAAAAATACGACAGGTTTTACGTGAGGTATAAAAATATACATTTATTATTATTGTGTTGCACCTCCCCTGTATTATTTGTTTACAATCTTATAAATGACATTTCTTAAATTACCAACTGACAGACAGGCGTCAAACCTTGTTGAAGTTTGGATTTTTACCTAGTTACAAACAAATAGTTAACAAAGCGCTTGCGCGTTGCCTATGACTACAGCCATTATTAAAATAATTACCTAGGTTACTTATAAACAGAACTCAAAGCGCATGTGTATTGACATAACAACGTTAATGTTAATTAGTTGCCCCTAGCTACATATCAACAGTACGCAATACGCATGCACTGTCAAAAATCAAAAACGTAAACAAACCCTATAGGATGTTACAAAAACCATTAACCGACTGCAAAAATATGGTCTTCGAGTAATTCATTTAGTAATTTTATGCCATAAAACATGTATTTAGGCACGTGAAATGCACGTCATTACATTGTACTCGAGTTCCCCGTCAACCAGTTTTAAGGTTTGCTCTTCGTTGTGATACATACTGTATATATCGGTTATATATATATATATATATATATATATATCGAGTTAAAATGTAGACCTCCGCTGTCACTGCGGTCAATAATTTATTCGGCAAATAAACCGCAATGGACAATTTACTGAAGAAGCTGCCTAAACTTTATCCATTATTATGCCTTTTTTTTTCTACATATACCTACTTACTACGAGTAGTTACCAACAATGACAATAATTGGCAATTAAATGTTTGAACGCTTAAATAAAACCAGATTCGTGAAAACATATTCATTTTAAAAACTTGCACATCAATTGAACTTTCCCATCCCTAGCTGTCTTTTATACATGCCAACGGCGACAGTGACACGGAAAAATGTAGAAATTATAAGCATATTTTTTAAATCCTTTATTATGAAACAATGGATTCATATACTTGCTTAAAAAGTAAATGTATGAAAAAACAAAGGGTCAACAAGTTGACACGAGTACAAAATAATTTTTAAATTCTATTATTTTACCATTTAGTAAGCGGTTGAAACTTTGTCTTGTATACAAGACGACGGCGTTAGTGTATCGTACTATCGTTGTCTTGTATAGGTGACAACGGCGGTCAAAGGGTTAACAGGTAAAAAAGACATAAGTGATTTTATAATGTAGCAGATGTTAGAGAACGATTTGATATTGACCCGCATGTTCACGAGCCCTTCATATCGTGCGATGAGCCCAGCCCTCTACAATCAGCCGATGCCAATCCTCTGACACATGCGGGCCTCGCTAATTGAATCTAATAAAGCAGTATTTAATTAAAATGTAGCAGTGACTAGTACCCATTTTTGACTGGTTTAAAAACACAGGATGTAAGTATGGAAATATTTAATTTGACATTTGTGAAGGGCGTATTCAGAATTTCAGATTCAGTATCGTATTCTAGATTATATAAAAGAAGGAAAAAAAATGTTTTGGCCTCGTCTGTATTCATGTGAATTAAATTTTATTTCTACCAATTTGCGTGATATTTTATTATTATGTACTTACAAGAGATTATGTAACTGAAAATAAATGTAAGTAATGGGTTAAGCTCGTAACTAAAAAAATGGGTAATTCAATAATTATTTTACACTTAGGTACGATGATTTTCTGAGTCTACCTTTAATTTTGCAAGTTAAATTACAAATACATCGAGAGTATATGTTTTAAAACCCTACTGCCCTACTTTTTTTTTTTTTTTTTATACTACGACGGTGACAAACAAGCATACGGGCCGCCTGATGGTAAGCGGTCACCGTAGCCTATGGACGCCTGCAACTCCAGGGGAGTTACACGCGCGTTGTCGACCCTTTAAAAAAGGAGGACTTTTTTCCGCTAAGTCAACGAATGAAGTTTACGAGTCGAGTACGCACAACGCGGACTTAATGTAGTGACTAACTGGTTAAAACAACATTTATTAACACTGAACTCCGACAAAACCAACTATATAAGGTTTTCCATGCGAACCTCATACCCGGCACCAGCGACCCCTACACTGTATGCACATAACTGTGAGGACCTAACAAATATCCACTGCACATGTCCGTCTATAGCTAGTACAAACAAAACTAAATATCTTGGCGTCATGATCGATGAAAATCTATCGTTTAAATACCATGTTGCAGTTCTATGCAAAAGAGTCCGCAAGTTAATATTTGTATTTAAAAAACTTTGCTCGGTTGGGGATCCAAATTAAATAAAGAAAGTATACTTTGCTCTTTGTCAGTCAATACTAACATACTGCATTTCCTCCTGGGGTGGCACTGCTAAAACTACACTAATACACCTGGAAAGAGCACAGAGACCGGTTCTAAAGGTAGCTACTTTCCGTCCATTTTTATACCCCACTCAACTTCTTTATAGATCTTGTAAAATACTAACTGTTCGCCAATTGTTTATATTAAGCACAGCCCTTAAGCAACACACTGAAATTTTATTCAATCCTGCAGATAGTAACAAAACATGCAAAAATCTGATGTGTATTCAAACAGTACAACTTAGGCATGCTTTTTCATCTAGGTTTTATGTTTTTTTAGGCCCTTTCTTGTACAATAGGTTAAATGCACAATTAGACTTATACCCATTAAGTTATTTTTGTTGCAAGAATACTCTACGACATGCCCTCCAAAATATGACGTACGATGATACAGAGAACCTATTAATAGTAGTGAAATAGTAACAATTGTACTTTTTTAAATCTTAAGAATCAACTTGTTTTTGTTGTTGACTGTACTGGCTGTATAACGATAAGTTTATTGACTTTGTCCTATTTACCATTTTAAGTGAATAATTTATAGCTAATTTTAACTATATCCCTCTCCATCGCCTGAAACACAGGAATTCCTAGTTCAGGCAATTGTAAATCACTTGGTCTAATTATAATTATTTAGTATTTAAGAGACTACCCTGTACAATGCTTATTACATTAAAATATTTGATTTGATTTGATTAAAAACATTTATTTTCGAAATATATTCAGTAAGTGTAACTTACCTAACTGCCTACCTCTACCTACCTTAAATCTAAAGTAGGCCCTTAAGGCATTGTACCTAGGATGCTGGCGGCATTTCCTCGTTGTATCGCAATGTTGATACGTTGTGCGAGGAAGCCACCAGCTCTTCGGTTACCAGTAACATCAACCAGACGTTTCGCGATTTCTAAGAAAAACTTGCGTGCGCTGGGACCCCATGGACCAAGAGTTTCGACCCCGAATGATACAAAAAGGTACTCTCTGCCCAGGCTCTTATATTTATTACGTTTTAAAATTTCGACGCATTCAGCCGCTCCGTCCGATTTTACATTAGTTCGTTGGAGATGGGACGGTGCCAGCGTGTCTACACAGGTAGCATCCCACACTAGCATCCGTCTCAAACTCCAAGGAACCAAGACACCCCATCAGGTCTCTTGCCATCATCCCTGAAAATGCCAGTCTGCTCAAGGAGAGCAGGCACGTTGATAGTGGCAAGAGACCGACGGATTATGTCATTAAGAGACGCATGTCTCGAAAAACAGCCTGCACTTTTTTTTACAACACAATCCATGGTGTCCCAGTCGGTCCACGTCTGTGCCACAAGGACATGAGTGTGGCGCACACACCGGAACCCCCAGTCGCAAACCAGTCGCCAGTCTATGGGAGGCCGGATCCAAGAAAGTACCAGTATTAGGCGAAGAATGGGCATGAAGCCAGTAAACAGCTTCTCGGGATCCGACCGCCAAAAGCCTCGCGTGATCTGGAACTGTAGAGTTATTTAAGAATGTTTTTAAATAATTATAATTATTAATTGTGTGACATGATTGACCTGCAACTCTGTTATTAAAAAAAATACATGTTTTTTATGGAAAGTAAGTAAAATTGTTGTTTTTACCATAGAATATTGTATTTAAGCGTTTAAAGTAAGTAACTACGTACCTAAGGCAAAATGTAAAGAAACGACCAGTTATATCCCTTATAATTGCCTTGGACACGGGAGCGCGTCAATTACGACTCAGTTTAAAAAAAGATGTGATAAACATAAGAGTGGAGAACATTGCGGTTTTTCCATAAACCGCTTTAAATTAAGTTTTCCTTTGCTTCTCATGCATGTCGAATAGCAACACTTGACAGTTCGCGTAACGGTATCTTTGTGCGTATCTTGAGTTAGACATAAGTTATTTTCGTACAGCTATAATAGGCACGAAGTTGCATGCAACTCACGGTAAGTGCACTGACCATGGGTTGTAAGTACGTAGCCACACTAGCCACGAGTCGATAACGCCTGCGCGATTTGAAAGTATTTTCAGCTCCTTCCGTTAAAAACTAGCTAGGCCCATATTACACTAGTTCATATCTGTGATCATAGACTATATGTATACGAGTACGTCCCTTTTTTCAGTTGGATAAAAAAGGAAGGTACTATCATGTATATGATCATATCTATGATAGTGTACCTAATGTCCCAGGGCTTCCATCATTACATGTGAAGTATAATCAAACGGAACTCCATTGTAGACCTTTAAAACAAACAAAATAACAATGTGTTAAATTGGATGACAGACTGTAAATTATCGAGCAGTTTCATTATGCCATCCCTGATTATCAACATCAGGTCCACTCCAGCAAAATGATGGCCACAGTAAGAAAATGCCTAAGCTAATTATGAACATCCTCTAATCACAATGAACGTGCCGTTCAAATTTCTCTGAATTCTTCTAGAACTCCATCATCAGAATATAAATCAAATCAAAAAGATGAATGTCACAACTAGGATAATAAGTAGAGCTAGGTTTATTGACCAGTTCCTCTTTGCCATCCCTGGTCTTCATCATCAGGTCCACTTCATCAAAATGTTGGCTCCCCCAAAACAATGTTTTAGTTACTTAAGGAAACCCTCAAATCAGAATGCATGTGCCGTTAAAATTTGAGGAGTTCTCTCAATCCCTCATGAAGTCCATCATCAAAATAGAACTATAATCAAATAGGACTATCTTGAAGGTATTTCTTTACAAAGAAAAGATGAATGTCTCTGTGATGATGAGTTCCACTTTGCCATCCCTGGTCTTCATCATCAGGTCCACTCCACCAAATTATTAATGTTCGTAAAGAAATGCTCGAGTGTCTTAAGAAACTACCCAAATCATCATGCATGTGCCTTTCAAATTTGAGGAGTTCCCTCAGTTCCTCATGGATCCCATCATCAGAAATTGATTTTGAAAAAAACGGGACAAACCTGGAACCATCTATTTTCAGACAAAAAAATATTTTTTTAAATCGGATGGTAGTCCTGGGAATTACCAAGCAGTTCCACTTTGACATCCCTGGTCTTCATTATCAGATCCACTCCACCAAATTGATAATTTTCGTAAAGAAATGCTCGAGTTTCTTAAGAAATCACCCAAATCAGCATGCATGTGCCTTTCAAATTTGAGGAGTTCCCTCAGTTCCTCATGGATCCCATCATCAGAAATTAATTTAAAAAAAAACGGGACAAACCTAGAACCATCTATATACAGACAAAAAAATATTTTTTAAAATCGGATGATAGTCCTGGGAATAGTGGGAATTACCAAGCAGTTCCACTTTGCCATCCCTGGTCTTCATTATCAGATCCACTCCACCAAATTGATGATTTTCGTAAAGAAATGCTCGAGTTTCTTAAGAAATCACCCAAATCAGCATGCATGTGCCTTTCAAATTTGAGGAGTTCCCTCAGTTCCTCATGGATCCCATCATCAGAAATGGATTAAAAAAAAAACGGGAGCAACCTGGAACCATCTACTTTCAGAAAACAAAAAAAAAATTAAATCGGTTCAGTAATGACGGAGTTATGAGTGAACATACATTAAAAAAAAAAACAGACGAATTGAGAACCTCCTCCTTTAGAAATATTGAAGTCGGTTGAAAAAAGAAAACAAATCACAACTGATGTGGCTTTAATATGGCACATGAGTTCAAGGATCTATTGTCAGGTCAGAATGGGGTCAAGATATAATTATGTTTTAGGTATTTTTTTTTTCCTTTTTGAGAATGATAAAAATATTCCATGTCTGCACAGCCGTCTTCGGAAAATATAGGACATCACATCATAAAAAAACATCTACATTATAAAAAAACTGATATATTAGCTTCAAATCGATCAAAAACTACGGATTTGTACAGAATCTTCTCGCTTATTAGGTTGGCAATTGACCTAGCATACAATTCCTGTAAAAATATGAAAAATATGTATGTCTTCCCTTCCCTTCCGAAGTCGAGTAGAACATTTACTAGTAATGGCCATAGCGAAAGTTGCCATTAAATCACTTCAAATTAACCCCAAAATGTCACGAAACAAGATAATATGACGATAAGTATTCTAAATTAGCAGCATGGGTATATTTACATTTTGTGTCCACATATTTCGGATAGTCGCGGTACATACTTCGCACATTTAGCATGTCCTCTATTAGGTACTTGTAGTGTAAAAAACACAACGGTACTTTTGCTAAGTCGAACCACATTGGGCATTGGTTCAATGTGGGATCAGCGAGTGAATGACCCCTGATTCTCTACGAGAAAGCATTGTGTGCCAACCATATTTAGAATAATCCCGCTTACAGCTAATTAGTCCTAGCACTACACTTTTTTGATATCATCGTCATACTAATTAACGTGGGGCATGTGACGACGGACGATGGACGGATCGACGTATTGATATTAAATTGATAGACAGTACCTAGGTATACTCCTTCAACCACGATTTTGTCTAAACGAAATTCGATTAATGTAATACCTATAGCTTTAGGTCGTTTTCACCCGCAAATAATAAGGACCGGATATTTGTAGGTTAATGAATTTCGGAGGAAGGACGGGACATGTTTTCGATAATGGGCTTGAACTCGGATTCAATTTAATACTTACATACCAGATAAAGCGTAGATAATCTCCGTATTAAATTGAATTCTTAATGAACTGCGCGCAAACATCCTCGGGTTCAACGACCCACGAAATTAAATCTCATCTGAAATGCTGAATAGTGCTAGAGGCCGTTACGTGACCTATCTAGCCGTTCAGCTACAGTTCAGTCATGTTCGGCTAACTAGGTCATGTGGCAAAAAATTGCATCGTCCGGGTCGTATCGCATGACTATATGCGCGAAGCATGTAAAATTTTAATCCAGACTAATGGCCGTAAGTATCTGGAACCTTGTCCCAAATTACTATTCTAAGTACCTACCTACTTAAAGTTTCGAAAACGTTACCGTTAATAGCGTAATTAAAGAATACCTGAAAACTTTGGTAACGTAACCACAGTAAGGTTAACCCGGATGCTCCGAATTTATTCGTGCGTGGGAATGATTTGATAACTTACCTATATGTAATAGAGCGAACGATGTCCCAAATTTAGTATCGTTATTTTTGATTGTGCTGACTAACGGTATGTGCGAGTTACGACAATTGCGACAGACTTGCTTAACTACATTCTCAACGACAATTCCACAAACTTATTTATTATTGAACATTCAACGATAGGATGAGACCTCAATTGACTTCTATTAAATACTCGTTAGTTTTAATGATTATAGAGTTTTAGAAGCTTATTATAGCGAACATTACTATCAGAAAGCGCACTATAACATGACCGAAAAATGTAAACGTCAGTTAGTAGATATTATATATTGAGTCATACGCTCAGTATATAACTATTTTAATGTTATTAGCAACACATGTATGCACTCTACTTTAATAAAGAATAATACCAGAAACTAATCAATACCACATGATTTAGTAACAAAATATTAGTAAAAATTATTTGAGGTTTTTAATGAATGCATAATTTTTTACATATTCTTTTAATGTGATTAGGTAAATGATTACTTATAATAACGACGACGACGGGGATCGGGGGGGGATGGGGGGGAGGGGGGGGGGGGGACGGGGGGCGACGGGATTGACGGGGAGAATTCGCATTCTCTCAGTCATCATCTTAACCCTGTGAAAACGAGTGCTGTAAAGGGCTCGAAACGTAGGATCATGGTGTTAATAAACGCGATTAATCCGTTCTAAAGTGTTTAATTTCAATACTTATAATAAATTTTAATTAACATTTAATTGGGGCTAGGTGATACTATTTTTAATTATGTAAGGGATATTTTGCTGTGAAGGTTAAACATGAAATTAGGTATAACCTACATTATATTTTATATATACACCACGTTATCTAACGCTCACTTTGGAGGCAAGCTAAAATAGTGATGTTTCTTAGACACGATTCATATTTATTAATCAGTCAAAATAAAACTATTTTTGTATGAATAATCTTGAGATAATTATTATATATTCATTGTAGATGCAAGTAATGAGTTATATTTGATGTCATTAGATGTTCTGTATCTATTTGATCGGATAGGAGGACGACAATTATTGAACAGTATAGAGACGACTTACTAGGTAATTTAGTACAAGCAGTTTAATGTCGGGGGTAAATTTGAATTATTTAGTAGTATCAGGTCCCGTTTTGTTAATAATAACGAGCAGTTTAAGTTTTTATAGTCAACTTCATAATTTTATTAATTCAGATTATCGAAACTGCCCCATCCCTTACTCCGAAAGTGAGCGTTAGATAAGGGTGTATTTATATACCATTTTAACAGCGTATTCCTGAGGTTAAAAGACAAAAAAATTCATTTGATTTTTGGTCATTTTGGCCAAAAAAAACAAAATAAATCCTTTTTCTTCTTCTTTTTTTAATCCTTTGATACATGGTAAGTAAATTTCATTTAAAAAAGGCCAACTTAAAATACAAAAAAAACCGTTTTTTTTGGTAGTTTTGCAAAGACATCACAGTGTAACTTTGAAGTATGTCAAAAATCATGCCTAGACTACCACATAGTAGCATTATCACATTCCAAAACGTGTTATTTACCGAGTGGCGGTAAAATTATGTTTATATAAAAATTGCAATTATCTCAGAAACTCGCCCTAATCCAATGCACTTAATATGACATTTTTGTTTCCTTTGACCTCAGGAATACGCTGTTAAAATCTCTCGCAATGCTCACGAGCACCGTGTATATGTTCTTGAACATATTATAGGTTCCAGACAGGTTATTCGTTTGATAGCGCCACCTAGCGTGACTTACGATAACCAAAACGCCCACTCGTTGCCTAGTATTACTGACTAGCCGATTTAAATTTCTACAATAGATCGGTACAATCGCTTCGGTGCATGTCTGCTTAATAAATGGCCCCATGACTAGATGTCGCGCCTGTCTCTACATTTTTTATTTAATTATTAACTTGAAACTACACACGGTTCTTTACATAATTGTTAACCTTGGTTTAAAGTCGTAAATAGGTACTAGTAAAAACTGATAGTCGAAAGATACGTTAGACAACATAAAATAAATATAGATACCTCTAACACACTACGAAATCTGCTTAAGAACGATCAATAACGCTGCGTAATGAATTATAAAAGTGAATAGTTAACAGGGAAATTATTTATAAATAAAACATTTATTTTCGAAATACCTATATACAGTAAGTGTAACTTATCTAACGACTTACCTCTACCTACCTTAAATCTAGAGTAGGTCCTTGAGGATTATTTGTTAATTTGTAACTTTTTTAACCGCCTTTTCTAATAATACACCTACCTCTTCGTCGCTTGCGTCTCCTTTTACGAAGCTTTGTTCCCTTTATTTTAGGTTTAACTACATAGTTAATATTTACAGTTTCTTCAAGGACTCCCGACTTTGCAGTCCTTGCAAGTTCGCATATCTTTTCAAATACACACAGCACTAAACCAATCATATTCACTGTTTGAAACTACACACACTTGCGTATCGTCTTCTTTTCCTTTTTTTTATTTCATAAACGGGTTTCGTTACTGAAAATTCAGTATTTACTAAAGCAGATTTTGTATAATTTTCTCCATATACTTCTGAGTTCCACATAACCTTCGCGGATCACAAACACAAAAAGACTGTAATGTTAACAGTTGGTTAAACACTCTGGAGATTATCCATGTACACTTGTTAAGAGTTTTTAATAGTTCTTATCTATAGGTTATCAGTATCATTCATAACACAAGTCGCCCGAGAGGCGAGCGAGTAACTGAGGCGATGCATCTCGTAATAGGTACATATCTCTAAGTAATAAACACTAGACCTTGACGTGATTTCTGTATAAGGATAAAAAAATACATACTTCAACACGGTCGAGCTAAAAGTGGTCCGAACAGGTAAAGCACCATCGCCTCATTTAAATAGCTCCCAAAATGTATTGTTTCTAGACTACAATCACACTAAAGTGTTTTTGTTATTATTTTAAGTTAAAGTTCTTCAATAAAGTGATTATTTTATCCAGTCCTTCACAATTCACCTTTGTTTTTTATCTATTTAGATAATTAATATACACATATGTGTACACTCATCCACCCCAAAATATATGCAGTTACGGTTCGATATTTAACTCTAACTCCTGTAGCACTGTCTACATTATAGTTGCTTTAATAAAAGACAAGTCTTGAATGACTTTGTCAAAGGGTTTAGTCTGTATTGAGCAACTATAATGTGTTATTACATGAGCTTTATGCTACTGAAAATAAGGTATAAAATCAGTGGAACATCGAATTTATACTAAGTACCTATAGGGACCGGTAATCGGGGAGCTACGTATTGAGCCTGCTTTCTAGACGCACGCACGCGACGCACGTGTCTGAAGTGTTAAGTCTTACCCTTTCGTTATGAAATACAAAATAACCCGTTTATCAAACGCGTCAAGATTAAGAAATTTTCTACTTCATAGATCTAGATAAATTCTTGTGTTGTTGTTGAAATGTACTAATCTTCCATCTGCAACTTTTTTAAGGCGTCAAATCTTCTCTCTTCTTCCTAATATTTTCCCGGCTTTTAATGCGCCACATCGAATGAACCAATCTTAAGTGAAATAAGCAATTAAAATATTCTACAATTTGCATAGATATAGAATAAAATAACTGGAAACCCAATCAGACAAAAAAATTACGCCGTGTTGCAGTTGCAGCAATTATATTGTTTGGAACGTGACGTTTTGTTAAGTGCCAACACAGCCTATAAAGTTTTAACAGAGTTATTAATATTGTGTATTGATTGAATTTGACACTTAATGCTTAAATCAGTAAGCTCTTTTTCGTACGAAACACTAATCGCGTTTGTATCATCATCAATGCAAAACTGTTCGCTAACATCATTCTTACCAACATTTGTCTTTTAATAGGTCAATGACAGCTTTGTAACAATTTTGTGTTATGAGTACGTTAACCGAGAAGAACGAGAGAGCACGAGATTAATTCGCTCCATACCTAATTTAAGCCGTCATGCGAGGATCCAATTTGGCATTATCTTCACGCGCAAAGGATACCATATTTATGTTAATTAAAGGTGCAGTGGCACAGTGGCAGTCATGACGCACACCGGTGCCTGTATTAATTTCGTTTAATTAAATAAAATTATCACGCAATATAAAGGAGGTCATCTTGTATATTTTGTCTTTATACTAATCCTCCTCTCCCTAAATCCTCTTGATTAGTCCGATTAGTGATATTAAAGATCTCTAGAAAGTGCTCTAGCGCACAGTTTACGCTTACATAATATTTAAGTAACACTCGTAGTACTTTAGGTATATTATTACCGGATTCCGAAAACTATAATATTACCCAAAGAGGTACATTTAAATATGTCTTAACAATTCCGTTTTTTTTAAAGTTCCCCGTATTGTGAAGTTCTATTTCGGTTTCTTTCGAAAATATTATTTTATTTCAAAATATGTGTTACGCGTGTAACGTAAAGTTTAGTAATCAATGCATAATATTTGTTTCTATTTCCGTACGGGTAATTAGGTACTGTATATTGTATTTTCATGTACCTATCTGCCTAAACTGAACCTAAACTAAATCGCGTTAAGTCGTCATGGTAAGGCCCTTGGGTCCGCGTAGAAGTAATTAAAGCTTTCAATCCCGTTTTCCGTCTTTTTGGGGTTGAATAAAAAAAAACTTGTTTGCAGAGTCTCACAACATTTTAGCACAATCTATTCTTGACGGTCCAAGTTCTTCGATGGTTTAGACTGTATACTATGCACAGTCTGGTAGAACCAGTAAAATGTATAATTGTATATCGCCATACACAGCTTCTTACATTCTGCCAGGCTTGGCCATATATCTAAATTATTATAGGTATCTGGCTTCTACCATAACTCTCAATCTGAATTTTTATCTTTTTTATGGCCCGTTTAAACATCAAGTACAAATTTAATTTGTAATAAATCTTAGTCTTAATATATTTACAATATGGTGTAAATGTAAGAATTTAGTAACTTACCCAGCATCCTATTGACTTCCCCTTTTTCAGTCATCGTCGTCAATCCCTTTCATGGTTCGATACCTGTGAAACAAAAACCGTTTAATAACGTAACTAACATAAGAACTACTACTGTACACACAAATTCCTATAAATAATTTTATAAATTCCGAAATATTTAGGCTAAGTAAACGATTAGTCATAAACAGGATTGAGTATACAATCTTTACCTAAATCTATGGTTCCGGACTTCAAAGTACAAGCACAACACAATCACAGTTGGCACTAACTCTTCACGAAACTGTAACAGTAATTTACAAAGAACATTTCAAGGTCAACGTTTAAAACATAACACACTTCGCGTAAAAACTATACATGATTTTAGTTAAAACAGGAAATATTGTAAAGATTTTTCATTTTGCGATAGAGCCATCTCTGCGAGGGTTGGAAGGCTGCCGCGCGGAAATGCACGAAGCGCCCCGACTGGAGCCGAATGCAAATATCACCCAGGGTCGCACTTGGAAAATTGTTTGAAGTATTATTTTAATTTTTCTTTTTAACGCGTTTGGTGACAGTACGTCGACAGGCGGGGTAATTGTAGGCTTAACGGACGATCCTTAACTGTGCCACTGTTAGCGAACGAGTTAAGGATGACTCACACTAGGACGGTACGGGACGATTTGTCAATTTCTCTTGAAATAATCAAGTGATAGCTCAGAGCCCTCGGATGTCACGTGACTTTTTTTTTTATCGAAACTGACAGATCGTCACTATAATGATCAAGATAAAATTACTACTATTATGGGTGAACATAATATAAAAATAATTAAGAAAAGCAAGTTAGCTATGCACTTAGGTTTTCCGTTTATCTATAATTTCGTTCACAAAAACTTCACAATTTTTTGTTTAAAAATCACAGGTACATTTTACAAACATTTTATAAATAGAACAAGTGAACGACAAATTCCAGTGCCAATGACTTAAAAAGCCAGTCGAATTTAAAAGCAGAGTACAGAATATTTTATGTTTCAGAATTCGTCCCCGTTTTAGTAAGTACTACTGCAGTGGGGTCGTTCGCCATGTTTTCCACGCATGCGCCTTCTTTTTCATGCACGGGGTAATCACTAGGCATGGTGTTACGTCGCTCGAGTGTTGCCAGCGTCAATATAAAAAGAAAAAAAAGAAAACAATAAATTAAGGTACTGTGACGCATTTAATTAATTTATTATTTTTTATTTGAGTATTTGCTGTAAATAATTAAAAGATTTAATAAGACAAAAATGACTGCGTGCGCATGGTATGACGCCGGCCTAGAGGAAGTGCATTGACAGCGATGCAAGGATCGATATCGTGACGTCACTCCATTGAGAGCAGGTCGTCTGTACTTATACACATGGTGTTTTATCAACCTCTTAGCCATATTCAACTTTAACATTCTGATTTTTATACCTACTCTTGAAATAATGTCTATATCGGAAAGTACTGAATTAGAAATGTCTACAGAGTGTAAATATGTAGGTGCCTCCTAGAAATGGTGAATTACTGTAAACTATTTGTTAGTTAATTTTATTTTTATTATTTTCTTAATAGTGTAACAAACGAGATAGGTATTCAACTAAAAAAAAAAAAAAAAGGTAGGGAATAAATTATTTCTTCTAATGTTAATGTATATGTAATGTAAATGTACTTTTCTAACATTCTATATGTAACCCAGTCTTTTAAACCTAAAATAATGTTTAGTTTCACATAAATCTATGAAACGTTATACAAGAGCACCTGGCTGCCAGCATCCACTTTGGTTTAAAAACTTAATCCTCGGTTACCCTAGATTGCCAACTTTGCTCTTAGGCTACTGCAGGCGTTTACTTCCTCGTTGAAACAATAAGGTATTTGCTAGTGTAAGTATGCATATTAAGTGGTGTAAGTACTCCGATTTCCCCGAATATTTTTTACATCATTTCATCATAAAATTATCCCTTAGGTATAATTTAATTGGCATACCTGCCTACCAACGTTTACCTAACTCACGTTTACCATAAATGGTTTCATTTGTTATAAGTGTTATAACTTAGGTTAGAAGTAGTAGTAGGCCTTGTCATCCATGTGAGATGTTTTAAGCAGCATCCTGGGAATGACACTTACGTTTGTGGCTGCAAAGCCCTATGCGGAAGAGGATCCCTTAGATTAGTACCTATGTCAAATAAAAATATGCGAAAAATATTCACGCAAAACGTTGTAGGTCTATGTTGTCGTTTTGTGATTCGGCCAAATGGAAAATGTATGGGGGAAATATGGGGAAAGTTGTTTGGGAAGTATTAAGTTGTCATACAATTTTCGGCTGCAATCTATAGGCAGTTTTTAGGGTTCCGTACCTCAAAAGGAAAAAACGGAACCCTTATAGGATCACTTTGTTGTCCGTCCGTCCGTCCGTCTGTCCGTGAAGACCCTTTATCTCGGGAGTGCGTGGAGGTATCGAGTTTAAATTTAAACTATATACTAAGGTCCATGGTCCCTTGAAACCGTATTCCGCGTTTTCCGAAATTCATTCCCTGAGGGATAAAAAGAGGGGGTTGAAAGGCCGTCAAAACCCTTTATCTCGGGAGTGCGTAGAGGTATCGAGTTGAAATTTAAACAATATACTAAAGTCTACGGTCCCTTGAAACGGTATTCCGCGTTTTCCGAAATTCATCCCCTAACAGATAAGAAAGGGGGGTGAAAGTTTGTATGAGGTGTGGATCATTATTCAGGTTGTAGACTTAAAACTTCATTTATAGACTCTTTGAGAATCATTTTTATGATGTACGTGGGTGACTCACACTTGGCCGGTTTTTTTTTCTTTCTACGCAATTATAATCTATATATCTAATCTGTTGTTTTATACCCATTTCACGCAACTATTAGTAAAAAATTGACAAATTGAGTTCGAATAACTTAAAACGTAGGTAGGCCTTAGTCATGCAATTGGTTCTTAATTGACGTTAACAAATGCGCCGACATTGTATCTATTACTCTTATATATGTATGGTCGACAGCATGCCAATATAATATGTACCGTATGTCGGTTCATCAAGGACCAAATTCAAGTGGCCTTTTTGCATTTGTATATAAAGAGACATATCACAGTATTCACAGTACAAACTTGTAGTTCATTATTACATATAGGAGTATAGTTTAAATGGATGGCTTCAAGGCCATCCACCTGCCTCATAAGGATCCTCCATCTTTTAATGTAGATTGGTTCCAGGTAGGCACTTACCGCAACGACACACTACACATACATGCAAAAAAGTTTGATTGGCCAAGTTTAATAACAAGACAGTGAGTTTTTATTGTAGAATTCTAAATTCTAAATAAACATTATAATGTTCAATATTATGTTACTATTTTATAATTGGTTGTCATTTCATGCACTAAGTGCATTTATACCTATGTATGTATAGTGAATACAAGGAAATGGCAATATGTATTTGTTTAATGTGGCCATTGTATGATGCAGTTTTGGTGTAGGTAGTCACTGTTCTGTTATCGTGGGCTATAATTCTGCTTACCGTCAGATACGGCACCTAAGTTTAAGTACCTATAAGTACTATTTTTTAAATTAGTAGAATTGTAACGATTGCAACTAGGTACTCATGTCGGAGGCCAAGACTCGCTTTGGGTCGGTGCGCCAGTGAGTAAGTAAGTAAGTAGAACTGTGCCACACCTAAACTAATATCTACTAGATATATCCGATTTGAAATTGTTTATTTTTTGCCATCTGTCTTAAAAGTTCAGGACGTCTGAATGAGTAGGTATTGAAGAAGTGGACTGTTTAATTAATTACAAGTGCCTATAATATTCGTATCTAGCCAATGTATTTTTTTTTATTCAAACGGCTTTAAGATGTCACTGGCACGTTGCAATGTACCTATGTTAGATGTGGTTTGCGTATTTTATAGTTAAGTTATGTTACGTGTTTAGGCGTGGTTAATTACTAATTACCAGTAGGTAAAGTACATCAGTGAACTATTAGGCGGCACAACTTATCACATTTGTATTATCATGTTACCACTACCTGATAAGATAGAAGATAGTAGATAAGTATTAAATTAAAACTGAAAACAGTAGATATCATCATCATCATCATCATCATTTCAGCCGAAAGACGTCCACTGCTGGACATAGGCCTCCCCCAAAGATTTCCACAATGACCGGTCCTGCGCCACCCGCATCCAGCGGACTCCTGCGACCTTCACCAGGTCATCAGTCCACCTTGCGGGGGGCCTACCCACGCTGCGCCTTCCGGTACGCGGTCGCCACTCGAGAACCTTTCCGCCCCAACGGCCATCGGTTCTACGTGCAATGTGCCCCGCCCACTGCCACTTAAGTTTAGCGATTCGGAGAGCTATATCGGTTACTTTAGTTCTGCTGCGGATGGTCTCATTTCTGATACGATCTCGCAGAGAGACTCCTAGCATAGCTCTCTCCATTGCCCTTTGAGTGACTTTGAGCCTTCTTATGAGGCCCATTGTAAGCGACCACGTTTCAGTACCGTATGTCATCACTGGCAACACACACTGATCAAAGACTTTCGTCTTCAGACACTGCGGAATATTGGACGAAAAGATGTGTCGCAGCTTCCCGAACGCTGCCCAACCGAGTCGGATTCGACGATTAACCTCTTAAGAGGTTAGTAGATATCACTTCACTTTTATTACAAACTGAAAACCTTTGAAAATGCACGAAAACGGTCCGAAGCAACGAATGATTCAAGCGAACTAACTCGTTAAGGATATGTATTTAGCAAGACTGTATTTTCTTAGCTCTGAAGGAAACTAAACCTTAGTGCACCTAAATAGATTCCAGTTTAAAATATATGACCTACGGCTGAAACGAAGTCATTCAAGCTTGTTCCACCGAAACGTGAACAGATAGCATTAATTAACGTTGCCGAATACTGTTTATACTTAGAAATAGATTAAATTGCAGAATATATGATGTCTGTAAAAAATTCACATGCCGGTAGGCATAGCGGTGTGTTGTTATACACAATGTCAGAAATGCCAACGTATCATATGTTATCCTATGTAATGTGCAAACATAACGTTTTAGGTTATAAAACGAAAATGATTTTAGATTGAGTTGTATTTTTCTTATATCGTTCCCACTAGGTACAAGGCACAAGTTCACGTATGTTATCATTTCCTAATACGGTTATCCAGAACTAAAAACGAATTAAACTGTTATCTGTGTAGGTAAGCTCATGAATGCACTATGCACACATTATGCAGTTAGAAGTGTTAAATAATTAATAATTACACACACAACGAACTTGCAGTATGTTGCTACCGCGCACCGCAGCGCGCGCGAACGATTCTCTACTGTGTTATTTTAGAGCTGGCTCTTGCTTCGACCATGAACATCATCGCAGAGGTGTAGCACTTAGGTATTCATATAGCAACTAGCGCCGGACAATGTCGTTCATTGACTGCGTTGCCTAATTCAAATCAGCCATTAGGTACCTAGTTTTTAAACAAAAGCGTAACGAATCGGCTTATACACTTTGAAGAGAAATTTAGGCTTCAAAGAAGGCTCGTGATATATGATGACTTGATGACTGATGAGTTGACGACCATATGGTTTGTCTCAGTCTAAAGCGGGGATAAAATCTCCTTAAGGTATACTTAAAGAACTATCGAAAATAAATTTTAAATTGCACCCTTTGATCTAAAAAAGTAATTTTTTTTTCATACACGGAAAAGAAACTAGAAGCATTCAACTCAGTCTGAGAGTTCTCAACATGCACGTTATTCTCAATTGTTTAAAAATTACCTACACAAAATGACCTACATTTTTGTTAAGGAAATGCACTGCTCGAAGCGACGTTAAATGCTAATATCAACAGCAATTATCATTTGCTTATCATCGTGAGTACAATACAGAGGAGACAGTACCCGTGGTGTTAATCACGTAGGACATTTGAGAAAAATAAAACTTGTTGAAATACTATTAGCTAGCCACCCAAATTTTACAAATAAGGTTTTTGTGACATCGACTAAGTACTAAAATTCTTACCTTACCTAAACTAACCATCTTACAGAAGTTAACTGAACGCAAACTAGAGGTATAATCGAACGTAAGTGAACCCAATTGACCGGCAGTTACGCGACTTGGATATCCAGCTGATTCGCGTCCCGGCGCGTGTGAGACGCCGTTGTAATCCCGACCTCTGCACATCTCTATCTCTGACCACGTTTAAAAGCGCCTTGTCTCCGATCCTTAACAGACTGAATCTTATCAGTCCACATGTTAAAGCGGCGCCGTACTGGAAACCCGCGTTTATGTGTGTAGTGATGTGTTTATATAATTTATTTATCTGTTAACGCCAAATATTGTAGTATTAAGTAGTACAGTTTTAGGTGTGCAGTTTTAACTGTAAATAACCATGACGAATAAAGGTGAAGATGTCCACGAATTGGAAAAGTTGAGGTAAAAATACCAGTGCATATTAATTTAACATTACATAATAATTTATACACAATTAGAGCAATTGCTTTGAGCCTCCTTTCATGTAACTACATATCGATTTCTACTTCTAGGTTTTGTAGTATTCCGATACGATAATTGATACGACGAAACACTGAGTGATTACCATGATATCTATCAGTCCATGAAGTACGAGGATTTTTTCTCACAGATCAATAATCAGTTTTAGATATTATTCACGCACCAAGAAAATTCGACCAATAAAAAGGATTTCCAGGAATTAATACCCACTACCCATACGCTGGATATCGTTGTAATATCTTAACTAAGTCCTAAAGACGTGTCAACTGAGTTTTCACAATTCCAGGAGTTGAGCTTGACTTTTGAGAGCCAATTCACAAATGCCATTTTTATTTGTTTTTTTTTGCATATATGTACGGCGCATCATCTAATACGTCTCTTAAAATAACTTTGAGGTTTCTTGAGCAAGAATTTGATTAGTCGAATATTTAGGTATGTATATCGTCGCCTAGTATCGATCTGTGTAAGATTGTTTCCTAAATATTTGTTTATTTACTAAAATTATCGCTCTGATGTCTAAAAACGTGTGACGTGGTTTTGTTTTATTTTCGCTGTACCACTAAACCTTTTCCGTCTGACGTCCCATTTTCGAGCTGGACGCAAAAAACTGAAACATTATCGTTAGGCAGTTACTTGGCTCTCAAAAGTCAAGCTAAACTCCTGGAATTGTGCAAACTCGGTTGGCACGTTTTATTAAAACGATATCCAACTTGCTTGGAATTAGTTCCTGGTAATTATCTAATTTTCTTGGTCTACAAAAACTATGTCAACATATAGAACTCGCCAAGTGCGAGTGGGAATCGCCCACCGAGGGTTCCGCACAAAGGATGCTGGGCCATTTTTGACCTTAAAATACTGGTGTCACGTAACTCTAAGTGTGCCGCAATTATACAGTTTTAGGATTTTTTCCTGTAAGTACTTGTGCTACAAGCTCTTGCTTTTTGCCAAATTTCGTGATTCAAGGTCAACGGGAAGTGCCCTATACGTTTTGATTCCCATTGCAAATGTATGGGAAATGCGACCGTATCTTTTGATTGCGTTGCGTAGAGGTTTGGTTTTTCACACCTTCAAGAGACCGCAGACCACAGGTCTTATGTGGTATTATTTTCAACTTGCTATCTCTACGCGTTCTCAAGATAAAGGGTCTTGGCAGACAGACGGACGGACGGACGGACAACAAAGTGATCTTATAAGGGTTCCGTTTTTCCGTTTGAGGTACGGAACCCTAAAATAAAAATAAAAGTCCAGTGAATGACACTGAAAATTCTTAATTCATGTTTATTTGATTTCAGCCCAAGTGGCGAAAAAAAAGCAGAAATTCGTAGAAAAGAAGAGACCAAAGAAGCAGAGTCACACAAATGGAAATTCATTATGGAACCAGTCCTTATTGGCGCTATGGTGGCTATAAACCTATCGCAGACCTCGCTGCAGATCTTGTACCTGCGGACAGCTTGCACAGTCGATCTAAACATCGCTCCAGAAATATGTGATAAAGGCGATGGAGAGGACTTTAGAAACGCGGAGGTAAACAATTGGTAGATAGTGTAATTATCATCATGGATCATGCGATAATGTTTAGGTACATATATAGTGATGCATAATGATCCATTCTGAATCGATTCTTTTTAAGTACGAGTAGGTATAATAATAATATATCTGATAATATAGAATGTAGTTGACCTTTCGGGCGAATTAAAGGCACTTTGACTTTTTCCGTCTAATTACGACTACACGTTTGGTTATTACACTGGACCTGATTCATAAAGGACATCAGGTCAGGTCTGAACATCAGTCTAGTAAAACTTTAACCAGCCATGTTCATTTTCCAGGCAGCAAGTCAGATGGTCATTTCACAAGTCAACGTTAGTCGAAGTTTTGTGGGAGCGATGATATCCACCGTAGTATTGTTATTCGTCGGGCCATGGAGTGACTGCAGTGGCAGGAGGAAGCCTATCATCATTCTTCCTCTAGCGGGCATGTGCGTGATGTCGATATGCACAATTCTTATTTGTATCTTCCCAGGGTTCAATGCAACGCAAACTCTGTACGCAGTGCAGATACCAATGTCTCTGGGAGGAAATTTTGGTCTCATGCTGGCAGGCGCTTTTAGCCATATCGGAGATGTAAGTAAAGACATTCGTAACTTCTACATAATTTGTATTTAGTTACTTTTAGAGCAATTTTTCAATGGCTTACCTGCTACATCATTTCAAATTCCAACATATGTTATGTGTTTACTAATTTTACGATGAGTAGAGCGCTTAAACGGATCAGTAAAATTTTTACCCCTGTTGTAAATATTTTAATTATTTTTCACGTGCCAGCGCGGGCAAATAATTCTAATTATGTACTTTAAAGCCCGTAGTGACTAATTTCTCCCCGTATTCCAGCTGTGCCACGCAACAGGTCGGGACGTCACCCGCACGATGGGCACCCACCGCGCGGCCATACAAATAGCGCACGTCATGGGCGCCGTGAGCGGCCCGCTGCTCTACCGCCAACTCGGATTCTACGGTGTGTTTCCCATTGCATTATTACTGCAGGTACTTACCCTGATTATTTAGTGTAAAACCAAACACAACTATTTACTTTATGAAACTAATTAAATATATGTACCCGGGTTTTTTTCTTATTGAAAAGAAAATGACAAATGATAATCCAGCCTATATATATATATATATATTTAATCCCTTTGTTCCTTAATCTGGCGCGTACGAGTATTTTTAACTAATTTTTTTATTGACATGATCGAACCTATGTCAAGGACTCATGCATACTTAACAGGGTACAAGTTATCCCCCCATATATAAGTCTGTCGCGCCGAAGTTACTACAGAAAACTCCTCTTGGCTTCGCCTAATATTCGTACGTAAGTAGCGAAAAAAAGTACCAGGGTTTGGGTTCGCCGACTGTGTGTCGCACGTCTTTTTGATGAGACAACACTTATTTAAAATAAATAATAAATTATATACTACTTACAAGAACCCGTGCAAGCCCTTCTTGATTAAGTGTGAGCGCTATGCTTACGATAAATATTTTCATCACAACTTCTTACGCGGGTCCATAATTTAGAAATTTTTAATTCCAGCTTTCCTCCTTGATATACGTGATAGTGTTCGTGAAAGACGTTAACGTGAACAAAGAAAACAAGGTGTCCATGGTCAACTGGCGGCTGCCCTTCCAGGCCATCGCATGCATTGTGCGGAGCCGACAGGACTTCCGAAGGACCATCATTTCCCTCATGCTGCTAGTGGCCCTGTCGGACAGACTGCTGTTGTCTAGTAAGTTTGATTAATGAGCGAGAGAACATGAAGGTGTTTTAGATACCTACCTGCTTACACTAGCACTGGCTGGCCTTCCGGATCACCAAAATAAAATGCTTCCCGATGCTGCTGCCGATCCATATTGGATAAACTTCATAATAGTGTGAATTAAGAACGTGGATATGGAGCCGTATTACTCGAACAGAAATGCCAGTGTTTTAGAAGACAAACAATAAGAATCAATTTCGTTAAATTAAAAAACCTAAATCACGAACCCCTTGGATGCTCTAAATGTCCCCCAAATGCGAAATCCTTTGAGTTTAAGTAGTTTCATGATGATGATGGCAAGAGACCTGATGGGGTGTCCTTGGTTCCTTGGAGTTTGGGACGGATGCTAGTGTGGGATGCTACCTGTGTAAACACGCTGGCGCCGTCCCATCTCCAACGAACTAATGTAAAAGCGGGCGGAGCGGCTGAATGCGCCGAAATTTTAAAACGTAATAAATATAAGAGCCTGGGCAGAGAGTACCTTTTTGTACCATTCGGGGTCGAAACTCTTGGTCCATGGGGTCCCAGCGCACGCAAATTTTTCGTAGAAATCGCGAAACGTCTGGTTGATGTTACTGGTGACCGAAGAGCTGGTGGCTTCCTCGCACAACGTATCAGCATTGCGATACAACGAGGAAATGCCGCCAGCATCCTAGGTACAATGCCTCAAGGACCTACTTTAGATTTAAGGTAGGTAGAGGTAGGTAGTTAGGTAATTTACACTTACTGTATATATTTCGAGAATAAATGATTTACGAGTAGTTTCATTAGGAGTAGTTAGTTAGGTGATCTTTTTTTTTTATATAGTCATTCAGAGTGTCCCACTGCTGGGCAAAGGCCTCTCCCTTGGATCTCCATAGGAGATCATAATATTTTATAATTTTATTCCGGCCTTTCAAAATATCACGCGCACAAACGTAAACTCATTGAGTATTAAATTGTTCCCTTTTTTATTTCAGCCGAAGTCATGCTGGCCTTTTTGTACTACAGGAAAAAGTTCAACTGGGATGACATCACGTTTGGATTCTTCCTTGCCTATCGGAATATTATCAGTTTCCTAGGTATCTAATTATCGTGCTTTAAGGATGCCTCACACTAGAACGGGATGGGACGGGGCGGGACGGGGCCGGACGGGACGATCTGTCAGTTTCTATAGAAGACGTCACGTGACATCCGCTGGCTCCAAGCTATTACGTGATTATTTCTATATTTTCGACTTTATAGACGTGAGTAACCCGGTCTAAGTATATTAATATGTCTAATACTCACGGGAGTTTTCTATTTAAAATTATTTCTATAGAAGTTGACAGATCGTCCCGTCCCGCGCCGTCCCGTCCTAGTGTGAGCCATCCTTTAATATGAATAACTTTTACATTTTATAAAACTCGAATATGGAAAAAACTCAGCCGTGAAATAATATAATGTCAGATTCATCGGTTGACTGTCTAAGTGATTAGGCAAGCCGAAGTAGCCGAACCTACATAACTGACGATGTAGGTACCTATCAAGATTTGCCAATTAATTTTTAAACGCTTTTTAACCCCCGGGGGAAACATACCCCTATGTGTTATAAATATCACTTGTGTATCTGTGTGTATATCTAACGGCCTCCTAGCCTAGTCGGTAGTGACCCTGCCTACGAAGCAGGAGGTCCCGGGTTCGAATCCTGGTCAGGGCATTTATTTGTGTGTTTATCACGAATATTTGTTCCTGAGTTATGGATGTTTTCTATGTATTTAAGTATTTATATGTATCTATCTATTATATATATCGTCGCCTAGTACCCACATCACAAGCCTTATTGAGCTTACCGTGGGACTAGGTCGATTTGTGTAAAATTGTCCCACAATATTTATTTTATTTTTATTTTTATCTAATTGTGTTTGTCCCGCATCTTAGCTTCCGAACGGGTAAACCGATTTGAGTGCGTTTTTAGGGTTCCGTAGTCAAAATAGCAAAAACGGGACCCTTATAGTTTCGCGTGCAGTCCGTATGTCACATCTGTTGTACTCAGTAACTATAAAGCATATGGTAATGATATTACAGCTAGAGGTGTATATTGTGTGCCGCTATTTAATTTTGCCTATAAGTTGCGAATAAAAATTACTTTTGGGGATACATGTAGGTAACTAAAAGTAAAAAAAATTGCCAAATATCTGCTTGTGATACATCATCGGATAGGCCTTTGGAAATAACTTAAATGTTTCTTGAACAGAAATTTGATTAACCGAATATTTTCGAAAATAATCGCTCTAAATGTATGAAAAAGTGCCCCCCCTCCTCTAACATTTGAACGAGAGGTCCAGAATTTTTGAAAAAAATTATGATGATAGGATTAATTCTATATAAGACAAACTTAGCACGAAAATAATTTTGAACAAATTTGGTTAAGCAGTTTTTGAGTTATTTCCAAAAAACTATTTATTACAAAAGGACGTAAGTTGTTATGAAGGCACTTATTCCTTTTTGCTTGCACATTTTTTTAAATCGTGTAACGGTACGGAACCCTAATAACGCGTAGTCCGACACGCACTTGGCTGGTTTTTTTAAATCTAAGGCCTCGA
Source organism: Lathronympha strigana (assembly GCA_949128165.1). Taxonomy (NCBI): domain Eukaryota; kingdom Metazoa; phylum Arthropoda; class Insecta; order Lepidoptera; family Tortricidae; genus Lathronympha; species Lathronympha strigana. The sequence continues at coordinate 22,673,776 of OX421903.1, read as the reverse complement.
TTGTCGGGATGGTTCTTATATAGTAGAGTCCGACCAAAGTTTCGGTTTCGGTTTTGATTTCAGCCGATTTCGGCCAAAGGTTCGGTTTCGGCCAAAATCTAGCAGAACCTTTCGGCCGTGCCGAAACTTACAATATCGTACTTTCGGGTTGCGTTTGACTGACGATGACGTCGGGTGAGCTCGGCATGGCTGGCAATAAGACATCACTATGACAATGCTAAAATTTCAATCCGAGAAAAGTGAAGTTGGAGCATGGAGATATTTCATTATTCATATATCTGAATAAAACGGCTCACTGGCATTTTATTCAACGTTTTAATCACATTTCTCAAAGGTTCGGTTACGGCCAAAACAAGAATCAATACCGAACCTTCGGTATCGAATTCGGTTTCGGCAAAAAAACACGTTTCGGTCTTAGCTTTAGTTAACATATTTATATGTTTGGTGGATATATTTAGGAGCAGTCGTCTCCAATACATTCAGGAACTAATCGCAGACTTTCAACCAATATTAAAATGTCCTCAATTTTTTGAATTGTTAACCACTCAATAACCCGTCAAAGGGAAATATTAACGAACCGCGGTAATATTAACGTTGTTGGTCCAAATCAATGTTGTGTTTACTGCAGGAACCATGTTAATCCTGACACTGCTGAAGAGTCGACTGCGGTTGTCTGATGAGGCGGTGGGCGCGCTGAGCTGCCTGTCCTACCTACTGGCCACGGCTGGCCTTATCGCTGCTAAATACACTTACATCGTCTTCTTACGTAAGTAGTTATTTGTTTACTGTTTATAATGTGGACCATACACGTACACACATGTCAACCAATAGGAACCCTAGACCACTGCAGTACTATGTCATAGTGACGCTATAAATCAGATTGTAAGAAATCTCTTCCTGTTTGTCATTTTGACATGGTTCTAGAGTGGCCTAGGGTTTCAATTGGTTGACTGTACACAAAGCAGAAAGCCAAAATTAAATTAAGGTAATTTCGTATTATAACAAATGTAGTCGATTACCTACTCATTTAAGTGTATTTTCTCTTTTCGCAACATAAATGAAAATAAGTAAGTCAATTGGTAATTAAGCTTCCAAGGGATACTGTTTCAGAATTTCACTAATTGTACTTATGTGTTGATTTCAGTTTCATTGGTGGGAATCATAAGCCAGGGCTCACAAGTCGTGCAAAGACCGATATTGAACAAACAAATTTTACCAACCGAACAAGGTGAGTATAAATATCCACGTGGTACCCTTAACCAGTCTTTACCTTCGATATTACTGCACATGCAAATCGTGATATTACTTACTGAAGTTAGGTTAGGTTAGAGGTACAATTTATCGATAGTACCCATTTTATGATTTTTTTTCTTTTTTTATACTACGACGGTGACAAACAAGCATACGGCCCGCCTGATGGTAAGCGGTCACCGTAGCCTACGGACGCCTGCAACTTCAGGGTAGTCACATGCGCGTTGCCGACTCTTAAAAAAAAAGGAGGATTCGCTGTGTTGACATCGACAGCTAAAGGGGAAGCTTTGCTCCGTGGGTCCCCTGCTGTCAAGACAGTGAATCCTCTTGGAGCTCTGGCGACCTTACTCACCAACAGAAACACAACACTATGAGTAGGGTCTAGTGTTATTAAACTGCGGTTTTCTGTAAGGTGGAGGTACTTACCCAGATGGGCTCTGCTCTAGATTTGAGCGAGACGACATTCGTTGTGCTGTGCCCTACCACACTAAACGATATGCATCCGCTGTGCCCATACCTCTCTTACTTTACTTTGTTACTTTGTAATATTAAAGCAATTCGTATATTTTTTACTTTCAGGTAAAATCTACAGCGTTCTGGGAGTCCTCGAATCGGCGACGCTTATCGTAGCGTCTCCCTTTTATGCGTACTTATACAGCAGAACTGTCAACAGCATGACCGATGCATGGTTGTTTCCTTGCCTCGCCTTAGCCGTTATTCAAGCGTTATCATTCCTTGTCACTAGGAAACTAGTACAAAAAAGCAACTATCAAGTTCCACCGGCACCTCCAGAGAAACAAATAGTTGTGCCACAAACGCCTCTAGACGATAATTTTCAATTTGGAAGTTGGGATACTGAGAAGGGACAAAACAAAAAAGAAGAATTGAAGCATTAAAGTAATTTTCAATACAGTTGCTCAAAAAGTGCCCTTTTTTGGCTGTTTTGCGTGCGCAAAGTTTGTTTTTGCGAACTAGTGCTTTTTACTTTTCCAATCTTTTTAAATTTAGTTGTGTTCCAATTCATGACTGCTTACCGAAGAGTATTATTGTTCGTTAACTTTACCGAGCCGTAATAAAACTAAATACCCACTATTAACGCAATAATATTAAAGATATTGATATTTTATATTTCAATAATTATTTCTTCATCATACTAATGATCATTCAGTAAAAATATTAACATTGAAAACAGTTCTTATAAATCTGTGTGTATGAAACGGAACAGAGCTTACGAAACGTCAGTCAATTTTTTTATTTTTTAAAAGGTTATGGCCTGGATACTAGTCCTTTAAGCGAACGTCAGTCAAAGTAGAAGCGTTTTTCAATCAGGTAAACATGTTCGAAGGGCCTCTAAGACATGACGATACGATTTGTCACATGCGAGAAATAATTATTATGAGATTGAAAATGAGAAAGTAAAGAAGATAAGATAAACATTTTGAAGATGTTCTTAATTTATCAACTGTATTACAATCGTGTCACGGAAATAATAAAAAAACTTTAAATTCGTTCTTATGTATTTTAATTTTTTCGCATCTGTATTGAAAAACGTCGTTCGATTCACGTGTGGATATGTCATTTTTCACTTGTCCCGAGTATTGCCACTCGCCTACGGCTCGTGGCAAGATACCTCGGGACTCGTGAGGTAATGACATACTTTCCACACTAGCATCGAAATGTACTATTTTCCCCTCACTAGCTCGGAAAGCGCTGTTTTGTCCTTTAAAACTAGCGTGGAAAACGCATTTTATCCACATGTGGGGCAAAGTAATCTAATTCCTATCACTTACCACCAGTCCAGTATAAGTGAGTCCTATATGCCCATAGTAAATATGCGCAATCGGAGGTCACACCTTTAATTGGACATGTGATCATGTCTTATCCCGCACTTGCTGTTGGCAATATCTAAGTTCCAGGAGCGTACCTACTCTATGAAAAATTTTGAAATTGATTTTTGATGGTTTTTTCAAGATAACTTACATGTGGATAAGATTTATAATTGTATTTAGTCTGTATTTTCCTCGCAATAGTGAGGGGAAAAATGTTGTATTACACTCGGCGGCAAAGTTTGTTCAACTCTCGTGCCTTGAGACCCTCGTAAAGCTCAAGATTCCAGTTATAAGCCCGAGAGTTAAACAACAACTTTGCCCCCTTGTATAATAAATAACTATTAATATGCAGGGTGTAACAAAAGTCCCGAACGATACTTCAACAGCTGGTAAGGTCAATGACCCTGAGTACGATCCAAGTGAAAAAAAATCGAAATTTGAAAAAAAAAAATTTTTTACTTTGTATAGAGATAGCACCCTTCTCGATCAGCTGTTCCATACAAAGTAAAAAAATCGCATTTTGTTTTGTTTTTTTACTTACATCGTACTCAGGGTCATTGACCTTATGAGCTGTTGAAGTATCATTCGGGACTTTTGTTACATTCTGTATTATCCGAAATAAAATGATTTCAATATTGTATATTAACAAAAAAACAAATTTACTATACAAAAAAATTACTTAAGATTATGAAATGAAATAAATGTGTTTTTACTGAGATATTAAACATTTATTTTCAAAACTAAAGTAGGTCCTTGAGGCATTGTACCTAGGATGCTGGCGGCATTTCCTCGTTGTATCGCAATGCTGATACGTTGTGCGAGGAAGCCACCAGCTCTTCGGTCACCAGTAACATCAACCAGACGTTTCGCGATTTCTACGAAAAACTTGCGTGCGCTGGGACCCCATGGACCAAGAGTTTCGACCCCGAATGGTACAAAAAGGTACTCTCTGCCCAGGCCCTTTTATTATTACGTTTTAAAATTTCGGCGCATTCAGCCGCTCCGCCCGCTTTTACATTAGTTCTTTGGAGATGGGACGGTGCCAGCGTGTCTACACAGGTAGCATCCCACACTAGCATCCGTCCCAAACTCCAAGGAACCAAGGACACCCCATCAGGTCTCTTGCCATCATCCCTGAAAATGCCAGTCGGCTCAAGGGGAGCAGGCACGTTGATGGTGGCAAGAGACCGACGGATTATGTCATTAAGAGACGCATGTCTCGAAAAACGGCCTGCACTTTTTTTACATCACAATCCATGGTGTCCCAGTCGGTCCACGTCTGTGCCACAAGGACATGAGTGTGGCGCACACACCGAAACCAGTCGCAAACCAGTCGCCAGTCTAAGGGAGGCCGGATCCAAGAAAGTACCAGTATTAGGCGAAGGATGGGCATGAAGCCAGTAACCATCAGCTTCCCGGGAACCGACCGCTAAAAGCCTCGCGTGATCTGGACCTGTAGAGTTATTTAAAAGAGTATTGTAAGTTAAATCGCAGTAAACATTATCCCAATTATTTCTTTTCGGCAGACGAAAAATCAACCTCCCATAGTAAAAGTGTCCGATAGTTTGACACAATTTGTATGGAGAATGGAGATGTCGATTTCGAATTTTTGTTTTCGAAGTTGGTCCCATGGAAAAAGTTGTTAGCAATCATGAGTAGAATCAGAATATATAATTTTGTATCACGTAAAAGATTACATCCTGTATATCTTTCTTGCTACACTAAGACTACAAACATATCTGCTATTTAAATCAACTATACAAAACAGAAGGAGAAAGGATAACATTGTCGATTGTACATTTTTCATTGCAAAATACGTTGTTCGCCTTATCTGCGTTCACTGCGTTAATCCTGTCCCGTTCTAGAGTCAGTCATCCTTTACAGCGAACGAACATATCCATCTTCTACGATTGACAATAGCCTGGTCAATGAGTGCTCAAAAAGGGGGTCTAAGTAGAATGGTGGAAAGCATAATGTATGAGACTACGGGATGTTGTTAAGAATAGTTAGGAGACAAACATACTAAAAGTCCTTGCCCTTCGAACCTAAGCCCGAGGAGGGGGGATAAAGAAGGTCCCAATTTTTTGGTTTTTCGAGTACATCTCGAAAATGACGTGTCATACGAAATTTTGGTCCAAGGTTTTGGCCGAAATTACGTGATTTTTAAGCGTTTCAATTTAGATTCTTGTCTGAAAATTACGAACTGGGAATGTTTCTTTTTAATCAAAACAACATTTAATATCATAAATCAAATCAATGGGGTTCACAATTATCGGACTAGGTACCTACGCAAAAGCATTTCAGGCCGGAAACTAAATGCTTGAAAGTAATCACCAAAATCCACGCACCGCTATTCAAAATTAAGGACTTCTCTTTATTTCTCATGGATCCGATCATCAGTGAAACAAAATCGAATGAAATCACATCGGGGAACCTCTCGAGCAAACAAAAGAAAAAATCTAATAATTCGTTTGTTTGTGTCCCTCAAAATCATTAATTCCCTGAAACTATTAACCTGCTTATTCACGTTTTTATTTTCCACCCTGGCATCAAAATGTGAATAAATTAAAAATTTGATTTTGTTGAATTTCGTGCTGTTTCAAACAATAAACATCTGACTCAATCCTAATCTAAAACCTAGATCGCAAAGTCAGTGTGATTGATCTATTTGATAGGGTGTGTCGACATGTATTTTTTTCTAGGGGTATTACATTTTTATGTGGCAATCAATATCAGATCAGTGCGATGACTTTTTAGATTGCATGATATGCTAAACAATTGTGAAAAACCGAGATTTTCTAGGACAGAACAGGTTGTACCTACCTATACTTTACGCAACCTGGAATTACAATGCTTGGTTGTCTCAGCCTACATTCGTCCTACTGCTAGGAACAGGCCTCCTCAGGAGAATGTGTAGAACCGTATTAACAGTTTATTTATTAAATATCTTTAAATTTCATACTATCTCGCTCGAGTCACTTGGCAACACCAAAAATATATTTCTTAAACGATTTATCATGCCGACCTTCTATTTTTAGACGGATTGTAGAGTGATGTAAGTAATAGATTGTTAAATGATTGCTTATCAGACTATATTTATTCTAAATATAGCAAAATGCTCAGTCAAAGATTTACTATCACAGCATAAAGGAAGTGGGTGATCCGATAAACATGTCCAATTGCGCATTTTAAGCCGATAACGCATCCGTATAAATACTAGCGGCAATTTGTTTTTGTCACAACATCGGTCCAGAGTCAGTACATCAAGCAACTCCAGTAAGCATCGTTGCCACAATCGACATTCTGCGACACTTCTTTAATAAAAAATCATGTAAGTACCTGTTTAATTCAGTTATATTGTACATTTTTAAGTATTGTATTAAAATACCAAAATCCTTAAAAATTTACATCATTTATACTAGGTAGGTACTTAGTATGTTAATCCATACCAATATTTAAATTCATCACTTAATAACTATCTCATTTATAAATTCCCAGAATGCAGCGTAACGGATTCAATCCCTGCTTCGTCGGCGGTTTCACCGAGCCCAACCCAACGCCCCACCCAGCTGCTCACTTCGGTGGCGGCAGGCCGGTGCAATACGGGCCGTGCTTTGGGGTCCCGGTGCCACAGCCCATGTTCCAGCCTGGCTCGTGCTTCCTGCCCGCCACGGCTCTCCGCCGGCCTGTGCCCGCCCCGAACAACTGCAACACGACGCCGCGCCGTTACGATCCCTGCTTTCATTAATCGCTTCGACAAACGTTAGAACTACTAAATGTAGAGCATACTTTGAATTTGACGGTGACAAGGTGCGACGAATCTCGATATGATTACTTTTTAGGGTTCCGTAGTCAACTAGGAAACCTTATTAAGATTTAGTGGAACTTTATTTTAGATATAAATAACTACTTACTCGTAATAATTATTTGATAAGTATGTGTAAGTTTGTGTGATGTAAATCAGTTTAAATAAATACAAATAAGTGTAAATACAAATGTATATTTTTTACTTAATGATTATATTAACCAAATCCTAAGCCACGATTTGCCTACTTTACTTGAATAGGCATGTGCCTATTCAAGTAAAGTAGGCGTGCATATGTATGCAGACACACTTTAGTGTTATATTTTTGGTCGTTATTACCTAACCTACCTACATAGTTTGCACCTAACATAGCCAAAATGCAGTTAAAATGTAACACTATTTATACAACTTAACATAAACAATGTTTGTGAATATACTATATTTTATTCCTCGCATCTTAAGTACATTCGAGTACCGGGTGGTACCCACTTGATATGAAAGGATAAAGAATCCATAGTCTTTCTAGGCTCATAAAATCGTTTAGATACGATATTAAACATTCAGCTGAATGAGCCTTCCTGCACGCCTACCACGAACATCGAAAATTGGTAATGACGGTAAAACCTCTTTGTCACTCCAATATGCAAGTGTGACAGAAATGGAGACGCAAATCCGCAATAGTTCGATTTTCTTAGAATAGGCCCTGGTCTCAGGCGTCCCTCCCTACTCGATTCGGGGGTTTAGGAATTCGCAAAATTTCCAGTGTAGCTTTTGTCGTCAGTCGGCCTTTTTAGCATCCACTCATAGCACATCACGTCTCATAGGACATATTTTAAGAGCTTTTCCCACACACTGAGATTGCGTGCTTTGAGGATGCTAAAAATGCTTTTAACACATTGAGCGCCGGGAACCCGCTAGGGGAGTACTCTGTGGGTGGTCGTTTTCCGCTACAAAGCGGGAAAACCACGGAATCGGCTACGAGCGTAGCGCGTAGCACTCACTGGCACTCAATGTGATAAAATTGCCTGCCTGGGCAAAGGCTGTTTACTGCGATTTACGGTAGAGATTACTCAAAGCTTTTGGCAGTCGGCTACCATTTTGTACCATTTGGGGTTTTGTACCGCGCAAGTTTTTTGTAGAAATCTTGAAATCTTTGACCGAAGAGCCGGTGGCTTCCTTGCACAACGTACCAGCATTGCGTGCGATACAACAAGGAAATGGCGCCAGCACCGTAGGTACAATGCCTCAAGGGCGTGTTTTAGATCTAAGGTAGGTAGCTTGTAACTTACGGTATATTTTGTTTGTTATATATCTGAATTCGTTATTTGAAATAAATGGTTTTACTATAATATTTATTATAATTTATTTATTTGTTAATTAGTAAGATGTAAACAGAAGATACGACAGTATTAGCAGTGAGACCAAGTTGCAAATACTTTTGGATCGCGCAGTCCCTCGCGATTGTCAATCTCCTGCAACTCGTGGTAAAGTAAAAGCCATGGTAAGCACACTGGAAAAAGACAACTACAAAAATCAAAATTTGAAAATTTTCAGCATTTTCACTTTTACTCCAATTTATACGTAATTAGAGTAACAAAGAGAATTCCACGAAATTTCCAATTTCCGGATTGTTTTCGTGGTTAAAGCCCAATAGGTACCTATAGGATAATAAGCTCATTCTTGTGCCATTGGAGCTCAGCAGAACAAAAATGCATCTAGAGTTTAACGTTAGGACAATATCTATTAAATAACATGAAAAGTTACAATATCTCGGTTTGTTGCTAAAAATACATTTCTTGTAAGTACGATCTATCATGCCGACATTATATTTTTAGACAAATCGTATGGTGATGTAAGTAATTGATTGTTGAAATGTTGAATGGTTGCTTATCAGAGCATATGTGTAGGGTTCCGTAACAAAATGGTAAACAAGGTACGTTTATGGTATCTGAAAAAGAGCGGGGAAACATTTAAAAATTTTGATACTGGGTCATGTGGGGGGGATACTGGGTTTTTCAAACGATATTAGAAAAAGGTTTTATTTAATAAAAACAACATTTTAAAATTAAATTTGAAATATATGGTCGCTTTAGATTGTTTTTCGTTTACATTATATTAATGGTGTCTCTTGATTACAAATCTAAAAAAATCTCTTTTATTTTGATTTTTACTTCGAGTTGCAGTTGCAAGTAAAGGATGATTCACAGTAGTCCGTTCCGTTCCGATCCGATACGGGACGATCTGTCAGTTTCTATAGAAAGTATCACGTGATAGCTCGGAGCCCTCGGACGTCACGTGACTTTTTGTATAGAAACTGACAGATCGTCCCACAGTGTGAAATATGGCCTTACTTGCGGACATCCTCTTTTTATGTTTGAAATTAGTGCACCTAAGGTCAACGAAGAGGGTTATGAAACACCTATGTCGATAACTTACTTTAAAACGGAGATATAATTTATTTTATGAAAGGTCATTGACCTCTCGGAAAAATGTTTTTGTCTATTAATTACAAACGAGTCAAAATTATCCATATAAACCTAGTGTATATGATACGGTATTCAATAATATACTACGAGTTAAACCCACATGACTGTAATTGCGTAGGAATTGAAAAAAAATCGTAATTTGTATAATTAAATAAAATATATATAAAAAATTAAATATTTTACGGTCGCATTTATTTCCACTTGTAAAATTTGCTACATAGTTTTACCTTTAACCTGTAAAAATCCTGAATCTATATCTTGCGAGACTTTGGAGATATCCCATTTCTATGTTTTTTCTGGATTTCTATGGAAATAGGGTTGTCACAAAAGAATTAAGACAGTAATATTTTTTTGTGTGAATTATTCTATCAATTTATAAGCAACGTGGAAAGTCAGTTTAAATGTTCAGTCTTGTATAACTTGTTCGTCTGTAGTCAAAATTATTTTATCAGCTTCAGTGTAATCGGGCTCTGAATTATGTTCTGTGACTTTGATGAGATAAGGACACTTTTAAATAGAAAACTCCCGTGAGTATTAGACATATTAATATACTTAGACCGGGTTACTCACGTCTTTATAGACGTGAGTAACCCGGTCTAAGTATATTAATAGATAAGGACACTCTTGGGTAAAGGCTTTTTTTCTTTTTGACGGGTTTGTTGTGTTAACAAAGACAAATACGGGTCTGAAGATTCTAAAGCTCGGTAATAAGTCCAACATTGTGGTTTTGCGATCAAATTTTTGGGTATGGTGTTGTCTATCATAACGCCAATACTTATTTCTCGATTCCCCTGCCTGTTCGGAAAGCATTCCTATAGGTATTTCGCTGGATTCTATAATTCGACCACCATGCATTAAAATTTTATGTAATGTTACCGACATATACATAGAACCAAGAATACGTCTGTAAATATTTGATAGCAACAGATTTACAAAATTCTTCAAATTTTGCACAATCAATCGACAGCCCACATGAAAGCGCTACCAAAATAGTATAGAGTTCGTCCACCAGCCATTCGTCCAAGTATTTCAATTCAGGTCTACGGGTCGCCACGCCTAGTAGAGCGCTCTACGTGTCGCGCTTGCACTACTCCGCCGTGGCTAACGACGTGGTGGAGTATGTCCACCGGAAGACTGGCTATACGCTGAGGGTGCAGCAGCTGCAGTCGCGCCACTACGTGCACTTAAGCTCGTTTGTGGTGCGCGTACCGCGGCCGCTGCAGGACACCATCGCGAGCGCAGACTTCTGGCCGAAGGGCGTCGTGTTTCGGCGGTTCCGGGGTAACTTGACGAATCCCACGCCACTGGTTCAGACGACGCAACGGAGCCACGCTATTGCGTCGCCTAGTACTAATTGATTTTTGTTTGTTATTGTCTCTCTTTTGTGTTTTATATATTTTTTATGTATAATTTCTGATTTTCACAGTGCATTGGTATAAAACTGTAAAGCTGTGTTAATTTTTTTAATAAAAAAAAACAAATTAATAAAAAAAAAAATTTAAAACTCAAGGAATATGGGTAGAAATATTACTACATTACATTCTAATTAGGTGTACCCGAAAGATGAAGACTTATTTAATAATGCATACGCTCGGAAAGTACATGATTTAGTGACTACCGCAAATAATTATAGGCGTAAAGGACATGCAGCGTGCATTATAATGCGTTATAAAATTTTGTATGACATACGTGTTGGAATGTAGTTTTTTTATACTTTCAACACATAAATAACTATCACACATAAATAATATGAAATCGTACCTAAGATATGGACCGTAATAAGAAGACATTATGATCGACTTAGGAAATAGTGACAACCCTATGTAACATTTTGAAAATTCATATCTCCGAAGTCTTGATGTTGTTGCGTTTGATTTTTTTTGTGGTAGTAGTTGTTACTGTAATAAACAAATTAACATTGAAAAAAAATGCGACCATGCCCAGATTAACGAGAAAAAAATATGTCATGAAAACATATAAAATTAAGTTTAGTGAGCAAACTGACGGTAATTATGCTAATTTATATAGATGAATGGGTACTTTTAGTGTATAGTTATGATATGATATCGTTCTTTTTTAGTAGAAGTAATAAGACTTTGAGTAAAGAAGTTTCTATGGTTTTCATAGAATTTTCTCGATTTCTCATATAACTCCGAAACTATTACAGATGAGACATGAGAGTTTTTAAATGTGTTTAATATTCGTATTATCCTTCTTTTAAACACATAAAAACAGGATGTCCGCAAATAAGGTCATATTTCACACTGTGCGTCCCGTATCGGATCGGAACGGACTACTGTGAGTCCTCCTTTAAAGTTTGTACGAAACCCTCGGTGCGCAAGTCCCACTTGCACTTGGCCGTTTTTTTTTCTAAAAATAGCACGGTGCTCGTATTGTGAATCCTACTATCACAGCATAAAGGAAGTGGGTGATCCGATAAAGATGTTCGATTTCGATTGAACATGTGCCGATAACGCATCCGTATAAATACTGCCGGTAGAATGTTTTTGACACAAGATTGGCCCTGAGTCAGTACATCAAGCAACCTCAGCAACAATAGTTGCCACAACATTCTACGATACTCCTCATTAAGAAAAAAAATCATGTAAGTGCCTCTTTAATTTAGTTATTTTCTATAAGAATATTTGTATTTTATATAGTTAGTTAGGCTACACCCTTCTCGGTACATCAATCTATGCCAATATTTAAATTGATATATATCTTATTTCTAAATTCCCAGAATGCAGCGCAACGGATTCAACCCCTGCTTCGTCGGCGGTTTCACCGGGCTCAACCCAGCTGCTTACTGCGGTGGCGGCAGGCCGGTGCAATACGGGCCGTGCTTTGGGGCCCCGGTGCGTCAGCCCATGTTCCAGCCTGGCTCGTGTTTCTTGCCCGCCGCAGCTCTCCGCCGGCCTGTACCCACCCCGAACAACTGCAGCGCGACGCCGCACCGCTACGATCCCTGCTTTCATTAATTAGTTCGACAAACATTTATCCTACGAAATGATGGACATACAAACTGTTGCCGACAAGATGCGATGAATCTCGATATGGTTACTTTTTATGATTTTGTACAATTGTGTTAGATATGGAATTAAGTAAGTATATGTAAATAATTATTATTCGATAAGTATAAGTATGTAAATAATTGTAAGAAATACAAATAAAAATTAACTACTCATGATGTATTTATTTATTTCATTGTATGAAAATGCCATACTTCACGTAAGACTTGGTAGGAGGACTTAACGTGGTCCAACTATATTTCGGGGCTTGTTCCAGAATACTGTACTTACTTAATAATTATATACACAACATGAACTGCTAATTTGAGGTCGGTTGCACTTATAAATTTGACAGAATTTAGACAGTTATCAAAAAAATCATATCCTAGTTCTTGTAATCCAGGTAGTAACATTAACATTAGTAACATTCATCACACGCGTCAAATCCAGTAGTTACCTACCTATGATTTTTTGCTTACTTGTATTTATGATGTTATTAACTGAATTGTGCAAGTTTGTGACCTCAAGCGCTGAACGCAACTTTGTTACAAAAAGAAAATACTTCATACATTTAGAACTATTTTAAGTTTTTGAACTTTAATTAAATAAACCATTAAAAGTATATGAAATGTCGAACAATTCGAGCTACCTTGCATCACCGTGTAAGTTTTATAATTTCCGAGTAATGAGGAATATATTAGTTTGCGACTCTAGGCCTGCGATGCATCGTTTTTCACCAGCTTCATACATAAACAACAACCCACTTTCAGAGCATGAGAAATGAAAATGACCTTTTTTTCCGAACATAATAAAATTTTGAATTTAGCTCTAACGTTTTCAGCGAAATATCGCCTCAACCAATTATACATTCAATTAAAGAAAAAAAAACCGACTTCAATTGGACTTTCCGGTATAAGTTAAAGTAAGCGAATTATTGCTAATTTATGTTTTTATTTTGTTAATTTTCCTTACATCGTATTTAAAACTTAGGTACATACATATTACTACCAGGGTTCAGCATCAGCTCCATCTTGTGAACTGCTCTCCTAATTGCTCGTTAACATGAGTCGATTAACGAAAACAGCACACGCGTATGTTTCACCAAACCTGAGTTCCACTAGGTACTGCCAGGGTTCAGCACCAGCTCGATCTTGTGAATTTCTCTCCTAATTGCTCGTTAACACGAGTCGAATGACGTAAATAGAAGTCGCGTATGTTGGACCAAACTTGAGTTTCACTAGTTACTGCCAGGGTTCAGCATCAGCTCCATCTTGAGAACCGCTCTCCTAATAGCTCGTTAAAACGAGTTGAATGACGAAAACGGAAATCAAAACAATCAATTTGATATACATTTAACGCAATTATGACCTCAGATTCGTTATATCGAATACAAAGTAGACTAAGTAACCCTAACAATTTGAGAACAGCAAGAGAATATCAAAGTAAGACCAAATGCTATTCTTAACACTATACGAATAAGTTACAAATATAAAGAAACATTCAAGCATTTTTGGGGGTGATTTTTCTATTTTCAATTGACATAAACTTGACATAAACTGAGTCGCTTTCATACAACTGAGCGCAGTTAACGACCTAAACTAAATTACATTAGGCGATCGTGATAAGGCTCCATAACGGAATTTTACTATGGACCACAAGTGTGTCCTATAGAATCATCTACTTAAACCGGTGCTTAGTGAAAAAAATGGGCATTATTCTGTACTTATAAACAATTGAATACCAATAATGCTGTAGGTAATAACGTTCATGACGGTTCCAATAATGAGATAGTAGTTCACTTGGAACAAATTTCCAGCAGTGAACTGTAATTTGTTCGTGTTGACGAGTAGCTTGAAAGTCTCCAGCACTTTCTTCCTGGGAAGATCTAAAACAAATAAATTATTAAAATGGTACTCTACTATCCTACAGAATATCACTCGCAGGTATGTCGCTACCGTATCAATACTTAGAACTATCGTTAAAATACTAGTAGGGTATAGTAGAGCTAATTTATAACAATGGGACTTTTGGACTTGACTGGCAAAACAAAAAAAGTTTCCGCAACTAAGGTGTTTTGGTTGAATTGGTTGTCATCCAAATTATCTCGGTTAAGAGAGCGCAGAGCGCCCAGTGACGCCCGCGTTGGGGGGTTTATGTTTTCTAATAAACCTTTCCTATATGATAGTTATAGCCTATATGATATAAATAATTTTTAAGAAAAAAAAAAACAACTTCATTTGGTTCCCGGTAAAAGTGAAATTTTGAATTTGTTTGAGTTAGCCATTTTACTTCACAAATATCCAATACACCGCACGTGTACGATCGAAAATTGAGGAGCTTTCTTAATTTCCCAGGGCTTCCATCATTACATGTGAAGTATAATCAAACGGAACTCCCTTGTAGACCTTTAAAACAAACAAAATAACAATGTGTTAAATTGGATGACAGACTGTAAATTAACGAGCATATTCATTATGCCATCCCTGATTATCAACATCAGGTCCACTCCAGCAAAATGATGGCCACAGTAAGAAAATGCCTAAGCTAATTATGAACACCCTCTAATCACAATGAACGTGCCGTTCAAATTTGAGGAGTTCTCTGAATTCTTCAAGAACTCCATCATCGGAATAGAAATCAAATCAAAAACATGAATGTCACAACTAGGATAATAAGTAGAGCTAGGTTTATCGACCAGTTCCACTTTGCCATCCCTGGTCTTCATCATCAGGTCCACTTCATCAAAATGTTGGCTCCCTCAAAACAATGTTTTAGTTACTTAAGGAAACCCTCAAATCAGAATGCATGTGCCGTTAAAATTTGAGGAGTTCTCTCAATCCCTCACGAATTCCATCATCAAAATAGAACTATAATCAAATAGGACTATCTTGAAGGTATTTCCTTACAAAGAAAAGATGAATGTCTCAAATCGGATGATAGAGCTGGGAATTACCAAGCAGTTCCACTTTGCCATTCCTGGTCTTCATCATCAGGTCCACTCCACCAAATTGATGATGTTCGTAAAGAAATGCTCGAGTGTCTTAAGAAACTACCCAAATCATTATGCATGTGCCTTTCAAATTTGAGGAGTTCCCTCAGTTCCTCATGGATCCCATCATCAGAAATGGATTTTGAAAAAAACGGAACAAACCTGGAACCATCATTTTTCATACAAAAAAATATTTTTTTTAATCGGATGATAGTCCTGAGAATTACGAAGCAGTTCCACTTTGCCATCCCTGATCTTCATTATCAGATCCACTCCACCAAATTAACGATTTTCGTAAAGAAATGCTCGAGTTTTTTAAGAAATCACCCAAATCAGCATGCATGTGCCTTTCAAATTTGAGGAGTTCTCTCAGTTCCTCATGGATCCCATCATCAGAAATAGATTTTGAAATAAACGGGACCAACCTGGAACCATCTACTTTAAGAAACCAAAAAAAAAATTCAAATCGGTTCAGTAATGACGGAGTTCTGAGGTAACATCCATAAAAAAAAATTCAGACGAATTGAGAACCTCCTCCTTTAGAAATATTGAAGTCGGTTGAAAAGCCAAAAGTAACTAATATACAACTATATTAGTTACTTTTGGTTTTATCACCTGAACGGAAAAAAGTGTCCCCTTTTCGCCATTTAGGTTATAAAGCAAAAAAAAAGTAAATCGAAATCATGTGTCATACATAGACCAAACGTTGGAGAATTAAGGGGAATTAAGTAGTATGAGTACAACGATAATACCGAGGATTATAAAGAAATGAAGAGGTTTATATGAAAACAGTAATCCATCAATGCGAGCGCCACTGGACGCTCTACGCCCTCTTAAAGTGGTGTCTTACCACATTTAAAGTCAATCAAATGCTTCATGATGAGTATTTCGGTGGACTCCACCTCCTTTCTCAACTGATCATCCATGTAACAGCAAAGACTTGACCAAACAAATGGTAGTACAATTCGAATGATTATTATCCAGGGATATTGAATCTGCAACAAAATATGGCTTAAAATAAAACTTATATATTTTTACGTTAATATTATGTTTCTACAATACTTTATTAAATTAAATTAAATTACCTCCTGACAACTTATCAGAGTAAGGCCGATAACTGCACCCGAGAACATCATCCAAATAGTACATAATATCTATAAAGAGGGAATAATGATAATGAGATATACATATATAGACCTAATAGTCAATAGACTGTACATATAGGTATAATGAAAGGCATTAAAAAAATAGAGTTTGGCTTTCATAATAGCATCACCCAGTTATTTTAATGCTTAATTATTTACAGATACATACACTGCTTTATATACACATATAATAAGCTATCCATAATGCGTTCACGCCGCATATTTCGACTACGACTTTACATTTTTGTATGTTATAATATGGTCTCCATCGAATTCTTGATGTTTCCGCAAATGTCGAGTTTGGATAAGACACTGTACACGCTAGTATATTTTCTTATTTGTCTAATCGTAATTTTTATTTATTTTAAACTTTATTGCACAATACAAGAAAGTACGAATGGCGGACTTAATGCCTTAAGGTATTATCTACCAGTCAACCATTAGGCGAAACAGAAACTTACAAATTGTTGCGGAAGAGTAAATCAGAGAGAAGAAATGTCACTGCTGGACTTAGGGCCTCCCCCAAAGATCGCCATGATGACCGGGCGTGTGCTACTTGCTTCCAGCGGTTTCCCGCGACCTTGACCAGGTCATCGGACCACCTTATGGGAGATCTGCCCATACATATACATAAATACATATTAACATATGTATATGTATATATATACACATCTCCATAAACACATAGAGACATTATTGAGAGGAGATCATTCCAAAGACGAAGTGCCCGAAGAGCGAATGAGTTCGTCATGAAACCGGTGCAGTATAGGGTACCTCTCGAGAGGTACGAAGCTCGCAACCCGGACGCGGAATGACTAATTGAAATTTGACTTTAAGATAATCTGGTGCAGCTAAATCAAAGAGGATGGTATAAAGCAAGCAAAGGATTCTGGATTCCCTGCACTCACGGATCGGGATCCAATTTAATTTGCTACATAATGCCGAAACATGATCAATTGATCATATTTACGGGGCCCGTAAATAAAACGGATGCAGTTATTGAGCAGTCAATCTAACTTGTTCAGCAACTCCTGGTTAATATTTGAATAGCACACATCGCCATAATCTATGTCAGGCAATAAGTAATAACAATGCTTAAATAAGGAGAGTTTTTGTACTGATCTGATCTGTAGGAACTAGGAAGTGCTTAAGCCGGTAGAAAGAACGTAGCATGTTGGTGACCCTACAACATAAGTCAGGCACCTGAGGGACCCAAGTGAGACCACTGTCTATTATTAGACCCAGATTACGTACTTCCGGAGCGAAATGGACCTTGATAATCTCATACATTATGGGTGCCAGGCATGGTATGTTCACTTAGGAAAGCGGTCGAGACCAGGCAGAGATATTTGCCAAATCAGTATTAAGTTTACCAACAGCTTGTTCTACCCTGTTTAAGTCAGTTTGTGTATATATTTGCAGGTCGTCGGCTTGTAGATGGTAACAAATTTAATATAAGGAGTTATTTGATTAATAGAAAAGGAAAAAAGAAGCGCAGACAGCCCTGAGGAACGCCAGAAGTTGAGGAACACAGACAGCCTGACGACGATCCTGAAGATAAGAGGAGAACCACTCTGCCGCTGTTGATGAAATGTTTAGGTGCCTTAATGTGGCAAGAATCAGGGCATGATTGACTGCATTAAACGCATTAGAAATGTCGATCAAAACTAGCACGGTTAATTGAGATGACTGACTGAGATGACCTCACATCCTCAATAACTTTCAGCAACGCAGAAGAACGGACTGAAAAGGTGAAATAAGCTGGTTATTGAAAATGTGATCAGACAATCTCTTATGAACTATGCTTCTAAAATTTTACTTTTTCACAGATAAATTGTTGTAAAAATTTATAATATATGATTCTTGAACGCATCGTTAATGATATTATGTGAGTATAAAGTACCTAATATATATAGGTATATTCTTTGTTCATAATTTGACTTACTTGTTTCCCGTGAAGCTTTTCCAGTAGTTGAATGCAAGTAATTAAATCATCGTAAATTTTGCATAAGAAGTTTATGCTAAAATCGGAACCCATGTCATCTGTCATCACACAATTTACATTTACGTTTGAAAAATATCTAAATATGCTTGTTTCTTTCGTAAAAAATGGAACATCAGGGTCTTTAACGTGAAACTGCTTAACTTTATTTAGTTTCTTATTAACTTTTCTTAGTACATCCAACACTAGGTACAAATGAACCGTTAAATGCAAAGTGGCCAAATAACCTGGGACTTTTATAAGAAGAACATATTGAGGAGATTGTGGAATCAAGATTTCCATCAAAATAGTAGGGATAAACATAACACTCGGTAAAAAAATCCACATATATAGTCTCATTGCAATCAGCTTTAACATTTTATTACTAATCTTCATACGAACAAAGATACTGTTGATAGTGAGGTATAGCTCCGCCCATAATCTTGAAGTATGAAAAAATTCTACAATTAATATTATAATGTTGAATATCAAATCATTTGCATCCGCTACGTCTTGTAAGTCGTTCTTGATGCCTGTTTTAGTTGTCACGTTTATTGATGTAAAGTCCACATATATAAAGATAGCAATTACCGCGGCGGACCACAATTTATTCCAATAAGTAACGTTGCTGGCTTGTCCGTTCGACATGAGAAACGGCTTCTTCATGCCGAATAAGCTACAAATCCAATTAAAAACACGGAAATAGTAATAAAACATTTTATCCAAGAGTGTCAACTGGGAGAGAACCGAAGCTGATCTAAATTCGTGTTACTTCATTGTAAGAATGACGAGTAGGTAGGTATATTTTGATTACAGAGCTTTGAAATAATAGGTTATTATCTTATTATTTTCAAATCAACTTCTCGTTTTTAAGGATTTAACTGTGAAGGACATAAAATACAACATCCTTTATTTGATGCCATTAAATTAATTGAATTTTGATATAGATTAGTATCAAAATTACTGAGCCTTCTTTCACACTCAATATCGTCTGAGTCAGCCAACAAGCGGCCACTGCTGGGCTTTTTAAAGATTCTCGAGCCAACCAGTCTCTTGTAGTTTTGATTACACGACATATAATTAGAATAATGCGCTCAACAACTGCATATTAAGACGCCTATAATGATAAACTTTTTTGTTAATGGTCGTTAACATTATTACTTTCAAAGGTCCAGATGACGTTTAGTTCGAAAGGAAATGTCAATTACAAACAATGTCACACGCAAGACGCACGTTATTTGATATCGAACGATATAAAAGCTGGGGCCAACTCTGTCACTGAATTAAAAAAATATATAGAAAATTTTTCATTCATGAAAGCCGTAATGGCGGTCGAAATATGCGTTTTGAACGCATTATGGAAAGCTCATGAGGTGTACAGGGTGACCTCAGCCATTAGACATTCCCTGAAATCCCAGATAAACCTACACCCCTACCTAGTGCTCCAACATTTTTTTTTTGATTAGACCAAATGTTATACAAAAGTATTTTCAAACAAAAGTTATTTCCAATAATCGACAACAAAAAGAAACATACTGCAGTGTTTTGGTAGTATCATTTTAGTTTACTTATACGTACCGAAGACCGGACACATTTATAAAATCTAGCCCAAAAAGTGAAGACCAGAGTGAACCTTATAAATAAGCTGGCTGAAACTTAGTGGGGTGCTCAAGCTGACGTGCTGCGAACTTCTTCTATGGCTCGGCTCTCGTATATTCCTCGGCTGAATATTGCGCACCAATGGGGTATAAAAATAAGCGCTCATACAAACCAACAGACTTAACAAACAGCTTAATCAATAGCAACAATGGGACCGCTCGTAATCAGAGAGACGCTAACTTGCCTCAACCGCGTTTACAGTCCAGTAAACCTATTTGGCCTGACTGTCAGCTACGTGATCAAGAACAATTCAAAATGTCAGCGGAGTGGAAAAAGCATTGGCAAGAGTAGGGTGGCGCCTCCAACGTAGACCCTACTAAATTGCCAACTGACTTCAAGTAGCGACGCAGGATTTGGGTCACTGAATAGCATCCGTACGATAAGATGCTGCAACTACAACCTACACAGGTGGGGCAAGGCAGCGACGGCAGCGCGTGCGACTGTAGGGTGCCAATGCAAACCATCACATCGTCACTAAACATATCGTCCCATCACGCATATGGAAACATGTCCCAAAGGCGTTTCGCCGGAGGTATGCAACATTTATTGGCACTGACACCTGAAACAAGGGATTGAGTAATTGACTTAGATTAGATACATATAAAATTATAATAAATGTGATTATTTATGTAAGAGTTAAAATTGTAAAATTCAGGAAAAAAGCCATACAAAATAATAATAATAAACACGCAAAGCAAAGTATTCATCGGCCATAGCGGTCAAAATGCGAGTGGGGGGTTCGAGAACGGCTCGTGCTTTTCACGAGCCGTGTGTACCGCGTGACACACGTTGAGTAAATTATGACTTGAAAACCTATCTATAGTTAGTAAAGTCCATTTTTGTATCCTTGTTACCTCTAATCTGCTACTTAGCATAATTAAACTAATTAAAACGGGAAGCGTGAATTATACCTAGGTACTTATTCATAAGTCCTTGACGAATGACAAATAATAAACATGTATGTAAACAAGTAAACATTAATCATGCCCTGCGTAGGTACTTACTAGAAAATACTTCGAAAGTATGTTTGTTTATCTTATCACAGCGAACTTGCGATATGGCCTGAAATGGATAAAAACACCTCATATGGGTTCTCACATTTGTGCTGTTTGTTTTCTGATTGGAACTTACCGGCTCTAAAATGTCTCACAGTGAGTACTGATTTATATTTTATTTATTTAAGTGGTTAGCAGCTGTCTTCTCAATAATAAGCGGCTTGTGGCATTGTATCCAGCAATACTATTTAATACGCCATTATTAATATTAAACTTTAACACCTTGATAACAAAGACATAATTAGAAAAACAAAACGCTGATGAAGAATGTGGACCTACAGTATTTAACTATTTATATTTAAATCTGAATATTTTTTACGATAATGAATTGTTAGGACGCGAATATATTTTCTGTGTTCATTTTATGTTATTATGTATATGTAAGCAATAAAATTGATAAGTTGTGCAATATTTTAAAAGATAAGTATGAATGAACAAAGAAAAAAACAAGTGCGTGTCGCACCGCCCATAATTAAAATACCTTACCTTATTATGCATTTAAAATTCAAAATTGTAAAGATCAAAATATTTGTACGTCGACCTCAAAAATATGTTTAGTATTACTTTGACACCTCAATCCATTGCAGTATTTTAGGTGCAATAGTGAAACATACATTTGGCGTCGACTGTACATACCTACCATGAAGGCACGATTGAAATTTAAGGATGTTTTAAAGTAACACGGGTATCTTGTAAAATATATGCTAACTTTTAACAGCCGGTACATGCGTGCTTACCTATTACGCATTTACCTGCAAATTAGTAGCAAATTTGTTTAGCGTAGGGACTTGCAATTGGCTGCTTGCCAGCCGGAGGACAGAAAACGTTTTTCTCTGGGTTTTTCTTCGTATATTTTATCAAGCATTTAGACGTTTCAGCTATAGTGGGGGTGAGAGAGAGCTATTTAAAATGGTGCTATCTATTTCCAGATCCATGGCCCCACGGTCCGCCTCCTCCATACCACCCCGGTTACGCGTATCCGCCGCCGCCGCCGGCGCCCGGCGCGTACGCCTACGTGCCCACCCCGGTGATGATGCCTGCCATGCCCGTGTACCCCGTGATGCAGCCCGTGCATCCGCAGCCTGTGGCGCCTCCGCCGAGCCAGCCACCGTATTCGGCGCCGCAGCCGTGCTATGTGCCGTCGCCTCAAACCAAGCCTTACGCTGCTGGTAATATCTTATTTTTAACCGACTTTAACTTAACTAACCCAATCTCATTTATTTGATATCTCCTGAATGTTGCTATGCCTATCATCGACTTAACCTGTAGGTACCTACTTTAGTAATGGTCTGCATTTATAGTATCTATCTATGGGAAGGTCAAATAATAACAGTAATGGGTGTAGGTTTTTATGTTTGTAGGGAGTAAGCAGAATACTAACCCCACTACCTGCCACATCTAATCTCAACCATTTGTTTTTGGAATTCCAGATCCAATAGACTGGGTACCAGCGACCGGCTTCTCCGCTCCCGGTCTCGTGGAGCGAGCGTTCGTAGCTGGAAAGGAGGGATGGGACGGCAGCCCGCTTTGCGTGATAAGGGCGCATCACAGCGGCGAGCTGGTGCCAGGCAAGCTGGCTATTAAACACCGGTCTGCGTATATACCGCATGGCGGGAAGGAGATTTCAGTCAATAACTTTGAGGTTAGTTCTAATTTTGCTACAAACGAAGTGAGTCAGAAGGCATTTCCATTGCTAGTTTGATCGACTAACCATTTGGAGCGCGTTAGAGAAGCTAAAGTGGCAGTCCGCTACGTAAAAGATGACTCACACTAGAACGAAACCGGTACCAGTACCAGCGACCGGTTTATCTGCTTACGGTGCAGTGGAGCGAGCATTCGTAGCTGGGAAACGTCACAGCGGCGAGCTGGTGCCAGGCAAGCTGGTTATGCGTGTATACCGGTCTGCGTGTATACCGAATGGTGGTAGGGAGATATTAGTCAATCACTTTGAGGTTAGTTCCGATCTTGCGAAAAAGTTAGTCGAAAACACAGTACCTAACTAGTTTGTTCGAGCAACTGTTCCTAACCAATGGGCTATGCTATGGGCTTGTAAGAAGAACGGTTGGAAATACAGAAATACAGTGCTTGATACGAACGCACCACAATCGGAGCGTTGGTGCCGAGCAAGATGGTGATTAAGCACCAATCGCTGTTAAGCGACTGCGAGCACCAGATTGCACTAGAATCAGAAGTTACTAGTACAGTTTTTAAAACTAGTATTTCGCCCCAAACCTAAACTACGAGTATATCTCGGCAACCCCTTGACCGATTTGACTCATATTCGAACTTAAAATTTAATTTATATCCGATCAACGATACTCGAGCTATCCTCGAACACACATACATACATACACCGCATTGTTCCAGTTGACTCGAAGAAATTCGCTCGCTTGCTCGCTTCGCTCACTCATTCACACAGAAATTAATGATCGATTCAATTTGTAATCTTGGACATCAATGTGAGGCTAGAAATGTGCCCATTTATTGACGTTACGTTGGAAGTGAAGTTTGGAAATATCTATTGGGTGTTACATCCTTACCCATATTATAGCACTACACTGTTATTTTTGTGTTTATAGGTTCTATGCGTACCTGAGCACATGGTGCACTGGGTGACGGCCAGCCACGGCAGCGTGCCGCCAGATGCTATTATAGCAGGCAATACACATAACGCGGAGCCTTTGTACATATGCAGAGTTAAACACTTGAAGTCCATCACTCCTGGAAAGGTAAAGTTACATTTTTAATTACCGTTAAGTGAATGATTGATTCGAAACTTAAAATCTTAAATTAAATTGATATTGAAATGATATAAACTTGATACGACGTTAGTTTAAGGCTTGTCCAGTTCGTATTCCGTATCATATGAATAAAAAAATCGTGGAGGTTGCCAGAACACGCGTCGCATACGCGTGATACGCGTGTCGCGTATTGTGAAAGTGTTCTACCCAGGGACCGGAACCGGTTACCATAACCCGGGTTTTTCATAAGGTTATTTTAAAGGTTGTTTTCAAAACACCTCCAATATGGTTAACTCATGATACGGAAACCTTAATCATTCGGAAACCTTATCGGTCCAGTTAACCCCAATTAACCTCTAACCAGTAACTAACCGCAATGAATTCTGTTAGTGTTTTAATCTGTTTTGAACAGTTCAAACGAAAGTAATCTTTATACGCCCAGGAATTAGACTTAATATTGAATGACCATGGCTAGGAGTTAGGACGTTGTCGCTCGCTGTGGAACCAGGTTTGTTTTGCTCTTAGTGTGGCATCGTTTCTTTATTTCCTTACTATATTTAGGCTAGCCTAACATTTTTATTATCATACATAGAAATGAAAGCGGCGTGAGCGTTTGTTTCTACTACGCTCAAGTTTATTTATTTTTCTTGTAGTTAATCAGTCAAATATAGGTAGTCGTAAATAATCATCATACATGGGTAACTTAGCGCAATTATTCTGATATTATTTAAAAACAAAACATAACTATTAGTCTCAGATTACGAAGCGATAAAATTCAGCAAATAGTGCTATTTTGTGAGTACATCTTGTGACGGCTGTCGGTAAAGTTAAAACTTTTTAAAATCTCGACATTGTTATCCTTTGTAAAACCAACAGCTAATTACCTGCACGAAATAGTACCATAAAGAACAAGAGATATTTTATTAATAACAACAGTATTCCTTTGGCAATAAAGTTCAAATTGTTATAGCATGCACTCAACGTATAACCTTTTGAAATTAAGAACCGAGGCGTGGTCAACCAGGTGTCTGTTTATTTTTCATAATTAAAAGTTGATTTGATTATTGTAGCTTGTGTTAAATTTTGCAACTTACGTAGGAAGATATTAAAAAAAGTGGGAACAGATTTCTTATCGATTTGAGGATATTGTGCAAGCTTCAGTCGCTATGCTACCAAGTACCGGCAACGTTAGCTACACTGTATTCTATTCCCGATATTTCTTACAATCGACAACTGGCCTACTTTTTGGATTTTTAATGCATTTGGATTCTTGAATTTTTAATCCATGCTTAGTTCATACACTACTCAACTACAGCAAAAATAATATAATAAATACCACCCTCTAACTAAGACTTGCAAAACACGCTACCGGAGGCCTATTGCATAATCAGTTGTAGCTTGTAATATTAGCGGAAGTCTCTTTTCAATCCCTTTTATTAGAAAGAGAGTTCCGCTAATATTTTAAGTTACAAAATAAATTATACAATTGTATCCAGGTGGTCAGATCATATTTCATTTCTAAAAGGTTTTATGTGAAATGCGTCCTATTCCAATTTGACCCTTATTCTTAAGACAGTAAATTTGTAATTTATATTACAGGTTTTTGTATTACTGCATTTCATTTTCTGCAGGTAATTAGCGATTGGGTTTAACAAAAGACACTACAATACTATTCATAGCAGATAAGTTTCAAGTGGAAATCGTGATTTTAAAATGTTTACATTATAAAACGGTGAATAGTTTTTATCTTTCCTTAATTTCTCACATATGCGTCAAGAGTGATAATGCGACAATAAAAGTCTTGTTTATTACCAATCTTAATACGATTTTGCCGGCAATTACTTTCTTTTCTTACCTGGGTGCGTAGCCAAGATGCCAACCGCTCACGCTCACTCGCTAATGAAATGCAACTGTCATTGTCACGCTAATAAGAAAGAGAGATAGAGAGAGGTAGCTACGATACATTATTAAGCGTGAGCGATTGGCATCTTGGCTACGCACGCTGACGTCTGACGTGTTTTCACTTGAGACCGCTATTTGCTACCATTGGCAAAACAAAAGTATGTATTTGAGTTAATTGTAAGCAAGTGCAGCAAGCGGTGCTCCAAATGATTATGACATACTTTGATATTGGATACTTATTATTATATTATTTTTTCGTATCTCGTATTATCGTAGTAATGAGCAAAATTTGTATAATCGTACGAGTTTGAGATTAGGGCTCCCGATTACAAGAGTACACGCTGACACGTGGCTCCGTGTACACGAGTCGTGTCTTAATTACACGTGGCCTAATGGCATGTTCCAAACAGGGCAGAAAACCGGTATCGTGTGTGACAACGACATTTACAAGACGCTTCTGTAATGTGTTTAAATTAATTTGAAAATGTACCGACAATAAATGAGTAATTAAACATCTATAATTTATTTTATTACATTACAATATCGCATCTCGAGATACTCTGGGTATAACTTTTTTAAGTAGGTATATTCACGGAAATACTACTAAAATTACAGTCTTTCTCCGGGACCACGGGGGCAATGTCGCCCTTGAAACGTCGGAGGTTTGTTTTCAAAGTTTATACACGATTAAGCCCCGTTTTCGTAAATTTATAATACTAAAATTATAATAACAATATCTAATTATAAAATCTAACAATGAACAAGAGTTTTCTACTGATTTTATTTCCTTTAAGAACTCTCATATGTACAGGAAGAATAATTATAATATAATTTGATGGCCATAGAGTTACAATTTTTTTTAAGCTATTGCATAGCTTCTATCGCGGGCCTTGAGCGCGGGGACCGAATCCAGAAATTCCGTAACGAAAAAAAACCTGACGCTCCCCACTCCGACGGACCGAAACCGACTTTATTCACTTTGTTACAAAGTTCTTTATCGAGGAAAGGATATATCTCCAAACGAATGTCGCTAAGTGTCATATTCTATACAAAATATTGAGGACAGTAGCTCTTATTACCAGAGATACGGCGATGTCAAACGTCAAAATAAACACTATTATTATAGTCCCGCCAAAATCAAATATGTTAGTCGCAAACTTATGTTTCTTATTTCAGTTATCATAAACCTATAGTTTCAATGATAAATATTCCTGAATAACCAACAGCTACTGTAAGATAATAAAACCCACATATATTGTAAAATAATGTTGACAACTTTTCTATCAAAAACATTGAATTTGAAAATGAATAATGATCCACAAGAGTCTACAACAAAATATGGGACCACCATTGACGCGGTATTTTCTAGGTATTTAGAGGATATTAAGTCGCAAACTTATGTTTCTTATTTCAGTTATCATAAGTTTCAATGATAAATATTCCTGAATAACCAACAGCTACTGTAAGATAATAAAACCCACATGTATTGTAAAATAATAAAAACATTTTAAACAATATTAACTTTTTATTTGTTAAATAATAGAAAAATTTGTTTTCTTATCGGTCACCACGCTCAAAAAGTGTAACTTGAATTAATATCAAAGAAAAAGAAATACTGCATGAATAAAATAAATAAATAATTATAATTGCATAAGTTGATACAAAATGATATGCAATAGCTTTACCGCGGCAGTCCCCGAGTGCCACACGTATTTTTTGAAATAGTTTTAATGTCTGATGTGTCGGTATTTAGATCGTGTTTATATCGTTTTTCCCTTCCTTTCATTTTAAACAATTCTATATTATGTTTTACGAATATACACATAACAAATACATATAAGGATGGCAAGGGTAGTATACTTTTTTAAATAATGGCTTGCAACTATCTAGGTAATATGCTCCACACAAAGATCTTACTCGTAAACACTTTCTTTGGGCTAAGAAAACCTTATCAGCATCTGATGAGTTGCCCCATATTATTATTCCGTAACAGATTTGCGACGATACATAACCGTTATAGGCTGCCGTTGCTGCCGCCTCAGAGACGGTTGCTCGCAGACGATACAAAATTTAATCTACTGGGTACAAAGGGTATTAATATGGGCTTTCCAATTACAAAACTTATCATTCTTAATTCCTAGAAAAACTGCACTTTCCGTTTCATTAAGTTGTACTTACACCATTAAAATCGGCAGATAATCTAATTGATTTGCTATTATAAGTTTGAAATTAAACCAGTTGTGTTTTGGTTAAGTTAACTTTGAGATTATTATTTTCTAACCAATTTGTTACATTTGTTAATGTAGGTACATGTAATAATATTTCATAGAGAACCATCTGTATTTTCTTTAATTACTATGGTTGTGTCATCTGCAAATAGTATAGTGTCATTTTGTGTGGCGCCAGGTAAATCGGTGATGTAAAGTAAAAACAAATACGGCCCTAGTATACTACCCGATGGCACGCCGCATGTGTTAATGATGAACGGCGAATTATACGTTTTGTTAAGGTTTTTAACTATTTTTGTAACTTCTACACATTGTCGCTGTCCATTGAGATAGCTTTTTAGCCAACAGTACGCTTGCCCTCTTATACCGTATTTAACTATTTATATTACTTTAATAGCAATGTTTCATGGCACCCTAGATCCATAAAGCCATCCAGGATCTAGATTTCTGCTCATTCTATGCATTCGTGTACATACACACAGAAAACATAGAAAAGCGGAAGTGTTTACCGTGACACCAATTAGTAGGTATAGGTATCGGGATACAAAGTATCAACTCAAAATATGTGTAATAATAATTTGACTGGATTACGTAAATTGTAAGAATATTAATGTAAAATACCAGACCAAGATAATATAACGCATCGCGGCTTAGACATTGCCGAGATTCATTGTTTATGTGGAACCGATAAGGGCAATAACAATAAGCCTGCACTCGGTCGGTATTCATCTTTGTGCACTTAAATGTCATTGTCTCATGAGAGTAATTAGTAAAAACAATGCAAGTAAAGTTTTTGAAGCAGGAATTTCTAGAGCTGCTTTCAATATTATCATTTTAAATTGCCATAATTTTTATAACGATACCGTCCGTAGTCTGCACGTGCAAGGCCATTTTTTTGTTTTATAAACGAGCCTTTGTTAATATAAGCACGTCGGCTCCAAAAGCTAATCCTAATAATTACCTAACTACTAGATGTAGAAACTTAAGTGGCGAGTTGGCTATATGTTCAAAGTTTAGTGACACCTCTCTACCCCCAGCCCTCATACTGGTGTTGCTCTCGAGCTCTCTTAGATGTCGCTTTTTGTGGGGGCCCATCTTATGTGGGCGAGTCACCGTTTGCCGTAAATTAAATTTATTACCATTTTGTTAGGCAGACGTCTGATTTTATTCTCTATAATACAGTATTTAGTCAACCACCTTCACCTAATAGACCAGTATATTTTAGTTTCCATTAAATCTCAATCGTCTATACACCCTGGCGGTGCTGCCTCTGCATCCCATAACTCGGGCAGGTGCATCATTCGCTCGGTGTACCCCTTACATTTCATTAAATTGTCGAAAGGGTCTCAGCGTGTTGGCTTCGGCTCCGCGTACGCCTCCCAAAGATCCGGAACACAATTGTTCCGTGATGGGAAGACCTACCTATTATGAAGATTTAAGACAAAAGTGCGATATTATTTTTTACTATCGTTGTAGAATTGTTTTTGCTGAATATTTTGTATTTTGATTGTTGTTCACATTGATCATAATATGTACTACGAGTATGTCTAATTTTTTTGTTTGTATCCCTACTTTTTATTTTAATTATCATGCACTGTTACTTTACACGCCAAGGGGCCTTACCATGACGTCTTAACGTGATTCAGTTTAGGGCCTAAACTGAGTCGCTGCCATACAACTCAACACATGGTTCCTTACCTGAACCTGAACCTTAACTGAAATGCGTTAAAGGGCATTTTCAGAAAAAAGTGCACCCTTTTAATGAAAATGGGTCCTCAATTTTCCATAAAAAAAAATTTTTGTCAGGTTTGTAACGGCCCATACGAAATGTATGAAAAAAATGCGTTACAAAGCTGACAAAAAAAACGGGACACTATTTTTCTTGTTTCCAATAGTAATCGTGATTCTGGTTACAAAAAACCCAAAACTTCCTATATTCAAAAAGAAATGAAAATGGTACCCTATTTTTGAAAATGCCCTAAAACGTTATGGCAACGGATAAGGATGGGTTAGGTCCGCGTGTATTTAAGATCTGTTTCTACGAGTACCACGGATACTCGGATCTAAATTACACGCGAGCCCGACTTGTAAACTTGGCTACCTAAGTTGTTTAATTATCATTGCACGTGCAGTATTAGACCTATTCGTTCCTACTACAATGGTTTTGAATGTTTTGATTAAATAACTTAACAAAAAATAACCGACGTTAGTCGTAAGACTCGTAAGAGATATTCACTAAATTCGTTGAACAAGTTAAATCCGTCAAAATAAACACTACGAATAACTTTAAATCACAACATGCAAGCAAACGTAATGATGTTGCAGTTTCATTAATTGCAATTTTGTTTAGTACTACACTTTTAATTTTCGAAAGCTTAAGAAATTCACGTAATTAATAGAAGTATATTTATTTATTATAACGTGAATTGAAGTTGTAAGGTATGACATTTTATTTGATGAAATAAGCTAGTTCAATCTAACGGGTTGTTGTGTATTTGAAGAAAAATAAGAAATTATTAACACGTGCCGTCGCGTTGCCGTCTTCGCTTTAATTTGAAAGTGTAAGACGTAGAAACCGCTTGTTATTATTAATACAACTCTAGTGTAACGGCTTATAGTTCAAAATTGATTGAAGTGACAACTATGAAACAAACCTGGGTTATTCTACCTGTTGGACCCAAAAAACAGTGCAAGATACAAATGTCCTAAGTACGAGGTTTTTATATGTCCTTTTCGACATTTCTATCGTTCACTGTTGACACGGAATTGTCTTTGCCGATGCCAGCCTCTACTGTTATTAGATATTGAATCTAATTTACTTACACGTAAAGAGTATAATCGTTTGTTATAATAAGGTTAACAGTAACCTAAAGAAAACCCCAAACAAAAACCCTATCGGGATTGGGTTTTGCAGTTAACCGGGTTATGGTTACTGTTACAGCAACATTTCGCTTACCGTTTGTATTCGGTTACTGAATGTTGCTGTTACAGTATCATTGGGTAACAGATATGATTAGGTAACCAACTCGATAGGCTTAAGCCTAAAGAGGGGTTTTCCGGTCCCTGGTTCTACCTATACCGCAGCTTGGTGTATATTTCCGCTACCAATCGTGACTAAAAAACCTCCCGTTACCAAAAATGAAGAGAATTATTTCGTTCGACTGGTTTCTTTAAAAACATTGTTTGAGTTCTCATTTTAATATTTTTACGCCCTTACCTATATATGTTTAAAATTTGTAATACGTATAGATAAGATAAGTTGCCTGTGAAACACATTTACAACGTACAGAATTACAGATTGACGAAAACCGCCGATAAATATCTGGCGAATACCCGCTATGGAGATCTGACGGATAGCCCGAAAGCATATGGCCGGCAAATCACAGTTTCATACATTTTGTATTTTTCCAGGTTCATCCCAGTCACGGGTGTGCGTACATATCATTGGAGGCAGCGAGCATGCGTACAAGAACTATGAAGTTCTCTGCAAAATTAACACGTCAACGTGGCGATAGTAAAACAACAATTAAACGTACCTACAATGTTTTTGTAATATCTCGAGGAAAATAAAATAACGAAATATGTCACATTATAACAATTACTTGTCAATCAGTAACTTTTATTGATATTAAACATGACACGTCTTAGTAATATCAAGTTGTGATAAATTTTTATTTACACGCATATAGTTCTTGCTCTTAAATGCGATCAGAAACCGAAGGAAATTACCGGTATTAAGTACTACAACCAATATTACAACTTATGATTAGCGTGACAGAAAAATTTAAATAAAGTTCACTTTCTCTTCATAGTAAATGTATGAAAAGAATACAGTTTTGTTTAATTTCTGGCTTTTTTGTACATTACCGAAAGTTGACCCCAAAAAAAAACTATTGATACTGGATAGAAATGAAATCGATTGACATAAAAAAAATACATGTAAAAAAACTTTTTTCATTTTCATACAAATTGTATGGGGAGAGTTTTTCTCGATTTATGCTTTATTCTAGCCGGAAATTTCTTTTTGGTCCCCATACAAGCTTTTGACAGGACAGGAATGGAATCGATTGGCATAAAAAAAACAGGTTGTCAAAAATGACCATTTTCTCGCACCCTGATGTTGCATGTTTTTTCCAAAATTTGTAAACGCCAATCCGCCAAACGCCAAGAAAGAAGGTCTCCTAAGACCATTTTCGCCTAGCAACACGGGATCTGGTAGCTGCCCTCACTGACCCAAAATCTATTCCCACCCTATTGTATGAAAATCCATATGAGCAGTGTTTTTATGGAATACCATAAATAACGTTATAGTATGTAGTTTTTTAATATCGCTGCCAGTCATCTAATTTACAGATAGAAGTGCTGGAGTAGAAAAAACTATTTTTGATCTAGTGGTTATTTTCGGATAATCGGATTTTCAGATAAAATAATCGCTCCGGAAGTTTAAAAAATGTGTCAAAAATGTGACTTGCGGTTCAAAAGTTTGAGGGGGGCCTCTAACATTTGAATGAAAATTGAACTTTATGAAAACTTTCAAGGAAAAATATTTTGAACTTAATGAGTTAAGCCATTTTTGTTATTTTTTAAATTATTTATCTCCTTGGTTAAAAGGGCGTACTTATAAGTCGTAATAGCTGCGAAGATACTCCTTTATTGTTATGAGCATGGTATCATTTATAACCCCTTTTAAAGTTTGCCTATTGTGACGGACGGTAAGCTACACTGAGCTTGGCCCGAAATGCTCTCGGCCGGTTTTTTAAATATACATCGTACATTTTAACTCGACCGATATGAGATGAGAATTATGTATGTACAGTCGCCATCAGATATATCGGAGCGTCCGAGGTGCTCATAAATATCTGAACACGCCTCTATTGTCAAGACGTTAGAGTGCTTGTTCAGATATTTTGAACGCTTCGGACGCTTCTATATATCTGATGGCGACTGTACAACGCGGTTGTTGGAACACTCGGAAAAACACATACTTACATGATACCTACTTGTGTATGCTACGAGTATCTATGTTATGATTGGAATATAATCATAATCACGTCCTAGTCATCACTTAAAACCATTAACTAACGATATCTAACGTAGTACATTCCTAAGTGGTTCACTAACTTATTCCTCTGGCGGATTATGTTCAATATATTATATTTTTTCGTATCTGAAAAGTCAAAAAACTAAATCCTTAAGGGATCGCTTTGTCGTGTTGTCCGTCCGTCCGTCTGTCCGTCCATCTGTCTTTCAAGACTATTTATCTCAGGAACGCGAAGAGGTAGTAAGTTGAAATGAATACTACATAAACAGGTCTGCGGTCCCTTGAAGCTGTGAAAAAAACAAATCACTACGTCAACGCAATCAAAATATACGGCCGTGAAGCCGTGATACGGCCGTACATTTGCAATGGGAATAAAAATGTAGGGTCCTTACCGTTGACATAGAATTACGAAATTTGGCAAAACGCAAGAGATTATAGCACAAATACAGGAAAAAATCCGAAAATCATATAATTGCCGCACACTGAGAGTTCCCTGCCACCAGTATTCTTAAGTACCTAAGGTCATAAATGGGGGCATCCTATGTGCGGAACCCTCGGTGGGCGAGTCCGACTCGCACTTGATCTGTTTTTTACTTTTAATGATGATTTTATTCTACCACAGCGCTGTCGCTGTGGTAGAACTATTTCTTAAATCGTATCTTAGTGTGCAACAGAACTTACAAAGGCAATTGAAAATCGAAAAAAATTGATGAATTTAGAATCAGTTTACCAGTTGTTTGGACGCCAGGTCACACGCAGAATGCGCCCTGTAGCCCGGGCATTAAAATATGGCTACGGTATCTCCTGCCGGGGTCGTAGACGATGGCAGCTAGGGACTGCCATCGTCCTAAAACAAGGGGGAACCCTCAGAGGCGTGACGCAAGGGTGGCACTGGCGAGTTCTATCGAGATCCCAGAGCCACCCTAATTGCGTCGAAGAGAAAAAAGGGGGGTTTTTTAGTCGGTGAGACTCCGACATAACTTCTGCACTGTCCCTGCGGTGCAGAAGTATCCATAACGGATTTTTCCTCCCCATAAAAAAAGGTCTCACGCAGAATAACTAGGTTCGCCAACGTTTATAAAGCAATTAAACAGTGACAGTTAGGTACTTATTATAGTTATTATAAAATCTTTATTCATTTCCTTTTCAAATTACACATTAAACCAGAACCGAAACACATTGTGCATAAATCATATCAGTAGGTATTTAAATCTATCTTCCCATCGGGCCATGACCACCCGGTCCTGGTGGTTGGTCAACCACCATCACTCCGCCCCCATCGCCTGGACCCATGTCTTGCATCGGTGGTTGATCGACAACGTGGACGCCACCGCCGTCGTCGTCACAACAACTGCTGCAGCCACCCATAATTTATTTCTGGAATTGAGAACATTATAATGTCAGTTCTTATAGAGATAATTTCGGGTTGTTAAGAAAATTATCGAATCGAAACTATCGTGAGCAATATTAATATTGTAATAAATTACGGATAAAACTCACGTATAAATAAGAGTTGTGTACGGGTAATACCTAATTATAATAACCCAAGGAATATTCGGAGGAATAAGGTGAAAGAAAGAGGATAGTTTTCACTAGGATAAGGCAATATAATTTTGTAATCCTTCAGGACAGCCGGGATAACACTAATGTTTAGGACGTTTAAAAAAAAACAACAAGCAGTAACGTTTTCAAAAATTCTTACAAGTTTTATTGGTTTTGATAGCCAATCACTCTGCAACTTGTTAAACCCCGCCCTTATTAGTTTAGGGCTAAAGTATCAAATATATTTATGTAATACAAACTGTGTATGCAGGGAGTAAAAATATAACAGATAATTAAAATAACTTACGTATTGGCTTTGTGAGTTACAACAATGTACTAATATTGTTGCTATTCTATTCCAATTCCATCCAAATTGGTGCCAGTTATGGGTAGATAAGATATTTATGTAAACGCACTTGCGATATCTCATCGATAAAACTGTTGTCTATCTTGCGTGACACAAAGCTTTGCAGTAAAATATCTTATATTTTCAGGGTAACATTGACAAAAATAATTTGTTCTCTGAAATAGGTCTTACGTGTATGACGGCACCGACTTCAAACCTATCAGCCGGTAGCGCTATATGCTGTCACCTCCATTTGTTTGATTACTAATTCTTTCCGAACCTTACAGCAAATAAAAATGAATACCTACATTTTATTTTTCAAAAATTTCATACGTACGGTCAACAGCAGGCCAAGATAACCCTTTGCAGTTCAAAATTAGCGGTTATGCCTCCGACACAAAGGTGGCACCACGTCCCGAGTAGATAGTCTGACATGCTTTAGTTGGTACTTACTTACGTAGTGTTAAAAGTTATTTTTTGCTTTTTATAGGGTTTAGCATTTAACCTTTTCTCATATTAATTGCGTACTTTTTTTGCGTGGGGGTTTTTTAAATTTTAAATTTAATTTTTATTTCATGTTTTCTGAAGGAGCTCCTTAATTTTTTTTCTTTCATTTAATTTCTTTTATTCTTGCCATTTAAGGGTAATTTTGTGTTTCATTTTTGCGAAAAAAATTGCCTTTTTACGTGGCTTTAAGCTGCGTAAAAAGTTTAGATGGGGTCGCTATATGCGATCTCGACCAAAGGAAGCTGTTTAACAATCCTCATGACAAACTGGCTCTGGGAGAATTGCACAGATTGAGAAACAATAAAGATTAAACTTTGGTCATTCTAGATTTTCAGCAAAAATATAAATCGGTTTACCCGTTTCATTCCGGCATTCCAGAGTTTTATCCGCCACATCCCATTTCCAGCATCAGGTCCTCGTCAATTAGAAACATAAACAGAACTAGTTAAGACAAATGCAACGAGCCCAAACTCGATGGGTTTACTAAAAGGCAGTCCAGGGTTACGTCTCCTATCTTCGTGCCCTAACAGCAGACCAGCTCAGTGGTTCCAGAAGACATTAGTGTTTCAAATGTCAGATCCCACCTATGCTTGCAAGTAAACTGAGCATGTAACATTCCTATCACACCTAACAAACGACCTGATGACCTTGAAGACCTGAACCGATTTCCACCAAACATAGCTATGAACACTCTCGACTGATATACCTTTCAAACAAAAAAAAACCGCATTAAAATCGGATCATCCGTTTGGGAGCTACGGTGCCTCAGACAGACACATACACATTTACACACACAGACACGTCAAACTTATAACACCCCGTCGTTTTGCGTCGGGGGTTAAAAAAAGAATTTCTCAAATTGAACGACAGAGCTCGGAGTTATTGTTTATGCATCTGAAGTTCCACATGCTCTCCCTGGTCTTCATCATCAGGTTTACCTTAGGTACCAAATTTATGGCTTTCGCAAGAAATCGCTTAATTTACTTAAGAAAAAACCGAAATAACAATACATGTGCCTTTGAAAATTGAGGAGTTCCCTTAATTTCTCATGGATCCATTATCAGATCAGCACCACATTTATATGGGACCAAATTGGAGTAACTCCTTTTGAACAAAAAAAAACACCGAAATCGGACAACGGAGCTCGAAGTAATCGGTGAACATACATTAAAAAAAATACAAACAGACTCTCTAAATTGTTTAAAAATCTACAATCATTTCAAAATATACTGAAAAAAATTCCGCTCCTTTATCATCAAGTGCCCCACCATCTTAGCCGTATAGTGAAAGCCTACCTCCTTCGGCGGTTCGTGGCCTTCCCCGGGCAGGATGAGTGGGGGCAGCGGGAGATGATGTGCGGTGTTCCACAGGGGTCGGTGCTAGGGCCGCTCCTGTGGAATATCGGATACGATTGGGTGCTGAGGGGGGCTCGTCTGCGTGGGGCCGACCTGGTGTGCTACGCGGACGATACCCTAGTAACAGCACGGGGAGACTCTTTTAGAGAAGCTGCTGTTCTCGCCACGGCGGCCGTGGGCCATGTGGTCAACAAAATAAAGCGGTTGGGGCTGGAAGTCGCCCTAAACAAGTCTGAAGCAATATGCTTCCATGGACCCCGGAAGGCGCCCCGGGTCGGATCGCATATTGTCGTGGGTGGTGTGCAGATAGCCGTCCAACGAACCATGCGCTACCTGGGCATCACCCTAGATAGTCGGTGGACATTTAAGGCGCATTTCGAACGGCTGACTCCGAGGTTACTGGGTGCGGCATCCGTTCAATGGCTTTGTACGGAGCCCCGGTGTGGGCTAATGACATTTTTTTTTTTATACGACGACGGTGACAAACAAGCATACGGCCCGCCTGATGGTAAGCGGTCACCGTAGCCTATGGACGCCTGCAACTCCAGGGGAGTTACACGCGCGTTGTCGACCCTTTAAAAAAGGAGGATTCGCTGTGTTGACAGCTAAAGGGGCAAGCTTAGCTCCGTGGGTACACCCCACTCCCCAGCTGTCAACACAGCGAATCCTCTTGGAGCGACATTGGCGGTGAGAATGCCAGGCAGCTGCGACGGGCGCAAAGAGTCACGGCTGTACGATCCATCCGGGGTTATCGAACGATCTCTGGTGAGGCGGCATGCGCGCTGGCTGGATCCCTGCCATGGGATCTTGACGCGAAAACCCTCGCGTCAGTTTTTACCTGGCGCGAGGAGTCGCGAGCGCGGGATTTTTGGCCAGCGCCACGCGAGATCGAGGCCAAACGTGAGGAGCTCTCCCGCGAGGCAGTCGCCACATGGACGGAACGTCTGGAGCAACCAAGTGCGGGTGCCCGGACGATAGCGGCGATCCGGCCAGTCCTGAACCTATGGCTGGATCGGACTCACGGGGAGCTCACCTTCCGGCTCGTGCAGGTTCTCTCGGGGCACGGTTGCTTCGGGAGATACCTGCACAAAGTGGCCAGAAGAAAGCCTACGGAAAAGTGCCACGAGTGCGGCACAATACCGGATACGGCGCAACACATGTTGGAGGTGTGCCCAATGTGGGAGCCAGAGCGCGAGGACCTAATTGCCGTTGTGGGGCCGGACCTGTCACTGCCCGCCGTGGTAAAAGCCATGGTGGCGGACGAAAGGTACTGGCATGCAGTTAAAACTTTCTGCGAAACAGTTCTAACGCAGAAAGAACTGGCAGAAAGAGCGCGGGAAATTGACCCAATGGCCGATCAACGCCGACGTCAGCGGGCTGGACGCAGATGGACCGCACAAGACCGCCGCCTGCCTCCGTAAATTGACCATGGGGTGGCAGGCATGGGGACGCCTGTCATCCCCCCCCTATCTGTCAACGAGAGGGAAGCCGCACAGCTACACCTACAGGTGCGGCTTATTACGCAAGAGACATGTAGGTAGCGATGCTGGTGGGGCTGCGGAAGTAAAGCGCGAGCGTCCCTGCAGCCCCAACGCAACAGCACGAAGACGGAAATGGAGGTGGTTTTTAGTGGGTAGACTCGGCATTTCCATCAGCCTTACAAGAGGAGTCCCACATAACCACCCGGGTCCATCCCCACACCCGGGAGGTATGCGTAAGGCATTTTCCCCTCCTTAAAAAAAAAAGGTTTGAACTGCGATCCCCACAGACATGAACTGTTACCAGAAAAGTGGATTAAGTTAGGTTAGAACTGCAACCCTCACAGACATGAACTGTTACCAGAAAAGTAGGTTAGGTTAGGTTAGAACTGTGACCCCCACAGATACAAAATGTTACCAGAAAAGTGGGTTAGGTTAGCGCCCTATAGTCCCAACCTGTTACCAGAAAAGTGGGCATATATTTAAGGCTCATAACATATTTTATTCATAAAAAATACAAAGCTGTAACCAGACAAGTGGGTTAGGTTAGGTTAGAACTGCGACCCCCACAGACACAAACTGTTACCAGAAAAGTGAGTCAGGTTAGGTTGGAACCGCGACCCTCACAGACATGAACTGTTACCAGAAAAGTGGATTAGGTTAGGTTAGAACTGCGACCCCCACAGATACAAACTGCAAATCGTTATGCGAGTTAACGTTATAGTTATTGACAATTATGCTCTTAGTGGTTATGACATTTAATTTATTATAATTTAAATTTATATGCGTAAAAAATATATGACCACAAATAAGTATTGTAAATGTCTTGAAATAACTATAGTAATTGAAATGGTATACCCTTGTTTTGTCGAACAACTTTTTGCCTAATTTCAGTTCGCCTAAAAACGTTTAGTATAATCAACGGTTTGTCTAAAGTCATTTTACATAAACTCGTTTCACACAAAAATCATTACATCGAATGTCGTTTTGCCTAATGGTCATTATGTATAATTATTGTTTCGCCGAATATTATTTTGCCTAATTATCGTTTCGTCGATTGCCATTTTGACTAATTATCGATTTGCCGAAAAAAGATATACCAAACATAGGGGAACCAATAACCAATAGATGATACTAATCAACAAATTAGATACCACCGCTTGAAAAAAAAACATTTAAGCAAGGTTAGGTTATAAGAAATAAACCTTTTTTTTTACCCGACCGACCGGATTGGTTAGCTCGCGCTCGTTAGTTTTCTAGGCTAGGGCAGAGTAAAGAGCGAGATAAAGTACTTACTTTTAATTAGTGGTCGCCAATTATTGGGGGTTGACACTAATCCAACCCAATATTCGGAAGCAAAAAGCCAGGTATGTTCCCAGAGTCAGTTTAGGTACGACGAAGAGCGAAGCGAGGAGGAGTGTTAGGTTGAATTGTGACCAACAACACGCGAGCGAAGCGAGCGTGCCACCACATCAGAAAGCATGTTCCCAGAGTTGAACTATTGGGTCACCAATTATTGGGGGTTGACACTAATCCAATTGATACTGAGCATGAGCTGATATAAAGGAGCAAATTCGAGCGAGCTAAGCGAGCGTGCCACGGCAGCGGCCCGCGAAGCGCCAGAACCGAATCTTTCGCGTCCCCCCTATGCAACCAGAGTCACCGTTAGGTACGACGACGAGCGAAGTGAGGAGGAGTGTTAGGTTGAACTGCGACCTCACAGCGCGCGAGCCGAGCGAGCGAAGCGAGCGTGCCGCGGCAGCGGCCGGCGAAGCGCCAGAACCGAATCTTTCGCGGCCCCCCTTTGCAACCAGAGTCACCGTTAGGTACGACGACAAGCGAAGCGAGTAGGAGTATTAGGATGAATTGTGACCAACAACACGCGAGCGAAGCGAGCGTGCCACCACATCAGAAAGTATGTTCCCAGAGTCGACCTATTGGGTCGCTAATTATTGGGGGGAGCAGAAAACAAAATTACATTAGACCAAAAAAAATTTATACCAATTGAATATTAGACAAAACAATATTAGGTAAACTGAAATTAGGTATAATGATAGTTAGACGAAACGGGCGTTCGACATAATGATTTTAGGCAAAACGAATTTCGATGTAATGAAAATTCGACGAAACGAATAAGTATACCAAGTGATATTAGGCAAACTGAAATTAGGCGAACTGAAATTAGGCAAACAGTTCGTCGACAAAACGAAGGTAAACCAATTGAAATAACCTGTGAAAAAGTAGTAAAATATTAAATATAATGCAGATAAATATTTCGTTGAAGTTTAATATACAGTAAAGTTGGTTTATAGCCAAGTTTGAAAATTTGAAATAAGCCTTAGCTGATGCAAAACCTCCTTAGTCTGAAGTGAAATGACGTACGATATTTTAAAACTCAACTCATAACTCCCACGGGAGTTATATTGTACTAAAATCCATAACTCCCAAGGCGACTAAATCGGCTCTAAACGCTCTATACGCCTGCGCGTTATAACACCATTAACGAGCAAGTGTGATGAAAACAAAATTAAATTATTTCGACACAGGACTGGGTACCTATGGGGAAAGAACTGTTATATCCGAAGGAGATTTACGTTTTAAAAATATGGTCTGCAGCTTTGGGGTCTGTAAATGTTTACTAGGGTTCGCCCCACAAAAGTATCCCGTAGAGTAGTATAACCGAAGATAATATAGACGTAGTTATAGGGGTATTACAGATTTAAAACAAGTTTGAGTGCTTAATTTTATTTATTTATTATTTCTTGTAATTTAATAAATATTCTTTTCTCATTTTCTCTCACAAATACCTTAAGACTATAGACTCGTGTTTCGTAAAGTAAAATACAATAAATCTATACAAACAGTTATACAACTGAACTTTTTATTGTATGTAGGTATACGTATATATGTACTCGTACCTATGCGTAACATATTCAGGAATACCTTTTGTTACCTGGTTCAAAGACTGAATGAATGAAAAGTAAACATAAGAAATTATACATGGGTATTAGATTAGGTATAGTATATCAATACAACTTGTAGTTCGCCTCTCTTCGTAGTAGATTTATCTCAGATTATAATAAAGAAACAGACAGTGGTCATGTGTTATTAGTACTGAATACACATTTCATAATCATTTCATTAACATAAATAATAGTACATTGTGATAGGTACACGTGTGCTATGATGGTCATTATACACGAATGTACCATAAATTCATAGGTAATAATAGCGAACCGAGTACATAATTGTCAATACCTAAGGAAAACACATAAGTAATTCATGACTAATCAATCAATTAAAACAATTATCAAAGATTGGAAAATTTAGATAATTATTAGGTTAGATAATTTTTGGTAAAAGAAATAAAAAATTCTATTGACATTAATATAAGTAGGTAACAGTATTGTATTGCAAAGATATTGTTAAAATATAAAATTACATGTAGGAAACCTCTTAGATTATCAACATCATTTAAATATTTCTACATATCACATGAAGGAGATATCCTACTGGTATACTTAAAAAACCTAGTTTTCGTCCCGTTTCATAATACCGACCACTTACTTCGTACCTATTTCATGTTTGGGTAACGGGGAAGTCAGGTTAAAAATAATATTGAAACACCTATACAGTCTCCGGCACAATTCCACACTTTTCGTAGGTACAATTTTTGAAAAAGAATAATTAAACCCATCCTTTACCTAATCCTTTATAAGATAAAGTATACTTAATCCGTGTCTTTTTAAAGCATACTGAAAAAAAGTGTTTGGACGGTGTCGTCATACCTTTTTTATCGCGGCAAATGATTGTCTTAGTCTCCTGACTAAGGTTCTGACGTTACTTCGATGCTGATAAGTTAAGCCCTAAAACGAATCATTACTATATGTAGTCTGACGACCACAGACTGACAATAGTTTTTTTTATATGCCTTTATCAGAGTAAAAATTTGGAGGCATATAAATTTAAAAAAATCTACTGTCGGCCTGTGGTTATCAAACTATATTTTTGTTACGTATTGGAAATAGTAAACGGTTATATGCCACCCCTATCTGGCGTAAGGCGGGGGTGGCTGTTGCACCACATTGACGGGCGGCGGGTGGTGATGGACCACATTGACGGTTGTGTGTGCCGGCGGCGGGTCCGCGCAGCAATCGCAGCACAGGCACGGGATGCAGCAGCAGCAGCAAGGCCGGCACGAGATGGTACAGCCCATACTGGAAATTAAAAATAATACCGGTTAACAAATATTTAAGAAACACCTGACCTTTCACAGATACTCTCAGTAAGTATCTTGAACCTTGAATTGAAAAAAAATATATCAGACTTTATTGTGATACTAAGATTTCGGGGAAATTTATGGTTTCAACTTTAGTTACGTAGGTACTTAATTATAGGTACACCAGCTCCCTTAATTTCTCATAGATTCCAGCTCACATCACCAGTACCTACAGAATCAATATTACCACCTTCATTAGCACCTCAGTAGGGTATCTATTTTCGAAAAAAAATATCGTTAGTATCAACTTGTAATTAATCAGAGCATGAATGGCTTAACAACTCGTACAATCGAATTGAGAACCACTTCCATTTTATTGAAGTCAGTTAAAAACAAACCTAGCCATTATTAATGTCGTTAAAACTTTTAACAAAGGATTAACTTGCATTTGTTTTTTTTTTTTTGCTTGATTGACATGTGAATAGATAAAAAAGTGGATTAATTTATTGAATTAACAAAGAAGTATATATATGACACAGTTGTTGTTTACACATTATTACAGTTTCCTGCAAAAATGAATTGCCTGCAGTAGCTTGAGCTAAACCTAATTATGACTGAATAATTATCCCATCCTCGTCGCCACTGAGAAATAGGGGTGCAGGGGTGCCTTCTAAGGGTTGTAGCAAATGATACACGTCTGTTCGTTGCAATGTATAATCGAGAGAAAGGAATCTACTGCTACCCTAAATATACTAAGACAAATGTTTAGGTACCCACATACATCACAAATGACAAATAACATTCACCTATATATTATAAAATGATAAGTAAAAGAAAATACATTTTGTGCAACTATTACACCTCCACTAAGTAAATTTAGTCGACAAAGATACGCGGTAAGTACCTACCTACGACAAAGCAACAAAAAGAAATCTCGTGACAAAACAGAGTGTCAAGGTGAAAAGCAAAATGAGGTGCAACTGGTCACAACTCACAATGGTTAACGCTCAGCGCTGCATTGCCTTAAACGGACTGGACTTTTAATTAGTGTAAATAAGTATTACACCTTGTATAATAGAGCCACGTTGTTCATAGTCGGTCAATACTCACTATTCATCAAAAAATTTCAACTACTTGTCGTAGTTAACAATAAAGCCACATAAACATGGATAGCTACTTCCTAATTAGCTCTTATAAATGTTACCCAGTTACATAGCTTAAGCTTTGCTTTGTCTTAAGGTTAGCTGGTAGAGAATGCCTTATGGCATTCAGTTCGCCTTTTATACGATAAGTTTTTCTCTTGTGCAATAAAGATTAAATAAATAAATAAATAGCTGTATTAACATATTAGTTTATTTACCTAAACTACGTACGGTAGGTACCTACGTAAAATGTCCTATAGAATACGGAACCGCCCACTAAAAACTGCGTAAGAACATGTCCCAGGTGTATTGACTCACCTTATTTATTTCAGCCAATTTTCACCTATACATAGGCTGGGGCGGTGGAGGGTAGCCCTGGTAACCCGGTTGTGGAGGGTAGCCCGGTTGTGGGGGGTAGCCGGGCTGCGGGTAGCCGGGGTACGCGCCAGGCGGCGGTGGTGGGTACGGGTAGCCTCCAGGTGGCGGCGGGTGCTCGACCACTACCGGTGGATGGTGGACGTGAACTGTCTGCGGCGGCGGCTGCTGCTGGCCGCACGCGTTGGGGCAGAGGCACGGCACCAAGCAACAGGCACTTAGCGCCAGGCAACAAGGATTACAACACACGTCACAGTCCCCGCAGTCGAGCGAAAAGCACAATCCCATCACGTCCGCTGTTTAACTAAAATTACACAAACCGTTGCTTTAAATTACAAACCTTATCTAAACTATACTTTATCTTGCCTCTGAAAGGCTTTTATTGTTATGAAATTAAAATAGGTGTTTAATGTA
Organism: Lathronympha strigana; assembly: GCA_949128165.1. Taxonomy (NCBI): domain Eukaryota; kingdom Metazoa; phylum Arthropoda; class Insecta; order Lepidoptera; family Tortricidae; genus Lathronympha; species Lathronympha strigana. The sequence continues at coordinate 22,629,278 of OX421903.1, read as the reverse complement.
TTATTCCAATGAAGCAGTTATCGCTGTCACATATTTGTATTATCACGTATGTTGTCTTATTATCTTATTGATAAAGAGATAACAATGTTAGTCACACCTAGTTCTTGGAAAATAGGATATGATACGGTTTTCAGAAAGTAAAGGGGGGGTAAAAATATCGTCATCAAACCAATAGCTCTCTTCTTTTTAAACGTTGTTCGTCAAGCCAAAAAGCCTCGTTTAATGCAAATATTCTTATTGACAAATTAATATAAAGAAAAACCACAAACAATAAACTGTTCCAACAACTGTATAAAACTACAAAACAATGTTCACATGGTTTCCAAGTTCCCAAATGCGTATTTTGATTATGATTAGTGGACGACAGAAGCATAAAAACAAGTTATTAGAATAGCTAATTATGATTACAATACCTTTTCAATTCAATAAGTTTCACCTTCACGTTTCATGTAGTTGGAAAATAACAAATCCGTGTTAGTTCCAGTGTCGAAGCATTATTACTAACAGCCGGGCTGGCGAGGAAAACTGGCATGTCGTTCATAACGCCTAACTAAACATAGCTCAGGGTATCCATTGTAAATGTGATCCCTGATTACGAATAGTTGTAACGAATTGCGAGATCAAGACACTACGATCAATTTTACAGGCTGAAACAAATTGCGTCGTGAATCAGCAAGCAGCGATGACGTGAACGCCTGCGCCGACTGCCTACACAGTCCTTGTGCGCTATCTCTATCACACGTATAAGAAAAACTCAACCAAATACGAAACGGGTAGGCCAACACAACAACTTTACGTCACACGTTGGAAAATGAGAACGAACCAACCTTGCTATTACTCACATCCCTAAGACGAAGTCTACTGAGAATACCGGTAACTACGTAACGGTTGCATTCAGCAAGAATGAAATGCGAATTTAATTCAAATTGACAATGAGTGTATGAAATCAAGCCAAATGTTCCAATTTTTTTAGGCCAAAAATATTGCTTACAAGTTTACACCTCACAAGGGAATACCTAGATCTGTAGGTACTGTGCGTAGTGTTCGTTTTGCTAGATTAGGAACAGGACTCAGGAGCAACCGACCGTCACTAATACCGTAATACGTTTTCGATATAATCGCAATTAGTAAAGCATTAACCCACGCCATGGTTTGCCTTCGTTCTTATTTAATTCAAACTTAAAACAGAATTGTGTTAATTACTTAGGTACCCACTTAAGTGCATTAAACTACATCACGCAAGCATAAAACCTTATAGTTCTTAAACATGCGACCGTAGAGTGCCTACATTTTTTTATAAAGCAATGCTTCAAATAAGCACCGTTCTCATACCTACGCCTTTTAATTGCGGTGAATACGAGTATAACTACTACTAGATACATATAAGAACTTAGGTAATACTCTAAGTAATTTGTAACATTTTGAAGTAATAGGCATACCTAACGCTTCAAAATGTTACTAAAATATTAGTGCCGACGCCGACTGACGAGGCGTCCGACCGAACGCCTGTGGTAAAATGCAATTCGTTTGGATTACCTATATTTTCTTCAACAACTTAAACACAAGCTATCTTAAGCATCTTAAAATAGTCTAACTGGTGGAAATATAGTTAAAAGTGAGCGCCCCGCTACTGCTAGGTACGTTTAATTCGGTGTTTTTCGGTATATCTGTACGCACCTATTGACTCACCTCTGGTTCTCATTAGGAAATGCAATCGGCTATTTTTCGTATGGGAGAAACTCTGATCTTATCCCAAACCGCGATTTTCAACCGACTTCAATATTCCTAAAGGAGGAGGTTCTCAATTCGTCTGAATTTTTCAACCGACTTCAATATTTCAAAAGGAGGAGGTTCTCAATTCGACTGATTTTTTTTTTTTTAATGGATGTTCACTCATAACTCCGTCATTACTGAACCGATTTGAATTTTTTTTTTTGTTTTCTAAAAGTAGACGGTTTCTGGTTGGTCCCGTTTTTTTCAAAATCCATTTTTGATGATGGGATCCATGAGGAACTGAGGAAACTCCTCAAATTTGAAAGGCACATGCATGCTGATTTGGGTGATTTCTTAAGAAACTCGAGCATTTCTTTACGAAAATCATCAATTTGGTGGAGTGGACCTGATGATGAAGACCAGGGATGGCAAAGTGGAACTGCTTCGTAATTCTCAGGACTATGATCCGATTTCAAAAATTTTTTTTGTCTGTATATAGATGGTTTCAGGATTGTCCCGTTTTTTTCAAAATCAATTTCTGATGATGGAATCCATGAGGAACTGAGGGAACTCCTCAAATTTGAAAGGCACATGCATGATGATTTGGGTAGTTTCTTAAGACACTCGAGCATTTCTTTACGAACATCATCAATTTGGTGGAGTGGACCTGATGATGAAGACCAGGGATGTCAAAGTGGAACTGCTTGGTAATTCCCAGGACTATCATCCGATTTGAGACATTCATCTTTTCTTTGTAAAGAAATACCTTCAAGATAGTCCTATTTGATTATAGTTCTATTTTGATGATGGGCTTCATGAGGGATTGAGAGAACTCCTCAAAATTTAACGGCACATGCATTCTGATTTGAGGGTTTCCTTAAGTAACTAAAACAGTGTTTTGGCGGAGCCAAAATTTTGATGAACTTGATCTGATGATGAAGACCAGGGATCGCAAAGTGGAACTGGTTAATAAACCTAGCTCTACTTATTATCCTAGTTGTGACATTCATCTTTTTGATTTGATTTATATTCTGATGATGGAGTTCTAGAAGAATTCAGAGAACTCTTCAAATTTTAACGGCAGGTTAATTGTGATTGGAGGGTGTTCATAATTAGCTTAGGCATTTTCTTACTGTGGCCATCATTTTGCTGGAGTGGACCTGATGTTGATAATCAGGGATGGCATAATGAATATGCTCGTTAATTTACAGTCTGTCATCCAATTTAACACATTGTTATTTTGTTTGTTTAAAGGTCTACAAGGGAGTTCCGTTTGATTATACTTCAAATGTAATGATGGAAGCCCTAGGACATTAAGAAAGCTCCTCAATTTTCAATCGTACACGTGCGGTGTATTGGATATTTGTGAAGTAAACTGGCTAACTCAAACAAATTCTTAATTTCACTTTTACCGGGAACCAAATGAAGTCGGTTTTTTTTTCTTAAAAATTATTATTATTTTTTTAATGGATGTTCACTCATAACTCCGTCATTACTGAACCGATTTAAATTATTTTTTTGTTTTCTGAAAATAGATGGTTCCAGGTTTGTCCCGTTTTTTTCAAAATCAATTTCTGATGATGGGATCCATGAGGAACTGAGGGAACTCCTCAAATTTGAAAGGCACATGCATGCTGATTTGGGTGATTTCTTAAGAAACTCGAGCATTTCTTTACGAAAATCATCAATTTGGTGGAGTGGATCTGATAATGAAGACCAGGGATGGCAAAGTGGAACTGCTTCGTAATTCTCAGGACTATGATCCGATTTAAAAAAATATTTTTTTGTCTGTATATAGATGGTTTCAGGATTGTCCCGTTTTTTTCAAAATCAATTTCTGATGATGGGATCCATGAGGAACTGAGGGAACTCCTCAAATTTGAAAGGCACATGCATGATGATTTGGGTAGTTTCTTAAGACACTCGAGTATTTCTTTACGAACATCATCAATTTGGTGGAGTAGACCTGATGATGAAGACCAGGGATGTCAAAGTGGAACTGCTTGGTAATTCCCAGGACTGTCATCAGATTAAAAAAAAAATCTGAAAATAGATGGTTCCAGGTTTGTCCCGTTTTTTTCAAAATCAATTTCTGATGATGGGATCCATGAGGAACTGAGGGAACTCCTCAAATTTGAAAGGCACATGCATGATGATTTGGGTAGTTTTTTTAAGACACTCGAGCATTTCTTTACGAACATCATCAATTTGGTGGAGTGGACCTGATGATGAAGACCAGGGATGGCAAAGTGGAACTGCTTGTTAATTCCCAGCTCTATCATACGATTTGAGACATTCATCTTTTCTTTGTAAAGAAATACCTTCAAGATAGTCCTATTTGATTATAGTTCTATTTTGATGATGGGCTTCATGAGGGATTGAGAGAACTCCTCAAATTTTAACGGCACATGCATTCTGATTTGAGGGTTTCCTTAAGTAACTAAAACAGTGTTTTGGCGGAGCCAACATTTTGATGAACTGGATCTGATGATGAAGACCAGGGATCGCAAAGTGGAACTGGTTAATAAACCTAGCTCTACTTATTATCTTAGTTGTGACATTCATCTTTTTGATTTGATTTATATTCTGATGATGGAGTTCTAGAAGAATTCAGAGAACTCCTCAAATTTGAACGGCAGGTTAATTGTGATTAGAGGGTGTTCATAATTAGCTTAGGCATTTTCTTACTGTGGCCATCATTTTGCTGGAGTGGACCTGATGTTGATAATCAGGGATGGCATAATGAATATGCTCGTTAATTTACAGTCTGTCATCCAATTTAACACATTGTTATTTTGTTTGTTTAAAGGTCTACAAGGGAGTTCCGTTTGATTATACTTCAAATGTAATGATGGAAGCCCTAGGACATTAAGAAAGCTCCTCAATTTTCAATCGTACACGTGCGGTGTATTGGATATTTGTGAAGTAAACTAGCTAACTCAAACAAATTCTTAATTTCACTTTTACCGGGAACCAAATGAAGTCGGTTTTTTTTTCTTAAAAATTATTTCATACAAAAACGGTTAACCGCATTCACCAGCTTTCATTATGAGTCTTCTCCATAAACGTTCTCAACATCGGTAAAAGAGTCATCGTAACAAATGATGACATGACGTTGTGCTGGTGACGAATTCCATAAACACATTACGAAACTGTTGTGTAAACATGTTGAAGTCTGTGTCAATAGATAATAGTTGGCCGTCGATTTTAGACATCGGAAGTCCACCGCCATGCAACGATTGCAAGGTCCAAATCCAAGGTGGAAACCCGTCACGGTTGGCTTCAAGGCTGGAATGGAATTCGTCACTTAATTATCAGTACCAGTATCATGAGTTGCTGTAGAATACAATCGCTAGCGACTACGCTTATATACGCGCTAAATACTTTGATGGTAAGCAGTAAGCATACAGTCATTCAATTCTCTCTTAATGGTACTTCCAAAAAAACAGTTTTTAATATTCGACTGTTAGGTATGCCTTTTCAAATTATGCTAGATAGGTTAATCACGGGCACTTTTTTTACCTGCTAGTAGAAAGGAAAGGTAGAAAAATTCATACGATGAGCGACGATGGGCGTGTATCGCAGAGTGGCGGGTTCGAGTCCCGTTCCAGGTCATGAATTTTTCCACTTTTCCTTTCTTTCTATGTTTGGTAGGTATCATTCCCAGACGTTTTTGCTTACAATAGTAGATTGTTTATCAAGGGCATAAAGTAACCCATTTTACTCTCGACTACTCCGAGTGCAACGGGGACTAATAAATAGCCTCGTCTAAAATGGGTTACTTTATGCCCTTGATATACAGTATACTATTATTGCCATTTAGAACTATAAGGCGTTAACGTTATTTAGGTAGGTATGTATGGTGATGATGATAATGTGTTCCTGTTATTACATCCCTGATATCCCTCATTAGGGACACATGGGTCGCAGAGGATACTTACTTAGGTACTGTTTGATGTTATTTATATGTACTTATTATTTATGAAACGCTATACTTACGTAGACAAGGAATGTTCGATTCTAGTCTTATATACGCTGCTTATATATGGAAATATAGTTAAAAGTGAGCGCCCCGCTACTGCTAGGTACGTTTAATTCGGTGTTTTTCGGTATATCTGCACGCACATATTGACTCACCTCTGGTTCTCATATTAGAATGCGATCATATTAGAATGGAAATAATAGGACAAATCGACCACTTGCTTAAAGGAGGATAGGATCGCATGTTCTATAAGTTCTATAACTAAAACTGATAGAATAAGGATCATAGAACTACGCTCCAACTAAGCGGGTCAGGGCTGTGGCTGTCTTCTCCGTACCGTCCAGAACGGTCGACCAAAAAATGGGCACTCGGTGGTCACTCACCTACGGGACACCACAAAGAAAACAAGGGACGTTCTCTGCCCAGCAGGACAGTTAAATGGCAAATCAATTTCGTTTTTAGGGTTCCGTACCCAAAGAGTAAAACGGGACCCTATTACTAAGGCTCCGTGTCTTCAGGCTGTATAAATTCAACAACTCCAATTATTTTATTGTTAATTTTAAAATATATTTTAGCACGAGCGAGCGAAGCGAGCATTTTATAACTTATAAATGATATAAGAAACAATCTTAGAGATAAAAAATGTTTCACATTGGACGGGTCTTGGACAAAGGTCCCGAGAGAGTGTGAAAAACATATATATAATATTATTATACTCTTCAGGCTGTATCTCAAGAACCGTGACAGTTAGACAGTTGAAATGTTCACAGATTATGTATTGTGTATTTCTATTGCCGCTATAACAACAAATACTAAAAATCTGAATAAAATAAATACTTAACTCACAACACATACAAAAAACGTGATTTTTTGCCGTTTTTTTTTATAATAGTACGGACCCCTGCTCCGACAACCCACTTCCTGAGCTTGGGTGATGAAATTGTAGATTGTATATCAAGGGCATAAAGTAACCGATGAGAGGCGAGAGGAGAGGCTATTTCTTGGTACGAGTGCAACGAAGGTAATGGGCATTTACGCCTGCGGTATACACTCTGCTTTCCACTTCGATTGTAAGGAAAATATTACGAAACTATTATTTCACTTTAAATCGTTGAAAATTAAACTTCCATGCTTGAAATGCTTGAGCGCGGTGGTTCTCCGACGACCCACCCCAAGTAGCAATCAAATGTCTTAAAAAGGTATTGAAGATATCTTGAAGACAATTAGACAAATTCTTGCTGTTGTCTTGGCTAAAACCATTATGTCCCTGAAGATATCTTGAAGATATCCCCCAAGACTCAGTTAAGACAAAGTGGGCACAGTATTTAAGAAAATTTCAAGAAAGAGTTAATACTTCTGTTTAGACAAACTTAAACCCTACTTAAGAATGAGGGTTTACAGTTCTCTAAACTTGGATTTCAAGATATCTTGAAGGTTGATTTAAGACCAAGAAATATACTTAAAGATATCTACAATACTGACTTAAAACTATTAACACTGAGTTGCACAAATTCGACCTTCTCTTAATAAAGAAAATTTTAAACCTTTTTTTACTCATGGATTGTATTTTAGATGTATTTTAGAAAACTTGGCTAACTCTTTTACTAAAAAGAGAATTCATTGAAGGTTATCAAAATGGCGATTATGTTACTATTTATTATTTTTAGAAAATACCGTTTTATTACCTTGTAGGTATTTAAAAACTACAACGCACGATTGTTTGTCGTGTAGAATTGATCGAAAGTGCTATAAAAAAGACGGGCTTACAAAATACTAGAAAAAAACAGTTAAAATTTGGAATATTATGTTCCAAAATGAAAATTTTCTTATATACAGCGCAGAATACTACTTTTCTGTAAATGCATTTGAGATATAAATGCAATTATTATTGATATAACAAAAATCTAACTTCAATGAACTTTATTTTTTAAGAATCAGCATCGAAATTTTGAATTTGTTTTATTTATTACAAGTGTAAAATGGCGTTAAGTCTTATTACTCTTAGCGAAGTATGACTTTAAACGATACTGATTTTGTAAGGTTACTTTAGATAAAGTATAGACACATTGGATTTGGAGAAGTACCGATTTAGATATATTATACTTAACTTATACTAAAAACCGTTCTACTTAATACTTAAAGGGACTCAATAGAATCCTTAGTTTTGACTTAGTGAACGCAAGTTGTCGTCCAACTTACGGTAAGTTTTATGCAAGAAGAGCCATTAAATTTATAATAGGTATATAATATTCATTCTATATGTCCTGTGATGAAAACACATTTTGGCTAACTCAACTTGTATTCATATTTCAATTACGAATTTTTAATTTGTAATGCAAAATCATGTAATACCTACACTGTAGAAATAAATGAATCTGAATTCTGAATCTGAATCATAACTTTATATAATAGCCTCGCCCGGCGCAGTGCTGTGCATTCCCGGTGTACTCCCAGATTTTTAACATAGGATTGGCCAAAATTCTATTTTTGAACTTTTGAATGTTGCAGTGTGGTATTTTACTGATCTGGGCGGCCAATATTATTCTTGATGTTATTTAAGTAGTTACAGTAACATTAAGCTAATCATTCATTTTTTATCTATACGGTAAGAAAATTATGGTGAAATTATAAAAAAAATAAGGGTTTTTCAATATTAGCTCAAAGTAGTTATAATAATATAATGCTCTCCGTTCCCTTTCTATGTCGGCATCGTCCTTCAGATCGTCAGTAACAATATGCCCGAGATACTTGAAGCGAGTGACTCTCGTCAGGGACTTGTTACCAGCCTTAAAAACCATAAATTCACTCTTCTTCCCGTTATAAAGCAAATCGTGTGAGGAGGCGTAGGATTCACATATGGCAAAAAGTTTCCGAAGCGCACTTTTGTTTTAAATTAAGTTGTTAGTTTCTAAGTAAAAATAAAAAAATAAAATGTTTTTATTGTATTTGTGCTGTATGAATCTGACATGCTATGAGCCTTAAGAAGCTTGAAATACACGAATTTTATTTTTATTTTTTATTTTATTTTTAATGGAGGGAGCCAGTAGCAACATATCGTCCGCGTAATGTTGTTTAGGCATACGCCATCAACATGGCATCCGACATGTGTACCGCTCAGTTGCTCAATAAGTGGGTCTACGTACGTATAGACATCACGGGTGATCTCAAACCCTAGCTGGCGTACCCCGCACTCCATCTTGTATGGTTAAAGTTCCAGATTCGATATTCCGACATTCAGGACCTAAGGGCGAACTAATTTTAAACCGGTCTCTGAAAAAGTTAGCTATTTCTTTAGGATTTGAAACTCCATTAACACTCACAGGCACGCCGTTCTTAGGATTAAGTTTATTTGTGCAGCAGGTCCATTTTAATTTGGTCCTGATGGTTCTGACACCACCTCAACCTTCCTTTAAAGACTTTACGCGCCTCCAACATGTCATTACACCGTCCCTGAGCCCGGTTTCCCATACCATTCCCAAATTCTGAACGCTCTTTTGGCGTGACTGTGGGCCTCCTTTACATGCTTGTTCCATCCGGCTAAAGTATTTTTACGTCCACTAATACTTATTACTTAAATGTGTTAAAGTAGCCGCATGACATATAGAGCCCCAATTACAGTACACAGTTGGTCAACAAGGCTCCTATGACATACACTGTCGCAATACCTACGGCAACAATCTTGAAACTCAGTAGGAAAATGAATATTCTTTAACTTTAAATTACAAAAATTTTCAAATATTCCGTTATTTGGTGGACATTTCTTTGTCCCCACTTAACTTTATTTGTATTATTTATTAACCAAGATGACATTAGTGATTTTCCTCGCTACGTTCAATTTGCATTTTACTATGAGTGGAAAATTATCAGACCAACATACATAGTATATAACATGAACATCAATAACACTCGGTAATGCCGTAATGCGGCCTTACCGCTTACTATACAGTGGTCGAGAAAACGGCGGGATCCATGCGCCTCGCTAATAAATGTGAATGCTCCCGACGACTCTAAAATATCTAAATCGGCACATACCCAGTCCTGCATAATGATACCGAAGTATCACTCGAAGATGTACTTGGTACTACTAACGAAGTCTCACGCATCGCACTGGTAACGTTTGAAGCACTTGGTCGCACACAATTTGACGATTTTTTAAATATATTTTTTTATTTCGTCTATCTTTGAATGGTTCTAGTTCGGTTAAAAACGTCCCGTTAAACCTATTTTCACTTAAACTTTATTAAATTTAGTAAAAATTGAATACAATAGTCTTCATTAACCCAATTAATAGAGCTTAGTATTACAATCATCTTAAGTTCATCTACCAAAATCAGTTTTTACTTTATAATTCTAAACTAATACTTGAATTATATCATTGAGTCTTAAGTGAGCTTCCAAATAATCTGAGTTGAGTAAAATACGCATTTTTAGACTTAACTGTAGACATAATACTAAATAGTTTTTAGCATACTTAACTAGGTTTAAGGTATTCTTAACTTCCTAAAGTAGCAGTAGCTTAAAACTATTTAGTTTTTAAGATTAAAATGACTAAACTGAGTCGTTTTAAATTTAGCTAATTGTTATTTAAGATAAAGTTAAGATATGTAAGATTTAATCACTATTCTTGTTTGCTACTTGGGACCCTCCGCGCGTACCTCGTAGGCGGCCGCGGGCCCCGGCGAGCACCGGCCGCCTGCAATTTTACTTTATGCTCTTATAAGCATAAAAATTAAGTCGAACAGTGAAAATATGTTTGAGCATCAATTCTATATATGCATTGACAATACAGGAAGACGCGGTTAGATATTAGTGAGCACCTTAGCAGCTTCGATATATCCGATATAGTGGGGACTGTATTAATTAGGTAGGTATATACCTAAAATGTAAAAAATATCGCAATCATTTATCAGCTATCTGATATGATTGCTTTGTTTGCAGATTTATTTTCACACAATAACGATTAGGTACTTAATAGGTAGGTACCTACCTAATTTATTTCAGGATTTTTTTTACCGTTCGCACTCCTATCGAGTTTCTTAAACCAATGCGAATGCGTTATCTCTCCATTATCTAGTCAGAGATTTTGCGTAATAAATCTTTATACGACCCCCCTACGATTACTGGCATCCCCTGAGAACACCATTTTAATTGGACACTGTGCTTATTGCTTATCATTGATAGTTTTCTTTTTTGCAATTGTTTGAAAACTCGGGACAACAATTTTTCCCGAAAATTAATTTACCTACCCATTGCAAATGAAGGTACATATTATGCTTTGACTTAAGTCTAATAAAATAGAAAATGTATAGGTAGTACGTTTATTAGTTATGGTTGTGTTGAGGCAAACCGCTGCACAGGTACCGATATAAATCATAACATAATCACCGCTATCTAAATCCTATCTTATCGCGGCTTGCGTCGTACTCAATCAATGCTGTCAGTTAAGCTACAGATCATCACTCAAAAGTATTCGGTCTTGCGTAAAGAACAAACTCCACGTAAAAATGTGCTTATAGTGATGGTTAATAAAAAATATCTAAATATTGAAGCAGAAGAATCTCTTTCAATACTAACTACGGCGGAAGAACCAGCTAAGGATGGGAGGAAAGTTAGTGAAAATGGACCGAAGAAGGTGTCTTTTCTGCGCAGATTACCAAGCATCCGCTCCACGGTGACGCCAAACTTGAGCAACGTTCGTCACCGTTTTCGAAAATTGAGCTGTATGAAGGCAAACAGCGACGATGAATGTGAAGATCTGCCCATGATGGAAATACCGAGGCATAAGAGTATAGACATCAGCGTAGGTCTTGCCCGGCGCGCTTCGCTTTTTCTCTTCAGGAGAAAATCAGTGTGTATGCATCCCTATCATCCGTATACGCCAAAAGTTACGTCGAGGAAGATATATTTTGGTGCCGATATGAAGAAACATTATGAATGAAGATCAAGTAACGTTGCTTTATTAAGCAGCATACACACAACTTGGGTTAAGGATCAGCCACCTTGATGTTAAGACACCGATGAGCTGGTGCAGGAATATGTTAAATTGACAAAAACGCAGGGCAAAACGGATGTCATGCCAGAAACACACATGGCCGTATAGTTATGATCAAAACATACTTTTTCATTAATTGTAGATAGTGAAGCAGTTATCTAATGTGATAACAAACTACAAGTGAATGTTGACGTCATTGCTTAGAATTACCTACGTCATTGTCCAGTTCCGGTATAGGTACTAGGTCTTTTGCTTGATGGTCGCTTTATCACTAAGTAACGAACATCATGTGATATGGAATTAAGTGTGATTAAAATATACTCCATACAATATCTATTTACTTTAATATGACCTTTGGTAAAACTTTACCTACCTATCGTAGACATAGAAATTTTAAGAGAGTGAAGTACCTAGGTACCTATTGAGAAGTTGAAATCGTATGAGAAAAATTTACTGCTGAAGTAGGTGGATACTAGTGGATAGCACAAAACGAAACCGACTCAGCTGTCAAATTTGCGCCTACAATAATATTTTCCCCTCACTAGCTCGGAAAGTGCTGCTTTAAAACTAACGTGAAAAAACGCATTTTATCCACAAGTGGGGAAAGTAACTTGACCTTGCTTAAATTCCTATCACATACCACCCGTCCAGTATAAGTTAGTCTTATATGGCCATAGTAAATATGCGCAATCGGAGGTCACACCTTAAATTGGTCAAGTTATTATCCCGCACTTTGTAAACTGTTGGCAATATCTAAGTACCAGGAGCGTACTTTTTGACAGATGTGGATAAGATTTGTAATCGTATGTACTTAGTCTTTATTTTACTCGCGATAGTGAGGGGGAAAATGTTGTATTACATTCGGCGGCAAAGTTTGTTCCACTCTCGTGCCTTGATACCCTCGTAAAGCTCAAGATTCCAGTTATTGAACTTAGGATTATTTCACTTGCTCGGGTCTCAATATAAGCCCGAGCAGCAATATAAGCCCGCCCGAGAGTTAAACAACAACTTTGCCCCCTTGTATAATAAATAACTAAATATTGTATAACTAAGCAAACACCCTTTCGCGGTTTCCTATTGAGGTTCACTCTTGTTATCTCTTTTCTTAATGTGACTATAGTGTCGAAGCGAACTCATTGCAAGTCATCAACCAAATTATTAAGTGAGTTCGGCATTAGATACTTGTCAGTGTTCCTGTACATACAGTCCATACAGAGTATAAGAAAATTTGCTGGTAATCAATTTAAGGGCGGGGCGTTATCAGCAGCTATCGGGTTCTCGTTACAATATTTTTTCCTACTTTTTCCTAATCAGTACCGGATATTGATTACACTCGGAACACCAGCATTTCTGTTACATCCTGTATAGAAAAACGTCAGTTCAGTGGACAAAACATTGAAAGTTAACGTGGGGTACAAGATTCTCAGGATTTTCTCATGTTTGCTTAAAATATTTATAAAATGTTACCGCCTGTATATAGCTATATAGCATTTAATGCTCTTAACTTTTGCGATGTCCACAGAAGAGATATAACGCGTTAAAAATAAAATTTGACATAGCCTATGCCTATTATGTATGACAAAGAAAAACTTGATCCTCCTTCGATAGTGGGGTGACAACAGGAAGAGGTAAAAATAAAAAAGTTCTTTAACATCACAAACTACGTGTATATTCAGATAAACCACTTGAAACTCTTCAGATCTTTAAAACATGTCATGTCATGAAAAGGTAAGTAAGTATACATATAGCAATACGAGCACAAATAAATAGATTCTTATTGATATAAAATTGCAACGGTTAACACTCACGTATTTTTATCACAATAGGCGTGACATGTTTCGTCTGCGTGGACTCTGCCACCGGCTTGGAAACCAGTGCTTCCTAGAGGGAACGTGAATGTGTTTGGTGACGATTTAGTGGACACGGTTAGTTCGGTGTGCTTGTCGTTGATCCCGTCAGACGATCCGACAATTCAGACTCCCGCAACAACGGCGCCGGATTGCGCGGATCACCCCGCTCCCGCTTCGTCGCGCGCGAGCCGGTACCTACGGCGGACTGGGGCAGTGATGTCCTAGCCGCGAAGGTGATAACACCACTCTGTCTGTCCGACGAGGTCTGCCCGACGCAGACGAAACATGTCACGCCTATTGTGATAAAAATACGTGAGTGTTAACCGTTGCAATTTTATATCAATATGTCTCACGAAAGTTTAAATTATAAGATTCTTATTGTATAGGTATAATGTTTAACATAAATTAAGGTAATCATACAAATACTTTAGGTAAACACTTTACCATACATATGACTAGATCTGTCATGTAGTAATAGGAACGTAGGTTGTAGGTATCATGAGTAAATAGATGTCAGGCTCAGGTCAATTTAGGGAGAGATAAATGAACGATGATTTTACACCCATTTAAAGCATGCACCAAAATAATACCCGGACTGGCAATGTCCATAATAAAACGAACTCCTCAAACTCTGGCAAACACACTAACGCCATCTTTGGCATCGAGATAGTGCTGCATTTTTCAAAATGACAGCTCAGATTTAATATTGAAGGAAAGCGACGCCATCTATTAGACAGCGATTGAGTTAAATCATTTCGGGAACGTCTGTGAACGATACCAAATTTCTTAGAAGGAAAGTAAAAATATAATAACTCATTGCCTCGGGCGAAACTCGAACTCGCGACTCGCAGACATTTCTGCTTTAAAACAAAAAACAGTAATTTAGTATGTTGCTAAGCACCCCCCTAAGGCGTATACGAGGGATATATATGGTGGAGTAATTCAGAGCCACCGGTAACTCGGTAGAGCGGTAGGTGTGTATCCCAGAGTCGCGAGTTTGAGTCTCACCCGAGGCCATGTGTTTTTCCACTTTTCCTATTTTTCTAAGAAAGTGATTAAATTATTAAGAAATTGACGTCTTTTAGACCTGCTGAGTTAGTAAGATACCGACGAAGATGGCACATTGGCACTAAAGTTCTCCGAAAAGTACGAAACAATTGAGTGGGATGGGATGCTTTGAATAGAGTGAGATGGTGTAAAGAATTATCAATAGTCCATACTGAATGTAACTACTATAACAAAAGAATACAACTAATAATCGTTCGAGGGTGATAATATAACTAGGAATTCTAATACATATATAAAAGTATTCTGCAATCTTATCTAAATTTTCTACTTAAGTATGGTTATTAAGTAGTTTGCCTTTTATTTCTTTCCAAGCTCCTTAGTTCTCAGTGTCGACGCCTGGATAGCATTGATTAACGCAGCCCTGAAAATATATTAATATGTTTGAACAGTTGTTAATTGAGTAGCCAAACTTGGCCTGAAGTTCTGTTAGGGAGAAAATGAGCCTTATTTTCAAGATAAAGTATCTCTAACCCTAAAAAAGTAAAACGAATGTAAACATACTATGACTTTTATTCTTACATGCTTTTATTTACCATGGTGTTTACATTACACGCTTTTACTCATACACGGTGGGAATGAGTATACCGAAAGACTTTAACGGTGGATTCCTGACCGCATATACTCGTAGAGACTATAAAATCATATGAAATTATCCGGATTTGGCTTAGTTTAAGAGATGACATGTTATGTTTCTCTAAAACTGTTTTTCATCATAATTGGCGCAAAAACGCATTTCTGACTGCAATGTTAAAAAAGTCCTATTTCCAAAAATTTATTTAAAAAAAAATACAAATAATGTTAAACTTGTTGCGTCTAACGTCCAGAATTCACCGTTAAAGTTATCGGGTTATTGGCGCCCATGGTGTACATGGTGTATTTAGGTCAAATCGTGTAAGCTAAATTAGACTCACTTCTCGTTTCTCGATTAAGCTAAAACTTCGCAACGCAAGCTCATTGTATTTGAGTTTGTTATAATTCTCTCGATAAGTATTAGTCCGCATGTATACTACGGTAAGGATAGTAAACATCGTATATCAGTACTTGTATGTTATGTGTAGGTACTCATAGTCAGAAAAATATAAAAAAATAACCAGTTTGCTCGTTTGCCACCTATAGCATAAAAAAAAAGTTTTAAAAATTTCAATTTTGTTAACTACTAAACTTGTATCACGATTCTAGATAACATACATCACGATTTTAAATAACATAAGTGAATAAAATCATATTTATCTATGCAATTTTTTTATAGTGATAATTATGTGTAAAAAATACTTTTATCTGTTCCAATGTTTTCTAAATAATCCTTTAATTTTAACCTTTTGACGGCCATGGTCAGCTCTGGCCGTCATCGGAAAGTCTTAGCCAAGGATGCCAAGGACGTTACGTCTACATCCGACAACTTAATATAATAGTCAATGTAATAGAGACTTACTCGGAACTACGTAAAGTTCAATTTGGCTTAAATAATCGCGATACCTGGCGACTGAGGCAAGGCATATTGCTTTTCATTGTACAAGTGTAATACAAGTAATTTACAACTTTTTGTTGAAGCAACTCAAATTCAAATACAAAGTCAAATTATTAATTTTTTTATTTACTTGTTATTAAATGATTAACACTAATATATATAAATTATTATAAATTGAAATAGATGTCATATGTATTTACTTAAGAAAAAGACCAACACCATCGGAGGCGGCCTTCGATGGTGTTGGTCTTTGTCTATCTACTCGTATGACATCAAATTCAATTTATAACAAATAATTTGCTATAGTTACCTTATTTTCCCATCCTCGAGCGCAGTAACTCCACAGATAGTAGAGCCTCCAGGCGAGCAGACCTCATCCTTCAGCAACCCTGGGTGTTTCCCAGACTGCAACACCATTTTACCGCTGCCTGCCACCGTTTGAGCGGCGAATCGTAACGCTAACGCGCGGGGAACGCCCTGCTTGACTGCGCCGTCGGCTAGAGCTTCTATTATTATGTAGATCTGGAAGTATAATTATTATATTTATTAAATTAGGAGTTCTTAGGGTTGCTTACCAAAATGGTAAAAAGAAACCTTAAATATTTCGAAAACTACTTAAGCTGTCGATTTAAAATTTAGAAAAGTTATAAACAAGGTTATCTCAGGTTATTGAGAGAGAATTTATCATATATGTTAATATAGTATCAATGAAAAATTCCCAATAAAAGACGGTACAACAATTCAAAGTTTAGTTACTATCTAGTATGTAGGGTAGGTATCATTTCAAAGGGCTAGATTTGTACACTAAAGCATTTCTTTTTCCAGTGGCATTTTTTGATTTAAAAACGAGAAGGTAAAAAAAAATGTATGGAACCCTCGGTGCGCGAGTCCGACTCGCACATGGCCGGTTTTGCACATGGTCGCATTATAGACAAATAGCAAATGTTTTAAGGCGGGTCCACACAGACAGAGCGAACCACCTCGCGACGAGTTTGCTGCGCGAAGCATCCCGACCTGTGTAGACGTATTTCGCCTGGGTGAAACGTGCCTGGGCATTTTCAAAAATAGGGTACCATTTTCGTTTTTTTGAAAATATAGGAAGTTTTGGGATTTTTATAATCAGAATCACGAGTACTATTGATTTAAATAAAGAAAAAGAGTGTCCCGTTTTTTTTTTGTCAGCTTTGTAACGCATTTTTTCATACATTTCGTATGGGCCGTTACAAAACTGACATAAAATTTTTGTATGGAAACTTGAGGACCCACTTTCATTAAAAGGGTGCACTTTTTTCTGAAAACGCCCGCCTACGGGCAGTGGTGACGCATCAGGCGAGACGCGTCCGCACAGACCGAGCTGACCACGCAGCAATTTCCTCGCGAGGCTCGCTCTGTGTGGACGCCTATTGAGCTTCTTATGGTAGGAGGTGAAATTGTATAAAATAGAGTATTATTTTGCCTGCATCGAGCAAACCTTTCCTTTTAGCCTCGTGGTTGACTGGTAGAGAATGTCCTTATAAGGCATTAATCCACCATTAGTACAAGTACTTTATGTGCACAAATTGTCTGGTAATTTAAAATAAGGACTACTATAAATGGAAGTTTTAGTGATTAACGAAAATCAGTAACATGAAAAATAAATGAGCTTACAAATGCAGGCCCACAGCCTATAAGGGAGCCTAAAGAATCCATCAAGGTCTCCGGCACCCTCTCACATATGCCACAACTGTTGAGCAGCTTCTCAACCAGGCGGCACTGGCTTTCTGTCACACTTTCATCTGGTGTGTACAAGCAGGCACCTTCACTCACTGTCATTGGAGTATTCGGCATTATCCGTATTACACTCACATCTTTGGAGAGTTGTTTTAAGACCTGAAATAGTACAATTTAAACTCTCGTGACTCATACTGACATTCATATGAAAACAACGGGTTAAAATGACGTAATTATAAATTAATTTTAAAATAAACATGTCTCAATTGCTTTGGGAAATCATAATTGAACAGAGTTGTCACGCGAATTGTGATATGAAAATCAGAAATACATACATCTTAGTTACACATAAAAAGAGTTCAGTAGAATCATTAATGTACCTAAATTTTAAAAAAATCAACAAACTCTGATCTTTCGTCTACCATGCCCGCGAATTACCGGGTTATCATGTACTTAGGTACACAATAAGTACCTACTTCCCTCACCCTCCCCACATTAGAACCCGCGAATTACCG
The DNA here is from genome assembly GCA_949128165.1 of Lathronympha strigana. Lineage (NCBI taxonomy): Eukaryota > Metazoa > Arthropoda > Insecta > Lepidoptera > Tortricidae > Lathronympha > Lathronympha strigana. Next base: position 22,610,980 of record OX421903.1, on the reverse strand, counting down.
GGCTTGGTAACGAAGTGTTTCAATTTTCAACTGACGTGTGTATAGCAACGTTAAAACCTATTCAAGATGTAGGTATCCTTACCAAGTGTGGGATAAGACTTGACCAATTTAAAGATGTGACTTCCGAATTTCCGATTGCGCTTCCGATTGAAAACTTCTAAAACTCCTTGTTTTGTGTTGCAGGTTAAAAATGGAATATGGTGGTGGTGCATGTTAAGCCTTGTATGGGCATTATTAGCAACAATTCAATTAACTCTTAGCTGGAGTGACTGTTGAAATATGACACTGGAAAATCAGCCTTACTCACTGGCAATAAATTACATGTTTGAAGTCAATATACCCTGGGCTTTTGTTCGTTTTTATTGTAATAAAGTACATTAAGGCCCACTTGTACCACCCAGGATTAGCTGCTAACTCGAAGTTAAGCTGTCAAATTTCATACAAAAATTCGCTTAACTCGGGGTTATGTGGCTAACCCCCCGGTGGTGCAAGTGGCGATAAGTATGTTATATTTTGCGAGTTATACTGTAAAAGGATGAATCTACTCTTTGTTTTCACTCGCTGCCAGGGTTAAGTCTCCTGAGCAACATGCTTCATGCTGATTTATCATGGGCACAAACTGTGTTGCTATTCTCCTGGTTAACAGGAATAACAACAAGAAATAGTTAATAAACCATACTTTGACATGCAAACCACAACACAATTAAATAATTAGAATTTTCACACATGGTCAATTGTTTCATTCACTGTTACTTCTGTTACCTACATACATTTTGCAAAGTCTGGATATTTTGTTATGTCAGATAAGTCCGGAATGAGTGCAATAGCATAATACATTTTTATTTTAAACGAAAAAAGGATAGTGAGACAGCCTATACGCCTTTTGTAGCAACTAGGGGAAGCTATGATGTGTGGCAGAAGGGGGAAGTCTGTGCCCAGCAAAGGGATCCAAAATAGACTATAAGTAAAAAAAAAAATATCTATACTTAAACATAAACAAAACAACAAACCTTTTGCAATTCACCAATAGTAATACCAGCCAACATGGAAACAAAAAGCACCTTTTTACAAGACACTGGAGTAGTTAATGTTTGGAGACAGTCATTGGCAGCAGCTTCAAGCATGCTCGGCTTCACACCCAAAAATATGACATCACAGTTACAAAATACTTCACCATTTTTGTCGGTAACATTGGTACCTATGTCACTCCAGTGCTTCAGGTTGTTCAAGCGAGGTCCTGAGACCCATATCTTAGATGGTGGGTGTGTTTCTGTAGCAGAAATATTTTTTCAGAAGACTTAGATATTGAGTAGGTAGTAAAAGTTAGAGATAGGCATTAATGCCAGAATCTAGTATTATAACAAGAGGTTGACTTATTATAAGATACCAAACATGGCCTCTACAAACTTATATTATGTATTACACAAAATTGCATAATAAGCTAGACAACAACAAAGATCGAATTAGGATGTCTGTTAGATTATTAAAAAATATTACACATATTCTTTCTTTTGCACAGTAACTTTTATGCTCTTCATTGCCATCAATTTTAGTAAGCATGAAATAGGAAAAAAATATGTGCCTAATTTTGGATAATCTAACCGACGGACTAAATAGAATAATAGTTTTTCAACCTAGTTGTCATCTCTATTATTAAAATATTTTTTAGCTGCAGAATTTTTGTTTCTTTTTTTTGTATCTGTGTTTGGAAATTATTGAAAATAGCAGAGATGTAAAGGGGAGGCGAGTATATTTTGAAATAGCTTACCAGTTTTCAGAATTCCCTTTACTATAGCAGTTGACATATTGCCACCACCAATGAATCCAAGGTTGAATGTCATTTTAAAGAATTTAATCTAGAACAAAAAAAAAACAGTCACTTCCCTTCTAAGCCCCACGTCATGTTCGTTGCAAAATTAAAACACTTTAATTTGTTAAGTACATGTATTGATGCCATGTGCTTACTAAAATTTTATGAAATATATATTTTAGTAGCTATATTAAGTTAAAGTCCATTTATTCCAACTAGTGTGCTACTCAGAATAAAATCACTAGAGTATTATTATTCAAGTAAAATAAAATTACACTCATCGTACCGATTTACTTTAAAAATCTAACAAAAACTAAGTTGTTTACTTTAATACATCTAACAAAGATGCAATTTCAATTAGTTAACAACATGTTTACTCACTCGAAATTTTATTCTTGTCAACTACACAGACAGTTATGGAATTGTTTTAAATTATAATATAATAATAATAAAATATTAGCGATACACTAAATGTCAAGTCAATCAAACAAATCAAACATGTACAGAGTACAGATGTACATGTTGGAACTGTCAACGTCAATTTTACTGTCATTTTAATAATGTACAGCCACATAACTATACAGCCTGATAATTACAGGAGGTAATGTACTAGATCTCATTGAATCCTACCTAAAAAATCGCCCACAATAAATATATATATTATTAACAATCAGAAACAGGTTGGATTTGAAAAAGATTATTTATTAATACTGTAGCACTTTTACAAACAGAAACATGAAATCATATTACTAATACTAAACAATAAGGTTAAATAAAGGAATGAACAACGAAAAGTAAACAGAGCACGCTATCCTACGTCTACCTAGCACGACAGTTGGCAGTCAAAAGGGAACAGGTTACCTCCCTCCACCCTTTTATACTGTCAACTGTCACATCCCTACTACAACTTAATTTTAAAACACCTAACAATATATATTTATATATGTATATATAAAATCACTAGAATTTGCAAAAAAAGTAAATTAGAATATATGTCTCCAACGAATCTCATATGCAATATGGCGTGCCACAGGGCAGTGTACTTGGCCCACTTCTATTCTTGATTAATGACTTCTCTACATTAATGACTTTCCAAGTCGAGTTCATTATCCTATGATCATGTTTGCTGACGATAGTACCTCGGTTATAAGTTCCAATAATAATATTAATTATGAATATGATATCAATTTAGTTTTAAAGGAAAAGGATAAAAAAGTTTATTAAAAGAAATATTAAAAATACATAGAATCCACAAAATTAAAATTTAAACTAGTTTATAAAAAAAAAAAGCTGGCTCCAGCTCGGTGCCTTGTGGCATCGTGCCAAGGAGGCTGGCGGCATTGCCGCGCTGGACGGCAATACCAAGGCGTTGCGCTAGGTACGCGCCAGCCCTCCTATCGCCCGTCGTTTCCACAAGACGCTTCGCTATGTCCTTATAAATGATGTGGGCGCCAGGTCCCCACGGTCCAAGCGTTTCGTTTTAAAGGAAATTATATTACTAAGAGATCAGACATTTACATCTTGTACTTAAAATTAAAAAAAAAACAAGTAACAGTTTAAACTTATGAATGTTGTTTTTTTTTTCTAATAAGTAACAATTCACAACATTATGAAATTGTGAAGAGGGTAATAACAATTTAATAATTAATCTTAACAAAACAAACATCATGCAATTTCACCAAAGAAGAACAACTGTTATTGATTTGAATATTAACTATAATAGCAACACAATAGAAAGGGTAGCTGTAACAAAATTTTTAGGACTACTCATCGATGATCAACTTAGGTACATGGAAAAGCCATGTAGAACATGTTTGCTAGAAAGTAAGTAAATCCGCCTTTGCACTGTAGAAACTTTCAAATGTAGTCGATAGACAACGTTATACATTGGCATTGTAGCTTCTACACTCCCCGCACTATATGAATGAATTAGCAAGTTTTATTAAAAGAAATCCACAAATAAATATTCAAAATGTCATCACAGCAAAACAGATCAGCTATACGTACACAATACCTTAATAATATATGTTATACTGAACACAATACTGCACTCTTTGCCAAGAATATGCTAGGAATGGCACCTAAGATTTTTAATAAAATCCCGAATTTCATAAAATCTCTGAAAGTCGATCAGTTTAAAGTAAAGCTGAAATCAAATTTAATTACCAAATGTTATTTATTACTCACTGAATGATTTTCTAGAAGAACAGTGAACCCTCTTAACAACTTTATAATGTTGTGAATTGTTACTTATTAGAAAAAAAAACAACATTCATAAGTTTAAACTGTTACTTGTTTTTTTAATTTTAAGTACAAGATATAAATGTCTGATCTCTTAGTACTTATTACTTAAGTAATAAATGTTATAAACATTTGTAGGCCAACAGGCAAAACACAGAGCCCTGTCATACTAGTTTTAAGACCTTGACTGTATAAGTAATATTAGTCGTCCACCTGTGTTTCACAAATAAAATTTTACTTTACTTTACTTTACTTTACTTTTACTTTACTAAAATAACACCTTCAAGTTTGACAGTTCATTTGCATAGAAGAGATAATGTGTTGTTGACTTTAGCCTATCGTCATGTATGTGATGATATGCTGATGAAGTCAAAAGCCATCTTTATGCAAGTTGCTGTGTGAGTTTAATCAGTTTTCAGCAAGGACAACACGCGACATGCTTGTACGACACTACTTTTACAACGGTTTTGTACGGTCGTACGTTATTATGACCGTGTAACATTTTGTGTTTAGTGTTGCCATTGTAACTAAATTTTATGTAATATTTTAACTTGATTTTAACACATTCGAGGAAGAAATGACATCATTATAGTTTTACTAAAATAACTTTGTGTTTATGGGTTCAAGCAGAAAATATGTCTTTTAATGAAAAAAAAATATTTCAGTAAATAATATTTCATCGTCATCAAATCAGAACTAAAAACTGTCAGCTGGCAACATTGATAGTTTGTGGCTTCGTTTTCTAGGGTGAGGTGCGAGTATATTTTTATGGATTATTTTGATATCGTTATCAAACAAAAATGCTTAAATAATATCGAAATTGAAAAGTGCTCAAATATGTGTCGTGAAAGTGATTTAACATTACATAGTTTGTTTGAAGTGTAGTGATCAACATGTTTCGATGTATACCTTTGTTCAAATGTAATCGCCAAGTGGAATGTGTAGACAAGCGGCATTGCTCGTTGCCAACAGTACCCGAAGACATTTTGCGGTATTCTAGGAGTTTAGAGGAACTTTTTTTGGATGCGAACCACATAAGAGATTTACCGAAGGTTTGTATTCTGTAACCTAAAATATAGGACCGTGGGCGTTCACCTTATCACTGAACTGTAAATAATACTAAAACGTCTACAACTTACTAGAGCTTGTTTTTCTTTGATTTACTGAGATAGTCATGGTATTTTGCTTCATGAATGATAAAAGTGTTTCCATTAGGCGTCACCTGCTTAGACGAATGATTTTATTATATATCACCCTGGTATTTTTTTATGTTTACACGAATCAGCAGCAGCTTTATTCTGTGCAGCAGCTGTTTTGCATAATTTGTCAGAAAATATTAGAAATATGTAATATCCAATATATATTTTATCATGCAACAAGTCATTAATTATTATGTTGGACATAAAACCAAACAAAAAAGTAGGTTACTTTGTCAACATCTTTAAGAATTATTAACATTGATGAAAACAATTTTATAGCACAGGAAAGTTAAGTCAAAATGTTGTTACTATTAAGCTTGGGAATTTTGAGTGCTAGCCGTGGTTCTAGAATACATGGAGTCGCCATTATGTCAACATTTTTTTGAGAAGTCAAAGTGTAAGAATACGCTTGGTAATAAACATGTTATTAGGACTGCAATAAATTTTATGAAAAATCTAGTACACACACAGGTCACAGTTAGGGCTGCCATCTCGTACATTGCCGAAACCGGACAAAAAAGTTAGAAAACCCAGACGTTTCATTAAACTCGCGGTCTCTCCCCGGACACTAAATAAATCAATTTTAATTTAAAAAATTTATGCTTTTGCTAGGGATTGACCTGAACCCAAAAATGTCCGGGTTTACCCCGGACGCTTTTAAAAATCGGGGCCGGGCGCTCCCCGGACGGGCTCCAAACTTGGACAAATCCGGGGAAACCCGGACGGATGGCAGCCCTAGTCACAGTTCACACTTGTTCACACAGGTGATGCGATATATGATTTATTGAATTATGCATCCTCTTTGATACTTGTGTTGTGACAGACTACTGACATCTATTTTACAAACAAAAAATAACACTTGGGTAAAATGATAATTTTTGATTTTACCCAATTTCTGATATAATTTAAAATTAATAGTTTTACGTGTTTATTACCGAAAAAACAGCATAATTGACATCTAGTTCTAGTATGATGTTTTATTTTTAGACTGACTTCAAACAAAAATTTGTGTAAATCTCTAGATTTATGCCTGCATCTGAACACTCCTAACCTATCCTAGATATTTTAAAAATTTGCCAGAGTTTATACCAACCGCAGTCATATAATGACCATAGTAGATGTTAGACATGCTGTCTGGAAAAACCTTAGCTCTTGATGTTGATGGCTGTTTTCCTGTCATAACAAATCACTTATTAACTATTTGTGAATATGCTTTTCAAGTTTGGCAGTTAAAAAGCACCATATTTAGAAAACCACCTGCAAAATTAAGAAATTATTTAATTGACTGATATTTGATATGAAATTACACTTTATAACTGTCATATAAACAGGTGTTCTAGACCTAGTTCTAGTTCTCATATAACAGGCAATTTATGTTGTTATTGTCATAATGAGGAAACTAAGTATGCATATACGGGTGCTTAAGCATATACCTAAAGGGGCGAGGAACCTGGCAGCGGAAAAGTTGAGCAGCATCATTAATAGGTGTGTTGAGACCAACGATATTGCTGATTGGGTTGCATTATTTACTTTCGCATATTCGGCCCTAAAGGCACCTGAGGTGCAGGGCCAAGGTAATTTGACCACTAAGGTGAAGTGCAATATAACCGCGGCCGACGGTTGGTCTAGTATAGTTGAATGCGTTGATGTCAGTGGGACCACCCCTAGGGCGCCCTCTGTCGTTAAAACGATCGAGTCCAAGGTGTATGAGGGCGATTTGAGAGGGGCCGTGCGCGTGCTGATGTCGGACGACTCAATGGCACCTCCGGGCCCTGAAACGCTTGCTTCCTTGCAGACGAAGCACCCACCTCCGTCTCGCGCGTTAACTTTCCCCCCTGAACCAGATCGGACCTTTCGGGCTTTGACTGTAAATGTGGAGGACGTAGTCCGTGCACTGGGGACATTTCATAGTGGGTCAGCCGCGGGCTTAGATGGAATTCGTCCAGCTCATTTAAAGGAGTTGACATCGAGTTCCTCTGGTGACAATGGGCAGCGGCTGCTGGTGTCCCTGGCCAATTTATGCAATTTTTTGCTTAGTGGGCAATTGAACCGTGAAATATGTCCATATTTGTACGGAGCGTCGCTGTGCGCTCTGTCGAAAAAAGACGGGGGCATACGGCCTATTGCAGTAGGCAGCACTTTTCGTCGCTTGGTGGCCAAGTTGGGATGTCATGAGGTTAGAGAGCGGATGGCTGAGTATCTTGAGCCACATCAGTTGGGCTTCGGTACGCGCAGGGGGTGTGAGGCTGCGATTCATGCCACGCGCACTTTTGTTATGGAACCGAGGAATGCCGACTGCATTGTTCTGAAATTAGATCTCAAGAACGCGTTTAATACGGTGGAGAGGGATGTTCTGCTGGGCGAAGTTGCGAAGCATATTCCTAGCTTGTATCCTTTTTTACACCAAGTCTATCATTCTCCAACTAACCTTGTCTATGAGGATTCCTTAATTCTTTCGCAGGTGGGTGCGCAGCAGGGGGATCCCCTCGGACCGCTTGCCTTCAGTCTCGCAATCCATGAAGCGGTGTCGTCCCTGAAATCTCCCCTGAATATTTGGTATTTGGATGACGGCACCTTAGGGGGGGAGCCTGAAGTCGTGAAGCAGGACTTGGCTGTTCTGATCCCCCGTCTTAGGGACATGGGACTGGAGGTGAATGCGGGGAAGTGTGAGGTTTTCTGTTGCGGGCCTAACTCTGTGTCTTCTTTGTCTTCTTTAACGTCTTTGCTTCCTGGTCTCAAAGAGCTTTCTCACGATTCGTTTACCCTGTTGGGGTCTCCTATATTTCAAGAAGCTATTTCCGGCTCGATAGAGGCCAGGAAGCGTCTTCTTTTGCTCGCCCAGGAACGCCTTAGGAACATTAACGCTCATGTCGCTTTAACTCTGCTGCGCATGTGTTTTGCGGTTCCTAAAATTACTTACCTTTTACGAACTGCTCCTACATGGTTGTGTCCGGTTGACGTGTCCTTGTTTGATGCCGCGTTAAGGGATACGGCAGAAACTATTTTAAATGTTTCTATGTCGGAATACCAATGGATACAAGCGTCTTTGCCAATACGTCATGGTGGCCTTGGTTTGCGTTGTGCGGGGGATGTTGGTTTGCCGGCCTTTCTAGCGTCGGCACACGGAGTTGGTGGCCTAGTCTCTAAAATTTTAAATTATCATGGAGACAGGGTTACCATTCCATTTGTGGAGGATGCTCTTGCTAGGTGGACCGCTCGTTACCCAACCGCACAACTGCCCGACGCCCCACCAGTACAGCGTGGTTGGGACGATGTGGGGGCTAAGGACGCGCTGGCACGGCTTATGGGTGCGGCCACGGGGGTTGATTTGGCCAGGCTAAAGTCGGTGTCATGTGTCGAAGCGGGAGCGTGGTTGCAGGCTTTACCTGCTCCTCACCTGGGAACACTCCTGGACAACAACTCATTGCGGGTGGCAGTTGCTCTCCGCCTGGGCTGCGATGTTTGTGTACCTCATAAATGCATCTGTGGCTCCATGGTGGAGGCAAATGGCCATCACGCGTTGAGTTGTTGTCGTTGTTCGGGAAGGTTTCCTCGTCACCACGCCCTAAATGACATTGTGCGAAGGGCTTTGGTATCGGCCAACATCCCCTGTGTACTGGAGCCTCCGGGACTTTGTCGTTCCGACGGCAAAAGGCCGGATGGTTTGACTTTGGTGCCGTGGCAGAAAGGCAAGTGCTTACTCTGGGATGCCACGTGCGTCAGCACTTTCGCCGCCTCACATCTCAGTCGGACAGTGCGGACAGCTGGTGCTGCTGCGGATTTTGCTGCCGCTAAAAAACGGGTCAAATATGCGGCCTTGGGTACAAGGTATTATTTTGTACCCATCGCAGTCGAGGCTTCTGGGTGCTGGGGGTCGGAGGCTATTGCCTTTATAAGGGAGGTGGGACGTCGAATTAGTCAAAGGACGGCTGACGCCCGCGCGGGTTCGTACCTGGTGCAAAGGTTGTCCGTCGCCATTCAGCGTGGTAACGCGGCCAGTGTGATGGGCACTTTTGCGCCAGGGACGACTCGTGGGGGACTTTTTGACTAGGCTTAAGCTTAGTCTTAAGTTATTTTTTGTGTTTGTGTAGATATTGTGGTCTTGTACGACTTGTTTAATATTAAATGATTTGTTATTAAAAAAAAAAAAGGATGCATATAGTTGTATATATATGCTCCTGACCGTTATCGGCCACGGCGACTGCTTCAGCTCCGTTGTTGGCGTTCGTGTGCTCTCGCGTGGCTAACGTAGCCGATCTTATTTTTGAAGACCCGCGCGCACAACGGGCACGAGAGGACACCATTTAAATAATTGTATCTGATCGCCGCTGGTGGTCGGGCTTTCAGCTCATCCCTCTTGCCGTCCAATTCTGTACGACGACGGGACTCAAAAATATCTGTCTTTTGGTTCACTAAAGATCTCCACCCAGGACGGTTGGCTGCCTGTATCTCCCACTGCAATGGCTCAATGTCGCAGTTCTTCATGTGGCGCTTAAGCACATCCTTGTACCTGAGGAGTTGCCCGCCTTGCTTTCGCTTGCCTTCCTCCAACTCAGAGTAAAAGACGTGCTTAGCCACCCGACCTTCCACCATCCTTGAAACGTGGCCGCTCCAACGTAATTGTCGCCGCATGAGGTAGACTTCGATTCCACCAACTTTGGCTCTCCGCAGAACTTCGGTGTTCCGCACTCGATCGGACCAGCTGATCTTTAAGATCTTACGGAGACATTTAAGGTGAAATCGGTCTAGTATGCGGATGTGACGACGATACACGGTCCAGGTTTCAGAGGAGTACAGTATGTTAGGCAAAACCACCGCCATGTAGATGGAGATCTTTGTACCCAGCTTCAGGTCATGCGAACGGAAGACCTTGGCATCCATCCTACCGAATGCTGCAGCAGCAGCACCGATTCGGCTGTTGATCTCCGCATCAAGGTCGCACGAAGATGTTACCGTGCTACCCAGATAACGGAACTTGTCTACCTGCTTTAACAAATCCTCGCCAAGTGTGACCGCCAGTATTTCTCGACCATGAGTGTCTAGAGACATCACTTCCGTCTTCTTCACACTGATCTTTAGGCCATACCTGGAGCAAGATTCATGAAAGTCAGTGACAAGCTGTTGAAGGTCACCTGGGGAATCCGAGAGAAAGCATAAGTCGTCCGCATACATGATCTCGGAGACCACAGCGTACGACACTTTAGTGCGCGCCTTGAACCTAGCTAGGTTGAAGAGATTGCCGTCGGTACGAAAGCGGATTCGAATGCCTCTCGATGGTTTCTGACTCTGCAAAACTTCACGGACAACTACTGCGAAGTATAGGGCGAAAAGTGTAGGTGCAAGTACGCACCCCTGCTTTACCCCACAGGTAACGGGGAAAAAGCTCGACTCATCGACACCCACAGCGACGCAGCATTCCATGTCGTCATGCAAGAGTCTGATTAGGCGTATGAATTTTTCCGTACATCCTAACTTTGCCAATACCATCCACAGGGCTTCACGGGGAACACTGTCAAATGCCTTCTCAAGGTCAACAAAGCAGAAGTACAAATTTTGACCCTGTTCTCTGCTTTTCTCTTGCAGTTGACGCAATGAGAAAATGGCCTCACAGGTCCCCCGATCAGGTCGGAAGCCAAACTGTGTTTCAGGCAAAATCTCTTCAGAGAGCTTCATGAGGCGGTTTAGAAGAACTTTGGCAAAGACTTTTCCGGGGGCTGTTAAGAGTGAGATACCACGGTAAGAGTCGCAGTCAGCACGATCACCTTTGCTCTTGTAGAGGGCCCTAATACGAGATATTCTAAAACTGTCGGGGACACGTTCTTCCTCCCACATACGAACAAATAGTGACCATACAGCCGAGTGCAACTCATCACCGCCATATTTCAGCAGCTCGCCTGGTATAAAGTCAATACCTACCGCGCGCTTATTTTGTTGCTGTTTGATGGCAGCCACGACTTCATCGCGAGACAGAGGCTCATCCAGCTCAGTCAAAAAAGGGAGTTGAGGCACAGAGCTTATGTGTGATAGATCCGCTTGTCTATCCACGTTGAGCAGAAAGTTGAAGTGTTCTGCCCACCTCTTAAGTACATCCTCTCTACTTTTTAGCAGGTACTCACCGTCGGTTGACTTAAGTGGAACTTTTGCAAGAGGATTTGTACCTATTAGCTTTCTTACCTCCTTATAAAACTCCCCGAGCTGATTTGTGTCTGCGAGCCACTGCATGCAACGAGCCTTTTCTTGCCACCATCTTTCTTTGGTTTCCCGAGTAAGTCGTCTCAGCTCCAGATCACTTTGCCTTATATCTGCTACATTTCCAGCCTGTTGAGCAGCAGTCGTATGCCGCCGCAACAGACTTCTGTGTTTACGCAATGCTCCCACTAGAGCCCCGTCGTTTTCGTCAAACCAGTCCTCGCTTTTACGGACTACTGGACCAAGAGTCCGTTTTGCAGTGTCCAGGATATGAGAAGACAATGAGCTCCAGGCAGCATTAACATGACGCCTATCGTCAGGTTGCGACGACAGCGCATCAGACAAGGTTTCAGCATAATCCTTCCTCACCCCTAGATCACTAAGCCTATCCACGTTTAGACACGTCGGCTTCGTCTTCCCGGATCGACGACGGTGATGAAGGCAGAGTCGCAATTTTGTGATAACAAGCCGATGATCCGTCCAACAGTGAGCACCACGCATGACGCGGGTGATTTGGACTTGGGAAACGTTCTTTTGTCGTACAATGGCATAGTCTATCAAATGCCAGTGCTTGGACCTTGGATGCATCCACGTCGTCTTGTGCTTAGCGGGTAATCGAAACATGGTATTTGTAACCGCGAGCTCAAATTGCGCACAAAAACTAAGCAGCAGCTGTCCATTGCTGTTCATGTTGCCGACTCCGTGTCTGCCCAAGACTTTAGGCCAAGCTTCAAAGTCACGTCAAACTCTGGCATTGAAATCTCCCAGTATCAGGATCTGTTCTCTGGGGCGTATACCATCGAGACATTTTTCGAGTTCTGCATAAAACGCATCTTTAACGTCATCAGGCTTGTCTAGCGTGGGAGCGTAGACACTGATGACGTTTAGGTAGTTTCCATTGTCAAGGTGAAGGCGCAATGTGGTAACTCGATCCGAAATATGCACAGGATACTCTTGTAGACGCATAACAAGACTATTCCTAACCGCAAAGCCAACGCCTGACCGTCTGGGTTCAGAAGAGTCAGTACCTTTCCAGAAAAAGGTATATCCTCCCCCATTTTCCACCAATTCTCCCTCGTCGGCAAAGTGTGTTTCGCTGATAGCAGCCACATCAACATTGTACCGGCCGAGTTCTCGAGCTACTATGGCGGTTTTCCTTTCGGGACAGGCATTACCAGCACGATCAAGGAGCGTCCTCACGTTCCACGCGCCGAATGTCATTTCAGTTTTTTTAACAGTTTTATTGCAGCGTCGACCACGTATTAAAAGATGCGGAGGCAGCCGCGGTTACTACCTTCCTCTTGGTAAAGGGCGAGCATTTTTTAGGGCACCTTTTCTAGCCCCCTCCCCGGCTAAGCGGGGAAAGCAGTGCTTCCCTGAATAGGGCTGCTTTGTCACTCTGGGTGCTGCCGAATCCGCCTTGTCACCCTAGTACAGAGCGAAAGCGACCACGATGCATACTGCACCCCCGGAGCCGCCAGCGTGCAGGCATCAGACAAAGCCCGGCTTGCATCAAACCGAACCTCTCTACCTCAACCCATCGCCGCTGGACTTTAACGCCGAAATCGGAGTCCATTTTGCGGAAGCAGTCAAGTGCGCAGGAAATATTAAAGTGCACAAACGTACGCGCAAACGCAGGTGCACTCTCTCGTCCTAACTCTCTTTAATCCGATGGAACGGAGAACCGCTACGACCAGAAGAGAGTTTGGATGCAGTGTCTGACAGTAGGCTTGAGATCTTTATCTACTGCCTCGGCCTTCCACAATGCCACGCTGACGACTTGCGTACAGGAACGCGAGAGTTTCCACTCGCGCAAGGTATTTGACAGGAAAAGTGAAGGAGTTAAGTATGGGAAAATGTGGTATAGGATACCAGCTCAGCGGATAAGGAAAAGGGATTGCGTCGCTGGTAGCTCGAGGAGCCCGGGGTCGCGTACCCGTGTCCTAACTTAAGATCAACGGAAAGTCAATCAAAGCAGGACCCTCTGGACATTAGCTACTCTTCCAAGCCCCAAATCATTAGCAAAATTGAAACACTTTACTCCCAAGCCTCCGAATACACAGGGTTGGATGTTCTATTGTGAACCTTATCTTACATGTTACAAGTACTATATGGGGAGTAAAGTATGAGATTGCCCTCAAATTCGCGGGCTTCACAATTGAAGAGACCCTTCAACTTGTCCTTCCATCTTGGATTAATCTTTTTAAGAACATTCAACTTCAAGATTGATATTTTCTCAATATTAGGGTTATGATCCATTTGCAGGGTGACCTCAGCCATTGGACCAACCCTGAAATCCCACATAGGGCTTGCACATCTTAGCAATGCCCTAATGTAAATATTGTTATTGGTAGATATTTATTTATATAGCACTTTTATCTGTACTATTCATTGTTCTGTAGGATGTTGCTTGCTTAGATGAAGTCTCTCAGTTCAGTGTCCCTGACGGCAAAGGCTTCCTCCAACTCCTTCCAGTGCTTGTTGTCCTGTGCCACTCTAGTCCAGATTGGTCCAACTGTAAGGATTATTTCATCCTCCCATCTTCTAAATTGAAAGCCTTTAGACCTTGACCCTTCCTAATCCTAAGGATGCTATGTGAGAACTTTTGGCTCCACTTTGCATCTAACAGTGTGTCGAGCCCACATCCACTTTTGCATGTCAATCCGTGTCAGTATGTCTGCTACTTTGGTTCTGGCTCTTATATCGGTGCTACGGATTCTTTATATTTGTTTGAATGCAAACTGATATACAAAACTTTTTTTAAGGAAATGCTTAAATAATTTGTTATTAGTTTATTGAAAAGGCACATAGCATTTAGGTAGCAGTTAACTTTAAATTTGTTTCCTTTTACATGTTTAGTCAACCAGTTAAAGGATAAAAATGTTTTATTTTTAATGGGTATTATTTATAACTGACAATGTTATTTAAAAAAAAAACATCAGTTCATATTATTGCTGTTTTAAAAATCTGTTCCATAATCTTCAATAAAAAAATTGTATTTTCATAAGTTATTTAGGCTCAGAGTTGGGTCTGTTTTACTCAACTGATTTAAACTTAAAAGATGGATAGTTATGAGAGAGACAAACCTTGGCACTCAATAGTCGGAATGATTCTGGTTAGGAAACTATATATAACAAGGGTCAAAGATCCAATATGTTAGATGTTGTCGAATTAGGAGTTAAGTAGTACAGTCAGCTGCAGAGATAATGGACCCTCCTGCATAGTTTGTGTCCGTTATCTCTGCAGCTGACCATACTACTAAAAAGCTCTTTTCCAAGGCTGCCCAATAAATTAAACTTATCCATTACTATTTTGTTACAGAATTTCTTCAGACTTCATCGGCTAAGAAGATTAGGGCTTAGTGACAATGAAATACATAAACTCCCACCAGACATACAGAACTTTGAGAACCTAGTGGAACTAGACGTCTCCAGAAATGGTATGTACTATTAATTGATTTGATTGATTTTCTATTTCGATATACAGCTATAAAAGGCTCTAGAAAATGTAAAACTGTTGATGTGCTACTATTATAATATATATTATAGGTATATTGCATAAATGTGAATCAAAGCTCTTAAAAAAATTTAAAGCGTAATGTACTATCGGCCCAATTGAATCCTCAATTCCTCACCCACCATAGAACTGTACACCACAGTAACGTCATGTATGATTTTACTTAGCATTTGACATTAGATGTCAATATGACACAGTTCCATGGTGGGTCAGGATTTAATTGGGTCGATAGTACACACGCGTTCAAAAGTGCATGGGCAATTTATGAATGAATTCATAAATAAACTGCCCATGCAATTTCGAACGTAATAGTAAAAATATGGGTCCTATCGCGTTCAAATTTGCATGGACAATTTATAAATGAATTCATTTAAAAATTGGCCATGCACTTTTGAACGCGTGTGTACATTACATACTAATAATACCTAGACTATTTATTTAAGTTCCATATCACCTTATGACACTGTCATAATCTACATACCAACTTAATTACTTACTGCAATAATCACAATTGAAAATTGCATTAGCCAGGTTATCAGTAAATCGTGCAACATAGCTGGGAATTTGTGCCTAATGATGATTATCTGTCATGCGTATCTAATTTAGGAATTACTTGCGTACTTCACGATATTTTATTGGTGGTAGGTCATAAGGGCGTAACTGGCGTAAGCCGGAAAAGCGCTAGGAAGAAGATTTTTCCATAATAATTATATTATTGTCATCATCTAAGTATACAGACTATACAGTCGCGTTATATAGAGATAGACAATTCTAGGTAGAAGCCGGAAATTCGTAAATTCTTAAAAGGTCGATGTCGTGGAGATCCAGTAATTAAGTTTTTTTTCAATGTCGTAAAATTTAAAAACAAGGTAAAAAAAATTAACCCACTTCTACGCGGATTATTTAACAGCGGAGGCAAGTTCTTAATGCGTGTGTCCTTAGTATTAAAATATTAAAGTGAATGTTTCACAGGGCCAGTTGATCTTCGACTGGACGAATTGGTCTAATACCTATAACACTAAATACAACGCCGCTCTCTTATCTTAATCACTAAATAACTCCAACGATTTACTCTGTATCGTCAGTAAAACCATAATTTACTTACAAAACCATTTTACTGTCTTTAGGCCCACTTGCACCACCCGTGGTTAGCCACATAACCCGGAGTTAAGCTTTTTTTTTTGCATGGAATACTGACGGCTCAAATCCAGGTTAGCGGCTAACTCTGGGTGGCGCAATATAAATGTGTGTCGTGAAGACACGCCTCCCGACGACGTTTGTTATTATTTGATCGTTACTCGTGAAGTACGAATCTCATCTGAAACACGAATGTAGAAACAGGAACCAAGTCGGTATACAACGTATTTGTAATTTTTATTTATATTGATCATACATTGGTATAGCGTACCTACTAAGAATATTCGTCTTCACCGGCAAATGAAGTGATATCTAAACGAGTGAGTTCTGCAATTTAAATACCGCGGGATTTAAGTACGAGAATTCACGTACCAAAGTTCTAAGAGAGTTAGATAGTGTCATATTATTCTCTTTGCCTAAAGATTCCTGCTGTCGAGGTTTCACAGCACATTAAATTGTTTAGACCGACCCAAAAAAATTACGGTTGCGACAATAGATAAACAAATAAAGTAATGACAAGAGTGACAAGACATTCAGAAACGTAGACATGCACGTCGCGTGCCTCTAATGCGTCACCGCATATCTCCACGTAGGTTTAAGTACGGCTCAGGTGCGAAAACAATAGTGCTCGTTCAATGAAATTTGTCCTTCTCCATACCGGGTATGGATGGAGAAGGAATATTCTTCCTTAGACGCCAGTGATGGTGTAAAAAACATAGTTTACTCGTTCTCGTAGTACCCGCGCTTCGGATCGTCATTGTTGATTGTTCTCTGGTTCTCAGGTGAATGATAAATTGCCACTAATTTGATGACCTACTTGTAGTGCTTCTTAGTAGATATTATTAAACCTATTTAACATGAACTAAATAAAGAAATAAGCTGCTGAGAATCCTGTGAAGCAGGAAAATGACACTACTCGGAATTATTGCGTTTTCTGTTAAATTTGACTTCACGGAATATTAAATACGATGAGTAAATATTTTTTACATTTCGATGAATACAAATTAAAAAGTTTAGAATGCTCCATCCAATTCCGTATCGTTATTTTTAATAAGCCTGTATGGGAAGCGAACTGTTGGGCAAGTATCTCGGAGTCGCGAATTCCAGTCTCGCAATTGTCGTATTGTTAACAGACGGTTATGTATAGTAGGTACAAACATTGTCATCCACATTTTCATCCTATCATAAATACCTCAGTATCAAAACGTTGCAATACGGACGTCAAGAGAGCAAGCGCAAGGATCCAATCCAATTATTAATATGTGAAACACATCACATCTCATCACACAGTGGATCACTCACGAATAAACCGCCAGATTTCTACTTGTTATATTTCAAGCACGCCTTTATCTTTTGTCAATATTTTAAATTCAGTTGGCTTCTCTTCAAAGTATTAATAGACTGTTTCTGCCGTTTTTGTAAATAAATAAAACCAACCAATGAATGGTCCATTCCACACCTGGTTAGAGTAATGACAATTAACGCACATGAGGTTTCCATCGACCTTGTTCGCTCATCGCTGACGGTCGCCTGTACGCAGCAAATCTCTGCTTAGCGCCTTGTTGTTATTGATACTGCACAGTATACTATTATGTATGATGTTGATGTTATATATAACACAATAGTTAACATAGTTTAATTCTAGTTGTCAATATATTATGTCAGTTCTTGATTATGTTTATTATGTCTAACATGGACGTCATAGACCTTTCTCCCGATAGGTACCTATTCCACGAGTAGGTATAGATATCTATTTAGTTTTTTTAGGCAAATAAGTAGCTAAAACAATTTTCCCTTTTCTGACATCGTACGATAAATGCAAAACACTAGCTAACAAGAGTCTGCGCGTTAAAATGTTGTGAATATGCGACCGTCAAATAGACTAAAATTGTCATCAAACAGGTACAGGATCAGGTATTGAGTGCGGTTATATTACCCGACCCACTAAAAGTATATGTTGTATAAGGAAGTGGCAACACTGCATTCCGCGCCATTCACAGTATGTTTCGTCGCACCGGTTTATATGTGCGACGTTTATAAATAGAGTAACAAGTAACTTGTCCTCTAAACCGATATGAAAAAATAATGCCGTTATTCTTAAACGCTCATCAAACGTCCGGTAACTAATTTATTGTTTCTCCTTATCTGTCTGTTTTACATGTGCGATTGTTAAAACGGCACAAAACATTTATAAACATAGGTCTTTTAAGTTTTTATGAATAAGTCTGTCATTGTCTATCTAGCGTCCGCCCGCAACTTCGGCTGTGTAGAAGTCGTTAAAATTTTGGATCCTCTTTTCATCCGCTTGGGGGTTCAATATCAAAAATCTTTTCTTATTTGAGTTCAACGTAATTTAAAGAATGCATGTTCCAAATTTCATGGCTCATCTACACGTTTGGCACATGACGCGAGTTGTATCGCGTTTGAGAGAATCACTTGTCCCTTTCTAACTGTTCAGACTAGGCACCGACAAGTGCCTCTGGTCAAAAGGTAAAAAAAGGTACAGTACTTTCCTCTTTAGAGTAGGTACCTATATGATGGTAAGACTTAAGACTTCACTTTCCTACATTGTAAGATTTCTGAGTGAACATTAGTGTCTAATAGAGCGTTTATCAAAATAATAGCCCAAAACCTGATTCTTCCAGATCTGGACATGCTTGGACTCATTCAAGAGCTGATTCGATCCTGATAAATCGTCCCAAAAGTTCCCTTCCTTTACGTCACGTTTCAGTATGCACTTACTATGAGCGTGGCGTAATGGGAACTTAAATTTTACATGGAAATTCTGGGACAATTTCTTTTATTCTCAGCATCGAATCAGCTCGTGACCCTGATTCAAATGAGCCCAAGCAAGTCCAGATCTGGAAGAATCACGTTTTTTTTTTAAAAAAAAGCTCAATACTTCTACTAGCTAAAGGCATGTACGAGCTAATTTACGTATTTCCCGGTGGTTATATAATGATAAACATAAAAAAAATCGGTGATGTCCAAAGATTTTAGTTTTTGACTCTACACATACTCACAAGTTTTTTCTAATACTTACTTTCGCTATTTTTATCTCAAAACGTTTTTGTTTAACCTAAGAAAGCTCAATTAGCTACGATATAAAGAACACAGCGGAACGTTATGGATACCGTTTTAGAACCGTGCCTCGGGCGAGGTCTCGCAAATTATGTTTCTTGGTGTAAGATACGAACGCTGCAAACTGCAAAAAGAGTAGAGCTATTTGATTTGCATATATATTATCCTGTAGGAAATGCTGAGTGCCGGATAACACATTTTCTGCTCCTTTAAAAAAAAAATTAAATAAAATAATTTAATACCGACATTCTAACAAATTGTACTAACTGTTTCTGTATGCGCTATAAACATTTCTGAAATTAGTGAGTTTAGTAAAGCGGCAAGGTGTTGTACTAATCCGGAGGTCGTAGGTTTAAACCTTAACTTGTATGTATGTTTTCTTTATAACTGTTCTGCCTGGCTTAACAACTTTTATCAACTGGTGGTCCACATCCCTAATCCTCTTAAAGCTACTAGATACAATAAAATAAGTACCTACATTATGCCGGAAAACTGTTTCTTACGTTACGCCGTACCATTTCGATTCTTTACTGCTAGACACACAGTTCGCCTTTCGAGTAGGTACTCATTGTGTTTAACAATATTGCCACATTGCGAACGCTAAGCTATGTTGCCTTTGGTGAAATATTTTGTAAATACAGTAATCGGTTGATGTATCGTTTTGTATATGTAACGAAGGGCAATTCATTTTTGTTCTATTCATTGTTGTCTGTACAGTACTGGTCCATTCATGGTACTGTGATGTAGATATGTTTAGTGTAAGTATTTTTTTTGCATGTTTATAAAACGAGCATGATAATCATGATAGTGGCGGTGCAGGTGTGATAGCACAATCCTTCCCAATTGGCGCTATCAGGAAATCATACCTATCTATTGTATAATAAAAAATAAAAATAAAAAAATAAAATAAAATTTGTTTATTTCAGACGAAAGTCCATATACTTAAGATTAGTTTGCAAGATAATTAATTAATTAATTCTTAAATCCTAATTTTAATTTAAGTATCTGCCCCCCTCTGGAACACCTGGAACATGCGCATGCGTTCGCACCCAGTGTCCCACAATGGGGCAGTCCATCCTCTCGCTAATGAGCCTCAGGATGGCGTTGGGGCTCCCCCGCACCCTGCGCATGAGTGATGCAACGCGTTGACGAATCACCGCGCTGAACCCCGCTGTGTGAGCGTACGCAAACATCGCTGAAGCGCTGCAATAGCGTGGGAGCCCCAACAACACCCTAAAGGCATTGTTATATTGTACTCGGAGGGCGTTGTAGGCTCGCTGCGTGTAGTTGACCCACAGTTAATGGCCCTCCTCTGTGAAGTCAGGGCACAGGCAATATTATTGAAAATATTTATTCCGATAAACGTCTTAAAATATTCTTCTACGTATTAACTTCTGACCTCTCCAAGTTACAATGAAACTTGATCTTAATTAACTAAAGTTTGTATAAATTGGACCTTAAACAGCTTCGCTCAGAGAGAGTAAGTAACTTGTTTACTCGCGGGTCTCGTGGTTTAATCATAAGTAAGTTCAAGTTAACGAAGTAAACATATTAATATGTATGAGCAAAATTTAATTAACCCAAATTTACCAAGTTGCAGTACAGAGGTAAATAACGTTGAGGAGTTATCGCTACCGATCCACGTTCACTAACCTAGAGGATGTACCTTTGCATTGTTCACAGTTAAATGCCCCGTTCTAAATTTAAAACAATGCCGACGCTTTTCCAACTTTATTATATAGCCGTTAAAATGGCGAATAGGTACTAAACGGCATTAGCGCGCGGTTTATAGGCCATCCGCGGTTCACGAATATGATACGAGTAAAATATCAAAATTTCGGAACACAAAAAACGACTTCGGCATAGGTATTACAATTCGTTATTCGCACTCACGTATAGACCTCCACCCTCAACTTTAAAGGGTGGCTACCCAGATTATATCTTCCCTAATAATTAGGCAGTTCCAAATTCGTTAGACATGAAATTTCGTGAAAATTATCGAGTCAGTTAGGGGAGAGTCGGTTATATCGTACCACTTTTTACTAAAACGTGGATAACTTTTTTCTGAAAGAAGATAGAAATGTAACTGTTTATTCATATGAAAGTTCAGTTTCTTGGCTAGGTTATATATCAAATTGAATAGTCAGGATTAAAATAACGATCTGTAAAAAAAGAAATCCGAAGGGACTGCCATCGGTACGATTTAGCCGACCAGTCGGTTAAATCGTACCACCACCATTCAAACTGTATTAGTTAAGTATTACGAATGTTTATTGTTTAATTTAGATTAAAATATCCATTATTTATAGCAATACACTGAAATCGCACAGATACCATTAAAAAATATTTGGTCGGTTAAATCGTACCTCATAGGTACGATTTGAGTGTGCTATGGTACGAATTAACCGACCAGGTATCTTTTTGAAATAAATAATAAAAATAAATAAATAAATATAAATATTATAGGACAATCTTACACAAATCGACCTAGTCCCACAGTAAGCTCAACCACAAAAACAAAAAACCCAACCAAAAATAACCACAAAACTTTTCCAATTTCTAAATACCACTTAGTAAACCTGATAAATATAGGAGTGAAATACTGTTAATACTGTAATTTTAATCTATCTAGATCGCAAGTAATACAATTACGAAATCACATCAAAAGTTACATCGAGTCCGACGAAAATCAATTTTTTCCTCTCTCATGTTAATTCTTGAGTTTTTGTCATTTTTTATTTCGGTAACTGATGATTATAACATAGGTGCTCCGTTGGGTGCCCCATAAGCAAGTAAAATAGGCGGTTAAGTAGGAAATCTAGAGGTGGTACGATTTAACCGGCGGTACAATATTGCCGACTCTCCCCTATATTAAACCCGACCTTGTTGAGTTTGCGTGATTTTATAATCTAGTTCATACTCATACGAACTAAACAGTTTCGATTAGACTGACACATTACCACATTAGATTAGACTAACACTTCAAGTTAGAATAAAAGTTTGAAATATCTTGCTCTTTAACGTATTGTACCCCAGTGCTAGTCCCAGGTTTAGTAAGTAAAGCCATTCCTAATCCATACATAAAATACGTTAGTACATAGGTAATACTTAGCTAGGTATGTACGTACCTACAGTTGATGTAATAAAGTACCTACCTATTCTACAAATGCTACTCCGTTTGAAAGGCTTCATTTCATTTGCATTCACTATTCCTAATCTAACTTAGTTTTCCGGTCTTCGCTTATCGCTGTAAGAATGCAGATTATGCAGAAAGCTTTGCACGGTACGTAGTTACAATCGCGGCGCCCCACTGTGATAGGTGTTAACTGCAACGTCTGATTCAGGGGTGCCCAAATCTTTTGTTAAAAGCTTTTATTTTTAACTTATCGCGTTAGATATATGTACGTGTGTCCATAAGTGGTTAAAATACAATTATGATATCATTTAACTGATCTGATGCACCGAAGATAGCCGTAGGGAATCGATAAAATAACTCAACCTTGTTAATATTAAATTAAGCTCGTTTTCGCTCGGATTTCCTAGATGAGGAAGCAGACAACTGCTTAAGGAAAAGCACAGTCGGTTAGCTTCCTTCGCTTATTGTTGCATTTAAATCTTCTAATAATAACAATGCCAAAACAATCTACGAACTTCGCGGTAAAATACTATGTGCTACAATACCTATTCGCTACGCCTTCTTCAGGGGCACCGGCATTTTAATATTGGACACCCCTGGCTTAACTGATTGTAGTAACGATACTACACGCTAGTCAAGGTGAAGGTGAAACGTTTCGGTTTACGGTGTAGGTAGTTACTCGCTCAAAAGATATTGTCAACTTTGTCTCAAAGTTGAAATAATCGTGAATAAATGATTCTGCTATCGTAAAATATTCCAGTGAATGTATGTAAGTACTTGTGTTTCTCGTTAATTGAATAAACAATTATGGCATATATGTATATAATTTAAAAATGTAACACATTTTAAATGTTTAATGTATGGAACGTTTCTTTACTCACTCCTGCATTCTGACTAATAGCTTTAAAGTTGATAAAGATAACGTTAAAAGAATGGTGTCAAGCGATTAACCACAGAGTTCATAGATAACGGTTTAGCTTTGTGATATGAGACAGTGTTTGTTGACATTTCAGTTTAAATGATAGCCCACAATACGAATTAAATTAAAACTGAGCGTAGAGCTGAATTTATTGCTCTCGAAAGGTATAATCGTAAATCAGTGGTTAAGGTTAAAGCGTCGTCGCCGTTGGTTTAGCGGTCGTCTGGGTCGGCAGAGTGCTGCTCGGGCTTCGACGGCGGATCACTCGGCTGTTGACCCTGCCGCATTGTCCCCGTCGTGTGTTCCCACTGCTTACGACAGCGCGGGCGAGACGAGTTCTCAGCATCCAGCCATAATATGACCTCTACACCCGTCACACCTAATACGAATAATTGGATAGGACCATTAAACAGGTTCGTTTGAGCCCTCGACAGTCGCTTGCTCGGTATTCGATTTTAATGAGCCCCCTGTATCCCACGCCGCCGTTCACTCCGCTCCCGCCGCTCGCGATCCGTGTCGGAGCACATCGTATCCCTATTTCACACATTCCTATTGCAGTTCATTATCATGATATCTACGCATATAAGTAATTCTTTTAACATGCGCTCACTGTGCTAAATCATTTATCGTTACCCTACGGCAACGTTTCTAACTGCTATTGACATAACGGATTCATTAAATTGTTTACAATATCGGTTCACTACCCGACAGTGTTTTAGTTCATTTATAGAGGAAATGTTCTGAGAACCCCCAATGTCTTATCGGGAGATAAGACACTGTGTTACTAGGGGATGGGAGAGAAGGTCAAATTAAAGCTAACCTGCGAGAAAAGCTCGTAACGATCATACGAAGTTTAAAATAACCAGACAGTGAGGTCATAGGGAACCGGTTCGATGCCGTAAGACGTTATGTATGGTTATGGGCTAAAATGTTTGTTGTTTACCATAACTTTAAGATTACTTCCTATTGTGCCTATTGTTACCGATACATTTTGTTGTAATTTTAGCTAACGATTAAAGTGAATTCTAATAAGTGTATTTGTAAGGCACCACATACTGACGTACCTATATCCCGTAATTTTGCTGTGAATCGTGAGATGAACAAATAATGTACTTTGAACCGTGGACTGATTTGGCAAATTCGTTAGCTAAGCATAGGGTTAGGGAGGAATTATGGTATAGTATATTTGTATATGTAGGTAGAGGTACTTATGCTATGTTTTATTTGGACTTCAACATGGATGACAAAAAAGCCAAACATGTTTTTACTGTTGCGTTTTTATGGGTTTAACAACTTTAACCAGTTCTCTTATTTTGAGGGTTCCGCACCTCAAATGGAAAAAACGGAACCCTTATAAGATCACTTTGTTGTCCGTCCGTCCGTCTGTCTGTCAAGACCCTTTATCTCGGGAACGTCTAAAGGTAGCAAGCAAAATTAATACCACATACACAATTATTACCCAGGTCTGCGGTCCCTTGAAGCTGTAATAAAATCAAACGTCTACGTCAATGCAATCAAAAGATACGGCCGTTTATGTTGTATTTCCCATACATTTGCAATGGAAATCAAATGTATAGGTACTTTAGTGTTATAGTACTTTCCGTTGACCTAGAATCACGAAATTTGGCCAAAAGCAAGATCTTGTAGCACAATTAAGTACATGATAAAATCCGAAAACCGTATAATTGCCGCATACTGAGACTTCCGTGCCACCAGTATTTTAAAGTACCCACGGTTATAAATGTCCCAGCTTCCTTTGTGCCACCCTTGGTGGGCGAGCCCGACTCGCACTTTATAAAAAGATAGGTTAGGTACCTACTATAGGCTCACGACCTCTTGCTAGGAGCTGTTAAACTATAGTCATGTTACTGAGTTAAACTAGGTAGGTACCTACTGTATGCAGCGTCGAACTTACCTGACCACACGCGCTGTTTACGACCCATAACGTGCCGTTCAAATGTCTACTTTACACTTTACTGATAGGAACATTAAAATTTTACGGAGCTTTTCAGTAGAGTAATTCCAATACGAGTAGCAATCGCTTCCCGTGCTGAAAAAGTAGTTGATCCAATTGGGCACCAGAAAACTGCACGTAAGGAACTCTATGTCTTTGAATCTTTTCAATGTACTATGTACTTATTCTATTGTACGTACCTATTTGTAATAAATTTCCTCACGATGATTGTTCCCTCATCACAGAACAACTAGTCTAGTAGGTAACTATCAAAATACATACAAAAGAAAATTTCGTTGTTTGGTGCTGAGTTTAGTGACCAATGTGTTTGTCGTGCCGGGGTTTCGGTTCCACGACCTCCAGTTTAGAAACCACACGCTTAACTGTTTGGCTACTCGATCTTAAGGTCACAGTTATATTGGTTCTCCTGGACTTGCTGCAATCAGTGTTCAGTATTAAAGCAGAGACGTCAAGATGTACCTGAGACCTGGAGCGATGGCCGTTTTGTCGCAGGTGTGCGGTGCGTCTTGTGAAGTTGTGACTAATCCGCACCCGTGCAAAATTACCACTGCTTATAACTTTATGAGCAAATTACGCTACATTGTAATGTGTTCAGCTGTTAAATTAAAATTCCCCTCCGTGCTAATCTTTCGTTACAATATAAACAAATGGAAGTGTTTGACTTGGAAACGGTGCGTTACGTAAGCACGCAGGTCGGTGTGAGCACACGTATTGCGAACAATCTATCGTCTCGTTATTTGTTTATGCTGACCGCATAGCACCACGCTCCTATTTTATTTTTATACCATCCGGTATTACTTATATCATGGAGATATATTACAATACAATACAATACAATAACTCTTTATTGCACCTCAAAACAACAAAAATAACACAAACTGGTATACATTACACATGAAAAAGAGGCAAACAACAGGCGGTCTTATCGCTAAAGAGCGATCTCTTCCAGACAACCTAAGCCTAACCTAATATTAGGTATTTAGTTATTCATAAAATTTGTTTTAAAAAAAAACCATAAGTTTTCGTCATCCTCGTGTAGCTTACGATTTATACGAAGAGATACTAAGCCATTTTTTTTACTCCAGCACTTCTATCTACAACATCTTCCCTATTCTGCCAAGTTTCTAGATTTTGATTTTTACGCTATTTTAGCTGTCATAGAAAAACTAGGGTATGCAACAGCTCATAATTGGTTCTTAAACTCTCGGGTCTATTATTACAAAACTCGGCTTCGCCTCGTTTTGTAACGGCGACCCTCAAGTTTTAACAACCCCTATTATATCACTGTTGCATAAACTACTATTTTTTAAACATTAACAGTTTGTCATGTAATCGCTGAAAAGAAAAACCTCTGGCTTGCCCATAAATATGTAAGTATACATTTTTAAAGCGACATATTATAACAAATCCCACTAATATTATAAGCGAATATTTTAAATTCAGAAGGAAAGACCAACTTTATCAAACATAACAAAATTTGTGCCTGATATGATATTAATTAGAATTTAAATTATTATCAATGATGGTACTGACTGTAGATTGTTATATATAATTAATATACGAGTAATATTAGGATTGTAACTTGGCAAAGACAAAAAAAAACTAAATAAAGTAAGCTTGACGAATAATGGAATAATAACATTCTGTCTATGTTGAAAACTCATCTCATTCTACACTCCACTAAATTTAATGTTTCATTTCATCACACACGCCTTTATTACCAAACACTGAGTACCTACTTATAGTACTATCTCATATTTACCTATACTCGTACCTACTCGTATAAATTTTGGTCTTCTCGAGAATGACATAATAACACAGTTAGTTTGCCATAGTCAGGGTCATTTACAATGTAACGGCTTTATTAATTTCGTAACGTGTTACAAGTTTCATTGTTGCCACAATAAAAACTGTACAAACCAAAATAGAATAGGTACATACGGTTATAGCTTTAGGTACATAGGTGCAATCAGTAGGCGCTGTTGCGCGACGTACGCCGCAAATAAGATATTGCCCGTGGGGTGTCTTTTGTGTCTAGGGCGGTTATTGCACTTGCTTGTTAAACGTCGTGCGGACCAGCATAAGTCCGCTTCCAAAATACCTATATTTTTTACAGACCTCCAGATTATATTACATTGGTTCAACTGGGGACTCGTTGACCCAAGCAATGGTAATATACGGTCAGCTGGCTCGGTCAACCACGTCCATTAAAGCTGACATTCGATCGAACAACTCTACTCGCTTTGTGGAAAACTCAATAACAGCTCTAATGGGATTCCATTCCATCCAACGTAGCGAGCCGCGCGGAACTTGCAGCTCGCTGCGCTGTAAATAAACCTAGGTCATAACTTAATTGGTTCACTTTGTTTATCACGCAGCCCATATGCCTGCATATAAATAGATCAGGGATTTTAAGGATGAAAATACTTACATCATGCGCTAAAAGCCTCGTAAACAGGGGTTTTTCGTGACATTGTAAGTGTAAATAAGTTCCTAATTCGAACACCTCAAACCTTTGACAACCTACCTAACAGTGCAAATGTCGAGTTACCTATCCAAGCAATACGTGAATATAATATTTCTATAGATAATCGAATTGTGTTGCCTACCTACCTTTTATTTCACATACCTGCTCTACCTTATGTTACGTCCCTCGTACCGAGTCTAAATGTCTGTCTATATTTTAGTGAAGGAATATCAAACCGAATGCCTTCACCTAAGAGAACTTAAACAAGGCAGTGACAGTTCAAGATATCGTTTTGTCGACTTTGGGCATAAAAACCGGGAATGGAGTACAAAATGTAGGTGTGAAAAATTGGTTTTTAAGTCCCAAAATCACAAGCGAAAGCGTTTGAGGTGATTCACTTCACGCACTAAATGTGGAGTTTTAACGTCTTGGAAACGAATCTGTGATTCTGTGCTACGCGAAGACAAAAGAGTTATGAGAATTATTTATATTTTCCAACTTCCAAGGTTTACTCAAGCACAAAGGCTGCCGTCCTTCTGTCTGACCCTTTTAAGGGGTTAACGGATTGAGTTGACCCAATTTCATATTTTTTGGGTTCGTAGAGAAAGTAACCTAACTACATATGAGCGCCGGTGGCCAAATAGGTGGCGGCGGCGGCGGCCACGTCAAAATCGATCGGCGGCGGCGGCGAATCGGCGGCGTGGCCTTGAAAACACTTGTTTATAGGATTAAAAGAAATAAAACCAAAACTATTCATAAAAAATATACTTTACTTTATAAAATCCCAAAATTTCTTTAAAATAATTACGAGTTACAACGCCATTTCTATAGTAAAATAATTGAGTATTATATCCACTCACTCAAAACCTCAAACACCTCAACAGATTTTTTTAATTTATGTAGATTATTCATTTTTTAATCTGATGTTTTTTTTTATTGGATGTTTGATTTTCTCTACAGCTCTATTCGACGTTTAACCCTACACTCAATAAAATAATTGCTAGCTACCATCATGAACCTTAAAACTATTTATTTGTGTACGTTACGGCAACGACATAAGGTTTACCAATAGACAGCTATGTCACTTTAAAGCACTTTCGTCACAGTAAACTTCAAATTGGACAGGTAATCGCAGTAAGAAAACTTAACCCAACATTCAAAATGACAAGGTTGTAATTATGTACGAGTTCAATTTGTTATGACACTCGAGCGTTTTCAAATCAGGCCGGTTGCAACAACTATCGGTGAATATCAAATCGTTCGTAGAACGTGGTTGCGATGACGGCCAAAACGTCTGATTTTAGTATTTGTAGTTGTCGTATCTGTGGCAACAGAAATACATAATATTCGTAAAAATTAACTGTTTAGCTATCACGGTTCATGAAATAACAACCTGGTTACAGACAAGCGGACACACAGACGGACGGACAGATAGTGAAGTGTAAAGGTGCGTTTACCCATATTTCATCTACCACACGAACGGACGAATGCTCTCTAAGATTCAGAAATGTTTAGAACCGCTAGAGCTAGATGAAGGTCCTGAGTACGGAACCCTTAAAAGATGGTAAGTTGGTGTGTTTAGGCAAGAAAATTAAAAGCAACTCTTTCAATTCATAGATATTTATTTACATGAATAACATGTACATAAACTTTATAAAAAAAACTTATTTACAAGTTACGGTGTTCGCGGATGTTTAAGAGCTGTTCAAAATGTCTCCCACCTTGGCGACGGCAGAGCAATGCACGATTCCTTAAATTGTTTTTGAGTGACTGCAGCACTTCAGAAGTATTTTTAACCGTCTCAAAAGTCAAAAGAGGCAATAATTTGTTTTGTAGTTCGACAAGAGTCGTTGGTCCTGGTCCGTCATCGTACACCAAAGTTTTAATTTTACTCCACAAAAAAAAGTCCAGTGGAGTTAAATCGGGTGATCTGGCTGGCGACTGGACTGGGCCTCCACGTCAATGGAGGATATTGAATTGGAAAATATTGTCCAGATGTCGCCTGACGTTCATTAGGAAGTGTGCAGGAGCACCATCATGCTGGTAATACATTGATGTACAAACTGCAAGGGAACGTCTTCAAGTAAGTCATTGAAAGTCGTCAGAAAATCCAGGTAAATTTCTACGTTCAGACGGAGCAGAAATACCGGGCCGAGAATGTATGGTCCTATTATTCCCGCCCATACGTTTAAAGAAAATCGATGTTGAAACAAATTTTCTTTGGCTAAATGAGGATTTTCGTGTGCCCACATATGAAAACAGTGGAACAGTCTTTTTTCGATTTGTGAACTTTCGGATCACTTGATACCAGAGTATTGCGTTCCTGGATGTAAAAGTTGAAGTTCGACACGACGGTTCTTTTAGTCACTCTGTAGTCACGGCGCAAGATTTTTTACCAGCGGCGGCGGCGCGCCGATGCGGCGCTCATATCTAACCTAATGTCCACGAGGTAAATTATAAACTAATTTAATATATCAGATGCTTATTGTTGAAACCTTACACTTTTGTAAGAAGGACGTAGATGACTTAGATTCGACATGGAATGACATTCCAGGTTATGTGTGCTAATCACAAGTTTGAAATTTACTGTACAAATCTATAGTCGCTAGCGTCTACGTCAACGCACTGTAAGAGCATCTTGCTCGCATTTGTCGAAATCTATAGCAACTCATGGTAAAGAACAGACACGGGTTTCAATAAAACTAATAATGGTTGCGTAATCGTAATTATTAAAATTTCTAAACAAGCAAATAATTGTCTCAAATAGCGTAGGTACTCAAAAAGAATATTATCGAACACTTCACTCGAATTTAAAACGCATAAAAGATATGAGATAATATGCGTTTATGAATGAGCGACTGATTTACAAACGCATCGAATGCTCGTCTCAGTGGGTTACGGCGCGACCTAATTGCACGTGCCATTATTTTGATTGCCTGGAAATCGGCATCGTCTACAGCCGGCCCTGTTGCGTCATCGCGCACATGGATCGCACTTATTCATATTAGCGACAATAGCGACCGATTTTTACCGCCTTGGGGAAATACTACAGGGCATTTACTACAGGAGTCATATCGGGGTGTAAATTCGTCAAATTTCCTACCGATTAACTTCCATACATATTGTTGTAGGACATGACTCGCACGAGTGGCTAACTGGCTATCGCTAAAACACTGTATTAAACATAACTAGTTACCTAAACTAACAGCATACTACATTTATCTTAATTAGTTAAATTACATACTACTTACGTAAATCAAATTCTTTGGCCGTTGGGGTGGAGAAGGGTTCTCCTTTGATTATGTTTTCGAGGGCAAGTTACGTTAGGAACCTATCTATATATGAGAACGGATTCATAAAGATACGTTTTTATTTCAGTTAAAGTTAAGGTAATTAATTCAGTTAAAGTAGCCCGACTTACAATTAAGACAAAACAAATTAACTTGTTTTCAATTTCCATTTTAATTAAAACGAGCAGATCAGTTACCATGGTACAATTAGTATTTTGTTTCAGAGTAATTTTAACCCGTAACAATTTTCAATGACATCGAGCATCGAGTAGCATCGAGTTTTAATCCTGACCGTTTTATGTAGGATCAATGTTCATGACTACGAGTATTAGTAGTTACTATTTATTTTAAGAATTTGACGTGCGCTCTTAATTCAATGTTACATATCCCAAACTCACGAGCGATATCGAACCCTTAAGTCTAAGGAGAGACTTCGCCTCCTTATGTGTATTCTATCGCTTGTACAATGGATTGTGCTCTGAGGAATTGTTTGATATGATGCCAACGGCTGCATTCTACCACCGCACCGCTCGCCGTCGGCAGGGTGTTCACCCGCATACCCTGGAGCCTAAATGGTCTCGTACAGTGCGGTTTATGAAGAACTTCCTCCCGCGGACGCTCCGGCTGTGGAATGAGCTCCCTGCCACTGTTTTCCCAAAGGACTACAATATGGGGTTCTTCAAAAAAGGAGTGTTAAAGTTTTTAAAGGGTCGGCAACGCGCATGTAACACCCCTGGAGTTGCAGGCGTCCATAGGCTACGGTGACCGCTTACCATCAGGCGGGCCGTATGCTTGTTTGTCACCGTCGTAGTATAAAAAAAAAAACATATAAATGTGTTTACACTTACAGTCCACACGGTGCTACTTCACCCCCCTAGGGCGATAATGAGTACTTTACGTCCTGCGTGGAATATTCAAAGGGCCATTATGTACTGTAAAACGTCGCGAAGAAGTTATTCGCACCTCGTGTCGATTTAAAACACTCCCTACGGTCGTGTTTTTATTTATCGCCACTCGTTGCGAATTTCCTCTTTTTCGCCTTATCTACTATTTAACGAACGTAACAGAAACAGCCATTACTTTGAAGTAGATGATCTTACATGCATACCTTTTAGTATTACAATGGGTAGGCTTAAGTTATACCTAGTGCAATTTTAAGTAATTAAAGGGCTTAAAGATAACGAAATGGTGATCATATTTTGATGTTTTGACTTGTGGTGTTAAAGTCAATAGTTCGTCGTTGCGTACCACATGGGAAATAGCTGTGGTTGCAGGAATTCCGAGCGCTAGACTAATTTCCTTGGCCCCGAACCTCAGCGCCGAGCCAACGGATATTACTTGCATCGTACTGATCGTACGTTACCAGACCTTATCGTACGGTCAACCAATTGAAACCTAGGCCACTGTAGGACTATGTCATAGTGACGCTATAAATCAGATTGTCAGAAATCTCTTATTGCTTGTGTATGGTTCTAGAGTGGCCTAGGGTTCCAATTGATTGAGTGTACACACATACGCGATACGGTTTACTGTGTCTACTTCTTTCCTTGTACTTAATTCGTTTGGAGAATGAGGTTTGCGAATTTGCGAACAAGCCAGGCGGTCATATCGCTACAGAGCAGAGAATAGGAAATTTGATTATCAACAAATAAAATATGAATTTCAAATACCTACATAAAAACGCTAAGAACTTTATTTAGTTATTTTTTGGAAAAATAATAGAACGAGTATTTACTTACCAGGTGAAGTTATTACAACTTGTAAATGTGTTGTTGCAACCTGTTGACGTGTAAATGTGTTGATCAGTGCAACTTGCATATTAACTACACTCGGTACTACAGAAACAAATTAATGTAACAGCGCTGTGGTACGTGCCTTGCCTTAGCTATATGGTTGTGATCGGAAGTGAAGCTTCCTATCCTATCACGGTATTGTTACGGCACCTAAATAGCTGACACAAAAACACTTCCGTATTGCCTTAAAAAATAACTGTACATCGTACTAAAACATAACAATGTGTTGTTAGTCACAAACACGTTACAATTCTTTACCCTCTTAAAATTAAACAAATTAATTTAATAATAACAAACAAACAGTCCCGACGGTCGAATGTTCCCATACGTACTTAAAATAAACTGACAGACCAATAGCTTTCAAGTTGTTCGCTGCATCAAGCGGAAGTGCTATTTGCCGCAGGCTTATGCCCTTTGAAAGTTTGAATAGACGCATCCATCTGATAAACAAAGCGATGCACTTAAGACAGAATCCTTGTGGCTGCATACCGTTCTTAAAATAGTTAAACGCCGTTACAAGTTATAGTTACAGCGCTAACACCCTTAAAACATTCACCGCATTCTTTTTAACAAATACGAGTAATTAAATTGAAGATTGATCGCACGTAACAGTAAATATTTGAAGACGATCTTACCTCTTGATCTGCGTGCTGCTCAACATTTTTCCGAAGTATACAAAATTTGTACTTCAAGTAACTCTGGCAGAAGTCCTCTATGAATAACTATACTATATTTATAACCTATAAATGTTATGCGAAAATGAACATCAGATGTAGGATTGCCAACCTTAGTGTACAAATTGGCGGTACATTCGGGATCAACAGCGGGATTTGGCCATAAAATGCGGGACGCCGTCAACCGTCCTAAATATGTAAGGTGTATCGACTGTCAACGTATTGAAAGGCATACCAAATTCCCAGGTTAACTTTCGTAAAAAGAAATTTATTCTATAGAAATTCAGCCGATTTAGCTCAAGTTTTTGCCGTGAGTTTTACAGTTACCTACAACAAAATTTTAATTTTTTACATATTTTAATACAAACAATTTAAGATCATTTCAATTTGAATGAAATTCTGTTTCAATTTTGATATGAAATAATTATTCAATTTTGTAGTCAGTTTTTGAAAAATCCACCACTTTCTTTTAACGGTTTTACCATTTTTTGCTCAGCGAGCTTCAAACATGTACTTGTACTATCTGGTTTTCGACCTTATTGCAATTGAATCTTAATAAAATATTTATTTTCTTGTTAAATATGTATATATGATGTTGTTGTAGTTGTTGTAGTCTTCAGTCTTCTACGGAATAAATGGAACACCTTTGAACCTTTTTACACAAAATTATTAAGTTAAATAAATATTAAGTTTGATACAATTTATTAGAAATACACGAACATTAACCAAGTTTTCTGGCTAAACAGTTACTTTTTTACATAAATAAATAGACAAATGCAAAGTTTAGTTCATACTCTATCGTCTTTATCCAAAACCTATAAATTGTATATACCTATCTCAAGTTTTTTTTTCAAAACTGTACTTGAAATCGCTCTAAATTTTGCAATAAAATATGCGGCGTGTACTCGGCGTCGCTTGCAGAGATGATGGCGAGCGGACATATCGCTCTGCGCTTTGACAATATGTATTTACAATTATGAGAGACTGAGAGTATACAGTCAACCAATTGGCTAAGTAAAGTTTTTTGAAGGTGTGAATATTATATTTTTTCTCGATAGCCGACGTCTTAAAGTTCAAGGAAATGCGGCTCTTTTATTTTTATTTCCTATTACTTATTAATAATATTTTTTTAAGTGAGCGAGTTGACATTTGTTCAGTTTAACGGCTGAATAGAGCACAATGCTTTCGTCCATAATGAGTATCTCTTCTCTTCTCAGTCGTTTACTCTTGACAGAGTAGTCGTGGTCGCACGTGTTTCCCTGCATCGTCTCACTACCGCTCTCCATCTGTCTCTGGTGGAAGCTTGCCTTGCGCACTCGTTGAGAGACTCCTGGGTTAGCGCCTTGATCTGGTCGGTCCAACGCAGAGGAGATCGCCCTCTGGAGTAATGAGTATAATGAATTAGAAAAAAAAGACAACTGTCAATGTCACTTGTGTCATTGTCGAAAAAAACGGTTTATTACTCTCGTTCTCTTGCAATTTGGTGTTATCGGTGTGATGTGATCTATGTAATAATTTTAACGACCCTAGCTGAAACAACGGACATTTGATTTTGCTACTTTTCTCCACGACTTCTGCTAATTATTTGAGCAACGATTTGATCTACTTTCGACGACTTGAAAACACTGAAGTTCATCTATGTAATACTCCATTTCCCTTCGAGAGGTTCCAGGTTCTACTGGATCCATGGATATTATAGATACTGTACAGTCCAAAGGTTAGCAGAAGGGTGATCGTGAAGGCAATAAATTGTTGTCCAAAAAAGCAGCGCCAAGTCGTCGAAAGTAGATCAAATCGTTGTTCAAATAATTAGCAGAGGTCATGGAGAAAAGTAGCAAAATCAGATGTCCGTTGTTTCAGCTAGGGTCGTTAAAATTATTGCATAGATCACATCACTCCGATAACACCAAATTGCAAGAGAAAGAGAGTCTAATAAACCGTTTTTTTCAACAATGACACAAGTGACATTGACAGTTGTCTTTTTTTTTCTAATTCCTTATACTCATTACGGACGAAAGCATTGGGCTCTGTTCAGCCGTTAAACTGAACAAATGTCAACTCGCTCACTTAAAAAAATATTATTAATAAGTAATAGGAAATAAAAATATAAGAGCCACATTTCCTTGAACTTTAAGACGTCGGCTATCAGGAAAAAATATAATATTCACACCTTCAAAAAACTTTACTTAGCCAATTGGAACCCTAGGTCACTCTAAAACCATTTCAAAATGACAAGCAATAAGAGATTTCTTACAATCTGATTTGTATTTAGTACCTACTACTGTACAGAGGATCGTGTAAGTAGTGGATATCGAAGTATTGGGGTGACTGAGTAGCTCCTTGTAGGTATAGTTGTGATCCCTTGGTATGCCTATTTATTAAAATTGCGTTTGGTTACTACATATATCGATGTTGTATCATCGCGCGTTACTGTGCTAGTCGTATACTTACGTGCAAATTTGGACCATGACCAGACTCTTATATTTATTGCATATTACTCTTAGCATGCCTATACGTTTTAAGACAAAAACATTAGAAAATTATTTTTATATGAACGGTTGTATTGTGTTTATATTAACGGTTGTGGGAATATGCACCCATATAGCAAAATAACCTATACTTAGTTTGTGCTTTGCCTTATTAAAAAAGTATTGTCACGAGTAATTAAGAAGAGTTGTAAGTACTGAGCTAAATTACGTCTTCTTAGATTAAATCATCTAGAATATAATAAAAAAAACAGATTCACAGGCAAGCACTGGCTCTGATTCACGTTAATAAAACGTTCCTTTTTGTGCTTATTATCCACTCTAGCCTGAAAACGGGACAATCGGCGTCCCGCGCGGCCCCGCCCCAGAAACGGGACGGCATGCTTATAGCGGGACGGTTGGCAACCCTAATCAGATGATACCTTTGGTCCATATAAAAAAAACCTGCTAAGAGCATGTCAGGCCATGCTCAGTTTGGGGTCCCGTAGTTTACCACCCGTCACAATAAGCGAACTTAAAAAGAGGTTTTAATAGTCACCATGCTCATAACAATCAAAAGGGGTATCTTCGCTTATCTTACAACTTGTACGCCCTTTTAACGGAAAAGATACCTACGTTTTTTTTTCAAAAAGGCAAAATAGCTTTACTGACAAAGTTTAAAATAATTTTCCTTGATAGTCTTTAATATAAAGTTGTACTTACCACTGTTTATATTACCACTTCGGCATGATTGATATGAATGATATGTATATTCATACCAGATTCCAGCTTTCTAGTATTAACAGTTACCGATCTGCAGACAGACAGATAAACTATAAGGGTTCCTAATCGACTACGGAATCCTAAAATTTTTAACTTGACCCAGGAAATGAAACATTGAGAGCTCTT
Organism: Lathronympha strigana; assembly: GCA_949128165.1. Classification (NCBI taxonomy): domain Eukaryota; kingdom Metazoa; phylum Arthropoda; class Insecta; order Lepidoptera; family Tortricidae; genus Lathronympha; species Lathronympha strigana. Next base: position 22,574,179 of record OX421903.1, on the reverse strand, counting down.
TTACATAACGGTTTGACCTACTTCGTACTACACAGTTTATTGGAACTTTTAATTCAGCCGGCTTCATTGTATTTACCCATGGATTACGCCTTCCGCTCCGGTCTGCTTGACAAATTATTGATGACGACACGCCTACTGGAATTCCAGCCCGCGAACCGGAAACCAGGGCGCACTACCGTTAACATCGAGAAATTATCAAACCCGCCGAGAATTGCATGGTTTTAGACAAGCTTTTTGCAAATCATCGATGGAATGGATGTCTAATACTTTATAAACATAAACATTTATACACCGTTCTTATTTTTTAATTGCTTTTATTTTAAGGCTACATTACTTAGCTTAAATTAAGGTAATTTCTCAATGACACTGGTATTCCAATTCGCTCCATTTTTAAGATAATCACAAATTAAAATTTCTCTGATAAGGTATTTGTGTCGTTCTCCTTTTTTAGCGACAATGAGCTGTCTCCGCGCTTAAAACTGTCTGATTTAGAATTTATTATTTTAATTGGTAGAAGGTAAATACCCATTTTGAATTACCTTATACAGTATACTTATAAATTGAAAGAGATGTCATATACTACAGAAAAAGTGACCAAGGTCCCCGGTGAACATGAATCAAAAAACATTTATTATGTTTAATAAATGATTTAATTCATGCTTTATAATTGTACAGTATACTTGTTATTTCCCTGGTCAGTGTTATATACCTACATTATTTAACTTAAAACACCGCGACAGAGTGGTCAATCGGAGGCTGTTTTCGCTGAAAAGGGCCGGTCTTGTTTTGTTTTCTAGAAAACCACTGAAAAGGAAAATACCTTACCGACATGAAAATAACTATCAAATAAAAACACATACCTACGAGTATGTTTTTTTTTAAATTTCTACACATGATCAAAAATCCGAAAAATCGAGAAAATCGCGTTTCATTGTCGGTAAAAAAGGAGAAAGGCCCATTTGCGAGTGTGTAAACAGAGTATGAGTATTGGACATGACATTGATGTCATAGTTGTCACTTACTTCTTAAAGTTAATTATTGTTATTTGCCCAATGGTATTGTTTTGTATAAACTAATATTAACATAAAAATTTACAAATGACGGACTGCACGAAACTAAGACCGTTTTAGCCAATCCGGCTACGAAACCCTAAAAAGCACGGTGTATACCTTAGCTAGTAATAAGTAGAATTATAAGAATATTGTGGTTTTAAGTACACTATTCTACTGCCTCTTTATTCAGCTCTGGCTTGAACTCGGTATGGGCGTATATTATTATTTATTGTTTTATATTTTTCTTAGTTCATCTGTTAAAGATAGACTACGAAGGTTAAAACCCGTAGTACCTACTAACCTTGGTAGAGTTAGCTGCGGCACTATACATATGAAATATAAACACTGTAAGTATATGAAAAATGCAATTAACTTGCTTAGCGGTTAGCGCTGTGTGAATTGTGTAAATCACTCAACCTGCAGATAGAGCTGCCTGTATCCGTCAACTTCTAACGTTTCCGCTGCCGCGCAACACGCAATTATAAAGTATAGTGGTAAAATTGCTATTTCTTTACTCCTACACTATAAAACATTAAAATAAAACACAAGTACTGAGTTGTATGTTGTTTTTTTTTATTTCCGTTAAATTCGGCACGTTGCTTTTTATTTGAACGTTAATAAGAGCTGCCTGCACAATTTTACAGTTGTACTGCATGCAGAATTTTACTTGTAAATTTCTACGAAACTATGATCATAATAGATTACCACCCTACACCATTTTGCGCGCCAATATTTCAGGTCACTCACCCCTAAAACATCTTAATTTTCACGGTACCAGATCGTAAACGTAAGCGGTGGCGCTTTCATATTAAATTAGTACTGTGTGCGTAACATGAGTTGCATTCGATTGCGACTGCGGCATTCGACAGTATGTCCGTCTCGCTCCTGTCAGAGTAGTGATAGGTGGTATCGCGAGGTGTCGCGTGTATGCTCTGTCGAGTGGTTGAGGTGGTCTGTGGACATGCCAAAACACAGCTTAGTAGTAGATAGTTGAGTGACCTTTTACACTGGTTCATCTAATAAATTAGAACTGTAATAGTTAAATACACTAGTTTCTTAGAGAAATTAACTAGAGTTATCCTGAAGAATCTCCTCTTAAAGTTAACGAAAAAAAAAACAGGGTGTATAATCCATCTAAAGTCAGTAGGTATTAATGTGAAGAATATGGATAATTAGATTAATAGCTACTTTGTTAGCTTACCAACTTTTTCTGATGATTGTTTAGTTTCTCTTGCTTCACCATGCATGCATTATTGTCGTGACTCGAAGATCCCTCGCAACGCAACGCACGTGACGCCCAATAGTTTTATTTACATCTTGCAGGGTGCCGCTGTCAATTGAAGCCAATTTATATTTATGAAGATCGAAATGTGTACCGCATTTCTCACCAAGTCATTTGATTTCGGTTGTGAATTAATTATTATCTACATTTCTATCTATCTCGTATTATTTGTACCTACATATTCACTGATATCGACTTTTAATTTATTTTACTATTCGAGGAAGATTTCTGCCATTGTCAAATCCAAACAGTTGGAAAATGACAGGTCGTCTGCAAGATGTCTCGTAGACCGTCTTGTGCTTAGCGTACTGGATTATATAACAAGTAACTTCTTAAACCTATAAAATGGAATTATTTTAAACTCTAGGGCTAACATTTAACAAACTTTGTATGTATAATTATAAAGAACAACGGTCGAATAATTTTTCCACTCAAGTTTATATTACGAAGCTAACAAAATGAACAGAAATTTTCTTTCGCGAACAAATTATTCTTCACTTCTTTTAAAACGAATTAAGTAACGAAAACTCGATTTCAGACAAATTGAATTACAAATTCTCAAGTTCTTTGCTATTAAAGTTACCTCGTAAATAAATGAATTAACAAGTACCTATAGCTGGTCTCCTGTCCATGTGCCGAATACGTCAGCCTTCGATTACCATAATTGTTCTGTCCAAAACATTTCGGACGCGGAGATCGTTTCGTGATACTGTGCCTTTTATAGTCAACATTTTCAGGCCACGGTTTTAAACCTGTCCGACATGTTGGTTACATTGTACTTACCTATTAATATTTATTTTATTGCATTCAGAATAACTAAATTTAAGTGTAATGAAAACGGAACACTGTATGGAAATTCTATGCAACGTGACAAGTTTTCTTTGCCTTTGGGCAGAATAAATTGGAGATCCAGGTCCATCTCGAGGAACAAGAAAACGAGTAAAAGAACTTAAGCATCTTAAGCCAAAACCGCTCATCCGTTAGGAGCTTCGATGCCATACAAGCAGTTAGACACACAATAGTGTTAAATTACTACCAAGTCATTTAGCGGCGAGTGCTGATAAATTATCATTACTTTCGGCCTAATTTATCTTGACCTTATTTTAGCATAGAGTTAGGTGCCTCTACATATCAACCACTTAAAAATGGCTAAACAAACAACAAAAACACCTCATACTAAAACAGTTTCTCGGCCAATCAATTCTCTGTTACGTATACTAGTTGCTAATTGCCAATGTTTCCCCAGATATTCCCGATATTCCCGAGGACATTAAGAAGTTGCGGGCGCTGCAGATCGCGGACTTCAGCAGCAACCCGATCCCGCGGCTACCGGCTGGCTTCAGCCAGCTCCGCGCACTCACTGTGCTGGGGCTGAACGACATGTCCCTTACCAGTCTGCCCGCTGATTTTGGCAGGTGAGACTTCTGTTACATATCTTGTGACCATTTATAGGGTTGTGTACCCAAAGGGTCAAGCCCTATTACTAAGACTCCGCTGTTCGTCTGTCTGTTTCTCCAGCAATATGAAATATGCCCTGTTGCACGCGGTAAGGCGTGCGACTTTCAATTCGAAGGCCGCGGGTTCAAATCATGCCGGCTCGAACCAATGAGTTTTTCGAAACTTATGTACGAAATATCATTTGATATTTAAGTACCAATCGCTTTTCGGTGATGAAAAAAAACGTCGTGAGAAAACCGAAACCCCAATAAGGGCTAGTTTACCCTCTGGGTTGGAAGGTCAGATGGCAGTCGCTTTCGTAAAACTGGCGCTTATGCCAAATCTTGGAATTTGTTGCCAAAGCGGACCCCAGGCTCCGCGCCTGAGCGCTAGGAATAAGAAGATGTATAGTCTGGCAAGCAAACGAATCTATCCCTTTTTTCGTGGTGGTATGGTAATACTAGCGTAAGAAAAAGACAATTTGATGCTCTGTAACCTACTGTTACTGCGTTCGTTTGCTTGTCAGACTATATTTCTGTTGCCGCTACGGAAAAGTCTTTGAGGTAGGTACTAAAGAGGCTTATATTCTACGTCGAATGATTATCTTAAACTTAAAATGTTGGTTTAGTGGTACAGCCAAAATAAAACAAAACCTCGTCACACTTTTTAAAACTTTCAGGGCGATTATATTTGAATATATTCTAGTAATCAAATACTTGTTCAAAAAACCTCAGAGTTATTCTTAAAGACCTATTAGATGATGTGTCACAAGTGCATAGGTAGGTATATCCGAAAAAAAAAAAACTTTAGTTACATATGGTGCCCCTAAAAATATTGTTTTTAGCAATTCATATGTAAAGTAGCGACACACAAAACACACATCTAGCTGTAATATCGTTAAAATATGATTTACAGTTACTGAGTAAAACCGCTGTGACATACGGACTTCCAACCCCGCCCCGAAAAATAACCGTATAGTCAAACTCAACTCCTGGTTTTGCTGAAACTCGATTTACACCTCTTTAGGACCTAATTAAGGTATTTAAACAATATCCAGCTTGCTTTTTTTGATAACCTATATAATATAATGGTAAAAGCAAATCAAGATGACAACACTCTCCATAGTAAATGAAAATCATCTCTCCCGATCGAACAATATAGGGGTCTTACATACCTTACACCCGACCCATTGTGAATGAAATGCTTCTCCAAGTAGATTGCTCCAAATATAAGCGAGTTCTTTAACCACAAAATTATGACTAACCTTGAGCGAACAAATATTCTCTTCTTGCTTCTTTATTGACCCTGTCCTGTTGTGTATAAATGCGTTTTTTTGTCCTCCATCTCTGGGTTCAATCTTTCTCACTGACCCATTTCTGTCCTCATTTTCAAATACTTTATTTTATATTTTATAATAAATTTACATAGGTTCAAGTGACACTACACAATTTAGTATATGTTTTTGCTTAAACGATACTCTATGCAACGATATGTCATTCAATATAATAACAGAGTTACAACCTGTTACAATCACGCTATAGCAAATTATTTCTGTAGTAATTGCCATAATGACGCGTTGGTAAAAAAGCCAAACCTTTGTCAGAGTTAGCCTCGTAATGACTCTTGGATCACTTAGAGATCAAAAGCATTTTATATCGGTCAACTTGTGGCTGTGAAAGTGATTGTCTGGTTGAAAAATGTTTACGGCAGGATTTGTATGCGATTATCTGACTCCATACCATACATAAACGCCAGTACTGTATATACATTGTACACGCGAAAGCGAAAGTTTGAACGGGAAAGTTTGGAGCGGTCGAGTGAGCTTGATAGGAGACTACAAATACTACGGTCAATACAATTGGATACCTACTATATACCTGGGCTGTATTACTATGCCTATCTAAGTCGAGTAAGTATGTCTAAACCGTTGGCTATGTGTGATTCATCACTGTTTATTTATAAGTTTTCCCTTCAGCTTAATTAGCTTTGCATTTACTGACTCATTCTCTACCTGCGGCATTTTGACCAACAAAATTCTTATGTTAAACTATCTTCGTTAAGTTGTTAATTCACTTCTTTTGTGTAACAAATAAGGTCAGTAGTCTGTATTTTGTAATACTTGCCTATCCAACCGAGAGTCATCAGCCTTATCGTAAACAATAGCGACAATTAGAACGTCATTCTCCCAAAGACTTGCTCATTTCGACGACCTTTTCTGTCTTTGACGCATAGCCAATAGGTTTCATAGAATTGTGTCCCTATTACATTGAGAATACTCGGTTATCTTGTCATGTAAAGTGATCCTGCATGTGCGTGTTTTCTGTCAGTGTTTGATTGGTCACGCTTGAGTTGACAATAGTTATTTATTATACAAGGGGGCAAAAAGTTGTTGTTTAACTCTCGGGCTTATATTGGTACCCGAGCAAGTGAAGGATTCCAAAATTGAGACACGAGCGTAGCGAGTGGTTCAATAACTGGAATCTTGAGCTTTACGAGGGTCGCAATACACAAGAGTTGAACAAACTTTGCCGCCGAGTGTATTACAACATTTTCCCCTCACTATAGCGAAGAAAATAAAGACTACATACTATACCTCGATTTTTTAGGATTAGAGTAATAACGGTCGCATTTGCTTACGTTTCTTCAACTATATCAGTAATGTGTAGAACATATTAAAGTAAGATTACTTATTAACCTTATTAATGATCCGATGAAGAAAATAAAAGGGGAATATGCTAGTTTTTAAATAGTTTTCCTAAAAAGCACACGTCGACAATCGCACGATTTACTCTAATCCTAAAAAAAACGAACTGCCAACAGCTTACTAAGTCCTGGATGAGACTTGACCAATTTAAGGTGTAACCTCCGATTGCGCATATTTAGTATGCGCATATAGGACTCACTTATACTGGACAGGTGGTACAGTCAAGTGCAAAAATTCGTATTGACAAAATCGTCTCATATATATGGTACTATGCTCTTATTAGACTGGAATAAAATGCTATGGGACATATTTTTGAGTAATATGTGTCCACCCATATTTTTACACTTAACTGTAAGTGATAGGAATTATAGCAAGGTCAAATTACCCACATGTGGACAAAATGCGTTTTTCCACGCCAGTTTTAAAGGACAAAACAGCGCTTTCCGAGCTAGTCAGGGGAAAAGAATATTGCTTTTATTATAATATCGATGTCTCACGAATTCGATTATTTGACTTTGTTTTGCTGTCGTTATAATTTACCACTAAGTTAAAAGTTATATTACATGTACGTTTTGTAGAGATCGGTGAAATTCATGTACGGTCAGGTGCAGAATTAAGTGACCCGTTGCATATAGAAAGTTTGTATGGAGGGGGGGGGGGGGGTCACTTAACTCTGCAGCTGACGGTACAGAGAGACCTCAAACTAAATGGAAACAATAAACTGATTAGGTATTAGGTAACATGTGTATACAATATACGTCTTATATATATATATATAGAAACTGACGGTATGTTGAGCTTTAAAATTTGGAAAATAATCTTCAATTGTAATATCACCTAAAGGACTTCGTTTGAAGTTCCATCTCTAAGGGGGGGGGGGGGAACGGGATAGAAATAGTGATGGGAAATTGCAGAGAATATTTCCGACTGCGAGAATGTTCTCGGAAAGATTACGGTAATATTACCAAAAGTAGCAATTTACTTTGTAACTTTTTTTTTCGATATGAAAATCCAACTTTTTGTAATAACGAAATATTAGCATATTTTCATGTGCTTCATGCTCGCGGTCAGATACATTACTTAAAACTTGTTAGAATGGTATATTACCGTAAGTTACCGTAAATTACCATAAGTTCTCTTAAATTTCATGGAAATTTCTTAGGAAATATATTTTTTGTTAACGAAATATAGTGGTTACTATGGAAAAATTAAAGAACATTGCATTATTACTTCATTGCATTTTGTTGCATTTCAAATAAGAATAATTATTAATCACTGCATAGTATAAAACAAAGTCGCTTTCTCTGTCCCTATATCCCTATGTATGCTCAAATCTTTAAAACTACGCAACGGATTTGGACGCAGTTTGTTTTAATAGATAGTGTGATTTAAGAGGAAGGTTTATATGTATAATAATAACCCGTGCAAAGCCGGGGCGGGTGCCAGTTAAAAATAATCAAGAAATACTTTCCAAGTTTGCACTGTTCTCTTGTTCTCGGCGTACCCATATTCTATGCTATTATTATTTTATTTAAATATATGTATAGTCAAGTCAAGGGACTTTCAAATTGTAGTAGTTAAAAAAGTAAACAAAATGTTTCTTTAGTTCAGTTTTTAATATAAGTATATATTTTAATGGCAAAGATAGAGCGGCACAGGGATCGGAAAACGGTATTTTTGCCGTAACGGTATCGCTCCCTCTGCCATGAACGGAAAGGATTTCGTTTCTGTTCTCGGTTACCGGTAAAAGAACCGTTCAAATAAGATACCGGTTTTGCCCATTTTGTTAGAAATTCGTTCCTGTGGAACGAAATTAAACGGTTAAATTGAAAATTTCGAAACGAGATAGAACGTGTATTGCTGTCTCTTTTATACGACTACTCGTGAGTACGCAACCTGCTGTACTCGACTTAGAATATTTTATTCCGATCCTGCTGTTTGCTTGCAATTATTATCGTTAATTTATGTTTAGTCTAGTTAATATTTATAATCGTTTTTATCACAAAATGCGATGTTTTATTTAGTTTCATTAAACTGTGCCGTTCTGTTTGTAATCTGTAATGAAATCTTGATAGTTAAATTTAGCTCATCTCCCGGTTGGCAATGCAAACATGGTTGGTTGGCAAAGAAAAAAAGTGTCCCAAGATTTGTTTTCCATTTCGCCACCATAATTTCATTGATTTAGTATGGCGGTAGCGTCAATGGAAAGTTTGAAATTTGTATGGACAATTTAGTACACTTTTTTTCTGCTACTAGGATTGAAAGAGCTCGTGATTCTGAATAGAAAACAATTTAAAAAAAAATAATTTTCCAAAAATGGTTTTTGTACAACAAAAAATAAAAACGCCCAAGAACTTCGTTATAAAACGAGAGTAACGAGACATAATTGGAGAACAATTTTTTTATCTCATCGTATGTAACTCATTGCTAACTTGGATATTCAAAAATATACAGGTTGTTTTTTTATATCCTTTAAATTTGACAGGTTGCTTGTTACATTAATAGAAGCTGCGTTGTAGGTCGCTTATAGTCGAATCAAAAATAAAAATTTTTCGTTGTTCATACAAAGTAAATAATTTTTTTTTTTTAATAAGTGCGATTAGGCTGTTAGGTCCCAGGTTCAAATCCCAAGAACTTACTTTTATTTCTCTTTTTTTACACATTGTAGATAACTGAATAGTAAGATATTTAAACCTTTTGAGGTTTAAATATTGAAAAAGTATACGAACTGATTTTAGGTTTAGTTAAAAAATCATGAGTGTACTTTGGGGGTATGAATGAAATGACTAAGTCCATGGGTTTTTTTTTATTCTTCGTTTCTCGAGAACCTTTCCGCCCCAACGGCCATCGGTTCTACGTGCAATGTGCCCCGCCCACTGCCACTTAAGCTTAGCGATTCGGAGAGCTATATCGGTTACTTTGGTTCCGCTGCGGTCTCATTTCTGATACAATCTCGCAGTGGGACGTCTAGCATCGCCTCTCCATTACTCTTTGGGTGACTTTGAGCCTTCTTATGAGGCCCATTGTAAGCGACCACGTTTCAGTACCGAATTTCATCACTGGCAGCACACACTGATCGAAGACTCGTCTTCAGGCACTGCGGAATATTGGACGAAAAGATGTGTCGTACCTTCCCGAACGTTGCCCATCCGATTCGGATTCGACGATTAACCTCTTTCTCGAAATTGGGCCTACCTAACTGGACAATTTGTCTTAGGTATATATAATCGCCTACAACTTCGAGTGTTAAGTCTCCGATTGTAACTGGAGTTGGTGCTATATGGGCATTTGACATAATTTTCGTCTTATCAATATTCATCTTAAGACCAATACGCTCGTAGGTCAACAAGCATCGTACACAAATCCTCCATGGTCTACGGAGGTACTCGCCGTTTACATTGATGTTTAGCCTTCTCGAGTCCAGAGTCTTGAAAACATCCTCAAGTGCAGCGGTAAACAGCTTAGGAGAGATGACTTTTCCCTGCCTGACTCCCCGCTGCAGCGGAATAGGCTTCGAGTTCTGGTCTTGGAGTCGGACTGACATAGTGGTGCTCTCGTACAAACCCTTCAACACTTCGATATAGCTACTGCTATACGCTATAGTAGACTACTGTCTACTTGGCACCGTTGGAGAGATTGTAGTACCGCCCAGGTTTCGATCGAATCCAGCTTCGTCCAGCTTTCTCGTAGTCCACAAACGCTAAACAGAGGGGCAGATTATATTCTTCGGTCTTCTGTATAACCTGACGAAGCATATGAATGTGGTCTACGGTACTAAAGCCTCTTCGGAAACCGGCTTGTTCGGGAGGCTGGAAGTCATCAAGCCTGCGTGCGAGACGATTCGTAATGACTCTTGAAAACAGCTTATAGACATGGCTCAGAAGTGAGATGGGTCGGCAGTTCTTCAGTAAGGCGTTGTCGCCTTTTTTGAAGAACAGTACTACCACACCTGCGCTCCATGCCTTTGGCGTTCTCTCTTCCAGTAAGACGAAGTTGAACAACTTCTGAAGGGCCGTAAGGATCGGTTTACCACCCGCCTTCAGAAGTTCGGCTGTAATTCCGTCTTCACCAGGCGCCTTGTTATTTTTGAGCTGTTTAAGAGCCATTCTAATCTCGTACAGGCTGTGATGTCCGGGATGTCTTCGGTATAGTGTCGGGTCAGTCTAGCTCCAGGGTCTTCCGCCAGACCAACTTCGGGTCTGCTAGTAGACGTGTATAGCTGTCCATAAAAGCTCTTTATCTCACTCAGGAGCTCAGGGTTGGATGTGACGATTCTACCATCTTCAGTTTTTAACTTAGCGAGCTGGCTTTGCCCAAAAGACAGAACAACTTACAAAAACTTTGGAGCCCTTATTTCGCTCAATGACCTCTTTAATACACTTAGTATTTAATTGGCGCATATCTCGAGTGAGGGATTTAGAGATCTACTTGTTGAGCCGCCGGTATAGAGTCGCATCAACTGAAGATTGTAGAACCATTTTACTCCTTTTATCGATGAGTCTTTTGAGTAGAGTCTGAGGGCCTTTTGGTCTTGTTTGTCCATTGGGTCTTAAAAAACTTAGACCCAGCGCTATGGACAGCTTCCACAAACCCGTCGTTGAATTCATCCACATCATCGCCTAAGCAATCGAAACGGTTTTGGAGTTCCAGCTGACAGTTCTTGTGGTTTTGAGTTTGGAGTGCAGGACGGAGCGTAGACTTCATCAATCGAGCGTTCTAGCTTAGTAAATATATTCAATGTGCCTCTTACTAGGCGGTGATCGCTTCCAGTTTTGACCGTATTGATCACAGCAACATTATTGAATATATGTCTCTTCGTCGACATGATGAAGTCAATCTCGTTTTTAGTTGCACCGTCGGGACTCATCTAGGTTCATTTTCTGTGCTCGCGTTTCTTAAAGAAAAGTTCATCATGTAGAGTCCCTCCTTCTCCAAGAAACCAACCCAGTAAATGCCCCCGGTGGTTCCGAAGTCCAACCCCAAACTGCCCCACTCTCAGCTCGTCACCATCTCCCTTGCCTAGTTTCGCGTTGAAGTCCTCCATAACAACGGTACAGGTTCTGGAGCTATGCATAGCTTTTGAAGTATCCTCATACATAGCCTCCACCTCGTCATCGGAGTGTGCCCAAGTCGGCGCGTACACCTGTATGACCTTCAACGAGTACCTCTCAGATACTCTGAGTATAAGGTACGCCACCCTAGTCGACACACTCTCGATTTTCACCACGTTGTTTACGAGGGACTTGTGGACGATGAACCCGACACCTCCTTGGGACTGTTGGTCGCCCTCCCGGAAATAAAGCAAATTGCCGGACTTAAGGATTATCGTATCCTCGCCCTCTCTTCGGACTTCTGACAACCCCACGACGTCCCAACGCAACTTCCTTCTCAATTCTTCCTCCAGTTCCGCTAACTTTTCGTCGGTCAGCAGTGGACACGTGTTGTAAGTTGCCAGGGCCAGGAGTCGTCGGTGGTGTTAGCCGGATCTCTGCCGGAGATTCTTAGCACTACTGAACACCCCGTGACTTCAATTTAAGTGTTTTTACTTTTTTGTGTAACATCTATAGAAATCAAACTTTAGGCATATTGATAATTAGAGATCATCTAATTCATCTATGCAATACCATCAAATTTCATATAGCATATGAGGACGAATTATGGTGACAGATGAATAAGAATAAAGTTTTACTTTTACTCCATAGTAAATGTATGAAAACAGTTTTCTTTAATTTCTGGCTTTTTTGTACATTACCGAAAGTGACCCCAAAGAAACTGTTGATACTGGATAGAAATGGAATCGATTGACATAAAAAAATACATGTAAAAAAACTTTTTTCATTTTCATACAAATTGTATGGGGAAAGTATTTCTCGATTTATGGCTTTTCTAGCCGGAATTTTTTTTTGGTCCGATACAAGCTTTTGATCCTGGACAGGAATGGAATTGATTGGCATCAAAAAAACAGTTTGTCAAAAATGACCGTTTTCTCGCACCCTGTTTTTTTCCAAAATCTGTAAACGCCAATCTTCATTAATTTGAAATCAAAGGAAGGAATCTCAAGACCTATTTAGCCTAGCAACACGGGATCTGCTAGCTGCCCTCACTGACCCACAATTTATTTCCACCCTGTATAGATCATCTACTAGGGGTGATCCAAAAGTAATGATAACTAAATACTTTTTGTCTCGGTTTACAATAATTGCATATAGCGTTACTGGCAGGAGAGACTCCTCAGTAAAAAGAAGAAAAAAAAAATTAAAAAAATGTATTTGTCATTGAGTTGCAACTGTTTTTTCACGAGCGGTCGGAACAATACCGCAAAAATGGAGAAAATTGAGTTGAGAGCGGTTATTAAATACTTCTGTTTAAAAAAAAAGTGTACTAAAGACATATACGCTGAATTAGTGGGGACACTAGCGAACTCTGCTCCGCCGTATTCCACAGTGGCACGCTGGTCGAAGGAGTTTAACTTAGGAAGAACATCCACTCAAGACGAACATCGCGAAGGCCGCCCTTCTACGGCCCTTACGGAAGATAATGTAAAAAATATCAATAAACTCGTGTTAACAGTTAGAAGAATGACTATCAGGCATCTAGTTGAGCTCACGGGGATCTTGTATGGCAGTGTTCAAAGAATATTAACTGATGAACTACACATGAAAAAAGTCTCCGCCCGTTGGGTACCTAGAATGTTAACGCCCGAACAAAAGGAAATACGATATAAGATTTCAAAGTGTAATATTGAAAAATTTCGAGCTGATCCCGAAACATTTTTGCGTCGATTTGTTACCATGGATGAGTCTTGGATCCATCATTTTGATCCTGCGACAAAACAACAATCAATGACGTGGAAGCGACCAAGTTCCCCTACACTGAAGAAATTCAAGGTTGCAAGCTCAGCTGGGAAGGTCATGGCTTCCGTGTTCTGGGATGCCGAAGGAATTATAATGATAGAATACCTCGAAAAAGGAACCACTATTACGGGCTCTTACTACGCTGACCAGATACGAAGATTGAGAAAAGCAATCAAAGAAAAGCGGTGGGGCAAACTTCGTGCCGGTGTCCTGTTTCACCAGGACAATGCACCCCCCCACAAGGCCGGTGTTGCGATGGCTGCTATTCATGATGCAGGCTTCGAAGTGCTTGAACACCCCCCATATTCGCCAGATCTAGCCCCCAGCGACTTCCATCTCTTTCCACGCCTGAAGGAAGATCTTAGAGGCAACAAATTTTCGGATGACAGTGAAGTGATGGCCGCTGTGGAGGCATTTTTGACAAGTCAAGAAAAAGATTTTTTTTTAAAGAAATTCATGGTCTAGAGAAACGATGGTCTAAGTGTGTAGACTTGCACGGAGACTATGTTGAAAAATAAATTATATTCTTTTACATTTTATGTGTCTTTCATTCTGATTATCATTACTTTTGGATCACCCCTCGTATGTTTAACCGAACTTAAGAATTTTTTAGAAATCGAAATCGGTAAACCGTAAATGTAGTTCGAAAATCGCGCGCTAAAATTTGACAAAAATTATATGCATGTATAAAAAATTGAGACCCCCTTAGATGATTCAGATTCAGATTTATTTATTTCATAATACAGATTACATTATAAATTGCAGGCAGATTGCAGGCAGATTTTTCCGAGTTTGTGTTATAAAACATGAAGCGTAGAATATTCCCTACATGATGGAAACTAAAATAGCACTATGCCCGCCGATCGACGAAACAGCTGCGCCGCCGCACGCAGACACATGTCAGGATCGGCTGGGTTTAACCGTTATTATTTCGTTCGTGCGAACGTTAAAATTACGTTATCTGTAATTAACGGTAAGCACGAACATTTCGATTTCATTTTGTTCGTTCCATCAATTTACCGGTTAATTGTCGAACGAAATAAAGAAATGGAATTAGAACGATATTAACCGTTAAGCCAATACCGGTTCCGATCCCTGGAGCGGCACAATATGGAATGATATGAATCACTTAATTATTTTATCCTATAGCATGAAAAGTGCCTGTAATTCTTTATAATTTTTTTTGCATAGTCTATAACCCTGCATATAAATTTTGTAGTAATACAACAATTTCGTGAGATATTGAATACTTGTAAAGTCGATTTCAAATATATATTCACACTTTTGAGCCTAGCTTAATGAAATAAGGTTGTAAAGTGACTAAATTTACACTCGCTGACATCTTATTTCATAATTTTTTTTCGGAAACAGTCATGAACTTAACAACTTTGGCTTCATGGCAAACCATTCGGTTTTCACTAACACAAATCACAAATTTACGACTCCGAATCCGCATAAAACGACCAACCGGTTTTAGCGACGTAGGTATAGGCAGATGGTTGGTTTTCATACAAGTAACTATTTGTGCATCCGTTTAGTACGACTGCTTATATCGACATACCGCTTTTAACGACGGGATTTCACACGCATATGTTCGGTTACAACGGTGACGGTGCATTATAACCAAACAATACATACAAGATAGAATCTTTGTTCGAAGCGAATGTTCTGAAACTTAAGCGCGTAAGGGTTTCATCTCGTGTAAAAAAAATCTCCGCAATTTACAATGGCTTAAATTGCAATGTAGTCAGGAAGTACGAGTAAATAGGTCAATGGTTCAACAGTTTCTTTCACTAAAGAGCAAAATATTCTTAATTTCAATTATTCTGTGAGTAACATTGAACCATTGTGAATTATAATGCATGTGTGACTATTAAAATCGAGAAACAACTTTAAAATTGACAGTTTGTTTAGTACGACTTCCGGTTAGTACGACGTAATATTGTCGGTCCCTTCGGCGTCGTTATAACCGGATTCTACTGTAGATGGTTTTGCCACGACTGTTAAAACAGTACAAAATTACAATTAAGTCGACTACTACTGTCTTTTCCGCGTAGGCAGTGTGCACTGTGCATGGTAGTTTTTTACTACATACTTGGCCTGAGCGTTCGCTCGACCCGAGCGTGGCCTAATTGATGCGAGTTTTACACTCAATTGTATTTTTGTATCACTTTCATTAAATTTGAGCTAGTATTTATTAAATCCCTCGTATTTGTAATAAATTTCTAGGTTTCGTTTAAAATTGCACGGTAATTTTTCACGGTTACTTACGAGAATTTATGGAAATTTACCGTAATTTACATGTAACTTTTTATTTTGCTCAGTAACGATATTATCCTTTTGCAATACAATTAACGACGTCTTTGTGCCTCTATTTTACCTAAATGACATGACATAAGACCGCAATAAAATATAAATTTCTCTATCTTTCACATCACGAGAATATTACGGTAATATTCTCTGTAAATTTCATTACGGAAAGTTTCCCAAATAGGAAACTTTCCGCTTGCCCATCACTAGATAGAAAACTGTATTTATCCACTTCCTTGCGGGCGAAATTGCGGGTGGACGCTATTACATTTACATTACATACCTATCTCACCGAATGTCAGCAAACCCAAGTAGGTTTTTCGCATATACATTCAGAAAAGCAATGCCTGACAAATGAGACACTTCTCCTGAACTTTTCTGCCCGTCATGAAAAGGTAAGGGTTCTTGAAAACTAGCGCGAAAAGGCATCAGTCGGGCCAGCAAGTGGCGACAAGCACACGACCCCATTGAAAGATACCACGTCTTCATCATCATCATATTTCTTTTAAAAACAACCATATCTTCATCGTCATATTTCTTTTAAAAACAATTTGTCTATTAGGAGTATTCGTAAATTTGACACCTTATTTATCAAAAATAAAGCCTTAATGGGTTTATTATGTAGTACTGAAAAGTCACCCATCTCAAATTTTGCCTTTGTAGTCATCAGAGATGGTTTAACAAGACAGTTTGAAATCACAGAGTATTAAACCATCTCTAGTTGTTTGTGTCTTCAAATAGCGTTTTGATTACTTGTTTGATTATATACTATAACAGCATCTTTAGAACTTAAGTCTTGGGTACCAATACTTATAATTAGAATCTGTCAGTAAATTTGACACCATTAGGTATTTAGATTTTTCAATGTTTTGGGTTGATAGGATAAGGGTCATGTTACGACATAGGACTTATAAAAAATATAACCTCAAATAAACAGGCACAGATTTTTTTTTGCTTGATAAGAATCATTGGTATTTACAAAACTGAAAAAGCCCCACCCATCTGTTTTGTCATATGAATTTATAACCCTTCATCTTACGTGTTCTGACACGCATTTTGTTGGTTATATGCAGCAATATGTGTGTTACGTACACAATAACAATTTAAAAGATAATTACGCTGTCTAATCGCAGCTTAAACCCAGTTTTATTATGATTCCAATAAACCTAGATTCGAAATGCTAATAAACCATTCTAGTGTGGCTATTGCGGTCCGGTACGACGTAAATAAAAGCGCCTAGTTATATGTGATCTATCGACGTCATTAAGAATATGGCTTTATTCAATTATTACAAAATAGATACATAAGTATTTTAAATAATTAATGACTGTCATTGACGCGTCAAAACATTTCTTATGTCTTGTATAGCCTTCTGGTAGATGCAAAAAATAATGAAAAATATTTACATATTTTGTTAAAAAAGTTTAAAAAAGTTTTGTTAAATAATTAGGTTAAATTCACAAAGGTTGGAATCTCCTAGTAAATATATAATTACATGTGACAGGGGTGCCGCTCTTCAATAAATTGTATAAGTGATTAAACAAAAACAAAAAACGAAAGCTTTAGTTGCCAGTGTTGCCACACGCGTATAATGATCCTAATGGAATAACCAACTGTAAATGTACAAATGCATTGGAATGACGTTGGTTGATGAATCACGCTAGGTTGTACTTGCGGTTCGGAGACTGACGGAGGCACAAACTACGACATCTGCCTAGGAATGCGGTTTCAAGGTTCTAAATATGAAGTGTTAAAATAAATATTGTTCGTCTGTAAACACTTGGTGATCTTAAATGCCATTCGAGTACAATGTACTTTCATCAATGGCAAAGTTATTCTCATAACTTAGCATTGAAAAAAAAAAGCAACCGGCCAAAAGCATGTCGGGCCAAGCTCAGAGTAGGTCACTATCACAAAAGTATATTTTCGCGGCATTTTCGACCTTTTCTCCTCTGAACGGACGACTATTTGCATTTGCATCAATGGAAGTAGAAGTAAAAATTTGCTTTTATGATATTTTTTTAAACATGTTACCTATTAGATAAGATCAACCAAAAATAAGTGACATAGCTATCAGGCGCTGCTTTTGAAATTATTTTAGTAAAATTACACAGAAACATTTACGAGTTGGTAATCTGCTTGTACTAAATAAACAGGTACAGTCAACCAATCCACTCTAGAACCATGTCAAAATGACAAGCAATAAGATATTTCTTACAATCTGATTTATAGCTTCACTATGACTTAGTCCTACAATGGCCTAGGGTTCCAATGGGAGCTACCGTATTGTCGCTCACCAGGCGGCGCCACTCATATCATGCGTGGGTTTCAATATGAGATAATTGTCAAAGTTTTTAAATGTTCCCGCAGGACCCACGTTCCACTAGCGCCCCTAGCAGAAAATCGATTCGCGTTAATCCTCATTGGTTGACTGTACAACGATGTTAGACTTGATTTATAATAGGTTGTGATGTGAATGTGACCCATCGAATATTATTTCTATGTATAGAGGGTACTAAAACGAAAGAGTCAAATTTTTCATCTAATTGCTTGAAAATGAAAAGTTGGAAATTTATTTTTACGTCCTCGACCTACTTGATTGCTTCCCACAAACCTAGAAATCGTTTAGCACGTCTTATCAGTAACGTGTTGTTTATGGATTCACATCACGGCTAACTTTAACAGGCACTGCGAGCATTTATTTTAATACGAGTACGTCGTATAACTGGTTTTGATTTAATTATACTACTGTAATAGGATTTATGCTGCATAGTGCATATATACATTCTTTACTTGTAGAAATATACTTTTTTCTGCTTTTTGCAAAACTTTGCGATATAATAACACTTATAAAATTTAATACTTAGATTCGTATAATTTATTGCTAAATTTACTTTGTGTTTTACGAATATTATAGCTTTGCGCTGCGCTATTCGCGTCTACTTTCGCAATGTGACGCAGAGGCACTTACCAAAAAACGAAAACACCAAATGTTTTGGGCACTTCATTATTAAATAAATAATAATATAATAAGAAGTACTCGTAAATGAGAGGTCAAACCGCAGGGTTGACTAATTTCAAGTACAACATTTTAACATATGCCTATCACTGTCATCCGTTTGTCGTGTGGTCTTTTTTTATACAAGACTGTTTTGACCTTGCTTATTCGTTTCAGTGCGTTCTTTTAAATAATAGGTAAGGTATGTTTTGGTTAAACTAACCAAACCATGAACAATATTTTTGCCCCAAGCCTCATCTATTCAAAATATTCTGTGACTTCAGAATATACTTGATTCCAAGAACGTAAGGTGCGGTTAAATCAAAGTTTCAGAAAAAATTAGTTCATGTTAAATATTGGCTAGGGCTAGGGCTGCCATGTCGTACATTACCAAAACCGGGCAGCAAGTTAAAAATCACGGACTTTTCATTGAAATCGCGTTTTCGCCCCGGACACTAACGGATAAATCCGGGTAAACCCGGACGGCAGCCCTAAAAACAGTGACATTTCCAAGTAATTAAATTGATATTTTCAAGCCAATTACTTAATAATATGATACATTCCTCTAAGTTTCAAGTCACTCCGTCTTACCATTTTAAATTTTATTGCTTAGCAATATTTCACTGGTAATTCGTAAAGTAATGCTTTACTTAGAATCTTAGTTGACTAAGTACTGGTACGGTGCAGTGGGAGTCTAAACGACACCTAATGTCAGCAATTCCATTGTGTTTCCACTTCGCTGCCTTGTCTCGTCAAACTATTATGTCATATCATTATGGTTATATGCTGGCAGGCATTGAATTTATTTAACATTGAAAATGCATACGTGTTCATTAACAAGGCAGTTTTTTTATATACATACATAGGTATATCTTATCCATTATCTTTTTTATTTTCAGTTTAATCTCCCTGCAGTCGCTGGAATTGAGAGAAAATCTTCTGAAATCTTTGCCAGAGTCTTTAAAGAATCTGACTAAACTAGAAAGGTTAGATTTAGGAGATAATGAAATCGAAGAACTGGTAAGTTACATTTGTTTTCAATATTCTTATCTGTGAGTAATATCGATATATATTTTAAGATAACATACTTTTCCCGTGACTTTCAGCCTGGGTTTATCGGAGAACTGCCTGCGCTTGAAGAATTATGGTTGGACCATAACAAATTGCAGTATTTGCCTCCCGAAATAGGCAACTTGAAAGCTCTTATATGCCTAGACGTCAGCGAAAACAAACTAGAGAAACTGCCAGAAGCAATCGGTGGGCTCTGTTCCTTAACAGACTTGCATCTTTCGCAAAACATGCTAGAAACGATACCGGACGGTACCGGAGAGTTATTCAAGTTAGCTATACTTAAATTGGACCAAAATAGATTACATACGTTAAATGAAAATGTAGGAAGGTTAGTGGTACAATGTTTGCTTATAAGTTATTTAATATCGTTAGTTTATCTTACACTATTTATAACTGATCCGTTCGTCTATCTATTCCAGGTGTACAAATCTACAAGAACTTATTTTAACGGAAAACTTTCTAACAGAGCTGCCTAAATCGATGGGGAATCTCAAAGAATTAACTGTACTGAATGTAGATAGGAATTCCTTAGCAGAAATACCACTAGAGATTGGCAATATGGCGTTGCTGGGCGTGCTGAGCTTAAGAGATAACAAGTTAACGAGATTACCTAATGAATTAGGTAATTGTAAATCGTTACATGTGTTGGATGTTAGTGGGAATAGGTAAGGAAACAATACCACTTTTCCTTTTTTGATTAAATTGAGTGTAAACTCGTTTGTTTACAGCTGTATTTAGTTTACTTTTAGTATATTTCAATTGATTTGCTAACATTATTTTTATATTAACATCTAGACATAACAATAGTATTTCCGTTCCGCGCCCGTAAATTATGTTTATATTTTAAAATATATTTTTCTGAATATCGTATCTAAATCTGGAATTGTTCTACTCAGCATAGAAGTAAAATTAGCTCGCCATATTTCATCAATCATAATTATAAACACGTTATTTTCCAATTTGCAGGTTGCAGTACTTACCGTATGACTTAGTGAATTTAGAACTGAAGGCTGTGTGGCTGTCGGAGAACCAGGCGCAGCCGCTGCTCACCTTCCAGACAGACAATGACGAGGCCACTGGGGAGAAAGTCCTCACGTGCTTCCTATTGCCGCAGCTTAGTTACACACAACAACCTGGTAAGATCTCATTCACTAACAAGGAATTTTCATTTATTACCTACCAAATATCTAAACCTTTCATTTTTACCGTCAGTTCAATTTAAATCCATCACATTTGTAATTTGGAATACCAACTACATTTTTATTTTCATTTGTTTTTACTTGATATTTAATACAAATTACAAAGTGACTTGCTAATCGTCACTCATCCAAATTATCGGGGTCGGCGTTACTTAACTTTAGGTTTTTGGAGCATAGTTCATCCTGATTACTCAGGATGTATTACATTACATACTACAGTAAACTAATATAAATATTACTTAGGATAATTTCTTCATTGTCTGAGATGGAAATGCAGGCTTTGTATTAGATTTAAAACGTCACTTGTATTTGGCGACATAAATTCAGTCATGCAAGTTTGCGGTCAAGTTTATCATAACTACGATCAAATTTGTTTTAATTGCTTTCGGTGTCGTGTGTCGCATTTTTACTAGATATTTAGTTCACATTTTCATTTAAGCACCCAGCTTTCATCACTTTTACCTATATTTGCACGCCATATTAGTGGTTCCATTGTAGATGTGAAATTATAATTGAGCACAACAAAATATGTTTACATTGACAACATCATATGAACTTAATAAGCGTAATTTTTAATGTAAATATTGAAATACATATCTAATAGTCAGGTATTTATCAAAATAGATTCAAATATCAATTTTAATTTTGCTTCTATTTAACCCGCCAGGATAATTCAAGCTAAAATCGATAAATTTAGCCTTATCAATGAAAGTGGCAATTTATCATTGAATATAGGTAATGTATTTGGTATATATGTATTAGATATATCAAAAATTACACTGTTAATGTTATTTTACACCAAGTATTTAAACAACGATGAGTGGAAATTTGAAATATCTTGGTTGTACTGTATAATATTGTTTTCATTGCAACTAATGCGGGCGACGGCTGTCATCGTTATAGCTGTATAAATAAACATACATTTTATTAAAAAAACAAAACGAACAATGTTATGTACAGTCGCCATCAGATATATCAGAGCGGCCATAGGGTGCTTGCTCACAAATATCGCGAACACGCATCTATTCTCAAGGCGTTAGAGTGCATGTTCAGATATTTTTGAACACCGTACCCGCTCCGATATTTATTTATTTATTTGATTTTAAACCACAACTTACCGCTGTAACAGCTAGGCGCCAATGCGCTATAAGACTAAATATAGATAATAGGTGATATGATAATTAATGAATACCCTCGTAGAACCTCAAAAATATAGAAATTAACTTATAGCTATACTGATTTATAAATTCGATAGCTACTGTATTAAACTACGTTGACAGCTGCCACCTGAATCAGCAACGATGAAAACATGATAGGTTCACAATTCATAATCTTAAAAAAAATCGCGTGTTCTATTCTAATCTTAATGTTGTTCCGCTGAAAGGTTATTTTTGCATAATGTGACAGTGAGCATATGTTTCAATGTTGTTTTTGCATATCTTTTTTGTGCTTCTGTTTAATTCTGCTTGTGCCAGTGACAATTTGCAATGACCAATTTAAAGTTATTAAATAAAAATCTAAAAACTTTAAAATTTAAATGAAATTGAATAGGCAGTAGTTATCGGATTCTGAATATTAGTACGCGCTTTTATTAGTTTAAATAAAGATTATTATATTTCGTACATGTTATGTTAATCGACGTTAAAAGCTACTAAATTGCAGATTGTCACTGAAACCATGTTGTGTTTTTCGTTTTTGCTGTGTAAATACTAAATGTCCTTTTGACACTTGTCACACCATAAATAGAGCTGGATCACACATCAGAAGTCGGCAGTGGACACTGGTTCAGGAATCACAGATTTAATTCACAGTCGCAGGAACTAGACGCGGACAGAGGTGAGGCTCATCAGAAGTATATTAACATACCGTAAATTTGTGTACACTAATGTGCTAAACATAGAATTAATTTCACTGCCAGGATCTAGGTTAGGAGTACAATAGGTAACTGTATAATACCATGCTTAATGATAATATTTGTTTTATTAGATGCACAATAGTAAATTTTGAACATAATCATGCACTTGCACAGCACCACTTTGTATACAGAGCCAATGAGGACTAACGAGAGTGATTTTTCCGCTAGGGGCGCTAGTGATCCTACGGAAAGAGGTCGTTATTTATGATACATGTGTGGAAAGTAGGCTTTTTTCTGATGAGTGTCGGTTACTATAAAACATGAACGAAGTGAGTTCATTCATTTTAACACGTGTATCATACAACATTTGGCATTGTCTGAAGAAATAAACAATAATTATTATACTGCTCTTTCACTCTGGAAAACAGCAAGGCATACAGAAAAAAAAAGGACTTGGTTTGCCAAACTTTAGCGGTAGTGTAGTATATAACACTGCGAATACCACCGGGCCGAGCGTCCGGGCGGCCGGTGCCGACAGTAGCGGCGTGGTCAGTCAGAAATGCAGCTTCTACTTATAGTATTAAAAACAGACTACGAAATTGGCTATTGCAGCTAACTCTGTACAGTACTGAGGAGTTTTTTGATTTGCCGTGTATAGTTTAATAGTTGTACAATGTATACATTTTGACATGTAATTTTGGAGTTATCAATACATTTTTGTATTTGTATTTGTGGGGCGTGCCGCACTAGTGCGAAAACAAATCACGTGTACGGTAGTCCTCATTAGCTAAAAAGTTTGCGTATGAACAGGTAAATTCGCGAAAGTAGGCGTAAAAGTATAGAATTGTATTGAATTATTGAATTAGATTATTATAAGATAAGTTACTATATCTACTTGTTGATATATCAGAATGGCCGTCATATAATGTATATAAATCATACCATTTACGTCAACTTTGTTTTTTTTTTCTTTGACGTCTGCTTTAAATGTTGATGCTAAATTATGATTTTTTCAAGGTAAGGTCCGCGTTCACCTTTCCAAAGCGCTTTTTTATGTTATACAATTATATGTTTTGACATTATGTGCCTATTGTTAATGCAGCAACTTGTAGCAAAAGATATCGAGCAGAGTAAGGAAATTACTGAAAGCTTAGCTCCTCATCAACTTGCTATTTTTGTTAGTCATTTAAACTTAGGGGGTTAAGAAACTTAAACATGTCTTGATTATTTTTCTGTGATGTATCCAAATAGTAACATAATTTGTTTCGCCAGACACAAGCATGCGTGAGCGGGACTCCGACAGCGAAGACTGGGAAGAGAAGGAGGCTTCTCGCACACACTCGGTTAAGTTCACCGACGACGTCTCCGAAGCGAAAGAGGTGAGCATTTGCTGTTGTTACTTGGTGACGGTGACTGGCTGGCGGTGGACAAGCAAATCTCTCAAAAGCACACACGCTTACAAATCGCTCCGCTATGACCTACCTATATGCTTCCACAATGTAGGCGCCACGATCAGAAAGAGATCCATAGACTTCCGCTCTTGGTACAGAGTTAACGTTTTACAAAGATGTACACGGCACAGAGCGTATATAGCCGTAAGCTCATTACTCGTAGCTTTAGAATAGGCCATTAATGTAATGTAGGTTGTGTATATATTGACACAACTTGTGCATGAGTTTGAAGGTTATACATTATGTATGTTAAATGTTTTGTTACATAATTATAACTTGCTTTAGAATTGTAACTTAAGGTTGTGGAGTATATTATTTTGGTTTACTTATATTGTTCACAATTCTATCAGTATTTTAAATATATTTTTATATCCATGTATATGTGCAATAAATTATTATTGTTTGATGTATATTTACGTTTTATTTTCATTACCACTTTGCCTATCACGGCATCCATAAAATCGTGACTTTGTAATGGTAAGATAGGTCACAAGGCCGTGCTTAACATCCGATAAAATAACTTAAAATATTTCACAGGTAAATATTTATATAACTATTTTCAGCGATTTATAAACCTGTTGTGATATTTTAAATACCAGTAGTATACCTAAAATATAGACTAGTGAACTTACGTATTCTATGAATTGAAATATTAATTAGAACTCTATTATTATAAATCAGTTTACTCCAGCACAAAGGTTTAAAAGAATTGTCATTTATGCCTCGTGGTAGAACAGTACTGTCAGGTTGGTCTAAATTGACAGACTTTGTGTAAAACAATTAAAACTCTTTTGCCTAAAACGAGTCATAAACAAAAGAAACAAATGAAGACTTGTGTAAAAACTGAAGGCTTATATTAGGTAGTAATATAAAGATTAAATTAAATGACTTTGCTGCGAGTAAGCTACCAATTAATATCTAATGGTCATTAAGCTCGATCGAATATTAAACAGGTTTTGATATGCTTCCCTTATTACGTTCTATGGGCTCCTAGTTGATATCCATTGCACATAAGGTCATATTTTAACTTAGGTACTGACTTATTCAAATAACGAATTATGTTAAATGTAAATATTGTTGTATTAATGATTCGACTAGGAGCTACTATCATTTCGACAAGTTATTATATCACATTCATTAAGAGCCCGGTATACTTTTTAAAGTGGAAATCGTTAATAATGAAATAACGCATATAAATTGCAATTGCTAGGATAGTATGAAGTACTGGTATTGCAAAAACAATATTTTGATAAATAGATATTATTATTTAGTATCCAAAAACACAATTCTTACGCTTTTATATTAATAGCTTGTTTTGCGAGGTGGTTGATTCATACAATATTGTTACTCGATATTTTATTATTTATTCTCATACCACCTAATTGATTTTTATACACGTGTATTAGTCATAAAATTAAGTAAATTTTTGCATCTCTATTTTCATGAAATATATTTTATACATACCCAAATATACCTGCTAAACATTGGTAACTTTTCATAACAGGTATTTAGCAATTATCTCTCTCTAGAAAAATGTACATTTATACGAAAAAAATATATGAAAGTGGAAAAAAGTGTTCCATTTGTTCGTTAGACGACTCATTTTCATTTTGATATCATTTTGATTACCTATCAGAAAGCCTCCGGTATTTACCTCTTCGAGCAAAAATCGCGAAACAGTCCTTAGATTTAGGTACATTATTAAAAATCAAAAAACAAAAACAAAAAAGTAGTTCATATATTCCATTCGAATTGAAATTATCTTCCGTAATATGTTAAAAAATTACAGAATTCTTGTTAGTTGCTCCAATATAGTATCAAAAAGTTAAGCAAAATCGTAAAAAAAGTATAAGTACCGGAGTCAAGTCGATTAGATAACCTTAATGTGGATTCAGTATTTATTTGTCTTCCTGGCAAAATAACATAATAAAGTAAGTAGATTGACTTTGGAGCATTTTCACGTACTATATTTCCATACTTACCTCTATCAAAAGCAAAAAGACAGGTCGCTTGGAATCACGCAACGAAAATAAAAAAATAAAGGATTAAATGATTGATTTTATTTCTTTGCTTTTCAAAGTTTTATTTGCATATTTTTACATAACAATAAATTTGTTGATATTGTGATGATATACTTTACCAATGTTCTCTGTCACGTGGTCATGTGAGCAATCCCTGTACCAGAAACTAAACATTAATGTTAAGTAGTTAATCCTACTTAGCCTCGAATCGGTGTTTTTCGTAGACAAAAGGATGTTTGGTTTTAAGGTCCCATCGATACAGGAAGACAGCGAAGAAGCTACCGTTTCCGAGTCTTTCGCATCTCAGGCCATGCTCGGCCTGCGGCGTCCTATAAACGTAGTGCGCAAGCTAGTCAGCACCCAGCGCCGGACTTCGCTGCAGCGACTGTCCTCCTCTATTACTAACCTGGCGGAGGTACACGGCAAAGCGCCTGCCGAGTGCATTCACAAATATCTGGGCGTTTTCATTTCATTATGTACCTTCGGCCGGGTAGCGGTTGTCACTTGTCACGAATGCCAATCGCCATATTTGCAACAAGCCGGAAAGTTAGGTGTTACGAATGTACAGGTTTAAATGAAAATGCCCATTAGCAGTTCCCTTCCTCTGGCTTGCCACTCCACTCTGAAAATTAAAACATATTTAACTCTATTTTTATATTCGCATGAAAGGAATCGTCCTAAGCCCCTTAGCAATGGAACTAGGAATTTGTATTACTTCTTTATAGAGTCCGACTAAGCTAAGGTTTCATCGATTTTGACAGCACAGACAGAGTGAAAGTGTTAAGTAAACGTCATCAGTTCATAGAAGTTTGACGTTTACAATAACACTTGCGCAGTTACATATATCAAAATCTATACAAACTTAGCTCGGTCTCATTCTATCTTTCATTTATATAAGGAAATGAAAGGAGGTCTTAGAGTACAAGCACATACAATGGATTATGGAATACGTCTAGCTACCAGTTGTTGAGTACGTACCTACGTACTTGACCTATATAGGACAGCCATGTTTGCACGTTACTTACTGAGGCGGTGACGTTGTAAGCCTAATCCAAAGGCTCGAGCATGGTAATCCATTACTCATTGGTCACACACATTGGATTTTATTACATCGCCCCGAAAAGGCAAAATGTTTACTTACTACTTGCCCATTTCACGTGTTTGGGCCAGGAACACAAAAAACATACCTACAGTCTTCTGTTGAAGTCGGCATTACTGTGAAAGTGATACAATATTGTGAATGCACTCATATTTATCGGAATGCGCTTACCGCCTCAGCCTTTCGTGTTATAACGTTGAAATGTAATTAGAGATTAGTTTTTATTTTCGTTAAACTAGTCTAACGCATAGATAAATGTTGTGATTATTCTAAACACACATTTACATTATATACTACCTTCGAGTCCGTGCTCATAAAAACTAACTACTCATCGATGAAGTAATAGGAAACACAACCGTTTTTACGAATATTAATACATTTATATAGTATTTTTTAGTAATGCGAATACCTAAATTACTCTAAACACTATTCATATTTAGTTGAGAATGAGTAGTACCGCACAAAGTAAACTGCACTTAATGTAGATTAGCTTGATATCTAGGAGACACGTCGTAATACCGCCAAGGAGAGGTGGCGTATGATATCATATACTGTAATTCACTCCGCCTCCACACATTATTGCATTACGGCTTATTAGGTTAAGTGTCAATTATCATATTTTCGGTCCACCCTCATCGTACCTTCTCACATTCCGGCAACGTCTACATATACTTTACACGACAGTCCTGTTATATAAGGTTTTAGTTTGCATATCATAAATACATCAGTGATATCTATGGAAAAATCAAAACCTAATAAAACAGTGTATTGCACCTACCATAAATTTATAACTTAATTTAGTCTAAAACGCATAAATCATATTTTATTTTAGTTACATTGTTATCTATAAGAAACATTTTGGTAATATGATATTTATTGCAATAATTAAAAACTGCTTTTTATTTGCATGTGCATGCGGTCAAAGATATTGTATTTTCTTCCTTTTGGTTAAGCTACATAAGTACATATACTCAACACCTGTGCGAGCCCCGTTTTACCTCTGGCTACATACACTGGTTGTTACTCACTCGAGTCTAGCTGCAGTCGTGTACGCCTTAGGTGTGTCTATTCAATGAATTCATTCATAAATCACCGCCGATCATGTAGGTAATATTACTTCATACCGACCCCGGCCATTTAACCTCCGTTTGCTCACAACATTTCGCCATGGGGGCTCGCACAAATACTTATATTTAAAGCTAATTCTATTTTTGATTTGCAGACGCCGTTTGTTCGACAAAACACACCTCACCCGAAGGACCTCAAGGCGAAAGCACATAAGCTGCTCGCGGGGCGGTCGCCAGAAGCTGTTCAGACGGAGGAAGTGCCTAAACCGCAAGCACCGACCACCAATGGACTTCCCATGACGCCTACTGAAGCCGTTCATATACCCATCGAAATTGTCGAAGTAAGTTACACTAATTTTTTTTTTTTTCTTGATTCATAAAAAGATGGTGTGTCATGATTAAAAATATAAATACTTACACGAAGATAACGTCTAGTACCCACAACTCAAGCCTTATTGAGCTTGCCCTGGAACTAGGTCGGTTTGTGTAAGATTGTCCCATAATATTGATTTATATTGTGATAAAAATACGTGAATTTGAACCATTGCAATTTAACGTCAGTATGACTCACGATATTTTAAATTATATGATTTATTTATTTTATTTATTTGATAACTAAATAAAGGTTTTCCGAGAATAAGCCATGGTATCAATCTGACTTATTTAGTCGGTATACAAGAAAGTAATGACAGGATACATACAATTATGCTATTAAAGCCTTAGAGCTCCCACCTTAGTCTTAGATGAAAGTTAGGCTTTGAAAGAATTTCACGCTTCAATGCTTCCATCTAGTGCACGACGTTTCTGAAAACTTTTGATGTGTTAGCACCTATTGTTGTTCTAAATAATTGCTTTTTTCGCAGCCGGTACATGCACCAGCGGCCACGGAACCGTCTATAGATGAGGAGAGCGACCAAAATGCTGCCGACGGTCGGGAATCCTCGGAAGGCGAGAACGACGACGATTCCGACGAACTTGAGGTGACGAACGCTACCTAATAACATCTACTAATGCATATGGGTTAACTTGCAGAGTCTGCGCAAATAGAATAGTTGTGGTTTGTATGGGCACAAATAAATGCTACGACTCTTCTCTTTTCGCACAAACTACCTACGTACGATATGTTGAAAACAGCGTGGGTCACCATATTGAATAACTAAAAGTACTTAGACCCTCTACGTAATACTTCAGTTTAGATTAAAATATTGTCTACGGGGTTGTTTCGTGATATTCGTTCATTTATGCGTGCTGCTATATTTGTCTTAGACGTCAAAATATTTTACACTATTTAATATCGAATTTAATAACCTATTACAAGTTCGATCACCGTAGATATTATCACTACTACTATTTTTATATGATTACAATACATTCTCCAAAATTGTACTCTGACTTGTATATAAATGCTACCAATTAAAAAAAATCTTATCTTATCTTATGCACTTCATGCTTAACGATTATTTACAGATCGAATTTGTTCCAAGATAAATAGGTTCTTGGTAATAGACATGATATTTGGCTGAGGTAGCATAACTTTCACTGATTTTGACTATGAAAATGCTAAAATTAATTAGAATTCCTGTTGCGCATAAATGTGCGTTATTGTTCTGATTACAGTAGATTTAGTAATTTAACAAATGAATGCGCTGTTGTCTGAACGCTAATACATTTTAGACTATTTTTTCACTAACACTTACTATGATTGGTATTAAAAAACACGAAACAATTAATTTTAAATTGCAATGTAGAACTTTCAAACATTTTGACAGTTTGTCAGCTCATTATACATATTCAAAGATGTTTGATGCTGCGAAACAAACTCAAACTTACGTAACTCGTCAATGTCGGAAACATCATTACATTAATAACTTGAATTAGCGTTCAAGCCGGGGTAAAGGTGAAATGCTTTGAGGATTTCTGTAGCTATAACAAACAAGTTGATATAACAGTACTTTTGTGGTGTATGCTTTTGGATGAGGTTAATTAACAGACTCTGAAAATGGATATATATTTTTTAATATTTTTCCATATATTTTTGAGGGCAACATTGCATTGTAAAATTGAAGAAATAAGGACAGGCTGTACTAAAAATGTGACGTCCATGGCTAAACTAGCTAAACAAGTTATTATTTTTATTAGATGGATCCTCAGGACACGTTTGCGACTTAGATTAGGTATAATTATTAATTATATTTAAGCTGAGAAACATGGTGACGTTCACGATTGGTACCATGTAAATTTCCCGCGAGGATCTTGTATGAACTGTTAAATTATTAAAATAATACTGTTCAACTGAATAGACCAAAAATATAAATAAGCGATGTGTATTTAACCAGGTATTGTGTATTATATTATCTAAATTCCTATATGGAACAGAGTGTTCAATGCGCTGCCATTCTCAGGAAATTAAGAGATTTAACCACTAACTTGACCTGTCACCACATATGGACAGACCTGTGAACGAACTAGCGTTAGGGGCTAAATTAAATAAAAATACGTGTGTCGCGTAGTTTTCATGAAATATTCATAAGTTGATTTGGTTGAAAACACTTCTTAGACAAGAAATTTTGTTATTTAGAACTGGTAAAAGTGGGTTATGGGACTTATGGGTTTGTTTTATGAGACATTTCTTCCTAATTGTAGTTGATTGCAGCTTGTTCTCGGCCGGCATAACAACTTCAAATTTGGTTTGATTGCATAATTGATTACGAATCTGAGAACAATAACATTCAAATTCTACTAATAAGAGTTAGGTTCCACGATAAGGACCGCATATTGGTACCGCAGGTTCAACGCCAATTACCAATATATCGGGCACAGACCACAGAGTAAAAAACCTACACTACTGAAGCATAAAGTTCAACTTCAGTTTTGACATTTCGATGACGTGGCGTCTGAGTGATAGCTTTTGTGTTTGACATGGCGTCGAAAAGGTTAATGGACTGCACTCTGCATTCTCACTGTGATTAGTACAACGATCTCTCTTATTTTGGATATTAATGAATGAAATTTTACTCCGGAAATACTTCCATAAACAATTATTTTCTAATTACCGCCTATTATTATTGTACTAGGGTCCTGAACGTCCAGTGTTGCCGTTACTACGGGGTTTGTTTTTTCTAATAAACCTATCTATTTCTGTTTAATGACTATAGCTGATCACTGGTGAATATACAAAAATGAAGTTTATTAGAAGTCCTCTAAGAATGAATAAATATAATATGAATTTAAATAATTTAAAAGACATTTTTCACGAACAAATAAATTAACTTATACAATTTAAAAACTTCGTTTATATTTTTGGTCATTTCTATTGAACACCACTATGCGGATAAGATCGATTCGTTCCTACAATGCATTATTGGTAGTCTATGAAAATGAAGGGGGTTGTATGGGTTGGTCAGAGAGGCACTCGACGCGTGGCGTGGCGAGCCGGCGTGCGCGAGCGGGCCGCCCCGGCTGACGCGGGCGGCCGCCTGCACCGCCGCGACACGCCGCACCACCTCAAGAACAAACGCGTCAACCAGATGGACGCGGGCCGCGCCAGAGACCTCATCGCTCAGGTGCGATCGACTAGCCAGGTGGACCACTTGGGACGGATGCATCAGCTAAATTCTACCCTTCCGTTTTTTTCGTATGACGACAACACATGTTGCCTAGTCGAAGGTTTACCTTCAACATGTTACCATCGACTTTTACCCCATTGAAAACTCACGTCACTAAGGTATCCTTAAGAGACATAAATGTTAGCAAAGTCTAAATACATACCTTATCTCCGAAGACTGGAAATCTACACAGGAACGTAATAGTTAAATAAGTTATTTTTATAATATTAAATGCAGTAGATTATAATTATTATTTTGGTGTTGTCCTCACCTACGCATATGTGTGGCCGTATGTATTGAGCACCCGTTGATTATTGTTGACGTAAATTTCGAGTTAATTGCAGCCCACCGAATTACAATTCAAGTTAGACAATAAATAATTCGTCTTAGAATTGCAATATGTGGGATGAAGATGAATTCTAATGTTGAGGTGATCATTGAAATACAAAAGCCGTCTAGGTTTTTTTTGTCAATATATCATCTTTTATTCATGTTTGTACTGAGCATGAGTCTTGCAGCGTTAGACAGTTCTTCCGATTCCTTATGGCAATGATGTGTCTGGCCTAATAAGAAGTGGTAATCTGGCATTGTGTCGAGTGCATGTGGCTCAGTGTAACTTATATTGTTACACTGCACGTTGTTTTATTGCTAAATGTCAATATTCATTAAAAGCAACACGCATTGCTTCATCAAGTCATATTTGTACCTATACTTTCATAGTTTTTTTTCTCAACCTCAAATTAGCCTATTCTTTTGAATATAAAATTTTTTTGGATCATTAATTATCCTTAGTTTGTTTATTAAAAATTTGCTTTTAAACACCAAAGTTAAAAACACGTAGACAGCACCGTTTTAGAGACATATCTCTAAAACCAGCCTAACCAGCCCAGTCTCAGGGATACATAATTGAATATTTATTCAGAATTGGATTTATGTAAGATCGCTGAATAGAAATAACTAAATTATTCTTTTTCGTTATTCGTGGCTAGGCCCACGGACACAAATGGTAGTGGTAACTAATGAGTAAAACTAATTGCACATCACTCGCCTTTACCTACTCTGTAAATACAAGTTAATTTGCCTGGCCAGCATATGGGATGGCGCCTAATGATGATAATTAATACTTACAATTTACACTAGATGTCACTACAATGTTAATAAAATACTCTAAAGAAAAATAACAGAAGAGTAACACTAATGGACTAAGATACACATAACTAAAATGTACCTGTTTATCAAACAGACGTAAAGCGCTCTTACTTGACGCTAATATATGTGGCCAGATAAATCCAAACATCCATCTTCGTGAGAGTATTTGCGAACGAGGTTTCGCTCGTTAGGCACTCGTTTGAAGGGCACAGCTAGACCGTACACCAAGGAGCTCTCATTACCTATAGAGTCCATACTTACCACCTTCAGATTATCCCATGAATGAATACAAAATTATAGCTTTTCGTCTGCGCTCTAGCTAGCCCATCCGCACTTAAACACTATTACTGTACTTTTATGTATAGCATGGTCTTGGAAATCGCACTAACATACACATTATCTTTATTACCGTAATTTTCTAACAAATTAATATTGCATGCGCATGAAAGCTCTTAGCATTATTGTTGCCTCCCGTGTCGTAATTAACTGGCTGATTAATTAACCTTTCTTTGTGTTGAGTAATGGCAGACATTACACGTTGAACGCATTTCACACTACGAGACGTATTTTAGTATCATTTATCATCTGCTGTACAGTCAAACCGGATCCTACTCAGGTTTACGCCGCGAGAGTATATCTAACCGACGTATCAGTTCGTTTAAAGGATATCTGCAAATGTCATTTCGTTTCCGGTACCTATAATTTCCTTCCTTAGCAATCAGTAGCTTATCTTAATTCAACGTTTATTCCTGCTATTACCGTTTGATAAAAGAAATACGGGAAGATATGATCGTCATGTATGTATGTAGACTAGGTAGGTTGGTGGGTCAGCGGTAAAGCGTGCGAGCTTTCAATCCGAAGGTGGGGCGTTCAAATCCTGCCGGCTCATATAAATTATATAATTAGTTTTTCGTAATTTATGTACGAAATATCGTCATTTGATATTTACTAATCGCTTTTCGATGAAGGAAAATATCACGAGGAACCCAGACTAATCCCAATAAGGCCTAGTTTTAAAACCTAGGGCCTAGTTGAAGGCCTAGTTTTTAGTTAGAAACGGTAGGAAAAAGAAGTTACATTTTCGATTCGACAATAACTAGACGATTATTCCCATACAATTAATGTACCTGTGATATTTTACAAGGTAAATGTAATAAGCTTCCCTATTGTTACCGGATCTAAGTGACCTTATTTATATTTTTAATTATCAAATTACTCCAACTAATTAATATTCCCACTTATCTAGACGCGTGTGGTAAAATGTACTAGCAACGGGCATTGTTATTTCAGATAAAAGAGAAAGTAAACACTGAAAGCTAACGACATTCTGTTATTGCTATTATTCAATTTACATAATCACTGGAACTAATTCTGTATAAATAACTAAATATTTACTCGTAAATTTTATAACTGAACGCAAGTTATGTAAAAGGGGTTAAAGTTTGGTGTTAACTACCTAAAATACATCCGCATACACAATTAATGTATAGCTTGTAAATGTTAATGTAATCAACGTTTTATGGGAACATTAACGCAGATAGAATCGTGAGCCATCCGTTGAGATAGTACCGGTGGTATACTTAAAGTAAATAAATAATAGTGCACGAAAGGTAAAAGCGGACTCGCCGGCCGAATCGAAACTTCTTGAAGACGGTGAATCGCAGAAACAATAGCGCCGTGAGACCTGCTTCTCGCATACTTCGCCTGCTGCCATGTTAATATATAGCGATTATCGCAGCGGGTAACATACCTGCTTATTACAAAAATAAATTAAAATTAAAATCAAAGAGTACAAAAACTCCTTTAGTCAAGGCCTTTATATTATTGTGCATATTTCGTACTTTTGCAAACCGAACCGAAACAAAACATAGAACAAGTAACGTGTAAATCTTGTTACAAATCGCTCCGTTTCTGTAAGCACGACCCAACCGTGGGTAATTGGATGGGCTGGAGTGGTGCGGTGTTCCGGGCTGGTGCGCGCGGGCCCTCGGCTCCGCCGCTGCTCGCTCGGTAGACCCTCCGCGAGCGCAGAAATGACTGCTCCGCATCGTGCCGAACCAACTCGTAACAATGCTTCGTGTACCGAGATTAATCGATAAGTGAAGTGCCGCTTTCTCAATACCATCAGTGTAGTGTTAAATAAATCTGCTATAAACAACCGGCAATTTCCAAAGTGCTCGCTATCGACGCTTATTAAAATGAGGTGCTTGAAAGCGGCAGGAGGATGGCTCGCTCGGGTGAGATGCGTAGACGTGATACGGTGACATTCAGCACGAGATTCCAATTTAGATTTGATTGCATTTTGTTTGGCTTGCCTCGCTTGTGTACTGTGGTATCATGGTCATTCCATATTGACTAAGCTCATTATGAAATTTCATTCAGCTGATCGTCGTCACCTCGCATGTTTTTTATTCAAACAAGACTATGGAATGGATCTTAAAACAGTATTATCTTACAGGCCATCAAAAAAAGAGAGGTTCAAGAGGACCAGAAGACTGACGACGACGAAAATATTGAAGATATACCTGATGGTGAGTGTTAGCATAATTAAGCACATCTTAGTCAAAGGAACTCAACTCAAACCGTGCAAATGTAATATTTTAATAAAATTTCAACGACTGATTATTGACGGTTTGGTTCCCAAACTATTATTTTTAGGCAGGATCGTCTGCGAACGATTTCAAATTTCTTACAAAGAAATGAATAATTTTTAAGAAAAAAAAACCGACTTCATTTGGTTCCCGGTAAAAGTGAAATTAAGAATTTGTTTGAGTTAGCCAGTTTACTTCACAAATATCCAATACACCGCACGTGTACGATTGAAAATTGAGGAGCTTTCTTAATGTCTTAGGGCTTCCATCATTACATTTGAAGTATAATCAAACGGAACTCCCTTGTAGACCTTTAAACAAACAAAATAACAATGTGTTAAATTGAATGACAGACTGTAAATTAACGAGCATATTCATTATGCCATCCCTGATTATCAACATCAGGTCCACTCCAGCAAAATGATGGCCACAGTAAGAAAATGCCTAAGCTAATTATGAACACCCTCTAATCACAATTAACCTGCCGTTCAAATTTGAGGAGTTCTCTGAATTCTTCTAGAATTCCATCATCAGAATATAAATCAAATCAAAAAGATGAATGACACAACTAGAATAATAAGTAGAGCTAGGTTTATTAACCAGTTCCACTTTGCGATCCCTGGTCTTCATCATCAGATCCAGTTCATCAAAATTTTGGCTCCGCCAAAACACTGTTTTGGTTACTTAAGGAAACCCTCAAATCAGAATGCATGTGCCGTTAAAATTTGAGGAGTTCTCTCAATCCCTCATGAAGCCCATCATCAAAATAGAACTATAATCAAATAGGACTATCTTGAAGGTATTTCTTTACAAAGAAAAGATGAATGTCTCAAATCGGATGATAGAGCTGGGAATTAACAAGCAGTTCCACTTTGCCATCCCTGGTCTTCATCATCAGGTCCACTCCACCAAATTGATGATGTTCGTAAAGAAATGCTCGAGTGTCTTAAGAAACTACCCAAATCATCATGCATGTGCCTTTCAAATTTGAGGAGTTCCCTCAGTTCCTCATGGATCCCATCATCAGAAATTGATTTTGAAAAAAACGGAACAAATCTGGAACCATCTATTTTCAGAAAAATTTTTTTTTTTTTTTAAATCGGACGATAGTCCTGGGAATTACCAAGCAGTTCCACTTTGACATCCCTGGTCTTCATCATCAGGTCCACTCCACCAAATTGATGATGTTCGTAAAGAAATGCTCGAGTGTCTTAAGAAACTACCCAAATCATCATGCATGTGCCTTTCAAATTTGAGGAGTTCCCTCAGTTCCTCATGGATCCCATCATCAGAAATTGATTTTGAAAAAAACGGAACAAATCTGGAACCATCTATATACAGACAAAAAATTTTTTTTTTAAATCGGATCATAGTCCTGAGAATTACGAAGCAGTTCCACTTTGCCATCCCTGGTCTTCATTATCAGATCCACTCCACCAAATTGATGATTTTCGTAAAGAAATGCTCGAGTTTCTTAAGAAATCACCCAAATCAGCATGCATGTGCCTTTCAAATTTGAGGAGTTCCCTCAGTTCCTCATGGATCCCATCATCAGAAATGGATTTTGAAAAAAACGGGACCAACCAGGAACCGTCTACTTTCAGAAAACAAAAAAAAATTCAAATCGGTTCAGTAATGACGGAGTTATGAGTGAACATCCATTAAAAAAAAAATAAAAAAATAAAAAAAAAAATTCAGACGAATTGAGAACCTCCTCCTTTAGAAATATTGAAGTCGGTTGAAAAGGAGGTTTGGTTCCCTTTGGCTAAACTCCATCTAGTTTTCAATTCCAGGTGTACAGGTTAGTTGTACGAATCTTCCGGTAGTGCACGTTTTGCCGGTGGATTAGTGCATGCTTGCGACACTATTTTACACGGTCGTGACCACGCGGGGTCGTCTAACGATCACGAGCGCAAGTAAATCGGAACGATCGAGCCGTCACTCTCGCGTCACAATGTAACGTCCTTATTTTTGTGAGAAATGTAACTTTCCAACTCCATTCCATCTGCAGCCAAGTTTATTTGTTAGTTTGCGTCACCAATATACATACACAAACTACTAAATTAATCTTCTATGCTACAATTGGGTATTAAGGTCCTTCATCTTCAACACCCGGTGGTATGCACTTGCACCGTGATGTTAGAAAGTTCAATCCTGTGCTCATAAATCCAGCCGTCCCTAAAATAAACTTCAAGTAACTAGGTTTCTTCAGCGGTGCTTCGTGATACTGATTGTAGTAGTGTAAAGGATTACTCACGAACATTTGCGTCCGTTGCCGAGAATCTACATCAAAGATAACTTAACATTTTTGTACTTTACCCCATTGTATTAAGGAGTAAAGTGCGTACATATTTTTGACATCGACGGTTCAAAGGAGCTATCGCTACGTTATCAGCTTATCTACCGCACTCGGCGTGCCATTTCGCTCCGCTGAATGAAACCCCGCAGTGTTCGCTCCACCTGTGCCGCTCGTACGTGATTCCAACCCTAATAAGCGAAAATATTATACGTCGGTCTGTACCGCGTGACACACAACTCGTTTAGCTTCAGGAACTAGGTGATGTGTGACCAAGTGATACGTTGCCAGTGAATGATTCACTCGCCGTTTGCATGCCTACGTCTGATTTAATCAAAACTGAGATGTTAGTCTGTGTTTTCATTTTGTGACCGTTGTTTAACAGTGCGGCCTATAGTGATTTAACCGATTTAGTTCTTAATAAAGTTCGAAGTGTTACATTTCATAAGTTGCTGATCCTTGGTTTGTGCGAAAAAACATTAGTACAATATGTATTACGCTTTGCTCGAAACCTCGCACCTACGACGACGTATGAAGGTCAAGCTCAGTTATTGTTATGTCGTTAGTGTACCGTACTGGTAAACACACCATGACATACTCAGTGACAAACTGCCTGTACATAGCCATTTTCTTTCATACCTTGTATTACGGAAGCGTTGATGTGCTCTATTTCCTTTTAAATTGTGGGTTCCTTAATCTTACATGACCTGACTTTCACTCTGCTTGCAACCACAGTTTAATCAAATTGTTTATGCATTGGTTAGTTTTTAATGTAAATAGTATACCTAAAGGTAATAAACATCTAGCAGTTAACGTATACATACATACTGTATAGAATGTACCTATGTATACTCGACTCGTCACCTTAATGTAACTATAACTAGTTCTGAAACTGAGTTGCGACAACATTGACTGTGACTTACTGAATTGTCAATGACGGTATTGGTTTCTGAGACTTTTACGATTATTAGTGCGATTTTCTTTTCTATAACCAAACAGTTCACAGTTTTTTCTGCATTACATTTGTAGATTTCTGGTAGTCAAATTATAAATCAAGCTTTATAGTTAGTTAGCTTTCCCACGCATGTATTAAGGAAGTCCTCTTCTCATTTTCGAGGTCCTATGCTAACAAGGCTTTGTTGAACTACGCTCGGTTGCACGCCGCTGTGGTCATTCTTAGATAAAAAAGATACCTTGCAAGCAGCAACTTGTTTCCTAACACCACACATCGTTTCGAAACGTTTGCATTTCACGCCCATCTGATAGCAGATTAAGATCATATTTCTTATACTTTCTGACACATATTCGGTACCTGTTTATTTTTTTTACGCTTGCGGGATGGTGTCTATTATTTTATCATATTAATCCGTAGGTATCACGAGTGAGTTCTTCCTGATATGTTTTTACTAGTCTCTACTTAACGCTTTTGGTATCTAATTAACGCACAATCAATAAAACCTGGCGTAACGTTCGCACAATACTTGGGCGAATAGGAGGTTCTTATAGCGTAGGATCCATTAAGTATAATTGGATATATGCCCCTGGTTCAGTGCAGTGTATGTACCATAGTGCAAATATAATTTAATCATCGAAGGTTTTAGTTAACAGCGTGTGTTGTGTTTAACTTAGCCTTGCCCTAGTATTACAGTGAACCACAAGGTAACGAATTTGTTCAAGTACATCCCAGCACGTGCCACACATATTGAATCCATAAAACCTTAACATTAGCAAACAATAGCTACTGATGATCCTCATGTCTACAGGGAATTCAGTACTCTAGTTTGTTGAGCTCGAGATACTAAATATTGAACTGACGACATATCTTATTTAATATCTAGTAACTATCTCAGTCGAACGCTGCTTCGTCCACGGGGCAGCTAACCGTAGACCGTTTAAATCAAATTAATTGGAACAACATAAACACTATAAACTATTTTTCAATACAGTTGCTCAAAAAGTGGCCTTTTTTTGGCTGTTTTGCGTGCGAAAAGTTTGTTTTTGCGAACTAGTGCTTTTTACTTTTCCAATCTTTTTAAATTTAGTTGTGTTCCAATTCATGACTGCTTACCGAAGAGTATTATTGTTCGTTAACTTTACCGAGCCGTAATAAAACTAAATACCTACTATTAACGCAATAATGTTAAAGATATTGATATTTCATATTTCAATAATTACTTCTTCATCATACTAATGATCATTCATTAAAAATATTAACAATGAATACAGTCCTTATGAATCTGTGTGTATGAAACGGAACAGAGCCTACGAAACGTCAGTCAAAGTAGAGGCGTTTTTCAATCAGGTAAACATGTTCGAAGGACCTCTAAGACATGACGATACGATTTGTCACATACGATTTATTATTTTGTTTATGAGAAATAATTATTATGAGATTGAAAATGAGAAAGTAAAGAAGATAAGATAAACATTTTGAAGATGTTCTTAATATATTAACTGTATTACAATCGTGTCACGGAAATAATAAAAATAGTACATTACATACCAAGGCCGTTTAAGTGGGAAATACCTCGGATTCCATGTAATTGTCGGCCAAGGCGAAGCCGAGGTCGACTAACATGTGATCCGAGGCTTTCCCATTTACCGGCCGAGATTTGTATACTATTTTTCAGCCCGACGGAGCCGGGAGGCGGCTATTTAGTTTTGCGTAAAGTGGCGCTTACCGGCCGGAGGACTGAAAAAACATTAAATTCGTTCTTATGTATTTTAATTTTTTTCCCATCTGTATTGAAAAACGTCGTTCGATTCACGTGCGGATATGTCATTTTTCACTTGTCCCGAGTATTGCCACTCGCCTGCGGCTCGCGGCAAGATACCTCGGGACTCGTGAAGTAATGACATACTTTCCGCACTAGCATCGAAATGTACTATTGTTAGATTCAGTGGTTGCGTGATATTGGCTTGTTTCTGGCGGCAGACAGATACTGTTCCAGGAATATTGCGTGTTTAAAAGTCGTGCTCATATTAAACGGTATAGCGAATCTGGTTGTCCCCATCATATTAAAACACCTGTTTTTAACCACCATTTCGTTTTTGTATTGTTTTATGATTAGGGATCTAGACTTTCTCATTCAGATTGCACATAATTTATCTTCAATCGTAAAAAAATAATTAGCAATTAACTATGTCAGCGGGTTGTATGTGGGAAAATGCTGTCTCACGATACATGGCGATGGATTTTCTCCTGTTAACATTATTATATGTTAGCTATGTGCACCGTTGCGGTCCGCCGAGAATTGGCAGTGGCTTTGTCTAAAAGTCGTGTTTCGGTTAAGTCTATCTCTTCCTCAATTAAGTCTGACAACGGCGAGCGTGCTCTCGGGCTTGTGGTTATTTACTAATACACCAGGGGTCATTACTCATCGCTCATGAAGAGCGTTGTAAACGTCATTAACTTTCTTCAGCACGATACGTTACTTTGTTGTGCAATAATCGCCGTAAGTTACAATTAATTTGTTTTAATGTTAGAGAGCGCATCGAATAGCGGCACTTTAAATGTCAAAGACCACCATGATTTAATTCATATTTCTGACAACAAATTACTTTTTAAAACATCGGTGTAAAGTGTAAAATAATATCAATATGAAAGACAAGCGGTTAGAAGTGACATTAAGTATTCGCGGTGATGGTTCATTAAGTCGAAACAGTGCAAGAAGTAGTAACAGAAGCAACCGTAGCAATGCAAGCAATAACAGCCAACAGTTACCTGTCAGTGAAATATTTGCCATCGATCGGTTCAAACCGCCTCACAACAGATCGTTCGATATTCTTGACAAGTATCGACGACATCCTAATCAACGGGGATATCCGGCGCAAAGCCTACAGGTTTTAAATCAGTACTCACAAGAGAATTATAGCGGAAATGGATTCCGTGATCGCAGCAACCCTTACATAGACTACACACAGCCGGTCCGATCTTATAATCCAGGGTATCAGAATTCGGATGGGCAACGCGTACCTCAGTACCAGAGTGTGTACGTGAGTGATCCCGCCGGTCAAATATACGGCACATTGCCTCGCACCCCGCTGTACCCGCAGTATCGGAATGTGCAGGAGCCTGGCCTTTACACTCTGCCGGCGAGGTCCGGGCCAAGACGAGTCCGCATCAGTGAACAGGCTATTGTTCACGGTTACGGTATGTTGGATACCTACCTAAACCTAATTATATAAATGCTTATTTTTATTCGTCATACACGCAGTACCAACTAATTGTTATGTAGTACCGTTAATAAAAGGCAATTGAAAGACGTCTCTTACTTTGCTTTGTCAGTTGACATTTCTTTATTAGGCCAAGAAAATTAGATAATTTCCAGGAACTAATTCGCAGCAAGCCGGATATCGTTTTAATACCTTCATTAGGTCCTAAGATGTGTATCGGAGG
Organism: Lathronympha strigana; assembly: GCA_949128165.1. Taxonomy (NCBI): domain Eukaryota; kingdom Metazoa; phylum Arthropoda; class Insecta; order Lepidoptera; family Tortricidae; genus Lathronympha; species Lathronympha strigana. The sequence goes on along the minus strand of OX421903.1, from coordinate 22,531,739 downwards.
TTGTGCAATCGCGTTCCCGAGACCCCACCCAAAGCGAAGGGGTGTCGGACATACCCACTCGGTTACTCCCGGGCTGAGTAGAATCCATAACGGATTTTCCCTGAGAAGTGTCAACCGAGTTTGCACAATTCCGGGAGTTGAGCTTGATTTTGCACCTACCTCGAAAATGGTATGTCAGACGGAAAAGTAATTCAGGTAGGTAATTAAAAAGATTAAATTCTACGTCAAATGAGTATCTTGAACTTAAAATCTGATTTAGTGGTACAGCGTAAATAAAAGAAAACGGCGTCAAATTTTTTAACTTTACTTCCAGAGCGATTATTTTTGAAAATATCCGACTATACAAATTCTTGTTCAAGAAACCTCAAAGTTATATTTCTAGAGTCTAGACTAATTAGATGATGTGCACTGTAGACAAGTACTTAAATGCAAAAAATAAAGGTGGAAGTAGCGGCACACAAAACACACCTTTAGTTGTAATATCATTAACATGTGCTTTATACTTACTAAGTTAAACCGCTGTGACATAGGATCGTCTTAGCTGGGGTTGGAAGTCCGTATGTTACAGCGGTTTAACTCAGTAACTATAAAGCATATGTTAATGATATTACACTTAGAGGTGTATTTTGTGTGCCGAAAAAACTGAATTATTACCGGAAATTTGGCAGTTACTTGGCTCTCAAAATTCAAGCTCAAATCCTGTAATTGTGCAAACGTTGTATTAAAACGATATCCAGTTTGCTGAAAATTAATTCCTGAATATGCTTTTTATTGATCTAATTTTCTTGGCCCTATAGAGAGTAACTTAGATTTCATTTACGTGTACAACAGGTATGTAAATGCAAAACTAGTATTCTAACGATATAAAGTCCATTTGCATTGCACGTATGTAAAATTTGCTGCAGTTTGTATTTTCCTTAGAAAGCTAGTTTGAACAGAAACTAAATCTTTAATTAGATACTCTAGAATATTCTAGTTTTATAGCAATTTTCTTTCTTCATGCCTTCCTTCCTTCCTTTAATCCTTTTGGTAATACAGGCGTGAGTTTATGTTTGTGTGTGTGTATGTGTGTACGATTATGTCAACCTATTTGTCAACAATTAAAACCCTTATGGCTGCTTATTATGTTTTAACGAAGTCAAAAATCAGGTCGTGAAACGTGTTAAGGTCAATGTTATAAAATATACATATAAGTAGGACGAGAGCTAGGCCGACCCTCCCTCGGGACGGACAACAATAGCTGCAGCAGGCACTCTCTCCCGAGTTTACTGGTGCGCTCTACTGAACCAAGCCGATATCAGGTGCAGGTCCCGCCCGTGTTCAGTACTCTACGCACCTCGCTCCGATACATAAACTCTACTAAAATAAATCGAATTTTCAGTGTTAAATTAAATCGAATAGTCCTGTATTGTGATATAATTTTGTTTAAAAACGATTTTCTAAACATGTCAGTCACGAAGTCAGCTGTGCGCGGAATCATGTGCTCGATGATGGAGTTCACCTTTAAAGCAAGTAAGGCACCTGCGTGACATGACATTCCGCGGTACTATTTTTATCCCTTCTTTCTTTTGATGCAAGTGAAAGTCACTCGGTTGTTTTTGTTATTAACTTTTTATACATTAAATTGCTTCAATATTCGTTAGTTTAATACGTTTTGATAGATAAAAACTGGTAGATACTGTTATGATCCGTTCTGTTTGATATATTTGATGAAATGGTTTTGGTATATGATGATGTACCGAGTACATGTGCTTAATAATAATAGTTATATCGGATGCCGTTGTGTTTCGAAGGCTGTTCAAATTAATAGTCGTCTTTTTGGCATAATGATTCAATCTTATGTGAGATGGCTGTATGTAGCATAATACAATACGTGTAATGCACCTATTCATTCCTCAACAATGACGGTACGGTTCTTATACTTCTTATGTCAACTTTCAGACTTTGGAAAGTAGGTACTCGTCGCGTTACTTTTTGTAAGATTGTTTATGATAAGCAATGTTGATGTAGGTAATATTCCGTTGCTAACGATACCGTTATTAACAAAACTTATCGGTGTATAGTAATTTTATTCTATCGACGGTTATCAGATAGAAAGTATAACGAGAGCAGTTGTTGTTCAGGCTCGCCGGTTAATAAATTGTAACGGATGGAGTTTGTTCGGACGGCTCGGCGACGAGCGGCTCCGCGGGAAGCGCGTGCGTCGCGGTCGTGCGTCGTGCGCCGATGCCCGATAGAGTAGGAGCCGGCCACGATTGGCACTGTGAACCCACAGGCTTTATTATAATAACGCCGGCCTACTTGAGCCTGCCTTCACCTGTGCCATCTAATAAATTGCTATTGGATATTGCCACCACCTCGCCCTGAGGCGAAATCATACTTTACACTTTGTAACCTATGTCAAAATTTCTCTTCTGGCGCGTGAATTATAATTCAATAATATTGTACAGTTACTTTATAAATAACTATCTGTAATAAGTTTCATTAACTTTTTACATTCATTATGCATTTGACGTCTTATTGACGTCGTCGTGAAAGTTGTTGATATTGTCTTCTAACGTTATAGCACTTTATTCATTAGATACAATGTAATTTATTCCCAAACTATTACGTCAAACTTTTATTTTTTTGAGTTCCGAGTTTGCATGTACATCGGCAACTTCTATTATCTTCGCGTTGGTATTTTATCTCGGACGAATCATCTTGAATCCGACTCACCTTTATCTCGCCTTTTGTGTCAGTCTAGCCCTCTCTAATTCATTTTATCCGTCCAAATCAATCAAATGTAATGATACTTGGTAAGCCTTAGCCTGATTTTCTCCTATTGTACTTCCATGAGAGCCACTAGGGTAGTCGTTTTGATTGGACGCAAATCATTATTTTTACACTAGCGGGTAGGGTTGCGAATTACGTCATTTACGTACAGAACATATTAAAGAACGTCATACTATACGTATTTTAAGTACCTACTGTAAATTATCTACAATTTGATACGATTCGCTTAGCTACGAGTAGTCCAACAGACAGCCTTGCGGTCTGACAGCAGCGGTTGGGTCTAGGTACGATACAAACAATCAACGTTGGAAGCTGTTCTGTGGTTTTACATCCGCGCTGCGGGTCTGTGCTTCGAAAGTGAACCTGTGAAATGAGTTATTGAAGCGCGTCGACAACACGATATCTTGCGAACATGATAGTGTAAACTATAATTTTGCTTTATATCTTATATATGAACTGCGCGCGTGCGTCTAGGTTAAAGTTTTGTATGAATTAGTATCACTTGATGCCATATCAAGTTGAGGTATTGTTTATAAAATGATTGGTAGTACATTGACGACGAATGATAATTTGGTAGTGCAAATAATAGAATGCATCGGTAAATCTAGATACGTGAGTAAGAAACTAAACTAAAAACAAACAAAATGTTACAAACCCCGAAAAAATTATATTAGCACCTATTTACTATATAACGGATTAAAACGTACGCACTAAAAAAACTGACTAAGTGCGAGTCAGGCTCGCGCCCCGAGGGTTCCGTATAAACTTTTTGTTGCAACTACACCTAGAAGTAGAAATTTGACGTCACCCACATGTATCGACAGATTGGGTCCGTCGTTTGTACGGCATGGAGTTAGTATGCTTGTTTTTCCGTGATATTTTTTTTATGACGTAAACCACTTTTTTTTACTTTAGTTATAGGACAGTAATTTTACATTATATCACATAAAGGACCATATTTATTTCTTCATAAACTTCGGACATAAAGGGGGGGTATTTTTTTGAAAAAAATCTTAAAAAATGTTTTAGAATGTGCAAATCTAGCCCTTTCAAATTAACCCCACACGACAGTCGCTAAACTTTTAATCTTTGTCCCCTCTTTTATCGGGCATTTTTCATTGAAAATAAATTAAAATGTATGATAAATCTTCTCTCAATGTGTCTGCGTTAACTTTGTTTCTAACTATTCGAAATTTCAAATCGGTAGCTTAAGTAGTTCTTGAGATATTTAACGGTGTGGCAGACAGGCAGACAGACTGAGTCGCACCATAAGGGTTCCTTTTTACCATTTTGGTACGGAACCCTAAAACATCGCTAGGGCGGGTATCACCCTAACATTTGTGAAAATTTTTAACAATCAGTCAAACTGTTTATCACAAAAAAAATATGTACATAAATTACCAATAAAGCAGATTTGTCTATCTTGGTTCCGACGTTGAAAAAAACCGGACTAGTTGACTACGGAACCCTAAAAAGGAAGGAACAGCCGACTATCTATCAGCTGTTAGTAATTCGATCGTATTTATGCAAAAACTTATTTTAGCGAATCAGTCTGCAATTATTGATTTGCGACATTTATGTATAAATGACTAAAAGTTTGAGAAATGACTTAATTAAGTATGAAAATTAATCTGAAATAATTTTTAAGACAAAAAAGCCCACTTCAATTGGTCTTCAATTGGGCGTCAGTAATAGAAAACTCTCCAATCACGATGGACGTGCCGTTCAAATTTGAGAAGTTCTCTCAATTCTTCATGAATTCCACCATCAGAATCAGAGTAAATTAGAATCCTAATCAAATGGGACTACCTTGAAGTTATTTCCTTACAAACAAAAGATAAATGTCTCAAATCGGATGATAGACCTGGGAATTACCAAGCAGTTACTTTGCCATCCCTGGCCTTCATCATCAGGTCCACTCCAGCAAATTGATGGTTTTCGTAAAAAAATACTCTAGTGTCTTAAGAAAACACCCAAATCATCATGCATGTGGCTTTCAAATTTGAGGAGCTCCCTCAATTCCTCATGAAACCGATCATCAGAAATGAATTTTCAGTTTTTTTTTTTATAATTGGTTCAGTATTTAAGACTTTGAATTGATTTTTTTGAGAGATTTGATTGAAAGATTGGTTCAGACGGAGTTCTGGGATAACAAACATTAAAAGAAAATACGAATTGAGAACCTCCTCTTTTTTGAAATTTTTAAGTCGGGTGAAAACATGATAGATTATTTACCGCTACTGTATATACTTTTATCTTCGGGCTTTGCTGGCTAAATTCTATGATATTCGGTTATCTAACGTTACACATGCCGCATGGATTAAGGCACGTTGTTACACGATGACGTCATGATTCATATGTTAGCGAGGTCTCTAACTACTACTAGACCAAAGATCCTAAAGCCCTTACAAATCACACAGCAGACAAATAAAATAAATTCAAATTTTACGATAGCTGAATAGTACCAAGGCATAAAATTTAACATGGCTTTAAACATACTTCTATAAATTTTAGTATCCACCTTAAAATTAACGGTAAACCAGATCTCGTGACATGCTTCAAGATTTGCATCACCGCAACCGTTACTTAAATCGCAGATGCATAAACGTTACCACGGTGAAAATTGCCCTTTCTCAAGCATGTTTGTTACAGTGTGGTATTAAGTAGTCTCGATAGTATCCATTACGACGCGTGCCGTATCTGATTGGCATCCTTGCATATATTAATCATATGAAACACAGTGCAGTATGTGGTCCACCGGTTATAAGGTTTCTTCAATTGGAAAGCTGAAAGACATCCTGCCCGTCTAGTAAACTTTTCAGATTACACCACGAACATTTTCTTATTTTCTTCAACATTCACTAATCGCCAGGTTTATCTGCTGAGTTAACGCGATTTTCTGAAATTAACTTTAATTACACAGCGCATTAACGACAATCTGCTCACCACGACGTAACTTTCCTCTTTTAATTGAAATTAACTTCATAATTTCTCAATAAGTATCGCGTCAAAGGTTAGGTATTGGTAGTAGATATGGTTAATCTAATTTATTTAAAAATTACTCTACAGATATTTGGTTGACTATGCTTTAATTCTTATTTTGGTGTCGTCCCTTAAGTCAAGTGGCCAATTAAACTTAGAAGTAAAACGGGAGGTACCTCATTGAATCTAATCCAAGTGATACCTAGTAGGTTAACTAAGGCAATCCTTTTGGCATAAAACTATTTATTTTTAGTTTATTTTATTACATTTTGGGTATTATTGATCATTCTTGTGAATACTAATAATGTTCAATATAATTGAAAGTGTTCTCGATAAATAGATACGATCAGCCGATGCAGATAATCGTCAGGTAATGCCAGGGTAAAAATAAAAAGAGCATGTACGGGTTGTGACTTTCTATTTTTATACGAGAGGAGAGGACGCGGCGCCGGCGCCACAGCCTCCAGAGGTGGTTGCTGCGCGCGCATTCCGTCAGCGCTTGCGCCTCGGGCAGCGCGCGCGCACGGCTTATGTTTCCCGGCTCAGTGATCACGATATATTGAATCGATTTATTTACCATCAGAACTTCGATGACAATTCAATTGATTTCCGTTAAAATCTCGAAATAAAATCATCTCAAAGTGACTCGTCCTATATTATTGTTTTGTTGGAATTAGACAATGCCCGATCTGGAATGCATTAGGGCCATTTGGGTAGTGCTTGAAGTTGACTGACGTCAGGTTATAGATATTATCGGAGCCGGTGCTCGCGTTTCCGCAGTTAGCCCGGCTTGTAGCAGGAAGTGGACGGGACTACCTGAAGCGAGGAAATGGGTGTCATAAGAAGGAAAAAGCGTAAGTGCACTTTCCCTTCGGAAATAATTATGAGTGCATTTTAATTTTATGAGCTGGCCAGTCCTTAATGCATGCAAAGAAATTACATTATTATACTAACTAATTCGATCGTTTACAGATATGCGTTTTCTTTTTGTTTCTTTGTACCTACATTCAATTTGCAATTAGATGCATTTCTTTTATTTCATTTTTATTTAGGTATTCATGTATGTATTCCTGCAGGATTATTGATATACAATAATTACATCAACTTATACCTACATAAATCTCGAAAGACCGTTAAATAGTCGTGTTCGGATATTTGCGGTGCAACAATAATAACTTTAACCCGGTCATCGCTTAAATACATGTATTTATTAATTTATTTCATATTTGGCATAGTATCATAAAAATGTATCAAATAAATATTCATTCCGTACCGTTAGATGTATAAACCGGGGCAATATCCTTCAAAGGATCGGTCAGAGCATCTGTTGTTTTATATCAAACCGGCCAGCCGCCCACCACCTGGCAGCGAGGAATCGTAAACCATATGATACCTAAATGCAATCGACTTTCTTAATGGAAGTTCACGCTCACTTCAACACCCGGACGTATAAATATTACCACTTAGTGCGGGATGCAAATTACCAAAACAACTCGTTAGCTTTCGCATGAGTACTCAGATTGTAAACATCAAAAAATATTCATGTAGGTACTGTTGTTCCAGTAATCCAGTTTAAATCTAGCTCAATAAAATACCGCACTGTATTATTCGCGCAAAAACACTTTGTCAAATATGCTAATTATCATTGTAAGCGTACCTGTACTAGTGCATAGAACCGCTCGAGCCCAGTAATAGCTTGTCGTTTCTGCTCAGTAGGTCATACATAATAATTATGTTTTTACGATAACCTGCTCAATGGCCATGTCGCCGAACGAAGGTGAAACAGTAGTCGTATGCGTATGTCATATCATATACCTACTTCGCCTATGCGGTCATCGGTCACATATTTGGGCGAGTCTTATGTTGTTTGCTCTGTGGTTTCGTAACTTCTTGAAGTATTTTGATACACGACTCGGTTTTATTTTCGGTCCTTCGAGTGCGCTACTTGACTTGAACCTCTTCTGCTATTTTGGAGGCCTTTATCGATTATGTCATCTTTCAATTTAGAATTGTACAAACTCCAAGGAAGGTCATGTTTTTCGTGAATGAGTTTACTTTAATGGGATGTTAGCAGTGTTGTATCAAAGCATTTATACGGTCAGCAAGTAAATATAAAGGGTCTCGGTTCTATGTAGGTCACATGAGCTGGACATGAAGTCATTCGTATTATGGTGTTATAACAACAATCGCTGCATATTGTGGACTACAATTAACAAGAAGTTATCATTTTAAAACCTTCGTTCATGTCATGTTCACGTTTTACAACATTTTCTACATGGTGTTAATTCAATGTAGCTCACGATAATTTAAGTTTAACTAGGTGGCTGGATTATATTGTTATTTATATAGGTTCCATCAGTATTTTGTTAAGGAACCAGTCATCGTTGTCAGATCTATATATTTAGCTTTTCTCTATTGCCAATCGATTTTTACAAAGAGTACCTATTGCATAAGAAATAAGTTTATTTTGGGTATCCAGTTCTTTTATTCTATATCTATAGAATCCCTTTTTTGACGTTCATAAGTGCATTGCAATTTGCCTAAATTGAAAAATAAATATTTATTTGTAAAATTTTAAATACATATTTGTATTTGTTTGACCACGAGTTGTGGGACTGATACCTTTATACTTATTTTCTAATGCTGGAGTAGGTAACACTTGATTCGTTTTTTGAAACTGCGGGGTAACAGAAGCTTCTCACAGTAAAGCTTTACGCCCATTAAGCTTCGCCGTCTGCCATTAAATCAAATTGCCTGCGTTAATTTAATGTTAACGGCCCGCCTCTTACCTTCAATCATCATAATTGTAAGTTCTTACATTGCTGATGCATTTTCTCAGTTAGATGAAGTTCATTAGGTACGCGTTAATGTTAAGTGTTACCTACTGACTAACTTTTACTGGCTGTCACTTTGATTCGATAACTGGTATTTTATTTTATGCCAAGATAGTTATCATTTTATTCTGACACTAACTAAATCAAATCCACTATAAATAAAATAATACTATGCTTCTATGCTATGTTAAGAAAATTACAACAAAACCACGTGACCCGGGTGTTGTTGGTGTTGGGCCAATGACAGAGTTCCATATGATGACATGGAGATGGCGGATACGAAATGTTTGTAACCTCATTGGCCAAATTGCCAAGTCGTGGTTTCGTTTGTTTACATTCATTAAATGCCTAAAAGTACAGACTATAGTGTGGTTTGGTTTCATCAATGTAAGATAAGTTATTGTGCAATCAAATTCGGTTAGAATCAAAAGGTAATTGCTTCGAACTGTAGCATACCGTTGTTTATTACTACAGCATTAAAACGCAGAAGAGAGAATGTAGAGCCAATGTGTTGTTATTTACGCAAATTGAGCTCAGGCCGAGCGGTATTTGCTGCAGCATATGGACGCTCAAGATATTAACAAGAGATATGCACTTTATCTTTGCTACACGTGTAATCTTGTGCAAATACACGATAAAGTAAATTGTATTAAATTACCGAAACTGACTTTCACCTGTCTGTTACATTTCGATTGAAACTAAATTACCTTCATTCCTAAGAAACAGCATTCCCATTAAAATAAGACTACTGTAAAACGAGAGTCACGAGTCCCTCAGTGATATCACGACCGGTTGGGAATATAATGCATAGTTGCGTTATTATTCTATTAAGATGATCCGGGGGTGAAAGTATCGTGACTGATTGGCTATTGTCGAGAATACCACTCGGGAAACGGCTCCGACGAGCCTGGACCATGGTTTCACTGCCCCTGCCCCTATGTTTGTTTATCTCATCAACTGTATATTATCGTGAGAAACACGGACAGAGCGTCTGCTTATTCATTATTCAAGTTAGTGCGGATTTTACCAACAATTTAACGGACCATTGCAGGCGTCAATGACTGTTTAAATATTTAGATGCCGTTTTATTTTACTTACCGCCATCGACATCATTAGATCTAAACGATACATAATCCTATTGTTACGTTAAAAGCATCAGTCAATGTAGCCGAAAGCGGTTCGGAGAGAACGTAACAATGGATGTATCGTTTAGGGATAGTCTGCTAAAGCTTGGACGTGTGAAAGTCAAATTCTTTCTCACTTGGTGAACTTTATAAATCAATGTCGTGGCGAAATCGTTCGTGATCACACGGTGACCTTGTGACACTGCAACATGCGGTGTTGCATCCTTTGACAATGTTCGTGATCAATTGTAGTATGGCCATAATTACCGCGGCCGCTGCGTTTCCAACGCCCACGACCAATTAAACGGACCTTGCGACTTGAAATAATTTAGCTTAACGTGTCTGTAATAGCACTTACTGGCTGCACTATTATTGTCTAACATTATTGCACTAATTATACTAGCTGACTAAAGACATTAAGCTCGTTAGCCTATTGACTTTACAAAGTTTCTCTAAAGCATTTACATAACTGCTCATTTCGACCGTACACAGTTTAATTACTATTTTTCCATTGCGTAATATGAAATTCCTTCGGAAACAATGGTCGGTGCATAAAACGAGATAACGTGTTCATATAATCTTTGACGTTCCAGTTTATTATTGATCGGCTGTTTACTGTTACGGTTCATCGCCTCTTTTAAATAGAGCTGTCCCTTCCTGGTCGGATAGGTAACGGACGTGTGTAATTGTTACGATAGACTTTGACCAAAACAAACAACAACCAGTATGAAAACAAAAAAAAAATATATATATATATTTTACTATATATACAGGAAACACACGGTAATAATATTGACTAAATCTATCACGATCTAATTACAGATTTGTATCATATTCTGACATATTTCTTGCGAAAGTTTTGATTAGTTGTTAACTACAAGAAGCCATAATGACGTTCATTAATCATAGTAACGCGCATATGCATCAAGTATCCTTTTATATCATTAGGTATGTAATAGACATTGAAAAAGCTAGATTACCATAACAACCATAATAATTGAAGTACAGTTATTTCTAACTTTGTAAAAAGATAAGAAAAAAATATATTATAATTCAAAACCCGTCACTGTGCAAAAAATAAATTAGATAGGTACTAAACATATTAAGTTACTATATAAACTACCAGGTCAATAACAAAATCAATATAATTCATTATAAATGTTCTTTCGCGAAAGCACGTAAATAAGGGAAAGGCCTAATGTTAAGCTACAAGCACAATTTATATGCGGCCCAGTTTTGCAGTTTTTGCTATGCATACAGTACTTAACTAGAGCTAGGTGGACGTATAATGTAGAGACAATTGCTTTCAGCAATCTTCAACCAAATAATACTTACCTAGATATATATTTACTTCAAGAATGATCACTATCTCTCCGATATTAAACCAAAAGGTTAGCTCATGTTCTTTCGTGCATGTTATTTATTTAACCGAAACTCAGTGAATTTATTTCATGTAAGTATTAGAAAACTAATTAGTTTGTTTTTAGGTGAATCAGTGTCGGACCGAGCCGAAAGCGTCACTCAATTGGTCAACGATCAGCGGTGCATCGAGGTGCGCATCGCGCGCGCTGCCGGCGGACTCGGGCTTAGCATAGCTGGCGGCCGAGGCTCCACGCCCTACATCGGCGACGATGACGGCATCTTCATATCCAGGGTTACTCCCAACGGTCCTGCGTACTTGGCGGGCCTTAGGGTAAGTAACAGTTACTCTAGACGGTATGCTAATGCAGATGCTGTGAGCCGGAAAAATCTTGTGAAAAATGCCCGATTCAGTTTGTGTTGACACTGTTTCTCACTTAGCAAAGTAAAACAATAAAACTATTTATTCATTGGTAAGAAAAAAATGGAGCGATAAAAATGGAAATTAAACGCTTACTTGTCCATAGCCTGGATCAACTTTCGCTAAGTATTTGATGAGGCTTCCATGACATTATCATAGAATCGAACTAGTCATCGTAAGTTTCTATTTGTAGCAAAGCACCATTTTCATCAGTCACGCCATTATGATTTTGCAATTCAAGCAGTGTTTCTCCCCTAAAATCAATATTCTAAATATCTAATGATGAATTTGAATGAGTTTCTCTCCGTCCCACAATCCCATCCTTGACCGGTTTGGTATGCAAGTGAAGCTATTGCAACCAGTCTGATTAGATCTCATGTGACTCAGGTTGGTGACAAGGTGCTGTCCGTAAACGGAACATCGGTGGTGGATGTGGACCACTATTATGCCGTGGAGGTGCTTAAAGCCAGTGGAGCCACGCTGGTGCTGGTCGTCACGAGGGAGTCGCCGACCTCCACTAGGTAAGTTTCCTCTACACTTCCCTTCGAATATTTCTCGAATCTCGAGTGACAACAGTATAGTTTTCTTCAATCAGGTTTCTAATCGGTCGACAAATCGCGTGTAAAACTTGAAGTTGCATGCTTCTATAGGCGGTATACGGTAACGGCTTATCATCAGGCGGTCCGCATGCTTGTTTATCACTGATTCCGAATAGGCCAAAAAACGAATTTTGTTTACTGTGTCATTTTGTAACCTTGTCATACTTCCGACGTTTTAAACGATAAAGTAAATTACCTACTCATGTCATTTATGTGTAACTATAAGTTTGGAAATGTTTAAATGTATTCGTGCAAGTAACTCAAGAGTGACTTGAACGAATTAATAGCCTTTATATCTACTGAACTTTCCAGCAATAATGTTCGTAATAAACATTAGACAGACAATATCCTTTAAAATTGACATTTATGTGAGCATTGCAAACACCGTTATAGAGGCAACTTGAGAGCCCCTTTATTATCTAATAAAAACGATGTATTTTATTAATATGACCCACCTTGTTGCCATTCACTGCGACCATTCCGGGGGCAGTTAGGCTTTAGTATTCAAGACAAGTCAAGGTTCTCGACTAGAAATACAAAATGCTCTTATTTCTCTTATCAATATTGAAAGACTACCTTACCTGCGTCCTCGTCGCTGAACGAATGATTTTGAAACAAACAGATCTTGCAAATCACTAGTAATTATGTTACTGATCGTTAACCAGCTACCATGTAAATTGCTCCTACTACCACACAATACAGTGCATAATAGGCCTCCATCGAAATCTGTTTATCGTAAGTAATTTAAACGAAATATCTTCCGGAACATGGTAATCGATTTTGTGCATTTACTCGCAAGTAGAGCGTCTAACAGGTCCCGTCCAGACAGAGTTTAGCGTTGTTCTTTAACCGGGCCGCGTAATGATTTTACACAGTAAGAAAACAGTTTACAAACGGTTTGAGCACAGTTTTGTTTTTCACAGAACTCACAGCAGGGCTCCTAGTGGGGCCAGCCATCATTCCGTGTCAAGCACGACGGACACGGTGTCGACCTTGGAAAATGGACAGGTAAACTATAACAGTGTTTAGTGTGTTTCCATTATTGCTTAACAAACCTGCAGGAAATTAATATTTACATCTTTACAATTAATATAGAAGTCGTATTCAAATTTTACAGATATGTAAAGAAGATGATGTCGTCATGTTGGCGAGAAGTTGATGCTGTATTTTAAAGATTTTCTCATGTCAATGGTTTCAAAGTTTTAATTAGTCTTATTTTCTAATTAGTAATCGTATGAAATTATATCAAACACTTAGAGTTGAAGTTAACAGCAAAATTACTCATTTAACATTGTAAATAATAGTATTGAGAGTAGATTTCTAAATTATTTCATGTCATCGTCTGTTACGTAGACTACTAGTCGATGTCGTGTTTATTTCAGTCAATCGCCACATTACAATCAGTCATTATGCCATAGCCGTGTGTTATTAACTTCAAATCCTGTCAAGAGTATGATGTACCCAGGAAGTTGACGATCTAGATCATTGATATTTAACATAGTTGTTACTTTTACCTAGTTTATAATATTCTTATTAATCTCCTAATTCCCACAGATACCAACCGGCCGCGGCGTACCTATCAAGCCGCTGATAATAGGCAACGCCTACGCGGAGGAGTTCGAACCGGAGCAGAAGCCGGCCAACAACCAGCATGTCAACTTCAGCCCCTCGCCCACCGGCCACGTCACCACCGACACCTACCAACGCCTCGAGGCGTCGTCACCGCCGCTCACGCAGCCCTACATCCCTCCAGGTAAACAAATTTCAACTGCCACCATATTGTAGGGATCGAAAATTCGAATGCATGTCAGTAAATTTTGGCGCTGACGTCGATACTGTGGTATATGTGGAAGGAGGGATGAAATATTTAATTAAATTTCTTAGATAACTTTTTCAGCCTACTTAACGTTACAATTAAGTATTTGAATGCACAATTGGAAGCTTTGCATTTGATAGATTTTTATTATTTTATTTTATTAAACTCTATGCTCATTGAACATTTCCAACATGATATTCGAGATTTGGACAACGTTGGGCAACTAAATTTGACGTTAAACTGATAGAACTTGATTCCTCCCTTGTGTGAGCCAATCTAACAAAATTTCCTAACAACTCAAATAAAAGCAGAACAAATCAGCTCCGACTTGCCCAAAGAACATTTTGACGCTCCGCCACTGTTACATAGTATATTGATACTACACAGTTGCAGGTTATGTTCTAGACGACATTTCAAAGTTACACTCCAAAACAAAGTCATACCACAAATAGTGGAAAGGTGTTCTTGATACTATATTCGATTCCGATTTAATAGCGCTTCCACGGCGTATAGAACTAACCGATTACTGTTGTTAATAAAAACACAAGAGGAGCTTATCAGTCGATGATCTAATGTTGTCTTAACTTGTTTGAAGAGCTGACGTAGAAGTTATTACACTTACAATCATTAGCATTGCTGTTTGAAAACGGTTTTAACTTATAACTCGTACAATTTATACATGTTGTGCTGTCCAAATTTTACTTGTCATAAAGTGATACGTCTTGTGACTATAACAATATGTGTGACCAGTTGACCATGAACATGGAAACCATTAATGTGTTACGTTTTATCTGTAAGAAGCATAAGATAGCATTATCAACTCGCGAGTAATGATGTCATGAGTAATTCAGTCATTGTTTTGTTTATAATCGATTAGGTGTGTTATATTGACCTCGATTGGTGAATCTTTGGATGTACCTACTTAAAATCAAAGTCAATGATCATGCCATTTGTCAATAGATAGCATTTTAATACGATTTCCGGAGTGCCCGAGAATTAAGGTGAAGGTTAACTAAGTGATTGACCTTTGATTTATGTGGTAAATTATTTTTGATTGAATACCACTGCCAAATAATGAATCTGGAATATTCCTACGTTACTTTTCTGCTAGTCATAGTCTATCGTGGTATTAATAGTCAACGAAATACAGTATGTATCACAACGAAGAGCAAACCTTAAAACTGGTTGACGGGGAACTCGAGTACAATGTAATGACCTGCATTTCACGTGCCAAAATACATGTTTAATGGCATAACATTACTAAATGGATTACTCGAGAACCTTCTTTTTGCAGTCGGTTAATGGTTTTTGTGACATCCTATAGGGTTTGTTTACGTTTTTGATTTGTGACAGTGCATGCGTATTGCGTACTGTTGATATGTAGCTAGGGGCAACTAATAAACATTGACGTTGTTATGTCAACGCACATGCGCTTTGAGTTCTGTTTATAAGTAACCTAGGTAATCATTCAAATAATGGCTGTGGTCATAGGCAACGCGCAAGCGCTTTGTTAACTGTTTATTTGTAACTAGGTAAAAATCCAAACTTCAACAAGGTTTGGCGCGCCTGTCTGTCAGTTGGTAATTTAAGAAATGTCTAATAAGATTGTTAACAAATTATACAGGGGAGGTGCCAAACAATAATAATTAATGTATATTTTTATACCTCACGTAAAAACTGTCGTATTTTTGATGAATTAGGTACCATGCTCATATTTATGATCTAAACATTAACGGGTTTCTTTCTTTGCCTTTCGTTCTGATACATACTGTATTTTTTTCAAGTAGTTGCGGTGAACAATCGTTAAAAAAGCGTGTAATTATTATGTAATGCTATATAATGCAATGTATCGGCAACAGTTTTGTGTGCTATTGTACCGTCATGCGTATATAATTTACCTTGAATAATCGATATCATCATAAATTCACAAAAAATTACGTATTGGTAATGGATTTGAATATCTTCCTTTTGATTTAATCGTCGTATAACCATGTGCCGTTTGGAGTGTTGGACCCCTTTTTTATTATTGTTTGTTAATATTTTGTTATATGGGTTTCAGCGTATCAGCAGAAAGTCCTAGTCCACACGACCCTGATCCGCGACGGGGCTGGGTTAGGGTTCAGCATAGCCGGCGGCAAGGGCTCGCCGCCGTACCGGGACGATAGCGACGCCATCTACATCTCTCGCATCTCGCCCCAGGGCGCCGCCGCCAAGGACGGCAAGATGATGGTCGGGGACAAGGTTGTTTCGGTAAGTTGCGCGTTGTTATAGACTAAATCCAAAGCGGTAAGAACCAATGGAGGCAAGAACTAAAGGCAACCGTACCTACATACGTACGTACTACGACAGCGAAACTTGCTTCAGTGACATATATTTTAAGTCTTAGGTCTCGAAAACCAACGACGTCAAGGTCTCCGTCTCGAAGAGTTGAGTAAATACTACGTAAATTTTAAGTCAAAAGGTAAATGCTACGGTTAAATAAAAAACAATTGTTTTCGAAAAAATAAATAAAATATATATTGAAAACGATAAACAATTGAATGTGTGTTTTCAAAACTACGGCTCCTTGAAATGAATACAATACAATAACAATTGTTGTCACAAAGTTCTTTGTGACACAAAAACGTTTGTTAAAATACGTATTGTATGGTTTGTATTATCCTAGATGTTATCGTTATACGTCATGAATGTGGAAATCGATTGGGCTTACAATCGATCGTAAAAAACGGTTTTTATTTCTTTGCAGCACAATCACGTGTCGCAATTAAAACAAACGTCCCTAATATTATTGATTTACATTTGACAGTGCTAATAAAATGAGCAGTTTGATTTACTCCTTCGATTGTATAGTATCACTAACACAACTTGATTCTTATCTAGATTGCAGTATTTTACTATAAACAGAGCATCGATGCTGCGAATCGTGACTAAACTGTCCAACGATCAATTGCAGATCAATGGCGTGGAAATGGAAAAAGCGCGGCACGAAGCGGCGGTGTCGCTGCTCACCGGCCACGAGCGGTTCGTGCGGCTGGTGCTGCAGCGGACCATCACTCCTGAACAAGGTTCGTGTTTCTTATATTTTCATGTTTCACTCGAATATTACTTCCTTGGTTCATATAAAACTACGCAAAACCGTAACTCGAGTTGACTTTATGAAATGACCCATATAAACCAAATTTTGAGATCGACCCTTTGTCACTTTTCTCACCAGTCTTATCTTAAATTAATCACGTGTTTGGACTAATTAGACATGTTTCAATATTATACGTGTCATGTTCGACTAACAATAACTGTATTTTTATGGTCAATGCAATGGACGTTAAGTACTACGATCACGATGTCGGTGATTACAACTGGATCGTTTGTAGCAAACTATGACTTAGTACTTAAACCCATGGTTTAACATATACATTATACATTTTTGTCTCGTTCAGGCGATACGCTCCCGCGCAAGTCTACGTCAGACGAAGTGAGAGAGCACAAGACGAGCCTGCCGAATGTGAACGCTCCGGCACAGAAACCTAACCATATCAGTGCACCCGTAGCCAATCACACTCTACCGCGTGACACACACGTGCATGTCGCACCCACACCTATACAGGCACCAGTGCAGCCAGCACAGCATGCTCAGAAACAGACCACTTTCGCACCCACCGCGGTCCCGCCGCAGCCGGCGCCGAGGAGGCTGAGCCAAGCCAACGGACAGGTGAGGCTTAGTCGAGTCCATGAAGAACCACTGCTTATAGTGCACTTTTATGCATATTGGCTCAGGTCTACGAGTATATGTCGCTTTTGAAATATTGGCGAATTTAGTTAAAAAAGGGATATTAAAGCATTTAAAGCCAGCATTACTTTGCATTCTTTGCAATATGGAAAAAAGTAGATTTAGACTTGTACCCATCTGTAAAACGCACTATTTGAAAGCACTTTGTAGGCACTTTAGAATTAATTAGAAATTATCATTAATTACCTACCTGAATATTAAAATAGTAACATAAGTTTTTAGGAAAATTTAATTACTTTATTTGTAACGCTGTAAAATGTTGTTATAATGATATACACAAATTGTTACTGCAGGCCACGAAATCGTCGACTAACAGCACTAGCACGCCCCTAACCCCCGGCGCCAATAACATGCACGGATCTACTGACGACGTCTTCGACGACATCCAGGTAAGAACCCATATACTTGATGTATGCCCAACATTCGCAGGTGATGGTCACATATCGGTTTAACACGTTCACATCCCGTGCTTGTCTGATACAGCTTTACACCATTATTATACGTATTTTATATCACTTTACTCGTAGCATTTAGACGTCACGGTTTTGCAAAATGGCGGCGGAAGATGCTGCGTCTTACGCGTCTCGAAATATAGAGCTCATATTTCGGGATGGCGAGACCCCGTTATCCTACGCAACCGTTAATAAACCGTTGGCATTTAAATTTTTATTTTTCATGTAAGTCAAAGTTAACGTAACACTATTTTACTTTTTTCAGACACTTAGAACTGAGACAACGCACAATATTTAGCGTGATGTTTCTCAAAACCATTTGTGTAAATTGCGGCACCGCATGGATAGTTAGATACAAAAAAAATTGCAAATACATTTTAATTTAAAACTGGTATTATTTAGCCTCTATTACTGCATGATGGAAGGAACACTTCAAGATATACAAGAATAAATTTGCGTGTGTATAGAATTGATATGAAATGAGTGGGATGAATTAGCATGGGTTTATTAGTAAAGGTTTTGCTTATAGGAATGCAAACTGTAGTTATCCCATTCAAATAAGTACCCAATGAGGATACAACCTGTTTTAATAATAGCGCTTATTTACGAGATGATTCCTACTTGCAGTAATCAGAACAAGTATATGGTTACTGAGGAACTTATTGGAATGTTGTGTCGTCAGGCATTTCAACCTTAATCAAGTGGGGTGTGCTATCAGTTTATCAAATCTTATCGCTTTAGGGCGATGCGTAATTCAGTACTTGCAGTCATCAATAATGTGGTTCAGTTCTAGAGATTGAAAATAACACCAAGAATTTTACCCTGTTACAGTCAACATTGTGTGGCAATAGCGTGCCAGGATGTAATACATTTATTTTCATAAGTTTCATAACATTACCCGAATAATAAAGGTTTTTTAGCTTTGTATTTTGTAATCTATGCAAATACCAGTCAGCAACAGAAGTAGTTAAGCTAGCAGGGTGTTCAAAATTACCTTGGTACAACCTTCTTGTTGTGTGTTCTTAAATCTCAAAATTTAAGAGTGTGTCATGAGAATTTTGAGATTTAAGATAATTTGGGACAGCCAACGCAATGAGCAACGAGAACAATAGTTTAAACAATCTAGCTCAATACTTTTAGCCTTTTTAATATATATATAAATATATGACGGCCTCCTAGCCTAGTTGGTAGTAACCCTGCCTACGAAGCAGGAGGTCCCGGGTTCGAATCCTGGTCAGGGCATTTATTTGTGTGTTTATCACGAATATTTTTTCCTGAGTTATGGATGTTTTCTATGTATTTAAGTATTTATATGTATCTATCTATTATATATATCGTCGTCTAGTATCCACAACACAAGCCTTATTGAGCTTACCATGGAACTAGGTCGATTTGTGTAAGATTGTCCCACAATATTTATTTATTTTATTATATATATTTTTATTTATATATTTAAACTTTATTGCACAAAATACAAAAACAAATGTACAAATGGCGGACTTAATGCCCAATGGCATTCTCTACCAGTCAACCATATTTTTATATTTCTTCTTAATTAAAAGAATAATGCCATTTGAGTTATTTTAATGAGATTCATTTTACTATTTAATTTTTTTTTTCCGAAATCGAATACTACCATGAAAATAGGTTTTCTTAGAGAAAGTCATTTTATTTAATTCACATGCCTAAATTGATGTTTGAAACATTTGCCAGAATAATATAATAGCACATACAATAAGATAGTAGTTAAAGCTAAAAGTTGGATTATATAACATGCCTATACAGATAAATAAATATTATGGGTCAATCTTACACAAATCAACCTAGTACCTAGTTTCACGGTAAGCTCAATAAGGCTCGTGTCATGGGCACTAGAGGACGTTGTATATTATTATAATAGATAGATACGTATAATATATAAATATACTTACATAGAAGTAGTATATACATAGAAAACATCCATAACTCAGGAACAAATATTCGTGATAAACACAAATAATTTCGGACCCGGGACCTGCTTCGTAGGCGGTACAATAACTAAAATCTGTTTTTTTTTCGGAGACTAATATGTCGTTCGTGGGTTGTCTATCTCATAAATAGTGATGTACCTCAACCGATTCTAACCAAAAAGATTTGACACTTACATTGATTACAAGATCTCTCCTCGCTCCTTTTTCACTACACATACCTAACCAAGTTATAAAATGCTATGTAGAAGTAAATGGAATGAAATAATAGTAGTTTATGCAACAGTGATATAATAAGGGTTCTTAAAACTTGAGGGTCGCCGTTACAAAACGAGGCGAAGCCGAGTTACCGAATTAATACCAAATTAAATATATATGCACATGTATTCAATTTTGAACCTTCTTCCCCTGTAAGAAGTTCAGAAGTGTCTACCTACATATTTATAGACGTTACTGTACCATTATTTTTGCGTTTGACATTTGTGGTTGTCATTTTATGGCGTTATTCATAAACGCACTTCAACAACAGTTTAGCTAAATGATTGTTTGTCCTTATCTGTCACTTTGACAATCGCGTTTGTCAGAATGGGAGAAAACATAATGTAACTAAAGCTTCTGTTAACTTTTTTATGAATAAGGCGGTTAGTCTCTGGATTGGAAAAATGGGCTTTAGGCTAGGAGACCGTCACAATGTCGCACTTAATAATTTATATCTATTTGTAATCACCATTGTACTTTCATATGATATTAGATAGCATTGGAAAAAAAAACAGGAATTGCTTATATGCATAATGATGAAGTATTCAACTTTTTTTTTTCTTTGGCGACCGGAGTGCTTGGTACATATTTAAGAATTTAATGTTCCAATCGTGATCTACGCATTTATTCCGAGTGATTGTATGACTTTTATTTTTCTTCACACAATGCATATGTTGTTGTTGTTGTTGCTGTCCTATGGCACCCCAGTGGTGCAGAGGGCCTTCACTAGCTCGCGCCAGCATGCGACTTTCGGGAATAAAAACTTTTCTGACATTCAAGTTTAGACATTTATATTTTTTAAATTCAGAGACAAACTAAAGTTGGCCCCAATTTTCATATCGTTCGATATCAAAATAGCGTGCGACTTGCATGCGTCATTGTATGCAATTGACTATTCGTTTCAAACTAAACGTCATCAAACAAAAAAGTTTATTAGTATGGGGGCCTTCATATGCGATTTTTGAACGCATTATTGAGGGCTAATGATATGTGGGTATATACAAGAATTAAAAGCTTCTCTGTATTGACCTGTATCTGTATACGTAATCAAATTTAAAAAAAATATCTTCGTAAACATGGTAAACATAAATCGTCGCTGCATGATTGTGCTACCACCGATTAAATAGAACAATAAACAGACAAGGATATGTATACTGTAGGAAAAATCAAATTATTTATTTATGCTAAATATTCTGATCCGTGCTTATATGACATCCATTTAATTTTATTTAATGTTCCTTGTTCCTTAGGATATACAATTCAATATTTTTATTAAAAAAAATAATGTGAAATTGAAGGTTCGTTTTTATCAGGTTTTGGTTTATTTGCACCATTATTGAGAAAAAATCTTTTTTTCTTTTTAAATTGAATAATCGCAAACCCTCCTCGATCTCTGGAAAGAAGTAAATTCATTAGCTACTAAATTTTTCTCTAGCATCATCGAACATCGACCGATCATGCGGTGTCGGCAAACGGTCAAACTGTTTAGTTGAGCAAATCTGTATTATTCGAACTGTTACTTAAAACGAGTATTGTATCTGATGTGAACGTGTTAAACGCGCAGCCCTCTCGGCCGATAACGAACGAGGAGTTCCAAGCCATGATACCGGCGCACTTCCTCGGCGCGCGGCGGCCGCCGGCGGAGCCCGTGGAGCGCGGCGTGCGCGTCACCGTGGAGCGGCCGCCGGCGGCCGTGCTGCTGCCGCCGCCGCCCGCCGCGCTCGGCCGCGTCACCGAGACCATCACCAAGTCCACCTTCACCGAGACCACCGTCACCAGGATCACCGACAACCAGCTGCTCGCGCCGCTCATCGTCGAAGTAAGATATTACAGTACGACGTTAATAGGTGCCCGCTTCATATTATTCACTTTGTCCTAGGTAGGTTACACTTGCTATACTTTTTACTGACTTACCCATAAACAATATTAATTTGTCTCAAAAAAAAACAACAACAAAATACCTTGGTGTTATGTTATAATATTCTGAGTACAAGAAATAAACATACTAACTAAAAAGAAACAATAGTACCTATAATATGAAACTTTTAGAGACAGGTGACACGAAGTGTATGTATGAACAAAGCATCCCCTTCATAGTTAAAATTTGCTAGAAGATGTAATTTAACGAGACATAAGTAATATGTAAATATGCATACATATAAAGCGGGCACATATTTGCGCTTTAGCACTATATATATTATAGTTGACCGACGGCCTGTAAATAAGTCTTCGACGTTGCACCGAGTCACCGCCGCTGCTGCACGCCTCCGCCTAGGAAACACTTATTAAACCCTAATATATAACACTTGGTTCTGTACGGGTAATAATAAAATTGTAAATTTCACTGTAGATATGTCCAGACCAAATAAACCACCTATAAACATCGCAAGTCGCGCTAAACATCTTCAAGCGTTTATCTCGCACTCTACTTAATAACAAAAAGTTGAGTCGTTTTTCTTACGCGTTGCTTTAATTGTGCGGTTAGTTATGGTAAAGATACTTGCTGGGCATAGCTATTAGTGAATGGTATTGCAATTCCTCGGATGGAGAGCTACCATCCGTTTGGAATTGGCTTCGAAAATGAAAATCCGAATGGATCATTCGAATTGCTATAATAGGACTCGAATTTCCTAATTGGCTTCGAAAATGAAAATCCGAATGGATCATTCGAATTGCTATAATAGGACTCAAATTTCCTGCTTCCAATGGTTATAAATGGGCAAAGGTTCCTGCTTCTAATGGGTCAAATGTATAAAAATTCCCCATATTTTTTTACATCAAAATCAAATTGTCAGTAATCAATCCTCCAAAAATATGTAAGTCAAAAATACGCTTTATATGCTTCAACGCTCCATATTTGTCTTAAACTATTTGCCTTACTATGATCGAATCTCCTTGTTACAGGATGTGGTTTTGGTAAAGGAAGGAGGCTCTCTAGGATTCAGTATCATTGGTGGTACGGATCATTCCTGTGTGCCATTCGGTGGAAAAGAACCTGGAATATTTATTTCACATGTAAGTATTTTTGTTTGAATAGAGTTGACGACATCTGTTTTCGTATATTTTGGCTCGTGTCAAATGGTGTTATTTTTTTTGAAGAAAGTAAAACCGACTTCAATTTTATTTGTAATCAACTAATCATATAATAGTAGCCCCAAAATGCTCAGTATAGAAATGTACTGTAATTGGCCAGGTGGTACCCGGTGGAGTCGCGGCGCGTTCCGGCAAGTTGCGTATGGGCGACCGGCTGCTCAAAGTGAACGGCAACGAGCTCACGGGCGCCACGCACCGCGACGCCGTGCAGCTGCTGCTGCAGCCCGGGCCCACGCTCACGCTCACCGTGCGCCACGACCCGCTGCCGCTCGGCTTCCAGGTCAGTACTTCATGCTTCGCAACTGTCGCTAAACCGTCTATAACAAACTGTTTGTGGTAGCACAGAGAAGATATATACCAGGACGAATATATAATTTTGAGTGTTCAACTAGATGTTACAATGGCATCATATATTATGAGATAATCGGATTGTCTAACGTTTATTGATAATTAGCTTTTAACAACCACCGCACCACAAAATTAAACGCGTCGTGGTGCGCCATTTAATTCGACAGCGATACTAACGATATTTGTTCTACGTCAGAAACCGAAACAACACGTTATGGTACTGTATATAGAAAGAAAGAAAGAAAAATGTTTATTCGGGACGCTTCAATGTACAAAAATATAGCACTTTTAGACAATACGGTCAGAACAATAGCGTCACCGAAAAGGTTTCTACTCAGCTTGATGTCAAGGTACATTTTGCTTACCTTGACACTGGTCTTCCGTAGAAACCTTTTCAATAAAACGTGACAAGTTGCACAAACACACAAACATGCAATATAAGTATAACCTAACCTAACCGTATGCAAAAAAATAATGTTAGATTTGATATGGATATCGAAGTTTAAAAACAAGTCTCAGAATATTTGGAAATATTTGCTCGAACGTACATTTGAGTAGAAGTCATCAGGGTTTCATTCGTTTACAGAAACGTATCGCATTATTATTATGTACTTAAACCCATTAGAGAAGAAATGCACATGAATATGTATTAATTATGTTTTTAATTTGTATGTACTTACACGCAAGTAAGTCGCGCAATGTTTTGCATGAAAGCGAGTGGTCGGGTTGTGAGTCATTGGATGACCATTCATATATTCGTAATGTGGTTCTTAGTAGACAAATGAGTATTGCTTACCGTAGTATTTGGCAAAATTGCAGTGAACGAAAAAGAAGTATTTGCGTATGGCTTATCATATAAGGTTTATGTATTTGACTACAAAGATTTCGATGCGAACTTTTTTGTAGGTATATATGTACGCAAACTGTCGCTTTTCGTAGTCTTCAAAGATTACCAATGGTCTCTGCCGCATATATAACGCATTCTTTTCCAGCATCTTATCACAGGCCGTCAATATTAGATCGCTGTTTACACACTGCAAACTTCTGCGGCTTGATTTCTCTGGATGCTAAATAACCATGTATGTCAAAAACCGACATTCACATCCAACATTTACAAAAGCGAAGTTTACTTATGACGATGAATCGTACGGGTAAATTGTTTTTTAAGTCTACCTACTTGTTACCATAAAAGCCACAAATCTCTCTGAATTAAGAACCGCGATTATTCTAACGGAATAGCCTAAGTTTTCTGCTATAACTTCCAAATGATTGTTTTTTTCCACACGTGCACTCGACGACCGCGCGGCGTTCGTTCAGACTCTCGTTCAAGTTGAGATTGTACACGCAACTGTAAGTGCCCCCCACCCGGCGATCTCAGACCTATGTGTGTTACTTTATCCGATATGTGTGTCGACATCGTATCCCTCCCCACAGTCACTGTGCTCAGCTAACGTCGTTTTGAATGGTTATAGTATGACGCTTACACTCTACGTAGATGTATCTATTTTCATTATTCAGTATACTACCCGCCCTACTGGCTGATTTTAATCTGAAAAAAAAAAAACAATAGATGTCAAGATTTGGAATTGCTACAAATATACCAAATGTAGCGCGAATGAGAACGCATTGCCTAATCATTCAGTAGATGAACTCCTTGTACAAATAGGAACCCGTTTTATTTATCTTACAGCTTAACTTACGTGAAACACATATTGTTTTATTCTGTGATGTTGTTTTGAATTTCCGGATGGAGTTAGAATGTCTTGTGCTAGAGTATTGTAATGTCAGTGCATGATATGTTGTGTATTTTTGCATGAACAATACGTATTGTATACTGTATTAATAGTTGCCTATTTTTAATGAACTTAAAAATTATGCATATCATCTCCAGGACATAACAAATGACAAATTATAATAGTAACATAGGTCATGTGGGTCTAGCCCAGGTCTTATGGTAAACTCGTTTGACTTGGCACCCGGTAAACCATATCGGTCCAGAGGTGTCAACTGGGCTCTTATTTTCATTCTTGCCGCGGACATCGCCTCAGATGTATTAAATATGCCGACAAGATGAATAAGAATAAGGGAACAAATTATTAACCAATTAAATTGATGTGGCACAGAATTAGACAAACTTCTATTTTTTTTTCTTAAAAAGGGTCAGTTTGTTTCCTCGTTATAAGCAGTTATAAGCACGTTGGTAATTTGTTTGAACTTCATACTGACCGCGCTGACTTTTTTTAACAGCCGGTCCGATTCCCTACTATCTACAGTGGAGAGTGGAATATTTAAACCGGTACATCTAAGGCGATACTCTTAAGCTAGTGATGGTAATAACTTAGAGCCATTAATTATATTATAATTTGAGCAAAATAAGCTAAATATAATTGCGTTTACCGTACAGGACCTTACGATAGTAAAGCAAGAAGGCGAGAAACTTGGTATGCACATAAAGGGTGGGCTGAACGGGCAGCGCGGCAACCCCAACGACCCCAACGACGAGGGCGTGTTCATCTCCAAGATCAACAGCGGCGGCGCGGCCAGGCGGGATGCACGGCTCAAGGTGAGAATTAAATAGCTTTAAGAAGATTATTACATATTACTGTTCAGTGTAACTGCGATAAGACCGCCTGTTGTTTGCCTCTTTTTCATGTGTAATCTATACCAGTTTGTGTTATTTTTGTTGTTTTGAGGTGCAATAAAGAGGTATTGTATTGTATTGTATTGCTGTTTAGTCGACCGAATACTAATCGCGGTAATAAAAGTCAATAATATTATATAACCGAGTAAAATTGAGTGTATTAGTCGTCGCATAACGCTTTCATTTGCCACGTCCAGGTGGGCATGCGCCTGCTGGAAGTGAACGGCGTGTCGCTGCTGGGCGCCACGCACAACGAGGCGGTGAACGCGCTGCGCTCCGCCACCGACGCGCCGCTGCACCTCATCGTGTGCCACGGCTACTCGCGCCCCGACAAGTACCACGTGAGTGCTCTTTCTTAAGTTTGCCACGTCCAGGTGGGCATGCGCCTGCTGGAAGTGAACGGCGTGTCGCTGCTGGGCGCCACGCACAACGAGGCGGTGAACGCGCTGCGCTCCGCCACCGACGCGCCGCTGCACCTCATCGTGTGCCACGGCTACTCGCGCCCCGACAAGTACCACGTGAGTGCTCTTTCTTAAGTTTGCCACGTCCAGGTGGGCATGCGCCTGCTGGAAGTGAACGGCGTGTCGCTGCTGGGCGCCACGCACAACGAGGCGGTGAACGCGCTGCGCTCCGCCACCGACGCGCCGCTGCACCTCATCGTGTGCCACGGCTACTCGCGCCCCGACAAGTACCACGTGAGTGCTCTTTCTTAAGTTTGCCACGTCCAGGTGGGCATGCGCCTGCTGGAAGTGAACGGCGTGTCGCTGCTGGGCGCCACGCACAACGAGGCGGTGAACGCGCTGCGCTCCGCCACCGACGCGCCGCTGCACCTCATCGTGTGCCACGGCTACTCGCGCCCCGACAAGTACCACGTGAGTGCTCTTTCTTAAGTTTGCCACGTCCAGGTGGGCATGCGCCTGCTGGAAGTGAACGGCGTGTCGCTGCTGGGCGCCACGCACAACGAGGCGGTGAACGCGCTGCGCTCCGCCACCGACGCGCCGCTGCACCTCATCGTGTGCCACGGCTACTCGCGCCCCGACAAGTACCACGTGAGTGCTCTTTCTTAAGTTTGCCACGTCCAGGTGGGCATGCGCCTGCTGGAAGTGAACGGCGTGTCGCTGCTGGGCGCCACGCACAACGAGGCGGTGAACGCGCTGCGCTCCGCCACCGACGCGCCGCTGCACCTCATCGTGTGCCACGGCTACTCGCGCCCCGACAAGTACCACGTGAGTGCTCTTTCTTAAGTTTGCCACGTCCAGGTGGGCATGCGCCTGCTGGAAGTGAACGGCGTGTCGCTGCTGGGCGCCACGCACAACGAGGCGGTGAACGCGCTGCGCTCCGCCACCGACGCGCCGCTGCACCTCATCGTGTGCCACGGCTACTCGCGCCCCGACAAGTACCACGTGAGTGCTCTTTCTTGTTTCACTCCGGGACCTATATACCTAAGGGGAGAGTACACTTCCATTTTTAAAGAGAAAACGGTCCTTATGAGGCCAAGACTCTGGGATTTTTATCACACTCGCACATGTTGTCAATGTTAAAAAGATACGAGTACAATGTGGTAGGATTTATAATATCAGTTTACTATCCTCGTGCCGCCCAGTGTACATTACGCTGTACATAAAAGTTTATCAAATGCCGTTTTTAAATGGTCGGTCCAATGGCGACGATTTTTACAGCTGACGCTTGTCAGACAAGTTTTCTACTTCCGTCTTTTTTCAACTATGCCACCTAGTGCGACACAGGAGCATTGTATCTTGATTTATTCAATTAATCCTGTCTTTTTTGTTATGAGAGTGACATAAAAAGTATCCTAAATGTGGCATATGCTCTTATCGTACGAAAACCGTACGTAAAGTGAACTGCTACTTATTGTGCGCTTAGTATGCAGATGTTGTTCATTGCCTATTTGCGATGGTCAAAATGGGGGTATTCAAATCTTTCTTGTAATAAATAACAAATGTCAATCTTCTGATAATGAGTATGACCCATACCCGTACGTAAAGCAGATATGAATGTGTATATGCGCATCTACCCAACCGTTGGATGGTATCAAATATTTTATGTGTAAGCTAAATACTATCATTTTAGTTTACATCCGTTACAAAGATAATTGTTTATATTTTTATTCTCTATACAGACTGGCAGCGAAAGTGGGACGGCGGATACAGGCGGCTCTCTATCTCACTCAACATCAAGCTTAGACCGGGATGATTCGATACACCAACACCAACAGGTATTATTTAACAAACATCTTATTTATTAGGCGGGTCCACACAGTACAATCGGTGCCCTCACATAAGTACCCACGCGCGCTACGCGGTTGCATATGTGGGGTGGTTATCTTATGTGAGGGCACCGACCGTACAAGCCGCTTCGCGACGAAACTGTTGCGAAGCAGCTCAGTCTGTGAGAGTGTAGACTACTGTAGACGCGCCTCCCCCGAGGCAAACTTACGCGTGGTCTGAAGACCGAGCTGCTTCACGCGGCAGTACGGATGACGACTAGGTTGAAAAACTATTATTCTATTTAGTCCATAACATATTTTTTCCTTTTTCAAAATAACCAAAATTGAACACGAAGCTGGTGACGTCACTATTAGGTAAGAATTGTACCTCATTGTGACGTCATGCGAAACTTTAATGCACTGTATTTCCGTCATTTTTCATTTGACGAACAAAAGGAAAAACACGTGTCTGGTCTATTGCCTCTCGAGGCTAATAGTCCTACGTGAAACTGCTTATTCTAAAAAAATAGGCACTTATTGGTTATTTTTGATTTATATCAAATATTTCATGACAAAAAATGATTTGTGATCAGGAACAGCAATTCCAAAAGGAGCTAGTTGAGTTTGAACATGAGAAGCAAGTCGCCGAAATGAGGGAAAAGTCTACTCCAGAAAAGGTAATAAACATTTTTATTTCTCAATTTGTTTTTCTTTGTTTACCTTACAGTAAATTAACAAACTAAGCTTAGGGAATTTAGTAGACTAGTGAATCTATCTTAGGAAAAATATATAATTGAAATGTATTTTAATCATTGATTTTTGAAATGTATTTTAATGTACCTGTAATCTGATACATTTTCAAATAGCCAGATACGAAACTGTTTCACTAAGTCTACTTTCAGTTCCCCAAAGAAAGATCAATATTAGAAATTCCTAGAAATCACTGTAGTGGTTGACTTGCAATAAAATTTTCGTATCACACGTAGGTACTGGATATAGTCCACGCCGTGGAGAGCATGGCGCTAGAGCCGGCGCCGCCCACGTCGCCCGAGCCACAGCACAAGACCACCACCGTCGTCATGTCCAAACACACCCTTCAACCTCAGGTAAAGGCCGCGCTTACACTGTCATCCTACTTTTTGTAGGCTCTGTTTTATCGCTCACAACACTGACAAGAAATAAGTAGTTTAGACTGGTAGACTCAGTATATAAAAAAAGATCATGTTTTATAAAAACAATACCCTTAGCACAAGAATGCACGCGAGTTGTGTCACCGTCGAGAAATACACCTGTCATTATCTAATCTAAACTTCTAATTTTCAATCGCGGGACATCCCGCGCGCCGTCTTGTGCTAACATGGACATCGCTTTAACCATCGAGATATCTGTTCATATATTTTGAATACTCGGTTGAGTAAAGTTGAACGACGCTTATTTAAACTTTCACGATTTTCATACATTATAAATTTACTAAAACGGGCCTTGATCGTATAAAACTTTGAAACCTGCGACGTTTCAAGGGCGACATTTCCCCCGTGGTCCCGGAGAAAGACTGGCTGAGGTTGACATCAACATCATCTGGCCGCGCGGGTTTTACGAACTACCCGCACTTGGTCTCGATTATCAACTTTAACGTTTTGCGCAATAGGGATGTACGAGTAACTCTGTCGACACACTACACTCACGATGTCCGATTTTTTAGCCGGTGATGTTCGCTTACGCTTACATTTAATAAGGACCAGATTCCATGTGTAACGTCGGAGCTTAGTTTTGAAAGTTTTTCACGATTAAGCCCGTTATAGTAAATTTATAAAGTTGAACGAGTCATATAAAACATACTGGACTGTACGCCTAGGATGATTACGTGGAGATTTCCAGTCTTTACTGCTTATCTTGCCAAATTATTTCTGCTACTGATCAATTTCAGTTCTACTTGCTCTCCACTTTAGCCTCTTTAATGCTAAACAATCTTCAATATTTGCTAATAATATGCTATGGAAAGCAATATAGGGTTACAATTTCAAACTATTTTTAAAATGATAATTGTTATGAAATTCAAAGCCTTTGTTGAATATAATTATATGCATGATATTTTTTGAGCCGGCACTTCTGTTAAAGTGTTTTTCTGAGCTTCATAGTATCTAAATTACAGCATGATAGTTATCTGTAGCTTTATATTAACAAAATTTTAAGTCTAATTTGACTTTCAATAATTGGCACGATGAAATCTCCCCTGATTGCAGTATGTACAATAGATAGATAGCATGCACTTTGTATATTTGTAGTATAAACCTATTGCTTGCATGAAAATATACTTGTATAATTTTATAATATGGATAATTTAAACATATTTAATACTTATACGTATCCTAATACCTAATCTTCCAAAATAAATGTTGTTTAGTATATTTGCGAAAAGCCTGGTATTACGTAGATTGATTTATTTAAAGTGGAAAGGTGGCACTTTAATATAACCGCTGTTACTTCCTTTAGACAAACTGTCTGTGTAGGTTCTCTGTTAAATTTACCTTTTAGTACATCGTATTCTAGATCAAATCACGAAATAATGTGCATGTAACTTTCTCTATCCTCAGTGGTACCAAAATCCTGAGACGGTTATTAATAAATAATATATTGAAGAAAAGTAGGAATAGTTTTTTCTTCCAAACCGAACCGATAAAGTGTGTCTGTTGTTGTTTTAAGTTATTGTAGCTTAGCTTGATGTCGTCGTGTGTTAGCTTAATATAACAGTGACAACTGCGACCACGCAAGTTTATTGACAAACAAATGTTACATCCATTGCAGAATGCAAACGCAGAGGAAATGGAGGGAAACACATAGTGCATCATTGTACCTTTCAATACCTTGTAAATAATTATTATCATAAATTATTTGGAACATGTCATACTTAATGCTAAGAGAATGTTACTATATTGATAATATGAAGTTCGATGTGATGTCTGCCCGGGCTTATAGGACCCGCACGCATCCTAAATTTGTGGTTTTATCGTCTCGAGTCCTTATTAAACTTCGTTGATGCCAATTCAGAACTGTGCAGTTAATAATATATGTAGTTATTATGACACACTAGTGATTACAAAATGAGTTATAATCCGCGAACCAATTTATGAATAGCACTGCCGTCAAATGGCAAAACGCTGTAACCCTAAAAACATAGTTTTTGAGAAATACGCATTCAAAAGTTCGAACATTTCGACATTGGAAACACCTATTATTAATAAACTAAAAATAATGAAATTTACACAGTAGATAACTAATATAATAATCTACATAGCAGACAAATAAAATCATGAAAATTTGTCTAGTTTATAAAAAATATTAGCCAAAAAGTGTTCCATCATCATCATTGGCCACAGCATCTTTTCAGATGATAGTTGCAGCGACTAGGGAGGTATTTTGAAGATCTACAGCCAAAAAGTGTTATACAAACAGAAATCCGCAAAAATCAGCTTCTAGCTTCTAAGCAAAATGCTGTAAAATTCTAGTGGCATCGTTTTGCCGCTTTTATTTCTCAGTTGAAGGCTTAGATCAAATTTAGGGTAGTTTCAAAATGAAATTAATAATTAAATTTATAATATTTTTTATAATCAACTACTTCAATATCTTTTATTTCTTTCACTTGCATCGTTTTGGTGTTTTGCACAGTTCAACAATGTACTGATTTGATGAAGCATAGCGCTGCAAATAGTATTTACAGCGTTTTGGTCAACGCAAGGAGGCACCGTGGCTATATTCAGTACAAAATAAAAACATTATAACTGCGGCTACAGCGTTTTGTTACGTTGAGGATGTAGTTACCGCGTTTTGTCATTTTTTTACATCCTTACTGAAGAGAGGTATCAAAATTCTGAAAGCAAAGAACGATAGAAGAGAAGGCAATAGAAGCAATCATTTGGTCCCAAAACACTTAAAACGCTGTAAAAGCGTTTTACCATTTGACGGCAGCGCAGTAGAAGGGAAAAACTTAATAACGTAAAAAACTAAAAAAAACACTGCTTCTTTCTGTCCACGCTCTAGTGTATTTCGTCAAACTATATCTATTTGACACTTTTGTATGCTACCAACTCGTGGTTCAGAATTGGCTGGCTGTTACTGAAACTAATCGAGCGTGTGGCAGTGTACATTTGCAGCTTTGCAAATATAACCTTGTAGTTACTTGTGGAATTATATTTTCGCGCGATATTCACGCTATCTTTAATATATATTTTAAGCAAAGGACTTATGTACGCTGCCACATAACATATATAGCGAATTTAACTTTGTATAATGAATTTACATGTATATAAACTAAATTTAACATTTTTATGGGACTAGAGAGAGTATGTAGAGGAAAGAAAGGCTTTGATAATATGGGTTTCGTAATGATATTGTGAGCTACTAATATAACATCCAATAAATTGTCAAATAAATGCATTACTTGAGGGAATTACGCCGTAGCAGACTTATAAATACACTCGCTTGCATTTTATCCCCGTGAAATGTAACGAACTGTCATATTTTTAGGTACCTATTACTTTTTTGACAGACGCGGTAGTATGTTTTTCTTAAAGATGTTAGACATTTCAATAAGAGCCCGAATTAAGGTTATAATATTCTAAATCGTATCAATATATTTTAATAAACTTGCTCAAGAATCTGTAGAGAACAAATATCAATTGAATTGAATGATTAAAAATGTGTCGTGCTTAACGTTAACAAATTGTCTTGTGACAACTATTTTCTTCCAGAAACCGTCGCTGTAAATGTATATTATTCGTTGCTAGTTCGTATATACATAACTATTTAGCTTACAATATTATTTTTGATTCCATATTTTAAATTATAAATTGAATGTTTTCCTTAACCGTTAGCATGCCTGTATATGATTAATTGTCTGTTATTGACGTGTGTACGTTAAATCCGTTAGTTCTTTGTAAGTCTATTTATCTAAACAACATGTCTGTTTCAGTACAGATGTAGTGCATAATGTTATGCCTTCGTATTTTCACGGAAACGGCCGAACACGGCATGCTATTTCATTCAGTGTCAGTACTAAATGTACCGCGGTTGATTTAAGTAGCATGACAAATACGAGCGATTCCGACAAAATACGAAGGCAAAACATTATGCACTACATCTGTAGCCGCTAGCATAAGGGTGCCGCGACAGTATTTCGCAGTCGAGAAAGATAACTATCATCGCCTGACCCCAACAGTAAAAAAATGGCAGATTTGTTTTCGACCACGTGATACCACCGCAGCACTGTTGTGGTAAGGCTACAGTTGTTCTAAAACTCCCCATGAACTGTATCTAATGTAATCCTGTCCTATGAATGTTGTATAAAACTCCCAACAAGACATTGTAATTCGACGGGCTCCTCTGGACCCAATTATATTCTTCACGTCTAACCAAACGTTTTCTGACTACTTTATAAATGTTAACTGTTGTAAGTATTTACTGTGTAACCGTCTGACCAATTTTGATATCTGTTTATCCATGAATCTTGTAATTTTGCTGTGCCTATTTGAACTCATACATGTAGCAAATCAAATATATACGTAGTTTGGGAGTGGTTGGTTATTTAAATCTGAATTAATATTTGCCATCAAGTATAAACATATCGATTGAATGTTAAATGGGTACTTATAACGTTTAGTTAATTATATATGAAGTGTTTTTTCTTTTGCGGTTTATAGGATGGACATTTAGGGTTATTTTATTTATAAGTTTATAATTTATGACATTTCGGCCAAATTAACTTATAAAACTGCCAATTACTTTACAATAATGTGTATGTACACTTTTGAATATACATTCAACTTAAGAACATAGTTTGTTTTGAAAGTTTATTGTAATTGGCGTTATGTTTAGCGTTGCATTAAATATGTTTCAAAATTACTTATTATGTTTTTCAATCAACAATTTTAGTTAGGCCTGTTTTAATTAAATACATTTATTTTGGAAGATTTTCTGTTCGTTTAGTCTAAGCCACCTTTGAGTTCGGCTCGTTCTTACAGTTTTCTAACGCAGGCTATGTTTTCGTGCAAGTAGCTTCGCTAATTGAGTAACTCGACTGGCCCAAGCATATCAGTGTCTGGTGGCTAGTTCCGCCGCATATAAGTGTATTGGTGCGGTAGGTATAGTACAAAAATGTTGGTTTCGTTAGTCGTCCAGTTTGCAAGCGGCGCCGCCGTCACCCCTAGCAGTGTTCACGCAACAGAAGGTGAAGTCGCCTACGCCTCCGGCCGCGCCCGCGGCCGATGGCACCGCGGTGGACCCCCCTCCGCCGCCGCCCGCGCCCCTGCAGCGGCCGCAGCACACCCCGCCACCACCTCCCGTCAAACAGAAGCCTCAAGTGCCACGTAAACCGCAAATGAAGCGAGTTAGTTTCACAGAACAGCCACACGACGATTCCGAACGACACACGATATATAACAGCGATGCGATCAATTTAACTCGACCCATACTGCATGAGACGGAGCATGTTTCTGGCCCGAATATGCCTGGAACGGTTGACACTAACGATGCATGCACGGGAACACATAGATCTTTTTTAATATCGAAAGAGAAAGAAGTCTCCAAGCCGCTCCCGAACGTAAGTCCCGAACCTCCCGGAGACGTCATCATCCCTCCTCCGCCTTTGTTCGATACGAACGTAAGTGATAATGTCATAGTTAGCCAAGACGAGTACGAGTCGACTCTGCCGCCCATCACTGTCGTCCCTGACAGAATAGTCCTGCCGGAGACGCACGTAGTTGAAACAACCATACAGTCCACGGACTCTACCAATTCACCCGAATCCGAAATCCCTCCTCCCGTAAATTATAGCGCTCACCCCGTGTTGGCATCTCAACCCATTTTGATAAACCCTCCGTCTCGAGTAGCTATAATTTCAGAAGTGCCTTCACAACAAGTCTTCCGAACGCCAAAGTTTTCCTCAGTTAGCAGTGATGAATATTATAATGAATTATCTGTAAGTCCTGGTAAAGAACCCGACCCACCCGAATTGCTACATGTGCAATATAAAATACTGCCTACTGTTTCTCACGTACCTCATTCACCATGCAATTTGCATCCTGACGAAACCTATTCAGATGACGTACCTGACCATATTCCAACACATTATTCGCTAAGAGATCTTCGAACTAAAAGTCTCTCCCCAAAAATGGTACATTCTTCAACCTACCCACCTATCAATCCGTATCCATCTCTGACGACGGTGGCGGGCACTTACAACCCCTATACTTGCACTCATCAAATGTGCTTTTCCAACCAAAATAGGCTCTCTAGTCACGAGCCACAAGTCTCACCGTCATTTGTTAGTAATTTAGGAAACGACATAAATGCGAACGTTACTCAACCAGTTCCAATCATTTCAAATGAAGTGCCTAAGAGTGTTCAGTCGGAGAGAAGAGTCCGTTTCGGCGAAGTGATGACTGCTCCTGAGCCCGACACGTTGTCGTACAGTTCGGAAAACTTGAGGGCAGGGAGCTCCTCGCCCGGCCCCGACCCGAAACCCGCATGGAGCAGCAAAATCAAAGCCTTCGCCATCGGCGAGGTAATCACTACTGTTCGCCATCATACCCATACCACATGGCTTCTTTTGATTGTGTTCGTCGACAACCCAACTACCCCACCCACTTGATCAAACATTGTCATCTACACTCATCATCCCCACGTACCTACTACCCAATTTATGTTACTTACTCGATCGATACTCTTATTAACTTGCAATTAACTTATTTTTTGCATGTTATATTTTATTTACCTTTCATCTAGTTATGATTATATATTTTATTAACATTATTGCCTTGGTTTTAACAACAGTTTACTGACTGCATGTATTATAACAGCCTGGAAAAGGGATTGCAATGGCTTGTACATATCATGAGCTTATTATACTCACTGACTGCATTCACTTTTTATCCAACGTTCTTAAACGCTGCCGTGCTGATCGTTGATTATCTATTTGCAGGCTTCCCCTCCTCATTCTGGTAATTTTGTGAAGGCTTCTGTCAGTGACAAGAAGAAGTTCTTTGAGAGCGCTATGGAAGAAAGTCACAAAGCATCGCCTAAACCAGGTAACTACCGTAGATCAATATTATTTAAGATGATGAGTTTTGTAATGTAACATCTTTTTATTAATTGTAACTTTGTTATAAACAGACAAAGTTTTCACATTTCTATCGGCGGATGAGGTGGAGAAATTGAAGCAAGAAGAGGAAAGGAAGATGGCGTCGCTGTCGCGAGCCGAACTCCGCTCGTGGTCCCCCGGGGAGGACCGTCACAGCGGATACAGCTCGCACTCCGACGACGAGCCGTGTGAGAACGGACACAGGTAAATACTAGCCATATTGTGAGCCTATCGTCAGTAATAACGTCATGACGGCTAGAATGTCGGGAGCGGATACAGTACGTACTTGAGTATGAGCCTTATAAGACCTGGCGGAGGTAAATATTAGTCATGTTGTAAGCCTGCAGTTCAAGTCAGGTCAAGAGCGGTACAGCGAATGTAGCTCGCTTTCGACGACCAGCCGTGCGTTATCGGATGGAGTCGTTACACGAATAATTAGTGAATCCGTATAATACCTATGTTTCCTAGATTTTGTTAGCACAGACTGTGAAAGTGTGTAAACGTCATAATTTCATAGAAGTTTGACGTTTAAAATAACACTTTACTAAAGTCACTTGCTGGTCATTTGCTTGGATGAGATAACGTGATTTGACTCTGGCGTGCGAGTAAGATGGACGCCTTGTAATGGTATTTCACTAAATATTAATTCTAAACTATATATAGGTATACATTTTCTCCTCCAATGTTAAAGTAATAATATCATAAGTAAACTGGAGGATATAATTGAATACATGCTTTTCAGAAAAAAAATAAGGCCGACTCGGGTCTATAACGCTTTGCCGCGACAGAAGCGGTGAGTGGTAATGGTACCTCATATAGTGATGTTGCCCTCTTCGCTCCTACGTAATGTGTCAACCTCTCGCAGCTAACTACAATCCCTAAAATACACCAGTTTAGAAAACATTCTACCCGTGAATCAATTAGTTTGTGTTCTATGTAGACCCCATAAAATGAGTCGTTAAAATTTATCTACTCTTTATGTTTTTTTCTGTGATCATTAGTGTCATTGCAACCGAATATTATATGGTATAGTGTCTTTGAAACGACAAGCGGTATTCTTTTTTCAAACCATAGTTTTAGAAATCACATTGCACATACTTATAAAAAAATCTAGAAAGTACATGTAGGACCGCGCATAATGGACGGTTCTGTAACTTCATTCGATAAGAAAATGATGCATGCAAAAGGGCGTATCTTGATATTTTCCCTTTTTCCTATTTCGGCTAAGGAACCCTAAAACTGACTTAAAGGTAGCCCTTAGTGCAAAACTGCGCATCCATCCCGGGAACCGGGTGGAAAGATATTGACGATATTTGGAACTAACCGAAGAGCTCCATTTGAAAAGGAAGAGCCGCTTTGATCCAGTTCCTCATCCTGAATATTGTTGTGCAGTATATCGACAGGCGGTGTCAGTCCGTCCGCGAAATCGCGAAGACGCGCGGGTGGCGCGGACGGCCAGGACGCCGCCGCACGCGCGGCCAAACGCGCCGCGTGGCGAGCAGCCAGGCTACGCTCGCTAGAGCAGGTAATATTTGTATCTATATCCTATATTATTATTATACGAGTACTAATTGAATAATTATAATGTGAGACAAACATAGGTACAGATGAATCTAGGCACGGCAGTGTGTCTTGCCAAGTTCAAAGAAAAAAACCTTTTATCCCAGTATAGCTGTAGGTCACATTTTTGGGCTGAATACTCTGCCGAATAATCTTGCAGTGCCGACCAAAAATCAACGTCCTGTTATTAATTTACAAGTAATCAATTTTTAAAAATTTGCCAAATTTTTATACTAACTCTCATAAAACGACCCTAATTCCAGGGTGCTTCCCAATGGACATGATAGATGCCTGATGTTTAATGACAGCGAATGGATTAACTGACGAAATGATGAGAACCAAACTTGCTACTCCTTAGATACCACTACTTTTCGAGCCTCAAAGAACTTTGCCTATTTTTATAAGTATGATTTTGGTAGGCAAATTTAATTGAATCATGTATCCTTTGTAAGGGAAAATTTGCCTTGCGTTATATTAATATATTTAACTGATATTTATCTTTGCAGGAAGCGATTGAATCACAAAAAGTAATCAAAAGCATGGTCGGTCCAGCTACTGAGATCATAGGAGAGGTTCCTTCGAGAGATAAGTCTCCGCCCGAGGTAATTATAAAAAAAAAAAATCATTTAACATTTATTTCTAGTGACTGTTGTCCCTTAACATTAACACACAGTTAAGATCCTAAATAAAAATTACTTAAGTAACTTAAATATCTGACACTCTCTACTTCAAAAAGTTGTTTGGGTATTTTTGTCATGAACGGGATCCCATATTTTTGATCTGAACTGTGCCATTAAAACCAATAATTTCCTGCTGGAAAGAACAATGAAGAAGTATTTAAACAACAAGTTGTTATCAAGATAGCAATTTTCTGTTTTATTAATTATTAACACGTTCACTGTCCGTGCCCCGTGTGTGGGGCACGGCTCGCCTCTTTTAGCAAACCGTAAGGTTCACATGTCAAATCGAGACAGTGAACTTGTTAAATATGTTAACATATTGTTCTTTCCACATTTAATCTCGAATGTGTTGTAATGTAATCCAAATAATTGTTTGTCCGTAACCTTTAATAGAAGAATGCATATCGATTGAATGAATATCCATCCATACTTCTCCAAATGATAGCCATCAAAAACATTCAGTCATTAGCACTATACAATTTTAAACTTGTTTACACACATTCACCTTTTCAAGAAATTCAATACAACTGCTACTAGCAATGGTAATCCATATGTGCCTATTAACTTGATTTAAGTAACATTTTGTAATCGTATTTTATGTGGGTTGGATATGTCGCTACGCTGGCAATGTTGTCCGTTCTTCTGGGATGTGTATGTCACAATTGGCTTTACAAATTATAGAAATGGCCCCTGCCACGTATCGCGTTACGTACAAAACCGGGGCAGATACTTGCCGTGAAGGAGAAGGAAAAACTGTTAGACGAGCGCATTACCTTTCGCTCGGAGGAATTTGTGTGCCCAGCCACCGGCGAGACTAAAGTGCGAACCGTCGAGTACATTGAGAAAGTCATTGAGAAAGAGGTACGGTGTCGTCGCGAACTGTACATTCCGCTACACTAAGTATACAAGACGCTGTACACAAGCAACGCCGTATTTTGCGTGTATTGTTTTTTTTTATTATATCTGTTTTGTATATTTTAAAATGCTTAGCTTTCAACGTGCAATTATAAGAGAAATGACGCGACGTGACGCTCGACTTTTGACTTTACAATACTTAATACTGATACAAATGACCGATGTAATGGACTGACAAGACAATCGTGTAAAAACACCTGATAATTGTAAATGTTATGGGGCGGTCTATGTAAATTAAACGCACACTTCGCACTCGTGAAACACCGTAACTTGGGCCTAGAGATACGTAGATAGACACTATAACAGAACTCACAATAGACGTTAATTTGATGTGGTTATAATTAAAACGGGCTTTATCAATATATCCTTGGCTTTAAGTGTAAAGCTGCTGTTACTTTTATTTACATTTTTCTACACTAAAAACACAAACCCATTTATTTATTGGCTTAGTTTTCATATTTATTCCTCAATTTCATATTAGCATGATTACTTAAGCCAACGATATACATTATATACGTAATAATATAATAAACACTTATTTGTGATTTGTCTTAAGCGTATGATGTTTATATTGAAATATATATTTGTTTATTTAAATTCATGTTTAGTGTTCATATAACGTGAGTCTTTGTAATATCATACTTTTACTATTATCACAATATATTTTAGTCACACATTGTGCCTAATAACTTTCTGCATAGTCAGCAGCAGAAATAGCAAGTAACAGCTGGTTCAAATCATTTTCAACTTTTCCTACTATTCCTTCGTTTGGCGAATATTGTATTCTTGTCTGTATGTACATGAAAGACTCGTGCTGTATGAAATATATTTTACATGTTTTCCACTTGTCCTGCATGATACTTCAGCATGGCATGTTAACATATTGATGATGTATGTTTTACCAGGCGATACCTGGATTCTAGTCACGGAATCTTCACCCCGATCAATGGTTTGTTGTGTTCTATACGATTTTAGTTTAGTTTGCTATAGTTGCTTGGGAATACTGGTTAAGGAACTTATTGTTTTTAATCTAGACAACATCCCGTTGTATTCTATAGATCCATTGATTAGAGCACATATTAACAGTTAATTAGGTTTGAGTAAACACTTAGTCTATATTAGAAACAATTGCACCTGGTGCATTACTGACATTAAAATCAATTGCATGTCGTTTTTTGTTGTTTGATGTGTTTAGTTTATAATACGGTTAGGTATACATTTTTTCATTATAACTGCTGTCATCAATTAATGTTCCAACTGAACTAAATTAAATTGCCATTATTTATTTATTATCGTTCTTAACATGTAAGTAATTAAATAATTTTCTTTAAGCAATTCCTTACTTGATTTTATAATAATGTTTTTAAATAAATAGCTATAGTTATCATTTGTACTAACTTAATGGTTCGTAATGTTCCTAATATGTATAGAATTTCATAACATTCGAACTAAGTACTCGTAGCGATCCCATCGTAGCAGCTAATAGTAACATCAGTAATTTTCACCCAGTACCTACTTCAGTCGAATAAAGCGATATCCTTCGCAGGT
This sequence comes from Lathronympha strigana, assembly GCA_949128165.1. Taxonomy (NCBI): domain Eukaryota; kingdom Metazoa; phylum Arthropoda; class Insecta; order Lepidoptera; family Tortricidae; genus Lathronympha; species Lathronympha strigana. The sequence continues at coordinate 22,490,219 of OX421903.1, read as the reverse complement.
GGAGACCACGCAGGAGAAGATAATATCGTTAGAATTGACGACTAGTCCCAGCAGCGAGACGGCGCCGAGCGACGTGGGCGCGGACATGAACCTGGGCGAGGCCGAGCCGGACGGCGACAGCTCGCTGCAGCCCGACATCGTGCAGGTCGTCAACCCGCTGCTCGACGGCGGCGCCGGCCGCGTCACCGCCATCCCCGTCGGGCCCGCGCACCGCCTCACCGCCTACACCGAGACCGACCAGTAGGCCGCCCACCCCGTCTCCCAGGCCACAACCGGCCATCATACGGCCGCAAGCCGAACATAAGGCGAACCGCTAACAATTTATTTTTATTTTACGAGACTCGACTCCCGGTCGACCGGCCGGTGTAGATTTCTTCAAACGAACGAACGGATTATGATTACTATGACGCGCGAGTTTCCATCCTAGCTTTGTATTGTTACTGTGATAATAAGTTAAATATTCCACCGACTTCTTATATAGAGGGGCTCCTTGAAGAAATCGACCGGCGTCGTTTATTCGGATCACAATTTTTATTTTTTTATTTTATTTTTGCGACGGAGATTGCTAGACGTATAGTTTATGGTAGGTATCACCTATTTTGATATAGTATATACTTTAAATACTTTATGTATTTAATATTAAATAATTTTCATTCCGTGCAAGTTTTTAATGTTTGACTTCTTATATTATAAATAAACGCTAATAGGTATTTATTTTTTATGTTGAACTGTACCTGTTAAGTGGTATATGTGGGATACTAAGTTGGATTAGTTTGAGCGACGTAACCCAGCTCAAATCACGCCATTAGGCAACGTGGCAAACACACCTAAGGACCCGTATTAAACTCAATATTAGTCTGATTCTAAATGTTTGTATATTGATGCGATACCAATCAATATTTACGGGGCGCTTGCAAATATTGAAAGTGTGATACGGGCCAATATATCATCGCATCGCGCCACAGAATAACTTCCAACAACTCTTCTTATACCTATTCAATATTTAAAATTTTATTTGTGCAGTGTTATTAATTCAGTATTTGTGTTTAGCGTTGATGTAGTATTTTTATTATAAGTCTAAGGATTTTAGTTCGTATCTATGTGGTGCCGTTATTTCTCAAAAGGTATTAATGTTGTAATGTTACAATGAATTTGTGATTTGAATTTATTGCATTTTGTTTCGTGTCAATTATAAGCTCTGCCAATGTAGAAGGGTAGGTCAATGTAATTTCCAAGTCGGTATCGTATTTTACTTGATATTTGATAACTTTTACAGGGGTTGTAAGTCCATTGTCAGGCCCCTGGCAAACTATTATAAATCTTTGGATTGACGTTTACTGGAAATGTACTTTCATCCGTTTGGATAGTGCGTATCCATTTTTAAAATTTATCTGTATGTTATATCATTAATCTCAAGTTGTATATTCCGCAAACAACTGTATGAACTATAATATTATTGAGTATTTAATGGGAGATGTATTCGATAGACTTGGATGTTTGAATGAAATGTTTCTATGTGTGCCCTTTATACCTTTTTAAGGTTCTTTAGTGGTAAATGAATTGTAAACTAATGAAAATATTGTATGTTTGTCCCAATTAAATGGTTTAATATATATTTTAATAAAACATTGCTGTGTATCATTTGAAATACTTTTAATAGATATACATTTTAATTATGTTTAACCTTTTTGCCGCCACATCAAAAAAGGTAGTACTGTGCCACCATCGCTAAGCAACAAATGGACATAGGTAACCTCATACTTGAGATGTAGTCGTGACGTGTGGGGCACGTAATGTACTGACTTTATATCAAGTCAATGGCGGCGAAATGGTTAAATAGGGACATAGTACTCAACAATTGGGATGACGACTAGGTTGAAAAACTTTCACTTTACTTATGCTGTCAATTAGACTATCGAACATTATTACACACGTATTTTTTTCCTTTTTCAAGTTAGCTAAAATTGACAAAGATAAAAAGGATCAAAGTTCCGGGGGCTTGTGACGTCACAACAAGGTAAAAAACTTGCATTGCAATGTGTGTGTTTGTTATGGTCAAATCTTGCAAGCTGAATTTAAGTAACTTTCCGTTATTCGAATAAGCTGAAACTTTACATGACAATAAAATAATAATACAATAGCCAAGGTACAGTCGCCATCAGATATATCGGAGCGGCCAAGGCGGTCATAATTATCTGAGCACGAGGCGTGCGTGAGGCGTTGTTCAGATATTTTTGAGCATTTTGGCTGCTCCCATATATCTGATGGCGACTGTATCAAAGTACAGTCAGCGATAAAAGCTAGTATCAAAAATGAAATTTTCGACAAAAAACTTATTTTATTTGACGAAGAAAAAATACGTGTACAATATTCATTTAACAATGTAAATAAACTGACTAAATATACTTCTTAAGTCGTCTAGCCTATCATTTTAACAAAAATACATCAATATCTTAAAAAGCACTTTATTTCTTCGGAGCGATGATACCCTCCAGTTGTGCCTGTAAAATAAAGTCATTCATTAAATCTTGTGTGCTTGGTAGATTTCTTGTGCCCTAGATTTCTTATAATATAGGCAAAAGTTGACGTAAAACAATAGCTCTGCTCTTCCCTGGTCGTTCACACTGTTCCGTCCTATTTATGCTTGGTCCTATGCTCTGTCGCGTAAACAAGCCTTGAGCTGGTGATTGTTCTTCTTGCAAGCTAGAAGTTCCTTCTAATGTAGCTAATCGTCTGTAGCTCGAAACGACTTTCTTTATTCCTAGCGTTTTCCCGTCTAATGTCACGGCTTTGGGTGCCTGGGGTCCGCTTTGGCAACTAATCCCAAGATTTGGCTAAACCGCTAGATTTACGAAAGCGACTGCCATCTGACCTTGCAATCCAGAGGGCCCACTAACTAGACCTTATTAGGATTAGTACGGTTTCCTCAGAAAGTTTTCCTTAACCGAAAATCGATTAGTAAATATCAAATAATGTTTCGTGCGTAAGTACCGTATAAGTTCCGAAAACTCATTGGTAAGAGCCGGCAGGATTTGAACCCGCGACCTTCAGATTGTAAAATCACACGCCTTCCCGGTAGGCCACCAACGCTGTAGCTCGAAGCTCTGCTCCTTAAACTGTTCAGTCTTTTGCTGGCATTCATCTAGGTAGTTGTCTTAAACGGCGTCAATAAACGTCTTCAGCTGGGCATTAGTCTCCTTCAAACCAGGAGTTCCTCCTGATGTAAATTCGCAATCATAGCTCGGAGCTCTGCCCCTTAAATTGTTTAGTCTTCTGTTCGCATTTAATAAAAACGGCGTAAACAAACCTTTAGCGAGGCATTGGTCTACTTTAAGCCAGGAGTTCCTCCTGATGTAGATTCTCCTCAGTAGCTCGAAGCTCTTCCCTGAACCCTCAAACTGTTCCGTCTTGTACTTCTTACTGGCGCTTAACTAGTTTCCTTACATGTCGTAAACAAACCTTGAGCTGGCCATTAGTCTCTTTCTAAGTTAGGAGTTCCTCCTAGCGTCGCTTCTCCTTGATAGGTCGAAGCTCATCTATTTCTTGCTGGCATTTTAACTGGTTGCCTTAAGCAGCGTAAACAAACCTTGAGCTGGGCGTTCGTCTTCTTCAAAGCCAGGAGTTCCTCTTGATGTCGCTTCTCCTCAGCAGCCCGAAGTTCAGCTGCGCGACGTTCAAGCTGTTCTGTCTTCTGCTTCAGTTCTGCACCAGTTTTTTCTAGAGCTGAACGCTCCGCTTCCAGCTTTGCCACTTGTTCCATCAGGTCGGATTTACCTTGCTCTGACTGTGCAAATTGGTATTTTAATGACCTATCATTGCAATGGTAAACTCGATCACTAGCTGAACGCAATTACTTAACTGGTTTGGGAATATTTCAAGAACTGATGTAGTTGGAGGAGTTTTATATGTAAACAGTGGCTGGTTTCACTTAAAACCCTGGAGGTGGAATGAGGGCTTCAAAAAGTCAAATTGGCTTAAAAATACTTGATCAGTTTCCTCAATTTATTTTCCGATTTTTGCGGGGAGGGAATGGCTATTCGTACGTTACGTAGTAGTAATAAACATGTCAGATACTTAGACTTCAGGCCATACAAAACCATGTACAATCGTGCCAGGTTGTTTGGCAGACAGCAAAATTGTATTGAAAGCCTACTCTTATTGTCTATGCTCTAAGATATTTGTATACCTTACCTGGAGAGCTTTCCTCATGCCGAAAGCGATTGAGCTACAGTATAAAGTCTGATATGCTTCCATCGTGATCCTTGCTTCATCGCGAACTCTCAGAAGGAGCAGTCCTCTTTCACCGCAGTTTATCGTCACCTAAAAGTATTAGTAACAATAGTAGGTACATACTCGTACAATACAATTTGGTGCCTCTATAATATACCTATGTAAAGACATATGGAAACCTATCTAAATTAGCGACTAGTATATCTACTAGTCGCCTAGTAGCCTATTTATTCAAAATGCTGTATAAAGGCAGTTAGCGTAGGTACATACCTAAACGCATCAAATACCAGTAAGTATACTTCTTACCTAAAACCATAGTAAAATTTTAAGTACCTACCTACCTACTTGTTTTCAATGGTTAAAATCAGATCGGCACTAATGTACGTGTTGGATAGGTACACGTTTTGAGCAGTAGGTACTTCCTACGATTCCATACTTACTAGGTATATTAGTGCTCACCTAATTCCTATGGGTTCTTCAAGACGACTATATTGTACAGATCGATTCACGATAGCTAGCGTAAAAAATGTATGAACCTGACATTAATCTCATAAACATTCCGCGCCAGCTTTCGTGAATCGATCTTACAAAGAGCAAGGACGTTGGCTTAGCAACTTTAGACTGCCTACATACCCAGCGAAGTAGAAAACCTTAAAAGCTAAATGAGTCGAGGATACCGATCGTACCTGCCGTATGAGTTCGTCGAAGCATTGCGTGTACAGTTGCCGGCGCACCGGACATATGCCAGTTTCCCGTGCCTGCCGCTGCTGCAGACGAGTATCCAGCATCTCTTGCAGGTTGATCACGTCCAGCCGTGTTGCTGGCGTCGAAGAAATCTGACATAATAGCAATAAGTAGGTACTTAATTTTTCTACATCAATAAGTACCTACTGATATCCCATATGCCTCTTATGCGCTCCTAAGGCGCATAAGAGGGATGTGGTGGAGAAATTCAGGGCCAGGGGTGTGGTCAGAGTGATGGGATGGATCCCAGAGTCGCGGGCTCGGGTCTTGATACTCTTGCTTATGCTTTTGTTTACCGTAACCGTAACTCTGTTAACGCATGTTACTCATGGTCTAAAAGCGCGTAAGTAGGTAGGTCTAGGTAGCTACTTACTTCGCTACAGAGATTACCTTCTGAGTCCAGATTTGGCCCTCTTCTTCCCATTCTTTCGGCGGCAGGATGGCGTTCAGTATTTCTTCAGTTTCCCGTTTCGCTTCAGTGGGAATGCATGGCTGTGCAGCTGCAGCAGTCACACCAGCTGACTGTTACAAGGTGTTTTTGTTTTTTACAAAATGTACTGTTGTAGGTAGTTCCACAAATATATGTCTACCCGTTATGGTTCTTAATAAATCAGTTGTCATCTGAGTTCGGTGTTTGATTTACAACATGGTGGCAGCGGTGACAAAATAAATATTTCAGTGGTTCCAAATTGGCTCAAGTGTGTGGCGAAGTTTATAAGTTACGTTGTACAGTGTCGTTGAGATTAAAATGGAACACGCGAGACCGCCTCCCGAGCTCAACACCGACGGGAGCCCCGTCAGCCGGGCTGACGCGTGGCAAACCTGGAAGATGCAATTCAATTTGTTCCTTAAGGCATCTGGGGTGTCAAAGGAAGGTTCCGCGACTCAGGCCAGTTTACTTATCAACCTAATTGGGCCCGAGGGGTTCAACGCATATCAAACATTTGAGTTTACGAAAGAAAGTGATCGCGATGACATTAAAATTTTGCAGGAGAAGTTTGATGGATATTACGGTTTGAAACCAAATATAACTCTGGCAAGATATAAGTTTTTTACTCGCAACCAGGAAGATGGTGAAACTATAAGCCAATACGTAACCGCGCTTAGGTTATTGACAAAAAACTGTGCGTTTTCCTCGTTAGAACAGGATTTGATTCGCGACCGTATTGTCTGCGGCATAAGGAGTACTATCGTGAGAGACCGATTGCTGCGCACAGACGACTTAACACTTGACAAGGCGATCAAGATTTGCGAAGCGGATGAGGTATCGAGTGATGGTTCCCGAAGGCTAGATGCGTTAAGAGTAAGCACGGCTCCGCAGGTAGATACCGTGCAGCTTCGTGGCGGCAGGGCTGGCCGCGGAGCCAGAGGCGGCGGGCGATGGAGACCGAGTCGCGGCAGCTGGGCCGCCCGGCCCGGGGGCAGCGGGGCGTCGCCGGCCCACCAGCACGTCGGCGGCACTGCGCGCGCTCCGTGCCCAGGATGCGGACAGGCTTGTGACCCTGGCAAGTGCCCGGCTAATGGCGTCCAGTGTTTTATGTGTCAAGGTTATGGTCATTTTGCGCGGATGTGCATGAGAAAATCGATTCATAGAAAAGTGTATGAAATTGCGGCTTGTGATAACGAGGTCAATGACTCGGCTCTGGCGGATGAGTGCGAGTCGTTTTTTATACCAGTTATTACTAGTGTGTTGTCGGTGAGTTCGTCATCAGAGGACTGGTATGAGACACTAAGAGGTGAGTGTGGTGAGGAAAGGTTTAAACTTGATAGTGGCGCCGATTTGAACGTAATGTCTTATCAAAAATATTTGCGGTTAGGTTATGACCCCAAGTGTATTGTAAATGATCCGAGTACAAGAATATTCTCTTATGGTCGCAATGTTATTCTTTTTTTTTTTTTTTTTTTTTTTATGCTATAGGGGGCAAACGAGCAAACGAATCACCTGATGGTAAGCGATTAACGTCGTCCATGGACACCCGCAACACCAGAGGTGTCGCAAGTGCGTTGCCGGCCTTTAAGGTGGGAGTACGCTCTTTTCTTGAAGGTTTGAAGGTCGTATCGGTCCGGAAACACCGCTGGCGACAGTTCGTTCCACAGTTTAGCTGTGCGAGGCAGGAAGTTTCGGGAAAAGCGCACAGTTGAGGACTGCCAACCATCTAAATGGTGAGAGTGGAAATATTGTCGCGTAGGGCGATGGCGGAAAGAAGCGGCAGGGATTAATCCGAACAATTCCTCGGAACACTCCCCATAATACATGCGATAGAAAATACAGAGTGAGGCCACATCTCTACGCAGCGCCAAGGGATCAAGCCGATCAGAAATACGTTGGCAGTTGACAATTCGAGCTGCTCTCCGTTGGATGCGGTCTAGAGGAAGAAGCTGGTACTTAGGTGCCCCTGCCCAAAGATGAGAGCAGTATTCCATATGCGGGCGAACCTGCGCCTTATAAAGCTGTAGGCGATGGGCCGGCGTGAAATACTGCCTCGATCTATTGAGCACACCGAGCTTCTTCGAGGCCAATTTGGCCTTACCCTCTAGGTGGCCGCGGAACTGGACTTCACTCGAGATGTCAACGCCAAGGATTCCAATACTGGCTGTGGCAGATAGGGGAGTGCTCTCAAAACGAGGTGACGCGACGAACGGAAGTTTTTTTGCGGTGAACGCGCAAACCTGTGTCTTTGTAGGGTTAAAATGGACCAAATTAAGTCGACCCCAATCTGAGACTTCTTTTAGGGAGGTCTCAATTTCGGACACAAGTTTGTTCCGGCTCTCAATGACGTTTTCCCGGGAAATATTGGCGCGGCCGGTGTAGGAGGCATCACCCGTACTATCATCAGCATAACAATGAATGCCGCTAGTTTGCAACATGTCATTGATATGCAGGAGGAATAGCGTGGGTGATAGCACACAGCCTTGAGGGACACCAGCATTCACAGACATTGAGTCTGAGCATTCACCGTCAACTAGGACCTTAATGCTTCTGTCTGCTAGAAAACTGCTGACCCACTCGCATAATTTCCCGGGGAGCCCATAGCATGGAAGTTTCGAAAGAAGTGCTTTGTGCCAAACGCGATCGAAGGCCTTCGCTACATCCAAACTAACTGCCAGTGCCTCACCTTTACTCTCTATCGCCTGTGCCCAGCAATGTGTCAGGTAAACTAAAAGATCACCAGCCGAACGACCCCTACGGAAACCGTATTGTTGGTCACTCAGCAGCTGGTGATCCTCTAGGTACCAGAGGAGCTGACGATTGATGATGGACTCCATAATCTTAGAGAAAAGGGAGGTTATAGCTATCGGCCTGTAGTCGGATGGATTTGAGCGGTCGCCTTTTTTAGGGATCGGGTGCACCAAAGCTGACTTCCACGAAGTCGGGACTACGCCAGAAGAGTAGGAGAGCCGAAAAAGACGCGTTAAGACCGGCGCCAACTCAGGAGCACACATCTTGAGAACAATTGCAGGGATTCCATCAGGCCCACTGGACTTATGGGTGTCGAGGGAGCGAAGAGCCTTACGCACAAAGCTTTGGCGGAACTGTACATCTGGCATACAGCTCTCGCACCGCGGTATAGTCGGCGGCGCTTGTCCCCCGTCATCCAAAGTCGAGTTGGACGCAAAAAGCTTACCCAGTAGATCGGCTTTGTCTTTTGCGTCGTGGGCCAACGAATCATTTCCCGTGTGCAGAGGTGGAAAAGACGGCGTGCAGAAATTCCCCTGGATAGCTTTGGCAAGAGACCAGAACGCACGAGTTCCCGAGGGGAGACGCTCTAGTTTCTCGCCAATCCTACCAATGTGCAACGACTTTGCTCTGGCAATGGCTCTTTTGAAGGACCTGGAGGCAAAGTTAAACTCCTTTTTTAAAGCGCTGGTCTTTACATCCTGTACCGCCGCTGCATTTACCCAGGCTTGGTAGCACTCCAGCTTTCGGCGAGACGCCTTTTTGCAGGAGCGATCAAACCAAGGCTGGGTTTTGCCACCAACAGGTACCGCAGAGGATGGAACGAAAAGTTCCATTCCCTGAAGCACCACGTCAGCAACAGAGTCAGCAGCGATATCAGGATCATCCGGCGTGAAGCAAACCTGCCCCCACGGGTAAGACGCAAAGAACACCCGCATCCCGTCCCAGTCTGCTGACTTATAGTGCCACACACGGCGGCTACAAGCAACTCGCCGACGCGGCGGGCACGTGAGAGGCACTGTACTCCGGATGAGGCAATGATCCGAGGAACCGAGAGGGGCTGCAACGGATACATCATAGCCAACCGGGTGAGAAGTCAGCAGAAGGTCCAACAGGGAAGGTTCCTGGCTCTCCACATCTGGGATTCGCGTAGGCGCAGTAACCAGTTGTGTCAAGCCGTAGGTCAGAGCAAAGTCGTGAACAGATCTCCCCGCATGATCAGTCTTGCTGGAGCCCAGCCATTCGGCATTATGGGCGTTAAAATCGCCAAGAACGATGATCTCAGCGGATGGGATCTGCTGCTGCACTGAATCCACAGCCGTTTGAATCTGCTCCAAGAGTCGGTCAGTTTCGGCATCACCGCTATGGGACCTATAGAGGCACGAATAGACGCGAGGATGATCATCACAATCAACACGTAGCCATAAGGTGGAAAGGTCCCTACCTTCAAGATTGCTGAGGCGACGAGAACTGATATCGCCTCTAACGTACACACACACTCCAGCCCTAGGCAGAAAGGAATGCTCTAGTTCGTACCCAGGGTAGGAGAGGTATTTTGTGTCCGCTGGAGACGATATCTGCGTCTCTGTCAGAAAAAGCAAGGCCGGCTTAGCTGTCTCGAGGTGATGATGGACAGCATTAAGATTAGAATGCAAACCCCTGATGTTGCAGAAATCCACAGCGAGCGTGGCAGGGGCTGCCGTAGCCGTCTTGCTCTTGCCTCGGGAGGATGGCGGATGGCGGAGCGCGGATTTGCCCCCCCCAGAGTACGAAACGGGGCGCTCTCGGCGTCCACGCTCAGGCACGACAGTACCTGAGCATGGAAGCCCAGAAAGGGATTCTCCAGCGCTAGAGCAGCTGGTACCCTCCTGGGGTAGCTTATTAATCTGCGCTGTCATCGTCATTAAGGGGGAGGTTGGGGGGATTGGAGCTCTGGAAACCTTACTCACCGTGAGGAACACAACACCACATACCTACAAAGTAAGTAGTGATGTTATTATGGCTTCGGTATTCTGTAAGGTGGAGGTACTTCCCCAGTCAGGCTGCTCCAGATTCAAGCGAGATGACGTTTCGCTGTGCCCTACCTCACTTGTTGGACGTAGTTTAAGGACATACCCGGGTCCAAAAATATTCCGATTAAAGGCGTTTCTTTTATAAATTGGTATTATAAAAACCGTGTGTACAAATTAAAATTCGCAATAGCTGAGAATAAGGACTCTGAAAGCGTACTGGGGCGTGACAGTTGTATTGAGTTAGGATTAATAAAGCGCGTCCATTCTGTCAAATTGTCCGACTATAGTGATTTATTTCAAGGGCTAGGATGTCTTCCTGGCCAGTATCATATAGTGGTAGATGAGTCAGTTCAGCCGGTTATTAGCGCGACACGGAAAGTACCGATAGGTTTACATGATAAGTTGCGACAAGAGCTAGACAGAATGGTGCAGTTAGGAGTCATACGTAAAGTGAGTCACCCTACGCGATGGGTAAACGCGTTAGTTATTGTCGCCAAGAAAAATGGGTCTCTTCGTATCTGCCTTGACCCCCGACCGCTCAACTGTGCCGTGCAGCGCGCTCACTACCAACTGCCAACTATAAACGAAATAGCAGCTAAACTTCACGGAGCTAAATATTTTTCGGTTTTGGATGCTAATTCAGGGTTTTGGGCTACGCAACTGGATGAACAGAGTGCGGACTTATGTACATTTGGCACGCCATTTGGCAGATATCAGTATCTTCGCCTCCCATATGGAATAAACTGTGCTTCGGAAGTATTCCATGCTAAGATAAAGCAGTTATTAGAAAATTTAGATGGAGTAGACTCATTTATTGACGATATTATTTGTTGGGGCCGCACAAAAGATGAACATGACGAAAGGTTAAATAATCTATTAAAAAGGGCAAGAGAAATAAATTTGAAGTTCAATAAAGATAAATGTAAGTTATGTGTAGAGGAAGTAACATATCTGGGGCACGTGTTTAATAAGAACGGTATGAAACCAGATCCCGAAAAGATTAGGGCCATAAAAGACATGCCTGCGCCTTGTGATAAAAAATCACTACAGCGGTTTTTGGGTGCAATTAATTTTTTAGCCAAATTTATCCCCAATTATTCGGAGCATACTTTTTCACTTACAAGACTTCTTAAACAAGAAACTGCGTGGTGCTGGGATTCCGTACACGAGGCAGCGTTTGCAGAATTAAAAGAGTTAGTGTGCAATGCGCCCGTGTTGACACTGTTCGATGCGTCGCAGCCCGTGGTGGTGTCGGTGGACGCGAGCGCGGTGGCGCTGGGCGCAGCGCTGCTGCAGGGCGGGCGGCCCGTCGAGTATGCATCGCGCACGCTCACCGACACTCAAACGAGGTATGCGCAGATAGAAAAAGAGATGCTCGCGATTGTGTTTGCGTGTGAGAAGTACCATCAGTACATTTATGGTCAAAAGAGTGTACTTGTGGAAACTGACCATAAACCGTTAGAGAGTATATTCAAGAAAGCATTAGACACTATCCCAGTACGCTTACAGAGAATGTTGCTACGTTTACAAGGCTATGACCTAAAAGTTAGCTATAAACCTGGTAAATATATGTACGTACCAGACACTTTATCGCGCGCGCCTCTTCCAGATTTATATGACGATTCAATAAGTAAATATGTTGTGTACCAAGTAAATCAATTGCTACATAATATACAGATGTCACAATCGAAACTGAACCTTATAAGAGAGGAAACTAAAAAAGATGAGGTCTTATGCCAGTTAAAACAATATATACACAATGGTTGGCCTCAGCACAAACGAGCTGTTATAGAAAATGTAAGATGCTATTGGTCATATAAAGATGAGTTACAAATTATAGAGGAGGTAATTTTTAAAAATCAACTTGTTCTCATCCCTATCACGTTACGAGAACAAATGCTCAAAATTATTCATGATGGTCATCAGGGCATTGACCGCTGCAAGAGCCGCGCGCGAGAAGTGTTGTTCTGGCCGGGCATCTCGCGCGACATTGAGATGTATGTGCGGCGCTGCGAGGCCTGCCAGGAATGCCAGAATGCTCCCGCTAGGGAACCAATGTTGCCTATACCCATTCCTGAATTGCCGTGGTGTAAAGTAGGTATAGATTTATTTGAGTATAGAAAACAGCATTTTTTAATTATGGTTGATTATTTCTCGGGATATATTGAAGTAGCTCAGTTAAAAAACATGACGTCGTTATCGGTAATTACTGTTATGAAAGAGAACTTTGCTAGATACGGTATTCCACAGACAGTAATTACAGATAATGCTACAAATTTTACAAGTCGGGATTTTAATAGGTTCAAAGGTGAATGGGGATTCGAGCACATAACATCGTCTCCTCACTACTCTCAATCCAATGGAAAGAGTGAAAGAGCTGTCCAAAGCATAAAAAAGATTTTAACTAAATCAATAAATAGTGGTACTGATTTTTATTTAGATTTATTAAGTTATAGAAACACCCCACGCGGAAACATAGGTTCTCCCGCGCTATTGTTAATGGGTCGAAGGCTAAATTGCAGGTTGCCCGTTCATCATAGCTTGTTAGAACCTGTTAGTCAAAACTTACAGCACCATAAAAAAATATTAGAACAACAAAAGGCAAGCAAAACAAACTATGATAAACGTAGTAGACCTCTTTCACAATTAAATGTTGGCGATGACGTAATTATAATGGATCGCACAAGTGTGACAAATAAGATGAGGGGAAAGATCGTAACAGCCTGTAGTACTCCCCGGTCTTACGTAATAAAAAATCGAAGAGGTGTGGAGTACCGTCGTAATCGCCGACATTTAATTAAGTGCGAGCCGGCAGTGGCGGGCGAACAATACGCTCCTCCGCCACCGCCGATGCCGCCGCCGCCGCAGGGTTCGGTACCAATCGATGTGAAGGTAAAGTGTGCGCCTGCGGCATTACCGCCAGCTGTACAGCATGAGCAGACTCCGAACTCGAGTGAAGGCTTGAGTAATATTGACCACCAGGCCGCTCAGCCAAACGAGCCCACTCTTACTCGTAACAGAGCTCGTAAATTAGGCATTGATATAAATGATTTGTTTTGATTTTTTTTTTGAAATGTATACGTATCTAAATATGTTTTTATAGGTACGGCTGTTACCTGTACCTTACGTTTGGATATGTTATGCTTTAGTTAAGTAGGTATACTCAGTTTAATATGCATGCTTATTATTTTTAAGGGAAAGATGTTGTAGGTAGTTCCACAAATATATGTCTACCCGTTATGGTTCTTAATAAATCAGTTGTCATCTGAGTTCGGTGTTTGATTTACAACATGGTGGTGGTGTTTGATTCTTACGAATTATTTTAGGAAATATATTATGTTTGAATGTAACCCCCTAATCCAATTTTCACACAGTTGTATTCGCCTAGTGACAATCTTTCCCCGGGACGTTGCGAGCCAAGCTTAAAATTCGCCACTGAATCTCAGGTAAACTTATATAGAAAACTCTCGTTGCTTATTGTTTTAATTGAAACGGAAATACTTACCTATATAATAAACACTTACGTACTCGTAAGTAACTTAAGTTATGTACCTAAGTATTCTATTCAGGGCAATTGTACATGCATATGTGGCGAGTCCCTAGCAGATAGGTAAGTAGAAAAGGAACAACGCTCTCTAGAGCTCTAAAAATATCTAGCCGGATTTTCTTATGCAGACGTTAGGCAGGCAAGTCAAATTGCACTTACCGCCGTTTCCAACCTTTTGGTTACCAACACTGGATTGTCATATCGAATCAGCGTGTCTTCTGCAGATGCAGAAGCCCTTTCACCCATCGTTAATTATTAATAACAGATTATATTTCGACAATAAGTAATACCAAACCACTGGAGTAACGATCTTTGACGTAAATATTTTGACAGGGATGAAGGAAACCATAGCAACGACTTTTAATTGCATGGGTCTTGGCAACAATTTACAAAATACGTGGAGTGCTGTGTTTGGTGTTTTTTTTTAGTAAAAACGCTCGCTATATAGTCAGCTACAAAGATATGAATACAGCCAAAGTACCACAAATATCTATACAGGACTTTATTACCTGAATATTAAGGTCGTCGATACATATATTTGGCACTTTGGCTGTATTCATATCTTTGTAGTTGACTGTACTATGTCAGAGTTAACAGGCAGGGTTGTGATTTTAGCACCCTCTGTGTACTTATAATATAGATGAGAGTGTTGGTGAGCCTGCGGTCGCCACTCACCACCGCTCCAAAGGTCGCGAGTTCAAATCCTGCCGACTCCCAATGAGCTTTTCGGAACTTATGTACGAAATATCATTTGATATTTACACCAATCGATTTTTGGTGAATACATGGTAAGGAAACCGGACTAATCCCAATAGTGCCTAGTTTAACCTGAGTTGGAAGGTCAGATGTCAGTCGCTTTCGTAAAAACTAGCGCCTACGTCAAATCTTGGAATTAGTTGCCCCAGCCTCTCTGCATGAGCCATGGCATAAGCCGGTAAAACACTAGGAAGAAGGATGTAATTTTTAACCGACTTCCAAAATGGACAACATTCTGTAACGAATAGACATACATCAGACGTTCCCCTCCCTCGCAAAAATCGGGAGACTTTATTTGTATAAAAAATTCCCAGTTTGCCAGTCTGGTTGATTAAATAGTCTAAGGTTTGAATAGTGTAGTTCTTTGCAATGACGGCTTTTGAACCCTATACTTAGCACTTAGCATGCCCCTCGATATTGTAATAATAGAAATGTTTATAGTTTTAATTGCTTTATTCCTTGAGATATTGTTTGTCACCGCATATCAAACTTGCATAAAATTAAATATTTGCTTGCTTTTTTAACATGGACCAGTGCATTTTGATATGCATATGACATCTTACAAACTAAACAATATTAGTAGATTACATACCAAGGCCGTTTAAGTGGGAGATGTCTCGGATCTCATGTAATTGTCGGCCGAGGCGAAGCCGAGGGCACTAACATGTGATCCGAGGCTTTCCCATTTAACGGCCGAGGTTTGTATACTGTTTTTCTGTCCGACGGAGCCGGCAGGCGGCAATTTAGTATTGCGTAAAGTGGCGCTTACCGGCCGGAGGACTGAAAAAAATATTATACACTAACAAGACAAGATCACTATACATTAACCACTAAACAATATAAACTACCAGTAACAGTCTTTCGAACACTGCAGATCCGTGCAACTTAGGTGAACCATAATTAAACTGTTCAATTGTCACAAAGAAATCGAATCATGACTAATACGGTATTAGTTCACAATCGCGCTCGTTTTCATTGTGAGTCACTACTGGAACTCGAGCTGGAGTCCGTGGACATGACCTCGACGTCCTCCTGCGCCGGCGCGTCCTTCCCGCGCGCGTCGATGGCCACGGAGTTGCCGCCGCCCACAGACATGTGCAGGTCGCCTGACGGGTGCCACGTGAACTGGTTGCTGGCAGTCGCTGGAACTGACATCATGTCTATATAAATTTGCGTCACAAACTAAATATGTTTGAGGGAATAATATTGTCTTCTGTTTCCGCGATTGTTGTTCATTGAAATTAAACACTGTAAAACGAATTAATCGCGTTAATTAACACCAAGACCATACGTTTCGAGCCCTTTACAGCACTCGTTTTCACAGGGTTAAGACAATGACTGAGAGAATGCGAAACGTATGGTTCATTGTGTTAATAAACGCGATTAATCCGTTTTAAAGTGTAAAATTTCAATGTTTGAGGGAAATCTTTGCATGCTTGCACGTTGACATGTTAAATCATGTAATAATTGGTGTGACGTGCCAATGACACTGAATAAATGATGCGAAATGAAAATAACTCATTAATATTAATACTGACAACAATAGAATAATTAATTGCATGTACAAAGAACATCAACCCAACACATTTCGTTTTGAGTTCCATCTAAACATATAAAAGTGAGTATTGTGTAGATACTGACGATAACAGACGGCACACTTGTATAAGGTGCGTTCGACTAATATCGGACAACGGATAAGATCGTATGATTCAATTTAGGGCCCACTGCGAGGATTTATTTCAATGATGGCAAGCCGACACTATGCGCCATTTAATGCTGCTCCTACCTACAGCCCGTTCTTGTTGCTTCGACTGACAAGTCGTGAATTATGTGCAATTAAGTAAAAATTTCCCAAAAAAGTATTTTTTTGCTGCGAATCCGGAAATATCCTTCGCCAGTTTTTTGTATATTAATGGTAAATCTTTGCACTTTTTTATCTTTTAACAGACTGTACATTCATATTATTAAATTTGTGACAAATCTGTATAATTGAATTCACGATACGACACCTGTGGACGAAGATCCGGTCTTACGTGAAGTGGTTTAAGATCGGACGCTAATCGTCCGATCTTAAATCCTCAAGAATGCTCAAACTTTTCGCGAGTCACAAACGTTTACAGTCTGTTACTGGTATGCATGCGTTTATGAAAACGATTAATAATATGTAATTAAAACGGAGACGGATTTAAAAAGCGTGTATCTACTTTGTATCCTCTTTTTTAGACCACTTTTTCACTAATTTCAACCTTATCGCCTAGGGGGTCATTGACCCCTTTGAAGGGTCATTGACACTGAAAAAGTTTGAGAACCACAATTTCTTCGACTTTTTTAATATGGTATAAGATCGGACGGAAAAAGTGTAAAAAAATAAAACCGAGTCGGAAATGAAACTCCTGTGTACTGATTAGCCAATTGTGATATATATAAGTAAAAAATAAAAAACGAATGTTTCCCAATATTTAACTTTTTGCTGCTGGCAATAGGAGCTAACTTATAGGCTCGTCCGTTCTTACACCGTCAGGTAAAAAAAACTCGACAATTTTTTTTTTAGTTTCTAAAATTTAAACACTCGGTACACACATACCTGAAGGTCTATAAAAATAACAAATTTTTGTGTTATAGAATATTTCATCATGATCATATCCTTATTTGAATTACGTCCGTATCTTACACACAAGCTGAGAAAAAAAATAGAATCCCACGTCATCTCAACCCACCCAAAATCGTCCGAAACTTTGCCGAACGCACCTTACCATAAAACATAAATGAAATTTACAAAATGTGGGTGAGTCCAATCAGAAATGTTTTTTTTTTTAATATTTACACATAAAGGAGGTAATGAGTGTTAAAAGTTTTAATGACTTCTTTGCAGACAAGGTTGAAAACAAAGGTTAGTCATTTATCAATCTTATATATTTAACTTGAAGTAAACAACAACAACATTAAGTTAACAAAAACAGTATAAAGATCTGTTAAAGCTCCAAACAAAGATACTCTGATTGAATATAAAGTTCTTTGTCCAATATCATAAATGTAAATGTATGTTAATGCCAGTAACATGTTCACCATAATAAATACCTGCCTGCTCACGACAACATATTGACTACCACTATTAAACCGAATCTTAAGCTAGTAGCTTGTGGCTAGTAGTAGATATCGTAAAACAGTAGGAAAAGTAATTAAGAATAATAAATTCTAAGAACACAATACCTTAGTCATAGTGAGTTGGCTTACCTCCTCCTGTAGTTATTCGGTGTAAATCATTGAGAGTCGATGGTGTGTGTCCATTGAGTGGCAAGTCACAGAGGCGACCAAGCATTCCCAACCGCATCTCAAGGTCCGTGGGGTACGGCCGGCGTGGATCCCCAGGCTGCCAGGACAGAGGTGCACTGACTGCATTTGAAGCACTTATCCTGAAATCATTGTTATATTATAAAGTAAGTAACTGTTATTTGGATAAATTCCTTTTTTCAGGCCTGAGTTTATGACAGGAAGAATTCAGAATAAATCTAAGGAACCAAAAATTTTGATACTTTTACTTATTTTCAATGCAACTTTTTTTGTTTATTACTGCCTTGTGTGATAAACACCATAAGTAGTAGTAAATGCATTAAAAACTTAATTGATATTCATATAGTTAACATGTTTACAGTTATGGCACAGCTTTTATACCCTAAAGACTAGCTTAATTATGAGTCAGGTCATAATTGTGTCAAAAAAGAGTTACTTCTTACCAGATCATTTATATTGAAAGGCTTACCTGTGCGCAAATTTGATCAGTTCTTCTGATGGCACAGGCCGTTTCCTAGACTTGACTATGGATGCTAATTTTTGCCGAGCTTGGTATAAAGAAGTAGCTAATATCTGTTCTGCATCTTTTAACTGCCTTTGCAAGTGGTAAATATCTTGATCCTGGAAATTATACATATCATTATTCAGAATAATTTCATAACTCTATGCATAAGAATACCATTATAATAATATTCTAAAATTACCTTATTATCTACTTCAGCCTTGAGTTCATTCATTTTCTGTTGTATTTTAGCTTGTTCATCAGCTAAATCCAATGTATTTTTAAGTTCAAGGTCTTTGGCTAGAAGTAAGTCTGTTAGCTGTGCATGATCGACTGCCGACAACTTCTGAGTTTTTGGTGCTATCGATACTTCTATTATTTCCCTGAAAAAAAAAGAAGAAATATAAAACACAGGAACACAAATAAAAAAGACTGAAGAAATTTCATAAAAAAAGACTCACTTTGCGATTAATTCAATATCATCAATTAAAGCGAGCAATCTATCCTTAGTGCTGAGATGAGATGACATTATGCTAATGGAAAGTGGAGAGCACTTCACTATTAATATAATTTGTACACTTATTTATTTTAAACTCTAGTTTTTGTACCAATTAAGTAACCAAATCACTTCAGTTTAAGTTAACTATAATGTAGCTAGCGAAAAGCCGTCGCGTCGAGTCGCCACAAATGCATTGGTATTGGTCTGTCACTTTGACACATTTGACAGATTGAATGTGTCCAAATCATACACAGATAATTTGACGTTTGTTGTTTTATGATCATTATCTGCATGTTGCTACAGCCAAATGGCTGCATCTGCTTTTTTTATTTACGGTATACCTACGTTTCCATAATATTTTAAATAAAAGCAACAGCAATGATTGCGTGAATATAGGAGCCAAGTGTGTACACACGTTAAATAAATGCTGAGTGCAATTTGGATCTCTTGTTGACAGAACGCTTCTAGCTGTCAGAGACTTTAGTCGAAGCGTTTGGATTCCACCAAACAATAGTCCATACAACTTTTACAGCGATTTGAACCCTTTTTTTTTACGAAAAGCAAACAAAATTGAAATTTGTAGCGTTATAAAACATGACCCACTTGGTACCTCCATGGATCTTTGATTTATTAAATTATTATATTTATAATACCATCCCTAAATTTCGACCGTATCATTCGTGTCCCGCTACTTTTAGTTACCTACGTTTGAAAAAAACCGGCCAACTGCGAATCGAGCTCGCGCACCGAGGATTCCGTACAAAATTTTAGTTGCAACTGCATCTCGAAGTGCCTAGGAATTTGACGTCAGCCCCATGTATCGACAGATTGGATCACTTGTTTTCACCGCATAGATTTAGTAGGTAGGTAGGTATGCGAGTTTGTTTTTCCTTGATATGTTTTTATCACGCATGGTTTTTTTACATTAATAAAAAAAACACTGGTAAAATACAATAAATAATTGTTCTAGAATGCGCAAATCAAGCTCATTCAAATGATATCCCACATGAGACCCAGTAACTAAACTTTTAATTTTTACCCCTCTTTTATCGGGCATTTTTCATTGAAAATAAATTAAAATATATGTTTTTTTTTTATAACAAATGGGCTTACTCTTGGCCACAGACTAGCCGAAAGCAAAGACGTGGCCTACGATGGAGCGAGCTCGCCCAGAAGGTGCCTGTTCACCCTTGATTTGAAGGCTGTCGGGTTATATGTGCACGGAAATATAGACAAAAATAAAAATATATGATAAATCCTCTCTCAATGTCTCTGGGTTAATCTCGTTTATAACTAAGTAGGTATTCCAAATTTCCAATCGGTAGCTATAGTAGATAGTTCTCGATGTGACAGACAGATACGGAAGCCTAAAAAGATCTTCCCGCCGGTTACAAAAAATTCAAATGTTCCTGTTTTATAACTCACAAGTTGTGAGTTATAAAACAGGAACATTTGAAAGCGTTTGTGGGGTTGTGAGTCACAACCCCGTTATATTCACAAACGCTTTCATACTTTAATTATTCTTCTCGTGTCTTGGTGTCTGAGGGATATATGGACGTTCTCCAAACCGGACGATCTTGGGTTCGGTCCAGCCCTCCTCACAATTAAGTACCGCCAAACTAAATACACAGAAATGGATGCTTAATAATTTGGCTATTCACAATCATTCGGCATACTTAGTGTGAATGGTGTGAATTAATAGCTCCAAGTAAACCAGTGTAGTGTAGATGAGTAAGACCTCTCATTACGCGCAGTTCTTACGGATTTTACCGATTTTAACAGACTGCAATTATTATGCGCTCTCAAGTTATCACATTTTAGTAAAATAAGCGTACGTATAATTAGTAATTAATTACCTACATAAGAGTTGCGCTTGAAAGTGGTAGGTAAGTATGCAGGTGATCCATACGAACAAAGTTTATAAATAAAGGCTGGGCTGAATGAGCATTGCGCTATTCGAACGGTGTCCTCCTCAACTCAGCAAAAACAAACCGGCATTTCGAGCACGCTGTCAGTGCGTGACGCAGGAGTGGGATGTAGATATCCACGAAGAATAGGACGGAAGATGGTGTCGACCACGCGTTGTACATGCCCACACCACGTGCTGTGGAGACTTTATTAGAGGGCGAGTCGACATCGCGCGTGGAGGGTTCCACGAATTTATAAAGCAGATCGACTCACGTTTGTTAATGTAGGGAAACCGTATGTTAATGTTAATGTCAGTAATAAATCATAGTTAGGTACCTTACCTACCGTTAGTCTGTATTTATTCCGTTGGTACTTACATTATTTTATTAGGTCACCGTTTTTGAGATGTGTACCTGAAGGCCTACCACGAACCACGAACGAAGTTTCACCTCTCTGTCGCACTTGAGTGAGAAATCACAAGTGCGAAAGGGAGGTATACTTTCGTTCGCGGTTCGTGGTAGGCGCTCTGGTCTGCACGCCTACCACGAACATCGAAATTTGGCATTGACGGGAAAACCTCTTTGTCACTCCAATATGCAAGTGTGACAGAGATGGAGATACAAATCCGCAATCGTTCGATTTTCGTGGTATAGGCCCTGGTCCTATACCATGAAAATCAATCGATTGCGGATTCGTATCTCTATCTCTGTCACACTTACATATTAGAGTGACAAAGACGTTTTCTGTCAATGCCAGTTTTCGATGTTCGTGGTCGGCGTGCAGTGTGCGTATAGGTATCTACATTCAGTGAAAATTATATAGCTACAACTTGCCGAGCTACGTACATGTCCTAATTTCATGTTGCACTGTTTGCACTCTGTGGAAAATGACTAAATTCTTGAGATACAGTCAATTGATAGGCGGGCAAGACAGTCTGAGATTTCCCGCTAGGTAATGCACTTATACCTACTGTGGCTAATGTTCCGCCTGTGATCAGGCGCTGCTGAGCTGGGCCTATACCACGAAAATCGAACTATTGCGGATTTGTATCTCCATCTCTGTCACCCTTGCATATTAGAGTGACAAAGAGGTTTTCCCGTCAATTTTCGATGTTAGTGGTAGGCATGCTGAACCCTAAAAAGATTACCCCGGTAACTAAGTCTCTGAACTAAATAAAAGCCACAGGCTAACTTTATGCAGATAAGAAAATAATTTGTATATTGTCTATATCTGTAAATATGATTTAAAAAGTGTGATTGAGTAATTCTTTACGCTTTGTTAAATAAAAATCTAAAATTTAAATCGTAAAAAGTTGGTAAGTTTCCATAACACTGTCAAGATAAAAAAAAATGCAGAAATATTTTTTTAGATACTGTAACAGTTTTTCTACACTGTGACATTGTTACCTTTGCATTGGAGTTTCATTTCATGGCAATGTTTTGGAGGGGGAGGTGAAGTAGAGGCGGGGCGTAGTCTCTCGTTTGCCTTGCGCAGCGCAGCGGTGTACCGAGTTCGATTTCGTTCCATTGCTTTGCTGAGTGCTGCTAGTGCTACCATTCAGTGCAAGTTTGGCAGTAGATGTGAAATTGGCTCCATTGCCAATCTAATGGAAGATCGTTCTTTCGAGCAAGTTCCGTCAGCTATAGTCCCAAACCAGCTAAACATTCGTGTGAAACGTGATAATTGTCGTAAACAACAAATTCTGCTTCTATTATTATGCTGTTTAAACGGATCATTGAAGGAAAGTCGATGTTGAACGCCGAAACCGCCAAGAGTAAGCTTCCAGAAAAATGTTCCAGAAGGCGGTCTGAATGTGATGGGTGTGGGGAACATTCCACGTAAGTTCCGGCAGTGTACGATTTATATTAATTCCAGATAAGTTCGGAAATAATAACTGTGTAGTAAAGCCGCGCAATGTATGTCAAATAGGATTGCCGGTGAAAAGCTTCGCGATAAGACGGCATCATAATTATCATAATATTATTGTTTATATTTATTAAATATAAATAATAAGATAAATATAATAAGATAAAGTTTAGAGCAAGCAAGTAGCATAATAATAAACGCACATCAAACAATTCGCTAAACTGTAAGCTATTGAGCAAGCAAGTAGCATAATAATAAACGCACATCAAACAATTCGCTAAACTGTAAATTATTGTTTGTCCTTATCTGCCAGTTCGACATTTGCCTATGTTAGAAAATGAGAAAACATATTTTTAACTAAAACGTCTACTTATTAACTTATTTATGAATAAGACAAAGTGTGTAATTGAATGGAAAGAATTAAGTAGGTAGGTAGAAAGTTAAATCACTTGAGATGACATGACATAACGTTAACGGCTAACATAACAGCTGTGCTGTGGCCGTTAAAGGAGTGAGTGAAAGTATAGGTGTCATCTTAAAATATCATTCGTTCCAATTTTAATAATGTAAGTATATACTTACTGTTGTGTACGAACGTTCTGTACCTACTATATAAGTTGGGTTGGTTGTGTCTCTTGGTTTAACGGTTTTAGTCTAAGGCTGGATTCGACCTAACTTTTTTACCAAGAGTAACGCTTACCTACTCTTGGCTACTAATGTCAAAATCCCATAGTAATTTGACGTTACTATCTGAGAGTAAGCGTTATTCTCGGAATAAAAATTTGGTAAAACGCAGCCTAAATGTAATATCTAGTTGGTGATTAATATTAGAGACTCCGGCTTCACAAAATCCTTGGGTTATTTTTTTGTTGCATAAGGGGGAAAGTGAACGTTAAAACATGTAGAACAATTAATATAATTTTAAACTACCTACTGGTGCCGAGCATAATTAGGTAGGTACCTACAAGCTATTCTCTATATTACCGCGAAAATAGAACGAACGGAAATTTGTAGGTACCTAATCTAAGTTCCTCTCTCTTTATCTCACTTAGGTACTCAAACAAAGTTTTACCTCTTTGTCACACAAGTGGAACGGAGAGGCAAAATTTCGTTTGTTATTCGCGACCACGTACATTATGTCCTTCCGTATTGACGCAGCAAGAGCCACGTCGGCTGCCTTTTGCTTGTAAATTCTGTTAATTATGCCTGGCAGACGAGTCATCTGGTCGAGGTGACCCTGGACGCTGCTCAGTGTCTCTAACATGAGTTAGGCACTATAGATTTCGATACGTTATCTACAGTTGCAAAGCGCTCCCAACCGCAACATGAGTTGTACGTAACCGTATTCGATAGCGACAGCAGCATTCGAAAGTATGTCCGTCTTGCTCCTACCACTACTCTGACAGGAATGAGACGGTCATACTTTCGAATGCTGCAGTTGCTATCCAACACGGTTACGTACAACCTCATGGAAAACATACAAGAGAGTTGGACGTAACCGTAGACGTTAGCGACTGCGCGTTTCTAAAGTATGTCCGTCTCGTACATATTCTGTGTGCTTTGCTTACCATACAATTCTGTGTGGTAAGCACAAGAGTACTCTTGTGGTACTTACCTACATGAATAGGCGAAACATGAGGAGACATCAGGCGACGGTTATTTTTTTATAAAAACAGCGAAAATTTTGTTTGGTATTTCTACTACCCTACGTACCTATACTTTGGATACGAATTTTATCGGTGCAATGCACCTAACAGCGTGCACCGCTACGTCGCGTTCCGGTTTCTTACCTGTCAAAAGTTTTGTACGGTAGGGTGGTTTAAGACTGCGCGGTCGATAACAATGCGCATACGTCATTACTTAAATGCAAAGTGAAGTTTGTGGATAACTTCAGTGTTGTTTTGATGTGTAATGGCACCTGTCGTTGCTCCGGGAATTGAATTAGTTTACTGTGAAAATACGAAAGTCCAGGTAAGTTTGAAGTTCTTATCACATTTTGATCTTATTTTTCATCAATTTAAATATGTTGTCACTAAGTAGACTTGAGTGAATTAAAAGATGAGACCATAAGTTTACATTGATTATGCGGCGGCCCGTTGGAACGGGCGTCTCTTCTTCGCGTCATTTTGTATAAATGGCGTTACCAGAATACTTTAATAAAAATGAACGAGCGTGTTAGACTGCGCATGGAAAGACCGTGTAAAAATGCGCGCGCAGTCTTATACATCCATTTAGGGGATATAGTTTGTTTGAATATTTTGTGTTAAATAATTATTTATTTTTAAAGTATGACATTGCGGAGTAAAAGAATATCAGACCGTTTTATTTGCCCGATCTGAAGTAATCTACTGATTACCTTACGAAACTAAACTTCAGCCACAAATCAATGAAAAAGTTAAGTCCGCGCTGAAAAAAAGCTCGAATCAGTTGCAAATACTATCTGTCAGGAAATTATTAAACCGAAACCAAATACAGCCACATAAAACATTACGAAAACAACACCGAAGTCCAATAAACTTAAGAAAACTAACTTGGACATGCCCAGATGCCCAGGATGTAGTTAGATTTATAAAGAACCAATTACTGAAGCCTAGATTGTGTGCATTGCTTGTAATGAATAATGGAACGAACAATGCACATCACACACAAGTGCTGCCGCCTTTACTTGCGACTTATGTAAATAATTTTAGCCTCCTTAGGTATCGCGCATTCTTACACCACCGGGGCAGTCTTATGGCCTGGCCAAGACATTGGTCTAAGGCGACTGGCTCAGGCGACCAGCGGCGAGCGAATTAAACAAAACGAAAAGAATTAAGAAAGAATTAAAAACGAATTAAGACCGCTTAAGAAGCATGCCACGAGAATTCGCTGTGGGCTAAATCGCGCGCGAATTTACTCGCGCGACCGGCTGCGGCGGCGAGCGGCGCGGCGGGCGGCGAGATCAAACGCACCGGCGCGGCGGGCGGCGAGATCAAACGCAACGGCGGAAAAAGCCATGCCACGAGTCAGAGCGGCGCGAACGGTCTTAGCGTACAAAACAATAGTACATTTCGATGCTAGTGCGGAAAGTATGTCATTACTTCACGAGTCCCGAGGTATCTTGACACGAGCCGTAGGCGAGTGGCAATACTCGGGATGAGTGAAAAATGACATGTCCGCACGTGTATCGAACGACGTTTTTCAATACAGATGCGAAAAAAAATTAACCCATTCATTGCCGACGCCTCATATTTTTAATCATCACGCAGTGCCGCCGCCTTCTACGCGACGACGCGAATTCGCGTCCACGGCATCACGTTAACATTTCAACGGACGCGAATTCGCGTCCGCGGCATTAGGTTATATATCACACTTGAAGGACGCGAATTCGCGTCTGCGGCATTAGGTTATTTCACACTTAAAGGACGCTAATTCGCGTTTTCGGCATCGTAAGTGATGTTTTTGCGTCTAAAAACAGTTTTTGTCGAAAACGTATTCAGTATAGACGTGACAGCCGTAGACTGAGCCGCATATATGTTTTTTTTATTGTATAGTTAGATTATAATAAAGAAAGTGGACAAAAATTTTTGTGAAGTAGTTATCTAGGCTTAGGACTTTTGGATGCTCGCCGTGGTTCTAGAATCCACGGAGTCGCCATTAAGTCAACATTTTTTTTCGAAGTCAAAGTCAAAGTCTAAAAATAGAACATTAGGTATACTAGATTATTTGGGCTGTTATATCATATATAATAATCACGTCTAATTTACACCTACACCTACCTATAATAATCACTCTTTATATCTGCACATATACGATTGTATAATCACGTAAAACTATTAATTTTATAAGAAATTGTGTAGAAAAATTTCATATTACGCTGTTATTGTTTGTTTGTAAAATACTCTGTCACAACACAAGCAGAGATGTTCAAAACAGGTAGTGAAATGTAATTAGATGAAAAATGCAAATACTTTGATATTTTAACTATTTCAAATAAAAATACAAAATAGTTTCACAAAAAGGTATTTGAAATACAAAATAGATATTTTTAAAATACTTTTATTCAAATAAAACACTTTGTTGACATTAGTTACTTAAGAGGCAGACAACACCTAAGTTATGTTCAAAGCAGTATTTTAAGAAAAAAATATTTATTTGAATACTGCTAAAATATATATGTTTTCATTATACATATTTCAAAGACCGGAAATGGAGCAATATTTAATTTAATGAATTCGTCTCAAAAGAAAATAGTTGCAAAGATTGGTCTTAAATTGATCATTAAATGATTTTATGTTTTTATTTCTATGATTTGGGTGTAAACGCTCAACGTGTCACAATTCACAAATAGTCCACGGTTTTCTTTATTTGCATAACAGGCCAGAAAAACCAGGCCGGCCCGCCATAATGCGATCTCGTTATACCCCGACATAGACCTTGTGCGCTGACTTGGCTTTTGTCAACCCCTTAAGTTTAACTTTAATGACTATGTTTGAACAATTCGTGGCAGTTAGACGTCATTGACGTGTCCATTACCACTAATGCGAACCATAGCGCATTTTATCTATCGATGAATTAATTTCGTTTCATAATATTGTCTTCTGTTTCCGCGATTGTTGTTCATTGAAATTAAACATTTTAATACGGATTAATCGCAACAGCACGTTAACGCTGTAAAAACGAGTGCTGTAAAGGGCTCGAAACGTAGGATCATGGTGTTAATAAATGCGAGTAATCCGTTTTAATTGTTTAATTTCAATAAATTTGTTTCACCCTATTCTATGAAAATAACAAAAAGCATTTTGTATTTTAAACTAAAAAAAATACACAATACGTGAACATTTTAGTATTTAAAATAAAATATAAAATGGTTTCCGATAAAAGTATTTAAAATACTTGGGGTTATAGATATTTAATAAAATTAATTTCAGTAGGTACTAATAACGTGTTTCTTACCCGTGCCGTATTTTTACACTTTGACTTTGACTTCGAAAAAAAAATGTTGACATAATGGCGACTCCGTGGATTCTAGAACCACGGCGAGCTCCCAAAAGGCCTAAGCCTAGTTATCAGTTCAGTTATTAATAGGGCCATTTTATATTGTTTTTTTTTTCCTATTTCAGAAATCGCATGTGTATTTTATACAGAATCGCGAGCACGTTCGATCCCAATAATGAAAAAAAAAGTGTCTCATAATTTTCATACATTTATTGCTACTTCCACTGAGTTACGGACGTGAAAGTCTATGGAAAAATCGTAACTAAGTGGAAAAAAGATGAGAGGACTCAACGTTCCAAACAAACACATAGTCTGAATATCTAAATCTAAAATCAAAAAAATAAGCGAAGGACTGAATGGCAACTCAACGCAAACAATACAAAATATAGGTTGCGAACTCTAAGATAATAATGTTGCAAATGAGGTGAGTCCATTTGCAATCCTTTACGGTTTACCTGGGGTTGCAGTGGGGATTAGCCATCGGGAGATAAAAAGTAGGAGTATTATTCACCGCGTTCAATTGGTCAAGTTAGGCATCGGCGTGTCGGCATTGTCGGCAATGAATGGGTCAAAAGGAGGAAAGGAAGGAAAGTTTGTTTTCCGTTTAGACTTAACAAGGAGTGAAGTTATAAAGGTAAAATCGCGTATTTGTGAACTCGCAAGTGGCTGTACCATATTGTTTGTAGTATTTTTTTATCCGTAACTACAACACGTAGTATATAGTAGATAAAAAGAAATAGTCTCATCTTATTTGATTATTTCGTTCGCTCTTTAAATATCAAATGCAACCCGTTTTATAGCTAAATATACAGTCGAAAATGTTTACTACCCCTGGACGTAAACACGACTGCGTATCTAAATAATTGTAGTAAGTAGTTTATATTATTAATTGTCTCAATCCCTTGTAATGTAAGTATATAACACATGATTAAATTACTTACGATAATAGGTAAAAGACATTTATTTACCTATAAACATAATGGGACGGGAATCCGCCTCCGGTTCACCCGAAATGAAAATGTTGAGTATTACAAATGTGTCTGTTTTAATAACCGGTAACAGTATACAATTTGTCTTAAAAATCACCTCGGGAAAAGCTTTTTTAAATAATTGTTTTTCTAGCAACATCGCGACTTCGTGTCTTCCGCACCCGAGACAAGAATTATAAAAAAATACAATTTTTTTAAATCCAGAAACTAGCAACAGTATAGGTAATATTATCCTTCATAAATAGGCTTAGGACTTTTGGGAGCTCGCCGTGGTTCTAGAATCCACGGAGTCGCCATTATGTCAACATTTTTTTTCGAAGTCAAAGTCAAAGTGTAAAAATACGGCACGGGTAAGAAACACGTTATTAGTACCTACTGAAATTAATTTTATTAAATATCTATAACCCCAAGTATTTTAAATACTTTTATCGGAAACCATTTTATATTTTATTTTAAATACTAAAATGTTCACGTATTTTGTATTTTTTTTAGTTTGAAATACAAAATGCTTTTTGTTATTTTCATAGAATAGGGTGAAACGAATTTATTGAAATTAAACAATTAAAACGGATTACTCGCATTTATTAACACCATGATCCTACGTTTCGAGCCCTTTACAGCACTCGTTTTTACAGCGTTAACGTGCTGTTGCGATTAATCCGTATTAAAATGTTTAATTTCAATGAACAACAATCGCGGAAACAGAAGACAATATTATGAAACGAAATTAATTCATCGATAGATAAAATGCGCTATGGTTCGCATGAGTGGTAATGGACACGTCAATGACGTCTAACTGCCACGAATTGTTCAAACATCGTCATTAAAGTTAAACTTAAGGGGTTGACAAAAGCCAAGTCAGCGCACAAGGTCTATGTCGGGGTATAACGAGATCGCATTATGGCGGGCCGGCCTGGTTTTTCTGGCCTGTTATGCAAATAAAGAAAACCGTGGACTATTTGTGAATTGTGACACGTTGAGCGTTTACACCCAAATCATAGAAATAAAAACATAAAATCATTTAATGATCAATTTAAGACCAATCTTTGCAACTATTTTCTTTTGAGACGAATTCATTAAATTAAATATTGCTCCATTTCCGGTCTTTGAAATATGTATAATGAAAACATATATATTTTAGCAGTATTCAAATAAATATTTTTTTCTTAAAATACTGCTTTGAACATAACTTAGGTGTTGTCTGCCTCTTAAGTAACTAATGTCAACAAAGTGTTTTATTTGAATAAAAGTATTTTAAAAATATCTATTTTGTATTTCAAATACCTTTTTGTGAAACTATTTTGTATTTTTATTTGAAATAGTTAAAATATCAAAGTATTTGCATTTTTCATCTAATTACATTTCACTACCTGTTTTGAACATCTCTGCTTGTGTTGTGACAGAGTATTTTACAAACAAACAATAACAGCGTAATATGAAATTTTTCTACACAATTTCTTATAAAATTAATAGTTTTACGTGATTATACAATCGTATATGTGCAGATATAAAGAGTGATTATTAAAGGTAGGTGTAGGTGTAAATTAGACGTGATTATTATATATGATATAACAGCCCAAATAATCTAGTATACCTAATGTTCTATTTTTAGACTTTGACTTTGACTTCGAAAAAAAATGTTGACTTAATGGCGACTCCGTGGATTCTAGAACCACGGCGAGCATCCAAAAGTCCTAAGCCTATTCATAAATAACATTTTGGTATCCGATTTTAAGTACAGTTATTTTCTACAAAAAAAAAAAACAAATAACTCGAGGACGCGAAACCGCGTCCTCGGCATCACGTTTACGCATACACAGGACGCGAATTCGCGTCTTCGGCATCCGAGATAAGAATTATGAAAATTACAAATGCATTGAATCCAGAAATCAGCGACGGTATAATATTATCCTTCATAAATAAAATAACATTTTCGTATCAGCTTTTAAGTACAGTTGATTTCTAGCAAAAAAAAACAAAAACTCGTGGACGCGAATTTGCGTCCTCGGCATCACGTTTACGCATACACAGGACGCGAATTCGCGTCTTCGGCATCCGAGATAAGAATTATGAAAATTACAAATGCACTAAATCCAGAAACCAGCGACGGTATAATATTATCCTTCATAAATAAAATAACATTTTCGTATCAGCTTTTAAGTACAGTTGATTTCTAGCAAAAAAAAACAAATAACTCGTGGACGCGAATTTGCGTCCTCGGCATCACGTTTACGCATACACAGGACGCGAATTCGCGTCTTCGGCATTGAATGGGTTAAATACATAAGAACGAATTTGAAAGTTTTTTATTACTTCCGTAACACTATTGTAACTAAACTATCAAGAACATCTTCAAAATATTTATCTTATCTTCTTTACTTACTTACTCATTTTCAATATCATAACCATTATTTCTCATTAACAAAATAATAAATCGCATGTGACAAATCGTATCGTCATGTCTTAGAGGCCCTTCGAACATGTTTACCTAATTGAAAAACGCCTCTACTTTGACTGACGTTTCGTAGGCTCTGTTCCGTTTCATACACACAGATTTATAAGAACTGTTTTCAATGTTAATATTTTTAATGAATGATCATTAGTATGATGAAGAAGTAATTATTGAAATATGAAATATCAATATCTTTAATATTATTGCGTTAATAGTAGGTATTTAGTTTTATTACGGCTCGGTAAAGCTAACGAACAATAATACTCTTTGGTAAGCAGTCATGAATTGGAACACAACTAAATTTAAAAAGATTGGAAAAGTAAAAAGCACTAGTTCGCAAAAACAAACTTTGCGCACGCAAAACAGCCAAAAAAAGGGCACTTTTTGAGCAACTGTATTGAAAAATATTTTGTTTTATTCGCTCCGCGATGTTGGACACAGAGGCGTTTAGATTGCTCAAAACTCTTTTCGCTACGAGTTTGGGTTTGCGCAAACGCGGATCCAAATGTTGTAGTAGTTCTTCCAAGGTATACCGGCGTCTATTTATTTCGTGCACACCTTCTCTCCTATTTAAAAAGGCCTGTAATAAAATACGAGCTACTTTTGAGACACTGAAGGGCCACTTTTGATAATGACATTTTGCGTCCTTTGAGTACGTCCCATTCGCTCAATGCCGCTAAGACCACTGCGTTGTCGTGTCGTGGCATGCTCGCTCACATGCTTAGACCGTTTTCGCCGCCCCGCTCGCCGCGCCCGCGGTCGCCTTAGACCAATGTCGTGGCCAGGCCATTACACATCGTGCTGCGCAGTCTTACACCGCTGGTAGTGTAAGAATGCGCAATTCTAATTTTTCAATTATGCTCTAATATATCAAAAATCTTTGATCTTATTAACAAATAGTGTTTATAATTATGTTATCTTGTAGAAGAGAAGAAAAAAACAGAAGTTAATTTCATTTGTACAGTTTGTTTTCAAACCTTAAGTGCGCAGTCTTAGACCACCCTACCTATAAAGTCAATAAAAAAAAGTTTCCTATTAAGTAACACAATTATTCTCAAAGAATTGGTTTTAATTTAATTAAGGCTGCTTGATTTACAAATGAAGGATCCTAGCTTGGTCCGAGTTCTGTTGGTCACGTAAGTCGTGTTCCACCCTCTAGGGATGATAAGCCTCGTTGGGTTAAGTATTTCGGTTGCCCCCGTTATATTTTTTCCACCGGAAAGCTGTTGACACGTAGATTTTTTCAGACTTATGATTCAAAAAACTTGTTGGCCTCTCGTCTTGAAAGTCGCACACCCAATGCAATCCATTTATTATCTTTTAAGCTTATGTTCAGCTACCTACTTTAAAGTAAAGACTGTGCCTTTCGAACGGTAAATGCATTTCGAATACCGTTTGCGGAGCTCGACTAAATAATGCTTGAAAATACACACGAATCTGATTTCCCAACCGGTGTGCTTATAAGGTAACTTTTAGCACCGTGCAACAATAGCTTAAAGAAATAACATAGTACAATAGAAAGATCAATAACCTGCGTTAAAAACAGGTTTATTCAATGGCAACAACATGCTAATACAAATACCCCAACATATATCATGGTATAAAGAGGTTCGAATGCATCATCTTATTCGGGTCATTTAGTCCAGAACCGTGGTGAGGTTCATACTTCGTTATCAGTTCTGGTTGTTTCTTGTTCTTTATTTGCACAACAACATAGATCTAGAAGTCAGTGATTCGGCGCAGTGTAGTGGGTGTAATAATCATTTTGGGTTTTGCTGTGCCAACATTTCTGAGGCAGGCTATAGGAAATTAGGTCCTGAAAGAAGAGCTGGATGGAAATGTTTAAGATGTAAAAAGGATATCTCTCAGTCTCCTATAGTCGCTAAACAAACAGATGTCTCTGTTCCTGGGAAGAGTGATTCCCAACCGGTTGATCTGGAATCTTTAATGAGAGAGATCCGTGATCTCAAGAAGCATGTTGTGTGCCTTCCTACTCTCAGGCAGGATGTCATTGAGATCAAAGCAGAACTCGCAGAGATCAGAAAATCGTGTGATTTCACAAGTAACAAGTTGGATGAGTGTATTTCACGTATAATTGAAGTCGAGACCAAGATTCCTGAGATTGAGATCCTACACGACAAGGTTCAAACTTTAGGCCAAGAAGTAACTTCTCTCAAAAGTGAACTCGCTAGTAGGGATCAGTGGCAACGTCTCAACAATGTGGAAATTAAGGGGGTCCCTCTTAAGAAGAATGAGGACCTTTTCTTGATCCTGGGCAGGATTTGCGGTGTTGTGGGCTTCTCAATTGATAAGAATAGTATCAATTATATTTCAAGGGTCCCTATTCAGAACTCAAATGAGAAGTATATCATTGTAGGCTTTATAAACAGATACATAAAAGAAGATTTCGTAGCTTCAGCGCGTCGCAAGAAGACCATCACGGCAGATGAAATCGGATTTCAGGGCAGTAATCAACGGATCTTCGTTAATGATCACTTGACTCCTACGTACAAGCAGCTGCTGACGAAGACGAAGAGTACTCTGAAATCGAAAGGATATGAGTACATATGGGTTAAATTCGCTAAAATTCATGTGCGCAAGAATGTTTCGTCCAAAGTATTTATTATTAATAGTGATAATGATTTAAACAAATTGCTTCAATCAAGTTCGTAATGTACTTAGTTTTCTCATTATCAATTCATTGGCTATTTAAAGTGGTGAAGCTGTTCTTTATATTAAATGTGTTATTGCTCACGCAAACTTTGAGTACCTTTGTCCGGCCTAAACCGGTCGGGAGTTGTTATTGTCTAGGCCTGCCGCTTATCGCCGATTGCATTTTTTGCATCGTGCTACTGTTATTTTTGTTGTTGAGCTCATTAAAAGATATTTATCCTTGTCTAACGTATCCGACAGTCGTGCTTGTTTATATCTTACTCTCTCGCGCTGATGTGAAGCTGTTTATGTCTGTGGGCGATTATTTAAATGATTTTACAACTTTGAGTTTCTGGATTGCTACTCCTTATTACTCAATTGACGCATTTTTTATGTTCAATTCATTATTATGTCTTAATATAATGTTTTTAAATATATATTTTAATAGAGGACGATAAATTTAGATATCCAACAATTTTAAATTCTTTGAATGAGCTTGCCCTTTCTTCTTTTTTCTTCTTTTTTATTCTATTTTCCATTTTGTCTCAAGGATTTTGTATTGTCATAATTTCTGTTTTTTTTTTTTTATAGCTATGTATGTATTTGCCTAGTCTATGCAGAATCGTAACTTTATATAATTGTTTAACCAGTGAAGTAAACTTCTATAAGATTGCTATCAGTGAAAACCTGTAATTGGCCTCTTGTTTTTATACAAATCGTTAACATTGTGTTACGTGCTGTTGGTTTTCCAATAAATAAATAATAAAAAAAAATAATAAAAAAAAAATAAAACATTGTTAATTCCTATATTTGTTTAGTCTATGAACCTAAATTTTATCCTAATGATCTATCTGGAAACTTAATTAGTGATAAATAGCGGTCATGACCTCTTAAACGTGGATAAACATTGATAATAGTTATCATTCGGAGGAACCTAATCTAATTCCGGAAAACGGTATGTATTAAAAAGTTATTAAATATGTTGGTACGCAATTAAAACCTTTTTAGGGTTCCGTAGTCAACTAGGCTAGGAACCCTTATAGTTTCGCCAAGTCTGTCTGTCTGTCCGTCCGTCCGTCCGCGGATAATCTCAGTGACTGTAAGTAAGTACTATAGAAAGCTGTAATTTGGTACGAATATGTAGGTATATCGGTCACGCCAACAAAGTGGTAAAAAAAAAGTCTGTCTGTTCGTCCGCGGATAATCTCAGTGACTGTAAGTACTAGAAAGCTGTAATTTTGTACGAATATGTATATCGGTCACGCCAACAAAGTGGTAAAAGTAGGTAAAAGTGGTTTTCGTTTCAACCCTGGAGTGTGACATATCATTGGATAGGTATTTGAAAAATAATGAGGGTGTTTTTGATAAAGTTAATATTTTCGAAAATAATCGCTCAGAAGTTCAAAAAAATGTGTCACCCCCTTCAGACTTTTGAACTATGAGTTCAAAAAATATGAAAAAAATTACAAAAGTAGAACTTAATAAGAACTTTATTGGAAAATTATTTTGAACTTGATAGGTTGAACGGTTTTTGAAAAATTTAAAAAAATAATAATTTTTATCTTGATTTTCATATCTTAATTTATCATCCCGCACGTATCTTCCTTCTAATAAAAAAAGAATGATTCAAATCGATTCACGCGATCAAAAGTTACCCCCGAAAACCCAACATAAGTACATAACCCGTCTAGTTTGTATAAATTAGTAACCCAATTTCCCGAGAGATGGCGCTGTACCGTGGTCTACTTCGCGCTGTTAAGATTTTTCCGGAGTTGATGGGGTCGGGACGGGTGTGATCGAAAGTATCATCGAATTGTTAATTATTATAAGCATATTGAGCATGGTATCTATTAAAACACTTTTTAAGGTTGCCTTTTGTGACGGACGGTAAACTACGGAACCCTACACTGAGCATGGCCCGACATGCTCTTGTTTAGAATGAGTATGTCGTGATAGTAATGGCACCCAAAATGATACAATATGTTGTTTGTTTATAATCATGCTACTGCATGTTACTTATTAAAATCTCGAGGTCGAGGTGGTTGACTAGTTGTAGGTTGTGAGCATGATGCATTATTTAATGATATTTCATAATATTATCATTTTTTCTGTTTGTGTCTACGATAGGGTGATAGGTGGATGGATGGATAGGTCTTTAGCTAGCTATAGGTATAGGTTACCTACCTACAAGAGCAAATGGTTAGTTTTATTTTGGCGACCGATCGTAAAATCTGCCATGAAATTCCTAGGCATATCGTTCAAAACCCAACGTTTAACCTAGGTCAATCGTAATGTACCTAGTAGTAGGTACGTAATGATATTAAGGCAGATCGTGAAATTCCTAAGCATATCATGAATCGCCGCCATTTCATGATTTGGCCACACGTACCTACACCATCAACAGAGTAACAGCCTGGTAAATTGTTGATATTTGAGTTGTTCATGCACAAATGTATAAAAACGGTAAGAATCATACTTATTCAGGCAAGTTTCGTATCCAGAGAATATCCCCTGGAAAGTTATTGACGATACTTAGAAGCGAATCTTCGTATTTTCTCTATATAAGAAGGAGCATTTTTTTCGCAAAGTTGGATTGGACTTTTAGTGTGGAATTTAATGAGTTTGAATTTTGCCCTACATTGTATTTTCGTAGAATGCGTAAATTTGGAGGAAAATAAGAATATCTACAAAAAGATACACATTTTCCAAGATGGCGGCGGTTCCTCGAGGCCCCTAAAATGCTGGGAACATGAAAATAGGACCTCCAATTAACATACAT
This sequence comes from Lathronympha strigana, assembly GCA_949128165.1. Classification (NCBI taxonomy): domain Eukaryota; kingdom Metazoa; phylum Arthropoda; class Insecta; order Lepidoptera; family Tortricidae; genus Lathronympha; species Lathronympha strigana. Next base: position 22,453,837 of record OX421903.1, on the reverse strand, counting down.
ACCAAATATCAAAACCGTTGTAGAGATTTCGATCCTCGGCTTAAATACACTGTATTATGTTGTGTATTAAGGCATATCGTGATATGTAGACATATCATGCATGAAACGGCGGCGGCGTTTCGCGATACGCCTAGAAATTTCCTGATCTGGCGGATCTGATCAGTCGTAATGTTCATTGTTTAATTTATATGACGATTCGTTACACGTCAAAAGACTCGAAAGTAAACACTCCTCTTACACACATCAGGTTAGTTATTTAGTTTGTGAAGGAATCTGTATCTACACAGAACCCTTCACAAACTAATCATTAATTCGATCACACAATGATCTGCGTAAGAGGATCCGGGGGCTTGTCCCTACATCATCGGAGGCTTGGCACATTGATAAGAGAAACGAAACGTAATAACACTATTTATCTAAAAGCGTATTTAACTATGTACCTACATGTTAGAGGTCTGGCTGAAGAGGTCACGCGATACCCTTAGCCGTTGCCCCAGATAGCAAAATATGTGTCTTCTTATAAACTGTTTGCTCACTTGTTTGCCAGTTTCACTTCGAACAGTTCGAACTTAACAGTTATCATTAGTGGTTCATTAATGTTGCTCGTTAAATTTATTTGCCGGTTTGTAGACACAATTCTAGTTTTGATTGAAAATCGTAAATAAGTTATTGTAGTAATTAAAATGTGCGCAAAATGTGATTAAACTTTCGATTGGTCAATGCTTCTGAGCTGTTGCTGTATTTAATTACTGATTCCTTCGCATATTGCTTTATTAACAGGCGGTCTCTGTATTGTTTCAGTATTCTGGAAGAAATGATCAAGGTGGTTACGCTGGGAATTGTGCTGTGGGCGGGAGTAACATTCGGGAGCCATGTCGCTCCTTACCCGCTTAACCTGATAGTTAATTCTGGTAAGAAACTTAATTTTATTATTTCAATCGTATGCACTATTATAGTCGTGGTTATTATTAAAGTGTTATGTTTTTTCAGACAATCTTCATCCGCCTCCAATGTATGACTTCCCATTTCCAAGTGCTGAGATGTTAAAGAGACTTCCTCATGTAACTGGAATACAAACCAATAAGTCTATCAGTATTAGCAAGTTTTCAGTTTCACTATTGGAAAGGTTAGAACAAAACCTGAACGCTGCTGGAATTACTCCAAAGGCGGGCTCGCCGGGAAAGGGCTTTATGATCCAAGGTCTTCCTTCAGACGACGCGATGCTTTATGAGAAGTCGTCTATGATTATCACAAAAGCGTCACAGAATCTGGTTGTAACTCGATGCACAAGGTTAGGCGACTAACATAAAGTTTTCCTTATTTACGCCGTTAAGTTGTGATGAATGCGTTGTAAATTTATAATTCATTAGTCTATCTAAAGAGTTATTTGATTGATAAAAGCAGTGTTAATGTAAAGTAGAATTGATGAAGGGCTTATAAGCTAGAGGTAGGTATACCTACAGTAAATATAGAGTACCGGTTTTCATTTCAGATATGGTTTAGCTAAAGATGAGTGTGCGAGTTATATCAGTACTTTGAACTTGCGTGATAGTGAATATGGGCCAGAGTGTGCTGCGCTTGAAAGGTTGGCGTGCCGTTCTATCAAGCTATTATCACGTTATCGCTCCTTCGACGGCTCATGTAACAACCCTGTGCGATCTTCCTGGGGCCAATCACTAACTGGCTACAAGCGGCTTTTGCACCCCAGATATGCTGACGGCATTGAAGAGGTTCGTATAGAAACTCTTAAATTAATCCAGATCAAAATAGCTAGTGGATCGGAGGTAGTCATATATACCTATAGTAAAAATATTTACTAGTACAAGTATTCTATAAAATAATGTTTTTGCATTTCAGCCCCGCACTTCAGCGAATCACAGGCCACTACCGTCTGCTCGTTTAGTCAGCACCAAACTTACCAGTAACTTAGATATGCCTGACGACAAAAAAAGCATTGCCTTGCCGGTTTGGAGTCAGTTCATTTACCAAGACTTGGTTCATATTCCCGTAAGGAAGACAAGTAAGTTTTTCAATCTTAGATTCCACATTGGTAATATTTTTTAACATGTTCCTTTATTAAAGCCAGTAGATATTCAGCCAGGACTAGGTCTATATTAAGCTCCGGGTGATTACCCTAGCTGGGAAACCTGTTTTACACGAGTAGTCTTTGCGGGATGCGATGATCCTGCTTGAGACAAGTGTGCTAATCCATGAGTTTTACGTAGTCACGAGTCGATAGCGACTGCGTGTGAAAAAAATCAGTAAGAGTAGTATATCAGTATATATAACTTACCCCGACAATTATTTTTAACTCATTTGGTCAAGACTTTTTGCCAAAAAAAAAATCATCGTATGACGGTACGGAACCCTCAATTATGCGTGGTCCGACAAGCACTTGGCCGGTTTTTATTTAATGTGTTTGTGATGTTGTTTCTAGTCCACACCAACCAGGCGATCCGCTGTTGTGATAATGATGGTCTAGCACTATCGCCGCGCTACCTTCACCCGAGCTGCATGCCCATCTCCGTGCCTTACGATGATCCCTTCTACAAAAAGGAGTATCGAACCTGCATGGAGTATACCCGATCGGTCACCACTTACAGAGGAGATTGCAGTTTTGGTGCGTCAGAACAGGTGAGGCACTTGTATTTATACTTTTTCTTGATTTTACCTACCTCAGTAGAAAATATTGATTATCCTTTATGGTTCTAAAAATAAAAAGTACCTTATGTAAAATGTAACAATTCATCGTCTCAAAGCGAGTATTGGCCTCGGACACGAGTTGTCGCCACTGGTCACGATCTTGCGCAGCTTCCCTCCAATTTGAGTCTTGTTCAATAATGGTTTATGAATAATAATATACCGATAGCTAATTTATAGTAGGTACTTAAATAGGTACAATTTTGTCCTGCTAAGCATAACAGCGATATCTTAAAAAAAAAAGGATATTTGGAAATGGAATCTTAAGCTATGGACTCTATGGAGTTTAAGGTGCATGTTTGTGTTACATTTTAATTCTAGATCTCGCTATTATGCTTAGCAGGGCATAGACCCTTAGTTATTTCACTTATTTTATTTAGTTTTCTTAAATGCTGTCTATGAATTATCGGAACGTTATGAGATATCGATAGAAGGTGTTTGAACTTCAATGAACGTCATACTCATACGGTAGCTACTAGGATACATCTAGTAAGTAGGTACCTAATTATTATCGCGTTAAAAGGTTATTCTCGGGAAATTAGTCGATGAATAACAGCGTTCTTGCTTGGCATATCTATGACATGTTGATAATAAGAGGAATACTTAGGTTTGTTTGTTTTGCTGGCTTGCCTGGCTTGATAGAACTTTAGCGGAAATTAACCCATTCAATGCCGAAGACGCGAATTCGCGTCCTGTGTATGCGTAAACGTGATGCCGAGGACGCAAATTCGCGTCCACGAGTTATTTGTTTTTTTTTTGCTAGAAATCAACTGTACTTAAAAGCTGATACGAAAATGTTATTTTATTTATGAAGGACAATATTATACCGTCGCTGGTTTCTGGATTCAGTGCATTTGTAATTTTCATAATTCTTATCTCGGATGCCGAAGACGCGAATTCGCGTCCTGTGTATGCGTAAACGTGATGCCGAGGACGCGGTTTCGCGTCCTCGAGTTATTTGTATTATTTTGTAGAAAACAACTGTACTTAAAATCGGATACCAAAATGTTATTTATGAAGGATAATATTACCTATACTGTTGCTGGTTTCTGGATTTAATGAAATTGTATTTTTTTATAATTCTTGTCTCGGGTGCGGAAGACACGAAGTCGCGATGTTGCTAGAAAAAATTTTATTTAAAAATGCTTTTCCCGAGGTGATTTTTAAGACAAATTGTATACTCTTACCGGTTATTAAAACAGACACATTTGTAATACTCAACATTTTCATTTCGGGTGAACCGGAGGCGGATTCCCGTCCCATTATGTTTATAGGTAAATAAATGTATTTTACCTATTATCGTAAGTAATTTAATATTACAAGGGATTGAGATTGTATGAAAATCTTAATGCGGTTCACAGAATACACCTACTTACCAAATTTCAACAGTATAGGCCTTATAGTTTAGGAATAAAAAGGCTGTGACATACGGACGGACAGACAGACAGACATACATGACGAATTTATAAGGGTTCCGTATTTTGCCATTTGGCTACGGAACCCTAAAAATATATGCACGTATTATAAATGAATAACTATATATATATATATATATATATATATATATATATATATAAACAAAAGGTTGCGAACCACTGTTTTTTTTAAATATTGATACTAATTTGCAAAAACATGTCATTTTATTTGTCTAATAAAATAAGTGTATAATTACTAACAATATATTTACCTATTACCTATCTCTATCTATTATTGGGCCATTTTAGATGCTTTTTTTCGATTTTACTTTATTTTTCAATTTCGAAAACTTGAATGAGAATTTTATACAGAATTGCGAGCTCTTTCGATCACAATAAGAAAAAAAAGTCCTCTCATCTTTTTTCCACTTAGTTACGATTTTTCCATAGACTTTCACGTCCGGGTAACTCAGTGGAAGTACCTAGCAATAAATGTATGAAAATTATGAGACACTTTTTTTTTCATTATTGGGATCGAACGTGCTCGCGATTCTGTATAAAATACACATGCGATTTCTGAAATAGGAAAAAAAAACAATATGAAATGGCCCTATTAATAACTGAACTGATAACTACTTCACAAAAAAATATCAAAATACTTACCATTTTTGTCCATTATCTAATCACTTGCTTTTAACACTTTCTTTATTATAATCTAACTGTACAATAAAAAAAACATATATGCGGCTCAGTCTACGGCTGTCACGTCTATACTGAATACGTTTTTAGACAAAAACTGTTTTTAGACGCAAAAACATCACTTACGATGCCGAAAACGCGAATTAGCGTCCTTCAAGTGTGAAATAACCTAATGCCGCAGACGCGAATTCGCGTCCTTCAAGTGTGATATATAACCTAATGCCGCGGACGCGAATTCGCGTCCGTTGAAATGTTAACGTGATGCCGTGGACGCGAATTCGCGTCGTCGCGTAGAAGGCGGCGGCACTGCGTGATGATTAAAAATATGAGGCGTCGGCAATGAATGGGTTAATTGACGTTCAAAGTACACTTCTACACTCTCTTTATTATTATGTTTTTATTCTCGCTTGTCTGTTAGATAAGACATTTATAAGTAGGTATCTACATTAGGCACTGGTCCCACCAACGGCGATCGGCGATCAGCTAATAGTAGCGATTTTTCTACGCGGGCGAGTGATTTTCTAAGAAAAAACACTCGCCGGCAGTGTGAACAGCCAGCGATAAACTATAAATACATATGCCTCTTTTTAAGGTTCCGTACCAAAATGGTAGAAAAGGAACCCTTATGGTGCGACTCAGTCTGTCACATCGTTAAATATCTCGAGAACTACTTAAGCTACCCATTTGAAATTTGGAATAGTTATTAACAAAGTTAACGCAAACACATTGAGAGAAGATTTATCACATACTTTTATTTATTTTCAATGAAAAATGCCCGATAAAAGAGTTTAAGTTAAAGTTTAAAAAAAATGAAGTTTAGTTACTGGGTCATGTGGGGTATCATTTAAAAGGGCTCAACTTGCATATTTTAAAACAATAGTTTTTATACAATTATAAAGCACAAATCAAATCATTTATTAAATGTAATAAATGTTTAATGTGTTGTTATGTGTTAAATGTTGTGAAAGCAGGAGGTCGCTGGTTCGATCCCAGCCCTGCTCACCGGGGACCTTGGTCACTTTTTCTTTAGTATAATGACATCTCTTTCAATTTATAATTTTTTTTATATTTATAAACGAAAATGTAAAAAAGTACCATTTCCCCCCTTTATCTCCGAAGTTTATGAATTAAGAAATATTTTTTTTTACACAACCTTAATATTATCATAAACATTACAGGAAAAATATAACATTGACCGTAACTTCATTTTTTTTTAATATGTAAACAAAAACTTTTCGGAACAAAAGTTGAAATTTAACTATTTATTGTGATTATTTTCTTTAAATTAATGTGAGATCATGCTAAAAGTACTGTCCTATAACTAAAGAAAAATATATGGTTTACGTCATAAAAAAATTTCAAGGAAAAACAAACTCGCATGTTACTAACGCCATGCCTAACATGCCTTACAAATGACTGACCCAATCAGTCGATACATGTGGCTGACGGACGTCAAATTTCTACTTCTAGGTGTAGTTGCAACATATAGTTTATACGGAACCCTCGGTGCGCGAGTCAGACTGGCACTTAGCCGGTTTTTTTATTTACACGGGAGTGATTATCTTTTGTTCGTTTGCTCTTCCCTTACTCGCGCTTGATGGGACCAGAGCCTTACATGTAGTAAAACAATAAGTACTTATCTTATTTTATCACACACATCAAACAGTTAGAGAAAAACCGGCCAAGAGCATGTCGGGCCATGCTCAGTGTAGGGTTCCGTAGTTTACCGTCCGTCACAATAGGCAACCTTAAAAAGTGTTTTACTAGATACCATGCTCAATATGCTTATAATAATAACAATTCGATAATACTTTCGATCACACCACACACCCGTCCCGACCCCATCAACTCCGGAAAAATCTTAGCAGCGCGAAGTACGAGACCACAGTGCCATCTCTCGGGCAATTGGGTTACTAATTTATTTATACAAACTAGATGGGTTATGTATGTTGGGTTTTCAGGGGTAACTTCGCGTGAATCGATTTGAATCATTATTTTCTTATTAGAAGGAAGATAAAGTGCGGGATGATAAATTAAGAAATCAAAATAAAAAAAATGTTTGCATATACGGTTCAATGACAAACTTAATTCAGAAATTATTTTGTACAATTTTTAAAAAACCGTTCAACCAATCAAGTTCAAAATAATTTTTCAATAAAGTTAAGTTCTACTTTTGTAATTTTTTTCATATTTTTTTAACTTATAGTTCAAATGTTAAAGGGGGGTGGACACATTTTTTTAAACTTCTGGAGCGATTATTTCCGATAATATAAACTTTATCAATACTTAACTGTTTTTAGAAAACCCTCATTATTTTACGAATACCTATCCAATGATATGCCACACTCTTGAAACGAAAAAAAAATCACGCCCTACTTTATTTGTATGGGAGGTACTCAAAAATAGAAATTATAACGACTTTTTATTCTACCACTTTGTTGGCGTGACCGATATACATATTCGTACAAAATTACAACTTTCTTCTACTTACAGTCACTGAGATTATCCGCGGACGGACGGACAGACAGACAGACAGAGCGAAACTAAAAAGGATAGTCAATGAGAGGTTCATATATTTACAAAAGTAATTAATAAATAATGTAATTATTTATTGACATGTTCTACAACTGTAATAGGTACAAAGATTAGGAGCTATGTAGGTATTCACATATACGCAGTTTACTAATAATAGACTAGACTTAGGAACTGTCGGGTATCTACTAACTACGTACCTACTATAGTTACCTATCTAGGTATTTGTCTTCCAATTGTATAATCGCTGGAAGTTTCTACCTACTTGCATAATAACGGGTGGAATTCATGCAACTTGAGCTCAAGGTAAAACTGAACACGTAAACAAACTAGCTACACTGACTTACAATACAGTTTAAATATAGTTTGGCAAACCAAGTCTGGCAGTAGGAAGATTTTTTTCTTTATGCCTCCCTGTATTTTTCAATTCGAAAACAGGAAGGCATATAGAAAATAAATCTACTGCCAGACTTGATTTGCCAAACTATAGTTTCCCATCGAATTATTAACTTTTTAAATTTGAATTGGTATGGTTTTTAAGCCTTTTATCGCTGACTGTACTGACCTTGTTCATAATTATACTCAGCACTGAATGACAGACATTGCCAGTTCATTGACATTATTTTGCAGATAAGTGGATGTTAGTTAGCGTCCTCTTTAATGAAAGTTTAAAAAAAATGGTCGGTTTTGAAACTTCACCCCACGGTTGTATGTAGCCTAATGGTTGACTGGTTGGCGTTATACCCGCTATGTACCTATACTTATATATGTGAAATAAAGTTTATTTAAATAAATAAATCAAGTAAATTTACATTTATCTGTAATTAAATGAGAGAAGCGTAATGTAACTTCATATAAATCTGTGGAAAGTTACCGGCTCTAATCTCTATCTATTCGACCCACGTTTTCAACTTTTCACCGAGATATGTATGTAATTTTAATTCCGTGGCTAATCACAATCAGACTAACTGATAATCATGATATAGTTTTGATAAGAAAATAAAATCACTATTATGAAAACATCGGAAATTTCCGCAGTGCATACCTATGCAATGCTAGATGTGTTTTTGTCGGTGCCCTTGAACTTGTTATTTAACATTCATGCATAGAGTAGGTATGTTGAGGCTCTTAAGGTTTTTTTATACAATTTCGGAGCGTTTTCGTAGCGAGTTCAGTAATGTTTCCTGTAATTTGATGTAATACCTACCATACATTACTAAAAATAAACAAGATCACTCGTAATACAAATCTCTTGTTTATAACCTGATACTGTTATTTAGCACAAGTTTTGCAGTGGAGTCGCCATTGTATATTTTTTTATTTGAATAAATGAAAGATAAATCCATATTATGTAGATTTTATAATATAACATTGAAATACGTTTTAATTGTTGGGTTCACCCTGAAGTCCCTGCAAGTATTTTATATCTCATTTACCCTTTTTATTACTCTGTCAATTTAGATTTTGTCTATTTCTATCAATGTAGAAATCAAGTGACGTTTTTATTATTTATTCTCTACTCTATAAGTTAGGTACATTTATTTAATAAAAACATTGCTATGAAATTATAATTAATAATCATTATATCATTGTACAGTACTAGTTAAATCAACCAAAATTAATATCGACGTAATAAGTGGATACTATATTTTACTACTGATACTGAAACTGAAGCATCAATTCAGTAGTATACCGAAACTTATTCCAATAGAAAATTGTTCAAGAACTTGAATAGGTATTACATTATACTTTATAACTAATATTTAAAACAGGATAATTACCATGTATGTTTGTTTTATTGAGCACCCGATATTTCGACACTTTTGCAAGCGTCATGTTTACGGTAATGGTCCACATACATGGTAATTATCCCATTTTAAATATTAGTTATAGTGCAAATGACCATGTTAGCTTAAATCGTATAACATTATACTTTTTATCAATATATTAAGTTTTTATTTATTTTTAATGTAGGTATTAATTTACTTGTTTGAAATAAATAATTTTTACTATAGGTACATTATTGGTTTATTAATAATTTATTTATTAATGCATTCAATAAAAAATATAACAACGACTCCCTTGCACTTTGTTCATCCATTGCCACCTAACATCCCAACTCTAAATTTTATTAAGTATTTTTTTTTTACCGTGGACGTCTTACGACTTTCAAATATATGAAAAAAACTCTATAAAAAAACTCATAACTCCTCTATAAGAAATACTCATAGCCTCAGAACCTAATTACAAAGGTCATTGTATATGTAAATGCTTGTTATACTCGTACTTACATACAATTCTGTTTAATTTTGGACTTCCGCGTTTGAGTGTGTGACAGACTAATACAGGAGTTACTAAAACGGCCCTATTACCTAGATTAGGTGGTTTTAGAAATCATTTTAAAAACAAATAAATTCTTTATTCCCAGATGAACCAAGCTTCGCATTTCATGGACGGCTCCCAGCTGTACGGCACAAACGGACGCGAAGCGGCGGCGCTCCGCGAGAAGCAAGGAGGCCTGCTCAAGACCTCGGGGCCAGGTGGAGATCTGCCGCCGCTGGCTGCCGACCCGACTGCCCAGTGTCTGGTGGCTGGGAAAGGTGATACCTGCTTTAAAGCTGGTGAGTTAAGTTATTTTAATTTTCTACATATTCTAGAAAGGTAGGACGTATGTCAAATGTTGTCAGTGTTCATTCCCTTTTTAGGGATGAAAATAATTCCTTTAGAAAAATACAGTACGTTTCTATTCGCTTGTACTCCAGTAACAAGCTTTACTGATATAAAAATATTGTTCAGGTGACGTTCGCGTCAACATGCATCCGTGGCTGACGAGCATGTACGCGCTGTGGATGCGCGAGCACAACCGCGTGGCGCGCGCACTGGCCGCGCTCAACCCGACATGGAGCTCCGACCGCCTGTACCACGAGGCGCGCCGCATCGTCGTCGCCGAGATGCAGCACATCACCTACGCCCACTGGCTGCCGGCTCTCACTGGTAACTACCATGATCTTGTTCAGGTGATGTCCGCGCTGTAGCTGACGAGCATGTCCGCGCTGTGGGTGCTCGAGTACAACCGCAAGGCGCGCGCGCTGGTCGCGCTCAAACTAGCATGGAGCTCCGTTCACTCCGTTGTCGTCGCTGAGATTCAACACATCTACGCTCACTGGCTGCCGGCCGAAACCAAACCTACTGACATACACCAAAAAATACATATCCCTAGCTGTTTCAGTCTACTGGCTCTGGCTATTTCTATCGTAGTTATGGATCACCTCACTATTCGCTATGTGTGGCGCTCTTTATTACTTTTTATTTTTCTAGAGCCTCTGCCAACAAACTAGTTAACTTATACGTTGTTAACGTTCACGTGACTGTTTATATTTGTCACAAATAGCCCTTTGGAGCAGGTATCATTGTGTGCTGCGTTTTCTAGCTAAACCGATACTTGACCGTTGCTCAGATCGACCAATGCTCAGATCGAATGTTTGTAAGTCCAAACAGCAAGTCAGTTGATCGGTAATCTCAAAATCCAGATAAAACATGTCTATTAATTCAGGTCGTTGAAAATTAAATGACACAATTTTAATTTCTACTTTATTTTCACCAGGAAAAGCCTTCAACGAGTTATATGATAGCTACGACGACACCGGCTACAACTCGGACGTCAACCCGACCGTCAGCAACTCATTCGCCACGGCCGCCTTCCACTTCGTCCACACCATGCTCGACCAGGACATCGAGCTGGTGAACACGAGCGACGACGTCACCTCGCTCCGGCTCAAGGACACGTTCTTCAAGCCGACCATCGTGCCCGGCAGTTTGGAGAAGATATTGAGAGGCATGGCGGCGCAAAAGAGCCAGGGGATGGACTTGAACTACGATGACGATGTAAGTGTATTTAATATACCCTCATCACTCACTAGAATAGTCATACTACTCATACTAGTGAGCGATGGAAAATGTTGAATTCTCAAAATTCGCAAAAAAAATGGGGGTAGGTAGGTAGGTATTTAAAAAGTTGGAAATATTTATTAAAAATCTTTGCGACAATGATAACAGCCACATGTTATGAGTTAAAACTTTCTTATCTAAGGGCCACTTGCACCAACCGGGGGTAGTCACTTAACTTCGGGTTAGCGGCTAACCACTGGGTGGTGGCTAAGAACCATCAAAGTTATAACACAAGTCGCTAACAAAAGTCGAACTCAAATCATTTCCTCTATTCAGAACACATACCAACACAGTCATAGCAAGGTGTACCTACTTACATAAATCAGTATTAGATTCATAACATTTGATTGAGATCATTTTGAATCTTGTCACTTTCATTCGTTCTATTACCCGCTGTAATGATAATTCATAACATTTAATAATCCATACAGCGATGGATTATGACGATTGTATCACTTCAACAAGTAGGGTTGACGTCAGAAGAAAAATGAATGAGTAAGTGTTTGCCTACTTTTGGCGCTGTAGCCTTGGCGATCACGGTGTTTACTCGTGAGCGGAGAGGCTGACACACGTTTAGTATGATAATATAAGTTTTCTGTCATAAATATCGTTTTATCTTTATCTTTGTCTACCTTGGTTGGCCCTATTGTTATGAGTGTTTATTTACTAACAGTAAACAATATAAAAATGTTGAGAACAGACATAATACTCATTGTATTCATTTGCATATGAAAAACAATAATGATGTCGTTATTGCCATATTGATTTTAATGATTTCTATTGTTATTTACGAATAACGTCGCATACATGTACTTACCGATTTTTATTCACTCTTTTCTTTTATTTAATTAAAATTATACAAATACGTATACACCTCCATCTTTAAATGCTGGTATATAAGTATATAATAACATTACAATTTATACAAACTAGACGGATTATGTGTGTTGGGTTTTCGGGGGTAACTTTTGATCGCGTGAATCGATTTGAATCATTATTTTTTTATTAGAAGGAAGGTAAGTGCGGGATGATAAATTAAGTACCCAAGACAATTGTATATACACATTTTTTGCATATACGGTTAAATTACAAACTTAATTTAGAAATCGTTTTGTACAATTTTTCAAAAACCGTTCAAACAATCAAGTTCAATATAATTTTCCAATAAAGTTCTTATTAAGTTCTACTATTGTAAATTTTTTCATATTTTTTGAACTCATAGTTCAAAAGGGGGGAAACATTTTTTTAAACTTCTGTACCGATTATTTCCGAAAATATTAATTTTATGAAAAACCGTTTATAGAAAACCCCTCATTATTTTTCAAATACCTATCCAATGAAATGTCACACTCTAGGTTTGAAACGAAAAAAAAAATCACTCCCCCTTTTACATGTACGGGAGGTACCCTAAAAAAAAGATTATAGCCATTTTTTATTTGACCACTTTGTTGGCGTGACCGATATACATATTCGTACAAAATTACAGCTTTCTAGTACTTACAGTCACTGAGATTATCCGCGGACGGACGGACGGACAGACAGACAGACAGACTTGGCTAAACTATAAGGGTTCCTAGTTGACTACGGAACCCTAAAAATCGGTATGATATTGATTTGAAAATGTTATAGTTATACGTTTACCTTGCTCGCACTTTAACTGTGGTCGAACTGCGAATTGGGGTCACTGAGATTAACATCAAATCAGTTTACACCTATCACTATAGTGTTATTAGTTTTGGTCAAATTCACGAATCCGTTTGATGTGCAGGTGCGACAGGCCTGGCTGGGGGGTCTGGACGCGTTGGCGCTGGACGTGCAGCGCGGCCGCGACCACGGGCTGCCGGGCTACGCCGCCTACCGCACGCTCTGCGGCCTGCCTGCCGCCACCACTTTCCAGGACCTCGCCGATGTCATTCCACACCAGGTCAGTTTTTATTATTTATCTTTTGGTTTTTATTTCTCAGCATATGAATACGCTGGCAATTGATTATTATTATTTTTTTTTAATAGGTTCACCAACAGTTATTACAATAATTCTTTCTTATTTAGACAAGTACAATAGTTTTTGCTAAATGTAGGTATAACTTATTATAGGTAAACACTGCATGCAAGGAAAATGAGAATCATAATAATTCAGTAGCAAGTCTGCAGTCGATGCCAAGTTAAGCAAATTTAAACACTTTATTACGGTATAATAGGGTGCAAAGCAGAATCTTGTGTAGAATAGATTAAAACTATGTAGGCACATGCTAATATGTTAAAAGGCATATACAACTTATTTATTTAACAAATCTCTAATTTTGGTTAGTGAGTCAAAGTGAATATCAAATGAATTACTGTAGTTATTAAGTAAGTTACTCATGCGAGGTACTGGGGAGTTTGATCCTAACACGGTTCGGCGCCGGCTTTTATTATCTTTGGCTTTTATTTTCATTCAGGTACAGAATATTAGCCAAGCTAAGGGCTTTTGACTGGAGTTCTACTTAATTAGGAAAGTGAAATATCTTTTTCAATACAGTTGCTCAAAAAGTGCCCTTATTTTGGCTGTTTTGCGTGCGCAAAGTTCGTTTTTGCGAACTAGTGCTTTTTACTTTTCCAGTTTTTTTAATTTAGTTGTGTTCCAATTCATGGCTGCTTACCGAAGAGTATTATTGTTTGTTAACTTTACCAAGACGTAAAAAAACTAAATACCTACTATTAATGCAAATATATTACAGTTATTGATATTTCATTATTTACCTCTTCATCATAATAATGATTATTCGTTAAAAATATTAAACATTGAAAATAGTTCTCATAAATCTGTGTGTATGAAACGGAACAGATCCTACGAGACGTCTGTCAAAGAAGAGGCGTTTTTCAATCGGGTAAACAAGGTCGAAGGCCCTATCAGACATGACGATACGATTTGTCACATGCGATTTATATTTTCTGTTTATGAGAAATAATGATTTTGAGATTCAAAATGAGAAAGTAAAGAAGATAAGATAAAACATTTTGAAGATGTTCTTAATAGATCAACTGTATTACAATAGTTACGGAAATAATACAAAATCTTTCCAATTTGTTTTTGTGTATTTTAATTTTTTCGCATCTGTATTGAAAAACGTCGTTCGATACACGTGCGGATATGTCATTCTTCACTTGTCCCGAGTATTGCCACTCGCCTACGGCTCGTGGCAAGATACCTCGGGACTCGTGAAGTAATGACATACTTTCCGCACTAGCATCGAAATGTACTATAGAAGTCCGAGTAGGTGGGCTGGAAGTACTGCGTCGAGATTGAAGGATGACTCACACTAGCAGGGCAGGGACGTGACCGGCCCGGGCCGACTTCTCAGTTCCTATAGAAAACGTCACGTGACCTCCGAGGGCTCCGAGCTCGGAAGTGATTCTTTCAATAGATATTGACAGATCGTCCTGTCCCACCCCATCCCGTACCATTCTGCGTACAATTGCAGAAGTGTTGTTGTTGCGATGTTGCGACGGGAAACAGGCGATGTCACTTGTGGGGAATATTCCCTACTGCCCATTACTAGCACGTTCCTGCAGTGGTCTCACCGTAACGATAAAGCTGCATTTTGTTGTCAGCGTAACGATAGGGATGCTAATGAAAGGCAGCACTTGATGTCGATACTTCTGAACCAACTACTCATACATTACGTACTAGATGTTGTTCATAATATATGACTTATATTTTTGGTAAATTAGAAAGATGGCTCAGTGTGGAAAAACAGGAGCGGTCCTTAGATCCTTTTCCATCGCTATATTTTTTATGTTATATAATACTTTTTATGTACTGGCAGGTTGTTGAAAAGCTGATGGAAGTGTACGAGCATCCTAGCGACGTAGATCTCGTAATAGGCGCCATGGCCGAAACTCCTTTGCCAGGCTCGGCCTTCGGTCCTACCTTCACGTGCCTTATCAGTAAGTATTTTTTGTACATGTTTTTAAAATGAAGGCTGTGCTCTTCAGTTACTACTTCTATGGTGGACCATCTTTATTGTCAGATTAACATTTATCGCCAACAGTGACACGTGGGGAGGTTACAGTCTCAATAAACATACAATAACTAGCACGAGTCCTTGAACCTAACCAATTTTTTACAACATTCAAAGCTCCCTATTGATGATAATACAAACTTACTTACTTTTTGTAATCTAATATTTTAAGATGTATCACGGTGCAAAAGAAACTCCAATATTAGCACGGTGAGCTCCCGAACTAAAAAATAAACAACAACAAGCAGTGGCCTGACAACATTATACATTTTGTATGTATACGTATATAGTAGTTTATGCAACAGTGATATAATAAGGGTTCTTAAAACTTGAGGGTCGCCGTTACAAAACTCGGGTTTAAGAACCAATTATGAGCTGTTGCATACCCTAGTTTTTCTACGACAGCTAAAATAGCGTAAAAAGCAAAATCTAGAAACGTGGCAGAATAGGGAAGATGTCGTGCCCACTATGGAAATTAAAAAAAAACAACAACAGTGCTAATATAAATGTATGAAAATCCATAGGAGCAGTGTTCTTATGGAATACCACAGACAACGTTATAATGTATACTTTTTAAGTATCGCTGTCAGTCATCTAATTGACAGATAGAAGTGCTGGAGTAGAAAAATATGTATAATGTATATACTGTAGGTAGTCACGCTTGAAAATTATTGTTAGTTTAACTGAATTTGTATGGCTAAAGCAAAACAATGGCATTGTATGCAACAAAGCCGTGTATTGTTTGCCTTACGACAGAACGCAGTGGAAATGACAGGCACTGTTTTAATGGAACAATTAGATGATACACTAGTATGTTTGATGTGGCTGTTCAAATATTTATCATTTGTTGTAAAACACTTACATAAAAAATCTGGAATCTGGGCATTTATGTCGTTGAGTTGAAAGAAAAAAGCAGCACACATTCTTTTAATGTAGCTCAGGACCTCACCTTGGTTAGTGCATATACGAATCCTTTCGAGACCCAGACATTTCTCAGCTCCCGACGTAAAACTATATATATATATCATTGGTATTTTCTGAAAACTTAGGTCTATACTGTGTATATATATAGTACTGAGCGTAGGAATTCTGCAGACAAAGACGTAGACAAAATTTCCTAGCCAACTGCTAGACCGTCTCCCTCCGTAGGGCCTGTGGGTTGGGGGCCCACACGCTCCGGCTCTATAAGACTGGGAGGAGAATTTAGCGTCATCTGGCTCTTCTCCTCATTGGCAGTATTCTACTTCGTTTGCTAATCTGAATGAAAGATCCTGTTATTTCTGCTTTAACAACGCGTCCTTAATGCTATTACTTTTTTATTACAGAGGAGCAACTGTGGCGCACGCGCTCCGGCGACCGCTTCTTCTACTCGCACTCGGACGAGACCGGTAGCTTCTCCAAGCGGCAACTCGCGGAGCTGAAGCGGACGTCCCTCGCCCGTCTGTTGTGCGACAACGGCGGCCTCACCTCCGTGCAGAGGGACGTGTTCCAACCAAGCTCCCCCAGGTACCTACACACTCACGAACAAATCAGGTCAAAACGAGATATATGGATATATTGAAGTGACGCGGAGAGGTTAACCCCTCATCTGTCAACCTGTAATCATTAGAAAATGCGTTGCCCTACCTGACGACATTAATTTGATTATTACCAACCTAGTACCGATCAATAATAAAAAATGATGTTTACTTTGTTCCAGCAACCCGAAAGTTCCTTGCGACGAGATCAAGAAGGTGAACCTGCAGGCTTGGCAGGAGGGGGCTCAGCAGCCGGACCTGCTGTCGCGCACCACCAAGTGGCTCCGCACGCACGTCGGGCCCGGCACCATGTAACTCGTCGAGGGCGACGACGTGACTAGAGGCTTGTAATCGTTCTTACTTCTACTTGAGAAACAAGCTGTGAAGTCGTAGTCTAATACAGCGGCTCTCGTGATCTTTGCGTGTCGCCACTACTAGTAAGTATGGCGAAATCCTCTTTGCAACCGCGTTCTAGGAAATCTACGAACTTTTGACGTCACGTTGTCATTCATGCCCATATAATATTTCTTAGTATTTAATGTAACGTGTCTGCCTTAAACAGTGTTTTTATTTAATGATCTTGGGTTGTCTTATAGTGATAGCTATTCGTCCTAGATTTATATAGTTAGTGTTAAATATCGTATTCTAACTTAGGTAAAATTACAAAAGAGATTTCGTTCTAAAAGTGTTATAAAATGTTTTTCGAATGTAAATATCAAAGAAAGGTAAAATATATTCAGTAATCGAATTTAAACTATCGTGAGACATATTATAATAAAATTACGGATAACAGTTACGATAATAGTCTAATAGTAGACAAAACCGGTTCTGGGTTATCCTAATGTCCAATGGAGTCCCGGGATTGTTTGACTGAAGATTTGGTTCATTCAATGTAAAAGGCGCCAAGCACATCGAACTCACTGTGTCCAGAAAATTCAGTGCGCTCGTCACGTAGGCATGCTCATTGCCATAGTCCATCTTCTTTACACTGTGTATGTGCTCCAATAGTCTCGAGGAAACACGTCCCGCATAGATACTAAAATACGTGAGCGTTATCCATAATTTTATTACACGATATTCAGTATTTTGCATTTAAGTGTATACATTAACTGTTTAGTTTACCTACTCATTAAGTCAGTGCCGCGTTCTGTTTCTTGTGCAGCGGCTGTGATAGTGGCAACCCGCCCACTGACGCGCGGCTTCCCTCTTCAGACCCATATGTTAAATGGTCTAGGAAACCGCCTGAAATTTTAGATAAACCCGTTAAGTAGGTATCTAAATTTTGATCACTTTTAATTATATTATGCCACACCGGGCTACTTTTGTTTTTTTGTAATGTGTTATTTCCATATTACACTCATATTATGAGCGCATTCTTGAAATGATAATTCCACATATCAATATAGTCCTTTGTAGCTCATTAAGTTTAATACACATTGAAGTCATAAATTATCATCCCATCAAATTAATAATTAGTTTTATATCATAATGCACATTACTCGTATGTTGCATTCAGTTTGAATGATTGACATCGAAAATTCCAATTGTGATTTTAAATGACGGCCTTTGTAGGCCATCAATGCCAAAGACTGGAATGCAATTCATTGCGTTTATCGAATTTCAATGTAGGGTATTATAACCAGACGCCTGAATCTTAGCTTGCATTTCCAAGTCTAGCGCTGTCTATTTCTAAGATTTAGGGCGTGTCTGAAGAGAAGACTTACATAGTTTAAGGTGTTATTAGATGAGGAGGAGATGTAAAACAAGTGCAGAACTTAAATAAAATGTGACGCTAAGACTGATGCCACTTGATCAATCAGTTAATATTTTCATTCACAATCATTCACAGGTACCTACTATTATTTTGAATAAATTGTATCATTACATAACATCTTCACTGTATTTTTCTTAATAAATAAATTTGTGTTTTCACAAGTATCAAACTTATAATTAAAAGTCAAAGAAGAAATCTCTTCAAATATTATATTAGGTAGGTACCCTAGGCTACATTTCTAAAAGATTTCAGATCTATGAATAATAAAAAATTGCATAGAAAATTTGCAAGTCTGTATGATAATAGTTGATATTGCTTTTTATTTGTGTACTTATGCCAACTTTCAAATTAATTGTTTGTATTAAATAGTTCCTATGCGATTTTCCGTAATTTAATAATGTTATATGAAACCTCTTCAAACACAAACTGTTTTGCTTTTCAATGAAAAAATTAAGATTTTTTTTGCTAAAAGGACATTTTATAAAGGAGAATGGCTAAAATTTAGTTTTTTACTGTATTGTTCTACCATTTGGACTTTGTGTTTTTTTTTAATTTATTGAATAAACCGTAATCTGCATGATTCGCATAAGATATTTTATCAAATATTTATTAGGGGTTCGGAGATCGAACTGTTAAATAATCAATACTTATTTTTTGCTAATTAATAACTGTGTACTTATGTTAGGTAGGTACACAGAAACAATATGACATGGCGTCATTTGTGCAAAATTATTGTTGAACAATTGTTTTAAAAAATCCCATTCTTTTTTGTTGTTGAAACATATCAAATTATTTTATTTAATATTTTTTATTTGTTATTAAAGTAGTAACACTATAAATTATAAATTGAAAATATATGTCATATACTAAAGAAAAAACTAAGTCCATCGGATGCCAAGCCGGGGATCGAACCCGGGTCTTCGGCTTACGCGGCTAACAATAAAATTAGTTTTCTTTAGTATATGACGTTAATTTTCAATTTATAATTTCAGTTCGATCTACATTCACTATGCCTCCGGTAGTAGGTACAGTCAAGGGCATAAATATCTATACACTTTTTGTCTTTTCAGCCATATGATTCCATATAAAATAATGAAAAAGTTGTACATATATTTATGCCCTTGACTGTACGTATTCTTTTAGCAGAACATAAGTACGACATCAGATATTAATATCTTTAGACTTCTTTTATACCAAAATTTCACGGTCTTTTATTTGCGTTGCTAGTGAGATTTATGGATTCTTCATCGTATCGTTTGTTCAGTTGCTTTCTTTTTTCCACACTTGTTTTCACAATTTACTCCAAGTATATTAGTAAATTTGATATATCTGTTTTGTAACCATGGTTGCTATTGTATAATTTTATGATATACAGTTTCTTTTATACTGTCAATAAAATGTTGTTTCCTATACAGGGTTGTTTTTTCATTGCGGCACTGTGTTATACATACCTATAGGTACCTATTAGCCTCTAAGACAATTACCTACTATTAAGTAGGTATAATAAATATAATAATATAGGTACAGTCAAGTACAAAAATATGGTTCGACATAATCGACTCATTACTAATGGTACTACGCTCTTATTACACCGGCATAAGGTACTATGGGACATATTTTTGAAGATATATTTGAGAGCCCGTGGGGCGTCAAAAATAAATCATAGGGCAATGCGGGGCTGATTTACTCTAATCGTCTTTCGTGTCATTATGCTTTTGTGTAAGTTGTAACTTTGTGTGGGACCAGTATTTCCCTATCAAGCGTTACAAGGAGATTAATTCGTCTAATTCATTAATTTGTCAACAAAGAAATGCTATTAAAATCATATTTATACTTCGAAATCTGTGACCTGGACTGCAAGTCTAAGACCCACTTGCACCAACCAGGACTAGTCGCTAACCTGGAGTTAAGCTATCAAATCCCATACACGAAACGCCTAACCCCAGGTGGTGCAAGTGGTGCCGGCCCAACATAATACATAGATACCGTAAACCGAGGTTACTTTGATCAATTTTGAAGTTTGACACTAATTTCTGAAGATCCCATTATACATAAAAATATGAAATTAAAATATAATTATCGGTTTTTTTCTCTTCTAAAAATATGGACTTATAGCTTTGTAAAAAAAAAAAAACGACACGATCAAAGTTATATTGAGAATGGGGGGTTATATTATACTTTAAAACTACCACTTTTTTTAATGAAAGTACCTACAAACTAAAGTTAACTAAACCCGTTAAAAAGCTCGTAAAAAATAAAAATATAAAAATCGGTTAAGTACTTTTTAAGTTATTTATATTCATAATGTATGGGGTGACTTTGATATGTAGGGTTACTTTGATAACATACCAAATGAAACAAACAAGCGCTCTGTTAGATTATTTATTGCAAAAAAACGTAGGAATTCCACTTGAACAAGTATAAAAGCACTTAAACGCACTGTAGAATACCTTTTAATCTCAGATATAATCAGCCTTTTTTGATCAATTTCACCACGTATAAGTGATCAAAGACACCCCGAGCCATGGATTCCCCGGCAACGTGCGCGTGTATAGGTTATCGGAATGAGGTTATTTCTTTTCAAGTTCACGAATAAACACTGATTAACATAAGACACTTTGAAAACACATGTAGTTATTATTGGCACAAGTATAGTCAAAGTTTTTTAACCTTAAAAATCAGCAAGATAAGCGTACTTACCATTAATATTTTAGTACTACACACATGTCCAGTACTGGTAGTAGTAACTATGCGCTGGAGCAACTATCAGAGTTGCCAATAATGAAAAAAAAACTGCTTTGGCGTTTTTCAACTCGTTTAAACGAGCGTTTAAATAGCGGATGGAAGTTGTTATCAAAGTCGACCCGCAAATCAAAGTAACCCCGGTTTACGGTACTAAAATACGTTGTCAAGATAAAAACTTAGTCATAAAATATTATGACTAAGTTTTTATCTTTATTTCGCTTTATAAAATATTATTGACAATCTTCCACAAATCGACCTAATCCCATGGTAAGCTCAATAAGGCTTGCGTTGTAGGTACTAGACGACGTTATACAGAATGATTCATAAGACGTGAGCAGGATTAACCCCACGGTTTCAGTGAATGATAAGCTATTAATTCATACTCCGGGTGTAAATCCTGGTCAGGGCATTTATTTGTGTGTTTATCACGAATATTTGTTCTCTTGTATCTGTCTTTTATTTATATCGTCGTCTAGTATACACAACACAAGCCACCCTGACTGACACCCTGTCAGTCAGTCATGGTTTTTTTTTCATTAGCATAATAAGCAAAGAATATAATACTAAGAGAAGAACGACAACTACTTACATAAAAAAAAAACACCTCGGGCAAAAGTTCGTTTATGGTCATATTTTTATTTTGTTGTCGTTTTTTTTTTCTCGTCAGATTTGAATGAAATTTGGTGGGTAGGTAGAGTTCCTTATTCTACGCTAGATAGATACAAAATCTCAATGTGCGACAAAAAAATTGTATGAAATTTTCCACTGAGTTACGAAAATTCCATACGATTTCGTTACTCAGTGGAAAAAAATGTGGGACATACTTTGAAATTGGGTCTATCTTGAAGAGAATAAGGAACTCTAACTACCCTCCAAATTTCATTCAAATCTGACGCGAAAAAAAAAACGACAACAAAATAAAAATATGCCCTTACAACTAGCGACATCAAGAAAACACAGTGAACTAACAACTTGACAACTGGTTTGGCTGGGTTGTTTAGCCTATTGCTAATAATCTCATAATGAAGCTGATGGTGTCCATTTAATTGTCCAAGTATTTTAACTCAAAATCACAAACAGCGTTTCCAGTACAGGGAAAAAAATGTGTATGTAATAAGTAAAGTAGTACCGTAAAACCACCCAACTATGGTCCATAACCTCCCAATTATGGTCCAAAAATAACTCTAGTATCTATGTTTTGATGTGACTATTATTTGAAAGACTCAGTTCTATGGCAAAACAATAGTAAATTGTAAAATAAGCTCACGCAAAATATAATTTAAATTATTGGTATTGATGTTTAATTACGTTGGACCATAGTTGTAGTACTGGACTATAGTTAAGTAGGTGGTTTTACGGTAACAAAATTAAATATTGTCGGTGAAAAGAACTTTGTGATTCTGAGTTATAAACATATATTTTGATTGACAGAAATCTACTTTCTCTACAATGCTCTTATATTAAAATGTTCCAAAGAAATGAATTTGTTATAATTCGTATCAGTGATCAGTGGCGAAGCGTCAAAATGATCTTTGGGCAATACAAACCGGAGCTGATTTGGTCTATTTTTTCTCTGAGTCTTTATTTAGGTAAGTATGTGAAATACAGTGTAAATAAGTAGGTTTTTGTGGTCATGTAATATTGTCTTTGGTTACCGCGAACAATTCAAAAATGGATTAATCACGTTTATTAACTTCATTCCTTACGGCTACAGTTATTAATAACATTCATTATCCCAAGGTAGAATAATGATTGAAAAAAGGATAACTCTCGTTTCAACAAGTCATTTACGTTTTGCGCAAAAAACCTACAATATAAATATAAAAAAAGTAGGGTTCCGCAGTTTACCGTCCGTCACAATAGGCAACCATAATAAGTGTTTTAATAGATACCATGCTCAATATGCTTATTATAATTAACAATTCGATGATACTTTCGATCACACCCGTCCCGACCCCATCAACTCCGGAAAAATCTTAACATCACGAAGTAGACCACAGTACCATCTCTCGGGTAATTGGGTAACTAATTTATACAAACTAGACGGATTATGTATGTTGGGTTTTCGGGGGTAACTTTGATCGCGTGAATCGATTTGAATCATTCTTTTCTTATTAGAAGGAAGATACGTGTGGGATGATAAATCAAGTAGGTACTCAAGATAAAAGAAGTGTTTTCATATACCTACAGTTAAATCACAAACTTAATTCAGAAGTTATTTTGTACAATTTTCCAATAAGCGTTCAACCAATCTAGTTCAAAATAATTATCCAAGAAAGTTCCTATTAAGTTCTACTTTTGTAATATTTTTCATATTTTTTTTTAACTTTTAGTTCAAAAGTTAGAGGGGCGGGACACATTTTTTTAAACTTCTGGAGCGATGATTTCCGAAAAAAATAACTTTATCAAAAACTGTTCTGAGTAAACCCTCATTATTTTACAAATACCTATCCAATAATATGGCCACACTCTTGGGTTGAAACAAAAAAAAATCACCCCCCACTTTACGTGTAGATTACTCAAAAAACTCAAAAAAATAAATTATAACCACTTTTTATTTTACTACTTTGTGACCGATATACATATTCGTACAAATGTACAGCTTTCTAGTAGTCACTGAGATTATTCGCGGACGGACGGACGGACGGACGGACAGACAGACAGACAGAGCGAAACTATAAGGGTTCCTAGTTGACTACGAAACCCTAAAAACATATGGTTGGACACATGTTCAGAGGGGCTTACTCGTATAAAAGTTATAAAGCTATAAATACGTTACAACTAATATTTGAAACGGGATAATTACCATGTATGTTTGTTTTATTGAGCAGCCGATATTTCGACACTGTTGCAAGCGTCATATTCACGGAGCACGGAGTAAACTGATGAAAACAAGCATACATGGTAATTATCCGGTTTCAAATATTAGTTATAATGCAAATGACCATGTTAGCTTAAAAAAGCTATAAATAAGTGGGTTGACCTGTAGCAAAGGGGGGGCCGGGACTTAGAATATTTTTGGTCGAGGTGGTGTCATTATAACACTATTTTTAAATGATTGTAATGTGTAGATGGCGTCAAAACAAGCATCTTTTATTGGAAAAACTTTTCTCTAAACTTAAAAATGGCCGAGTTAGAGTCTTTCAAAGGTTGAAGTTTTTAAGTCTGTAAGGTCGCAGTTCTACCTAACACTCCTCCTCGCTTCGCTCGTCGTCGTACCTACACCGACCTTCCTTAAGGTGCCATTCTGTAAAGCATTTTTTATTAAAAAAAAGTCGGTTTTGGCGCTTCGCCGGCCGCTGCCGCGGCACGCTCGCTTCGCTCGCTCGGCTCGCGCGCTGTAAGGTCGCAGTTCTACCTAACACTCCTCCTCGCTTCGCTCGTCGTCGTACCTACACCGACCTTCCTTAAGGTGCCATTCTGTAAAGCATTTTTTATTAAAAAAAGTCGGTTTTGGCGCTTCGCCGGCCGCTGCCGCGGCACGCTCGCTTCGCTCGCTCGGCTCGCTAAGTTTAGAGAAAAGTTTTTCCTATAAAAGATGCTTGTTTTGATGTCATCTACACATTACAATCATTTAAAAATACTGTTATAATGACACCACTCTCGATGAAAATTTTACAAGTCCCTTCAAAAACTTCAACCTTTGAAGGCCTCTAACTCGGCCATTTTTAAGTTTAGAGAAAAGTTTTTCCAATAAAAGATGCTTGTTTTGACGCCATCTACACATTACAATCATTTAAAAATAGTGTTATAATGACACCACCTCGACCAAAAATATTCTAAGTCCCGGCCCCCCCTTTGCTACAGTCCAACCAATAAGTGCAAAGGTACTACAACAATAGTACATTTCGATACAGTAGTGCGGAAAGTATGTCAAGTGAAAAATGACATATCCGCACGTGAATCGAACGACGTTTTTCAATACAGATGCGAAAAAAAAATAACATAAGAACGAATTTAAAGTTTTTTTATTATTTCCGTGACACGATTGTAATACAGTTGATATATTAAGAACATCTTCAAAATGTTTACCTTCTTATCTTCTTTACTTTCTCATTTTCAATCTCATAATAATTATTTCTCATAAACAAAATAATAAATCGCATGTGACAAATTGTATCGTCATGTCTTAGAGGCCCTTCGAACATGTTTACCTGATTGAAAAACGCCTCTACTTTGACTGACGTTTCGTAGGCTCTGTTCCGTTTCATACACACAGATTTATAAGACCTGTTTTCAATGTTAATATTTTTAATTAATGGTCATTAGTATGATGAAGAAGTAATTATTGAAATATGAAATATCAATATCTTTAATATTATTGCGTTAATAGTAGGTATTTAGTTTTATTACGGCTCGGTAAAGTTAACGAACAATAATACTCTTCGGTAAGCAGTCATGAATTGGAACAAAACTAAATTTAAAAAGATTGGAAAAGTAAAAAGCACTAGTTCGCAAAAACAAACTTTGCGCCCGCAAAACAGCCAAAAAAACGGCACTTTTTGAGCAACTGTATTGAAAAACAATTTAAATTAGATAACCCTGTAAGAAATAACATACGAGTACATACCACTTACGTATAATCCGTCTGTCGGTAGGCATAATTGAAATAATTGAATTGCACGATGTTAAACTTTAAGCCATATTTTTGAAGCAGAAGCCTCTGCAAAATATACCAATTTTCATAGAATACCTATAGAATTTCACTTCCGTCCGAGGCTATGAATTTTTACACTTTTCCTTTTTTTCTAAGGAGCATATTGGTGATTATATTGATCATACAGAACTATTTTCAAATGTCCCATAGAACATCAGTATGGAAGATGTATTCATGAACAACCAAATGTTTTCTTAGATTTATGACATGGTTTCTTAGGGAATTTCAATCACATTCATTATGTCCCTCTCACATAGAGTAAGGCCAAGGGTTGAATGTGATGTAAACGTTGAATACTACTTATTACTTAAGTGCTTCGCAATGTTGAAATTATACCATTAACTAAGTACCTACTTCGCTCTTTAAATGTATCTCAGTAGAAGCTAAGTAATGATCTGAAAATATTTATAATGTTTTCAGGGTTTTTGAGCCACCAATTCATTTATTCCATTTATCTTAGTCGTAGGTAATTAATACGTACTTATTGGATAAATATTTGCGAGATGACACGATTAAAATAAATTCTAATGGTGTAAGTATTTCCGGCGGATAACTTAGTCTGTGAATTGTTACATTTTGTACCAAATTACGTAATTTATCTCCATAAATCGTCGTGGTTTTGCGAGAGACAAATATCTACTAGTACCTACGCACGGTGATTTCGATGCTTACGCAATTTGCCCGGCGCCCAAGGCGAAATCCATTCTGAAGGCTACTGGGTACGTAAAGTGGGATTTCGATATTGACGAATTGTAGTGGTTGAAACAAAAGGGCAAAAACAAGTTGAAATCCGGTAGAAAAAATAATAGAAAAAAAGGAATATTTTTTTCGTATTAAACTTAACATCTAAATTTACAAAATAAACTACAAGAATCTTAAAATCAAAGACTTGCCTGCGCCCCTCCAGCCAGATGCCAAGGTGCCCACACCCTAATTTTGTTGCGGCGTTGAATCGCTAAAGGCAGGCTCTGTATCAGGAATGAAACTATTTTATGCAATTTATAGGTGACTGTATTTTATTTAACAGATGTCTATTCTTCACCGAGACGATTGGAAGATAAATTTCTTTATTAAAACAGAGTTGTTCACTACCTCCGATCTCCATTATTAGATCAGCTCGACCTCGCGATTAAATCGAATTTGCTATGTAAAAAATATTCATGATAATAATTAGTAAAAACTATCTTATATCCGGAATAGTATGATACCGGTACAGTATGTTACCGGCACTCGGGCATTTATTAAAACTGCTAATAATATGTTCAATTAGCAATGGTTAGTATTAGCAAATCATAATTATGTTAATTAACTGCACAATTCAGTTTTCTAAATTCGCGCTTTACATGTAGTAGGTGTACATATCGTTGATGCACATGGTACTGGTCAGGTCGTGTTACGGGGGTAAACAAATGGGACAATTATTGTTGTCTTTATCATTAAGTTCATGAATAAAGTTTTGAATACATACATTTCAAGAGTTTTTATGTGAACACAGTTATGAGAATTACAAAAGCTGTTGACGTCCGCGTGTCAAATAAGTAAACAATCCAAATATTTCCAAAACTGATTTTCGTTTTTTAATTAATAAAGATTGAATTGAGGAAAGAGTGAAATCGCTTACGATGCACAAAAACTATTAGATGTGATTTTATTATACGGCGAGACGCATGGATATGCAGTTCATGCCTTATCAAAAACGCTTCTCAAATCGACGGCATCCACACATTCCTCGATTCATAATAGCGGATCTCCAGTGAGTTCGGGAGAATAAGCCAATCGTAGCTGGTCAGCCTGAAAGCACCATGAACGAAATCGTGGCCGTACAAATTGAAGAAAGGGTTCTTCTTCTGCACCGCAAGCACAGGAGTGTAGGCGTGCAGAAGCGATGTACTCTCACCGACTAAAAAACCCCCACTTGTTCTTCTACGACGCCATCAGGGTAGCCCTGGGATCTCCAGTGGAACGCACCTGTGCCGCCCTTGCGTCATATCTCTGTAGGTCCTTCCTTTTCTTTTGGGCGGTAGCAGTCCCTGATTGCTCTACCGTCTACGACGAATTGACTCGCGGTAATCCTCATTTGCAGAGCGGTCGCACCGGTGTTCTAAGTAGCATGTTCGAATATTTGCATGTGTTATAATTGTACGTGTATGTTCAATAATAAATTTAGCATACTGAAACCATCTACTATATATAACTATCTATATCATATAAGAGGGCGCAGAGCATATAGTGGCGCCCTCATTGGTTGGGAATGCGTTTTCTAATAAAATTTCCATTACTCTATCTATACCGATTTCATGGTATCTTCGTAGTGGTTCTACTAATTCTCAAACTTTTCTTCTATATGATATAGTTCTATATTTCTTACTTTTGGTTTTATCACCTAAACGGAAAAAAAACTTTCGCCATTTCGGTAATAAAAAAAAAAGTAAATCGAAATTGAAATGTGTTATGGACCAAAAGTTGGGGAAATTGTATTACTATCTGCTGATACCATGGATTATAGAGAAATGGAAAAGTTAATAAGAAAACACAACCCCCCTATAATCCTCTTAAATAGCATCGCAGTGGCAGATTTCATGGAATTTAATTTCGATTCTCAGTATGTAAATGAACCTAACTCTTTTGCATTCGCCGGTCACTTTCGTACCCGAAAACACCAAACCCAACGGCTGAGCTCAAACAAAATAATAGGTACTGGTAGGTGTACCTACACTTGGAAAAATTTAACTAATTACGTGACCAGATTGTTTTTTTCCTAATACATCATTAATGGTTGACAAATTTAAGTGACAGAAGCAGGGTCACTATGCAGCTATGGCGCGTGCTTACATTTACGGCGAATACGGAACTCTTAGGTGTCCAATCCATTATATTAGATATATAGTTTATACCTGATGTCGATGAACGATATGATTAGGTAATTAATGAGCGGCACCTACTGCCTAGTATAACCCATATTATGTTCACGGCAGCCGTTGATTACTTAAGGAAGTACGTGATATTCTGATAGTGGACGTAAACAACTGTAGGTACTAACTGAATAGATATATCTTACGATAGATATATAGAGATATATCTCGTATATACTACGCCGAAAAGTAGGTTCTTATAAGAAAATAATAAAATGTGTTTTTTTTTAAAGATACCACTTTGTTGGTTGCCAATATTGCCGATTAGGCGTCTTTGCCTAATATTGGATGACTCACACTAGAACGGGACGGGACGGGGCGGGACGGGACGATCTGTCAATTTGTATAGAAAACGTTCCGTGATATCCGAGGGCTCCGAGCTATCACGTGATTATTTCTATGGAAATTGAGAGATCGTCCCATGTCGCCCCGCCCCGTCGCATCCCTTCCTAGTGTGAGTCGTCCTGAAAGATTCATAAAGAAATGAACCATATGAACAACCGACAAAGTGGTTAGGTACATCTTTTACTAAAAAAATGCACAAAAGATCTTACAGTTTTAATGAAAGATACAAGGAACCGTGCGAAGTATTCTTAAATTATCAAAGATACCCACAACAGGCTTTAACTGTTAAGCTACGATAGAACCTTGTCGCAAAATGTCAATGTCAAAATATTATTGTTTTTTTACATAGCATTATTTTACTCTGACAGACTTTGTATTGGTAGTTGTTGTAATGCCAGTGTCTAGATCATCAGTTCTCCAAACGCGTTAGATTCACGTAGCACAACCCCTAGTCGCATCCCCATCTTCCCGGTTAATAAACAACAAATGCGACTGAGGACGGTGTAAGCCTATTTTCTTTTTCAATAAGGAACAGTGACAAATTACAAACTTATATTACATTGTTTCTACATTTGCAACTAATAAAATAACAACTGTTCTCAACTTGTTTAAAAAAAGATACAGTCAAGACACACGAGATAAAAGAAGTGAAATAAGTACATTTAACACATTGATACTTAAAAACTACTCACAGATGGCCAAGGCCACAGCGGCTTTAAGAGATTGGAGGGACATCGAGAAGACATCACATTCGGAATAGGGCTTCCAATACCGGGATCCCGGGATACCACCTTTTTCAGGCCAGATTTTAATCCCGGTATTTAATTTCAAAATACCGGGATCCTGGTATTTTTATAAACTGAGAAAATATACAAAATGAACCCAAAATACCCATCGAAATAGTAACATTTGGCATCGCCACGGAGCTTTGCTCGAGTATATCTTGCGTCTCACAATTGCTCTACAGCTCTTACGGTCTTTAAGCGGTATGTGTTGCGGCAAGTGATGTAGCTAATACCTAGATTCTCGGTTCTCAACGAATAATGTTGAGTGTGTAAAATAATTATTTCACTTTCAAAAATTTAATTTCCATTTTTTCGGAAAATCCCGGTATCCCGGTATTGAAGTCGTCCATTCTGGTATTAGTATAGTATAGTATAGTATAGTATAGTATAGTATAGTATAGTATTCTTTATTGCAAACCATGGTACAAAATACAGTTCTTATAAGTAGTTATATAATGAGATTTGACCCCCACGCCAGAGCTAAGAACGCTCCGCTGACGCTCCGCTGATGCTTCGCATCCCTTAGCTCTGGAGTGGGGCAGTAAATCTCATTATATTACATAATCTCATTATATTACTCCGGAGAAATGGGGCAGAATCCGAACGACATGATTGTGATAGTTCGCGATGCATTACTTTAAAGAAATGGGGCAGAATCCGAACGACATGATTGTGATAGTTCGCGATGCATTACTTTGAAGAAATGGGATCCGAACGACATGATTGTGATAGTTCGCGATGATTGTGATAGTTCGCGATGTCTGCTGTCCTTGATTGTGTTTCCGATTTTACTGAATTCTTAAAGCAACAGTTAAAATCCCAATAGCAAAAAATAACTTGTTAAAAAACTGCAAAAGGCTTAACACAATGGGTACAAGCTAGCATTGCACCCACCAGATCTTGTTCTGCTTGAGAACCAGATCTCGTAACGCACCATCTTTGCCCAGATTTTCAACGGGTAGAGGTTTGCCGGGCTAGGTTTATTACGGTGTTTGTCACACTAAACACATCTCAGAGCTGGCCAGAAACTTTGATGTGAGAGTGGACTGGTTTTCCCATGCTATCAACCGCTATAGCATAGAAAGAACCGTGTGTCATACAGTACCTGCCCTGTCCATGGGTCGGATTATTAAAACCAAGCAGGATTTAATACTGTACACGCCACCGCGTATTGTGTTTAACCGTCACCACGTTGTGTTTAACCGTCACCACGTTGTATCATACAGTACCTGCCCTGTCCATGGGTCGGATTATTAAAACCAAGCAGGATTTAATACTGTACACGCTACCGCGTTACCAAGTCATTATCGCAAAGCTGGCCAACACCTCGCAACATGAAATGGTAAGAGTATCCATGAACTAGCGGTTGTAATAGTCATGGATTCTCCGACATTCTATCAACATAAATTGTATTTATGCAAACTATTATAAAAACTTCATAAGCGCGATCTAGACCCGGCATCCTGGTTGGCTGACAAATGTGACGTAGATGTGACGACTTTTGTATATACTATTAACTAATTTCAATCATAGTCCGAACATATTTAAGTTGAAAATACAATATGTGAGACTATTAAATTTCAACTTACGTGCTAACTTGGTAACGCAATGTAAAACCATCAAAACTTTAATTTAGGTTTATTCAAAATCAGTCTTATTCATTGAAAAATAAAGTATCATTTTATTTTAGTCTTAAGTTACATATATACATACTAATTGAATAAAAACAAAACACAGGACGTACTGTATTAATCCACTCAACGTAAATAGTCGAATCTATGCTTTGTTCTTGTCATACTTTTAGCATAACAAGAGACAGAGAATGTCATAGAATATGTAGTCGAACGTATGCTGATTCGTACGTTCAAAGAATAATTGTGTAGACTAGTTACTATTTCTACCTATATCTTATGTACATGTACGTTTTATGAAAAAATATATGTAACAGAAGTAAAACTAATGGTGATACAGATTGTTTAAACAAAATCTTTTTCAAAAGGACAATAGTTAATGGCTTCTGTGCACGTTAGTTCTGTCTGTTTTCCTGCGTATATTTTATGTTAATTACTAGACCAACTAAAATAGGGGTTTCAACCTTTCAATTGTGAAATGTCTACACTACTGGAAAAAGTAAATCTAATTACCCTTTACTAACGTAACATAGGATAACTTCGAATTAAATTTTAAAAGTTTAGATAATCTAATCTAATCTTAGCTTAGCTAAGATTTTCGAGGCTTAAATTAAAAGACTCGTACTGAATTTTATTTTATTATTATTTCCATATAAAAATAACAGTAATAATATATGTATTAAATATGCATGCATTTTTTTTTGGATCTGGTTTTTATCATCATGTTATAAATGGCTCGCTTAAGAAAAATTAAAAAGAAACAGTATATTAATATAATGCATCTCTGCGCAAAGCAACCACTATGAGTTGAAATTACGCTTCTCAATCGTTACTCATATCGTAATAACATTATAGGTTGATCACATTTCATTGAATGGAATGCGACGACGGCGCGGCGCCCGCTTATTTCCAGGTAATGCTCGCATAAGCATTATGTACTTAGTTACTAGGTTACAAATATAGATTATCCACCTTTCTAAATAGGCGGGTTATGTTTTAATGCATTTAATTTTGTTTAATGAAACAAGATTTATTCTTTTATGATGTCAATCTAGTAAGAAATTTAAGTATAAATAAATATGCATCTGAAAAATATTTAATCACTACCCAGAACAGAGGCTAAAAAATAAGGTTTAAGTTTTACATACGCATGTTTTCTAAATAGGTGGGTTATGTTTATTACATTATTTGTTTTGTTTTATGAAACGAGATTTTTTTTCTTTTATGATTTTAATCTAGTGAGAAGTTTAAGTATAAATATGCATCTGAAAAGTATATAATCACTGACTAGGGTAGGGGTTAAAATATAAGGCGTAAGTTACACACAAACTTGTTTTCTAAATGGGTGGGTTATGTTTTACATACTATTTTAATGTTTAATTAAACAGGTTTTTATGATTTTAATCCTGTTTAAAGTTTGATAATACATTAGGGGGTTTACTTTACTAGGTTAGGTTTTATTATGGGTTAAAATATAAGGTTTGATTCTTTTCTTAGGCTTTTGAGGGATATTTTATGCGATCTTTTTTTTCTTAATTGTTTACGCTTGTAAAAGTAGACCATGTTCAGTGTACTCATATTATATGTTTAAATAGAGATCAATAAAGAGATGAAGTAACAAGAAAGATAGTGAGGATATTAACTAAAATAAAAATAGATTAAACAGGTATGAACTCGTTGTACTAGTCATATTTACACGTGTTGCAAGGTTTGCATTCGCGGGTTTTATTTGATAATTCGATACCTACTTTGGCGGCGCTTTGTGTTAAAAAGGAATAAACATGTTTTGAATACGATTTAAGTACATTTATAACAGCAAAATATATTTTTCCTACAATGGTGACATTTAGGTCTAAACTTGAATGATCGGAATTGGTTCTATAGTCATTTATTCTTATTTCGGTTAAATATCGACTCATCAAATATTTTATTATAAAACCAGACGTTTAGTTGCATTTATTTTTTAAACATTCTGCGTACCGTATCGACGCTGTTCGTTGTTTGCTAAGTGAATCCGCTGTGACCTTCATTTGAAATGTAAGTAAGTGACTTATTTATGAAATTTCTTTAAAACATTGTTAAAGTATTATTTTCTGATTTTAATTATTACTTTTTCTTTTAAGGTCTGACTCTGAACATTCATCGTATGCGCGTACACCATCACCCGAGACCAAGAAATCTACGAAGACTATTAAGAAAAGAAAATCGTCCTCAGCATCTAGGTATTTCATTTATTATTACTATAGCGTACTTTCGTAATTATATTAAAAACTCTCAATTTTCTAGCCATAGTAACTTTGTTTAGTTTAGTGCTAGATAAATCTCTTAAAAATCCTTCAAATATTCTTTTATTGTACTCAAATTAAAAAAATTTCAGGTTTGAATTAGAAGCGACAAATCAGCGATCACGGACACCATCACCAGCATATTGTGCGCAAAAGAAAAAAGCAAGCAACAAAGTGCGTGCATCAACCAGTAAAAACAAGAACTCGGGCTCAAGGTACTAAAATTACTAGTTATTTTAAATGAAATTAGTTTACGTAATATACTTTCGCTAGAAATACTACAGATAAATATACTAAGTTTCTATTTTTATCTTTTCCAGTTCTTCAAAAAAAGCAGCTGAAACTGACATCTTCAAAATCATAAGAGATGAAGAAAAGATCAGCAGCGACTGCAATTTGAAAACCGTCAAGACCGCATCATCGTTTCGTTTACCAGTCGTTTATCTACGGGTACCACTCGGCGTTCTTTGATAACAGACGGTAACTTTTTTATTGATTTAAAAGTGTTTAATTTCGATGATTATCAGAAGACTGAGCCTGAAGAACGTTACAAAAAAGCGTTAGCATCCGTCAAATTACAGTGTAAAGAGAATTCCTTCGAGTGGGATCAAATGCAAAAGTTTTTAGCGAAAGCTTTTAACATTTTCGAAAATTGCGAGCCCGTTTATTATAATAATTTTAAAAAATAACATGTGAAATCTCTGATTAATGACATCATTATTTCTAAACTGATTGATTTCTTAACTTGATTTTGTTAGTTTTTACTCAAAAAATTGTTAATTATATTATTGCATCATTTGCAACACATTCACATATTTTACTTTGTTCATAAAACCAAGCTGTGATAGCAAAGGATGGATACGCCTATAATTTAATCTCAAAAATAGTTTTGCAATAAAAATAATACATAGTACCGTTATTTGAATATTTTGTTTACCGAAGTATATGTAAATATTGTATGCTAGAAAGCCTGATTTCTTTTTTATTTTCATTTATTTGTTTGTGTGTATTTTTGGGTAAGAAAGTTTAAACTAATGAAATATTTTAATTAAATTCCTAATAAAATAAAAGTTTCGGTTGTATGTTTAAATAATAAATTTCATATGTAGCAATTTAATTTCGCGACTTAACTTGATATTTATTTATAAGCTTATCCATACTTTGCATAGTGATCTCCACCAGTTGCATTATTCGAGGTTATCCGAGTCAGCCGTTTTGATTAATACCACGTATTCTAAAAGTAAACGTAAATCGGTGGTTTAGTAAATAGTGTATTAAATCCTGTTGACTTATTATATTTCAAAATAGTCTAGCAAGTTTTGTTGAATTTTTTGTACGACAATAAGTCATCATGCCTTTTTGTGTTCCGTGTAGTAAGTCTGTAGAAAAAAATAAATGGATAGGTCATCTTCGAAGCACTGCGCATAAAACAATTGTAAATTCTAACAAAATATTAAGTGATGGTGTTGAAGTAGTAGAATCAGCATTTCGCACGCGCATCGCCACTTATCGTATATCTGCAAGCAACGATCAAAGTCTGGGATCCATCGATGCATTTATGAACTCTATCCGAGACAAAATAAAACGACTTTTAGATAATTCTCTTACGAAACATACGTGCGTAAAAGTAAATTTCGAACTCTTTGGGTTGTTTTTAATGTTTAAAGATAATAGCCAATCAATAAAATCATTTGGAACTAAAAATAAAATTTTATACATAAGTTATGATTTTGAGGCACTGTTTTGCGAGATCGTAAACTGTCTAAAGAAAAAATTTGAAGAGTTTCAAGACCGTGATAGTGGATGGGCTTTTGTCAGTAACTCACACTTAGAGATTAACATAAACAAGTATGAACCATTACAAGGTTCAAGTTATGTTGACCTGCCAAAGTTCATAAAAAACAAAAAAGCATGTATAAATATACAAAATAACGATCAATGCTGTTTTTTGTGGTGTGTAACTGCGGCTTTGCATCCTTCTATTAAACACCCTGAAAGAGTATCATCTTATCCTAATTTTCGTGACGTTTTGAACGTTTCTCAAATTTCATTCCCAGTTACATTTGATGACATTAGAATATTTGAAAAAAACAATCCAACGATTTCATTAACGATTTTCGGTTTAAAAAATAATAAAATCGTTGTGGGGCCCCTTTACAAGTCTGAAGTATCTAGTAATCAGAAAAGTAAAATAAATATTAAATTACTTTTAATAGACGATTTCAGCAACCCACCGCATTATGTTCTAATTAAAGACTTGAGTCGTCTTGTGCGTAGTCAAGTAACGAAACATAATGGTAGGATATACTTTTGCGACACATGTCTGTTATTTTTTCCAACACAGGAAAAACTTGCAAATCACTTATGTACTGGAGTAGTTACTGTTTTACCTGAAAAGGGGACAGTAATTAAATTCAAGCATTTCGATCGTAAACAGAATGTTTCATTCGTTATATACGCAGATTTTGAATCGTTATTACATCCAACTGAAACTAGTGACTCTGATACTGATGCTACTAGTACTACTGATACTTCTGATAGCCATATCCCTAACACTACAACTTTGCATCGTCATATACCAGCTGCCTTTGGTTATTATATTGTTTGTAACGCGGATCCAAGTCATAATCGTTATTTCTCTTATCGCGGTTCTGATTGTGTTGATAAATTTATTGAAGCAATTTATGAAGATGTTGCTAAAATTTATAAAGTTTTGAACAAAAACACCGCAATCATATTCAATGAGAATGACGAGCTAAACTTTTTGAACGCTAAACGTTGTCATATTTGTAACCATTTTCTATTTTCTGATCGGGTTCGGGATCACTGTCACATTACAGGAAGGTATCGTGGAGCAGCACATAGCCTGTGCAACTTGCAATATAAACGTCCTTGTTTTGTACCTATTTTTTTTCACAACCTGTCTGGTTACGATTGCCATCTATTTATAAAAAAGCTAGGCGAAGCATCTGGAAACGTGAAAGTTATACCTAAAACCAAGGAAAACTATATCTCGTTTACTAAATTTATTCCAATCGAGAACGAGTATTTTCAGCTTCGTTTCGTAGATTCTTTCAAATTTTTGGGCACTAGTTTAGAGGAACTTGCTAAAACTATGCATAAATCAGACTTTGTTCATTTACGTAAATATTTTTGTAACGAAGAGGAGTTTACATTACTTACACGAAAAGGCGTGTTTCCCTATGAGTATATGAATAAATGGCAATGTTTCGAAGAAAAATACCTTCCATCTATTGATGATTTTTATAATTCGCTTACTAATGAGAAAATTTCTGAAAAAGATTATGACCATGCGCAATCAGTGTGGAAACAGTTCAAAATACGTAATTTAGGTGAATACACGGACCTTTATTTGCAAACTGATGTTCTTCTATTAACCGATATTTTTGAAAAGTTTCGCGCTACTTGCAAACAACACTATGACTTGGATCCTGCTTTTTATTTAACTGCACCTAGCTTATCATTCGATGCCATGCTTTTGAAAACTGGTATTGAATTAGAGCTTATCGATGACTTTAACATGCACAAAATGATCCAATCTGGAATTAGAGGTGGAGTCTGTATGACCTCTCTACGGTACGCTAAGGCTAATAATATATACTTACCTCACTATGATCCATCCGAGATAGACTCATTCCTAATTTATATCGACTGTAATAATTTATATGGTTACAGCATGTGTCAGTATATGCCTTTATCAGACTTTAGATTTCTAGAAAACCACGAAATAAATGCTTTAAATATCAGTAAAATCCCTGATGATTCGGACTATGGATTTATTTTAGAAGTGGATATTACTTACCCTAAAGATTTACATGTTAAACATAATGATTTACCATTTTGTCCTGAAAAATGTATTCCGCCAGGTGGAACGCATAATAAACTTGTACCTAATTTATATGACAAATACTCGTATGTGATTCACTATATACATTTAAAAACGTGTCTTAAACATGGTTTACAATTAAAAAGATACATAGGGTAATCACATTCAAACAGTCTCCTTACTTGAAACAATACATTGATATGAACACGAGGCTACGTCAAGTAGCAACGTCTGTCTTTGAACAAGATTTTTGCAAATTGATGAATAATAGTATATTTGGTAAGACTTTAGAAAATACTGAGAAAAGGGTTAATGTGCGCTTGGTTAATCAGTGGTCTGACAATGATAACAAAACAAAAAAGCGAATTACAGCCAATAGATTGATAGCTAGACCCAATTTTCACAGTGCATCAGTTTTTACTGAAAATTTAGTTGCAGTTCAAATGAAACCAGATCTCATTATTTTAGATAAACCAATTTACATTGGTTTCACCGTACTAGAATTATCTAAAAGTCATATGTATGATTTTCATTATTCGGTATTTAAACGTTTTTATGATACTCGTCTTCAAATGTGCTACACGGATACAGATAGTTTTGTTTATCATATACAAACAAAAGACTATTTTGAAGATTTAAGAATGCATTTTTTGTCTTATTTTGATACTAGTTGTTACGATGTTGGGAATAAATTTTTGTTAGCAGTTCAAAATAAAAAAGTTCCCGGGCTTTTTAAAGATGAAATGAAAGGAGACATGGTTAAAGAGTTTGTAGGACTGCGTTCAAAAGTTTATTGTATCAAAACCACCAGAGTTAAAGAACCAGTTATTAAAAAAGCTAAAGGAGTGAAGAAATCTGTTGTACTAAATTTAAAGTTTTCACAATATGCAAAATCATTGTTTCGAGGAGATATAATTAAGAGGAAAAACATATTATTTAAATCGATTAAACACGAAATATTTACCCATAGTGTAAATAAAGTTGCTCTTTCAGCTAAAGATGACAAGCGGCTGATATCTGATAACCAAATATCCACAAAAGCTTGGGGGCATACCTCGATATTGTTTAATAAATAACTCGTATTAAGTACTTATAATTTTTAGAAATAATACATGTAACTTCGGTTTGAATCCAATTAATTGTCAACTGTGTGATTTTATACAAATAAATGCTGTGTCTTAACATGTACTTGTTTTCATTTTTATTACCGTTTTACTGACCCAAAATGCATAAGAGACAAACATTAAAACTTACTACAATTGTTCATACTACCTATTGTCATCCTATAAATTCGATTTGTATTTCCTTTGGTTGATACGACTCTCATGCATGATGAGACAGTAATATCCGAAAAATAAGGTCAAATTTACTTATGTCATAGATACCTACGTGACACAATTAATAAAAGAGCGACAGGTTCTAACCTGAATCGAAATGTGTTAGGTATGCACCGAGACTGTCTTACGTGCGAAGTTATCATATAACATTATTGTGCATTCGATCTTTTGATGATTCATGATTTGTAAACCTTTATATGCTCGTTAGATTTTATTTTCTATCACTTGGATAGCATCAAACGACACCAAATAGTACTCCTGATCAGCGATCTTGTAAGTTACTTTTTTCTTACTAATTTTATTATATTATACATGAACATAAGTCATTTCAATTTAAATTCTATTAAATTGTTTAAATTTCACACGCAACCCATATCCTCAGAAAGAGCAAACATAAATAAGACAATTATCGAAATTAAGATTCAATTATTATATGTTACTAATTTTACCGGTTTCTATTTTAGATTTGACAAAAATGGCAGACAGCGAAGACATCCAAATTCCATTTTCACAATACGCACAAGAGTTTGAGCTACCACAGGAATTCGATGATAGCGAATTGTATAAAAAAATTAAAAAAAACATCGACAACCGTAAAGCCAAGAAAGGTAATAAAGTTAGCGTACAAAATAAAATAGTGAAAAGGAGTCAAGGACATCCACCATCTTTTGTGATAAAAAATGATGTTACCAAAGGCAATAAACTGGCCAAAATTCAAATAATCGACATTAAAGAGGACATAAGGAATCAAAACGACGAGCAAAACGAAAATGTTTTAGTGAGCGCGCAGTATGTTGCAGGCGATAATTTTGATGAAATTATTGATGCCACGGAGGCATTGATAAATAAAATTTCTAAAAAAATTTGTGGATACAGTACTAGTTATTAAAGTTGTATTTTAATTATTAATTAATAAATATTATGTGAGTAATTTGTCGTTTTATTTATACTTCATATGTACACTAACTAAAGTTTTTCTTATGCAAAATTATGTGAAATCTAATTTAAAAATTTTAAATATAACAATCACTATGAAAAACTTGTTAGTTATCAGTAGTTATAATTATATGGAATGGTATATAAAAAAACAAATAAAAGTAATAACAAAAATTTATTTTAATAAATACATTTTGAATACAAATTAAGTCAGTTGTCTAAGTACCATTTTTTGATACATATAGCATTTTTAACCGCACAACTTTTCTTATGATATACACAATTATAAATACACTCATGCAAACAATATCTTTTATACAACTCTTGTAAATTAGGTGCATCTTTTTCACCTAAATCTAAAACAGTACAGTTTGGATATAAATTTTTAATCCATTTAATTTTTTCCATACCTTTAACATAAATCGTCTTATCTTTTATATGATTAACAATTAGTCTTTTAAATTCGCTATAATCAACATAACCCTCGTGCCACAAAATACCTAAATGTTTTTCTAACCATCTTGTCCGCCTTTTTTCACTTTCAGTTAATTTAGAAAATGGAAAGGGGGGCTTAATTAAAAACAGTTGAGTGTACTCTAAAGTGGCGTATGCAAATTCTTTAACAATAAATTCGTTTTTGTCTGTTTTAAATCCTTGAAGATCTACGAACATGCAGTCCTGCATTATGATATTTTTTTTGTAATATTACTTAGAGGGTTATATTGAACAATACTATCATTCAAAATCAGACAGTAAGCTGAGGTTTGCTTAGGTATTGATGATTCACACTCTAATTCAACTCGCACATCAACCGAGCCGGTTTTTAAAGTTTCGTTTTGACGAGAACAGTCGATAACAAATAAAGGTGCAATCCTTTTAAAATCTTGCGGGTTTAGCATGGGTGTCTGAACACGGTTATAATAAGACTGTTGAAATTTGGAATAGTTCTCATATAATATAGCAAACCTTTCAGCCGAAAAACTGACATCAAAACTTTCGTACGGAAAGTAGTTTGAATTTAAAAACACCCTAACATCTCTCAGATTACAGTGATCAAAGTGTGTTACGTCTTTATCAGCTACATTTTTTCGCTCTGTTTTTAATCCAATTATAATGTAACGTGGCTTTTCAATTTGAGATGAAGTTTTAATAGTCCAAGAATGTTTAGAGGTTTCAGGCAAGAGCGGATATTCATACAAATCCCAGTTTCTAAATGGTACAAAAATACCACGATCTCTTTCTAAACATTTGAGTAAGGCCAATCTTTCTCGATCCGACACCTTAATATGAGGCATACGCCACACAATTTTAGATATAGTTAAATTTTCTATGTATTCATGCGCATTTAATTTAACGCTATTTAAATTTGTGTTCGATCTTAAAAGTATAAGTTCATGCTTGGAATTAATTATTATTTTGTTATAGTCCTCAGCAAACCCAAGAATTTTGTTTAAAGGTATAGATGCAGAAAATGCACTATGCGATTGTTTTGTACCGTTGATATCCCAACCCCATGCCTTAGACATCGATGATTCGAGTTCATTCATAGATACCAGAGATTTCATAGTTGTTGTCACACCTGCATTTTTAATTCTATCTATTTCGATTCCATTTAGTTCGTAACGAATATCTTGAAATAAATGGAGTATGGGGTTATTGGTGAAATGAACACTCTTTACCTCTTGTTTCGTTTCTCTATTGAATATGGTTATAGTACCTTCTATATATAAAGTACTTGCTGATGGTAGTACGTAAATATCTTGTTGATTTATAGGTATACGTATTTCATCATTAAAATTAAAGCTCGTTACATACGGCTTATACGAATGGTATTCAAAGCTCTCGATAGAGTTGTCTACTGTAACAGATTCTGTTAAATTTAATATACTCATTTTAATAGCCCAATGCTTTGAAGGAACTGTTTATTTTGCTTCGTAAGTCGTACTTTAGGTCTTCTTTTCGTGATTGTCTGATGAGTACTAGTGCTGTTTTTGATTGTAACTGATGTTTTATTGAAATCTATCATTTTTTTCTTAGGTGTAAATATATCTGAATTTCTTCACCTCGTAAATTAACCAAATTGTTGTGAACGTCTAATATTCTTATTGTAATTGAACTTAAACTGTTTTGAGTAACAGGAAAATATATTATGTTTTTTGGTGTTTCTATAATTCGATAACCGGGAGGTACATTAGGTACAAACTCGTAAATTATATGACTAGGCTTTCCATTAACAAATGAACCGCTCACTATATCACATTCAATGCGGACTATGGTTGTGGACAGAATGGAAACTGGATAAGGAGATTCTGTTAATATATTAGCTTGAATAGAGTCTGGTCCGAAACCAAGTAATTTTCCAACAGATCTCTCTTTATCAAAATGAATACTTTGAGAACATAAAATAGATGTTTTTAAGGTATTATTATTGCAAGTTAGTGAAAACGTGCATCCTTGGAGGTGATCTTTTAGATAGTCATCAATATCTTGAAGTTCGTATGATCCTTCAGGAATTTCAATAACTTTGTTATTACCATAATAGAACTTATTGTTTCTGTAGTCTATATTGGGTATTGAATTAAAAGTCGATATATACAACAGACCGCACTCGTATTCCCCATCCAGTTGAAGAGCTGGTGAAAGGTTTGTAAGAAGAGTTGAAGAGGATCCAGTTATAGACAAAGTGAAAGACATTGTAAGAATGATAAGCTGTTTATTTTACGTAAGTATTTAAACGATTATACCAATATTGTTTTAAGTATTTAAGACATAAATGACCACAATTAACAGTATTAAACTTTTGGTACGTGTTATAATTATAGTAAATATCATAGTTCTTTAAATACTTCTTTAATTCCAGAGGAGGGGGAAG
Organism: Lathronympha strigana; assembly: GCA_949128165.1. Taxonomy (NCBI): domain Eukaryota; kingdom Metazoa; phylum Arthropoda; class Insecta; order Lepidoptera; family Tortricidae; genus Lathronympha; species Lathronympha strigana. Next base: position 22,410,899 of record OX421903.1, on the reverse strand, counting down.
GTCACCATAACTATTAAAATATTCACAATAGCTGTTATCTTTGACATAGGCTACCCAGTGAGTTCCATTGTTCTTAGAACTGTCCAAGTTAACAATTCCACATTCTAATCTTTTAGGATGCTTTGGTAAACTGTCTCTCATATAAACTCCGCGAAAATGTGGAATGTCCGACGAGTGATTTATAATATCAATATTTGAGAGAGCACGTCTGGGTAACCTCTTATTTAGTTTTTTGAAGTTTTTATGCATAATCCTTTACCATTTTTATATGGTCTAATATGTAATCCTTTGCCTAATGCTATAGATTCCATCATTTTGTTATGTCGTTCAGATTCAGCCAAATTCTTTTTTGCAGCTTTGTAATCACCTACAGCTTTAGCAATTCCAGCAGCTCCTCCTGCTAATGACCCTAACGCAGAAAGTCCAGCAAAAATAGGTATCAGAGGTAAGAAACCTTCTGTTTTCGGAATTGGTATCACGCGAGGTAACCGTACCTTAGTGTTGTTGGCAAAAACTTTTTTTGCGACAAGAAGTGCACGATCCATTTTATTATGACCTTTTATTTTAGGGTTCTTTTTTAATTCAGTGCGTATCTTGGACACAAAATGTTTAAATGGTTTTATTCCCGCACCAGCCTTCAATTTAGACTTCATCACTTTACTCACTAACCAACTAGCAATTTTTTCGCCTGTTCCTGCATTTTTGGTCTTTCTCCTTTGTTTAGCCATTTTGTAAAGTTCTAAATCAGCAAGGTGTCTACTAGGTAAATCAGAATATTTATCATAAGCTATATCGTGTTTCATGCACGCGTTATCCAACGCATTAATTCCTTTGTCACCTCGTTGTAGCCTTTTGTGCAACTTTGTGCCTGGGCCGCAATAATTATAACCAGGTAAGTGTAATTCAAAAGGTAAGTTGTTAATAGCACTGTTTAAAAGTCCTCTTCCTTTTATATCTCGAATCATAATGACAAATCTAATTTAAGGAAAGCGAATTTATTACATAAACTAAACAATAGCTTTTCTATCAACCCAACTATTTTCACTATCACTAAGTCCTAACCACTTAACGTATAGCTTTTTACCCTTTTTTTTTATCACCTTCTCTATTAGATAAACATCTGGATACTTAGTTTTTTGAAGTTCTTCTTCATAAAATGTGCCTAGTATCAAGTTTTTCCGTTGGTCTTCAATATAATATGTTACAGGATGAGTATGGTTAACACGTTTAATCGTAAAAAGTTCTGTAGACCAATTCGGTGTATAACCTTTACAAAAATCACTTTTATACTTGCTTATACGTACATGATCTCCAATTTTAAATTTATTCAATTTATAACTCACATTAGATTGTGAGTTTTCAATGTTCTGTTTTACTATGTTTTCATTATTTAAATTTACATCAATAGGTTTAAATTTTGTTGTGCGATGTACAGTTTGATTATACGATTTTATAATATCCTCCAACGGTTTACCAACCCATTAATAGTTGCCAACGAGACTAAAATATTTGTAAAGTTTAGACTTGAGTGTTTTTATTAGTCTTTCAACAATAGATGCCTTTTTAATTGAATACGTTGAGTAATGATTTATTTTCAAGGATTTTAAATACAAATCCAATTCATTATTGTAGAATTCTTTTCCCAAGTCTGTCTGTAAGTTTGTAGGTTTTCGTTTAGTTGTGTTTATAATTAGGTGGAATGCATCTTTGACTTCCGTTTTTGTTTTAGACTTAATAGGTGTGCACCATGCATACTTTGAAAATGTATCAATGACAGTTAATATATATTTGTATCCTTTATTAATCGTGTGTAGTTTCTGTAAATCAATCAAATCAGCTTGCCATAAATCGTCAATTCCTTTTAATACAACTGATCGTCGCTTAAAATTTTTTCGCGCCGACCGATGGATCTCGTTCACTATTTGTTGTTTTGCCATTATTTAAATTTTTAAAAATGTTATCTGTCTCCTTCTTTGTATAAAAGTTTAGTTTTAACTGAGAAAGAAGTTGATGAATTTGGTTATTTATTGTATCAACCATGGAATCTATATACTTCTTGTCATACATGTTTTGAACATATTTGTCGACGTACTCCTTGTTTACTGCATCACCAGGTGATAAAGGTTCCGCAACTCCTTTTAATTGTAAACTCCCTTCAAAATAATGTCCTGCATCTGTTCGAAGCAAAGCCTTATACTTAAGATCGGAAATCTCACTAGAACGCAAGCGTTTATGAACATGGTGACCAAATTTGTCAATGTTCATTTTTATTGTGTATTGTACTATGGTCAGTCTACAACTGTTAATAATAAATCTTCATTTTATTTATATATTATTTACTAAGCCTGCTTCACGTAATTCTTCGATGACAGATATGATTTCGTTATCTAATCCCGTATTGCCAGCGTCTCGTGATGCTATAAGCAGTTTCAATCTGTCTACTAATTCGTTAGGGTCATCCCAATACACATAAGAGACATCTGCTTTAGCTTTTTTCATCGATGGCAAACCATCGCCGGTTACATGTATTTCTTCACTTAATGAACGCTGTTTGGCCAATTTAAAAAGTGGCTTTATGATGTATAAATATTTCATTCCTTTGTTACTTTTTATAGGCTTATTTGGATCAAAATCACGTCTATGTGCATTTGTTTTTAATAACAAGGTTTTATACAATCGTTTATCGTCTTCGGTAACCATCTTTAAATCGGGTACTTTCTTGAACAACAAATCATTTAAGCCTTGGGATAAGCAATAAGTTTCCCCGCTTATTATTAGCTCTTTATCATCAACATTAATTGGATAAGATCCCAACATTAGCTTACCACGCTCTGATCGTACACCAAAAGGAATGTTAATGTTTGAATAATGTTGTTTCTGCCACTTGGGATCTTCGCGAGGAGAAGCATACGAATCTATTGTTCTAAATGAAGCATTATTTGATGTATCAAATTCAATTTGGTTGGCACTATCATTTAGTATAGAATCATCTTGACTAGAATTTTCGTTGTTCAATTCATAATCACTATTGGCCTCAGATTCCGATGTGTTTCTCAGTAGCGTTTTATTAGCTAGGCTCTCTCTCTTTCCGTCCTCAGAAGAACTATATTTTAATTTTTTTATTGGGTTATTCCATTTAAGTCTGTGGTTATCAAAGTCTGCGTCATTAACATTGAAGTTGTTATCATTATGTTTCACTATTTCATTAAGAGGATCTGTGACTGGCTTTAACATTGTTTCTAACATCATATTATTGTTAGATTTAATATCACGAAGGACTTTGACTTTTTTTCTTACTGCTTCAGCAGATCGGAGTACTTTTTCTTTAATTCTTTTTTCCTCGTTCATTTTAAGATTTATGTCCGATCTAGGTGGTCTCATTTTGAGTAATAACATTTATACGAATATTCTTTTATTTATGTATAACTACAGTTAATCCAATATAATATATGTATCAAACCCTTTCCTATAACATCCAGAGTTTCTATTACAGTCTTTATTTATAACTAAGTAGTTGAATGGCTCGTTCCATACTTGCCTACACATTTCGCGAAATTGAGACCATGACATATCACTTCCTACATGTTCATCATAAACATGACGTAAATTAACATCATCTTGCTTAAAAAGAATGATTAAATTTGCGTTATCTCTTATCAGTTGTTTAGGTATTTTACTAAACGTTTGATTCAAATAGAAGCTATCTATATTTTTATGTCTTCCCATTGCAAAGTAATCCCGTATATTATTTTGATTTTCGCATGCAACATCGTCAAATATCATTATTGAATTTTTGATTGCTGCATGAGGACTTAGCACCTCATCATTTTCACTATATTTTTGAAAAGAAACTGATGGAACCAAATTTAAAACTTGCTCCAAAAATTGATACATGGGTTGGAACAAGGTTTTAGAATATACATATACATTTTGGAAGCGTAGACCTTGTTCATGTAGCAGTAAACCAACAATTAAATTAGTTTTTCCACAGTTAGACGGACCACTTATTATACAGCGAATAGTGTCAGGTAAAAGTAATCCATGACGGAAATGGCGTTTATTGGAGGAGGCACAAACAACATCCAACTGCAAACTTTGAGGTTGTTTTATAAATTTCATGCTGTTTTACGAATTGACACGTGCAACGAATTTGAAGGACAATATGTAAATAGCACATTTAAGGAGCTTTAGAGTATATATTAATGAATTCAATCTTTACGATGGGGATTTTAAGATTCTTACTTTACTATGCACAGTAACGGAACACCAGCAGGATAAAAGAGTGCGACTGCGGACGATCTTAATTATGTAACGCAAATTTCACAATCATGTCGTTCGGATTCTGCCCCATTTCTCCGGAGTAATATAATGAGATTATGTAATATAATGAGATATAATGAGATTTACTGCCCCACTCCAGAGCTAAGGGATGCGAAGCATCAGCGGAGCGTTAGCGGAGCGTTCTTAGCTCTGGCGTGGGGGTGAAATCTCATTATATAACTACTCTTATAATACCGGTATCGCGGAAAGTTCGGTATTTGGAAGCCCTAATACGAATAATAGAAGAATTAGATGATACATTATTATTACTAATGGGCATGCAAATAGTCGGGGATGACAGACAGGTCTCTTGCTACATCTAAACTTAAATTTACTATACCATTGTAAACCCCGAATCAAATCATTGATTAAATCTAATAAATGTTTTAATTCATGTTTTTGTGTTTTTAAGTAGTCACACTACTATATATAAATTATAAATAAAATGCCGAGGAAATGCCGCCAGTATCCTAGGTACTTACAATGCCTCATGGACCAAATTAAGATTTGAGGTAGGTAGAGCTAGGTAAGTTACACTTACTGTATATATTTTGAAAATAAATGTTTTTATTTTTAATTGGCAAAAATTATAAATTGAAAGAGATGTCATACAGAAAAAGTGACCAAGGCCCCCGGTGAGCAGGGCTGGGATCGAACCAGCGACCTCGTGCTTTCGCTTCTAAATAAAAGCGTTACATCAGAATTTTTACACCTATTATTTAAAATGAAACTTTATGAAATGACTTCTGAATTATAATGTTATTTCGATTTGATTTGTATACTTACACGATTTTAAAACTCAATAATCCACATAATAACAATCCCATTATGACATTTATATTAAACGTATTGAATCCGTGCAAAAAAGATTTCTGAAATGTTTACAATATAAGACTAAATGTACAGACTTGTGTTACCATGATAGATGTGTAAGGCATCATTTTATGCCCCTAGATCTTAGAAGAAAAACCGCCGATATAGTGTATCTAATAAAAATCCTAAATGGATCTGTTGATAGCCCTGAACTGGTAAAAAATATTAATATTCGTGTCCCTAGAGTTTCATCCCGGCACTACCGACCCTTATCACTCCCACCGACTAAAACTAATTATCGTCAGAACTCATATTTTGTCCGAGCTGCGAGGTCGTTGAATGAACTATGCCAATGCAACGATGAACTAGATTTGCATTTGTTAAAGCCCGCGAGCAAAAATATTATTTCTTCTGATTTCTTTGCTCCCCCGCCTGCATAAGAATAGGTAATTTCATGTTAAGTAAGCATAATATTGTCTTCTGTTAATTAAGTGATATTGTTAATTAAGTAAGCAATTAATTTCTGTTTTTTTGTCGTGTCTCTTTGCATGCTTAGTTTTCTCTGTCGCTAGCATTATATAACTTTGTATCCTATCTGTGAAAACCTGTAACTGGCTTCGCTGATACTTATGTTACATCATCTGTCCTTGTTAATTTAAGCTGTTGGTTTTCCGAATAAAATAAAATAAAATAAAATAAATAAATAAAATAATAATATATAATTTTTATTGTAATTTTAATGCAGAATATATATGACGTGTAATATGTAACAATATTATTAATAAATGAGTATGAGTATGAGTATGAAATTTAAATTTGACTTTCATAAGGAAGGATTTACGTCTTCCGATTTTAATACAAGTAAGCCTGAGGGTACGCCTCGACTGAGGGTTTGACCACTGTAGGTATAATATAGGGTTCTATATCGAAGAATTGTAGTAAACGCACCGATAATGGGTCGTGTATGGGTAATCAGACGCTATATGCAAAAAAAACAAACAAATTAAGTCGTTTATACTTGTTGGCACTATTTTACCATTGACACCAGTCATCTGCTAAATATTGAGGTTTTTGGTGGTTGTAGTCTTATCGGTGCCAATTAATACAAGTAAGCCTGAGGGTAGGCCTCGCCTGAGGGTTTGACCACTGTAGGTATAATATAGGGTTCTATATCGAAGAATTGTAGTAAACGCACCGATAATGGGTCGTGTATGGGTAATCAGACGCTATATGCAAAAAAAGAACAAACAAATTAAGTCGTTTATACTTGTTGGCACTATTTTACCATTGACACTAGTCATCTGCTAAATATTGAGGTTTTTGGTGGTTGTAGTCTTATCGGTGCCAAATGGCGATAGGACCCATAGGAGTAAGTTTAGAGGTTTCAACAATTCCAAAGTCGTTTATTTACATTACAGTTTATCAATGTTTGTATTAAACCTAATGACAATAAATTGTGTCATCCTTTTCCATGCTTAGCAAGAAACGTAGGTTTTTCTTTTTTTATCTGTATTCAGTGAAGAAAAATTGGGATTAATTTATTTTTTCGCTACTGAAAAATTACAATAGCTACTTACATACGCATTTTGTGTCATTTTGATTTGATATTTAATAAATGCCTAATATAATATTTCATCCTTCAATGCTCAAAAAAATATAAGAGTTCGTTAGTTATACGTTATACCTTTCAGACGATTGGTATTTGTTGTTAAAACAAATTTGTGTCAAATTGTTCCACAACTTGTATTTTTTTTGATATTTTTCTTATAAACAGCCTGTTAACGCTACAAAAAAAAAATAGTTATTATAGTTTACGTCTACATCATTATAATGCCATATCGTGACACCACTCAGCATTTGTGTCATTTTCATCCAAAGCATTCAATATATCGGAAAAGCATATTTTGTTTGGCGTGAAGGACGTGCGCGAGGATAGGTAGGGTACGTAAGCGTTAGCCGATCGCCGCGCGCCGGGTCAGCCCAGCCGACTAAGCGAGTCGTAAACACTCGCCCAAAAACAGAAACGGAAGATAGTATATCAAATAATTAATTAAGCAATTTTAAAACAGCACATTATTGTCACATTTGATTTTAAAATACAGGAAAAATTCGGACTCAGATATGTTTCGACATTTTGTCTGGTCTGTAATACCTCAGGGCAAGTATGAATAAATGCTTATATTTAAAGAAAGTTCACATGCGAAATAGATGGATACTAAGAGTATATTTACGTGTAATTATTTATCTTTAACTTTTTAATAAACCCATAGAAACCTCCACATAGCAATCATCTAAATGGTTAGAGAGCCGTTTCCGAGATCACCGACATATAATATATATTTATATACAGGGCGTCCCAAAACTATGAGAAATGAAGGGAAATTATCTTAAATATCGTAGATAGGATATCTTGCTGAAAGAAGATTTTATGTTATCTTTAAAAGTTAGTAATTCTGCATTCAAAGATTTTCTAAAAATTACTTGCTTTGTCTGGGAATCGAACCTATTTAAATGGGAAAAAAATACCCCCTACTTTTATGATGCCAATCGAAAGAATAGGTAAAAAACAATAACTCTTCTTAAGTAACATAGTTTTTTTAAAAGAAAGGAAAAAAAAGAAACGTGGAAAAGTACCTACATTAGGCACTCGCGTTGTCCCACGTGCGTCTTTAAGTCGGGAAGTCGCAGATTCGAACCTCTGCTGTAATTTGATAATCATACAAATGCTAAAATACGTCTAATTTCTGCGTCTAATCGGCATGCAGTGATACTGTCAGAATTAAATAAAAGAAGGCCGGTATTGTTACTTAAGATCTCAAAATTAGCATTTCTCGTGATAATGTAGCTAACTCCAACACACCCACGGCAATGACGTTAACTTTCGAATGTCACCTTAAAGGAATCTTACAGGAACTGCGACCAATTGTTAATCTTTTACAAACATTTTGAAGACGATTGTATTTAATTAGTCAAAAATTATTGCGGTTTTACATTCTCATTATTCGAGTAATGCTAGAAAAATAATGATTTTAACTTTTGTCAACGAATTTCTAGGCCATTCTGTATTTTTCCATAATACTTCCCTTTACCAAGCCTACCACATGACCTCATGTGAACTAGTATTTTTAGTAGTCACATGTCTTACTTATGAAATTATGAATATTATTCAAGTAGTACCGGCCACGCTGCATCCCCGCTGCAACTGTTATAAAGGTGGTGCTTGCGCGGGCGCACGCCTTAGTCCTCTACAAGCCGCGCCGACCGTGGCACCGCGCAAAGCTCCAACAACACGTACCCTCAATATTTTGGCAGTTCTCGTGTGATACAGTGGTGGTGCTTCGATTTCATTATTTTTATAGGTAAGTAAATAGAATATTAAATTAAGGGTGCAAATTCTATTTCATGGGGTCGCTTTCGAGACATTTTCTAATTATAATTTTAATAATTAGCATATTTTTAAAAGGGTTTTAGATTAGGTAGGACTTTTGGAATATTTTGTAGCCTATAAATAATATAAACAACTTGTTTGTTCATATCGACTAACTAAAGATTTTAAGTTAATTAATAGCTTTTTATACCATTATTTTAATCAAACTTTTGTTGAAAATGTTACTAATAATCTTCGTTTCGTTAAGTCCTTAAAAGTTTATACCTAATGATCTTATAAACTATTTATTTAAAAGTCTAAACTCAAAACTGTAACTACTAAGAGTTTATGTAAAATTAAAAAGTTTGTCACCAACTAAGTTTTATCACTTATACAGAGTGTAACAAAAGTCCTGGTAAGGTCAATAACCCTGAGTGCGATACAAAAGGAAATTTTCTAAATTCGATTTTTTTTAACTAAGTATGTATGGAAATATGTGCATTTTCGATCAGCTGTCCCATACAAAGATATTTTTTTTTTTCAAATTTCGTCATTTTTCATCATCATCATTGATCTTATTAGCTGTTGAAGTATCGTTCGGGACTTTTGTTGCAGCCTGTATTCATGATAACTCCCAGCCCGACTTTAAACTAAGAAATGAGACTTATGAAAACTTTTAGTTGGCACCGCTTTGAAGAAACTGTGAATGAACGCGATCCGAACTTATGGCAAATAAAGTACCTATACAATATTCTAGATGCTAGAAAACTGCAATTCATGCGTAAGCGACACGACAAATTATGTCGCTTGTACGCGCGAATTGGTATTTTTGTCAAAAGTTAAATAGCTTTTTTCGCCCAATGAAGGAGCTTGGGCGACGCCTTGGAGTAAGGGGTTGCGACCCTCGCTCAGGGTCGTGCCTGGTTCAACAGGTTTCCATTGCTGTGCAGTGGGGAATGCTGCATGCATTATGGGAACCTTTGAGCCGGGCACGATGTAGTTTGGGTTATTTTAACCTCTAAAATAACTTTTTTTTTATTTAATTGTATTTTCAACCGACGAAAAAACGGAGTAGGTTTACTAATTAATCGCAGGTTAGGTTACCTACTAATTAATCGCAATTCCGGTAGATTCTATGGATAGATAACTGAATAACGATGATTATAAACTAAAATTATGGAATAATAGTGTAGTGTCTTCGAAAGTTGGCTATTTGTAAGATATTTGTTTTTCTCACTTTGACACAAGTTAAGGTCATTGTATAATATTGTTTAAGTACTACACTTTTATAAGTAAATTAATTGTGATTTTACAAGAAGATTTTTCTTTCAAATCGCTTTTCGAAGCATATGAACCGAACATTTTGAATATTAGTGTAACAGTCCCGAAAATTGCCAAACCACAGGTTATTTGTAAGGTATCGCAAATTAGTATAGAATTTGTATGAATTTCTATTTTTGAAATTATTATAGTTGGCTACATCGTATCCTAATGAAATATTATAGTTGAGTTGGATGTACCATAGACTGTCTGATATCGAAAAGTATGTGCTTTTAGTTTTCTCTGTGTACTCGTAACTGACAGATTAGATTAGGTGAGTAGAAAAATAATATTTAACTATCTACCAATAGCAGAATAAATAATAAGTAAATTAAAACGAATCACGCTTATTTCGTGACGTCTTCGCGACTAGCGACTTAATTGGTGACGCTTATTAGTGATTTCCATCAACCACCAATGACCGGTGCGTTTGGATGCTTTACAAGCAGCAGTGGCAGCGTTCTTCATATTATTGAGAATTCTCAATGAAATGTTCAAGCAAGTTTAAAAAACTTGTAACTTAGGCCATTCAGGAAGCTTCTTTCTTTATATTTTCACAAAAAAATACTAGTTTCCTGCCCTAATATGTAAATTCCATTTAAGGGGCTGACAACAGCCAAGTCAGCGCATACTGTCTATTTGTATTTTGTATGGGAGTAAACGAGATCGCACTATCACCGGCCGGCCTATTTTAAAAAGGAAAAACAAGAAAACTATAAAAATAAAAATACCTTGAAGTATTTGTGAAATCTGACGGTAGATATGAGTATAATGGGATTCTGAGAGGTCTAACTCAAAAAATGTACTTAATGATGAATTTATCACCAATCTTTGCAATTATTTTCTATCGAGCAGATTTCGTTATTTTAAAAACTGGCTCCTTACGGTTTTTTGAAATTGATAAAAAAACATTTTTTTGCAATATTAAAATAAATAGTTTTTCTTTAATAATTAATATATTGCTAATAAACCAAGGTTTAGATGTTGTCAGACCCTTAAATGTTAAATACCTAGGAACGTTAATGTTAACTTAGTACCTATTGCACAGCTTTATACAGTATTTACATATGATAAAGCAAACACTCAATTGAATTAATAAAAAAATATCTAAATTTAATTTGTTTGTGACATGTAAATAAATGTAGGTATGCAATATTAAAATAGCGAGTAAACCTAAAAAAGTTACGTTTTTAATTATGTTGAAACATGTTTCGCGAAAAAGCCAGTAGTGTTCTATGCTTGTCAATAAGTCAATGATATATGTGAGTGTTTTTTGTCAGCCCTACCCTAATAAATATTTACTATGTTAAGAAAGTTACTCCGAAAAATAGATGTAACTTTTAAAAATATATCATGAACGTTCGATTCAGGCGGATTTATTAAATAATGATAGCGGACCGTGATATTGTCTTATTTGTTTTTCAAAAGACCACCAATTCGCTATGTGGTTCTATCACATGATTTGCCATTTTAAGGAAAGAAATGCATCAAGATCTTATGATGCATTTGATGATAAGCGTTGAAACAAACTCCAGTAGTAAAACTCTAAGTAAAATGAAAACGATGGATACGGGCTGATATCCTGGTGAAAACGAAAATAAGGGTTATTCGTTAAGGCATATTTATTCGAAAGTAATTCTAAATAGAATATGAGTATAATATGAGTAAATATAGCAGCAAGACGACTGTGCCCCCATTAGTCCCCAGGCTCATGCTTCGATACCGAATTACCAGGCGTGGCGTAAGTCGCATTTTTCTCACCACGCGGCGTGCGTGTTACGGTGAATGGAAATAAGTTACGACTCGATTGTTCACTTGTTATTATAACATAGTATGTACTTGTTTTTAAGAAAAGGTACCACTTTTTCGGTTGTTGATAAGGTACATTTCTAAATGAGTCTTTATGGCATTGGCGCCCTATCGGTTAGCGACATAGTGGTACCTTTTATACAGCGTAAGTACAGTAATCGGCATACGTGAAGTTAAGTAGATGGTCACAAAATCTATTCTATGAATGCGGCCTTTAGTCTTTATCAGTAAGGTTAGTATCGAATCTTTATATACTTATGTGGGAGCAGTTTGCAAGGCTCTGAGACCTGGTTATAGCTGTAATGAAGTCGGTTGATCGCAAAAACTTTACCTATTGACACTATGAAAAAAAGTAAATATGAGAATTAAGCCGGTACTCTGTGGTAGTTGCAAACAGACACCACCAGATTTATATCGACCAAGGTATTAAAAATATCTGAACGTGAATTTTAACGCTTTGACAATAGAAATGTGTTAAGGTTTAATATATATGAAGATCTTGGTTGCCGATATATCTGACGTTGACAAACGCCATCCATACGTTCGGGCATATTCGCTAGATTTGGAAAATTTGTCTGGCAGATGCCCAGCGTATACCCTATACGGAGATTCACGTGTGCACTCCGTCGTTTGCATGCATATGTATGTTCGTATCTAGGTATGTTCGTATGCATGTATGTATGTTAGTTACTTGAGTATCGTACCGTGGATGCTGAGATATAGGGGTCGCGAGTTCAAGTTCGGGGCGAACCACTAGTATATTTTCATTCATGAATTAGACATCGGCCCGGATGAAAAATTACCTTTTTCGCCGCCATTGACTTGATATAAAGTCAGTACTTTTTGTGCCCCACAAGCCAGCGTGCGTAGCCAAGATGCCAATCGCTCACGCTTAATAACGTATCGTATCTACCTCTCTCTATCACTCTTCCGTATTAGTGTGACAATTACAGTTGCGTTTCGTTAGCGACTGAGCGTGAGCGATTGGCATCTTGGCTACGCACCCAGGACTTCATATCAAGTACGAGTTTACCTTTGTTTACTCGTTGCTTGGCAATGGTGGCACTTTATTACTTTTTTGACGTGGCGGTGAAAAGGTTAATACCATGATGTATATTTAGTCCATTGTGCAATGGTTAGTCATAGGTTGTGAATGCCTTAAGGCATTAAGTGCGTCATTTGTGGGTACTATTTCGTATTGAGTATACCTAAGCATAAAATAAATAAATAAATTTTAATTGTATTGTGCATTGTTGGTCGAACAATAAATATTCTATTCTATTCTATTTTATTCTATTCTATTCTATTCTATTTTTTTAATAAGTGGTTGGTAAGCATTATTGTAAATTGTATTGATTTGTTAAAATAATCCCCGTTCTGTAGGTATGTTTTTATATCAATTATTTCTTTTGTGTAATTGTACTTATTGTTATTACGCCAACGTGAATAAAATAGCTCAGGTGTATAACGATGACGGATAACATATTTTTTATTTATTTATGATATTTTATCTGATTTCATTATTAGGTAAATTTAATTTAATCTTTAGTGCCTATTCATATATTGTTTCCCATCAATATAAGTATTGATGGGAAACAATAAGGATATTTATGTAAGTCAGTCGGTAAATATTTATAAGTTTTTATAGGTAATAGAAAAGAAATAGACTCACAAAGCAGAACAAAAACGTCAAAACATGTGTGTCCGAATGACATTAGCGAACAATTAAATGTTTCGTACGATAAAGAGCTTAACGTAAGCATTAAGTGTCCAATTTATACACAGAACTACCAAGACTTATATGAAAAAGTGCCGCAAATGCACCACTTTTATGGCGTTATTTTTAATCATCTATTAAAATTCCTAATTGAATTCAAAGCTCTGAATAACACTGGCAGTATAAGGTGTTGATTCCGGCGCGCGCGATTATCACGGTTGTTTCGCTCACAAAGGCTTGTCAAGCCGAGACAATGTCAATCGCGGTTATCTGTTACAAGTACTAATACAATGCCTTATTATTTTTCACTCGCACGTTTTTCCTCGACACGGTTACGGCTGGGTAGGAAACGCGTTGTGAAAGACGCCTGGGTTTGTACAAACTCATTGTAAACAGCTTAATATTATCTGTCTTAAGGTTCGTAAAATTGTCGGCGTTGAGGAAAACCCGATGAAATCAATACGGGTTTCGTTTTTAGATAATTAAGTATAGTCACGTAAACATTTGACGCTTTTTTTTTATTTGTATTAAGATAAAAGTGTGTCGATATGTTTATTATGCATGGGGACTGGTTTTCCTGCAGGTTGGGTAGGTATCCACCTATCTTCGGTGATTTAGTTAGGTCCATGTTTGTGCCGTTTGTATATGTATTTGTATATGTATTTACAGATTGTGGTATACCTTTTATGAATAAAAACTGTTCTCTAGACTCATGAATAAAGCCTTAGCGAATGACCAAGACTGTATATTTTAATTATTAAGTATTATGCTGTATATTATATTACGCTAATTTGATCTAACAAGTTTAACAGTATCCTATTAGGACGAAGTAGGATTTTTAAAATATATATTTGCTGTCAAAAAACATTTACCGTAATGAAACACCTTAAGATGGATTAATCACGTACTTAGGTACCTATAAATATTAGCTACTTACATCAAAAAATTTCGAGTCCCCATTCCACCATTTGTGACTACGAGTGCTCCGAAGCTTATTAAGGTGTTTCAATGCAATGAGTGGTAAACACAGATAAAAAAAGGTCTTGCTTACATTTTTTAATAATTTTCTAAGATGTGTTTGGATTACCAAGATACAATTGAGAAAAGGTTGCACGGACGAACGCACAGGCGGATAGACCGCATCAGCATAAGAAATCCGTAAGACACTTTGGGTACAGATCTTTAAAATATATTGTACTGTAAGAGCTTTTCAAATTAATGGTTTTATCAATTTCAAGAATTCTCACAACAATAATCAAGTTTTCAATGGGTACCAGAGGACACCTGTAAAGATAAGGTGGTAGGTACTTATATTATAATATGTAGATACATGATATGGTGAGCGCCTACTGCGATATTGATAAACATCATCTAGAAAATGTACCAAATGGAAAAAAAAACAACTCGGTCATTATGCTCTTAGTAGAAGAAGTAGGGTTTACATATTTTATCTCTATGTCTTCATTTTGCAAGAGCTTTTTATTTTTTCGTAAGTTACCTAAGCATACGGGATTTTAATTTCAAGTTGTAACTTATATTAACTGGTCAAAACCGCAGTGTGTGGCATCTGTCTTAGTAATATCCTCAAGTATGAAACCTTATGTATGAGAATCAGGGAAATCAAGTGTATCTATTATCTGTTTAGTTAGTTTATTTTAACGATTTATTTCTTTTATAATTGACATGGGCTTACCGTCCCTTCCACAGTGATTAAGATATATTTCTTAAGGGTTTATATAATATCTGGTTAAACTAGTTTCTCAGCAAGAGCCAATGTTGAAACAGTTTTATACGAGACTGAAATTTGAATGTGTAATCGA
The DNA here is from genome assembly GCA_949128165.1 of Lathronympha strigana. Classification (NCBI taxonomy): domain Eukaryota; kingdom Metazoa; phylum Arthropoda; class Insecta; order Lepidoptera; family Tortricidae; genus Lathronympha; species Lathronympha strigana. The sequence goes on along the minus strand of OX421903.1, from coordinate 22,395,733 downwards.
AATCTTACGTATAACTACATAATATACAAGTCCAATTGTAAAGCATGAATTAAATCATTTATTAAATATAATAAATGTTTTAACTTAACCACGAATCGATAAGAACTGCGCGATTCAAACGGATTTGCATCTCCTGCCGACCAATTAAAAACGAGTTGGATGCATATACTTTCGAATTGCGCGGTTGATAGCGATTTGAAAGCGATAGCAACTCATGGTACCGATACTGAGTGCTTACCATGAGTTTTACTTAACCTCGAGTCGGTAGCGACTGCGCGATTCGAAAGTATTTGCAACTCGTTCCGATCAGTTAAGAACAAGCAAGATGCATGCACTTTCGAATTGCGCGGTTGATAGCGTATGGTACTGATACTGGCCAGAACCATACGAGTACATACTTATTACACATTTAAAATCAATTAGTTACTATGAATTACGAGTAATAGGTAGGTACTTACATTTCAACAATTTATTTAAAATTTAAATGAAAAAAATCGAATTGAGGTACACATTTTTATCATTAACTGTGAACTAAAACTAGATCAGAAATAGCACCGTAATAAGTCTTCAAAGTATCTTATGTACAAGACAGGTTGCTTAGCTGACTTTCAAGAGCTTGAAAATGCTAAAGTAAATCCTTAGTATCGCATATCTTGGCTAACTTATCAAACCCTTTAGTCGACGTTGTGTAAATGAAGAACGTTTTGAAAGGGTATAAAGATACAAATAAGGATTCTGTTCACTTAATTAATAAGTAAATTAATAAATGTCGCATATTTTATAATTTAAAGTACGATTTCAAAAAACCTTAAAGTCTGCAAGTGTCAAGTGTCAAGTCTGCATTAACTGCGAAATGTGTAATTATTGAGAAAATTAAAAGTCACAAAATAAATACAAGGAAGAATAGACAGGGGCTCGTAATATTATGTTACTGCTTTGTGGTTGACAGCTCACAAGCTTACGCATTAGCACTAAAATTAACTGGATTTATTTTAAACTTGGATGGCTTCCGTAGGTACTCAATAAATACCTATGCTCAAAAATCTAGACATGTTTGAAACCAATATGAATAAAACTTAAGATCATGTTTTATTTGTTTCTCACGTTACCAATGTAAAAAGTAAGAAAGCTTATGTAATGGTATGAAAGATTCATATCATAGGGAAAGTAAAATACTTTGTAACTAAAGTTCTTTTTTCAAATTCTACGTACCTACCTGAAATATAGCAGCTGATAAAAAAGATAAAATAGATACGGTTAGATTTCAATTGTGCCAATGTCCGTATCTAATCGATTTAAATTACTTATTATCATTCTGAAAACTCTCCCGCACGAAGCGATGCACACGTAACCAGTTAATATTGCAGCTGCATTATAGCCGTGCAAGACAAACACAATATTTAGGAGCCGTTATTAAACTGCAAAATTGCTTTCGGCTCATATCTGAGATCTGAGTAAATCGATTCTTACATTATATTTATAATTGAATTTTTGTACCGTACAATCGTTGTAATTTTGAAAATGCAAATTGCAAAAGTTACGTAACGGTCAGTTGGTGTAATAAGTGACAGGACATTCACATGCTATAAAAGGGAAAGTGTCTAGAAAAATATTAGAGCTATTATTATAGAACCTAGTGATACTGGGTCAGTGTCAACGGACCGGAGGTTAATTTATTCACCTGAACAATGAACTAACACGACACTATAGAAATGCTACAAACGTAAGGCGATGGCAGTGTAACCACTGTTCAAATATTAGTTAAAACTGTAATTTATCAAATGATAAAGGATTTAGGATTTCTCAAATATTGCGGAACTTTTATTTATGATATGATTTACGAGCTGCGGCTGCTCTTAATTCGCTGTTATATTTCAATGACGGCTTGAGTAAGTGCCTCAAGTGTCCAATTATTGCCCGTTTTTTTTGTTAAAATATTGTCGCACAGTATTCGCTTACCTACTAAATTGTTTACTTTAGGCTTAAATGTTTGCTTGTTTATAAGTACCTACTCATATAGTCCACCATATATTATTATAAGCGTCTTGAAATATTGTAATGAGAAATGACGTTACTCGTACATATACAATTACTTAATTATTTTAAATAAGTATAATTTTATTTGGCGGGGTAATAGGTATTTGTACTGTACCTGTATATTCTGCCTCATTTCATTTTGTAAAAACACGCTGAAACTGTTAAGATTTTGGGATAAATCTGCTATTTTTCTATATTAGGAATGACGACTAGGTTGAAAAACTATCATTCTAATTAGTCCGTCAGTTATCGAAAATGATTAGACACGTATTTTTTCCTTTTTCAATTTAACTAAAATTTACGAAGATAAAGAGCATCAAAGTTCCGGGGTGGGGGCTGGTGAGTGATGACGTCACTACTAGGTAAGAATTGTACCTAATAGTAACGTTAAGCGAAACTTGAACGCACTGTATTTTTGACATTTTTGATTTGACGAACAAAAGAAAAAATACGTGTACCTACAATATTTTTCAATAGGTACTTAATGTAAAAGACGGACTAAATATTTTTTTTTTGTCGTCTAGCCTATAGTTTTAAAGCTTAAAATACGGTACGTACCTACTATCGTAGAAGATCAATTATATAATTATTGAAACCATGTTTATGGTAATTATTTCTCTTATGCATATAGAAACATATTTTGTAATTTTAATTTTAGTCTTAATTTTTTTTTTCTAAGTAGTCTTAATTATATATTTTTTTATGACATTTAGATTTCATTCTAGAAACTTCTAGACAAGTATTTTTTATACAACTTTTACTTTTAAGATGACGATCCTATTGTGAATTTTTTATTTTTGATTCGGATATCTGTGTGTGTATTGATGCTGTCATCAATAAATTGCTCTAAGTAATAATTTATAATTTGTTGAAGATTCTATTTAAAATTGAATTGAACTGATTTTTTTTTCAAATGAATGCATGTTAGAGCCGGTGTAGCTTTATTTATTTTTAATTCGACGTTCAAAAGTGCACTGTAACATGCCTACTTGAAAAATAAATACTTTGATTTTTGATTTTGATATAGGTAACAAAAAAAAAGATACGGAAATATCTTGTCGCAATTTTGTCTTTGTCAATAATTCACTCGTGTACGCGTCAAATTATCCTGCGGATGTTCACAGATACATTCACAAAATAGATCTGTCAGTGGGTCAAGTCAAAATATTCATAGATAAATATGAGCAAATGTAGCTAAAACCCTGTTCGGGATTCAAACACGCTTAATGGGTGCATTAAAATCTCCCTTTTCGAATCCATCGTGATGCTTTTTGGCTGCGAAACCTGGAGAGTGACAAAGGAAAAGCTACCAGTGTTTGTCGATATTCCCCTTGGTCGATCCTCCGCCCCTTTGTCGTGGGGTGACCGGCTTGAGAATTGTCCCCCGCCATATCGTCCCGTCCCTCACTACAGCTGCAGTCTCCGGATGACGCTAAGTCATATAGGCAGCTCAACAGAAGAATATCTAAGTCCTTGCGACATGATCTGCGTCTCTTTAATACTAACCGTGTTAAAGAGACTATAGAGCGAAACCAAGGCTCCAAAGTTGAGGCTGTTCCGAAATTACACAGAGATATCCCGGACATCAGTTTGAACAAAATTAGGATGGCCCTAAAGAAGCTTAAGAACAACAAGGCGTCGGGCAATGATGGAATCACCACAGAGCTTCTGAGAGCGAGTGGAACACCGGTATTTAAAGTCTTGTCCGAGGGTAAAACGCCTGAAGCAAGGAACAGAGGCGAGGTGGTTGTTCTTCAAAAAAGGTGACAACAGCTTTTTGAAGAACTACAAACCAATCACGCTTCTGAGCCATGTTTATAAACTGTTTTCAAGGGTCATTACGAATCGTCGCGAACACAGACTTGATGACTTCCAGCCTCCCGAACAACTCGGATTCCGAAGAGGCTACAGTACCATTGACCACATCCATACGCTGCGGCAAATTATACAAAAAAAGACCGAAAAGTATAACTTGCCATTATGCTTAGCGTTTGTGGACTATGAGAAAGCCTTCGATTCGGCGGAAATATGGGCGGTGCTTGAGTCTCTTCAGCGATGCCATATTGACTATCGGTACATCGACGTGTTGAAGTGTTTGTATAGTAATGCCACAATGTCGGTCCGAGTACAGGAGCAGAGCACGAAGGCGATTCCGTTGCGAAGAGGCGTAATAAGGCAGGGGCCTTACGCAGAATGTGTGTTACGTGTCCCTACACGTTATTTCTCCGAAACTGTTTACTACAGCAATGGAAGACGCCTTCAAGCTCCTGGAATGGCAAGGAATTGGCATATTTGGCATCAACATAAACGGCGAATAAATCACTCACCTTCGGTTTGCCAACGACATCGTAGTCATGGCAAAGTCGATGGAGGAACTCAGCACGATGCTCGATGACCTCAACCGAGTTTTTCAACGGGTAGGCTTGAAAATGAACATGGACAAAACGAAACTTATGTCAAATGCCAATGTTATGCCCATCCCAGTCTCTGTTGAAAGCTCGGTACTCGAAGTTGTTGACGTACATCTACATAGGACAAGTAATCCAATTATGTAGGTCCAACTTCGAGAAAGAGATCAACCGCGGAATCCAACTCGTTTGGGCAGCGTACGGGAAACTACGCAATGTCTTTTCGTCCGACATACCTGAGTGCCTCAAGACGGAAGTTTTCAATGAATGTGGGTTACCAGTGATGACTTACGGCGCCGAAATATGGTCCTTCATTATTGGCCTCTTCTCAAAACTCAAAGTCGCTCAACGAGCTATGGAGCGGGCTATGCTCGGAGTTTCTCTACCTGATCTAATCAGAAATGAGGAGATCCGAATTGAAGTCACCGACATAGCCCACCGGAGTAGCAAGCTAAAGTGGCAATGGGCAGGCCATATTGCACGCAGATCAGATGGCCGATGGGGTCGACAAGTTCTTGGGTGGAGACCACGGCTTGTCAAACGCAGCGTAGGACGTCCACCCACAAGATGGACAGAATAGATGACCTTATGAAGGTCGCCGGGAGACGCTGGATGCAGGTCGCTTCCAACCGGTATATATGGAGGTCCAAAGGGGAGGCCTATGTTCAGCAATGGACGTCTTATGGTTGATATGATGATGATGATCCTCCGCATTTTCTGGCTGAAGATAATAAGGTACGAGAATTTGCGGACTGTATGCCATCAGTCTCCATTTGCCCAAGAAGTAGCGTAGTGAAAGTGGTGATGGATCGAGCATACCCTTCGAAGAGGATAATCGAATTGCGTCAGTATCGCCTTTGAAGGCTTCAGGGTAGAAAGCGAGCCCGTGGACACTCCGTACATACGTGCCGCGGGACAGAGATGCAGCGAAACCAAGAAGGTTACTAAAGATAGGAAGGCGTGGAAGGATCTTGGGGTGCACTTGGATCAACAACAACAATATATCTTAACTTTCTTCGTGACTACAAATGAAATAGCGACAAACTTTCTGAAAATCAAACAAGACTGTAGGAATTTGGTAACCTCCGCCCAAATGGAATATCTCAAATATTTATTAAATAAACTATAAATAATATTGTGGGACAATCTTACACAAATCGACCTAGTCCCACGGCAAGCTAAATAGGGCTTGTGATGTTGGTACTAGACGACGATATATATGATTGATATATACATACAAATACTTAAATACATAGAAAACATCCATAACTCAGAAACCAATATTCGTGATAAACACACAAATAAATGCTCTGACCAGGATTCGAAGCTCCTGCTTCGTAGGCAAGGTCACTACTGACTAGGGTAAGAGGCCGTTAAACGTATTTTACACACATATCTAGTTAATCCTGTCAGAACTCAGTTTAGGACCTAAACTAAGTCACTGCCACACAGCTGGGATTACGTCTTAACGCGATTCAGTTTAGGTTCTAAACAGTGCTCAGTTGTATGGCAGCGACTCAGTTTAAGGCCCCAGAACCTTTTAGGTACCTACATATTAATAAGTATCCAAAGGGTAAATTCTCATTTATAAACTTACTATCAAACGTACTATCATGTACGTAATTATTTAATTTGTTACTACTACATATAGTTAATGTGGATGCTGTGAAGTTCAAAGCTGAATTGGCCTGGTATTTCAAACAGCAACTGAGGGAACTTCACTTGGCTTAGTAAATAGCAATCTTGGTTTATGAGGGCGCGCGTTATCTCTAAAAATAAATGTCCAAAAATAGTGTTTCATTTATGAGGCACAATTCGGAGACAGCCGCTATTATAATTTATCATTATCCTCGCGGTATTCTGTCGAATATCTTGGCTTTTACAGTTCATTATGTTTCTCTCGTTTCAAATAGGCATAGGTAACTTTTGTCGACAAAGGTCAAAATGTGTGGGTAATTTACTGCTAACGGGATGTCTCTTTGTCGACTAACGTTCGCAATAAATTGAGACAAACGGTCAGTGTGGGGTAAACCCAGATTTAACACGTCCAAGGGGTTTTTGGGTTGATTAGGTCCAGTACGAGTACGTGCCTATCTTTCTCAGGCCAACTTTAGAGTACATACGGCTTATGTTAGATTTATTTTAGATTTAGTTATTAGGTACACACGCGTTTAAAATTGCATGGGTAGTTTGTGTATGAATTCATTCATAAATTGCCCATGCAGTATTTTGAACGGTATAGTACCTACTTACTTATCTTTTACTACCTTATTGATCTTAAATATTATAGAGTTAAGTACTTATTTTACCTACGTTAGGTAAGTTGTCCAGTGATTTTTACGACGGCTTTGACGCCAAAACTCCAACAATAAAAAAACATTCTACCAACAATAACATTTTTTAAGATTATCTTTGTACGATTGAGACCAAAAGAATATAAAATACAGGTAAGTACATACGCGTTGGAAAGTGCATGGGCAATTTATGAATTTATAAACTACCCATGCAATTTTTAACGCGAAAGTACATACCGATGCTAATTAGCAAATTAACAGATTGTTACTAGTCGTTGATTATGTTTTTTTCAAACAAATTTGGGTATACATATTAAATATACATATATGAAAAAACGGATACATTAAAACCAACTAAGCTCAAAGCAAATATAGATTTAAATGAGTTCGTAATTTTCATCTTTACACAATAATAACCTAATTACGCCTAGAATAAACAGACAGAAATATTTTAGAAGGCATTCATGTGTATTTCAATCATTTAAATGCCGAGATTAGCTCATGAAAAGCGGAAAGGTAAAAGAACCTCCGTCAAGCAGTACATTTTTATTGAATACCTAAGGTATTGGAGTTTATGACAGTAATAAAATGGCTACAACTGCTCCAAATATTGGAATTACCCACGGAGCAGTATATTTGGCAACAATGATTACCTATGTTCGAGTTTCGATACATTTAACGAGAGGTTACGCGAGAAATGAGGTAAGAAAACATTGCTGTCAGTGAAAAGTACCAACCTACTTATTTACGATAATATCACATCCCCCGCAAACTTGGCAAAATCGAATTACAAAGTTTAACAAGAACATCTTAACCAAATGAAATAATAGAAATTGCTTGATCTTTCTTTTTTCCTTTCCTCAAAGTTAGTATTGTCATTATTTGATTTGCGTTCAAAGCCGCATAATGCTTGGAATTAAGCTAATTTTAGATAACAATTTTCATAAGCAACAAAATTGAGATAAATCAATTGTAACTTGTAAGCTCATGTTACCTTGACAGTCGTCAGACTAATGCATTGCGTAAAAAGATAGTAAAACGGGTTCGTTTACCCACTGCGCCTTTCTTTGCCTACCGTTCGCCTTGAACGCATGATCACGTGCACTGGGGACTCGATTTAACTTGTTTCAATATCAGCTCGTCACATGACGACATATATGTTTACTTATTGAGAAGCAATGTGGTCTACCTAATTCGGATCTGTTAATCAATATATACGTGGGAACTTCCTTCCAAAGAACATAGGCGATGTCAGGAATGTTAAATAATTTTTAAGAAAAAAAAACCGACTTCATTTGGTTCCCGGTAAAAGTGAAATTAAGAATTTGTTTGAGTTAGCCAGTTTACTTCACAAATATCCAATACACCGCACGTATACGATCAAAAATTGAGGAGCTTTCTTAATGTCCTAGGGCTTCCATCATTACATTTGAAGTATAATCAAACGGAACTCCCTTGTAGACCTTTAAACAAACAAAATAACAATGTGTTAAATTGGATGACAGACTGTAAATTAACGAGCATATTCATTATGCCATCCCTGATTATCAACATCAGGTCCACTCCAGCAAAATGATGGCCACAGTAAGAAAATGCCTAAGCTAATTATGAACACCCTCTAATCACAATTAACCTGCCGTTCAAATTTGAAGAGTTCTCTGAATTCTTCTAGAACTCCATCATCAGAATATAAATCAAATCAAAAAGATGAATGTCACAACTAGGATAATAAGTAGAGCTAGGTTTATTAACCAGTTCCACTTTGCGATCCCTGGTCTTCATCATCAGATCAAGTTCATCAAAATTTTGGCTCCGCCAAAACACTGTTTTAGTTACTTAAGGAAACCCTCAAATCAGAATGCATGTGCCGTTAAAATTTGAGGAGTTCTCTCAATCCCTCATGAAGCCCATCATCAAAATAGAACTATAATCAAATAGGACTATCTTGAAGGTATTTCTTTACAAAGAAAAGATGAATGTCTCAAATCGGATGATAGAGCTGGGAATTAACAAGCAGTTCCACTTTGCCATCCCTGGTCTTCATCATCAGGTCCACTCCACCAAATTGATGATGTTCGTAAAGAAATGCTCGAGTGTCTTAAGAAACTACCCAAATCATCATGCATGTGCCTTTCAAATTTGAGGAGTTCCCTCAGTTCCTCATGGATCCCATCATCAGAAATTGATTTTGAAAAAAACGGAACAAATCTGGAACCATCTATTTTCAGAAAAAAAAATATTTTTTTAAATCGGACGATAATCCTGGGAATTACCAAGCAGTTCCACTTTGACATCCCTGGTCTTCATCATCAGGTCCACTCCACCAAATTGATGATATTCGTAAAGAAATGCTCGAGTGTCTTAAGAAACTACCCAAATCATCATGCATGTGCCTTTCAAATTTGAGGAGTTCCCTCAGATCCTCATGGATCCCATCATCAGAAATTGATTTTGAAAAAAACGAGACAATTTTGAAACCATCTATATACAGACAAAAAAATATTTTTTTAAATCGGATCATAGTCCTGAGAATTACGAAGCAGTTCCACTTTGCCATCCCTGGTCTTCATCATCAGGTCCACTCCACCAAATTGATGATTTTCGTAAAGAAATGCTCGAGTTTCTTAAGAAATCACCCAAATCAGCATGCATGTGCCTTTCAAATTTGAGGAGTTCCCTCAGTTCCTCATGGATCCCATCATCAGAAATGAATTTTGAAAAAAACGGGACCAACCAGGAACCGTCTACTTTAAGAAAACAAAAAAAAAATTCAAATCGGTTCAGTAATGACGGAGTTATGAGTGAACATCCATTAAAAAAAAAAATAAAAAAAAAAATTCAGTCGAATTGAGAACCTCCTCCTTTTGTGAAATATTGAAGTCGGTTGAAAAATAGTTGGATTACGCCCTTGATGAGCACTCGATCGAGAAACATGTTTCTTGTTTGTGGCTCTCATCTCATCTAGCGTGCTCCCTATCTGCCTATCTCCCTACCTCATCAATCTTACTCCGCATGTTCATTTGTCGTGGATATTACGCGTCTATTACATTATAACGAGATACGATTATTTATACGTAATGCAGTTTCCGTTCAACGTTAGCGGTTACTTCGCGTGTGAATTTTTCTAGGGAAATGAGCGTGGTTGAATGTAAGAAATTATATAATAGTAAACATGTGTAACCCAATTTTGAACTACACATAATAAGTTTATGTGGCCGTAACAGCCGAATGGTTGTAGTACCTATTTACATATTATTGAATGTTTATCGGTTTATTATTAAATAATATGGTTTTTACTGCAGACCTCTTATTATGCTTCTTAGCTTCTACCCAGTTTTTTGCCACGGTTCAAATTCAAAGAGCCTGTGGTCGGCTTGATCAAATGCCAAAATTTGGACCAGACACTTTATCCGCGGTCGACGTAGGTTAAAGTAAATACGTTAGTTGATAGGTCACTTAAAAAAGTTTTATTGTGAGACAATCGTATACAAATCGACCTAGTCCCACGGTAAGTTCAATAAGGCTTGTGTTGTGGGTACTAGATGACGATATATATAATAGATAGATACATAAATATTTAAAAATAAATAAAAAACATCCATTACTCAGGAACAAATATTCGTGATAAGTATAACACACAAATAAATGCCCTGACCAAGATTCGAACCCGGGACCTCCTGCTTCGTAGGCAGGGTCACCAACTAGGCAAGGGGGCCGTTGAATTTACTGAGGAGTTACCAATTTTATTGCCATCGAATGTGTTAATTTATTACATTGCAAAGGCTTCATTTTCAAAGTGAGTGTAGCTACTCGTATGAGTATACAAATAGTAATTGAATAGTGTGTGTTTGTTTGGTTCAGGTTGTTATGGGCTCATCATAGGAAAACCGGTTAATTGTTCAGCTCCAAAGGTGGTCATACACTCAGATAATAATTGTGAGTTTTAATATTATAATATTTAATTACTGAATTTATTCATAAATTCAAACATTATGTTGTTAAGCATTGGCCGTTTGCCGGTTTTGGTTATTTGTATTTGGTTCCCTTGGTGTAAATATTTATCAATTAATAGTACATTTCGATGCTAGTGCGGAAAGTATGTCATTACTTCACGAGTCCCGAGGTATCTTGACACGAGCCGTAGGCGAGTGGCAATACTCGGGATGAGTGAAAAATGACATGTCCGCACGTGTATCGAACGACGTTTTTCAATACAGATGCGAAAAAAAATTAAATACATAAGAACGAATTTGAAAGTTTTTTATTACTTCCGTAACACTATTGTAACTAAACTATCAAGAACATCTTCAAAATATTTATCTTATCTTCTTTACTTACTTACTCATTTTCAATATCATAACCATTATTTCTCATTAACAAAATAATAAATCGCATGTGACAAATCGTATCGTCATGTCTTAGAGGCCCTTCGAACATGTTTACCTAATTGAAAAACGCCTCTACTTTGACTGACGTTTCGTAGGCTCTGTTCCGTTTCATACACACAGATTTATAAGAACTGTTTTCAATGTTAATATTTTTAATGAATGATCATTAGTATGATGAAGAAGTATATTGAAATATGAAATATCAATATCTTTAATATTATTGCGTTAATAGTAGGTATTTAGTTTTATTACGGCTCGGTAAAGCTAACGAACAATAATACTCTTTGGTAAGCAGTCATGAATTGGAACACAACTAAATTTAAAAAGATTGGAAAAGTAAAAAGCACTAGTTCGCAAAAACAAACTTTGCGCACGCAAAACAGCCAAAAAAAGGGCACTTTTTGAGCAACTGTATTGAAAACATTATTTCTAATAGCTATCCATACTAATATTATAAATGGGAAAGTGTGTGTGTCTGTTTGTTTTGTCAGTCTTTAACGGCAAAACGGAGCGACGAATTGACGTGATTTTTAAGTGGAGATAGTTGAAGGGATGGAGAGTGACATAGGCTACTTTTGTCTCTTTCTAACGCGAGCGAATCCACACAAAAGCTAGTTTCAGATATAACTAACAAAATATTATATACAGTGAGTTACACAAGCTACCTGCATTAGATCTACAATAGGCCCTTGAGGCTTAGTACCTAGGACACGGCATTTACTCGTTGTATTCAAAATTGACGTAAAAAATGGTGTTAATTGGGTTAAAAGGGATACTTTGCTGACAGAAGTTAGGGTAAAAAAGACTGAGGCCAGCGGGTCGGGTCCCGCATTGCACGGCCCCACGTCGGGGGCCTCCTCAGTGCAGAAGTGCCCTGGAACGGGCCAGGGCCGCCAGGGGGCACCGTGGTAGAATACTTGATCCCACGGTGCCCTCACCAAGGGCAAGGATGAAAACGCCGGAGTGGAGTTTAGTGGGTAGGGCCGCTCTGCTTCCTTCTCATTAAGAGAAGGAGCACGGAGCGGCGAGTCCCACACACCCCCCAAAAGACCTACCCGAGGTCGGAGGACGGTGCGTAACTGCATTCTCCACTCCGTCAAAAAAAAAAAGGGAAAAAGAGACTGGACTATACAATAAACTTTTTTTCAACCGACTTCAATATTTCTAAAGGTTCTCAATTCGTCTGAACGTTTTTTTTTTAATGGATGTTACCTCAGAACTCCATAATTACTGAACTAATTCGATTTTTTTTTGGTTTCTTAAAGTAGATGGTTCCAGGTTGGTCCCGTTTTTTTCAAAATTCATTTCTGATGATGGGATCCATGAGGAACTGAGGGAACTCTTCAAATTTGAAAGGCACATGCATAGTAATTTGGGTATTTTCTTGAGAAACTCGAGCATTTCTTTACAAAATCTACCAGTTTGGTGGAGCAGACCTGATGATGACGACCAGGGATGTCAAAGAGGAACTGCTCTATAATTTGCTGGCCCCAGCTGTATCATTAATCTTTTGTTTGTTACGAAATGCCTTCGAGGTAGTCCTATTTGATTTTAATTATATTTTGATGATCCATCATCATGAGGAATTAATGGAGCTGATGCTGAACCCAGGCAGTACCTAGTGGAACTCTGGTTTGGTGCAACATAGGCGAGTGCTGTTTTCATGATTCGATTCATATTAACGAGCAATTAAGAGAGAAGGTCACAAGATGGAGCTGATGCTGAACCCTGGAAGTACCTAGTGGAACTCAGGTTTGGTGCAACATAGGCGAGTGCTGTTTTCATTATTCGATTCGTGTTAGCGAGCAATTAGGAGAGCAGTTCACTAGATGGAGCTGATGCTAAACCCAGGTAGTACCTAATGGAACTCAGGTTTGGTGAAACTTACGAGAATTCCGTTTTCGTCATTCAACTCGTGTTAATGAGCAATTAGGAGAGCGGTTCTCAAGATGGAGCTGATGCTGAACCCTGGCAGTAACTAGTGGAACTCCAGTTTGGTCCAACATACGCGACTTCCATTTACGTCATTCGACTCGTGTTAACGAGCAATTAGGAGAGAAATTCACAAGATCGAGCTGGTGCTGAACTACCTAGTGGAATTCAGGTTTGGTGCAACATAGGCGACTGCTGTTCTCATGATTTGATTCGTGTTAACGAGCAATTAGGAGAGCAGTTCACAAGATGGAGCTGATGCTAAACCCTGGCAGTACCTAATGGAGCTCAGGTTTGGTGAAACATACGCGTGTGCTGTTTTCGTTAATCGACTGATGTTAACGAGCAAATAGGAGAGCAGTTAACAAGATGGAGCTGATGCTGAACCCTGGTAGTAATATGTATGTAAGCTTTAAATACGATGTGAGGAAAATTAACAAAATAAAAACATAAATTAGCAATAATTCGCTTACTTACGCTTATAGTGGAAGTCCAATTGAAGTCGGTTTTTTTTCTTAAAAATTATTATTGCTATTCGGACTCGTCTAAATTAATGTACAAGTCACATAAAATTATTCTGACGTTGGATGTCAGCAGGGTGACCCTCACGGCCCAGCAAGATTTATTTTGGCTATTAATCCAAAATTCAAATCAAAATTCAATGTCTGTCATCTAGGTAATGACGGGGCCTTGTCTCTTATTAAGAGTAGCTTCAAAAAATATCTTTAGAACTGAATTTCGAAAAATTTATTTTGTATTTTGGCCGAGCCCAAATTTGACGCTCTGGCTTCTAATATGAAGTTAGTACACTAACATTATCTTTGCCTCTTGGGCTCCCCTATATTTGATGAATCTTTCCCGACTATATTTCTAACTCGAGTCTAATTCAAAAGTCACACAAATAGTTTACTTGATATAAGACTTCAGTATGCACTTGATATTCCTAAGTTTTGTCTTTTTGTCCCTAAATTCCCGTATGTGCTCCGTTGCTGTCCTTTCTAAAATATCTAAATTTACTATAACCTATATAGATAGATGATTAATTCAAAATAAGCTTAGAGACGATTCCAAATATTCAGCTGAATGAGCCTTCCTGCTCTCAAGTGTAGCGCTAAATATCCAGTGCGACTTCCCCAGCCTTTTAAGCATCCACTGATAGCATAGCCGGTCTCATAAATATTAAGGCTTTGGCCACAAACTGTGAGATTGAGGATGCTAAAAAGTAACTGGTGACCGTAGAGCTGGTTGACTTCCTCGCACAACGTATCAGTATTTCAATACAACAAAATATGTATTCTAAGCATAGTATTAATTGCGTTAATCGGCTATGGCCGGTTTTTAAAAGGTAAACATTAGAGTTTGGATGTTTGGTGGAAATGGGTAAAAATGTTGTTAAATTATCAATCATTTATTAAATTCATTCATTTTTTGATTGAATTAATAAATTATTGATAACCAATAATGTACAAGTAGATTGATACATAAAAATCGGCCAAGGGCGAGTCGGACTTGCGCCCCGAGGGTTCCGTGTAAACGTTATGTTGCCACTACACCTTGAAGCAGACATTTGACGTCAGCCACATGTATTGACAGATTTGGTCAGCCGTGTGTACGGTATGGAGTTAGTATGCGAGTTTTATTTTCTTTGATATTTTTTATGACGTCATCATCATCATCATCATCATCATTTCAGCCGAAAGACGTCCACTGCTGGACATAGGCCTCCCCCAAAGATTTCCACAATGACCGGAATTTTATGACGTACCTAAACCAATTTTTGGACCAACGGGAAAGATTTTTTTTATTTAAAAAAAAGGTTGATGAAGTTCAAATTGTTTTAGGATGTACAAATCTAGCCCTTTCAAATAAAGATTCTACACGACCCAGTAACTAAACTTTAAATTTTTGCCCCCTCTTTTATCGGGTCTTTTATTTTTCATTGAAAATTAATAAAAATGTGTGATTAATATTCTGTCAATGTGTGTGTTAATTTTGTATATAACTATAATAAATTTCAAATCGGTAGCTTACGTAGTTCTCGAGATATTTAACGGTTTCTGTTTTACCATTTTTGTACGGAACCCTAAAAATTTATAAAGACATAATTTATTAATAAAATGTATAATGTACCTCTTCAAGATTTTGAATAACTACAATTGGAATAAGTTGCAATATATTACTGATACTTCTGTTTCAGCATCTCTCTTTACTACGTCAATATTAATTCTTTTTCGATTTCACTAGTATTGCAATTTATATTATGATTATCTGTTGTAATTTCATAACAACGTTTATATAAAATGTACCAAGTGGGGCGCGGAGCGGGTTTGGTGCCAGTAATTATTACTAACTATTATAGTTAGGCTTAGTTAGTAGGATTGTTCATTCATTTAAACTTTATTGCACGGTAACGACAAGTACAAATTGCGGATTGTTAGGCTAAGTGTTTTATTTCTTTTGTTATGTTAAGGTATATTTGTTAAGTTCTTATATTACTATGTAAAGTAGGTAAACTCGTTTTTATTATAAAAAAGGTAAATTAAATAAAAAATATTTGCGGGTACTTCAGGGTCAGCCAAACATGTAAAATTTATTTGAATGTACATAAAATCCAAAAAACATAAATGAACATATTATAAAATATACATAATATTGGCTATAACTAATATCTAAAACGAGATAATTACCATGTAAGTATATTTGTTTTATTGAGCACCCGATATTTCGACAGTCAATAATATGAGTTTATTATTAGGTAAAGAATGTTGGGTGTGGTGTGAATCGCAATCGCAGCCTGCTAGAAAATTTACGTTACATAATATTGTCTTCTGTTACCGATTTACGTTACAATTGAGCGTCTGATAAAATCCGAGTCTGATCCTGACCCGACCCTATTCATTTATTCAAATAAAAAAATATACAATGGTGACTCCACTGCATTACTTGTGCTAAAATGCTACCAGAATTCTAATCCTAGTAATATTATAACGTCGAAAATTCTACAGTGTGTATTACTTAGATTCCTATTTACTTGGCAATTTTTATTCTTGGTTGGTTACGCGCGACACGCACGTGGTTGATTAGGTATTTATCTCATTTACAGCTCAGATAATTAGAGGTTTTATACCTACCTAATTTTGAAACTTATGCTTGCTTTATGCTTTTGTGATTACTTATACTTACTTTTATATTTTATTATTATTTTGAATATTATTCGTTATTAAATGGCACCCCACAGATGGTGCAGGTTGGATTCAGAAAAAACCGTCGAGGAAATGGCGGCTTGTCTAGGATTTCTTACTTAAGCATTTTTTAGGGTTACATTCCTTATAATATATTTGCCCGTATATTGTAAAGAATTTAAAAGCATTAGTTTTTCACGAGACTTTTTCCGTCACTCCATACGACATCCATTGTGCCTTTTTTGCGTGACAACGCGGTAGTACAACTCTAGCCACCTCATCTTCTTACCGAAACCTAGCTTTGTTGTTAGGTAGCAACCTAACTGCTTGCCTTAGTGTGTTTCTGTTACCATATTAATTAAGGGCTGTCAATAACAGCAATAAACCGTAAGAGATTTATACTAATTTGATCCTATATAGAGGTGAATATAACTAATTGACCCAATTGGATTAAACCCGCGTGCCAACTTTGGCGGGGATAAGCTACAGGCTTGTCTACTCATAAAGTTTCGCTATGATAAGTACCTGTTCAAAATGAGATATGACCTCATTAATAATCTTGCGGCCATTCTTTTTATGTCTTTTGAAGTCATAACCAACTAATTAGGTTGGACAATCATACCTTCATACAAGATTCACAACTGAAAAAAAGTATACTACATCATTTTCTTTAGTTTAATGAATGCCGTAATTCTTAAGTTCCTACTAATGCCTAGTATTTATGCAATAGGTACTATGCTAAATAATAAAATCCCATGACCGCTTATTACTCTGGCTCAGTGGCAAGTCAAAAATAATTGTACAAACAATAGTGAAAAAAATACAATAACTTTCAAAGAAACGTTTGCCAAGGTAAGTTTTCGAGGAACTCGGACTTAACTTAAATATTTCCCTCAGTCCGCAGCACTGTTTCAACAAAGCCCATTTAAGTCCTATCTTCCGTTTCCTAATGAATATTGTATTCGTTTCCTAGTCGTTGATAATTAAAAAACCCAAAGGAAAGCTTAGGAGGGAACCCGTAATGCATAAGTCCACATTTAACCGATGGAGCGACATTAACGAGTGCCGGGTGTAATCTAAATCGCTATTTCCCTTGCTAACCGCGGGTGTTACTTCTCTCGGACTTATTTACCAAATCAAGTGATTTCCGACTACAAATTTATGTAACGTACCTTCAGATCTCTGGGTATGCCGGTTGAGATGAGGCGGTTTGCTTGGCAAGCGATATAAATTACAGTCCTGAGGCTTGTAACTACATCGATCCCAAGCAAAGCTCGCTGTGACGCCGCACACTGATTATCCGCGTACCGTACTATCACTACACACCGTCTGCTTAATCACAGAAGATTCGTATCGTTATGGTCATGCTGTGAATAGTTTAACTCTTTGCGTAAATTGACCGTAATACCACTGTGGTAATAAAACAAAAAAAAATGATTCTAGATGCGTTATTTAACGATGATAGTGGGTAGATAGATACTATAAATAACAAAAAACTTGTAACAAAAAAACCGACTTCAAATAGTGAAAAATAAATAAATTATATGATTTCATACTTAGTCTGCCAAGCTCTTAAGTATTTGTTCTCTTAGCTCATTTATCTGAATTTAAAATTTAAGGAACATAATTTCTAGTAAGTAGTTTTAGGTAACACTTACACTTACTGTATATATTTCGAAAAAAAATGTTTAATGTGTTAAAAAAAACAGTATTTCTAGTTATTTAAATAGATATCACAATAAAACTTATATCATACTGGGACCATCTTTTATATTTAATTTATAAAAGTGCCTTCGTGGCGTGTCTCTAAATCCAATTTTATATTATGTATACTGACAGATCGTCCCGTCCCGTTCTAGTGTGAGTCATCCCTTAGGGTGTATATGTAGTGGGAACTGCAATGATGTGGGCTGTGATATATCACAGATTGACTGAATCAGTATGAGTCAATTAACAAAAAAAATGAGATACTTAACTGCTTTTCCACAACCGAGCACTTCGCACAACCTACATATTTTAAATTATATTAAATACAAGTAGGCAGTGAACACAATATGAACACACAATAATTTTATTCTTACGATATCTATATCTAGGTAGGTATCGTATTTTATTGAGTACCTTCATTGTTAAAAATAGGTCTGCGACGCGATCACCTCAGTACCGAATACAAGAGAAATCTTTTGCCGAAGGAATAGCGGAGTCGTTGACATTGGAGACAAAGGTACATATAGATAAAGATACCGCTGGCTGCGAGTGATTCTCCCTCTTACGACTCGTTCAGACTAGGGCTCCCAATATCCGTACTACACGCCGAACCGTAGCTCCGTTACCTTAACCCCGACGGTACTAAAATCACGAATTTCACGGTCACGCCGAGACATGTACGTAGCCGAATCTTCGTACGTATCTGTATCTACGAATCTCGGCTCCGCTCAGGCAATGAATGAATATTGAATACTCGTCGCATCGATCTGACCGGACCGATTGGAATTCGAACAAATAAGGCCTATTATTGAATGACAACTTGTTATTAATTATATTAATTAAGTACACTAGGTGCGGATTTATAAGACGAAAGGGATTTATTTTTATTATCAGACTTGTACTTTTCGCATCCAGTTAAGTTATAAAATAACGTGCCCACCTATTGACAATGAATGGAGTTATTCTGTTGTATACTTGTATATAATCAGCGATGGTGTTAATAATAGTTCAGAATTTATATTGTGATTTTGACCCTGACAGTAAAATAAAAAAATCTTTAAGTAAAAGATAATACAGTCATTGATTTAAGTTTATTACCTACCAGGGCAGCCCTTTTATAGATAAGAACTATAACAAGACGTTGCACGTGCAGACAAAAGTTTGCGAGCGACATAATTAATGTAGCTTCGGGTTTTACCTGGTACACCTTTTGCTTGTGAAGTTGAATTGCAATAACATTTATTTTCGAAATTTATACAGTAAGTGTAACTTACCTAACTACCTACCTCTACCTACCTTAAATTTAAAATAGGTCCTTGAGGCCTTGCACCTAGGATGCTGGTGGCATTTCCTCGTTGTATCGCAAGTTGAATGAAGTAGCCGCATCGTTTTGTTTCAATAGGAATAAGCGGGGGTGTTGTTTTTTTTAAATCCCGTCTAATAATTGAATTAGGTAAGTAACTATTGCATGTTAATATACTCTCAGTGTTTTGCACACTCAGTGTGAGCAGAGCAATCGCCGCAAGCGCTTCCCACTCATGATTATGGGGCGCGGACCGTCCCGAAACATGTCGAGCTATTTTCGACTTTATAGACGTGAGTAACCCGGTCTAAGTATATTAATATGTCTAATACTCACGGGAGTTTTCTATTTAAAACTATTGTATGAAAATTGTTTGTAAGGTTTTTGTATGTTCGACATACAAAATATTTCTATTTTATATTTATACTCCTGAAAGTTAAATAAATGCAAAACAACATTAGATGCACGAATCTTACGATACATTCTCATTCGTATTTCGTAGTCCTTAGAGACAATGCATCGAATCGTCACTTAACATCACGGGTGGACCGTATCCGCGTGTAATTCAGATACGTGTACCCGTGTACACGTGTATACGTATCTTTATTACACGTAGCCGTGGCTACGGATACACGAAACCCGAAAACGACCGCGAGCCCTAGTTCAGACAACGTTACAAAACATTATTGTAATATTGTGTTCTTTTCTTTGATTTGTTGGTTTAAAGTTTGGCAGCAAATTTCCTGAAAGTTGTGTTTGTTATTACTATTAGTTTTTTAACACTTAGTTGTTGCGAAGCCGCTGATAGACTGACGTCAGACAGATGTGACATGATAAAACTGAAAAATATTCCTAAAAATAAAAACCGCCTTCTTACTTTATACTTTACTTTTATAACACTAGTAGGTATTATATATGTATATGTGTATACCGTATCTTGCACCAATCGGGCTTGACCAACTAAACAGTTAGTTAGAAGTGAAGTTCCACATGCCATCCCTGGTCTTCATCATCAGGTTTACTTCACGAAACTGATGGATGGAGAAAAAAATGCAGTTGTTTAACTTAAGACAACACCAAACAACGGAGTGTGGTGGAAGCGTTTGTTTCATATAGTATAGACTTTGACAGTAAACGCCTTGTTAAGGGATGACTAACAGTAATTTTAGTTCTTAATCAAAAGTTCGTGATCATACAAATCCAACATGTCAACGCTACTAAGCGCCACTTGCGCCAACCATAGTTAGCAATTGGGGTTTACTCGCACTAGAACTGGACGGAACGGGACGGGGTGGGACGGCACGATCTGTCAGTTTCTATATATAGAAAACGTCATATGACATCCGGGGCAGCATAGTTACTAGTGACTCCAGATGTATACCGGACATTGCTGCACGAATCACTATAACAAAAAAGCATAAGAAGCAATTAGTTAAAGTGTACCTATCTGGGTGCGTAGCCAAGATGCCAATCGCTCACGCTCAGTCGCTAACGAAACGCAACTGTCATTGTCACACTAATAAGGAAGAGTGATAGAGAGAGGTAGCTACGATACGTTATTAAGCGTGAGCGATTGGCATCTTGGCTACGCACGCTGGAGCTCTCTACGGAAGCGCAACGTGGACAGTAACCCAAAGAAACAGGAACATATTGGGAGCATTTGAGGTGTGGGTCTGGAGACGTATGGAAGGCATAAGTTGAAGAGAAAGAGAAACGAATGAGGAAGTGTTGCGTAGAGTGGATGAGAGAAGAACGATTCTGAATACCATTGAAGTGAGACGCGGAAAAATGATTGGACATTTGATACGACATGACCACTTCTTCAAAACTATTCTGGTGGGAAAGGTAGAAGGCAAGAGAGGTAGAGGCAAACCAAGACGAAGCTACATGGACCAAGTGAAGGAAAAAGTAGAAGCCGTGTCGTATCAAAAGGTCAAAGCGCTGGCGCAGGTCAGAGAGAGCTGGAAGATAATCCACCGACAAGAGAATAACTCTTAAGTTTATGATGATGATGATGACATCCGAGGGCTCCGAGCTATCACGTGATTCTTTCTATAGAAATTGACAGACCGTTCCGTCCCGCCCTGTCCCGTCCCGTCCCGTCCTAGTGTGAGTCATTCCTAATTGCTAACTATGGTTGGCGCAAGTGGCGCTTGGTAGCATTGATATGTTGGATTTGTATGAGCATGAACTTTTCATTAAGAACTAAAATTACTGTTCGCGTTGTTACCGAAAACCAAATTATATGGTTCAAACCACGAAAACGCTATAATTGAACCAATTTCGTATACAGAAACATTATATGAATCGTAACCATGTACTAAAGTGTATGTGTTAAAAATAGAAAAGCGGAATAAAACGGGATATGTGAATATTTGAATAATATGTGCCTACTACCTACATCATACATAAAGCTACTAATAGTAAAGCTATATTTATTTACGTGTCGTGTGGAGCGAACGTCGTCGGCACAGAGGTGATCGTTTCGGAGTTAGGTCCATTAAAGGTCAATGTATATGCCAAATGTTTCCTTAGGTACGATACACATAATGTCAATAATCTTATCTATTCACGGATATTTGTATAGCATGGCTAAGATGAATTGTTTACTGCCGTGTTCACATGAAAATAACTTGTCTTTTTATTTGAATTAGCGTATATGTTTGTACTGGCGTCTTGACATAAAATTTTAATATATACACACCTACTCAGTAGGTATTAGGTAGGTACCTATATATTAAAATTTGATGCAGCAGGTGCTAGAGGAGATTCTGTGAAGCGAATTTATTCGCGAATTGAAGGACCAATTCGCGAATAAATATCAAACATATTAAAATAGATTACCGAGCTCCGTTCACGTGGATGAAAGCCGAAGTGTACGAGCGTAAGAGCGTGACGTACTGATAACAGAATTTAATTGAATTCAGTTTTGCACATACAATCAAGTAGAACGCTTCCAATGAAACCAGGTATCTAGGTCTAAGTTTTCAATTAAAAGTTTTCTCGATAAAGTTCACTTTTAAGTTAATACGGGATGAAAGTTTCATTGGACTTTGTTGAAGGACTAAGTTTATGGACGAAGTAATTTATTAACTACAAACGTAGTATACACACGTGCCTGTAAGTGGGTGTCTGTAGTAGGGAATACTGGGCTACAGTGGCCTAAACTAAACCCCTCAAAGTAATGTCCCATTGTGCACACAAATGATAAAATTGTACCGTAAGTTGTACCTACGTTCTATTTACATATATTACTTATGTGAAACACATGTGTATCTTGGTGTAAATTAAATTAGCATCTTAAACTATTTGATAAGATACCCTACTATCAACTACGTTTTTAAGCAACTCGCCCATTTTAAGTTTAGCCGAGCATTTGTGAGGCTTGTCTGAATTACTACCACTACAAAACCGAGTCCTTAATTTTCTTTCATCCTTTTTAATGCAAAATACTGAAAGAGGGTCAATTTACGTAAATAAATTGCATAGTGAATTAATTGGCTCTGATTACCATTACGAATGCTTATAATATATAATTATGTCCTGACAAACATTGATTAAATTTTTGTGTAACCTAGCCAAAATTGTGAACAATGTTAAGAAAACCGTTAGGTCCTCTTGCCAAGAAAACATGCAATTGTATTTCTAAACTGGAAAAGTCTAGACTATTTCAAGTATTTTAAAAATATGGCACAAAATGAATATAAATCAACTTGAAATATATTATCATCTCTTCTTTATTCGTTTCGTGATTTGTGATATGACAGAATGCCCAACAACTTGTAAAGGTCATTAACAATAAAGTTATTAAAGTTTTCGTATAACTGAGCACTGCATTTTTATCTTTATTACATACACAAATGTTAAAATGAAGGACCGTTCGCAGAACCGATAACCACTGGGGAAAACGGGTTCTCGAGTGGAGACCGTGGCTCGGCAAACGCAGTGTAGGACGCCCTGTGACAAGGTGGAGTGACGATCTTTCTAAGGTGGCAGGTCGGGGCTGGATGCGGGAGGCCCAATATCGAGCGGGTTAGAGGAGAGACCTACGTCCACCAGTGGACTGTCTTAGGTTGATGATGATGAAAATGAAGGATAACGACAAGCGATTATCAACGGCTTTTTAGATCTTTATGAATAACGGCATCAGTCTTTAGAAGCTTAAAACAAGCCCTGAACATTATCTGAATTCAGTCTTTGATCCTTTGGATTACGGTTTTCTAAGAAAATTGTTTTCTTTGAGATCTATCTTTAATTAACATCGCATGTTTTCTTTGTTGGTTATCCTTAATTCTTGTAAGGCGGCGTGTAACTACGTACTAGGTACAATACATATACTTACGTATATACCTACACATGTGTGCATAATTTATGTTAAGGCGTGTGATTGAACAAACAAAATGAGAGTTTTGCATACTATGCAATACATATTTTAGGCTTAGGAAATTTATTCAATCCTAAAACAATTATCGGCAAAAAAAACCGCTTATGGTTAAAGTTCAAAGTTTCAAACACGAATATGTACTTAAAGCAAAAATAAAACGAGAGCAAAAAATCCTTATTGCAAATATATCGCTTGGTTGCTACGCTATTTGACATTGACATTATTTTTTACCTGTTCGATGTGTTTTTTGACACAACAAAAACAAATTTACATATTAACGAACATTTATTTTGTAACTTACCTAGCTACCTACCTCTACCTACCTTAAATCTAAAATAGGTCCTTGAGCCATTGTACCTAGGATGCTGGCGGCATTTCCTCGTTGTATCGCAATGCTGATACGTTGTGCGAGGAAGTCACCAGCTCTTCGGTCTCCAGTAACATCAATCAGACTTTTCGCAATTTTTACGAAAAACTTGCGTGCGCTGGAACCCCATGGACCAAAAGTTTCGACCCCGAATGGTACAAAAGGATACTCTCTGCCCAGGCTCTTACATATTGATGGACGTATAAGGAAAATGGTTTCGGATCCGTGGATTCCGATTATATTAAATGCACAAATACGAGTAACATCAACGTCGCATATATGAGGTCGTAAAATCACAATACGTCATCTGTTGCGCTTTCTCTTGCCCCTTATCGGCAGGTAGGTGCGACAGGAAGCATAACAGCCAAAATGGATGCTGCTGTTTAATTTTTAGGGTTCCGTACCCAAAAGGTAAAAGGGGATCCTGTTACAAAGACTTCGCTGTCCGTCTGTCTGTCCGTCCGTCCGTCCGTCTATCACCGGGCTGTATCTCATGAACCGTGATAGTTAGAAAACTGAATTTTTCACAGATGATGTATTTCTGTTGCCGTTATAACAACAAATACTAAAAAACAGAAAATAATTAATATTTCTCCCATAACAACAAACGCAATGTTTTTGCTAATTTTTGCTCGATATTGATAACAGCAACATGTAGACGCTTAAAATATTCACAGAATATGTATTTATATATTCATTTCAAAAATAAACAATTATATTTATCAAATATAATTTATAAATATATTTATTTATTTATTTTATATTTATTTATTTAAATCATATAATAAATTTAAGGAGGGCTCCCATAGACAACAGACATGATTTTTTGCCGTTTTTTATAGATAATGTAGTACAGAACCCTTCGTGCGCGCGTCCGACTCGCACTTGGCCTGTTTTTTATTATCTCGCGTGGATCGAGAGAAAATGAAACTAAATTACTGTACCTGACCCGGGGTAACGCGGCCTTCTCAAATCTTGCAGGGCAGGGCCTTGGTCATTTTTTGTCTGTATTTTGACCACTATCTACATTATTTCTTGCGGTTTGGTTTCAAATCAATAAGTCATGTTAATAATAGGTACCAAAACAATGAATAAGAAACGTATCTGCTGCAGGAGAGTTTACCGTTTAAAATGTAGTTTTTTTCTACATGTATATGTTAATGATTTTATCATGAAACCCTTCCATATAGTGTTATATGTAACTATAATATTATGTTTGTTAAACAATTTTCTACGAGAAATATTGAGATTAGGAATTAGGATGTCAAACGAACCTCAAGCTCCCGTGGCAAAAACAGAAAATTAGCAAACCCAAAGAATAAAAACCAATAGCATAAAATTTTTCGAAAGATGACCAATGCTGGCTGCACATATCACGAAGGAGTATACATAGACGAGATACTAAAACCCGGCCAAAATGTTAGTTATGGTAAAATGTACCTAGATGAATTTACAAACTTTGCATTTTTTATATTTATCAATCAATCAATCATATATTTATTTGTAAACACAGGTTACACATAATAGGTCTTACAATTGTAATAGTGTATCACCATGTCTTGCCATTAGGCATACAAATATTTACGTCAGGATGGAGCATGCCTGCATGCTTTACATGCCATGCATACATTTTACATATGTACAATCTATTATTATATTTAATTATAAATTAATCACTTACGCTAATATTCCAGAATAATTATAAATCTACGTCAGAAAGGTATTCCCCTAGTGAATAGTAAGCTTTCCCTGCTAAGAGTTTAAATAAACTATTTTTAAAATGTACAATATCTTTCAATGTGGATATTTTTGAATTGTATTTTGTACTTTTATCTGAACTTAAAACCTATGGACATATATTCACGAGAGATCTTTGAAACATTCCGTTTTTACTTTTCTGATACGGAACTCTAAAAACGCATACAATCTTACAAATTCAACCCCTCCCGTAGGGCTTCCATTTTGTGGTGCAATTAGTAAATTGCTTGGTCAGTGAAAGCATGCGGAAGCCGCTGGACTTAGTCGAATAGACTATTTCCACCGCTTACCAAACGAAGCACTCTTGCCTGAGCTAACTAGTGCGATTCGAAATTCTTAACAAAGCCAGGTGGACCCAGACTGATAGATCAAAATCGCAAAATTTTCGATTTCTTTGTTTTTGACCACCGATAATACGCCAAAATGACTGCTAGGTGATCTTCCTACCTTCGTGGGATAACGAACCCGCCTAAAACTAAACGGACCACAGAGGCCGTCAGGATTTAGATTCTGAATTGACTTTGTAGTCAATTGTCTTACGAGAAAACTTTAAATATTTAATCATGTGAACTTTACATGGAATTTTTCAACTGGACTCTTGCAAATATGATTTAATTTTAGATATATGTATTTTTTCTAGTTAAAGAATTATAATTTTCCTTCTTACTTACTCGATATCAGTCCGTTTGAACTTCCAATAAGATTAAGAAGAAAATTTCAAGTACATACGTATAGTAAGTAGTAGTTCGGTAGTAGCACGCGTTGGGAATTCCGGCGAGGAAGTTGAAAGGAAGCACTCAGAATTTGCTGGACCACTGAATCGATTCAGACAAGAGTCGCTTTTGACTCGCGTCATTTACCAAACCGAGTAATATTACCATACGAATACAGGAACACACCACTCTCCACTTTTCATCATTCAACAACAATGCGTTATAAGAGTTCATACGTTTACTTTGCTTCGGGACTTTCTGTAGTTCTTTTAAGAGCATTGAGTTAATTGTATTAATAGCCATATGATATTGCCGTTTATACTAGCATATTGTAAAGAACACAATTTTCTTTTAAGAATTTTCTTTTTCCCATGTAGGAATCATAAAATGTCACAAAGTAAAAAAGATTGTTGCGTATTTCTTCAATTTTATTATATTAAGTGCTTTATTTAAGCCTATATAGCCTCTGTGTAGATGTACGTTTTTATTACCTCGATAATTTAAAACTTTAACCACGCCGGACAAAAACAGTTTAACCAAGCTAGACAATTGTGTGTCAGATTGTTTTTAATAACAGTGAAATATGAAGCTAAAGTTTTTGGTCACAAAGTATTAATTTCCCGAGGCGCTCAAAGGCGGCTGAAATTACTTGGTCTCGTTTTGACCGCGATTTAAAGATAAAAAACATCTTAAAGTTATGGTTTGTACTTAACCGAATTTAGCTTCTCTTGAGTAAAAATAATTAAGTTTTTAAGTATTGTGATTCACAAATATATTATTGTGCCATTTGTAGGTACCCATCGTACAAAGTATTTACTTACGACATATAATCGTGTTGACAATATGTTATTTATTATATGTTATAAATTAACGTGGCTTGCCTATAGATGATCAATGTGCTTTACATGAGTCGCAAAGTTTTCACACTTACTTATTATACCAATCTGACTTTATAATTAAACCAGTATGTTTAAATGAAATATATTTTGATTGAATATAAAAGTTACTGGAGGGCTGGGTCATACTAGCACAGCGGATCAGCATTGCCATATAACGTGGCAATGTTGCCAGGCTTCTGGGCAGGCTTTCACTAGGTAGCTATTTGGGGCAATTTTTTGATTAATTGGTAGTCTATTTTTAAGTTTAGTTTTTATTCAGATAAGTTTTATTTTAAGGTCTATATTTTAATTTTGTATTGTATTTTATACTATGCTATATTGAACGCTAAATTGATACTAACTTCAAATTAAAATTAAGAATACTGGATTAATTGAGTCTCTCTAAAACCTGTCTTTTTAAAGAAGATCTTTTGAATAAAGCTTAAAATAAACTAAAAAAGTTTTGATATAACCTCAGAAAGAACGTGCTTTTAAAAATTCCACTAACTACATTTATAAATGAGAATAATAAAACTTACACGCTTGAAAACTGAAAGCTTTTGTTTGTTAGTAGGCTGATATTAATAACTGATCAATTCTAGAATAGTCTGAAGGTTTCTCCCACATGCGGTGAATTTATTTTGTGCGTAATAATCCGAGATTAATTGTATCAAAATATTGAATCGAACACACCATGTGGTTGTGGTGTACTCATTTGTAAAATGTATAATGGATGTGTAATGTTGAAGGAAATATACCTTCATACCTAACATGTGTACACACTTACTTAGGTGAAATATTTTCATTTCAGTATTATATTTACTCTTAAAAGTTCCATGATTGCTGCCGTAAGTATATTTATTATCTGGATGGCACACATTTCCAAAGTCTGTTGTAAAGCTACTCTTAACAATAACTTCTATATCGTAACTGGCATATGAAAAAATATAGTCTCTTGTATACTTAATATTTAGCCCATTCAATTAAATTAAAAAATGAATTTTAAAGAGCACTTCTTGCTGTTTCATGGCCCTTCACTTCATTTTCGTAGGCGTTCCTTATTTATTCACTTATAATTAAGATTCTTTTGTATAGTGAGAACTTGATGTAATTGATGATTTTTTTTTTAAATGTAGGGAAGGATCCACTGTAATTAAAGGAAAGTATTCAGTAACGAATTGTTTCGATTGACTTGCCTACGTACATATTGCGACAATGGTTAAGGGGGCTCAACCAAGGAACTATTAATATTATACTAAGCCCGTACAAAATTAGCTAGGTATCCTGATGTTTTCCGGGAGTGTTATGACAAGTTGGGTGCAAAATACCTACGATTTTGATGTAACTGGATGGGCGAGATGCAGTCGAACGAGACAATACCTTCTCTCTTCTCGAGCAAACGTGATTATCATTGTTAAAATGTAGCAAAATATGTAGGCAGGTACCATTCGAAACACTGATATGTTATAAGTCCAGCTGCTTACTATTTATGTATATATTCTTAAATTATAAATTGAAAGAGATGTCATATACTACAGGAAAAGTGAAGTTAAAGAATACTAACTAATATATATATATCTGGAGAGTAATACAACAAAAAATAAACTAACTACATAATTGGGTTTTGTTTCACAGATTTCTCTAGCAACAACATTTTAACCTTTCATGCCTTACAATTGTATATATTCTTAAGTTTTATTGTTATAGAAGATCCACGGATGGTCAGTAGGTCAGTTTTTGATAGTAGGTATGAAGAAAGTCACCTGGGATTGGGATGTAACTGATAAAAAAATATAAGCATTTTTTACTCAACCTTACAAGTTTTACCCTACTTAACTATTGATAGATGCATTTTAATTATGGAATTTAAACACCGAGGAAACGGCTAATTATAAGAAGCCGAGGTATTGATTTAATCAGATGCAAGAAACTCATTACTTAACCGGACGAGACGTAATCGGTAACCATTTAAAACACTGACGATTACCACACTTTAGATAAGATAGTGGAATAATAACACTCGAAATGGAGACTACCTGTTTACTTATTAAGAACTAAAATGAGCCTACTATTTGACTCTGTTGGGTTACCGCACCCCCGGTTGCCCGGCCTAGGAATTTATATAACTTTTAAACGTCTAAGAACCATACCGTTTGTTTTTTTTAGCGTTCATTAAGAATAATTTCTAAAGAAACCAATTCAATTTAAGTTTACAATTTTATACAATTTTTTAAAGCACGAATCAAATCATTTATTAAATGTAATAAATGTTTTGATTCATGTTTTTGTGTTGTGGTTCGATCCCAGCCCTGCTCACCGGGGACCTTGGTCACTTTTTCTTTAGTATATGACATCTCTTTCAATTTATAATTTACAATTTTAGTTTAAGTAGGCACACTATAACGGGGTATTATTTTATTGAGTCGTTTTAATATAAATATTGTGAATCTAAGATTAACTGAATCACAAAAAGGGCATATGCGCGGCATCACCTCTATCAGCTGTCAAATCTAGTATCATGGCTCAATACTAACAAAATGCGATTTAATCACTACGTGCCATAGTCATAGTCCTTTATTCATAACTAGCTGACCCGGCGAACTTTGTTCCGCCTTAGAGGGAATAAATGAGCAGAGTTTTGATTTTATCAAGGTAATTTTTTTATTTGGATAAATAACGTATAAATTAAAAAGGAAGTATTTTAATTATTTTTTATTGGCCATATATTTTAGTGCATGTTGTTATTTGATGGGTCACGCATTCCTGGTTAACCAGGGTCAACTTCAAAATTTGACTATAATTAACCATAGACTACATTACGTTTAGCTGTAAGTTGCGTTTTGTTTTCTTATACCATTTTTTTTGATGTTACGTCCCACGGGAACGTGATAAAAACTATCCTATGTCCTTCTCCTGGTTCTAAGCTACCTCCCCACCAATTTTCAGCCAAATCAGTTCAGCCGTTCTTGAGTTATAAATAGTATAACTAACACAACTTTTCCCACGGGAACGTGATAAAAACTATCCTATGTCCTTTTCCTGGTTCTAAGCTACCTCCCCACCAATTTTCAGCCAAATCAGTTCGCCAAATCAGTTCAGCGGCTCTTGAGTTATAAATAGTGTAACTAACACGACTTTTCCCACGGGAACGTGATAAAAACTATCCTATGTCCTTCTCCTGGTTCTAAGCTACCTCCCCACCAATTTTCAGCCAAAATATAGATATATAGATATTACAAAATATTACATGTCAATATATTTTTTTTTTAATTACAGTTATTAACATTTTATGAAAATTTAAATAAATTATATGGGTATGTCATAGTATTACATTAGCGAAAAATAAGTACAATCAGAAATTATATTTAAATATTGAATTAAACTGATAGATTTAAATTATACATTAGGTAGAAAAAAAAAATATATAAAATTCGGTTAAATTATAAAAGGCACGATCGCACAGCCATCTCTTCAATTTGTTTTTAAACATATTGTAAAATATTGTTGTTATCAATGTTTTTCATTTCTGTGGGTAATGCGTTATATATTATTATGTTTGGGCCTAAGACAGGCATAGTTTTGGCAGACTTGGTCAGCCTGTAGCTTGTGTGTAACAGTCGCTCTTTGCTTCCCAACCGAGTGCAAGTTAGTCTACTGGTTGTCAATGTACGTTTGTGTGTGTGTACGTGTGTGGCTATATTATAAATGAATTGTGAGGGTAGTGTTAGTATTTTAATGTGTGCAAATAAGTGTTTGTCTGGTGAACCTGGTGGTTTTCGCGCTATTAGCCGCAGATCCCTCTTTTGCAACACGAAGACTCTATGCCTTTAGGCAGCTGAACCCCAAAGTTCCAGGCCATAGCACATGGTGGAGTGGAAGAGTGAGAAGTAGGTTGAGCGTACTTGCTGGTCAGGTAAAACACGAGCAAGTTTCCAAGAGCAAAGCAAGCACTCGACAGTTTTTTTGAAAATGACGTCTATATGTTGATCCCATTTGAGAGCAGAGTCTAGGGTTACTCCGAGGAACTTAGCGTGTTGGATTTGTGTAATATTAACGTGGTCAATGTGTACCTATTGATAGCGGCCTGGGAGGGTTACCTCCTAAATTTATATGCATAACCTGTGTTTTATCAAGGTTAAGGACTAAGCAGTTTACAGTAAACCAGTTTTTCATGCGCTTGATGTCCTCCGTGATTAGGTCCTCTAGACTCAGTACTGTAAAGATTTCACAGGAGTCATCAGCGAATAGAATACTTTTCGTCAGAGATTAGTAACAGCCGTATAAAAAACATCGATAGCTATATCGACCCGTCCCGTCCCGTCCTAGTGTGGATTATCCTTTTGCTACATATTATATTCACAATATAGTGCAATAAAACGAAGTCTAAGTAATAAATAAACTTTGCCGTAACTGCACACGTACAAGTTACAATGTCAAAGTCACGTTAATATCGGGTCCAAAGTATTGTAAAGTCGCTACTTGCTAGCGCTTCATAGTCTAGTGATTCCAATTTCAGCGACGCACCCACCTTCTAAAGGCGTTTGTTGCTTCGACATTGCGGAAAGATTTCCTCGAGCATGTAATTTCTAGTGCGAAATTTACTGTGTCGTGATCACCGACATAGACATTATATAGACTGATAACCAACCGGCACCATGTTTTTATGAGCGGTAGGTATTATGTTTCCATGGTTATTCTTCTAATGTCGCGATACTCAAGAAAGGGTAACCGTACTCGATAGCAGCAGGGGGGTGCCACCTCCTCGTTTTACGTTGTATCAAACTCGGCCGCCTCATGATGGCCTAAACTGTCAGGGTTCGCGGAACGTATACTAAATTATACTTAGACAGTGTAATACCAATACTAGTAATGAATAATTAACAAAAACGAATTCTAATAAAAAAAAAATTTTTTTTATCAATCTGTACTGTATTACCACGCAGCACGTGGCAGTACGTTGATAACCGTCTATAGATATTTGACATTTGCATGCTTGACAAGCTAAACGACAAATGTAGAAGAGACAACCTTCTGTACTTCAGTACTATTACTTATTCTGTGATTGCAGTTACATCCTCCCACGTCGCGTGAATAAAACATTCTATTCCCACTGTGGATTCTGTCCGAGTCAAATAAAGAATCTACTCAATTTGGAACGGAATAAATGATTTCAACTGTGAAATAGGTAGTCAGAGCTTACTTTAGTATACTGTTCCGTATAACTTGTTGGGTACTCGAGTGATATCCTCCGGAAATTGCGGATTTTCTTTTTCGCTATCAATAGGAGAGCACGTGAAGTATGAAGTTTGTATGTTGTATGGTTTTGTGTTAAATGTTTCCAGCTAGATATTTACTTTGACATTTTCTATTACCTTGTGTTTGAGTCACAGGCAATTTAGGTACTTTCTACGACCATTTGGATGATAACAAAATGTTATAATACTTACTCGCGAACTCCAAGCTGCAAATCGCATTTTTATGGAAATACCTATATTATTATTCCAATATGTGTATAGTATATTCTGTATTGGACGTCATACTCGCATGCACGCCAATAAAACTTGTCCAAAAGCCGCATAGCTTTCTCGTTCCAATTTGCCTTTATCAAGCCGCTGCATCTTAATATCAAACAAAAATACTTATTAAGAAATGAGCATTTCGTCATCTTTGTTCGTAACATCATTAACTTTAGGTACATATATTTATACTTAATTGTAACTAAAGTTGATAAAAATACCTATCATTAAACTATTCAAGTAGCAGCGTATTAATTTTATTTCAGTAGCTTTGTTCAGCAGTTGGATATATATATATATACAGGATGGAACTAAACTAAGGACCTTCCTGGAAGTATTGTATCGTTTCAGTGATATACAGTAGATCTGTTATAGTTAGAATCATTAATTAAGTAAGTAATCCAAATTTTCTACTTTTATCTATTACTTTATTACCTATTGATAAACTATATCTTTAATAAAGCCCCCCAGCCGTAAGAAATAGTGGCAAAACTTAACATACCTGTGGTCTAACGATTGTTTACAAGTAAGTTCATTGACCCTGTCACCAGGTAGGGTTGGAACAAAGTAGTTTTTGCATAGATCAGCGTGCAGCGGGCAGCAACAGGCGGCGAGCGAACCGATCACTTGCGACAGTTGCGGCCGCGAGCCTCCTTGACTACTTTGTATAACGTGTATGTTAAAGTTATGAAATAAACTATTAATTTCGTTAACTACTATGTGACCCTTGGCTGCTAAATGGTTGCCGACCCCTGGATAGATGTTTAAAAAGTACTATTCAGAAATGGTTGACCATATAACATAGTTTCTATGGGGAAAATATGGTGCTAAGTCTAAACTATCATCCATTTCCGGAAAGGTCCGTCGTCAAATTCCACGGTGTATATAGTAGCCTTTTTATTTTATCGCCAGATAATAGAGATATATACGAGTATATCGCCAGAAAGTATATAATGATAAATGACTTTTTGAGTAAAAAAAAACAACTAGAAATGGTAAACATGAAAGTAAACATTTGTTTATGCGTGTAATCTTCGGTGAAGCGTCATAATTTCGCATATTATTGTTTGCCTAATATTTTCATATATTTGTGTGCTGTTACTTAAAAACTACGTAAATTTGTGTGAAGTAGGTCCTAGGTACACATACATTTCGTAATAAGTGTCATGCCAAGTAGGTACCTATAACGCGTTTAAAATATATAGGTACATAGATGGCCAATTTGGTGCAAACTTAGCGTGATCAAAATCTAGAGTGTAGACTTAACGAATTGCAGCATACATCTTATTTTACTTTACGAGTACGGGTATATCTACCAAAAAAGGGCAAATAGGTTAGATTTGCTTTGTTCGGAATCCCGGCGCAGCGTCCTCGGGCACGGTTGCGTGCATCACTGCAAGCCTCATGAATATTCACTAACTCGATGACCGCGTGGATTCATAAATCATGGCTGTTATGAGAAATGGTGATAATGTCACTCAAATTGCTCAGTCTTCTTTAGCCACGCGGAACTGTGGAATATACACCCATGGCTTGTTGTAACGATGATAAAATGTTGCGATGTCATTGCAGAGTATTTCTAGAGTCCGACTATGCTAAGTTTCTTAGATTTTGAAAGCACAAAATGTAAAAGTCTTAAGTAAATGTTATAATTTCACAGAGGTTTGACGTTTAAAATGATACTTTAAAGTTTGGCAGTTCATTTGATTGGAAGAGATTACGTAGTTACGTAGTCATAGGGACCGCATTGCATTGATAGAGGCCCTAAGGCACGCGTTACGGTAACCTCTTGCTCCTCGCATCCAGAAACCATGCCTGTATGGCCAATAGGCCATGACTGAATTAAATGATATTTAATTTAAATACTGGTTTGCGTAACGCGATTATTTCATACTCGACCTTGATGCCGGTTTTGGCATACCTACCTATAAAATGGAAATGTTTTATTTTGTTATTTTTGAAGTCTGATAACTTTTTATATAGGTACGTATGCCATTTGCTTTTATAGTTAATTTCATAATGTCACAATTTATTCCTTTTGATTAACATAATTATGATAAGCACAAGGCGCTTCTTTGGGAAATCCCGGGTGACATACATAGCGCCACTTGCATCATCCGGGGTTATTCAACTAACGTGGAGTTCAGCGTGTTTTAGTATGGAACTTGACAGTTAACTGTGGGCAGGGCTTTAATTGCCCAATAATCTGATCTATTATATGCTCTGTATGTAGCACTATATTATGAATTTAGGCAACATTCGTATTAAAAAATGACCCAAGTCCTGACTGTGGGTTAATTGGCTACCCGTGGCTCGCGCAAGTGGCCTAGGTAGGTACTCATTCAATTTACTGATCATGTGTCTTAAGTCTAAGTCATTTCAACCCTTCGGCAGGTGAGTTAGTTTAATTGCTTGGGTTTAACAACCACCAACATTAGTTTCCATACGGGACTCAAGTTTGTCATGGAATATAAACCAATTAGGTAGGTTCCTGAGTTTGAATTATATAATTCCAAATGAATAAGTGTAAAAATAAATAAGTATACCTATTAGGTACAGTATAAAAAATATTTTGTGAAAACGGCTCTATTTAATATGAAGAATGTAGTTCGGTTAGTAATTTCTCTAATGTAACTTCAGGTCCAACTTGTTAACAGCTTAGAAGGTGCAAGTCCTAGGAAATCTTGGAATCAACGTTCTTATCCATTTGACGCAAGACGAGGGCAAGTTGTTCTTCTGCTTCTGATATTAATAGTGCACCTCGTAAAAAGGTTCGAGGGCATTCGAATATTCTATTCGAACGTCATGGCTTCAACTAAGTATATAGATATCACAGCATTTTCAGCGTAGGTACATAAAAGCTTTAGATGTGAAGGTTTAATCGATACGTAGTATAAATATCGTAGTATGACTGAGACAATCGATATCATGCGTGGTGTGCGACAGGGGTGTATACTTTCCCCGCTGCTATTCAATATTTATGCGGAAGCCATATTTGCAGAGGTTTTAGAAAATGCGGAAGAAGGCATTTCTGTGAACGGCCGCTTAATAAACAATATACGATATGCTGACGATACTATTTTACTGGCGTCCAATCAAGAAGAATTGCAGAGTTTGCTCGAACGCGTAGATGCCGTTAGCTCAAGCTATGGACTAAATATTAACCTGAAAAAGACTAAAACTATGATAGTTGGAAAGCCACAAAAGTCTGGAACAGCTACAACAGCTGATATAGTTGTAAGAAATCAGGTAGTTCAAAGAGTCCAGTCTTACAAGTACCTGGGGTGCGTTGTAAACGATCAGAGCGATCATAGCGTCGAGATTAAGTGCAGAATTGAACAGGCGCGTAATGCTTTCACGAAACTCGGGCACCTTCTCTGCAATCGTTCGCTGAGGATTTCTACCAGGGTGCGTTTAGCACGGTGCTATGTTTTTTCGGTTCTTCTGTACGGAGTGGAATCATGGACACTGACAAAAAATATGTGTAAACGCTTGGAGGCGTTCGAAATGTGGGTCTACAGAAGAATCCTGAAAATATCATGGACGGATAGAGTATCTAACGAGAGAGTGCTGCGGTTAGTGAATAAGGAGGTCGAGATTCTTAAGGGCATCAAAACACGAAAGCTGCAATACTTTGGTCATATTATGCGAAACGAGAAGTACGATCTCCTTCAACTCATAATACAGGGAAAGATCCAAGGGAAAAGATCATCCGGGCGAAGGCGGAACTCATGGCTCCAAAATCTTCGTACCTGGTTTAAGCAGAGCACACGATCATTATTTCACGCGGCTGTGTCTAAAGTCCGTATAGCCTTGATGGTAGCCGACCTCCGGTAGGAGATGGCACTGGAAGAAGAAGAAGAAGAAGTATAAATATGCCCATACATTTAGTTTTCTTTCTGGAATAGTTTGTATTATTCTAATAATCTACACTAAAAGGCATAATACAAAATCTAAAAGTAGAATCCTGTGGCATAGTAACGAGAACGCTGGCAGCATTTCCTCGTTAGATTGCTAGGCGGGTGCGTTGAGTAGTATACATTGAGAATTAATCCCTAAAAAAATCAACAAGTAATTCTTTGTATTATCAAGCCTGAAGTGCAAGAACAGTAAACAACTTTAAAAACGGCGATAAGCGCTGTGAAGCTAGATTTTCTAAATCTATTTTAGTTTGCCTGTTTGAAATTCAACAAGAAATTGTGAAAAACTCGTTGGATTGTGGACATACAGAGCATCTTTCGAAATCCTTATCTTACAAGTTTTATACTCCCGCCTCCAGGCGGCACACGTCTAGGTTTCTTTAAAACTCCTAAATTTTCGGCATATCCTCGGAGACTGTGAGAAGCGGATAATTATACAGGGTGGATTATTCTGACTAGGTACTATAAAGCCTTAAAATGAACGAATTAGCTTTATTTGCTGGAAATAAAATTAATACTACCATAAAAGTATAATTGAATTCACATTTCCTTATAAATAAATGAAATTGGTATGATAATAAATTACGAATACGTATTTTTAGTCAGTACGTGCGACATGTTTCACACATCTTAGGATGCCATTATCAAACGTCGAGTACCATGCGCGACGACGCCGGCGGGCATACTGCGTCAGTGTTTTCCGTAATTAATAATAATATTAATATGTCTCATGATAGTTTTAATTCGATAAGTAAAATAGGTATTATTATTTTTAAAAGTTAAGGAACCAATCTTATTTTTATTTAGGTATGATTTTTCTTGAAACAAAATTTTCGTGGATTTGAGTTTTTAATTTTTGTCAGAAAAATAATCGGTTAGCATAGATAAACAAGTGTTTTTTTGTCATAAAATATTTATTTTGGGTGACTATAAATTTTACAAAACAAAAATGTGAAAAATAATGATGCAAAGGTATATCAAAATTTAAAGCAAGTTTCATTGGATGGCCCAAAAAATGTTCCACTCTGGTTAGGTAGGTACCCTGTTCATCTCATTATTCCTCAAACCTTAAGGATGAGTCACACTAGAACGGGCCGGGTCGTAACCGGGCCGGGCCGATCTGTCAGTTTCTATAGAAAACGTCACGTGACCTCTGAGAGCTTCGAGCTATCACGTGATTATTTCTATAGAAATTGACAGATCGTTCCGTCCCGCCCCGTCTCGTCCCGTTCTATTTATTCGTGCACATTTCGTTTATATTTAGTTACACCGTCGCTTACTTTACTTAATTTATAATCATGCATATTTGCACCATATTGCTTGTCTTTAAATGGCTGTGTCGTGTGAGTATGAGTAACGCCAATAAATAAAACTACCTAACAACAACTTCTACAATATTGCTAATATTATACAGAAGGAATTGCTTCCAATCCGAATCCATTCATTAACTGAAGGCCTAGTATAAAAATTGTACGACATTAACTCCTCGACCGCGTTAGCGTATCGGGAGTTCAAATTATGTTTGCCGTTTATTTAATCATCCGGTAACTTTCATATTTTGACCCCTCGATACGCTAACGCGGTCGAGGAGTTAATGTCGTACAATTTTTATACTAGGCCTTCAGTTAATGAATGGATTCGGATTGGAAGCAATTCCTTAACCTCTCGCTCTGAGAACAGCTATAATTTACAGCGAACAAGGGATACTCGCTGTGTC
Source organism: Lathronympha strigana (assembly GCA_949128165.1). Taxonomy (NCBI): domain Eukaryota; kingdom Metazoa; phylum Arthropoda; class Insecta; order Lepidoptera; family Tortricidae; genus Lathronympha; species Lathronympha strigana. The sequence continues at coordinate 22,357,229 of OX421903.1, read as the reverse complement.
ACATGTCACATGTGAAAGTGACACAGCGAGATACTTACCCTGACTTATTTTTGTATGTTTTTATTAAAAATTACCTGAAACGAAAGGTTAATTGACCTTGACATGCATTTACCCAGGTACTTATAATGAATGCGTATCGCATAAACGTAGCATGGAGCCTTGAAAACTACTCTAATTAAAACGTAGGCTAAAAATAATGGAGTATACACTCTATCAATTTAATTGTTCTTTTAGACATGACTAGGTTCGTACAAAAAGGCCATGTCGAATGTCATGATCGCTTCCGCTACGGCGAAGGTTGGGTGCAAGTGTTAAAAACAGAAATGACTTGCATAAAAAAGAACTAGGTAAGTAAACGATTTAAAAAAAGAGAGGTATTAAAGTTACCTCGAATCTATTTACAGATATGAAAGTTCCTTTCAGTAATTACGAATGTGCCGGATACTTTAATTCGGGCGTATCATTTTGTCAAAATTGGGGAATGGCTACGGCTGAGAGTATTTAGTAGATAAGGCTAATGGCTAGGCGTTAGGCCTTCGATAGCGCTGACCGTCATTATAAGAAGTAGTTTAGTCGTATCTAGAATTAGGGAATCTAGTGACTTTTTCGAGCTTGTATTTAATTAGATTATGGTTTGACATAGGTATTACCTTTTCATCTTAATTTTAGCTCTGTACTTCCTACAAATATTTTTCGAAAATGTTATATCGGCTTATTTAATCATTCCTCATGAAGATAGATGTATGTAAGTTCATACTATGAAGTAAGTAGACATACGCATGCTATTTTGACGGATGGTTGCATTGGTAACCTGCCTCGACTTGAACTTGATGTAGGAGCCTGAGGAATATATGTTGCAGAAATCCGTGTTGCAATGGACGAGTCTTCAAAAACTCTGATCAATAAAACTATCTATGTATAGACCTACCTACGTATAATATATCGCAATATAAAATACCTACAATCGTCGTCAGATAATTAAGAACAATATATTTTTATTCATAAAAATGCCAACAAATAGGACTTAGCAAGTTTGATGATAATTTAAAAAGTAATTGACTAATTTTGAAAGACCCATACAATTTATCCATGTTTAAATAAGGTACCTATACTCGAATGTATAGCAAAGTTCCGTAAAATATCTAATTTAAAAAATATGGATCATACACTTTAACTTAATTAAATATCATAAAATAATAGGTAAAAATCTTGTTCTTAATTATCTGGCCACGACTGTACGTCGAATCTGAAATTGGGGACCAAGACACAAAATTCGCCTGCGACCTTATTGAACTTCCTCACATATGTTAGCTTTTCCTTTTTTAAGTTGGAGTAGGTTGGAGGTAGATATCTACTAAATTACAAATATTAATTCTCGATCCCGCACCGGCCGGTCGAGTGTAGGTAGATACCCTCTATATCTACTACTGATTTTGGAAACCGATGGAATCGACTTTGTAAATGATTGCTAAATGGAACGGAAATTAAGCAACTATCCCCAATAAAGATTGATCTCAATCGAAAAACTACTTGTATCATAATAATAAATAATATAAATACAAATAAATATTGTGGGACAATCTTACACAAATCGACCTAGTCCCATGGTAAGCTTACTATGCGACGATGTATATAATAGATACTTATAAATACTTCAATACATAGAAAACATTCATAACTCAGGAACAAAATTTGTTTGTGTGGTTATCACGAATATTTAATATTCGTGATAACCTCACAAATAAATGCCCTCACCAGGATTCGAACCCAGGACCTCCCAACTAGGCTAGGAGGTCGTTAATACTAATATTTGAAACATGATGTACGGATGAGAGTGTATTTATTTAATAAAATACGAAGATAGCTTACATGTGTTTATTGTTCAAACACGAATTACAGACTAGCTGAGTACATCGTTGATATATTAAGGCAATCAAGTCACACACCACAATATATTTTAAAATAAAATAAAAATAAATATACCTACGCCATAACACTGATCGCGACAATTACTTTTCGCATCTTTGTTGCACAGGTCACTGTGCTTCCTTCAATCAGTTCTTGACCTGAAAGAAAATTAATTCAAAGAAAAAATGCTGACATTAAAGGAACAATTGGTATCATTAAAATTAATCACAAAAATAATTTTCCTGCTGCTTCTCTGACGTGAAATTTGGTTCATTGTTGCCTAGTTCGCCATGCATTACAATTTATTTTATAAGAATTTATAAGATTTTTTTTACGAAGAACATTTAGAAAATTTTATAAGAATTGTAAATAGGTATTTATGTTGTTTTTTGTATGTTGAAATTGTATTCATATGACACAAACTTGACGCGTTTAGAGAATTCCGCTTTCAAAATATTGTGGGCCGTGTTAAGTTTATAACACGTCAATAACAAAACAAGCGCCGTTTTTAAATTATAATAGGTCTCGTGGTTATCAGTATTGTCTTTACCTGGGTCAAAAGTAATCAGAATAGAGTGCTCACTCCATAAACAATGCTCAACCGGGCTAAAACCTATTTATAACGAGATCCAAGCCACTTTTACTTAATCTTTTTATGAATAAGACATTAGCTCCGTAAGTATTACGTTTTAGGTAGGTAAGCTTATAAATTATTAATATTAATTTACCATACCTCATTTAAAAACTCCATACATTTATAGGTTACTTATTAAATAATAAGTAAGAAACGGCTTGTATAAAGTTAGCACCCTCGGTATTATTAATCTTAAAAGTTCACAGCAAACTTTCAGCTTCTTTTCACACTCAACTAAGCGCGAAATACTAGAACCCGTCCAATCGAATGTAGATTCGGTATTCAACTCGAATGTACATATTTTCAATGTTTTCAACTTTCTCGACAACTTGAGCACTCGACTTTTCAGGAATATGTTAAAAATATGGGTCCTTCTTACGATAACTCACCGCACAGCGGGTGAATAAGGGTGGACTAAGCCACTATAATGGCACTATTTTGTCAACCGATCACGTCGTCGATGTCGTCGATGGTATTCGCAGAGGTACATTAGTTTACTCGTGCGTGTAACGTACACAAATTATATAAAGCATATAAAAAATATCCTTGACTTACTTTGCAAATTGTAGTAGAACTCGTATTGTAGGTAGTTAATGAATGAAAGTAACAGTGAGCGTATAAAAACCGGTTTTGTTCCCATATCCGCGTCCAATTAAAACTATAGCAACTACTACATCGCGTGGCGTAACAAAGCGAGGGTTCACACTGCGGGTTCAGTGAGCGGTGACCTTTATAATGGCACGGTCACGATATGGAGACAAGAATGCTTACTTCACGTGAGCCTGTTACATTTGCTTTGGTTACCTTACGATCATTAATGTTATCTATGTCTAATTGGGTTTAAAATGGTTTAATTGTTTCTTACGGAATCGATTACAATAAAAAAAATATAAGCATTAGCATGATACCAAGGAATTGCATCACTTAATGTAATTGGTGTTGTGCGGGTAGGATAGTAGCGTTTTATCGTGTCATGACACTCTCCTACTTGCATACCTGTTAAAACTGCCACGGCCACCACGATGACAGATGATACAATCTTGAGTTTGATATCATGTTAAGTCGTTACCATATGTTTCATATCTGAATGTCTCTCTAGGGTATTTCCCACGAAAACAATTGTAATTGAATATTATACTAATTAGTACCTACGTATTGTTAAAACTTCCCATTGCAAAACATAAGTAAAATTTCGATATGGAGCTTTCAGATTAATAATTGATATAGGTACATAATTGGTGTACAGTCAAGTGCAAAAATATGTAATGACAGCAGCATCATCAACATATTTTTGAGTAAAATAAGTCCACTTATATTTGTATACATGACTGTAGGTACCTATAATATACTTATACCAAATCAAGTATTTCCATAAAAAGCGAAGTAATAAGTAAGCGACACAGGCAGCAACAAATTTGTGCCATAAGCTTTAAAGCGACGGGAAATTAGTGGCGGGTAGAGGATACAGATTCTAGGGTATTAAGTGAGGCAACTAAGCATTTTGTAAGATAAACAGTACCCAGTTAGATCCATATTAATTAACCTTGCTAGGGCTACATGCTATCACTAGATAAGGTCACTTGGAAATCACTGCTTAATGTTGTATTGCACAATAGACTGTATAAAGTTGGCTTAGATTTAGTACACAGCTAAGCAAAACGGCGTCAACTGTTTCTTTTTGCAATATAGTCTTGATTCCGTACGTAATTACAAAAATCGGACACTGAGATTGAGGGATATAGAGAATCCCTAAGCACATAAATTATTATTATTAGCCCTATAACCATATATCTACATACTGCGCAAAATAGGCGCTAGATGTCAAGTTGCCGAAACCAGCACGTGAGACTATACATACATATATGTACCTTTTTTACTTACCAACATTATTAAAAAAATCTGAGGTCAAACCTATTAAATCATCAAACATATTTCCCGAATTGAACTAATTTAAACTACTCATTTATAATTTAAAGGAGTCTCTCTTTCAACAAACTGTCTTGCAGTTTGGCAGATACCGCATTGCGCTATGAGAAAAATGAACCATTTCGCACAACACTTGCATCAGTGTTGTAAAGAGTCTTTAAGTACAGTGTCTCTAATTTAGACCCGTTATATATCACATGCTGACTAAAAGGAGACACGAAAAGTTAAGCAACTGTGACAATTGTTATTGCTCGCTTAGCACTAGTTAGTAACTATCACAAGTGTTCAAATCCAGTGCCAAAGAATTACTGACATTATCACAGAATAAGCGAAACTTTAATAGACAAACTTAAAAAAAAAAACGAAAAAAAGAATGCAAAAAAAACTAAATCTTGAACAAGCGAAAAACAGTGTAACGCACTAAAATTGCAAGTAAACCACAGTTCCTTTTAAGGATTTTTTCAGTTACTTTTAAGGATCTGTAAACTGCACATAAAAAGTTTGAAAGAAAAACTACTTTTTAGGTTATTTTGTTTCATTCACTCAAAGGAAGTAGTTACTACTGCAGTGCTACTACTGGTGTTAGGTCACTTTCGAGTTTCTTTCGACGCTTATAAATCTGGCATTTCTCAACATTCATAAAAAAAAAGATTAGGTACACATCGATTGTACATCCAGGGCAACATCATTTCGTTGCGGGAAAACAACCACTAAAATTTCACCGTGTATAAGACTATAACATTCAATCTATTCATAAATTTTTTTTAGCAATACCATAAAAGTATATATGTATGTAGTTTGATCCTGTTAGATGTGAATTTTCAGTTAACAATTTTGAGCAAAGACGAAATTTTAGCCACTAAAATATAATTATTTAACATGCTATGGCGTGGTTTTTTTAAAGCGTCATAATGCATGAAATAATGTCTAATAGTTAGGTGGTTTTTATACTCGCAGATATATATTTATTTCATCATGCGGTTGATTTAAAACTGAAAAAGATTTAAATAGATTATCTGGATTGCGCAAACAATTGACGTAAACGCCCGGCGGCTTAAGCATCGTTTTTGCAGTAATTAATTAAAACCAATGTGTCCATGGACGTCGCCCCGCCATACGATACGAACATTACAAACGCAATGGTTTAAGCGAAGCCTTGATCCCGATCGCGCCGAACCGAGATATTAGACAATTTAATTGCTGACCCGTCAAGAGTTTAGACATGCTTACAAAAATACGTAATGGACCGAAACATGTACGAATTTTTTTATTCTCTTTAAACAAATAAAAATATTATATAAGACTCAGTTGACATGGACAATCGGCCTTAGGAAAACATCTCTACTGAGTACTGGTGTTTCGAATATCACAGTTTTGCTATTGATTTGTTATTATTAATCGTTCTAACAAGCAAACAAATCACAAATATCATAAACACAGTATCTATCGTTTGGTTGTATCTGTGCGATAATATCAATGCCGTAGAATGGCGCAGTAAATATAATGGATTATTTGTAGCACGATTGGTTGAAGGAAGCTAAATAATAATCGGTAAAGTTGGACAACAAAACATTTTGATGGCCAATATTTTTATTAGTTTTCATATCCCTGGATATTCTTATAGACACTAGTTGTCCCAGTTTTGCCAAAATAACTTGAATATTTCGATGTGAATACCTATATCCTCTGGCTGGTAAATGTCCACCTACGCAAACTTTTCATCGACTGGAAATGATAATGTATAGCGACTTGATTAAGCACTTGAATTTACAATACAGGGTGATCTACTTATACTTGATTTTTTTACAAAGCATGTTTCCGTTTTAGATTAAAGATTAATTCAGGTTATTTTTAATACCCTTGGCTACTTACATTTGAGTGAACTTAGCTAAATTACACAATGTTTGTGGGATTTGCTCGTCGATAGGTACTTACGAATGTAAAGTTACGTTAAGTTTGAATTGGAAAATATTCAGCAAGAATGGTATCACGTGTAAGAGACGGCCGAAAATAAACTACAAAAACAACATCTATGTACCACTTTTCTCTGTAAATTAACTTCAAACTTTACTGAACATACTTGATTTTTTACTCTTGTCCACAGAAAGCATGAATGGCCTTACCATGAAGTCTTAACGCGGTTCAGTTTAGGTTCTTAACTGTTCTCAGTTGTATGGCAGCGACTCGGTTTAGGTCCTAAACTGAATCGCGTTACGATGTCATTGCAAGGCCTCTGTACATGTTATTATTATCACAAACCAATTCGCGTGATATCAATGTTTGTAAGGTCATAAAACAATCGCCTCTCGAAGGCTGCGCTCGTGACACTATCGTTTAGCCGCGGAAACAATGACCGTGTATCATAAACAACTCTCCGTTTTGTTTATGCTCTAATAAAATACCTAATAAAATCTGTTTACTTCAAGATTTGTTACCGACTTGCAGTTAAGAAATTACCAAAGCCTCTGAGATCATAGCCGTTTACTGGTAACGCAGAAATTAATGCTTTTGAAGTAAACAATCTGGAGAACTTTAAATTTTTTTGTAAAATCTTATTTCAAAGTGTAGGTACATTTAAATAAACTGCTTGCAACTCCAACAACTGATTGGGTCAAACACAAAACGATGTCCAGAGTTTTTCTATATTATATAGTGTGATTTTCTTATTTAAGCCTTATCTACATTAAGGGGTACTCCCTTTCTAAATATTGCATTGTATGATAAAAAATAATTACTACATACATGTCTACAAACTGTTAACTGTTGACCACAGGAAAGAAAAAGTGCGTGTACATGTAGTCATGAATTTTATCAAACGATTCAATAGAAAAGGATAAAGATTTTTAATGTGGATAAAGGTTCAATAAGAAAATCAAACTTCATAGTCATTAACTTTTCAAAAGTACACCGGAAAGATTCCGAACATCGTTTTGTGTTTGACCCGATTGTATTATTTTATTATTTAATAAACGTTTCTGAGTATACGAGTGTAGGTATACTTAGAAATTTGATACTCGTCAAGAAGCATTATATAACATTTCGTGTGATATGAATGATTGTAAGGGCATAAAACACAATTGTGTCTCTCGAAGGCTGCGCTCGCTCGTGACGCTACGGCTTAGGCGCGGAAACAATGGCTGTATATCACAAACAACTATCCGCTTTATTTTTGCTCTTATAAAATAGCCAATAAACCCGTTTACTTAAGGATTTGTTACCGTCACGCTGTTAAGGAATTACCAAAGCTTGTTAAATCATAGCCTTTTTTGGTACCCGATAAACTAATGCTTTTGAAGGAAAAAACCTGCGCAACATTTTACTTTCTTTTAAAACCTACGAGTAATATCAAAGTATACACTTCGGAGCATTCAAACATGGCCTATTTAAAGATGAAGTTTAGTTTGTAACGAATTGTCTATTGCATACAATGACGCACGCAAGTCGCACGCTATTTTGATATCGAACGATATGAAAATTGGGGCCAACTCTACTTTGTCTCTGAATTAAAAAAATATAAATATAAAAACTTAAATGTCAGAAAAGATTTCATTCCTGAAAAATCGCAATTGCGGTCGATATATACATATACATATGTGCTTTGAACGCATCATGGAGAGCTCATGATATGTGTGTATATAAAGCAGTGTATGTAATTGTGAATAATTAGGCATTAAAGAACTCGTATGATGTCATCGAATCAATCAGCATTCGGGTTTTCATGCCTTTCATTATATACGAGTGTAGGTACACCGCGCACCGACTCAGAAATGTGACACACGCAAAGAAGAATGACTGTCTGTAAAGGTTATCATTATATATACGATTTCGCGGGATATCAATGATTTTAAGGTCATAAAACACAATCGTCTCTGCTCTGCCCTTAATAATAAAATAGCCATTAAATCCGTTTACTTGGAGATTTGTTACTGACACGCTCTGTTAAGGAATTACCCATGCCTAATTAAATCGTAACCTTTTCCTGGTACAGTCACGTCTATAAATATCGTTACACTTCGAAACTTATTATAAGGGAAGAAGGGTCAAAATTGAATACAGATGCATATATATTTATGAAGCCGACCGTACCCGATAAATCAATGCTTTTAAAGGAAAACATCTGAGTAAACATTTATTTTCTTGTAAAATCTCATTTCAATTTACGTATACATTTAGGAGAAACCTAAACATAGAATGTTAAAAAAACTGCTCGCAACACGTGCAAGATGGCTTATGTTTTTATTTATAATAAATAAATAATAAATAAATCAATATTGTGGGACAATTTTACACAAATCGACCTATTCCCACGGTAAGCTCAATAAGGCTTGTGATGTGGGTACTAGACGACGATATATATAATAGATAGATACATATAAATACTTAAATACATAGAAAACATCCATAACTCAGGAACAAATATTCGCGATTAACACACAAATAAATGCCCTGACCAGGATTCATACCTCCTCCAAGACCGTCCTCCCTCTGGTGGGGACCTCCTGCTTTGTAGGCAGGGTCACTACCGACCGACTAGGCTAGGAGGCCGTTAAAATGTACCTACTCGTAATACTAATATTTTAAAATAATATTCATAAAATATTAATAAAATAAAGTAAAATATTTATTTTAAAAATATATACAGTAAGTGTATGTACCTCTACCTACCTTGAATCTAAAATAGGTCCTTGAGGTATTGTACCTACCTAGGACGGCATTTCCTCGTTGTTTCGCAAGGCTGATACGTTGTGCGAGGAAGCCACCAGCTCTTCGGTCACCAGTAACATCAACCAGACTTTTCGCGATTTCTACGAAAAACTTGCGTGCGTTGGGACCCCACGGACCTAGAGTTTCGACCCAAAATGGTACGAAAAGGTACCCTCTCCCCAGGAGCTTATATTTATTATGTTTTAAAATTTCATAAAATATTTTAAAATAATATTTATCTAATATTATTTAATAATACTCGAAATTTGCCAGCAGCCATGTAGCGCAGCATATTAGGAGTGCGTAGAACTGGGGCCTCACCATGACGTCTTCACGCGATTCACAGCCAAGAACCTAAACTGAATCGCATTACTTAGGACGTCATGGTAAGGCCCCTGATCGCATCAGGAACGCCGAACTGCGCTCCAGAACAGGTGTCTCAGATGTGGGTATCAAGGCCGCTAAGCTCAATTGGGATTGGGCTGAACATGTCTGCCGCATGCACCCAGAGCGATGGGCCAACTTGGACCCAAATTGGACTCTAAAGGGGTGAAGGGCTACTAATTGGACCCTAAAGGGCGGCCGGAGCAAAGGCAGGCCGAAAAGGAGATGGCGGGACGACCAGGGTGCGTAACCAAGATGCCAATCTGGAAATGCAACTGTCTTTGTCGCACTAATACGGAAGAGTGATAGAGAGAGAAAACTACGCTACGCTACTGAGCATTAGCGAATGGCATCTCGGCTACGCACCCTATGTGCTTACCATGAGTTGTACGTAACTGTAGGCGTTAGCGATTGCGCGTTTCTAAAGTATGTCCGTCTCGCTCCTACCACCACTACTATGGCATTCAGCTGACCTACAGTTACATATAACTCATGGTAACCACACTGGATTCAATTGTAGTGAGTGACTGGCGAGAGCATGCACTAAAATAAGCCGTGACGTGGCAGAGCAGAGGGGAGACCTTTTCGCAGCAGTGGATCATAACGTAGTAGGCTATTTAGAAAAAAAAATATATTATTGTACCTTATATTATACAATGTATACTCTCGATATTAATATTAAAACAACGACGCGGCCGTGACAAAAATATCGAAACATGTCACGCCAATTGTGATAAAATACGTAAGTTTTAACTGTTGCGTTAATATAAGCACTTTATATTTTTATTGAAATAACGATCAATTAATAAAATTCTTCTAATATTATATTATACATAATGATAATGATTCATATGTTTAACAATTATTTAAACTTTCACGATTTTCACACATTACAAATTTACTAAAACGGGACTTAATCGTGTATAAACTTTGAAAACAAACCTCCGACGTTTCAAGGGCGACATTGCCCTCGTGGTCCCGGAGAAAGACACGTCGGAGGTTTGTTTTCAAAGTTTATACACGATTAAGTCCCGTTTTAGTAAATTTATAATTCATATGTTTGTTCATTAATATTGCATAACATTGCGATCCAATTATAGGTCGAGGGTTTCCAAAGTCTCATTGAGTTTAAATTTAGACTACCTTCGCAGGTAAATCGGTGACGATCACGTGACAATACAATATTACGGTACAAACCAATTGATTTCACGTAATGGAGACTCCACCTCGCGTCGAGATTCCCCTGTATGTATCATTTTTAGGGTTCGGTACCTCAAAAGGAAAAAACGGAACCCTGTATGTAAGGATCACTTTGTTGTCCGTCCCTCCGTCCATCTGTCTTTCAAGACCTTTTATCTGGGGAGTAGAGGTAACAAATTGAAATTAATACCACACACACACAAAAATCTGCGGTCCCTAGAAGCTGTGAAAAAACCAAACAAAACAACGTAGAGGACGTTGTATCGCATGTGTTTATGTCGCATTTCCCATACATTTGCAATGGGAATCAAAATGTATAGGGTACTTCCCGTTGAACTAGAATTACGAAATTTAGCAAAAAGCAAGGAAAAAATCCGAAAAACGTATAATTGCCGCACATTGAATGTTCCGTGCTATCAGTATTTTTAAGTACCTAAGGTCAAGTGTGAGTCCGACTCGCACTTGGCCGGTTTTCTTCTTCAATTATTGTATTCTATCTGTGTCTGTCTGTGTGTTTAACGGAGACTAAAAAACTCTGTTTAATAAAACAACGAAAAATCAATAAGTTCAGGCTAAGTAGTAAGTGGCTGAATCTCGAATCGTTAATGGACCTATAAAATTAACTATAAAACTCTTCATATTAGTTAATTCAAGAGTAAGTAAACTCTAGACAAAGCTCTCTGTTTTGTGCAAAAAGTTTAAGTATTGGAGGATCCAAATTATGGATTCCTAAAAATGCCAGACACTGTACCAGCTATGCAGTGAGAAGTTTGCATGAACAATCCAATAAAAGCTTAAAGTTATTTTTCTTTCTATTCAAAGGTTTCTGACAAGAACGTAAAATATGATAGATAAATATAGAACGATGGCTTTAGCCTTGATTCTATGTAGTTGAAATGAAAATATTCTGTAAAGATTATCTAGAGGGCAGCACTAGACGTAAGTCTGAGCTGTTGGATTGGCGAAACGCACCCTAAGTGTTTTAAATAAGAAGTAGTTACATAATTATTTCGAAATTTTGGACCCGGGCTGCCTTTGTCGGCTGGCCTAGAGGTAGGGTCGTCTGCAGGAGGTCGCTGGTTCGATCCCAGCCCAAGGCTAGTAGTGCCCACTACTAGCCTTGGTCACTTTTTCTGTAGAATATGACATCCGGTAGGTATATACGTATAGGTTTACTCAGCAATTTCATGGTATTATTGCAAATCTTTTATCACGACTTTTTTATTTTCGTATATGTAGGTTCTTAGCTTGATAGGTATTGACAGAAGATTATGAATATATTAGAGTGTATGTCAATATTATAAGCATCATAGATCACTTAGTTAATTACCGGCGCCGGCGGACGGTTTCCAAGCCATACTGCGCAAGCGGGTGGCGTCCATGACCGAGCGCGTGCGGGGCAGTTCCAACACTCTCCTGAAGGTGATCCCTGCGAGGATGGGCAGCCCTATCCTCATTCACTGGATGTTGTTGCATGTGCACCCTAATTATAGTTATGTATAAGTAAGTTTAACATAAGTTTAATTATTAATACTAAAATAATATGGATGTACCTACCTAAATATCCGTACTTAGTAAATGCTTTCATTTCATTTATGGGCATATTTTTATTTTATTGTCGTTTTTTTTTTCGCAATGAAATTTGGTAGGTAGGTAGAAATACTTATTCTACGCTAGATAGATACAAAAATGTGCGACAAAAAATTTGTACAAAATTTCCCACTGAGTTACGAAAATTCCATACGATTTCGTAACTCAGTGGAAAAAATTGTGAAATTGAAATTGGGTTTATCTTGAAGAGGATGAGGTTCTCTACCTACCCACCAAATTTCATTCAAATCCGACGCGAAAAAAAACACGACAACAAAATAAAAATCCGCCCTTATTTTGTTTGTGTTAGAGTTAAATAACCAAACTATCCGTTAAAATAAAGCATTTTACATCATGAGTTCCAGCTATGATATAGGAACACCAGTTAATTAAAATGGCGTTTATGGTTCTCCAGGACCTTGTTTGTTGTTTACGTTTTTGGCTCGACTGAGCTGTGTGTGTGGTCGGGGCTCACAGACAATTTCATACAAGAGTAAAAACATCTCGACAAACGACCAACATACTGACCTTAGTGCGGTTTCACATTCGGTAACCATCAAACCAATATGGGGAAAAGAGAAATGTTTGAAACATTTAATAAACATATTTATATCACAATAGAAACCAACAACAAATACAAATCGCGTCATCCGTTTGAGAGTACCTGTATCCTAACTGATACACATACATATAAACACAGTACTAATTTTTAAATTTCAGTAGCTTCTTGTGTTATACATATATTTAGACGTTAATAAGGTTATTTGTTAATTAAAAACTAAATCACGTATAATACTCTCACCAAACATACAAAGGTAATCGTGTAGTTAAGTTACCTATAGCTGTGGGAATTTAACTGCATTCACTCCTGACTATATCGAGAACACAGGCACCTAGCCCGCGCTTGCAATATCTATACCTGAATATTTTAATGCCCAACTAAGGTAGTGAGACGGAATCTGCACAACATTCTGCCGGACTAGTTTATCAGTGAATCAGTGTCCCAATAAAATGCTAATGTGTAGCATCGACTCACTTTCACGATATTGCTATACTGCCTAGCTAAATGCAATTAGTATTATTTAATATGAATAATTTTAATTATCTACGAAGATAATTACTCTCATATAACGTAGAAATAAATAGCGTTTAATTTTAGCTAAGTATAATTAAAATATCATCACGCTCACGGAGTACCGCATTTACCGCAACTATGTGAAATAGGTATCTTCTCACAGATTATAAATGTTTGAACATTTATTGTTGTAACTTGCTCGTGCGTTTATCTTGAATCCCAACACGTAATTTGTGTGCAGCAACCCAGATTGTTCATGCAATCATACCCTTACATCCACTTGCATAAATGTTAATTATTAGCGCCCTTGTTTATTTTCCGAGATCAATTACACAAGTGGCATGTGACTTGTGGCTGCAGTGACGTTCGTTTGTGCAGCTGTTCAAGTAAACTAAATTTGTTGACAATAGCTTTGTCTTAGACGAACTTTTGTCGAGACGGAACGGGACGGGACGGGACGGGAAAATCTGTCAATTTCTATAGAAACGTGACATCCGAGGGCTCCGAGGCCCGCGCCCGAGGGTCCCGTGTCCCGTGCTAGTGTGAGGCATTATTAATTATTTTGGTTAGCAACAATTCAATGAAATAAGTTTTCCCTTGTAATAATGTTATTTTTTTAACAATGGGGTTGATACTACTGTAGATTCTTACTGCTTTTTGGCGCAGATAAATAAATAGCGTTTATACGAGTTTGTCTAGAACGGCTGCAATTGTACCTATCTAAAGTCTTCTTGATGTACTCTTAGGTACTTGAATTGCTTTGTTGTTCGCTGTATTTGGCGGGAACGATCAAATACGAACAGGGTAATTTCATATTATGCATACAAGATGATCGGGTAATGCTGGATGAAAAATTTAGATTGACGGAGGTCGGGCAATGTACTACAGCTACGAGTCTATTTTCGACTTTTGGCTCGTTTGCTAAAATTTTTTTCACCTCTCATGCTCGTAAAGATACTGCTTGTTTTTGTTTACCCTTAGGCAATGGGAAACCGTTTTATTATGTGGGATGCGAATGTTCTCTATTTTGAAATAGTTACCACTTTGGTATTTTACAAGGTTTATAGAATAGTTAAATAAAAATTCCCGTATTTGGCTTAGAGGCACCAAGGTCGAAGAGATCAGGATCTTTATCTTGTATTTGAATTCGTTTATTAATTTGTGTGAACTGTGAAGGTTACGAATATAATATATTTGTTATGGATATTTTCTATGTAGTAGGTATATGTATGTGTAATATAACTATTTAGCCAACTATTAATATTATATCGATATCTTTTACTTACAACGGCAACAACAAAAGTTGTAGATATTTTATTGAGATTAGGGAGGGAGTCCGGTACAAGATCAAGTTGTTGTGTTAATCATTTAATCTTTGTAAAACTGAACAAGCCACACTGCGAAGCTGAGAGCACGTCTCATTGTAGGCATGGAAACCATTATACATATAGATACATATAGGTGCACATCGTAATGACTCATGAAATTATACCTAATATACCTATTAAAAGAAACAAGACATATATCAATATTGCACATAAATTAAAGCAGAACACGTGATCTACTGTAACAAATGTACTAAATGTACCATTTATTATTATGAGAACCTATCCTATCAAATGTGGTTATAGTTACAGTAAAATCCGCTTATAGTGATATCGAAGGGAAATGACAAATACACGTCATACTAACCGGATGTCATACAAAGCATATTAAGAAAATTATCAAATTCCCATGTTGCGAAATCCATACCTACTGGTTGATTCGCCGGGATCCTGCCTAAAAAATGTTTGGCGAAACCAAACATTTTTTAACCGAATTTCACTTTCCAAAATGTTTTTTCCAACTGCATATTTGCCAATCTAATGCAACGACTAGCTAGTTAGTTAAATATTTATATTACACATATACCTACTAATGATTTTAACCAAAAAATGTAACCGCGAAAAAATGTTTTCTCAAATTAAGAGCGTTTATACCACAAAAGCGCGAAATCAATGATTTACGCGGTTTTCGGGCTCGATGTACTATGTGATTGTTAGACTTTTAGATCAAAATATTTATATGTACATAATAAACAACTCATAAGCCAAATTTTGTATTGTCTACATTTACAAGTTTTAGATAATTATATGCAATTCTAGCCAATTCTTTCGCGGCCGTTGTTGAAATTTGCCGAAACATGTTGTCTTATACGTCACTCTATTCCTACACTGTAATGATCTTATACAAAACAAAACTGATTTACGAAAGAACATTACACTATCTAACTTTTGTATTGTGCAAAACTAGTAAATTTCAGATTCTGTTTAACTAAACTTACTGATGAAAACTACGCAATTTTTGCAAAATTCACGGCGTGTTTTAGTATTATACTTTCGCAGTAAATGGTTCAAATTGTCATTTTTATGAGACTATAACTCGTTGGTTACTCCATTTAATAAAAAAAAGTGTCAAAAACAACGAAATAATATTTATTTAGATTTTTTATCAAAACCCCGTTTATAAGATTGCGCGCGGCGCGTGCTCGTCAGTCTGGCCCCATGCCTTCTAGAGAGTGGACGTATCGCTTTGCTCCGCGGGCCTTCTTTTTACGAGTGAAGTTTGCGAGAAAGAGAAAGAGATGATTAAAAAGAGAAAGACATATCTAAAAAGATAAGATAGACCGTGATACCGCGACCAACCGATCAAGATACTTGATAAGTTCGATTTCTATTTGTGTTGATGATTTAATTGTTGTTTATATATTAGCTATAGTATTTTTTTTTAATAATCATCAGGTGACCAGGACGTGATGTTTTCGTAGTAAGTTGTTGGTAAGACCTGGAAACCGCCGTTAAAAACAGCTAGTAATTGCTGATTAGGACTAGGTGATGTAATCAGAAGACAGTGCTGATTCTGTAACCGTTCACATAAGACTTGTCGCGGCACTTGAAGACCAGGTGTCAAAGACCTGGATACGTAACCAGAAGGCTAGGTCAGGAACTATGTAACGGCTTACACAATACGCACCGTGTTTTAGCTTAAATACATTGTCTTGCTGAGCACAGGTAGACCAGCTGGTAATTAAGACCTGGAAACGTAACCAGAATATTAGGTCAGGAACTAAGTAACGGTTTACCTTAGATGCATCGTGTTTGAGCTCAAATGCATTGTCTTGGTGAGCACTCGTAGACCGGCTGGTGACAAAAATCTGGAGACGTAACCAGAAGTTTGGGCCAGGAACTATGTAACAGCTTACAATATACGTACCGTGTTTGAGCTTAAATGCATTGTCTTGCTGAGCACAAGTAGACCAGCTGGTAATTAAGACCTGGAAACGTAACCAGAATATTGGGTCAGGAACTATGTAACGGCTTACGTTAGACGCATCGTGTGTGAGCTCAAATGCATTGTCTTGGTGAGCACTCGTAGACCGGCTGGTGACAAAGATCTGGAGACGTAATCAGAAGTTTGGCCCAGCAACTATGTAACAGCTTACACTATACGTACCGTGTTTGAGCTTAAATGCATTGTCTTGCTGAGCACAAGTAGACCAGCTGGTAATTAAGACCTGGAAACGTAACCAGAATATTGGGTCAGGAACTATGTAACGGCTTACCTTAGATGCACCGTGTTTGAGCTCAAATGCATTGTCTTGGTGAGCACTCGTAGACCGGGTGGTGACAAAGACCTGGATACGTAACTAGATGGCTAGGCCAGGAACTATGTAACGGCCTACACTATACGTACCATGTTTGAAATCAAATGCATTGTCTGGTTGAACACAAGTAGACTAGCTGGTAATTAAAACCTGGAGACTAAGTACCGGTTTACACTATACTTACCGTGTTTGAGAACTTGGCAAAAGCTTGGGAAGCTTAAAAGTAATGTTACGCATTTATAATGTTGAAGTAAGTATTGCTATGAGTAGTGATGTACCATAGTAGGTTCGGAACCACTATGTTATTATTACGAAATCCCTCTATATGGGTAAAAAAAAATCATGGCACGTTGATTTGCTGTATTTTTTGTAGGTTGAAGCCAGTTTGCTAATCATGGTTTGTCATTGTCTACGTGGGTGGTGACAACTATGGATTAACAACGACCATAAACATATTGTCATGTTATAAATTGAAATAGATGTCATAAAACTAAAGAAAAAAATCAACAACATCGGAAGCTTAAGCCGAGGATCGAACTCTGATCCACAGCTTACGCGGGAACAAGGCCGCCTCGCCTGGCCCCATCGAATGCTGGCGAGTTTTTTTTCTGATTTCCATAACTCCGAATCTCCAAAATTACGAAGTTACCGAACCACCGTAATTCCGAAAGAATATTATGTTTTCGGAATTTTGAATTCGGATAAATTATTTTCGGAATATAAAAAATTGGATTTTTTTGTATTCGTTCAAGTCGCTATCGGATTTTTAATATTGAGAATGTGAAATACGGAAATTTGATGTATAGGATTTATAAAAATTCAGAATTATAAAAATTGGGATTATGAAAATCGGAAAAAAATATTTCGGAATATTTAAGTGTTTTGTTCTATATGCACTTATAATATAAAAATAAAAAGAAATAGAAATTAACTTGGAAATAACGATCATTAACAATTTCCTGACTAATGTGATGAGAAATGTTGTGTTTCACTTCGTAGTAAAGTTTGTCTAACTCTCATACCTTAAAACCAAGATTCTCAAGATTTAAATTTTTAAAGCTTTCGCTTGGTCGGGTCGGGTCTCAATTCTCAATATTAACACGAGAGCTTGACAACAACTTTGCGCATTTGTACAGTCAAATCTAATAACATCTATAAAAATAATATTTATTGTAAGAAACTAAACTAAAGTTACAATAAAATAAACTAATACTAAAATTTAATATATACAGTAAAAATAAAAATAAAATCCTAAAACTATCTATAAATAAAAAATGCCCTCCAGATCGCTGCCAATGGGTAGCGTGCCCAAAAGGCTGGCCGCATTGCCACGTTGTATGGCAATGCTTATACGCTCAGCGAAGTATTGGCCAGCCCTCTGGTCACCCGTGGTATCGATGAGGCGTGTCGCTAATTCTTTAAAGATGCGACGCGCGCTCGGCCCCCACGGCCCCAAAGTTTCGACCCCAAACGCCTCAAATAAGTAGCTGCTGCCGAGGGCTGCATACTTACGGCGTTTGAGATCTTCTGCTGCGGAAGCGGCATGGCCAGCAATACTGCTGGTACCAGGAAGATGGGACGGTGCGAGGGTATCTACACATGTAGCATCCCAAACGAGTGGTCTTCCCATCTTCCAAGGCACCAGCGTCATACCATCGGGCCTCTTGCCGTCGTCCCTCGCCAGGCCAACAGGTTCCAGGATGGCTGGGACTTTGACGCTGACAAGGGCCCTTCGGATGACATCGTCTATAAAAATGTACTACCAGAAATATATTATTATATACGTACACAATCTTATTTTCTCAATATTAAGGTAGTGTATACATATTTTTGGCGCTTCATTAGAATTGATACCATCGAACGTTAACGTGAAATGAAAACTATTATTAATAGAAACTCAGTACTAAAATAGCAATAAAATAAGTAGGTATTATTAAGGAAAGTTGATTATTATTATCAAAGGAAATAAGTACATAGGAAAATAATTTTAATTACATAGTTAGTACTAAATTCAGTTAGTACAAGACTACAAGTATCAAAGTTATAAACTGCAAACTCAGTTTTACGCAAAATACTGTAAACAATGATTACTAATCAAAGTAACGTAAGTTTATCTGATTTAAGTATCAAGGTAAAATGCACAGCTTGAGCGCGCTATAGTATACCCGTCGCACGCGCGGCGCTCGTCGATGTCTAGCATTGCGCGCGTCTGGTCACGTGGTCGATTCGGAGAAATACCTAAACTTGGGAAGCGCGCTAGGGCGAGAACGCTCTTAACGTGCTACAACAACTAAGGAAATGAAAATCTGGCAAAAAAATATTCGGCGATACATCAGTAACCCTGATTCACCATCTTTCTGACTACATATAAATTAAAAAAATACATACAAATAGAACGGGTCAGTCGCGAGTACATGCGTTCTATATTTTATAATAATGTGTGCGAAACTTTAAAGTAGGTAGTACTTTATATATATATATATATATGTATATATATATATAATTACGTCTTTATTTCAATGGTACCTAAAAGACACATCACTGAAAAATAAAAAAACTAACCTCGGCTGCAACTCATGTCTACGTACGTATCCGGACATAATTGCAATAAAATAGGCTAAGCGATGACGGCAATATAAGCGAAGTACTTGTATCCGGCATATAATAAATAAATTTAAATGAAAAATCAAACTTTGTACTGTATACACGTCATTCTAAGCGGTTGGTCATATAAGCGGATTCTACTGTAGCTTTGAATCAAGTGATCAACTAAATTCAGTGCGTAATGTTAATAAATTAGCACTTTGTCCAAGTAGATAATGTATGTCTTTTTCTATCATACGAGTAATCAGTCAAATGTCGCATGCAACCACGTACCTACTTCCCGAATTCACTTCCGTGAAAATATCGACTCACTTAACGGGTAAGGTTTTCTGTGATTGATGTTTTAGCCAGTTCAGCGTGTCTTACACGTGGACCGGAACCCGGAAGTGTGCTACTGAGCTCCCTTCGCTGTTCACGGAAATGGTAACAATGAATATGATGATTTTTTCCTAAACTTCGAGGCTATATATTTCATCCCCAAAATCCAAAATATTCTTTTTTTACACAAGTTTGTCTTACGTTTCGGGATTGAATATATAATTAATAAACTAATTAATTAATTAATATGAGAGCCTGGGTTAGAGACTATAAATCATTTTGTACCATTTGGGGTCGAAACTATTGGTCCATGGAGTCCCAGCGCACGCAAGTTTTTCGTAGAAATCGCGAAATGCCTGGTTGATGTTTTATACTGGTGACCGAAGAGCTGCTGGCTTCCTCGCACAACGTATCGGCATTGCGGTACAACGTGGAAACGCCGACAGCATCCTAGGTATAATGCCTCAAGGACCTATTTTAGATATAAGGTAGGTAGAGGTAGGCAGCTGGGTTAGTTACTCTTACTGTATATATTTTGAAAATAAATGTTATTTATTAATAAACTCAAATTATTTATAATGAAAGTTGGAGTTGTTTATTTAATAAGGATAGGTATACATGAAGCTTAAATAATTAGCAAGAAAATAAATTAAACTTCAAAAATCACTCATATATTAGCTTTTTATTTTTATTTAGGTATTTAGGTATTAAATATTAAAGATTGAACATTATACATAGGTATATGACTTAAGAGCGGGCAGAGTGTTTGCCGCGGACACGAAATAGGCATTTAGCGGCCCCGCACTGCTCGCTATCTGTGTGCGTGCGCGCACGCACACTACTACACCGGCGCGTCATTATTCGGGCGTTAAAAGGTTATAACTTAGAAATCTTAGAATTCCTCATTTTTATAATCCTTTGATACAGATATTGTATTAATTCACCTAATATTTGTTCGGTTTTTCCAAATGATTTTATTATTTGTGTTTGTATTTAGTACTAAAGAAAGGTACCATTCTGTCGGTTGTTGATAAGGTTCATTTCTAAACTAATATTTATGACATTCGCGCCTTATCGACAACCGGCAGAATGGCAAAGTGCCTTTTTCTAAATAAAAGCACATTTTTTATGATTTCATATGTGGCTATTTACGGCTAAAGGTACCTTATGGACGGTCGGCGCTTACGTCGCGTTGCAGCGCATTATTATCAGCGTCTTTGTTAACAGCGTAAGCGCCGATCGTCCATAAGGTACCTTTCACCGCAAAACGTCACATATTATGAAATCGTTAAAAAATTGTGTCTTTTTCTTGGTAAAAGTACCACATTGTCGCCTGTTGATAAGGTTTTCCAAGTGATTCTTTATGACAGAAGCGCCTTATCATTCTTATCAATAAGCGACAATGTGGTATCTTTCTTTACCCAGAAAACGTCACTTTTATAAATTGATTATATCAATATTTATAAATTTTGTAAGGTTGACTCCGATTTGGATAAAAATCGATATCCGAGGATCCGACGAAGTGATTAACATGAATCCAGAGTCAAAATGGTAAAATATTGTAAAAACCGACGCCATCTTGGATTTTGTAAGATCAACTCCGATTTGGATAAAAATTGATATCTGACGATCCGGCGGGGTCCTTAACATGAATCTAGAATCAAAATCGTTAAATATTGTAAAAAGCGACGCCATCTTGGACTTTGTGAGATTAACTCCGATTTGGATAAAAATCGATATCCGAGGATCCGACGGAGTGATTAACATGAATCCAGAGTCAAAATTGTAAAATAATGTAAAAACCGACGCCATCTTGGACTTTGTGATATTAACTCCGATTTGGATAAAAATCGATATCTGACGATCCGGCGGGGTCCTTAACATGAATCCAGAATCAAAATCGTTAAATATTGTAAAAAGCGACGCCACCTTGGATTTTGTGAGATTAACTGCGATTTGGATAAAAATCGATATCTGAGGATCCGGCGGGGTGATTAACACGAATCTTGAGTCAAAATTGTAAAATATTGTTAAAACCGACGCCATCTTGGATTTTGTAAGATCAACTCCGATTTGGATAAAAAATTATATCTGACGATCCGGCGGGGTCCTTAACATGAATCCAGAATCAAAATCGTTAAATATTGTAAAAAGCGACGCCATCTTGGACTTTGTGAGATTAACTCCGATTTGGATAAAAATCGATATCTGACGATCCGGCGGGGTCCTTAACATGAATCCAGAATCAAAATTGTTAAATATTGTAAAAAGCGACGCCATCTTGGATTTTGTGAGATTAACTGCGATTTGGATAAAAATCGATATCTGAGAATCCGGCGGGTTGATTAACATGAATCTTGAGTCAAAATTGTAAAATATTGTTAAAACCGACGCCATCTTGGATTTTGTAAGATCAACTCCGATTTGGATAAAAATTGATATCTGACGATCCGGCGGGGTCCTTAACATGAATCCAGAATCAAAATCGTTAAATATTGTAAAAAGCGACGCCATCTTGGACTTTGTGAGATTAGCTCCGATTTGGATAAAAATCGATATCTGAGGATCCGGCGGGGTGATTAACATGAATCCAGAGTCAAAATTGTAAAATATTGTTAAAACCGACGCCATCTTGGATTTTGTGAGATTAACTGCGATTTGGATAAAAATCGATATCTGAGGATCCGGCGGGGTGATTAACACGAATCTTGAGTCAAAATTGTAAAATATTGTTAAAACCGACGCCATCTTGGATTTTGTAAGATCAACTCCGATTTGGATAAAAATTGATATCTGACGATCCGGCGGGGTCCTTAACATGAATCTAGAATCAAAATTGGAAAATATGGTAAGAATCGACGCCATCTTGGATTTTGTGATATCAACTCCGATTTGGATAAAAATCGTCAGATATCGATTTTTATCCAAATCAGAGATAATTTTCCAAAATCCAATTTGGCGTCGGTGTTGACATTATTTAACAATTTTGACTATGGATTCATGTTATGGACCCCGCTGAATCGTCAGATATCGATTTTTATTCAAATCGGAGTATTCGGAGTTAATCTCACAAAATCAAAGATGGCGTCACTTATTACAATATTAAAAAGTTTTGATTCTGGATTCATGTTAAGGACCCCGCCGGATCATGAGATATCGATTTTTATCCAAATCAGAGTTTATCTTACAAAATCCAATATGGCGTCAGTGTTGACGTTAATTAACAATTTTGACCATGGATTCATGTTATGGACCCCGCCAGATCGTCAGATATCGATTTTTATCCAAATCAGAGTTAATTTTACAAAATCCAATATGGCGTCTATTCTTACCATATTTTCCAATTTTGACTTAAGATTCATGTTAGTCACCCTGCCGGCTCCTCAGATATCGATTTTTATCCAAATCGCAGTTAATCTCAAAAAATCCAAGATGGCGTCGCTTTTGACAATATTTTACGATTTTGATTCTGGATTCATGTTTAGGACCCCGCCGGATCGTCATATATCGATTTTTATCCAAATCAGAGTTGATCTTACAAAATCCAAGATGGCGTCGGTTTTAACAATATTTTACAATTTTGACTCAATATTCATGTCAATCACCCCGCCGGATCCTCAGATATCGATTTTTATCCAAATCTGAGCTAATCTCACAAAGTCCAAGATGGCGTCGCTTTTTACAATATTTAACGATTTTGATTCTGGATTCATGTTAAGGACCCCGCCGGATCGTCAGATATCAATTTTTATCCAAATCGGAGTTGATCTTACAAAATCCAAGATGGCGTCGGTTTTAACAATATTTTACAATTTTGACTCAAGATTCATGTTAATCAACCCGCCGGATTCTCAGATATCGATTTTTATCCAAATCGCAGTTAATCTCACAAAATCCAAGATGGCGTCGCTTTTTACAATATTTAACGATTTTGATTCTGGATTCATGTTAAGGACCCCGCCGGATCGTCAGATATCGATTTTTATCCAAATCGGAGTTAATCTCACAAAGTCCAAGATGGCGTCGCTTTTTACAATATTTAACGATTTTGATTCTGGATTCATGTTAAGGACCCCGCCGGATCGTCAGATATCAATTTTTATCCAAATCGGAGTTGATCTCACAAAATCCAAGATGGCGTCGCTTTTTACATTATTTTACGATTTTGATTCTGGATTCATGTTAATCACCCCGCCGGATCCTCAGATATCGATTTTTATCCAAATCGGAGCTAATCTCACAAAGTTCAAGATGGCGTCGCTTTTTACAATATTTAACGATTTTGATTCTGGATTCATGTTAAGGACCCCGCCGGATCCTCAGATATCGATTTTTATCCAAATCGGAGTTGATCTTACAAAATCCAAGATGGCGTCCGTTTTAACAATATTTTACAATTTTGACTCTGGATTCATGTTAAGGACCCCGCCGGATAGTCAGATATCGATTTTTATCCAAATCGGAGTTGATTTTATAAAATCCAAGATGGCGTCTGTAACGTCCTACTGATTGATACCGTGGACACGTAAATCTGGCTCACCGACGTACAGTCTACCCTTGTATCCCGGGCGGTGGTCTGACGGCAACTGCCGACCCCCACTCCTGGGTCAGACGTTTACGCTTGAGACAGGTTATGCAAACCTCAATACACTACATCCCTTCCTTGTTGTTTTTTTCTTTATTAGTTTGCATCTTATCAATCAGTTGTCAAAACAACTTATTTATAGAGTTACTAGTAATGACTGGAATGACACAAAGTAAATTACTTCTCCGAATTTGGATTTCTAATATACATCACTGTCTTCATCTGATCCCAAATTATTCTCAGTCTCCTTTCTCGATAATTTTCCTGATACTATCCATTTCCCGTCCTTCTCCTTTTGTTTTTCTTTTTTGTTTTTTTTTTAGATCATGGGCGTTGTGCCTGTGTGTTTTACCGTTGTTATCAATACTTCCACTTATATGATTCTCATCTAAATTTACTCAACAGTTACGTAGACATGAACGCATAGTTAGATCCATTCAGTCATAAATCGGCTGTTAGTTTGGTAAAAACAATGATTAGCTCACGTGATGTTGAATACACTATGCTACATAGTTAGAAAATACTATTTACCAAAGTAAATATAATTTTCGACATTATTATGTAACTATGTGTGTTTTAACATTCATAAATATTTTAACAAACTTAATATCTTGTTGTAATTTAGATAACTTAGTTTATGTTACTCTAATAAGTGTATTTGCTGTTTATTATAAATCTGTCAATATCACTGAAAGCAACTATTGCCGTTATTCATAAACGCTCATCAAAACCTCCGTTTACTAATTTGTCGTTTCTCGTTATCTGTCAATTTGACATTTGCGTTTGTTAAAAGGGATAAAACATATTTTAACTAATATGAATCTGTTAAGTTTTTATGAATATGGCGTTATACAATACAATACAATAACTCTTTATTGCACCTCAAAACAACAAAAATAACACAAACTGGTATAGATTACACATGAAAAAGAGGCAAAGAGGCGTTATATCTATAATTAGAATGAGTAAGGCTTCAATGGCTTACTTTCTTTTTTTTATTATTGTTTAGTAATATCCCTTAGCTTGCACTATCAGGTGCAATCTAAGGGATCATATAAGTCATTGTAATTTGTGCAATAAAACCAAAGTTTGATTCAATACATCTACTGTAGGTACGTGTTAGTTTATTAACTTGCATTTCCGTAAATACTTAAATACTGATACGTGTGAAGTTGGTACATTACGCATTTAAGCGTCTCTAATGTGAGAAATAATTAGTATAGCACAAAGAGTAAAGTAAGTATATAGGTAGTATAGCATTACCATAAGCTATAGGGTTTAGGCTTATGGTACAATCACTTATGAGGAATTAAGTATTTATTTGATCATGAAATGGTGAGTACCTAGTGGCGTTCAGTATTATGAATATTTGTATAATATTATGATAATAAAACTTAATTTGACCTCATGTAATAAAACCACTATAACCCAGGGTTCCGGGTTTAGCATTCATAGAACAATGTTATCTCTCTCTCACTTTATCAGAAAATATTGAGATTCACGGTAAAGCTTTTAGCCCTCACATTTTACAGACCTTCAGATTTTTTTGAATTTATGCTCGAAAATATTCTTATTTTTTTTTATAAATAAGAATGTCATTTTAATATTTGCAACATGGAGAAATATAAAAAGTTACTACTTATATAGGTATAGTATCATGGCGTAATTCCATGAAACTCCAACTGATATTACAGGTAACTAGGAATTAGGTAAGTATATTAAGTACTCAGGCTCTCAGCGATCTGAATGCTTTTCGATTCAAACTTAAGTGCTTATGTGATCCTTGACATCACTTTACAGGAGGACTTGACATCACTTGACAGGATTTGTTTAATGTGACTGTTTTTTTTTAATGACCAACAATACATTGTCGCGCGCGGGCGGATCACCCCGTTTCGTCGCGCGCGACCCGTTTCCTACGTCGGTCTCGGGCAGTGATGCCCGAGCCGCGAAGGTACCAACACCACTCTGTCTATCCGACGTGACTGCCCGATGCATTCGAAACATGTCACGCCTATTGTGATAAAAATACGCGAGTGTTAACCGTTGCAATTTAATATCAATATGACTCACGAAAGTTTAAATTATATAATACATTGTTTGTTGTGTAATCACCTAGACACCAAATAGTCATGAGCTTTAGTAGTTTAACAGCAAACTTCTTCTATTAAAAGGACACGCTATCGCCCGCAGATAGTTCTTCGACCTTAACATGACGATTTTAATGTAGGTAGCACAACATTCCCAAAACACCAGGGAATTATGAAGAGTCAATGCCTAATCCTACGCAAAGGTTATCTTGAATCTCTTTTTACCCTTTGTAACTGTTTATTTATATATTTTGTACCAATTTTAGTGCAATAAAGTATTACTTTGACTACTGCTGTATTATTATTATTCGCGCTTGATAACCCTCATAATAATAACCTTAATAACGGATAACCTTCATAATGGTGTTAACCTATTTGTATGCTTTCTTAGTTATCCTAGACTTACTGTTGCGTGTACCTTTGTGTGATACATACATGTAAGAGTCAATGATGGTGGATACACGTTAAACCAATTTTATTATATTTTCCTTATCCCCTTAAGGACCCAGCCGTTGAATTAAGTTCGGTTTTAAGTTAGGTTAGTTTATCCTAAACTACATGAGGGATCCATATTCTTGATAAACACTTCTCTATTTTCAATTAGACTAGCTTCTGCAGCATCCCTTCTTTTATCTGAATTTTCCCTGTACTGTAGATTTACATTGTAGTTGTATGATTGCAGCCTAAGTATTCTTTGCTCGATGAACAAACAAGGTTTAGATTTTCAATAAACAGTATTTCTAGTTGTTGTTTCACATTGAGTAGAGTGTGACTACCATATGTAAAAGCGTTTCACTTAAACTTGGTGTCTTATTGGTATTCTTTGGTGGGTTAATATTAAAAAACAAACTGAAATTTCAATTATATTAACCTGAAATTAAATCACTTGACTATTTTCAATTTAATGAAGGTTGTCAACCATTTCCAATTTAATGGAAGCATTCATTTGAACTACCAGACATTTTCCAATTTAATGGTGGTTGTGTTAAACCATTTCAATTTAATGGAGGCATTCAATTGAACTACCAGACATTTTCCAATTTAGTGGCGGCTATGTCAACAACCCGTTTCAATTTAATGGAGGCATTCAATTGAACCACCAGACATTCTCCAATTTTATGGCGGCTATGTTAACCCATTCCACTCGGATTTCCTATGAAGATAAGCCTTTTGCTTTTGTTTTGCATCGAACAACAACTAGGGGACTATGTAATCAAGTCATTCAAGAATCAGATTCTCATCGCTCGCTTCCAGCGTTCCCACCTAACGCCGACTGAAGTAGGGTCCGCTTCACAATCGAACTTGTCTAAAGTGAGCGTCGATGACATGGTTTGGGCGACCTGCAATCAAACCGTTCAACGGTCAGATTCTCGTAAGAGCCATCTGCTCAAGTCAATGTAATGACCAGATAAATATATCTGTTGTAACTAGGTCAGTAACTTTTTTTCTGTAGGTATACACATATTTTATGTATATATTATCGTATAATTTACTTCTTTCGGTACCAGATACATTTTTACCCGCATACGGTGTAACTTGTTTTTTCCTTACATGACAATTTAATGTCCAGATTCGGTAATCTGCTGTGTTTAATTCATGCATGACCATTGAATGTCCAGATTTAATCATCTGCTGTAAGTACCAATTTAGTCCATACATGACAGTTTAATGCCCAGATTCGGCAATCTGCTGTGTTTATATACATGACAATTTAATGTCCAGATTCGGTAATCTGCTGTGTTTAATTCATACATGACAATTTAATGTCCAGATTCGGTAATCTGCTGTGTTTAATTCATACATGACAATTTAATGTCCAGATTCAGTAATCTGCTGTGTTTAATATATACAAGACAATTTAATGTCCAGATTCGGTGATCTGTTGTGTTTAATTCATACATGACAATTTAATGTCCAACTCCAGATTCGGTAATCTGCTGTGTTAGTTAACTTAATAACCAGACCACTGGATTTCCATTTATACATGACAATTTAATGTCCAGATTCGGTAATCTGCTGTATTACTTGACTTAATTACCATTTGGTAATCTGCTGTTATAGCTGACTTAATAACCAGACCACTGGATTTCCATTTATTGCCATCATATTCATGGCAAAATAATAAACACTGATCAATGTTAAGTAAAACTCGACAGTCTGTGAGATTTAGGTACCAATCCTACCATTTGTTAAAGATTGAGTAATTTCCTGTATGTATAAGTTAATTTAATAACCAGATAATTGTATCTCTTATAACTGATCTGGCAGTAAGCTTTTATAATTATATTATTGAATACAAACACATGGCAATTAAATGTCAAGATTGAGTAATTTCCTGTATTAGTTAATTTAATGTCAAGATAATTGTACTGCTTTAACTGATCTAGTAGTCAGCTTTGTAATTCAATTATCATAACAAACACATGACAGTTAAATGTTTTGATTGAGTAGTTTCTTGTAAGTATTACTTAATTCAATAACCAGATAATTTTATCTGCTATAGTTGATCTACGAGTAGTAGTCAGCTTTGTAACTAACTATATTTTCAAATACAATCAAACGCATGACAAATTAATGTCACGATTAAATAGTTTCCTGTATTACTTAATTTAGTAAACAGATAATTACATCTCCTATAATAGATATATTACTCTGCTGCTTATAATACAATACTCAATACGGACCAGTATGTTGGTCGCACTGGTCTAAGATGTTAGCATGACAGTGACGATATGAGAACGTCCACCATTGTATATTGTTAAGGCTTATCCTATGACGTGAAATGACCCTGTCCGCCATGGCCATTACACTTGCCATGCATTCAGCAACAATATATTTATGACAAAATAATATATCCATATTCGGGCATTATTATTAAGTGAAACTCGTCCGCCCGTACCATATACACATACATATTATATGTTTACCCGTATAGTGTTTTCATCGGCATAATATGTATCCTGTATGGTTTTTTATTATAACTTAAGCAAAATTAAAGATGCAGGTATCTTCGGTTTCTATAAATTTCATAGTTCAAATTCATGGACCACGCTGTCCAAGCTTAACGATGTCGAGGTCATGTACTTAATTTGATTTACCTATACCTAATTAGTTGGTATTTTATGTAGGTACGTTTATTTTATTTTTTTAACGCTCGACTATCTACGTTATAGTAACCATAATGTGCAAGTTATCATTTACATTCATTTAATAATTGCACAAGGAACATTCTAATGCTTAGGAAGATATTAGTAGGTACTCGTACTTTGGTCGAAGTCACCGTCATATTAACTCACCAGTTTCCTATGCTTTGGTTACGTCAGCCCAGATTTTTATATTAAAATGCACGCATAACTTTATGTAAAAGGCTTAGTAAACAACTTCGTTCAAAACAACTCACTTGGTTTCATCATAAAATCCGATATTAATGCAACGTAAATCCATTTTTTTTTTTGCAAAAACAGCGGTAGTCTTTGAAACGCCTATTTAAATGTTTACTACTCCTCCCTTTTGTTGTTTTAATGATTTCGGAATCTAATGTAACTTTAGTATTTTTTTCTCGTCGCCACATGTAACGTCCTACTGATTGATACCGTGGACACGTAAATCTGGCTCACCGACGTACAGTCTACCCTTGTATCCCGGGCGGTGGTCTGACGGCAACTGCCGACCCCCACTCCTGGGTCAGACGTTTACGCTTGAGACAGGTTATGCAAACCTCAATACACTACAGCGTCGGTTTTTAAAATATTTTACAATTTTGACTCTGGATTCATGTTAATCACTCCTTCGGATCCTTAGATATCGATTTTTATTCAAATCGGAGTTAAGCTCACAAAATCCAAGATGGCGTCACTTTTTACAATATTTTACGATTTTGATTCTGGATTCATGTTAAGGACCCCGCCGGATCGTCAGATATCAATTTTTATCCAAATCGGAGTTGATCTTACAAAATCCAAGATGGCGTCGGTTTTAACAATATTTTACAATTTTGACTCAAGATTCATGTTAATCACCCCGCTGGATCCTCAGATATCGATTTTTATCCAAATCGGAGCTAATCTCACAAAATCCAAGATGGCGTCGCTTTTTACAATATTTGACGATTTTGATTCTGGATTCATGTTAAGGACCCCGCCGGATCGTCAGATATCAATTTTTATCCAAATCGGAGTTGATCTTACAAAATCCAAGATGGCGTCGGTTTTAACAATATTTTACAATTTTGACTCAAGATTCATGTTAATCAACCCGCCGGATTCTCAGATATCGATTTTTATCCAAATCGCAGTTAATCTCACAAAATCCAAGATGGCGTCGCTTTTTACAATATTTAACGATTTTGATTCTGGATTCATGTTAAGGACCCCGCCGGATCGTCAGATATCGATTTTTATCCAAATCGGAGTTAATCTCACAAAGTCCAAGATGGCGTCGCTTTTTACAATATTTAACGATTTTGATTCTGGATTCATGTTAAGGACCCCGCCGGATCGTCAGATATCAATTTTTATCCAAATCGGAGTTGATCTCACAAAATCCAAGATGGCGTCGCTTTTTACATTATTTTACGATTTTGATTCTGGATTCATGTTAATCACCCCGCCGGATCCTCAGATATCGATTTTTATCCAAATCGGAGCTAATCTCACAAAATCCAAGATGGCGTCGCTTTTTACAATATTTGACGATTTTGATTCTGGATTCATGTTAAGGGTCGCCGGATAGTCAGATATCGATTTTTATCCAAATCGGAGTTGATTTTACAAAATCCAAGATGGCGTCGGTTTTTACAATATTTTACAATATTGATCCTAGATTCATGTCATGGTCCCCACTGGATCCTCAGATATCAATTTTTATCCAAATCGGAGTTTATCGCACAAAATCCAAGATGGCGTCGCTTTTTACAGTATTTTACGATTTTGATTCTGGATTCATGGTAAGGACCCCGCCGGATCGTCAGATATCGATTTTTATCCAAATCGGAGTTTATCTTACAAAATCCAAGATGGCGTCGGTTTAAACAATATTTAACAAATTTGACTCAAGATTCATGTTAATCACCCCGCCGGATCCTCAGATATCGATTTTTATCCAAATCGGAGTCAACCTTACAAAATTTATAAATATTAATGTAATAAATATAATTTATAATTTTTTTATATATTTGTAAATATCTGCTCCATCATCAGACCTTGGAAACCATGCATGGCCCAAGTGCTCGTCGAATCAAAACTAACGTGTCTAAACACGAAGGTATTCTATCAACTGGTTCCTGAGTACCAGTTGACACTTTACTGCTCCACCATCAGACCTTGGACACCATGTATAGCCCAAGTGCTCGTCAAAACAAAATCTACGAGTCTGAACACGAAGGTATTCCACCCACTGGTTCCTGAGTACCGGTTGACACCTTTCTGCTCCATCATCAGACCTTGGACACCACTCACGATCCAAGTGCTCGTCAAAACAATACAAATGACTCCAAACACGGGGGTATTACATCAACTACTGCCTGAGTTCCGGTGGCCGCCTTTCTGCTCCATCATCAGACCTTGGACACCACCTACGGCCCAAGTGCTCGCCTAACCAAACCTAACGAGCCCAAACACAGGGGTATTACATCAACTACTTCCTGAGTTCCGCTGGTCATCTTTCTGCTCCATCATCAGACCTTGGACACCAGTCACGGTCCAAGTGCCCGCCAAAACAATACAAATGAGTCCAAACACGGGGGTATTACATCAACTACTTCCTGAGTTCCGGTGGTCATATTTCTGCTCCATCATCAGACCTTGGACACCACTCAATGTCCAAGTGCTCACCAGAACAAACCTAACGAGCCCAAACACGGGGGTATTACATCAACTACTTCCTGAGTTCCGGTTGTCATCTTTCTGCTCCATCATCAGACCTTGGACACCACTCACGGTCCAAGTGCTCACCAAAACAAACCTAACGAGCCCAAACACGGGGGTATTACATCAACTACTTCCTGAGTTCCGGTGGTCATCTTTCTGCTTCATCATCAGACCTTGGACACCAGTCACGGTCCAAGTGCCCGCCAAAACAATACAAATGAGTCCAAACACGGGGGTATTACATCAACTACTTCCTGAGTTCCGGTGGCCACCTTTCTACTCCGTCATCAGACCTTGGACATCTTCTATGGTCCAAGTGACACTATATACAATGAGGTATAAACGAAACTAACTCTGTATGTCATTCATTTTGAACTGGTTGCTATTGCCTATTTCCTTTGGAAACACAAAAAATGGTAAAAAAATTCTTATACCGTTTTGCTACCTATAACGCAGTATACGTACACAATGAACATCGATTTATTTCAAGATGTAGACGCTCCGCAGAGAGACGTGGTGTCGCTTCGAACATTCGGGGCCGACTGACTATTTCGAGTGTTGCTCACTTCTTATATTTCAACGATCAGATTCCATAGTAATTTTGTATGGCGGATTTTTAGGACGTTTTAAAAAAATCATAATTAATTAATGAACCAGTATTATGTAATAAGACTACACGAATTCAGTAGCTTGTATATTTGAGATTGGATAGAGTTAGTTTTTAAAAATAAAGCAAATGATTTTTCATTCACTTTGGCATAAACGCTGACACGCGTTTTTCTCAATTTTGCTGCGTCTTTGCGTAGACATATTTACTAAACTGTACATTATTGTAGATTATAAATACACGAATATGGTAGACACACTCTTTGAGATAATAATAACATGCATCTTGTATGTCTTTGCAAATAATTGAGGACGCCACAGTCTTAACCGTAACTGTCGTTTACGTTGAAAACACTCTGCCCCCTCTTAACATAAAGATGCCGTGAAACACTATTGGGTTTGTATCGAACACCTGGCTCGCGTACCAAGTAGCTATTATTTGGGCATAAAGGGAAAGAAAGGTTCACCCCAATTAAATGGAAAAATGGCCAAGGAAGAAGAAAGTGATTCTTTATTTAACCAAATTTTATTCGGAGTAAAATGTAGTAGGCTCCTGGTAATTAGTATTTTCTGCGGTCTGTAGGTAGAAAACTTTGGGCCGAGCTAAGTAATTGTTAATGTAACAAGAAGTATTACGTACAACTTCATCTTGAGTTTTATTACTTGAGTTCCGTTGAAAATGTAGTAAGAGCGTTCAGAAATCAAACGTATGGCCAGAAGATGTGAAATACGTGTTCAACACGATTCACAATACCAATTTACAACACCAGCACCAGTTACCTGCACTCCAACAAATGATGCATTTCGTTTCGAGTATTTCGACAGCAAATACATGAGTAAAATATAGAAAGAATAAATTGTTGAAGATTGAATAGTTACGTCGTCGTTTTTATAAATTTACCGATTTATAACTCCCAGTACTTTTAAAATAAATTCTCGACAGTCTTGGCAGCAAACTATATTGGTTCAATTTAAAGTTTGGTTCGAAGTGCAACGTATTTTTTTAAATATAGTACCTATCTACCCATTAGTATTTTAATTAACGTAGATAAACAACATTACACTTATTTTGTTCTAGCCCTCTATGTCACTGCAGCCTTTGCTTATTTATCCATCATCAGCATTCTACCTATTTCTATTACAAATGTTTTACAGTTTCATTGCTTTGCTAAGTTAGTAAAACTATAAAAGTATGTATGTTGCCTAACATTGCCTTACTTGGAGCAATTACAGTGCTACTTTGCAAGATAGTGTTGATTGCATGTGTCAGAATGTTAGCAAATGTCCGGAAACACGATAAGTACCTACAGTCATCTGCAATAGTATAGGACTCTATGAAGGCTGCAAAATAATCTGACACATTCTTGTTTGTACCGCCATAAGAGCGTGTCACATATTTTTGCGGCCTTCATAGCGTCATATACTATTGCAGGTGACTGTACAACACTTTGTTAGAAGGATAGTTGTGTCAGGGAGCCTAGCCGAAATGGCATGATATGTGCGTCAAATCCGGTAACGCACATGGCGAATATTTAAAGTAACTGGATTACATAATTTTAACGAAGTTTTACTAATACAAAGAACGGATATATACAACTTCTAACATTTATAACTGTAATAGTACAATTTATTGGTATGCGACGTCGCTATTGAACGTCGAGCGGGGTCTTTGCCCGAATGCCTGAATGCCGGTAAATTTCATTACCAGGGCTAACTAGAAATTGCAGCCAGTCGTGTACCGTGTAAACGGGTACCGTGCGGGAAAATGTCCTCGGTCCCCGCCGACTCATTAACACCCGACTCTAACCACTAAACTTTGAACTTTACGACGGGTTTTCATTTTTGTCGTAGGATTGTCATCTGTTTTACTTAATTTAACTTTAATTAGGTACAAGTTTTTAATTAAAGAAAAATGTAAAAGCTGCACACTTTTTGGTAAAAAATATTTGCCAAAAAACCGGCCAAGAGCATGTCGGGCCATGCTCAGTGTAGGGTTCCACTGGATTTCGGGGGTAACTTTTGATCGCGTGAATCGATTTGAATAATTTTTCTCTTATTAGAAGGAAGATACGTGCGGGATGATAAATTAAGTACTCAAGATAAGAGAAGTGTTTGCATATACAGTTAAATTACAAACTTAATTCAGAAATTAAACACTTTAGAACGGATTAATCGCGTTTATTAACACCATGATCCTACGTTTCGAGCCCTTTACAGCACTCGTTTTCACAGGGTTAAGATGATGACTGAGAGAATGCGAATTCTCCCCGTCAATCAAAAAAGTTACTTGTGCAAACTACCTACATACAAAAAATAATTAATTCAGAAATTGTTTTGTACAATTTTTCAAAAACCGTTTAAACAATCAAGTTCAAAATAATTTTCCAAGTTATTAAGTTTTTTTTTTTTTTTTTTTCATGGTAATTTATGAGATTTATTTACAAAATATACATTTACATATATAATTAATCAAAACATACATAAGTTACTTAACCTAAAACATTTACTAATAATAACAAAAAACCCTGGCACATTAAAATAAAACAAATGATACAATAAAACAAATACGAAATGTCAATTAATAAGTTATTAAGTTCTACTTTTGTAATTTTTTTCATATTTTTAAAACTTATAGTTCAAAAGTTAGAGGGGCGGGGGGACGCATTTTTTTAAACTTCTGGAGCGATTATTTCCGAAAATATTAACTTTATCAAAAACTGTTCTTAGTAAACTATCATTATTTTACAAATATCTATACAATGATATGCCACACTTTAGGGTTGAAACGAAAAAAAAAACAGCCCCCACTTTACGTTACGTAGGTACTTACTCTAAAAAAGAAATTATAACTACTTTTTATTTTACCACTTTGTTGGCGTCACCTATATACATATTCGTACAAAATTACAGTTTTTTAGTACTTACAGTCACTGAGATTATCCGCGGACGGACGGACGGACAGACAGACAGACAGAGCGAAACTATTAGGGTTCCTAGTTGACTACGGAACCCTAAAAAAGTAAATAAATTCTACGTGCAAGACATATTTTTATTTACTTCCATGATCTTATTCAAATAATAAAGGTAATAAGGTAGGTAGGCTAGGTAGGTTTTGAATATCGTAATAAGAATCCCTCTCCATAGCTCGTTGAGCGACTTTCAGTTTTGAGATGAGGCCGATAGTTAAGGACCACGGCACGGCATTTAGATGCTACCATTTTTAACAATAATCTTCTTGTTTTAGATACGATGGCGAAGCTGCTCGCCATAATTTTGGCACTATGCGGCGCTGCGAGCGGCCAAAGCTATGGAGGAGCGCCGTCAGCGAACGGTCGGGTCTATTACCTGCAGGATACCTTAAGCCCAGTGCAAAAATTTGATGCAGCTCTGGGAACAGCTGCGGCGTTCTCCCCGTTGCCTGCTAGGTTACCTGTAAATGGATATGGGTGAGCAAAAGGACAAATAAGACAAATAATTTACATAAACACATCAGTCTTTCATACTTCCAGGGTACCTTCCTGTTTATCAAATGCCTGTTACTTGAAAAACAAGCGGAATTGTTTGTTTTACCTACTCCTTTAATTGGACATCGGCTTTCACTTGTTTTACAAGTAACAAGCTTTTGATGAGGACCATATTATGCCCACTATAATGTACCTATCTATGATTATAGGTATATATGCTTCCCTTTTTCTCCAACGTGAAGAAAAAGGAAGGCATATAACCTAAAACGGGCCTCTGGCCAACTTAAAAAAATACACACTATACTTCCCATATAAGGCCAAATTTTGCATTATTGCGACAATATTATCGCACAACCAAATCGCGGTTGGCCTAAATGGGTCAAACACACAACGATGTGCCGAGTCTTTCCAGTAGACTACTGCTCAAAAGTAAAGGGCTATAAAGCTTGATTTTTTTATTCAACTCTTATCTGCATGAAAGGGTACTCCTTTTGTATTGCATTGTATGATTAAAATCATTACTGCACGTCCTGTCCTGTGGTCAATGGTTACAGCTTACATGTTACAGCTTGTGGATAAGTAGTCATGATTTTTATCATACAATTGAATAGAAAAGGAGTACGTTATAATGTAGATAAGGGTTCAATAAGAAAATCAATCTTTATAGCACTTAACTTTTGAAAAGTCCACCGGAAAGACGTGTACCATCGTTTTGTGTTTGACCCAAATGTAGTTTTTCTGATTCTCACGTTAATTTATCAGGTACAATCCAGTTGAACAACATGTACCTATCTATAGATACGGTCGAATTGATTTGTTTACCGTTTAGCCACGCAACAACAAACACATTGGTAACACGTTAAAAGGTACAGTCAACAACACAGCTGTGAATACAGCCAAAGTGCCAAAAATATGTATACAGAACTTTATTGCCAGAGAACTAAGGTCGTGTATACGTATTTTTGCCACTTTGGCTGTATTCACAGCTGTGTTGACTGTACCTGTCAGAGTGTGCAGGTAAACATACACTGTTTAAGGTGACCGCCTCTCACAACACTGTAAATAATTTATAATATTTCATGTTTGACTAATGATAGGATTAGTTAGTTAGGTGCCAACGTATAATTTTATGTATAGCTGGCCTATACGTTCGGGCATATCTGCTGGATTTGTCGCCAAATATATGGGAAATTTGTCTAGCGGATGCCCTGCGGGCATACCCACTATACAATTCAGACGGATTGCCGGAACGTATAGATTTAGATTTTTAAATTTTAGATTAGAATAAGGTTATATGGCCGGCATATAGTGTGAGCATATGTTTCGTGGATGGTCGAAGGCGATATCTAATATAAGTATTGCTCTAAAATTGGTGCGATATTGGGCGTCGTTATTTAAAACCTTGTGACTTATTGATTTTTAGAATGAAGACTGCCAGTTTGTAATTTTTTATTTATATAGTTTGCGTGTAAGCGTGTTTCGAGTATAAACTTATTTTAGGAAACAGAAAGCATGGTCGTTAAGTCAAAGGCAGACATAAAAAAACGAACGAACGCTACGCGACCCAGACGCGACTATTAAGGCAGCTCGCCAAACTAATATTAATCTCACAATGTACGTTTTTGTAAATACTGTGCTAATAAATAAAACCAAGCGACACATATGTGCACAGAATGTTAAAAAAATGACTGACGAAATGTACTTTAACATTCTTTAAACGTTGTGAAGGACTAACGTGTTACTCTCGACTTGTTGCGGATACAATTCTTATGACGCAGCGATTTATCTAGCTAAGATAGAGGCAGTACGGATAAAACAGTCACAGAAAGCCTTTGTAAACGCTATTTTGGTTTTATTTGTGTTTTTTTAATTTGGGAGTGGCATAATTACAGTAAAATAATAAGTCTGGAAAGATTATTTGGTTACTCATTTATTGCACCCCAATATATAAAAAATATAACATATTGAATTAAATGATCACATAATTGTATCCGCAATTGGTTTGTTGGACCTGTAAAATTGCACCGTCCTTAACCATTGCATGTGCATCTGTTGTTAAACCCCTTCTGTCTCCAGCGGACCAGCCTCAGCGGGACTTCAGGCCGGCAATCCACAAACCAGGTTATTCCCTTTTTGTACCTTCGTGATTAATAATCAATTTACTAAAACTTAACCCCCACACCCCCACAGGCAGCCGAACAGCTAATAATTCAAACGGAAAATATTTCAATGTGCAACATTTTATTTCACTAAGATCCCTTGGGATAGACCCCGAAAATGTTTTGTTTCCGCTCACGCCGAACAAAGAATGCCGATAGAAAAAATATATTGAATTTTGAGCGGCAGCTTTTCCGACAGTAAAACAAAGCATAACAAGTAAGAAGAATGAGAAAATATTTTCATTTATACTTTAGTTTCCTTTCAAAACCAGTGGCCACGTGCAGCTTCATGCTGTAAATAGCCACAACCGGGACATCAAATGCCCAAAGCAATAAGGAAACATTTTCCAGTGCATGTTGCATGCTGTTAACAAATATAATTTATATTATATCTTACATTTGTAAAGTACAAGGTTTCACAGAGCCAAAACACAAACATGTTGGTAAACTCTATACTACACATATTGCTGAAGTAAATTTAAGTAGGTAGGTATATACTTACTCAACGAAGATAATTTAATAATAAACATACTTGTTATTAAAAATGCTACAACCCATAAGTACCAAGTAAAATAAATTTGTTTAGCATTTTGAGTAATTTGACCAATTACATTATAACTTTTAAGAGTTCAAATGCACTGTAAAATTGCGAGTGGATTCATTCAAAGCTTCGCTATTTGCATTTCAGTTCAACCTCGTACTTTCTTCAAAATTGCGGAAGTGGAAACTGGAAAGTGATGATTTCGAATTTATTACTCTAATTTTCCGATCCCTGTTCTTGTTTTAATTAAAAATTTAATGTGTAGTTTCAACAATCCGCCGCCTCCTCTGGGCAATGGGGTGGATATCTCGGGGCTGACGTGCGGGCTTGCGCCGCCGTTCTGCGGCAAGTCCCGGTACAGAAGCATCGACGGCTCCTGCAACAACCTCCAGCGGCCCGTTTGGGGCATGCCTCAGACGCCCTACGGACGCTTATTATCTTTTAACTATGCTGACGGTAAGTGAAAACATTAGATTTTGGATATTTGTCACATAATTCAGATGATCTACTTCGAATATTAAAAAAAACTAAATTTCGTATACTTTCTCTATAGCTTTGCTATATTTTTGTATAGTTGAAGTAAATAAAAATGTATGGGATGGGTGGAACTAATTAGTTTACAACCCTCACGGCAATATTCATTTAGCATTTAGCGAATTTGCTTACTACCGTAGGTACCTACAACATTTTTAGCTTGATTAGATAGTTAAAATTAACTATTTGTAACCAGGGTGAGTAGACAAAATGCCAATCATTAACGCTCAGGGGCGAACGAAACGCAACTGTCTTGGTCGCACTAATAAGGAAGAGTGTTACAGAGAGAGATAACTACGCTACGCTTCGGAGTGTGAGCGACTGGCATCTTGTCTACGCACCCAAGTATGTCATGGGTGCATATTTTTCGTTCGAGTATATTCATGAAACAAAACTTTGTGACATTTTCACTCACAGGTAGCAGTTTGTAGATTGTCGATAAGGCACTATTGTCATGAAGTTCCTTTATATTTTTTATCAACAACCGACGTTGTTTTGTTACCTACATTCAATCGAAATGGTTTAATTGAATCGTCTAGCGTGTCGTACGGCACTCTAGCACTTTACTTGTTACTACGTGGAAGATACGATGATAAGCGATAAATGCATAGCCATTTCAACCGAAGTAGTTACTACTCACTCTAGCACTATACTTGTTACTACGTGGAAGATACGATGATAAACGATAAAAGCATAGCCATTTTAATCGAAGTAGGTACTACTTACATAAATAACCTTGTTGTCGAACATGCCTATCTACTTATTTCACCCCGAAACATTTAAATCATTTGAAGTGAATGTTCCAAATAATGGGATTGCAGATGCGATTGAGTTCAATTTGCATTCGATTTGGGCACTCTGAAATGTTGTATATTGTTGTGTAAGTGTTTTATTTGAACACGCAATTATAAAACATTTATAATAATAAAAAATTAAATGAACTAGATTAAAAACATAGTAATTAAATTAAGCTAAAAACGAAATAAAAGAAGAACTTACAAAAAGAAAATACTTACCTACCTAGAAAAAAAAAATATTATTAATTATTGCTTGTTCATTTAATTATGTTATTATGTTGTATTTAAAATGTTTTTTAGGGTTCCGTACCTCAAAAGGAAAAATCGGAACCCTTATAGGATCACTTTGTTGTCCGTCCGTCCGTCTGTCCGTCAAGACCCTTTATCTCGGGAGTGCGTGGAGGTATCGAGTTGAAATTTAAACTGTATACTAAGGTCTACGGTCCCTTGAAACTGTATTCTGCGTTATCCGAAATTCATCCCCTAAGGGATAAAAAAAGGGGGTTGCAAGTCCGTAAAGACCCTCTCATCCGTCAAGACCCTGTATCTCGGGAGTGCGTGAAGGTATCGAGTTGAAATTTAAACTATATACTAATATCTATAGTCCCTTGAAACAGTTTTCCGCGTTTTCCGAAATTCATCCCCTAAGGGATAAAAAAGGGGGTTAAAAGTTTGTATGAGATGTGAATATTTTTTTAAGTTACAGACTTAAAACTTCGTTTATAGACTCTTTCGTACTAAACAACAAAAGTATATTAAGCGTTGTTTGAAATTCATCCCCTACGGCATAAAAAAGGAATTGAAAGTTAGTATGATATGTGAATATTCAAGAACCTTTATCTCGGGAGTGCGTGAAGGTATCGAGTTGAAATTTAAACTATATACTAAGATCTACGGTCCCTTGAAACCATATTCTGTGTTTTTCGAAATTCATCCCCTAAGGGATAAAAAAGGGGGTTGAAAATTTGTATAAGATGTGAATATTTTTTTAAGTTAAAGACTTAAAACTTCGTTTATAGACTCATTGATACTAAACAACAAAAGTATATTAAGCGATGTTTGAAATTCATCCCCTAAGGGATAAAAAAGGAATTGAAAGTTAGTATGAGATGTGAATATTCAAGATCCTTTATCTCGAGAGTGCGAAAAGATATAGAGTTGAAATT
Source organism: Lathronympha strigana (assembly GCA_949128165.1). Classification (NCBI taxonomy): domain Eukaryota; kingdom Metazoa; phylum Arthropoda; class Insecta; order Lepidoptera; family Tortricidae; genus Lathronympha; species Lathronympha strigana. Next base: position 22,315,434 of record OX421903.1, on the reverse strand, counting down.
TAAACTATATACTAAGGTCTACGGTCTCTTGAAACCGTATTCCACGTTTTCCGAAATTCATCCCCTAAGGGATAAAAAAGGGGGTAGGGGGATTTTAAATCATTTTTATGATGTACGGAACCCTCGGTGGGCGAGTCTGACTCTCACTTGGCCGGTTTTTTTTTACCAATGAAAGTCCACAAAAAACATATTAAAAATTTGTTTTAATTTGTTAACGCAGAGCTAAACCTACTTTGTCTAAGGCTAGCAACGTATCCAACGTATCAGTCAGTCAATACATATGTATCCTTTTCTATAATACCTATGGAGGACACTTGCATATTATTAACCCATTTATGTAAATGTTCTTTTTTTAATTATTGATATATAAAGTCTTTGCAAATGCTTAATTTCCTTTTACTACATCTTTTTATAAGGAATAAATTTAGGTTTGCCTTTGTACCTTTCTTAGTCTATTGTTCTTTAATCTGTCGAGTGTACAATAAACTACATACTTTCTATAAAAAACAACACGCTATTTCTCCTTTCTCGCAATGGCGTAGGAAGCTACGCACAATGTCTGGTTTCCCTAATGAACAACATCGTTCAAGTGAAATAGGTCAAGAGTAGTGTGTGATTGTGTAGGCATTACACCAGCGCCTTTATTAAACGGGTTCCACATCTTACATGTGAATTTGCGAAGGCCATGTATACGCAGGTTACACGCTTGAATTCTAACTATTGTTCAACGTATTCCCTAAGGCATACCCGGTTTACAAAGAGAATTATAGCGGGGCAGTTCTAACGTTCTATATATTTTCCCTTTCAATATCAATATAGTTTAAAAAAGCGAACTAAGCTCGGAGTTACTGTGCAAGATAAAATTAAATAAAACCGGCCAAGTGCGAGTCGGACTTGCGCCCCGAGGGTTCCGTACAAACTTTATGTTACAACTTGACCTAGAAGTAGAAATTGGAAGTCAGCCACATGTATCAACAGATTGGGTCACTCGGTACGGCATGGAGTTAGTATGCGAGTTTGTTTTTGCTTGATTTTTTTACTCGTAAACCAATAATTTTTAACTTTATTTATAAGACGGTACTTACTGCTCATATAAATTTTAAGAAAAAAAAAAAACAATCTAGGTCGCTTAATTGCAAATTTATATAGTTCAGTAAAGTTTTTTTATAAAAATAATGATAATTAAGTTATTTTTCCTGTAATATTTTGGATAATATCAAGGGTGTGTAAAAAATTCATATTTTTCCTTCATAAACGTCGGAGATAAAGGGGGGAATGGTATTTTTTTCAAAATTTTCGTTTATAAATCAATATTTTTTCGTTATAAAAAAAAAATGATCTAGAATGTGCAAATCTAGCCCTTTGAAATGATACCCCACATGACCCAGTAATTAAAGTTTTAATTTTTGCCTTCTCTTTTATCGGGCATTTTTAATTGAAAATAAATTAAAATATATAAAAAATAATGTCTTAACTTTGTTCATAACTATTCCAAATTTCAAATTGGTAGCTTAAGTATTTAGTTCTCGAGATATTTAACGATGTGACAGACAGACAGACATACAGACAGACCGACTGAGTCGCACCATAAGGGTTCCTTTTTTACAATTTGGTACGGAACACTAACAAGAGGAGTACCGGAACCGGAAGAGAACCAAGTTTGTTGACAGAGCAAAACGAGTTAGACGCTTATATTATGATGATTGGCGAGGCACATTATTGCACGGCCGCTGGGACTTATAAAGATTTTTGGGTCGCTAATATCGCTACCGCGAAAAAAATCACGTAATGACCAGGATTCGATCCTGGAGATTGCTGAGAGCAGCAATTGTTCAGCTTTTGAAATGTTTCGTCTAATATTAGGATATACCAAACTTTAATCAAAAGAAGACTAACTTATAGTTGTTTTTAGGTATAAGTGCTTGGCCAGTGTCGGCGACCGGACAGCAGCTGCCAAACCCGCGTACAATCAGCCTGGCCCTGTTCCCCGACAAGAACCTCGTGGACCCAGTGTGGAACCTGAACGCCCAACAGTGGGGCCAGATCATCACGCACGACATGTCTCTCACGGCTGGAGTTACTCAGACACGTAAGTATTTATGAGCGGAAAAGACCGACGTCTTCCCCTAGAACCTAAGAATCTATCTAATAACCCCTAAATAAATAGGCAAAAATAGCGCTTTCATAACGATTTCGATAGAATTTTCTATAAGTATACAAATTTTCCGGGATAAACCATAATCTACCTACTGAGTCTTATCTCTGAGAAAACGCGTGTTTTTAAGTTATGGTGTAATTAACGAGCTTTGCTCAATCGCCCAGGTAAGGTACATTTTTAACTATCGCAACTCTAACAATAATATTAATAAGTTGGCACATTTTTTATTTTTTTCTTTTGATTCTGCTACTCAAGGAATTATCTAAATTTTTAGATATAAGATCACCCGGTATCTGCCTCTCTCGTTAATCAATTTTATTTCTGTGTCCATTTACTGGGGATCAGATGTGCAATCAAGAGTGTTATATCTTACATATAAAATATCCTACTTCGAAAAGATACTACACACCATACGTGTAACTACCATATTTTCGAGTAAGTACTCAGTGTCGCTACATAAAATTTGTCTGCAGCATGCCTACCACGAACTTCGAAAATTGGCATTGACGGGAAAACCTCTTTGTCACTCCAATATGCAAGTGTGACAGAGATGAAGATACAAATCCGCAATCGTTCGATTTTCGTGGTAGCAGCCCAGGTAACTCCAGTGAACTTTTTGGTCATCGCGTTTAGGAGCGTTACAGAGTTTGGCCACATTTAGTTTAAACTTAAATATGCGATAGTCCAGTTTTGTGTGCAAAAATACGCTCACGTATAGAATTTCCCGCAGATAAATTTAGCTGCCCCGATATACTATTAATATCCCTACTTGTTCATTAATTTAATTTAATCCTTATCTTGTGTAAAATAATGAGGATAAGTGAATTTATATCGTAATTCCAGCTCATTAAATTTGTGTATCGTCAAAATAAATTCCACGCGTAGCTTGCAGCGTAGATGAAGCTTTTAATAATACCGGTTTAATATCAAATTTCATCATATGAGGGGGGGGGGGGGGTGACAACCCCCTCGCCTACTGGTTTTAACAGGTGCAATCAGTTAACGCAGGGCAGCTTATGACGAGTTGTTGGGGAGTATTTAGAAGCCACACGTACAGTCATAGAACTCTATGAAGACTGCAAAATAATCTGACACAGTCTTGTTTGTACCGCCATAAGAGCGTGTCACATATTTTTGCGGCCTTCATAGCGTCATATACTATTGCTGGTGACTGTACCTGAATGCTCCTAGAGCCTCCTCTGGATTGCTTTAGCCGGCCGTCAAGAGTGGAATCGCAAGAGCTGTGTTCTCGAGGGTAGATGTAGAAACCTAAGTGGCGAGTTAGCTATTAAAGTCCAGTGACACATCTCTACCTCAAGCCCTCATACCAATGTTGCCCTTGATCCATCTTAGATGTCGCTATTGCGGACCATCTTATGTGGACGAGTCACCGCCTGCCGGAAATATCGGTCCGATTTTATTCTCCACAACCCAGTATCTAGTCCACCTCTTTTACCTAATAGTCCAGTATATTTTAGATTCCATTAACTCTTAATAGTCCATACACCCAGGCGGATGCTGCCTCGGCGTGCGTTCCATGACTCGGGGCAGGTGCAACATCCGCTCGGTGTACCCCTTACATTTAAATTAAATTGTTGTAAGTGACGCGTTGGCTTCAGCTCCGCTTACGACTCCCAAAGATCCGAAACACCGTTGTTCCGTGATTGGAAATACTGTTTAATAATGTAAAATGAATAATTGCTAGCAGTTAAATTATAATTATTAAATTATTTCTGTAGATGTAATTAGTTGTCGCTAAATAATAAACCCGAGGATGGAACAATGAGAACTTTATAATGGGCATTATGATTCTGTTGTTACATTAAGTACAATCTGATCATTATTAATATTAGATGCGGCATTTCATCTACAAGGCCTCGGTCGTTTTGACCAAGCGCTTCGCTAGAGGGGTTGCCCGCCGAACGAATGCTCCGAAACATTCCCGAACACACCGTACCGACGACGCCACGGGTGGCATGGCGAGTCAAAACGACCGAGGCCTAATATTCTGATCTTGCGGAATTATGATAGATGCGATATCGAGATAATGATAGCTTATGTATGCCTATATTTCTATTGAGCAGTGCTTAAAAATGATATTTGCTCTATCATGTCATAATTGTCACGCGATAACCATATCGATTATACGCCCGTTGATTAGTTTACCATAAATCTCACTACGTCTACATTATTATAAATGGTGTTGGTCTCGCTCTTATAACTGTACTTAACAAGAAAGATTGTGTCAGATATTGTACGCGCATATTGTGCAAGATAATTACAAGTGACTGTATTGTCATAGGCACATTGTTAGTTGTTGTCTGTGAGTATATTCTTTGCTTTACACATATTATATGTGCCTATACCTACGTATTTATGATGTGTTTTCTTGATGAAAAAGCTAATCTATAAAAGTGAAGAGCGAGTTACAAAGTAACAAGCCTATTTAGAAAATTGGCTTTTGCTGAGAAAGATAAGATACTCGTACTACTGATGAACTCTAGTAATTCACACGCATGTTTAGTCGAAATGATACGTTTTTATCATAATATAAAAGATGCCTACTACTTTAGGAGTCTGCTTTTCGAAAAGCTTATTAATCTTTTAACTGCACTTTTATCGCATCTCCGCATTTTAGTTCATTAATAAGCTAAAAGTCCTAATAGTGCTCAACACTCTAGTGCGCAGTTGATGACACCCGTCTGTCACCTCTATTGTCATTGACGTCATTTTAAAGATGACACGTATTGGGATATTGGGATAGAACATTTCTTAGTAAGAAAGGAAAAGTGGAAAATTTCATTAACTTGACGTTTCTGCTTAAAATTGGAATAGCGTCTAGCTCTAGTTCGTTTACCTACCTTGTAAATATTTAATGGCTCGATGGTAGGCGAAATTTTAAACAGGTACCTTCTTCAGAGATCGTTCAAATTATTATGGATGAGTTAAGTACCTATTCTTATTATAAATATACATTAGAGAGCTGGTGGCCCAGCGGTAAGAGCATGCGACTTTCAATCCGAAGGTCGCGGGTTCAAACCCCAGCTCTTACCGATGAATCTTCGTAACTTAATATGTACGAAATATCATTTGAAATTTACAAATCGCTTGTCGGTGAAAGAAAACATCGTGAGGAAACCGGACTAATTCCAATAGTACCTAGCCTCTGAGTTGGAAGGTCAGAAGGGATCTAAGGATTAGTTGCCAAAGCGGACCCCAGGCTCCCTGAGCCGCCGTGGCAAAAGCCGGGAAAACCCTAGCAAGAAGATATATTTTTGTATGTCAAAGTTATTAGGTCTTAAACAAATTGCATTTTTATGTCTTTGTATTTGTTTCCATTTAAACTACAGCTATTATGAAATTGTATAATCCTAACCCTTACTTGTGAAATATTAACTACGTATTTATTAGATTTCAAGCAAGCGCCTTTTGGATTGACTATAGCAATATTTGCCTAATCAATAAAACATTAGTTTCTTTACATTAATATGTATTTACTCCGCCACCCGTTGATAGGGGGTAGGGGGCGGGGTTAGAAAGTTGGAGTTCAAGCATATATTCACTTCGAACTCACTTTGCATAAAGTGACATATTGTGTGTCAGAGACATTTGGGCTTACTTCGATGAATTATTTACAAATATCAGCAGCAGTTGCATTTTCCCAAATTGTATTAAGTAGGTATACTTACTAAAAAGCGTGATTATAAACCAGCTTTTGCCCGTGACTTTGCTTTCCGTCTGCGTTGTGACAAAAAGACAGAGTTACTTTCGCGTTTATAAGATTAGTAAATAAACAAGAGACGCTTAATTGCTGGTAGATTACGAAGCCAAACTCCTTGTAACTTTAATGAAGCTTGGAAATGGAATACTCGTAAAATCAGAACTCGATATATTCTGTGAGCCTGGAAAGCGGGCAGCGGATAAGCATAAGTCGAACAGGCATCCCTGGCTGCATATAATTTAAGATTTTTTCCCTCACGACCGAAAACTACTTAAATTAAAACGCGATTCCTGTATATTATGCCCAAATATTATTTTATATTTTACTTTTTTTTTGTACAGTCACATATTGTTTACTGTCTAATGCAAGTGTGACCACCAAACGAACGCAGTAACAGTCGGTTAGAGAGCATCATACAATCTTTTTCCGACGCTAGTATTACCACCCCACACAAGAGATGCATACATATTTTTTGTCCTACTGGTAACTGCGTTCGTTCGGTGGTCAGACTATATCTTGTTTTTGCTGATAGCGCCCTCTCATAGTCATAAAAGAGTTATTATAACTAACGAAAGAAAGAAGGAAAATAATTATATGTCACAAAGAAAAAACATATTCGAGACATGCGTCTCTTAATGACATAATCCGTCGGTCTCTTGACACCATCAACGTGCCTGCTCTCCTTGAGCCGACTGGCATTTTCAGGGATGATGGCAAGAGACCCGATGGGGTATCCTTGGTTCCTTGGAGTTTGGGACGGATGCTAGTGTGGGATGCTACCTGCGTAGACACGCTGGCACCGTCCCATCTCCAACGAACTAATGTAAAAGCGGGCGGAGCGGCTGAATGCGCCGAAATTTTAAAACGTAACGTAATAAATATAAGAGCCTGGGCAGAGAGTACCTTTTACCATTTGGGGTCAAAACTCTTGGTCCATGGGGTCCCAGCGCACGCAAGTTTTTCGTAGAAATCGCGAGACGTCTGGTTGATGTTACTGGTGACCGAAGAGCTTGTGGCTTCCTCGCACAACGTATCAGCATTGCGATACAACGAGGAAATGCCGCCAGCATCCTAGGTACAATACCTCAAGGATCTACTTTAGATTTAAAGTAGGTAGAGGTAGGTAGTTAGGTAAGTTACACTTACTGTATATATTTCGAAAATAAATGTTTATTAAGTAGATTATTAATATTATATTGAGACTTTTACAATATATTTAAACCAAATATTATTTATAAATTTTGAAATAATGCACAGTTCGGATTAAAAAGTAAAACAGATAAATTAACAATAAACCGACGAAAAAAAAAAAAGTACACATAGGTAGGAATAGCCAAATATTATTGGTATAGGTTGATACACTGAATAGAATAATTATTATTTATTAATAGTCAGATTGCTGCTTAAGCAACAATTTTCCTATTAACAATGCTTGGGATTAATTAAGTTTTTTTTGTTCTCACCCGGATACGGAACCCTAAAACTGTACAGTAAATTGAGAGAAATCCATTCGGATAGACAGCGCTTTATTATTAAGTTGCTAGCTGGGTAGGTGACAGCCACTTCATTGGAAGCACCTAACCTAATGATACCGGAACATGTAAACACATTTAGGAAACACTTCGAATTTACCTTCCTCAACTATTTCACATAATTCAATCAGATGAGTGTCCATGCGATGACGTTACGCCCCAGACGATGACACATCTATTAAAATAAGATCCTAAATACCTAACATTTCGTATTTCGCATGGAATACTTGGCGACATAAACAAATAGAACCCTATAACATAGAGCAGATAATCCAAAAAGAATCGAATATAGAGTCGTTTAAGATCTATGATTACAATATACGTAGATGTTATGTTTCAGTTTTAGACGTATGTGGCTGCAATCATTATTAATATTACTTAAGTGTTATTCCTCGCTTTGAGACTTTGAAATACCCATAGGGTGACACGTTTTACTGTGAACTGTATACTTAGGTATTATAAGATCTGTACACTAACACGAGAGCAATACATTTTTATTCCTAATTACCAAAATAATGTTTTATATTTCAGCATGTAACGAGAAAACCGACGCTTATCGTACGTAAACAATGTATTAAGAGTGTGTTTTGTGTGCGTTTGTTGGCGTTGATTGGGTTTCCTTTTTAAAAAGGTACCTATGTCGTTTCCCGGGTCATGACATCAAATGCGATGTATTTGTAAAAGTCCGGGATTAGGTACCGGTTCTGATTGAAAATAAATTGACTTCCACTTAAGTCGCTTCCGTAGCTATTTATTTAATGTGTTTGCTTTAATCAACTTTTCCTTCTTTTTACGGGTTTAAATCGGGTCAATTCACGAAAGCTGGCGAGGAATGTCTATGAAATTAATGTGTTTCATATATTTCCCATTTTGTACATTCATTATTATTAATGATTTTTCATCACTGTGATTGTATTCATTTTAAAGGCTCATTCCATCACATTCACGTCATTTATTATTTCGATTATTTTTATCACGCTTTTTTCGTAATGGGAATTATTCAACAAATATTTTTAATAAGTACCCGTACAATATCCAGTAGCATTGAGTTTATTTCTAGTAGGTACTTATTTTAAAACTTATTTTCTGTTTTATTCCAGTAGCCGATCATAGAGTAGCGACTAAAATACTATAACCGCTTTGGTAATAATAGATATACACTATTTTAACAAGCTTGACGAAAAGAGGTCCTGGGTGCGTAGCCTTGATGCCAAATCTAGTTATCTCACTGTATCACTCTTCCTTATTATTTAGTACGACAATGATAGTTGCGTTTCAGTCGCAAGTTGCGACTCGCAACTGAGCGTTAGCGATTGGCATCTTGGCTACGCACGCTGGAATCTACATCATTTACTTCTGAAGAACATTTCTGGTACCTAGATATTAAAAATACAAATGGTACCTATTCTCAGTTCGATCCATTCTCATTTTTGTACTTTATTTATACATTTGTCGTGTTTTCTGTGTTCTTTGATGTACGCTTAAAACAAAGAAAGCCTTAGGCTTAGCCTTTTTTTGGTTTTCATATATTGTTAAAATAAGATTGATACATTAAAAATCTTCCAGACAAGGAACCCGTGACATGTTGCGACGACAACGGGCAGCTGGCGCCTGACTCGGCCACCAACCCGCAGTGCCGGCCAATCCTGATCCCGGCGGGAGACCCCGTGCACGCGCCCTACGGCACGCAGTGCATGAACTTCGTCCGGACCACTTCCACCAGGGAAAGGGGCTGCACGCCACCTGCCGCTCCAGCCGCTCCGGTAATAAATATTCCAGACAAGGATCCAGTGACGTTTTGCGCCGACAGGTGCAGCTGCTCTGTACCGGCTGATCCTAATCTCCGGGAGCGACCCCGTGCACGCGCCATGGCACAGACTGCACTGCGGGCCTAAGATGCCACGCTGATATCCTGATAATTGCTGGATAAGACGATAGTTTGTCGGCACGTTCTGACAATTTCTGATAATTTTAAACAGTTCTGTCAAATGTCTTTGCATTTGGCAGCTATCACCGTCGCGCTATCCGCAGTTTATCAACTTATAGGATTATCCTATGACATTCGTGGATAACCATCTTAGGACCACTGATCGTTGTTTAAGGCTATCACATATTATCATGAGACTTCTAGGCGACCGGTGGGGGAGTGAAATTCACAGTTTTATTTATTTTTTAACTCTTCTTACCCTTAATAACTGACGATTCATCAGTAATTCTCTCAATGGTGTGGTATAGGTTTCTATCCTTCGCTAAGCGTATCAAGTATAATTGCATGCAGACTCTACTTAAGTATAATTTTAATTTTCATTACTTGCAGATTCTAACATGATAATATATTATTCAAATACGGGCACATACAACTGTGTGCTTCATTAATGAATATCCCATAATGAATTTCAATTATTCCTATCCCATACCTGTGTGAGTACTAATGAACCCAGATCAGTTTAGTTTGACATTAGAGCCGCATTGTTTACAGTGGCTGGCCAGGCCGAATTTGCTCTTAAAAACTCTTCTGCACGTTGAGCCGCTGCGTTGTACGTGTACACTTAGGCCTTTCTTTGCGTAATTGGCGTTTTGTGTCAAGGCTAGTGAGGCAGTTTTCCTCAAACGACTTGATTGATGTAAAGACGGTTGAGAGATAACCTTTTATCAGCGAGCTCCTCCCAACATGCAGGATCAATAGCATAAGCGTTTAAGTGGCGCTTGAGCACGTTCTTATATCGCAGGTGTTGACCGCCGTGTTTCCGCTTACCCACTGCCAACTCCAAATCAAGCGGCGATCGTCCATGCGAAGGACATGTCCACACCACCTTAGCTGATACTGCATCAGTAGTGCCTCCATGCCATACATCCCGGAGCGACTCAGAACCTCAGAGTTAGAAATACGATCCTGCCGTTTAATTTTTACTATAGATCTTAGAGTAGTCAGATATCATAGATGGTGGAGGTAGGTGTCTAATTTTTTAACCGTCAAATAGGTACGAAGTAGAAGTATATTCAAAAATATATTTCTTCGACCCTAATGACTTTTTTGATTTTAATAGCATAATTTTTAAGAAAAAAAAACCGACTTCATTTGGTTCCCGGTAAAAGTGAAATTTTGAATTTGTTTGAATTAGCCAGTTTACTTCACAAATATCCAATACACCGCACGTGTACGATTGAAAATTGAGGAACTTTCTTAATGTCCCAGAGCTTCCATCATTACATGTGAAGTATAATCAAACGGAACTCCCTTGTATAATAAAACAAACAAAATAACAATGTGTTAAATTGGATGACAGACTGTAAATTATCGAGCAGTTTCAATATGCCATCCCTGATTATCAACATCATGTCCACTCCAGCAAAATGATGGCCACAGTAAGAAAATGCCTTAGCTAATTATGAACACCCTCTAATCACAATCAACGTGCCGTTCAAATTTGAGGAGTTCTCTGAATTCTTCAAGAACTCCATCATCAGAATAGAAATCAAATCAAAAAGATGAATGACACAACTAGGATAATAAGTAGAGCTAGGTTTATCGACCAGTTCCACTTTGCCATCCCTGGTCTTCATCATCAGGTCCACTTCATCAAAATGTTGGCTCCCCCAAAACAATGTTTTAGTTACTTAAGGAAACCCTTAAATCAGAATGCATGTGCCGTTAAAATTTGAGGAGTTCTCTCAATCCCTCATGAATTCCATCATCAAAATAGAACTATAATCAAATAGGACTATCTTGAAGGTATTTCTTTACAAAGAAAAGATGAATGTCTCAAATCGGATGATAGAGCTGGAAATTACCAAGCAGTTCCACTTTGTCAGCCCTGGTCTTCATCATCAGGTCCACTCCACCAAATTGATGATGTTCGTAAAGAAATGCTCGAGTGTCTTAAGAAACTACCCAAATCATCATGCATGTGCCTTTCAAATTTGAGGAGTTCCCTCAGTTCCTCATGGATCCCATCATCAGAAATTGATTTTGAAAAAAACGGGACAAACCTGGAACCATCTATTTTCAGCCAAAACAATTTTTTTTTAATCGGATGATAGTCCTGGGAATTACCAAGCAGTTCCACTTTGCCATCCCTGGTCTCCATTATCAGATCCACTCCACCAAATTAATTATTTTCGTAAAGAAATGATCGAGTTTCTTAAGAAATCACCCAAATCAGCATGCATGTGCCTTTCAAATTTGAGGAGTTCCCTCAGTTCCTCATGGATCCCATCATCAGAAATCGATTTTGAAAAAAATGGGACCAATCTGGAACCATCTACTTTCAGAAAACAAAAAAATTTTTTCAATCGGTTCAGTAATGACGGAGTTCTGAGGTAACATACATTAAAAAAAAAAATAAAAAAAATTCAGACGAATTGAGAACCTCCTCCTTTAGAAATATTGAAGTCGGTTGAAAACAACACAAAAGTAAGGCATGAGTTACAAACCATGTCTTGAATAAATAATAGAATTTAAGACAGAGAGATCAACCTCCTTCAGGATTCAAGTTTGCTATTAAACGCTTTAAGTACTTCAGATGCGGTCTCTAAAACATGGTTATATTTCTAAAGCAAGTCATTAAAAATATTGAGCAAATCCGATTATAATGGTATAATCGGATTTAGTGTTGTTATCCCTAACGAAGCCGTATTAGGATTCCGTCAGTTTTTACGTACAACAAACTTAGATTTTTCCCTTATCATATTGGTTAGCCGAATAGTTAGATCTTTTGTTGGATTTGAATATGTAGGTACCTATTTATCATAAAGCTCATAAAGCAATGTGTTTATAAGATAACGTAGAACCTCTAAATGACCTAAGTGAGACTGTGGGTGAATGAATTTCACCTTGCTCCACCCAAATTTTCTATGAATACATATTAATCATCACTGGCGGAGTGTAAAAGATATTCGATGAAATTATCAACATCTATCAAAATGCATTACTTACACCGCAGTATTAAGAACTCATTGATGATTTTCATTTGAGATAATTTTGTTATTATAATTTACATAGACTTTCAACGTAACGCATTAAAACTAAATGAACATCGTTATACAGTGTGTAAATCGAATACGGGCGAACCTCTTAACGGTGGTTAGACATAAGAAATGTAATTAAGTAACTTTTAAATGGAATTGCAACTAAAATTTTATCGATAGAAAATAATTCGGCCCGCAATGTAATGCAAACACACTCCTGTTAAACATTCGTTGACAAATATTTTATAGTAGTAGTCAGCGTCAAATATTTTATTGTACATTGCTGCTGAAAATTTTATTAAAATTTTATTAAAAAAGTAATTACTTAGGTGGTCATAATTAAGTATGTTTATTATGTAATATTTTCATTATTGATAACACTAATGAAATATGTTTGGTTAAATTTATCGCCCGTATTAGACTAACACACTGTATATTTCATGAAAAGTTTGAACAAATTTTATCATTAACGGAAATTATTTTATGTCAGCGTTTCGTGCCAAACCAATGCCACTAATAAGCCTGTTTAGCCTGTAGTCATAAATATGTTGTTTGCCAACAGAACTTCACGATTCCTTAGTATCGGAAAAAAGATGAATAACCCAATTGTAAAAAAAAACTCAAGTGCTTACCATAGTTTTGTAATGAAACTAATGAACTTAAGAGATACAAGAATAAACTGAAGATTGACTTTGACTTTCTTTTTAGTTATCAGTAGTGACTGCGTACATGGACCTATCGCAAGTATACGGAAGCAGCGTGGGGCAGGCAGCGCCGCTGCGGGAGTACCGCGGTGGGCGCATGGCGACAGTGCTGCGTGGAGGCCGCGAGTATCCGCCGCAGGACCCCAACGTGACAGTAACCTGCGAGTCCGCACAGTCGCCCAACGAGCCTTGCTACTTGGCAGGTATGTGGGACATATAATTAAGTATCCTCCACGCCCCGCGGACACCAAATGCGATGGTCACATCACGTGCGCGACTGCGCTATCCCCAGCCCAACGAGTCCTTTTAGTTGGCAGGTGGTGTAATGTGGTGTAACCTATATTGTATTCTCTTGATTGTATATGGTCCTTTATGATTTACAATGTAGAGCTTCGCACTACAGTACTTACCAACAAATAAAATGGCACAGGAGAACAGGACCTATTCGAACGTGCTAAACTGACATTTGACATATTCACTTCATATTCCCTATGTCGTTAGCATGTCATATTGATCATTTCCACGAACTATCGAATCGAAATGCCACTTAAACACGTTCGAATAGGTCTCCTGGACATGCAACAACATATCCACCAAGCAACGCGTATTTTTTCGTGCGGATCGCTCTTATCCTTAACTGTAATTATAATTAAAGTATGTCTCATCTATTTGTGAATTAGCAAACATGCCGTTTATTCCCACAAAAACATAAAATATACAAATTCATATTTAAAATTTACAAATTAAAAGTATGCATATTCAATTACTCGTACATTAGGATCTATTTAATTGATTTCATGTTTGTTTTGTCCATAAATAATTAAACTAAATCTGCAGCGTGGGTAGGTACGAGTACCTATGTACATATTTACTTTGAAGACTGCATACTTTTGAAGATATTCTGTTCTCGTTTCAAATTTTCAACTTTGTTATACCACAAAGCCAACGATTTTAACAACTTAGTCTACACTTCAACGCCGTCCATCTTTTAAAATGTATTCTCCACTGTTTTATTTCTTCAGATTTAGATTTGAAAAAGCCCTTGTACTATTCATTTGGTAAATCCAGTTTTTACAAGTTTTTTAAAAACTGAATTTACGTGAGGTTACTTAACACTTTCACAGTCTGTGCTATCAACATCTGGGAAACTTAGTATAACCGGACTCTAATTGAAGGCATATTTATGGAATGTTATCAGGTGACATCCGAATGAACCAGAACCCGCAGCTGACGGTACTGCAGATCATCCTCCTGCGTGAGCACAACCGCATCGCGGATGCGCTGGCGCACCTCAACCCGCACTGGAGTGATGAGACTGTTTTCCAGGAGGCGCGGCGCATCAACATCGCTGAGAACCAACACATCAACTATTACGAATATTTGCCCATCTTCCTTGGTGAGTTGAATGAACCAGAACCCGAAACTGACGGTTCTGTAGATCATCTTGCTGCCCGCGGCGTCGTGGACGCGCTAGCGCACCTCAACCGGCACTGGAGTGACGAGACCTTCTTCCAGTAGGCGCGCCGCGCCTCTCAACATCGCTGAGAACCAACACTTTAACTATTACGAATATTTGCCCATATTCCTTGGTGAGTTGAATGAACCTGCAACTGACGGTGCGTGAGCACAACCGCATCGCGGACGCGCTGGCGCACCTAAACCCGCACTGGAGTGACGAGACCGTCTTCCAGCGTGCTTACCATGAGTTTTAAGTAGCCACGAGTCGATAGCGACTGCGCGATTCGAAAGTATTTGCTATGCCTGCACTGGTTAAAAACGAGCTAGATGCAAATACATTCGAATCGCGCAGTCGATAGCGATTGTCATTCTACAGCAACTCATTGTACCGATACAGGAGGCCACATTTTAACTAATTTTACAACTTTGATGTTGGCTGTAGACGAGCATAAATTGTATTGAATTTTTTAACAAGTAGTCACTGAAAGTTTTATTTTTTATTTTTTAGACTACTTGTGAAAAAAGACAGGTAAATACATATAAATCAAAGGTAAATACGTATATACATTTTCCGATAAACACTAAAATAAATATTTATGTACCTTTTTTTGAAATTCATTCTTTATAATAATATATTAATAAGCATAGATATTAAAAGTGAGTTAAAATCGTTATGTATCATTTCTTAAACGCTCAGGAAATGAACATAAATGTTTCTTTTTATCGAATCAATGTTTTGGCTTAATGGTTGGCTGGATGTCCGTAATTTGCACTAGTCTGACACATTCCATTTCAATTTCAGTAAAATTGTATTAAATAATTATCTTTAGTGCACTCATATTCAAAATTCCCAACTGTCGATGTGTTTGTAAGTATGTACAAGTGCATGTTTTATTCATGCAGGTGCTGAGAACATGATCAAAAATAAACTGATCTACCCGGGAGTGCAAGGTTACGTGAACGACTACAACCCCAACGTGGACCCTTCTGTGCTCGACGAACACGCGACCGCCGCCTTCAGACATTTCCACACGCTTATCCGCGGGTTCCTCCAGTACGTATACTACCGGTTATGTTGATTCCTAAGAAGATGGGCCAAAGCGACATTTTGTTAAAGGGTTATTTGGAAAAAGGGTAAGAGAAAATACATTAAAGTAAATTCCATGAGTGGGATACGCGCGCTAATTTCAATCAATGTTTGTGTTTATATTTCAATTGCTAAGTAAACAAAAAAAACCTTTTTTATAAATTTAAATGGTATGAAGGACAGTGAATCTTAATATATTGTAAAGTTCGTCGCGTGTCCTTTAGAGAACCCTTTAAGCATAAGAGCCCATCCCCGAGAGCGTTTTGGTGGCGTTTCATCTTGACGTAAGAAAATCCTACTAGGTATCCTACTAATATTATAAACGCGAAAGTTTGTAAGTGTGGTATGTTTGTTACTTTTTCACGTAAAAAGTACTAATTGGATTTTAATGAAACTTTACAATAATATACCTTACATCAGAATAATACATAGGCTACAATCTATAAATATATTGCGCAGACGAAGTCGCGTGCACCAGTTAGTATACCATAAAGAAGATTTTTTTCAAGATACGACTGTAAATATACCTATTATTATGTTGCAGACTAATATCAGAAAACCGCAAGCTACTAGGCGCAGTGCGCATGAGCGACTGGTTCAACCGACCCCTGGTGCTGGAGATCGGCAATTCGTTCGAGGACCTGGCCCGCGGCTTGACCACGCAACAGATGGATTTCAGCGACCAATTTTGGGATAGCGAGATAACGCAGTTCTTATTTAAGTAAGTATAGCAATTTTATTTATATCAAGCATGGCTTAGTTACATTACCGTGTATCGTGAGCAACACGATTGCCGACCGTTTATCAGTGTAAGCAATCTTGTCAGACCTTTGCAGGTTTAGTCAAGGTTTAAAATATTGACCCGGACATTGGGTCAGTAATACTTCTGTTATATAAATGCCTAAGGCATTATTACACTATCATATCTATGAACATAGACCTATATGCCTCTCTTTTTCTCCAACTGAAGAAATAGGGATGAATATACATCATTAGATATGATTAGATATTACACTAATAAGGACAGAATTATATTTTGACATAGATATTTTTGTCTGTTAGTCAACGTGGGTATTTATTTACTACATGATAACAAATCATAACACGTGACTCTGAGTCATGAACGAACATCATGATGTTACATGCATGTGTTCATCATGTTACATGTAACATGAGGAACAGAAAAGAGACGTTTCTGCTAAATAAATAATTATTTTTTAAGAAAAAAACCTGACAGCTGTCTTTTCCGGTAAAAAATAAATTTTGAGTTAGTTCCTATAAATATCCAATTCACCATACGAGTACATTTGAAAATTGAGGAGCTTCCTTAATATCTCATGGCTTTCATTATTAGATCTCAAGTAAAATCAAATGGAACTTTGTTAACCTCCAAGGTCACAAACAAAATAACAATGTCTCAAACTGGAAGACAGAGCTGAAAGTTATCAAGCAGATTTAATATGCCATCCTTGGTCTTCAACATCAGGTCCACTGTAGCAAAATGATAGCTTCAGTAAGAAAATGTCCCAACAAGGTAATTATGTAATTTTTTTATATGATGAACGTGTCGTTCAAATTTGCGGGGCTGACTGAATTCCTCTAGAACTCCATCATCAGAATAAAAATCAAAATCAATCAGTGTGCCTGATTGTTTTGTGGCGCTATTTGTCGAAAAAGGGCAGTACGAAATAGTTTTTTTTTCTTAAATGAGACAGCCTCTAGGAGCCTTGACATTACAGTTGTCAATTGAAAATAGCCAATAATATTAGAGTCCAACTATGCTAAGTTTCCTAGATTTCGATAACACAGACTGAAAGTGTAAACATCGTAATTTCATAGAAATTTAACGTTAACATAACACATTGAATTGAAATTAAACACTTTAGAACGGATTCATCGTTTATTAACGCCATGAGTGCCATGACCCTAAGTCATCATCTTAACCCTGTGAAAATGATTGCTGTAAAGGGCTCGAAACCCTACGTTATGATGTTAATAAACGTGATTAATCCGTTTTAAAGTGTTTAATTGCAATAAATAACAATCGCGGTAACGGACGACAATATTATAACACATTAAAGTTTGTAGTTTGATTGAAAGAGATGATGCAGTTTTTTTACATGCCATCTCTCTCGTATTGGACGGACATCACTAGGAAAGGGACGAACATTATCTGCTCTTGCAAAATGAAGATGGCATGTAATCGAAACGCTTGTAATTTCACTTATATGGAAGATTTCTATACGATGGGTATAATAATCTTAACATAAGCCCCTTATGTTGCACTTCAATCGTTAACGTTACCATGCATTTCGCATACAGCGAATACGCATAGCTCAGCTTGACGAGAGCCATCCTTTAATCTCATTTCATAATTTTAGTTTGGCGATAATGATCATATTGGTTAGCCTTAGTGCTACTTGTATCACCACGGGATAGCAGATGAAAGAGGAATAGTTTATGTTTTCTATGTATCATACGACAAAACCTATATTACCAGTACCTACCTATCAGTACCTATGTAACTGACCATGTCTGCCAGATATTAACATATAAACAGCTTTTCCAAAACTAGTTATTTAACTAATGTTAATCATATGAACACCTAATCAAGTCACCTCTCTAGAGAATATTCAGAATAGGGGAGCATTGCTATCAATGGATGACTTAATTCGCTGTCTTATAATACATCTACACAATATAATAATTATGTAAGTAAGTGCCTACTTGCCATCGTGAGTACCAAGTCGCCATCAATGGACTTAGATTTTTTTTACTGATAGTCCAATCAAGGAGACTTGCCAAAGCGGACCCCAGGCTCCCCAAGCCCTGGCATAAGCCGGGAAAACGCTAGGAAGAAGGTCCAATCAAGGAGATTATGGAAATGATTATTATTTTTTAAATAAAATCCTTCTTCTCCGCAGCGTTTTCCCCGGCTTTAGCCACGGCTCAGGGAGCCTGGACTCCGCTTTGACAACTAATCTCAAGATTTGACGTAAGCGCTAGTTTTACGAAAGCGACTGCCATCTGACCTTCCAACCCGGAGGGTAAACTATAAGCCTTATTGGGATTAGTCCGATTTCCTCACGATGTTTTCGTCCACCGAATAGCGAATGGGAAATATAGGTACGTATCTGTAGTCGTATTATGTAGTCTTTTGAGCGACTTGCTTAACGGTACGTTATCATTCTTCCCGTAAAGCTGTACTTTGTGAGCAGTCGTTTATTGGCAGATACACTGGTTTTAATTTGGTCGGTCCATTTGATTAGCGAACTTCCTCCTAATACTTCTACTTCTTCTTACACAGGCAGACGTTCAATGGACACATGTCCAATGAAGTTGAGGATCCGAGTTTTGACTGTAGAAAGCAAACGCTCTTTGATACCAAGCTCTTCAAGAATCGAGATGTTTTCAGCAACAAATCTTTAGTACATTCATTTTGATTGCATTCATAGAGACTGAATAATAATGTATCAAATTAACGGTCTTACAATTCACAAAACCGTCCACATTATCGATAGACTAGAATATCTATATTTTCTGCGAATGTGAATATTGTCATAAATCTATCGGTTAAATTATAACAAAAACAAGTATCGAGTCGTGTAGGAATCCATTTGTGAATCGAGAGCCGATAACGTAATTCAGCTTTAGTGACCCGTACGAGAATTGCATTTATGATTGAGTTCCAAAGCATTTTAACTCGAAATTAAATCTATCCAAACCCATTAACGTATTAACGGCCATGGCTTATCCAGGGTGCGCAAATTAAATTACTCATATTATTATCTGGATACTACTTATTCCATATTTCAGTGTGCTTACCACGAGTTGCTGTATCACTCCCCCAGCAAGTGTGAGCAAGATATACTGACAGTGAGTTGTTAGCACACCGGTGGTTTCAAAACTCAACCTAATAGTTGTATATTTAAGAAGCATAGGTTAGTTTACATGACATGTGTAAATTAAGATCTAAGCTATAAGATATTTTTTCTGAATTGAATTCAGCGTAGCGAGGACAACAAGTGGTTTATTAAGTATTGCAAGGCACGAGAGGTAAACAAACTTTGATATAGATTGTAATAAGTACAACATTTTGCAACACAACCATCGCGAGAAAAGTTCTAAGCGTAAAGAATAACAATCAGATCTAAATTAATACTACCACAGCATATGTGACATTCAAAGTTATAAAAACTCTAAAGTGTTACTAATTCTCAAATGATAAAATGCAAGTAATGCAACTTTACTCGCTGCCTTCACACGCCTTTCTAAGCTGGTGTGGATACCAAATCTTTACTATACTTGTTGGCTTTGTATCAACCCTATCGCATCAACCCTAAGTAAATTCTCAAGCCCAACCTAGAAAAGGGATGCCAATCAATTTAAAGACATTATGGCAAACACTCAAACTCTTAATGATGGACTCTTTTATATGTCCCGATTTTTTTTAAGAACTCGAGAAAACAAGGCTTACATTCCTTAGAAAAAAGGAAAAGTGGAAAAATCCATGACTTCGGTGGGACGCGAACTAGTGACACTGGGTTACACACCCATCGCTGTGTCGACTGAGCTACCGGGACCACACCTGTGGCCCTGAATTTCTTCGCCATATCCCTTGTATTTAAACAAAAAAGTACTTCTTAATTGGCAAGTGGTTTCTCAGGTTTTTTTTATTTTTATTATAGGACAATCTTACACAAATCGACCTAGTCCCACAGTAAGCTCAATAAGGCTTGTGTTGTGGGTACTAGACGACGATATATATAATAGATAGATACATATAAATAAACGTCTGCGAACGAAACTAAATTTCTGAGAAAAAAAAAAGCTTTTCATTTGTGTAACTTTAATTTTGCCCACATCCTCATTGCTAACTTTTAGAAATAAATCCGGAGACTTAAACTTTAAATTTTATTTGCATATCACAGATGTCTCAACTACATTACCTTGATCAAAGGCAAGTCAACCGTAAAGTTAGATTTAACAATGTGTGATTAAATAAATAATAAATGTATTTAACAGTGTAATTCCTCAGGCATTCATTAAGTTTGAAAATATTTTACAGACGTAACAATACGGTAGGCGGTGACCTGCGCGCGACTGATATTCAACGCGGCCGCGACCACGGGCTTGCCAACTACGGAGCCACCCGCGCCGCGTGCGGCCTGCCTGTGCCCACCACCTTCCACGACATGACCGACTACATATCCCCGGAGGTGAGTCTGCTACTGTGGCGGTAATATATACAGGAGCGACATGCAGCGTGGCCGCGCCCATGGGCTCGCCAACGACGGAGCCACCCGCGCCGCGTGCGGCCTGCCTGTGCCCACCACCTTCCACGACATGACCGACTACATATCCCCGGAGGTGAGTCTGCTACTGTGGCGGTAATCTATACAGGAGCGACATCCAGCGTGACCGCGACCACGGGCTCGCCAACGACGGAACCACCCGCGCCGCGTGCAGCCTGCCCGTGCCCACCACCTTCCACGACATGACCGACTACATATCCCCGGAGGTGAGTCTGCTACTGTTATGCACGAGCGACATCCACGTGGCCTGCCCGTGCATGCTACCTTCAACGACATGACCGACTACAACTACATGTATAAAATTTTCAAAGTAAAAATTATCTATTACATTTTTTATGTCCTATAATAACCATAGTCCATTAGTCCATTTATAACCATATTACTGCGAATAAACTATTTGTATTTGTATTTGTAACCACCGTTAAGAGGTTCACCCGTGTTCGATTTTTACACTGTTTATCTTCATACAAACATAACAGTTACCTAAATTCAAGTTTTAACATCACTCTTGCTTGTAAATTGTGATAAAAAGAAAGAATAAAAATAAAAGTTTTAAATACCTATGCAGGATTATACAGGCATACGAAGACGTAACGAGCTATATGATTGCAATAAAATAATGGCTTTTTCTAAATTATCGTTATGCCCAATGCTCATAATTATTATATCATCTTTTCAGCGCAATAAGATTTTAGTCGAAATAAATATATTTCTAAGGTGTTCACCGCCGACAGCCAAACAATAAACGTGGCGTGGAGGCTAGGAGGGTAGTTTATAAGTAGTGGAGGCAAAGTTGCCTTAGACTTAAAGTTTCAACATCTCTTGTGCGCTGTAATAATAGCGGATTTGCGCCAAGTTGAAGAGGTGCACCCCACACGCGTATATTGGATGGAAATTGACAGCTTAACTCCGGGTTAGCGGCTAACCCTGGATGGTGCAAGTGGGCCCTAGTAGAATAAAAGTTAAAGTACCTATTGTTTCTTTCATTCGCACGTACCGAATTTTATCAACGTTTTTAGCGTTTCTTGATATCTAACTTTCACAGATTTGCGATCAAAATTTGTTTAGAAAATATTTTGGGATATACATAAAACTATACAGTGTGCAAGTCTAATACGGGCGATAAATTTAACCAAACATAGAATTCATTAGTGTCATCAATAATTAAAACATATTTTTAAGTTACACTTAATTATGACCCCATAATTAATATTTTTATAATATTTTCAGCAACAATGTACTGTAAAATATTTGACGCTGACAGTTGTCAACGAATGTTTAACCGTTTATTTTTATTTTAAATTTTAAAATATTAAAATTGTTACGTGTTGTCGAGGGAGTTAAATCAAAGTAACCATATTAAATACGTACACAGTATATTTATTAATAACTAATCCTAACTAAGTCTAGCTTAATCTAACTAAATTTATGTGGGCGCCAGGAGATATTTAGTCTGGTGAGCGACTGGGTTATCTTCCTACCCGCTGCCTGCTTGCTAGCTCGAAATCACTCAAGAAGAGTACTAGTTGCGATCCTATCTTTTGCATCCACCAACAAAAGGGCATTTCCGAAAGCTAAAAATAGAATACAAATTGTATTACTAAATTTGAGTCACTTTTGGGTTTTATGTTTCTCTTAAACACTAAGACTTACCCCTTTTGTGACTTGCCATTGCACTCAACACATATGTAGATCAAAAGGTTGTTACTCTCACTAGTAGGATGTCTATATTTCTAAATCAATTAATTTCGTTATTTTTAAATCACTATACTAGTGGAGGATGCGTGCACGGTGCCCTGTGGCCCCTCTCAAAATGTCCTTTATGAACCCCGGTTACAATGACAACTAAGTAACAAATAAATTTTAAAAATTTAAATCGAACATGGAAAAAGATCATGGTCGCCGAGATTTGAACCGGTAACCTTCCGCTCTGCAGTCGCATCCTTTACCGCTGAGCTACGGTGATAGTTAGCAAACCGGCGTAAATTTATGATCAGTTACAAGTGATGTGATAACCGATTTCAATGGAATCACGACCTTAGCCCAAAGACATAAGACTCTTTTTCAAATCACTGGAAACCAAAACTACTAGAACATAACATTCCCCCTCCCTCATTAAAAATAAATAAATATCTTATTTATTTATTTATTTTTACAGAATAAGGTTTGAGGTCCTTGATATGCCAGACACCGATATTTTTACCATATTTATTATTCAGTCTAAAGACAATGTCCGAAAGTTTTCCTACAATAACTGCTTTGTCGAATTTGGGTGCTAGCTTTGCCATGAACTTGCTACCAGCATTAGACAGGCATTTGGTTCGTCTCCAGACTATATCCCCAACTTGAAATGACCCTTGACGTCGTCGCTCATTATAATGCTGACTGCTTTTAGAATGAGCTTTATTTATCTTTGTTTGGACCTCTCTAAAAATACTAAATCTTTTATCACGTTTCTCCAAAAAATTTACTGTATTTACAGGGAAGCTAGCTGCTTGATCGAAGTTTGGTGGTGGCAGCTGTGGCACTGCTAAATTTGTGATCGCAGTCTCCCAGCCTAAAAACAAGTATGATGGCGTATATTCTGTCACCTCGTGAACCGCTGTTCTCATCGCATGACCAAGCTCGTCTAAATGAACATCCCATTCGTTGTGCTTCTTTGACTTTATGTAAGAGGAAATCATAGTCCCCACAACGCGATTGACCCGTTCGGTCGGGTTACTCTGAGGATGGTAATGCGGTGTATACCAAATCTGTGTGTTAAATTTAGCTGTTAAATCTTTAAAAATATGCGACTCAAACTGTTTGCCGTTATCACAGATTATGGCCCTGGGAGCCCCGTAAAGTAAGAATTGTTTCTCGATGATTTCACACATTTTATCTGCTTTGCCTGTACGAAGCGGAAACAACAGAGTAAATTTACTGAATGTACACGTTATCACCAACAACATGGTGTTACACTTTTTACTCTTGGGAAAGGGACCCATAAAATCTAAAGCAATCACCTGCCAGGGCCCAGTTACCTCTCGGTGTTGTCCCATGAGTCCCAATGGCAATTTTTGCGAAACCTTTTGACTTGCACAACATTCGCAGGCATTAACATAGTTTTTCACGTCCCGTAACATGTCATTCCAGTAGTATTTCTGCTTAACTCTAAACAAAGTTTTCCTAATTCCTAAGTGACCTGCCGTAGGGCTATCATGGCAATCTTGCAGGACTTTCACACGCAAGATTTCTGGCACAAATAATTTCCATAAGTTGTCTTCACTGGGAAACTGCTTCATTGGCACCTTTTTGTAAAGTAGTCCGTCGGACACCGCCCAAGTTTCATTACTACTGTCTGCTAACAGTTCCGCTACCTTGTTTTTATACCAGCCATCCTTGTGCTGTTCTGTGATTTCCAAGACATTTATTTCACATTCAGATTGCGGTACACCTCTCGATAATGCATCTGGTACCGTATGGCTCTTACCTGACCTATGCACAATGTCGAAATCAAACTGCTGCAACTTCATAGCCCAACGAGCCAACCTTCCATGCGGGTCCTTCATTTTATGCAGCCAGAGCAACGCACTGTGATCCGTGATAACCGTAAAATGTGTACCTTCCACGTATGATCTGAATTTCTCTATTGCATAAACTACACTAAGTAATTCCCTCTCCGAAGCCGAGTACTTTACCTCCTGGTCATTCAACTTTCGACTCAAGTATGCCACTGGCCGCTCCACCTCGTCCGTCCTCTGACACAATACTGCCCCGATTCCCGTACTTGATGCATCACACTGTATATAGAACGGCTTAGTATAGTCTGGACAGGTTACTACTGGTGCAGACGTCAGTAAGGTCTTGAGACTCAACCAGGCCGCTTCTGCTTCTTTTGTCCAGGTAAGCTTTTTCTTCTTACCTTTTGTCAAATCGTGCAGAGGCGCTGCCACTTGTGAAAAATCTTTGACAAACCGTCTATACCAACTGGCAAGACCTATAAACCGCTTCAATTCTGTAAATGTCTTTGGTCGCGGAAAATTTAGTATGGCCTCCACCTTCTCCGGATCTGTTCTGAGACCATCTCTGTCAACTACATATCCGAGGTAACGCAAGCTAGGTCTTGCAAACTTACATTTGTCGACATTAATGGTCAAGTTGGCACTGTTCAACACCGACATAACTTTTCTCAAAAGACACACATCACATGTTCATCAAAAGTGGCTGAACAAATTACAATGTCGTCCAGATATGCCCAGACCTTGTCTCCTTCGGCACAGAACAAAATGTCCATCAGTCGCTGTTGGGTCTGTGACGCATTTACCAGCCCGAATGGCATAACTTTAAAATGGAACAGACCTCTACCCATAACCGCAAAAGCTGTTTTCTCCTTACTAGTTTCCTCCAACGGTATTTGCCAAAAGGCTGACTTTAGGTCAATTGTACTCAAATATTTGGCATTGCGTAAATTGTCCAGGACACTAGAGACTCTCGGTAAGGGATATGTGTCCCTTTTTGTGACACGGTTGAGCTGGCGGCTGTCTAAGCACAGCCTGTTGTCCCCATTCGGCTTTTTAACCATCACTATAGGCGAACACCACGAACTATGAGACGGCTCTACAACATCGTTAGCTAGCATCTCATCTAACTCCTTCTCTATTTCTTTATTTATGACCGGTGAAAAGTTGTATGGTCTCTGACGAATTGGTTGCATATTTGTTGTATCGATCGCGTGCTTCAATAACATCGTCCTCCCTAGACCAACACCAATTTTTTGTTTCATTTCCTCAATCACATTGCCTAATATTTCCTGCTGATCAACGGTGAGGTTTTGTCTATCTACAATTGAGGGCGCACTATCCTCTATGGCCAATACCTCAGCGTCATAATTGCCAAACGTCCTGTCACTCTTAAACTGCAATTCTATCCCGAAAGTCTTAAAAAAATCTTGTCCTAAAAGTAACTGTTGTTTTAATGATGGCATTATCATCACCGGCACCACTTTAAATTGGCCGTCAAAAGTAATAGGCACATCAATGATTTCTGTAACAATATGCCTATCACCCCCTGCTGAAGTTAACTCAGTAGCATCCACCGTGGTGGCCCTAAGACCCAGTCTGCCTAGAGTCTCAGCAAAATTAGGATTGATGACAGTGTAACACGCGCCATTGTCTAGCAGACCCACACAGTCGTTGCCTAAAATATTCAATTTCACGTATGACCTATTGTCATTATGTTTCTTTACCAAAATAGGACATAAGTTCTCATCATTATTAGCAAAAAACCTTCGTATTCTATCTAACCATGACTGCCATTCTACGCTTGCACGGTCCTGGGAGAAATTCAATTGGCAGACTTCTGATTTCCCCCTTGATCGTTTCCCTTGCACTCGCAGTCCTTCGATGTAACCCCAAACTTTCCACATTTATAACAGAACAGTCTCTGTTTAGGTACTGAACACTCCCTGAACATGTGACCACCCTCCCGGCAATTCCAGCATCGTTTTAACGGTTGACGTATATCACCTGTTCCTGAAGGCCTAATTTCCGCTATTTCTTCTTTGTCTTCACAGACCCCTTTTAGAGTCATTGGCTCCCTCTTGTAAGCAAGATCTGGCTCCAAACTACCCACACTCGATTTTGGTTGCTGAAAGTTGTCACAATTTGTCTTAGTTCTCTCCACGATTCTAAGTACACTCACCATTTCAGGAACTGACCCAAAAGTATCTCTACATACTGCCTGTTGGTAGTAAGGCTGTAAATTCTTTAGTATGATCGATACCTTTTCATACTCTGTAATTCTGTTAGGTAACCGATTAAACATGTTCTGCATAATTGATATGTAGATCAGAACTGATTCGCTACTACCCTGCGTTCTAGATCTAATTTCAGTCAACAGTTCCTCTTGATAATAGGGCCGCTGGAATGCACGTTTTAAAAGAATGACAAGCTCCTCCCAGCAACTGGCATACTCCTTATTAGCTCGGTACCAGATCAAGGCGTCCCCCTCGAACAAATCAATAGCGTAACGCCATAAATCTAAATCCGTGGCGTTTCTTGCCTCCTTCAATTCAGATACCCGTTCCAAAAATGCGTTAATACTCATATTGTTACCTCCCGTATACTTAAGACCCCACTGATAAATAGGCACTAGCTTGCGCTTTGGCAATTCCTCATCAAAAGTAGACGAGCGAGCCAACCTCGATCTACCTTCCCTGTCCTCTACCCACCGATCCGGTGCAAAAGAAACGTTACGGTCTACTTTATCTGCCGAAGTAACATCTTCCCCTACAGAATAATAGCTTTTTTCCCCAGAACTAATCTTATTGCAATCCCCTGTTGTACCGGAAGTGCCCGCCTGAATTTCCAATTTTTTAATCAGCTTAACACCTAAATCACCTAAGGTTTCCTGCAACACCTCCCTATCTGCCACCGTCAAGTTTTCCTCCTCCACTATTTCATCTTTCCCCTCTAATCTGTCTAATAACACCTGGCACTGTTGTATAAGTTCCTCTTTCCGAAGACCGTCATCTTCTGACCCCTGTCCAATTAACCCTAATCTATTCTGTACATGATATAATCTGGACACCAACCGCCTAAACAACGGTCCATCAGGCTTGCCACACAATTCCGATATGTAGTTCGAAAGGACATTTACTTTAGCTGAGCACACCTCGAGTTCATAAGGGACCGAAACTACCCTCGGTGCCTTTAATTCTCCAGCACACTGAACATACTCTGGCTGCATCAACTCGGCAAGTACCTTCTTCATTACCGGCACCGTGGTTTTTAAAACAACCCCCCGACATGCCAATTCATACTCCAACTCATCCTTTAATAAGTAATTAGCCTCCATATTTACTGATAGGTACACTAACAAAATATATCAAATATAACCACAAAGTAATATCTACAAAGTATTGTTACAATTACAATTTAAAAAAACAACCGATAGCGTATCATAAAACCCAAAACTAGCTCTTAATAACAAGAACCAAAAGGCCTAAACACAAATTATACAAACTTATTATTTTATTAATAACCTAACCAGCACTAATCTAAAACTAAAACACTTAAAAAAAAACAATTAAGTAAAAATTACTAATAGGTCTGTAAACAAAACTATGTCGTATCCTTACTTAACCAAATACCTACTACAAATTAATATAAGCATTAATCATAAAGCCCTACTAAGTATTTATACACGAACATGCCACAAAGCAGAACAATCCCAATAAAAATAGATGCAAACACAAAAGTTCACTGCAATGGACTTTGACCTTACGTACCGCTCGACAACTACAAACGTTTTATCGTTGGGCGCTATTTTGTTACGTGTTGTCGAGGGAGTTAAATCAAAGTAACCATATTAAATACGTACACAGTATATTTATTAATAACTAATCCTAACTAAGTCTAGCTTAATCTAACTAAATTTATGTGGGCGCCAGGAGATATTTAGTCTGGTGAGCGACTGGGTTATCTTCCTACCCGCTGCCTGCTTGCTAGCTCGAAATCACTCAAGAAGAGTACTAGTTGCGATCCTATCTTTTGCATCCACCAACAAAAGGGCATTTCCGAAAGCTAAAAATAGAATACAAATTGTATTACTAAATTTGAGTCACTTTTGGGTTTTATGTTTCTCTTAAACACTAAGACTTACCCCTTTTGTGACTTGCCATTGCACTCAACACATATGTAGATCAAAAGGTTGTTACTCTCACTAGTAGGATGTCTATATTTCTAAATCAATTAATTTCGTTATTTTTAAATCACTATACTAGTGGAGGATGCGTGCACGGTGCCCTGTGGCCCCTCTCAAAATGTCCTTTATGAACCCCGGTTACAATGACAACTAAGTAACAAATAAATTTTAAAAATTTAAATCGAACATGGAAAAAGATCATGGTCGCCGAGATTTGAACCGGTAACCTTCCGCTCTGCAGTCGCATCCTTTACCGCTGAGCTACGGTGATAGTTAGCAAACCGGCGTAAATTTATGATCAGTTACAAGTGATGTGATAACCGATTTCAATGGAATCACGACCTTAGCCCAAAGACATAAGACTCTTTTTCAAATCACTGGAAACCAAAACTACTAGAACATAACAAAATTATTAAAAAATATTTTTTTAAAAACGATATACAAAATGACGATATTACGACGGATATTACGTTCGTGTTACCGCCAAACCCGAATATTAAAGCTAGCTTCTTAAAGTTAGCTTCGGTAGGTACGGTGTACCTAAATAATGACAAACTAAACTTGTCAACGATTCTGCACATTGGCCCTTTGGGATGAGACTTGACTGCTAAGCTTTAATGTCAAATCAATCGACCCGGGGGGTCAATGAGGTAGATAGGGTTGTAAGTTTCATAAGTATTTCTATTTTAGTAATCAGCTAGGTACCTATATAATAACAAAACTAAAAGGATCGTTTAATTTAAGCTCTTGAATCGCGAATACCCGAAAATAGTAAAAATATATCGCTTCCTTACTTTCTACTTAGGAAACAAATTTGCGTCGTTTTATTTATGAAATTCAAACTGAAATTAATTTCTAGGTAAAAATCATGGACGAATTCGCTCGTCACTTTCGACACGTTTGGCCAACAGAAGGCTCCGAGACGGGCGCAGCCTGCCGTAAACGTGTACAGAATCAATTTCAATTTCTTATTTCTGAATAATACATTTTAGATTCTCACTCGAGTGTCTAGGCTTGTCTGGAGTCAAACGGCCAAATCACCTTTATTTATTTAAATGTTTACTTGATCAAGGAATGTGTGTACGTAACTTATGAACTACCTAACTGAAAGTATCAACTAATTTTCAAAAAAAAAACCTAGGCAGTAACAATTTCTTTCTTTGAAGCATTGAGCTAACATTGTTATGATAAGATGTCTTTACTTCAAAAGAACGTGAATCACATAACAGTCAACAAAATCGATGACAAAAAGAAAGAATTAACGAACCGACAATTGAAGGAAAATTTAGTAAGATACATAGGTATCATTTTGTCGTTAAAGCGATTTTTTTGAGTCGTTGATGTCCGTTACAAAATCAAGAAATCCGTTCAAATGAGGGCTATCGTATGTTTGCTCATCAGGTGGCGCCTCTCAGTCGTGGGTCTTGTGTCAGAATGAAAGCTGTCAATGATTAAGTATTAGCGCCCCTAGCGGCGATTTAACTTGCCGTAACCCCCTGGTACAGTTTAAGTTTATTCTAAAAAGCTACATAATCACTATTTCACAAGTAGCAGATACTCTACGCTCTAAAATTGATTATTTATCAGCAATTTTTATAGTCGAGCTTCTGATTTGCTCTTGAAATAGATATACAAAAAAACTTTACTTAATGTTAATCTGGCTTCGAATTTATTTGTATAAAATGTATAAAGCCTGTTCCTGTACAAAAATAGTACACCACTTTGTATTTTTCTTCCATTCCACCGACGCCGACGCTTTTCATTCATTATTTATAATGAATGGGCTTAAAATTTTGGTTGATATAAACTTCAGTAACAAGTTTGTAACATTGTATGCTGCCATTTTTACACATAACGAACCTCGACGTCTATTATGGTTCGTTTGATTTAGATATTTTTCCACATTCAAATAATTTAATTCGCTGCATAGGCTCAAGTATGAATATATGAGTATTCAGAAAATACTATTGATTATATAAAATAACTATTTCAAATATAACCTACAAAATATATGCAGTAAGTTACAAGCTAAGGTTACAACCTTGAGATTTAAGGTACCTATCTTAAATCTCAAATAGGTCCTTGAGGCATTTGACCTAGGATGCTTGCGGCATTTACCAGTTGTAATGCAATGCTGATCCGTTATGTGCGGAAGCTACCAGCTCTTCGGTCACCAGTTACATCAATCAGACGTTTCGCGATGGCTACGTAAAACTTGCGTGCGCTGGGACGGTGGGACCCCATGGACCTAGAGTTTCGACCCCAAATGGTACAAAAATGAATTCTCTGCTCAGGCTCTTATAATTTTATTACGTTTTAAAAATAAAGTTAAGCGATATTATTAAGTCGTAGTAATTAGTAGTACTACTCGTAGTTAAATTATATTTGATAATGGGTCTTACTAGTTTTATTATATAAAAATTATATCTTAAAAAATCTAATTGCCGAATAAAGTTAATGAAATTCAACACCAAAGCTTAAAGGATTTACGTGCTGTGTAAATTTTCCACCTTTAGTTGATTTATCTAATCAGTAGAACTTTCGTAAAGTGACCTGTTAAATAATTAAGCAAATTTTAATTACGAACTTAATTAAGTTTGAAATCACAAATTTAATACTATCAATCATAGTTTACGAAGCGAAACGATGCGGTTTTATTTAAACTGTGTATGTTTGAGAAACAACTTAATTAAATACTTATAAATAACACCCATTATAATATGTCTGCAGTTATGTGTAGTTAATGTAAAAAACAACATATATAACACATTCAACGTCAGTGGCCCAATATCGGGTTCTCTGTTCTTAGGCGCTTTTCGCTACATACGAATTTCCCCATGTTATCAGCTACGCTCGTAGCGCGCACTAGGGCGGAATATGTTTAGGCTTTAATTTCAAAACAGTAATTTTCTTGACAAATTTAATATTACATTGTTTTCATGTAACCAAATACGATATATGTGCAGTCAGTTTGATTTTATCCTTGCATACTAATTGGTATACAAGTTGTATTGTTAACTTTACGTCGGTTAAAACTAACCCACGTAAAACACTCGAAAATTACCTATTTTCGAATAAAAATAGTTATTAAAAATTACTATGGTTCACTTAAATAACATAAACATAACTTAAACAACGGTGATAAAATAAAAACATAAATAAGGACTAATTTTAAACGAGTATTCTTTTATTAATGTAACTATAAAAACTCAAATCAAAAAGTTCGCGTCCAAAATAAAAAATCATTCACTACCGTTTTGGGTGCATGTCTCATAACTTAAAAACCTGACGGACAGTTGCCAACTGGTGCATCTGTACTTGTAGACTAACATGACCTAAATTCATATACTTGAGGTCGTTTCTGTGTCATGTAAGTATAGTTTAGTAGTTACAGGCTTGTTAATACCTACCCCCGTTAAAACAAGCCCCAGTCTCCCCTAATCATTTATTTTGCTAATTATTTTTTGATCAGGATACCATTTTTCAACGACTGTTTATTTGTTTATTATATGTTTATCATATAATGTTTTCTTTCAGAACGTGCGAGTACTGGAGCAACTGTACGCGACTCCTGAGGACGTGGACGTGGTGGTAGCCGGCTCGTTAGAGCATAACGTGCCGGGAGCCCAAGCCGGCCCTACGTTCCTGTGCATCCTCACCGAGCAGTTCTACCGCACGAGAGTCGGCGACCGCTTCTTCTACGAGAACGGCGCTGACCACGTCACCGCCTTCACGCCAAGTAAGAACGGATTCAGGAATTGAACTAATAATATATTTAATTTAATTTTAAGTTTCATGGGGCAAATCTAGAGCTCTGCAGTTAGATACAGTCAAGTGCAAAAATACGTATCGATAAAATCGTCTCATAAATATAGTCCGCTCTTATTGCATTGGAATAAAATGCTATGGGACATATTTTTGAGTAAGATGTGTCCACCCATATTTTTACACTTGACCGTACATGTTTACCAATTATATGTCTGTCGATAAAGCTCGCATGCGAGGAGCGGGTCGTTTCCATCCCGCATGTCATAAGGCCCGAATTGTATTGACTGTCCAGCCGTTGCCATGGATATGGACACTCGATCAGGAACGATGATAAAGACCATGACCATGGTGGATGCCTATTAGATTGTGGATTGTGTTATGGATCGTAAAATTCCAGTAGTCCAAATTTCAACGTTCTGGATGCACGTTCTGCATGCTCGATAAAGCTAGCATGCGCCCCCCGCATGCTAGCTTTATCGAGCGATAAAACTGAGCCCTAAATGTGCCCTCGTTAAACATTTTTACATTTAACTGCAGAACTCTAGATTTCTGTATTAAACCTTACCCATCGTTTTGGGACGTGAAAAAAACAAAGGCAATTTACCTTTAGGGATAAATCACACTAGAACGGGACGGGACGATCTTTCAGTTTCTATAGAAAACGTCACGTGACATCCGAGGGCTCCGAGCTATCAAGCGATTATTTCTATAGAAATTGACAGATCGTCCCGACCCGCCCCGTCCCGTCCCGTCTTGGGGTGAGTCATCCTTTATCTAATATTAAATATAATTAATATTCTGGCGCGCAGATTCAGTATAAGTCTGGCTAGGCCTCCCAAACAGGATCACGGCCCTTCGTAATTTCTCGCCAGCTTATTCAGGCGCCAAGCCCACGCAGATTAATTTGAACAAATCTTCCCAGAGGTACTCATCACTTTCCTTCGAAGGTAAATAAAATGTACCAAGATAAATAATCGTCATTTGTAAAGACCGTATTTTTCAACATAATAAAAGGGCTTAAGAAATAAATAGACAGCAGCTAGAATAAGTTTAAAACAATGTTTAGATAGCGCCAGATGGGTCTAAATATTTTGTTGAACACTTCTATAAAAACGACTTTATGAGTATATTAGGTAACATGCGATCCGAAGACCTGGACGTTTATAAAATAGCTTTTGTGAATTATTAATCCGTTTGGGTTAAATACTTCCCTAGATGAACACTCAATTTAATAATCTTACTCAGTGCCCTGACGTTGATCAAATTGAAAGAAAAGATTCAATTAGGCGGCCAATAACGGGTTTCAGATCAATTTACTAGAAGTCGCCCTACCCATGTTGGTCTATCAAGAGCGAAGTTACTTTTTATTATTTTAATTTCAGTAAACATAAATATTTCCATTGAAACTATCTAATAACACCTGTCTTCTGTACGGTCGGCTTCCTAAATATATATGCACCTGTATTCAATTTAAAACCTTCCCTAGTAATAAGTTTCGAAGTGTATACATATTTTTAGACTTAACTGTACCAAAGTCATTGTCAATTATTATGAATTTTATTACTTCAAAACCTAGTTATTATAATGTATGTCTTTATCATGTACATACTTCATTCAAAATCAACCACTGAAATCTGTAGAATGTTCTCTCCCGCCGTAGAAAATACCTAGAAACATTTTCGATTGTATACAGTCAATAGCTTAACAATAATGTAATCTGGGAGAAATGTGGTTTCTATTCAAGTTTCAATCCCTACAATCTTTTTATTTGAAAATGAATGCTGCTATCAGCTGGAGATAAGTAGGTATCCAAAGTGTTTCGAACCGATAACATTGGAGTAGGTACGAAATTTTGTCGTTCTAGAAAATCTCGTCTCGAAATAATAATACGGAAAAATCTGATTAAAAATAAGGGCAAAGTATAGGATACCAATAACCCAGATGTAATAATTTTCAGTGCATAAAACTCGAAACACGTCTATAGAAATAAACACATCGCCCCGGCCCGGCCCGGCTTGTCCCATTTTAGCGTTTATTATACGTTACAAGGATTTATCCCTGTACCGCTAAGGAAAAAACGCTCATTTCACGGTCAGTCGACACTAACCCGATCTACTTTAACGTGAATGACCTGATCCTCGTGAACTCGCGCCGTCGAGTCCATCGACGTTAGCCTCTTTATGAAACTCGAGCATTCATTCCATTAAGGGGCTGACAACACCTCATTCATGCCTTTTGAGCTGGTTTTTAGCTAAAAATATTTATTTTAATACTGCATTTTTTTAACAATTCATCATATTTCAAAGACAGTAGACGGAGCCGATTTTCAATCTACCGCAATCGGCTCGATAGAAACTAACTGCAAAGATTGACCCCTTGAATTAATTTTTCTACTCTAGCACTTTCAAATGTCAATTAGATGACTGACAGCGATATTAAAAAAGGATACATTATAACGTTGTCTATATATTGTATTATAAGGTATTCACTAAGAACACTGCTCCTATGTATTTTCATACAATATATTAGCACTGTTGTTTTTTTTTAAACTTCTATAGTGGGCATACGACATCTTACACATTCTGCGACCTTTCTAGATTTTACTTTTTTCGTTATAGTAGAAAAACTAGCGTATGCAACAGCTCATAATTGGTTCTTACAACTCTCGGGTCTATTAATACAAAACTCGACTTCGTCTCGTTTTGTAACGGCGACCCTCATGTTTTAAGAACCCTTATTATATCACTGTTGCATAAACTATTATTGTCTTAATATTGTATTTTAGGAAACAGTCACGGGGATAAATATTTAACACACTTTTCAACCTTACGTACTTAATTGAAATAAGATTGAAACGGGTACCTACAGATATTTATGGCCATGATTGTGACGAAAATGAAGATTAATTTTAATTAAATTACGACCAGGTATTGCGTAACAATTTTAAGGTAATTGCGTCATTGGAAAACCGAGTATTCATGCAGACTTTAGTCAATGTTTCAAATAGCTTGTCTTTATGTTAAATAAAACAATTCTTACAAAAAGTCCGCATATGCTTTTGCCTAAGTTTCAAAGATTTTTATAGTACAAGTGTTAAGTAAACGCCATAATTTCATAGAAATTTGTCGGTTAAAATAACATTTTAAAGTTAGACAGTTAATTTGCCCTGAAGAGATAACGTGCTTTGACTCTAGAATTCAAATATTTGATTTCCTGTAACAGGTCAGTTGGAGAGCATCCGTCGTGGGTCCTCGATGGCGCGGCTGCTGTGTGACAACGCCGACGGCATCCATATTATGCAGCCCAAGGCATTCGAGCAGATCAGGAGCGGGTCAGTACCACCTAAATGATAATACAAATAGCGCTACTTAACTATTACCACGTCGTTAGTACCTACATATAATTATTCTAGCTCTTAAAGGATGACTCACGCTAAACCGAGTCAGCACGAAGAGTCAATTTCTATAGAAAACGTCACGTGATAGCTCGGAGATCTAAAGGTCCGGTCTAGCGTGAGTAATCCTTTACGCTATTCATCATAACGGTCAAAACCTCAATAATTAAACAAATCATAACAAAATTAGCGGTGATCCGCGCGTGAAGGGTGTTATCAATATCTTATTCTGAAAAGGAAAGGACGAAGAGAAAAGGAGCGACATCGATAGGAAAACCCTCCATGCAACTTGCGAGCGATATTTAATTCCTATTTTCGTAATAAGAACAAATATACCATTAAGCTCTACAAACAGGTCACCACTATTCTTTCCAACTTGTATTATTCATATTTCGGGGAAGAGATAGAATGGTTCAGCCACCGTTTTTAACAGTTGCCTACCAATAGACTTCAACTATAATGAAAAAGAAGAAAAAACAGAAGTACATAGAAACATATTTATTTTAAAATGTTATCAGATTATGGCTCCGTTTTTGTTTTGAGTCATTAAATTTTTTGTTACGTTGTAGCAAAAACAGATTGATTAGTTAATCAAAGTTGGTGTTAACGATAACGAATTGTTTTATATAATAAATATTTTGAAGTTGTATATATTAACTCCACGACTATAATATCTCGACTCTCCACTTGCTAAGAATTCTGACGTTTTTGGGTCAATCAGAAGGGAACCAGAAAGCTTAGTATTACTAATACTTGCCCGCCATGTGCACATGTACAGGGCAAGCGGAGTCGAGGCAGAATACCCGTCAGACGATCAGATGCGATTCTAGAAGTCTCTAAGGAAGGCAGAAGACTGGCCAGCCTAGAATGGACTTCAACGAAAAGCGACTTATCCTGGTCACGATTCTCACTCATAAGCTTGGGACGTAGAAGAAGAAGAAGAGATATCGTGACTAAATTAATACTGAAACAAAATATTATGTAATACATTTATTTAACAGATTAACAATCTTCTAGTTTACGTGATCAATGAGATGTCTTTTGAAATATTAACAAGATCTGGTAGCTTCTATTTATAATCGCTTCATTGAAACTCAGTCAAACAGTAATATTGCCACGTTTTTACTGCGTAGGTACAGTCGCCATCAGATATATCGGAGCGTCCGAGGCGTTCAAAATATCTGAACAAGCACTCTAACGCCTTGACAATAGGGGCGTGTTCAGATATTTGTGAACACCTCGGACGCTCCGATATATCTGATAGCGACTTTACAAATACGCAACTATATTTAATTTTGTAGTAGGTACTAATAGGCCTAATAGCGTACCTAAATTCATTCATATAATTTCCGTTTTTCCCGATTGCATCAAAGCACTTCTCTATATATGCACCAATCTAAACGATTTCCCGTCTATTATTTTTTTACATCTACTTTTATTTTTATAGATGAATGTACGTCTTTACGTACATAGG
The DNA here is from genome assembly GCA_949128165.1 of Lathronympha strigana. NCBI lineage: Eukaryota > Metazoa > Arthropoda > Insecta > Lepidoptera > Tortricidae > Lathronympha > Lathronympha strigana. Next base: position 22,278,169 of record OX421903.1, on the reverse strand, counting down.
TATTAATTTTGAGAAAAATTATAAAACTTACTCAAAAACCTCCTGGGGTAAATGAAGTATAAAAAATAGAGTTTTAGTGGAATAAAAATTGATTCTAATACAAGTGAAATGTAAATTCTATTTGTGAAAACTAATTATTATTTAACTCGAAAATGTGTTATAAGACACAAATAAGACATAATATTCAGCTAAAGCTTTACATAAAGGATACGAAATTACAAGGGCTAAGATGCTGAAATTTTAATGAGTGTTTACATAGGGCCATATCGGCTGTGTTTGTTTGTGACGGGCTAATAACTGACGATATTTTTTCTGTGTTGTAACTATACCCAACATTTAGAATATATTTAGCCTTTATGTTCTGGTTCGTAAATGATGATATTATATGCAAGCATTCTTAGGTCTAATGAGCTGTATTATGCCCATTGGCGTAATGGGTTTTCATAATACTTTTCCGCCCGACCGGGCACTTCGAAGGGCCCTGCGCCCCACACACAGCCACCGCTCACCCCGGTGTACTGTGGACTGTGTTACTACGCTACCCGTTATAATTATTGTTTATTTTCCTGCCTAGTTAGTTTATTTATTTCCTCGTACTTGTGGTGAAAAACATTGTATGTACCACGGGCGGTACAATAATTACGAACACCATTAAATTTACACTCGTTCGCAAATTCTTGTTTACCGACCTTAATGAACAAATGACTATTAATAGTCAATAGCTCTGTTGGTTATCCTCAGTCAAAGGCAGCTTTTAAAGTTCTCTGTAATAAATAAATAATAAATATTGTGGGACAATCTTACACAAATCGACCTAGTCCCAGGGTAAGCTCAATAAGGCTTATGTTGTGGGTACAGTCGGTGCCCTCACATAAGTATCCACCGCCCATATGCAACCGCGTAGGGCGCGTGGATACTTATGTGAGGGCACCGATCGTACTAGGCGACGATATATATAATAGACAGATATATAATAATACTTAAATACATAGAAAACATCGATTACTCAGGAACAAATATTATTAAATATTATTGTTTATTTTGTATTTAGTTGGAAGTGCTCAAAGTTCAAACATTCCGCAAGAAATGTTCCGTAGTTGGACTTCAAAATAAAATAAATTATTTTTGCAGAAAATCACAGTCGACATAGTACTTTGTGACTTTACTGAACTAGGTTCTGGCGAAATGTCATAAGTATTTTGTATAGTTTATTCTTCTGGATCCTATAATTGAATAAAAACAGCTGTTAACACATTTTTATATTGTACATTGCGTGTCCCACATGTGGTTCTCTGTTTATGTGCCCGTTTTTATCTAAAGCGATCTAAGGCTTCAAGAATTTATTAAGGTCGGACCGCCATTTGGCCGCTTTCCTTAGAAGCGAATAGTTTTCCTATTTGACTAAAATGTACGTTCACTTCTATTGAGGAAAAAACGGTAAAATTAGGGTTTTGTTTTGTGAAACACGTTAACGTTTAACATTACAATACATTTTGTTATCATATTAACACACACATAGTTCGAGACTCTTTCACACTTTGTTGATTTATTAATTGATATAGCTCTTACTTGTTTATTACTAGTATTACTTGCACCCATCTATTAGTATAGGTGCATTTATTAAGAACGACCGTTAGCACGGAACCGAAACCAGCGGGATTTAAATAATAATCCAAAAAAAATTATATTGCGCAGTGCATATAACTTCTACTACTACTATATCTCTTATATCCTGAACAAGAACTTTTTCTTACTGAAACTGTACACACGCGTTCAGAATTGCATGGGCAGTTTATGAATGAATTCATTCATAAATTGCCCATGCAATTCTGAACGCTATAGTACCTAAACACGATTAATTTTATTTTAATATATTTCTTTATCTTTAAATTCGATCTAGTTGTTCTTAATATTATTATTGTAGGCGAGGTGCGTTTCATTTAGATTGTCAATTGATATAAACTGAAATTAATGTCAGCACAAGACAAGTATTTAGTTTGTATGCTACTTTACACACACCCACATAATACATTATATTACACACATTACACATTTATACAGCATTACTAACTTTTTAGCAAATAAATATTTTGAACGTTTTTGTCGATATTAAGTAGATTGTGTTATTTCACCGCTCGTGGCGTTGACGACTTGAGTAAGCAAAGAAATAGATTTGAGGTTTTCAATAAATGGTTTGTTTAATGTATGTTAAAATAAATTTCATGTTATGAGGTGGACCTTAGTAGCTTAGCTACATTTTGAATTTAAACTTTAAAGTAATTATGGTCCACATTACATAATTGAGATTATTTGTTTGTAATCAATTAAATTTCTGGAAGCAGTTGCAATACACATGTCAGAAATATAATATATATTATATTTATATAATTAGTATGTTAAATGCACGTAATTTCTGGTTAGTGGCTGTTAACTCACTTATATGATTAAATTCAAAACACCGTGACAGAGTGATCAAAACGGAGGCTGTCTTCGCTGAAAAGGGACACTCTGTCACTGTGTTTTCTAGAATCGACTGAAAAGAAAAAAAACTTACCAGCATGAAAACAACTATCAAATAGTCTATATCAATCACGTATACTCTGTTGTTTTCTTTAATGAATCTATATCACTTGATAAAAAATCCGAAAATTCAAGAAAATCGCGTTTCACTGTCGGTAAAAAAGGAGACGGCCCACGCAACTATCGAATTATGGATTTTAATTAAAAAAACTTGTATTTGTGGTTTGTAATTGTTTCTCTTTTGATCTGATTAACGATTTTTTTATTATTATTTGGTACGAAACAAGAATTTTATCCGTTTTAAACCAATGAATCAAACGGTTATTTATAATGATTTTCTCTTTTGTTTTCGACAGAAACCCCCTCATGCCGTGCGACCACTTGCCAGCAGTCGACCTCTTGCTTTGGAAGGATGCCACAGGAACGTTTAAATGAAGAACCCGCCTTTAAACTATGTGTTGCCGACAAATCGGCACGTAAAATAATTATGATATAAAACTGACAATACACCTCATTAAAATATTCCTATTAGGTACCTTGTATTGTACCTAGATTTATTGAAACGCTGAGTTACCCAATGGTTGTGAGTATTAATTGACATACGTATAAGACATAAGAACAGTGATAAGTATTTTGTGTGTACTTCCCAGAAACACCGTGGAAATTGTACGAAAATTTAGAAATATTCAACTTATTTTTTAAATTTTTGTTCACGGAAAAAATTGAAAGTACACAAATAAGTACATATTTTGTCTGTAGAGGTAGACAATCTTTTATAGAAGCTACATTCGAATTCAAATTAAGAGATTTTTTTATATATAACTATATATTTAGCTAAGTAATACATATTTCTTAGTAAAATAAAATGCATGTAGGTATTAGTTTTAAATAATCTTAAATAGATTCGAATGTACATATAGAAATTACGAGCAGCCATTTGATATTTTAATTTATTTGTTTAAATGTTTTGCTACTTGCATTTGTGTGAAATACATGGTACAAAAACTACAAACTTTGTTAAGCGCCCCCCTAAAGCGCATACTAGGGAAAAGCACTGTTCAATTTACTTAGCTTAAAAATAGCAACTAATAATTAATTTTTTGCTCATATCGTCACAGTTTACTAAATAATAATGATAACAAGAAAAATGAAAATTATAATTAAATGAAAAAAAAAACTTAATGATATCGGTACCGGTATTTTATCCGGGTACGGCGCTTATGCTTGCCGGTGTGCTAGCACATCACTTTTTGTAACTTTTCGACAAGCTGCGTGGACCACATTCGTTTGAACTCATCTATTAATTTGGCTTCTCGGCTATCCTTTCTTAAGTACCTCTTCACAATGTCCCGGTACTGCTCGGCAGGACGGAGCTCCGCATAATTTGGTGGACTGTCTTGTTTTTGGACAAATTCAATGTTTTTTATTTTATTTTAGCTGCTCCACAGTTTGACCAGCGTAGTGGGCACTTGCCAAATCAGGCCAAAATAAAGACGAGGTTTTGTGCTTCCGATAGACGGCAGGTAATCGTTTTTGGATGCTCTTTTTGTAAATGTCGCCGTCAAAGTTCCTGTTGCAAAATATGATGTATGATATTTTATAATTTTTTTAGTGATAAGTACACTGTTAATTTCGAGTATTTGTATATATTTGCGTATATATTTTTCGCAGTGAATATTGCCCTGTTCACCAAGTTTGCACAATTACTTAGCGACATTCCAAATGAATATATGGTCCATCGTGAAAAATAATCGACACTGGATTTTTTTTGTATCATTCTAATGTCATCGATGTCAATTGTTTTAAACTGTTTGTAAATTAAAAATTTAAAGTACTTCTAAGTATCCGCTAGTAAATTGAACAGTCTTTATGGTTGAGAAATTTGGGGACAAGGGTGTGGTCTCTGTAGCTCAGTTTGAAGAGCGACGAGCGACCTAGTATACATTTTTACTTGTTGTATTCGAGATTTACATCAAAAATTTACATAAATTATGTTTGTCGTTTATATTAATCATCCGACTACTTTCACATTCTGACCTCTCGATACTCTAACGTGGTCGAGTAGTAAATGTTAAATATGACAAGTAAAAATTATACTAAGCCTTCTGGTATCAGATTCGCGGGTTCGAGTCCCGCCCGAGGTCATGAATTTTTTCCACTTTTCTTTTCTTTCTGAGGAATAAAAAAGTACAAACATTAACTACCTATATATATATATATATATATTTGTCAAGGCCGTAAATTAAATCGGCTAGGGTCAAAATCTCATTCTTAAAAAAAAAAACGTAAAAATCATCTCGCTACGTAGAGTACTTTGTTCATCATACCTTTTAATTCAGTACACTAAAAGTAGGTTTAACTTCAATTTAACTGTAGGTAAAAAAGCAAAATAAAAAAACTTACTAAATAGTTATTCTCATAAAAATACGAGTGCTCACCTAATTACTCATGTACATAATAGTGCATAATGCCTAAATACCAGGAATTAATAAAAAAAACATTGTACTATCGCGTTCAAAATAGTTACCCCGTTTTTTTACAGTAAGTAGTTATAATGTTAGTTTCAAATAATAATTATGGCGTTTTTAAATAAATTACGTATTTTTATAAGTAAGTAAAGGTAGGTATATATGCTCAACATGTTATTACCATTTCCAAATAAATATCCGTGCTTTTAAATAAAATCACACTGGAGTCGGAAAATCGTAGTGAGAGTCAACACGTCACTACATAAATAAATTAAAATGATATGAAAAGTAATTCTTACAGTAAAATTGGACTAGATTTAGTAAAAACACTTCGTTTAAAAAATTGATTTTATTACTTATTGGCATTTTTACTTCGTTACAACATTTAAAAATACCATACATAAATTGACTTTTATTGCTTTTTAACCAACTTCCAGAAAAGAGGAGGTTCTATGTTCTGGTGCATGTTTTTTTTAAATTGTATGTAAGTTATGTCTGGTATGTTTTAGCATGATTGACTATGTATGTGTAAACTGGATTGTTTTGTCAAAGTTATTAATAAATAAATCATAATTGACTTATTTCTGCAGTTTTTTTTTACAACTGCACAGGTCGAACCGCACCTCTGGCACTTATTTTTTTATCTTTGATTCGATTTAAGACTATTGCTATTTTTAAAGTATGGGACACAGGTCTTCAGGACATGAAGTGTTGTGTTAGAGGTAATGTGAAGATTTTTTATTTATTTATATTTTTTCACTTGGAAATCTCTCGGCTTTCAAACTCTTTTCACTAGGAAAATAGAGACGCACATTAATTAAAAAAAAAACAAATACTGCAGCCTGTGGTTGTCAGACTATTAATATAGTCAAACAATTGAAAAAAAAACTTATGTTCGTATCGTTTGTTGGTAGATAGTAAGACCATTGAGTAAATGTGGACTTGTGGATTGATAAATTGAATGAGAACATCCACTGGGTTACAAGCGGGGGAACAAATCACTGGATTGAGTTACATAACCCTCAGATTCTCTCGAAGGAAAAGCACCACCGTCCTTTCTTAACTATAAAAACTTTCACCGAGAAGATGGTTTACAGTTGTCGACGGTCTGGTAACCAGTGATCCGAAAGTTCACAAATCGAAAAGATACTGTTCTGGTAAGAAATGCACGGGTTGATACTGTAAGTGTGGTGTGTCGTGAACGTGATCGAGTTTCAAGTGGGAAAGCGGACGGTAATAGTGCCAGTGACAACATACAAAATTGCGAAGCCGGAAGAGGGTAGATCGCTATGGCGTGTGAGTAGATCACAACTAAAAACTCGCAGCTCGTCAGTTTACTCCGTGAACTTGGCGCTTGCAACAGTGCCGAAATATCGAGTGCTCAATAAAACAAATATATATGTTAAATATCCCGTTTTAGATATTAGTTTTAACTTAACAAAGTATGCAAATTCTTGTATTTGAAATTTCAGATAAGCAAACTAGAGAGTTTAGAAGTTGCTTCTAAGTTTGCGTTAGTCCGTCAAAACGAAAGTTTATAACCGGGGATGGTTGTAACGATCCTGTCGTTTACACAATTAAAACAGCTAAAATAGGCAGAAAATCATTCACTGAAAATCATGAGGTATCGCGCGCGACGCGTGTTCAATACAAGACGAATTCAGACTTCACAATATGGCACACGCGAGGTGATTGAATGAGTGATGAGTGAATGTGATGAGGGGTGAATGTATGAACATTATGGAATGTTACAGATGTGTGTATGAAGGTGTGTCTACACGTCTGTGTAGTATAAGACCGTGCTACAGGCTCCCCCTTCGGACCATGGAGAAATCCTCGCGCATGGGCCGACACACAGGTTGCTTGTGCGGTCGTCCTCTCTTCCTCTTCTCACCAGTAGTTCTAGGTGGAGTAGGCGCAATTTTTGTCTGCTTGGGTGGTCTACCTCTCCTTCTCTGTGGTATCACAGGTGCTACGGGTTTATCGTCGGGTAGTCAAATCAAATCAAATCAAATCAAATCAAATCAATTTATTCAAGTAGGATCAACTAGATCGCCTTTGCATCGCCAATATTTCTACATTATATATTAAGCATGCATAATAACAATAAGACAGTACTTAAAAAAAAATTAACAAAAAAAAAATGTCAAGATAACCTAATCAAAATACATTGCCATTTGAAATAAAAATATTACTAAACCTAAGAAGAAACATAATATATATATATATATACCTATAATAATAAAATGCGCATCAAGTCCGATTACCAATTGGTAGTTACGTCACTTTATAATTAACATAATTAAGTTCCATGCAACACGTAATCAGCATCTTGCTACGTCAGAAACATTTTTTTTAAATACAATAATTACACAATTTAACAAACCATTTCAGTAATAAAATTCCAATAGCTAAAAGGTAAAATTAATAAACAAAACAAGAAGCTTTAAGTACATTAAACAATAAACATATGAATATCCAAATTTAATGGTCATGATTAATTATGTAGCTTTATGATGTATTAACTCAATTTAATTTAGGCCAAGCAGTTTTATCGTTAAGGTAGTCTTCAACACTGTAGTATCCCTTTTTCATTAAGGAAGCTTTTAAATACTTTTTTAATGCAGGCATTGGCAAATTAAATACTTCTTCGGGCAATTTATTATAAAATAAAATACACTGACCCAAAAAGGACTTATATATTTTACGCACACGAAACTTCTGTATCGCAATTTTATGCCTGTGTCTAGAACCAGTCATTTTTATAAACGAATCTATGTGCTTAAAAACATAAATAATACACTCATAGACATATTGAGATGAATGTTGTCAGGATGTTTATTTCTTTAAATCGATCTGAGTGAAGTCCGAGTCAAGTCTGATATTTACCAGCATTTTCACCATTATTATCTAATAAGTAACTATCTTTGAAATAGCGTATGGTCCGTCACGTCGGGGTGCAAATTTGCTAGAAATCCCCTTTGCTTGGTTGCTCAAAACGTGTGTACGGAAGTGAGGCAAAGATGCTCTTCTCTCTGTTCATACGCAGCTTAAATAGTTTGAGTCTCTGTAATTCAGCATCAATATCTTCAAATGCTTGTCATTGTGTGGTTGTTTCATCTCATTGACGGCCTTGATCTTCTCATTGTCAGGTTGAATCCCTTCAGCTGACAGAATGAGTCCGAGATTTTTCACAGATTCACAGGCAAAGGTGCTCTTCTCTCTGTTCACACGCAACTTGAATAGTTTGAGACTCTGGAATACCGCATCAATATCTTGAAGGTGTTTCTCAAAACTAGCTGACAGGATCAAAATGTCGTCAAGGTAGGCTAATATGGTCACTCCGGGGAATTTGTTAACACCTAGCTAATAAATAGAGAATACGAAATGATAGTAAACAGTGAAGCAAAGTTACCTATGTTTGTTTTCTATTAAACAAGATATATATTGCAGTTATAGTGTTAAATATTTTACACTTTTGTAATGCCGCCTTCAAAATTTTCTTCAAGTATTTTTTTACATTCCTCGCATTCGAAATGAAAAGTAGAGTGTTTAACTTGGGTAAAAGGCAACTTTTTCCGAATTGCACTATTGGCGCTCTCACTTCTGCCTCCGTAATGCGTACCTTTCAGCCCTTGGTTAACAATCTACTATTTATGAATAGGTGGTGTAATAAGTTAATTAAATTGCCATACACTTCCTATCGTTTAACACTTTTTTTTTATTGACACATGTAATCTAAACTTCGGTCTGAGCTGATGATGCTAGGACAGTAACTGTCCTATGGAATGTCTATGGAAGCATGTTACTCGACTAGAAACTGTTTCTAGTCGAGTAACATGCTTCCATTACGTGAACAAACCTTGTGTAAACGGTTTTCAAAGAGGTTCATCAATAGGTACCATATGTGACCCTTACTCCAAGTAAATAGTAAGTAGGTACTCGTAAATAGTATGTAGTAATAGTTTTCCGATGTAATAAAATAAAGGAACCGATTTGTCAGCGTATTTTATACAAAATGGTATGTTTAAAACAAAATGCCTAAGATTATATATGTAACACAGTTTTTCTAAAATTAAAGTAGTTTATGTGATTGTGTATAATGAAAGGCATTAAAACTCGAGTGGGGGTTCATAATAAGGTCACACGAGTGTTTAATGCCTAATTATTTACAATTACATACACTGCTTTATATACACACATATCATGCATGAGCTCTCCACGATGCGTTCAAACCGCATATAATACGTCGACCGCCATTACGGCCTAAAAAAAAATCTTTTCTGACATTTCTATTTTTTTCTACTCCAGCACTTTTATCGGTCAATTAGATGACAGACAGCGATATTAAAAAAGTATACATTATACGTTGTCTATGGTATTCCATAAGAACACTGCTCCTATGGATTTTCATACAATATATGAACACTGTTGTTTTTTTTTATTTATATAGTGGGCGCACTTTTCTAGAATTTGCTTTTTATGTTATTTTAGCTGTTATAGAAAAACTAGCGTATGCAACAGCTCATAATTGGTTCTTAAAACTCTCGGGTCTATTATTACAAAACTAAATTTTAAGAACCCTTATTATATCACTGTTGCATAAACTAATATTAAAATTCATAGATTTGGCCTTTTTTGGCCGATTTGGGATATTATAAATTAGCTAGAATAACATATTCACAGATGAGAAATTTGCTGTAACGTTTATTATTATGGGGTTTTTTATATGCGGTTTTTGAACACATTATAGAGGGCTAATGTACCTATATAAAATAATTAATTTGTTTCAAAGTTTTCATTTGAATTTGTTTTGTTTTGTTTTATTATGTTGGTAAAAAATATATTTACAAGTCATAAAACATCCTAAATTCAATTACATATCTATCAAAAATTAAATAAATTCTTACATTATTTAATAATTACATTATTCAATATAAATTTAATTTAAAATTATTACATTATTTTTAATTAATACACAATATTAATAACATACAATTTCATTTAAAATCATTACAATTTTTTCAAATTCATTCATTAATTCACAATATTACTAATCAAGATGTCAAACACATAAGCAATAACATTTAGATATCAGTTTATTAATTTATTTCATAAAATCGTCAACTTATATGGCTTTTAATTTTTTTGTGAATATTATGTCAGTTACAGCTGATTTTATGTCATTGGGAATTTTATTATATAGTTTGGGAATGAAACCTACGCAGCAAATATTATGTTACCTATTAAAACAGCTAGTAAGTGACGATGAAAATAATAATGGTGGAGCGGCCAGTAATTTATAGACGTAGTGCACAATGTTTTCCCGTCATATTTTGTCGGATATATTCGTATTTATTACTATTTGAATTAACTGACGTATGGTGGGTACTACAGCTAATTGAGATAAAAAGATAAATTGCTTTGAAATGTTATTGTAATAAACTAAACTAAAATACATATGTAAGTGTGTAATTTTTTTATTTTTAATAATTAATCAATATCAAATGGTTATCATGGACGAGCCTCGCTACTAATTCTCCAAACAGCACAACTTGGGCACAGTATAAGGAAGATGTTTTTTTACCCAGTACAGATGTAGTGCATAATTACTTTCTTTCGTACTTTCACGGAAACGCCCGAACGTGTCATGCTATTTCAGTCAGTGTCAGTACTAAAAGTACCGAGGTCGATTGAAGGAGCATGACAAATAGTATTTATACACAATGGAAACCTTTAGGAACCATTAGGCCAACCTTTAGGCCATTATGCAATGTGTAACAAAAATACTGACAATATTTATACAATTAAATACAATAAAATTCTCTTTATTGTTACCCAACAAGGAATTAATATAAATTAAGCACTAAAATAAAAACACAGGTAGACAACAGGCAGGCAATAAGAGTTTAATCGGTTTTTATTTTGTCTCTACCATTTTTGTTTTATTATGTTTAACTTTATGTTATCATTGTTCTCTCTACAAAGTAGTCGAAATTCATAAAATACATAGAAATGATAAACCAATTCTAGACATAAAAGGTTCTACATGAAAAGTATAATTATCACACTTAAAAATAAATACCTAATACGGCTTCATTCTAAACATTAAAATAACGGCCTTCCTAGCCAAGTTGGTAGTAAAAGTGTCTACGAAGCTGGGGGTCCCGGGTTCGATCCCAGTAAGAGCATTTATTTGTGTGTTTATCACGAAATTTGTTCCTGAGTTATGGACCTTTCCTTTCCATAAGTATACATTTATCTATGTAAGTATGTATATCGTCGACTAGGGCGAACTGTGTGAGATTGCAAATTCGATATATTATAAATTGAAAGAGATGTCATATACTACAGAAAAAGTGACCAAGGCCCCCGGTGAAAAGGGCTGGGATCGAACCAAACAGTACTCACTGTGTCAATTTTTCTGTAGTATATGACATCTCATACAATTTATAATTGTATATAAATATTATTATACACGTATTTTATATTAATATTTTTTTTTATTTTTTTTGTAGTGTGACTAATTAAAAATAAAAGAAACATGAATCAAAACATTTATTACATTTAATAAATGTTTTGATTATTTTAAGCCCAATTACCTACACATCTAAAAGTACTAATTGTCAGACAAAATATATACTGACTTGGTTTTTCATATATTCTACAGGTCTGCCTAACGAGGTTCATGGTGCTTAAAGAACATAATATGTTCTATTAAAAACCCGACTGCAGCTCCACCAACTGAGTCTAAAAATAAAAAATAATTCATAAAAATATCTTCAGTGGTGAAAATATCAGTAGCTGATAAACTGACAGCTCTTAGCAAGTAAGTTGAGAGCTAGCTGAAATCTGCCGCGTCGTTACTTGTTTTTTCCCGAGATCCACTCAATTTTTTTGTTCGATGAGGGACTACACGGTACAGTTCGATGTACACTGCTTTGGAAGTGCCTGGCATACGTCAACTGTCAAAAACATTCGCATAGTGATATTAATTACTAGTGGGAGGGGGCACTCGTAAATTGATGTCATTGGTAGGAGAATTAGAGTCACCGATGATTTTCAAAAATACGCACTTTTGGAAATCACTTAATTTCGGTGAGAATTAGTCACTGGGTGAAACTCAAAAATTGCACTCAATGCAAAATAAGTCCGTTATGATGAGCACCTTTCCTTTGTTATAACGAGAATAATTATTTTTTAATCAAGACCCAATGGCATTCGATGTTAATATGTAGCACCTAATATCTAATCTAAATATGTAAAACAGTCCTGTTATATGTATTAATAGTAATACTAGCAGCTAACGCACAATATATGTATAACTACCGCTAACATTATCCTTGACATTGAGAACATATTATGTACGATGCCATATTCTCATGTGACCATAATATGGAGCTAGATTAAGAAAATATTTATTTTCAATCGATGGGGCTGAAAATTGAGTTGATAGTTTTAATGACTTCTACACTGTTAGTTGTGGGAGTACTCAGTTAGCACATACGTAGTTGCAATGGCTAAGATCTCGAATAAAAGAATTGTTATGTGCACCACATGGCGTTATTAATTCCAAAAAACTTCTCTACTTTGTTTGTTCCATACTCACACCAGCGAAATTGGATTTCTTCTTTATGGCCGTTCTCATATTTGTCACGTGCAAACTATGAAACCTTTTTCGATTAACTTAGTGTGACCAACGTGAAAAAAATATGGCTGCGTTTGGATTCGTCAATTAAAAAGTAAGAAGGAAAATATTATACAAAAAAAACACATGGACAATGTGTAATAATAACAGTGTATAATTTAAGGTTTACTTATGTGTAGCCGATTTTTATCGCAGATTTTTTTATTGCATAACGTTACTTGGCAGAAATACTTTTACTATACTGCTTTCCGCATAATATTACTTCATTTTATTTGGCAGGAATCTGTAACCTAAAACCCACTTTCTGCATTCTGCTAAATGAATGACTATACATACTAATAATTATCATACGACCATTTTTTTTTGCTAACATGTTACGTGAAGTATATTTCTGACAAATAACTTGATTCTAGATGAGGGTAACTTATAATTTAATAACCCTTTATAAACAGTGCCAAAATTTAAAAAGCCCGTGTATTCAGAACAGGTATTTCTAAAAAAATACTTCAAATTTGTCTTCTACGTACACACGCATTCAAAAGTGCAGGGGCAATTTATGAATGAATTCATTCATAAAATGTCCGATCTTACCTTACCTCCAGAGGTATTTCGAGTGTGCTACCTACATATAATTCACGTCATGTTATTGGTATTTTTTTTTTAACAGTGGTAGCGCAAGAAAGATTTTTGTAGAAATCGCGAAACGTCTGCTTGATGTAACTCGTGACCTAAGAGATGGTGGCTTCCACGCACAACGTATCAGCATTGCGATAGGTACAACGAGGAAATGCCGCCAGCACCCTAGGTACAATGCCTCAAGGGCCTATTTTAGATATATTTTGTTAGTCATATCCGAAATAGTTATTTGTAATAAACTGTTTTACATTAATTTGTAAGTAAGAGTCAAAATAATTACCTATACAAAATATTACAATGAAGTAAGGTAATATAGTGGTAGTATACTAATTATGCATAGAAAAATAGTTAACATACTTATAGTTCAAAACTTTAGGTACATATTTTAAACTTAAATGGATGTCATATACGCAAGAAAAAATTACCAAGGCATTCAGTAGGTACCCAGGGCAGGAATTGAACTTGCGTCTTTTGCATTTAGATACGGCCGAAGCCATAAGGACTAGACCGCGGTTGAAATCCGAATCAAAACGTTGTGTAAGTATGTTTATAAATAATTTGATTTGTCCTACAATTTACATGATAGTTATAGGTTATAATAACTGTATTTTGATTAGTGGCTGGTCACACTGTATTTTTTACATTTTACATTTAAAATATTCAAGACAATATTATGTCGTGCGGCACAGTTTCACTTTCAAATTAGGTTAGCCAAGTTGCTAAGTCGTAATCTTTTTATTGAGTGGTTCTTTGCGAATGTGTAGTGTGCACTTAAGTTTATTTCATTAACAAACGTTTTACCGTTTCAGCTGAAGGATACTAACTTAACTTGAAACTTTACGCCACACCGTGTCAACAAAGTAATTTGATGATAAGATGTAATCCCTTTTAAACCCGCCGATGAGTTTGTGGTTAGTTACCCACAAAAGTTTCGTATATAGCCATGATAAAAGTAATGCAATTATGTAAGTAATTATAACTACGATTCACATACACTCAGACAATATAATGTAATATGCTTTCATAAATTGTTGAAATTTATCTACAAGGGTATCAAAGTGTTTAGATTGCTGTTATTATTTTACTGGTTGAGACGTTGTTTGTAACAGTATTTATTCCTGTTTCTTGCAGTATTTATTTATTTCATTCAAAATACCATTTGCGATGCTATTGAAATAAAAATTGATGCAGATGACGCTATAAAAATTTTGAAAGCTTTTGTAATGTCCCCTATATTTAAAAGTCTTACAAACGACTTTAGAAAGTCTGCATCAGCTGATTACAGTAATCCATATCACCCCGAGGACGAAGTCTTATCCAATAATGAAGTGATTTCTAGTACACGAGTAACGACTGAATCTCCAGAAGAAACTAAGATAGAAAATGAAAACAAAAACTTTGATGGCAAACAAAGTGAAGATGAGTTGGCTGACACTTTAGATCCTCCCAGTATAAATAATGCTACAATCCAAGATAATGAATTTCGTCAGAATGACAGTAGCATTTTAGATATTGCTGATAAAAAAAATGTCATACCGAGAAGAAATGACGGGGATTCGCAAGATTTTCACCCACTAAAAAGACGATTTTCTGTTTTAAAAGCTGAATAGTAGGGTAAAGTAGAAATTATGGAAGTTATTATAATTGAGCTACTGTTGTGTTGTGCTTGTTAACATTAAATAGAAACGTTGTCAGATAATAATATTTTTTTGTATGTATAATTAATTTAAATTAGTAAAACTTCTTAACCAAAATGATTGACTAACATTAAACAGTACACTTACTTCATGAATTAAAAAAACGATACTAAATATGTAACTATAGAATCTGATGCCAAATTCACGAATTAAGTACTTCACAGAATACTCTGCACTGTGAAGCATTAAAACATGCAGACTCAACCATGACATGACGCTCTTTTACTTGTAAAATGTTATGCACTAAGTCTCGGGTTTTCCAATATGCCTTGTGTACCTATATCCAGCTTTTAACTGCTATTTATCTTACTTAGAAGTCGGTTGGTTCGTTGAAATGTTAGAACCTACTCTTTAACTAAGTTTTATACTACCCTGATTTGGCATCCCTTTTGTCCCTGGGGCCCGTTTCTCGAAATAAATTAGACTAATATTATTAGTGTGTTGCCATGGAAATCCATACGATTTGACAGGTCATGGACTAATATTAGTAGTCTAATATCAAATTCAAATTTCTTTATTTCAGACATCGTACTCGTAGGTCCATAAATTGTTAATAACAAAGTGTCTTAAACTATGTTAGACTAGACTACTTACTTAAAAATAGCAGAACATGAAAATTGTGAATAAAAAGTAAAAAAATAACAATTACAATAAATTATTTACAATACATTAAATTAAAAATTTATTTAAAATCCAGATGCTTGGGAACATGAAGTGACACCCAGTGGCGATTGAACGGGTTGTCCCATATTTCACCCACCGTCGCAAGGAAACTGTTGGAGCTGCCCCGTATACGACGCAACTGGGAGGCTGCTCGTTTGCGCATTATGGCATGGAAATCGTCCATATGCGCCGAAATAGGCATATCTTTCGAGAAATAGGCCCCTGAACCTCTAATGTGCTCATTTTTTAAGGAATAAACAAACCAGAGGAAATTAAAATGAATAGTCGCGTCGCCACTGGTAAATGTTATGTACTCGTAGGTATACATACTTACATAACAATACGATTTCTGCGTAACTGGCACGTGTGGCTTTTTATGAGCAATCTAATAAATTTCATTCGGGTACATTAAAACCCATAACCTTGAGTACAAGCCGGGAAATTCTACACTCATGTTTACACGTGTTCGTGTGGCTGTCGAGACCAGTTAGGATGGAAAAGATTTAGATTTAGATTAATTTATTTCACAACATATGATTGATTACCTACACTATAAATTGAATGTCAGTCTATAAGTATCTACATGGTAATCGTCAAAAATGTTGACATTAGCTTAAACTCGAACGTTAACCTGCATATTTAATATAAATTTACATAGGTAACACATATTCACCTGGAACAGATCGTAAAACATTAAGCATAATTACGAGTATATTAAAAAACAAAGAAGAATGTCAAACACTTATAAAAACAATGTGCTAATATGAAGTATCAAAATAAAATACATAATGGAAAACAATGCTTAGTGCATAATATTTATAGAGTAATGTCAAAAAATTCTGTATGTTCCAGTAGGAAGTTTTTCACTCGACGCTTAAATGTTTCGTGGGATTCCGATTGTAATTCTACAGCGGCGAGACGCTAAAATTATGTCGGACCGATCGATCACACGTGGGTGACTGCAAGTGCCACGATGTGACGTGGCACAGTTCTCAGCCACCCTTTCGACCGAATCGTCATTCCTGTGACCTCAACACGTTAACACGTATACAGTTTATTCCATACAAATATCAAAATTTTAAACAAGTAAAGAGAATAGTGTGTTTTTATGGGTCACAAAAAGTCATTTGCATGGATTTGTACATACGTCGAACACCGGCCACCTTCCGTAATGCTTTATTTTCATTATTCGATATTTCATTTGAGTTTCCGCATTTAATTTTGATAAAGAAATAAATGAAACAAATGAAATTGGGCAAAATAAACCGATTTTAATGAACAGTATGAAATAATGTGCTTTAGTTTTTGTAAAACAGAGTTGGTACCCATGGCACTTCCAGCTGAAATTAGAATCCAACATAAAGACCAGGAACCTATGTATATAGTCTCACTACTTAGAAGCACTGAACAGTTTGCGAAAACCGTTGCATGTAACCGTTGCGTGGGAAATGTAAGTACAATTTAAATAGGAGATATTTTTGAAACTTGAAGTCCATTGGAGGCCAAATCGGGGATCGAACCCGGGTCTTCAGCTTACGCGACTTGCGCTATAAGCACTATTTAGGCCACTCGGTCTCGATGAACGTTGGCGAATTTCTCGTGTACTTATATGCAATCTTTGGGACAGGCAAGACTCCTTGGCTCTTTCTTCCTTGTTGGAGGCTTGACTTGGTCTTTCTCTTTAGTATAAACTATTAAATTTATAATTTATATACGATAGTAGTGTCACTACTTTAACAAATCAAAATATTTAATGAAATAATTAAATTAAATTAAATCTTATGTGGGCAAGTCACCGTCTGCCGGATATAAAATTGCTTACCATTTTATTAGGCAGGCGTCCGGTTTCATTCTCCATAATCCACTTTCAGCTAATAGTCCAGTATATTTTGATTCCATTAAGTCGCAATAGTCGTGTTTTTACTTTACTGAGCTGTGCAATAAAGAGTATTCTATCTATCTACACCGTGGCGGGTGCTGGCTCCGCGTGAGTCCCGAGACTCGGGCAGATGCAGCATCCGCTCGGTGTAACCCTTAAATTTCATTAAAGTGTTGGCTTCGGTTCCGCGTACGCCCCCCAAAGGTCCGGAACACCATTGCTCCGTGACAGGAAAGACATTTATTATTAATTACAGTAGCAGACGTCTTTGAATAGTACAAAAGGTGCCGATTGTATAAGTCAAATTAGCTACTAGTTTTATAAAAATGCCTAATATTTGTCTAGAATATGTCAAATTGATCTAAGTCCATATTTTGTTTACACGCTAGTACAGGTAATTAATTGACTTATACGGTGTAGAAAGGCATGAGCATCCGCGTCACCTAAGTCTCTTTGGATTAGATGTAGGTACTTACCAAAATGTAATTATTTTGCTTAAAATGAACTTAAAAAATCACGTTTTTCTCAATTTTCTACGTCTTCCGGTGTACGATTAAAAATATTTAGGATACGTGATGGGCAGTGGATGGCCAATGATTTACAAACAGCTTTATCAGTGGATAACGAGTTTCGTTAGAATGCGAGCCTCCGTACATGAAACGGCAATCTCCTGTAAGTTTAATCCTGAGAAGATTATCCGTACAACTTGCAACCTAAATAGCGCACAGTGCGGTTTTAGTTTCAGAGGAATTTCCTCCTGCGGACGCTCCACCTGAGGAATGAACCCCCTGCCTAGGTTTTCCCGAAGGACTACAGTATGGGACTACGGTAACCGCTTTCCATTAGGTGAGCCATATGCTTGTTTGCTACCGACGTGGTGAAAATAAATCATGATGTTAGTGACGTTCAGGAACAACCCATTAGTAGAAAACGAAAAAAAATGCCCCGTAAGCTAGTTGAGAAAAAGCAAACAGTTCCAACAAATACGACGGAATTACATGGTTCACTACCTTTAGGTATCACATTATGGTGGTAAAAATACAAAAACATTTAGTTTGTCTTAATTAATTCTTCATTTAATATTTGAACTAAATGGATAATTAGGATAGGTATCACTTTCTCTAACAAACGTTTCGAAGCCCTTTACAAACATATTACCTTAAGAGCGTTTATACCACAAAAGCGCGAAATCAATGATTTACGCGGTTTTCGGGCTCGATGTACTATGTGATTGTTAGACTTTTAGATCAAAATATTTATATGTACATAATAAACAACTCATAAGCCAAATTTTGTATTGTCTACATTTACAAGTTTTAGATAATTATATGCAATTCTAGCCAATTCTTTCGCGGCCGTTGTTGAAATTTGCCGAAACATGTTGTCTTATACGTCACTCTATTCCTACACTGTAATGATCTTATACAAAACAAAACTGATTTACGAAAGAACATTACACTATCTAACTTTTGTATTGTGCAAAACTAGTAAATTTCAGATTCTGTTTAACTAAACTTACTGATGAAAACTACGCAATTTTTGCAAAATTCACGGCGTGTTTTAGTATTATACTTTCGCAGTAAATGGTTCAAATTGTCATTTTTATGAGACTATAACTCGTTGGTTACTCCATTTAATAAAAAAAAGTGTCAAAAACAACGAAATAATATTTATTTAGATTTTTTATCAAAACCCCGTTTATAAGATTGCGCGCGGCGCGTGCTCGTCAGTCTGGCCCCATGCCTTCTAGAGAGTGGACGTATCGCTTTGCTCCGCGGGCCTTCTTTTTACGAGTGAAGTTTGCGAGAAAGAGAAAGAGATGATTAAAAAGAGAAAGACATATCTAAAAAGATAAGATAGACCGTGATACCGCGACCAACCGATCAAGATACTTGATAAGTTCGATTTCTATTTGTGTTGATGATTTAATTGTTGTTTATATATTAGCTATAGTATTTTTTTTTAATAATCATCAGGTGACCAGGACGTGATGTTTTCGTAGTAAGTTGTTGGTAAGACCTGGAAACCGCCGTTAAAAACAGCTAGTAATTGCTGATTAGGACTAGGTGATGTAATCAGAAGACAGTGCTGATTCTGTAACCGTTCACATAAGACTTGTCGCGGCACTTGAAGACCAGGTGTCAAAGACCTGGATACGTAACCAGAAGGCTAGGTCAGGAACTATGTAACGGCTTACACAATACGCACCGTGTTTTAGCTTAAATACATTGTCTTGCTGAGCACAGGTAGACCAGCTGGTAATTAAGACCTGGAAACGTAACCAGAATATTAGGTCAGGAACTAAGTAACGGTTTACCTTAGATGCATCGTGTTTGAGCTCAAATGCATTGTCTTGGTGAGCACTCGTAGACCGGCTGGTGACAAAAATCTGGAGACGTAACCAGAAGTTTGGGCCAGGAACTATGTAACAGCTTACAATATACGTACCGTGTTTGAGCTTAAATGCATTGTCTTGCTGAGCACAAGTAGACCAGCTGGTAATTAAGACCTGGAAACGTAACCAGAATATTGGGTCAGGAACTATGTAACGGCTTACGTTAGACGCATCGTGTGTGAGCTCAAATGCATTGTCTTGGTGAGCACTCGTAGACCGGCTGGTGACAAAGATCTGGAGACGTAATCAGAAGTTTGGCCCAGCAACTATGTAACAGCTTACACTATACGTACCGTGTTTGAGCTTAAATGCATTGTCTTGCTGAGCACAAGTAGACCAGCTGGTAATTAAGACCTGGAAACGTAACCAGAATATTGGGTCAGGAACTATGTAACGGCTTACCTTAGATGCACCGTGTTTGAGCTCAAATGCATTGTCTTGGTGAGCACTCGTAGACCGGGTGGTGACAAAGACCTGGATACGTAACTAGATGGCTAGGCCAGGAACTATGTAACGGCCTACACTATACGTACCATGTTTGAAATCAAATGCATTGTCTGGTTGAACACAAGTAGACTAGCTGGTAATTAAAACCTGGAGACTAAGTACCGGTTTACACTATACTTACCGTGTTTGAGAACTTGGCAAAAGCTTGGGAAGCTTAAAAGTAATGTTACGCATTTATAATGTTGAAGTAAGTATTGCTATGAGTAGTGATGTACCATAGTAGGTTCGGAACCACTATGTTATTATTACGAAATCCCTCTATATGGGTAAAAAAAAATCATGGCACGTTGATTTGCTGTATTTTTTGTAGGTTGAAGCCAGTTTGCTAATCATGGTTTGTCATTGTCTACGTGGGTGGTGACAACTATGGATTAACAACGACCATAAACATATTGTCATGTTATAAATTGAAATAGATGTCATAAAACTAAAGAAAAAAATCAACAACATCGGAAGCTTAAGCCGAGGATCGAACTCTGATCCACAGCTTACGCGGGAACAAGGCCGCCTCGCCTGGCCCCATCGAATGCTGGCGAGTTTTTTTTCTGATTTCCATAACTCCGAATCTCCAAAATTACGAAGTTACCGAACCACCGTAATTCCGAAAGAATATTATGTTTTCGGAATTTTGAATTCGGATAAATTATTTTCGGAATATAAAAAATTGGATTTTTTTGTATTCGTTCAAGTCGCTATCGGATTTTTAATATTGAGAATGTGAAATACGGAAATTTGATGTATAGGATTTATAAAAATTCAGAATTATAAAAATTGGGATTATGAAAATCGGAAAAAAATATTTCGGAATATTTAAGTGTTTTGTTCTATATGCACTTATAATATAAAAATAAAAAGAAATAGAAATTAACTTGGAAATAACGATCATTAACAATTTCCTGACTAATGTGATGAGAAATGTTGTGTTTCACTTCGTAGTAAAGTTTGTCTAACTCTCATACCTTAAAACCAAGATTCTCAAGATTTAAATTTTTAAAGCTTTCGCTTGGTCGGGTCGGGTCTCAATTCTCAATATTAACACGAGAGCTTGACAACAACTTTGCGCATTTGTACAGTCAAATCTAATAACATCTATAAAAATAATATTTATTGTAAGAAACTAAACTAAAGTTACAATAAAATAAACTAATACTAAAATTTAATATATACAGTAAAAATAAAAATAAAATCCTAAAACTATCTATAAATAAAAAATGCCCTCCAGATCGCTGCCAATGGGTAGCGTGCCCAAAAGGCTGGCCGCATTGCCACGTTGTATGGCAATGCTTATACGCTCAGCGAAGTATTGGCCAGCCCTCTGGTCACCCGTGGTATCGATGAGGCGTGTCGCTAATTCTTTAAAGATGCGACGCGCGCTCGGCCCCCACGGCCCCAAAGTTTCGACCCCAAACGCCTCAAATAAGTAGCTGCTGCCGAGGGCTGCATACTTACGGCGTTTGAGATCTTCTGCTGCGGAAGCGGCATGGCCAGCAATACTGCTGGTACCAGGAAGATGGGACGGTGCGAGGGTATCTACACATGTAGCATCCCAAACGAGTGGTCTTCCCATCTTCCAAGGCACCAGCGTCATACCATCGGGCCTCTTGCCGTCGTCCCTCGCCAGGCCAACAGGTTCCAGGATGGCTGGGACTTTGACGCTGACAAGGGCCCTTCGGATGACATCGTCTATAAAAATGTACTACCAGAAATATATTATTATATACGTACACAATCTTATTTTCTCAATATTAAGGTAGTGTATACATATTTTTGGCGCTTCATTAGAATTGATACCATCGAACGTTAACGTGAAATGAAAACTATTATTAATAGAAACTCAGTACTAAAATAGCAATAAAATAAGTAGGTATTATTAAGGAAAGTTGATTATTATTATCAAAGGAAATAAGTACATAGGAAAATAATTTTAATTACATAGTTAGTACTAAATTCAGTTAGTACAAGACTACAAGTATCAAAGTTATAAACTGCAAACTCAGTTTTACGCAAAATACTGTAAACAATGATTACTAATCAAAGTAACGTAAGTTTATCTGATTTAAGTATCAAGGTAAAATGCACAGCTTGAGCGCGCTATAGTATACCCGTCGCACGCGCGGCGCTCGTCGATGTCTAGCATTGCGCGCGTCTGGTCACGTGGTCGATTCGGAGAAATACCTAAACTTGGGAAGCGCGCTAGGGCGAGAACGCTCTTAATAAATAAATACGAGTACATACTTATTTACAATGATTTGTAAAGACTGTCTAAAAACATAAAGGTAGCGCAATATATTAATTAGTTAATTACACATGTTTTCTTGCAACTATTGTTTTAAAAATTGACATATTTTCAAATTAACCACTCTCCGGGACCACAGGGCAATATATTTAAACATAATTATTAAACGGGTCTAACGCGAATTAACTTGTAAACATAATTAACTTGCGAATTAACTTGTTGTTGTATATATTGTTGAATAAGGTAAACAAGTTAATTCGCGTTAGACCCGTTTAATAATTATGTTTAAATATGTGTTCAAATCGCGAAAGTTTTAAATGCCACAGGGCAATGTCACCCTTGAAACGTCAGAGGTTTGTATTCAAAGTCTTACTCGATTAAGTGTTTTAGTAAAATTTTCAAATTTGTTCATTAGCGATTCACATGATTGAATGCTTTGATAGATCAAGTAACTTTAAAATGCTAATTTCGGTCGATGCATGTTACTATAAGTTTTATTTGAGTAAATATATTAATGTACTGTATTGTGCCCTTAGGTTGTATAAGGCGTAAGTCTCCATCGTAACACCACTGTAACAACGTATCTGACGCACATATACGAAAATACTCACTTAAATCAAACTCAAACCTTAACAAATGAAATCCGTGAACAAATTTACAGAATGCTGGAATAAAGTTTGCACGTTGGATTTAACTTAAAGTTATTACCAAAGCTTTTATAGACACGCATCGTCGCGGTATTGACCCTTGTTTGTTTTGTTTGAAGTTTTAACTGCCATAAACCATATAGGCACATAGTATACTATCCTATCTTTCTTTTACGTAGTAATGGTATAGTAATGGTAATGGTATAATCAATATTAATAAGGCGTAGGCATGTGACGACCCCATCGTCTACTGGTTTCGACCGGTGCAATCAGTCAACGCAGGGCAGCTTGTGGCGAGCTCTTGGGAAGTAGCGACCCCACGTACCTGAGCGCTCCTGGGGGACTCCGCCGTCCGACTAAGTCCTCCGCCGTCCTTTAACCGGCCGTCCAGAGTGGGGTCGCGAGAGCTGTGTTCTCGAGGGTAGATGTGGAAACCTAAGTGGCGAGTTGGCTGTATGTTTAAAGTCCAGTGCCACCTCTCTACCCCCGGCCCTCATACCGGTGTTGCCCTCGAGCCATCTTAGATGTCGCTTTTTGTGGGGGCCCATCTTATGTGGGCGAGTCACCGTCTGCCGAAAATAAAATTGCTTACCATTTTGTTAGGCAGATGTCCGATTTTATACTCTATAACCCAGTATTTAGTCCACCACTTTCACCTAATAGTCCAGTATATTTTAGATTCCATTAAATCTCAATAGTCCATACACTGCGTGCGTCCCATGTCTCGGGCAGGTACAACATCCGCTCGGTGTACCCCTTCCTCCTCCTTAGTCGTTCACTCTTGACAGAGTGGTCGTGGTTTTATTATGGTGGGGTGACGTGGATAGCGTAGCCCTCGCAATGCGCCTCCACTTGTTACGGTCTTCAGCGTTACGCGAACATTGGACTGTGGTGGTTTGTGTCGCAGCTTTAATTAAGTCTGTCCAACGCGTAGGTGAGTGTCCTCTGGGTCGTCTACCTTCTATCCGGCCTTGAATAACTAGCCTTTCCATGGAACTTTCGTTTCGGGTAATATGCCCAAAATATTTAAGGATTCGTATCTGCACAGTCGACGACAATCTTTCAGTTATTTTAAGTTCCTTTAGTATTGAAACATTAGTCCGGAACGCCGTCCAAGGAATCCGTAGCATGCGACGCCAGCACCACATCTCTAGCGCGTCAATTTTGCGTCTGTCTTTTTGGCGCACCGTCCACGTTTCAGCACCATAGAGAAATATGGGGAAGACTAAGCTTATCATCAGGCGAACTTTTGTGGTCTTTGTGATGTTCCGGTTAGACCAGACATGATTGCACATCTCCTACGAATTTCGTCCTCACACCCGCCAGTATAAGTAATTGTGGAGCCGAGGTACATGTAGCTTTTGACAACCTCACAGTTGCCAATTGCAGGAATTTCAGGATGATTTAGTTCAGATCGGTCCACAATCATCATTTTTGTACCCCCAACATTTCATTAAATTCTCGAACCCTTTCGAGCCTTGTTGCCTTTTCCTCTGCGTGTTGGCTTCGGCTCCGCGTACGCCTCCCAAAGGTCTGGAACACCATTGTTCCGTGATGGGAAAGACATAGTTATAATAAAATGCTTTATTGTGCACTACATAGAAAAGTATATAGAAAAACATAGACAAAAGAACTTAAGTAAGTGGGTGACAACAGGCGGACTTATCGCTAAAGAGCGATCTCTTCCAGGCAACCTTCGGATAGCGGAGTATGGCGAAAGGACACACATTACAGGGTAGTGCAAAAACAACAATAACATAAACTACAAATAAATAAATAAACAAAAAAACAAATTAAAACATATAATACATATAGATACTACAAACTTAGATGTAAAAATAAGTATGATGACACAGGTAGCCAAGACGAAACAAAAATAGGAGTAAGCACAGTTAAGCAAAGAAGGACTGAGAAAGGGATAAATAATGTTCTTTTAAACGTTTTTTAAAACCGTACAAGGATTGAGC
The DNA here is from genome assembly GCA_949128165.1 of Lathronympha strigana. NCBI lineage: Eukaryota > Metazoa > Arthropoda > Insecta > Lepidoptera > Tortricidae > Lathronympha > Lathronympha strigana. The sequence continues at coordinate 22,252,906 of OX421903.1, read as the reverse complement.
ACGTGAGCAAGACTGAAAACTGAAGGATTTATTGTAGACCTTACTAGACGACCGAGGGGGGGAGGATTTTGTGCACATCTGAGGGAAGAAAGAAAATTAAAACGCTCTTTAAGATATCCAGGTGTGTTAGAAATTAATAAAGTACCAAAGAGAAGAGAGAGGATGTGAGAAATCCGACGAAAACGTATCGACAGCCACTTGAGCTGCGCACGGAAGCTAGAGACATGATCGTATTTACGCAGCCCAAAAATAAAGCGTATGCAAACGTTTTGAAGCCGTTTAAGTTTATTTAATTGCTCTTCAGAAAGATTGGGTATGGTATAGTATTTCAAGCAATTCTTTGTAAGTGTACTCAAAAATATATGAATGAGACGGGGTAAACCCAACTTCAACATAAAAAGTACATTTTTGATTTTATAAACTAATCTAATTAAATATTTGCACTAAAACCGCATGTATTCTAGTACATTTTGAATAAGCGGCGCTGTAGTAGGTACTACTAATTAATACTACAGTCAAGGTAGAAATATAAAGTAAGGCAGTTTTCGCATTAGATCCGGTGTCGCACGCCGCTCCTGTGTGCGAATGGGACAGTACTTTAGATACACGCTTATAATATTGTATTCCTCATTTTCTTCTAAACCCTAAAATGAAAAGATGTAGAAACATTCGATTAATAGTACCATGACATACTCGTTCACATCAAACACTAGTTTAATCTTTATCACTTTGGCGATTTGCAGGTGAGTCCAAATGGCGACGTAAGTAATCTCATCTCCCAAACGCGACGAACTCGCTACGTGCTCGTGAGTCTCGTGACAAACTCGCTACATGCTCGCGTCGCTATCAACTCGCTCGCAAACCACCAGTGTAATAAGGCTCTTAGCAAATTACATATGTTTAAACGTGACTAGGTATGTAAATAGCTTTATTCAAATAAAAATAAATCAATTTGAAGCATGTTTTTGTTTCCAAGCTCTGAATGAAACAGAATACAATTTAAACTGAAAATAGCCTTTTTCATTGTTCTATAGAGGGCCATCGGTGAAGCTTATCGAAAATTAATTATATTGGAGACAAATGTGGTGCTTCGGATTTGAAAGCAAACAATGTAAAACAGGTAATTAAAAATCCCAAGTTATGTTTGAACGTCAATACAGAATAAAGGACCCCATGGACCTATAGTTTTCTTCAAAACTATAGGTCCATGGGGTGGGACCCTGGCGCACGCAAGTTTTTGTAGAAATCGTGAAACGTTTGGTTGATATTACTGATGGTGACCAAAGAGCTGGTGGCTTCCTCGCACAACGTATCAGCATTGCGATACAACGAGGAAATACCGCCAGCATCCTAGGTACAATGCCTCAAGAGCTTATTTTAGATGTAAGGATGATAGTAAATTTAGATATTTCCAAAAAGGACAGAATCGGAGCACATACTTGAATTTAGGGACAAAAAGACAGAATTTAAGAATCACAACAGCATATTGAGGGCTAATTTCCAGTAAACGATTCGTGTGACTTTTGAATTTTGATATCGAATTAGAAATATAGTCGGGAAAAGATTCTTCAAATATAGGGCAGCCCAAGAGGCAAAGAGAACGTTTGTCTACTAACTTGATATTAGGAGCCAGATCGTCAAATTTGTGTTTTAAATCGGCAATAATACAATATGAATTTTGAATAAAGAGTTCGCATTTTGCGAAATTCAGTTCTAAACCAATATTTTTGAAACTAATCTTAATAAGAGACAAGTCAGAGAGCACAGTATTCACGTCGCCTCCTAGGGTCCCGTCAGCTAGGTCCCAGACATTGAATTTTGATTTCAAGTTTTGGATGATTGGATTTATAGCCAAACCAAAAATTGCTAGGCCGAGAGGTTCACCCTGCTGACATCCAACCTAAGAAGATAATTCATTGGACTTGTACATTAATTTAGAAGAGTCCGAATAGCAAAAGAAAAGGTAATTGTACAGTTCAGGAATTGTATCCCTTATTTCTGCCAGAAAAGTGTACCTATTTACCGAAATGAAAGCATTTTTAACGTCAATTTTGACTACGATTTCACAATCATCAGAGGAAAGGTCATCATTAGGGCATGGACGGCTGCCTCGCACCCACCTTTCGTGCCAAAACCCAGCTGTACAGGTTCAAAAAGGCCATGCAATTTTAAACGAATGTGTCTAACCGCAATTTCGGACGCCAGACGTCGTATAGTAGAACCCACCGCAATGGATCCCACCCCTCCCTCCTTTTCGGTAATCAGGTTTGCGCCGTATAAAATTGGGACAATTTCAGTATTAATTTTGCCTAAAAACATAAAATGTATTAATTTAGTAAGAGACAAGCTGCTCACCTGCATCGCCCACGGAATGGGAAATAAGGTCTTTCAAATGTTGAGGTGAGATCCCATCCAAGCCGGCCGCCGAACCGGTTTTGAATGAAAGTATGGCGTCAATAACGTCTTTGCCTTCAATTTGGAGGCAGGCCTGGTTTACTGCAGGTGGGGCTATCGAATGAGGTACTGAAGGAGCCAGGGGATGTTTTGAAAGTAAGGCCGAAAGGGTATCTGGACTATCTGGCGATAGCACGTCATTTGAAAAGAGAAGGCGAGCGGCACCTTTAAGATCGCCATCGCTAATTTTATTTTCAATTACTTTGGTCCTATTAAAAGTGGATGAAGCACACCTTCAAAATCAATCATGGAGATCATCAGAACAAAAATCAAAACAAAAAGATGAATGTCGGATACGTATATGATACTTTGAGATAGTTTTACTGACCAGTTCTATTTTGCCATTCCTGGTCTTCATCATCAGGTTCACTCCACCAAATTTATGATTTTCGTAAAGAAATGCTTGAGTATCACAAGAAAACAACTAAATAATTTTGCATGTGCCTTTCAAATTTGAAAATTTTCCTCAATTACTCATCAGAAATTAATTTTGAAGAAATGGGATCAATCTGAAACCATCTCCTTTCAGATAAAAAAATAATTGTTAAAATCGGTTTAGTATTGATGGACAAAAACACACAACGAATTATGAGCTGTTTTAGAAACGGGTAACAAAAACTTTTTGTTTGCTCATCCGCTACCCGTTCCCTTGCCTTGGGGTATAATTTTAGATCGGTTCTGACATTCGATGTGTTTATGTACACATCGAATGTCAGAACCGTAGTATATAAATTAATCCATCTAAGTCTACCGTTCGTATGTCGCTATAAAAAATACTTATGAAATACCTAATTAGCATCGAGGTTCAATTTTGCACTACAAATGAACAAAATACACATATATTGTCCCTAATGAGAACTCTGTATCATATCTGCAGCCCGATCACAGGAATACAAGCAAAGCTACCCTTACTTAATATTCCATTAGTATCACACAATCGATTGCGTTTTGAGATGAACACAAGAGGAAGGGTAGGGGTTTGTCGTCTACACAAAATGACGAATGTATCGTACATTACCTATTGTAATATTTTCGGGATGTTCTTAGCCCACATTCATAAGCGACACAATGAAAATGTAACGAACATTAATTCCTTGTATTTGAGGCTTTAGAGCTTTAAAATAAACTTTTTATCAAGAATCATATAATCTAGACACGAGGCAGCGTGTCCAGCCATGTTCAGGCGGTGCAGCTGCAGTGTGTATATTATATTTACACGAACCATCGGAAGGCATTTTTCACCCCTTTGATTACTTAAACTCTACTGAATATAAACACAAGAAATTGGGCCCATCCATCTAGATTCATCGAGACTAACGAGGTCTCCAAATTTTATAAATATAGCTTAGTTGGCTATTGAGATATAAGCATCCAAAAATCGCAAAAATTCATAGGGGTAGACGTTAATTAATTTGTTTCATGCATTCATTCAACCGTTTTAAAACGGTTGAAACGGTTAAATAAACTAAGGCATTAGCCCTAAACAGCCAAAACAGAAGGTCGGTGGGTATCATTTATAATGTTGGTACCGCGACATTTTAGTAATCTTGAATAGCTTATAGAAAAAAACCAGTTTTTTTTTATAAAATGATATATCTAAACGGACTTATTGTCAAAACACCCGTCGCGAGTATGAAATTTAAGGTTTCGACTTAATCACTGTCGTTATTACACAGCGATATAACTATGTAAGAGCAATAAAGATGGAAATAAATATGTCATGTTTATATCGCACGCCTAGATCATTTTTAGTTAGCTGCATATTTGAATTCTACTAATCAAGCCGCGTAAGCCACGAAAACCGGTGCAATAATATCTTCGCCGCACAGCGATTGAATGCCGTTTAAGTACCTTTTACTGACTTATTTTTATTTTATTAGTACCGTCTAAACCGCAGTATTGTCAGTTGCTACGCATTGTCGACGTAAACCAATTCTGCAATATAGTGCTATTTCAACTTGTTACAGTCTTGTTGATTTCAAAGTAGCCACTTGTTAGTGATTATTTTGAGTTGTTACGCTATTGATCGATATTATCAGAAAAAAACATTGTTGTATTTCGATTTAAAGCTGTTCAGGTACCGAGGTACCAAATATTTTATTCAATATTTTGACTTAATCCTGTTTTAATGAAAATAATCATCACTTTTAAGTTATTTCTGTTTTGTTGAATCTTCCAAATATCAGGTTTATTTCTTCTGAAACGAAACGTATTGAGTCTCTATTAAGAAAAATTGCAAATTATTCTCGGCCATAAAAATTATTAAATATGGGTAGCAAAATGTAAACACTAGTTAACCTTTATTTAATGTATTTTTGAGTTAATTCTGTTTTCATGGTTACTTCATTTACTTACCTACCCGCACTATGGTTTTATTCTAGAATTATGAAGCGGCGTGGAAAGTTATTAGTAAACTTAGTAAATGGAAAAGGTAATAATTCCGTATCATCCGAATCGGATCAAATTAAGCCTGTGGTTCGTTCATCAGTAACATCAGTAACGGCTCAACCAAAAAAAGGGATGAGACGCCTCTTAATCGCTTTTAAATCAAATCAAATCAAAATCAAAAATATTTTATTCAAAATAGATTCTTATAGAATACTTATTGAATGTCAAGCATGCAACTTCTTATTCCTAATTGAATGTAGCAGAGATATACAATATATAATTTGAAACATTATTAATAATTTAGATGTCATTATTTACATTTAACTGAAGGTAAATTATCCGATCAAACGTCTTTGTCACTTAAATAGTCATCTACTCTATAATACCCTTTTTTTTATTAGCGTGTTTTTAGTTCTAGCCTTAAATTTATTTTCTGTTAAGTCTACAATATGGTCGGGTAACTTATTGTAAAACTGTGTACAGAGCCCCATAAATGATTTTTGAACCTTACTTAACCTAGTTTTTATACCAAATAAATTATTCTTATATCTAGTGTTAAATTTATGTACGTCACTTTTTTTTTAAACACTGTCAAGTTTTTTCGTACATACATTATATTAAGATATATATATTGGCTAGGCAATGTCATAATATTTATTGTTTTGAATACGTCTGGTTGATGTTACTGGTGACCGAAGAGCTGGTGGCTTCCTCGCACAACGTATTAACATTGCGATACAACGAGGAAATGCCGCCAGTATCCAAGGTACAATGCCTCAAGGACTTATTTTAGATTTAAGGTAGGTAGAGGTAGGTAGTTAGGTAAGTTACAATTACTGTATATATTTTGGAAATAAATGTTTTTAACACTTTCTTCTATTCACACATGTATTGTAATGTGCTATTTTACACAGTATAATTTGAGTATAATAATATATTATGTACCCACCTAAAAAAAACAATCGGTAAATATTTGCGAAATTATGGAATGCCGAACAGTCTTTATTTGAATTAGAAACATTGCGTTAGTACATATGTACTAACGCAATGTTTCTGTACATATGTACATGTTAGATATTTCATCACTTACGAGTATAAATATTGTAGAAAGCATAAGACTTACAACGTACCTAAGCCTTTTAAAAACTTGTATAGTTGACGATGGAATGTTTGGGTAAATACGAAATACAAATTAATACCAACATAATTAAAACAGACCGGAAATAAATTACTGTTTTGGGGGCACCAGGATTGTCTTTTAATTACATCGAGCTACTGAAATGAATGGTTCCTTAAGTATCAGCTTAGATGGGTGGGCCAGTCTCCATTTTACCGACTGTAAAACGCAATATTTCTCGGATTTTTGATCTTGAGTAAAATGATAACTATAGAAATTATTTAAAAAAAGTCTATGAAGTCGACAATTTGATAGTTCCTTTCATGCAGGTAATGTATATTTCTTTTCAGTAGTTTTCTAGAAAACACAGTGACAGAGTACCCTTTTTCAGCAAAGACAGCCTTCCGTTTGGCCACTCTGTCAAGGTGTTTTGAGTTAAATAATAAATAAATAAATAATTTAATGAATTTCGGGCATTTACCTATTTACATGACATCTGTTTCGGTTTATAATTTGTATATGTAGTAGTGTTACTACTTTAATAACAATATACGATTTTAAGCTAACATGGTCATTTGCATTACAACTAATATTTAAAACGGGATAATTACCATGTATTATGTTAGTTTTATTGAGCACACGATATTTTGACACTGTTGCTGTGCAACCGCACATGGCGCTTGCCACAGTCACTTGTCACGTAGTGACGAGCTGACGAGGACGAGCTGCGAGGTTTTAGTTATAATCTACCCACACGCCATAGCGATCTACCCTCTTACGGGTTGGCTTATTTTGTGTGTTGTCACTGGCACTACTACCGTCCGCTTTCTCACTTGAAACTCGATCACGTTTACGACACACTACACTTACAGTATCAACCCGCGCATTTCTTACCGGAACAGTCTTTTTTCAATCAGTGAACTTTCGGATCATTGGACACCAGACGTTGGGCAGCTGAAAACCATCTTCTCGGTTCAAGTTTTTATATTTAAGGATTTCAATGGCTTCCTTGACCATCCTCGGAATGTAGTGCTTTTCCGCCAAGAGAATCTGAGGGTTATGTAACTCAATCCAGTGATTTCTTCCCGCCTCTAAAAGATGTTCAGCGATTGCCGATTTTCGAGGTTCGTTTTTTTTTATCGCCCGAATATGCTCCTCTATACGGCATGAGATAGAATGACGGGATGAGAATATCGGGTGCTCAATAAAACTAACGTACATGGTAATTATCCCGTTTTAAATATTAGTTATAACACTTTAATAACAAATCAAAATATTTAGTTACTTAACTAATTTGATTTGTTTAAACAAAAAGTCACAGTAAACGTTATTGTAAATTTCATCTAAAACTGTTCCTTTTTATATTTTAATGGCTTACATCTCATCAATAACAATTCTCGTGCAGTAGGTATACTCGTATTGTGAGCAATCAAATAAAGCATCTTAAATTTCAAAAAAAGGCAGGCGAAAATGTTTGGTAGGCAATCGCCACCCTTCGCTTAACAAAGGCTTTGTTCGTTATTGTCCCTTTAATTTCGTTTGTTTTTCAAATATTCATGGAGGTTTTACGAGCAAAAATGTCCTTTAAGATGTATTTTTACGTTGCGCTTAAATACAATTACTGGTAAGTTTATGTTTATTTTCATTGAAGTAAGTATTTTATTTAACCAAGCTAGACTAAAATATATTGAAATTAAGTCGTCGTGTAGATTTATTAAAAACCAAACTTTAAAAAAAACTATCGAGTAAAGGGTATTTATTTTGTAATATAAACCTTCTGTAGATATTATATTATGGTCGTAATTGCCTGAGTGCGGTGGAGTGTCGACGTCTAGGTAACATTGGCATTCTCTTCCCATCGCGCAGTATTAAAACAAGACGTTACTCTTATGACATTTTTGAAACAGGTGTTTTTTTAGTCGACATTTGTATCGATTATTTCATAATGCGAAAAAAAAAACGATTTATGAGTATAAATGGTTCGGAAAAGCTTTTTATAAGAAGAAATATAGTATACTTACAAGGCATAACTCATATACTTTTAGTTAGTCAGATATTAACGATAAAAAAGTGGTACCATACTAATGTCGACCATGACATGTATATTAGAAAATCTCTGCTTGCAAGTAACTTACGAATTTCTTAGTTACTCTCAATATTGTAATAGTTTATACTTTGAAAATAATGCAAACTATGGACCTAAATAAATTGTTTATTTTGATCTGAATCGACATTTGTATATTTTTATGGTCAAAATGTCCGTATAAATGTCGCCATACAAATGTTGACAAAAGTGTTTTTTGACGATCTCGGTCAATCAATGCACTTATGTTATAAAACTCAGCTTTTTATTTTACTCCTATATCAATCAATAAGCGTGTATACAAATGTCGTAGTTGTCGTACCAAAACTCATCGTTAAAATGTTTACTAGTTTTATCAATTGAAAATACTGCCTCCTAGTTTGCCTTTTTATCTTAGAAAGACTAAATAAAGTGCTATTGTATCGTTAACGCAGTGCTTAGGCTAACAAATAAACCTTTTTTATAGGTATCTTTAACACAATGTTAGAAAAATACTTTATATTTTAATGCTCTGATAAATGCTCTTTTCGTCCTCATACGCATACGTCCAACTTTACAATTTTTTGTAACATTAAATCCGCAAATGGGACACGCAGGATAGCGGTAAATTTTGTTGTTTTTGGGATTTCTGGTCAATTTTTTTCCAAATTAATTAATATCAAGAACCCAATAGGTAAATGTATATTTTTTTTCGTCTATTAAGCAACATAATTTTCTCAATGTATCCCCCTATATGTGTATTTCCCTTATATGGGCACTGGAGCGGAGTGCTGTGACTGCCGTGTAAGATAACGTTTTTTTTAGGTGAGGTAAAAAATGTTTCTCTAGAGAGTAGTGTATATACTCAGCTTACTCAGCTAGGAGAATACTTGGCAATGGTACAAATAAGTTTTGCATTCGCACAAACACTGCACACTGCCAGGCTCAAATGAAAGTTTTGGGTTGAATTTTGGCTACGAAGTATGTTTACCTTATGATGGTAAACAATGTCATAATTTTAGTTGAAGTTATAAATTACCTTCTCTATTTTTAGGGTTCCTTAGTCAACGGGAAGTGTTTTTTCCATTTAATCCTGAAGTGTGAGGTATCTCTGGATAGGTATTTGAAAAAGAATAGGAGTTTGCTAAAAAAGTTTTTTCATGAAGGGAATGCTTTCAGAAATAATCCAATGTGTGCCCCCCCTCTCTCTAACTTTTGAAGCGCATGTCCAAAAAATATGAAAAAAGTACTTGATGAAGACTTAAAAAAAAAAATATTTCATATTCTCTTAGTAAAAGGGCGTATACAGGGTGTATGAGTCGTAAGTGGTCTTTTTTGCAAGTTATGGTCATGGTATCTACTAAAACCGCTAGTTCAAGAAAAAGCATTGATAACCATAAAATAAAAATATCAACAACACACTAAATTTCACTTTTTAACTTACACCTGAAACATAGTATTTGTGCCATACATTAATGAAAAGGTACCTTATGGGCATTACCAACTAGCACATCAATAAAAATGGCACATTACTATTATATATTTTCCAAAAAACGCTTTCAATTATTTGGATTATTACGTTAACGTTTAAATATTACAAATAAAACGCGCTCGCAGCACGTAGTCACTCCGGAGTACTGTGGACTGTGCAAAGCTACACTACCGCTAATAATTATTGTTTCTTTACCTGTCTAGAAAGTTTATTTATTTTCTCGCAAATGTGATGAAAAACATTGTGTGTACCACGGGCAGTAAGGGGATTACTAACGATTTAACCGACCAGGTATTTTTTTTTAAATAATATAAAATATATAACCACAAAACTTAGACAATTTGTAATTACCACTCAGTAAACCTGATAAATATTGTATTGAAATATTGTGAATTCTGTATTTTTAATCTATCTAAGTAGATCACAAGTTATACAATTATGAAATCACATCAAAAGTTACATCGAGTCCGACGAAAATCTATTTTTTTCTCTCTCGAGTTCATTTTTGACGTTTTGTCATTTTTTATTTTTGATAACCGACGATATTATTACATAGGTTGGGTGTCCCATAAGCAAGAAAAAAAGGTTGTAAGGTAGGAAATCTAGAAGTGGTACGATTTAACCGATGGTACGATACAGCCGAGTCTCCCCTAATAAGAAAATATTATTTTTCAATACAGTTTCAAAAAGTGTTTTTGCAAAGTAGCGCTTTATACTTTTCCATTTTTTTTTAATTTAGTTGTGTCCAATTCATGACTGCTTACCGAAGAGTATTATTGTTAGTTAACTTACCGAGACTTAACACTTTTGCAACCAGGCAAAATTTCGAACAATACCCCAGAAACTGACAGTACCCGCTAGTCGGGCAAGTGGCGGACGCTCAGGGCTGTGCCAAGTAACTTTCGTATACTTACGTGAGTAAAATTAAATTTGCTGTCTCATCTGTTTATCCGTTTATCCGGCTATTGATACATACCCGTGTATGCAATTTAACGTAATCAACTAATAATAATTTTTATTTTGTAATCGCATTAGGTAAAGTAAATAAAAATACAAAGTGAAGTAATAAAATATAATAATCAACTGTACCAACTTTTCGACCACATAAGTACATAATAATCAGAAGACTTTTTCTGTTAGTGGCTGTGGCAGCCCTGAGGTAGCGGAGATGCAATGCTTGCCCGCCTGTCGGGTACTTTGGCGTCGCCTGTAGGTTTATAGCTCTTGCCCGACTAGCGGGTACGCCGGCATCAGAGTAAAATTTACGAGTGCCCGAGTGTCGGGTACGCGGTGTCAAAAGTGGTAATAAAACTAAATATCTACTATTAACGGAAAAGTATTAAAGATACTGATTTTTCATATTTCACTATTTACTTCATCATAATAATGATCATTCATTAAAAATATAAAACATTGAAAACAGTTCTTATAAATCTGTGTGTATGAAACGGAACAGAGTCTACGAAACGTCTATCAAAGCAAAGGCGTTTTTCAATCATGTAAACATATTCGAAGGCTCTAGATACGATTTGTCACATGTGATTTATTATTTTGTTAACGAGAGATAACGATTATAAGATTGAAAATTAAAAAGTAAAGAAGTTAAGGTTAATATTTTGAAGACGTTCTCAATTTTTCAACTGTATTACGGAAATAATGATAAAAACTTTCAAATTCATAAGAATGTATTTTAGTTTTTTTCGCATCTGTATTGAAAAACGTCGCGTCGTTCGATACACGCCATATGTCATTTTTCATATATCGGGACGCGTAAAGTGCTAGTGCGGGAAGTATGTCATATACTTCCCGCACTAGCATCTAAATGTACTATTGGGCTTACCTTGCTACTGCTGATCCCACTTCCTCCGTTGTCGCCACAATTACAGACTCTATTAACACTTTCTCCAGCTTATACATACTACATAGCTACATATTTGATTATGTTAAAACTAAGTATTAGATTGCTACTGTAGTGACACTGACATCATCACTGATATCACTCTCAATTTAAATTAAATGGATCGATAAACGTTCTTCCGTTTGATACTCAAGATGGCAGAGGCGTCTATTGAATAGTTTTTTTTCTTTTTTGTGTGCTAAATTATTTAATGTGCAATATTTTTAGCTTATTGTGGAGTAAACTAACGAAGAAGTGTGCAACTAATGAAGATTTAGTCCTGAAATGCATGTAACCGTATTGAGTCATTACTCGGTTGTCCCGGGATCTCGGCCTCCTGAGAAACTATTTTATTACGTTTAGCTATAAACTTAATAAATAGTGAGGCTAAATACCGAACAAAGTCGCCCAAGGGGCAATATACTATTTATATAATATACGATATACTTACTGATATAATAGTAATACGTGACACTGGCACAATTTTCCAACTCTTGGACAGAGCCCATTATTAATAAAAAAAGAAGAAGGAGGATCGATAAACCCCATCATTCAATAAACTCATAAATAGTTTTATACTAACATTTTTAATTGGGGATTAGTACATATTTATCTCCACCAAATTTTAGAGTATACAAAAAATTGCCCCAAATTGTCTGTATGACCCATTAATTGAATTTAATGCCATATTGATTGCTATCGCCAGCGCCCTACTCCCGAAACGTGCCAAGTGAAATGGCCATCCGCCAGTTTGTGACATTCTTGTACGTCGCTAAAAGAGATTAATGGTGACATAATAGTCGTTTTGCTTCTCCAACTTTCCGTAAAATCTGTTAAGAGCTATCGGTACCAGGATACGAATGAAAAACAAAAGTCGTGTAGAGGAGATAAGACGAATCGATCGTTATCTATTCTCTTTGGGAATGCTGTCGGCTTTGTACTGATTTAAGTACTTACCTACTAAATCCGAAGTATAAGTTACAAAGCTACAGGAGCTGCGTCGCTACATACGTTGGATTATTATAGCACAAAGAACAATACAATTAAGAAAACAATAACGGTCTGTCTGTACAGAATTTATGTATAAAGTCGACCCGTTTTGTTTGTCAGGTTGTATTAACATACGTAATATATTTGGTAACATTTTACCTTGAAATGAAAAAGATACTAGGTACCGTCCGTGTTACAATCGCATGGTGTACGTTACTGTTTGGCGTGTTCAACCCGAGAGCGCGTTGTGGTAGAAGATCTGGATATAGTTGCCTACTCGATAGCGTGTGTCGTATCGTATATCCTACATTTATAATCATATTGATGTACCTACTTTAAAGGATTTAGTTATGTTACCTATGACATGATGCGAACATTTGTTCACATTTAATAATGTGTAAATGATTTTAATCAATATTTGGAGTAAGAATAATTAAAACGGAAATATCTAAATTTACTTGGTAAAATTGCATATTTTAGCGGAGACTGTCATAGTCGCACAATCGGAACGTTTTCTCTAAAATATACGAGGATACCTGAAAGTAGTGAGACAGACAGGAAGGGTCTATTTATTCTGAGGGAACTACACCAGAACCTGTCAACTTTGTGGGTAAGTTACTAATAGTGTTGCCAATAATGCGAAAATCATATATTAAACTTTTCAAAGCACACACATCCGCTACAGATGAAAGTTGTTATCAGGGGCGAACCATTCATGCAAAATTGTTCGCAAATGTTATTCTGATCCACATTTTTTGACGTTTTTATTCTGCTTTACCTTAGGTCACTTGGAAAGTTTTGAGATGCTTGAGATCTATCCATGGAAGGCACCCTTATATGTTTTTAAATAGCGTTTTCGAGTATAAATTAAAAGTATTTTATGCAATAGTTGTATAAGAGGGTTCAAAAAAGGTGAGTGGCGTGTGTAACAATTTGAGGCGAAGCCGAACAACGTTGCATACATTACTTTTTCTACGACTAGGGATTAAATAAAAGCTAGTAACTTGGCGTATTGAGAGATGTCGGTCTGGTGGTATATATTAAGCGTTGACTTTAATTTTGAATATTCCACCCACAGTGAAGACGGCTTGAATTTTTCGCCGAGGCTTTTAAAGTAAGCCAGTAGCACATTCTCTGAGAATGACGTAGTCTGGTGTTCTAGTCTCCACGCCATGAACTTCTTATACGATTTATCGTACTGACGCCGCGATTTTGCAGGCAATAAGCTCTCAGTAATTGATTGTGCCGCCGCCGATATTTCTTCTGGTGTCGAAAGAAAGTGATCGTCGTCACCCATTATTATTTTTCACTCCAAACTCTAATAAGAATGCTAAATATGCCACAACTATTCCAATAATCCTAAACAAACAGAAATACAGCTTAAGAAAGAGCGGGAAATTCGATTGGATAGTGACAAATGACAGTCGACCGAACGTAATCATAGACACAGTAGTTTTTTTTTCAACTGTCATTTACTTGCGTTTTTCCTTATGTTGGCAGCAATTATTTTAGTTTTGTTATTGTTTCAAACCATATGAATTCAGTTGTTTGTTAAGTTGGTAGTTTTGATTTTCGTTGTAAATTTAGTGTTGTTTTTTTTTATTTGTTGGGTTCACAGGGCACCTCTGCGGCGCTACAACGAGGTCCGCAAATCGAACTTCGGATAGTGCCGTCTTCTTCGCTCTCACTTTATTCTACATATGCGCGAAAGGGTAGCTTTCCTGTTAGCAGTTGCATTATATCACATAATAACCCTAGGGTCTTTATGAAGAATAGACTACATAGACTTTTTGAAATTGCGTAAGACATGCTTTTATATTTGTTTGCTGGACCATATAATTGACAGATAAACGTACCGGAGTAGAAAAACACTATTATCAAATTTTCTTAAAATTTCGAGGTTAGGTACTTATGCCCCTTTTGAAGGCACGAAATTGGCAAAAATATCACTGAACTAGAAGAAAAAGATTCCCCTCTTGCCGACTGTAAAAAGATAGATAGACTATAACCATTGAAAGCGAAATTGTTCGGTTTAAAATATTAAAAGCCGCAAAATAAAATAGCATCAAAATGTGCTCGTTTCAGTTCAGCCCCACCGTGTCTCATAAAAACGTGCGAATCGGTGATCTAAAATGGCTGTACAATTCTTATTTATATAATTAGGCAAATCTCTTTACTGGTGTTCTACTTCTAATGAAATAAGCTTTTAAAAAACATATAATACGTGACCATACCATGTCCAGATTTCGAGAAACTCATTTCTTTCCTGGTATCCCACGTATTTGGTTCTAGTCAGGGCCCGTACTTTTCATGCTAGTTTCGTAATAATGACGCATATAACACACACAGAGGATGTTTTTAAACGTAATGAGTTAATGAAAGACAAAGTCTATCAACGTTAGATTGTACTCGTGATTCGAACATAACAGTTTCGACACTACTCAGTGACAATTCTATTTTTTTCTCAAATGTAAAACCTAAAACATGCTGTATGACGCTAGACGTCATTTGTTTGTCATCGGCAAGAAATGTACGGGCCCTAGTAAGTAGTCAATGGTTTTTTTGTATGGAATTTGATAGTTCACTCCGGGTTAGTAGGCTAACTCTGGTTGCAAGTGGCCCTTAGTTCATTGGAGTATTCTAAATATTTAAATTTGAAGATCGTTTTGATTAACATAATCACAAAATAATTTATTTATGAATCGGTATTATAATCAAAGGATCGGTATTACCATTGCTACTCTGACAAATCTTGCAAATAATAAATAAGCAAAGTCAACATTACGTTTAAATATTTGCTAAGGTCTTTATTTCGTTATTCAAGAACTACTTGAATAAAATGACTTAAAATGGAATAACGATTTATTAATAAAATTATTTTACATAAATATTAGTTATACTTTCATAGGTAATGTACTCTACCTATTTATTATCTAAGCTTAATGTAAATACAGTAGAATAATAAATAACACCACAAAGAGTTCTGCAAAACCTGCCGGTAATATTACTAACCTACGTAGTTATTACTAAGTATATAGTTAGTAATATTGCCTATATAATTTGGGTACCTACCTATGATATATTTTTTATTTATTTAAGTTATGTATCCATAAAATCGGTACCTACAGAATAAAAGTAATTCGTAAGCTAATTTTACATGAATAGATACAAAATCTTTTCATAATACCTTCAGTTATTCTTTGAGAGCTCTAATAACCACCTTTTGACATTGTATAGAAATGAGGCTAATAAGTAATTGTTTGTCTGATGATTTATTATCGTTAAATATGTACAAACTACGATCTAAAAAAAGTAAAGACAGTTAAGTTTTGTTTAAAAAGCGTGAAATATTGTTATTATATATACATAAAAAGTCCTAATATTATAACATTATTTTATTTATAATTTCAATAGGTCATGAGCGTTTACGTTCTATGGGCGTTGACATGTGTCAAAAGGTGGTACTTAGACCTCACAAGCTATAGTAATATATAATACTCGTATCTGTAAAAAAAATATTGTAATCAACAATCGTCACACGTCAAACGCCCCATTTTCAATGATTTCTATATCTATTAAGACATAAATTTGCACTGTGGGTGGGCATCTACTTTGTAGATGACATTGAGTATTACAATAAGTATTATATACATTTAGTTTCATTACATGAGGCGGACAAGTTTCACAATGAAATACAAGTAAACGCAGACTCCAATCGGCATTTTATGTTGCTGATGAAGGTTCGAAAAGTATAACATGTATGTAATGGACTTGTATCAAATATGTATCCGCTTAAATTGAGTCTTATTGTCGTATCCTAGTGAAAAGATGATGTATGTATGATTTTCTAACTAAAATCTTTTTTCTATTTACTTTTTCGAACTTCATCTAATATTACATTACGATACAAGTGCGCAAGGGAGGAAATTCGTAATGAGTGGCGATAGAATAAAACACGACCGACGGGAGTGTTTTAAATCGACACGAATTGCGAATTACCTACCTATTCACACGTGTTCGACATTTACAGTACATACAACGTACAACGTTTTACAGTACATGGCCCTTTGAATTTTTTACATAGGCACATAAAGTGCTAATTATCGCACTAGTGTGGTGATGTAGGACCATGTACTTACTAGAAAATCTATTATAGTACTCTGTAGACATAGTCCTGCCATGCGTTGAGCATTTAAAATAGGCTTCGGGTTCAGGTGGCACCCGGGACGCTTATGTTTCGATTGCAAGATTGAGCGCGATGAGTTTACCACCCGAAAACTTGATTTTAACAGCTTACGGACTATATACAGGACATATATAGTCCGAGTTTGCAGTATTACAAACTTTTAAAAATAGCATAGTCTTCTTCAGCTAAATATCCTATCTACGATATTTAAGGTAATTTCCCTTCATGTTCCATAGTCTTGGGACGCCTTGAATTGATATAATTTCCATACTGCTACCGTGAGTACCTAATAACACATTAAAGCTTCAGACACGCTTGATAAGTATATTTTTATTCTATATGTATGTTATGCTTAATATATTGTTAAATTATATTTTCATGCGGGTCTGAATAATGTGTTTACCTAACGCCGGTAGCACAATATCTGGAATTATGTAGTACGTTAGTGCGCCACCGAATGTGCAATGGACACTTGTAATGTTGATCAGTAATACGTCGCAGAGTTTAAATTCGCACATTGATACTGGCTTACACTTGTAATGTCCAGCAGTAATAAGTCGCAGAGTTTAAATTTGCACAATGATAATGGCGTACGCTTGTAATGTCGATCAGTAATACGTCGCACAGTTTAAATTCGCACAATGATTCCGGCGTACTTTTGTGATGTCGAGAAGTACCTAATATTTCGTACAATGTCATCACGTCGCCGAATTCTAGTGTTGTACAAAAGAGATGTCGCACTATCGAACATCGCATATTTAGAGTCGCACTAACGTAGTAATCCCCAATATCTTGGGTTCGATTCTTAACACTCGTACATTGTCTTCATGACATAGACGATAACATGATTTATATTAGCTACCAATCTAAGTCTCTTTAACAGTTTCAAATACATCAAAAATACTTATTTTAATTCTGCGATATTTACACTTGAAATTGCAATGTTTATAGAAAAATAGCAAGGGTTATTAATATGTGAGCTATTTAAACCATGTAAGTAGGTACTTAGTTTTACGTTTTTTTTACCGTAATATCCCTGCTGGGCATAATATTGACCGATTCTATTTTTTAGATGTTCACTTTATATACTTGTCTTCAGTTGATCACATTTCTAAATGTGGGACCAACACTTATCAACTTGTTTTGTTATCAGGGTCAATCAACTTTTCCTTGTATCTGATTGCCAGGTTTCTCCTAGAACTGTTACAAGTGCAATTATTATCTATTTCATCCTCTGTAGCTGATTGTATGATAACTGATCCATAGTTTGCCCTTGAATATTGAAACTACATGTTACCTACATATAAACACCAAGAAAAAGTTTATTTACTCGAATAAATCAGAAGACATTTAATAACCTCCTTATCGAAATCAATTAACATAGTTACACAGAAGTTGGCAAGGTAGCAAAAATAAAACTTAACAACTAGACGTAAAGGTACACTCAGCCACACAGCTATGAATACAGCCAAAGTGCCAAAAATATGTATACGCGACCTTAATGCTCAGGCAATAAAGTCCTCTATATAAATTTATGGCACTTTGGCTGTATTTGGAGCATTCCACAGAATTGTCTACCGCGTGTCCCGTACGAGCACAAATTTTATGAAGATTGTAAGTTTTGGAGTTTCTTCCTTTGCGGCATAGGCGTAAAAAATACTCAGAGAACTAATTATCGACTTAAAACGTAGAAAATAATTCTTTAACTAACTAAAAAAAGCGGTTGTACGGGACAGCCCTGTGGAATGCTCCATTTACAGTTGTGTGGCTGACTGTACGTACGCAGTAGTGAACGTCCGTGGGCGAAGCATCGGGCCATCGGGCGTAGCGTTGAGCTGCCAAGGGATTTAAGCGACACTGAGTCCACTCTTTATAGCCCACAAAACGAAGACTAAAAATTGACATTTTCATATGACGTCCATAAGTCCATTTTTTGTATAAAATAGCCATTTAGTTATTGCTTGAATGTATTTCTCATCCTTAATTTTTCCGGAAACGATTTACTTTACTACATGTCATATAAAGAAACTAAAAAAAATTTGTATCGACTTAAAATTAAGCGCGACGGAGCCAACCTTCACCCCCCTCCCTCCTCTAACTGTGGTTTGGCTTTTTTTGGCTCTTAGCTGTAAATCCACTCAAGACCACCTAAAGATTAATTATGCTCAGTGCCAGTGTGTAGTCACAATGTGCAAGCCGTCTAGCACCATTACATGATTTAAAACGTCTAGGTAAATTTGTAGAGAATTTAATTAAAAATACTTTTGTTTTAGAACATTTTTTGCCATGATGGGCCAACGTTTACGAGTTATTTACGAAAAACTAAAAAGTGGGACCTTTAAACCCTTCCCCCCTCTTCGAAAGCTCTACCCCTATTTTGCAGTACTTTTAGTATGTTTCATATCTACCTACAACTGTACCAACCCCCGAATTATTATTATGTTTACACCCGAATTATTCCCCCTAATTTTTCTTCGTTTTGTGGGCTATTAAGTCTATTAACCGACTTCGAGAATTCAAAGATGTTTATATGAGTACAAGTATGTTTATCTGTATGTACATTTTTAACAGTTTACATTTGTTTAATGTGTACACATCATCGGCCGCTTCATTTGACTGCGCAATTTGGGCGTGCCCTCGTTTCCATCCATGTAGACTGAAGCAGCATGTCTCTATAATCGGTCGTCACGCACGCTGTCACGCTCGCCGTTTGGGTTCATCCTCAACGTGTTGACATTGTTCGCCACTTCCGTGTCTTTCGAGAGCCCTGGCGACATACACACTTTATTTAATACAGTCGCCATAAGATATACCTGAGCGACAAAGGTATTAAAAAATGTATGAACAAGCACTTAAATGTATTAGCAATGGACAGGAGTTCCGATATTTTTAAGTGTCTTGGCTGCTCCTAGTATATATCTGATGGCGACGACTGTTCAAGTGCAAGATAGCGATGGAAAAGATAATGCTTTATACCAGTTAGTTGATATTTTGATAATATAGGGTTAATCTCGACATTCTCGACTATTTCTTGAAGGAATGGCCCGACACAGCATAGCTTAGTATCCCAATGCCCCCGTTCGGTTCGAAATAATGAAGAATGATAAATTGAAATAGATGTCATATACTAAGGAAAAAGACCAATACCGACGACCGTTTTTTTTTTCGTTTTTTTTCTTTAGTATCTATTTCAATTTGTAATTTATATAGTAGTGGAAGATATCCAGATCTAAATAAACGACTCCCAAGTGAAATTCAAATTTTTAGTTATTCCGTAAATTATATAACAATATTGAATTGAAAGTAGGGATATCTTAAAATAAGACCCTTCGCCCTTTCTACTGGTGCCTGGCTTGCACTCTAATAATGAGTGAATTTGCCGCAAGGGGCGCTAGTGGAACGTGGGACGTGGGTCCTATGAAAAGAGGTTATATGTCATTTTCAGTTAGTTTTTAATTTAAGTCGTGCTTATTTCGAAAAATATGCAGTATTAGAGGAACCATTACATAGAAATACATTAAATACTAAAAAAATAAATATAGCTATATATAGCTATATATAGGCTATAAAATAAGCTTTAAATTAAAAATGTAAAACAACACGGCCGTAAAGTATCGTACATTTTGAGGTTAGTTTATAAAAAAACGTTTCTATTTGTCAAAAATATTATTTGTAGGTATCAAACTTGAAACTATGTACTAAAAAGTAACTTATAAATAATAGAAATGCCAAAATAAAATAGTCCGAAGTGTTTAATATAGAAGTAAGTAAAAACTTTAAGTATAATAAATCATTTTAAAAATGTGTTTAATTCTTATGATTTTCTATAGGCATCTTTAGGGCCAATATTAACATATAATTACGCAAATGTTGATTTTGACCTAATGGCGCTTGACAAGGACCCACGCATGAGTGGCGCCGCCTGGTGAGCAAAAATACGGAAGTCCTCATTGAAAAAAAAAGTAAATATACTTACCTAAAAACTGGCGCTAGTTTTGTTTTAAAACATCATCGTCTAACTACCGCAATGTAACTCGATGCGCCGTAAGATTGAAGGGCATTTTCTTTACAAACGCTGAGATAACTTTTTAAAGAAAATTCGAAAACAAACTTCGTTTTATATTATTGGCCTCCTTATAAGAATTTTTACAATGCAATTTGCCTTTTACGCAGGACTTTTATGACGACGTCTGTAAATCACCCAAGTTGAATTTAATTATATCTGGCTGTGTAATATATCTCCGTCAAGACGTAAGGAAAAAGTGTAGAAGCTGTAGACGTGACTACTAATTTCATTATCTCTGTTGGTCAGCGCACCATCAGCAAAAACTGCGGCATTTTGCCGATGCCGTTGGCAACCGTGAGGTGACAGTGACGTAAGATGAAAATTCGCATTAATGATTTTCTAAGTAAAAACATCAAGGGCGCCAAAACAAACAACGTTAGCCCTATTGTTTAACTAATTATACTTATTTCTATGAGGAATGTTTTTAAACATTTATCTAGCTCATGATTTAATCCTGGTACCCAAGAAAAAAACGTACTTAGATTAAATAGATCCCAATGTTTTGTTACTGTAACTTTGTTTGATGTAAACAAAATATAAATTTCCCAATTTTATTTAAAATATCGCCAGTGTTCTTATTTTTGTACATACGGAATATTTCCGAATTAATTTGATAAAAATTACAGATTGTCGTTCGCTCGTTCGTTGTTAAACAAGGTTATAATATAACCTTATATCAAATGCACACAAGGATTCAAGGTGTATTTTGGGTTCTATACCGGAGCTGGGGTACCTGAGTGAGTTGTTTTATACTAAGTTCGTTTTTAAGTTATTTGTGTATTTTATTTTCATGTTTTTATATAAGTAAGGCTAAATCGGAACAATTTTTTGCTACGGAATCCTTAAAATTACCTACTCACTCAGTTGCTTTTTTATTTCTCATACGTAGGAACATTGAATATTAAACGATTTAAAACATACCGACGATAATGTTAGTTACCCTAGCACGCACATAAAATACCTAATAAAATATTTTTCAGCATTTACAGAACGCAACTCCATTCAACGGAGCCGCTGAAAGTAACAAATGACATAGGTACGTACCGCGAAGAGTAACCGACCGAGACTGGTTGCTCCGCCGGGGCGAGTGTCATACGCGGCTGAAGAATGAGGCGTCGCGAAAGTGCCTCTGGCTGACTGTAACAAAGCTCATATAAGCGATCCCGAGGAAAAATAAAAATGTACATTTGCGCAGGCAAAGGGTTCGTACATTAATGTCTGATAAATAGTAAAAGGTCTTAGACATACACCTATTTTATTTGATTGCTTTTAAGGTATCAACTTCAAAGTACACACACGTGCAAAGATGTACAAATTTATATTAATTATTACCCAGCTAATACTATACATGAATGTCAAGAATGGAGTCATTTAAGGAAACCCAGTTGTAGTGTATGCGTTTATGCGTGTAGCTAGAATAGCATACATACGCTGTCTCGTGTGTCACTGTATTGGCGGGAAAGCCGAGAAAAGTAATAACTGTCTATGGTACTATGGCTACGGGCTTGAACGAGTGAGTGAGGTTGTTGGAAATACAGTGGCCATTGCCGAGCCAGTGTTACTGTTCAGGTGTAAACATATTATTATATAACGTGATTCTAACGTCTACTATACCGGTAAAATTAAAACGTAAGCGTAACCTGTTCATTTTTTACTTCCTGTTTCTAAGTAAAAGTATATGTTTTTTTTGGTTTTGGCCGTCACACCTAAAGTTACTGTCGTACCTACCAAGCCAACGATCCCTGAAGATAACTAAGCTAAGGTGTGCTATGATCATGACTAAATTGTATACTTAATGAATCATTGACGACACGTAAAAAAAATGCCGTGAAATGCAAAAATAACACTTCAATTTCGTAAGAATTTCGAATCTTTTCGCAGTGTTTTTGTAAATTGAGGCGTCAGTGTCAAAACAGGATATAAATAAATTAAAAACTCTGTTTACCAGGATACTTTGTGCAGATTATAATAATATAATTTACGAAAACTAATTAGGTAGGGGTTTACAAACTATTACGAGGCCCCTGTATAAAAACGGCACTCACACTGTCACTAAAAGTGACAAGTGACATTACTTGCGGCCAATTCATTCATGCCAGCTTTCGTGAATCGACCTGCAAAGTCACTCGTAATGCTCGCTCGTACTGGTATAGGTACGAGTACTCGTAGTGCAAGTGAGAAGCACTGCATAACTGGACTGTTCTTCCGCAGAGGGCCATAAGTCTACGATATCATGATCTCATCATATGTTTAACGTACCTATGCTAAATCACTAAGTGCCACTTGCGCCAACCGGTTAGCCAACTAACTCTGAGTTAGCTGTCAAATCCTTTACTTTATAAACGATTAACTCCGGGTAAGCGGCTAACCCTAGGTGGTGCAAACGGCACTTACTAAAAGCCATACCCTTTGAAACTGTATTATAGTTTGCAATAATTTATGACCCTTCAAAGCATATCGATCGAGCGTAGGTATTATCATTATTAGTAACACGTTTGTATACCATATTATTTCTTCGAAATTTTTGTTTTTTTTTATAGCATTATTATGGTAGCTGTAATTAAGTTATGTTTTATAATTAAAGTTATGTTATAATAATTATTGTTTGCATGGCTATTGATTAATAATTTTGGACAGTCTGATGTTCCCCGTGCCTGACCCTTTTATGTAAATAGTTTATTTGGTAACTATTTAACATTATTATATTATTATTTTATAACAAGCTGATGCTCGCGACTTTGTTTGCGGATAATTTTGTTTTGGTGGGAAATGTTTTAGAAATTATCAGTTTTTACAGTATTATTACGGTTTAGTTTCTTAATACAACTATGTTGTCTTGTACTTTAAAACTTAAATTTTTCGCATTCACAAATGAAAATTACTAACCTGAACGGATAAAATGAGTAGCCTTTTTTAGGGTTCCATAGTCAAATAGGAAAGGGTTCCTATTAACCCTTATAGTTTCCTGTCAGCCAAGTCTGTCTGTCTGTCCGTCCGTCTGCGGATAATCTCAGTGACTGTAAGTACTAGAAAGCTGTAATTTTACGTATGAATATTATGTATATCGGGCACGCCAACAAAGTGGTAAAATAAAAAGTGGTTATTTTTTAGGGTACCTCCCGTACACGTAAAGTGGGGCGTGATTTTTCGTTTTAACCCTAGAATGTGACATATCATTGGATAGGTATTTTAAAAATAATGAGGGTTTTCTGGAAACAGTTTTTGATAAAGTTAATATTTTTGGAAATAATCGCTCCAGAAATAAATGTATCCCCCCCTCCAACTTTTGAACTATGAGTTCAAAAACATGAAAAAAATTACAAAAAAAGAACTTAATAAGAACTTTATTGGAAAATTATTTTGAACTTGATTGGTTGAACGGTTTTTGAAAAATTGTACAAAATCATTTCGGAATTAAATTTGTCATTTAAGCGTACAGTCAACCAATTGTAACCCTAGGCCACTGTAGCACTATGTCATAGTGACGATAGCGTCACTATGACATAGTGCTACAGTGGCCAACAGCGGCAGTGGCTACAGTGGGAAGTCATATTGTAAGAAATCTCTTACTACTTGTCATTTTGACATGGTTCTAGAGTGGCCTAGGGTTCCAATTGGTTGACTGTACATATATGCAAATATTTTTTATCTTGAGTACTTAATTTATTATCCCGCATATGAAATGATTCAAATCGATTCACGCGATCAAAAGTTACCCCCGAAAATGCAACATACATAATCCGTCTAGTTTGTATAAATTAGTAACCCAATTTCCCCAGAGATGGCGCTGTACCGTGATCTACTTCGCGCTTTTAAGATTTTTTCTGAGTTGATGGGGTCAGAGCGGGTGTGATCTAAAGTATCATCGGATTGTTAGGTTGGTCTCTCGTTTCGTTGTCTAACTGTCGTTCATTGATATTATTAAATTGAGAAGTGTTCTGTGGAATTGGAATTGTGGGAAATAGTGTACAAAGTTAGTTGACTTGTGACTATAATTTTAACTTGTTCGGGGAAAAATTGATTGATAGTTGAAGTTTTGTTAAGGGTTTAGATTTATGAGTTATGAGAAATTGGGTTTAATTAAATTGCATTGTCACTGAAGTTGGTGCTACATGGATATTCGAGATGATTTTCGTCTTATGCATGTTCATCTTAAGACCAACTCGCCCGGAGGCTAACAAGCATCGTACTTAAATCCTCCATGGTCTCAGCCAAGACTACTATATCGTCAGCAAATCGAAGGTGAGTGAGGTACTCGCCGTTCACATTGATGCCTAGCCTTCTCCAGTCAAGAGTCTTGAAAATATCCTCCAGTGCAGCGGTAAACAGCTTAGGAGAGATGACATCTCCCTGCCTGACTCCCCGTTGCAGCGGAATAGGCTTCGAGTTCTGGTCTTGGAGTCGGACTGACATAGTGGCGCTCTCGTACAAACATTTCAACACTTCGATATAGCGGTAGTCTACTTGGCACTGTTGGAGAGATTGTAGTGCCGCCCAGGTTTCGATCGAATCAAAGGCTTTCTCGTAGTCCACAAACGCTAAACAGAGGGGCAGATTATACTCCTCGGTCTTCTGTATAACCTGACGAAGCGTATGAATGTGGTCTACGGTACTAAAGCCTCTTCGGAAACCGGCTTGTTCGGGAGGCTGGAAGTCATCAAGCCTGCGTGCGAGACGATTCGTAATGACTCTTGAAAACAGCTTATAGACATGGCTCAGAAGTGAGATGGGTCGGTAGTTCTTCAGTAAGGCGTTGTCGCCTTTTTTGAAGAACAGACCACACCTCCGCTCCATGCCTTTGGCGTTCTCCCTTCTAGTAAGACGGAATTGAACAACTTCTGAAGGGCCGTAAGGACCGGTTTACCACCCGCCTTCAGAAGTTCGGCTGTAATTCCGTCTTCACCAGGCGCCTCGCTCCAGTGACAATCGGAGACTTTACTTTACACTCGAAGTTGTAGACGATTATATATACCTAGGACAAACTGTCCAGTTGGGTAGGTCCAATTTCGAGAAAGAGGTTAATCGTCGAATCCGACTCGGTTGGGCAGCGTTCTGGAAGCTGCGACACATCTTTTCGTCCAATATTCCGCAGTGTCTGAAGACGAAAGCCTTCGATCAGTGTGTGTTGCCAGTGATGACATACGGTACTGAAACGTGGTCGCTTACAATGGGCCTCATAAGAAGGCTCAAAGTCACCCAAAGGGCAATGGAGAGAGCTATGCTAGGAGTCTCTTTGCGAGATCGTATCAGAAATGAGACCATCCGCAGCAGAACCAAAGTAACCGATATAGCTCTCCGAATCGCTAAACTTAAGTGGCAGTGGGCGGGGCACATTGCACGTAGAACCGATGGCCGTTGGGGCGGAAAGGTTCTCGAGTGGCGACCGCGTACCGGAAGGCGCAGCGTGGGTAGGCCCCCCGCAAGGTGGACTGATGACCTGGTGAAGGTCGCAGGAGTCCGCTGGATGCGGGTGGCGCAGGACCGGTCATTGTGGAAATCTTTGGGGGAGGCCTATGTCCAGCAGTGGACGTCTTTCGGCTGAAATGATGATGATGATGATGAAATTGCATTGCGGGGGATATTGTTTATATTCAAGTGTAAATTGATTTGAAGTAGGCAAATACTTAAACTGTCTCTTCGTTTAGGCCTTTGAAGTTTAATAAAAACATAGTGTTGCCCGTACAGTAAATAGTTAGATTGAACACTTTGTTTTGTTGTGGTAATTACTTATTCTTCGGTATTAAAACGTTCTCGTACATTTTGAATCGTAATAATACCAATATTTTTGAATAGTACTTAGTCTGTAACAATACCATTACAAAACAGCCCATCAATAACAATACCATTAACAATTAGCCCATTTGTAACTCTTAAGTGGGGACATTTATTGTGACGGACGGGAAACTACGGAACCCTACACTGAGCGTAGCCCGACTTGCTCTTGGCCGGTTTTTATTTCTTATTGTAAGGTGGGTTATGGCCCCGAATACTTACTGACCCTTGTTTATTTACATACTCTACGCCCCCAAACCTCCTTCTGACCATTGATTGCTTTCATACCCTGCAAAAGGTTACAATCGAACCTACGCAATTAAAATAAGAAATAAAACTGTTTATGTTTTTCTTTAGTGCGCGGGGCTCCGCCCTCCAAACCTCCCTTCTGGCTCTTAAATGCTTTCATATCCTACAAAAGGTTACAATTGAACCTACGCAACTGAAATAAGAAGTCAATTTGTTTTCGTTTTATTTTAGTGCGGAGGGCTCCGCCTCCCGAACGCCCCTTCTGGGCCTTAATTAGTTTCATACTCTACAAAAGTTTACGAAAGACCCCACGTAAATGAAATAAGTAATCAAGCTGTTTTTGTTTTCTTTTAGTGCGGGAGGCTGCCCCAAATGCCCAAGATGCCCAAAAAACATTACAAATTAATCCATGCAAGTGAAAAAGAAGTCAAGATGTTTTGGCTTTCTTTCAATTCGAAGTACCTTCTAGACCTCGATTGCTTTCATACTCTTCAAAATGTTAAGAATGAACCCACGCAAGTGAAATAAGAAGTCAAGTTGTTTTAGTTTCTTTAAGTACTGACCTCCAACCCCCCTTAATAACAGCCTATTGAAGAACTACAGACCCATCACGCTTCTGAGCCATTTTTATAAACTGTTTTCAAGGGTCATCACGAATCGTCTCGAACGCAGACTTGATGACTTCCAGCTTCCCGAACAAGCCGGATTCCGAAGAGGCTATTCCGAAGATATCTAAATATTTTTGAGTGTACATTATTATTTATTATCTCCGGTAATGGTAGACTTCACATGTGTTTTTATGTGACATTCCCTTTGCGGAACCTTAATACAAAGATAAAACGCATATGTAAAATATAGAACCAAGTTTTTGTTTAAGGCGTATTAAATTGCCCGTTTTTCCCTATCCGCCAGCTATAATTTTCAGTGTTTATGCCACATCATGTATTCACGTTTTTGTCTTTTATTCATAAAGTATAGAGGCTCAGCTGCCGCGGCTAAGTTTGGGAGTGGATATATATGTTTGGCGTGAATAAATCCATTAAGGAAATCGTACAACCGCGCAATATCTGTAATGCTTAATCCGATATTCGAATATGATATTAGGTTTAAGCGAATATTAGTAAAATACACTGAGTAGATATCATAATATCCTCCGTACAAGGTGCGTTTTTCGTAGGTTGCGTAATTTAACTAACATTTACTTACTGTTAGATTTCGCTACTTACGGATTTTGTATTTCAGCTTTCTACGTTTGAAAACTTAACCGCCCTTTATAACTTTGTAACATAATCTGTTATAATTTAAATTGATTATTGCCTGTTATAATCTTTTTTTAATAAAAGTACAATAGTATTACTTTGAGCATATTTATATAGTTCAATCACTACTTACGAGGTTCGCGGCGTTGCATGGAGCCTAACTGTCCTGGCTTCTTTAGATTTCTGTAATTTTCCAACCCATCTAGGTATGGTGTTATGAATAACTTTAATGCAGGGATTATCATTCTAATGGACCAACAATCGCTCTAGCTTCTTCAGTCTCATTGAGAAAATGTTGCCGAGTGTTCATGCGTTTGCTTCGCTCGACCACTTTCGGTTTCCACCATCAAACACGTTGATACATTATTACAATTTAAAAAAGTTCAATCCACATATTTACACTTTTTTATTACGTCTGTGAAACACGGAGGGAACATAGATTTCTAACTATTTATCTGTATAAATACATACGTGGCGAAAATATAATTTTGCCTTGATTGCCCTATCAATTTATTAAGGTTTACTTCGTTTAACATCTGCGGAGGCGTGAAATGAATTACTTAGCAAGGGATAGATGGTCACGGACGCCTGCGTCTGGACACGTCTTATAAGCTCCCGGGTGTGACGAAATAGAAAATTAACGCAGCGGCCATCTGGCTTATTTCGTTACATCTCTGAATCGTATGCGTGCTGTCGCATATGAATGCTGCTAATTCACTTCGTAATCCGTTATCCGGATTTGCTCCATCATCTTAAATATGTATGTATGTATGTATGTATGTATAAGCTTTATTGTACAATAACACAAGAAATACAAGAAACACAGTAACATAGACAATTTGATACAACAAAGGCGAACTTATCCCTATGTTATGGTAAACGAAACCAACGCCATTCTACGTAAACCAAACATAAAATATAATGAATAAACTCAAAGCAAAAGTCTTTTGCAAATGGTTTAATGGATTATTCAACCTTTCCGCTGTTAAGGACATATTACGTTCGTCAAAATGTATTAGCTTTATTTAAACGGACACATTTTACTTAACTTTTTAGACAGTTAAAACATTTTACAATAATAATAGAAATTTGCGATTTTACTCATTATTTTCAATACAATCCAAACACAATTGAATTTTCGTTGTTAAAAGCAGTTTCGTAAAACGAGCAGTGAATAATTTTCGCCAGTCAATTTTTTTGGAACGCAATGTGCGTTCAAAACCATTTTCCAGATCAACGTTCCTTTTTCCAAATTTCATGTTACAAAAACAATTTTCATATCTCATACTCTGAAAGTGGGTCATTGTTAACCTATTGTGCGAGTGGAAGGAACGGTATGGTCGTACTTTGACTTGGCTAAAGAAGTACCATATTTTTGGTGTTTACAGCATTTAGGTTAAGGTGTGATCAAAAAATGCATTCGTTTTCGTTTCGCTGTCCAGTTTTTTCTAATCATCGTAGAGCAATGAGACCCAGACCATTCGACGCGGAAAAATTCGCTGAAACCGAATAAGCTATAAAGTTTTTTTTTAGTCAGGTGGTGGTTACTACTTTTCCGCTATTTGCCATCGATATCATAAATCAGACTTATCCATTTGTGAAAGTTCAGCCAAACTTTAATTCAGTTATTTTACGAGTGTATTTGTAGGTCTCCTTAATTTTATTTAATGTGGCATGTACTATCGCGTTTAGAATTGCCCATGCACTTATTAACGTGTATTAAACAATATTTATTATATAATAGTATAGAATGTAATATTACATATTATATAATATAATACTCATTCCCTTAAGATAGCTGACCTTTGTGTGTGCCTTTTACAACATTTAATTATTCACTTTAAACCAGAACCCATTATTTAACAACAAGAACTCATTCACTTTTTAGATAATTGTCAGCTCAAACTATAGATGGACTTACCTACAGTCGAGTTCATAAAAGTATGAGCATTGAAGCCTTAAATTCAAAATTATCTGTACACCCTTAGGACATTAACTATAAAGTGTAAGTGCGTACATAATTATTATGTATTCAGTTGCACAGATATTTATGAACTCTACACCAACCTAAACATACAATAGCTAGCAGAAAATAGCTTGACTTCTTATTTCACTTGCGTGGGTTTTTTCGTTACCTTTTGTGGAGTATGAAAAGGGGGATTCGGGGGGCTAGCACAGCTACAAAACAGAAACAGCTTGACTTAGGTTCAAGTGTAACCTTTTGTAGGGTATGAAAACAACTAAGAGCTAGCAGGGGCGTTCGGGGAGCGAGCCCCACGCACTAAAAGAAAATACAAACACCTTTAATATTTTTCCGCGACTTTTCCGCACATTCTACTGGAGCCTCTCGGAGGATCGTTAGTAATTATTGTTCATTTCCTCGCATAATTCGTAGTAGAACATTGTATTAAACACGTACGTGAGATGATTTCTGACTAATGTCGCCTTACACACACGTCGGAAATCACCTACTTTCAGCACATGATGCATAAATAGCTTATTTCGTATACATAGGCAGATACCAAAATGATTTCCTAACTAATGGCGCACATCCGCCCTCTGGCAATACGGCCGACGACGTCAAATATTGATCATCACTTTTACACCCAAACAAAGTGCTCAAACAACAAATCAATAAAAAGTTTACATGGTATAGGTTTTCTGTATAGAACAAGAAGATATTACCTACTTAATATTAACTTATTTAAGTTTCGAGAATATTTAGACTAACGCTGCTTTCAATAATATACTTTGATACCACTTCAGTCAAGCATAGGTATGCTCTGGCTCTAATTGTTACGATATTTATGTGAGAAATCAATTTGCGGAGGCAGTTTTGAATTTACCATAGGCAGTTTTATTGGAGAAAGCCCTCGTATTTACCACCTAACTCTGCTTCATTAATTTAATACACCAGCAAAACGTGATAATTTGATAAATCATTAACCTTCCTTACAAAAAAATCCTAAAAGCGACAGTTTTTATTTCTGTCATATTTTAAGACTTTGAACTTCTAATTACAGGCTTAACTTGTTTCAATGTTTAATGAGGACAATACGGGGTTTGCTACACTAAAGTAAATATACCTTTTAAACAGAAAATATTTTATGGGTTATACGGGTTTTTATGGAACCTTCGTAAAAAACTTGATAAGATTTCTTTGAGGCTTTACAATACAACGTAAAAATTTAAACACCGATAAATTATCTGGTGACTTTACACGGCTAAGTACTGAACCAATTTTTATTAATATTAGGTATCATGTACAAAAGGTATCTTCCAGCTAGTGGTCAGCAGTTCGAAGAGAAAGGGTATAAAAATTACACAGAATATCGAAACTCTATGTGGCGATGCCGGTGGTATATATAGTAGCTGGTAATGAAAATTAGAAGAAAAAGGGTGAATGGGTTATAGGAATAAATTTACCAGTACACGACTTGTTCATTTCGAGTTGTTTACTTATTTCCGGTGGCGTTTTCGTCTTCGAGGAACGACACCAGCAGAGAACCACTCGAAAGTAGATCCGGAACCTGTTCAAACAGAAATGTTTACCTTATTAAATGAAATATAATTAAACAATCTAGTTATATGTAAAAAGGATTGCAAACAGCGCACAACCAGAAAGAACCGTTTAAATATAATGTGCTAACAAATTAGTCACGGATATTTTAAGAGAGATAATACATTGTATTAAAACAATTAACTTTAAAGTATAATTAATGAAAAAAAAAGAAAAAAAAAGGAACCATTTTTTCAGGATTTTTTTTGTTTTCATTTACCTAAAAAAAAATCGTCTAAAAATAATCACCATGTGCAAATTTAACTGATAAGATGTTTAGCATGACGTTGACAGTCGAGTATTTGATTTGACGTTAAGTGGTCAGTTAGGTGTTAGGTAAAAGAGGTACTAAAATATGTTCAATGAGTACTTATTTAATAATCACACTAACAAGGTGTTTTAACGTTGCAAATTTGTTTCCTAGTTTTCTCCAAAAAAACATAACAAAACTTATGATGTTTCATACCTAAATGTACTCCGAGAACCGAGTACTATCAGCGGTAAAAATATCCGTGACTAAATTGTTAGCACCTTATATATTTTTTCACCACACTTTCTCGTAAATGATGATATTACACGGTGCCCTTGAGCATTGCGAGAGATTTTAACAGCGTATTCGTGAGGCTAAAAGAAACAAAAAATGTCATATGATTTTAAAAAAACCTTTTTTTTTATTGTTTATATGCTTTGATACATGGTAAGTAAATTTCATTTAGAAAAGGCCCACTCAAAAAAACAAAAAAAATGTTTCTTTTTTGGTAGAGCCGATTTTTGCAAAGACATCCTAGTGTCACTTTGAAGTCTGGAAAAAATCATGTTAAGACTAGACCACATAGTAGCATTATCACATTCCAAAACGCGTTATTTACCGAGTGGCGATAAAATTATGTTTAAATAAAAATTGCAAGTATCTCAGAAACTTGTTTTCTTTGACCTCAGGAATATGCTGTTAAAATCTCTCGCAATGCTCACGAGCAAGCATACTTAAGACTTAATGAGAATTAACCTCCTGCCTAAATCCTTCCTTTGGAAATGACATAAGAAATTAAAAAATATTGCGGAGTATTTTTCAACGGTAACCCTAATTCAATCCTTGTAACTCAATACACAGCTGTCAAAGTTCATAGAGAAAAATAAAAATGTCCACCTCAATCTGTCATTCTTCAGAAATGGCGGGGAACGTGGACCCGACCAGCATGCTCCCGACCAATGGTAGGTTTAATCGAGAATAATCTCATTTGTTTAATTAAAATTATCATGTTAACCATGTAATTTATCAAAAAGAAGTGAATATATTTACGTTTTAAACAGTTGTTTTCTTGAATTATTCAAAATCATTCCTCGTACCATGTTGGAATATTTTATAGGTATCCTTTGCAGAGTACAAATGTAGGTAATTCAGTTTTAGAAATTTAGACTATATATGTACTTTGCATAGGACAATAAACAACTGAGGATAGTATTTTCATACCGAAATTAGTACCACTGACACAGCTGGCATAAATACAATATAATTACATACATACATACATAATTCAGTAGAAATAAATATGAAAGGTGCCAATTTCAAAGGACTAATCCCAATAAGGCTTAGTTCACCCTCTGGGTTGGAAGGTCAGATTGTAGTCGCTTTCGTCAAACTAGCGCCTACGCCAAATCCTTGGGATAAGTCGCCAAAGTGGACCTTAGGCTTCCTGAGCCGTGGCATAAATAAGCTAGAAAGTCGCTAGGAAAAAGAGCGCCCTCTTATGTATTGGTCAGAAAAGGTTAGAATT
This sequence comes from Lathronympha strigana, assembly GCA_949128165.1. Lineage (NCBI taxonomy): Eukaryota > Metazoa > Arthropoda > Insecta > Lepidoptera > Tortricidae > Lathronympha > Lathronympha strigana. The sequence goes on along the minus strand of OX421903.1, from coordinate 22,219,640 downwards.
CCCGTTAAAACAGAAACATTTTCAGACTCAAAATCTCGCAACAGTGTTATTTTATTAGAAAACTTCTATGAATTGAAATAGATGTCATATAACAAAGAAAAATACTAACACCGACAGAGGCCAATCCGTGGATCGAACGGGTCTTCAGCTTACGCGGCTAACGCAATAACCACTAGGCCAATTAGAAAACTCCTAAAATGCGATTACGATAAAGGTATATTAAATTAAATAAAATAATTTTTGGCATACGTAATTCTATTTTCCTGCAAAATCTCAAGAAATATGATACGTAAATATAACTGCAAAATCCGAAGATTAATGCCAAAAAACACATTATTTATTAATGTAAGACTAGAAAATCATCAAAAAATCCATTTCATTACGTATTTAAGGAATAAACTTTTCTTAAATTAATACTAATAGGTATTTAGGTACGCAATAATCTTGAAACAAAGTATACAATTTGCAAAATGCGCTCTGCAGAAGGCATAAGAACCCCATACTCGTAACTTTTCGAAGAAATATGCCTCGTGCTTGGTTTTTGATTGTGTAATAAACGGTGATTTATTTCTATATAATATTTTTGTATTATTGCTCTTTAAAATACAGAAATTTTAACACTTTAAATGGTGCACTAAACTAGTGTTATGTCCTTCGCATAGAACAACTTAATTGGGCGCGGACGTCCTTTGTATAGGACGTAAGGAAAAACTGGTAGGAAAAACGGGAGTTTTTTTTCTTAATTTTTCCAGAGCATCTTAAGTAATTTTATCTGAAAGTTTCAAAAAGGTACTTCAAAAAAAGTACCTCTGGTAGGCAGGAGGTTAATCCTATGGCCGTAATGGATTCTCATTCTCATACTACTTTGCCCCCAGAGGACCCGCGCCTCACGCGTACGCCGAACGTAGCCACCGGTCACCCCGGAGTACTGTGGACTGTGCTACTACACTACCTAAGTTTATTTTCATCACACCTGCTCGTAAATGGTGATATTATATGCAAGCATACTTACACTTAAAGAGCTGTATTATTCCCATGGTTTTAAAGGATTCTCATACTACTTTACCGCCCGCCCGGAGCTCGCGGAGCACCTGCCCCGCACGCGCTCGCAGCACGTAGTCACTCCGGAGTACTGTGGACTGTGCAACTACACTACCGCTTATCATTATTGTTTCTTTACCTGTATAGAGTTTATTTATTTCCTCGCAAATGTGATGAAAAACATTGTGTGTACCACGGGCAGTAAGGGGATTACTAACTCGGGTCATTTAAAGCCCTCCGCCTACGGCGTCGGGCTTCAATAGACCCTCGTAAGTAATGCCCTTCTTACCGCCCTAGATGCACAATGTACTATTATCTCCTCGTAAATGTGATGAAAACGTTGTATGTATCACGGGCGGCACAAGAATTACGAATTCGTGTTAAAATTAAATTCACATTACGAGTACACAATGTAGTATTATGTATTTAAAATGTTATTATGGGATACCACTATAAAAATATTGTTGAAATTATTTTAAACAATACAAAAAACTGTGCCTATGTATTTTAAGCCATTTTTTATGTGTTGTCGAGAGAGTTAAAATAACATTCGTCGCTACAATAAACAAGAATATTTGTTTTCTATCCTATTTATTCCAAGAATTAACGGGTGCCTGGAAAGATTTCGCGTATACGACTGGGGTCTCTCTTTTTAAGCCGCCTTAGGCACGAACGAAGCCGCCCTTTCCAAGAATTGTTCAATATAGTTTAAAATTCGTTTTGTATGTCTTTGTTTTCGGTGAGTGCACAAAATATATGAATCATATACACTTTTAAATTATTATTTGTACGGGATATTTAACTGCTCTCAAGCATAATTTTGTTGGCCCGACCTCCACTTCGGAGGCGACGTTTACGACGCAAATAATATCGATTTGACAAAAAAGTTACTCGTTAAGCTCGTCGTCTCAATGTGTTTGATATTTGAGTGTCAAAATGACACCGGATTAAAATGGAATCCGTTTTACTTTCAGCAACGTTCACTTTTATTTTTGAAAAGTGATTGGTTCTGCCTCTTTTCACTGGATTGAGGAAAATACAAAAAGTATTTGTACTGTGACTGAAGCAATGAATGTTGATGAGTAAAATCTCATTTTATTCATCCTTGTTGCATATTGAAGTAAATGAAAATGAGTAAATGCTGTAATAGTGGATGTTAGGAGAATGCATATTTGATAACAAATATTTACAGCTCATTAGATTGGATTCCATACAAAAAAAAACTATAGAACTCAATTAACTCATTCATCGCTGAAGAATTCTCGCTACGCCATAAATGACATAACCGTGACATGGGGTTCCCGGAATGTAGCTAAAATGCCTAGCATTTCAACTCGATACCTTCACGCAATCCCGAGATAAAGGGTCTTGACGGACAGACGGATGGACGGACGGACGGACAACAAAGTGATCCTATAAGGGTTTCGTTTTTTTCCTTTTGAGATAAGGAACCCTAAAAACGGCAGTAATCTTGAAATTTACATCAAAAAATGGCAATTTCTGGCCTATCAAGTTTTCTGATTTATACTTTGTTCCAAATCTTAAATGATATGACTATCTCTCGAAGAAAAATTTGATAATAAAACGAGTATAAGAGATAGAAGGAAATCATTATACTAATAGCAATTTCCAATAAGCGAGTCACCATACATCATCAGGGTTTATCATTTATCAAGTCAGTCGACGGAAAAAGGAATATTGGATAGGAAGCGAGAGGAATGCATCACGTGTTGAGAATGAATGGCATAATACCTTATTCATTATTGCAAGAACTGTATATGCCACAAATAACTACAGTAGGTACAGAGATGTTAACTATATGAAATAAAAGCATTTCAAATACAAATACAAAATACCTATTTTGTATTTGGTATTTTAAATACTTTTATCGAAAACCATTTTGTATTTTATTTCAAATAGCTACTTAAAAGTTCATGTATTTTGTATTTTTTTTTTTTACTTTAAAATACAAAATGCTTTTTGCCATTTTTTTTCGTAATACGGATTTCTACCGGATATACACCCTAGAACAGGGTGAAACGAAATTCATTAATCGATCGATCAAATGCGCTACGGTGCGCATTAGTGGTGCTGAACGCGTCAATGACGCCTAACTGCCACGAATTGTTCAAACAGCGTGATTAAAGTTAACAAAAAATCGGTTGTCTGTAAAGTCGGTTTACTGACGATAGTTGAACGTGACAACGTCATAAGAAAATACTGACCGTTATCGCCGCAATTATCGTTGCTATAAACAATTGACACCACATTCACTTTTCACTGCACTTCAACGACTTCATACTTGACGAAAACCTGTAATAGTACATTTCGATGCTAGGACTAAGATGAGGAGACAATTTAACAGAGCGATGAATACTGGCAGCGACCTAGACTGGGACAACTATAAAAACACCAAGTCTAAGTACAAGAAACGTCTCAGGTACAGAAGAACGAACTCGTGGCGCAGCTTCTGCACCAACATTGAGACCACAATACAGGCCAATAGGGTAAGGAAGATTCTCTCCAACAACTCAACCATATCCCTAGGATCCATACGTAAACCCGATGACACCCTCTCCACCTCAAGGGAAGAGGCAGAAAGTATTCTGGTACAAACGCACTTCCCGGACTGCGAGATACTGAACGCAGTAAGTTGGAGAGAGGTAGATACCGCTCCTACGGAGGATGAGTGGCAACAGACATGCGAGGTTATCACCCCGCAGCGCACGCACTGGGCAATAAACAGCTTTGACTCGTACAAATCGCCGGGCCTGGACGGGATCTTCCCAGCGCTACTGAAGTGGGGGCAGGAGGATCTCGCCCTCAGGCTCAACAACGTCTTGCGCGTCTGTCTGGCCCACAGATATGTGCCTAGACGCTGGAGAGAAGTCAAGGTTATCTTCATACCAAAACCAGGTAAAAGTGGCTACTCGGACCCCAAATCATTCAGACCCATCAGCCTGACCTCCTTCTTGTTAAAAACACTAGAAAGGATGTGCGGTAGGTACCTGAGAGAGAAGGTGTTAACCGAGGTACCCCTACACCCGAACCAACATGCCTACAGCCCCGGCAAATCAACGGAATCAGCACTTCACGCAGTTGTAAGTAAGATTGAAGTAGCGATCAAAAGCAGGTCTATGTGCCTGGGCACCTTCATAGACATCGAGGGAGCCTTCGACAAGACCAGGTTCACCAGCATAACTGCAGCACTGACAAAGCATGGGGTAAGTGCAGTTATGGTTAAATGGATAAATAACATGTTGAGCCAGAGAGTTATCAGACTCGGGACCGACGAAAAACAACAGGCGCTGGTGGCGAAAGTTGCCCGCAGGGCGGAGTCCTATCGCCATTGCTATGGAACTTAGTGGTGAATGACCTGATCACCAAGCTGAACAACAATCACCATTACACGATCGGCTATGCTGACGATATAGTGATACTTACGAGCGGCAACCACACAGGTACGATATGCGATGTCACCCGCTCTGCACTAGCCATCGTGGAACGCTGGTGCACCGCAAACGAGCTTACAGTTAATCCCAGGAAGACTGAACTAGTACTGTTCACCAACAAACGACAACTGGGCAACCTTCGGCTGCCCAAACTGTTCAATACAGAACTCCAACTAGCAACTGAAGTAAAATACCTGGGAGTACTACTTGACAGTAAGTTGAATTGGAGCAATCATGTTAACAACAAAATTGAAAAAGCTACAATCGCATTCTGGCAGTGTCGTAGAATGGTAGGTAAGACCTGGGGACTTTCCCCGAAAATCACTCTATGGCTATACCAGGCGGTAATAAGGCCTATAATAAGCTATGGTGCGATAGTCTGGTGGCCACGAACCAGGCTGTCCACGGTGGAGGCCAAACTACAAAGACTGCAGAGATTGGCCTGTATGGTGGCCACGGGATGCATGCGGACAACACCCACCGCTGCCCTGGAAGCCCTACTGTGCCTCCCGCCGCTACACCTCCTTATACAACAGGAGGCACTAGCCGCGGCGGTACGTCTTAAGAAGATGAACCTCTGGAGACTGCCTCGGGTACCCCACACCGAAATCCTCTACGAGGCTATAGGTAAGGAGCCGCTCATAGAGGCAGCAACTGATAAGATACCCAGGCAATACATATTCGATAAGAAATACAAGATACAATTACATGAAGACCCCCGGGAAGGCCTCAACCCAAGGGAGCTGAGAATCTTCACGGACGGATCAAAGACAAGGTCGGGCACTGGCTCAGGAGTATTCTCTGAGGACCTAAATATACACATCTCTACACCACTAGGTGCACATAACACTGTCTTCCAGGCGGAGTGTTTGGGCATTATACTGGCAGCACACGCAATCGTCGCAAGGAAGGTAACGGATTTCCCAATCCGCATACTCTCTGACAGTCGATCAGTACTACAGGCCCTACAAGGCTACACTTTAACCTCGGGACTAGTCCACGAGTGCCACACAATCCTGTCGGAGGTATGTAAGAACAATCACGTAACTCTACAATGGATCAAGGGGCACAGCAACTCGCGAGGGAACGATGCAGCAGACATATTGGCGAGGGAAGGTTCGGAGACGGTCGTAGTAGGACCAGAACCGATCATACCCCTGCCATTCGCCTGGCTGCGGAGCACTCTCCGACAAGACACCAGGGTAAAACACCAACTATACTGGTCTAACATAGGAACCTGCAGGCAAACAAGGTTAGCCCTCCCGACAATCACCCCCGGGCTGTCGCGGAGGCTGAGACAGCTGAAAAGGCCCCAGCTCCGTCTCCTGACCGGCGCCATAACAGGTCATGCCTTATTCAACAAACACTTGCATACTTTGCGTGTTACAGACAGCGCACTCTGCAGGGCCTGCTTGGAGGCAGAAGAAACAGCCGCCCACGTCATCATCGAATGCACTGGGGTGGCAAACTACCGGGCACAATACCTCGGTACACCGAGGTCTCTCCCGGAAGTCGTCGGCAACATCAAGGGTCTGCTAGGCTTCCTGGAAGAGCTGGGTTGGCAGGAGTAGTGCCGGCAACCCACCACGCAAAATAGGCGCATCACTTGACGTCGAGTTGCGGAAACTAGCCCGCGTATACCTATAACCTATAACCTATCTTCTTTACTTTCTCATTTTCAATCTCATAATCATTATTTCCGCTGGATGCGGGTGGCGCAGGACCGGTCATTGTGGAAATCTTTGGGGGAGGCCTATGTCCAGCAGTGGACGTCTTTCGGCTGAAATGATGATGATGATGATGATGAATCATTATTTCTCATATGCAAAATAATAAATCGCATGTGACAAATCGTATCGTCATGTCTAATAGGGCCTTCTAACATCTTTACCTGATTGAAAAACGCCTCTACTTTGACTGACGTTTCGTTGGCACTGCCGTTTCATACACACAGATTTATAAGAACTGTTGTCAATGTTAATATTTTTAATGAATGATCATTATTATGATGAAGAAGTAAATATTGAAATATGAAATATCAATATCTTTAATATTTTGGCGTTAATAGTAGGTATTTAGTTTTATTACGCCTCGGTAAAGTTAACGAACAATAATACTCTTCGGTAAGCAGTAATGAATTGGAACGCACCTACATTTAAAAAAATTGGAAAAGTAAAAAGCAGTAGTTCGCAAAAACAAACTTTGCGCACGGAAAACAGCCAAAAAAAGGGCACTTTTTGAGCAACTGTATTGAAAATGTATTATTATATAGCAGCTGTCCACGCGGACGCACCGCTCACTCAAGTAGGAGAGAGACAGATGTCGAACGCTGCCGAACACGGAGGCCGATTGTGCCTCTTTGTCGCTCGTTCCGCGCTCTCGCTTGCACTTTAAGCCTTAAATGGAACGCCTCAGTGCGGCGTTACCTCGGTCTCGAGGTAACGCCGCATGAGTCACGTTTTTTCGTGCGTGCAGCCGGCTCCATCGAATTATAATATAAGACGTTGTCACGTCAAAAGTTAAACTTAAGGAGTCGACAACAGCCAAGTCAGCGCACATTGTCTATTAAGGTGTGTCATTTTCAAAACTTTTTGAAATTGCAAGGGTACCTCTCAAAAGTTGCCAAATTAAGTATTAAGTATTACTACCTGTATGGAAAATATCTACTTCAGACGTCACTTTTAGCTCGCTCAACGGCCTTGAAGTTTTAAACTCCATACAAACGTAAATTTACGAATGTGTAATTTGCATATTTTTATATGATCAAATATGCATTTCATAATATAACATTGCAAAATAAAACCAATTTTACTTTATTTAGGGGGCGCGCGCTCGACGCGGCCTCGCTTCCCTCGCTCCCGGCCACCTGCGAACGGCGCGCGGCGGCGCCGGCGGGGAGAACCCAAGCGCGCGAGTATAGATGTTACATTTTCAATGACTTAAAGTGAAATAAAACCTAATATTTTCCTTACAATCCAAGTGAAAAGCAGATTGTATACCTCACGCATAAATACCCATTTTATTCTCGACTACTATAATCTATAACAATACGTAGCTCACTCGATAAATTTTGAGATGCTCGAAATTTGAAAATGGAACGCACCCATGTTATATGTTTTTAAAAAGCAAATTTATTTAAAAATAGAACACCAGTACACTCTAATTTCAAAAATAGATTAGTTCCAGTTGTTTTGCTACGTTTTCCGTGGGTTTTCTTTGAAACGATGGAGCTGAACCGAGAACATTTTCGTGCTATGATATATTACGATTTTAAATTTGGTTTAACCGAACAACTGACTTTGCAGCGATTACAATCGGCATTAGGAGACTCTGCTCCATCGCGAGCAACTGTTTTTAGATGGTTTAGTGAATTTAAAAGGGGCAAAACCAACCTCGAAGATGAACACAGAAGTGGTCGCCCTCAAACAGCAGTAACTGCAGAAAACGTATGGACTACTGAAATGTTAGTGCGAGAAGACCCACGAATTACATACACGGACATCGAGAAGATCCTAGGCATTAGTTAGGGGAGTGTTAATATCATCCTACATCAACATCTTGGAGTAAGGAAGCTTTGTTGCCGTTGGATCCCGCGTTTGCTCTCCGGAACTGAGAAACAGGCTCGTGTGGATTGGTGTCATGAAATGCGTTTAAAATTCGAAAACGGAACATCAAGACGTGTTTCTGTCAAAAAAGTATTTTTTCACCACCTCTCTCCCGCAAACGCGCTTAATAACTAACATGCAACACATTCAACTCTCGTGGCTTATTAAACACGTTAGAACGGATTAAACTCATTTATTAACACCATGACCCAACGTTTCGTGCCCTATATATCACTTGTTTTCACTGATATAGGATGATGACTGAGAGAATGCGAATTCTCCGCGTCAATTAAAAAGTTAACTTTTGTTTGTGTATAAAAATACTTAAATAAAAGCAAAATAATAGGTTGGTCAACAATGCCCAAAGGGGTCATAAATCCAGTGATACATTGTCATTCTACAATTAAAATTAAAAATTATAAAACCGTGTGAAAATTAATTAAAGATTAAGGGACAACCATATTTTTTTAACTTCCAAAGCGATTTTATCCGATACCTACTAAGTTTTAAACGGGAAAAAATAACAAGCCCCTATTGTTTTTAATTTATTTAACAATACCTCACACCTCAGAGTTAAAACGAAAAAAAAAATACTTTACAACTTTGTCGGTGTGACTAATATGCAGTGAAACCTGGATAATTGAAATTTCGATATATTGCAATCCCTGTATGATTGCAACGAAATGTCCGGTCCCGGTCCCTTGACTTCGATAATCCTCTATAATCGAAATTTCGGTGCCTGGTTAAATTTAATACAGATTTTTGTTTTTTTATTTATTTATAGTTATGGCCTTTGTAATTGAAATGTCGGCATCCCGAGCATCTTTAGTTGAAACAGAGTTAAACAGAATAAATGGAGGGTATTTTACTGTTGACTACATTTCGCCAGAGGATATTGAGCAAAAACTTTTAGTTTATTTTTGTTGTACGTTAGAAGTTAGTCCGTAGAAATAAAAATTATTATGGAGTGAGTTTGTCGTTCACATTAACATCATTTTAAGCAGAATGTATCTATTATTTTCGTTATCATTATATCCCTAATGCCAAAAACATTATTATTTCTATAGCATATAAATTAAACATTTATGATTCATAAATGTTTACTTTTTATTTATTCTCCTTCCCATGCTTATTTATTACCTTTACCTATTATCGAGAGCCTCTATATTGAAACGACATCGTGTTTAACCTGGATAATTGGTCAAAAGCTGCTTAATACGAAAACCTGGTCCCTTGAAATTTCAACTATACAGATCCATAGAATTTCCCGCCATTAGCGATGGCATTTGACGTATCGTAGTTAATTTATGTACAATTATGTAGGATGACCATGTTTGAGTGGTTATTCGTTTCAATTATGTTTAACTTGTAACTCAATTATGTTTGTGTTACATATTAATATTTTACTACTCCTGATCCAGTAATTGATATTAAAAATCATCGTTTATATTTTATATTTGTACCAAATTACAGCTTTTTAACTATAAAACTCTCGTGAGACTCGAACATATTAAATTGTTCTCTGTCGCGAGTGGGCGCTCCTGATGACGTTCTTCGTAAAGAACGAAACATGTCGAGCGAAAATCGACTAAATTACGTGAGTGACCCGTTTTAAATATTATTTAATACAAATTACAGCTTTATAGTACTAGCAGTTTCTGAGGATTATCCACCGGTGAACAAACAGATAGACAGACAGACGGAAATGGCTAACTCTAAGAATTCATCGGGTTCGTAAGTTGAATATGGAATCCTATTTCTCAGATTATCCTCCGATAGACAGACAGACAGACCGACATGGCAAAACTATAAAGGTTCCTAGGGTTCCTTAGTTGACTACAAAATCCTAAAAAAATCTTGTTGACACTTTTCAACTCATGACGCAAAAAGCATGTACGTAGCGAATTGAATAATGTCTCGCCAACATATAGCTAAAATATATCTTTCCCATCACGGAACATTGGTGTTCCGGACCTTTGGGAGGCGTACGCGGAGCCAAAGTCAACACGCAGAGGCCCTTTCTACAATTTACTGAAATGTAAGGGGTACACCGAGCGGATGCTGCATCGTGCATCACAAATCGATGAATATGCATCACAAATCTGGAACCCTTGTTATAATATTTATGTTGACAGAATAGAACGTGTTCAGCAAAAGTCTACAAAGTTTCTGTGCTATAAGCTAAAACAACCCTATATTTCTTCTATTTATTTAATTGTCTGTAAAAAACATCACGCTCCGTCGCTAACGAAACGCAACTGTCATTATCACACTAACAAGGAAGAGTGATAGAGAGAGGTAGCTACGATACGTTATTAAACGTGAGCGATTGGCATCTTGGCTACGCACGCTGGTCCCATTACAAAGACGGCGCGAAATTGCCGATATTTCCCTTCTCCTAAATATCACAGGTATGACCGATTCCAATGAGTTGCTTAGTAAGCTCTCTTTTAAAACCCCCTACCGCCCACTTAGGTATCATCCCCCTATATCTCTCAAAACTGCATCCTCCAATTATAGACAAAACAGTTTTTTGTCCGGCTATACTACCAACCCTTGATCAGCAAATGTACTTACTTGTTACTCATCCAATAGTAGATGAGTGGATTGAACATGGAGTTGGCCATGGCGAGCCAGTAGAACAGCAGGTAGACGTGTTGAGCCACCGGCGCCGAGGCCAGGCGCTGGTGGTGGTACACCAGCACGAAGTAGCCGTGGTACGGCAGCCAGCACAGCGCGAATACCATCACCACCAGCACAAACATTTTTACCACCTAGGAAGGAAAAGGAATTTAGACCTTTCTATCAATACTATAAGCCGGCCATATATGTTCGAGCAATCTGACAGATCGCGATAGTGCGTATGTTCACCAAGCGTCCGCTAGACAAATTTACCATACAGTGATTAGCAGATCTGGCGGATATGCCCAAATGTATATGGCCGGCTATTGTAATCTTAAAGTAAGTGAACGTCAAAACCCGTCAAACGCTGAAAAGCAACTTAACTTTGACGTTATTGTAACAGTTTCCATAATGTTGGAGTATTTATAACCGTTTTTTATTCGATTATTGTATTTGCGCAAGAAAAGGAGATAGTGAATTTAGAGCTTTGACTTTCTTAAATACGTATATGATTATGTATACGTATATCTATATTGTATTCCACCCAGCAGTGCCAGCAATCTGTCGGTATCTTACTAAAAAAACATGAAAATAAAAGACACTACAGTACAACATTCCGCTTAAAGGATGATTCATACTAGAACGGGACATGACGGGACGGGACGTCCCGATATAGCATGTCACGTGACATCCGAGGGCTCCGAGCTATCACGTGATTATTTATATAGATATCGTCCCGTGCCAACCCGTCCTTACCTGTCCCGTCCCGTCCCGTCCTAGTGTAAGACATCCTTATTGCAGGCTCATGTACTCGTACCTATGATAATATGGCTAGGAAAATATTATATTCTTAGGTGATGAGTTATTTGTAATTTTATCCGGAATGGTTAATTTTCACCGGCACAACACTTAGAATAGTGACGTTCAAGTTTTCATTTCTCAGAATTGTACACAAAAGTTTAAAATTACCATTCTATTATTCTTCAAATGTGAGCACAATTTATAAAAATAGTCCTTTGTGTAACTACATGAAGTTCGCTTACACGTGTAAAGTGTAACAAAAATTGTGCTCACCAATTAAATTACTAAACTTAACGAAAGAGCTACCACGGGCCGTATACGAGTTTGTATAACAATAGTAGTTTTTCTACTCCAGAACTTCTATCAGTCAATTAGATGACTGATGTCGATATTAAAAAAGTATACATTACAATGTTGTCTATGGTATTATGGATTTTCATACAATATTATGAGCACTGTTGATTTTATTTTTATTTCTTTAGTGCCATGGTAACGGCGACCCTCAAGTTTTAAAAACCCTTATTATATCATTGTTGCATAATAGTAGTTTATGCAACAACAGTGATATAATAATAACCAATTATGAGCTATTGCAGACGCTAGTTTTTCAACGACAGCTAAAATAGCGAAAAAAGCAAAATCTTGAAAGGTGGCAGAATGTGGAACAAGTCGTATGCCCAGTGGTTAAACGACTTGTTCCACATTCTGCCACCAAGATGTTGTGCCCACTATAGAAATAAAATAAAAAAACAACAGTGCTAATATATTGTATGCAAATCCATATGAGCAGTGTTCTTATAGAATACCATAGACAAAGTTATAATTAGTACTTTTTTAATATCGCTGTCAGTCATCTAATTGACAGATAGAAGTGCTGAAGTAGAAAAACCACTATTATGCAACAGTGGACTACTATTATGCATAATAAGGGTTCTTAGAATTCAAGGGTCGCTGTTACAAAACGAGACGTAGTCGAGTTTTTTAATAAAAAACCTGAGAATTTTAAGAACCAATTGTTAGCTGTTGCATACACTGGTTTTTCTACAACCACAAAAATGTGGAAGATGTCCGGCCTACTATAGAAATAAAAAAAAGTCAAAAGTTTTAATACATTGTATGAAAATCCGTAGGAGCATGGTTTAGCCGTCTTCTTATGGAATACTATAGTCAACGTTATAATTTATAGTGTATACCACTGTCAGTCATCTAATTGACAGATAGAAGTGCTGGAGTAGAAAAATTAAGTAGTATGATGGTACCTTGGTAGTTTAAAAAATTAAGGGATTCCATTGGTTCATTTTTTTTCTTACCTTATCATTTATATTGAATTGAATTTGTAGTAGGTAACTCTAAAAATAAATTGCGGAACATGGAATCTGTTAACAAAATAGCCGCATGAATAAATACGAATACTTGGTATTCAACTATCATTATAGAAAGCGCGGCTTCCTGTTTCAAGGACTAAGGGTTGGCATGATTATTAATTTTATGAATAGGAAAGTTTCGGAAATAGACAAGTGGAAATTCATTATGCTCCTATTATAGTTTAAAAACATGCGTTAATATGTACCTAGGTAAGTGTTGTAAAACGCTATTAGTTATGTACTTCGCCTACCGTTTGCTTAGCTTAAAAGACAATGATTTTTTACCGAAAACTAATCTACATGCAATGTTTATTTATGTAAAATAACCTTTCCATCCCCAAGAACTGGATAAAGCCAGCTGTTTCATAGAATACTGCTGTTTTTGAGTAAATTTTTCTGTTTGTCGAAGCATTAGCATATGCAATTTCCTACATTTGCAATTCATTTATTTAACCACTTAAACAAGGCAACAACAAGGTTTTGACAAATTTTGTACCATAATTTTCACACTGTCTAAGCAACAAATTAGCAAAGAGATAATAAAAAAGGTTTTCAAATAATATTATTATTTTAACACCTTTTTTAGTTTTTCATTAATAACTAAACAGTATTTTATAACATTTTCTACTCTAGTACTTCTATCTGTCAATTAGATGACTGACAGCGATATTAAAAAAGTACTAATTATAACTTTGTCTATGGTATTCCATAAGAACACTGCTCCTATGGATTTTCATACAATATATATATGAGCACTGTTGTTTTTTATTTTTATTTCTATAGTGGGCACAACATCTTCCGTATTCTGCCACGTTTCTAGATTTTGCTTTTTACGCTATTTTAACTGTCGTAGAAAAACTAGCGTATGCAACAGCTCATAATTGGTTCTTAAAACTCTCGGGTCTTTTATTACAAAACTCGACTTCGTCTCATTTTGTAACGGCAACCCTCAAGTTTCAGAACCCTTATTATATCACTGTTGCATAAACTACTATTTCAATTTACTATTCCAAATTTAAAATGTTGTTATCAAAAATAACAAAAAATAACGGAACCGTCGAGCGAAGCGAAGCTTTTAGCTTTACAGAAGGTATATTTTATTTAGCTCGTGACATATAGGTGATATAAAAGCTATCACTGTTTCTGTAATGAAACGTATTTTATTGAATCTAAAAGTGAAACGATGTAACTCTATTTTCTCAGATCACAATGAATATTATCCGTTTTAACTGCAAATCGTACAAGATTTATTTAAACCGACAATATAGCCGATAAAATTGCTCACAGCACACAGCTGTAAAAAAATATACTATGTATTCACTGAGAAAGAAAGGAAAAGTGGAATAATTCATGACCTCGAACCCGCGACTCTGAGATACGGTAGATGTTGCTAAGCGCCCCACTAAGGCGCATACGAGGGATATGGTGGAGAAATTCGGGGCCACGGGTGTGGTCTCGGTAGTTCAGTTGGAAGAGCGATGGGCTGGTATCTCAGAGTCGCGGGTTCGAGTCCCGCCCGAGGTCATGAATTTTTCCACTTTTCCTTTCTTTCTGGGAAAGGTTTCGTTCGCAGACGTTTCTGCTTAAAAAATAATATGTATTCCCTTTTGTACAATTTTGCTCGTAAGTACCAAACCAACGCACTGTAATTTCGCGCTACACTGAATTTGTGGATAGCTCTGTGGTAAAAGAATGTATCGCCGTTATTTTCCTATTTCAATTTGCTTAGGTAAGTAAGCACCGTATCTGAAGTAAAAGCCTTTAAATCTCTCGCATTCCAGATGCTGTTTGTTTGTTTTACCTACCGAAATCTCGAGCCCGTATTAAGAAAAGGTTGTCAATTTTCGTAATGCATATTATTAGAAATTAGAATATATCATAAATTTGGCACTACGCTACGGCCATGTAACATGTAAAAAAATTATATTTTCTCATAATATTGTCTTCTGTTACCGTGATTGTTCATTGAAGGTTAAGGACGGATTAATTGCGTTTATTAACACCATGACCCTACGTTTCGAGCCATTGACTAAGAGAATGCGAATTTTCCGCGTCAAACAAAAAAGTTACACAAGTGAGTTTGCACAAGTAACAAGCGATCAATCCGTTCTAAAATGTTTAATTTTTATTTTCTCATCTAACCAACTGCCAACAATCCGATCTATCTCGATACTCGAGTTATCTACGAACAAATATATATATACAGTCAATCAAACATACATGCATATAGGCATACAAACAAACATACATACATTACATACATACATACAAACGACGGATTGTTCAAGTAGACTGGGAGAACTTCGCTCGGTCAGCTCGCTCGTTCAAAAACTTATAAAAATAATTTTTAAGAAAAAAAAACCGACTTCATTTGGTTCCCGGTAAAAGTGAAATTAAGAATTTGTTTGAGTTAGCCAGTTTACTTCACAAATATCCAAAAACCGCACGTGTACCTACGATTGAAAATTGAGGAGCTTTCTTAATGTCCTAGGGCTTCCATCATTACATTTGAAGTATAATCAAACGGAACTCCCTTGTAGACCTTTAAACAAACAAAATAACAATGTGTTAAATTGGATGACAGACTGTAAATTAACGAGCATATTCATTATGCCATCCCTGATTATCAACATCAGGTCCACTCCAGCAAAATGATGGCCACAGTAAGAAAATGCCTAAGCTAATTATGAACACCCTCTAATCACAATTAACCTGCCGTTCAAATTTGAAGAGTTCTCTGAATTCTTCTAGAACTCCATCATCAGAATATAAATCAAATCAAAAAGATGAATGTCACAACTAGGATAATAAGTAGAGCTAGGTTTATTAACCAGTTCCACTTTGCGATCCCTGGTCTTCATCATCAGATCAAGTTCATCAAAATTTTGGCTCCGCCAAAACACTGTTTTAGTTACTTAAGGAAACCCTCAAATCAGAATGCATGTGCCGTTAAAATTTGAAGAGTTCTCTCAATCCCTCATGAAGCCCATCATCAAAATAGAACTATAATCAAATAGGACTATCTTGAAGGTATTTCTTTACAAAGAAAAGATGAATGTCTCAAATCGGATGATAGAGCTGGGAATTAACAAGCAGTTCCACTTTGCCATCCCTGGTCTTCATCATCAGGTCCACTCCACCAAATTGATGATGTTCGTAAAGAAATGCTCGAGTGTCTTAAGAAACTACCCAAATCATCATGCATGTGCCTTTCAAATTTGAGGAGTTCCCTCAGTTCCTCATGGATCCCATCATCAGAAATTGATTTTGAAAAAAACGGAACAAATCTGGAACCATCTATTTTCAGAAAAAAAAATATTTTTTAAAATCGGACGATAGTCCTGGGAATTACCAAGCAGTTCCACTTTGACATCCCTGGTCTTCATCATCAGGTCCACTCCACCAAATTGATGATTTTCGTAGAGAAATGCTCGAGTGTCTTAAGAAACTACCCAAATCATCATGCATGTGCCTTTCAAATTTGAGGAGTTCCCTCAGATCCTCATGGATCCCATCATCAGAAATTGATTTTGAAAAAAACGGGACAATTCTGAAACCATCTATATACAGACAAAAAAATATTTTTTAAAATCGGATCATAGTCCTGAGAATTACGAAGCAGTTCCACTTTGCCATCCCTGGTCTTCATCATCAGGTCCACTCCACCAAATTGATGATTTTCGTAAAGAAATGCTCGAGTTTCTTAAGAAATCACCCAAATCAGCATGCATGTGCCTTTCAAATTTGAGGAGTTCCCTCAGTTCCTCATGGATCCCATCATCAGAAATGGATTTTGAAAAAAACGGGACCAACCAGGAACCGTCTACTTTTAGAAAACAAAAAAAAAATTCAAATCGGTTCAGTAATGACGGAGTTATGAGTGAACATCCATTAAAAAAAAAAATAAAAAAAAAAATTCAGTCGAATTGAGAACCTCCTCCTTTTGAAATATTGAAGTCGGTTGAAAATTCAGTCGAATTGAGAACCTCCTCCTTTTGAAATATTGAAGTCGGTTGAAAATTTAGAGATCTACTTTGAGTTGTTGAGGGAATGCCAAAAAGTACCATATTATCAGCAATTTCAGACAACCTTAGATGACACGTGAATAAAAACAAAGGTGCATAACAATTTCAAATCATAACAATTCTTAATTAATTAATATTTGAATGCCGAAATTACGGCCAAACATGTAAAGAAATGCAACTGTATACAGGGCGTCCCAAACTTATGGGACATGAAGGGGAAGTACCTTAAATATCGTAGATAGTGAATTTTGCTCAAAGAAGACTTTATGTTATTTTTAAAAGTTAGTAATTCTGCATTCATAGATTTTCTAAAAATTACTTGCTTCGTCTGGGAATCGAACCGACTAAAATGTGAAAAAAAATCACCCTTTTTTTATGATGCCAATCGAAAGAACAGCTAAAAAATAGTAACTCTGCTTAAGTAACATAGTATTTTAAAAGAAAGGAACACCATAAAATGATTGAGTCAAATTTCAAGAAAGTTATTTATTGCCGAAGACGACGTTCGAAAAGTAGCGATATTATCATTCTAAAGATAGCATTGATTATTCGTAAATAAGTACCCACTTCATAAAATAGGTACTGGCATAAGTTTTCCTTATTATAAGTGCACGTGTGGATAAAATGATAATTTGATAAAACTTAGTATTTCAATACGTCCTCTGTAAGCTAGACAGAAGGCAAATTTAAAACAAAAATAAATAATTGTTAAATTTGAAAATGGAACAGTTTATGACAGTGAGATTGGCGATTTGCGTAAGACAAGAGGGATCACATTTTGAGCATTTAATTAATTAATTTACAAAAAAATACCTACTTAACTAATTGACTACGGCAGTTTCATGTATGTTTTTTATTTGATTAAAATGATTAATTTCACGTTGTTCCTTTCTTTTAAAATACTATGTTACTTAAGCAGAGTTATTATTTTTTAGCT
Source organism: Lathronympha strigana (assembly GCA_949128165.1). Lineage (NCBI taxonomy): Eukaryota > Metazoa > Arthropoda > Insecta > Lepidoptera > Tortricidae > Lathronympha > Lathronympha strigana. The sequence goes on along the minus strand of OX421903.1, from coordinate 22,201,793 downwards.
GTTCTTTCGATTGGCATCATAAAAAAAGGGTGATTTTTTTTTTCACATTTTAGTCGGTTCGATTCCCAGACGAAGCAAGTAATTTTTAGAAAATCTATGAATGCAGAATTACTAACTTTTAAAAATAACATAAAGTCTTCTTTGAGCAAAATTCACTATCTACGATATTTAAGGTACTTCCCCTTCATGTCCCATAAGTTTGGGACGCCCTGTATATTGATATTTTTTATAATATCACTCATGTTTTATCAAATAAAAAAAAATATTAAATTCAGTTTCTCAGTATCCAAAGACTTTCAGTATGACCTAGGTACCAACGAAAATAATTACGGGGACCTATTGTTTTTCAATTTAAAATACGAGCCCATGACTTTCGATTGTTAAGACCTCTCGATGAAGTCTCATCAAACTTTATTGAAGCTCAACGACGCGGCTTACATTTTGCAGGTAACTTGGTTCTAGTGAGTACCTTATTCTTATGCCAAAGTTATACTCAGTCAATAAACTCTCGAGACTTTGTAGACTTTATTCCGGTAATTGTGAACCGCTAAATTTTGGGTCTCAGTTGAATTAGAATTTAAATTGGAGTGTGGTAAGCGAGCTATTGTATTGGTAATAAATACCTATTCAATAAGATGACAGCTTTAGCGTTTTGATAAGGGCTTTGATTAATTAGAATTAGCATGACAGAATGGAAAGATGATGAGACTCATATTAAAATTCTCATAGCGGGTTACTCACGTCAATAAAGTCGAAAATCAACGACGCACGACGAACGCAACGTCGAAGACGCATGACTCATGAATAAGGGACACGGACTGTTCCGAAACATGTCGAGCTATTTTCGACTTTATTGACGTGAGTAACCCGCTATGAGAATTTTAATATGTCTGATACTCACGGGAGTTTTCTAATTAAAATGATGAGACTCATATTATTATCATAATGTAGGTAGTTGCTAGTTATTAAGGGGCTACCCGGCATATTTCACTGTTTTTAAAGTGAATAGGCTTTGTTCAGCTCCAAGCACAACGCTTGAAAAAAATATATAATATAGCTAGGTATTTGGTCTACATTTTGTTCCACTAAATTGTCGAAAAACATAGTACATCAAGAGAAAAAAAAAAAACCGTAAACCCTTTTTTCTACCTTAAATCTGTATCTACTCCCTTATTATGCGTCGTAAGTACAAGAAACTAAGACAAGCATTTTATATTTATGTTTACTTTAAACGCATCCACTGATTTTTGGATAGGTTTTGTACTTTTCGAGAAAAAAGCTATTACACGCATTTTTCCGAAAACGCCGGCTCGAGATGCCTGCGCGGGTGACGGGGGCCAGTCGTATAAGATGGCACTAGTAGTTTATAGGGTTGCGTCCTAGTACAAGCAGCTCTTCCTAGGTGACGACTTATGCTTATAACCGGTATTGTATAACCGGTGAGGAAAGGAAGCGGTAGGGGAAGAAAGCTCAAATCGCCGAGGTCATTGGGATAGGGGACGGCCTTATTTGATTTAAACCTAATGGTTTTTATTAATAAAATCTTTCTTTTTCTTTTCCATTTATTTAATTTGCGTCTAAGTAAACCTAATACTTGAATGCAAAAGTATAAGTCCTTCATATATTACTAATTGGGAAAAATAGACTCGCAATTAGGGTCAAATATTATGATCAACGTAAGCTTTCCACTTTGTCACCTCAGTATAGATTTAGGTATTTGTTTTTATATGCGTAGGTAAAATGAAATTGGGAACATATTCCATCCTTAACCATTAATTATAAACGAACACGAGTTATAAATATCAAAATCCCTTGTGATTTCGCTTTGATTAAATTATGTGTTGAATGTTCACGATCAAACTTAAGTTTCAGATCTGTAACAAACAAGCCCGTGGGACAGAGTCTATAAATATGATAGTATTTAGGTGAACGTACCACATATTTCACATATATATTAGTACACATTTTAAACAAGTACTATTCTTAGAGCCTTTGGATACTAACATTCAAATCCAGTTACAGTGCATCAAATCCGGTAGTTATAATTGTTTGCAGACTTGTTTATGATATTGGCCCACTGAATTATGCAAGTTTGTAAGTGTAACCTTGAGCGCCAAATGCAACTTTGTCAATAAAAGAAAATACTGCAAAAAATTTGGACAATTTTTATATTTTGATGTTGAATTAAAAAGCCGTAGCTTTTATGTCATTACTCGTATTTGTTATGAAACTTTAAAAGTACCTTTATTAAATGTCAAACAATTCGAGCTACTTTACATCACCGTAAGTCATATAATTTTCGATAAATAATGCTTAAAAAATGACCTCTTTTCTGATCATAACAAAATTTTGAGTTTAGCTAAAGTTTGCAGCTTAATATCGCCTCAACCAATTCTGAAAACATAAAATGGAATAATGACATTTAATAACCTTTTGTCTTAGTGCAAAAAGAGGTCAGTAAATCATCTATTCGTAAAACAATCTTGGAATTTCAATAGTAGTAGTTACGCTAGCTAAGTTTTACATATAAAACGCAAGGCGTGATGAAAAGCTGCATTTTTTATATGTTGTATGGGCCCTGTAGAGAAGTATACCCATACTTCATTACAGTGATCTACGTATCTCTACGTATTTTCCGGACTTTTTTTAGTTTATTAAAAAAAACTATAGGTTTTTGACATTAGTTGGTATACATTTTGAAAAAAATATTAAATTTGGAACAATTTGAGCTACCTCGTATCGCATCACCGTTAGTTTTATCATTTTTGAGATACAAGTCTTCGAAAATTGGCAATTTTTCCAAACATATACAAATTTTTGGGTTTAGCTAAAGTTTCCAAGCAAATAAATGGCATAATTGTTCAAGCTAAAAATTTTTTACTAAGTAAGTAATAAATATATTAAGTTTGGAATAATTTGAGCTAGCATGCACTACTGTAAGTCTTGTAGTTTGAGGTATACAAGGCTCCAAGAAACGCCTTTATTTCTGAAAATAATTAAATTTTGTGGTTAGATAATAAAGTTTGCAACTAAATATCGACACAACCGTTCTTGCAATAAAAATTCTAGGTAATTTGATATTTGAGCGCATTTACTATTCTTTCATTTATTATGCTAATTTCAGTTAGTAAACGTTGCAATTGTAAAAAAAACCCGAAAACGCAAAAAAATAGAAGTTTTTTTATATATACTACGACGGTGACAAACAAGCATACGGCCCGCCTGATGGTAAGCGGTCACCGTAGCCTATGGACGCCTGCAACTCCAGGGGTGTTACATGCGCGTTTCCGACCCTTTAAAAACTTTAATACTCCATTTTTTGAAGAATCCCATATTGTAGTCCTTTGGGAAAACTGGCAGGGAGCTCATTCCACAGCCGGAGCGTCTGCGGGAGGAAGTTCCTCTTAAACCGCACGGTACGAGACCATTTAGGCTCCAGGGTATGCGGGTGAACACCCTGCCGACGGCGAGCAGTGCGGTGGTAGAATGCAGCCGTTGGCATCATATCAAACAATTCCTCAGAGCACAATCCATTGTACAAGCGATAGAATACACATAAGGAGGCGAAGTCTCTCCTTAGACTTAAGGGTTCGATATCGGTCGTGAGTTTGGGATCGTTGACAATTCGGACAGCACGTCTTTGGATCGAGTCAAAGGGCCCCAGCTGGTATCCAGGTGCTCCCGCCCAAAGATGGCAGCAATACTCTATATGGGGCCTGACTTGAGACTTGTATAATAACAGTCTTTGCCCCGGAGAGAAGAATTGCATAGCTCTATTGAGCACACCGAGCTTTTTGGATGCCCGCTTGGCCTTCCCTTCCAGGTAGCTACGGAATTGGACGTCACTGGAAATGTCAACACCTAGGATCCCAATACTCTCTGACATGGTAAGGACTATGTCTTGGAATTGTGGGACCACAGTAAATGGGTTTTTTTTAGCGGTGAACGCGCAAACTTGTGTCTTGGTGGGGTTAAATCGAACAAGATTTTCCTGGCCCCACAGTGAGATATCAGAGAGAGCACTCTCGATGTCTGACACAAGCTTTTCACGACTCTCTAACACAACGGGACGAGGGATGTTAGCGGCCTGTGTAATAGGCATCCCCAGTACTGTCGTCTGCATAACAATGAATATCGCCAATGGACAACATGTCATTGATATGCAGCAAAAACAGCGTTGGGGATAGCACAGAGCCTTGTGGGACACCAGCATTTATGTCCATGCTATCGGAGCAACTTCCGTCGACAACGGCTCGTATGCATCTGCCGGACAAAAAGCTGGCAATCCATTCGCATAATCCCCCGGGCAGTCCGTAAGATGGTAACTTCGATAGAAGACCCCCATGCCGAACCCGATCGAACGCCTTCGCTATATCCAGGCTGACTGCCAATGCCTCACCTTGACTCTCAATAGCTGAAGCCCAGCGGTGGGTGAGATACACTAGAAGATCACCAGTGGAGCGACCATGGCGAAAGCCATACTGTCGGTCACTGATCAGATCGTGATCCTCTAGGTATTCCAGGAGCTTTGCGTTGATTATGCGCTCCATCACCTTGGAGAGAAGGGAGGTTATAGCGATTGGCCTGTAATTCGACGGGTCTGATCTGTCACCCTTTTTAGGCACAGGGTGCACAAGGGCGGTCTTCCACGAAGACGGCACCTGCCGTTTGTGATATGAGAGCGTGAAAAGGCGCGTGAGCACTGGACACAACTCGGGAGCACACCGCTTGAGCACCACTGCTGGTATGCCGTCTGGCCCGCTCGACTTATGGACGTCTAGTGATAGCAGCTCCCGCCGGACATCAGTTTGCCTGAATATAATACCGGGCATGGAGAAACCGCACCGCGGGACGGTAGGCGGTGCGGTACTGCCATCATCGTCCATGGTCGAGTTCGAGGCAAAGAGATTGCCCAAGAGACCAGCTTTCTCCTTTGCACTGTGGACCAGATCACCATCAGCATTTCGCAGTGGTGGTAAGGACGACCGACAAAAATTTCCCTCGGCAGCTTTGGCGAGCGACCAGAAGGCACGACTCCCTGAGGGATAGCCCGCGAGCTTCTCACCAATTCTGCGAATTTAGCTCTGGCAATGGCTCTTTTACTGGACCTCGAAGCAGCATTTAATTTGCGTTAAGTTTTATATATGGGCCAAAAACAATCAATTACCAAGTAAATGTATGCGAGCGCCCTGAGTGCACGCTGTACTAAACTCCTACACGTCGCCAGCCATGCTGCGTGCCCACATTATGCTAGCCACAGGCTTTATGTTTTTGTTAAATAAATAATTTTTTTTTTTTTTTTTTATACTAAGGAGGCAAAAGTAGTTCAACCACAGTGTTAAGCGAATTATAACTTCTTCGGACGAAGTCGCAGGATTGATATGGGCCAGGGCATATATCGTCATTGTCGTTATCGTGAAATGAGACGACAGAACTTACCTTCCGTTTGGCTCTGACCACCTGCATCTGGTGGTGCGTGCACTCGCCGATGGCTCGGCCGCGCAGCGCCGCGCTCATGCGCGCGTATGCCCACACCATCACTGTCATGGGCAGCACGTACGTTACGCCCAGAAAAACTAGGTTATAGCTGGAGACAATAAGGTAATAAGAAAAAAAATACTTCAATCATTACTCTTTTTTATTTTTTTTATTAATGAAGGTACCGTAACTGAAATTATCATTGTTTTTATGTTTTTATTTTTTTATTTAAGAGTTAACTAGCATGAATTCCATCATCAAAATATACAAAAATCCAATGGGGTTAGCTCAAAGGTATCTGCTTTCAAACAAAAAAGGATCATTAAAATTAATTCGCAATCTCGTTACAATTATACACAAAAGCTTATGTATGCGATTTAAATTTATATACTATAATACATTGCGAACATTTTTCAGTAGGTGTACCTACTAGGAATTTAAGTAACAAAGGGAATACTTCAAAATTCCGACTTAAAAAAGAAATATCAATAACTCAATAGTTGTTTTACTTTCCAGATTTCTACATAATGTCAGACACACATTATTTTTTCTTTAAGTTGACGCTACTTAACTACAGAATGCTTAGTATAAATTTTTACTTGTCATATTTGACACTTACTTCTCTACCGCGTTAGCGTATCGAGAGGTATGAAAGTAGCCGGATGATTTATATAAACGGCAAACATAATTTGAACTCTCGAAACGTTAACGCGATCGTGAAGTAAATGTCAAATACAAGATGTATACATTTATACTAGAGTCTTTGTACCTACACCTAACCTACTTATACGAGTATGTTACATGTATTTTTGTGACGACATATTCAAGCTAAAATGCACTTTTATGTACTAGAGAGATTTTCAACGTTCGCCCACCAAACACGACTATCAACATCATTTCATCTGCAAATCTGTTATTTGGGTGTATAGATTTTGTGCATCACTGTGTTGTTCTGTGAGATAGTAAATAAATAAGCCAGAAATATGAAAGTAATGTTCCTCAATTTCAATACTGATAATGGGTTTATTTCATTACAGTCAACATTAGCCATTGAAATAAGATCAATGAGATGTGTACATCTCATTGATCTTATTTCAGCAACCACGCACTTGACACAATGCTCAAAATTAAACTACAAATATCTGGCCTAATTGATATGATTTCGATATATAAGGTTGTAGTGTAATGTAAATATGCCTATAACAATTTAACACAGGGCTTAACACAAACATCGAAATCGACGTTATTACATTTCTTTAGCGCAAATAATGCGAGTACGAGTCGATAGAAAGGGAGATAACGAAATTTGGATATTTGATGTTCGCGGTGGACCCTTTTCAAATAACAAAATAGGTATTTTTTAAATATTTTCTTACCAGTAATCGGCCGTAGATGTAGGGTAGCTACCGTCTGGCCATTTAATGAAGCATATTTCTCTTTCACCGTTAATATACCTTAAAAAGAAAAATATGATATTAGAACAGCCATAGTAATAGTAGCTAAAGAGAACTAATTAAGAAAAAGGTTTATTCAGAAATACTGTTTCTGGTGGTTGCGAAAGAAACACTTTAAAGCAGAATGCTTTGAATGCATTAAATTATAAATACTTTTTGAACTATAAGAAAGGCTGTATAGAACTATAAGAAAACAACAAGGATAAAATGCGTACTCTAAGGATTCGTACTTCTAAGGATTAAATACGTACTCGTATTTAATAAAACGTGAATACAGATAAAAAGCAAAACACTTTAAATTACCCTTTTTTTGCGGGCAAGTCTACTTTATTTGTTTAGGCTAAAAAAACTTTTAATGAGTCCTTTCACCGCGAAGTTCAAAGTTACGTGCCGTGCTCTTGTGGTTATAATAATCTTGGCAAATGTAAATATAACATTAATTTATTATAAAAGAAGCTCCTCTTTTAATATTATTTTAAGGTAAGGTGGGAGAAGATGAAAACAGGGCAAGGATGAAAAGCCTCATATAACTTCCTATTTTTTTTTTACTGTTGGTAACATCTTTTAAGCCGCCATCTTGTAACGATCCGCCGTTCAGCTGACAGTGACCGCCCAGAGTGTGTAGACACGTGTTATGTGCCATTTTGTGAAGGTCAGCATTTTGTGGCAAATTGTAAAAATAAAACTGTTTGATTAAACAGTTTTATTTTTACAAGGGTTTCATCAACACAACACGGTCTATCTCATCAATAAACATTTTGATCTTCCCCACCATTTACTTACCTAAATTAGTTTTATTTTATATATAATACTTATTTAACGTAGACTGGTACATCTCTATATGGAATTATTCGATTACAAAGGTCAGTTCTTTTAATACTTACTAGCCATTTATATAGCAAGTACCTTTCATCGATAAAACCTCATCCATCAGCCCAAAATAAACAATAACATAATTTTGGGCTATAGTCTTTAATCGGCTTAAACTTTTATAACATAAACCCTTTAAAGAGTGAACCACCTGCAAATAAGAAACAGGTCTGTGTTTTATAAAACCAAGAAATCAAATAATAACATCTTCAGGTAAAATTTCACATCTTTTGTTATAAAACCGAGATAACCAGCATTGTAGTGCGATGACAACGGGGGAAAATCCCAATAAAGCGAGGGCCCGTTGCTTTTGTAATGTAGACAAAATTGCAAGATGAGATGGACCAAGACTACCAAGAGGTTACTACATTATTGCGAGAAACGTCAGTTTTTAACCGACTTCGAGAATTCGACGGAGGCGGTTATATATTCGTCTGTACGTTTTGTTTTGGCTTTCAATTTAGGGTTTTTTTTGTTCAAAAGGAGTCATCTCCAATTTGGTCCCATAGAAATGTGGTGCTGATTTGATGATGGAACCCATAAGAAATTAAGGGAACTCCTCAATTTCAATGTACCTATGGTTATTTCGGTGTTTTCTTAAGTAAATGAAGCGAAAACCATAAATTTGGCAAGGTAGACCTAATAATGGAGACCAGCTCCGTCATCCAATTTGTGCAGTTATTTTTGTGTTCGAATAGATTATAAGCATTCTTAACCAATTCTGCATTGAATTGCGTTTTGTATTGGCACCGACTTCAAACGTACCAGTTGGTAGCGCTATGTGGTGTCACCTCCATTTGTTTGATTACTCATCATTTCCGAACCTTACAGCAAATAAAATAGAGTACTTTTATTTTTCACTTTATACCTAAAGTCGGTTTTATTTTTCGATAACATTTACATTTGAAATTGAAGAAATTGAAATTGTCGTCGTCGTAAATATTTTTTTCATGGAAAATTACATTTGCGATAATGTAGCAACCACAATACGGGCACGACAATGTTGATAATTGACGACCATTTCAATTTCTTCAATTTCAAATGTTACCAAGGACATAACGGGAGCAAAAAAAAATAATCGTAGGTAACACTCCCGAAAATGGACAACGTCTGCTAAGCGACTTTTAAAATTGATTTTGATTGGTTAGATTTTTAGTACACTTCAAAGTTTGTTTGAAGGCGCATCGTACTGCGAATTTTGTAATTTTTGTACTATAACAAGGTCTCTTGTTCTTCTTCGAGGTCTTGGTCTTGACGTCTGTCAATTAGGCTGATTTTACTACATTGCATAGACTTAGTTTGTATAAAAAAGTGAAAACCTACAAATTACATAATTTTTCAAAGTTGTTAAGTTAGGTTGAGGAGTACAACTTACGATAAAATTGTTTGCTCCTGTTATGGGGCCCACCTGGGTTAAGACCCAGGGAATTTATATGAAACTATGTCACCGGTTTACTTATAACCAGTTATTTTCATACTAAATATTAACTGTTAGCATTCCGCAGTAAGAAACGAGGTCTATCACAAGATCTGATGCAGTATAGTTCGTTGTTCTTTTGGTACGGAAAAAAGTAGTTTTTTTAGCGCACCTGCTCCGAAAGGGACTTCAAATTATAGGTATCATTGAACGCATACATTTTCACTGTACAAGTAGAGGACAAAGCAATGTATTTCACAATTTTAAGTTGTTTCTTCACGTTGGCTAAAACGATGATGATTAAATGTTTTTTTATATTCTGAGTTTGATTAGATTTGTGGTGATTTATAAAATATTAGACACATGTTATTTGTTGTGCACTATAATGTATGTGGAACATTTTAAAACCGCTATCTCCATAACTTCCACTACAATTGGATTTTTTAGGCTTTCAAACTTTAAACTCAATTATCTCAAAATAGTACAGTTGTATGTTGCAAATTCAAAAAATCATAATAAATTAAATACTTAACTTAGCTTTCTGTTTTTTTTCCAGCATATAACAGAGAATATTTTGGACTATAGGTAGGTACCAATAAATTCAATACCGACAATAAGTTACCTTTAACCTGAACACGCCACATATATAGGTACGTGTATGAATTCTATTCGTGTGTAATAAAGTTTTTCGTTATACAAAGGTAAGTACGTATTGTTTAACTAACATACGAGTGTAGGTATTGAACGTAAAGAAACTTTACGATATGGAGGCAATTTCACAAAATCTGGAGGTGTAGGCGCTTTATTTTCATAGTCTCGTGACTGCTATTTCAGAAACTTACTTCTTCTTCTAGTAGGTGTCAGAGTAGAGCAGGCTGCACCATACGGTCAGGAGGTCCGAACGTGCCACGCGACTTCTTAGTCGATGCTGGAGTGGCTTCACTATAGCTACATTACTGATATTTATGATGCTTACTTTTCCTTATCGGTGTCAGAGTAGAGCAGACTGCACTAGACGGTCAGAAGGACACGCGCGCTAGGCGTCTACTTTGCCGATACTGGAGTGACATCACTATAGATACGCTACTACTATTTCAGATGCTTACTTTTTTTAGTAGGTGTCAGAGTAGAGCACACTGCATCATACGGTCAGGAGGGCCGCGCGCGCTACACGTCTACTTTGCCGATGCTGGAGTGACTTCACTTTAGCTACGCTACTACTATTTCACATGCTTACTTTTTATAGTAGGTGTCAGAGTAGAGCACACTACATCATACGGTCAGGAGGGCCGCGCGCCTTAAACGTCTACTTTGCCGATGCTGGAGTGACTTCACTATAGCTACGCTACTACTATTTCAGATGCTTGCTTTTTCTAGTAGGTGTCAGAGTAAAGCAGACTGCACGCGGTCAGGCAGGCCGCGCGCGCCACACGCCTACTTAGCTGATGCTGGAGTGGCTTCACTATAGCTACGTTACAACTATTTCTGGTGCTTACTTTTTCTTGTAGGTGTCAGAGTAAAGCAGGCTGGGAAGTGCCAGCAGGGCGCTCGCGCACCACACAGTTAGGAGCGCCGCGCGGGCCACGCGTCGACTCAACCGGTGCTGCAGCGGCTTCACTATCGCCACATATCTGTCAAAATGTAACTAATATCAAAACTCTATTACTAAATTACCACATGACGTAAGTCCAGATACCAGAAATAATATCTTGCACAATAAAGACTGCAAAAACATGTGACATAGTGTTAGTAGCTTCGTTGTGTAAAATATTACCTAAATGTATAACGTATAGGTAACACGTTATCGTATGTACCGGTTTGTAAAATGTATAAGGTAAGGTGGGAAGGACGAAAAGCCTCATATAACTCCCTATTTGGTTTAACATTTTCAGTGCTGGTATCATTCTTTAAGCTGCCATCTTGTTACGATTCGCCGCTCAGTAGTGTGTAGACACGTGTTATGTGCCATTTAGTTAGTGGTTAGCATCGTGTAGCACATTCGTCGATTTTCAAACTTGTCCCGTAATATTTATAAGGTAAATAGATAACGATGGTGCTTTAGTTTAGATGGTGACGAACACTTAGACACTATTTCAATCTTATCCCTCGAACATTCCATCTTAACCCCTCAACTTTTTAGGCAACAATGTATTGTATTTTTTGTATTTGTATACAACGAGGAAATGCTGCCAGCATCCTAGGTACAATGCCTCAAGGACCTATTTTAAATTTAAGGTAGGTAGAGGTAGGTAGTTAGTTAGGTATTTTTTTTAATGTACATATTAGAATAGGCGTAGCCGAGTTTTACCATCCGAATATATATATAGTCCTTGTTGTCTATAAAAATAATATAGTTAGAAGGCGTCGTGGGGCCTTCTAACTTAGACAACCAAAAGGAATGAAATAGTTTATTTTATTTTACAAGGGTTTCAACACATCACTGTCTATCTCATCAAAAAACCATTAAATATGTTTTTATGCTTTTACTGTTTATATCATGTTGGTTTTAATCATATCATAAAATGAACTATTATGAAATAGTAATAAATACAAAAAAGTACTCTCATTTTTTATTCGTTTTTTGCCCGTCAAAACGAGTCAATCTGACGAAGAAATTTAAAGCATTTTAAAATTGTGATACAAGACAAAGGAATGTAGCGAATCAAGCAGTGAACAAAAACTGTGTTAGCTTTTGAACATGGGTTCATGGGTTTTGAACATGGGTAGTGTTAGAAAAAGTAGTACAAAGTTGATTTAGGGTTGTGAGGAGCGGAACGTTCCTCTTGGTGTCGCGACCGACGCCGTCTGTCACTTGTTTATGACACTTAAAAATAACCTGGTTACAATGTGGTATCGAATAAAGCCAATTAATTAATTTGTGCTGTTTAATTGAAGATACCATAAGGGTTTTTTACCCATGAAATTTTAATATCAAAGATGCACTTCACTCTATGGACGTTTATAATTTTCATACAAAATAGGTACTAAAATACTTTTTCCCCGACCTAATAAATAAAATGTATGAATTGCATTATCTATAATAATCAACTGATTTATAATATTTTGAAACCTAATCATTGACATACGAGGCTACGAAACCCTAAAAAGATAAGATTCCATCTACGATGGTCTCATATGCTCCGAGGACTCGTAATAAAGTAGGTACTTAAAATACTGAAAACAACTCAGCATTTGTGACGATTGGACGAAGTAGGTACAGGAAAAAATCGATACAATGCCTTAGTATCACGAAGACAGATAACCATGAAATAGCCATGAGATAGCCACCAAAATGACACGTATACCTAACCTTTAACAACACAAGTTCCATTTCCCTTCAGTCGCTGCTTGAGATATAATAATATTTTTCCCACTCAAATATATTAGGCCAAAAGGATAATAAGGTCATTAGTTAGTGGACATTAAAAGCAATATCCACTAGAAAATTGCTTCCAATGGAATGAAACTAAATTGGATTTTCTGGGTTCAAAGACACGTTTCTGTGACAGCTACTCAATCATTTTATCTTATTATGAGTAATATTTTTAAGTAACATTAAGTAGACATAAAATACAAATGTACCTAAATTAGTAACTATACTTACGCTTTAGACCGGTGATATATACATGAGAACAAAGCCGACGAACTCTACTTCTTTACCACGTAATAAATATTTGCATATTGCAGCAAATATGGAACACCGAAATATTCAATGTTACCACCTAGTTTAGTCATGACTACATCAAAATTAGTAAATTATTATATTCAAGTATAGATGACGCCCTAACTTCAAGTAAAGGTAATAGGTTCGTGAGGATTCTTTAGATGCCCGAAAGGCGAACCGACGCGGAATAGGAGCCTCGTTGAATTTAGGACAGCCGAAAGAATACATGGTGAATTTTTTAAACATTTATATTTTGATCATTTTGCAGTTCATTTAAAAAAGTTCAAGTTCATTTAAAATGGATGTTTTGTGTGTCATTTAATAATAAATTAGTGACCAACATTTAGTGCCCATTCATTAATTATTTATAATAAAATAAATGTTTTGACTCATGCTTTTAAGTACTCATACTACTACATATAAATTATAAATTAATAATAAATATTGTGGGAAAATCATACACAAATCGACCTAGTTCCTTAGTAAGCTCAATAAGGCTTGTGATGTCGGTAATAGACGACGATACATATATATATACACACACACACACACACACACATATATATATATATATATATATATAATGGATAGATGTAAGTATTTATTGTCCACTAGGTACATCACGATATAATCATTAAAATAAATTAAATTAATTACAAAATGTCATAAAATTAAACTTAAATTACAATCTACAAAAAGTCCTTAACTAAAAACACATACACATTAATTATGAAACCCACTCCGCGCCCCTCCGGACGCAAAGGTGCCCATTACGCTCGCCGCGTTTCCACGTTGAACCGCAACGGACAACCTCTGCAACAGGAAAGACCCGGAGCGAGGATCGTGCCCACTCTCCCTCAGGCGCTTTCCCACCTCCTTAATAAATGCTAGGGCTTCGGCACACCAGCACCCAGCGGTCTCCACCGCAAGAGGGACAAACAGGTAGTTTGCCAGGACCGCGTACTTCTCCCAATGGATAGATTACATATATTTGCGAGTCCGATTCAACAACGGGTTCAAGGTGCTGATGGGGTTGCCTCGCTTTTGTAGCGCATCCGCAATGTTTGCTGAAGCCCGCACGGATGACTTTCACGCTATCCGTCGGAAAAAAGTGGCATCACTTGTGGGTAGAGTGAGTGGCAGCAACAACAGCATCCTTAGCATGTTTTCTAGCCGGTTTGATTGTCCGATAATTAATAAAGGAATGCCTTAAGGCATTAAGTCCGCCATTTGTACTTTCTTATATTGTGCAATAAATAAAAATAAATAAATAATTTTCGGATTAATTAAACTTGCAAAATCAAATTTAGAATTTAAATTTTAAATCAGTGTCTAATATTAAGTATGTACCAACATTAAGTTGTAAGTCTAGTTTTAATGTATATTAACAACATGGATCTTGGTTATCTGGCAATAAATTATTTTGATTTTTGATTATTTTTTTATATAAATACTTAATACATAGAAAAAATGACTGAGGAACCTTGACCAGAATTCGAACCCGGGACCTCCTGCTTCTTAGGCAGGGTCATTGCCGACTAGGCTAGCAGGCCGTTGAAGTTGAATTGAAAGTGATGTCACATACTACAGAAAAAGTGTACAAGTTCCCCAGTGCCCCGGGCTGGGATCGAACCAGCATGCAGCGACCTCTTGTATTCGCAGCAGACGCCAATTCTGGCAATTTGACTCTTTAAATTATATTGTTACGGGACAAAATATTTTATAATTTTTAATTTAGAATTGCTGGCAATTTTATATTAATTCAAATGTGGCCTCAGCAAAAAATAAAGCTATAACAGGTTTCGGCTTTCCTTTTATGTATATCTAAGCCACTCACTTTTATAAATTTAACAAATTTAAGAGCTTTCGTATTTTTCTCACGTGTGATTATCAAGAAGGATGACATTCATCACAGCGACGCCCAAAACAACCTCTGGTTAATGAGGAGAAATACGAAAAAAAACAGTAATAACACTTATTTGTAAAAAAACTGTAATAATATTTCTCAAAACCGCCATACAAAATCACGATGACCCAAAATTTCAATACAAAAAGTGCGAGAGTAAATGAAGCATGTGTTTTTCAGATTGGTTCTATTGTTACCAAAAGTCAAGCTCAACCCTTAGAATTGTGCAACTGCAAACTCGGTTGACATCTCTTTAGGACCTAATGAAGGTATTAAAACGATATACTTACAGCTAGCTGGGAATTAATTCCTGGAAATGCTTTTTATTGATGTAATTTTCTTGGCCAATTAAATGGCTCTTTCTTCCATTTTGGAGGCTTGACTTAGTCTTTAGAATTAGTTTATGACATCTGTTTTCAATTGATATAATAATATAGTAGTGTTACTAAAATAAAATATCGAAGAATGTTAATATTATATTTTTCATTTAATATTTATGACAATGTTAAGGTTTTGTAAAAAAATCATAGTTTTTCCTTCGTGAACTTCGGAGATAAGAGGGGAGGGGAATGGTATTTTTTACCTTTTTGGGTTATACTTAAATCAAAAAATTTCGCCCCCTGTTTTACTGCGCATTTTTTATTGAAAATAAATTAAAATATACGATAAATCCTCTCTCAATGTGTCTAGGTTTACCTTTTTTATAACTATCCCAAATTTCAAATAGGTGGCTCAAATAGTTCTCGAGATACCTATTAACGGTGTGACAGACAGACAGACTGAGTCACACCAGAAGGGTTATTTTTTTACCATTTTAGTACAGAACTCTATAAACGACTGTTCCTACATAGATGACAGTGTTTTGTGTGACAAGTAAATACAATACAACAATACAATACAATAACTCTTTATTGCACCTCAAAACAACAAAAATAACACAAACTGGTATAGATTACACATGAAAAAGAGGCAAACAACAGGCGGTCTTATCGCTAAAGAGCGATCTCTTCCAGACAACCTTTGGGTAGAGGAGACACTACACTAAGAAAAGTATACATACAGTAGGTGGTGCAAAACTGGAAAAAGTATTATGTGAGAACCAAAATATATGACATAAACAGAAAAAACAAATCTACAAAAAAAAAAAAGAAAACAAACACACACACAATTACATATACATACATATTATATGTTCATACCAAAATACATAAATATATAAATACATATATACAAATACAAACTAATTAAGCGAAATGATGATAGCAGATTACTGATTTTACACAGTCAAATTAAAGGAAAACAATAGTTACATGAACAGGAACTAAGGAAGTGATAAATAGTGCTTTTTAAGGAGAGATTTGAAAGAAGCAACAGATTCAGCACGCCTTATATCAAGAGGGAGAGAGTTCCACAGCCGGGTTGCTTGAAAAGTGAAAGAAGTATTATAAAATTTGGAAGAGGAGGATGGCACAGTCAGAAGCAAGTTTTGAGAGGAACGAAGAGAATTGAGATAACTAAAACGCTGCTTGAGATAGGAGGGGGTTGCAGGGTTGAAAAGAATGCTATAGAGAAGTGAAAGAATATGGGAATTACGACGATAGCGGATAGGGAGCCACTTGAGTTGAGAACGAAAACAAGAAACATGGTCATATTTGCGTAACCCAAAAATGAACCTTATGCAAAGATTTTGAATACGCTCAAGTTTGTTTAGTTGCTCCTCGGTAAGGTCAAGATAAGATATGTCTGCATAATCCAGTATAGGAAGAAGCAACGTTTGAGCAAGCGCAATTTTAGTGGCGATAGGTAAAAAATTACGAAGCCGCCTGAGGGATCCTACTGCAGCGAACACCTTCCTGCTCACCTCGCTCACTTGGGGAATCCAGGATAACGTACAATCCAGAATTATACCCAGGTTTCTTACTCAGGGTTCTTACTTGTGTGTAAATATATAATTTTAAAGAAAAAAAAACGACTTCAATTGGCCTTCCCGGTAATAGTTACATTTTGAGTTAGTTTGAGTTAACCAGTTTCCTTAAAAAATATCCAATTCACCATACGAGTACCTACCTTAAAAATAAAAGAGCTTTCTTAATGTATCATGGCTTCCATTATTCGATCTTAAGTAAAATCAAATGGAACTACCTTGTAGACCTCCAAGGTCACAGACAAAATAACAATGTCTCAAATTAGATAACAGAGCTAGGAATTATATATTAAATTTAATACCAGTTTCAATATGCCATCCCTGGTCTTCAACATCAGGTCCACTGCACCAAAATGATGGCTTCAGTAGGTAACAAAATGCCCCAAAAATTATAAAAAACCTCCAATCACGATTGACATGCCGTTCAAATTTGAGGGTTATCTGAATTATCGTGAGAATATAAATCAAATTAAAAATATGAATGTCACAACTCGGATGATACGTAGAGCTAGGTTTTCCGACCAGCAAAGCTGGCAAAGTAGAATGCCTGTCTGGTCTTCATCATCCGGTCCACTCCACTATTATGTTGGTCCCGCCCAAAAAAAAATTTCAAGTTACTTAAGGAAACCATCAAATCACAATGCATGTGCCGTTAAAAATTTAGGAGTTCTCTCGATTCTTCATGAACTCCACTATCAGAATAGAATTATAATCAAATATGACTACCTTGAAGTTATTTCCTTACAAACAAAAGATCACCCAAATCACTCAAATCATTATCCATATTCCTTTCGAATTTGAGGAGTTCCCTCATTCGTCATAGACCCCATCATAAAAAAATAATTTTGAAAAAAATGGGACCAATCTGAAACTTACTTTCACTTTCAGCGGAGTTTTGAGATAACAAAAACAACCACACGAATAGAACCTCCTCTCTTTTGAAATTTTGAAGCCAGTTGAAAAATGTGAATCACCAATAATAGTTACTTAAATAGCTAGCGTCACGTTTAATACTACGTGTGGTCTGATTTATGATGATATTTGGCACACAAGTGTCCACATATCGGAGTGACACATCCAATTGAAGTCGTAAATATCGAGAAAACTCTATTGAAACCCGATATCTCCAATACAGTGTTCGTTCGAAAAGGCACGTGTGACAAAATGTACGCCGAATTATGTCGTGTCACGCGCTAAAAACAATAAGGTATGAAAATGAATATTTTCGCCGTGTCTCCCTTATTTTACGCGTTCATGACTGAATTCAACAATATGATATCGTTCGAGATAAGGTTATTCGAATTACAACAGCACTACAGTGCAGAATGCTGGAGATTGCATTGTTGTAGAAGGTCAAATATCCGGGTAACTGACATTGATTATGACATTCGCTGCAGCAATGAAGTCGGTACCTTGTAATGTTGTAACTACAATGCTTCGCTGTTGTTACTTCAACACTTTAATGATGATTCAAGCAACACAGGCAATCCCTTAGTTCGCATACGTACCACGTAGCACATTCAGTGCCATTCCCGAAAATGGTCGTGCCACGCTCTATTGGGATCGATCTATCATCACGGACAGGACTATTGCAGCCAATAAGCCTGACATCGTGCTGGTTGATCGATCGCAGCGTCGGGCCGTGCTCGCCGACGTCACCATCCCCCATGACGAGAATTTTGTGAAGGCCGAGAAGGACAAGTCCATTAAGTACCTAGACTTGGCTCACGAGATAACCACCGTCTGGTATGTTGACTCGACGATCATTGTCCCGATATTCGTTTCAGCGAACGGTCTCATAGCGAAGAGTCTTGAGAGACTCTCGCTAGGTGGCTGGATCAGATGCAGAAGGCTGCAATCCTGGACACGGCGCGTATAGTCCGGCGGTTCCTTTCCCTGCGGCCCTAACCACCGGCAGCCTAGGCCCCACCCCGTTGCCGGCGGTAATCTAGGTTAGGTTTTTTTTTGATTTCCCTGACTTCTGGGTTAGGTATAAAAACCCTGTGTGGTCAGTGTGCTGAGGTCAATGCGTGAATATCAAGGAATTCGTGATTTTACCGAGTAATTATCTTTTCAATACAGTTGCTCAAAAAGTGCCCTTTTTTGGCTGTTATGCGTGCGCAAAGTTTGTTTTTGCGAACTAGTGCTTTTTACTTTTCCACTCTTTTTAAATTTAGTTGTGTTCCAATTCATGACTGCTTACCGAAGAGTATTATTGTTCGTTAACTTTACCGAGCCGTAATAAAACTAAATACCTACTATTAACGCAATAATATTAAAGATATTGATATTTCATATTTCAATAATTACATCTTCATCATACTAATAATCATTCATTAAAAGTATTAACATTGAAAACAGTTCTTATAAATCTGTGTGTATGAAACGGAACAGAGCCTACGAAACGTCAGTCAAAGTAGAGGCGTTTTTCAATCAGGTAAACATGTTCGAAGGGCATCTAAGACATGACGATACGATTTGTCACATGCGATTTATTATTTTGTTTATGAGAAAATAATATAATTATTATGAGATTGAAAATGAGAAAGTAAAGAAGATAAGATAATTATTTTGAAGATGTTCTTAATATATCAACTGTATTACAATCGTGTCACGGAAATAATAAAAAAACTTTAAATTCGTTCTTATGTATTTTAATTTTTTTCGCATCTGTATTGAAAAACGTCGTTCGATTCACGTGCGGATATGTCATTTTTCACTTGTCCCGAGTATTGCCACTCGCCTCGGCACACGGCTCGTGGCAAGATACCTCGGAACTCGTGAAGTAATGACATACTTTCCGCACTAGCATCGAAATGTACTATTTCCTTCTGCAATGCTGTTATGATCCGAATGTAATATTTATTAACACGTCATTGTGCACTAATGATAAGACGCCTTACGCCTTCAAAAAATATTTCACCTCAAATTATGACGAAAGTATAGGTATTGTACGGGAATTCGATAGCTGGGTTCTAATTATGATAAATAAATACAAAATAGCTGACCATTAGTGTGAAAGATTTATTGACAACTGATGTAACAAAAGAATATAAATAAAAAATAGTATCAAAAACCATAGACAAAAGAACATATAAAAAACCTAAAACCTATTCATCCTCGACAGGTATGTTAACCAACTGTTAAATGTATAAATCATACTCTAATCCCTAATTTATGTCGTGTAATAATGTATAGGTACACAGAAAAATATTTTACTAAAAGTCAGTTTCGCGAGATTTATGAAGTAAGATTTCTCAATAAAAATTAGCTAAAGACCGCAGCAGCCCCGTTTGTGGGAGTAAAGGGAAAAAAATACTATGATTTACTTTAAACACACCGTCACACCGAAAATGTACTAAATTCGTGAAATTCGAACTAGATTCGTGAATAAGATCCGTTATTGTCTATTTAAATAATATACGCTTTCCGTTATTTATGCTACTTTCTATCATGAGATACAGTGTGATGAATAGCTTCTTAAAGTATGATCCTCCTCCTCCTCCTCCTTAGTCGTTCACTCTTGACAGAGTGGTCGTGATTTTATGATGGCGGGGCGACTGTGGATAGTGTAGCCCTCGCAATGCTCCTCCACTTGTTACGGTCTTCAGCGTTACGCGAACATTGGACTATGGTGGTTTGTGTCGCAGCTTTAATTAAGTCTGTCCAACGCGTAGGTGAGTGTCCTCTGGGTCGTCTGCCTTCCATCCGTCCTTGAATAACTAGCCGTTCCATGGAACTTTCGTTTCGGGTAATGTGTCCAAAATATTTAAGGATTCGTATCTGCACAGTCGACGACAATCTTTCAGTTATTTTAAGTTCCTTTAGGATTGAAACATTAGTCCGGAACGCCGTCCAAGGAATCCGTAGCATGCGACGCCAGCACCACATCTCTAGCGCGTCAATTTTGCGCCTGTCTTTTTGGCGCACCGTCCACGTTTCAGCACCATAGAGAAATATGGGGAAGACTAAGCTTCTCATCAGGCGAACTTTTGTGGTCTTTGTGATGTTCCGGTTAGACCGGTTAGATTGCACATCTCCTACGAATTTCGTCCTCACACCCGCCAGTATTAGTAATGGTGGAGCCGAGGTACACGTAGCTTTTGACAACCTCACAGTTGCCAATTGCAGGAATTTCAGGATGATTTAGTTCAGCTCGGTCCACAATCATCATTTTTGTTTTGTCCCTGTTGATCGCGAGTCCGTAGGAGAGGCTTGTTGTCTCTAGGCGTGCCAAAGTATGATATATAACATTAAATTATATCAATGACTTCGTATCATTATTTACGTACGCCCGCCATTGCTACCAAAAGCCTACGAATATGAATGATTAATATGTTTAATATTTTAAATTCCTAAATAGTACTTAAATAGATCTTATTTAAGTAGGTGTTTTGACTTCGCTTTATGCGGGTGCAGTCAATATCAAGAAAATACTCCGCCGACATACGAATTCACACTATGGAGGCGTACTTAAAGTGTAGGTATAATATTTATTAGATAATAGGTCTCTACCTATTAAAATACTCATATCGGGCTAGTCATGTCAATAAAGTCGAAAATAGCTCGACAGGTTTCGGAACAGTCCGTGTCCCTTATTCATGAGGCATGCGTCTGGCTGCGGCGGCTGCTCTACGCACATTGCGAGCACCAGTGCACTCTGCTTTGGATCGAGGTGGTGGTGCGGGTTAGTTAGTTTTTCAGGGCTTTATCCGCAAATCGACATCCCTTGTACCTTTTTTGCGTGATAATGAGGTAGCTCTACTCTAACCACCCTAGTTCGTCCACGAGACCTCTATCATCGTTTTAAGGTTGTCAACTGCCTCCTTTAGTGTGTTTGGAATCGCTAAGTATTTGCTCCTATATACTTCTACCTGTTCATATTCTAGGAGAAAATGTTTTGTTGTTTCTTCTTTTCCCATACATGCTCTGTTCATAGGGCTATTTGTAATGGCCATTTTGTGTAAGCGTTTGTTTAGTGTGTTGTGTCATGTGAGTAGTCCTATTTTCCGTAGTTGATGTCGGAGCGTCCTCAGTAGATATTTTGTGAGCTTGTAGTTTAGCTCTGGTAGGACTTCCTTGGTTTGCCTAAATGTATCCAGGCCATCCCAGTATTTATTGTGCAGCTGTCTGTGATGTTGGTATAGTAGGTTTTGAATGTAGGATAAAGGTATGATGGGTTCTGGTTCAATGCCGGTGTTTCTGACCCTCTTTTTGGCAGTTCATCCGCTGCATCGTTTCCCCTTTAAACCATTGTAAAGTTACTTTGTGACATTGTGACATTCGAGTATAAGTTGTGATCTATGTTTGTCGCTGCGTAGCGCTTGCAGTACCGATTTGCTGTGTGACAGTATTTTAGTATATTTAAATTTTTTGTTTATCGTATTTTTACTGCATTGACACTTGTTTTGGTCGCATTGTGTGCGAATTGTGTGCACTTTTGGTCGCATGTTACGAAACAATGAAGAGTCAGCGACAAAAATGGTTGCTTGGGCCATACATCTGACAGCTCATGTCAACAGTTTCAATTATACTCGCAGCGAGCGCATAGATTTTTTTGGCTATTGCCACCACCCGCTTTGCACTTTGCACGGTCCCAATAACGTATGAAAATGAAAACGTTGCTTTCCGATTTCGACTGTTATTCCAATACATAATATTATTAATGTTTTCTGTACCCCGATTAGTGTTTATTGAAATGAAACACTTTAAAGGGGATACATCGTGTATCCCCACACATGCATCATGCATGCATGTGTGCATCGTGTACACCATGACCCTACGTTTTGAGCCTTTTACATTATTCGTTATCACAGGGTTAAATGAATTGATGACTCCACAAATTCGCCATTATTCATGATCATTTGACCCTGTGATAACGAGTACTGTAAACGGCTCGAAACGTAGGGTCGTGGTGTTAATATACGCGAATAATCTGTTTTAAAGTGTTTTATTTCAACCAACACATATTTTTAGTACCTATACTATAATCAGCGATTTCCAATTTATTAAAAAATATTCAAAGAATAACCCATTCCTGTTTTAGGTTTCCATAAGAAGCTTTATAAATTGATTTAACCCTGACTCTTGAATACCTATTTAAGTATTTTCTACTTAATTGGTAACAAAACGCCAGTGCTTTAATGATAAGTATTTATTTTGTTACTCATATTATTTAATTAAAAGGGTTGCTCCAAAATTTGTACCGCAAAATTTTGTGTTTTTAATAAATTCGGCTTATTACGCGTTATTTTTCTTGTGATAGTAAAGTAGGCTGACTCTCACACTAGAACTGGACGGGAGGGGACGATGCGGGACGGGATGATCTGTCAATTTCTATAGAAAGAATCACGTCCGAGCCCTCGGGGGTCACGTGACGTTTTCCATAGAAAATGACAGATTAGCTCGGCCCGTTCTAGAGTGAATCATTCTTAATGGTGTTTATATGCATAAAGGTATTAGGCCTAGAGACCTAACGTCAAACTACGAAACCGTCAAAGTTGAAGCCAAAAGTGAATTCATGTGTGCGTGCGACGCTCGTATTTACACGCGCCAACACACACATAGGGATGACAATAATGTTGCCAGGAAAACCCGGCGCGTCTAAAGTAGAGGGATTTAAGGCATTTAATTTTAGTAATAGGTACTTAGTTATTTTAAATTGCGTAGTTTGGAATTTATAATAACAAATCTAATTTTAGGTTCCATAGAACCCTTATTTTTAGTCTGGTATTTAATTTTATATTCAAAATGATCAGAGCAAATTTTACTATATTTAGTCGGTTTCCATAATTGGTCATTTCTATTCAGCCTTATTTTCGCTAGCCATTCGGGCGGCGAGATACTCGTCAACTGCAAACCTAAAATGAATACTAGATAGATAAAAAACAAACGTAACTTAAATTTTGGTAACAATAGTACATTACTGCAGAGGCCGTGAAGTAAGAGATTGCAGGACGAGTTTGTGGTAGACGGCCGAGGTGTAGACGAGGCCGGATTAAACAAGTCCTGCAATCTCTCTTCCGGCCGAGGCTTGTATAGTGCTTTTCTCAAACATTGTAAGGAAATATTAAATTTAAAACAACTACTAGGTAAATAGGTTAATAAGGAAAAACAAGTTTAATTTGCCACCTTTTTATTTTTTAAATATGCAATTTGAATTAGCTATTCGAGCACCATGTTTAACCGCACATAAATATACATAGAAACATAGAATTTGTTTTTTTTAATGTCGCAAGTATCTAGTGGTCGTTGGCTGTATGTAATTTTTCCTTTGTCAGTTTAGTGTTAGTACGCAAATTTAAAAAGTTAGAGCAGCGGACCATAATGTTTTGTTCATACTTACGCTATACATTACTTCACGGCCGCCGGCCAAGAAGTAAATGGGGGAGCCGTAAACAAGGAACTTCAAGTCTTCATTTCGTGACATAAATGCATACATTTACGATCATGTTTGAGAAAATATTATAATTGGAAACGAATATGTAAATAGAAATAACAATAAGCGAAACACTAGCAAATATAGACATTTTCGAACGTAATTATTATGCCCCAATCGGAGGGAAATATAATCATTGTACCTACTGGCAACATTTTCATACAACGGCGTTTGTATTTTTTGCATTTATAAATACGTAAAAATATAACATAAAACTTAATACTTACAAGTGGAATGTGATCTTACGTGCTGTGTTTGTGTTGGAAGATAAGTTAGAACACCCAATCACTGCACAACCAACCATTATTACTTAATTTTAAAATAAAAACCGGGAGATGTTTTTGCGATGACACGACCTTGAGCACTGATAGACGTCATTCCAAATGTTGAATATTTTTCAACATTGAAGTGGCTTCATTGCTGGTATACGGACACACTATCTAGGCCTTCTTTATCTATGTTTATATGTATTATTACACTAAGTTTTTTATGCAGCACACAGTAGTTTTGGTAACTACTGAAAATCAAACCACAAATTATCTAAAAGATACGTTGTTTAAATAACATAGTTACGTTCTCAGTTATTTCATTGATCAGTTACAGTATAAAAATACTCGTGTACCTACGTTTTAACGAACACATTCTTCTCATTCAAAATGGCAAATAGGGACAAACGATGATAAATAGGTACTATAAATAGGCGTTTATGAATAAAGCCGTAGCGTTCAATTTACATAAATAAAAGTTAATTCTTACCTGTCAACAGTAATTGCTACTAGCGTGAAAACACCATCCGAGACGGTGAGATTCGCAGTAAAGTTACTCGCCGTACAGGTGACGGCGCCAAACGGCCAGTGGGCGGTCACCAGGAACACGAAGTTCGGGACCCCATTCAGCGTCGCCATAAGCAGGTCAGCGATGGCTAAGTTGACAAGGAAACAGTTTGTCACTGTCCGCATGCGTCGGTGAGCTGTGAACAAACAAAAATTAAGGATGTTAAATTGGAGCATGGCCTGATGGAAGTCTGTCACAGCACAGTAAGGAAGATGTCTCTTTAGACCAGTATTCAAACATCGAGCCTTAAAATGCTCTCGATCTCGTTCGAAAATCAAAATTTGTTCCCCGTGAACGAAAGTTGGCGCGTCGTCATATATTTAAACTTTCACGATTTTCACACATTATAAATTTACTAAAACGGGGCTTAATCGTGTAAAACTCTCAAAACAACGGCTAGGCGGGATCCCAAATGCATTTCTCAACGTTAAAAAAAGGTCATAGAGAAATCATATAGTTCCCCTGTTATTCGCATACCTTTTTTTGTAATAATTCTATGTGTTCACTTTAAGCATAAGGCACTGGTAGCATAAACTATTTTCGCAGGACCCACGACAAAGCCACGCCACGACACGGAGTCGATAAAGCCTCGCTTCGCGGGGCTCGTTTTTCTGCTCTGAGGGACACAAAATAACTAACGAACCTACAACGATAAGGGCAGTGACGTTACTAAGTTGAATTGAGAGTTGAAGTTGAGTACTAACCTAACCTATTGCAATATAACTCCTCGATACATAATCTAGGATATAAAAGTTACAGACATACTGTAACTTTTATATGCGTAATAAACGATATTTTATCTTTATCTTACTACCGGCAGTGACTTTATTGTTGTATACACTCTTTTAATCTACGAAAGTAAACAACGACCCTATCACCGAGCAAAGCTAAAATTCATACCGTTGTCTATTTTTTGTACGGCGGGCTCCACCACCCTTGCTATTTCCGATTTGCATTCTTTATCTACTAAATCTTAGTTACGGACCTACCCCGGGTGAAACTAGCAGTCATGCCATGGTTGTTTTTTTTATGCGGGGGGCTTCGCCCCCCTAGCCCGTTATCGCCTTCTGTCTTCCATCATTAATCTACCAAACGTAACTAGCGAACCTACCTCGGTTAAGAGCGTAAATTGTGCCATAATAATACCTATTCATAAGCCACTCCCACCCAGCCACGCCCTCTCAAATCGCACGCACACATGGACACAAGCCGAGCGCTTACGGCGCGCCGCTGGCGCTCCGCAATACCGCTCCATCTAGCGTTATAGCGATAAGATACTCATTAACATTCATTTACTTCAGGAGGCGTTTTAACTAATATTGCCAATAATATTAAAATAATAACTACAAATGAATCACAAATTTCCAAAGTCTGAATTTCTATTAAAGTATCTAACCAAAATACAAAACTTTAGGAACATTATAGCCTTCTATGTACTTTTTTGTTAATTATTTAAATTCCATGACAATATATTTACAAATGTAAGTAATCAGAAGATAAATATTAAAATTACAATTAAAATATTACAACGGGGTATTTGTATTAACACTATTGTAAGTGTTATCTTCACGATTTCGTGTCGTGCTGCGAGTTTTAAATAATTGTTAACTCCAGTAGACCTCTCTAAATGATCAAAACAAATAGGAGTTTTCCTAAGAAAACAATAATTCATATTGTAATATTTGATATAATACCTATTACCTAAGTATTACATCAAATATTACAATACAGAGGTAAATTATTAAGTACACTGTTAGTGCTTCTCTACGGAGATTAATCGGTGCTTCCATTCAGAACCGTTCTGAATGGAAGCAAAGGGAAAGCGGCTTTTGAATATCTAATGTAATGGTGCTTAAAATAGTTTCAAAGATAATAAAATATCATACAATTCCAGAAGACAAACTGTAGGTACAGTATGGAGAAGGGGGGGGGGGGTTGCCCCGCTTCATCCTTTGAAAAAATACCCGGGTGGCTACTAAAAATGCCGAAGACTTACAGTGCGACAGAAAAAGGTGGAAATTAAAAAGTGGCAACATAGTAGTGTCGTCCCTTTTAAATCAATATATGTAAGAAAACGGGACATGGACATCCATTTTTCTTCAAGTTTGCAATAACAAAATAACTAATCGATACTTACCTAGTACAATCCATATGACCAAAGTGTTGCCGAGAACAGCCAGCATGAGCATCACGGCGAACACCGTGAACCAGGCCAGCTGGCCCCACCACGGCGGGCTGTAAGGCCTCTCTCCGAGCCCCATGCAGTTGCCGAGTGTTTCTCTGGTCAAAACAAAAAACACTAATTAAACACGTAAGGTTTTTTTTTGCATTCTTAATACATTTAATTATTTTATGGTAGGATTTCGATAACAGTGTTAAACTTGGTTACAGGAAGCGTATGCTTTTCTTCATAATTAATAATACCTTCCCACAATATACTCGTAATTTAAAACAATTCTTGAGAAACAGGAATTTAGTTACACTAAAATGTTATGGAATTAACAGGAAAAATATTATTTCGGTCAAACACAAAACGATGTTCGGAGTCTTTTCGGTAGACTATTCAAAAGCTTGATTTTCTTGTTCAAGCCTTATCTACATTAAGTACTTGTGGACATGTAGTAATGATTTTTATCATACAGTGCAATAGATACTCCCTATCTATTGCATTATATGATAAAAATCATTACTACATGTCCACAAGCTGTTAACTATTGAAAGAAAAAGTGCGTGTTCAGTTGAACTGTAGAGCCAATCTTTCCTGTGGCCAATAGTTAACAGCTTGTGTACATAGCGTTCAAAATTGCATGGGCAGTTTATGAATGAATTCATTCATGAATTGCACATGCAATTTTTGAATGCGTGTGTACATGTAGTCGTGATTTTTAT
This sequence comes from Lathronympha strigana, assembly GCA_949128165.1. Classification (NCBI taxonomy): domain Eukaryota; kingdom Metazoa; phylum Arthropoda; class Insecta; order Lepidoptera; family Tortricidae; genus Lathronympha; species Lathronympha strigana. The sequence continues at coordinate 22,173,919 of OX421903.1, read as the reverse complement.
CATACAATTGAATAGAAAAGGAGTACTTTTTAATGTGGATATGGGTTCAATAAGAAAATCAACCTTCATAGCCCTTAACTGTTGAATACTCCACCGGAAAGATTCCCAACATCGTTTAGTGTTTGACCCATTTACATCTAGAATAGAATGCAGAATATATTTTCATTCATAAATGTCCGCTGTACGTAATTAGTTACAATGTTTATTTTTCAGCTCTCAGTGCCTCGCTTCAGTGCTTTGCCGATATCAGGGTCTTTGCGGCTTATCTTGGCTTTTATGAGTCGATATAAAATGCAATAAAAGAATAATTGACGGATACAGTACCTACATTGGTCAAGGACTTAAATATCGATGCAATTTGTCGTACGTATACCAAATGTTTGACCTTAGTCCATATTAATTATAGTGGTTTGTGAACTCGCGGCCCATATTATTATATCTCGGCATCCCCTAACCAATATGTATCATATGTGAACCCATAACTTAGGTAAGTAGGTATATTTATTTCTTCTAAATAATCAATTTCAATCAAATTGCTAAATTTCACGACGATCCGATCCGATAAACGATACTAGAGATATCATCGAATGTATATGTATATATGTACAAATATACATATATACATACAAAATTCGTTCGCTCGTTTAAAAAGACGGTGTACTTACCTACCTACAGATATTTTTTATCGAAAAATCCTAGTTAAGGCCTTAACTGTACCATTTTTAGGGTTCCGTAGTCAACTTATAGTTTCGCTCTGTCTGTCTGTCTGTCCGTCCGTCCGTCCGCGGATAATCTCAGTGACTGTTAGTACTAGAAAGCTGTAATTTTGTACGAATATGTATATTGGTCACGCAAACAAAGTGGTAAAATAAAAAGTGGTTATAATTTCTTCTTTAGAATACAGGTAAAGTGGGGGGTGATTTCTTTTTTCGTTTCAACCCTAGAGTGTGGCATATCATTGGATAGGTATTTGTAAAATGATGAGGGTTTACTAATACCAGATTTTGATAAAGCTAATATTTTTGGAAATAATCGCTCCAGAAGTTATAAAAATGTGTAGATTTGAACTATAAGTTAAAAAAATATGAAAAAAATTACAAAAGTAGAATTTAATTATTTAAGTAGAACTTGGAAAATTATTTTGAACTTGATTGGTTAAATAGTTTTTGAAAATTGTACAAAATAATTTCGGAATTAAGTTTGTAATTTAACTGTATATGGAAACACTTCTTTTATCTTGAGTACTTAATTTATCATCCCGCACGTATCTTCCATCTAATAAAAAAAAAAGATTCAAATCGATTCACGCGATCAAAAGTTACGACTTACGACCCGAAAACCCAACATACATAACCCGTCTAGTTTGTGTAAATTAGTAACCCAATTGCCCGAGAGATGGCACTGTGTTTCCGAAGTTGATGGTTACGGGACGGGTTAATTATTATAAGCATATTGAGCATGGTATCTATTAAAACACTTTTTAAGGTTGCCTACTGTGACGGCCAGTAAACTGCGGAACCCTACACTGAGCATTTCCGCAAGGATCGTATCTCGGCACAGTGTGTAATTTTGGCCCTGTTGCGGCCACGTGTAGTTTATGTGTTTATTCGAAGGAGCTTGATATGACAAACAATCGATAAAAATTCCTTTGGTAAATTTCGGTATACTTTTGGAGAAATGTTTTTTTTTGTGAAAGGTCAATGACCTTAAGGAAAAATTAATATATTTTTTTCTCCTAAAATATAATTGTTATTATTTTTGTTAGCATCTTATGTAACGCAACATTGCATTATCCATGCGTATAAAAAAAATTGGAAATGTAACTGTAGTATTACATGAATTATTTAAGATTTTCTTATTTTCACTTTTTATTGATTTTTAATTTAGTCTTGTGTCGGTCGCATTTTATTCTTCATTATAAATATGAAGAATATTGTTGTTTATTATGTCTTAAAAAATTACACACGACAATAGAAGGGGTAGATAGATATAGCGTTTCTAAATATTTGAGAAATTTCTAAGGAAGTAGGGTTGTCCAAAACTAACCCCAAAAATAAATCCTGTTAAGATTATAAATGTAAAAGCTTGTATGTTCGGATGTTTGTTGCTCGATCACACAAGGACGGCTGAACCGATTTAGATGAAATTGATCAATCATCACAATACAATTCTTCAGATGATAATACAATGTTGTTATCTTCGTTATCGTCAGTCTCGTTCGAATTCACTGGAAGTATCATCAGAATATTTTAGTGGTGACGGGTCGTCATGGATAAGTAGGTACGTTATCCATTGTGGGTTTTAAAAGTTGCAGAACTTTGTCTGGAATGGCAGAATGTTTTAGTTTTTTTTGTCTATCGCCAACTGACATAATCGACAAGAGAGGGTCAGAAGACTCTACAGCTCGGTGAAACAAGTCAAGGACAGTGGTTTTACGGTCTAATTTGCGTGTATGGTGCTGTGCTCTCGATGATAACGCCAAAATGTGTTCCTTGATTCACCGGCAAGTTCTGAGAGCATTCCAATGGGTAAGGAAATAGATTCTATGATTTTCGCACCATGTATCAGTATTTTATGAACCGTGACGGTCATATTGTACCAGCCATATTTTTTGACGTATTTGGTGAAAAATTGTGCTGATTTTGTATTTTTTTTTTAAGTTATGAGTGGTTGAATGATATAAGTAATATAATAAACCAAAATTATCGATCTTATTTATGAGCAGAATCAATGAATATGACTGAACATGATCATTAAATTTCCATAGAAAAGTTAGGGACGACCCTTAACATAAATTTTCAAAATTCATATTTCGTCACCCCTTCATTTTTATGAGCTGGCATTTAATATACAATTATATTATTATGTCTACATTCAGTCTATTAAAAAAATAAATGCGACCATTAAGACACTGACCCACAAAAAATAGTTTTCATTTTTGGTAAAAACCTTAATTGTGGCTTAATTTAACGTGTTTTTTATGCAGTTTTTTTTGCAAAGCTATGGCTAGAAACTTCTTTTATGAGGACATATTTTATTTATTTGCATATAATGCACCTGAAAAAAAATATTGCATTTTTATGGTTTCTATGGGTTTTTATTGCAAATCACAATAACTCCGAAAATAATTATAAAAAAACGTTCGGTGTTTTTGTCAAACCTCTAAAACATTAAGAGCTATCAATTAAACACATAAACCATACATGACCGCAACTAAGCCAAAATTACACACTGAGCTCGGTGATCTGACTTATATATACTTATATTACTTATCTTTTATAGTTTTATTCCATAATTTTCGTGTATTCCGGTTTTTTCTTACAATAAAACACTTTAACATTTTAAAGTTAATCTTTAACATTTCCGTCATCAGAAATGCCTATGGCGTTCAACTTCGACCGGATAAACTTCGCCAAACCACCTCTGAGTTGAATGGCAAAATAATAAGTAATTCTTCGTTTCAGCCAGCAATTAATAAAGGACCTCATCTGTTCGTACATTGTTCTGCCTACGATTTTTCTGATAAGGTAGACAATGGCACGTTAAGAACTCGGCAAAGTGCATATTCAGGCATTATATATATAAAATATACAATGAAATCCTGTATTACTCAATTTATGTTATAGACTAGGTACTGTAAGGGATACTTAAAAAGGAACACTGTAGTACAGTTTTCTAAACGTTTCGTCGGCAACACGCAAGTAAAATTTCTGGAGCTGCAGACGTCCCTTTGATACCTACTTACAACAGCTTGCTATAAATAAAATAAATTAATAAAATAATTATTGTGGGACATTCTTTCACAAATCGGCCTAGTCCCACGGTAAGTTCAATAAGCCTTGTGTTGTGGGTATATGTATCTATCTATTATATATAAATACTTTAATATGAGTACATAGAAAACATCCATAAATCAGAAACGTGGAAATATTCGTGATAAACACACAAATATATGCCCTGACCAGGATTCGAACCCGGCGACCTCCTGCTTCGTAGGCAAGGTCACAACTAGGGTTTGCAATCCGAATATTCAGATATTCAAACTATCCGAATATCCACTGCTAAAAGTGTCATGCAGTTTCAAGTAATATGTGACTGTGACAACCTACCATGAAGAACTGAATAAGTAAGTAAGTACCTACCAAAGTTTTTTTTTAATTATTTTACTTAGGACTGATATAAATATTAGAACACGTGTTATTAATCTGGCGGTATTAACACGAACCCACCAAGATCCGTTGCAGAATCATTATTGTACGATAAACTGATATTATTTTACGTATAGGACAGGGTTTATTTATATTTATGCGTGTTGAGGAATAACATATCTACAGAACTGAGTGCCCGATATTTAAATGATTTAGAGTAAGTTTCACATATATATTTTAAAAACTAATGGGTTTCTTTGTGCATTAACAGCGCAATCGTTATACAATTTTAATATTCTTGCAGTTGTTAGTTTTGGGAGCAATATGCCAACCTATGTGAACCTAGTACATCGCACGTGCACTGCTCGAATATAAATGCCTTTGTTTTGACTATGCGGTATATGTTTTATTCACACATAGGTCACACCTATTGCCATGAAAAAGATACATGATTTTAGAATAAAACAATAATTGAGTACCTATTTAATTTTCTACCAAGTCCTACGTAAGAAGATAGCTCTCTGAAGTAGGATCTGTGATGATTTTTGTAGTAAAGTAAGTTTAAAACATGTATTAGTTAGTACTTAATGTTTTATTGTAAACATCGGTAATTTATTATGATTTTTAGATTTATATTTTTTGTTAAATAGGTACTAAATAGCGGTTTTTGTTAATTTATCAAAAAATATGTCATATATCATTCTTGTTTCTTATATGATTAAGCTCTCCGCACACCGATGCGCGGAGCGTCGGCGGGACGTGAGCGGCGCGGAATGCGCGCCAGGCGCGCGGGCGCTGCGCGGTCTCACACTCACCGGCACCGCGGCGCACCAAAGGCCGCCGCCACTCTACCGCGGCGGACAACGGACTACGCGGCAGTTGACTTCAAAAATGGGTTTTAACTGACCAAGTTCGAAATAATTTTATAAAGCTCCCTAATTTTTTTCATATTTTTTTTTCACTTGCGTTAAAAAGTTACAGGGGAATTTTTTTAAACTTCCGGAGCGAAAATATTTGACTTAATCAAAAAATTTTTTTAGCAAAACCCCTCAACCGTCGGCGTGATTAATGTATATTATTATATTCAAACCAAATTACAGGTTTCTATTACCAACGGTCACTGAACTAAGCCGCAGACAGACAGACAGATATGGCAAAACTATAAGGCTTCCTGATTGACTACGGAACCCTAAAAACGCTGTATTGTATACTACCGTAGCCCTGTTGGTAAGGTAACGCACTGATCGGCCCCGGCGCGGCGCTTGCGCTTCCCGCCTCCGCGCCGCTTCGCTCATGCCCCGCCGCCGCGCCGCTCCGTCCGCGCCTGCTCCGCTGCCGCGCCGCCCCTGCTCCGCTGCCGCGCCGCCCCGTCACGTCGTCAAGCGTTGCGTCGGTGTGGGTGTGAGTCACCGTATTTAATTCAGTGCTATACAACGCGTCGCTGACGTCCCGCCGACGCTCCGCCGTTTCGGTGTGCGGAGGGCTTAATATGTATTATGAAAAACGTTGTAGGATGTGAAAGGGCAACTAAACACTTTGACTTTTTCATGCAAAAAAAAATTTTATATTCATTACCCACTTATTACTTCATTTATTTAATTATTACTGCTTAACCGAGACGATTGGCAAGGCTTCGCTTGGGACACTTTCTCCTATTGGGATCAAAAGACCTCGCGATTCAGAGTAGAAAACACGACAAATTTCCAAATCAAAAAAGTGGGGTACTTTGAATAAAATGGCTCAAGATGTTCCTACAAACTTGTTGCGCGCAGCGAAAGAGTGTTTTTATTATTTTACAAGTAAAATATTAATATTTAAACTACTCGTAGTTCCAAAACTATGCTGCTTTCTACTTAAAAACAATTGTTCGACTTCCTTACTAACCGCTTTTGTTAAATTACCCATATTTACGTACGTAGAACAGGCAAAATACTTTTAATATAATTATATAGTTATATATAGGTAATATGTAGTTTTCACTAACCAACTTTAGTCCTAAACTGTTGAACTTTTTGTTGGTACTTTTCCCCGAAACGCAATTTTTCACAACGACGGCGGAGGCCATGGAAAAAAGGAAAGTCACATCCACCACTTAAAAAACTTTGCTACGTCACGGACTCACGCTTGGACCGTAAAAAGGCTCGAATATCTCCACTTATTTTTCATAAAAGGTTGCATAAAAGGGTGAAGTGGAGTCGAATCGCAAACCCAAATTGGTTTAACGGCGAGCGCGAGCATCACTCCCAGTAAATTGGACTGAAGTCTAAGCCTAACAAATGTTAATCCAACATTGAGCCTCAGCAGTTGTATGTTGAACCAACCCATGCGCCCTTGAATCAACTTAGTTTTTAGTAGGTGAATAACTAACTCACTTGGTCACTTGAGGTATACTTGTATACTTAGTTTTACTTAGCTGCAGAATGTTTTTTGTTTCAGTACAATTGTATTATTATGTCGCATGGCTTTATTAATGAACTCGTACTTGAATAATTTAAATTTTTGATCTAAATTAAGTAGCCAATTATATGATAAGAGTTAATATAATAGGTATATTTAATCCGTACTTTAGAGCCTGCTCCTGATATTAATTTATTATTTATATAACAAGATAACCCCGACTTTGTGCTTTTGACTTAAAAGTGAATAACTAGTGGGGATTAGCTTGTCTTTAATGTTTGAATATACGAATTAACGTGAAAGCCTAGTAATTTTGCTTGTCAGATACCTGTTTAGGGACATGATAAGCATTAATTTAGTGTGAATAGATATTATTAAGTAGTAATGTCTATTCTATGAACAGTCTTAAGTTCTGTTCAAATCGCAAAATCCAATTTGCTACGAAAACAAAACTGCTACGCTAGACTACAAGTTATTACGTATATGGGAATTATCACTAGCATATGCCATTATAGTCACTGAATAAAATGCCTGTAGAATACGGACAGACAGATGGACAAATGGACATGATGAAAATATAAGGTTTTTATGTCGTTTTGGCTACCGAACCCTATGTATGTTTTAAAAAACTAAACCAAAGCTATAAAGAAGTAACTTAATTTTCAATACAGTTGCTCAAATAATATCCTTTTTTGGTTGTTTTGAGTGCGCAAAGTTCGTTTTTGCGAACTTGTGCTTTATATATTTTCACTTATTTACATTTGTACGAATTCATGACTGCTTACCGAAGAGTTTTATTGTTAGTTAACTTTACCGTGACGTAATAAAACTAAATATCTACTATTAACGCAGAAATATTAAAGATACCTATTGATATTTCATATTTAACTTTTTACCTCTTCACCATAATAATGATCATTTAACGGCCTCCCAGCCTAGTTGGTCTGACCCTGCCTACGAAGCAGGAGGTCCCGGGTTCGAATCCTGGTCAGGGCATTTATTTGTGTGTTTATCACGAATATTTGTTCCTGAGTTATGGATGTTTTCTATGTATTTAAGTATTTATATGTATCTATCTATTATATATATCGTCGCCTAGTACCCACAACACAAGCTTAGAGCTTACCGTGGGACTAGGTCGATTTGTGTAAGATTGTCCCATAATATTTATTTATTTATTATTTATTTATTGTTAATGAAACGGAACAGAGCCTACGAAACGTTTGTCAGAGTAGAGGCGTTTTTCAATCAGGCAAACATTTTCGAAGGCTCTATTAAATAATGACGATACGATTTGTCACATGCGATTTGCAACACCAAGTGTGTCACAAATTATTTACACCCGACTTCACAATTTCGAAAGGAGAAGGTTCTCGATTCGTGTGTTCTTTTTTTATAATTATTTGTTACTTCAGAACTCCGTCATTACTGAACCGATTTTAATAATTCCAAATTGGTACCATTTTTTTCAAAATCCATTTCTGATGATGGGATATATGAGGAATTGAGGGAAATCCTCAAATTTGCCAACTATTAACGTACGCAAACTTCATATTAAAAAAAACCAACAGTGTTTATAATAGGTATATATTGTATGAAAATCGATAAGAGCATCGCTTTATCGGTGTTTTTATGGAATACTATAGACAACGTTTATAAGTAGGTACTGTAGACTTTTTAAATATCGCTGTCAGTCATTTTATTAACTGATAGAAGTGCTGGAGTATAAAAACTACCTACTATTAAAGTAGCTTCCGGTTGATACTCAAAATGGCGAGTCTCTGGAATAGTTTTTTGTTTAGTTGTCTGCTACTCGTAATTATGTTGTTTAATGTGTGATATTTATAACTTATTATGCAGTAAACTAACAAAGAAGTGTGTCGCTAGGTAATTAATTATCCGGAAACGCGTGTAACCGTTATTTAGTCATTACCCGGTTGTCCCGGCATCTCGTCCCCAGACGCTATGTACATCTAGCTATATAGCATATAGCTATTTATGCAATTGGCGAGGCCTCCCCTATACGACATCGCTCTAAGAACCTACATTTAATTAAGCTCATTGTACACTTGTAGCTTGTAGCCCATGTGGCAGTAGGTGTACATTGACACTGGCGAAATTGTCCTACTGGACGGCGCCATTTTATTTTTGAAAACTACTATTAAAGTATTGATCGATTTCCTAACTAACTACTCAAACACAGAGAGCGTGTCATATGTTGTGTACATTAAAGTTGCTAGTAACATTAAAGCTAACGTTATGCTAGTATTCATTTACATTTATAATCAAATGTCATCATCACGCGATCACCGGAAAATTATAAAAGATACGGTCTAACTGCCACCATTTGTCCGCCCTGTTCATCTCTGAATATCAAAAGGATTTTATACAGCTGTAAAAATTCTGAGGTCTTATATAAACGCTGCGGTCGACAAAGACAAACCGTAAAAAAAGGGTGCCATTCTTTTCAGATACCTACCTACTTTCAAGTTTTTCAGTTTACCAAGGGAAATTACTACGGAAAGGGGAATACTATTTATACGATATACTACTATTTTTATTATACTTTGACATGGGCAAAAATTGACCAATTCTCGGACAGGCACCATTATTTAAAAGAAGAAGATAAAAGTTTAGCACTTAATTTACTTGGGCGAGATTACGCGGTTTAACTCTAATATACAGGGTCCTTACCATGACGTCTTAACGCGATTCAGTTTAGGTTCTTAACTGTAAAATTTAACACTTTAGAACGGATTGATCGCGTTTCTTAACACCATGACCCTACGTTTCGAGCCCTTAACAGCACTCGTAAAGGGCTCGAAACGAAGGGTAATGGTGTTAATAAACGCGATCAATCCGTTCTAAAGTGTTTACTTCAATGAATAAACAGAAGACGATATTATGTTCTTAACTGTGCACAGTTAAGAACCTAAACTGAATCGAGTTCAGATGGTAAGGGCCCAGTTGTATGGCAGCGACTCAGTTAAGGTCCTAGACTGAATCACGTTAAGACGTCATGGCAAGGCCCCTGTTAACCCAAATGTGGTAAGTGATGGAAAATAACTTTTCACCCGGGGACTTTTTAGTTTTCATAAATAACCAGCGAAATACTAGTTAAAAATATTTTCTTATAAGTTACAAACCTTGCTAAAATAACAAAATCTTATTTTAAAACAATCACGAGAAGGACAAACAACTAGCAATATTCAAATAAGATTCTGTATAATTGTAGCTATACTCGTAGCAAGGAGTGGCCCGCCCTTCGAGCGACCTTTAAGGGTTTTCTTTGTGTAGTACCGGCAGCGCGAACAACGTATCAAGGGCAGTAAAAGCACCACAAAATTAAAGGAAATTTGTGGCCCACCTGTTTGATTAGGATAAAAGCCAATTCTCTTGGTGCAGGCTATTTTCACCCACATTACCTACAGTTTTCTTTACATCGACTTAAGGCGTCTCAAGTTAAGAGGCAATGTTATATAATATAATGAAAGAATAGACTGATAATTTACGGCAAAAATATTTTCCGGAAACTTAAAATGTAGGTAAATACTGTTGTTACACTGAAATGGGCGATCTTTATAATTATTATAAGACTGCATTTTTACCAAAACAAGTCGTAGTCAAGATTTGTAATAATAGATCCGAGAATTGTAGAACAAATTTATAGTCGTTTTTCGACGACAGCAAAAATAGTGACAAAAGTGAAATTTCGAATGGCGTCAGAATGTGGAAGATGTCGTATGCCAACAATAGAAATTAAAGAAAAATCAACAGTCTTATTCAAATTAATTCAATATTATTTTGTATAAAAATCCATAAGAGCATCGCTTAGTTAGAATGGTCTTATGAAATACCATAGACAACGTATACTTTTTTAATATCGTCATCTACGTAATTGACAAATAGAAGTGCTGGAGTAGAACAAAATTGTATTAGTACCACTCTAACCTTTGTATGGTAAAAATTGTAATTTATTTTTATCACACTTACTCGTAAATTTAGATTTGATGAGCTGTATTAAGCCCATGACCGCAATGAATTTTCATACATTTTACCGCCCTCCCGGAGCTCCCGGAGGACTTACGCTCCACGCGTGCCGCCGCTCACAGCGGTGTACAGTGGACTTCGCTACTACACTACCACTTATAATTATTATTTATGTATGTGCCTAGTAAGTTTATATATTTCCTCGCAAATGTGAAGAAAAACATTGTATGTATCACGGATGTTACTTACAAGAATTACGAATTGAAAAAAGTAATTTTTCATTTCTCATGCTCTGAAAGTGGATTGTTGTTTATCTATGAAGCGGGTGGAAAACGATGCATCGCGGCCCTAGGGTCGCAAAGTGGTCGCAAACGAATATATTCCTCTTGGATCTCGACTTGTAAGCACCACGCAGAACAAATTGTCAACAATATTCCTATTTACTAACGCCAGAAACAAATCCACGGGTACAGTTTTTTCTCTCAAATTATTTTAATTTATTGTAGCAATTATCATGCGTAAAGATGTAAATTCGTTAAATTATTAAAAATTTTCGGATCAACTGTAAATGTCTGATTGGTTCTATATAGCGGTGAAGGAGCAAACCTACAAAGTTTTTTTATTTGTTTAACTAATATGTGCCGGTAAGCAATGGCAAAAAGTTGTATACAGCCACATTCATTCATACTTAGATAAGTATAAGTTTTGCATAGATATGCAAAATACAAAATATTAGTCTTACACAATTAGAATAACCTAACTATGTATGTAGAAAAGCGCGGCAAATTTAAAATATCGTGGGCCAGCAACACTGTATTTTAATAATTCGAAATTGTGTATAACTATGTTTTATCTGTAGCATGAGAATTTCAGATAAATCATTAGGCTAAAGAAGCAATGCCAAAGGAATTTTCTAAAAATTTACTAATTATGTTGTAAGGAAACCAATAGATGAAATTATTTTAATTAGTAAAAACGAATGGTAATGAAGTACCGACGTCTCGGCCTACTCGTACTTTAAGCCGAAGTCAGTCGGGGCAGCCCGACAATAGATCCAACAACAAGGTCGCTTTCACGGCGATACACGTGGTGTTGCGACGCGAAGGATCACTTGTTGCGTGCAATTGATAAACGTCTGGATACCTTTATTGGAGACCATCTCAGTAGCCACCGCACGTTAGGCTAATGATGACAATGATAAGAAGTCTCGACTTATTTGACGGTGACGGCCTTCTGTAATTGGCTGGGAAGTAGGCCGAGCAACTGCATCAGGTTCAGTGTGTGGCACGCCCGGTTCTGGCGCAGCACTTGTTGCGTGCAGTTGATGATCGTCTGAATGTCTATATGGAAGTCCACTTCAGCAACATTTACACATTAGGGAGATAATGAATAAGATAAAAACTTTGACTTACTTAAGGGTGACGTCCTCCTGTAATTGGCTGGGCAGTAGGTCCAGCAGCTGCGTCACATTCAGCGCGTCCCACGCGCGGTTCTGGCGCAGCACTTGTTGCGTGCAGTTGATGAACGTCTGTATGTCTATATCGGAGTCCATTTTAGCATCGACTTCTTACTTTTTAATCATTAACACACTGTCTTTCAATATTACACAATTTTAATCACACAACATTTTATGTTTTATTTCGAAGTCCATTTTAGCAGCGATTCTAAATTTATCTCACAATTATATTTTTGACTCGCACTAAGATAGTATGAATGTACTTTTGGGGTCTCCCTCGACACCCATAATATCGTTTGTCCTAAAGTCACTTTCCCTATCTGTTTTGTCCTAATGATCATAATCCCTAACGATCAATTGTCCTAACGATTATTTGCCATAATTGAATTATTGCCCAAAAACTACTTCACACAGAATCGTATCGCTGTTAGAAAAGTCGGTTAGGTTAGAACCGTGACCTCACATGGAGTCGAATCGCTACTAGAAAAGTAGGATAAAATGATGTTAGGGAAAACTAATAATAGGACGTATGAGTTTAGGACGAAGGATCATTATTTTAAACAATATTAGGAACGCAAAAATAGGATAAAAAGCTTTAGTGCCGAAATAAATCCGTATTTTTTATTCTGGTCCAAATCATTAGCGTTACGTAACTTTTTTATTAAGGTAGATTGTTAATTCATTTTAACATAATTTTTAAGAAGAAAAAACCGACTTCATTTGGTTCCCGGTAAAAGTGAAATTAAGAATTTGTTTGAGTTAGCCAGTTTACTTCACAAATATCCAATACACCGCACGTGTACGATTGAAAATTGAGGAGCTTTCTGAATGTCCTAGGGCTTCCATCATTACATTTGAAGTATAATCAAACGGAACTCCCTTGTAGACCTTTAAACAAATAAAATAACAATGTGTTAAATTGGATGACAGACTGTAAATTAACGAGCATATTCATTATGCCATCCCTGATTATCAACATCAGGTTCACTCCAGCAAAATGATGGCCACAGTAAGAAAATGCCTAAGCTAATTACGAACACCCTCTAATCACAATTAACCTGCCGTTCAAATTTGAAGAGTTCTCTGAATTCTTCTAGAACTCCATCATCAGAATATAAATCAAATCAAAAAGATGAATGTCACAACTAGGATAATAAGTAGAGCTAGGTTTATTAACCAGTTCCACTTTGCGATCCCTGGTCTTCATCATCAGATCAAGTTCATCAAAATTTTGGCTCCGCCAAAACACTGTTTTAGTTACTTAAGGAAACCCTCAAATCAGAATGCATGTGCCGTTAAAATTTGAGGAGTTCTCTCAATCCCTCATGAAGCCCATCATCAAAATAGAACTATAATCAAATAGGACTATCTTGAAGGTATTTCTTTACAAAGAAAAGATGAATGTCTCAAATCGGATGATAGAGCTGGGAATTAACAAGCAGTTCCACTTTGCCATCCCTGGTCTTCATCATCAGGTCCACTCCACCAAATTGATGATGTTCGTAAAGAAATGCTCGAGTGTCTTAAGAAACTACCCAAATCATCATGCATGTGCCTTTCAAATTTGAGGAGTTCCCTCAGTTCCTCATGGATTCCATCATCAGAAACTGATTTTGAAAAAAACGGAACAAATCTGGAACTATCTATTTTCAGAAAAAAAAAATATTTTTTAAAATCGGACGATAGTCCTGGGAATTACCAAGCAGTTCCACTTTGACATCCCTGGTCTTCATCATCAGGTCCACTCCACCAAATTGATGATGTTCGTAAAGAAATGCTCGAGTGTCTTAAGAAACTACCCAAATCATCATGCATGTGCCTTTCAAATTTGAGGAGTTCCCTCAGTTCCTCATGGATCCCATCATCAGAAATTGATTTTGAAAAAAAAGGGACAATCCTGAAACCATCTATATACAGACAAAAAAATATTTTTTAAAATCGGATCATAGTCCTGAGAATTACGAAGCAGTTCCACTTTGCCATCCCTGGTCTTCATCATCAGGTCCACTCCACCAAATTCATGATTTTCGTAAAGAAATGCTCGAGTTTCTTAAGAAATCACCCAAATCAGCATGCATGTGCCTTTCAAATTTGAGGAGTTCCCTCAGTTCCTCATGGATCCCATTATCAGAAATGGATTTTGAAAAAAACGGGACCAACCAGGAACCGTCTACTTTTAGAAAACAAAAAAAAAATTCAAATCGGTTCAGTAATGACGGAGTTATGAGTGAACATCCATTAAAAAAAAAAAATTAGTCGAATTGAGAACCTCCTCCTTTTCAACCGACTTCAATATTTCAAAAGGAGGAGGTTCTCAATTCGACTGAATTTTTTTTTTTATTTTTTTTTTTTTTTTTTTTAATGGATGTTCACTCATAACTCCGTCATTACTGAACCGATTTGAATTTTTTTTTTGTTTTCTAGAAGTAGACGGTTCCTGGTTGGTCCCGTTTTTTTCAAAATCCATTTCTGATGATGGGATCCATGAGGAACTGAGGGAACTCCTCAAATTTGAAAGGCACATGCATGCTGATTTGGGTGATTTTTTAAGAAACTCGAGCATTTCTTTACGAAAATCATCAATTTGGTGGAGTGGACCTGATGATGAAGACCAGGGATGGCAAAGTGGAACTGCTTCGTAATTCTCAGGACTATGATCCGATTTTAAAAAATATTTTTTTGTCTGTATATAGATGGTTTCAGGATTGTCCCGTTTTTTTCAAAATCAATTTCTGATGATGGGATCCATGAGGAACTGAGGGAACTCCTCAAATTTGAAAGGCACATGCATGATGATTTGGGTAGTTTCTTAAGACACTCGAGCATTTCTTTACGAACATCATCAATTTGGTGGAGTGGACCTGATGATGAAGACCAGGGATGTCAAAGTGGAACTGCTTGGTAATTCCCAGGACTATAGTCCGATTTTAAAAAATATTTTTTTTTCTGAAAATAGATGGTTCCTGGTTGGTCCCGTTTTTTTCAAAATCCATTTCTGATGATGGGATCCATGAGGAACTGAGGGAACTCCTCAAATTTGAAAGGCACATGCATGATGATTTGGGTAGTTTCTTAAGACACTCGAGCATTTCTTTACGAACATCATCAATTTGGTGGAGTGGACCTGATGATGAAGACCAGGGATGGCAAAGTGGAACTGCTTGTTAATTCCCAGCTCTATCATCCGATTTGAGACATTCATCTTTTCTTTGTAAAGAAATACCTTCAAGATAGTCCTATTTGATTATAGTTCTATTTTGATGATGGGCTTCATGAGGGATTGAGAGAACTCCTCAAATTTTAACGGCACATGCATTCTGATTTGAGGGTTTCCTTAAGTAACTAAAACAGTGTTTTGGCGGAGCCAAAATTTTGATGAACTTGATCTGATGATGAAGACCAGGGATCGCAAAGTGGAACTGGTTAATAAACCTAGCTCTACTTATTATCCTAGTTGTGACATTCATCTTTTTGATTTGATTTATATTCTGATGATGGAGTTCTAGAAGAATTCAGAGAACTCTTCAAATTTGAACGGCAGGTTAATTGTGATTAGAGGGTGTTCATAATTAGCTTAGGCATTTTCTTACTGTGGCCATCATTTTGCTGGAGTGGACCTGATGTTGATAACCAGGGATGGCATAATGAATATGCTCGTTAATTTACAGTCTGTCATCCAATTTAACACATTGTTATTTTGTTTGTTTAAAGGTCTACAAGGGAGTTCCGTTTGATTATACTTCAAATGTAATGATGGAAGCCCTAGGACATTAAGAAAGCTCCTCAATTTTCAATCGTACACGTGCGGTGTATTGGATATTTGAAAAGTAAACTGGCTAACTCAAACAAATTCTTAATTTCACTTTTACCGGGAACCAAATGAAGTCGGTTTTTTTTTCTTAAAAATTATGAAATATTGAAGTCGGTTGAAAAGATTCATGGAAAAATAACTGACACTAATTACGTACGTTTACGAAGATGGTAAAAATACGTTCACATGCTACTGAGGCGCTATGATGGAATGGAACCCGGTGATTATGTAGGCCTCCCAGGCGAATAAGGCCCTAGTTTGACTAGTAATAAACCCTCTGTTTGCCTGTTTCAGTATGATCTAATAGCCTGGAGGAGGCAATAAAAACTTGGTTTGGATGTTTTTTTTATTATATTAATATACCTACCTGTCGTTTATTCAAAAAGGAATTGAAAATATAACTAAGGAAAATAAAATAAGAGCGCATTTCTTCCCGCAATTACACCAATTTCATCCGGAACCGGAAATTTCAAGCAAGTTAGTACGTTCCTAAGTCAGCACTATTCATAATGAAACTACGTCACGTTTCCTTTACTCGTTTGTGAATAGAATTCTCTTAACTTTATAAAATATGCAAGTTTGTTCTACGTTTATTATAGCTGAGACCATAGATTTTTTCTTTAGAAACCATAATTGATTACCACCAAATTACAAAATGATTTATGGATAAAAACACTACTTTGGTTCCGCATCATATTTCCTAAGCAAGGCCCGTAATTTTCATGCCGATGACAGAAAAATGACGTCAAACTACATGCATCATGTTTTAGGTTTTACGTTTGAAAGAATAATGCTGTCATAGAATAGTGTCAAAACTATTACGTTCGACGTTAGAATCGAACGTTGATAGACTTTATCTGTCATTATTGTCATTAACTCATTTCGTATTAAAATGACGAAACTGGCGTGAAAATTACGGGCCCTGTTCATAAGCAATATTTATGTATTAAAAATTATTAAAAAAATTTAATCTTTAAAAAGTACTTGCGGTAAAACGTCCGGCTTTAATTCCGGAGGTGCATGTTTAAACCCTGGCTTGTTCCAATGACTTTTTTCCGAACTTATGTACGAAACTATAGAAATACGAATTTCACCACGTATTATTTATCTACCCACTACCTACCTAACTTTAACAGTAAATACCTAAGATATTTAAATATTATCATCATCATCATCATCATTTCACCCCGTACAGTGAACCCCCCGTACGATGCCGTACAGTGTGACGTAGTGAGTGTCGTGTGCAATCGTGCAGTTGACAATGGGTGTGAAAGAGATGGTAGTGTCTCGCTTCTAACTTTGCCGGCGCTTGCGCCGCCCGCACCCTCCGCGCCTGCGCCGCCCGCTCCCTCCGCGTCGTTGCCTCAGTCGAGAGCTGACCGCGCTGGGGCTCGCAGTGTGCGTAGAGCAGTCGCCGCGGCTACACGCATGACTCATGAATAAGGGACACGGACTGTTCCGAAACATGTCGAGCTATTTTCGACTTTATTGACGTGAGTAACCCGCTATGAGAATTTTAATATATCATCATTTCAGCCGAAAGACGTCCACTGCTGGACATAGGCCTCCCCCAAAGATTTCCACAATGACCGGTCCTGCGCCACCCGCATCCAGCGGATTCCTGCGACCTTTACCAGGTCATCAGTCCACCTTGCGGGGGGCCTACCCACGCTGCGCCTTCCGGTACGCGGTCGCCACTCGAGAACCTTTTCGCCCCAACGGCCATCGGTTCTACGTATGTAAATATTAACGTAACGTAAAATAACGTAAAATATACATGTAACTAGAAGTTTGATGAATTATTTTGTTAGGTAACTAGGTACTTTACAATAGCAATCTATATTTCTTACAAACGTAACATAATGAATAAATGTTTCTTAAACGGTTAACCTCCAGACGCGCTTTCGGTGGATTGGCTTTGTTTATGAATAAATGAATGAATATTTTTATTTCATGTAACGATTGACACATTTATATTAGTAAAACAACTTAAAATGTAGGGGTTAGTTAGACTAAAAAAAAAAAAAAAAACATTTAAAATAGGACAACACTGACAGGGGAGTGCAATCCTTCGCAGTGCGACATGTGCGGTATGTAGATGAAGACTAATACTTAACAATTTGCCTCAATTACAGTTTCGTTTTAGTTCAAAAACGCCATAAGCGCTATCTTATAAATCCAAAACAAAAATAAACATGCAGTATTAATCATTGGTAGTGTTTTTGAACATGGCATATTAGTGAAATCAAGTCAGGATGTAAATTTTCGTACATTTCTACTTTACCGCCCTAGAGCGATAATGAGCACTTTATGTACCTGCGTCGAATATTCATAGCGCCGTATGTACTGTACTATAAATACTCCTTACGGTCGTGTTTTAAATTATCGCCAATTGTTGCGAATTTCCTCTTTTTCGCCCATGTATTTATCGTAATATACTATTATAAACTCAACAGTTGAAACGTTCAAAGTGACATTAATAAAAATAATAATTAAAAAAGAAGAAGATTACACACATGAGGATGTATTACCTCATGAGTTTTAGTTGCGTACAGAAATGGGCATCAGTCGATGAATATTCATCGTCAACAACTAATTCATCGATTAAAGAATCAATCGTAATAAATTAAATCGCGACTGATTGATGTTATGCATTCGCTATGTTAATCGACTAAATTTCACGACTTTTGATTCAAAGTTATATATATAGACATATGAATTTTTAGATCATATTGCCAGAAAAGATGGGCATACCCTGGAACAGCTCATGGTTACTGGAAAGGTCGACGGGAAGCGCCCGAGGGGCCGTTCACCGCTGAGACGGTCTGACCAAATCCGCTCAACTCTGGACGCCGACCTTCACAACGCACTCCATGTAGCCAAGTACAGAACGAAGTGGCAAAATACTTTCAGGCGTATGATGACCCAGCAACGGGGGAATCACGACCCTCAGTAATGGGGAGATCGACTTGAGGAGGAGGAAGGATTGAAAAATTCCTAAAAACGATCAAAATCGATATTATTCAATAATTTCGATTTTGATCCGATCGCGTTAAAATCTATATCTGAGGATTCTGAGGATCCGAGAGGTTCTTTATAAAGAATCTGAAATTAAAAGTCAGAGAAACGGCCGTCATCTATAATTTATTCAGTTATGATCTGATCGTGATGAAAATCGATATCCGATGATCCGAAAGGTTCTTTCTAACGAACCGCTAACTCCACCATCATGAATTTCTAGAGTTTTGTTCGTGATAAAACTCGGTAGGCACATATAAAGGGTTCTAGAGGCTCTTTATAACAAATCAGAGGTCAAAATTGAAAAACGGCCGCCAACTTGAATTTTACAGTTTAATCACTTTTCCGAAAACTATCCATTCCATTTAAATCGGTGCAGCCAAACGCGAGATAATAGCGGACAAACATACATATGTACATACAAATATACGGGTTCAACTGAGAACCTCCTTATTTGTAGACGGTTGAAAATTACGTTTAGCCGCGGGAAAAAGCTAGTTTGTTATATTTTTACACCCACTTTGATTTTATATTATGAAAATCCAACGTGGGAAATATAAAATTATTTTTAATAGTATTTTTGATGAAATCGAATACATTATTTTGATATTTTACTTAATTCATTGACAATTAATTATCCCCCTCCTCAAAATAAACGTAAGCCAATACGTATTTTCCCCGCTATTTAAATGAAGTTGCTATTGGTCTAAGATACTTTTTTACTATCAATTCACTTGAGGCACTGCCTGCGGTTATATATTATTACTAATTACAATAGCAGACGTCTTTGAATAGTAGGTACAAAATGTGCAAATTGTTTTAAATCAATGTAGCTACTAGTTTCATAAATGCCTATAATTTCGTCTCGAATACGTCAAATTGATCTAAGTCCATATTTTTTTACACGCTAGTTTATAGGTAATTCGGTCAATTATATTGAATAGAATGTCATGAGCATCCGTGTGCCCTAAGCCTCTTTAGATCAGCGGGCCTGAGATGGTTATCCACGAATGTCATAGGATAATGCTACAAGTTGATAAACTGCGGATAGCGCGACGGTGACAGCTGCCAAATGCAAAGACATTTGACAGAACTGTTTAAAATTATCAGAAATTGTCAGAACGTGCCGACAAACTATCGACCTTTCCAGCAGTTATCAGGATATCAGCTTGGCATCTTAGCCCCGCTGATGTATTTACCAAAATTAGCATAAAACGAACATAGAAATCAAGATTTCTATCTCAATTTTCTACGTGTTCTGGCGTACGATTTTTAAAATATTTGGGATATGTGATGTGCAGTTGATGGCTAATGATTTGCAAAAGATTTGGTCAGTGTGCACCGATTTTTGTTAGGGTATAGGCTTTCATACATGAAACGGCCATCTCCTTTACCGAAATAGAAAACATACATTTATTTATGCAACAAACAAGGGAAACCCGAATCATACATAATTGATATTAAGTTTTATTTGACACCTTACCCCTTATCCCAACTAAGATAACTATACGAAACCATTAAAATGAATTATATGGCACTTTTTCTTCTAACAATCAAGTATTTTCTGAGTCACTAAAGAGCACTTTAAGAAAAAAAGGAAATAAAAGCATAACTCCGTAACTGCGCATTAGTGGCAATGTTCCCGGCTTGTTTTGTATTCATCGCGGCAATCCGCACTATTCCGTCTAAGTCCAGATGCGTTTATTATTACTAGAAAAAAACTAGTTTGCTCGGAATAAATTGGTGTTTGTGCAATATGCCAGTCTTCGTTTTTTTTTTATGGTCAGCACGGAAAGAAATCCATAACCTAAAGACAATCTAAACTATTTAATTATTGCACATTTTTCGCGGTCGAGACCTTGTACTTAATTTACTTACTCTCGCGTATCCGTATGTGTATAGTCGGCCATATACTTTCGGGCATATTCCGCGAATATGCAAATCAACGTATGGTAAATTTGTCCGGCGGATGCCCGGCGGACATACCCGCTATGCAGATCAGACGAATTGCCCTAAATTGTCTATCTGTGGCATCGTAATTTCTGACAGATTTAACTGATTGGGAAATCTTTACGAGTATTCATTTAAAGCCCTGATTGTCTTAATGTTTCATAATTATCTTCGGTGGTCATAAAATAATTCATCTCCAAAATATCCAGTACAAATTGGAGCCACATCTACGAATTGCAGGTTATTTGCCTCTACGACAGTGTCATTATTCCATAAAAGGGGTAAAATCATTTATTCTCGAAATATATACAGTAAGTGTAAATTACCTAACTACCTACCTCTACCTACCTTAAATCTAAAGTAGGTCCTTGAGGCATTGTACCTAGGATGCTGGCGGCATTTCCTCGTTGTATCGCAATGCTGATACGTTGTGCGAGGAAGCCACCAGCTCTTCGGTCACCAGTAACATCAACCATAAAATATATTTTTCTACTCCAGCACTTCTATCTGTCAATTAGATGACTGACAGCGATATTCAAAAAGTCTACATTATAACGTTGTCTGTGGTATTCCATAAGAACACTGCTCCTATGGATTTTCATACAATATATTAGCACTGTTGTTGTTTTTTTTTAATTTCTATAGTGGGCACAACATCTTCCCTATTCTGCCACGTTTCTAGATTTAGCTTTTTACGCTATTTTAGCTGTCGTAGAAAAACTAGGGTATGCAACAGCTCATAATTGGGTCTTAAAACTCTCGGGTCTATCATTACAAAACTCGGCATCGCCTCGTTTTGTAACGACGACCCTCAAGTTTTAAGAACCCTTATTATATCACTGTTGCATAAACTACTATTTTATTTTCTAATATTCCTACATAATCAACAATTGTTCGATTGCTAGTGATGTGGGAATCGGAGAATTCGAATAACATTGTGAAGCAAAAACCTGATTGTAAATATTAATTTCTTCCAGTAAAAATATAAAGGCGATATAATCAAGTTTTATTGTTTATTTATTATTGTTTATTTATAATTCATTTACAATGATTAATTGTGTTTGAAATCTTAAATCTAGTATATACAAAAGTAAAATTAAGTAGTATTTTGAATAAATTTACATGATGCTGAACTTTTGAAGTCGAATTATGAATTAAAATCTTTCTGTTATATAATAAAAATACAACCGGGAAGAAATTGGGATAATAATACAGTTTGCGCCTTGTTATAATTCCGGTTCATCGAGCCGCGTCAATTAACTTTAGGTATCAATTTCTATAGAAAGCGTCACGTGACAGCGCGAAGATCACATAACACCACGGATCATTTAATAGTTTTTAGGAACAAATATTTATCTTTCATAGAAAACACATAAAAGAGGACTGGCAATATCTGTCATTTCCTGGAACAAAAAAGTCTGCAATTTTTTGCAAGGGAGGGGCACGTCAATGTACAGCTATTCGTACGTAGCGTACAAATAGCTATGTAATGTAAACGTAATTCCATACAATGAGTATGAAACTTTATCTTGTCCATTCGGACGAGGGGTAGGCCTGTCAATTTTTGAACAGTACGCAAATAAAGCAATTGCCAGTCGGCCCCCCCACACTCGCACATCGCTAGGGTTGCCTACGGTTAGAAATATTACCTATAGGTATTATAGGCTAGACGACTAAAAAAACTATTTAGTACTTCTTTTAGATTACTAAAAAATATTGTACAGATATTCTTTCTTTTGTTCGTCAAATCAAAAATGGTGAAAATACAATGCGTTCAAGTTTCGCGTAACCTAGTAGTGACGTCACAAGCCCCCACCCTGGAACATTGATGCTCTTTATCTTCGTCAATTTTAGTAAAATTGAAAAAGGGAAAAATACGTGTAGGTACGTGAATGATAATCTTTCAACCTAGTCGTCATCCCTATACTAACAGCGGCATGCACTGGCGGGTGCGGTAAGCCGATCGGTTCGAGTTCGGGCGGAGAGTTTCATAGGCCTGATTACGCATTCCATAGAAATAAACACATCGTCCTGGACCCCTGAACGCCTTCCACGAACCACTTCAGTTACCTTAAGTTTCGTTAGGTTTTAGGATAGCTATGAAAAATGGCCATTTACTCATGTAGTCAACAGGCTCGGTGACGGTTTTCGTGAATACAAGGTCCCAATTGACTGTTTTCTATGAGAATCAAATGTCTGTATAAAACCAATTGCTTTAATATCCGATCAGCTTAGATTTGATAAATATATGACGTGGTAGGGATTTTAATTACCGCGTGCGACACGAGCGGTTTTCAAAATTATGTATTCTACTCGAATATTTTATGTGTACCTACACTAATAGAAAAAACTACGCCCGTTTAGGTATGTATGTGTTTTTGAAATGAGGGATTAGGAAGTATGAAACGAATCTGGTTACCTGGTACCTTTAATCAGTCATTAAATGGTTTTGGTAAGAGGGCTTGCTAAAACTAAGTTTGTGATTTATTTCTATCAGGTCATGTCATTCTATGAGACTCCAAATGGTGACGAGGTGACCATACCTTACGCTGCGGATGCTCGGGCGGCCTGGACGTCTCTCAACCCAAGTGCTCCCATACCGGAAAGGCCGGACCGTCAGAGATTGTGGGATGATATGGGAGTTAAGCGGGATTTCGAGCGCCTTTTGGACACTGCGGTAAGCGTTGATAGGGCGAGGCTTAACGCAGTGTCAAGGCCTGAGTCTGGTGCTTGGCTACAGGCGCTTCCCTCCCCGCACATAGGTACTCTTCTTGACGACAATTCGCTACGGATTGCCTGTGCTTTTTGGCTGGGCTGTGTCGTTTGCGAACCCCATGCATGTATATGCAGCTCAGTGGTGGAAAGTAGCGGTTATCATGCCTTAAGTTGTTGTCGATGTGCTGGGAGGTTTCCGCGGCACCACGCCCTCAACGATATATTGCGAAGGGCGCTGGTAGCTGCAAATGTCCCGTCTGTGCTGGAGCCACCAGGCCTTAACCGGTCTGACGGTAAGAGCTGAGATGGGTTAACATTAATCCCGTGGGAGAGGGGCCGGTGCCTGCTGGGGGATGCCACGTGCGTTAGCACGTTCGCGGCATCGCACCTTGGCCGTACTATGAGGCCTGCGGGAGCGGCGGCTGAGTTGGCTGCGTCACGGAAGCGGGAAAAGTACGCGATCCTGGTGAACTACCTGTTTGTCCCTCTTGCGGTGGAGACCACTGGGTGCTGGTGTGCCGAAGCCCTAGCATTTATTAAGGCGGTGGGAAGGCGCCTGAGGGAGAGTGGTCACGATCCTCGCTCTCTCCTGTTGCAGAGGTTGTCCATTGCGGTTCAACGTGGAAACGCGGCGAGCGTAATGGGCACCTTTGCGTCCGGAGGGACGCGGAGTGGGTTTCATAATTAATGTGTATGTGTTTTTAGTTAAGGACTTTTTGTAGATTGCATTTTAATTTTAATTTTATGACATTTTGTAGTTCATTTAATTTGGGTATAATAATAATATAATAACATTTTACAGATAAGATTTATAATTTACTATATATATCTGCGGTTCGCTAGCCCTCTCGGAGAAACTTACCTAAGTACGACGTTGCTATTTATTCAAGTACAGTACACCGACACATCCCCCATTTTACGTGTAAGGAATACCTCCCTTACAAGTAATTTTTGTTATGTTTTACGTAAAAAAGGTTTTTTCTTCTTTTTATTTTACCACCACATGACGTGATTATTATGTATATTCGTACCAAATTTCAGCACTCCAGCACTAAATGGTCACTAAGCTTACCCGCGGACAGACAGACGGACACACATGGTGAAACTACAAAGGTTCCTAGTTGACTACGGAACCCTAAAAATAATGCCAAGATTGTATTTATTTGATTCACCGTGAAGACAAAAATATGTCAATCAACCAACTATCAATGGAATATTGCCGTCACATAAATTCTTCTCTAATTAATAAGATTTTTCTGCCACTTTGTCTTTTATTTAGCTACGTATAGTTATTGAAATTAAACATTTTAGAACGGATTAACCACGTTTATTAACACCATGACCGTACGTATAGTTAGTTAGAAAGGCACATTACCTACTAAAATAAAGTTCGACGAGTGACAAAGGTCTCAAAGTAATTTATTGTCTTAGCCTGAGAGTGCGTACCTAATGTGACGTATATATTAAGGGATTTAAGGGAAATGATAATGACGTTCTTACTTATTTAATTAAAATAAACAGGTGCTGTTTATGGCGCGTAAGCATATTAGGCTACCTTACAGGATCAGTTTTTGTTTCACTAATTGTTAAGTTAACTTGTATAAATGGTATTTAGTACGCATTTAGGAATGTATCAGGGGGAACAAAATGTTTTTGACTTTTAAGAACAGACGTGAAAGTTCTGTGAGCGCGACCTCCTGAAAACTAGGCTCATTCCAACAGATTTTCACTATTTTTACGAATCCTAAAATGTCCATGATTGAGAGAACTTTACCGCTTTGTCATGGTTAACTTTAAATTGGCTCGCAAATTGCGTTTATCAAAACGTGTTTGTCATCTAAGGACTTCCGGTTGATAGGTGCTCAAGATGGTACCTATCAACCATCAATCGATCGATGTTGAATCTTTTCACTCTGCCTATGACTTGTCCTCTTCTTGTAATTACTTTCACAGTCTAGCAACCGACGAGCCGGACACGCTCGGTAACACTATCTCTCGTACTTTCCAACATGATCATAAACTCTTAAATATTTGTCACATCATTGCCAAAAGCATCCCTAGCCACTATAATGAACTACTTGACACCTTTTCTACTTCAAACGTTCACGCAATCCTAGTTTTGGAAACTTGGTTGAAGCCTAGTTTGGCTTTCACTTTATACTCTACCCGACTATATTTTGCTAAGAAATGATCGCGTAGGCAAGGGAGGCGGAGGTGTTGCCATATATTTGCGCAGCGATCTACCCTTCAAAATTATTTCTTCTTCGCCTTCACGTTTCTCTGGGTCTATGGAGCATTTATTTATTGAGATTAACATTAAACGCGTAATTGCAGCCCTTGGGGTTGGGTATTGTCCACCTGCCATCGATTATTTTTCAGATTTCGAAACAGCGATTCTTCCTCTTGGTATTGAGTACATACATCTCATAATCACGGGTTACTTTAACACCGATCTATCGAAAGACAATCTTAGGTCCCGTAAAATGAAGATAGTCGCCGAGTCAGCTGATTGGTCTGTGCTTCCTTTACAACCTACACACCGCAACATCGACACGACAGATTCCTGGTTGGATTTAATACTCACCGCGTCCGTTGATCACGTTGGCAAAGTAGGTGAAAATCCTGGTGCATCCTGCACCAGGATTTTCACATCACGATTTAATCGTCTTTTGTACAGATACGGAGCTTTACGAGGTTAGACAAGGACGCGTTACAACGGGACGTGTGCTCTCACGATTGGTCACGAGTTTTAACGCCGACGTCAGTAAACAAGGCCGTAGCTGAGTTGAACGCGGCGGTCTTAAAACTGTAGGTACAACACGCACGCGTCAAGTTAAAACGCCCGCCTGCACCATGGATGATGGCAATGACGAGACGGGATCGGGCGTTTCTCAAGTTTAAACGTGATCGATGCGATAAAAACTGGGCTTCATTTAAAGTTGCGAGGAACCGATGTAATCAGATGGTGAGAGCTGCCAAACGTAAACATATTTTTGAAAATATTGCCTCATCATCTCCAGCTAATACGTGGACATTTCTGAAAACCCTGGGAATTGGAAAGATTTCGAATAGCCCTGCCTTCTCCTTCAATAACTCAATTGTTGCTCTCTCTAGTAATTGTTCACGAGGTACGGAAGGTGATTATGGCGATTAAATCTAACCCGGCTGGCCATGACAAAATAAGTCGAATTATGGTAGTTCACATCCTGGAAAATGCATCTTACCTATTGTCACACATATTGTTAATCTATCAATGTGCTCCGGTGTTTTTCCGGGACTGTGACGAAGTGCCTATGTAATTCCACTACCGAAGGTCTCAAATCCTAACCTTCCGAAGGATTTTCGCCCTATCTCTATACTTCCATTTCTTTCAAAGGTTCTAGAAGCAGTTGTGCATAAGAAACTCTCTGATCATGTCTTTGATAACCATCTTCTTTCTCCTTTCCAATCTTTCGCTCTGCGTTACTGAATGTTATCGAAGATGTGAGGCAGGGCATGGAGTCCTCTCAGTTGACTGTGATAGTTCTAATTGACTTTTCGAACGCATTCAATGCCGTTAATCATGACCTTTTGCTTGCCACCTTAAGATACCTTAATATCTCGTCAACAGCGGCTGAGTGGTTCTTTTCCTATCTGCAAAAGCGCCACCAGGCAATTCGTGTCGATAGCACTACTTCCGAATGGTGTGAGCTTTTTTCTGGTGTGCCACAGGGCGGCATTCTCTCTCCTCTTCTTTTTTCTATTTATAAATTTCAATACTAATGTCATAAGCTGCTCTTATCATCTCTATGCTGACGACCTTTCAACTTTACACCTTAGCGCGTCCAGGTAGTTTAGATCAAGCAATTCGGAAAGTTAATAATGACCTTGACAAGATTTCCACGTGATCTCGTAGTTATGGAAACTCAGTTAACCCTAGTAAGAGTCAGGCCATTATACTGGGCAGCCCTCGTTTGTCTTCATTACTAGACATGTCTCGCATAGCTCCGATTCTGTATGAGAACATGGTAGTGCCATTTTCGGATGTAGTAAAAACCTCAGTTTAATCGTAGACGTTTGTCGTAAAGTGACCGATATGCTGCGATCTTTCTATCGATCAGCACAAAAACGCTTTTAATTCAGTCGTTGTTGTTACCTGTCATTGATTATGCTGATGTGTGCTACTCGAATATTAACCAGGAGTTGCTTAACAAATTAGATAGACTTTTAAATAATTGTATCAGGTTTATTTTTGGGCTCCGTAAGTACGACCATATATCTTCCTACCGCCGTAAACTGGATTGGCTTCCCATCCGTAATCGTAGATCTCTCAGAATGCTTTGCACCCTCCATACTATCTTATTCGACCCGGCTGCTCCCAGCTATCTTAAATCTAAATTTCAATTTGCAGAACCTCGTCCTGGTTGCGAGTTACGCACTTCTCGTAGTCTTAAATTATCTATCACTTTTCACCCCACTGGTTTTATGTCTAACTCCTTCGTCATTCAGGCAACTCGTCTTTTGAACGATCTCCCTCTGCCCCTGAGGCAAGCACAGAGCAAATTCTCCTTCAAGCGCAAGGTACGTAAATACCTCTCTAACTAGCTCATTTGATAGATGTTCTGCATACTTATACTTTGGTACATTATTTATTTATGTATGTATATGTTGGTATATTTATATTTATATGTGTATGTTTATACAATTATTAAAGCAATGTATTATTGTTGATTTGTGTTTCTTATCTCTTCTTGATGTTTACGATCCTGCACCAAATACAAGTTTCTGTTTTATCCAATGGTTGACTGGTAGAGAATGCCTCAAAGCATTAAGTCCGCCATTTGTACTTTTTTGTGTTTGTGCAATAAAGCTTAAATAAATAAATAAATAAGATGGCGAAGTTGTTTCGGGAATGTGTTTTTGTTTTTTGTTCGTTAATAGTAGTTTATGCAACAGTGATATAATAAGGGTTCTTAAAACTTAAGGGTCGCCGTTTGTAATAATAGACCCAAGAGTTTTTAAGAACCAATTATGAGCTGTTGCATACGCTATTTTTTCTACGACAGCTAAAATAGCGAAAAAAGCCAAATCTTGAAAGGTGGCAGAATGTGAAACAAGTCGTATGCCCACTATAGAAATTTAATAAATAAAAGAACACCAGTGCTAATATATTGTATGAAAATCCATATGAGCAGTGTTCTTATGGAATACCATAGACAACGTTATAATGTGTACTTTTTTAATATTGCTGTCAGTCATCTAATTGACAGATAAAAAGTGCTGGAGTAGAAAAAAGGTGTTTAATGTGTGATAAGGATAGCTTACGTTTGACGAAACTCGGGCACCTTCTCTGCAATCGTTCGCTGAGGATTTCTAGCAGGGGGGTGCGTTTAGCACGGTGCTATGTTTTTTCGGTCCTTCTGTACGGAGTGGAATCATGGACACTGACAAAAAATATGTGTAAACGCTTGGAGGCGTTCGAAATGTGGGTCTACAGAAGAATCCTGAAAATATCATGGACGGATAGAGTATCTAACGAGAGCGTGCTGCGGTTAGTGAATAAGGAGGTCGAGATTCTTAAGGTCATCAAAATTCGAAAGCTGCAATACTTTGGTCATATTATGCGAAACGAGAAGTACGATCTCCTTCAACTCATAATACAGGGAAAGATCCAAGGGAAAAGATCATCCGGACGAAGGCGGAACTCATGGCTCCAAAATCTTCGTACCTGGTTTAAGCAGAGCACACGTTAGTTATTTCACGCGGCTGTGTCTAAAGTCCGTATAGCCTTGATGGTAGCCGACCTCCGGTAGGAGATGGCACTGGAA
Organism: Lathronympha strigana; assembly: GCA_949128165.1. Lineage (NCBI taxonomy): Eukaryota > Metazoa > Arthropoda > Insecta > Lepidoptera > Tortricidae > Lathronympha > Lathronympha strigana. Next base: position 22,144,627 of record OX421903.1, on the reverse strand, counting down.
GAAGAAGAAGGATAGCTTATTATATTACAGTGATCTAAAAACCAAACACTTGTTTGTTATTCACTGTATGTAACAGTAATCCTACTACACTACTGTATAGCATTGCAAAAACAGGTTTCTATAAATTAATTATTAATATTGGTATTTATTATGATTAGGTATAAATCAGTATGTATATTATGTTTTAAATATAAATATATTCCAACGCAACCATTAAGTTATTTTCCATTTAAATTTCGTTGTAACGGTTCAAGAGGGCTCGGGGCCTTACCATGACGTCTTAAGGCGATTCAGTTTAGGTTCAGTTAAGGCTCACTTGTATGAAAGTGACTCAGTTTAGGTCGTCAACTACCCCTGGGACCCCTGGGGCGATTCAGTTGACGACCTAAACTGAGTCGCTCGCTGCCATACAACTGGGCATAGTTAAGAACCTAAACTAAATCGTGTTAAGCAACTATCACTGACCTCCTAGTCTAAAAGAGACAAGGCCTCACTGTATATGACAATCACTACCCCCTACACTAAATTTTACGATTCTTGAACAATTTTATGATGTTTAGAAGCAGAATGACATACCTCTTTGGTACCTAATTGAATGGTAAACGTTACAGACCTCCTCTGTTAGCTCTGTGTTACTCCCACACGCATAATAAACGCCATTTTACATTTCACCCTTTTATCAAATCAGATAGGTAGTACTTCCTCGTATGTGCCTTATTTATAAATATGTTTTTTTATCATAAACAATAAACAAAACATAATATGGCAGGGCACTGATATAAAAAAGAAAGCTATAAAATAAAACAGAATAGGCATCTCTAAGAGCCTTATATGTAACAATAAGGCTCTTATATACATATATCTATATCTTACATATATCCCATTTTGCCGGGACCTCGGACACAAATGGAACGCAGGTATTGCGATAGTCGATAGCTAGAATGCGACTAACCAAGTCCACTGTTCTTATGTCAAAGTACCCATGACCAAAAACGGGACGGAAAAAGGCGGGCAATGACTTTGTCTTGTCTTGACGGAAGCACGCCGGTCTTTCTGGTATGTAAAAGCATGAAACCCGATTTTAATAAAACTAGTATTTTCCTATTAATAACTAGTAAGACGAGTATTTGCAAATCAAAACTGTATTTAATAAATAAATAATGTTGTTGAAACGGGTTGAGTCGGGTTAAATATTATTTTTTGACTCTCAGATTATTATTATAATGTAAGTACTTAGATATTAGGCTTGTCATTATTTGAAATTTCGATTTAGCACAATCGGTCTAAAATATATAATTTTATCATCAATTCATCAGTCAAATCCATCCCCTAAGTTGACAAAGAACGAAGCTATGAATCCGAACCCTCGTTAAAACAGACAGTTGAAATAACATTATACCTATAAGTTCTCAATTTCATTTTTGTTAGGAAAATCCGCGTCGGGTAATTGGAGCCGGAGTATAATCACTCCATCGGGGAATACTCTCACCCTGACCAAATTTTTATACGCGTACTTGTGTGAAAAACTAGATATAGCATCGTAGTGTAACCATGATATAAAAAAAGAAAAAAAAAAGAAAAAAAGCCTTTTATTTCGAGTCCTTTTGAAAAAAAAATAACATGCATGTCAGTTGTCTAATAATTAATATTTAAGCATTAAAAAAATTTAATTTCCATGTCAAGTATGTAGTTGGCAAAATATATATATATATGTTACGGCTTGTTTACGGACAAGAACCCCTCATCGGGTGAAGGCCTCCTCCAAGGACTTCCACTCGTCTCTGTTGGAAGCTTTATGTTTCCAGTTACAACCAATCAGTTTCTTTATGTCATCAGACCAACGGCTATTTGGTTTTCCTCTGCGGCGTGTTCCTGTAGGTCCATTCCATGTAGTAGCTTGCAAGGTCCAGCGAGGTCCAGATGGTTGATTGATCATGATTGATATATCATGGTTGAGTAACCATGATATATCAAGTAATAATTATTATTATTAATTGATTAAATATCATTAGTATTTGTGCCTCCTTATGGAATATATAGGACCTATAAATTCCGGTCCTTTGATAGGCTTACGTGGAGATACAGATCCAACACGCAGATGTCCAGACACCTGCTAGAACACATTTACATGTGTATCAATATATAACCGAGAACGGGTCCCAGCAGGCGTTGGGGCTATTGTAAGTAAAGTGAAAAAGAGAACTGGGCAATGAGTGTCGAAGTTTGTCTGGACTAAGAGATCGGGCTATTGCTAAGAGTTCCGGATGCCTGCCATAACAATGTTTGCACACGTTATCGAGGCGGGCGGTGACTTGCCGCGAGCTAGATGGATGAAACTGCCGTCGTAAGGACGACTAGGAACAACATCGAGTCATCGTCGAGAGGTAGGCGTCGCTTTCTACCCAGTGGCTGTTGCCAGGAACTGTGCCCATTCACGTCTATTTCACTTCCACCTTTGGAGCATATAGCTCTAACGACTACTCTCTGGGCCGCCAATGAACGAAGAGTCGAGAATCCTACGATTCCCCTTAGGGTCCACTCCGATCGACGAAGACACGTCATGTCATGATTTTTATCATAATATTAATTTTTTGCAGCGTGAGAACTGCGGGGCGAGACTTGTGCCTTTTTACATGTAATGTTTTAATGGGATATTCTTGACATAATAAATTATGTATTGTATGTCTTTCCTATCAAGGAACCCCAGGAAGGAGGTGTTCCCGACCTTTGGGAGGCGTACGCGGAGCCGAAGCCAACACGCAGAGGCCCTTTCGACAATTTAATGAAATGTAAGGGGTACACCGAGCGGATGTTGCACCTGCCCGAGTCATGGGACGCACGCAGAGGCAGCACCCGCTAGGGTGTATAGGCTATTGAGATTTAATGGAATCTAAAATAAAAAGAATCTAGCCCTAAAATAAGAATCTAGCCCTAGCTAACCCAGCGGCACCCGCGCTATCAAATACAGATCTAATGATGTATTCAAAATTCAAAATCAGTTGAACCATTGAGTAGTTACATGGCACATAGGAGCGGATGAACGATACATAAATATGTATGTTAGGATAAGGCCAAAACAGTTAGGACAAGACACCCGGGTAAAAATTTACAAACAAAAATCATTGAATTCAAATGTTTTATTTATCTTTTTACTATACCGGGTGTGCCCTACAATAGGAGCAATAAATTTAATCGTAGGTTCCACTCCTCAAACCACAGACAAGATAACCTAAAGACGTAGCTTTATACGATTATTTCATTCAAACAGACGCTGCCAAAAATGCAGGGGTGCGGGCGGCGTAACGTCCACTTACTGTGCTGTGATTAGTCGTTTCAAGGTCAAGGAGGCGTGAAACAAAAATGTCCGCTGGCCGCGAGTGACTTCGGAATATCGATAAAAGTATCGATGAATTGAAGCGTCTATCGCTCTCACAGTTAAATAATTGCCAACCAACAAAAACATTCGTCTATTATTCGTTTTCGTTAATTTAAAATATTCTGATTTAAAGTGCCGAGAACATATGATACTGCTTGGAGCAGGAAACCAATCATGTGGTCGTTTTGTGGCATTCATCCACATTTCCTTCATGGTTGGACATTTCGGAAACCTTAAAGAGAGGATACACATTTTAGTTAACAACATAGAATCAGAGGAAATATTTAAAATAAATACAAAAGAATACCTCATTCAACAAGTAATTCTGTGTAGGACACAGAATTACTTGTTGAATGAGGTATTCTTTTGTATTTATTTACTGTATTTTATTTTCATTATGTACTATTATATTTTTACCCAGTATATATTACATTTTAATTTTTTTTTGTATATATATATTTATATTTTACCTTTTTTCCTTATATTTCACTTAGTTACTTTGACAAAAAAGAATATATATATATATATATGTATTTAGAGAGCTGATGTGTATTTTATAATGATTTACGTAGTTAATGAGCTAGTATTTGTTTATAACATATTGTTTTAAAGTTTTTTTTAATAATAATAACGATTTTATACCTTTGACGTCATTTGGTAATCTATTGTACATCTGGGCTCCTTCAAACACTATATTCTTCTTGCCGTATAGTGTTCGAGGGGGGCGAAGTATTAAATTGTTAGCTTGTCGAGTAATTTTCTTGTATACTTGTGATCTTTTAGAAAACGTTATTTGACTGCGTATGTCTTTATTTATTATTTTTCTTATCAAGACGCATGTAGTATAGACATATGTTTGTGCTATATTAAGTAGTTTTGTTTCTTTATACACAACTTTTGTCGGAGTACAGTATTTATATCCAAATAATGACTTTATTATCTTGTTTTGTGAGGTTTGTAAAGGTTTTATATTAGACTTAGCAGCAGAGCCCCATATTTCAATTAAATATTCTATATGTGGTTTAACAAGAGAGTTGTAAATAGTATTACGGACTTTGTTCGGTAAACAACGAACTATCCCTCGGATAGCACCTGTCAACGATATGATTTTAGATCGCACTGTATCAATATGGGGCTTCCATGTTAATCTATGGTCAAGAGTTAGACCCAGATACTTTTCATTTTTGACACATTGCAATTTAACTCCATTGACGACTAAAGGTTCATGCGCGGGGATGATCTTATTTTTTGCGGAAAATATTATATATTTAGTCTTCGATTCATTGACACTCAACAAATTAAATAGAAGCCATCTCTGCAATATATTCAAATCATTCTGAGCGCGATAAATTAAGTTTTCCATTTTTTTTTCATTTTTCCAATTTATCCGTAATTACCTTATCGATAGTAAAGAAACAGACACTATGGACATCTCTAGTTCGGACGGAATTGGGGCATACGTTGCTCCTTACGTTAGACAAGGAAAGAGTTATACTTCGAGCAAAGTATTAGAAAGAGACTTTGTAAAAAGACATCAACGAGTTCACTAGATTTCACGCTTGAACAATTTGTAATTTTAATTGAAATTTAGAAAAATCTGCTTACGTGTGAAACGAAATACCATCTTTTTGTACACCAGATGTTTTTGTGTTCTTGCCACACAATTTTACGCAACAATAATGCATTTTGCATGTCGTTAATCACGTTAAAACCTCCGTAATACCACAATGTTACCTGCACGAACGACGGCCGCAGACTAAAGTTAGCAAAGGGGGCGTGTCTCTAATATGGAGTGAATTCACCGTATGCGTGACAGAGGGGGTCGCCCGGCTATGCTACGTCTTTAGGTTATCTTGTCTGTGCCTCAAACTGAACAACTTTTATTCAACAACTTTTTAAAATTGTGTAATATGTAGGTATTTACTTTTTCATACAAATTAAATAGTATTTTCAATGTACGTTAACATCAGTCTAATTGACGTCTCTTGTCATAGTACAAATAGGCCAAACTTTGCAGTACCTTGCGTCTTCTAAAAAAATGTAAAGTGTAATAAAAATCGAAATCCACGTTATTTTTTCAAGTCGCTGAACTAATGTCGATCAGTATGAATGAGGACTACAACCTATGATTAAATTTATTGTAGGCCACACCCGGTATAACTATCTATTTGTTTTGTTTATTTTTTGTATTTTTCCGTTTTAAAACTACTTATAGGTACTAACTACATTTATACCATACCTACCTTTGGGTTTATGTTTCACTAAAACTTTTACAAGAGGCTGACTACAGCAAAGTCAGGGCACGCTGTCTATTTGTATCTGATTAGGTATTAAACAAGATCGCACTATCACCAGCCGGCCTGGTTTTAGAGGGAAAAAACACAAAAACTATTTAATAAAAAAAACGTGAATTATTTGTGAAATCTGACTCGTTGGTGGTTTTGATATAAGTTTAATGAAATTATGATTTTAATTGTAGACACCTAAGTCAAAAAATAAAGACAAAGAACCATTTAATGTTTATTTTAAAACCAATATTTGCAGTTATTTTCGACAAAGCCGATTTCGTAAAATTGAAAACACAGGAATGTTAAAAAAACTGATTACAGAATATGAATTCGGTGTTGCCAGCCTCTTTATTTTTTAAGTTTTTTTTTTATACTATCTTACTTTGCAAAAACAGGTATTCATTAATTACAACCGCCCACTTTACGAGTGCCTTCTTCACCGAAAACGAAATTCATGAAAACGGGAAAAGCTTTCCTTCAGAGCTTAAACAAAAAAGCCACATTGACAACTGTTGCAATCTATAAATTTGAGGTAAAATTTTATTAGTTTTTAGGGTTCCGTAGTCAACTAGGATGCTTTATAGACTACGCAAAGGCTTTTGATTGCATCAGTTGGAGCAGAATATTCAGGGTTATGGGCGAGATGGGAATACAGCAACACGTTATATTTCTTGTGCAAAACCTTTACTTGGCTGGCGCTTCTAGAGTGTGGATAGAGGGCAATGTGTCACAAACCTTTAAAGCTGAAAGAGGAGTGCGCCAGGGATGCATCCTATCTCCACAGTTGTTCAATCTCATCGGTGAACACATAATGAGGAGGGTTCTAGAAGGCTGGGAGGGCGGCGTCCAAGTTGGTGGCCACCTAATTAACAACCTCCGCTTTGCAGACGATACAACCATAATAGGAGCCTCTGAAAAAGAACTTGCGATCTTCTTGCAAAGGATAGAGCGTGTCAGTAATGAATATGGGCTTAGAATCAACAGAAGCAAGACCAAGTTGATGTTCGTTGACCGTCCTGGTACCATGCAGAGGCCCAACGAGTTGCTCGACCTTGGGGTAGTGCACAAGTTTGTGTACTTAGGCTCTCAAATAAGCGACGATGGCGACTGCGATCAGGAGGTGATCAGAAGATCTCAGATGGCAAAAGCTGCGGTGGAACAACTCGGGAAGATATGCCGGAACAGAAGTATAAACCGCAAAACAAAGATAAGACTGATGCGAACCCTTGTCTTCTCGATCTTTCTGCACGCGTCGAAGACCTAGATCATTAAATCTCGCACCAGTCGAAGGATAAATGCATTCGAGATGTGGTGTTGGCGCAGGATGCTCCGGATCTCATGGACTGAACGCCGCACAAACGCGTCTATCCTTGATGAGCTTTGTATTACGAGTAAGACGAGACTCTCTACCATTTGCACCCAACGCGTGCTTACTTTCTTCGGCCATCTGAGCAGAGCTGGTCCAAAGAGTATGGAAAAGCTTATACTTCGCCAAGTCTGTCTGTCCGTCCGTCCGTCCGTCCGCGGATAATCTCAGTGACTATTAGTAGTAGAAAGCTGTAATTAAACAAAGTGGTCAAATAAAAAGTGTTTTTTTTTAGGGTAGGTACCCCCCCTACGGTACCTACATGTAAAGTGGAGGTGATTTTTTTCGTTTTAAACCTAGAGTGTGACATATCATTCGATAGGTATTTGTAAAATAATGAGGGTTTTCTAAATACAGTTTTTCATAAAGTTAATATTTTTGGAAATAACCGTCCCAGAAGTTTAAAAAAATGTGTCCGGATTATATTTTAACTATAAATTCAAAAAATATGACAAAAATTATAATAGTAGATCTGAATAAGAACTTTAGGTATTAGAAAATTATTTTGAACTTGATTGGTTGAACGGTTTTTGAAAATTTGTACAAAATAATTTCTAAATTAAGTTTGTAATTTAACCGTATATGCATTTTTTTTTCTTGAGTAGTTAATTTATCATCCTGCTAATAAAAAATAATGATTCAAATCGATCCACGCGATCAAAAGTTGCCCCCGAAAACCCAACACACATAATCCGTCTAGTTTGTATAAATTAGTAACCCAATTTACTTCGCGCTGTTAAGATTTTTCCGGAGCTGATAGGGTCGGGTCGGGTACATTTATTTAAACAGTTTTTGAGGTTGCCTATTGTGACGGACGGTAAACTACGGAACCCTACACTGAGGATGGCCCGACATGCTCTTGGCCGGTTTTTCAATTTTCAAAACAACATATCAGTCACGGCATTCGATAATAAACCTATGTTGTTTTTGTGTGTAAAATATGACACCGACGTGACATGTCACTCAAGCCATTAATCCAGTCTTTATTTTCCAGTATTAAATTGTAACGATTAATACATTTATCATTCTGCCTGTTGTACCTCTCTGAGAATGCTATGCGATCGGGGAAGTGACATAAGTTTATTTTGTTTAATAAAATGAAATATTCAAGCTTTATTTTTACCCTCGTCTCATAATTTTATCGATTATAATTAAACGGTATCCAATTACAAAAATAATTGATTATTTACAAAAAATCAAACAAGCAAACACAAAATCATAAAAAAAACCTTCACAGGTACAAATAAAAAAATTGGCCCAGGTGCCTTACCATGACATCTTAATGCGATTCAGTTTAGGTTCAGTTTAGGCTCAGTTGTATGGAAGTGACTCAGTTTAGGTCGTCGACTGAATCGCGTTAAGACGTCATGGTAAGGCCCCGTCTTCAGAACTAGACAGACAGAGCTGGTCGTATTGCCCCGTTGTATATTTTAAACCCCATTTATTCAATGAATTATAAAACCTTGGAACAAGCGATATGCCAAGGCATGGGTCAGTTCTTAATAAGTTGTGTTTGAATTATATTTCATCGCCTGATGACTAATTTAAGACAAAATTTTATGTTTTGCCTATAATAAATATTATACGGTAAAAAATTGTCCTATAACACTTCTCAAATCAATCAAATCAATTAATCCTTTGGCAGATCTATTGAAGTATTATATGTGACAACTACATTTTTTAACTCATTAATAGAAAATTGTGCTCTTTACAATAGTGTAGTTTTAAGGCCCTACTGCATTCCGTAATACCTATTCATAAGCCACTCCCACAGGGTCACACCCTCTCAAATCGCACGCACACATGCACGCAGGCCGACCCGCCGCCAGAGCGCTCCGCGATACCGCTCCATCTAGCGTGATAGTTGTTAACTACTACAACTAAGCGATAAGCTCCACATAAGCATTCAGGAAAATATACTACAGATGGCGTTTTAGCTAATATTACCAATATTTAAAAATACATATAAAAATTATAAATACAAAATAAAAATGAATTAGGCTTCGTAGTCCTTTTATGGGCATTTAATATTTAAGTGATTGCTGTTCTACTGGTACATTCCAAAAACATGTTAACTACATGTTAATTTGAACCTTAATTCCATTACGATACAGTTGCTTTTTATCTATATTGTTACCCTGGCTAACAGGGACAGGATTGGCACGAAGCGTAAATCTTACCTCAAAAGATCCGTAGGGACTGTATCAACATTCATTATCAGGGTTCCGTAGTCAACTAGGAACCCTTATAGTTTCGCTTTGTCTGTCTGTCTGTCCGACCTACCTACTACCTCTCGTACACGTAATGCTAAGTCATTTTGTTGTTAATAAAATAATAGCATAAAGAACACAATTTTCCATTAATGAGTTTAATAAAACCAGTGACAACTAGTCACTTATAATTTAATTTAACAATTAATTTAATAGATTTATTGTAGTAGATACTTACAATAAATCTGTTAAGGGACCTAAACTTTTTTCTCTATTTGAACAAAATCACATACCTACACGGAGAAAAAAATAGTTTTTATCATTATATCAAATATAAGAATTTCAAGTTTCTGTTAGATCATGGTTTGGTATATAAATATTGAATTGCTTATAATTATTTACTTAGCCTATTTTAGTCACACACATCCCACACCACGCGCAATTAAACACTGAATAGGTATTTTAAAGTTTTCCGGCACTTTTTTGCAACGTACTTATTTATATATTTTTCTATTTATTTATTTGTTACAGTATTTGTCAAACTATTCGCACATACATATACAATTAAAAGTTCTGCAAACTTCCAAATTACAGCAATTTTAACTTCAACTTATTCTCACTATATACTACTTATCTTCGCTTATTTCACCTAGGTATACTTATGTTTACTTGTTTTTTAAACTTTAAATATTTAATTATGTAACTACTTTTTATTTATGTATTTATATGTACTAGAAAATTTACAAATAACGGGACAGAGGCCACACGTACGTGATGATCTGTCCGCGCGCGGCTCTTGACTAACGCGGCCTCTTGTCTCCGCGGCGGGAGCTTCTCCTAAGCGTTTTATTAAAAACCAGTCAACTGCTCCGAACAGATGCTTAGAGATTTTCTCATTATACAGCATCTGAAGGTCACTCACTAAGAAGTGACAAGTCCTGTAGAAATGTCTAAGTTCTCTTTGAACTGGGCGGAGGAGCTAAAAGAGCGGGCTGATTTTATCGGTTTCATACGTTGTATTACTTTACCTGTTTTCCTCGACACTCGACAGCTTTTATTTAGTGATAGTAACTATGCATATGAAATATAATATATATAATATGTATAGTGATTGCTTATATGAACTTATTTATATAAGTAAGTAATACGTATTCTATATACTTGTGGCCACTTTGTGCATAAATAACTACAAAAATACAAATGTAACAGCAGCATAATATCTTTACACGTTATGCGACATGTGGCGTTTATTGGAAACATTCCACATAGCTATCTATAGCAATCACGCATTTTTCGTAAATATTTTAGAATACTTTCGTAACCACTTCGTAGTTTTGTCTCCATTTACAGTTTTGTGCTAGTGGTCACGCATAAGACGAGAGCATGGAGTAATCTCGAATGTGACATGGTTTAACAAACGCGTTTCTGAGTTCGGTTTTGCCATCCTACTCACAAATCTCACAATAAAGTAATGTGGCATAAATAATATATATAATATATCTTAAAACAAAGTCTCATAAAAAGTCAGCATAGCATAAATTTCGTGCAAGTAGGTACCTGCGTACATTTTTTAATGTGACATTTGAAATTTCCTTGCCCTTATTTCTGTCGCCAAGTATTTGTTTACCAGTGGAGATAAAAATAACAACTACATTCGACATAATATGATAAACCCATTCCGGTATTACCGTCGCTATTACATCAAGCGTAAAAAGGCTATAGTTTCAACCCTTGACATTTTCATTCATATCTAAGCTTATTTTTAGCTAAAAATAATGCATAATCACGAACTTTCTACTTATTTTATTTTTAGGTTAAATTAGGAAAGCTTATAGATATTGTATACCGGTCTTTTTTTACATTATGTTTTTACTTATGTAAAATGCTTAACAAATAACAAACCATAACAAATATGTAGATATTTTTGATTACTCTGTTGTGATTTTGTGATTCGCAAGCCTATGTGCGCTCGTGTGCACGCATCTCAATGGTCGCATTATATCTGTGGAGCGGATACGTCGTATTTGGTGACAATTTTGTAATTGAATAATTCAACGTCGTAAATCTATATAAACTTGATGAACATCTTTTAGGTCTAACTGATTTAAGAACAAAAAATATCTTCAACCCAATAATTCCTTTAGGCGGAGTATGTCATTGTCTTAGAAAGTCACTTTCGAGATAGGTCATGTTCTGAAGATGCAACTTTCTGAGGACATCATGCTATGGGGACGCCACTTTCTGCGAGCGTCACGTTCTGAGAGTGTCTCGTTCTGAGTACCTACGTCACTTTCGAGCTTTCTCAGTTCGACCCTTTTTGAGTTTGTCATATTCTGACTTCGTTACTTTTGACATTTTGTGTCTGTTATATACATTACAGCAAGTTGACCCCTAATAAACTATGACACAGGAAAGGTATGGGATCGATTGGCATAAAAAGAGCATGTAAAAAATTAAATTTACTTTTCATACCAATTGTATGGGAGAAGGTTTTTTCGATATGTAGAAAAGTCTAGCATGATCTTTTTTTTTTTCATTATCATTGGATATGTATCTCTTTCATTAAGTAATTAAACATGAATACAAATACAGGGCGTTTATTCAACCCTTAGCCATATATTTATAAGTTCATTTACCCTGATTGCGAGGCAACTATAAAAGTTTCGAAGTTCGAAAAAAAATTAATGTACCACAAAGCGTTTACTTATCAGTCAACTTATCAGCTGTTGAAGTATCGTTCGGCACTTTTGTAACAACCTGTATATACCTCACACAATATGGCTAAGCATTGGAAAAACACCCGGTATACTGCACGGGATCTGCTACGCGAAAATGATCTTAGGAGACTTTCAGCATGCGGATTCAAATCCTGGCGGCACGTACCAATGAGTTTTGTTTTACATGCTGTTTTTTTGTGCTAAACGATCCCCGACGAAATCGTTTTTTAGGGGTCAACCTGCGGCAATTTACAGAACAGCCACAAAATGCAAAAAGTAACGAAGTAAGAATGTGGTGATCAAAGAAAGTGACGTACTCAGTATGTGACGCTCGCAAAAAGTGGCATCCTCAGAGTGTGACGTCCTCAGAAAGTGGCATCTTAAGAACGACCTATCTCGAAAGTGACTTTGTAAGAAAATGACGTACTCCGCCTAAAGGCAATAAAATATCTTCATTGTATTAGGTAAGAGGGCACTAAAAACGTGACAAATGTACTTAGTACCAGACTCCGTTATCAGTAATGAAAATTTATTGAAACGAGGGTTGCCAAAATTACATGAATTTAAAATATTTAAATTGTAATCCGTGTAAAACACATTCAAAATATTATATTTCTATTTAAATGTAAGTTGTGAAACAAGCAGTTTTAATGTTAAAAAATTAAAACCGTCATATATCCTTATTTCGCCTAATGTAATAAAATATAATCATGAAAATTGTGTCTATATTTATTTCAAATTGTACGCGTTGAATGACCTTACATGAATTTTACGATTTATAGTTTAAAAAAATACTAAACATTTATTAAGGCGAAGTTATGTACCGAAGGCGATTTTACGATAGGTAGTTTTGCCAACCCTTGGTTTCAATTAGTTTTCACCAGTGATAACGGGGTCTGCTTAGTACTTAGTAACTTTGCAAAAATCACATTTGCACTTTCATAGCCTCTATTTTTAAGTATTGGATTTTCTGCCTTATCGTAATAAATATAAATATATAGGAATTATAGGAATTATATGTATGTATCTACTAACAGTAGTGAATAAGAAATAATGTACAGTACTAAAATATCTATGGGTCCTGCCCGAAATAAATGATTATTTAATTTAATTTAATTTTAATAACATTAACTATAAAGTATTTGTACCTGTACTGAATACAATTTTTCAATCGTTTTTTAAGGTTTGTTAAAAATACCTATAGTCAGACCACTTCCTTAAATTCCCGATCACATATAAGTATATTTGTTGACGTAACTACATACGTACGGGACGTAATGTCGTAAACTTACATCTTACTCCCAGTAGATACAGTATACAGTAAATAACCCTGTACTATATACAAAATTCCATAAAGTGGTACAGGCCTGTAATTGTAGGTGTTAGTATTCTACCATACCAGAACAGCGTACCTTCTTTATTGCCAAATTATTGTACATAATCACTTGGATTTATTACATACTCGTAAATTTGCAAAGTTTTATAACGATAGGAGCGACCATTAGAAGTTGATTAAAAGCAAGTACAAGACTTTGTTACAGTATTAGTTTGTCAAATATTTAGTTACCTACTAGGTATTTAGTTAATAATCATAAATAATAGTAGATTACATAACAAGGCCGTTTTAGTGGGAAATGTCTCGGAAGGCTTTCCCATTTAACGGCCGAGGTTTGTATACTATTTTTCTGCCCGACGGAGCCGGCAGGCGGCAATTTAGTTTTGCGTAAAGTGGCGCTTACCGGCCGGAGGACTGAAAAAATTATTACCCTTTCTATACTAAAAATCCTGCTGCTAATAATTCAGCTGCTGAGAAATTCCGTGAATTATGTATAAAACAGTCCACGGACACCGCTGATACCCCTGTCAGTCGAGGACCCTCCGTTTTGTGGCGTTTAAAGTTATTTTACCAATAATTACGACATTTTCTTCTTTATTACTTAAAGGCCATATAATAATACCAACTAGACTATTATATATATCATCGTCTAGTATCCACAACACAAGCCTTATTGAGCTTACCGTAGGACTAGGTCGATTTGTTTAACACCTCATTTTTTTTCTTTATTCATTTTCATTCTTATGTTAGGTTTTGTATAATATGTATACAAAATATGTACATATAAACATATTATAAAAACCCTAACCTAGAGTGCCGCGGTGGTTAGACCCGCAGAGAAAGGAACCGCCGGCCGGACTATACGCGCCGTTTCCAGAATTACCGCCTTCTGCACCTGACCCTTGATCCATCCACCTAGCGAAAGTCTCTCAAGATTATTATTATTTATAAATTCATGATTATTAACCCTTTGCTTGGTTCTAATCGAAAATAATGAATAAAACGTGACATAATTTTATTGAACCACAGACAAGATAACCTAAAGACGTAGCATAGCCGGGCGACCCCCTCTGTCACGCATACGGTGAATTCACTCCATATTAGAGACACGCCCCCTTTGCTAACTTTAGTCTGCGGCCGTCGTTCGTGCAGGTAACATTGTGGTATTACGGAGGTTTTAACGTGATTAACGACATGCAAAATGCATTATTGTTGCGTAAAATTGTGTGGCAAGAACACAAAAACATCTGGTGTACAAAAAGATGGTATTTCGTTTCACACGTAAGCAGATTTTTCTAAATTTCAATTAAAATTACAAATTGTTCAAGCGTGAAATCTAGTGAACTCGTTGATGTCTTTTTACAAAGTCTCTTTCTAATACTTTGCTCGAAGTATAACTCTTTCCTTGTCTAACGTAAGGAGCAACGTATGCCCCAATTCCGTCCGAACTAGAGATGTCCATAGTGTCTGTTTCTTTACTATCGATAAGGTAATTACGGATAAATTGGAAAAATGAAAAAAAAATGGAAAACTTAATTTATCGCGCTCAGAATGATTTGAATATATTGCAGAGATGGCTTCTATTTAATTTGTTGAGTGTCAATGAATCGAAGACTAAATATATAATATTTTCCGCAAAAAATAAGATCATCCCCGCGCATGAACCTTTAGTCGTCAATGGAGTTAAATTGCAATGTGTCAAAAATGAAAAGTATCTGGGTCTAACTCTTGACCATAGATTAACATGGAAGCCCCATATTGATACAGTGCGATCTAAAATCATATCGTTGACAGGTGCTATCCGAGGGATAGTTCGTTGTTTACCGAACAAAGTCCGTAATACTATTTACAACTCTCTTGTTAAACCACATATAGAATATTTAATTGAAATATGGGGCTCTGCTGCTAAGTCTAATATAAAACCTTTACAAACCTCACAAAACAAGATAATAAAGTCATTATTTGGATATAAATACTGTACTCCGACAAAAGTTGTGTATAAAGAAACAAAACTACTTAATATAGCACAAACATATGTCTATACTACATGCGTCTTGATAAGAAAAATAATAAATAAAGACATACGCAGTCAAATAACGTTTTCTAAAAGATCACAAGTATACAAGAAAATTACTCGACAAGCTAACAATTTAATACTTCGCCCCCCTCGAACACTATACGGCAAGAAGAATATAGTGTTTGAAGGAGCCCAGATGTACAATAGATTACCAAATGACGTCAAAGATATAAAATCGTTATTATTATTTAAAAAAACTTTAAAACAATATGTTATAAACAAATACTAGCTCATTAACTACGTAAATCATTATAAAATACACATCAGCTCTCTAAATACATATATATATATATATATTCTTTTTTGTCAAAGTAACTAAGTGAAATATAAGGAAAAAAGGTAAAATATAAATATATATATACAAAAAAAAATTAAAATGTAATATATACTGGGTAAAAATATAATAGTACATAATGAAAATAAAATACAGTAAATAAATACAAAAGAATACCTCATTCAACAAGTAATTCTGTGTCCTACACAGAATTACTTGTTGAATGAGGTATTCTTTTGTATTTATTTTAAATATTTCCTCTGATTCTATGTTGTTAACTAAAATGTGTATCCTCTCTTTAAGGTTTCCGAAATGTCCAACCATGAAGGAAATGTGGATGAATGCCACAAAACGACCACATGATTGGTTTCCTGCTCCAAGCAGTATCATATGTTCTCGGCACTTTAAATCAGAATATTTTAAATTAACGAAAACGAATAATAGACGAATGTTTTTGTTGGTTGGCAATTATTTAACTGTGAGAGCGATAGACGCTTCAATTCATCGATACTTTTATCGATATTCCGAAGTCACTCGCGGCCAGCGGACATTTTTGTTTCACGCCTCCTTGACCTTGAAACGACTAATCACAGCACAGTAAGTGGACGTTACGCCGCCCGCACCCCTGCATTTTTGGCAGCGTCTGTTTGAATGAAATAATCGTATAAAGCTACGTCTTTAGGTTATCTTGTCTGTGTATTGAACACATATTGATTGCGTGGGTTCGCTCAGTCTGCGGCGCCATTATTGTGTACCCCGAGAGAGGATCGAATAAATACCTACTTTTCAATACAGTTGCTCAAAAAGTGCCCTTTTTTTAGCTGTTTTGCGTGCGCAAAGTTTGTTTTTGCGAACTAGTGCTTTTTACTTTTCCAATCTTTTTAAATTTAGTTGTGTTCCAACTCATGACTGCTTACCGAAGAGTATTATTGTTCGTTAACTTTACCAAGCCGTAATAAAACGAAATACCTACTATTAACGCAATAATATTAAAGATATTGATATTTCATACTTCAATAATTACTTCTTCATCATACTAATGATCATTCATTAAAAATATTAACATTGAAAACAGTTCTTCTAAATCTGTGTGTATGAAACGGAACAGAGCCTACGAAACGTCAGTCAAAGTAGAGGCGTTTTTCAATCAGGTAAACATGTTCGAAGGGCCTATAAGACATGACGATACGATTTATCACATGCGATTTATTATTTATTATTTTGTTGAGAAAGTAAAGAAGATAACATAAACATTTTGAAGATGTTCTTAATATATCAACTGAGGTCAATGTGGGTAAGCCCGCCTATTAAGGCAAGCCCGTCTACACGCTATAACTCTTGTATTTGTATACACACGCCACTGCGAACTCGGTCGGTAAAGCGGTGTTTCGCCCTAATTCTTTTACTCTGGGATAGATGTCGCTAAGACAGAAACTACGGCCGCAACTCGACGTTAAAGTTCAGTCGTGTTTCGAACCTCAACGACGAGTGCAACATGTTTGTTTGAAAAAATCAGAAAAATAGAAACAGTCTGAGTATTTGTTAATGAAGTGAGTAACTAAGTTGTTTTGTAATAGTTTTAACTGTCTCACGCTTTTAATGAAGCCAAAAGGCTTTAATTTTGTAGGTTTAGGTAACGAAATGTCTACTCTTAAAAAAATATCTAGTTGGAAAGTCCGTCTAAAACGTTTAAGGGAAGCCGACCTTGCCGACTTTGCCTTAAACCAGATGTCGCCAATTTTTTGCGATGAAATATTCTCTGTTCATATATACCTATGGAATGAAATAAACCTTAAATTATACCTAAAACTTTTTAAAATTGCTTAAAATATATTCACTATTGTGTTTTGAGTTCTGCGTTATTTGTGTTCTTATACAGTTATCGGTTAATTTGACTCGAAAATTTTATTTTTTACATTTTGTTAGATATTATTCGTTTTACACCAATATGCCGATCTTGCCATAAAAATAGAAAAATATGAATAAAATTGAATTGCACCTGAATTGCCCAGATTTCTAAACACATTTTGCAATGGCATAAAATAACGACTACAATACGGTAGTTGACATGCCTTTTGGGTTACAAATACCGCCGCAATGAGTACTAGACGGCCTTACCTTATTCAACACGAGAAGACCGTCTACTTACCGAGTTATAAAAAAACCTCCTTTTTACGAAAGTATTGCTTATTTTACCAATTAGTTTTAGCGACATTGTACATTATAATATTTTTCGTCGTGTAAGTCTAGGCCGTTTATCCTAGAACAAATAATGACCGTATACAATCTGATCAAACTTTATTTTAAATAAGGTATGCCGAATTTGCCCACATTGACCTTGTATTACAATCGTGTCACGGAAATAATAAAAAAACTTTCAAATTCGTTCTTATGTATTTTAATTTTTTTCGCATCTGTATTGAGAAACGTCGTTCGATTCACGTGCGGATATGTAATTTTTCACTTGTCCCGAGCAAGATACCTCGGTACTCGTGAAGTAATCACATACTTTCCGCACTAGCATCGAAATGTACTATTTAACATTATCATCGAATTTCCGTAACTATATTCGGAATCATCAGGTACTTATTGACAAATTGCAATATTATGGAATACGAGGTCCGGTTTTAAACTTAAGTCCTATCTGACAGATAGAACCCAATATGTTCAAATATCATATGCTAATAAATCAGGATGCATGGAACTAGTTGATTCAGACCATAAGGATATTTACTGTAGCGTACCACAAGGATCGGTACTGGGGCCGTTACTTTTCATATTTTTTATAAATGACCTTCCAAGAAACATTTCCCATGGCAAAGCTTACCTTTAAGCAGACGACACAAGTATAATTTTTCAAAATTATGACCTAATGACTTTCCTTTTTTTTTTTTTTTTTTTACATGGGGAATGCATTTACGCATACCGCCGGGTATAAGGTGGTGTGCAACCCGGTCGGTTATGTGGGACTCGAGGCTGTAAAGAGGCCCCCCTACCCACTAAACCCCATGGTGTCCTCTCACCGCTGCAAATGCGGGGTCCCGGGGAAGCTCGCGCGATACCTCCGCAGCCCCGCAGCGGCCATCCCGGAGCGGGATCCGTCGCAAGGTCGGGCTTTGAGCCGACCGATCCTCACCGTGGGAGCGCTTCCCGGACACAGGGTCGCGCTCTCATGCTCGAGAGCCGGCGTCGTGGGCGAAGGTGCTCTCGTGTCCCTCGCCAGCCAGCTCTCGTTAGGGTGGCAGGTTCCGCTCGTGGGCGGCGCGCCTGCGTCCTGTGCGGCGGCGGCGCATCGGGTCTGCCTCGGCCTGGGCTTCCCGTTCGCGCTCCGCCGCCTCCTTCTCTTTGAGGACGTGCTCGCTAAACGAAAGCAGAGCCTCCCACCCTTCCTCGCTGGCCACCATGGCCCGCACCACCGCCGGCAGCGATAGGTCTGGCCCCACCTGGGCTATCACCTCCTGCCGCTCCGCCTCCCATGCCGCACACTCGGCCAGTGTGTGCTGGGCCGAGTCTACGTCAGCTCCACACGCGTGGCACTCGGGTGTCGGTTCTCTCTGCGCGACCTTGTGCAGGTAGCTGCCGAAGCAGCCATGCCCGGACAGCACCTGCGTCAGTCGGAAAGAGAGAACCCCGGAGCGCCTTTCGACCCAGTCGTGGAGGACTGGGCGAACTGCTTCTATGGTGCGGGAGCCGGCCCTCGGCCGTTCCAGCCGGTGCACCCACATTTCCATCGCCTCGCCCTGGAGCTCTTCGCGCCGCTTTTCCACCTCTGGTGGCGCCGGTGGGTTGTTCCTGGCTCGTGCCTCCGCTCGCCACCGGAACAGTGCAGCGTGGGCCCTCGCGTCGAGATCCCAGGGCAGGCACCCGGCCAGCGCACATGCAGCCTCCGCGCCCACCGTGCGGTATCCTCGGATTACCCTCAGCGCCATTGCTCTCTGCGGTCTCCGCAGTTGAGCAATGTTGTGGCTGCTGAGGGCATCCGCCCATACAGGGGCACCGTAGAGCGCCATCGAGCGCACTACGCCAGTGTAAAGACGACGGCACGTTGAGTTGGGCCCCCCCAAGTTGGGCAGTATACGCCCAAGAGCCGCCGCGGCACGTAGTAGTTTCGGCGCGAGGCGCTCGAAATGTGCCTACCTAATGACTTTCCTATCCCAAGTCAGTCAAACCTGGTCTGAGCTCGTTTACTGGTTTGAGAGTAATAGTCTGAAATTAAATATTGATAAAACAAACTAAGGTATGAATCAATTTATTAAGACCAATTCATTAATACAATATAACAATTTCCAAAAGAACTTAGCCTAAAACGTGTCAAAAGGTAATTAAAATAACAACAAAATTAAGACTTAAACTACATATAAATATAAATTCCATACAACCGAGCACATTTTAACAAGAATTAAAGGTTGACAATTCATCTACAAACCTAATCAAATAACCCGCCCCGTACCATTCCGGGCGCAAAAGTGCCCAACACACTCGCTTCGTTTCCGCGTTGAACTGCGATGGATAACCTTTGCACCAGGAATGATCCGGAGCGGGGATCATATCCTTTCTCTCTCAAGCGACCTCCGATCTCTTTGAGGAACGCCTTTGCCTCTGTGCCCCAACTACCAGACGTCTCTACAGCCAGCGGAACAAACAAAAAGCCACCCAAACACGCATACTTTTCCCGCTTTCTTAAAGCGGCGATCTCAGCAGCGGCCGCGGCCAATACTGAGGTACGACCGATGTGCGATGCAGCAAAAGTGCTAACGCATGTAGCGTCCCAAAGAAGGCACACCCGCCATGGCACCAACGTCATACCGTCCGGCCTCTTACCATCCGACCGGCTAAGCCCAGGGGGCTCGAGCAAACACGGCACACCCGCAGAGACAAGCGCCCTGCGAATTACGTCGTTTAAAGCGCAAAAAGAATGGTGGCATCCGCATATGTTTGGATCCGCGCGAGCTGAACGTGGCGGTGCGGCGCGCGCACTACCAGCTGCCCTCGGTGACCGAGTTGGCCACGCGCCTGCGCGGCGCCACCTGTTTCTCGGTGCTGGACGCCAACTCGGGCTTCTGGGTCGTACAGCTGGATGACGAGAGCGCTGACCTATGCACGTTTGCCACGCCATTCGGTAGATGGCAGTTCCTTCGTTTACCATTTGGCATTAATTGTGCTAGCGAGGTCTTTCACGGAAAAATGAGGCAGCTTCTAGAAGATTTAGAAGGTGTAGACAGCTTTATCGATGATATAATCGTATGGGGGAAGACTAGGCGCGAGCATGACGAGAGACTAGGCGCACTTCTGAAACGAGCTAGAGAAATCAATCTTAAATTTAATAAGGATAAGTGTAAAATAGGGTTACAGTCGGTGACATATTTAGGGCATATTTTCGACGCAAACGGTATGCGGCCCGACAATAATAAAGTTAAGGCAATAAAAGAAATGCCGACGCCACACGACAGGAAAAGTTTGGAAAGATTTTTAGGAGCAGTTAATTACCTATCTAAATTCATACCAAACCATTCCCAACGTGCGGCGCCGTTGACAAACTTACTGAAAAAAGATAATAACTGGCAATGGGAGCAAAGTGAGCAAAAGG
The DNA here is from genome assembly GCA_949128165.1 of Lathronympha strigana. Classification (NCBI taxonomy): domain Eukaryota; kingdom Metazoa; phylum Arthropoda; class Insecta; order Lepidoptera; family Tortricidae; genus Lathronympha; species Lathronympha strigana. The sequence goes on along the minus strand of OX421903.1, from coordinate 22,123,396 downwards.
CTTTCGAAGAATTAAAGGAAGCTGTGTGTGGGGCTGGGGTATTGGCTTTATATGATGTGGAAGCGCCGATTTTGCTGTCAGTGGACGCGTCACGCGATGCCCTGGGCGCGGTGATCATGCAGGGCGAGCGTCCGGTGGAGTTCGCTTCACGGACGCTCACAGACGCACAGCGCCGATACGCTCAGGTGGAAAAGGAACTCTTGGCAATAGTGTTTGCATGTGAGCGCTTCCACCAGTACGTGTTCGGTAAAGAGAAGGTAATAGTAGAATCAGACCACAAGCCCCTGGAGAGTATCTTTAAAAAACCGTTAATGTCTGTCCCAGCACGCTTGCAGCGCATGTTGCTACGCTTACAGCACTATGACTTGCATGTCACTTATAAACCCGGAAAATACATGTATATTCCAGATGCCCTATCCCGCGCTTCGCTCCCGGATCTTTACAGTGACGATGTGCATAAAAACAATGTGTGTCAGATTAAGTTAATTGTAGATAATTTGCCGATGTCTAATAATAAGCTTACACATATTAAAAAAGAAGCTAAAAAGGATTCAGAGTATGTGAAATTGAGCGAATATATAAATAGTGGCTGGCCAGATCATAAATCAAAGGTTGCCAGTGAATTAAAACTGTACTGGTCTTTTCGAGAAGATCTATTTATAGTAGATGGAGTAATATTTAAAAGTAATTTAGTGCTAATACCGCGAACGTTAAGAGCAGAAATGCTCACCACTATCCACGAAGGACATATGGGTATTGACCGGTGCAAGCGGCGCGCGAGGCAGGCTGTGTTCTGGCCCGGTATCTCGCAGGATATTGAGGCATTTGTAAAGCGCTGTGGCACCTGTCAGGAGAGTTTAAACGCCCCCGCAAGGGAACCACTAATGCCAATTGAGATCCCTGAGTTGCCATGGCAAAAAGTCGGTTCCGACATATTCGAGTTCAAAAAGAAATACTTTTTGATAATCGTAGACTACTACTCAAATTATGTAGAAGTATGTAGTTTACCTAACATAACGTCGAATGTAGTTATATCTAACATGAAGAATATATTTTCTCGCCATGGCATCCCAGCGACCCTTATTAGTGACAACGGGACTCAATTTAGTAGCCGCGAATTTAAAATGTTTGCTAGAGAATGGGGGTTCAATCATGTGACGTCATCACCGAACTATGCCCAATCAAACGGTAAAAGCGAGCGCGCAGTGCAAACAGTAAAATCACTTCTGAAAAAAGCAATTACTACAAACGGAGATTTCTATTTAGCCTTGCTTAACTATCGTAATACTCCTAGGGATGGATTAAGCTCTCCTGCGCAGCTTCTTATGGGTCGCCAACTTAAATGTAAACTTCCGGTGCACCCCGAGTTGCTGACCCCGCGGCCTATTGACCCGTCAGAACATTCGACAATGTTGCGCAACCAAATAAAAGCAAAAGGGTATTTCGATAAAAACACAAAGACACTTCCTTTGCTCAAGCCAGGCGACAATGTTGTATGTATCGACGGAAAGGCGAGAACTCGAGCTACCGTTGTAGGTACCGCCGACACCCCTCGCTCGTATATTATAGAAAAGTTTGGTACTAGGTATAGGCGCAATAGACGCCACTTAATTAAGTGTGAAAACAACTGTAACATCCCTGCACCGTCCTCGGATTCACTCGATCCCGCATCAGCTGATGCCTTTGACGAATACAAGGACGCGGACAAGGAATTAGGTCAAACGAGCGCATGTAAAACTGAACCTAACGCTATAGACCCCTCCTCCTCCTGGTTACGTGTGAAGAATTTGTACCTCAATAACGTCGTATTTACTTTGGTGCCGAAATATTCGTCAAACTTTTTAATGATAACCATCATGTCGTCTTTTTCTGACTCCGCACCAAATGTAAATGTTTGAAACACATCAAAACCCTCCGGACCAATCAGATTGACAAGCAGGCTGGCTTGTACTCCAGCGGCCTCGCTGCTCACACCGGAGGCCTTCACGAAAAGTAGGAATTGCTGTTTCCACCGTTTCCACGAATCGGCTCGGGTAACGGGACCGCCCTCCATGTTTAACTCCGGTGGCGGTCTGGCGTGTTCCATAGTGCAATTGGCTAAGTAACACTGTCGTACACACAGTAATTGAATTATTAACAATTATCCGTTAATCGGCCACTATACTTCAGCTTGTTTCTAATCGTAACACCAATCAAATCGATTAAAAAACTACCACCGCTGCCACCATGTAATGAAACACGTCAATGTAAAACAACAACTCGTTTATTCGTAGCAATGCGGGTACACCCTATAAACATAAACTACCCACAACAAAGCGTAATGGCGTGGAAACCTTCCCGCACACCGCCAATAACTCAACGCGTGTTGGCCGTTACTCTCTACCATTGTGCCGCAGATGCATAAGTGAGGTACACACACATCGCAACCCAACCGGAGAGCCACTGCCACCCGCAACGAATCGTTGTCGAGAAGAGCGGTCAAATGCGGGGAAGCCAGCGCATGCAGCCACGCACCCGACTCTGAACTCGATCCCGCGAGGAGTCTTGCCTTGTTCACCCCCACCGCTCTTCCCAACAAGTCCCCAAATACCCGCTTTACTCCAACTTCGTCCCACAACCGCTGAATATTCCGCTTCTCAGGCGGGGTTTTACCCGGATTGAGAGTCATCCAAGCCCCCAACGCATCGGCAGCATAAGGTACAGCAACCCTGTTACCATCTGAATTCAAAATTTGAGCAACAAGGCCCTCCACCCCACCCGCCGATGCCAAGAAAGCCGGCAGACTTACATCCCGTGCACGACGGACACCGAGACCACCACTCCGGATCGGCAATGAAGCAAGGTCCCACTGGTCCGGATCGAGGGAGACATTAATTAGCGATTCTATAGACTCTTTTAACACGTCGTCAAAAGAGTCCAAGAGCCCAGGATGAAGCCAAGTCAGTACCGTGCGGAGAAAATAGGTGAGCTTGGGAGTGGCGAAGCAAATCCGCAGCAAAACGAGTGCAACATGCGCCGACAGATCTTTCAACCTCTCCCGCACTGACAACAGAAGCTGCTTTCGAACCTCGAAGGCGTCAGGGATACCATCAGAAAAGATTGGGGAGCCGAGGAGGCTAAAAGTCTGCGCTGACAGCTCCGTGAGACCGGGGAGCAAGTCGCCAAAACCGGAAAACGAGGACCGGGAATTGGCGCTACAAGCGTAGAACTCGCACTTTTCCGCGTTTACCTCCAAACCCAGGTCCCGAAAGCGTGGAAGAAGCGCAATCAGGTCTTGCTTCACGTCCTCTGACCTACCCCCCAATGTACCGTCATCCAGGTACCAGATGTGCAAGGGCGAACGAAGCTCGGAAATCGCCTTCTGAATCCCCAGACTGAATACAAGGGGCCCAAGAGGATCACCCTGCTGCGCGCCGACTCGCGAACTAATAAGGGAGCCGTTATAAAATAAAAAAGAAGGGGAAGCATAAACCTGAAAGAGATAAGGATAGAGTGAGGGCACTTTATCCTTAACTTCTGACAACAGCACGTCTCGTTCAATTGAGTTAAAGGCATTCATAATCTCCAGCTCAACTACCAAGCATTCCGCATTGGGGTCATCTGAAAAGGCCCGCGTAGCATGGACAAACCAAGTAAGTTTCTGTAGACATATAAATAGCGTACCTTACGATTTACCTCTTTCTTTAGCTAAGGTGGATCAGGCTAGGTTTCTGGGAGTGGAATTGGATGAGCAACTACGATGGTCACATCACATAGATACCACACGGAAATGATGCAGCACCATGAATGAATTTTCTAAGAAATTGAAATCTAATCTCACATTCGCACATGTATCGTACGACGTTTTACAGTACATATGGCCCTTGGAATTTTTAAGTACTCATTATCGCACTAGTGCGGTAATACCATCATAGCACACGTGTATTACAATGTACTATTATAATACTAGTGGTTCGCGCCGAACGTGAACTCGTGCCCCTTATATTATTATCTCGGCAGCCCCTCGATCGATTTGGCTCATATTCGAACTTATACAATAGGCTCTCAGATTCCAATTTATACGAATAATAATACACGATGAAATATATAGGCGCTTGGGCTGCAATCAGACTAGATTTATTGGCTGGAATAAAGCCTGATTAAGTAAATACCCTATTTCCAACTGGTAATTGTTACCAGTGAAATTGAATTGTGTTTATAAAGTTTTCATTCTGAAAATCATATTCTACTACCACTCACAAGTTGATCAATTTGAATATGAAACAATTAGGTTGAAAGTTTATTAAGAACAACTAATTTGTATGGATTGAAGCACTAGTATAACAAAATCTTTATGCTAGTAACTAACGTTAAGTTAATAGCCCAGAACGTGACTAAACCAGAAAGATGGAGCTTAAGCGGTCCGTTACTGAGTATATGTAACATTATACAACTAAAGCGATACAACTTATGAAAATAGCAATCATAACACAAAGTAGACGAGTTAGCCGATAGCAAAAACATATGAGGCAATTAGGTAATAAAAACAAAACAATATTATGTTATAAAAATATTTAACCAAGCTCAATTGATAGGAGTTTTATCTTTTTAAACCCTGAGGGTAAAAAGAACTTGTTCTTTTATAGTTAAACGTGTATATATCTGTGTGACGTATGTGACACCGTAACTTTCGAATAGATTTGAATGCGTTTGTTTTTAAACAACAGCCTTATTTGTGGAAATAGCTACGTTAGGTGGACAAGTAGTCGTCTCCTAGATTATTCAATTCAAACTGGAACTAGTCACAGGATCTCAGCGTTATATCTGTAGCATTTTCTATTCTACTGTTGGTATGAAGGTTAATTTTTTTTATAAATTTAAACTTGTTCATATTATATCATTTACTCTAACAAGTTGTCATTTTTCATACGCATAAACGTCCTTCACGGAGATTATCATTCATCACAATATCGAGTATACGCGAAATATTAAACTCATAACCTGACTTGATTGATAGTATGAAAGTTATTTAACTAACGAACGCCATAACAATTATCCCTCTTTGGTCTTGACGCTGTGAGCACGTCAATATACTTACACTTCTAAGGGTTCTTCGGTTTTATAAAGGGTCATGACCCTACTTTTCGAGCCCTTTACAGCACTCGTTTTCACAGGATTAAGGGTTTCACAGGTCATCATTTTAAACCTGTGAAAACGAGTGCTGTAAAGATATCGAAACGTAGGGCCATGGTGTTAATGAACGCGATTAATCCGTTCTAAAGTGCTTAGTATTATGTTATTATTTGAATCGTCCAACTCCAATATAGCAGAATTACTGACAACATTATTACTGCTGCTGTTTTGTCTAAATAAATCTTGATTGCTGTGGAACAATTTATAAATTTATAGACAAGACAATTATTAAAACATTAGCATCAACAAGTAAATAAAAGCAAGAACATTCAATAAGCAAGCAAGTGTTCTAAAAAATATACATATTATGTGTAGGATATTAGTAAAATACAACATGTACCTATAATGTGGTAGCTCGCTCGAAACGCGTACAGTAATACAGAGTATGGTAAAATAGGTAGTTCATTTCACATTTAATTTCAAGAAACCTGCAAAAAATTATAATGTTTATGTTACTTGATTCAATTTTTTCCAGTTACGTGGAGCTTGCTCTTCGATTTAAGAGTCCGGTATATGTTCAAATACGCGCGAGATACGAGTTGTGCACAATAACGCTCGATAATACAACATTTACACGTTATATCCATAAAAAGGCATACCAAAGGATCACAACTACCCAAAGAGCTACTCAGCCACCCAATATCTCGATATTCACTACTTACTTGACACGTTCCTCTGTACTCTCTCATATTTGTAAATATTGTCAAAGCGCGGAGCGACATGACCTTTCTATGCTTGCTCCCCTCAACGAATAAAGCCCGCTGGTTTACGTCACATATTTTATAGCGATATTTAGAGCAATTTGAAGTGCTGTTTAAGAAAATAAAACACTAGAAATTGGTACACACTATTTATAGTTTTTTATAGAATATGGCTTTATAATTGCATATTCATTTAAATAAAAAAAGTAACTGTTTAGCCAGAAAACTTTGCTAATGTTCGAGTGTTTCTATCAAAACTTACCAAATATAACAATTTTTTATTCAATAATTTTGTGTGAATATGTTCAAAACTGTTTCATTTATTACGTAAAAGACTATATTCTTAACAAAATAAAAATAATTTATTAAGATTCAATAGTTAATTGATTTTTAACGGCCTCCTAGCCTAGTTGGTAGTGACCCTGCCTACGAAGTAGGAGGTCCCGGGTTCGAATACTGGTCAGGGCATTTATTTGTGTGTTTATCACGAATATTTGTTCCTGAGTTATGGATGTTTTCTATGTATTTAAGTATTTATATGTCTATTATATTGAGCTTACCGTGGGACTAGGTCGATTTGTGTAAGATTGTCCCATAATATTTATTATTATTATTTATTATTATTTGTATGTATCTTACATAATCTCGGGACCATGGGGTCCCGGACTTTTGGAAGGCGTGCGTGGGGCCGAAGCCAACAGCGCAGAGGCCCCTTGTAAGAGACAATTTATTCTAAATGTGATGTGACACTAACTGACGATTATCCTTGTATGCACTATAGTAATGCATCCAAGGACAATTCCCGGCTAGTGTAGGACTATTCCCGGTTAGGTAACCGGGACTATGGAAAGGGCTATGGCACCTGCCGTTGTCAATCTTAAAAAAGACGAAAAAAAAAGAGGCAGGTGGTGACTCGCCAACTCACTAAAATGGGCCTATTATTATTAATAGCAATAAGGTCGAAAAGCAGATAGATGTGTGAAGACCGCTTATCAAAAAATTATCAAATAGGTTTTACGAAATGGTAGATTGTTCAAACCCTGACAACAACTTTGAAAAAGTTTTACATTTATTCTATTTAAATTGAAATTATTTTGCAGTTTCTGTATTAAAACATGTAACTATAAAAACTCATGGCAAAAAGTTGAGCGGAATCGGCCAAATTTATATCCCCTTTGCCCTGCATATCCAATATAATAACATTTTCAGAACGCTTTTTGGGCTTCCTCGATTTTGCAGCGCCTCTGGGATATTTTGCGACGCTAGCGTTGAGGACTTTTATGCCATATTAAGGAAGAAGACGGCATCTGTGGTAATGCGGATGAGGAGGAGCGCAAACGGCATCCTGAGAATGATAGCAGAGAGGTGGGATTCGGATATACTCCGCCGATATACCGACCTTCATGTCTTACGACCCAAGAATAAATAAATTTATTTTGTGTTTTTGTGTCACCTCTTAAGTTTAGGTATTGTACTAATTAAGTTTATAAGTACTTTGTGATTAACACTATGGATCTGTGGTATCTGAATATAAACAATTTTTATTTTTATTTTTTTATATACCGGCCGGTATATAAATTTGGCCCTTAATAAATTTGCCTCGAGAGGAAGAAAATGCAAGCTCTTTTTTTGGCCCACTGCTGCATAAACCATCGAATTATTACAAGTACATGTTTTTTTTTTTCTTATAACTTATTTCATATTTAATAAACAAAAATCCTGAAGTGGCGCGGGGGCGGATCACATGTTGTTGTTTTTTTTCATTCATAGCGTTAATCGCCGCTCCGAGTGTATTAACTAACTTCATAAAAACATCGTTTGACCTTTTTATTATTTTTTCAAAGGCCTGTCCAACAACATTCTACATGTCGGAGTTGAAGTTAATATCCCCAGATTATGTGTAGGTGAGTTAGATTTTATTTTGTAGCAAATTACCTGCTGTTTTTCTAGTACTATCTCGTCAAATTACAAAGTTTAGCTTAAATTGTCTTCTTCTTCGTTTTCCTGGCTTAGGGTGACGGAGCCGTGAGGCTCAGGGAACCTCGGGTTCGCTTTGGAAACTAATCCCACGGTTTTATGTAAGCTTTAGTTGGCGTTAATTGTGTAATAAAAACCTTTTTTGTTTGCTTAAGCTCGATAACCAAATAAGTTGAAGAGATTTTGAACTAAGTACCGACTTCACCCAAGTAACTTAACATCGACTACTTCCTCTTGTATAAGAGATTTGCGTCACGCACATCATTAATTTAGGTCATTTTACCCGAACCCTGTTATTAACAACATTGGTGTAGAGTAGTACCATTAATTTTAGTATTGATATAGTACACCTTAATTATGGTCAGTTATGTTCCTTACTGCCAAAAGCTAGTGGATGACTAACACCCTCCACATTGCTATTTTTAAATGCGAAACTTAAATTTATATTGGTTTCGTTTTTACTATAGAACTAAAGTAAAATGAAATTAATGAATATATCTACCTTAGTAATTAATCTTTTTGAAAACATTAAAACATGCGAAGCACATTATTTTGCTTACATTGTACGATAATCTGGGCTAGTACGGTCAGCTGATGAGTTAAGTGGCCCCACCTGCATAGAAATTTTGTATGCAAGGGAGAGGGGAGGGGTCACTTAACTCTGCGGCTGACTGTACCTTGAAAATCGAACGAATCCGATTGCGGATTTGTAAGTTTGAACATTAATTTGACATAAATTACCATATTAACGAGATGCAGTTATACTATTTTCTTTTTTTTAAAGGCGTAAAATGACTTTAATTCAAGCGCATAATATTATTGATTTTAACATTTATATATATATATATTTTTCCTTGATTTTGTAATTTTTTTTTAAATTACAATTATTTATTTAGTATCTTTATCTTTATTTTCTTTTTATATAATGACATCATAAATAATTTCTGCAAAAGTAATTATAGCTATAAGGTTTAAAATTTGCATGTCGTGTGTTGGCTAAAAATGTATTACTAAATACATTAATTTGATATATGACATCCATACTCGTATGTAATTTACCATTTGCTTAAATCAATTATTTCATTTCATTTGATTTTTTCTCTGTCACACTTGCATTATTACAGTAACAAAGAGGTTTTTTCCTTCAGTGCCAATTTTTGATGTTCGTGGTAGGCGTGCAGGCACGCGTTTCACATTCTATGGAGACATTTTTTTTAGTTTAGGTAACTAGTTAGGTATTGCACTCTGTATTAGCAGAGATTAGGTCTTAAGATGAATAGAGCGAAAGTATACCAAGTTTTCACACAATTTTATTTCAAGTTCTCGTTACATTAATACATATACATTAATTAATTAAATACACATAATAAACATACATACATTACATACATTATTTCATTCGATGATAGGGCGGAAAGATGGCCCCTAACGCTCCCTAACTTATCACTGGAGTCAAATGCACATGTTGTCCACCTAGATTTGTCTATTTTAATATTTTAAACATAATTTTATTGCACTATATCATAGACACTCAGTTGTTACTAACAAGCATGGAAAATCATTACTAAATGATTTATACACACGGTGCTCGAGGAAAGGGAAATATTTTAACAGCACATTCCTGATTACATAGGTATCAAGAATAACACTGCCGTCCTAGTGTAAAAGGCAGCCTTTTGACAAAACTTATTTTTTGTAATTTCTACGACATGATATAACATTTTCTACTTTTCTTTATGTATGTGTGTGTTGTATGTACTTATAAAAAGTAATATGTCGGATTTACAAGTTGAGATTATAGGAGAAGGCGGGCCCTCATCATCTGCCTCGACTTGGCCCTCCATATCGAGCCTAATTAACTTCGCGATTGACTATTATCGCTTACGGCAAACACAGGATTATATGTTAATGAAAGATAAATACGAATTCACGAAAAGTAAACAATCAAAACAAAGTGATTCAGGTGTGAAACAGCTCACCCTTAGGACGCGTCGACCGGCCGGCTCTCGAGCTAAAAGTGAGAACCCCACTTTCAAAAACAACTCACCCGCCCGGTCAACCGTCACCTGATCCACGGAATGTTCAAAACCACCCAGAGATGGCGCGCAAACTGAGGTAGCAAGCTAAGCCGCTCCCCTACGTCAATTATCAGGTGCAACTGTCATCTTTTTACCGTCTGTCAATAGATGGCGCTGCCAATCATTGAAATAAGTAATCACAGATGACGTTACTAGTAATGACGCCGACACGACCATCCTGCTGCAGGTCGCGCTCGACATGCACTACCAAACATTACAGAAACCAAACAATTGGGCCACTCGGTCAATTTTACATGGCAAACGCTAGTGAGGCCCCTGTCCTCGTCAACAGAAGTATTGTGTTCATAGAGAGAGGTCCCTGCCCTCATCACTATGCAACAACAATCAATCGCGTAGAAGGAGGCCCCTGTCCTCAACAACTATACGCCAGTAGTAATCACATAGTAGGAGGCCCCTGTCCTCAACAGCTATGTATTACCAAAAGTTATCATAGAAGGAGGCCCCTGTCCTCAACAACTATACTTACGCCAGTAGTAATCACATAGTAGGAGGCCCCTGTCCTCAACAGCTATGCATTACTAAAAGTTATCATAGAAGGAGGCCCCTGTCCTCAACAACTATGTACCAATAACAAAGGTCTATGGAAGGAGGCCCCTGTCCTCTACAACCACTATTCTTAAAACAGTTACGCTTGTGACTAACTTTCTAGTACGTCCAGTGAAATACTAGAATAGAAAGGAAACTCGACACATTACTTCTTAATTTACTTTTAATCGTGAGGAAACAACTCATTTCAAAGTTTAATTTTTGTAATCTAAACACATTGATCTTTGAATTAAATTGAATTAATACACCGATATTTAAATATTCTTGACATAAATAATACTTTGACCAAACATTAATTCAATCACAAATCACAATGATAATTTAAATGATTAATCTAGTAATTTCACTTACATTCAAATTGCCACAATAGAATTTTCACTAGAATCAAAATGAGACAATGATTGTCTTACGCTTGTTGTAATGCACACAAATTTTCTTATGGTGAAGGTGTTAATGGTTGATCAGTTTCCATATTTTCGCTGATCGCCGACATGGTTGTCTGACAACCGGGTTTAGGTGCGAGACGAAGTTGATCATGAGCAACTTTTTTTTGGACGTCCTTTACCTGTCACTTTTTTAATTTTGTACCGATCACGAGGCAAAATTTTCCAAATTTCATACGCGTCTGGATATTTTAAGTCAAGTCCGATTTGTTTTAAATAGTACTATTTCACCCTTCTGAAATCTATTTACCTGTGCTTTTCCTTTGTCAAATCTGTGTTTGTCCTGTACACCACGATCTTCAATTCTTTTATTTATGTATGTTTTGAGTTGATCGCGATCAACTGTGACTTCTGCGTCATCAACTAAGCACGCTAGTTCAGCGGGTACGGCACAAGACCTTCCTGTTAAGGCTTTTAATGGGCTTATATTAGTCGTTTTATTTTTTGTACAGTTTATGGCTAATTGAAGAGCATCAAGACCTTTCTTCCAATCATTCGTCTCATAATTACGGATGATTGTCAATCCGTTTTTTACCACTGCCATCATTCGCTCCACTTGACCGTTAGAACGACTTACTCCCGGTGCTATAAAATGTTGGTGAATGCCGTGCTCTTTACAATATGCCTCAAATTCTGCTTTGAAAGCTGTGTCCTGGTCGCTGATTATTTGATGAGGTGCTCCAAATAGGGACACTAGCTTTTTAAGAGCGTTAAGCATAGATGTTGAAGTCTTATTCGTTGCGTATGATAGCATCGTGAATTTCGTATAAGCGTCAATAATAACAACGACATATTCGTGTTTGTCGTTGCGCTTGGTTAGCCTGCCAGTCATGTCTATGTGTACTGTGTGAAATGGCGTTGGCTGTTTTTCAATTGGGTACATTTGCACTTGTTTGGCACCCGAGGATCCTTTACTAGTCTTGCATATGACGCAGTTGTCCACAAATTGTCTGACGGTACTGGACATCGCGGGAAACCAGTAAGCCTCGCGTAACTTTGCAAGGGTCTTTTCCCATCCAAAATGCTTCAGGGCTGTGTGGTAAGCGTTTATTATGCTCCATTGATATGCTTTCGGAATCACCTTTTTCCATTCTTCTCGTCCCGGTTCGTCTTCAAAATCATGTTTTTGTAGTATATTATTATACAGGCGGTACTTATCAACCTCTTCACCGCGTTCTAAATTCGTTATTATTGCGGCTAAATCGGGATCGCGTCTCTGTTCTACAACCAGCCAGGAATCCACATTAGATGCTAAATTGATACACACCGTCGGATTACGACTAAAGAAGTCAGCGTGCTTCATGCGGCTCCCTTGACGGTATTCGATCTTGAAGTCGTAGTGTTGTAAGTACGCCAGCCACCTGTGGATTCTTGGGAGGAGTTCATGTTTCTGCAAGGAAGACTTTATTGCGTTACAATCTGTAACGATAGTAAATTTCCTGCCATACAGATATTGCCTAAAATGCTTTACGGCTCGAACGATCGCCAAGGTCTCCAGTTCATAGGAGTGATAATGACTTTCTGGTTCTGTCGTTCTCTGGCTCATGTACGCTACGACATGTTGCCGACCATCTTTTATTTGAATTAGAATTGCTCCTAAGCCCGAGCTGCTAGCATCGGTATGGAGTTCTGTTGGAAGATCGTCTCTGAAGATGGTTAACACAGGAACTGAAGTCAGTCGTCTTATTATATCGAGTCTTGCGCTTTCGCATTCAGCAGTCCAATGGAACTTGGCGTCCTTCTTAGTCAAATTGTATAAAGGAATCATTCGTTCTGAGAAGGACGGGATAAATCGCCTAAAGTAGCCAGCCAATCCGCAAAATTGTCTTACTTGCTTGACGGTAGTAGGTACAGGAGATTTTTCTAATGCTTCTACTTTCCTGGAACTCGGTTTCACCGTACCCTTGGAAATGATGTTGCCCAGATATTCCACAGAGTTTTTGAAGAATACACATTTCTTAGGATTAACTGAGAAGCCAGCCTCGTGTAAAGCAGTCAGCACACGATCCAACATCTCGAGTCCTTCTTTGAACGTTTTGCATTTGATGAGAACATCGTCCATATAAATCAGTATATCGTCGAGAAATGGGCGCAGTGCTGCCATTATTGCGCGCTGAAATACGGCAGGCGCGTTCATGAGCCCGAACGGCATCATAACATACTCGAATAAACCGTCCGGTGTGATAAAAGCCGTACATGGGATCGACTCTTCTTTTATAGGGATTTGATAGAAACCCTGAGCCATATCGAGACATATGAAATAAGTGGCGTCAGCTAATCTATCTATTTGGTCCGAGATGATAGGCAAGGGGAATTTAATCGGAACGGTATTGTTGTTTAATTCCCTGTAGTCGGTGCACATACGGTCGTCACCATTCTTTTTCTTCACGAGTAGAACCGGGCTCGCGAACTCCGAAGTGCTCTCTCGTACTATCCCATTAGCGATGAGATCATCCACTATTGCTTTCACCTTTTGGCGCTCAATAGGTGCCATGCGATATGGTCTCCGGGATACTACCTTCTTTGGATCTTTAAGTTGGATATCCATGTGTCCCGTAGTAACTTTAGTCTTGGGTATTCCAGTAGCAAACACATCCTTATTCTTTAGTAATACTGCTTTCAATTCCTGGATTTCATTTACATCTGTCAAATCGGTATCAAGATTTTGTACGAAGTCGTCATTCGCTGTTACCGCTAGTATTTGAGCAGTTCTTACTAATGTAGCACCACTTTCGGATACGTTGACCATTAAACCAGTGCCTTTTACTAGGTCAGATCCTATTAGAAGCATCGCCTCGCATGGTATTTCATGATCCTCAACCACGTAAAAGCATATCTCAACAAAAATACCGCTGATTTTACATAAAACCGTTATACGTTGGCTAGTAACAATAGGCCCACCTATTCCAAATAGCATTAGAGGATAGTCTTCTCGTTTTCCGGGTAGAGACGAACTTAACGATCTTGTAACTAGGGAGCGTTCTGCCCCGCTATCAAATAATGCCGTGAGTTTGCGTTCCTTAACGTCAATGTGCATCGGAATTGATATATTAGATTCAACCGCAGCCATAGCTATCTTTTCACCATTGTCCTTTAGCTTTTTAAAGCACATCGTGTCTGTATGGCCTAATTTTCCGCAGTAGTTGCACTTCGATGGTTGCTTTTCTAGGGGCTTAGTGCTCGACGTTGAATCACTACTAGTTAATAGGGGCTTGGGTTCACTAAATTTACTAGTCGGACAATTTGGTTGAATATGGCCAACCTTTCCACATTTAAAACAAGTAAGGAGTGATTCATCTCGATTCTTGCGAAGCCTAGGTCGTTTAGCTGGCGGTTCACCACTTCTAGTCTCATGGGATCTTGTAGTCGACACAACAGAAATCAATTCAGGGACCGTCGCGCATTTACTAGATATAAGCCGCAATCGCAAGGATTCATTATCTATACAACCTATAATTGCTTCGACAGCATCTTTTTCCTTGTCGCCGGTCATAATCCTTTTCCAAATATTCCACGCTCGTGTTATAGATTCTGACGGATTTGATGCATCGAAATTGAAGTTTCGTAATTTTAAAATGTCATTTGAATATCGCGCTTCAGGTTCAAACGTTTGCACTAAAGCATCTCGCATATCGCTCCAAAGTGGGGATTTTACAAGCCACGTATCTCCTAGGGTCTTTGCTCGACCTTGTAATAAACCCGCAATTTTAGTGCAAACTTCGTAATCAGTTAAATTCCAATGTTGCTTAGCTCTATCCACGTGCTCACACCAATCTCTCACTGGAACTTCTCCATCAGGATTAAATGGTGCAATATAAATATCGCTTAATCTCGGACGTTGTGTAAAAGCTGCAGCTTTTGACAAAATTCCAGCTAACAATTCGTTATTTGTATTCAAATTCGTTTGTTGTTGATTTGCTAACTTATCCAATATAGTCGTTAACGACGATAATATTTGTCCGGTTTCACTATTACAGGGATTAGGCGCAGCGCTCGTGTGCGCAGGATTTTCTTTTGTCACGGACGACACGGGTACATGATGATTTATTGTCGCGGTAGGTGACGCAATATTTTCATTCCTTACGACAGGATTCGACGCGTTATTATTGTATATTGAGTTAGGATTTTGCGCGTTATTTTGCATTGGCGTTGCAGAGATCGACAAGTTGTTTTGAGTAGGCACAACAGGTATTGAAACGTTATTATTGCTCGTTGGAATCATCAAGTTACCGTTATTTATCGCCGTAAATATCGAGTCATTATTATTTAACACGCCAGGGTTTTGCGGAATCGCGGGCGCGTGAAGCATCCTTTTTCCACTTCCGATGTCGGATTTACAAGTTGAGATTATAGGAGAAGGCGGGCCCTCATCATCTGCCTCGACTTGGCCCTCCATATCGAGCCTAATTAACTTCGCGATTGACTATTATCGCTTACGGCAAACACAGGATTATATGTTAATGAAAGATAAATACGAATTCACGAAAAGTAAACAATCAAAACAAAGTGATTCAGGTGTGAAACAGCTCACCCTTAGGACGCGTCGACCGGCCGGCTCTCGAGCTAAAAGTGAGAACCCCACTTTCAAAAACAACTCACCCGCCCGGTCAACCGTCACCTGATCCACGGAATGTTCAAAACCACCCAGAGATGGCGCGCAAACTGAGGTAGCAAGCTAAGCCGCTCCCCTACGTCAATTATCAGGTGCAACTGTCATCTTTTTACCGTCTGTCAATAGATGGCGCTGCCAATCATTGAAATAAGTAATCACAGATGACGTTACTAGTAATGACGCCGACAAATATTATAATTATTTATGTATAAACAATATTTTTTATAAAAATACAACAAGGAAAACCTATATTAATATTTTCCATGTCAAGCAGTCCTCATATTTTTAGTGAGAATTTTACGCGGGTAAGAGTGTATTATTATACAGAAGAAATAATTCGGTTTACTTACCGGTTCCTTTTGAAACAACTTAATACACATTTGTAAGCAACGCTGAAGCCAACACGGGGACTCGGAAAGCCCAGTAGGATTAGCGGGTACAAATTGAGTTGAAATTGGTGGATATTCCGGATATCCGGGTCGCAAACCCCAGCTGGCCCCAATTTCACCGCGGTGACAAGAGTAGCAATTCCTAAAATGACTTAATTACTACCGTTAAAAGCGTCCATAGGCTACGGAAGTGCTTGTTTGCCATCACTTCAATAATTTAAATAAAATCGTAAAGTATCGTCAGTAAATAGATATTTCTTATTGAAGATTTTTTTACAATTGTCACGAGATCTATTCGTGTTTTAAAGCATTGTCGGTAGCTTTTGACATGAGAATGATCCTGTGTCGGAATTTCGTGACATTGTCGTGTTTCTTGCGACATACGAGTATGTCAAGAGCTCTTCACAAAAGTATTCGTTTTTAATGGTAATAATTATGTTTTTATTTAGAAATAATATGTTGGTGGCAAACAAGCATACAGCCAGCACAATAGTAAGTAATACACTGGTATTACAGGCGTCTATGGGCTACGGACGTCGCTTACTATTGTGCTGGCTGTATGCTTGTTTGCCACCAACATATTATCATCATTTTCATTATAACTGTATAATGATGCTGACAATTGTTGCACCTGTCAATGAGGTGAGATGAGGTCAATCACTGCGCACACTACAAAAAGGGAAGTGTTACGGCGAACGTAGGCGAAGTAACATTAATTAACACTTTCTAACTCCTTAGGTTTACATTGGCTTAAACGTTACAAAGACGACAGTAGCCAAGAGTAGGTAGATATATTAAGTAACTGGCGAAACTTCAGGTTTACGTGGTCCACGTGTAGCTACTTAAAGTTCTTCGTCTATGGAATAAATAGTCTGAACGTGACTGATCGATATCAGACATTTGTCCCAATAGGGATAGAGCTACCTACTTACTTCGCAAAACTGAAACCAAAATAGAATAAACTCCACGTAGTCCGCGTCGGTTAGATGCATGATAAAGAATTCCGTACCTACCTTATATCGGTAAAAAAAAACCTGCCAAGTGCGAGTCGGACTCACGCACCGAGCATTCTGTACAAACTTTTAGTTACCGTCAACTGCTGCAACTTTGCCAACCGGCTACAAGATTGCCTGTTTTGAAAAAACTTACTTTTCTACCAAACCGTTATCTATTTTTTACTTCTAAAAATGGTAAAAGGGGTACGATTTATCTGGCAACCCATTTCAATATATTTTTTCATGGCAATACAGGTAGTTTCGAACTCAGTCGGTGTCAACGTTTGGAAAGCGACCACGTGTTTTTTCGGTGTGCTCAAAACTTTTGTTATAACTGCGAAAATACTTCTTATAGATAACGGTTTGGTAGAAAAGTAAGTTTTTTCAAAACAGGCAATCTTGTAGCCGGTTGGCAAAGTTGCAGCAGTTGACGGTACCGCATTCATCCATAAACATGATGCAATAAACTGCATCTCTAAGTACTAATTTGAAGTCAGCCCCAATGTATTGATAGATTGGGTCACTCTTTTGAGTAGTCCAACCACAGTTAGACAATAGAACTTTCTTTTAATTTTTGGAGTAAAGAAAGCATTTTTTTAAATCTAATCTCAGACTGACTTTAAATCTACTGTGAGACTATAATTGCGACTTTGCGAGTTTTCTTTTCCTTGTTATTGTTTTTATCACGTAAATCGATTATTTTTTAACTTTATTTAATACCTACGTACAGCATGATATCATATAAAATTAATGAAAAAAAAACTTTCTAATATGGTTTTATTTCAAATCTAGTTCATAATTTTTCTGTTTGTGTACATTTTAGAATATGCAAAAGCTTTTTCAAATGATACCCTACATGACCAAACTTTAAATTTTTGACACCTCTATTATCGGGTATTTTTCATTGAAAATGAATTTAAATATACGATAACATTTTCAGTGTGTTTGGGTAAACCTTGTTCATAACTCTAAAAAGTTTCAAATTGGCATTTTAAGTAGTCAAGAAGAACATACGGGTTCCTTTTTACCATTTTGGTACGGAACCCTAAAAAGTTACGGTAAAACATCAATAAAGCTGTTTTGACTTTTGAGATGGCAGAGACTTATAACATGACACAATATATATTTATTTATCCAATTCATTTCCAACATCGCCCTTGTACTATTGGAAGTAGCCTTCTCATTCATCAAGATACAGAAACTACGAGTTACAAAGTTCGCGGTCGTCTTAAGCAAAACAATACACACGGAGAGAAGGGGGTTATATACTTGTGGTGGAAAAAAGATAATTCCAAAGGATGTCAAAAGATAAAGATTTGTTCGGGTTGGGTAAGGTTTGTTCAAGAATTAGTATTCAGTACTCGTCTCGGAACGAAAATTGAGAATAGTACTAGGTTCTCTGTTTAACTAATTCAGCGACTAAATTAATTGTCCAATTTATTTCCGCAATCCTGCTCTGTATTATCTGTTCGACTTTTCAACGAGAAACAAGTTCAAACCTTAGATACTCATTCAAATTTATTTTAGTTCATGTAATGATTAATGATCATTCTAATACTGGTATTCAATGCCACTGCTTTGATAATATTTGTTGAAAAGCGTTTTACAATCAACCGAAATCAAATTAAGTAGGTAGACTGGACTTTCTTAATGTTTATCAATTATGGGCATATTACTTAGTAGAGGCCTACATTACGTACCTTGAAAGTAATAGACTTCAACTTCTCTCGAAGTTCAAATATAAATTTGACAGTCTTGACGTGACTTGCTGTACAGCTTCTATTAACTTTAACTTTAAATAAGAAGCTTTTAGGAACTCTTCCTACCGACCAAATTTCATTCAAATCTGACACAAAAAGCGACAACAAAATAAAAATCCACCCGTATGAAGATAGCATAGCTTTTGCAAGGCGTTTCGGGAAACTACATAGTTTTAATAAGGAAAACGCGTATTCAAGAATGTGTTTCTGAAAACTGTTTAACATGGGTAACACGGTTTCATCGGTGTATAGAAAAACTGACTTCACTATGGAATATAATACCATTTCACTAATTAAACCAATATTATTTCTCGGTAAAATATAGGTACCTAATATTGTCTTCTGTTCCCGCGATTGTTATTCATTGAAATTAAACACTTTAGAACGGATTCATTGCGTTTATTAACACCATGACCCTACGTTTGGAGCCCTTTACAGCACTCGTTTTCACAGGGTTAAGATGATGACTGAGAGAATGAGAATTCTCCCCGTCAATCAGTATAGGTACCTACTTTTATTTATTTTGTGGTAGTAAAACATAGATTTCCTATGTACGACGTAAAGGTGTACTTAGGTACTTATGTAGCAACAAGCTCATCATTCTTGTTTTACTTTATCTCTTATTTAAATCTTATAATATACTCGTATATACTTATCTCGTTTCTTCGTGACAAATGATTGATTCATGTTTTTACGGAAGGCGAAGCTTTTCGTAAATACATACCCGAAGATTATTAAAAATAAACTTTAATATATTTCAAAGCGTTGTACATATGTATGTGTAAAGATAGAAAAACATAAATAATACTAAAGTATGTGTCAAACTTAGTAAAAGATGTAATGGAGATATCAGCCGCAGTGAAAACTTCAGTGGTTGGTCAGTGCCCCCCAGTTGGAAAACGGTTTTGGGTACCGCGTCAGTGGACTGTGTGAACGTGCCCTTAGCGAGTGACGTAGTGAGTGTTGTTTGCAACCCGGTTCGCGAAAACGATAATGAGAACGAGGGTAGACCGTCCGCCGGGTCGCCCCCCGCGCCGCTACCACCGCCAGCTGCAAGTACCAAAGCAGATAGGGCATTAGCCCGCAGTGTACGACTTGCCTCTGTCGCGGGTGGTCGCTCCTGATGACGTTGTTCGTAAAGAACGAAACATGTCGAGCGAAAATCGACTAAATTACGTCGGATGATAGTCCTGGGAATTACTAAGCAGTTCCACTTTGCCATCCCTGGTCTTCATTATCAGATCCACTCCACCAAATTGATGATTTTCGTAAAGAAATGCTCGAGTTTCTTAAGAAATCACCCAAATCAGCATGCATGTGCCTTTCAAATTTGAGGAGTTCCCTCAGTTCCTCATGGATCCCATCATCAGCAATGGATTTTGAAAAAAAACGGGACCAACCTGGAACCATCTACTTTCAGAAAACAAAAAAAAAATCAAATCGGTTCAGTAATGACGGAGTTATGAGTGAACATCCATTAAAAAAATATATATATATTCAGACGAATTGAGAACCTCCTCCTTTAGAAATATTGAAGTCGGTTGAAAAGTAATATAATATTAAATTACATACCTGCTTCACATGAAGTATTCCGCAAATATCAATATTTTCGTAGTACCTACCTTACTATCGTTCAAAATCCAGAATACAAGGTCAACAATTTTCGTAAATGGCGCAAAACAGCGAGCCCGCGACTAAAAAGTTTAATTGTCAAAATTCTGTTTATTTAATTGAATCACAACTACGATCCATTTCAAGCTATACTGTTATTGAAGCATAATAGTCTTAAAATAAATATCAATCACCCGCAAAACTACCTTTAATTAACGGGACAATGTTATGATTATTTATTCCGTGACCATGCGAAGAAGGGTTAAAATGTTATTTTAAACGTATAGCTATTTAAAAATTATTAGGGTTTTCTACAAACAGTTTTTTATAAAGTTTATACTTTCGGAAATATTCGCTCCAGAAGTTTAAAAAATGTGTGTCTAACTTTTGAACTATGAGTTCAAAAAATATGAAAAAAATTACAAAAGTTTATTGGAAATTTATTTTGAACTTGATTGGTTAAACTGTTTTTGAAAAATTGTACAAAATTATTTCTGAATTAAGTTTGTAATTTAACCGTATATGCAAACATTTTTTTTATCTTGAGTTCTTGTTTTATCATCCCACACGTATCTTCCTTCTAATAATAAAATAATTATTCAAATCGATTCACGCGATCAAAAGCAACCCCCGGAATCCCAACATACATAACATAACCCGTCTAGTTTGTATAAATTATTAACCCAATTTCCCGAGAGATGGCGCTGTACCGTGGTCTGCTTCGCGCTGATTATTCCGGAGTTGGTGAGGTCGGGACGGGTGTGATCGAAAGTATCATCGAAGTGTTAATTATGGTATCTATTAAAACACTTTTTAAGGTTGTCTATTGTGACGGACGGAACACTACACTGAGCATGGCCCGACATGCTCTTGGCCAGTTTTTTTACTACTTACTCCTACTCTGAAATACTCCTACTGAGTATTTGTCCTCCTTTGATAATGTACTGTGACCCAATTATTTTTTATCTAAGTTTAGTGTATAGACGGGTTCACTATTCGTAGGCGGTTTTCTCTACATAGCGGGCAAACCACTGAATCGACTAGCGCGTAGCACGCAATGTGTTAAGCTTACAAGTCTTCTACGATGAATAGCTGTAACTCATGGCCAAAAATAATACGCAACTGTCACTGCCATCTATCGGCAAGTCAAACATTTACTGAGCGGCATTATATTACTGCACTGCAAGTTTATCTGGCAATTATTTTGTGATGCCACTTGAAACTTGTTCTCAACAAGATGCCACAGATGGCGAATCTTTGCTTTCGAGTACCTAATATTTGTGATATATGCTTCTAATTCACTTCTTTTAAAGTTTGCGTAATTAACTGTGCAACTCGAATTTGTGGTCAAAAAAGCATAACAAACTTACAACTGTTTACTTAAATATGTGGCGCCATAAAGTGCCCATCTAGATTATTATTAAAATATTCTTTTTTTATCAATTTAATACTGCACTGCATCGTGGCCATTACTCTGTTCCTCAGGCAGACTGGAATATTAAACTATTATAGAAAAAATTGGTCTGATTTTGTCGCGCCTAAACGAAAACACACATTTAACTTGTAAACGGCGCGATACGAACCAGTTGTTTTACTTTTTTAGTCAACTAACCCAGAGTTGTGCGTTCTTAGTATGAAATTTGACAGCTAACTTCAAGCTTAGGTATCGGTGGAGCGATGTCGTCGAGTCGGACCTGCGCGAGCAACAAGATACTTATTGTAGGCAAGGTGCGTAGGATCGTGACCAAGGCCAAGACTCGCTTTGGGTCAGTGCGCCAGTGAGTGAATAACTTCGGGTTAGCTGGCTAACCCTGGTTGGTGCAAGTGACGCTTACAGTTTATACTGTATTATATTATTATACATGTAGGTATAGGACGAGTGACATCAAGGTAAAAAAATGCATTATTTTTAAAGTTTATTTCCAGCCAACATATTGACAATTACTATTCAGTATAATTGAAGTTGTATAGCCATTATCTAATATGTCACGTTACACAAAATGCCTTCAAACAATAGAATGGAATGCCAAAGTGCATTACCGAGACAAGTACCTAATTGAGTATTACTTTTTTTGTTCTTTGACATACTTGATACTGGCTGCACAATTCGCATAGGCATCATAAGAAAGTGTTGCATCTTACACAGTAATAATTTACTTATTAGATCATGTTATTCATGTTGCATACCTATAGTATGTAATATTTTAACAAATACAAATATTTTAAAAACTACTTCAATGCCCTACTAGAGCCAAAATAAATACTAAAACTATTTACATGTCATTAGAACAAAAATAGGTAAATTCTGTTGAATACAAAAAAAGTTGGTAAAAATATAATGAAATAGATGTGTACAAAATATATTTCTTACGACAAGACGCGCTTCTGAAACTCAATCCATTCTTAAGTTAAACAAAGTGTTAATAACGAATGGTTTTACTAAAAACAAAGGTTCATACCTAACTTTAAACTTTAAACTAACTTTAAATAGAAACCCCCGTGAGTATCTGACATATTAAAATACTCATAAAGGATTACTCACGTCGATAAAGTCGAAAATTAATATGTACCTAATCATTTTCGACTTTATTGACGAGAGTGGCTCTTTAAAAGTATTTTAATAAATTAATAACTTACGCCTAATTGCAATCCACAATGGACTATAATGGCTAATTGCTCACAATTATTATATTGCCGCTATCACAACCTAAGCATTTATAATGAAAGTCTGTCAGTGAATTACATTAAAAAAAGATTTGTGCAGATGATAATGACGCATGCCCATACTTGCCGTTCTCTTTCACACAAAACAAATGACTACTAAACTTCAACAGTAACATATACTGAATTTTATTAAAAAAAAAATTAATTTAGTAAAAATGCTACAATCATGATAAAAGTAAAAAAGTAAGACGTCATTGTTGTGTTTTTAATTGTTCAATAATGAAATTAAATGGTAATATTCGAATATATTAAATAAATATAAATAATATGACAACTAAAGTCTTTCATTCAATATTCAGACATTTTCAAGCGCTGTAATCAATTGCAGCAATGGACTGCTTTCGACGAGCAATGTAGACATGCATGACTGACTTCTTCTGTTTTATTTTTAATTAATCTAATATGGTTAGTCCCATACAGACATTTGATCTTCTCGAAATTAATAATAGATTCACACCATACAAAATCTAGTCAACAAGCGTATTGTAGTTAAAAAACTAATGTATAAATATACAAGAGTGAAACTTGTTCTATGGCAGGCATAGAAGAAGAAACTACTGTAGTGTGCTCGCGAGATTTTCAACAGACTCTTAGCGGTCGTAGCTTACTTGTAGGTACCAAGTAGATTACCAAAAACACTAATTAGATAATTTATCACTTGAATTTTCAACATGAATAGAGGGAACATGCAATAAAATGGTGACTCACGTTTCCTTGCCGTGGATTGACCCAGTGTTATCACTTTTTTGTTAGAAATAAACCCCTCGATCAGTGTCGATTGTTGTTAGAGGCGTTATTTCTATTATACCTACCGGAAATTAAATACAGAGATTTAAATAAAAATCAATTACAGTAATGTTTTTTTTGTTTGAATGACATGTAATAAAATATAAAATTAACCCTTTCAGTACGAAGAAATAATACCTATTGAAACAAACACGACACATTATCTCGCTTTTCGTACTAAAATACGTGATATAACTACTTTATAGGAAAAGCAAGAATTTGCATGTTTCAAGAACAAATGAGATCTGAAACCACACTGATAGATAACATGAAATTATGAGTTATGTTAGGTTTAAACATACGTAGTGATGTAAGTACCTATATTATTAACCATGATACAACAAACCTAAAAACTACCAAAAAAATTCATCACAGTTTTTAACGTAATGAAAGAATTAAATCATTAAGACTACATTTTAATATTGTACTTACTGCTTTATTAAGTATATGTATTTCGATTTAAAAGTATTTAGAGATAGGGTACACAAATCTACAAATTACGAAGTATATTTACCATAGTAATTTAAACATGCTATTATCTGTATAACTTGTCCATCATGGAGGAATGGTGTTCAAGAAATTTGGCGGGCACATGCGGAGCCCAGACTTACACACAGAGGCCCTATCAACAATTTAAAGAATTGTAGGTCGCATAAATAATGCCAAAGAAAAATAGAGGCATCCCGATCTTGATCACTTAAATCATCTTTGCGGGTGATACCACTAGAGTAAAGAACATTCCAACCCTATCGTATTCATAAATAATATCCGCTTATATTAGCTGATTAATGAAGGTTGGATACACGTTTATGAATAACGGTATAAGTAAATGTTTCACGACGGAAAATGCCCGACTATAATACTGTCGACGTTGTAACATGAACGCTGTAGCACATTTAGTATTGAGAAAGTGTCCTAATTATAAATTTTAATTGCAAATTCATTACGATCAGCTACCTACACAAAAAAATAGCACACGGGCAAATCTGCTAACATTTTCAAACGCTTTTAGCCAGTACGCGGCGACGGATAGTCGACTACACGGCTAACGACTCGTTCAGTCGGCTTTAGTTATATGGATGTGACCAAGGTGCTCAAAATTATGATAAAGCACTCTAACGCCCTAACAACAGAGGTGTGTTCAGACATTTGTGCACCTCGGCCGGTCCGACATATCTAATGGCGACTATACAATAATACGTTCTGAGCTTCTTTCAGATGGTTAACTCACGCCTTACAATGAGACTAGTGGGTTCAATAGATGATCTTGCTGGGTGGCGCGGGAGTGTTGGCGCTCATGGCCTGCTCCAGCGTGTCGAGCCGGCGGTAGGCGTGCCCGCGGCTGTTGCGGCGCCGGGCCGGCTGCCGGCCCTCCACTATTACCCTGAAGAACTGGAAATTTGAAACGCTTAATATAATAAGTTTGTACACTTTTAAGCCACACGTTAGCGATTTTAGTTTTACTATTGTATTAACTTGCACTACCTATTTAAACATCTAATTTTCCAAATCATCATTATCTGGCATACTTTATAGCTAATTTTTTTACCATACTAACCATTTTTACTACCATGTTCTTGTTGTGGTACAGGACGTACAACAGTACAACAACTATCACGGCAGTTAAGAAGAAGGGGAAGAAGTGGTCATCTTCTGTGAACCCATCAGGATTTTGGAAAATTTCTGAAAAAAAAAGAAACATTTATCTAATTTAACCTTTGGTGAGTCATACCGACAGCACGCCGCCCGGTCGGCCGACCTAGGTACAGATGGGCGGATGTTGTGGATGTGGATTTGCGCGAACTCCAGGTTGTCGACTGGCGACAAAGTGCGCAGGACCGGAGTCAGTGGAGGGCAGTCGTGTTGGAGGCCAAGACTCACTTTGGGTCGTTGCGCCAGAGGAGTAAGTAAGTAAGTGAGTCATACTGATATTAAATTGCAACGGTTAACACTCACGTAAAATGGAGCAAAATAGTGACTGATTGGTAGGTACCCCAGGGATTCCAAACGAAGTCAGGGTAAACGCTTAAGGCTATCGGACAACGAACTTGTACTCACAGGGGGCCCTCGTTGGAGGGGAGTGGCCCAAGACAGATTACACTGGAAAGAGCTAGAGGAGGCCTTTGACAAGCATCACACTGAAATTAGAGACATACTCTAATTCAAGAATAAAGGGCTTAATAGATAGATAGATGGATAGAATATCCAACCACAACTCAACAACAAAGAAATTAGACAGAAGAATTAGAAACGCGTGGAAGAGGTATTGGGCACTAAAAGAAGTCATGAAAAATAGCCAGACAAGTATGAATATCAAGAGAAAACTTTTCAACACATGTAATCTAGTAATCCTCACATATGGCGGGCAGACATGGGCACTGACTAAAGCACAATGCAAAAAATTAAGCATAGTTTATATTTATAGATCATAATTACTAACAAATTGTGGATAATAACTCAGAGAGCCATGGAAAGAAGCATCTTAAAGAAAAGAAGATTCAACAAAATAAGTAATAAGATTTTAAGAGCGAAAACAGGGTTAGGCAATGTTACATACAAAACAAAAAAACTAAAATGGAAGAAGTGGACATACCATTAGAGGAGATAAATGGAGCAAAACCTTAACACTGTGGTTCCCTAGATGCTACAAAAGGAATAAGGGTTGGCTATTTAAAAGGTCGACCAATGAAATTGAAGACATGGTTGGAAGGACTAAAACATGGACCAGACTAACACACAACAAGGAGTGGTGGAAAATAATTGGGGAGGCCTTTACCCAAAGGCACACAGAATCAGTTAGCATATTAAGAAAAAACTGTTAAATCATGTAAATAATTCTGATATAAGGCTAAAAAAATAAAATGGATAAATAAATAAAATGAGATGCTGGTAGTGAAGAAGGTAATTTAAAAACTGTAAAGTCTACTCAAGCAGCCATTGTGACAAACAAATTTGATTAAAACTAATATCTAAAACGGGATAATTACCATGTGTGTTTTAGATATTAGTTATAATTCAAATAAGCATGTTAGCTTAAAAACAAATTTGAAATCATAATTTTTTAAATACATTTGCCAATTATTGTTCTATTTTGTGTTTATGTAAAGATATGATATGATATAATTTGAAATTTAACATTAATTTTAATCACAATGCTCAAAAGTACTCTTCACTGTGAGTGAAGTTACTGTTTTATTTTCACACCATTCACCATTTTTCAATGTTTACACAGTTGAACAAACGCTTTACAAGGTTATAAGGAGAATAAACATTATATGATACCATGTAAAGTAAATAACAGATTTATCTATACTGATTCAGGTAACTGGTATGATTTGTAATTGTTTTCAGTGAAACGTTTAAGTTTAAAGGTTTTTTGTTAACAACATTAATTTCTAAATTAATATTTATGGCATTAGCGCCTTATCAAAGAAAACACCTGAAAAAGAAAATTATGGACATGTGTGTACTCCCTTCAACGACCTATGCTTGTCAAACTTGGAAATTTACAGCCAAAGCAATGGGTAAGATAGTCTCTTGCCATAGAGGCATGGAACGGAGCATACTGGGAGTGAAAAAACCACAAAAAATAAACCACTCCATATTAAGAAACAAAACCAAATTAATAGACGCTTTAAGTCAAGCCCAAAAAGTCAAGTGGCGGTGGGCCGGCCATGTTGGCAGACAACACGAAGAGAGGTGGGCACTCAAAGTGAGCACACAACTTGGAGGGGCCCAATAGGACGGCGCAAGAGAGGCCGGCCTTTGACGCGATGGGCAGATGAGATCAGCAAGGTAGCGGGGCCCGACTGGACTTGGAGGGTCCAAAACCGGGACGAACGGAAATCTCTGGAAGAGGCCTTTACCTCGAAAGGGGGTTCTGGTGCAGCTAATATCTAAGAATCACCACATTTAGCAATAATAGTAATATAAGATTAAATGCCAAATTATGTTAAATTAGATATGTATAACTAGTTTTAAGGAACTTATTATTATCCTTATTATTTTCTTATTGTATATTGTTAAGTGTAAATAAGGGAACTTCACCGAAATTAAAGGCTTTTTTATTTTATTTATTTTAGCGCCTTATCGGCAAGCAATGAAGTGGTACCTAAACTTACTAAAAACAGTCACATTTTCTTATTATTACAAATCATGACAAAATTTTAACCCTTGTTATCAATTAAAATGCAAAGAAGTTTTGCTCTCAGCACCTGATAGATAACAATGAGCAAACCCAGTCGAACCTGTTAAGAACAGGTTCATTTATTTAACTACTTATTTATCTTACTTAAAAATTGCCTTGGCATATCTGGTTTTTGCTAACCCCTTAATTATGTTCTCACTGCTAAAGTGAAAACTTATTCACACCTTCAGCTTTTTAAATATAATATACCTATTTAACAATATAGAGTGGGTACACCGGGCCCAAATTGCAGAGTATTGGGTCATGACAGAATTCAATGGAAAAAGCTAGAAGAGGCATTTGCCAAGCGGCATACAAAACTAAAACATACTTACTATAAATGGCACAGTTTACTGTAAGCTACACCCTAAAATCGCTGTCAATAGAACTTACAGACGATGTACCTAAACAAAAGGTATCACATGTTTTGTCACTGTTTCTCCTTATATTTTCACACTAACTCATCAAACACCACTGAAGCCGTTCACTACTCATATGGTTGTATTATTGTAACACAAAACCTAGAAAACTAACTTAATCTTGGAGATTTTTAAAAAACATAGAATTAGGTTATTACAATTCATATGGCTGTTTGTTTACATTGTTAGGGAGTTGGATTAATAGTGATTTTATGTAAAATTTTCATTTGAAACTCATTTGAAATTTGATAGACTTTTAAAAATGGTATGTTTTTGTATTTACCTTTTTGTGCACTTTCACCATTCAAGGGACCATGTGCATCAAATCTTTGTTGTGACTTCCTGGCCTCCTGTTCTTGCCTTACTTCTAGATCTCCAGCCATGGGGTCATCTCCATCATCACCGCCATCCTTTCCATCATCATCTGTAATATTAAATATTATATTTTACCTATTTTATTTTTCTCATGTTCTTGAATAATCTGATGACTTTATAATAAAAACCTAATTTCATAACCAGTTTAGTTTATGATATTAAACTAATTTTCTTTAGTCTCAGAAAAAGTGTCCTTTACATTTGAAGTGGCAGCAACTAACACAAATGCTGCATTACTGTGTTTTCCAGTTGCCTGGTAAAAAGGTTTAATGAGAATTGATTATTAAAATCTCACCCATATCTAATGCAGTGTCATCAGGCTCTACATTTTCTACTCCAACATTTCCCTTAGGGTTCTCAATCTGTGGAAGTGATACATCTGGATCCTTAATCTCCCCAGGATTGTTTTCAATGCCAACCTCAATCCCTCCATCATTTGGTTCTCCAACAGCCTCGGCAGGATCTGCCTCTTCAGGTTTACCTGCAGGATCTACGTTAAGTACTGGTTTTGTAGTGACCCTTTTAGTACTGTCTACATTACTTGGCATATTAGGCATTTCTGCATTCTGTGTCAACACTGCTGTTGAAGAGGACTCCGGCTTGGCCACTTCTGATGTGTGATGATTTGTATCCTCAACCTTTGCCAACTGTGTATTAGCACTAACAGAATCTGAAGTCTTTTTAACTTGTCCTTCTAACTTTTCATTTCCGTGGACTGTTGCATCATGTTTCTGTGCATCAGCAGGTGCTCCTGAACCAGCAGAAACAGTAGGTGCAGAAACAGGAAGCAAGCTCTGTGGAGCTTGGAGCTTCAGCAATGACCACTTGTAATACTTGCAGAAGAAGTTTGTGTCGCCAGTCCTTATATCATCATCAGTGCAAACACTTTTGCAGATTTCAGGACTTTGAAACACCTCAGTAAGCATGTTTTGGTATGTTGTTGAAGGCACGGTAAAATGCGAAGCTTCGATGCAGAAGGCGGAAGGGTTCTGTTTCTCAGCTATTTTAACCGGATAATCTGCCGTCAGGTTTGCAGTGCCAAGGGTAGTTAGATTACAGAGGTGACGATTAGCATCGTAAAACATCAAACATTGCAAAGCAACGACGTGATAGTTCATTTCTACATCGCATGAGGAGTTTTTGCTCGCAATTTGGCTCAATAAGAACTCGTTTTTACATTGTTTGCTGAGCAGATTCAGCAGGTTGCCTATCACTACCTTACCGTTACTGTTTTGTTCTGGTACAGGTCCTCCCAAACTACGACCATAAATATTTACTAATAACAATATAAGCGTGTAACGCAACATTGTTTAAAGAAAAATACTCTCTGATTTCACAAGATACCATGAAACAATATATGATATTCCTCTCGTTTCGTTGTAACTCACTGTTGTAATGTAACTCAACCAACTCACGAAAATAACATGACAGCAAAAGCGTATTTTTTTTTTGTTGTTGACTTATTTTGAAAATGTTACCATGTTACCACAAACCACATGCAAAAAATTCCGCACGTTCAAGGCTTTTACACACAGGACGATCGCATTGCCAAATTGATCAGGCAGTCAAATAGGGGCTTTAGGAAACATGACTTCGACAAAAGCCCCTCTGAAATCTGAAATTCACGGCAGTCCGCCGGCACCTCCGGCACGTAATATAGCATCGTGAATGTCGTTGCCGGATGCGTGCTGTACGGCAACATCCTGCTAGCTCCGCCCACCTCCTTGCAGTCCGAATTGCACTAAATTACAGTAATAAACAATGAGGGGCTTTAGTCACAGACTTAACGTAATGAGGGATTCACGGCAGTCCGCCGGCACTCCGGCATGGCTGGATGTAGCGGACACACGGTGTGCAAGTGGCCCAGCCTGGCATGGCAGTCCAGGGTCAGGAAAAAATATAATATTCACACCTTCAAAAAACTTTACTTAGCCAATTAATATTTTATGCATTGCCGCATTTCTCAATTGTTTATTACTGTAATTCAGTGCAATTCGGACTGCAAGGAGGTGGCCGGAGCTAGCAGGATGTTGCCGTACGGCACGCATCCGGCAACGACATTCACGATACTATATTACGTGCCGGAGGTGCCGGCGGACTGCCGTGAATGAGGGGCTTAAGTCTGAAGAAAAGGCGCGACACAATAAAATTGCCAATCTAATTGCTCCGACTGTAGACACCCTATTGAATGCTGCTTTAAGCGCCATCTGTTGGCAACACGAATGTTTACAGAGCCTTAATAGTAGTTCAGAAACTGTACACACACAGTCATCGCACTGCTGCTGCTGTGCTGCTTTCCCTGTTGTTTGTTAGTATTTCACTGCAACAGATGACGTGATTGAAGCAAAAATACACTCCAAAAGCAAAATAAGTATATACATGAGTTGGTTCTGGAAGAAATTTGCATCAAAGAGATAAAAGCGCACGGCGTGACTCATTTGTTCTTTCACACAAATCGGGCTATTTATAACTTTTTTTAATTTCTGATATTTTGACTCTTTAATAAATAGGTAAATTGTCATACACTCTGGCCGTAGTATACGTATACGCCTGACCGCGTCGTCGTCACGAAAGAGACTCAACTCTCCGAAGCATGTTGCACGTAGTGACTAAAAATACGTGAGTGTTTTCCGTAATTCATTACAACAGTATGATTATCTTTGATTAAACACGAATTAGACGAGATATTTACCAAATTAGAGTCAAACCACGTTATCTCTTCAGAGCAAATGAACTGACAAACTTTAAAGTGTTATTTTAAACGTCAAACTTCTATAAAATTATGACGTTTAGCTACTTAACACTTTCTCTATTATCAAAATCCAGGAAACTTAGCATAGACTGACTTTATGTTCATACTGCGTCTACTGCGTTGCTATAGGTGTAACCAAATCCTTAACCACCAACCAACCAACTTGGACCAACTTGGAGTTGACTCGTTTCTGAAAAAAAAAGAATTGATCAAATTGGACGACGGAGCTTGGAATTACCCAGGTTCCACCTGCCATCCGTGGTCTCCATTATCAGATCTACCTTACCAAATTTATGGTTTTCACAAGGAATTGCCATATTTATTTACTCAAAGACCAAAATCACCATATACGTGCCTTTGAAAATTGTGGAGTTCCCTTACTTCCTCATGGATCACCATCAGATCAGCACCAAATTCCTATGGGACCATCTTGAAGGTGGCTCTTTTTGAACAAAAAAGAATTGCTTATGTACCTATCTAAGGTACCACCTGCCATCCCTGATTGCCATCATCAGGTCTACCTTACCAAATTTATGGTTTTGAGTTCAAGAAATTGATTTATTTACTCAAGAAAACACCGATATTACCTACTATTCATCTGCCTTTAAAATTGAGGAGTTTCCTTAATTTCTCATGGATTCATCACAAATCAGCACCACATTTCTATGGAAACAAATTGTAGGTGACCTTCGTTCGTAACAACTACGGAACCCTAAAAAGATTTTCTCGAATTGGACGAAGGCGAAAAATACATACTTACAGAATATATAACCGCCTACGTCGAATTCTCAAAACGAAAAAATCAAAACGTTTAAAAAATGTTTACAGAACTATCGGAACACTAGTCTTAACTCGCTCTTGGCCGGTTTTGTCTGATCTGTCAAGACTCTTTATCTCAGGAACGCGTAGTCTGCAGTCCCTTTAAGCTGGGAAAAAACCAAACCTCTACGTCAACGCAATCAAACGATAGGTACGGCCGTTTATGTCGCATTTCCCATACATTTTCAATGGGAATCAAAATGTATATGGTACTTCCTGTAGATCTAGAACCACGAAAAGCAAAAAGCAAGAGCTTGTAGCACAAAAATCTGAAAACCGTATATTGCCGCATAATGAGAGTTCCGTGCCACCAATATTTTAAGTACAACCTAAAGTCATAAATGGGGGGAGGCATCCTTCGTGCGGAACCCTCGGTGGGCGAGTCTGACTCGCACTTGACCGATTTTTTCCCTGATCGTAGCATACATACCTACCTAATACGTGGGACAACGAAGTAGCACTGCTGAGCACATCATTTAGTGCAATACCTACGGCAATTGTGAAATTATCATGTATTTATTATGTAGAGGTTATCGTCCTATATTCCGTATATTTATTTATAAAACTACCAAAACTGTGCAGAAGGTAAATTCTTATGGAATAAGGGAAAGAAGGTTCAGTAAGTGACACATAGTTTTATTTCCCCGAAGCCAACTTTTTAAATCTTACTTACTTACTACTACTTTAATAAAATCTTACTTTAATAAAATCTACTGTACTGAGAATTTGCATTTTTTTCTTATCCACAGTTCTCGTTCACGTACAGCGGCTATATTTTTTACTGCATTAGGTACTTATTGATAAGCGTATAAAAGCTTTTGATAGAAAAGTAGCCAACAGCCTTGTTTACTTATTCTCATTTATAAAGTACTTTTAATAAACTCGTGGCTAATGGGAATCTTTTCGATGAAAGCTCCAAATTAATTCTCAACTTTTGTTTCAAACCATTGGCATTCATTAGGCTTCACGTGGAAACTTTTCCATTGCTTCGTAGTTAGGTAGTCGTCATCTTACACATCGTATGTACAGTATAAATAAAATCTGTTATGTACGCTTCTAATCAAAATCAAAAGTCAAAAGATCTGGCCTTTACAGAATAGGAACAGATGTTCCAGTGTCAAAAAACTTTTGGTAGCCGTAGGCTGGTTAAAGTAGGTACTCTATTTACCCATCGATGTTATATCACGCAAAAAAGGCACAATAGATGTCGAGTTGCGGAAAACGCCCAGCATAACTAACTAACTACCCATCGATGTGGAGGACTACAATAATATTATTATATTTCCCCAAGTTTGCTTTTTTGCATCTTTTAAGCAGAAATAAATCTAAAATTTTCAAAGGCGCGCATCAGACGCCAAATAGTCTCACGTACTACCTAGATAATCCGGAGAGGCAATAAAGAAAGAACACTGTTCGAGTGGATGTCATCTGGCACGCCGAGCCTTCTGGGCATTCCTAATCCGCCAACTGTAGCTGCGAGGAATTTCAAATTTGAACTGTGGATGAAGTGCATTTTGCGCCGGTGCTTGCACGCCGCACGCGATGGTGTAACAAGACGTTTACAACCGATTTATTGTTACAAATACCTCGTGGAATTCTGAATTGTTGCTTACGGGTTGATGTTTTGTTCAGGTTAGTATACACAGTAATTGAGAGTAATACGAAATGGTAATAAATTCAATGCGTTTTTCTGCTCTAATTTATGCGAGACTGCAATAAATAAGTAGTTTGGCGCCAGAATTATATGAATACAAAAGTGTTATTCACTTAAGATTTGCCTATTTAAGTATTGAACGTGGATGGGCTTGTGCAGAAAATAATACTTTAATCTAAATCATCAACTTATTTCTAATTAATCAAGAAGGTAGTTTTAGTTTTTTAAAAGAAACTACCTTTAAGTACCTGATATTTAGCCAGGCAGGCCTGATTCTGATTTTGGTAGATAATAGCGTCAAAAAAAAAACGAATGTCTTGTTTTTTTTTATCATTATTTCCTACAATAACCCTGTGGTCATTACAAAGATTGCGTATACTCGAGAAATTCGCCAACATTCATTGAGACCGAGTGGCCTCGTGGTTACGATCCCCGGCTTGGCCTCCCATGTCTTTTTCTTTAGTATATGACATCTATTTTCAATTTATCAGCTTTCTTTGCGTTTAGAAATCTGTCATTTTATAAACTATTTATACATCAACTAGCGACCCGCCCCGGCTTCGCACGGTTTATTATTATACATATAAACCTTACCCTTGAATCACACTATCTATTAAAAAAAAACGCATCAAAATCCGTTGCGTAGTTTTAAAGATTTAAGCATACATAGGGATATAGGGACAGAGAAAGCGACTTTGTTTTATACTATGTAGTGATGACGATGACATTTAGTAGTCTCTCTTTGCTTTCAGATTGACAAGATAAAAAACATTTGCTATGTGGTCGCTATGAGATCACTACCTGGCTAAGGGTTATTATTATTAATAATAATAAAATAATTTATGTTCAATTGTAAAGCATGAATTAAATCATTTATTATTTATAATAACTGTTTTGATTCATGTTTTTAAGTAGGCACACTACTATATATAAATTATAAATTGCAAGAGATGTCATATATTTATGTACTACAGAGAAAGTGACCACCCAAAACCAGGAGCAACCGCGAAAGCAGGAGGTCGCTGGTTCGATCCCAGCCCTGCTCACTTGGTCACTTTTTCTGTAGTATATAATATCTCTTTCAATTTATAATGTATGTTGTTTTAAGTTATTGGTCACTAAACGAAATTAATCCCGTTAAAACATAATAATAATTATAATCATTAATCAACTGACTTAGTCATTTGCGGTTTTATACGCATTTCCATTTGGAATACAAAAAGATATCGAATAATGCAGCCATAATGCAGCCATTACCTAATGGAAGGTTCGACACAATACTGCAATAGTAATTCTAAATAATCTACACAATATTTCTCAGAGCCATTTACTTTGTGGAATAATAAAATCGAACGCACTGAATTCCAGCGAGCATTCATTTGAGAGAACGAAAGACCGCAAAATGAAAGGCATTGCTTCGGTTTCAGATGTACTTATCATCTGAGCCCTTTGGAAGCGCTCGCTTAATTATTGGGCGCACGCGGTACGGGTCGGGTTTTGGCGAAATTGCAGTGTAAACATATCAGATTCCTCGCGCGCTGTAATCTAGGGAAAGGCAAAATCAAAAATACAATGGAGTATTTGCTGCAGGCTTTGCCGCGCTACCCTCTAGTTATAGTAAGTAGGGTAGGGCGGCGTGCTGGTCCGCGGATGAAAACGTACATTAAGATTTACTAGGCCATAGTGGTCAAATTGTTATCATTCAGATGTCTAGATATCAATATTGATAACAACTAGGTATCTGATATTCACATATTTAAAACTTCAACATATTTCCTTCAAACTGATAAACTAGAAAACATATTTTTGAACAGACACCTCCATAATTTTATTTTTCAAACATAGATCCTTTTTACATGTTTTTGGTCAGAACGTCGTAACCCTTGAATTTATAAACATGATTCTTAGTTAAATAGTTTAGTAATAGCGATTGGGATGGGTGCTGGTGTGGGATGGGATGCAACCTGCACACTAGCCGCGTCTCATCTCCACCGAATTTTTGTGGGGGCAGCGGCAACAAAGGTGGGAAAATACAGTGTTCTCGGCGCCGAATATAATTATGTTCCTTTCGGCTATTGTTTATTATGATTTAGTTTAGTTTGTTGAATAATTATATAACTTACTTTATTCCAGTTATGCTAAGTATTACTTAAATTATTACGTAAATTGATTTTTGATGGTTTCTTCAAGATAACTTACATGTGGATAAGATTTATAATCGTATGTAGTCTGTATTTTCCTCGCAATAGTGAGGGGAAAAATGTTGTATTACACTCGGCGGCAAAGTTTGTTCAACTCTCGTGCCTTGAAACCCTCGTAAAGCTCAAGATTCCAGGTATTGAACCACTCGCTACGCTCGTGGCTCAATTTTGGAATCATAATAAGCCCGAGAGTTAAACAACAACTTTGCCCTCTTGTATAATAAATAACTATTATCTGTTTCTCCGTATTTTCAAACAGCAATCTGTACCTATCCGTATTTGTAGTTTAGTACTTAGTAGTCATTTTCCGTGTGCTCTTGCAATTAGATAAATCTTTTGCTCGAGCATGTCTATTTTTAAAAATGGATCTGATGTAAGTTTCAAATTGATCGGGTACATGAAACTTCTGAGATCGGTTTTGATCTGAGTACCTAATGCCTGTTTATTCAACTGCACAAACTCGCATGCATGTCGTTTCTCTTACACAGAGTAGGTACAACGAGCTTATTTTAGTTTGGGACTTATCGATCCGTATTTAGTTAGCATATTAATCGTCTCACTATCTCTTATTAAAATTAGTATTTTAATTAGTAGTAGTATTAGTTCTATTATAAAATCTTTGTTTCCCATCTACCTATTACTATTACCTACACTCCCAGGTTAAAATTTAGGAAAGTATTTTGAAAAGAATTAGCATCTGTAAAGAAATATGTATGAAATCACTAGGTTTCATTGTCCTGGCTAATTTATTATGCAGATTTTTTAATCTTGATATTCAGCCCTAACGTCGCCCCAAGTTAACAATGAATGCCGACGCGGCACCACTTAAAATTTTATGAAAGAAAATATGTAGAAGGCATTTTGTCCTCGGGTGTTATTCCCCACTCACTTGCGGAGTGCAGAAAAGTACATTTCATATAATCTCATTACTTGAAAGGAAGACTCCTTGCGTTCGAACTTACAAGCCGAAACCCTAACATAACACTCGCCTTAAAATATGAAAAAGAAAGCACAAATTAGTTCGTAAAGTGCTTTTCTGCCCTCCAGCCGGAAAGCAGCCAATTGTAGGTTGCTACGCTAAACAAATTCGCCACTTGCCGACTGCATCGAGCAGCTTAATAGTGTAAAGACCATGGAGAAGATACGTAGAAGAAAAATATAGTTCAAATTTATTACTTAAAAAAATAACCGGGTGGCATGTCAAAACGCTCGCCGCAACTGCCGCAAGTATGAAATTGAAGGTTTCGATTATAACAATTTGGTTTATTTGCACAATTTTTGAGAAAATCACTATGCTTAACTCGGCTAGAAAGACATCAGGCTTCACATTAATTTAAACGGACTCCTAAAGTCATCCGTTAAAATATAATATTTAGCCTACAAATCGCCTTTTTCCATGCCACGACAGTAATGTAATCTCTAATGTTGTAAGTGACGCGCGAGGCCGGAACCCCGCAGTCCTACGTTCGAACCTAACATCTCCGGTAGCTACAGTTGAGTGCTCTTCGGCGTTTCAGCCTTCGTCGCCGGCCCCTGCAGCCGATGGAATACAGCCGACACTTTTACTGGTTACTGCAAAGCTGAGTACACCCACGCAGACTGGCGTCGACGACCTATTAGCCTGAGACCTAACCTTTGATTTGAGGTACTAGTACGGACGGACGGGAATTTATTAAATTAAAACAGAACGAACGGAAATGTCTATAATGGTCACTATTTACAATAAACCGTCTTTAGGCAACACAATTTAAGCGTACTTTAGTCTATTGTAGGATGAATCTAATTAGAAACACTAAGAAATCTAGAACTAAACTGAACCTAGCTTTCAAAACTTTCCGAACAGAGTAACCTCGTAATATAACTTTGCAAAACGGATCAAGATGCAACTGAGTGCGCAAGCGGCGCATCGGGTTTTATTAATTTTCACAAAATTGTGGAATCTGAATAACCCATCTGGTGGAATCTGAATCCCAAAAATTGTGGAATAATAAACCAACTAAAATTCTACTCCACTTATTTCCGGTAACGTTCGAGAATATTCCAATAAGCCAGATTGGCTGTGCAAAAACTACATTAGTGCACACACATTTATCTCCTATCCCTTTCACGCCATAGACAGTTCTGGAAACTAATTTGGAAGGCACATGCCCCTTTCTCTATTTACGATTACACTCAACCTTATTGCAAAGAAATAAGATCCACAAATTTACAGAAACTAAAAATCGCTGTAATTATTAAACTGTAACACCTGTACTTAACAATAACTTTATCAAATTGTGTGGAGTACCTAATAATAATATAATTCATAGCCTGTTTTAGCCGCAAGTTATTTTAAATGGAATAAAATAAGTTTTTTGTTAATAACTCTGTGAATAATGAATTTTATACAAAAATACTGCTCTTACGGCATTACATATGCTATTCCCTATTAATCTATTATTCCTATACATTATTTAATTAAATATTGCTGTATTCAAGAAATAAGTGACAGCATGATACATATAGTATAGCGCTCACTCTTTCTACGCGCCAAGGACAAAATGGTACGATTATAAACCTACTTTATGTCTTCGGAGATATTGGAAATATTTATAACTAGATGAAAACGCGGCTTCGCTCGGGTAAAATAGCAAGTGGGAAGAGGTGCCTTGCTTAACGCAATCCATCGGCGGATGGGTGAGCATTGAAAATAATTATTAAGGCCGCATACTATTGAACTAAAATCTCGCCCTCGGCCACTGATCGGCTTCGGAGTATGAAAAATATGGAAATCTTTTTTGATAGCGTAGGAGCGTGACAGGCATCCTCCGCAATGCTACAGCCTGTCGGCATTGGAGCACCCAAAATATTATCTGACTTCCCATCCGCAGGGTCCCGTGCACCCTGGGAGTTGGCAACGCGCTGGTGGACGCTTGTGGTTATAACTATTAGCGCGAGAGATTTTTCCTTGTCAATGTTCGCTGCGACAAAAGAAGCCTCTTCGATGCTGTGCCTTACCGTCGGCCGGTTTGCGAAGGCCTAAGTATTATTCGGTAATTGTACACTATTTTTGCGTCCGGCATGTCGACCAGATCAGCTGGTGTTGACCAGTGAAGATCACGGTGCTGGCCAACCAGTAAATAGGCTCAGGCATGCCGCTAAATTGGCACAAACTAAAATTTGTGTCTCTCTTTCTATCGCACTTACATATGCGTCTATTTACCTCTTTGTTGTCCGAATGAGCTAGTGCGATAGAAAGGGAAAAACAAAATTTCGATCGTTTGATTTTAGACTTGTGTAAATTAAAGTCACTATTTTTAACATCGCAGACGAATTACTTCGGGGAATAAATTTTTTGTAATTCTATATTAGTGCCTTCCGCCGCTTGTTCCCGCCGACAGAACCGAATGATATTCATTGAATATTCCCAACAGAACTATGTCGGATTTGACCCCGTTTTGGCATGATTTTATTCAGAAACCTTGCGGATATCTTATATGATGAATAAATACACTTCAGCAAAAAAATTACAGGTTTAGTTCTTATAAGACAAAGTAAGGGTCGATTGCGATGTAATAATGTTAGTTCCATTCTAGTTAGTCCCGTTCAAATAGTAGTTTATGCAACAGTGATTGGTATAATAAGGGTTCTTAAAACTTGAGGGTCCGTTACAAAACGAGACGAAGTCGAGTTTTGTAATAATAGATTATGAGCTGTTGCATACGCTAGTTTTTCTACAACAGTTAAAATAGCGTAAAAGGCTAAATCTAGAAACGTGTCAGAATAGGGAAGATGTTCTGCCCACTATAGAAAAAAAAACTACAGTGCTCATAATTATATTGTATGAAAATGCATAGGAGCAGTGTTCTTATGGAATACCATAGACAACGTTATAATGTATACTTTTTTAATATCGCTGTCAGTCATCTAATTGACAGATAGAAGTGCTGGAGTAGAAAAAATAGTTTATAATTTCCGAACGCAACCGTCACTGTCAACCAACAAACGTAATATGTCACAAATAGGTGGAGTGGTGGTGGAGATAGGAGGTAACTACCTCTTGTCACAATTTTCTCAACAAATTAACACTTTTAAATGCAAAATACGCGACGGTTCGAATTTTGAGTATACTTAGATTCATTCGGGTCTACCGTACCCCTGCTCGGAATTATTAATATAGATTATATATTTGCCTATTGTAGATGGTAACTAATTGACTACCTTTATATAATAAAATAACCTATTCTAAATGAAAACTAAGTGACTCTATATAATAAAATGGCCTTTACTAATTGGATGACGTCGTAGTAGCTGGGTGTCCGTAACAAACGTTGGGTAGGTACCTACCTTTTAGGTATGTATATCTCCAAATTTAATTTATTATTTATTTTGGCTATAATCCCACACATATCGACGTCCCAAATTAAGCAAAGCTTGTATTATGGCTATCGGGTGACGAATGAAGTTCATACAGGTGACAACGCCCACTTATAGTTTAACAAGTCAAGGCTGCAGTAGATTTTTTTTATAATTTATAGGTATGCTTATTTTTTTTCATTTTTCATACCGAAGGGACGCACATAGACTAAAAAAAATGCCTTGGCTTGTTAGCCTATACCTACATATGTTATACACTTGGTTAGTTAGTGTGTTGGACTCGCACTCCGCAAGGAACGCCAACACGGTCTGAAAGGCGGATTCGTCGTCGGAATCTCGTCGGCTGGTTTAATTAGCCACCGTAATGAATGTCGGGGCACGTACGCCTGTAAACGCCGCCCATTACCTGCATAATTCACGCAACGATAACAATGCCGCCAACACCGTCACCGAATTGCAAACAAAGATCCCTTTTCGGAATATTTTCTGCAATTTTTGGAAGTAGTCCTTCTTAGAGTAGGTAGATATTTTCCAGCGTCAGCCATTTTATTGTTTCAGTATCTAAAGAAGTAAGTAGGTTTTAACTATAAAACTCTCGTGAGACTCGAACATATTAAATAATATTTAAAACGGGTCACTCACGTAATTTAGTCGATTTTCGCTCGACGACAGACACGTGTTTTTTCCTGTTTCAAGTTAACTAAACTTGACGGCGATACAGAGCATCAAAGTTCCGGGGTGGGGGCTAATGACGTCACTTAAAGGTAAGAATTGTACCTAATTGTGACGTCACGCGAAACTTGAATGCACTGTATTTCCGTCGTTTTTCATTTGAAGAACCAAAGAAAAAATACGTGTGTCGAATATTTTTTTAATAATTTAATAGACAGGCTAATTAGATTTTATTTGTCGTCGTGCCTAAGATCGATGTCCAAACCGTAAACAAACCGCCATATTGATAGTAATAAGTAATAACGTAACTTTTAAGTATTTAATGAAATCTCCAAGATTAACTTATTTATCTTATTTTTTGTATGTTACGATAATACGACCGTTACAGTAGTGAATTGTTTCAGTGGTGTTTGACGAGGTAGTGTGAAAATACAAGGAGAAACAGTGACAAAACATGTGACGCCTTTTGTTTATTGTTAGGAAGTTCCATTGACGGCGATTTTACGATTACAATTTGTGCGGACTGTATGCTTGTTTGCCACCAGCATGTCATTTATAAATAAAAACCTTATTATCACCAGAAACTACTACTTTTGAGAAGAACTCTTGACAATTGTCACCGTCCAATGCACCAGCTTGGCCGATAACCGCACTTCGTCGATTTTCTTTACGAAGAACGTCATCAGGAGCGACCACCCGCGACAGAGGCAAGTCGTACACTGCGGGCTAATGCCCGCAGTGTACGACTTGCTTTTTTGCGACACGCTTTTTTAACCCACACATTTTTAGGTTATCTATAATTGAAGCCGAATCAAGTGACCTCCAAACATAGCAGCTTTGGTGGCAATTACTTCAATTAACTAGGAACTTCCTTCTAACTTAAAATTTATTGATAACTGAATACTTATTTCAAAATAACATTTTATCATTAGCTAAGTTCACCGGATAAAATAGAAATTAACTAAAATATGCTCACTACTACCCATCAATGTTATCTATATATTTTTTTCTTATAAATGCATTAAAATACAAATAAAAATAAACTTTAACCAAAAAACATTTTATTTTTTCTTAATCGACTTATACGGACTTCATACTGTGCGATAGGTATGCAAGTGGCGTATTCGTCATATTCGTTAGTGATATCATAACTTGATCATAACATAACTAGTGTCATAAGAAAGTACAATTTATCGATAAAATAATATCGTGTGGAAGTCCCTGGCTAAATTTTATTCGTGCCACGAAAACTTCTACGTCTGGACTGACCACACATGTTATTAATATTTTTTAATTTATATGTTTGCACTCACCTCTATGTTAATTTTCCTTTTAGTCGTTCGAGAGTAATAATTGCCCCACCTTTATTACACTGAGTGTGTTTTCCTTGCTGTTCTTGTAGTTGCACACTTCACAGGAAGAAGCTGAACTTATTTTATGTTATGTTGTTGAAATACAGGATGATTATTTTATCACCAGCCAAAATCTACATAGTGAATGTGTAGGTCATACTGACCAACTTTTATTATGGGGCCGAAGTAGAAATCGCGAAAAAAAATTGACTGTTTCATACAAATTGGCCGCATCACACCGGCCGGAACGGGAGGTTTGGTGTTACGGGAGGACGAAAATGAATCGCATAAAAAACTTACCTCGTAATGTCACCTAAAATTCGCTACCTGCAGATCTCATCAATACCTAAGCACAACTAACGTACCTTCTTTCTCCTAGAATCTCAAACATGGTGTCAGTACACATGGTGTGGAGAAGTCTTTAACAGCTTCAAGTAACATTGCGTCAGTGTTATAAGGAGACTGGAAAAAAGAGCATGGCCCGACATGCTATTGGTCGATCTTATAATAATATTATTTAAGAAATGAACGACTTCCTTTAGTCAGCCACCTTGAATATGTGTCTAAATCGTGAGAAAACATCGATTTTAAATTAAAGGGGCTTAGGATTGTGAAGGGTGCTTTTCTCGTGTTCATTCCTCTGCAAATGTATTTCAGTGCCTCCCGTCATACTTTATCTGGTAGATATTTTTGAGGGATTTTAGCTCGATGTACCAGACCGTACAAAAAAAGTTCCGGTCTACGGACTACGAATGACTAAAACGCACACCGTACCTGCGGTAGGTAAAGGTAAACGGTCTCATGTAGGCTGCGGTTATTTTACCGCTTTTAGAATAGCGCCACAGACCGCAGCACTGTTCGATGTGTAAATAAGAATATTTCATTTTATAGTATCTTTGAAGTTAATGCTTTTTTCTTTGCTAACATCTAGTCGGTTGCCTGCTGTTCACAGTATTGTTAGCTTT
Source organism: Lathronympha strigana (assembly GCA_949128165.1). Lineage (NCBI taxonomy): Eukaryota > Metazoa > Arthropoda > Insecta > Lepidoptera > Tortricidae > Lathronympha > Lathronympha strigana. The sequence goes on along the minus strand of OX421903.1, from coordinate 22,079,830 downwards.
AAGTATTAACAAAACATTCTTGGCATCAAACAAACTTGATGGCTTATATGATGACATAGGCAGACTAAACTCCATGTCCATAGAGTAAAGCCACCAATAAATGGCCGACTCCTTTTGAAGAACGGGATGAGACGGGCCGAAACGAGCAAATCTGAGCTCGGTGATCACGTGACGTTTCCCACGTACTTGAAGCGACTACCCCCAACTTTGGTATTTTTTATGTTTTTTCGTTATAACCCATTTTCACCAGGTTTCATTTTCATATGATGACCAAATGACTGTCGATGTTTCTCTGTTTTTTTTATTTTGGTCCAAAAGTTTCTGCCCGCCTCTACTGCTTAAACATAACTAAACGTAATACTCCTTAAGGGTAACCGCAGAAACTTACTCCGTAACTCTGCACACAAAGAGTTCCAACAGTTTGAGGCTATAACTATTAATTTTAATGTTACGAACCAAATATTAAGGACTGACAAATAAGCGTGTAATTTCGCAGAGTCAAGTTTAACGTTAATATAAACATAAGGGCTTTCGTGAGACATAACGAAGGGTTGTCAGTAAATGTTGATACTGGCAAGTTTTAGTTATATTAAGTTGTATAATATTTTCAATGAAATTTGACATAAGGCTTCAATGTGCCAACTATTCATTAAAAGTATACCTACATTTAAAAATGTTACACTGACCAACTTAATAGGACCTATTTCATTACAATTTGAATAATAAAACACTCAAACTATAATGAATACCACTTATTTGCAAATATGCCTTAAATCGTCTTAATATGCTATTAAAGAGTCTCACTAAGATGGGATGGGACGGGACGGGGCAGGATAGACGATCTGTCAATTTCTATAAAAAGAACCACGTGATAGCTCGAAGCCCTCGGACGTCACATGACGTTATAGAATCTGACAGATCGTCCCGTCCCGTCTCGTTCTAGTGTGAGTCATCCTTTAAAGTCACTGTTAGGTTAGGGCATAGTTACTATTGTAGGTAATTTTCCGCAGCTATTCATTCGTAAATAGGGATTTACGATAGAATAGCTACGGAAAATTACAAATTCGTCTTGAAAACGGTTGTTCTGGAAAACATTGGGGCTTCATGCACACAGAAATACCGTTGGGATTGTGCGGCGTAGGTACTGTAAAATAACAGTCCATACAACTAAATAAACAGACGGCAATATACAAACGGAGGCAGCAGAATTCGCTCCACACTAGCTCGCCTGAAAAGTTATCCAACACTTTTTTCCGCTTTTTACTGAAATTTTACGAACGTTGATACGGGAGCTAAAAATAACACCAATTGTACGGTTTTCAAATTGTAGTACTTTATTTCTATTTCTGTGTTCTTTTGACTTGACTGAAAGAAAATAATGTGTTTGCTATGTTACGTACTTGCAAATCGTAAAATAACTACTAATTATCATAACAGTGTTTAAAAAACTACTACCTATTAGTTTATAATATTATAAAACTTATGTAACTTGAACCAAGAAAACAAATCGATAAATAGCACATTGATCATCACCGGTTTAGTAGTTTCGACGCTACGAGAAACACGACGAAGACGAACCTAACACAAACGTGCTGAGATATCCTGGGGCCTTCTTAAGTTTATTTAGCAGCATTTAGTTCTGCTTCAGCTCAGTATATCTATGCACGTAGCTCGACTTCGACTGACCGTCGGTATCACTGCGTTTGACCGGCAGGCTCCATCCGATTAATGAAATAATGCAATGCTTGCATTATTCGCTTGAATCGCCTCTCTACAAATGACGTGGTTTATCCATTTTCATTAGGCAACGTCTAAGTCTCCGAAACATGTCGCACGTAGTGATTAAACATACATGCTTAATTTATTATGACATCTAATTCAATGGGCGTATTATAGGCATCTCCGCAGGATTTTGTTTCGTATTGTTTTTAGCCAGAATACGCGTAGGTTGTACGGCTAGCATGTCTCGGCGAGATGTGTCAAGTCGCGCTTAATTTGTGAAGTTGTGCGGCTTTTGATAAGACATACTAAAGCAGCCGAGGAACTTAAACATAGAACTGCAGTGTGTCCGTCAGGTTCTTGGTCACTTTTTAGCGACTTAAATGTAGACTGCTAAAACAATATTTATTTATTGTTTGTTTTATTATAAATAGAATAAAAGAAATAGGTAACGTCATTTTTATGCATAGTATAAATCGATAATTACATCAGCAGGTTTTCGCGTTTAAGTATCATTAGGTATTATTTCTCGCCACCACTATATTCAACGTCCATTTGGTATTTGTAGAATAATTTGTTCGCCCAACGAAATTAACAAATAATTTATACATTTGCAATATTTAAAAATGTGTATAATGTGCACGAGTTTCGATCTGAAAAAAAATACACAATTATGAATCATTTATTAATGGAAACGTTAAAGTTGTGGCATTAGCCGGGAAAACGCTACGTAAGAAGAAAATATTAAAGTTGTAAGATTGGTAGTACTCACCTAGGCGTTATTTCATATTGGAATTACTAAGAAAAGTGTAGAAGGTGTATGAAGTTTTCACAACCTGTAAAAAACATGTATCTAAACATGACTTTATAAATTTACTAAGAATTCACGTAGCATTCTAACTTCAATTCTGATATAACAAATATATTAAAAAAAAAACTAAATTGATGTTGCGCTTTTATAGAGAAACTATTTAGGTGTCTCGGCTCGGGATGCAGTTGTAATTGAAAAGCTGTAGGTCTGTATGTAACGAGTATTCAATGATGAATGTAGGTCGAGATCTAACTGCCAGCCTGGACGACTAGAACGCAATCTACCTGCATGTAAGTCATTACATTGATTACTTCCGTGTTTTCTAAATGTACACTAGTATGTACACTCTTTTAGACGAATTTCTAGGTTCCGTGCACTTTATAAGCAACGTAAAGGGAAATAGTTGAAAGCATTTTTTTATGCTATTATAAAGCACGAATAATATCATTTATTAAATGTAATAAATGTTTTGATCCATGTCTTTTTTTAAGTAGTCACTATTAGTCACACTACTATATATAAATTTTAATGAAATAGATCTCATATACTACAGAAAAAGTGACCAAGACCCCCGGTGAGCAGGGCTGGGATCTAACCAGCGACCTCCTGCTTTCGCGGTAGACGCCCCAACTACTGGGCTACCCGATATGCAATCCTTTCTTATTTTAAACGTTTAAAAAAATCTAGTGTTATTATATTGTATGAAAATCAATAAGAGCATTACGTAGCAATGTTCTTATGGAACACTTCAGACAGCGTTTTAATGAATATTTTTTAATAGCGCTGTCAATCATCACTGACAAATAGAAGTCCTGGAGTAGAAAAAATACTTTTACTACAATTTTCAGCTAAATGAGGTAATACCTACATTTTAAATATAAGTAGCAATTTTTTATATTTAAATTGGAAATGCTGATTTTATGTTACATATGTAGTGCATAATGTTTTGCCTTCATATTTTCACAGAAACGCCCCAATGGCATGCTATTTCAGTACGTGTTAGTTACTTACGAGTACAACGAGTAATCGAACCGAGGTCGGTTGAAGTATGACAAATACGAGCGTTTCCGAGAAAATACGAAGGCGAAACATTATGTACTACATCTGTACGTGCCTGGAAATCTAAACATGGTCGAAAATAGGTCACAAGTTATTACCTACCTGTAAAAAAGTGTTGATCGACAGTGGCACAACCTTGCCAGCTTTAGGCAGTAATGAACACTTAATTCTTTCAATAAAAATCATTAAGTAGCGTCGGTGCTTGAGTGGCATCTCCTCCCATTGCATACAGTATGCAGATTCCATCACTCTTTGGCTCTGTTAAAAAAAGACAACCGTCATGTCGACTATAAAGGATGACTCACACTAGGACGGGACGGGGCGGGACGGGACGACCTGTCAATAGCTATAGAAATAATCACTTGATAGCTCGGAGCCCTCGGATGTCAAGTGACGTTTTCTATGGAAACTGACAGATTGTCCCGTCCCTTCCCATTTCGATCTAGTGTGAGTCATCCCCAAGTCTTATTATTGTAAACGTATGTAATGTTTACTTTATTATTTACAGTTAGGTATATTATTACAGTAGGGCATGTCGTTTAGTTTCGTAAATGGTAAAAGCTATTGAAAAATGTAACTATCATAACTAGAAGCGTTTTAATGGCATGAAAACAATTGTAGGTACTTATAAAACATGCTGTCACGGCATGTTTTTATAAGTACAATTGTACCACTGGTGAAAGCTACATGATTTAATTTTTTAGGCGGTGCTTATGTTCAAGTACTAAGTTAATTTAAACAAATTATTTTTACCTCATGAGCTACCTCGTTGCCGTAAAAGCAAAATAAGAAAAGCTCAGAAAGAATGCAAATCATGTACAAAATCATTGATAGGAATTCGCCAGAAAGAGGATTCATCTGAAAAGGAAGATAATTTCAGTCTTTTTGCTTCTCCCTCTGAACTTAATTCCCATGAAATTTTGGGATAAGTATGCATTCCTTAAATAAGAAAAAGTGTTCAATAAAAAGCTAGATAGATATATGGTAAGCAATAAACATGTACAGGTAGGGTCAGATAATTCCAGTGTACACACGCGCTCAAAATTGCATGGGCAATTTATGACTTAATTCATTCATTAACTGCCCATGCAATTTTGAACGCGATAGTACATAAATGAAGGATGACATTTTTTCAACCGACTTCACAATTTCAAAAGGAGGAGGTTCTCAATTCGTGTGAATTTTTTATTTTTAATGTTTGTTACCTCAGAACTCCGTTATTACTGAACCGATTTTAATATTTTTTTATATCTGAAAGTAGGTGGTTCCAGATTAGTCACATTATTTTCAAAATCTATTTCTGATGATGGGATCTATGAGGAATTGAGGGAACTCCTCAAATTTGAAAGGTACATGCATGGTGATTTGGGTGGTTTCTTAAGGCACTAAAATCATCAATTTAGTGGAGAGAGATATTTGAGACATTCATCTTTTGTTTGTAAGGAAATACCTTCATGGTAGTCATATCATATTTGATTATAGTTCTATTCTGATGATGGAATATATGAGGAATTTAGACAACTTCTCAAATTTTAACAGCACATACAGTGTGATTTGAGGGTTTCCTTAAGTAACTTGAACATTGTTTTAGGGGAGCCAACATTTTGGTGAAGTGGACCTGATGATGAAGACCAGGTCGATAAACCTAGCTCTACGTATTATCTAGTTGTGACATTCATCTTTTTGATTTGGTTTCTATTCTGATGATCGAGTTCTAAAGGAATTCAGAACTCCTCAAATTTGAACGGCACGTGCATTGTGATTAGAGGGTATTCCTAATTAGCTTGAGCATTTTCTTACTGAAGCCATCATTTTGCTAGTGTGGACCTGATGTTGAAGATCAGGGATGGCATAGTGGAACTGCTCGCTAATTTACAGTCTGTCATCCAATTTAACACATTGTTATTTTGTTTGCGACCTTGGAGGTCTACAAGATAGTTCTCCAGATGTAATGATGGAAGCCCTGAGACATTAAGAAAGCTCCTAAATTTTCAAAGGTACACGTGTGGTGAATTTGATATTTCTGAAGTAAACTGGACTCAAACTAATTCCAAATTTCACTTTTACTGGGAAGGCCAAATGAAGTAGGTTTTTTTCCTAAAAATTATTGCTTTATCCATGTATTGGGTATCGTTGTATACTTAGGCCTTTTTTACGTGTCGTGATCTATCTATAGCAGTTGTTAAAGTTCAATGAGTTATTATCAACACGATACATTGAGATGGAAGATGAATATAAGTACACTACTCAAGTTAGTAAACGTGGTGAGTAAGTAGTATTAAATAAAAGAAGGTCTTGGCCTAACGGCATTGTAATATATATATATATATATACAACCAATTTCTTATCCGTGAAAATGTTATTATAGCTAAATAACATTATTGATTTCGAATATACAGGGTGACACATAAGACGTAATAAAAAATAACTAATTATGGTTCGGTTAATGACAAAGAACATTATTCACTATATCATTAATTAAAATTCAGCTAAATAACTTTTGCTAATTTTCTAACAAAATAATTTAATGACTTCCTCTAAGTTTGGTCACCCTATGGACGTTTGGTGACGTCATTTTAGTTATACTTAGGTACTTGTCACATTATTTATCTAAAGGCGGCACTTCACTGCTGTATGCGGGTTCGCGTATTTGCTGTGTTTGGCCGAATAGACGATGTGTGGTGTGGAGTGTGGAGGGCTTATTCGCCTATATTCGTGAATATTTGCTCGAAAATCCCGAACACCTAAATGCCAAACTCGCCTGTTGGCACCCAAGTGTGGATGTCGTATTCATGGTGTTCGGACTCCAATACGAATATTTGGCAAACACGCCGATCACGCGACGCGAACCCCAAACTTGCAGTGAATTTCGAGCATAACGTAATATCTGTGTGTCAAGTAGTCAGTCACAAGAAGTAATTTCTGATATCAATACACAAGTGAAACATTTGATATAACAAATCAAATCAAACCATTTATTTACAAGCAGTATTTTATTAAAATTTAAACGTATTTCAACAAGTGCTTAAAATGATCACCGCCTTCCGCAACGCAAAGATATGCACGACGTCGGATGTTCCTCTGAACTCTACCAAGTACAAATTTGTTGGCTTTCACGACTTCAAATGCTTGTACAATTTTTTGGCGGAGTTCTACGACCGTATTTGATTCGCGTTTATACACTTGCCTTTTAACTTCACCCCACAAAAAAAATCCACCAATGTTCATTATGTGTGTTAAATAAACCTATTCTTGTAAATGTATCTTCGTCTGACCACAAAATGTTATGATTCAGGTTTTGCAACAGCCACCTACAAAACCGTGTTCTTTTTGGATAATCGGCTAAAACAATATCTTGCACCCGTTGAAAATGAAAAGGGTACATTTTTTCCGATTGTAATACTCTCCAAATAAAAACTTGGGTTGTTCCGAATCGTGCCGCTGCTTCTCGGGTGCTTGCTTCAGGATTGCGGATAAAATACCTAAGTACTCGTGTTCGAAACTGTTCTGTGTATCTTGGTTGCCGGCCTCTGCCTTGGGCATGAATTGGAACTGCGAATTGCCCATAGTCCTTCAAATTTTGCACACAATCGTTTATCAATTGCCGTGTGTGGATCGGACAACCTGGGTAGATTTCGTGAAAAAGAGCTTGCGTCTGCATCGTACTCCGCGACGTAAAATAAAATTCTACCATACGTAATCGTTGAATGTTTGTGAATAGATAAGGTGGTGGCATTATTACTTAACCAATCTTTTAATTTTTCCAATCGCCAAATGAAACTGATTAATCAATATTTTGTTGTTATGACAAGTAACTTCAACGATGCGTCATTTATTTTTAAATTATCAGTCTTGATGACAAAGAAGGTGAGTGTTTACTACGAAGTAGTTTCAACCTATTTGTTCTACACAAAGTAGTTAGGGTAACCATGATGGGGTCAAAAATAACGGAAATTATTAAAACAATGGTACAACGATTGCGATTATTTAAACAACACGGAACATAGTTTGGATTATTAGCACTTGGTAGGTAAGTTTGAAAAACATGTTTTGTATTACGTCTTATGTGTCACCCTGTATATATTTTTTTCAAATTTCGAACATCTCTGACACAAGGAAATTTCTATTTTTCCTCTATTCTAATACCAGTCGAGAAGACGTTTAGTTTAAAACGAATGTCAATTGCATACAATGACGCACGAAACTCGCACGTTATTTGATATCGAACGATATGAAAAATGGGGCCAACTCTAGTTTATCTCTGAATTTTAAAATATAAATGTCAGAAAAGTTTTCATTCATGAAAGTTGAAATGGCGGTCAATATATATGCACTTTGAACGCATCATGGAAAGCTCATGATATGTGTATATACATAAATAAATAAATAAATATTGTAGGACAATCTTACACAAATCGACCTAGTCTCACGGTGTTTATTCTTCTAGCACGTACTTACATTTAACGTCCTGTAGGCAGTGGTGCAAATAATCCAACCACTGACCAAAAACTGGAAGAGGATCGGCCAACTAAAAGTATCCTCAATTATTAAAGAAAACCTGCAATTATATGAATTAGTAACTGGTATCGATTACCGCCTGAAATAATGACATAATAATATATAAATTGCTTTCTTACTCGTATATTTGATTAAAGTGGAAAATAATTTCCCTAAAACGGCGTTCCAGAACTTTGGTAAAAGAAGTAGAAGTGACCCTGGCTTCTTCTTGACATCTACCAACAAGATTTTCTAAATTTAACCTGAAATTAACAAAAATGCCACGTTTTTGTATTTTACAATCACAATAAATTGAATGCAGTTCCAACACGCTATATTACCTCAAAATAGAAATTTGAGTCTTGGTTTGTGCGAACAGATATACAATGAAAATGTCCATCGTTGAATTATTAAGACCTAGCCACGTAGTCTGCATCCATACGTAACAGACGAGAATGAAAAACCTGTACATAATAAGATTCACTATACTTATATAGAAGAAACGCTACTAAAATATAGTAGTTTATGTGATTGTATATAATGAAAGGCATCAAAATTCGAGTGTGGGTTTACGAAACGAGGCGTCAGCCGACTTTCATAATAACATCACACGACTGTTTTAATGCCTAATTATTTACAATTACATACATTGCTTTATATACACACATATCATGACTCTTCATGATGCGTTCAAAGCGCATATTATATCAACCGTCCTTGCGACTTTCAGGAATGGGAGCTACCGTATTGTCGCTCACCAGGCGGCGCCACTCATGCGTGGGTCCTAAGAATATAGATCAAATCAAAATTTCTTGTGTCAGATGTGTTCGAAATTTGAACAAAAATAATATTATCGAAATCGATAATATTATTTAGCTATAATAACATTTTCACAGATAAGAAATTTGTTTTAACAAAAATGTTTATTATTATGGGAGCCTTTATATGCGATTTTTGAACGCATTATTGAGGGCTAATGACATGTGGGTATATAAACATTTATTCGGTACTAATAAGGTATATACAAAGACTCATTAAACTAAAAAATGCTTAAATAATGTATGACTTATACAATACTTAAAAGATGCAAAGGTACAACTAACGAATCGCCTGATGGTAAGATCACTGTCGTCCATGCCCCAAGGACATCCGCAACAACAGAAATGTTCACGGAGAAAAAAACAATTTTTTACTTGAGATAAGTGCCTATATTTTTTACTCATTAATCTCATTAAAATATATGTTTTACTCATTAATAGAAAATTGTGGCTATTACAATATTCTAGTACTAACAGCAATATCAACTGTTAATCTATATCTATCCTTCTATAGGTAGGTACATATAATAAAGCAGAGTAAGGTCATAAATCAGTTATTTGAAAAAAAAATAGTTAGGCGCTCTTAGAATTGATAACAGAACACATTTCAATTATTTTTAGAATTTTTGTCTGTTTGTCAGTCTGCATGTTTATTTGGTCGAGCATCACGTGGAAGCGGCTGTCAGGTAATAGGCTAAAAAAATATAATTAACCGCGGAAGAAGTCGCAGGCATCAGCAAGTAAGTACTAGAATATTGTATAAGGCACAATTTTATCAATACATCTGTTGCAGTGGGAACTAGACCTTTTTTACGTGTTGTCGCGTAGAGCGATGGTGAAAAAAAGCGTCAGGCAAAACAAATAATGTTTTTAATTATTCATTATTTATATAATTCTGGAAATAGTATTTTATACAATCGTGATATAATGAAGGGTTTTTCAGTCGAGTACCGTGTTTAGGCCACGAAGCTTGCTGAGTGGCTTAAGTAAGGTACGAGATTGAAAAACTTAATTATATTACGATTGTATACAATACTTTTTCTACGAGTCATCATCATCATCATCTATGGAGGAACAATTTCATCATGCAATTTCATCGACTTAACAAGGATGTAACACAAAAAGATGGCCGGCAGGCCGGCGCGGGGGGCGCGGTCGGCGCAGGCGTGAGGCGCGCGCTCGGCAAAGTACCAGGCGGCATCGCAAATAAGTATAGAATTTGTATGAAGTTCTATTATAGTGGCCTACAGCGTATCGAAATGAGATATTATAGTTGAGTTGGACTGTCTAATATCGAAAAGTATGAGCTTATAGTTTTGTCTATGTACTCGTAATTGGCAGATTAAAGTCGGCGAGTAGAAAAATATTGTTTATAGGTACAGTATAGTGTCTTTTTCCTAGCTAAGCGAACACCGATTTATTATTTCTTATTTTCGGCTACGTAGTGGTATTTAAGTATGTCTACATTATAAGAATATCAGTATTTTGCCCTGGTTGTTAAAACCACACTAAATAATGCAGTTAATATAGGTAGTGTTCAGTATTGGTAATTTATATCAGCTTACTTGGAATTTTCAGTAGTGTCAAAAGGCACCCAAATCGTAAACTCAATTGTTTCATGTTTTAAATGCGTAATGATGGGAACTATGATCCAAAGGAAACAAGTCATTACGCAAAGTTTGTTAAACAGCCGTAGAAGAAATCGAGCGTGCATAGTTGTCCTCATGAGAAGGGGCCGGTGCTCATCCAAGCCTTGGTTGAAACTTGGACCTAATTAAAAAGATTAATAAATGGATGATGTATGAAACCTAGTAAGTAATGTAAAAGATACCGAGAACCTAATATGTTTTCGCAAAAGATTATATTTAGTCCAAACTAATTTCATTCTACTTGATTCAACCTGGTAAGAGAAAAAAAACGGATTTGAAACCCTCGCCCACCGAGGGTTTCGCAAAAATAATGCTCAATTATGACCATAGCACGTACATACATAGTACTTACTTCAGAATACTGGTGGCACGGAACCCTCAGTGTGCGGCAATTATACGGTTTTCGGATTTTGTCCTGTTTTTGTGTCATAAGTTCTTCCTTTTTGCCAACTTTCGTGATTCTAGGTAACGGGAAGTACCCTATACAATTTGATTCCCATTGCAAATGTATCGGAAATGCGACATACACGGCCGTATCTTTTGATTGCGTTGACGTTGAGTTCAAAAGACCTTGCTACCTCTACGCGTCCCCGAGATAAAGGGTCTTGACAGACAGACGGACGGACGGACGGACGGACAACAAAGTGAACCTATAAGGTTTCCGTATTTTCCTTTTGAGGTACGGAACCCTAAAAATGGATTTAACTTTGGTAAGCAAGCCAGTAATAAACACTTTATTGCTCAAAACAGGATAATATATTATGTGTTTAAAAACACAAATAACTAGAAACGTACAAAGACGAACTTATCCCTACGAGGGATCTCTTTTGTGGATAAAATGCCTGGTCAACTGTGGTGAAAAATGTTTTCATGTGCCGTCCGAAACATCCTTATTATTTAAATTATGTAATTGGATTGTTTTGCTTATACAGAAATAAAAGAAAAATTACCTACAGTATGGTTAGCAACAAAAGTCTTACCCTTCATAATATCGAGCATTTTAAGTATTTTGCTAGGTTTTTTCATAAACATAACTTGTTTACAAATGCAATCCAGGAACGTTAGTAGTAAAAACATTGCATCCATCACCTTGTCGACATCAGCACGGACCTGAATAAAAAAAAAAATATCTCACTCAGAAAAGTATTATTTTCTAATATGTACAAAAATTGTATGATAATGAAATGCACTGCACTGAACCAGCCACATCATAAAATTCGTTAGCTCTATGCAAACCTTATAAACAGGCAAATAGACAACCGAACCCACAAAGTGGTCTCGAACTTCAAAGTTCCAAATTCGACGGGTTAACCTGTGCGCTGTTTGTCTTCTACTATATTATAAATGCGATAGTTTAATATTTACAAGAAGATTGCAACTTGAAATAGATTTGCCACATCTATCATTTAGAGACTTGACTGTTTTACGTGTAATAAGATTTGAGTCATGGTTTCTAACTGTGATATTAATCTGTCACCCTTAAATGCTCGTTATGACTGCCTGTACATATTATGTCTAAGGGTCTGTTTCCACATTGATTAGAGATTAACTAGCAGAAAGGAATTCATACATTTGCTACTTTCTTATGGTAACCATTTATTAACTCGCACTTATCACTAATTAAAGTATACAGGTCCTAAAATCATAAGATTACATACCATTTTTAGGAATATTTTTTCATATAAGTAGGTACTTATATGAAATAGAGCTTTTACGAATAACTCCCGTAATGTTTGTGAATGCATGTTTGAAATCAAAATTCCTAGACTAAAAATCTCTAAACGAACTTTGTGCCACTTTTACTAACACTCCATCATCATCATCAATATCATATATAATTTCCTTAAATATACCAATTTTTTTCACCGTTGGTATCGCAACTTTCCTTTGTTTTGTATATATATATATTTTAAATGTATTAAATTTGGTTGTCTGATTCACTTGTTTTGACGGGCAGAAAACAAATGAAAAAAGATCTTATTTTATTTATTACTATTTTGAACAGGTAACCTTACGATTTTATTTAAACCAACCAAATATAAACAGTAAAAGCATACATTTTTCCATACAAGATACGAAAAAACTTTCTCCCGTCATATTATGGCATTGAATGGTGATTAATGATATCGTAATTTGTAGAATTACTTGATAAACATGAATTATTTGCAGGAGCGTATACAGCATTAATAGCGAAAAACTTATCCGCATGTAGAAGCCGTGTAATCGTTTCCACAACTTTGGGGAAGTCGAATCCAAAGGGAAAATTCCACAACTCCTTAGTACTTTCAAATGAGGAGTCAAACTCAAATAGGATAGTAATTCGCCGTCGCATTCGGCAATTTCAGCCATTTTGCGTTTCAAAATTGTATACCTATGTTACTAAAGTCAAACGTTGATATGGTTGGAAAGCCAAGCTACGAATAGCTGGTATACAGGTTGACTAGAAGCACCTTTATTATGTAGTCTCGACGTGTCAACATAGAATTGGATAATGACATATTGGGGTAATAACGTGTGGGTAATAAAATGTCTTTATAGGCCATTATCTAGATGTGACCGTTACTTTGTAGCAGTTAAAATAATAAATATACATTTCGCTTGTAATCTATGGACTCAATTTCATTTGTATCCATGTCATAATGTTGATTGTTTGTGCAGGTATTTAGCGAAACGGTTTATGAACGTTAAATGGGAGTGTGAATGAAGGTTGCAGTAACAAAAATTACAAAGTACCTACCTACAAAATAATTAAGTACCTATTAAATTACGACAAGAATAGTTTTCCACAATTGTATCGTAGGTATATAATTTTTCTAATAGTAACAATGTAGATAACATTACATTAAAATTAAGTTTTAAACCGTAATAAATATAAGAGCCTGGGCACAGAATACCTTTTTGTACCATTCGGGGTTGAAACTTTTGGTCCATGCGCCTAGCGCACGCAAGTTTTTCGTAGAAATCGCGAAACTTCTGGTTGATGTTACTGGTGACCGAAGAGCTGGTGGCTTCCTCGCACAACATATCAGCATTGCGATACAACGAGAGAATGCCACCAGCATCCTAGGTGCAATGCCTCAAGAACCTATTTTAGATTTAAGGTAGGTAGAGGTAGGTGGTTAGTTACGAGTTAGTTACACTTACTGTATATATTTTGAAAATAAATGTTATCTGACCGTGAATCTGAATGTGACCTGGATCCGTCTCTGCCTTTAAATACAGATGTCCTGGATTTGAGATTTGGCTCGAACCAATGTTTTTTGGAACTTACGTACTAAACATCATTTTACAATATGTACTATACAATTGTATAATGATAAAGCCTCAATTGGCTTTGGACCAACGTGGGGTTTATATCCCAATCTTTCTCCTGCATGAAACGACACGTACGAGTATGGCCAGCAGTGGGATGAATTTGAACTGAATTATTATCATTACGAGTATATATAACTATGTACAGTAGGAAACAATCATAATGTACAAACCGTTATCAGTGTAAGCAGCAAAACGGACTTTTGTTATTATACGCCAACCATGAGTTACGAGTATCACAGACCACCTCAATTACTAGACAGAGCATACAACTCGTGGTCACCCTATATATTATGAAGTCCCGTACTAATTTAGTATGGTTGCGTGACCGCTTATTTCAGTTGCACCCACGTTTACGATCTGGGGCCTTACCATGACGTCTTAATGCGATTCAGTTGATAACCTATACTGAGTCGCTGCCATGCAACTGAGCACAGTTAAGATTCTAAACTGAATCGCGTTAAGACGTCATGGTAAGGCCCTTGTTCTAACAGACACCGCATTATATTATATAGCGACGTTTACAAAAACCTAGGTAACCATCACCACAAATATGCACGATCTTATTTGTTAATTTGTACGATTTTATGATAATAACCGACTACCATCTGACATTATTTTATACAACTTACAATATTCCAGGTTCACTCCTAAAATACGATAATTATTAAAAAGTTAAGTCTGTTTAATAATCGCTCGAGACTTTTTAATTCGCATTCTGTCATAATGGTACATTATTTTATTTCGATTGGTAGTCGATTGTCGATATCCAATTATCATCTTAACTACGGCCCTACGCTCTAGCATAACTTGCGCGACAACTGCGCCTTTGACAAGTTATGCAAAAGCTGGCCTCCAAGTTTTACAAGGTTAGAATAAAATGTTTCAGTAAATTAGGCAGCCTGTTGGCGTAGGGATTTTACTGTGCATACGATAATTAGCGCTCATTCTAGGCGTTTGTACGCCACACCTGTAGAAGAATAATAAGTATGGAAACGTAATTACCGCAAAAACGTGTACCTAAAAAATTGGTGCCGATGGTGCCGAACTAATTTTAACCATTCAAAACAAGTAAGCTTAAATTTATTATGGATTTAGGTACTTAGTATACCTACTTCAGTACCTATGGTCTAAATAAGTGAAGTGTGTATATTTGACTGGTTAACTAGAAGAAATTATGGTTTTATGGGCGTAAAAAGTGGAAAATATTAAAAACTTGTTTCTAGTCTATTTACTTAGGTATATGTCAATGGCCGCATCACGTTTATTTTAATGAGGTTGCGGTGCATAGGTATATTGAATTAAATAAATATAACACAGCAATCTCAATACACAGTAACGTCAATAAATTTCAACCTGGGAGCTTCTTCACCTTAGTCACAGCCTTTATCTTCTAGGCTAGTGGTCAAATTTGGAGGTTTTTTTACTAAGTGAGCGACAAAAATTGTTAATATAGTAAATGGAATATCCACGCATTTTTGCATATGCAGCCTCTGGTGTTCTAGAATTAGTAATCAAATAACAAATAATACACTGTAATACACTTTAGCAACAAAATAAACCTGATCGGGATTATCATACAGATGCGGATCCGCACGGTTCCACAGTATGTAAGCGGAAAAGGTCTATACACATATAAAGCGATGTTCCGCTTTGTACACCGGAGCGACGTGCAGATCAGCAGGCCTACCACGAACATCGAAAATTGGCATTGACGGAAAAACCTCTTTATCACTCCAATTAGCAAGTGTGACAGAGAGGAAGATAAAAAAAATCGAAAGTTCAATTTTCCACATTCATCCAATGTGAAGACCGCGTAAACAATCCGCATCATTAGAAATGTAGTGATCTAATGCAAAAAAATTGCAATTCGAGAGGTTATAATGTTTATTATGCGTATCTCAAGCATAGACTACCTATGTACATATTTAACTGACTTTTGAGGAATTATAATAAATAATAAATAAATATTATAGGACAATCTAACACAATTCGACCTAGTCCCACGGTAAGCTCAATAAGGCTTGTGTTGTGGGTACTAGGTGACGATATATATAATAGACAGATACATATACATAAATATTTAAATAGGTACATAGAAAACATCCATAACCCAGGAACAAATATTCGTGATAAATACACAAATAAATGCCCTGACCAGGATTAATAACATTTATATAAGAAAACCCAAAAAAACAAAGTTTGGGTAGCGTTTTTAATTATTTATTGAATCTTTATTGCACAGTAAAGGAAGTACAAAAGGTGGACTTAAAGCCAGAGGGCATTCTCTACCAGTCAACCATCAGGCCAAACACCAACTACCTAGTGACATACATACATACAGTGACAACTACATTTACAATTTCACACATAAATACATATAAATACATACATTACAATAGGTACTTATATATTTGGTTTACCAAAATATATAATACATATACTATAGTATCATAGTTGTAGTAAGAGTAGTTTTTCACATGTTTTGCTGGTCATATCACATCCATTACATTTATGTTAGTGATATATATGTGAATAATGTAGCGCACGTTCAAACTGACGGTTTCGCCCACTGTTTACGTAGGAAGGCGTTCAAACCCTGTCATTATCACACTTGTAGTCTCACTCTAGTATGTATTATGTAAATTATACTTACTAGAAGAGGTAGTACGGTTAGCATATTATAGTAGGTGATAAAACGAAGTGCCGAAAGTAGTACTTTTACCGTCCGCAATATACTTATTTGTAAATAAAGTAATACTCTACAGTTCGTATTATAAAGTCTGACCATTTATTTATATTGACGATTCAAAGTTCGAAGTTGCTATGTTTAGTATGAATAGGTCTACTGATGTTGTATACAATATACCTTTGCAGGCTTACCTTATTCAATTTCACTTCCATTTTGTGGCAAAAATCATTATCATCAAAGTTTTATACCAACATTAGGGTACTTTTGTATATACATGTAACAATTAATTGAGTGTTTTCTGGTATATAAACGCCCTTAAGGGCCACTCAACTAAACTTAAGACCCCTAAGCGTTTTTTGTGTGGAATTTGACAGCTTAACTCCGGGTGAGCGGTTAACTAACCCTGCATGGGTGGTGCAAGTGGGCCTAGTAAGAATAAATGATTAGCGACGTGCCGATTGGTGCCGGAAAGCTTCACGCTCTAGAAACTAAACCCTCGAACTATTTACATTGTCAACTAGCTTGAACCGTGAACTTGGCGAAACTTCTAATGAATTACTGTTACCCTTCCTGTCGAAGCAGTGTCTCGTGTTATTGTATCAGGATCATCCTTAGAGACGTAAAATCTCGGCGTTTTCAGAAATAGTTTACCTACTCAATTAGTGTGAGTTGCTAAAAAATAACTCGTTGCCAATTTTTC
The DNA here is from genome assembly GCA_949128165.1 of Lathronympha strigana. Lineage (NCBI taxonomy): Eukaryota > Metazoa > Arthropoda > Insecta > Lepidoptera > Tortricidae > Lathronympha > Lathronympha strigana. Next base: position 22,062,573 of record OX421903.1, on the reverse strand, counting down.
GACAGTCAACTTTTTTCGCGTTTTCGTATTATATAATCTCTTATGTTTAATTTAAATGAACAACAATCGCGGAAACAGAATATATATATATTAAATTCATAGAAATGTTCGGACACTTTTTTGTATCCTACTAGGCTTGAAAGAGCTCGCGATTCTGAATAGAAAAAAACACATAAACGTTTCCAATTTAACAAAAAACGTTTTTTCGGCAACAAAAAATAAAAACGCCCTGGTCCCATTTGAGTCATACAATATCCTCCATCGTCATGGTTTTTAAAGATTATAAAGACCATCAATATTTATTCCAATTCAGTTAAATCATTCGATATAAAGGATGATTCACACTAGGACGGAATGGGACGGGACGATCTGTCAGTTGTTATATACAACTTCACGAGGGCTCCGAGCTATCACGTGATTCTTTCTATACAGCTCGTCCGATCCCGCCTCGTCCAGTCCCGTCCTAGTCTGAGTCATCCTTAATCCGTACATATTAGTTTAGTATAATGAAAACGTCAAATGCAATTCGTATTTCATGTTATTCAGCCAAGCTGTAGGCAACAATCGTACATCTATATACAGCTCGTCCGGTTCCGCCTCGTCCAGTCCCGTCCTAGTCTGAGTTATCCTTAATCCGTACATATTAGTTTAGTATAATGAAAACGTCAAATGCAATTCGTATTTCATGTTATTCAGCCAAGCTGTAGGCAACAATCGTACATCTATATACAGCTCGTCCGGTCCCGCCTCGTCCAGTCCCGTCCTAGTCTGAGTTATCCTTAATCCGTACATATTAGTTTAGTATAATGAAAACGTCAAATGCAATTCGTATTTCATGTTATTCAGCCAAGCTGTAGGCAACAATCGTACATCTATATACAGCTCGTCCGGTCCCGCCTCGTCCAGTCCCGTCCTAGTCTGAGTCATCCTTAATCCGTACATATTAGTTTAGTATAATGAAAACGTCAAATGAAATTCGTATTTTATGTTATTCAGCCAAGCTGTAGGCAACAATCGTGTAATTAACTCCGCTTTAATGATAATTTTTAGTATTTATTTTTATGTCCAATGATTAAAACGTAATAATACGAATCGAACCCAACTGGGTTGCTCTTTATTGTTTCTAGGTGAATCGACGTAAATTGAAACCGTCTGTAAATGTATTTATTACTTTTGGCCAATTTATCTTTTGTTGTACAGCGCCTTTAATCTCCGAAGGGAACATATTGAAAAAACAAATAGATGTAACGAGACTTATAAAAGTGCGGTTGCTCTCTGTATTTAGGATTTTAATAACTATCGAAGTACTTAATGCCAATGTATTTTTTTTTTAGAAATGTATTATTGTTAAATAATGCAGTAGGTTTCGTTTAATTGCGCAAAACACAACAAGGGTATGCAAACCGGTTCTCAGTTGTATGGAAGAACCGGTTATTTAATAGGTTATTAACCAAAATTTAATACAAATAAAAACGGGCCTGCACACCCCAAATACAACGCAAATAAAATGATCCATGAAATGCTGTGTTCATTCAGTAAATACACAAAAAAAATATTTATAGTGGAGCATTCCCAGTCAACTGGTAAGTCCCGCAGTTGAGCTCAGTTCAATTGGTAGAGCGATAGTCGAGTTACCCAGTCGGGTTCAGTTTCCAATTCGAGTGTTTTCCAGTTTTCCTTTATTTCTCTGCTCTCCAGCCCCTCGGCCTTTGGCCTCGCATGAATATACGCCTCACTGGGGCGAACTATCTTTAGCGCGAACAAGACATTTCACGTACTCCATGCCGGCTGCGGCTTTTATACAGCTAATAGCTAGTATAGTTCTTATTCTCAAAAATGCAATAAGATATCGTCATTACGTTCGTTACTAATGTTATAATAGGCTTTATGCCACACCTGGCCATAAAGTGCCTATTTGGAAAAAGCCGATTTCTGCCCAAGTGTAGGCATAAAATGATGTACCTAACACGTGAGGTAATAAATAAAGCCCTTGATCGCATATTTACGTCCTTCGCTTGCAGCTCGGGTCGCAAACATCTGCGATCTCAGCCTTTCTTTGTTTTTTTTTTTTCTCTTTATTTAGGTAAACAAACAGCCACTACAAGTGATTCTTATCTAGCTTATTACTATGTTGTTTACAGTATGTGTGGCCCACGACGCTTACCACTAATTAAACTAAATAAACATTCAGAGTCTATCTAGTCACCGGCACTATGAAGGACTGCCGGTGCTAACAACAGCATATATAATGATAATACGTACGATAGGTACGTGCAATTACAGTATAAGAGGTTAGACAAAGTAATATATAGTCATTCTTAGTTGTTAATGTGTGGTAAGGTGTCTGTAATACATTTTTTATAGATGCTTAAGCTACAATTAAAAATGTCTACGTGACAAAATTGTTTGTTGTAAGTATTGACAAGCCTTCGCAGAGGAGCGCGCTCGCCAGCGTGCGTGCGGCAACGACCAGTCACAAACAGCTGATGCGGGCGCGCTTCTCGCTGCCTAACGCGGCTGGGTACTTTATAACTAAGTTTATTGTTGAGAGCAATACAATCAAAATGATTATTACATGTGTGGTATAATACTAATGCTTCAAGTAATGAGCGCCTAGAATTAAGATCTAACAGACAATATCTTTTTAATAGTTCTTGATAGGATAATCTACTCTGATGACATCTAAAGTATTCAGAAATTTTTTTTGGACAGTCTCGAGGGCGTCTGCATATTTAATGTAAAAAGGGTTCCAAACAGATACATTGTGTTCAATTTGAGAGCGAATTAGAGTTTTGAATAGGTGCAGGTATGTGCTGGGATGACGAAATTCGGTACTGGAGCGCATCACGAAACCGTACATCTTAAACGCTTTACTGATGATAGTGTTAATATGTATATCAAGATGTAATTTGGAATCAAGTGTAATCCCAAGATCTTTTATTATACAATAGGGCACATTGACAAGATATACAGGCTGTTTTTTTTTGCAATTGGCAATATTTAAGGAGGTGATTATATAACTGATACAGAACACAAATCAATAAAAAAATTGTACCTTAATTTTACCTAAAATTTTCCTGAATTTCCATAAACCATGGACACGCGCGCGGTGGTATTTTGTTACGAATGTGTCGCCCGAATCTCCCGATCAACTCACCCCGCGCGTGATGTCACCGCTGTGCGGCGGCGTGTGCGCACGCGTTAGAGTTTTATTGAGGCAGAATGAACGGGGTAAAGTGTAGGCAAAATTTAACGAAATATGATATTTGATGTTTTATATTATTTTTATATAACCAACCCATCATTACCCAGAAAATATTACCGGTTGTAAAAGATACAACCTGTATATCATTCTGTAACTTGCAATGTAAATCTATTTTACAGTAGGTACATATATAATGATCACTTTACGTGCCTGCGTCAAATAATCCATATGTACTTACTGAAAAACGCTGTACAATGTACAACACACGTGCGTGAATAGGTAATTCACAACTCGTGTCGATTAAAAACACTCCCTTAGGTCGTGTTTTACTTTATCGCCACTCGTTGCAATATCCTCCTTTTCGCACTTGTACTATTATCTATCACAATGTATGTATTTTTTTTTAATGGCGGACAGATAGTATAGAGTAACTTCCTCCCGCGGACGCTCCGGCTGTGGAATGAGCTATGCCACTATTTTCCCAAAGGACTACAATATGGGGTTCTTCAAAAAAGGAGTGTTAAAGTTTTTAAAGGGTCGACAACGCGCATGTAACACCGCTTACCATCAGGCGGGCCGTATGCTTGTTTGTCACTGTTGTAGTATAAAAAAGAAGAAGTATACAGAATTTTGCCGCATTAAAGTGAAAAGATGAATCTGTCATGTACAATGTAAGCATGTTTTTGTCATATAGTGTGTAAAGTTATTTAAAAAGTCCAATGTTAATGTTACTAAAGTACAGGAATGGGCATTAAGTCGGAATAACAATATTGAAAAAGTTTTCCATTATTTCCATTAAAATTGCAATGATTATTTAATTTTTGTATTAATACTTGTGCGCCTTGGTTGTTATTCCTGTAAGCTTGTATGTGTGTATGAATAAATGAAATGAAAAAATATTGTTGTAACTATGAAGACACATTTCAAAAATTTGAGCTTAATCGGCCGAATATATATACCGGCCTCTTATGCGCCGCACAGGCTTATGGCGGTTAAGACCAGATGGTTGCGAGGTCTACAGCTCACAGAGTCACTAGTTGTAAAGATATCTTTGACTTTGACTGTGCAGTCAACCAATTGGAACCCTAGGCCACTTAAGAACTATTTCAAAATGACAGACAAGATAATTCTTATAATCTTATTAATAGCGTCACTATGACATAATCCTATGGTGGCTAGGGTCCTAACCTAATTGATTGAATTGTACTTCAAATGTTGCAAAAAGTGAAGAAGAGAGTAGTGAGCTCATAAATGCGATTTTAGATGGTAGCTAATTATCAAAAGGTGTTGTTCTCCTTACTAAGTTATTTTTTATTCATAAATGTCGTTATGTAGGTATACATTTTTGTTGACGAATTTATGCAATCTTATACCTATCTAAGTCCAGGAGTATCTGGGCCAGAAAATAGATAAATGTTTTAGCAAATTGACCCATTTTAAAAGTAGCTCTTTGACTCCGTGTTATAATTATTTTCCTGTAATTAAGAAGATTTCCATAGTTATTGTAAAATAGCAACTATATTGTGCAAAATTTACACAGTATCATATACAATCAAAAGCATATTTGCATTAATTATGAGTTATTCCTCTCTGCAAATTGTAGCAATCAATGTTCAACCATTGTATGCTATACGAATATTTTATTACAAACTATATTAAACTGGCAACTTTATTACACAACAGTAAAAAAATATGACCCATTTTAAGGCAGCTAAAATCGTTAAATGGACGTCGAAGCAATGGCGGCGATAAGACATACTTTTACAGGCGAACCCAATTAGTAAAATCCCTAAACGAATTAACTCAGATTGTCACGGCAACATTTTACAATTCGTTCCAAAAAAGATCAACCCTTAATTTTTAATTTATTTTTAACCGGTGCGAAATTAAGCCGCGTCCGTCGATTTGATTAACAGTTGGCAGTACCCCTTTTTAAGCGAGAAATTGAAGCAGCATTCAAGGTTACATCAATTAGCACTAAAGGGTCCTAAAAAAGATTTCAGGATTGGGGATTTAAGCGTGACATTCATTAGTAGCAATCAGTCAAGCGAACTAAGCAGGGTGCCCTTCCGGCGCTGCCAACTACTTATCTAAATAAGATCGGTGTGCGTGATGGATTTAAGGACCCTTGCCCATGTCACCCAATAAACTTTGTAAAATTTATAATTGTGTTTCGATATATTGCTATTTTAAACCAACATTATTTTTTAATATTTAATTCCAAATATCATAAATTATACTTTTTCTGGGTTTAAGGAACTCTGCCTATGTTGTGATTTTTTTTGTAATTTAAACCATACCTACCATTATAGTTATTATTTTTCATAATGATCAAAACACCCGAACCCGCTTAACGGGTGCAAATCTGTACTGACGTTTGATAGTACGAGAACACTAATGAATTAAGAAGAAAAAGATACACACAAAAATAAAATTTTGTTGAATTAACTTCGTTAATATTTTATATAATTTACATAAACGATCAACATTTTTTTCACATTTTGAAACTTCAGTCTTCGTCGCCTGGGCGACAATATCTATTTTTGCCTACTAAATGAAATTTCTAGGTCAACTGTACGTAGTAACTAATTGGAGCAAATTCAAACATTTTATAGTGTTGATGAATTTCTTCTGTACGATTCAGTTCTATTTCTTTTCCGGATACCAAATCGTTTAATGTTTTCAAAGTTGAAATGAAAAACATAGCCAATAGGTGTGATATAATGATGGTTAAAAATTGCTTTTTATCGATGTCGATAAACTTAGTCGATTTCTAATTAACGATTTCTGCCCCCGTCAATCCGTTTGATAATGATTAGGGTTTGCAATATGGATCCGAAATATATGAAAGATCCGTCGGATCTGGGTCCAGATCCGGATATTTGCATACAATTTTGATCCAGATCACAAACCCTGATAATCATACTTGTATTTACCCTGTAAACTTTAGCCGCCTTATTCATTAAAACTTAACAGACCCATATTAGTTAAAATATGTTTGTCCATTTTTAACAAACGCAAATGTCAAACTGACAGATAAGGTTTGATGAGCGTTTATAAATAACGGCATAGGTATCTATCCACAGCGTTCAATCATGACTGACATTCATCGTGATTTTTTTGTTTTTATTATATTATGAATCAATAATTTTTTGTTATTTTATACGTTGATTTTGTATTTTTTAATTACATAGGAATATATAAAACTAGGCCCATATATCTTTACTTACTTCTCTGTAGCCAATTGTAACAGGAAAGTACACATTTTGGCTGCCATTTATCATGTCATGTCATCCAAAAGCCACCGATGTGGCTGGAGATGATGTAAAACAAATTATACAGGCTACAATCAATTATAAACTTGTTTAATGTAGCTTCACTACGTTTGACACGTAATTACTACATACGTGAACATCCATGAGTAATGTTTAAACAGGTACGAGAGACGTTGGGGTACAAAAAACTGTTTTCTTGTAACTGCTACGAAGCAGACGATATAATATACCTGAGTATATTATATCGCCTGTCCGTTATTTCTGTCAGTTTCACTGGGTGTCCCCCATTTGGCATTATTTGTTTTGTCCGAAACGCTTGTCATAACAGACTTGGCATAATCGATTTTTACCGAATCTTAATGTAGCAGAAACAATTTGGCATAATGCACAATATGTCGTATACTAATTTATCCGGAAATGTATTGTCATACCAAAATGTGGGTTAGGTTAGGTTCGGACACTTCGGACTGTGCGACTATTCGGACAAATTAAATTCGGCCTAATCAAATTATGCTTAACTCGACTATGCCATAACAGTTTTTTCGTAAGACTAATTTTGACTATACTGATTATGTCAAATAGAATAATGTATACAAAAATTTGCGAAGACAAGGTGAACCATTCAAATGGTTGAGATGAAATTAATATCAAACATGAGCCGTAAAAACTACCTGGAATTGCTCCTCAGAGAGCAGGACTGAGTCTCGCGCTAAGTTCATTTCCGAATTTATTAATAATCATTTATTTGTACACGCGTGCTTCCGCAACCCTCCGTCGTATTTGAACAGCAAGCAGCCCACATTTACGTTGCGAAGGCATTCCTGTTCGATTAATGCAAGAGGAAATTGTGTACATACCTAAAATTAAATGTAGCTAAACTGTTTGGAAAATTTCCGTCACATAAGGAAAACTCAGATTAAATGTAACTGGGAGCATCCTTATGCCGTCTTACGGTAATTCGCAATAACATAGCGCTAATGACCCGGCATTCACAAGGGAGGATACGAACGTAACTGCGACATTAGGACCTCCTTATTTGGCTATTTCACTTCGTTACGGGACCTTGGCGGTGAACGTGGAAATCCTATTTACACTGATTACCTATTTTTTTAATAAGGAAGTGTACCTAGTACATTATAGAAATATGTAATAATTGAAATCTAAAATACTTTTGAGCCCACTCACAACCCCAATATTTTAACTACGCACGAGAATGAATTAAAAAAAAACATCGTTTCTTAGTGGAGTTTTAAGAATACAATACGTAGGTATATATTTCAAAAGCCATGCCAAGACAAGCTAAGCAGTTCTGACCCACTCTAGTTTGTGATAGTATTTTTTATGGATGTTTTGACTCTACATTAGTAATGAATGTGCAAAAATTCAGCACCTCAAGTCCATCCATAGTTTTTTTTATTTATAATTTAAATCATCTAGTAACTATGCCTCAAGGACCCATTTTAAATATAAGGTAGGTACAAACTAGGTAGTAACTTACCTTTTTTTATGGGGAGGAAAAATCCGTTATGGATACTTCTGCACCGCAGGGACAGTGCAGAAGTTATGTCGGAGTCTCACCGACTAAAAAACCCCCCTTTTTCCTCTTCGACGCAATTAGGGTGGCTCTGGGATCTCGGTAGAACTCGCCAGTGCCACCCTTTGCGTCACGCCGCTGAGGTTTCCCCTTGTTTTAGGACGACGGCAGTCCCTAGCTGCCATCGTCTACGACCCCGAGGACTCCTTTTAGTCGCGTCTTACGACAGCCAGGAGATACCGTAGCCGTATTCTAATGCCCGGGCTACAGGGCACAGGTAGTAACTTACCTACCTACCTACTTACTGTATATATTCTAAAAAAAATGTTTTACGTTACTTAAATATATTATATAAAAGAAGAAACTGACTGAATGACTGACATATCAACGCTCAGCCCAAACCGCTGGTTCAAGAGATTCCAAATATGGCACGTAGGTTCCTTTTATGGTGTAGGCGAGCACTAAGGAAGGATTTTTCAAAATTCACCTCCTAAGGGGTTGAAACGGGGGTCCAAAGTTTGTATGGGGAAAGAAGATGAGTTAGACTATTTTATCTGAAACTTCACAGGAGTATTCCTTAAGGTAAATTAGTAAACACGTGTTTCAGGTTTTTTGAGGATTTAACCCCTGAAAGGGGTAAAAGGGGTGAAAAGTTAAAAAAATTAACATGGGTATCGTTTATATGGTTTTTTGGGTCGCTGATCACGAAAAAAGCAACGATTGGAAGATCCAATGTGGCGAATGTAGAATACCAATTCCCCGTGTTAGTATGCGATGGGTTTGAAATGTCAACATATACCTAAATTTGAGTGTCGTTTTTTATTAAAATAAAGTAGAGTAAAGTAAAGTGAAGTAAAATAAAAGCAAATAAAACAAAATAAAACAAATAAATTAAATCAAATCATACCACATAAGATTAGATTAGATTAGATTAGATTAGATTAGATTAAATTAAATTAAATTAAAAAAAAAAATTAAAATAATATTAAATAAAATAAAATAATGAAACTGACTGAATGACTGACTGACTGGCTGACTGACTGACATATCAACGCACAGCCCAAACCGCTGGTCCTAGAGATTCCAAATTTGGCACGTAGGTTTCTTATGAAGCATAGAGGTGCACTAAAGAAGGAATTTTCGAAATTCTACCCCTAAGGGGGCCAAACTACCCCTTTGGGGGTCCAAAGTTTGTATGGGGAAACAAGATTCGTTGGACTATTCTATATGAAACTTTACAGGAGTATTTATAAAGATAAATAAGATAACTTGTGTTTCAGGTTTTTTGAGAATTCAGACCCTAAAAGGGGGAAAAGGGGTGAAAAAGTATAAAAAACAACATAGTTATTGTTTTTATGGTTTATCGGTTCGCTGATTACGAAAACAACATAGATTTTAAAATCCAATGTGGTGATTGTAAAATATCATCTCCCCTGTTGGGGCGCGATGGGGTCGAAATCTAAAAATATCACTACGGGTGTCGTTATATGTTCATTTCTGTTTCTAGATATTCTAAATTTAACACTTAGGTTTCTTAGCGTAGGGGTGCACAAAGAAAGGAGATTTCAAAATTCATCTCCAAAGGGGGTGAAATGAGGGTACAAAGTTGGTATGGGGAAACAAGATTAGTTAGACTATTCTATTTGAAACTTTACAGGAGTATTAATAAAGATAAATGAGTTAACACCTGTTTCAGGTTTTTTAAGAAAACATCCCCTAAAAAGGGGAAAAGGGGTGAAAAGTTAAAAAACAACATGGGTATCGTTTTGATGGTTTATCGGGTCGCTGATTACGGAAACAACGTTGATTTTAAAATCCAACGTAGCGATTGTGAAATACCACCTCCCCTGTTGGGACCCGATGGAGTCGAAATCTAAAAATATCACTACGGGTGTCGTTATATGTTTATTTCTGGTTCTAGAGATTCCAACTTTAGCAAATTTAGGCTTTTTGAGAAATCAACTCACAAAAGGGGGAAAGGGGGAAATAAAGTAAATAACCAAAATGGGTATTGTTTTTCTGGTTTTTGGGTCGTTGATTTCGAAAACAATAACAATTTCAACATCCAATTAGGCAGACGTGACATACCATCTTCCCTGATGGGGTGCGATGGGGTTGAAATCTGAAAATATCAATATGGGTGGTTTTTATGTTTATTTCTAGAGATTTGCAAATTTGGTACGTAGGTTTCTTATAAGGTGAAGGGGTGCACAAAGATAGGATTTTTTCAAAGTAGGGGTAAAATTATGGTCCAAAGTTTGTAAAAGTGGAAACCAAAATAGTTACGACTATGTTATTTGATATGGGTGTCGTTATCGGGTCGCTGCTTTCGAAAACAACAACCAACAACGATTTTCAAATCGAACTTAGCGGACGTGAAATAAATAAAAAAAAACCTTTTTTGTATGACGGTTGAAAATTACGTTTAGTATGCGGGCGAAGCCGCGGGTTAAAGCTAGTATTACATAAATCGTTTATGTACATTTGTTACACGTGTAAATATTTAAGTACAATAATATGTAACACCATTTCAATATTCTCTCGAGCCGTTGCTAAGGTGACAAGTCATTAACCGTTTAATAGCGACGCCAATCGAAATATGTATCGTAAAGTCAAATGCAAAGAAACGTCATGTATTGTTTCCAATACATACCGGATGGGCCCTATAACACGAGCAAAAAATGTAATCGTGACTTTTAAAAATAACGCATGTTGTGATTTTTCTAACACTTTAAAGTTTTTTTAAAGAAGCAATGTTAACATACATTGAAAATACTATTTAGTTTGTATGAAAAACCTACACAGTAAAGAGTAAAATTCGTTGAACTAAAGTTATTAGCTTTGATGAATATATTTTGTCCTGTTGTGGGGCCCACGCGATATTGGTTTTGATAAACGATTGTTGCTTTGCTACGCTATATTATAAAGTATGAGTATAAGATTTTTTCTAGCCATTAACTGTCTAGCGGGTAGGTATACAGAGTTATGTATTTAACTCCTTGTCATGATTATTTAAACGGATTGATGATTTAAAGCATTTCATAAGTAGATTCGTCATTTAATTGCCATAATTATTTTCAAGGTTTATTCTTAACCTTTATCCATTGAGATTTTTTCTTTAGCAACTACATATTTAACTTTTTTTTGTATCACTACATTTTTTTTACAAAGTCTTGTCATAATATTCAATTTGAGCAAAATTTTATTGGATATATTCTAATAAAATAAAAAAAAAACCTCCTTAAACAACAATACTTATCTCGTCTGTAACACTTTTGTCTGCTTCCTCCTTATTTGGTTGGCACTGTATATATTTATATTTATTTATATGTATATATTTATATATAATTTATTATTTATTTAATCGTATGGCTTTATACAAGAATAGGCAGATACATAAATGTCAATTAAAATTAAATGTTTATATTCAGTGCGTTGAGCCACGCAATAGCGTATAATAATTATGTATATGTTTGTATGTTTATTTATTTTTTATTTTATTTAGTTTGCTACTATAATGGCTGTGCTATTTCCACTTCTCTGTCTATTTTTTTGCAACGCCTACATACTTTTTTTATTATTAGTTTCCGCTACCTAAAGGTTGTCTGGAAGAGATCGCTTTTTAGCGATAAGACCGCCTGTTGTTTGCCTCTTCTTTTGTTCGCTGTATTTTCTGTATTTGCTTCATTTGAGGTGTGCAATAAAGAGTATTTGTATTGTATTGTATTGTATATTGGTGAATATGAAAACTATACCGGCAACCAAGATTTCAATAAGAAACCGCACTAAAATTCGTACAGACAGACAGGTTACACACATTAAACTTATAACATACTTACTTTACTTTTGCTGTCGGGGGTTAATATAATAATAACCTGGCAAACGAGAGTCGAGTCCGTGCTAAGTGTTCCAGCCGGTGTGAGTCACACTCGCATTTGTTCGGTGTTTTAGATGTCCGCTATTTTATGCTTTATTAGTTTAATTAACAACAACAACACACATCAACATTATTATAAATATAGAACGGGTCTATCGCGAATGTAGTTAATTAACCTGGATATACCGACGTTTCGACAAACTTTCATGTGTCATGGTCTCAGCTTGACTGATGAATTAGCGAATGTCAACGGTCTTGCTAGAAATATTCGCCTAACCAGCGGAAAGTCACTTTAAACGCATGGGTGGAAACAAAAAGTTATGTCTAACCTTTTACTAAATGTTATCGGCACGACACACAATACTCACAACATCCGCGAATCGATCCGAAGATAGATCTCGCGGTTTGAACTTCTGAATCACTGGTCCCCAATTAGGTGATACATTGAAACCATCTTCACGATTGTAATTTCTGGGATTGGATTTTGATTTCAATCGCCTCTCGCACTATCCGGGGACAATAGTGATGTTCAGTGGAGGGTATTTTAGGATTATGCAACTCGATTCAATGATTCGTTCCAGAAGTTAGCAGGTGGTCAGCTATTACAGACTTATGCACTTGACGATTTTTTACTGCTATTATGTGTTCGTTCACCCTCTCCTGAACTTTCCGCTTCGTTTGGCCAACAACGCAACGTCGCTATCTTAAGGTATATTAACTATGTTTACGATAGAACCGTTCTATGTTTATAATAATGTGTACCAAATGCGAAAGTTTAAAGTGTTATAAGTACAACAAATCAACTAAAAACATATTAAACTTATGAATTTATAAAACCTGAAAGTAATAAAACCAAAGTTTTTGTCACTGCTAGTGCTCAGTTAAGAGCCGCCTTTATTCATAAATCCTGAATTTAAAAATATGATAAATCTAGTCATCTAGCTTGCCTGCTCCGGAAATGAAAACAGCAGCGTGGATGTCGCATCGAATATTGAATCTGTAATCTGCATTGAATTTGAGTAGATAGAGCGTCTTTTAGCAGTGTCCCGGGCTACTTGTGCATCTTACATAAATATCTACTTACGGCCTAAAATCCCTGTAATTTGAAAACGCATTTCAAATATTAATATTTCTTTAAACCCATATTAATATTGGAAACACGGCGCTCTAAAGGATTGAGAGTATCTACGAAAAACGTTCCTTCTCCCTGAAGAGTAAAATTTCTCGTTGCACGCTATAAGGTTTCGTAGCAGTATTCCGTAACTTGGCAATACGACGTTTGAAAGACGGCCAGTAATTCCATTATCCCCTACAACACAAGTTAATTGAATTCATGTTTCGGCCCGTATACGGAACCTCAAAAATACGTAACTAGTTCTGGGCTTGGCAAGTTAGACGTGATTGTGTCATAAAACAAATACACAACACCACCAAGTTTTTTGTCGACCTTTGCATTTCAGTGGTTTCTATTTACAAATTTCTCGAAACTTCTTTTACCCTGAAACACAATAAAATTACAATAAAATTATTGAAATTGAAGGTTTTGTTTAATTTAACAACATTGGATGAGAATAATATAAAAATAATAATGTGTGATGTGTCACAGAGGCCTTTTAAAGGATTACAAAAAAATATCAGAATTTGTAAACTGCTTAAAATACCTACTTAACTAATATTTAAAACGGGATAATTACAATGTATGTTTGTTTTATTGAGCACCCGATATTTTGACACTGTTGCAAGCGTCATGTTCACGGATGTTTACTCCGCTGTATTAATCACGTAATCACGGTTTATTGGCTGGCAATATGCTGAGTTGGGTCCATTTTGTGACGCACACACACCCTAATCCTTGTTTGTCTTTTCTTTTGTTCCTTATGTTGTTTCCTGTGATGTCACAAATAAATGTTTTTCATTCATTCATTCATTAATTTATTGTTGGTTAGGAAATTATGATAAGTACTATAGCGTTCAGAATTGCATGGGCAATTTATGAATGAATTCATTCATAAACTGCCCATGCAATTCTGAACGCGTGTGTACCTTAAAGTATTATAAGTATTTTAAATACAGCAAAGCACTAATAATATAGGATATAAGTGCACGTTAAAAGTTTTAAAGTCCAGCGACCCCTCTCTACCCCTAACCCCTATACCGATGTTGCCATTGAGCCATCTTAGATGTCGCTTTTTGTCGGGGCGCATCTTATGTGGGTAAGTCACCATCTGCCGGAAATAAAATGGGATACTGTTTTATTAGGCAGGCGTCTGGTGTCATTCTCCATAACCCAGTATTCCATATTTTAGATTCCATTAACACTCAATAGTCCATAGTGGCGTGTGCTGTCTCTGCGTGTTGGCTTCGGTTCTGTGTACGCCTCCCAAAGGTCCGGAACACCATTGCTTCGTGATAGGAAGGACTCTGTGAACATGACGCTTGCAACAGTGTCGAAATATCGGTTGCTCTATAAAACAAACATACATGGTAATCATCCCGTTTTAAATATTAGTTATAATGCAAATGGCCATGTTAGCTTAAAATCGTATATTGCTTAAAATACTTAAGTTGGAGCCAAAGCTTTGTACCTACTAAAATATTCACGTTATGTCTGTCCTAATCCTAATAAATGACTACTAGTTAGTATGTATTAAATTACTCCTACATAATCACTAATTCCTCCAGCGGCGTCTACCAGACTGTCTTCAAAAGCTAAATTAATTCCAGTATACCCACTAACTAGCTAGGTACAGCTACAAACTAAGTAGTAAAATTGCAGATAGTTTATGACAGGAAATTTTGAAGACGTAGCTGTGGCTCATGTCATGAAGGGATAGCTTCTTCAAACATGTCAGTGTAAATAACTGTATTATTAATTGAGTAATCTAGGTATTACTGAATAATACAATTACCATGTTTGTAAGAATTAGATTTAAATGCGAGGACCTGCGTGCTGTAATTAATCACGTAGTTTATTGTTGGTTAGGAAATTATTATAAGTACCTTAAAGTATTATAAGTATTTTAAATACAGCAAAGCACTAATAATATAGGATATAAGTGCACCTTAAAAGTTTTTAAAGTCCAGCGACCCCTCTCTACCCCTACCGATGTTGCCCTTGAGCCATCTTAGATGTCACTTTTTGTGGGGGGCGCATCTTATGTGGGCAAGTCACCGTCTGCCGGAAACAAAATTGGATACTGTTTTATTAGGCAGGCCTCTGGTTTCATTCTCCATAACCCAGTATTTACTCCACTACTTTCACCTAATAGTCGAGTATATTTTAGATTCCATTAAAATATTCGGTTCTACGTACGCCTCCCAAAGGTCCGGAACACCATTGCTCCGTGATAGGAAGGGTATATAAGTAAACATGTGTACAAATTACATACAAAGCTGTGTTTGCCTATAATGGGATCAATACTCAGGAATGATTTTGTAACTTTGATTAAAGTATATTCGTAATAGTATTGCACCTGTTGGCAAACCTTTATCAATAAATAAATAAACATAAATGAAACGAGATACGACGCCATTTTCTCTAGTTGTACTTATGGATATTTTAAATAAATAAAAACATTAAGGACTTAGTCTGCAGCCAATTCTTTGTAAATATATTGTATTCTTTGTATTTGTTTGTTTAGGATATTACCCCTAGGACATCACCAACAACAAAATATATATTGTATGCTGTTGTTTTGTTTCAAACATTCAACAACAAACTTGTACTTTGCTTACAAAAGGAAAAAATCAGAAAAGTTAAAATCATTTTCAAACAAATAAAAGAAAGATAATTGGATCAGACACACAACTATGTTCCAAGTCTTTCCCGGTGGACTACTCAAAAGTTAAGGGCTATAAAAATTAATTTTCTTATTAAATCCTTATATGAATTAAGGGATACTCCTTCTCTATTGCATTGTATGATAAAAAGCATTACTACATGTCCACAGACTGTTAACTATTGACCACAGGAAAGAAAAGTGTGTGTTCCGCTAAACTGTAGAGCCAAATAGAGTCACTAGAAACTTTTAACCATTGCAAAAAAGGCTAAAGTCAAAAGTCAAAAAGTCAAAAAGAGTGCCAGGTAAAAAAATGCTCAAAAGTGCGTGTTCTAATGAAGCCAAATCGTGCGAAAAGTAGTATTTTTCCACACCATTGTCATGGTACATCAGCTACCGTTTACCCCGGGGTACTGTGGACTGTGCTACTGCACTACCGATTACAATATTTTTTTTATTTAATTGCACATGGTAAAACATTGTATGACACCATGTGCGTAAAGATGATTTTCGACTCGTGTCGGCTTATACAAAATATGACACTCATCAGAAATCACCTACTCTCCGCACTTATTGCATAAATAGCTATTGTCCACCAATCAGGTATCAGGAAGTTTCGTGCCCGTAAAGTATTTTTATGGACAATGTATTCATTTCTATAACAAGTTACCGGATGAAGCATTGCAATTGCCTTTTCCCGCTATTAAGAATTATTTGAAAAAACTCTAACAAACAAGATGAGGACTATCTAACAAACAAACATGCATGGCCCATACCAGACACTGTAACGAAACCAACAAAAATTAAATTGAATGTACTATTGCTTATGCTTATATAGTGAAGAACACAGTTCAAGGAATAAATCATATCAAATGTAAAAACCGTTAAGTTTTGTTTTATTTTGTTTATTCTTTTTTTTGCGTTTTTTCTGTTTTACTATTTTCTTTTGATATGGTTTCTCGTAGAAGTAGAACCACATATTGTAAATATGTTTACTACTTTTGTAATTTGTTTTGAAAAAATAAGTCCCGCTGAGTTTCTTGCCGGTATTAATCTTCTCGGGCTGTGGTGTAGTGTTAGAACCGGTAGTAGCTTTTTTTTGACGTTCATAAGTGCATTGTAATATACCTAAATTGAAAAATAAAGATGTTTATCATTAATTTTTATCATTTATAATGATGTAAAGTGTGACAAAGGCACCTTGATGAGCAGCCCCTCGCTTCCACCGTGGATGGATAAGTAGCGCGGCGCGGGTGCGACAGCCGCAGCGCGCTGCCTGCTCCGTGGCGTGTTACATGCGCCATACTAATTGAATTCGCGTCATCGAGCGTGCTGTGAGCGCAATCTCGGGTTTGCGTTATCTTGAGCATTACAGTACACGCGTGTAAGGTTTGCGGAACCGCCTTTAATGGCCGTAATAACTTTGCTGTGTAATCTGCGCACGTTACGAATGTTTTGTTGAGGTCACAATTTAAAACCTGATTTGTCTTAGTAACGTTATTTTGGGCTGCTTTTAATGTATCTAGATTCTACGACTTGGTATACATAGGAAAATAATATAACGACTATAGCTAGGTACACCGTGTTTTTTTGGTTTCCGTAAATTTCAAGACGTTGCTATGTACGCGAATAGGAGCTGACTGGCATATCTTTTTTTGTCGAATTGAAAAAAAAAATCGTCAAAAAAAAGGAAATGCCCCAAATAATTATGAAAAACCTCCAATCACGATGGACGTGCCATTCAAATTTGAGGTTGTCTGAATTCCGCAAGAACTCCATTATCAGAATAGAAATCGAACCAAAAATATGCATGTCACAACTCGGATGATACGGAGAGCTAGGTTTACCGATTAGGTCCACTTTGCCATCCCTGGTCTTCATCATCAGGTCCACTCTACCAAATTGATGGTTTTCGTAATAAAATGCTTGAGTAGGTATCTTAAGAAAATACCCAACTCATCATGCATGTGCCTTTCAAATTTGAGGAGTTCCCTCAATTCCTCATGGATCCCATCATCAGAAATGAATTTTGAAAAAATGGGACCAATCTTGAACCATTACTTTCAGATAAAAACTAACTTTAAAAACATTCAAAAGAAGAAAATTTGTGAAATTTTGAAGTCGGTTGAAAAAACAGGATACTATACACAAATTTCATCACCATGTGCTTGTAAAATATATCAAAACACGCAAGTGATGCGGTAAGTAAAACCTAAACTACGGCTAGGGTTGTAAGCAGGCAATGCAGACCGTAATTCCTAAATTCCATCTTAGGCGATATCTATATAGGCGACGCGGACCGTAATAGTACATAGAGTATTAAGGGCGGTAAACAAGAAATTACTAACTCTTGTACCGCCCGTGGTAGGTACAATGTTTTTGATCACATTTGCGAGGAAATCAATCAACTTACTAGGCAGATAAATAAACAATAAATATTAGCGTGTAGTAGCACCGTTCAAAGTACACCAAGGTGAGCGGCGGCTACGTGCGGCGTGGCGTGGGGGGCCGATCCGAGACGATCTGTCAGTTTCTATAGAAAGAATCACGTGATAGCCCAATGACGTTTTCTATAGAAACTGACAGATTGTCCCGGATCGGATCGGATTGGTGTGAATCATCCTTAAGTGTGATGAAAAACATTGCGTGCATTGTTGTGCCTACACAATTTACAATTTAAACCTTTTATTTAGGGCCATGAAAATACGATAATTCCTAAATTTAAAGCATTTAACTGCTGAAAATGATCTCTGTTATTCGTAAATTTTGTATTGTATACATAGGTAGTTAGAAGTTTGAACCCGCAATCCTAAAGACCGTCCTCGTAAACACCCAACGAAAGCTTTTAGTTCGTTAAGCTTTGTGTTTTGTAACAATTGCAGAAGATAAAGGCGGGCCTAGGTTTAGTTTCACCGTGCTTTGTTCGCTAATGCAACGTCAAACGTACCTATCTCGTCTTAAGATCATTAACATTCTAAGTTTGGGTGCGCCGCTACCAAAAAGCTCCTTTGTTATTTTTGACAAGCATAGGTCTGATCTAAAGCCCCTTTATGTTACTGAACGGCAAATTCATTACCTAATGCAAATAGAGAAAAAAAAACCGGCCAAGTTCGTGTCGGACCACGCATTATTGAGGGTTCCATACCGTTACACGATGAAAAAATTGTGCGGGCAAAAAGGTGTAAGTGCCTTCAAAATAACAAGGCACTTACGTCCTTTTGTAATAAATGGTTCTTTGACAAAACCGGCTTAACCAAATATGTTCAAAATAATTTTCGTGGTAAGATCATCTTATATAGTCTGATAAAGCCAAGGCTGCGGTAGATTTTGTTTTTAAATTATGTGCGTCCCTTTTTTTCGGTATGAAAAAAATAGGGAGGCACATAAATTAAAAAAAAAATCTACTGCAACCTTGGCTTGTCAGACTATATCCTATCATCCTGAATTTTTTGACATTTTTTGGACCTCCCATTCAAAAGTGAAAGGGGGGGTGGACACACTTTTTCAGACTTTCAGAGTGATTATTTCCGAAAATATTCGATTAATCAATTTTTTGTGAAAGAAACCTATAGTTATTTCTAAAGGCCAATTATGTGCCACAAGTAAATATTTGGCAAAAATAAAATTTGACATTCAGTTACATGTATGGGACGTCCTCCCTAAACATATTTGTTTTCGTTATTCATAGGCAAAACTAAGTAGCGGCACACAAAATACACCTGTAGCTGTAACCTCATTACCATATGCTGTCTAGTTACTGAGTAAAACCGCTGTGATATACGGACGGACGGACGGACAGACGGACTGGACGAAACTATAAGAGTTCCGGTTTAGAGATTTTGGCTACGGAACCCTAAAAAACAATAGATTGAAACAAGAAACTAATTATTGTAGCCCACCCTGAATAGGGTTGGGAGACAAATAATTTGAAAGAATTTAACCACATATTTCTTGATAATTATTACGACAATCATTAGTAATACTTAACCACATATTCTGAAAACGGAATACCAGCATCAAGCCTAAGTGTGATCACCTGGCATTGTGATAGATTGTATGACAAGGGCATAAAGTAACATTTTACCCGAGGCTATTTATTGGTCCGAGTGCAACGAGAAGAGTGGAAGTTTTCCCAGAAATTATGTTCTTTTTTTAAATACAGATTAAATAATATTTTAATACTTTGAAGAATAAAGAGATATAACACAAGCTAGTAAAATTTGTCAAAAATTTACTGTGTAATGTGACGCCGGGACATGCCGGGACGGGACGATCTGTCAATCACGTCTGAACTCGGAGTCCTCGGAGGCCGACTTTTTCTACAGAGACTGACAGATTGGCCCGGTCCAGTCACGTCCCGGTCCGTTCTAGTGTGAATCATCCTTTATACTTTGACATGGTCATGTTCAATAGACTCTGGCTAGTGAAAGATGAGACTGAAATAATCATGTATATAAAATAAAATTTCGTACCTGTCAACAAAATGACATATAAATAAATGACAGCTTTAAACGTGACACCATCGCGAAATTTCAGTCTCTGCGAGAGACTGACAGAGTAAGTATACACAATCTTAAAAATATATTAAAAAAAAATAGTGGCATTATAAATTAATCAACAGATAACGCTAAGCCTTCACATTTTCAAACATATGTATGTAACTGTTTTTAGTAAAAGGTACCACTTAGTCGCTTGTCGATAAGGCGCTAATACCATCAAGTTTAATTTAATTAATATTATACTAACAAGCGACAAAGTGGTACCTTTCACTGAACACAGCAAATATATTCTAAGTTCCACTTTTTTAGTGTTTAGGTTTGTTTATAATTCAACTCTTACAGGTGTGAAAGCAAAATTAAAGTGTTGACGTGACAGGTGTAGTAGAGATTCCGTTCTGTGATTATTAAATACATTATTCAAACTGACTACGAGCCTACGTAGTGGTTGATACTGATATACTTACTTAATTAAGTTTCAACGTGCTAATATTATTAAAATATATACAAAGTAACCGTAGATATGCGGTCTGTTAAATTTATCTGGGTATAACAAAAAATCTAGTGCAGCACACAGGTGTCCTTAATTGTTTCTGTGTCGGCTAGCAATTAACAAGGCCTGGCTCAAGTAGAAGGAGGTCGATCGAGCCAAGTCTCACCACGGCCCAGAAACCGACGGCAATTTCCGCTGCACCGCCTGTTAGCACCACCTGCTGGCTCTTGAAATAACGAATAAACTTTAAAAAAAACCTATTCATATTTAAAATCTCTCCCTAACACTTATACCGCTGGAAGTTAAAAATTCGGCGAAGCTTTGCGGCAGGTGTAAGAACGACGAATGGGAATGTGGATTTAAAGGAATTACTGTAAGCTGTCTGCGACGCCAAATTTATTGCTGCTTAGTTAAGACTTCTAATCAAATTTAAAAGCAGACAGCTCGGGCGAATGATCGCCGCGACACGTCCTAATCTGGTGTAACTTCGAGTCTGGTGTTGTAAGCGCATTAAGGTACTGCTTTTTTATTTACTAGGTGTTGCACGTTGTTATTAATATTACAGTTATAACAGTTTATTATTATTTAAAGTGAAATATGATTTTATACAACAGAGGAAATGATGTATAACATAATTGTTTATGTTAATAAATTATTTTAGGTAACGGTTTTCCTGCTCTTGTAACTGGTAAAGTACAATTGTATCCTATACCTAATTATTTTCCGTTAACAACTGCTTGTATACAAATAAGAAGTTATCCTTCTGAAGATGATACAGTGATGACCAAAATGAAATAACGCTAACAAGTTTTGTTTAATTATGATATAACAAGCTTAGAACTTATATAATTTCTTCATTTAGTCTAGTAAAGTAAATGTGAGTGTTAGAAAGATGAGCCGTAATCATTGAGCGTCGCCTAACTAGAATTTGTGGCGTAAACATTACGTTTATACGGTAACAAATCTGTGTAGCAGCTTGCGGGTAACTGGGAAGCGGCACCTCGCCGAGCGAGGCTTAACTGAATTCAGTAAGCAGACGCAGAATATAAATGTCAAAACTTAGCTTTGTTGTTCTTTAACTGGGATAAAACGAAACTGGAACTAAACTGCCAGTATAATTACGACTTTAACAACATTACTTGTTTTTTAGTAAAATGGTAGTTTCTCATAATTAAATGATATTTAGACTGTGTTATTCATTATGATTGCGTTATTAGCTTTTAAACATTGTTGAGAAACGCATTGGTTATCCTTAGGTACCTATAGTCTATGAAGTTATTGGTAGGTACATAAATTGAAATGGTACAGTAAAATAAATATAAGCAAGAAATATAACTAAATTAATTAATAAAACTAAATTAGAACAAAATAAAATTAAGAGACATCTTGATTACAGAGGCGAATATTATTAAACGAGCAATTCTTGGATATACAAGTATTTTGGTGATCTCTGAAACGGCTGTAACGATTTCCATGAAAATTTGTATAAGGGGGTTTTTGGGGGGCGATAAATTCTCTGATTCTCTGGAACAACGCGTGTTTTCGAGTTTTCATTAGTTTCCGATCCGTTTAGGATCTAAAAATATTATTACCGATGATATACAAAGTAAATAATCTAGGTTGTATACGATTTATACAATGTTTCTGGGTATACTTATTTTATGTGGGAGAAGGTGGACAAAGATTTATAACAAATAAACTAAAAGAATTAAAAATATTTTACTAGCGCTGCATTCTAGCAAAAAAGGAACGAGAAATTAAAATCCAAATCGGATATTTGAACGTTATATAACACACTTTTATGTTCTTGGCAAGCTTTGATTACTAACTTCAGCGATAAAATGATGATCGGCAACATTCGATTCACATTACCATTAAGTTGTGGTTCGAATTACGACCTTAACTGTTAAGTGTCAGACTTTAAAATCGGTGATTGTGTAATGGTATAAACGAGCATAGATTCTAAGGACAGCGGTCCGCATCTTTGATTTCGCGCTGGAACTCACTGCACTCGAAATCGTTGAGCCGTTTAACGGGAACTCTCAAAGGAGATGCCGTGCCGATGCCGTAGCTAAAGCGACTACTGTTAAAGTGAAACGAGTTCCTAAGAATCATACTGCGATTGCAATCAGTTAAGTAATTGAGTATTTTTCAACCGACTTCAAAATCTCAAAAAAGAGGAGGTTCTCAATTCGTTTAAATTTTTGTTTGATGTTTGTCACCCCAGGACTCCGTCGATACTGAACCGATTAAAAAAAAAATCTGAAAGTAGATGGTTCCAGATTGGTTCGATTTTTTTCAAATTTCATTTCTGATGAGATCGATGAGAAATTGAGGGAAGTCTTCAAATTTGTAAGGCATGCATATATTGTATGAAAATACATAAGAGCGGTGTCCTTATGGAATACCATAGACGCTGTCAGTCATCTAATCTTTTTTTTTTTTTGTTAGAAATATCTCTTTATTTTATTTAATAAGTTTATAAACAATTGTCTAAAATCTGCAACATAGGCTTCGTCAGGAGGATACAGATTAGGCTCAGCTACAGGCTTCGTCACATACTTACAAACGATGTAATCCGCAACAGGCTTTGTCAATCATAACCACTAATTAAACCTAGGTAAAATGTTCACCCCGGATCGTAGCCGGCTCAAACGTCCCCATGACACTGGCCGCGTTGCCCCCTAATTGTCATCTAATTGATAGGATAGAAGTGGTGGAGTAGAAAAACTAAATTTATGAGCTGCCTACTCACGGAATTGCATTAAGTATCGTCGGGTTTGAGAGTCGCCATAGCAACTGCTCTTTTTTTCTAATTTCTGAAAGAAATTGGCGCCACGAGTAAGCACTACCACAACAATGTTGTCAGCTTTCAAATGTCACCTTAAAATGCTCTGAAAGATTGTAGAAAACATATTAAATGTATGGCTTGTGTTATGTATTCCTATGAATACGATAGCTCTGTAGGTGACTGATCTTACAATGTATCTTAATCGTACATTGTAAATATGATAAATGCGCTGCTCGCCCGCGCCTCCCTCAGCTGCGCGGACCACCACTCGCACTCTGCTAAGTTATTTGCTATTCCTTCTCATCGATCCACTTACGCAAAGGACAGATTTATCGTCCTATAACTATAATGATAAATACTGTCATAATTATGGACCTGTTTCACATTCCACCGTACAATTCGTACCAAAATATGTTTCTGCAATGAAAGGCAAATGAATTTAATACTAACTACTACTACAATTTTTTTTCCATGAGGTGTGCAATAAAGAATATTTGTATTTTGTATTTGTACTAATAAAGCTACTCGTACCACAGCACAGGTACCATATTAATTTCATTAATTTACTATAGTAAAGTTAAACTTGTGCATGTAAGATTTGTATTTATATTTATACATATTAATTATAAATAAGTCTTGTCTGAGCAATAATAATTATATAAATCCAGTAGTGGAAACTGTTTTGGCTTATGTATATCTTAATTGTAATTTGTATATGTGTTATTAACCGCTGTTTAAAAATATGAAGACATCGCTTTTAATTTTAAGACTGCCTTTTTTACTTCAACTCTGTGTTTAGGTACTCAAGGTCTGTATATTGGTATGTTTTGGTGTACAATAAGAAGGAACAAGTATTGTAACATATTTAAAGTATATAGA
This sequence comes from Lathronympha strigana, assembly GCA_949128165.1. Lineage (NCBI taxonomy): Eukaryota > Metazoa > Arthropoda > Insecta > Lepidoptera > Tortricidae > Lathronympha > Lathronympha strigana. The sequence goes on along the minus strand of OX421903.1, from coordinate 22,038,244 downwards.
ACTACTGACCACGCTTTTCTACCGCTTAAGTGACACGAAGTGTAAAACAATATCCAGTATATTGTAAACGTATTCCCGTTGAAGTCTGCGCGAGGTGTGTAAAACACAGTGTAATCCGGTGCGACTAGCAATTAACAGTGTAGTACATCAGCAGGAACGTGCACATGTCGAGTGGAGAACTCGCCGGCAGTTTTCACTAGCGGGGGTAGTTAGCGACACCTGCGTCCCACAGACACCGCCCCGCTTTATGCGATCATAACAATAACATCGCACCGCATTAGCCGACCCAACCCTCCCCATATAATAGGCTTCTCTAGGCACACAACAATAAGATTAACCATTGTATAAAACGTCCCTTAAATCCTTTAACATAGCTTGTCGGCATAACGACTTAACCCTCCCATATTTACTCCAAGTTAAAAAGCACAAAATGAATTGAGTCAATACATTTTTAAACACCGTAACGCCCCGAATTTTTCCAATACACTGAATCGTTATCCTCAAAGTAAATGGCAAAAGTACTTCAGAAACGAAAATTTATTCAATAATCCAGAAGACAGGATTAACTGGGCTTGATAACGCTCCGCTTGAGGCGAACTTCACCCGTGGAGGTATTGCTTTTTTGAGCCCCAGAATTTAATATAGCTACAGACCGGTCGACCGGCGGGTGTGTAGATCGCTTTTTAAACACCAACGGCTTACTTTAGGTGAGTAAGTTGTTTAAGTCTATCAAGTCACGTGTCTGATAAGACTTCCAATCAGGAAGACTAAATACAAGTTAAGGTAGGACTTCGATCTTGATGCTGGAGGACAATTGTGCTAGTTAAAGCGTAGCAAATCAAGTTTGTTGCTGCAGCCGAATTAAACCCGGTGGAGGCTTGTTTGTTCTTTAAATTACATAGGGCCCACGCCGGCAGACCGCTGTATGTACATTCCGTTGTATTCTCGTTAGATTGCTTCTCGTTCAAGTTACGTTAGTGTTTGGGTTTCGATGAAGCGGATTGCATACATTTTATTGTAATGAATCTACGGCGAATACATTTTTGTTAAACGTCCCATCCTATAAAATTTTGGGTAATCCTGTTGTCGTATTTTCTATATCTTAATTACTTACTTGAGTTTTTCTTATGTTGTTTTTTATTTGTTGTACTATCACTATTAGGTACGCTAACGCTTCGAGGACTGAAGCATTTCAATCTACATACATTTTGTATGTATGTATCAGAGATATTTGTATCTTTAGGTAGATAACATTATTCAGCACTTCCATCGCACTTTGGATCTGATAAATAAACAATGTGACGGCACGGCACCGATCGTATGAACCGAACGAACGTACAAAGTAAAGAAACACAGTGCACAAGCGTTGATGGCGTCGAAAGTATAAAATGCAGATAGCCGTTTCACTGAGCGATAGCTGTTGCTTCCAACAAAATTTTATTGGCCTTTATCTTCCTTTTCCTTGCAAAAATGGAATATTTCCAACAATGCGCTCCAATATTTATTGTATATATTACATAAAATAAAAAAGGCCGAATCCAAGTAGCGGTTTATATAGCTTATATAATATCATAAACAACATTAAAAATAACATAACTAAAATACCAAGTTGGATTTAATTAAAAGCAGTGTTATACATAGAAAAGGTAACAGTAAAAAGAAAATGCCACAAAAGTGAGCTTTCGCAAGCAATGGATGCAGAATGGCATTTAAGCAGCTCGTACACAAAATTGAACAGCACTTGCATTGAAACAAAGAACGCTGACCCGCGATATTCACTGTTGTTATTCCTATCGCTTGTCGAACACGGGCGAGCGACCGCATCATACAGACCAGCATAAACGTAGTCTCGAATTTACACACGGCTTCAGGGATCTTGAAGCCACTACTATAATAGTTTGCCTCTCGAATGGTCAATATCGTGTGGACTGCACCCACAAAGCGTTGGGAACACGGGCCCAGGCTAGAAAACCATTTCCATAATAACACGTTGCCGCACCGCCGCCGGGGTCAGACTGCATGCAATTATATTTCAATATTTCACCTTTGACTACTTTAAAATAGCAAGTTTTGAAACAATCAGATACGTATCTTTATAAATTCATGAGGCTTATTGCTGTTGATGTTTTCAGCTCTGTGATGGCCTATGTTTCACGTTTGCTCACCCTTGTGAGAGTGGGACTCAATGAACCTCCATTTTACCTAAGAAACCTGACACATCAAGTACCTATCTGTTGCCTTTATAATCTAAATAACCTAGGTTATCGGGCGATGCCCGGAAAACGCACTAGATCTCGTGTAAACTATTTTCTCAGAGGCAGGACCAAGCTAGATCGGTTGCTAGCAATTATATTTGGATTAATATAATATTATATTCTGTAAGTGTTTTTAGGCAGTAAGAATGGAATTTATGTTTCTAAAACTGTTTTGTGCTTTTGTACAATATAAATAAGAGATAGGTACCAGCAGTCCTACATTTTATTTGTCTGTGTTGAGCTGTTTATTGCGCGGGGGACATAAATAACCGGTGCGGACGGAGCGACACTTCCTCCAAAATGTAGTAAGAGACATCAAAATAAAACGATCCTTTTTTCGTCGGATTGCGAGACTGAAATAGATCTTTATTGAGGAGTAAATACATGTTATATATGTAGGTTAGGCAGGGCACTTATGTCGGTACTCTTATGGCGCAAAATATTGTATTCACAGGTCTCCGCAATATTCGTCGTAATCCGACTAAACAATAACTGCTAAAGCTATCATAAAAGGTTTAAATGTCATATTTTTATGTGTTCCAACAAAAAAGCAGTAAAATCTGACTTTTATCATATAACATATTTAAATAATTTGTATTTTAATTGTTAATTTTTAGGGTTCAATACCAAAATGGAAAAAAGGAACCCTTATGGTATGACTCCGTCTGTCTGTCTTTCTGTCACATCATTAAATACCTCGAGGACTACTTAAGCTACCGATTCGAAATTTGGAGTAGTTATATACAAAGTTAATCCAGACATTGAAAGAGAATTTATTATTTATTTCAATTTATTTTCAATGGGAAATGCCCGATAAAACAGGGGGCAAATATTATAAATTTAGTTACTGGGTCATGTGGGCCTGTGGGGTATCATTTGAAAGGATTTATAAACGAAAATCTAAAAAATAATACCATCCCCCCATCCCTTTAGCTCCGAAGTTTATGAAGGTAAAAATACGGAATATTACAGGAAAAATATAAAATGGATCCTAACTTCATTATTTCTTTTTAAATAAAGAAAAAACCGTTTTTGAACTAAATTTATAATTCAACCGATAAATTGACATCACCATTAAAGCATCGTTAGCAAAATGACGCCGGATTGCGAATCAATAAAATTGGGTAATACCCATAAGCTATGTACGTGACTATAAAAGACTTGCTACTTGTAGTGTGTACTGTGTGTATAAATGTAAAAGATAAGATAGAAAATTAAACGTTTAAAAAACAAAGCGTTGCAAAGCAAACAGATTTAACCTGAGTTCAGGTTGATTTTTTTCTCTTTAAATTTGTTTACCTATGTGGTATAATGCTGTAAGTACCGTCTTATAAATAAAGTACCTATAAAAATATCAAGGAAAAACAAACTCTCATACTAACTCCGTGCATAGGTACTAGTGACCCAATCTAAACATGTACTTAGATGACGTCAAATTTCTACTTCTAGGTGAAGTTGCAACATAAAGTTTTTACGGAACCCTCGGTGCGCGAGTCCGACTCGCACTTGGCCGGTTTATTTTTAAAGTGATTGCCTCGTCAAAGGTTTGTTTTTAATTGAATAAATTTGTATTGGCTTGCTGAAATAATGCTCATTACTTTATCCGAAGCTGCTTGACAGTTGACGCGCATGATATGGTTAACAATTATAACATATACCAATGATAAATAAATTTAAATACGTTGTTTAAAAAAAGTATGCTACCTTTGATGCTTATTTTATTGGAGTAACGCTGCGAGTGTCCGCCAAGTCAGTATGGGAGATGAGATGGGAGGCATACAGGCGGAACGTATGTTAATAAAACATCAAATAAAATTGTTTAGCTAATGCTCTTATTTAATGATACTATATCCAAACTTTCCTTACGCAATAAAAATAACATTTATAATACTAACCTTATGTCCTTTCAAGAACAAAAGATTAATTATTAACCAAGTCGTAATACATAATCAGAAATTAACGCATAATTATTTTTATTTAGCCGACAGACCGTTATTACATGTTTAGTTTTCTCGTGATCTTTGAATGCGAGACGATTCATCTGATAGGCGGTGACGAACAGATATTACTTAAAAGTTCTGCGGCTGTTTTCCTGCTGTATTATGATTTTATTTTTACACTTATTGTGACGACATCTCACTTTCTTAAAATTTTATTATACCAGCCAAGTAATTGATTTTGATCAAGTGCAGTTGTAATACGAGTATCAATACATTTACCAATAACTTTAATGTAAACAAAACTGTATAAAAAAAAACCTGTATATTTGCATTTACATTTGTATACTTATGGCAAATAAATGATTCTGATTCTGATTCCCGTTAGGACTATTCAGTGTAGTACGAAACCCTTATTTTAATATTCTAGGTAATTTTAAACTTTCATAGGAAAGTCAGGATCTTTACTGTTTTACAACGATGCATTTTGTGTTAAAAGGCCATTGTAGCTCTTCAGGGCTGTTTTAAATAAGAAATAGAAGATATTGAATAACATACATAAACGAGAATAAATGTTAAAATACTCGTAAACATGCAGCTTAAAGGGCCTCACGGTTGACCCACCGCCCTTTCTATTTGGTTAATGGATCCAGTGAGATTGGTTTTTCGCAGACGTCGACGGAAGTAGTCGGAAATATCATCTGCAATTTGGATATGACGTTGTTAAATTATGACGATAAATGTATCTACCCTTTTTATTCGATCTGGCTTGATAACAGATCATATGAGTGAGTTTACTAACAAATTAGATTATATTTTCACAACTCATAGTACTCGGTTTTCTTAGTACATTTAAGTTAATTTAAATAAAAATAAATTATGTTTTTTATATAGCCGTTATTGCAAAATAAAAAATAACCTTACCAACGAAAGAAAACATAATGCTGAGTCAACTTATATCAGGCAACTGTACTCTCAAATAAATATGCCTCGATCATTATGGAAACATATTTTATTGTAAAAGTGATACAAAATTATAAACATTTTTCTGGCGACGATGCCAGGAGGTTACATATTATTTCTCAAACGTGCAATGAAATGTCCGTCATAACTTTCGTTATAATAAGCTTCAAAGTATCACGTTAAGGGCGGAGCGACTCGAGAAAACTGTAATGGAATTTCAGGCGAATTTAAAGGCTTAGGTCGATAAGTGATATTATTTTTAATTTTATTTTTCTTGTATTAAAAAACCCACCAGAATTGAGTGCGAAGTGACAAACACGAAGTAGAAAGGCATACAGGGTGTAGCAAAACTACCGAACGATAATTCAACAGCTGATAAGGTCAACAACCTTGAGTACGATGCAAGTGAAAAAAAGTATCGTTCGGTACTTTTGTTATACCCTTGTCTGGCTAGCCAAAATGCATGCGTGTTTATTTAATTTTAGGGGGTGCGTACCAATCGATATAACTTTTTTTGATATAATGTTAGTCGTAATAACGCTCATTTGATATAATTATTGAAAAATATAACAACAAATATTATAGGTACTTACAAATTCTATAATTGTTATTTAATATTTTGATAATTTTTTCGAATAACATTTATTTTTAATGTCTTCGTTCGACTCGTCTATACATAGGTACTCACCCGTTAAGCCCTTCTTTCCCGGCGTCTGAGGTAATGTACTAATTATTATAAATCTCGACATTCAATCGTAACAGTCGATGAATAAGCTTAACGATCTTGCCTGAAAATCATTGTTCGCACGAAAAGTCATACATTTTATGTATGTCAATCGAATATCGGAAGTAAAGCGTGGAAGCGATGTGAACGAGAGGACGTGACGAATTCAGCTGAAAACGCACGTAGACAATTAACCCGGGGCTGACGTCTGCAGTGATACATGAAGCGGACAGCCCCCAGAGAACGGTGGAAATAAAGCGGACCCAAATAAACACAACCTTACACCATTATTACCTTCTCTTTTTTTCATGCGCAACTTAAATAGAACAGCAGGTTCTACCTATTTTACAGTTACTATTTTACCTATTTTTTTATTTTAATCTGTTCAGCATCCTCAAGATTTTCCAAAACGTTAAAGAAAATATTTTTAATAAGCCGAGATCAAAGAAGCACGTGTCGCTGCCAAAAAATACGAAGAATTTGGAAAATTTCGTTACATAAATCTTCGCCGCTTCTAATTACAGGGATCCAGGCACTTTCCGCATTTACTGGGTGGAGACGGCTATGCTTCATGATATTTATGAAGAAAAAAAAAAGAGCGGGAAATTCTCTATTCTTATTTTATAGCTCATTTCTGAAATTACTAATTCCAGAATATTAAAAGCTTTTGAAAGTGCAGACAAATAAAATCCTATTATATGGAAATAAGTGACGAATGAATAAGAAGCAGGTACGAGGCCACCGTCACGTAGTGTTTTATATTAGTTTTACTTTGGTTAGAGAAGTTGCGCAGCGAAGCGGCTCGGGCGGCTCACTTGAACGCAGAATACGCTGTGTATTCAACTAGAGGGCTCTTATACTGGGAGAAAAATAAACTGAGCAAATAGTACCAAGCTGAGCGGGCATTCCAACCGGGAAAATTATTTAGAGTGCAAAAATTTCAAATGTTACTTGTCAGCAGTACCCTTACCTACATGAAACCTTCGGCTGGTAATTGGTGAATATAAAGTTTTGCTTTATTATTTTTCCAACGATTTGATTTTTTTTATATCAGGTCTGTCGAAGAAACGAAAATATGTGCTGATGATTTAACTAAAAAAAATAGATTTTCTCTGTTTTGTAAACAATTCCTCCATTCAATTTCCTGTATTATATTATGTTACATATTAGGCAACGACGCATCATTGGGAGAAGTGATGTGGTCCCTTGTAAGTGCCGAACATTTATCTCGTCGCTGTGTATGTCCGTATTGCGTATGTTGGTCCTTAGTTATCCATGTGGCAAGTTTTTGTCAAGTGATATTTGTGTGAGTTTTGATTAAGATCAAGTAGGTAGTTCAGAATGGGAGTTGGACTAACCAGTTTCTCAAGGCATTCAAAACAGAAAGCGTATCCAGTTTCAAGGTGACGGCCGGTGGACTTGACACTCGATCAGCTACACCTATATGCTCTCTGTGTTCACGCCGCCTCGTGCCTATTCCCAACCTGCACCGGGGGCTGCGGTTAGATCCCTGTGCCCATGAGGAGGAATCCGCGAATCAGATTGTGAGTAGTACAGCTAATGAGCAACTGAGGACGACCCTGGAAGAGACTTCTCGGTCGCGAATGTCTCGAATTATTATTCAAGATGGTAAGAGTCTCGACTATCTTCATGAGAGACTTCTCGCTACGTGGTTGTAGTTGGATCAAGGGTTAGAAGGCGGTAATCCTGGCGGTTCCTCTCTCTGTAAGTCTATCCACCGGCAGCTTGGAGCCTAACCCGTTGCCGTGGCGTGGGCGGCACTCTAAGTTAGGTTTCAACCCTAGCCTGAAATAGAAAATGAATACAGATAATAGGTAGTAACAAAATAATTTACATAATAGGTACAAACAATACATAATTAGACCACCTAACCACCAGTCACAGATAGTAATAAAACAAGATTTTATTGCACTGCCCAATCGGTGATGAACATTATTTATAATTTTCGCACTATTCAATTAGAAACTTGAATAACAATTCTCAAATCGCCATCTCGTATGTCCAATTTTCATAATGCCCAGGCAGGTGATAGTTGACCATTTGGTGATGATTTTATTACTCTGCCCAATATATAAATAATGCCCAGACAATTTAATTTATTTATTATTTGAATAATTATTATCAAATTTCCATCTCTTATTATATAGGTAATAACCACCATTATTATGTAATATATGCATTCAATAAATTTACTTAAATTGCCATACTAAAACAAATAACTTGAATAAAAAGTGTGTATGATTTCTTATCCTTTCCGCGTACCGGAAGGCGCAGCGTGGGTAGGCCCCCCGCAAGGTGGACTGATGACCTGGTGAAGGTCGCAGGAGTCCGCTGGATGCGGGTGGCGCAGGACCGGTCATTGTGGAAATCTTTGGGGGAGGCCTATGTCCAGCAGTGGACGTCTTTCGGCTGAAATGATGATGATGATGATGATTTCTTATAATGGGTGAACTGTGAAGTTATAATCAAATTAAAATATTGGGGCTATTGCAATGGTATATTGATCTCGATATAATTTATTCGAAACGTAGTTTTAGCACCACTCTACTGTGTACCCATATTTGATTAAAGTGACGTTGGTGAGCTTTATCGACTATTATTTAAGTACTCTTTTCCCGTTAGCTTTCTGAATATATGTATTACTTTTAAACGTTTGTGTAGGTAATTGCCTACTGTTTAGATAAATATTCGATGGGCCGACCGCTCTGATTAGCCAATGTAGGAGTGTTCTGCGATTACAACCAATTCATCAAAGCTAAGAGTATAACCTCGCTAAAACTATTTTTTTAATTTATTTATTTTTAACTTTATCGTCATACAACAAAGATAAGAAACAGTTTAACTAAACCAAATAAATTGATAGAATAAATTACTCTTATGTCAAAGGTAACTTGTTTCTTCAAAATGTTCAACTCATATATGCGGCTCCTACCGCGAACACCTAAAATGTAATTTACGTCATCTTCCTCTCTTTCACTCCTGCATACTCGGGCGAGAAAGAGAACGAAGTCTGTCGCGGTTATAGCAAAGAGACGGAGACGCTCGGCGGCGAGCGTGCAACGACGCACGCCTTTGAACGAGTACCTGCTCTTTTGTGCGCTCAACGTGTAAAGAATTACCGGCTACACTGTAAAATTGTTCAATCTGAAACAGAATTCACATTCCTTTGTATTGTAAGTCGGTTTTCATCGCCAGAAACAATATGTAAAACTGAGTTTTCTATCCTAATCTGTAGGTATTTATATGTAATTACATCGAGTACACATGGTAAAGTATACCACCCTAGGGCGATAATGAGCTCTTTACGTACCTGCGTCAAAAAAATCAAAGTGCCATATGTAATACGTCGTCCAATACACGTACACGTGCGAAGAGGTAATTCGCAACTCGCGTCGGTTAAAACACTCCCTACGGCCGTGTTTTAATTTATCGCCACTCGTTGCGAATTTCCTCTTTGTCGCCCTGGTAACGTAATGTACTTTTTAAGTTATACGGAAATTAAGACCCATGGAAAATCTTTTAAAAATACCTACTTACGATAAAGTCACAAATCTTATTCTTATACGTCAAATAACATGAAGAGTAAAGGATGACTCACAGTAGCCCGTTCCGTTCCGATCCGATACGGGACGATCTGTCAGTTTCTATAGAAATTATCACATGATAGCTCGGAGCCCTCGGACGTCATCGTCACGTGACTTTTTGTACAGAAACTGACAGATCGTCCCGTATCGGATCGGAACGGAACGGACTACTGTGAGTCATCCTTAAGTATTGTTATGCGTTATGCGAAAAGTACAAAATGTATAATAATGCTTCGTATTTTTTTTAACATCAGTAAAGATAACATGTTAGTGAGTTTTGGCACTTAGGTCAATCCAGGGCAAGGGTAACGTGAGTCAACATTTTATTGCATTTTTCCTGTATTCATGACGCAAGTTTAAGTGATAATTTATCTCTCAAGAGTATTACTTACCCTAGATATATATTGAATTATACATGTGCACCTGTAATCTGTAATACACATAAATACGCAATGAAGTCGTGACTCGCGTTACTTTTACGTGGATTGACCCACTTGACCCGGCGGTGGTATCGCCGGCAGCGTCGCGTTTTTACGTCACGCGCCATTGTCACTATATAGTGTCTCTACAAATAACCCTCGTTTCACCTCCAAAACAAACCTGGCCCCTATTTCACCACGGGACAACAGTGACAACAGTCTGCATCATTGTTACTGGTGTTGCGGGAATCCATGGCTTACGAACACCGCATTCTATTGAATGGGCGGTATGCTTGTTTGCCATCAACATACCGTTGTTTATAGTTAAATAAAAATATCATTATTATCATTATCACTAAAAACTACTACTTTTGTGAAGAAGTCTTGACAATTGTCACAAGAACCACGACAAATGTCACGAAATTCCGACACAGGACGAGTCTCGAGTCAAAAAACTACCGAAAGTTCTTTAAAACACTTTTATTTTCGTGACAATAGTTAAAAACTCTTCTTAAAAAAATCATATTAATGACGAATTTATTTAAAATATCTAAGCGGTGACAAACAAGCACGCAGCTACCCGATGTTAACTAAATCTAAATCACTACGCTAATCCTTGCAACAAGATTAATTAGAAATAAAATACGGCATCAAATACCAAATTCCATATTATTATGATCTCATATAAGACATTGTCTTGAAGGAAAATATGATATAATAAACCTAAACATTACACAAGATATCTTAATTTATAAACATCATAATTATTATGATTTGCCACAAGTTTCTAATACCTGTTTCATAATTTAAATTCAATATCCAGCCAAGTTAATGTCAAAAGCGAAAACTCCGGTAAGGATAACAAGTTAGTGAGTTTTCGCACTTGACCCGTCGGCGGTACCGCTGGTAATTGCCGCTGTTAGTGACGTGCCAGGCGTCGCGCTTTGCGTCGGAGCGCCTTTGTCACGACAAATTACCCTCCTTCCACCTCCAAAACAACCTGTACCATTAACACCCGAAAAATGGCCTGTAAATCACTACCCTAATCCAAGCAAAAAGATTCATCATCACAAAGGAATCGTAAAAGATAGAAATATATACGGCATCAAATACCAAATTCAATATGACCTCATATAAGACATTTTGTTGAAGGAAAAAATGATATAAACCCAAAGGCGGATAAAGTGTCGGTAACAATCACTATTGTCACATTCAATCAAACCATTCGAACCGAGAGTGCGCCCTCGACTAAATAAAACGAGGACGTTGGTACAGTAACAATCCCCGGGATCCATACAGTAAAAACAGTGGGATCTCATCCAATTTTGCATTCAATCTACGACCACGAGAATTGCTTCCTCCGAGATGACCCGCCACTTCCACTCGCCATAAAGCGATGACCTAATCCAGTTTATTTGATTTGGGTTCTTGACTTCAGCCTTTTTAACAATTTGTTACATAAACGAAGGGCATGCTTAGGTTCACCAAAGGCTTAGTAAGTAAAATTCTCACACCTATAATTTAGCCCATGAAAAGGACTAGGAATTTACTTACACCTACGTGAGTTCAGGTACCAAAATACAATTATAAAAAATATGTAGTTAATATATTTATCACTAGGTATAAGGGCGCAGTAATGCACTAAGATGCTTTTTCTTTATAAGTTCAAAAGTTGGAATAAGTATAATAATCCCTCTAGAGAATAGCCCGCGGCATGGTGCGACAGAGAGAGATTATATTTGTAGATAATCTTGTGCCAACTTGCCACTTCTGGCTGACGTTTCAGTTAACTTTAAATGCGCTAGCCTTCAGAGCCACGACATTCCGTTTCAAAGGCTTCGTACAAACGAAACTGAATTACAATACATGCCGCTGTGCAAACAAAAATACTTAATTATTTTTAATAACGAGTAAGCTAAAGAAACATTCGTACCTATTCTTGTATGTTTTCAAAGAGCTCTCGTTTACAGCGTATATAACCGTATATATCCGATTTAAATGGAGATCATTTTCATCAACCTAAATGTAAGTACATTATATTATTCATTACATGGCAATCATATTTTGTAGGGTTCCGTACCCAAAGGGTAAAATGGGACCCTATTATTGAGACTCCGCTGTCCGTTCATCTGTCACCAGGCTGTATCTCATGGGTGATAATACATTTCTGTTGCCGCTGTAACAACAAATACTAAAAACAGAATAAAATAAATATTTAGGGGGCCCATGCCTTCCATACAACATATATAGATTATTTAGTTAAATAATCAAATATATAAGGAAATGAAATGGAAATGAAACAAATATATAAGGAGGACTCCCATACAACCGTAATAAGTACATTTTCTCAAACATGCAATGAAATGTTGTTATAACGTTCGTTATAATAGGCTTCAAAGTACCACGTTTCCGGCGGGGCAACTGGAGAGACACGTAATGAAATTTCATACAAAATTGAAGGCCTAGGCCGGGAAGTAATATTTTTTTAATTGTATTTTACATAAATGTGTGACACAACAACATGGTTTTTAGCCATTATAACAGTTTCATTACTATGGTTCATGATGACATTCTGCCAGTTATGCCAGTACGCCTATTAAAAAAAAAACAATAAATTATATATTCGAATATATTAAGTCGATACTTAATCGAAATGGACATGAACATAACAAATAACACATTATAAATTTAAACATTAGCGGTAAAAGTGTCTACTCAAACCGTGCCATTTTGTTTCATGGTAACATTCTGCCACAGTGCCTATTAAAAATAAGAATAAGTAATGATATTTTGAAGTTTTATTTATATAAAATGGACATCGACATGAACATAAGTAACAACACGTTATTGCAAATTTACTCACACAAATATAGGTACCTACATTCCAAATATTAAAATAAATTTAAACGTAAAAGCGTCTACTCAAACCGCGTGTGAAAAAATGCCTATGTAGTTTTTTAATAATTTTGGAGGTTAAGTTAAATAACTTTGATTATTTTATTCAATTTCAATGGTTTTATTGTTCATTGTTATTTATTATAATAATGTTGTCGTCCAGTTTTGAAGCAGAAATGACTATTCATTGAGCCCCACCAGAAGGAAGTGCGAAATGCGAAAATAAAATTGAATGGGCTCTAAATTAATTGATGGCGCAAATGACAAACGAGATGTCGGAAGGCATATGGCTACCCAAAATACATTCGTGTTTAGTTAATATTACGATAACTGTTTAGACTAAATTGGTTTCTTGTTTAAGTGAGAACTGTGTCTATCTATCTAAGGATAAGTAGGAATTACAAAAATTTGTAAAGAGGTTATAATCTTCATTGTCACAGAATAACAAGTGCTGTTCGTGTTTGGTACATTTTACATTGCGACATATTTATACATCATGAAATATTTATGGATCATCTGTTTTATCGTTATAGACTAAATTCATGTTGGAATCACCAAGAACTAAATAGCAATATTTGTGTTAGATATATTAATTCGTCAAGTCAACTTTTAGTTTTTCTAGAAATAAAACTATCATATTTTTGGAGATTTTTTATTTATTTCATTGCATGTTTGAGAAAAGCACTATACATGCCTTGCCGTGAAAAGGGCTTTAACGGCTTCGTATGGTTACCCGGCCTCGCTGACGCTCGGCTCGTGTATATACATACTCACCCGTTAAGCCCTTCTTTCCCGGCGTCTGCAGTAATGTACTATTATTTCCTTTCGTGCGCGAGTGCGAGTGGCACTTGCACAGCAGCTAGTCTATGATGGTCGGATTTTTATCGTTTACCGACGTTGCTGTCACGTTCTAACAAGTATGTATGTGCGAAAGTGACGCATAGCGTGATAAGCGATAAAATGGCAACCATGCTAACCCTACAGATTTTTATAAATGAAATTTGTAAACTAACCGAGTAAAATTCGAATGTATATTAGGGTAAACATAATAGACCAACATTTTGTTCCAATTCATTTACTTCATACTCATTTATTTAATCGTATTTCACATTACATTGGTCGCTTGCTATTAGATACTGAGGCTAATTAGTTTACCATCATCTACTAGTTGAATGCAAAATTCAACCAGAGACGCGATTGGCATATAAATGTCACCGAGTAAGGTAGTTATTTGAACTGATTCCCGTACCACACGCGTTGTTTATTAGGAAGGCAATAAAAGCGTTCACGTTATACTTTACGACTTCTATGCATAAATTATGAGGCTAATACTGACTCCAGTGTGCAGAAGCAGAGTACAAAGAAATATATTACGAGTATATTATATAATTATATACATGAAAGGTAACTTGGGTAAATAATATAGACTACAGAGATGGGCATCGATAACATATTGAGTGCCAGCGGGTTCCCGGCACTTTATGTACTGATTTAATCATTCACTTCGGAAAATTTCAAAACTTTACTTTTTACTATATATTTGACAAAATCTAACAGAAGTTAACATTCGACTTCGACGGTGGAACACACTTATAGTGGAATCAATGATCTTTTTTAATAGTTAAGGAAATTCCAATGTTCAAAGGCACCCCGTATTTTAACAGCAAGGCAGAATAAACTAAAGCTTACTCGTATTTATTATCACGGAGTTAGTTGAAGCGACTAGCATTTTTTCCAAACCCTAGTAAAAATTAATAGCTCGATTAGCGAAATCCAACCAGTCACTGTAAACAAAGGCAAGAGTTTAGTCGCTTGCAAGCCAGTTTAACCACTCGTCAGTTAAAAGCTGAATGTCTGCAACGAACTATGATTTCCCTAATTTTAAGCTTCGTTGAACACACAATGCTTAACACAAAACATTTACCTACTAACTTAGGCGCTTCATGCTGCGAGCACTAGATAGGTACCTAATTAATTTTTTTTTTATTTCGCCGTAATCATTGTTCGTTTTCTCTGCTCGAGTGCACTTGGATAATTAAGATTCCGGCTTTTTATATTTTCAGCGAATAAAGGAGATGCAGATACGATAATAGAGTACCCTGGAGTACTTCCTACACAAATGTAATAGAGAAATCTCGCTGTACGAGTTGTTTGATTGTTACACCACTAAATTTTAAATCTATGAAATTAACGTACCGAACATTAAATTTGGCCCACTTGCGCAATTTAGATAACGCAATATAGGTACTACAGGTTACCGGGTAACCGTGGTAAACTTACGCCGCAACAGAAACAGCTGGACACATTTATGGAAAAATTGTATAAAGTGTAGTGTAAGAGATGATACGCCAAATCATTTCCACTTTTCAGCAGAGAGATCAGCATGAGAGCACGAAGTGTGTATCTATGAGGGCGGGCAAACAGGTTTTTATTTGTATGGAATTACGGTGAACAACCGGTTTATAACCGGGGTTTTCATACAAAACCCTACCCTATTCTACTCTACCACTTAGATAGGTATCCTAGTACCTATCTAAATGGTATTTTGGTGGCAGCGAAGATTTTTATATCAAGGCAGTGCGCGTTGACCACGACGTATATTAAAACGAGAACATATTAAGAGAAGTTGATTGTTGTCACCTGAAACAACTGAAAATAATACAAAAATAGGTGTTATATATAAATAAAGGCTATATCTATTTGTACGTCTCTTGGTCCGACATGGAGAAACTATGTAATAAATTTATATTTATTGTAAGGGCTGTGATAAAATTGTAATTCTTATTCTATGTCAGTATTCACTTCAGCATCATCATCATGACACAGCATTCGACTTTGCTCCCGCAAAGAAATATACCATCCCTTTCAATTAAATAAAGATGCGATCACGAGTGTGCCCTCGAATAAACAAAGCCCGTAGCGGGTCATGTGATTAATTTCAGCGAACACTTTCCTGCCACAAATGGCTTGTCAGAAAGTTTATTGCAATAAAAAGCCTGAGTTTGTACCGGGAGAATGACGCGGGGCTTACACTAATGGCCGTTGGAGTTTCACCCATTAAAACCAAGTTTTTCGCCCATAATTTTGGGCATTAAATTTAGTATCTACCGGGTATCATGTTTTATGAACGTGTTTGGTACAGGCGCATTTGAGATTACGTTTTATCTTGTTTATAACCAGAACTTCTGTACATCTTACTTTTTTTACATATTTAAAACAAAATTGTTTCAAATCCTTAATCGTTAAAAACCTCAAATCAATTAAAAATTAAGTAAGTAGTAACATTGAGCCCAGAGCGCTTGATGGTAACGAAAAATGTAGAGGGGAAAAGACCTAGGTCGTAGTCCGAAACGTTGGTCGGATCAGATTTTGGAAAACCTGCAAATGCCTGTAAGCGATGCACTCCACCAAGCGACGGGGTGAAACCGATGGAGACAGCTGGTTGACCGTTTGAAGAGTCAAGATCCTCAACAGTGAGGGAACGACTAGGAAGAGAAGTAGTAACTAAGGTTTTTATAATAATTACTCGAACTACTTAGGTTGGGAATTTGTGTTATGTTTAAAATAACTGATAACGCCCTCAATAGATGGCGCTGCGTAGATGAAGTAGGGATAGCCAGTATGCGCCTATATGTATGGCCGATTGTCTTTCCTATTGAGAACATAAACCTTGTGAAAAAAACACCTTTTTAAATTAATCTCTATTTACTAATCAAAGTAACGACATTTTTCTCGCGTTTTGCCTTATCCCTTTGATGCCGACGTTCATGTTACGGCTGAACTAACAAAGTTTTCCTAAGACAATGCAAGCCGGCTCAATGAGAAAGTATTTTCAGGTCACTTTATAGACGGTGCTAATTTGCATATTATCAGGGTGTGGACAGAAGGTCGCGTGACAGTGAGTCGAATTACCATAAGAATAGACCGTCGTAAACGTTTTGTGTAGATTCCGACTAATATCGCATTGTTATTGTCCTTAAGATCCTTTGTTTCTTGAGTCTGATCCTTAGAATTGACATTTACTGATTTTGCTTTAAAAGAGTTGCATTCGATTTTTGTCAGCAATGCCTAGTCGCAACGTTGCGATGTAAAGGGAATCTACTGAATTGATTTACTTTTTTATCCAACTTAAATACATTAATTATTTTTAATAAATAACGCGGTGGTGCGACGTTACGATTGGTATTGCGGTCTGCGGTCGTACGAGTTATATGTAAAATGGCTCAACCGAATTTCTACGACTGTGAGAAAGCTGCTGCGACTGGAACTTATTCCATATAAATCCGTAAAAACCTAATATCGCTGCGATCAACTGCAACCTCAAACAGCATTGCTGCTACAGTTCTAATGTAATCTTAAAGCAAAGCTGTAGTTTTTTTGCAGTAGTTATGTAAGACGAGCGTGTCTATTCATGCTATTATTTAATAAATAAAATAACTCGATTATCTACCCGTAGTAACTACGAACAGGGTCCTGTTTTACCAAACTGACAATGTCGGCAACTTATGTCGGCTAAGAACGCAAGTTAATAGAAAAGTAGTGGCAACTGAAACATAAATACCGTAAAATGGTGGTACTTTGCTTGCTCCCGACTGGGTAACATTGTTCTCAGTAGGTCAAATACAAAATATCGCCGTTAATTAGATAAAAAATAATCGCGATTAGCTACAGAGCAGGTTTTAGGGTTCCATAGTCAACTAGGAACCCTTTTAGTTTCGCCATGTCTGTCTGTCCGTCCATCTGCGGCTTAGCTCAGTAACCGTTAGTAGTGGAAAGCTGTAATATTTTGGCATAAAGAATATACATATTAATCATGCCAACAAAGTGGTAAAATAAAAAGTGGGACAAAAAAATGTTTAAAGGTGGGTTCTTCCCATACATGTAAAGTAGGTATGGGGTAAAGGGGGGTAATTTTTTTATCGTTTGAACCCTAAAGTGTGACGTGTCGTTGGATAGGTATTTGCAAATAGGACTTTAGTCTTTTAACGTTTGTACCGCAAATCCAAAAATTATGAAACAAAATCTTTATGAATACTTAATAAATCATAATTGGTGTAATTATACTCACACACAATTTTTTTGGAGAAAAATTGTGTCACTTAACTTCAAACTCGGGTAAACCCATTCGACCCTTTCAGCAAATATATACGCACTTTAAAATACCTAGTTAGTTTTGGAGCAAAGTCGTTTTACGGTACTATTATACCATCGAAGCAACACTAGTTTCTGAAGATATGATATTGGAGAATCTCCGAAATTACCTACACATGTCATGCAATACAATATTATGCGCTCGAAACTATATGGTCAGACGGCGAGGCGGCATCGGCAGATTCTTATATTATGTTTCTTTTTCTAGTGATGCTAACTTAATTTTGTAATGGGGTAGATATACTGCGCCCATTACCACAGTGTCACCAGCCCTCTAGGTTTATAGTCGCATGATCCGGAGCAGTTTCCTGCCTACTGGAATTTAGGGTCTATAAAATTGATGAACAGTTTCTTAATAGCTTCTTTCTGCTTACTTTATTTCGGGAATATCAGAACTAACGAGAAATGTAAAGTAGCTAGGTACTGACTTTTTACATCACGTCGATAAAATCCATTTTGATGATTTGTTGCTTTAATATAACGTAAACTGGGTAAAGGTTTCATAACTCTGCACAAAAGTAGGTATGCATCTAAAAATATTTTCGGCCAAATAATGGATAGGTATATACCTATAGTATACGATATGGAAGCTCTATGGCTGTAGACAAATACGGGATTCAAAATGGAAGGCTTTATTAAAAAATGGCTCACTTTCAACTTAGAACTAGGTTGGATATAGCAAAACCTAAGTTTCAATTCGGGTGGGTTCCGTACGGCTTTATTAGAGTCTGCGGGGCAACCTAGAGGCGTCGAGACTGTACACTACAACTATTCCTCGAAAGCAATAACTGCCGAGAGCAAATGCGTTACTATGTGTAGGTACATAGTTCTTTTTTAGCGGCTACATAATACAAAAACTTAGAGACAATATTTGTATTTATTGACCGAGCGAGCGAAGCGAGCGAAGCGTCTCTGCTTCAGCTTGGACAAAAATGCTTTTAGGTGTCTGTCCATTTGTTCTCCTCTACAGGTCGCATTTATCAACCAATTCTTGAAAAATTTTGTAAACGAGTTCGTTAATTACATAAAATTTTTTTGTCGATTCAGTTTTTGGAAATTTTAAAAATGGCGGGAATTGGCACAAAGGTCCTAAGCGCCATAGAAATCAAAGGCGCTTAGGACCTTAGCGCCAATACCAGTTCCATTGAGAGTTCGTTGTGATAATGAAACGGTAAAAGAAGTAATTCTTATTTTTATTGACCGAGCGAGCGAAGCGAGCGAAGCGTCTCTGCTTCAGCTTGAAGAAAAATGCTTTTAGGTGTCTGTCCATTTGTTCCCCTCTACAGGTCGCATAAATCAACCAATTCTTGTAAAATTTTGTAAATGAGTTCGTTAATTACATAAACATTTTTTGTTGATTCAGTTTTTGGAAATTTTAAAAATGGCGGGAATTGGTACGAAACGAAGGTCTTAAGCGCCTTTGGAGTCTAGGCGCTTAGGACCATTGAACGTTCGTTGTGATAATGAAACAAGGAAGTGTTTATAATTTTTACATATTTCCAAATCTTTCAATCGATTTGAAGCATTGTTATTTTGTTGAACTCCAAAGTAGTTTTGTTTCATTTTACTTCAAATCTACTGATGGGATCCACGAGACGGTAAGAAAGATTCTTATGGCGATTTCGGTATTTTATACTCAAACTAACTCAAACTTTAACTTTGACCGGGAAGTTGTTTTTTTTTCCATAAAGATTTTATTTATTTAAATTTATAAATAAATTATTTTTTAGTGCCTACCTACCAAATCGTTTTGAGGATTCTTAAAGAGTGACTTAGATGTTTGTCTGGTAAATATATACCTAATCGCTAAATATGACATGTGACATGCTTTTATGGCTCTTGATTTGACCTAGCGTAAGCAAAGATCTACGTTTCAGCTTAGTCAAAAATGCTTTCATATCTCCGGCTGTTCTCCTCTACAGGTCGTTTTTATCTTCGAATTCTCGTGAAAGTTAAGCGATCAGATTTTATAGCTTTGTAGGATCTTTTTGTCATTTAGTTTTTTGAAAATTATTAGAATTGATGGAAATTGGCACAAAGAGATTAAGCGCCGCACAGGCCTATGGGGCTTAAGAGCAGATGGTCGCGAGGTCTACAGCTCACAGAGCCACTAGTGTTTAATTGTTTGATGCGGTTACGGAATACAGTGATACTAAGGCAAGCGAGTCACGCAAACGCTAAAATTTATATCTGCTCATTGTCGCTTATCTTAGATTCACTCGACGCTCGTTCGGTATTAAGCTTTCAAATTTTAGCGCATATCAACAGAGCGGAAGTCTATTTAGATCACTTTGCTGTTTGGTGCGAAAACAGGGAAAACATTTTAGTACCGACCCTAACGGAAACTTTTCACTATCCATACCGTTCGATTGAACAAGATTGCCAGACATATTTGGAACGTTTTAAATAGTTCCTTTTTGTGAACAGGATTTATTGTGAGAAATATCTACAATATTTTGTTACCTGATACAACTTAACCGAGTTTCTTTTAACTATTAGACATCTTGAAACGAAGAAAGCTTTGAAGATAGCAATCTTGAGAATGAAAAAAGTACTCGAGGATTCAATGGCGCGAAATAGCCGCGGTTGCCGCAGTAAGCATTATTAAAATTTGCTTACAGAGGCAAAACCAGTCCCGCCGGGGATAGGGAAGAAAGGCGAAATTAGCTTGTTTTATAATGATTGCGATGTCGTCAACTTTTTACGGTTTGTAGAATAAACAGAAAACTTAAGTCGTATTAATTTAATTAAAGCAATGTAATAACTCTGCGTTAATTAAAATTTAAACATTTATTCAGCTCAGATAATGCTGGGTTTATACTGCATTTTTACTCATGGTGGTGTATAAACGAAGGGTGGTCATTACGTACATACTGCATCGTTTCGTACTAGGCTGGTCTCAAGGGGCGGGAAGGGTTAACGCGCGCGCTGGACTCGCTGTTAGCTGTATGACCGCCATTCCGCGGAAGGCTGAACCCCTTAGGAATAAAAAGGTTATCGAAATATTTTTTGATGTCTAACAATAACGGTACCTATCTTATCTGAACATCGCATAAAATACGATGATTACGAGGATTTTATTTAAAAGCCATGATTTAAACGTAAGCCAAAAATAATTTGAACGATGGATGGAATAAACGCTACAAGGAAAAAACCGGCAAAGTGCGAGTCAGACTCGCCCACTGAGGGTTCCGTTCATCATAAAAATAATTAGAAATCCCCCCTACCCTCTTTTTTATCCCTTAGGGGATGAATTTCGGAAAACGCGGAATACGGTTTTCTTATATTATTATATTACCAGAAAGTCTATAAACGAAGTTTCCAAGTCTGCAACCTGAAAAATTATTCACACCTCATATAAACTTTCGTCATATAAAACCCCTTTTTTATCCCTTAGGGGATGAATTTTGGAAAACGCTAAATATACTTTTCTTGTATAGTATAAAAGAGTCTATAAACGAAGTTTTAAGTCTGGAACCTAAAAAAAAAATCACATTTCATACTAACTTTCAATTCCTTTTTTATCCCTTAGGGGATGAATTTCGAAAAATGCTAAATATACTTTTTTTGTGTAGTATCAAAGAGTCTATAAACGAAGTTTTAAGTCTGCAACCCAAATAATGATTCACACCTCATACAAACTTTCACCCCCTTTCTTATCCCTTAGGGGATGAATTTCGGAAATGTGGAATACGGTTTCAAGGGACCGGTTACGTAGACCTTAGTATATAAAACTTAGTATTAGTAAACTTAGTATTTAAATTTCAACTCGGTACCTCCACGCACTCCCGAGATAAAGGGTTTTGACGGACAGACGGACGGACCGACGGACGGACGGACGGACAACAAAGTGATCCTATAAGGGTTCCGTTATTACCGGAATTACGGAACCCTAAAAATATACCTATTCCATCTAAAAATATTGAAAACGTGTATTATCTACACCCACAGCTCACGTTAATAACAGCAATTTATTTCCATTAAGTACAAGTCGGGTAATTGTCACAATAGGATCGATTTCATTAAAACTTTGGTGATTCCCGCATGACCGCCGAATTCAATTATTTAGAACAAGTAGTGTTAATGGATTATATTGATTAGAATCAGACTAAAATGTTATTTTACTAATAATTATTCAACGCATATACCAATTAAGTGTGAAATCACGAAACAGCGAAACGTCAATACACAAATGAGTCATTATTTCCATTAACGCAACAGTTTCGTTACCAGAACAAATAATGACATGAAATGAGAATTAATTTCTCAGAGCCAACATTTACATTTTGTTCGCGTAACAAGAGGCCAGCATTATTTACCCATTAGGTAAGTTTGATTGATGATATAATATTTTAAGATACCTTCAGTGCACGAAAAAAAAAACATGCAGCTTCTACCAATTACTATGTGCGTCTATATACTGCCTGTATGTCTACGTAATTTCTCTTTAGCTTAATGGCTAGTTAAGCTAAAGAAAAAAACAAGGAATACTGGTATAAATATTTTAGCTTAAAGCTTACTTTTCGAAAAATGTTTATTTTTCATACAGATTCATTAGGAAAACAAAATGGTAGCCATAATCAGTTCAACAGCAGCCTAATAAAATTGCAGTTAGGTACATAGATATATAGTACATTTCGATGCTAGTGCGGAAAGTATGTGATTACTTGACACTCTACTCGGGACGAGTGAAAAATGACATAACCCGCACGTTTATTAAACGACATTTTTCAATACAGATGCGAAAAAAATTAAAATACAAGTATAAGAACAAATTTAAAGTTTTTTATTTATTTCTGTAACACTATTGTAATACAGTTGAACAATTAAGAACATCGCCAAAATGTTTATCTTTTATTCTTTATTTCTCATATCATAACCAAAAAAAATATTAATGACACACTTGGTATTGCAAATCGCATGTGACAAATCGTCTCGTCATGTCTATAAAGCCTTCAAACATGTTTACCTGCTTGAAAACGCCTCTACCTTGACAAACTTTTCGCATGCTCTGTTCCGTTCTGATACTCACAGATTAATAAAAACTGTTTACAGTGTTTAATACTTTTAATAAATGATCACTATCATGATGAAGAGGTAAATAGTGCAATATGAAATATCAATAACTGTAATATTTTTGCGTTAATAGTAGGTTTTTGTTTTATTATCTACGTCTCGGTATAGTTAACTAACAATAAAGCTCTCGAATTAGAATAAAACTAAATTTTTATAAATTGGAAAAGAAAAAGCAATAGTTCGCAAAAACAAACTAGGCACTTTTTGAGCAACTGTATTAAACACTTGCGACACCTCTGGTGTTGCGGGTGTCCATGGACGACGTTAATCGCTTACCATCAGGCGATTCGTTTGCTCGTTTGCCACCTATAGCATAAAATAAAATAAAACATTCAGTTTTACCCCAAAATCACTATCTCCGTAGGCATTGTTTAATAGTATTTTATGCAATAGTTGTATAAGGTTCAAAAAAGGTGAGTGGCGTGTGTAACAATTTGAGGCGAAGCCGAAAATTGTTAATAAAGACGCCATGAGCCTTTTTTGACCTACTTATACAACGTTGCATACATTACTTTTTCTACGACTAGGGATTAAATAAAAGCTAGTAACTTATTGGCGTATTGAGAGATGTCGGTCTGGTGGTATATATTAAGCGTTGAATTTAATTTTGAATATTCCACCCACAGTGAAGACGGCTTGAATTTTTCGCCGAGGCTTTTAAAGTAAGCCAGTAGCACATTCTCTGAGAATGACGTAGTCTGGTGTTCTAGTCTCCACGCCATGAACTTCTTATACGATTTATCGTACTGACACCGCGATTTTGCAGGCAATAAGCTCTCAGTAATTGATTGTGCCGCCGCCGATATTTCTTCTGGTGTCGAAAGAAAGTGGTCGTCGTCACCCATTATTATTTTTCACTCCAAACTCTAATAAGAATGCTAAATATGCCACAACTATTCCAAGAATAAACAAACAGCAATACAGCATAAGAAAGACCGGGGAATTCGATTGGATAGTGACAAATGACAGTCGACCGAACGTAATCATAGACACGGTATTTTCTTTTTCAACTGTCATTTACTTGCGTTTTTCCTTATGTTGGCAGCAATTATTTTAGTTTTGTTATTGTTTGAAACCATATGAATTCAGTTGTTTGTTAAGTTGGTAGTTTTGATTTTCGTTGTAAATTTAGTGTTATGTTTTTTTATTTGTTGGGTTCACAGGGCACCTCTGCGGCGCTACCACGAAGTCCGCAAATCGAACTTCGGATAGTGCCGTCTTCTTCGCTCTCACTTTATTCTACATATGCGCGAAAGGGATGGCACTATCCGAAGTACGACTTTCGGGCTTCGTGGTAGCTTTCCTGTTAGCAGTTGCATTATATCACATAATCACATAATAACCTTAGGGTCTTTATGAAGAATAGACTAAATAGACTTTTTTGAAATTGCGTAAGACATGCTTTTATATTTGTTTGCTGGACCATATAATTGATAGATACCGGAGTAGAAAAAATGTTAGAAACGTCCAAATTATGTCATGCCTTCAAGAAACAATCTCAAGCCCGTACATTTGCGTATGAGTTAGGCACGGCACTGCCGCTGCCGTCCTCGAGTGATTTGTAAGTACACTGCTTCCTATTTATTCATGCAGACGATTACCGACTCCCACTGCTCATGAATAAATTTAAATAATTCCCCGCTGAGGTGTAAATGATGCAAGTTTTTGCATTTAAAACCGTTATTAATCACTTAACTTTTCTGTTGACAAATTACGCTTTGTGTTATTGCGGAAAGCTTTTTGAAATGTGTTTTCACACGCATGGTCTGTTTTTAATTGTTGTTGAAATGCAGTCTAAGCTGTAAAGTAAGGTATAAACTTTTTGTAATCAACCATAAGCATTCGTCAGGGGGAGTAATGGCACGTGTTTTGTTACCACTTTAAAGTGAATATGATTTTCGAAATGCAAATATGACAGGATGGAACTGGATGGAACTCACACTAGGACAGGATGAAACGGGACAGGACGGGACGGGGCAGGACGGGACGATCTGTCAATTCCTATAGAAATAATCACGTGATAGCTCGGAGCCCTCGGATGTCACGTGACGTTTTCTATAGAAACTGACAGATCGTCCCGTCGCGTCCCGTTCTAGTGTGAGTTATCCTTTAGTTGGCTTACCCCGGATGGAGCAAGCGGCGCTTAGATGATCATAACCCCGGATGACGAAAGTAGCTCTAATAAATATAACTTGGTAATTTGTTTACCTAAAATAATTATTTTCGTTATTTTAATAAATTTTCAAACGTTATATTAAATAGTTAGACTATTTATTTAATTTAGTGAATCAAAATATTTATTATAACTAATAGGTAATAGGTATGCAGGAGGATGCTGGTTCGATCCCAGCCCTAGGGACTGGATGCCTTGGACACTTTTCTGTAGTATAGGTAAATATGACTTCTCTTTAAAAAAGTTTTTTATAGCAGTGTCACTACTTAAAAACATGAATTATAACATTAACTTAGTGGTCTGGGGCCTTACGTCTTAACGCAATTCAGGTTAAGTTCCGTTTAGGCTCAATTGTACGGAAGCGACTCAGTTTAGGTCGTCAACTGAATCGCGTTAAGACGTCATGGTAAGCCCTTTGATTTACAATTGTATACATGTAGCCACATGATTTTTGCCCGGGTTTCTACTTCCCGTCTGGCTTTTGCAGTTATGTACAATTTTTATGGCCGATTTGTCAAAAGCATACTCATTTTTCATTAAGGCAATGGCAAGCTATTCACGGCACATACCACTAATGCGGGTAGACCAACTTTATGTGCTCTGGAACCAAGCCTCCCGTCAAAACTGAAAACATCAAAGTCATAAACTCGTCCTTCACTTCCTTACCAAGTAAAGGAAGTGACAAAAAGAGATGTATATATGTTTGTTATTTCTCCGATTCCGTAGGTTGAAAACAGTTTTGCTGATCTCTTTTGATGCAATTGGTCCAAGCAGCCAAATTAAACACATCGTTGTAATTTGGTAGTCGGTATCAATGCATTACAACTTAACTTGGTCGCATATTTTGATAGTGGATTTTACAAATGTCGTAAGAGGCACGTAATTAAGTTAGACTTACGACATTTGAGAAATCCACTGCCAAAATATAGATCGCTCCAAACTGTTCTCATTTGACAGTTATCGTACTACTTCCACGCTAGTTATTCTTCCGTGTCTGGAACACTTTGATACTAATATACTAAGGGCCACTGGCACCACCCGGGGTTAGCCAAATACCCCGGATTTATGCATTTTTATGTATAGAATTTGACAGCTTAACTCCGGGTTAGTGGCTAACCCTGGATTGTGCAAGTGGGCCCAAGCGTCACTGAAATCGCACACATACCTTCTTACGGATTTTATAAAATAAAAATAAAATAAAATAAAAATGCTTTATTTCAGACCTGTGCGATCCATATTTTGTTAGTGACTTAAGGCTAGATTAAATTTAAATTTAAAAAAAATTTTGCTCTGTATTTATACACTAGCTATATTTAGACACAGTAATGCTATGATAATATTTAAACTTGCAACTATTACAGGAAACCTGTAGAGTCAGCTGCATATATTACTACCGCTTCGCTTGCCGTAATTCTTGTCTTCTCCTTCCAAGCAAACTTGCCAAAAAAGCCATTCAGCTTGCGCTAAGTGTAACGTCCGACCGATAATTTGTATAGGTATCCCAGTTTTTTTGTTGCCTGTTTAAACTAATTTCCTCATAGGTTAACTAGAAGAGATCTCTTAAAGGGATAACTTAGCCTTTGTTGTATCAAATTGTTTCTGTCACTGTGCTTCTTGTGTTAATGTACAATAAAGCTTATACATACATACATACATACATAACTTTTACAAAATGCCCTCAACGTTAAGGAAAAGTATAGGTACACATTTCTAATATTTATTATTATAACCTATCTATTTCCTACCGTTTACCTAAGGCCTGTACAAAATAACTATAAACACTATATATCCTACACATATATATGCGGCACGCGCCTTGTATGGAGGATTAGGGGGCGCCCGTGGCCGTGAGTTTCCCACTTTTTCTTCATTTCTAAGCATTGAGGTATCGATTGGACACGTTCCTGCTTAATACAAAATTAATTCCAGTTGCGTACTCCTTAAAATTGCAATAACTATGAAATGAAACAACACTTTTAAAATCACATTACACAACATGTTGTTGTGTGTATCACTTCCAGTTTGATGCCCATATAAATATACTCGTATAATACTCGTATATTACAACGCGTCTCTTCTGAAAGTGGAAACGCTTGTAATGGCTTTGCATAACTGTGTGCAGTAACTAGTTAACGACGCTAGCATAAGTCGTAGGGCAGGGTGTCCGTGCGTCGACCTACCGCAAGATCGATTGCATACCGCAGCTCCGCTCGTCCGCACGCCACCATAACACGAAGCAAATGGCCAGTGGAACACGCAGATTGAAACAAGATATCACCATTACTGTACATAACGTGTAACTAGCATTACTGTACATAAATATAAAAAAACAGTAGCATACCACAAAGAAAACAAAGCCTAAACCGACCATTGAATGAATACCATACTGTATTTTTCAAATGGCGCGTGCTGTAAAGTTCCAAACTAGAAAGTAGTGCGAGCCAGGATATAATGCTTTTTGCTAATTGCTTTGATGTAGGTACCGTCAAGTTCCGTATCTTCACCTGGATTTCTACACCTTTCTACAAATATCTGTCGAATGAAAAGGGATATGGCATGCCTTACCGCTAATAATTAACCTTTCTGTGACTTACCTACACATCAAAAGTCTTATCTTCCTTGAGTGCATTAATATAATATGGACTTTAACTACACAAGTTATATTTTATATATTTTACTAAATGTCACTTTACGTCAAATTAGGCGAAGATAGACACTTAAAAGACTTTGAAGTATTTTAGTAAAGTTTAACTGTCCGATCGTCCCTAACTCAATTTTATGCTCACAATCGTCATGAGTTTTCACAGAACTACATTTAAATTGGTGTATTCATGTGAATTTTACCTTTTTAATATCAAACATTTTCAACAGTGTACCTATAGGTGGATAAATTATCATGGATTTTTATGAACGAACAATTACGAACTACAAAACACTTTTGGTGAATGCTGGTATATTAAACTTGTATCTATGTATTTATAAATAGTGTAATCAAGTAAAAAAAGAGATGTCATATACTACATAATAAGTGACCAAGGCCCCCAGTGCCGAGGGCTGGGTTCTGCCGCGAAAACAGAAGATCGCTGGAAACATTTATTATAAATAATAAATGATTTAATTCATGCTATACAATTGTTTAATCAACTTCAGTTTACTTTACATCACCTATCGTTCAACTCCATTTTTTGACTCCGTAGATAAAGCTCATGTAAACTGTATGGCATTATTAAGTAACGTGTATCATATTAAGATTGCAACTGCGCCGAAACCGTACGCGCTGCAAACATTTATCATTTTGATGATAACGCTCAATGAGGGAGTTTGCGGCAGCTCGATGGACGTCTCTTGACACGATGACCGCTTGACGGTTGTACTAGCCAAGCAATTTCAAACCTTATTTTAGCGATTATGGACTTTATGTCATGGTAACAAGAGTTCTGACGTGTGACGTTATAAAGTTTGTCAGCTTACATGAGCGACTTACCAGCGGGTATAAATGGAGCTGAAATACGCTTACATGTTTTAATAATTTATACAATTTATTTATTCAAACAAGTTTGACTGTTCATGGACTTTATAAATATTATTTTAAGTAAAATATTACGTTTATTGATATTGAAATACTATTATTATTTGTACAATTTTCAATTATTTATCCATTAAGATATCCAATGGAAGGTAAATGATAAAAAAAAACTATGACTTACATAGTTATGTAGTCTTGAGGTAATATGATGGCGTGACAAATTCGGCATCTAGTCACATTATCATAGTATAGATTGATGCTGTAATGTAACGTTCACCGAACACTCTTAAGATAGGTAGATGCAATTTGCTTCCAGCCACTAGACCACTTAGCTAATGCTTACGCTAATTTCAATATAGGAAGCTTAATGTCATTTTGGGTCTCTTTGAGGCAGTTTAAATTAATCTACAATCCATTTTACTAGGGATCTATTAAGCGCGTTAACGTCAAGTGAGTACTTAAGTACAAACTAAAAATAGAATGTAAATAGATTCAGGTGATTGCCTACACGTTTGTTCTTAGAGGAATTGACGCAATAATGTTGAAAAATATAAAACATGTAGGTACTATCGCGTTCAAAATTGCATGGACAGTTTATGAATGAATTCATTCATAAATTGCCCATGCACTTTTGAACGCGTGTGTACTAACCTTAAAAACTTTTAAAACAAAGTATGATTAGGGTAAGACCACCAGTGAATGAACAATTAAGCATTTTTTCAATTTAGAAAAATAATTTCTCAGTATTTATTAATTATTTTTATAATATTATGTTTTTTAAACAATCGTCATTTAATAATCTAGAATGTAATTTCTGCGAATTCTTAATATTTTTATACTTTTAGAGTTATAGAATTTCTTATATATTTTATTACAAGATTAAATAAATAAACACATTAACTCGCACTAGCAGCTTTAATTATATCATAAACTGTCAAGGAAGTGTATTGATATAATAAATTGATGCATGTGTGTATCGGTGCGCAGCGACGCGGGGCCGACGTGTGACAGACCGACGCGCGGCAGTACGATTTATGGCCACCATTTAGTGGATGTCACGTGGATTTACTATTTACTGATTTTTATCTTTTTGGAACGGTCGGAATATTTTACTGATTGATAGAAAAACGAACTTAAAACTGAAATTATAAGTTTTAAGCGTAAAGCATGACAACACTCTGGCAGAAATCAGGAAACTTGGCTTTAATGTAGCTTATACAAAAACACCGGAAGTGGAAACAAGCCGTCACGTAATTTTTTTCCCTCGTTTCCTTTCTTAAATTGCAGTTTTTCCACACTTTATATAAAAACGGCAAAGTTACAGCAAAAGCAATAATGAGCAATACGTATATATACCTATTCCATTACATTTGTATATTAGTTGCCTTGAAAGTATGCACGACTTACCTATAGTTTTCAAAATGTGCATTGCCGAATAGGTTACACAACAAAATAATTAGGTAGTCCGTCTGATAGATAACTAAAAAAAATTGACACGTATTTTTTCTTTTGTTTGTAAAATGAAAATGACGTAAATACAGTACTTTTCGCGTGACGTTTCAATTAGGTACAATTCTTACCTCATAGTGACGTTACCGGTCTCTACCCCGGAACTTTGACGTTCTTCATCTTCATCAATTTTAGCTATAGGAATACAAAGGAATACAAGCATAGCAAGGAAAAAATACTTACCTATCTAATAATTTTGGATAATCTAACTGACGGACTAAATAGAAAAATGATTTTTCATATTAGTCATCATCCCTATTACGGGCCATAGTGAACTGACTACCCGCGTCGCCGCCGCCGTTTTCCTACATTTTGTACTCGCGTTCAGTAATATTTAAAATTTAATTGGTTTGGATATGAATATGACTTAGTATTGTATTTTTTCACATTGTCGAATTGCATTTTTTGTCGAATTGCAATTGAATAAAAAAGTAAGAGTATAATTAAACCGTATTGTTTAGCGAATAAGGTAAAAATTACTTGGCTTACTTGTAAGTGTAAATTTTCCATCACTTCTGGTTATTATTTGTATAAATATAAATTACATTATAAATTGAAAGAGATGTCATATACTACAGAAAAAGTGACCAAGGCTCCCAGTGCCCAGGGCTGGGATCGAACCAGCGAGCTCCTGTTTTCGCGGCAGACGCCCTAACCATAAGGCCATCCGACCACGGCGACCAGAGTACGAAATTTCCTAAGTACGATTATGCACTCCTTTCTTATTTTTGAAACGCTTAAGGTGCGTCCCGCCAATCTTACAACTCTGACTTACGTCTAGTGCTGTCCTTCTAGATAATCTTTACAGATTATTTTCAACTAGAAGCGAGAGATGGCGCCAACATACTGCACAATTGTAAAGCATGAATTAAATCATTTATTAAATTAAATAAATGTTTAGGGTAAATTTTTAGGGTTTTGTAGACAAAGGGTAAAAACGCGTCCCTATTACAAAGACTCCATTGTCCGTCCGTCCGTTCGTCGGTCTGTCTGTGATCAGGAGGCCTACCACGAACCACTTTGTACGTTCGTTCGTCTACGCACGAACGAAGTTGTTCTTGGTAGCCTTTTCGGCTGTATATCATGGACTTTTATACAGTTGAAATTCTCATAGATTTCTGTTGCTGCTCTGTTGCAGATACTTAAAAACAGAATAAAATAAATATTAAAGGGGGTTTAACTAAATAGAAACGTGATGTTTTTGCCGTTTTTAGGGTTTCGTAGTCAACTAGGAACCCTTATAGTTTCGCTCTGTCTGTCTGTCTGTCCGTCCGTCCGTCCGCGGATAATCTCAGTGACTGTAAGTACTAGAAAGCTGTAATTTTGTACGAATATGTATATTGGTCACGCCAACAAAGTGGTAAAATAAAAAGTGGTAATCAATTCTTTTTTAGAGTACCTCCCATACACGTAAAGTGGGGGGTGATTTTTTTTTCGTTTCAACCCTAGTGTGGCATATGATAGGTATTTGTAAAATAAAGGTTTACTAAGACCAGTTTTTGATAAAGTTAATATTTTCGGAAATAATCGCTCCAGAAGTTTAAAAAAATGTGTACACAAACTATACGGGTTATGTATGTTGGGTTTTCGGGTCGTAACTTTTGATCGCGTGAATCGATTTAAATATTTTTTTTCTTATTAGAAGGAAGATACGTGCGAAATGATAAATTAAGTTGTTAAGATACAAAACAATATACGGTTAAATTACATACTTAATTCCGAAATTATAAATTAAACTTATAGTTCAAAAGTTAGAGCCCCCCGCTCTAACTTTTGAACTATAAGTTTAAAAAATATGAAAAAAATTATAAAAGTAGAACTTAATAAGAACTTTCTTGGAAAATTATTTTGAACTTGATTAGTTGAAAAGTTTTTGAAAAATTGTGCAAAATAATTTCGGAATTAAGTTTGTAATTTAACTGTATATGCAAACACTTATTTTATCTTGAGTACTTAATTTAACATCCGGCACGTATCTTCCTTCTAATAAGAAAAAAAATGATTCAAATCGATTCACGCGATCAAAAGTTACGACCCGAAAACTCAAAATACATAACCCGTCTAGTTTGTGTAAATTAGTAGGTAACCCAATTGCCCGAGAGATAGCACTGTCCGCACTGTGTTTCCGGAGTTGATGGGGTCGGGACGGGTGTGATCGAAAGTATCATCGAATTGTTGATTATTATAAGCTTATTGAGCATGGTATCTATTAAATACTTTTTAAGGTTGCCTATTGTGACGGACAGTAAACTGCGGAACCCTATACTGAGCATGGCCCGACATGCTCTTGGCCGGTTTTTTATAGTTAATGGTACGGAACCCTTCGTGCGCAAGTCGGACTCGCACTTGGCCGGTTTTTTTTTCACTTAAAACGCCACACAGAGATAGCTTTCTGTTTATTCGACTTAGAAACGAGCCACGGCAAACTAATAAAACGCATTTCTCGGTTTGTTATTTAACGGTCTCAGCCTTTAATCAGTGGGTAATATAAACAACTCTCTGCTAGCGTAAACTTGCTAGATTAAGACCAGATAAGTAAATAAAACGCGTGCGTTCCTCTTTTAATGAAATTCTAAACGACATTCACTCCAGCTAATATTTGCTACCTACTATTATTATTATTTTATAAAATATATTGTCTGTGTTATACATTTATAGACCTAACACAGAGTATATAATAGTTTATAGTTTTCTGCAATATTAACGGTTTTAAAACGTATTTTCAAACTAAAGCTCCGCCAGCGGCGGCGCGCTTAAATTCATATTTTGCACGTGTGGCAGACTGGCAGTTCTTAGGCATGCGGTACTTGACAAATGATCAATGTATCTGAGTTTACTGCGGAGATTTCCATATGATAGTCCTGATACTTAGTTCAAGATACTTACATGCAAAACAGTGACCCTGCTGGTGCTCATTGTTGTGTTCCATTTTCGATTATTGTGTTATACTCGTACGCCTAACGCGATAGCAGAATTGTTTTGCATTTACTGGCAATTTTTTTCTACTACCACTATCAACGAAGTTGTGTATGTGAGAAGGTAGGACAGGTAGGTAAAGGTATTCTCTAACACAAGGTACCCGCGAGGAAAAGGGAGGATTCCATCAGCACATTCCTGATCACATATCAAGACTAAAATGTCGTAAAATTTAACCTTTCTGGTTCCCGTTATAATTTCAGAGATAATGTAATTAATTTTAGTGATTTTGTGACAACGTTGTCTAAGTCTTGCCTTATTTAATTGTCAGAAGTCAAATTCAAAAGTAGGGGAGAAATAAATCTAAAACAAAATTAAGTTACCTATGGAAGCTATATATTATTCATTATTTTGTTTAATTGATCAGCTTATGATTTAATATTCAACATAGATACATTTTAGAATAAAAGATACCGTCACACGAGGTAATTACGGATTCTAAGTGGGATAATCATAGATTTGTTTAATTGGCACACAAAGCTCTTTGAAGTGTTTTCTCCTTTTATAATACATAAATAAGCCACTACGCGTATATACCTATCACTCTATGCATGTAATGTATGGGTGGGTAATGATGATTAATATTATACAGGGTTGAACCAAAATATGGTCTGTTTAAGGGCGTTATCAGTATCGTATTTGATTAAGAAAGAGTGAGAAACAAAATGACAAAACGTTGTTTAATTAGTCTTTATTTTACAGAAAAAGCACCTAATTTCCATGTCAATTTTACAATACGTTACACACTTTTACACAAAAAAGGCATTTTACAAAAAAATTAAGTTTACTTACTTTGAAAAGCGAGTGAGCCCGCTCTTTGACTACTTCTGTTTGCCACTAGGCTCGGGCTCGACTTCCATTTGCACGTTTCGAAATGACTCCTATCCTTTTCTAACATACTTAAACTTGTGCGTCCGGCGTTATCCGCCGTCTCTATTTCCCTCACCCTGCCGTAACATCCTTTTTTTACTTCGCCTACGTTTGTTTATGTAGTCTAAACTTGACCTGTCTGTGATTTTTTGCGATGAAATTACAATTTTTTTTTGTTATGTAGCATATTTTTTTTTTATAAAATTTAACCAAAATACAAAAAAATACTTGAATGTCTCGCTGCAAAGACAAACTGACAATTTCTCGTGTTTACATCATGCTCTAACTCATAACTCAGTGCTAAGCGGTGATTAGCTCTATAAAAGAGTATGTGTGTGTGCAAAATTGGGACATCCTGGAATCAGCTTTGTCTCCGTAACGTTAACATATTTGTTACTCTCCAGTTTCTACTTTTTTTTTACCCAACTTTGTGTCGTGTGTATCATTGTAGCGTTAAAACTATTTAGTCGATTTTGTTGAACCTGGTGTGACGCGGATTATAAGCTACGACTACGACTTCGATCGACGGTAGAGGAGGAAGTTTTTAAGGAAAAAAAAGGACCGAATGGGTTAAAGTTTCTCAAACATTTTGTTTTACTCATTGGAGATTTGCTCATCGTTTTCATTAGAATCTACGACACCCACAAGAGGAGAGGGGTGGTAAAATTCTTAACCAGACACAACAGGGGTACCTATATGTGAAAACAATGAAAACAATATTTCACTGAAAATCGAAGCAGTTTTGAGTGTCATCGCTCATGCTACCACACGTTATGCACGCCGTCGCGCCAACAATGTGAGTGTGCCCGTGTGCCGGGTATCTACTCTTTTCGGTTGATATTTATAGCTGAAGTGCGATAATTTGTATGTCTATTTCGATTAATTAAAACAAGATTTTCCAAAGCAAACAGTCGCTAGTGAATTGTTAACCAACTACTTTCCAAAATTACCTATTGCTGGAAACCCTCTAGTAACACAATGCATGAATATTGCAGGTATAAATAGTTACCATGTATTGATACATAATATAGTAGGTATGTACGGTCGTTCGAGTTTCCATCACGTGGAATAATTAAAAGCAAACAAACTGCCGCGTCCGCCGGCGATTCAAATAGTTACATTTATTTTTAATATTTTCCGGGATCTACGTCAATTTGATATTATGAGAGTTGAAAAACTGAGCACGCCTTCAGAAAATTCGTAAAATATTATGATCCTTTTTTAAATTACCCTTATACCAAATACAAGTTTTTTTTGCAGTATTATTTAACTTTTTTTAGCAATAGCTGGTGTTACATTCATAATTATCAATTCAAATACTCGTGTGTATTAATATTGCCCGGATAATCAAATTCTATCATAACATCCTACTGAAACTTTGGACCTAAACTCCTAATTTTCAGAAATATCCTAAATAACATTTAGGTAAATAATATAAATATTTTATTTATGAAGACTTACATTAATGATCCCAATTGCACTCGTGTTTGAAAGACAAAGAAAATTGTGTTACTTCCGCCATAAAGTTTACCCGACGAAAATTACAAAATGTATTATTAGAACCTTCCATTTAGGATTAAACCTAAGTCTATTATTGTATCAAAGTTAGATATTGTTTGTATTATGGGCTGTCCGTCGCTTAATTAAATGGGTATTCGACGCCCAAGCCAGCACAGTAGCGGGTTACGGCGCATTGTCACCACTTGCTGCCGACCACACTGTTATTAGATTCTACTGGTGCCCAAACTAACGCTAACTAAACAGGGTGCAATGCACTAAAGTAGTTGTAGTGTAAGTAATAATGACAACACGGTGAGCAATTGCGAAAACTTAAAACGATTATTGAAGAATTCGGTAGGTAAGTATTATAATGAAATGTATTATCATTCGTAATACTAAGACCATATTCCAACGGCCTCCTAGCCTAGTTGGCAGTGACCGTGCTTACGAAGCAAGAGGTCCCGGGTTTGAATCTTGGTCAGGGCATTTATTTGCGTGGTTATTACGAATATTTATTCCTGAGTTATGGATGTTTTCAATGTATTTAAGTGTTTATATGTATCTATCTATTATATATATATATATATATATATATATATATATCTTCGTCTAGTACCCACAACACAAGCCTTATTGAGCTTACCGTGAGACTAGGTCGATTTGTGTGAGATTGTCCCAGAATATTTATTATTTATTTATATTTCTATTATTATATATATTTCAAAAGAATTGAAATATCCGTAATTTCACTATATCAATGGAACCATTTGATTTTTTTATATTTAATTGAGAAAGTTCAGGGGCCAAATAGCAGTTTTTTGGTTTCTTCGTGAATAGCAGAAGTCACTCCTATTCCTACACGTAATTTTCTATGTAGAGTTTTCTGCGTCAAGCGGGAGAATTAGACTTAAGGGTCCGGTGTATGTTCATATACGCGCGAGATGCGACTTTTGCACAATAACTCGCGAAAATACAACATTTACACGTTCTCTTCATAAAAGGCATACCAAAGGGTTACAACTATACAAGGAGCTACTCAGCCACCCAATTTCTCGATATCCACTACTTACACGTTCCTCAATACTCTCAGTCTCTTATTATTGTAAATACTGTCAGAGCGCGGAGCGACATGGCCTCTGTCTGCGAGCCCCCGAAGGCATCTGAAGCCAATGTCATAACATCGCGTATTTTATAGCGCTAAACAGAGCGATTTGAAGTACTGTTTTAGAAAAACTACTACTAGAGGTAAATATACTCAATTTATAATTTTTGGATTGATTATAATTTAAAGTCTATAACAGCATATTCATTTATGTAAAAAAAGTTTAGCCAGAAAACTTGGCTAATGCTCGTGTATTTCTACCTAAACTTACCAAGTTAAAAAAATGTATACTCAATAATTTTGTTCAAAAATGTTCAAAACTGAACAAGAAAAAAATGTTTTATTTAGATTAAATAGCAATAGGGTCCAGATAGACCAGATAGATGTTTTGAGCTCGCTCATCACAAAATGGTAAAACAGCTGTTAGAATATGGTGTATTTTTCAGAAATTGACACCAATTAAAAAAAAAAACATTTATTTCATTTCAATTGATATGATCTTTCAATTTTTGTATTAAAATATGTAAAAATGTTTTTGTTACTATGAAAACTCGTGGCAAAAAGTTCACCAGAATCGGTCAAATTTATATATCGGGCTGTTAACTGTGTGAAATGTGACTTTTTTATAGGTTGAATTAGCCGGCCATATAACGTTCGGGCATCCGGCGGATTAATGTATGGTAAATTTGGTTGACGAATGCCCGGCGGACATACCCAGTATGAAGATCCGTCGGATTGCCCGACCGTATATGGCCGGCTATTAATTTAGTCCCATTACACATTTTGATCTTCATAGCTGATTTATTGGTGGCCATATTCTCACTGTAGATTATCTTCAGCTTGCCTCTTAAACATAACATAAGACCAATAATCGAACACTTAATACAATCATAAAAGAGTAATACGATATTTTATCATCTACCTACTCTGAGTGAGGAAATTAGATTTATTTCCTTTTAACCGCTGCAGAATTTATAGCAATGGGACAATTTTCACTGAAAAAGATACCTACCGCAGCGCAATTAAACCTTCATACTTTTCAAATGCAAATAAGCGTAGTATGTTTCAAAGGGTACGTGGGACCCTCCTGGCCTATTTTGCTTATTACTGGAAATTTAAAATAAATCAAAGCGTATATTTTTGAAACGTTGTTTTTAATAGCAAATAGACGGGTGCGTAAATATAAAAATAGATTAAAACAAAAAGGAGGTTTTTGAATTTTGTATTCGATCAACTAAGTTTTTTTATATCTTTGAAAAAAGTCGCTCTAAATATTAGGGGGAGAGCTTAATTATATAGACAACCTCACTGACTTACTTGACTTATTTCCTGTTATCCCTCAGGAGGGACATAGGGCCCAAACAATGCTCTTCCATCTGGGACGATTTTGGGCAGCATCCTCCAGATCTTCCCATTTGAGACCTGTTACTTCCGCTTCTTTTACCACCGATCGGCGCCACGGCCAGCTCTGCGTTTCCCGGACGGCTGCCATGCTAAGGCCTGCTTTGGAGGATATTCCTGGGAACTCCGGAGTGTGTGACCAATCCATCGCCATTTCCTAACGCGGATTTCTTCGCAAAAGGGTACAAACATATTTAATTCATTCTGTTGTATTAGACGGGAAGTAGGACTAAAAACATGTTGTTTAGACTAACAATAATGCAACACAAACAAATAATAACGGAGACCTCATGGTCTACGGCTGGAAGATAATATCCTTGGTTTTCTCGTTCTATCTCGATCTCGAGATGGCTGAATAGTTAACCGAAATTATCTAGACTTTATTTTTATTTTATTGTATGTAAAAGAAATTTTTCGTAAACTAATAAAATCGAAAAATAAACTAAAAACTTAGTCACTAAAATTTTAATTAAAAGTTATTAAAACGCACATTCTATTACTTCATTTTTATTTTTGATTAAACCTGTTTCGTGACTTTTCCACTACAATTACTTATTTATCTGTATGTCTATGCATGTTTCGGCAGAACAAGCGATTTGTGGATTCAACTCATATTTTCAGACAAAATATAAAATATCAAGGTCAAGAGTGTGTTATTTACAAATTTTATAGTCGCCAGTGGATAATAACTTAATAACACCCATGACATCGTTTGCGAATAAGTTTTTAAACCTTTCAACCCCAATTTCACCCCTTTAGAGATTGAATTTCAAGAAATCCTTCTTTAATTGCTGCACCACAACTAGGGCATGCAAACCGGTTTTTAAATGTATGGAAAACCGGTTAATAACCGGTTATGAACCGAAATTTCATACAAATAAAAACCGGTTTGCACACCCTAAACACAACTCGGCAGTATTTAAATAAAATATGTCTCAAATTTCAAGGTTCTCATTTTAATGGCTCACATTGTGCGTTGCTTGTCCTAATATAAGTAACGGAACAATTTTATATACATACGAGTAGGTCCATAGAACAGAAACTTATACGATTTATTATTTCCAATCTATAATTTGTACCTACAATAAGAAGTATATTCATAGTACATACGTATAATAAATGTTAATGGACGGTCACAAAAGCATAATATGAGCATTGCTGATTAAAAAGAACAAAGTGTTACTTCGCTTTTCCATCTTTGTTTAATGACTTATGGAATATGTTGGTACATGATTTTGGAGCTACAGGTCAACTATCTCACATCCAGTGCAGCTTATTCAGTCCGCAATGTCATAGCCGAGTCCCGGTTGCAATTTTTGCCAACTTATAAAATAATGCACTTGGTACTTACTTATCTAGTTAGATATTACAGAAATCCAATATAGGAACCTACGCCTACGTGTAACAATTTCGTCCCAATAAAAAATAACCTACTTTATGTACAGTCAGCTGCACCGACCTCAACCTTTTGGAGAAATGTTTGTGTATAGCATTCAGCTGACTGTACGTACAATATGTATGAATAAGTCCTCGGCCTCCAACCCCAAATCAATTAGTAAATCGTGTTTGGTATCAACTAAAATCGGGCCTTGGTATTCATTTTTATATTTTTATAGCGTCTTTTTTGCATGTGAACATTTGATTTAACGTGAAAACATTTCAAAAAGTAGAGAAATTAAACTTGCTCGCTTGTACTATTATTTCAGGAGGTAACAGATATCACAATATTACAGGGACGACCCTTTTTCGGTCATTAGTGTCTCGGAAAAGCAGAAAAGAGAAGGTGCCTTTTCAGGGAGGTGTAATGTTTCGCTCACTTCAGTCGCAAAAAGATAGCATTTAAGCGTTGCGGCAGCGGAAGATTCGTTGTTGTACGGTACGTTTATTCTTAAGAGGATAGCCTGTTTTAGTTTTCTTATTACATATTTACCACAGCACATCTCATGTCCGCGGCTCGCGATATGAAAATGGCTTAGTGCTCATTTTAGAAAACAGATTCTCAGAGAGCATATTCAGAATCTAACCGAGTTCATAAGCTACGCTTTGAATTTTAAACTGAAAACTACATTGAATATGAGCGGAAAGGCGGGCGTTGTGTAAACAGTAGGTACGCTGCCGCTGTTTCCGCGAGTAATATTCGAAAAAAGAGCCTCTGCAAACGCTGCACCGAGTGTGGAAATAAAATACTCGCAATAATACACGCCTTACTATTACTCGTAAGTATCTGCCATGAACGTCCCGTTCGCGACCGAGTAGTTACTCATATTTTTTTATTAATTAATAAACAATATTATATAATATCACAAGTAAAATAACATCAATTTTACTTGTGATTTTATATAATAATGACAAATCAAATATTAAGGTATATTATCTGAAATTTCTACATCTTAACAACAATTGTCTGATAAAAAATAACTAGTAATACATAATTATATGATAATTCAGGTAAATTACTATTGTGTCAAAACAAAAACATAACTTTATACATATATATATATATATATATATATTTGTAACGGCCTTCCTAGCCAAGTTGGTAGTGACTGCCTGCAAAGTTGGAGGGCCCGGGTTCGAATCCTGGTAAGGCTAGGTTTTTGTTTGTGTGTTTATCACGAATATTAATATTCATATTCATATTCATATATTTATTAATAATAGTTCATATTACATGTCAGACAATACGTACATTACATATAATATTTGTGCCTGAGTTATGGAAATATGGATTTTTTAAATGTATGATATTATGAATTATTTAAGACGATTTTTAAACAAATTAGTGACTGCTTTGGATTGAGACGGGAACTTATTGAATAGCTGCCTGATAGGTCTTGTTATATTGGTAGCTATTATCCCAACATATTATGCTGTATCTAATTTTAGATTCCACTAAAGCGTGGTATATTATTTTAAGTTATGGTAAAGTTACCTTTTTTCTGAGACTGCTCAGTGCATAACGCCTACCAAGTTATAGAGTTGA
Source organism: Lathronympha strigana (assembly GCA_949128165.1). Taxonomy (NCBI): domain Eukaryota; kingdom Metazoa; phylum Arthropoda; class Insecta; order Lepidoptera; family Tortricidae; genus Lathronympha; species Lathronympha strigana. The sequence continues at coordinate 21,997,179 of OX421903.1, read as the reverse complement.
CAAGCGATGACAGTTCCTCTTCGAGAAATTCAACAAAATCAACTTGTTGAATTTCTGATCCATTCGATGGTAGACTGTCCTCGTTTCTTGTACTAGTATCAAAAAGTAGTGCATTGGTTTTGGCGCAGTTCAATTTAAGGTTGTTCGTTGTATACCAGGTGTTTAGGGCTGAGTAGAGTTAACTTTGCAATTCAGCTGTACCATGTTCTCTGCTGATACCATAGCGTTGGTACCCATCATCAGCATAGACCATAAGTTTGAAATGAAAAATACTAGTTCATTGTTAAAAATTTAATATACCTAATATAGGACTCAAGATCGATCCTTGTGGAACTCCTTGTTCTAAATTAGCTACTCTAAATGTAAGTACAGTTTCTTTGCTATCTTGAATTCATTTAACATCAACAAACTATATTCTGTTTGTAAGGTAAAACCTAAAGATAATGTTATGATAAACATTTCGGTAATAATATCGAAATATTGAACATATAGTTTGCATATACTAAGTACACACTATATGTACGAACATACACATTTTCACTAAAAATAATAATTATAATATAAATTCTTCACAGCTTCGGATCATAAATAGAAATATCACGTAGAATTGACTTCGTATCTCACGGGAAATCATAATACACTTCGGAAAGTAAAATTTCCAGAGAACCTGGGACATTAGTACTTTAGTTTTATAGACGTCAAGACACGGGAAACACATAAAACTAATCGAATTGCGCTTCAGTTTAGAAAACGTGGCTAGAAAACGTAATTGAACAAAGGTAACCCGGAAATAATAATCCGTTTAATATCACCCAATGTTAAATATACAAGATTAACTTTGGGCCTCTGTTTTTGTGAGCTGAATGTAAGCGTAAGTAGATAAGGACGGATACTGATAAGAAAATTGCCGTAGGCCCCATCGGACCACCAGCGGCAAAGGGCTTACCTAGATGTTTCTCGGAAAAACAAGATATTACATAAGCAAAGTAAACACATGCATAGGTTGATTACGAGGAGATTGCCAAAAAACACAAATTACATCAAAGCTATATTCCTTTTGCGACCTCAAATTATCCCTAAAAAGGAAGGTCGTCCTACATTAAGAATTGTATTTATTTTGTTGTAATAAACAGCAACCAGCATAAAGGCAGTGCAAACGGTTAGGCGTAAGAGCTATAAGGGCGAGTAGGTATAACCGGGAGCAATTTATCTTATCCCTTATCCAGAATGCTGGATTTGCGACTGTATAAAAATATGCTTATAAATTATTCTTTTTAACCGAGTAGATAATAAATCTTGTGTCTATTTATTGTTCCAATTTTTGATAATTATTTCCTTGCAGCAGTTGGCAAAGAGTAACTGAACCAAAAGAACAAAAACAAAAAAAGAGAATTTTATATTAACGGTTTGGTAAACCTAGTACAGCTGAAATGATTACAAGTCCGATCGGGCGTCGCGACGTATGTCGCTAAACGTGACAATTTCGTGACCGTTTGGTTCGACGCTGTAAACGCTGTATGCTGGCTGTGTGTAAAAACTCGTAGCGTAATTTTAATGGCCAAGACGTGCCAAGACGCAAGTATTTACGCTCAGAGCGTACGTTCGGTAGCTCAAGGCAAGTGGTATGACAAGTGCCTGTGTCATCGATTTTATTGCGTTTTATTTGTTTCAAAGATGTTTTTGTGTTGTTAATTTATAAATTACAAAGCCAAGTTTTTATAAAACTAAAAATATTGTGCTTCTACGCGCTCAGAAACAAATTTGGTTCATTTTGTACACTCTACATTAAAACCATTACTTTTTAAGCTGCACGTGTCTGCATATTCATAAAAATAAATACTTAAATGCGAAAACAACGACTGTGGTTTTTCATGAACCAGAAGTAATTAACAGCTACATATAATTTTATATATACATACGTATAATTCACGTAACACTAAACAGCTAACTAGACGAAAAGCTTTCATCAAAATTATTTCTACAACTGTGCAAATGGCTCGTCATTATTATTAAGCGCGGAGTAATTTTACCTCAAACATAATTACGTGTTTTAATAGGCGTAATCCAGCGGAGATTGTAACAGCCATCCCGACGCGTTTTAAGAAATGGAAATCGTTAATTTTCCTTGCAATGTTTTGGGTTGGTACATGTTTTTTTGTTTGTTATAAGGAAAATTTCAAAGATAATTAAAATGAAGTTTTTTAAGGAGTACCTATACAGGTATTATTTTCTACGAAACATAAGTTAAACTTTGTTGTGAGAATTCAATTCTTGCGTGGGACCAAAACAAGTAAAGGAATCAAATATCACAAATTTTTTTACATATTTAAATTGCAATATAAATTCTTACACTATTTTATGATATGTATCTAAAATACAACACGTGTCATTACATCAAAATATACTATCGCGTCTTTATTCAACTTATTGATTAACCAATAGCAATAAAACTAAAAGAAGTTATAAAAGATCAAATAACGAGAGCTTATCCTATTGCACGGTCGCTGTAAATAAGTTACGGACAACAAAGAAATCTTGCAATTCTCGACTCTAATATCGAACTTGTTTTATTTATTAAGGCAGGGTGTACGTCGGGGGGAGGACGGACACTTTCGGGTTTTTCTCTGTCTTTGTTACGTGACACTCATCTTCCTAATGAGAAATTGGCCTCACAGTATAAAACTTAATTTAGTTGACCCAGCAGTGACACGGATAAGAGCTTATGTAGTTAATTAATAATTAATTTATAGAATAGCGCCCGTCTCTTACAAAGGCCCTTTCATAATGATAATAACGAGCTGACCAGATTGAATATTTTGCCCGTGGCAATAAAATACTGTAACGAGGAGTAACGATAAACCGAATGAGACTTATTTGATATTCAATCTAATACAAACTTCAAAAACATTGGAAAAAATAGGCCACGAAGTTTGCAGAGTGGCCTAAGATTAGATTGAAAAACTTAATTATGTTACGATTGTATACAATACTTTTTCTACTATCTATCATCATCAACATCTATGGAGGAACAATTTCATCATTCAATTTAATTGACTTACCACGGATGTAGTAACACAAAAAACATGGAAAAATAAAAAAAAACCTTCGTGCGTGCCTAAATGGTGTTTGCACGGTTCTGGAAATTAAAATAAATGCCGTGGAATTACATTCCATCCGTAGGTAAGTAAACGAGAAAAAAACATATTTTATATTAAATTATACTAAAATGTCACTTCAACATTCACGGTCCGATGACATTTTGTTCGGCGCACATAATACATTTCGCAGATGTGACACACGGTTGTACGTATTATTAAGACTATACTTCCTAATGGTTAACGTAAATGAATGTTAACTAGTATTTAAATATGCACAAAAAATTAAATCTATAAATTCGTCATATTTCATGTGTTTACATAATTCTACTGTGCAAAGCAAAGTGCCAAATTTATTACTGAAATTCAAATAAAAAGGGTTTTAGTTAAAACTTGGTTGTTACGCGTGTTGCATAGTGTATACCATCGCCCATGCGAAGAAAAAAAACAGTTTAAAGTTAAAAATAAATATAAATTCTATTCAGAATTATAAACATAACTATTTGGTTTTCAATTCAATCAGACATAAAACGCAAGGACACGTTTGTCATACAGCCATAAAAAGATTATTAAGATATATTTATAATTAATTACAGTATGCTTACTGCTATTGTTATCATAAGCATGTTTCTTTTATGTACAAATAAAGAACATTGAACATTGTCATAACCGTGTTGCCTCTGGTTAGTTAAACTATATTCTTTGGAGCCTCATCCCCTCCAACTGTCAGATACGGCGTACATATTTTATTTTAGTTATCTTCTCAGTTTACTAAACTTATTACCTCATTGTTTAATTTACGTCCATATACGCTTCCGTTATCGTACATGATTCATGATTCATGATTCAATGTTTGTAAACGGGGAGGAACTGGATCCTGCATTATAGAATCATCCGTAATGACTTAAAACAAAAGCCAATTGCGACCAAGTTCGAATAACAAGACAGGACAAGATTCTAAATAGAATCTAACATTGAGTTTTATACATCACGAACTCTGCAAAAAACAGCAATGAAAACCAGACCGAGTTTAAACGCTCTCTAACAAGGACCACAAATTACAACAAATAATAAGTTTAAACATAATAAAAATAAAATTCCTGTAGCGCATGTGCACGTCCAACTAAACAAGCAAAAGTCCGCTTTCTGCCAAATAGGCAGCGGCCTCAGTCGCTCCTCGGACCCGCGGCCGCCCGCACGTAGTGCCGCTACGCCCGCCCGCTACGAACTTCGCAGGCGCTACGAGTGCTACGGCTCACATTATGTCACACTAAAGTGAAGTTTCCCGCGCGACGCTGCGATGTGACTTGAATGATGTTGTTGGGAAAACTTTTGTTCTGTATACACTTCGGACTTGTCTTCCATGTCGTGATTTGTTACAAAGATACCGCTGGTAAGTATTCCGAGCGAATATCTCGACAAATCTCTTTGTTTACGGAGCGAGGTCTGAGAGGCTAAATGAAATGATTCTATAAATTTGAATTTTATTACAATAGGTTCTATTAACGTAGTATTTCTTGAGGTGTATGGAATGAATTTGTAACTTTTGCAACTTCGACAAATATTGAGCTACTATATGATATACTATATTGAGATACTAGTGAGTAAAATATGACAATATATTATGAACACTTTATCCAAGGTTTTAATGAAATTCTATACATAACTCATTTGCTATTGCTTTTTCTTCGTTGTGCGCACTAAAAACAAGTAATTGTAAGTTATCTTTCAGATTGATTGAAAACGATACTCAGTTTTAAATGAATACAACATTGAATGATCATTTCACGCTGCTGGATATAAAATCCCCAATGGGTAAAAAACAATTACTTGAATCAACGAAATACAAGTGCCGCAAAATATTATGCTGTGAACAATTTAGTTCGGTCTTTTTTACACTGTCTGGAAGAATTCGATTGGGCATTCTGATTATTTTGACTCCCTATTTAGCGTTCCGTGTCCAAATTGGCGAAGCGTAAAATGATGTATATATTTAACTTTGGATTAGGTGTAGGCTTAACTAAGTATTAATAGTCTATAAAATACATATTTGTAGGGGAACACTTCATACAATAGTTGCGAAAATATAAGTATTCATTTAAACGCAACAAACGTGTCTTGTCGTCGTATTATAAAAAAAATACGTCATTATAATTAACTAAATTATCTAGAATACGAGCCGATAAGTTAGTGCATAATTGACAACCATGGGAAAAAAATTAAAAAAATATATTTAAGTATATAGGTACTCGTATTTATATATGGCCCCCATGCTGGCCCAATCCCTCTGGCTTTAGCCAGCCGTGGGACGTATATATTTTAAGTAAAAAATAATAATTTAGTTTTTAAACATAAAACATAATAAACATAATAAAATATATTTGTAGAGGTACAGCGATTTATATGTTTCATAAAAAGTATTTCATAAAATGATTAAAGTCTGACAAAGGTACGCTTGTTTTACAGTTCTTTCGATTTGTAATATTATTAAAAATAATAAAAAGACGACTTCAATTGGCCTTCCCGATAAAAGTTTAAATTACGCATCAGTTAACATCAAAATACCTATACAAATTAGCATACGTGTAACTTAAAAATTGAGTAATACACCTCATGCCTCACGGATTCCATCACTATAGTTATGGATCAGAACTAAAATCAAATGAAAAAGGTATATTCTTGCAAAACAAAAGATGAATGTCTCAAATCGGATGGCAGAGATGAGAATTATCGAGCGATTCCACTATGTCATCCCTAAAGGCCTAGTATAAATTTTTACTTGTCATGTATGACATTTACTTCTCGACCGCGTTAGCGTAACGAGAGGTCAAAATATGAAAGTAGCCGGAGGATTTATATAAACGGAAAAACATAATTTGAACTCTCGATACAATAACGCGATCGAGAAGTAAATGACAAATGCAACAAGTAAAAATTTATACTAGGCCTTCTGGTCTTTATCATCACGATTACTTCGCTAGATTGATAGTTTTTGTAAAGAAATGCTCAAGTTTCTTGAAAAAATACCCAAATTACCATGCATATACATTTAAAAATTGAGAAGATCCCTCAACTCGTGGATTCCATCATCAGAACTGTTATTTTTAATGGGTCCAATCTGAAACTAATATACTTACTATCAACCAAAAAAGAATTTTCAAAAATAGTCTAAAATAAAGGACTCCGAAATTTTGAAGTTGGTGGAAAAAGGAAGGACACTTTTAAAAAGTGTGGTCCGACACGCACTTGTCCGGTTCTTATTATTAGGGAAGATCAAAAATACACTGCTTGTAGTCGCGTCAGTACGAGTAAGTAGTAGATAGACAGACGCGATCGTAGGGGTAAGATATTTCCTTCCTTCTTTTATGAGGTACAAAATATTTTACTTTTAAAAATTGTAACTCTTTCCGTTCCTAAGCTAAGACTTTGTAGGGCTCTAGCATAAATATGATATGTTAGGTTCACTTTAGAAGCGCAATTTTTTTTAACAATATTTTGGAAACGTTTTTACTTAAAAGAAAATTATAATAACTTGAGTAAGAGTCGAACTCACGAAGCCGCTGCTGTAGGTACTAACTTCTCACTATTCTTCTTTTCCTTCCTAGCGTGTCCCCGTCTAAAGGGGCTGGCGACAACAGCCTAGTCAGCGCATACTGTCCATTTGCGTCGGAACAAACGAGATCACACTATCACCGGCCGGCCTACTTTTAAAAGGAAAAGAAAAACATGAAAACTATTAAAATAAAAAAAATGTGAAATATGACTCATTGGCGATTTAGATATGACTATAATGAAATTTTAATTTCAGTCGCCTATGTCATAAAATTAAAGACAGAACCGTTTAATCATTTCCAACTATTTTCTATCGAGCCGATTTTGTGAAATTAGTAATCGGCTCTCTTAGGGGGTCTTTGATTTACTTATATGATTTGATATTAACATACATATTTTCTGTATGTTAATATCAATATTAATTCCAAAAATTTCTTAAAAAATATGAATTAGGTGCTTTCTGTCCCTTATTTTGAAAACCTAATGGCTATTGTTTCGCAAAACAGAAATGTTTGATTTTTCTAATTATATAACGGACGTACATGGATACAGTTACGATTTTAACCCAAACTCTGATAATAAAATGCAAACCTACCGTGAAATTGTATTATGAAAATCTTATAATATAAATATTCACGGCGAAATATCCCTGCAGGAATAAAATATTTTATGAACGTGTTTTGATAAGGTTCCAAATATCGGTTAGGTAACATACGTTTCATTGTATTAAATTCGCATGCTCAATGTGGGGACACAATAAAGGTAAAAAGTCATCCCATCATAGTTTTGTTGTTTTCAAACATACCACAATAATATCTTGATAATACCTATAGGTTTTCGCAAATTTCAGGTAAAACATCCTAGCGTTTTCAGTATAGGATTTCACTGCGTGTTAAATCTGGTAAAAGCTTGTATAGGTATTTAAATTAAGTCGCAGTATGCAAATTACTCTTCTACATCGTGCTTTTCTTTAATTGGTATAATTTTAAACATTCCTTACCTTAAATTAAGTTAATTTCTTAAAGAGTGGTATTCTAATTAGCTCCATGTATAAGATAATCGCAAATTAAATGTTATCTAATAGGGTACATATTTGCAAGTGTGTCATCGTAGTGTGAGTATTTAATTTAGCATTGATATGCCCGTTTAATATTAGTGCGTGATGCTGCATCACTGATGCAACATGGTATTATTATGTATGAAAAATATATTTAAAAAAATGCGAAGTTTATTAAACTAACTATGCCCTTGTGTTCCTTTAAATGACGGTAGCCAATTTAAAAAAAAAGCACAGTGTATAGTGCTATCCCTTAAGGGAAGCGGTGAAGACTAAATAGTTCAGATATAGATGCAATTTGCGATTTTAAGCTAATTATATAAGTACAATCTAAAACGGGATATTTACCATGTATGTTTGTTTTATTGAGCTCCCGATATTTCGGCACTGTTTAGATAGTAGTACCTAGTGCCAGTGCTAACACACAAAATAAGCGAACCCGTAAGAGGGTAGATCGCTATGGTGTGTGGGTAAATCACAACTAAAAACTCGCAGCTCGTCAGTTTACTCCGTGAACATGGCGCTTGCAACAGTGCCGAAATATCGGGTGTTCAATAAAACAAACATAAGTACATGGTAAATATCCGGTTTTAGGTTGAAGTTCTACTACTACTCGTACAATTACCAACTTCTAGTGTGATGTGATGCATTCTTTTAGCACAGCGTAGGGATGTATTATATACAGTGAGGTAACCTCATACACGGTCAGCGGCTCGGCTCGGTGGTCGCGCTGAAACTCAGGGTTGTAAAAAACTATGCGAAAGATATTTAGTAAACTTTTGATTTAACCATGGAGATCACAAAAGGAAACATGGGAACCGGTTCAAAAAAAAATATATTTATTGTTTATGTTAGAAAAGACCGCCAATATTGGATTTCTTCAGTTTGGATACGATATGGATAAAAATCGATATCTGAGGATCCGAGAGGTTCTTTATAACGAATCCAAAGTCAAAATTGCGAGAAACGGTCGCCATAGTGTATTTCTTCATTTTTGCTCCGATCCTGACAAAAATCTATACCTGAAAAACCGAGAGGTTTTTTATAACAAATCTGAAGTAAAATTGCGATAAACGGCCGCCATCTTGAATTTCTTCAGTTTTGATACGATAAGGATAAAAATAGATATCGGAGTCTCATTGGTAAACTAATTACCCACCCCATAAAATAAACCGCCAAATTGTCATAGGAATTCGGCGGCATTTCCTCCCCGCCCACTCATCGGCGGAGTTACCACACAGTATAGAATACATCCCTACGCTGTGCTTTTAGCATGGGAATAAAAAGGCATTTTTTCTACCCGCCTACTTATATCTGTCAATTACAAGTACATATATAAAACTATAAGCAGATATCAGACAGTCTATGATACATCCAACTCAACTATAATATTTCATTACGATATGCAGTAGCCACCAATAACATTTTCAAAAATAGAAATTCATACATATTCTAAATTTCAATTCAAAAATTAGTGATACCTGGCAAATTTTCATGTATTTGAAACATATTTATCTATCACCTTATCGGCCGATCAGAGACAGTTTTGCAACGGTTGGATATTCTGTTTAACTAATTATGTTGATACAATGCTGTTGTAGTTTGTTTCTAATACGGTGTGAGATATCTGCGTGTATCACCGTGAAATAATTGCTAGAACACCATTAACACAATATTCGAAAATTGTTTTCAAAATTCCTCCAATGTACCTTTCACAAGCCTACCGTAGCCTAGCGGAGTGCCGTCCGGCAAGTGAATGACATGCCCAGACTGGTCTTTCATATTTATAACCTGCTACATATAAATACTTATTACTTATTATACTTATTACTTATTACATAGAAAACATCCGTCACTCAAGAACATTATGTAATTGTCATAAAACAAATAAAACTTACATGAGACAAGGGCGGAATTTTTGGTATACTTTGGTACCAATACTTGATATTTTTGTACAGTTTCCCTCATAATTTATTGTTTATTGTAAAATTTAAATTTTCGCGAGTCATACTGACATTAAATTGCAACGGTTAACACTCACGTATTTTTATCACAATAGGCGTGATATGTTTCGACTGCATCGAGCAGTCATCGTCGTACGGACAGAGTGGTGTTGTCACCTTGTCGCGCGCGTCGAAGCAGGCTGATTCGAGCAATCCGGCGCCGTCGTTGCGGGAGTCTGAATTGTCGGATCGTCTGACGGGATCAACGACAAGCACACTGAAATAACCGTGTCCACTAAATCGTCACAACAAAAATTCATGTTCCCTCTAGGAAGCATTGGTTTCCAAGCCGGCAAGAGTCCAACCTCCATCGCGGTTGAAGTTAGGGCGACGTCCGATTTCAATGGCCTCGCGGATCTTGCGTGGCACGTAACATTTAATTTTCCCGTGCCAACAACTCCACCTTATCGAACCGAATGAAATGCGTCGCGTCCGTACCGCTAGTATGTTCTGCCACCGCCGAATTTCTTACGTCCTGATTTTTCACGCTACGAATATGCTCTGACAATCTCGTAGACACGTTCCGCCCCGTTTCCTCCACATACGACCTACCGCAGTCGCAGGATATTTTATACACCCCCGGGTTGTCTAGAGGGTCCTGGTCCTTAGGAAAACGCAGCAGCTGCCTCACCTTGGTATGTGGACGAAAAATAAACCTAATGCTATACCTACGGCGTAATAGGCGACCAATTTTGTCCATCACTCCCTTGATAAAAGGCAGGTATGCAGGCGCTCTCTCTACAGTACGTATATGTGAACGCTGTATACTGCTGGTACTCGCTGCGCGCTGACTCTGTCTCCAACCATACCCATTTCTTCCTAACACCTGTCTCAGGTGACGTAACTCATCCTGTATTTACTGCGGGTCGCACAGCCGCAGCGCCCAAATGATAAGTGCACGCGTCACAGAAGACAAGTTCGCAGGGGTGATAGTGTAAATCAGCTTGTAGATAACGATCTGTGTGTGTGTGGCCTTCCGATACTCTCTATGGATCAAACGTCCTCCCTGGACCCGCTGCACTAAGACATCTAGGAACGGGAGAGCCCCGTTGTATTCTCAATGGTAAACTGTATTTTAGCGTGCACCTCATTGAGATAATTAAGAAGCAGTTCCACGTCCTGAAACGTGTCAACAACAACATGAAACATGTCACGCCTATTGTGATAAAAATACGTGAGCAACCGTTGCAATTTAATGTAGATACAATAAACAATTGTAAATTATATGGGGTATCATAATTTATTTTAAGAATATGAAATTACAAATAATCAAACCCTTTCAAATGATACCCCACATGGTTTACTCAACGTTAGATTTTTGTCCCCCCATCATATCAGGCATTCTCCATAGAAAATAAAAATATATTTTTAATAATTTCACTTTCTATGCGACTGGGTTAGCCCTCTCGCTGATAGCTTAGGTAGTTTCCGAGAAATTTAAAGATATGACAGATAGACGGACTGACAGAACGGCGCTATAAGGGTAAGGGGCCCTTTTTTTACAATTTTGGTACGGAACCCTAAAAACTAACTCAAGTCGATACCCCAGTACGGGAGTACTATGACATTAGTAGACCCATAAATAGATACAAACGTTCATCTTTTACCACCCCTCTGTTTCCATCGGGATGAATAAACGCAAAAAGCATTCTCACAAAAAATATGTAAATCAAACAAAGATTGAAGAACCGATCTTTTTTTAGTTAACTGAAACCGATCCCACGTGAAAATATCTTATTTCCTTTGAAAATGTAGATAGGTAAAGGTATTTATTACGCAAGAATCTACGGTTTCTGCTATACAGTGTGTTACCAGCACCTCGGCTTTTAATTAAGGAGGTTAAAGTAATGTAGTTGCTTAACTTAACCGTGACTTCAAATGAATAAATGTACTAAAATTCCGACATGACTTAAAATTTTAATTGCCAGCAATACAAAATACAGCAAAGTAAATGGCAAGTAAGTGTAACTGATAGCAATACAAGCCAGCGTCATCAAAATAAATGTTTTCATTTAGGTACCTCCCTATTTTTACAGTTACATATAATACAGATGCCTACCTGTTTTTATGTTCAATTAATCTTTAAACCTTAAGATAACAATGGCTATGGCAAATTATGTATATGCATGTATATTTGTATATGCATGTATACTGGATTTTATTGCTTGAACATTAAGGTTGTGTGAACATATTTTTGGCACTTTGGCTGTATTCATATTTTTGTAGTTGACTATACACGACTCTGCGCGCACTCTGTCTAATCAATCAGCGTCTATTATCGAACAAAACATATGGAACTTCCAATTCCAGTTTAAAATCAGTTTATTTGAAATATTCTTCTGAAAATTGCAGAAAAACCAGAGTCACGAAAGTTTTATCCGTCCACATATTATTTAGATTCATATCGATGTCGTGAATACTTTTGCCTGTAGCAAAAAATTTAAGGAAAATTAGGATAAACTTAAATTAAGGCTAAGTTATCTTTGAATGAAAAGTAACAATCTTAGTCCAAAGAGTACATGATATTTACTTTATTGTACCTACCTATAACGTTGCGTTAAGTTTTTAAGAGTTATTCAATGCTTCTCTTGCTCATGCTTCTCTGAAAGCGACATACAGAATGAGTCACCATCTATCGCAATCACGAAAATACTTAATAATTGTCATTTCAATGGTCAAAATATTCAATCCTAATATACCAAATTACAATAATATGAATAAAAGATGTATTACGAGTAAGGAAGTAATTATCTACTTTAGGTATCTGTTTTCACCCTGCATCGGATTTTTCCTTACTTTATTTAATGTAGTTTATTAACTCTCTTATTCTTTTCCCGACTATGTGTCCCACATGGTGGTGGGGTCAGCCTTCCTCGTTTTTCTGCTCCACTTCGCCCTATCCATAACGTCGTCTTCGGAAACATTGCATGCCACCATTTGTCCAGGTGGTCTTAGGTCTCCCTCTAGGTCTTTTTCTATTAACTAATAGCTAATAATATTTGGCATTATATTATATTTTGTAAAGTTAGCATTGTGGACAAAAACCACAAAAAAATTTGGAAGGTACACTGAACATAATTTATTTCATAATGTCTCTTGAGAGACAGGACGTGTATTATTAAGACAAATTATCAGCAAACTCTGTTTCACGGAAAGATCTCATAGAAGAGGAATGGAATAGACAGAAACTCTCTTGTATATTGATTAAACTAATATGTATTTAAATGTAAATGGTTATGAATTTTGTCAACCGCCTAATAGGTATATACTGATGATTCAGTAAGTAGATGAAGGGGCTACTTGCCGCTATACTTATGTGGGGCAGGCAATACTGGCTTCCTTCGTTTATTACGAAACAACTTTTTGTGTCTCTCACTTAGCACACCTGGGTACATTCTACTATAAAGATTCACTCGTTACTAGCTTCTATTATAAATAAAAAAGACTTCGTTTAAAACAGAAGCTCTTAGTGTTACGACTAACCTATTTCTTTCTTTTCGGAAAATAATGCATAATTCAACAATTTATTTCTACATTCTACAAATTCTCGTACAAAGCCACCATAATTTAAACCAAAATGTTTATACCGTGCAAAAATGAATCAAATCGACTTCTCAGTCGACATGCTTACAAATGTTGTACCATTTGTATTCGTTCTTCCACGTCCGTTTTATGAAAATGCTCTACAATCTCTGCGTGAAAGGTTTGTCATTGGATTGTCCCGAGACTCGGCTCGCGACATTTTACCGACCAAAAGAACAGTTTATTTTAGCCTCAATAATCTGTTTTTTCAGGTTACCATCCGTCCTTTCCATGTTTCCGCCCAGAATTTAGATTTATAAGTCATAAAAGCCATCATTCATTCAATCTGCTTATTTCATTTTATTAATCATTGAATCTGCTTAACTATTTCCGGACACCCCAAGATAGGGTAATATTTATAGAGTATAAGTTTTCAAGAAGTTAAATATGCTTATTTAATTGGCTCTGATGCAGTGATCCGTAACACTCTTTGAAAATTTCGGATAATTTTAAATGATAAGATTTCTTTAGGTACTTTACATTACTATATCAACCCATCTCTTTCCTTCAAATAAGGGTCGTGCTTGCATGCTTAGTATATAAGCTGTTAATACTAAATATCTTACCGACATATTAACAGACGATAGTACTCGGTTCCAGGAGTATAGATTCCGAGTTCCTTGTACATTTTGATAGCCACAAACTGTGAAAGTGTTAAGTGAACGTCAAAATATTAAAGCTTGGAACCTTTTGCTTGAAAGAAATAACGTAGTTTGACTCTATTTAAGTATGAAACATTACCTGTATTTAGGTTTTACAATGTTTTTTCGGAAAATACTGAAAAACAAATTTGCTACGTAAACACCCCAAAAGGTAATCTTTTTATTTCAATAATAATTAAAAGTATACAGTATAATTGATAAATCTAATCTAAACCTTAAAAATAGAAAAACAATACCTACAAACTTAAAGCCGGACCGCTCGGCACTGTTAATGTAATTGTTAAATGATAATTCTTTGAACAGATTCTGTACCTCTTTTACCTAACAACTAACTGGCCACTTCACGTAAAATCAAATAGGTACTTGATTTTCAATGTCATGCTAAACATCCTTTGTCAGTTAAATTTGCACATGGTGGTTATTTTGCGACGGAATTATAATATTTTTTTGTTCAGTGAATTAAAACAAAAAAATATGAATAGTTTTCTTAATTTCTAGTTAAGGTTAATTGTCTTAAAGTAAAGTACAAATTTGCTAACATCTTATATAAATAGTTACCACCGGGGGCCCATTTCTTGAACGATACTAGACCAATATTATCAGTCTCCGAATTGCGTTGTCGTATGGGTTTCAATGGCAACACACTAATATTATTTTAAGTCTAATACCGTTTGAGAAACGGACCTCCATAAGACGTTCCCAATTTTGAATATAATAATACCCAAACCGATATGATAAGGTTTGCTGTCGTTTTTGTAACGAGATAAAACAAAAGCTGTCTCTGTGTATTACCATAATCGGCCTTTCAGTCTAAAACGGTCGCATTTGATCACACGAAACATGACCCAGAGGGGCGACGTAGCCCCAAATTTGTCTAGAAGAAGGTTTAAATAGCCAGATAATCGCTTTACGTAGCTGCTTCTCACTATGGAATAGGCGCTTTACTCAAAACACAACAAACATTTATATTCTTACTATACCTGCTTTTAATTACTTCCTAAATTATAAATCGAGATAAATTAGATTGCACATCAACTATTGGTACACATTTTGCGTAAAGTTCTTTCGCATAAAAGTTTTATGTTATATTTTTCTCGCTGCATAACATTTCTTGGGCGTAGATATCATAACTTAGATGTCATAATTTTTACCCTCATAAATTGTATTCACGATGTGAAAAGTACTTGTAAGTAAGTTAAATCGGATAAGGGGCTATTTGTATAATTTAACTTACATTTTTCTGTAGGCTTTATGATTAAAATTAATGAAACCCAAACTTTTATGTTTTATGAAACAGTACCTAATATCTGCCAACGACATCAACATACTTAGAAATTAAACATTACCAACTCGGTCGAAACACGGACATTGGACTTTGGAATCTGTCAACTGAGTTACCGAGACTTAGCCGCTGGCTGCGAATTATCCACTATTCGTATGCATCCACTTTTATCCCCTAAGGCGTACGAGTAAGTGGGACGCTTTGGGTTTCAATTCATACTCCTTTGATAATTTCTTCTTTATCGCAATGTAGGTAGGTGTGTACAGTACAGTACTAGAATAATAAATCGGGAACATTTATAATTTCACAGTTTACTAAATATTTTTATCATTCGAAGCTAATCAGTTTATCATATCAGTTATGGTTCAAAATTGAATGTGATGATAAGTTTTCGAACAATAATTGATTCCTAATTGTGCAGTAGGTATAAGTAACTTTACCAACAAACTGTTTGTAGTTGAACATATAAGACCACGATGGCATTGGCAAACTGCCACATTAGCTTGTCAATTGTAGAATGTTAAAGTAATTATGCCATGAAGATACCTTTCCAGATATGATTGTGCGGGTGTACCTACACGTGGGCGGCGTGAGTGGGCAGTTAGTTTAGTCTACCCTTCTCAAAAATTGATACCGATATGACGAGACGAAATACTTATTGAACGAGTGAGCGAAGCGACTGAGTTATCCGAGTCTACTGGAACAATCGGTGTTACTTGGTTGGCACAGTCGCATCAGTAATATCAGAGCGCCCAAGTGGTTCAAAAAATCTGAACAAGCACTCTAACGTTTGGAAATAGAGGTGTGCTCAGTATTTTGTGAACACCTTAGCTGCTCTGATGTATCTGATGGCGACTGTATGTATATGTTTGTAGTGTTTAGCCTTCGAGCAATACAGGCGTTCAATGCGTTGGAATGGAGACGTCATAGCGACATCTTACCGTACAAATTATTCTGTTACCTTTTGCGGGGGGAAACGTGCACACAGAGATGCACTTCTCACACGCTAAACACAAAAAAATATCTCTAATGATAACACTCACACATAAAAAAATGATAGAACTATACTAACAAATCTTGCACAGTTCGATATATTTTAGTGTACGGAATAGTGACAACAGAGATCCGCGTTTGCCCATTTGGGCTTGTACTCCGGAAGAGGGGAAACGGTATGCCGACTCCTCTCCCTGCGTTGTTTGAAGTGTTTGGCAGAACGAAATTAATTTAAAAAAATTAAAGTTCGAATTGGTCGAGTGGTTACCGTGATATATACGGATGGGAAGGAGGGGGGTGATCCACTAGTTATAATTATTGTGTTCAGTTTGCGTTACCATTACTTAATTTAGGGCAGGGTCCTGCAGATTATTTGAAAGGTTGTTGTAGGTCCTAGGGCACCCCGGAGGTGCATAGGGCCTCCACAAGATCCTTCCACGCCTTTCTATCTTGAGCAACCTTCTTGGCTTCGCTCCAGCTCAGTCCTACGGCTCGCAACTCGCTCTCCACGCTCCGCCGCCACGTGTGTAAAGGGCGACCACGAGCTCGCTTTCCGCCTTGAGGCTTCCACTCAAAAGCGAGACTGGCACTGTTTGTTGCTCCTCTTCGAAGGGTATGCCCTATCCATCTCCACTTCCGCAGCGCTACTTCTTGGGCGATTGGAGACTGACGGCAAATACTCCACAAATCCTCGTTCCTTATTGTCTTCGGCCAGAAGATGCGGAGGATCGACCGAAGGGACTTATTGACAAACACTTGTAGTTTCTGTGTCAGCCCTTTTGTCACTCTCCACGTTTCGCAGCCGAAGAGCAGCACGGACTTGACAATGGATTCGAAGAGGGAGAGTTTAATGCGCCGTGTGAGTACGTTTGAATCCCAAACAGGCTTGAGTTGAGCAAACGCAGCTTTTGCCTTCTTGATTCTGCTCTCAACGTCTTCGTCTGTACCTCCCCGACACGTTACTGTACTTCCGAATTTGAAAGGTACTTATTGTAAATTGTTTGGTTTTGAGATATTAAGAATTAAATTAATTTTGTATTAAGCAAATACGTCTGCGAACGAAGTAACTTTCAATTATAAAATTGTAAATTTCGTTCGCAGGCGTATCTGCTTAATACAAAATTAATTTAGTATGGGGTAGCGCATTGTTATCGATGATTTCTAAAATGTCTTAGAACATCGATGCCGTACGAGTTTTAACACTTTCGATAAATTTCGCTACGCATCTCCCTAAGGCGAGTTACCAAATTAAAAAAATAGTAATTAAATTTAAATTTTTTAAATTAATTAGTAGTAGTAGTAATTAAAGAAATAGTAGAAACATTCGCCGGGGTCGATCGGGCGTCGATAGCTCAATTGGCAGAGTGATCTGACCGGTGTTCAGAGAGGTAGTGGGTTCGAATCTCACTCGACGCGGGGAAATTTTCCATTTTTCTTTCAATTATAACATTCTTAAGAATTACCTTTTAAAAACGTAAAAGTTCGATTTGAGGCCTTTACCAAGGTGTTTCGACTACAAAATGTTCAATATCCCTAAATCGAAAACCATTTCGAGATAAACGCCAGTAGATCCCAGAAATAAACTATTTAACAATTTTTTTATAGTATTCCACTCAAAATCTTTAAAATGACTGGTTACATATGAATTAGATGGTTACGTATTATTTAGCTGGTTACGTATTTACTAGCTGGTTACATAATAAATCAGCTTCGTGACGTCATGATTCACATAATTTTAATGGATATTTTGATTAAAATTAAAAACTTTAGAACGGACAAATCGCGTTTATTAACACCATGACCCTACGTTTACAGCCCTTTACAGAACTTGTTTTCACAGGGTTAAGACGATAATGATGGATTTTTTGCTTAAAATATGAGAGTTCCGCAAAAACAAAAAAAACAAGTACGTACCATTAATTAGTGCATTCTTTCAAGCCATACAATAAAAACTAGCACTAAAAAATATGAAATGTTGTCAATAACATGAACGGCAAAAAGAAACATACCCATATAATATACCAATTTTCATTAGTTAAGGTTAATTTTACTTAAATTTTATATAAGTTCATATATATATACGTAACTAAGCGTGTCAGTGTCATTGGATATCATAACTATTTAGTTTAAGTAGTAGCACGGGTCATATTTAGTTATGAAGTAAGATCAAATACATAAATTATACTTCGGGCCCGACTACGATATTCAAACAGGAAAACTTCGAAATTCTCAATATCACTTGGAAACTCATGCCTCATAGCAGCATATGTGACTGCTACATAATAAGATTAATAAGAGACCTTCAAACATGAGTGTGATTTTATGAAACGGACTCAGAGCAGCAATTCATAATAGGAT
This sequence comes from Lathronympha strigana, assembly GCA_949128165.1. Lineage (NCBI taxonomy): Eukaryota > Metazoa > Arthropoda > Insecta > Lepidoptera > Tortricidae > Lathronympha > Lathronympha strigana. The sequence goes on along the minus strand of OX421903.1, from coordinate 21,978,595 downwards.
CACAAAAGTGTTTTAGGGCCTAGTTATAAACATTTGCATACATTATTTTAATACTACGAAGTTACATATTATACGAAGTTGCCAATACGCACGCCAGGCTCCCTGAGCCGTGGCATAAGCCAGGAACATGCTAGGAAGAAAAATATACTTAAATATGAGTTTATAAAATGAAGGCAAATGACCCGCATCACAAGTAGTGCCGTGCAAACCTTAGTCACGATTTTTTTTTATTGTGCTTCGTCCCAAGTCGCTCGAGATCGAATGTTGTGCGATTCATATACTTAAAAAAACATACTTAAATGATGTTTCGCGTCGACACCGTGCACCGTGCACGACCATACATAAAAGAAGGAATAGATCGCTAACGGAGGCGTGGCGCGTGTCGCAGCGATAGTTCGACGCGAGCCAGTTGCAACTTAGCCGCAACCGTAAAATGTACTCCAATATATACTACCTACCTACCTACCTACTGTATGTATACTTTTCTTAGTGTAGTGTCTCCTCTACCCAAAGGTTGTCTGGAAGAGATCGCTCTTTAGCGATAAGACCGCCTGTTGTTTGCCTCTTTTTCATGTGTAATCTATACCAGTTTGTGTTATTTTTGTTGTTTTGAGGTGCAATAAAGAGTTATTGTATTGTTGTATTGTATATTCGTAAAATGCCGAATTGCTGCGTTGTTACGAGCAAACAGGAGTGAAAACAAAAACTTCAAGGACTATGGAGTCACGTACCATATGTATTGTATTCATTTTATTAGTTATTAGTTGATAACATTCTAAATGTTTACAAATATATCCAGTGCCGTATGATTTTTCTCTACCGGACAAATTTATTGAACTGATCTGTAACAAATTGTATATGCGTTTTGCATTGACGCCTTAGAATAGATGAGGCAAACAAGTTGTGTCGCGATGCAATTTGGTAATAAACCGCGCAATGTATCGAATTACTAGCGATATCCACAATCGCATGATTATTACCTACTTGGTACGGCCGCTTGTGCCTTGCCGGGAACTAGAGAAGATATGCACCCGTGCCGATGTGTGTCGATAAATATTTGGCTTGATTGTACTCAAGTAAAAAATTACATTTCGGTTTCCGGTAGGTTTGTGTAATAAACAAATGTATTTGTTTCAATCTGTTTATTGTAGTGTTGTTATCCATTAAAAAAAATCAAGGGTAACATCGAGTATGTTAAAACCCAAACTTTTTAAAGATTTATGTTAAAAATGTTTGTTTATGTCAAAATTTGATGATACGTCTTTATTTATGGTTTATCTTTAAATATTTGTATTTATCTGATTACCGGTTACAATCCGAATAATGTCATTATAAACAACTATGTCCCTATTGAAGATTGTGATTAAAATCTAAATGCATCAGTATTTTGTAAATATAACAGTCATGCAAATAGGTCCAGAGCAGAAGTAGTAAAATTAAGTCGCTTTTATTAAATATACGAGGGGGGGCGATTTTAATGGGCCCTGAAGGAAAAGTGCCTTAAAACCTTAAGTCAGTTCATTGTACTTAAATAAGACATCCCTTGATTTCTGCAATAAACAAAACTGCGTTCAAAGAAGATTTTTTTAATTACATAGTTGGTGTAAAAATACAAACGATTTTTGTAATATCTATTCAAATTTAGGGTTTTTTGTCCTACGTGTGTGAGACTTTATGTTTCTGGGAGAAATCTGACATTAACTTTATCGACAAGTGTAATAAAATAACGTTTTTTTATTTATTTTGTATTGGATTCGACTCCTAGGCGAGATAAGCGAAAAAATAATAATTGAAAGCAGTTTTTTTATGTTCCCGTTGAGTAAAACGACTTTAATGCACTTTCCCTCCAGTGTCTATTATAATTTCCGACCTGAATACAGGTGAACCCTGCTACTGTTAAGTGTGTACCTAGTGTGTTTGTGGTTTCTTCATCAAAGTGCCATGCGCCCCTGCGAAACGCAAAGCGTATGGGTATACGCACACACACGGGTATAACGTCAAGATACTTAATATCGTCATGTTTATAATTATTTTTACACATCGTCGACTGCATAATTTTAACTACGACTGCATTGGTTGTTCTAGGATTTTACTAGCGATGAAGAAGAATTAATATTCAGAGCGTATTAAATATCGATGGTTCGACATTGTACAATTTATTATAATATACTAAATATTTACATAATAATATCTCACTGTGTTATCACTCTACTCTGCCTACATTATAAAAGGTTATGTGCTGCATGTGATGTGTAAATATTTTGTGAAAATCGACTTATACTCCTCTCTAGTGCCGCGTCACATGATCGCTTACGGCGCGCTTTAGCCAATCACAGCGCGTCTCTGGCCACACCGCCGGAGACATAAAGGCCCTTGAAGATTTAGCTTCGTTATAAATCTTCTTACTTCTTATATCTATGATCACGACAGGTTGCCGTTTCACCCATCGCTATACGCTTCGTTGAACGAGTTAATATATATGGAAATTCATTTAAAACCAATCAATCAATCAACATTTTTTATTGTATGGCCATAGGTTACGTGTTACTTCTTACATGCCGTCATGCCTTAGCGAAGCGTACAATATAAAACCACATAAAATGTATGATAGGTGAAGTTGATAATTAAATAATTTCTAGTCTATGAAAAATTAGAGATATGTATAGGGCTGGAAGTGTAATAAGAATTTTATTTTTGAGAAATAGTTAACGGCAGAAATCTGTTTGATATAGATCGTAATACACTCCTAGAGACACCTCTTCTGTAGTTTAAAAATGATGTCTCTATTAACAACACTACCCCATAAAATAATTCCGTAACGTTTTGACATGATGTAGGCGTGAAAAGCAAGAAGAGCGGTATCTTCTGTTGTTACTTCGCTAAGACGTTTGAATGCATAGGAAAACCTACGTATTTTGCTGTCATTATATGTTCTGAATGGTTAAGCCAATTTGAGTTAGAAACCAGCATTATACCTAGAAATTTTGTGGAGGAGACATTTTCTATCATTGTATATTTATATGAAATTCTGATTTGAGTTGGTTTTCCCTGGGCACAGTAATTTTTTTTTCTTATTTATTGTTTAATATAGTAAAATTACATTTTGTTAAAATTACAAGACATGGGTCTTGTAATTTTAACAAAATGTAATTTTACTCTAGTGTTAGCAACTTATAAATAAATACTTATTCATCTACTAATTTTAGTATATGAAAGTCATGTCGTTACAATTTAGAAAGATTTACTTGTAGTAAGTTTTTTCTTTTGTTAACTTCTTTCAGTTGTTAACGTCTTTGAATACTTCATTAACTTCTTTTTCATAGTACAGTATTGTTACTTTTGATTATAATTGAGCATTTCAGCAAACAAAATAATTTTATGGCCAGTAACTTTAGGTAAATCGTTTATATGTATACAGAAGGAATAAGAGTGGTCCAAGCAAGCTGCCTTGTATGACACCTGCTTTGGATGGTTTTGTATTTAGACAGCTGTTCCAAATTTTAAACTCATTACATTATAGAAAGTTGATACTGGGCTTACATTACGGGTTTTAACAATTGCAATAGACTAGATGCTAGTGTATTTTGAGGCCTCTCATTATGTAGCGATCGCATACTTAATCGAATGTTATAGTATCATGTAAAGTTTGCATTTCAGTACAATTGAATTTGACATCGTAATGATTTCTAAATAATAAATATGCAGCAAAACTTAGTACGAAGAAAACTATTTACTTTGACTTTAAAGCTGTGGTGCACTTTAACAACCCGACCGAGACTAGCTAACTCGTTTCTCGGTAAGTAACTAGTAGTTGAACTTTGTTAATGCGACCTGTCAATAAAAGCTGTCTAAAGCGACCGCATACCCGCTGCATCAATAATGGCTTAATATCTGTTGTAGAACAGATAAAATTATTTATGTTAGTTAATTTAACACTACCTAAAGTACTCCTATACTTATACAAAGTGCTAAGCTATAGGCGCGTATTTGCGAACATAACAGACGAACTTTTACGCGCCGGCACCGACCTCGAGCAGACCTGCCGGCTCGTGCGGGATGGCACGATAATGGTATTGTACTCAACACAGAAAAGGCCAAACTTACGATAATACTTATATCACACCCCATACTTAGTTCCCAAAAATACTATCTTATTCATCCATATTCACCCATAGTTTCCATTGTTTCCATAGGAATGATAATAATCAGAACACTTGTACTATCATCTCAAAAATTGCATGGGCAGTTTATGGATGAATTCATTCATAAATTGCCCATGCACTTTTGAACGCGTGTGTACATGTCCCATAGAAAGAGTAAAAACCATGACATATCTTGGTATGAAAATTGCCGAAAACTTCTCTTGGACCTCCCTGGCCTTAGATTTAAAACAAAGATTGAAAAAATAGAAACGTTGCAAATTCGATTCAGAAAAATTGCTTGTAAATAAAAAGATTAAAAATAGCTGTCACAATAAATACATTAAAAACATGGCAGTCACGACCACCTAAACCTATTCAGACATGACCACAATACCAGCGTGCGTAGCCAAGATGCCAATCGCTCACGCTTATTAACGTATCGCAGCTACCTCTCTCTATCACTCTTCCTTATTAGTGTGACAATGACAGTTGAGTTTCGTTAGCGACTGAGCGTGAGCGATTGGCATCTTGGCTACGCACCCAGAACTCTGACCGCGGGTGAATACGATGTTCTGAGAGTTATTAATGATTATGGACACCGAAAGCTAAAACAATGAATACCTTACTTGATTAACACATAAGACATTACCCGCGGACATTGTTAAGTATAGAACCTAAAAGATGCAGATTTAAAAATCTTTAAAAATCTGTTGGATGTCTTATAGGCAATTACCCGGTAAAGCACCCAAGAGTCTTGAGTTATTTATCTTTATACTTAATTAGGTCTAATTATATAAATACTTGTAGATCTTTGTTATCATGTACCTACATAATTCAAGACTGAACCCTAACTCTAAACTAAATGTTTAGTTTTGTGGAGCACATAAATAACATAATACATTGTAACCTATGATTGTAATACTTAAATAAAAAAAACACCGTACGCAAAGACCGTGAACGTAGCCGATTTTTTATTTAACGAAATTGATCCTTAAGTCTTTATTTTTTTGACTTACCGTCTGCAATTAAAATTATAATTTAATTATACTCATATCTATTTAAACCGCCAACGAGTCACATTTCACAAATAGTCCACAGTTTTTTTTTTAAATAGTTTTTGTGTTTTTCCTTGTACTTAAGACCAGACCGGCCGGTGATAGTGCGATCTCGTTTACTCCGATAAAAATAGACAGTGCGCGCTGACTTGGCTGTTGTCACCCCCTTAAGTTTGTGCTATCTCAATGAATGACCTTTACAGGCGATTGCAATTAATTGAATCGATTTAAGTTCACAGTTTATCTACTTTAAAACTATATGTACCCACAATTTATATACGTATATAGCTTTGAAGAACAGCCGGTTTGATTTAACAAGGGTTGTGTTACTCAATCTGTTTACGACAGCTCCGAGCTGTAATTGCGTAAGTGTGAAAGAACGTGTTTACGTTACGAGTTAGGTTAGGTTAGGAGTGTCGTCACAGTAAGTACTGTAGGTAAATGTTATATTGTCTACTCTAAGATTAGCTGTGAAGACTTATTAGAAACTCAAATTAGGTAAGTAGATGATACGTATAAAATAAACGCTATATACATTAAATATTTATCAATCAATAAAGCTGGCAACTTTTAAAAGTTTTAATTACATTTATCACATTCAACATGTAAGACATAATATTTGTCGAGTTCAGTTTCAAATATGACGAATTATTGCGCGTGGCTTAATCACGTAACATATTACACAACAGACATGTTTCATGCAACTTGCTCTTGGAGTAAAGCGGTGAGGCACTACGACAAGAGTGTATCTCCGATTGTTATTGTTTTCACGACCCTCTCGACCGCCTGAGCCGGCTTAGCGGCAGGAGCCTCCGGCACACATATATGCGTCTCACTCGCTCGCCTACCTATACAACGATTTTGCCGTAATTCTTGTAAGTGAAACACGAGGGAACAAAATACCTTCAACCGTTCAATTCTCAAACAAAGGAAACGTGAGCTTCTCTTTTATTATTGATGACTATTTTGTGGTCTCGATGGTCTGGTGTATTTTTAGATATAAACAAATTAGACAAAGCCAAATTGGCATGGGGATATTAAATGTTGATGCGATTTTAAATGTATTGATATAGAAAGAGATAATAAAAGAAAGAGAAGACGAGTGTCTTAATTATATAAAACAGTACTTTCATCAAGACATACATGTTCGGAAATGTACTTAAAATAGTAGGATTACCGTAAACTTTACGGCGTAAAGTGGGGTGGACTTAACTCGTTCTCCGTTAAGGATTTTTCGTAGCACTTCGCCGTAATCAATAAGATGGCTTTTCCGCTTTGTAGCGCATATGGCTCGTACAGGTATAACGACAACATGTCGTGATTAGCGCTGAATGAGTTAAAATTCAAGATTATTTTTTTAAAATACATCATTACGCTAAAATATAGATGTCACTAAGCTAGACTTATGGTGATCCATAGAGTTTAAAAAATGTAATCATTTACGATAGGGATATAGTAAATTAAAGATGATGGAGCTTTTATAGCTGTCCGAAATTTTGTTTTTTGATAGATTCTGTAATAATTGAATAAGAACGTCATGAGTAAATATAGTATCTTTTTACTTCTTTTAGTACTATTTCATGATAAGTCTGATTTAGTGATGGGAAATTGCAGAGAATATTTCCGACTGCGAGAATATTCTCGGAAAGATTACGGTAATATTACCAAAAGTAGCAATTTACTTTGTAACTTTTTTTTTCGATATGAAAATCCAACTTTTTGTAATAACGAAATATTTGCATATTTTCATGTGCTTCATGCTCGCGGTCAGATACATTACTTAAAACTTGTTAGAATGGTATATTACCGTAAGTTACCGTAAATTACCGTAAGTTCTCTTAAATTTCATGGAAATTTCTTAGGAAATATATTTTTTGTTAATGAAATATAGTGGTTACTATGGAAAAATTAAAGAACATTGCATTATTACTTCATTGCATTTTGTTGCATTTCAAATAAGAATAATTATTAATCACTACATAGTATAAAACAAAGTCGCTTTCTCTGTCCCTATATCCCTATGTATGCTCAAATCTTTAAAACTACGCAACGGATTTGGACGCAACAGTTTTTTTTTAATAGATAGTGTGATTTAAGAGGAAGGTTTATATATATAATAATAACCCGTGCAAAGCCGGGGGGTGCCAGTTAAAAATAATCAAGAAATACTTTCCAAGTTTGCGTTGTTCTCTTGTTCTCGGCGTACCCATATTCTATACTATTATTATTTTATTTAAATATATGTATAGTCACGTCAAGGGACTTTCAAATTGTAGTAGTTAAAAAAGTAAACAAAATGTTTCTTTAGTTCAGTTTTTAATATAAGTATATATTTTAATGGCAAAGATAGAGCGGCACAATATGGAATGATATGAATCACTTAATTATTTTATCCTATAGCATGAAAAGTGCCTGTAATTCTTTATAATTTTTTTTGCATAGTCTATAACCCTGCATATAAATTTTGTAGTAATACAACAATTTCGTGAGATATTGAATACTTGTAAAGTCGATGTCAAATATATATTCAGACTTTTGAGCCTAGCTTAATGAAATAAGGTTGTAAAGTGACTAAATTTACACTCGCTGACATCTTATTTCATAATATTTTTTTCGGAAATAGTCATGAACTTAACAACTTTGGCTTCATGGCAAACCATTCGTTTTTCACTAACACAAATCACAAATTTACGACTCCGAATCCGCATAAAACGACCAACCGGTTTTAGCGACGTAGGTATAGGCAGATGGTTGGTTTTCATACAAGTCACTATTTGTGCATCCGTTTAGTAGGACTGCTTATATCGACATACCGCTTTTAACGACGGGATTTCACACGCATATGTTCGGTTACAACGGTGACGGTGCATTATAACCAAACAATACATACAAGATAGAATCTTTGTTCGAAGCGAATGTTCTGAAACTTAAGCGCGTAAGGGTTTCATCTCGTGTAAATCTCCGCAATTTACAATGGCTTAAATTGCAATGTAGTCAGGAAGTACGAGTAAATAGGTCAATGGTTCAACAGTTTCTTTCACTAAAGAGCAAAATATTCTTAATTTCAATTATTCTGTGAGTAACATTGAACCATTGTGAATTATAATGCATGTGTGACTATTAAAATCGAGAAACAACTTTAAAATTGACAGTTTGTTTAGTACGACTTCCGGTTAGTACGACGTAATATTGTCGGTCCCTTCGGCGTCGTTATAACCGGATTCTACTGTAGATGGTTTTGCCACGACTGTTAAAACAGTACAAAATTACAATTAAGTCGACTACTACTGTCTTTTCCGCGTAGGCAGTGTGCACTGTGCATGGTAGTTTTTTACTACATACTTGACCTGAGCGTTCGCTCGACCCGAGCGTGGCCTAATTGATGCGAGTTTTACACTCAATTGTATTTTTGTATCACTTTCATTAAATTTGAGCTAGTAATTTTATTAAATCCCTCGTATTTGTAATAAATTTCTAGGTTTCGTTTAAAATTGCACGGTAATTTTTCACGGTAACTTACGGTAACTTACGAGAATTTATGGAAATTTACCGTAATTTACATGTAACTTTTTATTTTGCTCAGTAACGATATTATCCTTTTGCAATACAATTAACGACGTCTTTGTGCCTCTATTTTACCTAAATGACATGACATTAGACCGCAATAAAATATAAATTTCTCTATCTTTCACATCACGAGAATATTACGGTAATATTCTCTGTAAATTTCATTACGGAAAGTTTCCCAAATAGGAAACTTTCCGCTTGCCCATCACTACCGATGTTACGGCATTTCACTATCGAAAGTTTCCCCTAATGGAAAATTTCCCCTTGCCAATCACTAAGTAAAGTAGGTAAATACTTCTAATTCACTTTTGTTTTCAATATATTACACGCAGACTTAATCACTAGGACCAACAATGATACATGTGTGCCTAATTAGTTCCTCAATAAGTAGCTAAGTCCCCATGTCTGGATATTACTAATAATTGGATAATAATTGTACGGAAGGGGCGGCCCCTCTCATCCGGTCACGTCCCCAAAACTTCCGGCCAGCCATTAAATTAAGAGCAACTAAACTTCATTTATCTCGGCTTGTTACTTCTACGGGCGATAAGGTTCGGAAACACGGCTGAAAAGTTTCACCAACTTGCGGCTAACTTGCGCGAAAAGTTGCGAATCACGCCGATCGCTCGCAAATTTGTTACTTACTCAATATTTTAAACAGTCTGCTTCACGTCACATCTTATCGGAACAACTTTCTTGGGAGAAATCACTTACTTAACTAGTTATTACAAGCGCTTCGTTAAGTATTGAATTAAAACTTGAAAACCTGTAGTTACTTGCGTTTCTTTTACTATTTTGCTCCAGTACTGTGTTATTCAGATAACGCTGCTAATTCCTAGCTATTCCGGTCGTTGTCACTATACCACATTAAGCAGGTTTAAAATGACAATGTAGTTAGATTCAGACGGAGAGAAAAATCATCTATCGCAGGTGGTATTTAAGGAAGAATAAACTTCATCCATTGAGCTGGGAGGTCGCGTGACGCCGGCCGGAGACGCAGCGGCAAGCGGCGCGAGCGCGGGCGGCGCCGTGCCGCGCTGCGATACGCAAATATTTATTTCACCCCCGGCACAAGTCATTGCCTGAAAGCGTTGCCTTGTTGTACTGTCATTGTGAAGAGAAAATATTGCCTTCCCATATAATTCCCCGCGGAGTCACGGAAATTGTTTGCGATGCAACGCCTTTTGAGGGGTATTGCCCTTATAAATTGAGATTAATCGTGACGGAATCGGTACGATCACGATATCTAGATGTATTATGTGCTCGTCGACACTATTAATCAATCATTTAAGTCTCCAAGTTCGGCTTAGAGTTATCAAAATGAATGTTGTTATTAATATAGCGCTATAGGATGGATATATAAATTTGTTTGAATATTGCGCATGTTTCAGTGTACTCTTGATTGTTTAAATTATTTGTTGTGCAATATTATAAATACACACCAATAGTTCACACTGATAGTTCTTGCACAGTTCTATTTCTTGGAAATATTTTAATATTTAAATTAAACACTTTAAAAAGGATTAATCGCGTTTATTAACACCATGACCATACATGAACATGTACCCAAAAAATGGTGCCGGCTGGTGGTGTCGAGCGGGTTTCAGCCCTTCAAAATAAGTAAACTAAAAATTTTACCATGGGTTTAGGTAGTAGGCATATTTTAGAACTCATATATACTGGGGTATATTATACTGATTAATTAAATTAATTATGGGTTAACACGTAAAAAGAGAACACATTTATAAACGACTTTTGTTCGGTGTTAACAGTCTATTTATTTCTAAGCCGATGACAACGGCCAACCTACATCGCCAAATTACCCCTGGGTACCCGCTCCCTCTCTATTAAGCTCATTCAACATTAGATTTACGGTATAATAGACTCACAAAAAGACATCTAGGTTAGGTTATCTTTCAATTCTCACGCTGTCTGGAGACAGTTTCGAATGTAAATCGGAATTATTGCAACCCTACTATATCGATTAGCAAGCAACCGGCGTAATGTAAGGTTTTGCATCATAAATGATTATGACTTTTAGTAAGTGGTAGTCGAAACCGAACGTGAATATTTGGGCGCGGCCACCTCGTAATTTTTCTTGATAAGTACTACTATAAAACATACCAGGAACATTGAAATGTATGTAACTATCCCCCACTCATTTCGACGTTATTAATAGCATCAATAGAGATAATTTTTTTATTTATTACTTAGGCAGTTAGTATTTTTTAAACCTTAGCCCAGTTAACCAAGCAAAAGACATAACTATTTAAGTTGCAACTTACGAGATTCGCAGAAGAACAAAAAACACCGGCGTATCTCGAAGAATCGCCAAACTGAAGTGGCAATGGGCTGGACATATTGCCCAGAAGCAAAATCTGCAAATATAAAATACAGTAACTGTAAAACTAAGCGCTGGGCACAGGCCCCTCTCACGCACAAGTTGGAGACTTAACAATCTTAACACACACCTTTCTTCGCGGATGTATTGCAGGTTTACTACGTATAACAATGTTTTCCTTCACCGAAAAACTACAGGTAGGTACCTAAATAAGTAGCTACAAAAAATACGTGGGCCAATTTCTGCCATAATCATGCACACACCCAATAAAGCTCACGTAAGCAATAATAAACTGTTGATATTTGTATACCCAAGTTAGGAATATAGAAACAGTAAACTTTTGTAAATACGGGTACATAACTAGCCTACTACTGTGATAATCGATATAACTGGTATTTCCTTCTCTATCGCACTTACTTATTTGAGCGAAATATACGTTATAGATATGAAATATAATGAACGTTATACATAATGATCGTTATATACAATGATATTATACTTAAACAACGTTATACTTAACAAAAATAGATAATTTGATGTTATATCAAACGTTCGTTATACACTTTGAAAGTTATACAAAACAAGCTTATACTATATGAGCGTATATAATATGAATAATATAGTATACGTTCTTATGTCTTATATTACTTACCCCATATAGGGTATCTCCCACTTATTTAAGTATTTTAAACTTATTAACTTATTATAGTTTGATGGCTTTGTCACTGTATTAATATTGTATCAAATAATGTAAAAATAAAGATTCTTTTTTAAAGTAAACACTTTAGGCCGATGTCACACTGGATGTGATTCACACCGCACTCCGGTTTGTGCGACAACGCTCTGCGTGTGTATAGCGCTATCTCTTTTGCAAACCGGCGTGACCGCGGAGCGAATCGCATGCAGTGAGACGTCCGCCTTAATATAGACTAAATCGCGTAAAATTACGTTTACAATTTGTGTAATTAAATGCTATATGTCCAATGTTGTCTCAAATTCAAAATTTCACGTCTACAACATTAACAATCACAAACGAGTATAAATGAACAAGTCGGGAATTTGCAATTGAAATTGCGCCACGTAATAATTAGTCAGAAATGTTCAGGCGTAAACATCAAAATTACGAAAAGCAGTTGGTTGACGCAATTTGCAGTAGTACAAAGTGCAATAACTCAAATTCACCTGTCCCAATTCGTCAGCTAAATTCCCAGTCAAACCACGCAAATAAACTGTGAAACTTCAATCAAATGTCTATGAAATAAGGACATTTATCCTAGTCTGTGTTCATTCAATAATCTAAGAAACTTAGCATAGTTGGACTCTAAGCCTACTTTGGCCGTGTAGAAATCTCGGCACAAATAACTAAGAATAGCCCTGATGATCCAGCGGTCAATTACAGTCGCTTCCGTAAGACTAGCGTCTACGCCAAATCATGGGGTTAGTTACCAAAGCACACCCCGGGCTCTCTGAGCCGAGGAATACAACGGGAAACTTCTAGAAAGAAGGAGACGAGTTGAGAACGCAACAAAGCGGACCGAAGATCTAGTCAAGATCGGAGGGAACCGTTGAATGCGGGTGACGCACGGTCTTATTTTGTGGAAGTCCTAGGAAAAGACCTCTCTCCAATAGTGGAAGTCTTTTGGCTGAAATTATGTTGACGAGCCTCAGCTAATGGGTTTCAACCCAGACCTTTGGTCGGAACATGATTTTAAGTGCCCTACAGGTCTGGTTGAGAGACATGCACCGTGGGTTGCGTCCAAATGAAATATCATTAAGTACCTACATCAATAATACAATAAGCCTCTGACTTTAGCTGTGATTCATTTATGGTTTATTTGTTTAATATTATTGGGTACATATACCTATACATTGATTGTTATGCCAACAAGATCGACGAAGGCAATTAAAGCAGTCTTTTCAAAATGGTTGTCAAAGTGCCGATAACGTCATGTTCATTGTTAAAAGTTGGACGACAGTTGATGAATCAACACTGATCAGATCGTTAATTTTGCATGGTGTAACCAAAAGTAGATTTTAGCACTTAAACAAATCTACAAAGATGTTGTATACTAATTTAGTAAAAGTAATAGGTACATTCACGCTTTAAGGACGTCCCGCCCTGTCCCGGCCCGTTCTAGCGTGAGTCATCCTTTAGCCGGATTTTCTTTTATCTCATTTAATTTATAAGCGATACATCTGATTGAATATAAATGTTAAGTAAATAAAAACGTTCAGCTTAAAAGGTTAATTTGCTAAACAGGAGTATAACATAACCTACCGCACATAAAATATACTTAGCTACAATTTTAAAAATTAGTACTCTCCCTCTAAAGTCACGTGCAAATGAATATTTCCTAAATTAAATTCGATTCCTCCACAAAACGGATATACAAATCAAATTCTAACAGCGCTCTGTTTGAGTCCGCATTGAAAATTTACCGAAAGAAATAAAGTCTCCGAAAAAACAACTTAGCGCAAGTTTGGTTGCCGCCAAAGCTCCGTTCAAATTTCCTGAAATAAACAGCTTTTCCAAACAGTCTTTTCAGTGTTACAACACGCATAGCAATCTACAAGTATAATTATGGTCTACGAAAACAAAAAGCCGGCCATATACGTTCGTGCAATCCGTCGGATCTGCATAGAAGGTATGTCCGCCGGACAAACTTACCATTCATTGATTAGTAGACCCAGCGGGTATGCCTAAGTAACAAAAGTGTTATGTCGCGGATGATTTGAAACGGAGTTATCTACGTGATAAAATAAACGGTACTAAAGTAGCTACACACTGTGATGATAATAATGCTATCACGTAGATAAGTGTGACCGCCATGCCCGTACTGGACATGGTTTAAGCATCGGCATAAAATATTTTAAACTTTCTTTTACAGACGCTAAAGAGAAGTAATATTCTGACATAAATTGTCCCAAGAGGTTTATATATAAAACGATTTTTTTTTTTTTTTTTATGTAGCCTGTAATGTGTCCCACTGCTGGGCAAAGGCCTCCCCCCTAGAGCTCCAAACTGCTCGGTTCAAGGCAATTTCTGGCCAGTTTTATAAAACACACACACAACACACATAAAACACATATAAAACGATAAAGATCATATTTTGTAGCATCCTCCTGAATTATAAATCATTCACTTGTGCATTATGTGGGTTTAAAAGTTGTTACGAAATTTATTAGCTTCCCGGCTATCTAAATCTTATGCCGTTTTTATACGCGCGCGGTAACTTTATATCCAACAATACCATTGTTCCGACCGTAAAACAAACGACTATCAAAACAATTTATTTCGCCTAATGGCTAGAATTATTGCCATCGGTATCGATTCCCTGTAAACCTTAGGATTATGTCGTAAAGACTTATTTTGCTGAACTACCCTTCACACATGCACAATTTGATTACATTATGGGACAATAAAATTTTAGTGCTAAGAGGAGGCATCGCAGCAGAGGCTACTAAACCGTTAGCCTTTATTACACCTTTAGTAAATTGACTTCTCGGAATACAGAGAAAAACGTTCATTATGGCACCCCTGGGTCCGTTCACTTGGATATTGCGACCCGCAAGCAAATTTGCTTTAGGCACAATAAATGCTTAGGATTGTACGTGCGTGAACGCGATATCGCGTCAGCAATAACGTTCTCTGGCCGTGCAGTGCCAAGCCGCCCGACTTATTCCCATCGCCTACTGAGTACTAGCGACTTTAATGCTTAACCGGATCAATATTAGTTCACTCTCTAATTACGTATAGTTTACATGGCTCTCGAGATATCGCAGGTATTACGATAGTAATATATTTTTTCCTACAAGATTTTTATTATTTTTTTATTTCGTAAATAAGTTGATTATTATAACACTTACCTACTAATACCTAATGCTACATATTTGACATTACGCTTACCTAGTAGATACCGCAGATTTTTGGTGATAAAATAATACACCTGAAACTCAACTGGCTCACTGGTAAATATAAATACAACAACGGGGGCGCAATTCGAGGAGCAAATACTGTGTTAATTAGCGCCTGACCAGAATGGATATACGATCTGGATATTTTTGGCCGTGAGCTACACCGTCTCTCAATGTTTATCAGAAATTTAAATAGTAATTTATGATTTTGTAAAGAAATTCCAGTGTTGTCCATTTCCAAATTATTGGGTGGTATATTTTTATCTGTAATTAATATTAATGTTTTTTCCCTATTGACAGTTGAGGGGCTGTAAATATGAGCGCAAGATTGATCTTCAGCAAAATGAATAGGGCCGAGAGTCTCGTAAGAGTCATAAGCAAGTGATATAACATTGTATATATTTCGAACAATACCTCTTTATGACGTCCAGCACGGCCACCGAAACATATTATGTCCATAAAATACGAAAGTAAATACAAAGTCCACTTAATTGGAAATACACTTAAGCGGATAAAAATACAAAGCTTAACAAATTCCTGATCTCTTCGGAATTTTATATATTTTCTCTCTAAAAAGCATTTGTTATCCTATCGGCTTTTGTAATATCAGCCCGTTACTGATTTTACTGTTAAATTGAATGTAAATATTTTTCCAGTTTGTAATTAGCAGGCAAACAGAGCTCGGACCTTTTGCAATTTGTTGTCAAAAATTTATTTGCCAACCTAATAATTTTAAAACATTCCCAATTAGATACTTTAACAGGTTCTGTATTCGAACGGTGAGAAATGTACACTACTAAGCCTCGCTTGTCCGTCTATCTGTCGTTGTTAATTTCATAGACTGAGTAAGTCTTTGGCTTTTTAATTAGCTGGACTGGAAACGTCTGTCGATACCTATACAAAAAAGTCTGCCCATGTTTGCGCGGGAGGGGCCCGTCAAATGTACGAACGAAACGTTCGAACGTACCATACAAATAGCTATGTCAGATAAACGTCAGTCCATACAATGGGTATAATACTATGTCATACCCATTTGGCAGAGGGGTAGGCCTGTGAATTGCTACTCCGTCTGGATTAAAACTCAAAAGTGTAAGTGTATTGCCGCTATACCAACATAGTATGTTATGAAAACTAATTTGAAATTTATTTATATTATTATATTTTTATTATTATTATATATTATTATTTTATTATTATTTGCGATCAATGACTTGATACGTCGCGCCATGGTCTCGGCAAATGTGCCTTGCGTGTTGGAGCCTCAGGGCTTAAGCCGTTCGGACGGAAAGCGGCCGGATGGCTTGACGCTGGTTCCATGGGCCAAGGGTCGCTGCCTGCTCTGGGACGCTACCTGCGTGAGCACCTTTGCTCCATCTCACCTCCCTTATACTGGCAGGGTGGCAGGTGCGGCCTCGGAGAAGGCGGCCGCTCTTAAACATTCTAAGTACGCCGTTTTGGAACCGGCATACGATTTTGTTCCGGTCGCCGTGGAAACTGCTGGGCCATGGTGTGCGGAAGCCAAGAGGCTTGTTAAAGACCTGGGGCAGCGGTTGCGCGACAGAGGTGGTGATCCCCGATCCGGCTCCTACCTTGTTCAACAAATATCGCTTGCCATCCAGCGCGGCAATGCCGCGAGCATTTTTGTCACGTTTGGGCAGGGTGAGAGCCGGACCGAGGTATAGTTAGTTTAAGTCTAAGTTAAGTTAGCTGTTAGTTAGTGTACTG
Source organism: Lathronympha strigana (assembly GCA_949128165.1). Lineage (NCBI taxonomy): Eukaryota > Metazoa > Arthropoda > Insecta > Lepidoptera > Tortricidae > Lathronympha > Lathronympha strigana. The sequence continues at coordinate 21,961,850 of OX421903.1, read as the reverse complement.
TAGTTTAAGTTTTATTATTAGGCTTAGACTTTATTTGTAATTTTTATTATAAGACCTATTATGTACCTGTGTTTTATTTGAAATAGTAATTAATTAAATATGACTAATAGGGTACAAATCAGGGTTCGAATCCTGGTCAGGGCATTTATTTGTGTGTTTATCATGAATATTTGTTCTTGAGTTATGGATGTTTAATGTGTATTTAAGTATTTATATGTATCTGTCTATTATATATATCGTCGCCTAGTACCCACAACACAAGCCTTATTGAGCTTACCGTGGAACTACTCGTAGGTCGATTTGTGTAAGATTGTCCCATAATATTTATTTATTTATTATTTATTTAATAATAAGATTCAGAGGTGTTTTGGAACTTGTCTATCTCGTCATGACTTTCCACTGATCGAATTACTATTAAATTGTTTAAGTAATTTCCTAAATCAAGAATTCCTAATTTAAAAATATCAATACGAATAAAGTATGTTTACAGCCAATCAGCTTCCTCGAAAACAAATGTGTACCCGATAGCAAATTTCACAGTTTTACAGTATATTTATTCAATTATTGCCACAGGTTATATAGCTCAGTTATATAGTACATATAAAAAGTATCTTTGTTATTGTATTGTTACAGATGTCCCCCGCTTTGAAGATAGCCTGAACAACTTGACTGTGTCGTTAGGCAGGGAGGCGGTCTTTACTTGTGTCGTCAATGACCTTGGATCTTACAGGGTTAGTACTTCTGAGTGTCCTTTACATAATCACATATAATATTGAAATAATTTTATCCAATTCATGTTATGATCATGAAATTTACCATACGAATTTCTGTTAAAGCAAAAAGACTTGGAGCAAAAGGCAAAAGGACTTATCCCAACCAGGCCTAGCTTACCCCAGGGTAAACTGGCCCTGCCATCTGACCCTCCAAGGTTAGATGGCGGTCGCTTTCATAAAACTACTGCCTTCGTCAAATCTTGGGATTAGTTGCCAAAGCGGATATCAGGCTCCTGGAGCCGTGGATAAGCCAGGAAAATGCCAGCAAGAAGAAGTTTTATTTAATTTTTAAATTAAAAAGCTCTTTATGACCTTATCAACTTTATAAGAAAGAATATTCAGGAAAAAGCTGATTATACTTGTAGATGTATATTTGTACGTATATTTATTACAAGACATATACTTACAAGATCAGGATCATGGCGTTTCACTTAGCACCGTACTCTAATAAAAGTTCGACTTAATAAATTTACCCAGCCGAAGTAAGCCACAGTTGTTTACCCCGCTATCTTGATTTCAATCTCAACCTTGACGTGAATAAGGCAATGACGCGTCTAAGTAGGGCACTTGTTCGGTTTCAATAAAGCTTAGGGTGCTCGCGTATTAAAAAGTTTTACTTGCAAGGTGGCGTGGTTACGCGTGGACACGCAGACTATCCTGACGATCGCGGGCCACGTGATCACGAAGAACCACAGGATTGCTGTAAACCACAGCGACAGGAGAGTGTGGTTCCTCCACATCCACGACGTCCGGCAGGCGGACCGGGGCTGGTACATGTGTCAGCTTAACACCGACCCTATGAAGAGTCAAACTGCATATTTGGATGTAGTAGGTGCGTAGCAGATATCTGTAACAACATACTTTTTAGTTTCATTAATTAGGTAGGTAAGGTATATGTTTAGTGTGCGTTGTGGTAGGATGAAAAGGTTTTTTCTCGCAGGGAAAATTGGCGGACATAATTCTGCCAGCATAAGATCGGCTTATTATTTTACCCCGTGAAAAATGTTTTCATCTTATCCCAACACACTCTACTTAGTAAATATTATACTGATATAACATTGCTTTATAAAAAATATACCGGCATTAGCTTTAATATTAATGAGCCACCTATAAACTCAGAATAGTTCGTGTGTGCAATTTCTGTATCAATTTACATACGCTAAGTTAACTTTAGTAAATTAGTAAGCAATTCGACAAGAGTCTTCGTAGTTGAGGTGGTGTTAAAGTTTGTTGCAGTAGTCGAACGTTCTTTTACTAATAATTGAGTAAATTAAGTGCCGCCGGATATCTTGGACTACCCGACGAGCAGCGACCAGGTGGCGCGGGAGGGCGCCAACGTGTCGCTGCGCTGCGCGGCGCACGGGGTGCCCACACCGAACGTGGTTTGGCGACGCGAGGCTGGCGACCTCCTGCCCGCTACCAACTTTAGCGACACACAAAGTAAGATCTACTACTATCTATTCAATGCGTATCCAACCACTAATGAGTATGTGTATAATCCTTATTTATTACGCCACTCTGTTCGATCATATGTCTCATCTCTTCTTAAATTTTAGTCTTTCGGAAAAAATCATCTATCTCGCCGATGGTCTTCACGCTTTTTTCGCCCCAAATATTTTATTTACTTCAAATGGCATTCGCTTGGCCTTTATAAAAATAACGACCTTCCATTGTTAGCCTTTGTAAGTCGCGCGAATCTTATTGTATAGTAATTTAAACTAAATTATTTTGTTCAGTGTAAAAAGATCCGGAATGGGAGAATTATCCTTTCCCCGGAGCAGTCTCGTTAGGCAACGCCCCGGCGCGTGAACATTGTGCTCGGTCTCGGTCTCGTTTTACCGCGCTGCATAGTTTAAGGACTCCACTTCAACTCCCGCTTTCTTATTGAAGTCTGCGGATTCAGATTAACTTGTTGTTTGATGTCATTCCCGTTGCAAATTAAGTCCGAGCATTTCAGTTTCGGAGAACAAAGTCTTTGCGGTTTTCGCTAACCAAGTTCGATTTAAGTTAAATATTTAGCGCTCCGTAGTGAAACATCGCTATGTAACTTAACTGTAGGTATATTTTCGTACAAATTTAATTTAAAATATCACTACTTTAAGCAAACATTAAACTTAACTGCAGTTTAAAATGAAATGGTGAAATATCTGTTTTTATTCCAAAAACAAACAAACGAAAGTAACGATTAGGTACATCTAATACTAAAATTGAATATATACAGTAAAAATAAAATCCTTATCCCTCCCGATCGCTTTAGTGTAATCTAATAATAGTATATTATTATCTTTAATACATGTAGATTTATTGTAATAAGTAAGAAGTATGTTTACGTCGTCTTACACCAACGTCGCCAAAATATATGTAAAGTCCCTCGCATAAGTTTATTTGAACGAGGGATTTTTTACTATAATCTATCTTATGAGATACAACTTCTGTTCAGGGGTCTGATGAATTTATTGAAATTCCAGGCTTAAAGATTTGAATAACTATATCGAGCATCTATGTTTGTACACAGATTCTTCAGTGAGCGGCGCGGTGCTGTACCTAGTGAAAGTATCTCGGTTGCACATGGGCGCCTACCTGTGTATTGCCAGCAACGGCGTGCCACCCTCCGTCAGCAAGCGGGTCATGCTGGTCGTACACTGTGAGTCCATGCGTACTTAGGAAAAGACATCCGCGTTTACGCCACTATTGATTTAGCTCCAAGACAAACGTGAAATTTGGCTCGTGCAGCCTGGGTGCCAAGATAGCTTTTTTTGAGAAACGACACATTTATTTTGTTTAGGTTTATTAGACCTACCCAAACTTTACAAATACATCATAGATTAAAACACAAAGAAAACCAGTGTCAAACCTTTCCCCTTTAAAATTCTTTTCAGTTAATTTTTTAGGTAGTTTCCCTCTTTACGCATAAATTTACCGCTTCCCGGCTCCTTCGGCTACAGCGGCTGACGACAGATTACCCAATTCGAAACTGACAGCGCCTTAAGCACGATTTACTTTAAGGTTTACAAAATATTATTGTTTACTAAGCGTTTGGCTTACAGATATTCTTACTCGTTTAACTTTTTTAAGATACTTACTTTACTCACTGATTACTTTTTTAAATACGTACAATGCAGGATGATATTTTTATGTATGTTAATACCAGGTATTTTTACTGTCCATCATTTCTGTTTATATGAGAAAAGGATGTCAATATAAAACCAGCTGCTTACGAAAAACAAGGGAAATAAGAGTCAACATTAGATTTAGGATTACTTAGGTAAGAAAAACATACATGTTATAGATTAAACGCCCTTCCCGGACTGAACGACCTTCCCGGTTCGATAAGGGAAGCTGAAATATATATGTACGCGGATGATGTAGCTGCGGTTATAGTTGCACCCTCAGACGCCCTGCTCGAGCAAAAACTGAATGATGTGTCCCAAAAACTCGAAATGTGGTTCTCGTCAAACGGCCTCGCATTAAACAAAGATAAGACCTGCTTCTTGACCTTCAATCTAAACGGTAAAGCCCAAAATCCGCGTAAGGTTATGGTTGGTGATACCACATTGCAGCAGGTCCGATCGACAAAACTGCTTGGCTTCCTGATCGACCACTCTCTCACCTGGGATGGTCATATCGATGAGCTAAGTGCAAAACTGGGGCGCGCGTGTTTTGCTTTGGGTAGGCTAGCTGACACCGCCTCACGTGCCGTTGTGCGCACCTGCTACTTCGCGACAGTTCACAGTCTCATTACATATGGAGCGGAGGTATGAGCCCGCGCCGCTGACTCACAACGCGCATTTATATTGCAAAAGAAAGCCCTGCGCGCTATAGTGGGAGTATCAAGCGACACCTCGTGCAAGACCATCTTCGGGGAGTTGGGAATACTGACGTTGCCTAGCGAACACATATACCAGGTGGCGCTGTACACCCACAATAACATACACCTATTCGTAAAGCGCGGCACGAACGAAAATCACGCGCTTCGTAGCAATAAGCATAGTTATCGCCTGGTCACTCCTAAGCACAAACTATCGAAGTCTGAGCGATCGCCATAAATTATGGGCCCGTCTGTCTACAATAGACTGCCCTTAGTAGTCAGAAATGCAGCTTCTACTTATAGTTTTAAAAGCAGACTACGAAAATGGCTATTGCAGCTAACTCTGTACAGTACTGAGGAGTTTTTTGATTTGCCGTGCATATAGTTTTTTTTTAATAGTTGTACAATGTATCCATTTTGACATGTTACTTTGGAGTTATCAACAAATTTTTGTATTTGTATTTGATTAGATAGCCATAATGTAATCGAAACGTGTTGCAATTATTCGGTATTTTACCAATACCGTAATAGTTATAATGCTGATATAATTACCTAGGATTATAAATATCCTAAAAAATAGGTCCAAGTGCGTGGTGTCGTACCTTAATACCAAAAAAACCGTGCCAGCCAAAGAGCATAAGTGCTTTCATAATATCGCGTCACTTACGTCCTTTGTTATGAATAGTTTTTGACGAAAACTCGAAAACGGATAGAGATGTTCAAAATCATATTCGTGATAAGTTCGTATTCTATAGATCGAAGATAGGAATCTTCTTGAATTTTACAAACGTTTTGGACCTCCCGTTAACAAATTAGAGAGGGGGGAAGATACTTATTAGACTTTCAGAGCGATAATTGCTGAAAATATGCAACTATCAGATAAATGTCTTAGCCCAAAAGTAGGTGCCTTCATATTTGCAAAAAATTATGTTTTTGACATTTAGTTACATGTATGGGGCACTCCCCAAAACATAATTTTTTTTGCAACGTAGGTAGGTACCTATATGCAAAACTAAGTAGGGTGATGGCACTAATTAAGAAAGATTTAAGGTGACAGGGACCAGTGATGGACACCTCAGTCTTAATTCAAATTAATTATGGTCGTCAATTGATTCACACAAAATAAATGCATGAACCATATTTCCTCATATTAAGAGTGTACATTCACATTACTGGTCCCTTGTCCATTACTGGTGCCGCCACTCTAGTAGCACACAAAATATACCTCTAGTTGTATGTAGTATTGTTACCATATAAGTATTATACTGACTTCTGCTATTACTGAGTAAAACCGCTGTGACATACGGACGGACAGACGGACGACTATTTAGGCTACGAATCCTAAAAATATATGAATTGATACTTAAATTTAAATCTCTCTCTTGACTTTCTAAAGCATCTAGTCTGCTCGTATTCTATGAATTTACTACTGCTCTATAATACGTGATCAAGTTTAATAATTTAAAACACTATAAAACTGTGATTCAAGATCACTGTCATTAAGTATTTAATAAAAATCAGATTGTACCTAAAACTTTACAGTATTTCCTTTTCTGTTTTTATGTACTTAAGTGCTCACGAATATTGCTCTCAAAACCTAGGGTTTCGAGAATAAAGGATTCGAGAAATAAAACACTTAAAAGTAACGGAGCGAGCATATCATGTTCACTATTTTTAGCAGCTGGCGCGATGGTTGCCATTCCCGGCTGTTGCGTGATCACGTCGAACGACAAAACTTTTACTACCATGCCATTTGCCTCTGGTGATAAGTTGATGTGTTTTATCAAAGAATTTAACTTACAACCGACAGCATTCATTATGAAGAATGAGAATTATGGCCAGTTACACCACTATAATAATTCAAGAACCTAATAATCATTTAATTAACACATTATTGGTAAATATTTTGGTATAAATGTATAGGTACAAGTTGACCACTAGGTATTCTAATTCCTCTGCTTTACTTTTCGATGTAGTGGGATCGATCTTGCTTGACTGTTTTGTACTTGGATGGACATAGTTGCGGCGTCGTACAGGCTTCTCAGCACCTCGATGTATCGAAAGTCATCTTGGCACCGCTGCAAGGAGTCCAAAACGAACCCAATTTCGACAGAGTCAAAGGCCTTCTCATTGTCCACGAGACCTAGAACGTGGTCTATGGTGCCAAATCCTCCATGATACCCGGCCTGTTCCGGCGGATGGAGCCGTCCAACCGTCGCGTCAGGGTCATTTGTGATGACCCTCGAGAACAACTTGTATACGTAACTCAAGAGAAATAGGGCGGTAGTTCTTGAGAAGGGTTGAGGGGTTCTTGAAAAATAAAAGTAACATGCTCCTGCTCCAGGCTCTTGAAGTATGAAAAGAGGAAATATAAAATACAGCGGAACTATATCATTTAACCCACAGAATGTTCCCTAAACCGCAGTATACAGGCTGTAACGAATGTCCCGAATGATACTTCAACAGCTGATAAGGTCAATGACCCTGAGTGCGATACAAGAGGAAAAAAAAATTCGATAAAAAAAACCACTTTGTATGGAGATAGGTGCATGTTCGATCAGCTGTTCTATACAGAATGTAATTTTTCTTTCGAATTTCGATATTTTTCCTCTTGTATTGCACTCAGGGTCATTGACCTTATCAGCTGGTGAAGTATCGTTCGGTACATTTGTTACACCCTGTATTACCGAACACAAATAAGTTCATTGATTCACAATATACCTACCTATAAATGTTAGCTAACACGACGCGATATGCGCACCATTCAAACAAGGGAAAAGTGTCTCTAATCTGAATGGGACATTCCTTCTTATTGTCAACCTTTATATTTATCTAAAATGTATAAATTTGTTACAGTTCCCCCTATTATGACAATACAGAACCAGCTGGTGGGAGCGAAGGAGGGCGACACGGTGCATCTCGACTGCCACTCGGAAGCTTTTCCCAAGTCCATCAACTACTGGACGATAAACGACCAAATCATATCACAGTGTAAGATAATTGAACCTATTTAAGTAATCATGGCTATTACACTCTTATTTAGTACTAGGCCTACGTTGTACCATTTTAAGTATGTATAAATGTTTCTTTGTCCCGACGGTTGCTAACGGTTCAATCAATGAAAGAGGCGCATATAATCACAAAAATATTAAAATTGTGGATTAAGTGCATGCATAGTTTTTGTCAAAATAAAGGGTTGCCTACAAGTGGGGTATAATTTTAAAGGGGAGTACGAAACACATTTGTAGTTTGATAATCGATAGTTAGGTATCGTTTTCTAAGTCATATCGCAGTTTATCAGCGTTGTATTCCTACTAATTATACAACTATTTGTCTATTTGATATAGTTTTACCGTGCCCCCAACAAGTCGAGCAAAACAAAGGCACGGCCGTACCATCCTTTTCTCGAAGCAGTTCAAGCGGTTTTCAACCTCCTGTATTTTTGCGCTGGGTAAAGCTAGAACTCTGAATGGGTTAATGGGTTAATTCTTAATGGGATCTGTTGGCTATAAGAGGACATTGGTATATTCCAAAAACAATTAATTTAAACTTGTAGTTTAAGAACTATCGAACGTCAAAGTTCCTTAGTTTGGGCACTCACTCGCTCACACAAACTCTAAGGTACCTACTTCTAGCAGGCCCAAAATCACCAAATTTTAAACGTAAGTAGCTTATAGCCTACCAAGTCATATAAAGATCCAAAAAATTGGAAAAGTCATACTAAATGTATTATTATGACATACTATAGTATAGTATAGGTACGAGTTCTGTAACCTTGAAATTATAGTCTTACTAATAGCGTTATTTATTTACATTGATTAAATCTGATATTCCGCTGGTTATCGATTCATCGTTAATGTTAGAAAGAGAAAAAATTGCGATACAATCCAAATGCGAGTTGAACTCGCGGACGAAGGGTTCTGTACCATTATCTACAAAAACGCCAAAAAACCCGTTTGTTGTATGGAAGCCGCCATAAATATTTATTTTATTCTGGTTTTTAGTATTTGTTGTTATAGCAGCAACAGAAATACATCATCTTTGAAAATTTCAACTGTCTGACTATAACGGTTCATGAGATCCAGCCTGGTCACAGATAGATGGACGGACGGATAGCGGAGTCTTAGTAATAGGGTCCCGTTTTTACCCTTTGAAGACGGAGTACGGAACCCTAAAAACGCGTTTGCTATGTTTTGTAAATAGGTAGAGCGCAATGGCAAGTAATATTTTCACGTTCAATACAATTTGTGTTAAATATTCAAATGTATCGTCTGAAATCAATAAAATTAATTAATCCCCTATTGATTACCACCTGTAAGTGTTACACATAAATATATCTTTCAAATAACACATGATTAATGTGTGTTTCCTGAAACTGTTTCGACGTTAATAATAAAGATTAAAGGAACAAATGTCAGCTTTTTAAAGACACAATATAACTTGGTAACTATTTCTAAATAAGGTATAATTTGTTAAGTGATCTTGTTCTTTTGTTACGGTTCTATATCCGAAGTGTGACTGTGTGAGAAACGAAACCCTTTCATAAATTCCGCTCACCGTCTATCCGTGCGTATATCTGTAGGTACTTCTATTTTTTTGTTAGGGTTCTAATAGCTCCTCACTAAGCAATTCTAGGTAATACGCAATATACCTACTATAAGTGTACCTACTTTAATTTAACATCGACGTTATTACGACGAAGTCAAACTTACAAACATTTTGTCAATACAACCAAATTATTAATTTTTCTATACCTTCTCGCAGCGGACAAAAGATTCGAGATCACCGCAGTGGAGAGAGGATATGAAGTGGATATGCGATTGAAGATCAAGAAGGTGGTGCGGTCGACGTTCGGCACTTACAGCTGCATATCAAAGAACTCGCTCGGCGACACCGACGGGACAATCAAATTGTACTGTAAGTATAGAATACTAATTATAAGACAAATCAAATTATTTATGTTTAACTTACTTGTATCTATTACTCGTATGTCGAATTTAAGCAATGCTAGTATTTTTGTAATTTTCCATCCACGTGACAGGCATTGCCTAGTGTGGAGGACCGCTAAATTTGTAATTTTGTTAAAATTTATTTCTGGAAATAAACAATTTTATTTTATTTATTTATTTTATTTGGACAAATAGTAGGGCTAATCACAGGACACAATACACTAAACAAACACCTATATAATATGGGTATAACAGATAGCCCCATATGCAGAGCCTGCATGGAAAATGAGGAAACAGCAAAACATATTCTCCTAGAATGCAAACAGGTAGAAGAATACAGGAGTAAGTATTTGGGGACTCCAATAACACTCAAGGAGGCATTTAGCAACCTAAAACCGATGCTTGGTTTCGTTGAGGAGCTGGGGTGGTTGGAATAGGGCTACCTCGTTAACACGCAAAAAAGGCACAATGGATGTCGAGTTGCGGAAAAAAGCCCAGAGAAACTAACTAACTAACTAACTAAACATTTGGACTCTAGCGGTCCCTGGTTTTTTCTTCCGTATATGACATCCATTTAAGTTTATACATTTTTTATCTGCGGGATGATATTAATTTTTATTAACATTTAGTGAAATCTAACACTGTGAAAACGAGTGCTGTAAAGGGCTAAAAACGTAGGGTCATGTTGTTAATAAACTCAATTAATCTGTTCTAAAGTGTTAAATTTCAATGAAATCTAGTATTTACTACGAACTCAAATTTTAATGAAAAGTACCTAGCGAAGATTATTAGGCCGAAGCCAAAGAAAATGGATAATCTAAAATGTTTAAAAATAAACGTTGTTAGCACAAAGTACATAACGGCGGAATCTTTTATATTACGTCCCTCGCTTTTGAACTCAATTATTATGATTATTTTATCCCCGGAGCTCCATACCTCACACCGCTAAAATTACTAAAAATAATTTACGTCACGCCCTAGATATATTTGTTTAAGAGGAAATGGAAGCATGGGCTCAATAGCGCTCGCTCCATGCAAAAAAAAACGGCCAAGTGCGAGTCGGACTCTCGCACCGAGGGTTCCGTATAAACTTTATGTTGCAACTACCCCTAGAAGTAGAAATTTGACGTCAGATATGTTTTGATGTATCGACAGATTAGGTTAGTCTTTTGTACGGCATGGAGTTAATAGGTAGGTGTGGTTTTTCTTATCTTTATTTATAAAACAGTACATTGAGCATGTTATCACATAAATTAAAAAAGTCTAAGTTGGTTTTTGAAAGTTGGTTTCCGATATTTTTTTTTTTAAGTTATAGTTTTCCCTATTATGTTAATGGTACCTAATATTAACGTTGTGTAAAATATCTTATTTTTTTCCTTTATAAACTTCGGAGATAAAGTGTATTTTTTTTACATTTTCGTTCAAAAATCTAAAATTTGTAAAAAAAAACAAATTAATAAATTAATATTTGCCCTCTCTTTTATAGGGCATTTTTCATTGATAATTAAAACATGTGATAAATCTTCTCTCGATGTGTCTGCATTAACTTTGTTCATAACAATTGCAAATTTCAAATCGATAGCTTAAGTAGTTTTCGAGATATTTAACGATGTGACAGACAGACAGACAAACAAAGAGACAGCCCGACAGCCAGACGGACAGAATGATTCGCACCATAAGGGTTCCTTTTTTACCATTTTGGTACGGAACCCTAAAATTGCATGTTTGAGGTGACCACGTCCTTTATTTCCTCCTTCAATATTGAACCTATGTGTATGTTTTTTTCATACACAATAACGAACGAGTATGAATAGTCATACTCGTTTCGCCCCAATGTTTTGAGTTGTTTGGTTACTGAATTAGTACGCTTAAAAATGTCTCTGAAACATTATTTTTCTGAAAGCAGTCACGTTTTACCCTATAAGTATTTATTCGTTATTTTTCTCTTTTATCGTCAAGTATAACAGTTTCTAGACAAATGTTAATTAGGTACCTATTCTAAACGCCGGTCTAAAAATTCTTAATTATTGTTTAGAACATTATTAATCCTGTTTATTTCAATTCTTATTTATTATTATTTATTTAAGAGCCTAAGGTGTTCCACTGCTGGGTAAAGGCCTCCCTCTCTTTCTTTCACGCATCCTAGTCTTGAGCAATATCTCGCCAGTCAAGTCAGACGTCAAGTTCGTCTCTCCACTGTTTTTGTGGTCTGCCTTGACGCCGGGGTCGGTTCTATGGGACCCACAAGGTGCTTCAATTCTTATACTATGAAATCTATTCAATATTTTTAATTCACAGCGCTATCGGGGAAGTTTGAGGAGGCCCAGTACAACGAAGTTGGCGAGGACGAGACGCCAGACGTCAGCGAGCTGGAGGCATTAAAACGCAGCAGCGCAGGCGCACTGCACCTCGCGCTGCCGCTGCTACTGCTGCCCGCGTTATAACTTTATTTGTATATACCAAATATATTGTTACTGTAATATATTCAAAGTCGTTTCAATTATCTCTATTCTGCATTCACATGATAAGCAACCTGTATTCTTGAATAGTTAGTTGTCATATTGAAAAAGTACTTATGCCATACGTTTCAAGGTTTCTGAGCACCTTAATTTAAAAAAAACGACGTCAAACTGATGTGAAATTGATGAGTATACTGAAACCTTAGATCATAGACAATAGGAGTAGGTAGCCTTTTTCTGCAAAAAAAAAGCCATCACATATCATGATATGTAAACGCGTTATTTATAGTTTCCATTTCTATTAAACATATCTTTCTATAGAAGCACGAAAAAAAATACTTATCCTGGCTTAGGCTACCTAATTTCAACTGCCTAACTATCACTGTTCATGAGATACAGCCTGAAGGCCTAGTATAAAAGTTGTACGACATTAACTCCTCGACCGCGTTAGCGTATCGAGGGGTCAAGATATGAAAGTTGCCGGATGATTTAAATAAACGGCAAACATAATTTGAACTCCCGATACGCTAACGCGGTCGAGGAGTTGATGTCGTACAATTTTTATACTAGGCCTTCTGGTGGGCGGACGGACAGTGAAGTCTAAGTAAGAGGGTCCCGTTTTACCCTTTGGGTACGGAACCCTAAAAAAACCGATCAAATGCGAATCAGACTCGCGCACGAAGGGTTCCGTGCCATTATCTATAAAAACGGCAAAAAATCATGTTTATTGTATAGGAGTCCTCATAAATATTTATTTTATTTTATTTTTTAGTATTTCTTGTTATAACAAATACGAAATAGTGGCAACATAAATATCTGTGAAAATATTAAATGTCTAACTATAATGGTTCATGAGATACAGCCTAGTGACAGACAGACAGATGGACGGACATACAGATGGATAGGTGAGTCTAAGTAATAAGGAAATAAAAAGACAAAATAATTGATAAGCACCTTTTAACAAAGTAGTACCAAGCTCATAAAGACATTACTATGGACTGGAGTAATAAATGTCCAAAATTATGACACCTTAACATTTATATTAAGGTTTTAGAACAAACTCACTTGTGAATGAGTTAAGTAATTATTAAAAGATTGAGTTATATTTTCTTTAAAAATTAAATATATTGCACTAACAATTATGTCCCGAATAAATCCACATACCTAATGAATAACGGCCCTAAAGTCTAATCAAACATATCAAGTTATAAAAGACATTTAGGGCCGGTACACACGCGATATTTCTGGTCACGAGACCACATCGGCATCGTGGCAGCATCGATATTGCGTAAAAATATCGCGTGTACCGCAGCCCTCAAAATTAAGTTTCCAATTTCATTTGATTTTGTCTTATAATGTGACACAAACAGATTTCTAAATACAGACACGGGCAAGTACATAAGTAGTAGGGCGCGAGTACAGAAAACGTAGAGTAAATTGTTACAGCCCTACGCGGTTTTATCGTACGTTTCCGTTTCCTGGGCACTGCAAAAACGAGGAAAAGCAAAATTAAAACTAGTCACGGTAACGTTACGAGGTAAGGTTCAGAGAGATCCTCTTTAGAAATTCCACCTGTAACATTTTTAGGGTTGTGCAGTCAACGAGTAACACTTATAAATGTGTAAGTACATACCGTTTAACTAAGCCACACGGTGTTTTGCCAGTAGGAAGCAGGTGGTAACTACCGTTTTGGGACCAATAATTTTAATCATATTTTATTTTAATGAACACTTAATTTTATGTCGCTACGGTTTCACCTAGTTAGCTCCACTTGGCCATTATAACTTCTTTCCAGCCGCCTCAGAAAACTGTTTAATGGTAGACTCGCAGTTTCAGTATTTGCTTATTGTCTGTCCAACGCGACTCAGCTCAGTGACCATTACCAGAGATTTGTTATTGCCATTCATTACAAACAAAAAAATAAAAAAGATCAGAAATGTAGAAATGTTTAAAAAAAATGTAACTATAATTATCGATTTAGAGATCTCTTTGCTTTCTTATCCCCTAACAGCTAAACGATTGTTTTTGCGGATTTAATCAAGTCAGTATATTGTGTACTTAATTAAATTATGAAGAAAATTAGTAGTCGTAAACCGACAAAACGATTAATGTGATTACACAAAAAATTCTCACCTACACTTTATGACGCCAAAGTCACGCTAACAGTACCCATAGTACACTAAGGAGACCTAGGTTACATAACAACTTGTAAATTGTAATAATTATTGGACTAACTTAACTTATTAGAGTAAGCCCATTTGTTATTAAAAAAAAAAAACTTAACTTAACTAACCCTTATAGTTTCGCCATGTCTAGTGTCCGTCCGTCTGTCCGTCTGCTTAGCTCAGTAACCGTTAGTACTAGAACGCTGTAATTTGGTATCAATATACAGGCTGATTTATGAGTCGTGAGCAGGATTAACCGTGGTTTCAGTGAATGATAAGCTATTATTTCATACTAGACTTAACGAAATTAACGTTAAATTAAAATAATTAAAATCTCCTAATTATGAGTTAATTGATACTTAATTGATAGTTAAGTATCAATTAACTCATAGTTAGGAAATTTAATAATATTAAATTTAACGTTAATTTCGACAATGTAGCAATATAAAAAATCGAAAAACTTTTATTTTAAGGTTACCACCCATACCACGTAAAGTGGAAGGTAATTTTTTTTGTACAAGTTTTTATTTTTATTTTAGGAAAGTATCGCTCCGGAAGTTAAAAAAAAAATGTGCCCCCCACCCTCTAACTTTTGAATCGCTAGTCCAAAAAATATGGAAAATCATGGAAATAGAGCATGATGAAAACTTTCAAGGAAAAATATTTATAAGTTGGTCAGTTACGCCTTTTTGTTTTTTTTTCCAAAAAAACGTATCTTCTCGGTTAAAAGGGCGTATAAGTCATAATTATTGTAATGAGCATGGTATCTATTTAGACCCTTTTTAAGTTCCTCAATTGTGACGGACGGTAAACTACGGAACCCTACACTGAGCATGGGCCGACATGCTTTGGGCCGGTTTTTAAGATAACGGTCGATTTTGTCTACATTTCATCAATTACTTAAATAAGCTTACTTTCGCACGAGTTTTTAAAATAATAGGTACTTATTACAAGTAGTTATATGCTGTGCAATGGGCCCCTATGCTATCTATCGATGCAGACGGGACGAAGGTATGGTTTCCGGAGTGTAATTTGAATTGTATTTATTCTAATAGCGGTCATTCCATATATTTTTCGTTTGGGTCTATATTTAATTTTATAAAGCCCACTTGCACCACCCAGGGTTTGCCACTAACCCGGAGCTAAGCTGTCAAATTCTGTAAAACGCTTAACTCCGGGTTATATGTCTAACTCCGAGTAATGAATTTATTAATGTGTAGGTAAAATTCCAAAATGGCGCTTGTTTTAGTCCTATCTTGATCAAAAAAGTGATAAATATGGCATTGTCATACTTGCCATTTTCATTGATTTTCACTGATATGCACGGATATTTGCATTTATAAATACATTAACGACTCCATTGGCTATATTAACGAATACTAGTTCTGGAGTGCATATAATTTATATGCAATCCAGAACCAGCATTCACCTACCAATACACTGCCCTTCATACTTATTTGACGAACGATTATAAACTGACGACTACTTGGAATGGTTTTAAAAGGACTACTGATATGAAAATTCCCGCAGAGTTTAGTGCTGACTACAGCAGAAGGCTATAGTGAAGCCTTTAATACTGCTGAAATTATAAAATAAGCATTATAAATAGAAAAAATACGACAGAGACAGTTTTACACTAACTATTGTGCCGTAGAATTGGAAAAAATGTAGTATTGAGCATGTAGAATTTGTAAGTATTATTAATAATAAGCAATTTTATATTTGTATGAATATATTGCAGTAAAGGCTAGTGTTCTCGAATCATATAGTTACGCGAGGAAAGGGAAATATTTAAACCATACAATCCTGAGGCAAAAATAAGCAAAAAACCTTTTGTTCAACTTTGGCACTGTACATTTTATTTTTTTGTATTTTTTTCATGGTTTTTTTTTTCGTATTTTGAATGCCTTCCTACACCATAAAAATATGTTATTTGTAAAATAATCGCAAAAAATGCACGACTACTGGTTTTGTTTACGTAGAGTAAAAAAGATGTAACTGTTCAATTTGACCTCTGTCAATTAAAAATGACAAGACTAAGACAAAATGGCAAATCCACCTTGGATCAGCAAGGAGTAAAAGCCAGAGGGAAAAAAAAGACAAAATCGCATTCAAAACGCGTTAAAAACTGAATAACGATGAAAAATTAAAAGAAAAATTGGTTATATATGAAACTACGCAGAAACCAAAACACTTTAGGACACTAGTCTTGATATGTGATCAGGGATGTGCCGTTAGAATATTTCCCTTTCCTCGGAGGCACCTTGTAAACTTATGCAGGTGTTACAAAAATGAAATGTTATTATATTAACTATGTCCAATGTTCTGTTCGAGAAGCAATCAATCATTTTCATAAGTAAGCCCTGAGGCAATCGCGTTTGTGCTAACCGAATACGTAATTACCACTAGAGCTTGCCATTTTCCCCTTACCGTCTCCGCGTGTACAAGCCTAGTACCACGAAAATCGAACGGTCGAAAATTTGTATCTCCCTCTCTGTCACACTTCCTTATTGGAGTGACAAAGAGGGCTTTCCGACAATGCCAATTTTCGATGTTCATGGTAGGCCCTCTGCTTTGCTGTGTCGTGTCGACGCGGAGCCGGAGCCGTCACTATTGTCATATATCATGGCGAGTTCCGCCGGTTCTATATTTCATGTGTTGGCCGGGACCTAGCACCTGCGTCCTGTCTCGACTACACTGCTTGTCGTTCGCGACTTGAATGTAAATTTGTCACATGCCATCCAGCGGTGTCACGTGACGACTGTTATCTCACTTACAGACTTGTTATGTAGCCATTCTGGCGTGACTGGAGAAATGTTGGAGCTTTTCGTGAATAACCGAGGTGAGAGTGAATATATTAACAACCTTATCTAGGTTTATAGTTTAAGTACTTAACTCTTATTTTATACTCTTATTTTGGTGTGGTTAGAAAAAGTGGACCGAACCGTGAAAGCTTTGGGTAACCTTATTTAGTATTTAATGGAATGTGATGTTCTTTTTTATATTTAGAGTTCCAAACCTCTAGCAAAGGATACGGCCGTTTTTGTGACATGCCCCATACATTTGGTATAGGGTACAAAATGTATAGGGTACTCCCCGTTGACCTAGAATCACGAAATTTGGCGAAAAGCAAGTACAGACACAAGCAAGCAAGCACAAGTATAAGAGAAAATCCGAAACCCGTATAATTGCCGCACACTGAGAGTTCCATGCCACCTTCATGCGGAATCCTCGGTGGGGGAGTCTGACTCGCACTTGGCCGGTTTTTTTCAAATAATGAATGTTCCTTACATGTAACTAAACTCCGTTTTTTTACCTCATGAAAAATAAACAAACCTTACTTACTCCCTTCCCTTCTGTATTTTATTTATTTATTCAATATTTATTGCACAAAAAAAAGTCAATTGTACAAAAGGCGGACCTAATGCATGCAATGCATATGAAGGATTCTCTATCAGTCATGCCTTCGGGCAAAGCAGAGAGGAAAAGTTTATGTAAATAAGTTAAATCAGCTTACTTATTTTTGCAAAGGATTAACATAATAATAAAATAATTACCAAATACCGTTGTTTATTTTCTTAAAATACATAAATGCAAGAAATATGACTCACTATAAGTTTATTTCTTTTTGTTTTGAATTACAAATCGAAGCTACTAAGTAAGCGAGTACATATTTACACACCTACTCATGTATCATGTATCATTTGATTGCTCAATCAGCTATCCATTAAGATCAAGTTTTTGGTATCATAGTGTTAAACCTCGTTGGATTTATTAAGAGGGTAATGAGCTCTGAATCCTTGAGTCAGATTACTTCGTTCACGAGTAAAATACCATTAGACTTTATAAGGTTCACCGAATTGACATACACACCTTAATTATTCAGCTATATTAACCGTAACGTCAGTATATATTTCATAAATGTCGTAATAGATACTGAAGCAACATTCCGCCCGGGGACGTTAATGAACGCTTGCTCCATGAGAGGCAAACACTCCAGCCGAGATTAATGTAATGAACTACCTGCGACTTCCCCGCTATCATTTTCTATTGGCAGCGATTACATTCACTTAGTGACTTGCCTATTGCACGATGATGGTGGCAATTTGTTGTTTATCGCTAAGGATAAACTAAAGCATCAGTCGACATTGAGTGGAATCAGTTCGGGTGTACTAGATTTATAATAACGCAAGACTAGTACTAAATGAAGTAAGGTACCTATGTACACACGTTCGCGCATCGCGCATGCGTTCAAACGTGCATGGGCAATTTATTAATTAATGCATTCATAAACTGCCCATGCAATTTTGAACGCTATAGTAAATACTTCCGGCTTATGCTACGGCTTAGAGAACCTGGGATCCATTTTGGCAACTAATTTTACGAAAACGTAGGCGCTAAATATTAAATAATATTTCGTACGAGCCGGCAGAATTTGAACCCGCGACCTACGTATTGAAAGTTGCACGCCTTACCATTGGGCCACCACCGATTACGAAGTCATTCAAATGAAAAATTGTGCACACTCAATGCACGCGACAATGTAAGTGACAATGGTTTCTCACACCTATAAACCATATACAACGTTTATATAAGCCCTGATTAATACATAAGTACTTCAAATTGTATCAAATGCTAACGCGCTCACCGACTTAAGCACCCGTAATTCCAATTTATATTCGTTCGGTGAAAGTTGTACCTATGTATAATCAAAGACTGTGGATTGTGCTCTGAGGAATTGTTTGATATGATGCCAACGGCTGCATTCTACCACCGCACCGCTCGCCGTCGGCAGGGTGTTCACCCGCATACCCTGGAGCCTAAATGGTCTCGTACCGTGCGGTTTAAGAGGAACTTCCTCCCGCGGACGCTCCGGCTGTGGAATGAGCTTCTTGCCACTGTTTTCCCAAAGGACTACAATATGGGGTTCTTCAAAAAAGGAGTGTTAAAGTTTTTAAAGGGTCGGCAACGCGCATGTAGCACCCCTGGAGTTGCAGGCGTCCATAGGCTACGGTGACCGCTTACCATCAGGCGGGCCGTATGCTTGTTTGTCACCGTCGTAGTACAAAAAAAAAAAAAACAAATGTCGTACAAGTCACCATTTCTCTTTTGGATCTTATCAAATAGCAAAAGTCACTTTCTAAGCGCCACTTGCGTTAAATTTCAAACTAAAAACTTTTAACTCCGGGCTATTTGGCTAACCCTGGTAAAAGTCCATAAGAAATCAACCAACTTCAACCAACTCGTTTTATCCGGCTCGCCTCAGCATAGAACCTTACGGGCAACGGTACCGTAGTGTTACAAATAAAGTACTTACCTAGAATCTCGTCCATATCGAATCGAGTAATCGAATATCACCGGCTCAAAAATCGGACACCGTAAGTGTAGTGTGTCAACAGAGTCACATCCCTAGTGTGCAAAATGTTCAAGTTTATAATCAAGACCCAGTGCGGGTAGTTCGTAAAACCCGCGTGGCTAGAAGATGTTGATGTCAACCTCAGCCGGTCTTTCTCCGGGACCGCGAAGGCAATGTCGCCCTTGAAACGGCGGAGGTAATTTTTCGAATTTTTACATGATTAAGCCCCGTTTTAGTAAATTTATAAAGTACTTATTACTAATATGTATACTTAATCAGAAATGTAAATGGCCACTACCTGTTATTCCATTCGTACTTATTGTTGAAACTGAATAGGAAAAATAAAAATGTCTTCACTGCAGAGAAGCTTAAATTGTATTTCCCAGCGCGAACTGATTTATACGTTTTGTCCGACTGTCGTTTGCTTGGGACTGGGCAGACGAGAAACTTGTTTTGAACGGGACATCGTCAAATTATTTGTGTGTAAAAGTTTAATTGAAAACATAACGTTCGTATTTTATCCTAAGAATGCAACAGATAGATAGACGAGTCGAGATAGAGACACTTAACAAATATTTTCACAATAAAGGTTCAATTCAATTCGATATGCCAAACAATCAACAGATAACAAATTTTAGCAACTTGGTAAACCTACTGTACTAGTTTAAAAACTGGAATCTTGAGCATCACGAGGATCTCAAGCCACAAGAGGTGACTAAACTTAGGTGCCGAGTGAAATACTGTTGGAATCTTGCGTGCTTGTAGCTAAAGTTAAAAACAATTTATGCCACACCTGGCCATAAAGTGCCTTTTTCCGCACGCTACGCGTACTGAAAAAGCCGATTTCTGGCCGAGTGTAGGCATAAAATAATGTACCTAACAAGTGAGGTAATAAATAAAGCCCTTGATCGCATATTTACGTCCCTCGCTTGCAGCTCGGGTCGCAAACATCTGCGATCTCGGCCTTTCTTTGTTTTACCGCACTAGTTAGGTAATGTACTATTTTAATCTCAATATAAATAATCGGGACATTGAATACATTAAGCACGTCGTCACAATAAATTTAATTAACCTGTAACAACCGTTTTCTTCGTAGTTAACTAGAAAAGGTTAACATTACAATGCATGTCATTTTTTTGTGTAAATAAATTATATAAAAATAGGAGTTTGCGTGCAGGAAAAAATAATTTTAAAAATTTACAATTAATAGTTTGTGAGGTTTTTTTTCCGGTTTCCGATATGGAACTCCATGCATTGGACCCAAAAATAAAGTAAAAAGTTTCTTCTATATCGTCTAAAAAACAATAATTACACAATGTAACAAACTACGAGCAAAACATAAATAACCGTTCCTACAGGTTAGACGAAACTAAGACTTATGCCAATATCATATCAACTCTAACAAACGAAAAACATTTTTCACTGAATATTTAATGCATGGAGTACCACATCAGAAACGTATACATGAAGAATTCCGATGTCTAGCGGCAATTTCGCAGCCGTTGCAGACAAGCGGCGAGATCATAGTAGCCAAGTATAGTTTGTATCCTTTCACGTATAACGCTGCCTGTCTCATTCTTAACGTAATCCGAAAATATATTGGTTGTACCTAATCGGGAAATGTATGCATGGTATGGTTAAAGTTTCGCCATGTCCGCCTGTCAATCTCTCCGCCAGTGGCTTATCGCCCCCTAACCTAAAGGATATCAATCCAAGGTTTTACAAATTCTCACAAGATAATTCGCCGGTGAGATTATGTTTCTATTCGGCACGCGCCATTTTTTCAAAGGTTCATATATAAATTCGATCCAGATCCTTTCGAATATATTAGCTAGCGAATTAAGATAAAAATTAAATAGATATCGGCAAAACTGTTCAATGTTGCTTTTTTTTTCCTTTTTGACTACGCGGCACATTGCACATTTTCTTGTGATAATCCCTAAAAGGGTTATTATATATATATTTATATAGATAGTATATTTTAACCGAGATATTATATAAAATCAAAATATAAGTACCCTTCTATCCCCTCTGGAGATGAAATATAAAAAACGCTGACATTTGTTTTCTTTATATATATAATTATTAGTCTATAAGCAAACTATCATGTCTCGCAGTTAAAAAAATATGTAACTTCCATATGAACTTTTAACTCATCGTGGTTAACCCCTCCAGCAGGGTTAGCATGGTTGCCATTTTATCGCTTATCACGCTATGCGTCACTTTCGCACATACATACTTGTTAGAACGTGACAGTAACGTCGGTAAACGATAAAAACCCGACCATCATAGACTAGCTGAACATGTATTTTGAAAAATCCTGAAATCACTTTTCTTGTATTGTATTAAGACGCTTGCTCACAAAGTTTTAAGTCTGTCACTTAATATTTTGCACTATTCTCATACAAACATTCATCTCTCATTTTACTCCTCTTGGGGTTGAATTTTTAAAATCCTGAAATCAGTTTTCTTGACTTTGTATTTCACATCTGTACACGTACATAATATCAAACTTATTACTCAAAAGATAAACTTTTTCCATACAAAATTCCAACCCCGTGTCTACTCTCTTAATAGTTTATTTTTTCAAAATCCTTTCTTGTTCCTTACCTTCTTTAAGCGCTTAACGGACTATGATAAAATCAGGGTCCTACGTTACGTAGTTTTGGCTCTACGTTGATGAGTCACTCAGGACTTTTCCTTTTATATATGGCTTATAAAGTAACTTTTGCTAAGGATGGGCAATTATAAGACAACATCGGATATCGGCCAACATGCTCTTTACCGGTTTTAAAATCTTAAACGAACAGGAAGTCGTTAATGTGTCTGCTGTAGTTTATAAGCCTTAGGGAATTTTGTGAAAACTTCATCCTACTTGTATTATAAACGCGAAAGTTTGTATGGATGTTTGTTATTCTTTCACGTAAAAACTACTTAATGCATTTTAATGAAACTTTACAATAATATAGCTTAAAAATCAAAATAATAGATAAGCTACAGCTTATAAAGATATTACGCAGACGAAGTAACGGGCACTACCTAGTTGCTTATAAATCCAACAGAACAGTTCACTGTTTAACAGATTCTGTGCTATCAACCCAATGTCGGGATCTCTGTTCGTAGGCGCTTTTTCCCCGTATTATCGGCTAGTAACGCTCGTAGCCGATATAAGAATTGTTAAAGAAATCTGGAGGCACGGGAGTGCCCTCAACAACTCGATCAAAACAAAAGCACGGCCCTACGATCCTTTTCTCGAAGCTGTTCAGGCCATTTTCAACCTCCTGTAATTTTGCACTGGTTAAAGCTAGAACCCTGAATTTTCAGTGACATGTTGGCTATAACATGTCATCAATATGTTTTTAATAATATTGAATTTGAACTTGTAGTTTAAGAACTATCGAACGTCTAAGTCTCTTATTTTGGTCTACTCATTCACTCACTCGCCGATCTCTAACTTACTATTTTCAAATTGCAGAGAAACACAGGGCTGAAATGAAATATGCAACTCGGTGGAAGTCGGGTTCTATGGACACCCACCCCCTAGTACCGACTAAAATTACCGACTTGTTTAGTTGCAGCATAAGAACTGTGATATTTTCACAAATAATATTTTACTTTAAAACAATTAATTTTAAACATAAATTCTGAAATATTTTTATCAATCTTTTTATTACACAATTGTTTGTCTTAAATGTCGTTATGGTTCCGCGGAAAAACTGCAAATGACATTGACAATCAAGTGGGAATAATATGATTTATTGATTTGAAATGGCCAGTTAGGTGTTTGGTACAACAGGTACTAGAATCTGGTACTAGAATGTATAAGATATCACAAGAAAATAAAACACGAAAATTCAGCTTATTCCAGGGTAGGTGAGAAGTGAGAGCAGTGAAGGGCCGTCACGATTCGAGGGTCCGGATGCATTCAGTGAAGCACAAATGCGAGCATTCACTTTGAATCAGACACGGGATTACGGCGTTCGTGATCTGAAACGCTTACTAGACAATGTCATGTTTACTTAGAGAAACTTAAGAAGCTAAGTAATTGGGGGCTTAATGAAAATCAACGCGCTTGTTGGTCGAGGCAAAACTTCGCTCTTTGTTTAGAAAGTTAAAACTTATTGTTTTTCTTTCCGAAAAATCAGGTAACAAGCTTTGCTGAAAATTCACCTGATGGGATTAAACCTCTTCAGAGCTTAAGATATAAACAATATCATGTTCGTTGTTTTATTAATAGTGCCTATAAACAAACAAGCGAGCGAAGTGAGTTGTGTTTCTGTTGGTGAGTACGGTCGCCAAAGCTCCAAGGGGATAGCTGTGTTGACAGCTGAGGACCCACGGAGCAAAGCCCTTGGCCCGTTTAGCTGTCAACACAGCGAATCCTCTTTTTTTTAAAGGGTCGGCAACGCGCATGTAACACCCCTGGTGTTGCAGGCGTCCATAGGCTACGGTGACCGTCAGGCGGGCCGTATGCTTGTTTGTCAAAACATAAAAAAAGCGAGTGAGTGCTCCCAATCTACTTGGTCAGTCCGTCGTTTGTATGTATGGTTGTTCGACGATAACTTGAGTATCGTTGTTATTACTATCGCTCACACACATTTGTGTGAATCTATTTATCTCATCTGAGATAAATATAATTTTTAAGCTCAAATATGAGCCAAATCGGTCAAGGGGTTGGTAACGACCAGTTATAAACTAACAACGGGTCTATGGCGAATTTAGTTAATTTACCTTAATATATCGACGCTTTGACACAGTTTCATGTCATGGTCGCCCTGACAACGCGAAGTGTCAACGACGATATTGATGGGGATATTCGCCTGCCCAGCGGAAAGTCACTTTAAACGTATGGGTAGGTTATGGTTATGGGCTACCCTTTCACTAATTGTTAATGGCACGACACACAACACTCACAACATGCGCGCATCGATCCGACGATCGATTTCGTGGTTTGAACTTCTGAATCTCTGGTCCCCCAAGTAGGTGATAAATTGAAATCATCTTCATGATTGTAATTTATGGGATGTGTTTTTATCTCAATCTACAATCTCTCACTTCAAAGATAATAGTGACATTCGGTGGAGAGTATTTTCGGTTTGTGCAATAATTCTAACCAAGGATTCGATCTTAAGCAGTCGAAACATGTCACGCTTATTGTGATAACAATACGTGAGTGTTAACCGTTGCAATTTAAGATCGAATCCTTGGTTAGAGTCATCAGGCAGTAATCGTCGGACCGACAGAGTGGTGTTGTCACCTTCGCGGTTCGGGCATCACTGGTGATGCCCGAGCCGTCTGCCCGACGATGACTGCCCGATGCAGTCGAAACATGTCACGCCTATTGTGTTAAAAATACGTGAGTGTTAACCGTTGCAATTTAATATCAGTATGTCTCACGAAGGTTTAAATTATAAGGATTCGATCAAAAAATTAGTAGATTGCAAAGTTAATAATGTGTACAAAACGCAAAAGTTTCAATTGTACTTACTTATCTATATCTGTTATTATAGTATGGTTTGGTAGTATATATTAGTATAGTATGGTAGGATACTTACTCATCTTTTTATGTTTTTATTTTAGGAAACAATTTTTACATTATTTATGTCCTTAAAATACGTAGTCCCACTTTTTTTCTCTATTATTAATTACATTTTTCACCCACCCTTCACATAAACTGCCTCCTCTAATAAGATTACAGAGAGCGATATGATATTTTGTAACTCGTTAACATCACGATTTCAATTTTATATGGCACCTAGGCGTGTGGAAATTAACGGCAAACCTCGGTTATTTGACTAAATCGTTACAATTTTGCGACGCCATTAACCCCCCAACAGTTAATGAAATTATATTGGACACGCACGAATGCCAAACGGGCTAACCAGCAACTTACCTAAAATAACTAAGAAAAAGATTAAATAGTAACTTCGTTTCAACTGTTCTTTTATTAGTTTTTTTATAGAATATTGTTAATAGAAATACAAATATCCCGCGATGTCTGTCTTTTTTTTATTGACTTGGTAATAGCACGGTCACAATATAAAACAATGGTTTCCATTCTGGCCGACAAGAATATGTTACGTTCTCGCGCGGGGGTCCATACATCGGCAGCGACTTACTATACGGAGTGACAGGCGATAGCGTATGTTAAATTGTGCTACAATAGCAGATGTCATCTCATTATTTCTTAAAAGCATTTATATATATATATATATATATATATAAATTTATTCGAAAACTTTGAAATATTTTCGAGTGTTTAAATGCTTGTGGTTAAATATATTTTGGTGGTTACTATAAATAATACATAAATTAATGCGAAGAAGAAAGGCGAATTCAGCTCAGATGTAGATAATCGACTGTCGTTTGACAATGCCACTTCGTACTTGATAAATTAAGCAAACTTGGCCAATAATGAAATTACGGGTTCATCTCAATGGTTAACTACAGACACTACAGTCATACTTAAGAGCTTTAAAAAGTTTGTTCTTAACTGATTAGTCCAATACCATTCCATCTATTACAGCTGGCTGGAGTGATTCAAGTATTGAATTAAACTTTCTGTCAAGTAAAATTTCATTGAATTAAACGAGAGCTGAATTATTACGCTTAATAATATTTTATTCAAATAATTTCAACGTCTAAATGTTGTAAAAGCATGCCAACAGCGGCACCGAGCGAAGTAAAACTACAGCTTGTTTGTGCTAAGAATTCACAGAGAATCGGGTTAAACATTTCATGTGCAGAAGCGAGCTATACTCGAGCGCACACCAGAATATTTATTTATACTATGTATATATCACAAACATGATATTATATCATACAACTTTAGGATGATTCACACTAGGACGGGACGACACGGAACGGGACGGGGCGGGACGGGACCATCTGTCAATTTCTACAGATATAATCAATCAAAAGACTTGGACCGTGCCCAGCGAATCTGCTATGTTTAATTAATTGTTCTGGCACAATCTTTATTGCAAATAAATTAAACCTAGCGGAAGAAAATTTCACTCTTTAACATGAACTGACATTTCAAAAATCCTTTAATAGTATGAACGTGACATAACTACATAATTATGATAATTACTACCTGTTTGTCACTGTAAATACCCATTTGGCTATAGTGTAATAGTTTATCCTATAGCCAAATGGGTAATTAACACTAGTACCTAGTGTTCTCTTGATAAGACGACTAAAATCTAGTTTGGGTGAAATATTCGGTTTTTTAAAAGCTTCCGCCGGCTAAGTGCGGATCGAACTCGCGCAACGAGGGTTCCGTGTAAACTTTAAGTTGCAACTGCATCTCTAAGTAGAAATTTGACGTCAGTACCATGTATCGGCAGATTGGAGCACTCGTTTTCACGGCATATAATTAATAGTAGGCGAGATGATATTTTTTAAGCCCGTAAACCGATTTTTTAAACCTTTATTTATAAGACGGTACTTACACTATGATATCATATAAATTTAAGGAATAAAAAAATATATGGCAGTCTTATTTCAAATTTAATTCAGGAAAGGTATTTTTACCCCAAAAAATAATTAGGACAGGGTCAATATCATGTTATTTCTGTTGTTCTTATGATAATGTTAATGTTGTGTAAAAAATTCATACCTATTTTAACTTTGGAGACAAGGATGAGGGCGGTATTTTTTACATTTACGTTTATAAATAAAAAAAACACTGTAAAACAATTATACTTAGGTACATTTTTTTTAGAATGTGCAAGTCAAGCCCTTTCAAATGATAATCCAGAAAATAAACTCAAAATTCGCCTCTTTTATCGGCGGTCATTTTTCATTAAAAATAAATAAAAATATATGATAAATCTTCTTTTAGTTAGTCTGGTTTAGCCTCTTTTATAATTATTCAAAATTTCAAATAGGTAGCTTAAGTAGTTCTCAAGATATTTAACGATGTGGCAGACAGACAGAGCCATAAGGGTTCCTTTTCTACCATTTTGGTACAGAACACCACACAGGTTTGGTGGATTTGGTGCTTTGATCTGAAGGATTATGCTTCTCTTGCCACTCCGAAAAAAAGGATGCATATAGAGTTTATATGGGAAAAACGAACCGCCTTATTCATAAAAAAGTTAACAGAAGCTTTAGTTAAATTATGTTTTCTCCCATTCTGACAAACGCGATTGTCAAAGTGACAGATAAGGACAAACAATCATTTAGATAAACTGTTGTTGAAGTGCGTTTATGAATAACGCCATAAGTATATGATTCCGGAATGCTATTTATGAAAAAAACATATGGATCTACAAGGTACTTACAACTCTGATACTTTTAGTTACTCAGATATTATCGATTAAAAAAAGGAAACCATACAAATGTCGACCACGACATACAAATCTGAAAATCTTTGCCTGCAAGTTTAGTTTAGACTTTAATTTTTGATTTAATTTTAATATTGTTAATTGTTTTATTTATACTCTTAAAATAATGCAAACTATGAACCTAAATTACTAAATAGTTAAATTTGATTAGAGTAATTTGAAGCGATGTGTATGCTACGTTCGACATTTGTATTTTACTTTCGGCCTTTTTTATGGTAACTTTTAATACCCAGGACCCAATAAATATATTTTTAGTAGTCTATTTTTTATGCATATATTTAATGTAAATATACACGAATTTACATTAATTTTTCAATGTATTAAGAAAGCATAATATTCCAATTTGAAAATTGACCCTTTTAATATACTGTCAGTCTTGGTCTGTCTATATTTGGACAGACTATAATAAGAAGTTCACACAAAAGCAGGTGAATAAAACAAAATAGCGCGAATATATCACTTGTCAGCGCTGGCTTTGCTACTTTCCACTAGCTGCAGCTGACGCCAGCGGCAACTTGGAAACTAGTGAAAACACGTTTCCACAAAGGACGATTAAAACTAGTGTTAATTAGGGAAAATGCGTTTTTCTTGGTAACATATAAATGCTTTTAAATATATAGGTACATACTATGACCCACAAAAATATAGCCAACATTTAATTTACTCCGCCAAATCGTCTGAGGCCTGTACTCATGATTTTATGGTTATAAAACAATGCAGAATATCGTATCTATTAAATCATACGTCAGCCCTAACTACGTGTAACAAAATTTAACGATATTAAACTACTACTGTTGTGGAGAGAAGCCACACAAACAACATGAATCGGATAGGAAATCAAACTGTCAGAATAATTTATAATATTTTAACTCTATATTATTCGTAGTATTGATATCTGTTCATAGAAGGTACTTATTATTTAAATTATTTGAGCATTGGGAGCAATGTAAATGTTTATATACTTAATTGTACAAAGACTGGACGAACAGCGCCCAGCGAAACAGTCTGACTACAAAACCTACCTTTGCATACCTAGGTACTAAAACAAGCAAAATTAAAGAAAAAACGTGACAATTATCAGCATCATTGTTACTGTAATTGCAGGCGTAATAGGGCTACGGTCACCGCTTACTATTTTGCGGGATTTATGCTATACAAGTATCTTACTACTAAAAATTAATGCTTTTGTGAAGAGCTCTTGACAATTGTCACAAGGAACATGACATTAGGTATGTCACGAAATTCTGACATAAGAAGAGTAAACTATCTAATATTCGTTAAAACACTAATTTCTCGTGACTATTTTCGTGATATCTTCGCCAAAAAATATGTATTTACTGACGATACATTACGATTTTATTTAAATTATCGATGTGGAGGCAAACAAGTAGACAGAGCGGTTTCCGAAGCCTATGGACGCTTGGAACGCCAGTAATTCAGTAATTTTAGGAATTCGCATACTTGTCAGCGTGGTGAAATAGGGGCCGCGCCAGGATACATAATTGTCGTATAAGTTATTATTCAAAAACTCGGTTTTTTTTGGACACTACCTACCTATTAACGCAACTATAATTATACAAATTGTTTTTGAGCAATTGCTTTAAATTCAAGGGTGCATTCTTTAGCTTAAATTAAGTTAATTTCTCGTTAATTTCTCAAAGACACGGGTATTCTAATTAGCTCCATTTACAAAATAAGTCTACTAATTTAATGTTATCTGATATGGGATTTGCATGTGTGTAAACGGAGTATGAGTATTCAACTTGATATTGGTATTGACATTAGCGGTTGATGCCACATGTAACTATTTTGTATGAGAAATTAAAGAAAATGAATTTATTAAAACTAACTATGCCATTATGCTTCCTTAATTATACCAAGCCACATGACGAAGTTAAAGCAAATGCTCAAAAACCTCCTGTATCGGTCCATCATTTCTCAAATAATATTACAAAGAAATTCGCATTATCTTTTTTACTGTCGACATCATGGTCACACTGAAAGTTTCTGGATTCTCAGAAACTCTATTAATTATGCGACTATTTTTTTAATCCCCACCTTTCTTAATTCTTTCTGACAACGTGAACAAATTTTCATTACAAACGAACCAACCTGAGAAACTGACGGCCCAATTTTCCTAGGTCACTTTTTGTATGTAAATTTTGGGTTCTCAGACGTTTCTATGGGGTTTGTGGGGAGTTCATTGAAATTATAACTTTTTCAGAAAAAGTGTTTAAAGAGGATTTTTTTCTCGTAACTCATTTGGATATTTAAGGTTCTCCAAATTTGCTGATTGGAAACTTTTTTTGTAAATCTCCATTATTCACCGCATAAACGCGATTTGAAATTAAGGATTACGTGTTGACAGACGTACATCTCAATACTCGTCCATAAGAAAAAAACGGAAGCAATTAATTGTGTAATATCTACTACAAATAGTCCGACAAGAAATAGGCTTTATTATAAAATCATGATCTAAGCCCATTTTTGCTTTATTGTTGACAGAGGCCACATTGAAACTTGTATTAAATCATTACCTACTAAAAAATGTTCAGTGAAAATAGGAAACACGCACGACATACAATTTTTAAATGGCTAGAAAACCTTAACTACAGGTGGTACCCGCTAAAATTATACCTCTGAAAATAGCTACAAAATTACATTTTTAGAAAACAAAAAAATCTTACTACTGGATGATCTCTAAATTGGTCATTCTAGGAACTTTCAATTTCGCCAAAGTAGGTAGGTACTGAGAAGATGCTTATAGTTACTCTGGTCCAAACTAAACGAATGCGTCAGACACCTAACAACGAAACATTAAGCCATCATTGTCTGAGTAATTAAAACTTATTTTCACATTTGGTTCGCGTGCAGCATACCATTAAGAAACAAATGAGGATACAGCTCTAAATTATTAGCCGATGTAATTACCCACTGACAGTACGAGTATAAAATTTATATGCGGTGTGTGAAAAGGAAACACTAAATTAAGACAAACTACTTTAGATATACTAAGATGAAAGAAAATAAATTAAAACTCCTTTGTTCCTGTCCTTGCTACTAAGTTACAACCGTTTGTAGGGTTCCGTACCTCAAAAGGAAAAAAACGGAAACCTTATACTCGTAGGATCACTTTGTTGTCCGTCCCTCCGTCCGTCCATCCTTCGGTCAAGACCTCTTTATCTCGGGACCGCGTAAAGATAGCAAATTGAAACTAATATCACATACACAGGTCCGCATTTTCTTGAAGCTGCGAAACAAACAATCCTCTACGTCAACGCAATCAAAAGATACGGCCGTTTATGTCGCATTTCCCTATACATTTGTAATGGGAATCAAAATGTTTAGGGTACTTCCCTTGACCTACAACCACGAAATTTGGCAAAAAGCAAGAACTTGGAGCACAAATACAGGATAAAATCCGAAAATCGTATATTTGCTGCACCCTGAGAGTTACGTGTCATCTTTGTGCGGAACCCTTGGTGGGCTAGTCCGACTCGCTTTTTTTAACTGCTTAACTTCCCTAACTCAATCATAACTATTAGTGCAGATAAACCGAAGATTTATAACATTCTCATTGTATTATGAATTTCATAATATTGGAGGGTAACTGAGGTAAATTATTTATATTTAAGATTATTCCATTAAAACGTTTGCTCGCGTTGCAGGATCCACCTGGTATAAATACAAGCTTTCCTGCTCCTTTAATAATTCTACTATACTCCATTGAAGGAAAAAACAAAGGAAATATGAACTCGAAAGATCCGCTTATAAAGGATTACCACAATTAAAACGACGTCAAAAAGATCAAATAAAGAAAAAAATAGGGTACAGGCGAAATATTTAAAAATCCCAAACGTGAATCATGATATTCTTGATGTTAAAGAAGAAAAGGCTTATTTTCTTTCATCCTGTTTTTACGTATTCTTTTTTATTTGGGGTTGCAGTATTAAATTCGCGTACAAATGAAACGAGAGTAGAGAAAAATGCTACCGTGTGTGGTTCTAACGTTCTTTCGTCTTCAATCAGACGGTCTCGGGTAAACTGTGCGAAGCTCGAACGTGATTGGTTTTCGGATCAGGCAAGCCCCGTATCGCTCGCTGGGCAAGCCGCTACTCTCACTTTTAAAGTTTTAGACGCGTGGAAGTTTTTATGATATTAAAAAGACAACGACAATCGCTTGACACTTAAACTACTATATTGTCATGTTACATTTAATGCCTATTGTTAGACGTATCTGACTTTAACATAGTCCGTTAATTAACATAAGGGACATAACAAAAAAAAAACTGACTAAAATTTAAGTTTATATTTTAGTTATTTAAACTTATTACACAAAAATTCCGAGCTTCCGTATTAACACACTTCAGCACCGAGCAAATTCTGAACGGTGTAAATCATTTTATAATAGGTGCTAAATTAAATCCTTTTACTTTTCTCGTTAAAAAAATGAGCTAAAACCGTTAATCTCTAGTTTTCATAGGGTCACGTTATTTGCTCACCTCACATCCCGTTGACGCTATTTTGCTCATTTCGTTCTAGTATTTAATTTTATTCACGGCAGGCTGTCCAACTCCATATTAATATTTTGCTGCGAATTAAATGCAAGATGAAACCAGTTTTTTGTACATTCCACATTATTTGTCGATAAAATAACTATTTTTCATATCTCATGCCATAAAACTGGCTCATTGTAAACCTATGAAGCGGGAACGGATGCAAAGTAATCCGTTTCTACCCTAGGGTTTGTAGAGTATCTAACTCTATTTAACTCGGACTATCGGAAAAACTCCTCTACAGAAATGGGTACTTATTTTTTATCCAATAGTTAACCATCTACTATTTTTATCTTAACTTACTACTTATTCATGAATGAACTCATACAACAATTACACTGAGAGCACATTGGTATTAATTTAAGTAAAAAATCAGTGATTTGATAAAAAATTAAAAATCCCGTCTACTCCCGGTCTAGTGACCCTGCCTATGAAACTCCCGGGTACCAAAACGTATCAAGGTTATAGAACTACGAATAACATGCTCGTAATTAGCAACTAAAATTCTGCCATGCAATTCAATTCAGTTCCAACGTACAATCAACTATAACAACAACTGTGAGGAACACTCAAATGAATTTATCGGGATCTGTGTGTTTTTGATTTGAGATTTCCAATTAAAATGGAATGTGGAGTGCAATGATGTGATGTGATGCAGCCGGCAGCGCACTCGGGACGGCAATAACGCAGGCATCAAACGAAAACGTGCGCCCACTAGGGGTGACACAACTTTCATAAACTTATAACACCTAATTATTTAGATAATTAAATATGTATGAGGTTGTATATATTTTTTTTTTTTTTTTGATAGAATTATTTTATTTATGCAAAATATATAAGTCTATGAAATGAACGAGCATTTTATTTAGATGAAATAATGGCTATTATATCGTATACAAAACATCATACTTAACATTCTTCCAAATTCTTTACCCGTATGTGCCTTAGTATTAAATTGTACGAGTAGTTATGTTTATTCAAATAAGACGGGTGGGTACCCCCAAAGAAAACATAACTTTGCGAAAAATATAACCAGTTCGCTAGATAAAAACTGTAACTTGTCTCGGTTATGCTCGGTTAAGTGCAGGATTTTAAAGCTCTTTGACCCCGGCTAGGGATTTGGTATAATGGCAACCCTACCCACGATAAGAAGAGTTGTACGTGCTAACTCCTTATTATTTGCGCAGGACCAGGCCGGCGTGCAAACTGGCGGAATTAAACAAAAAGAATACAACTAACTTATGCATTTTTCCTCTCTTGTGAGCTATTCAGAATGCAGTTGGTTTAAAGAGGTTGGTTTAAGTGTATATTAGTACAAAAAACTTTCATTAAAGTTGAACAGTTTCATTTAATAACGCGTTTTTCTGAATGAAACACATATTACGATTTTAAACTAACATGGTCATTTGCATTATAACTAATATCTAAAACGGGCTAATTACCATCTTGCAAGCGCTTGCGACAGTGTCGAAATATCGGGTGCTCAATAAAACACACATTTATGTAATTATCCCGATTTAGATATTAGTTATGAGACACATGTTTCCGATTTCAAAAAATATTTTAATGAAAAAGCCATCGAAGACTCTAGTACTACTGAGTAAGCGTGGACCTAATAAAGAATGTAGTAACACAGGCGGCTTTTCGGGTATTTGGCATAAAGGGCAGGGATGATATGGATTGGTTTTCCAAAAAACGAAACTATACTACTCCTGTTAATTTAAAAGAAAAGAGCTTCTTATATTTGTCTCTTTGGTGATCCTGGGACCTGCGAAAAGCAGGCTGCTTATAAGTCAGCAAAGTTTGAATTTCAACGAATCAGTCGTCACTGTGCCTTTGCCAAAAAATTCAACACTGTCGTGATACTACTTAGTGATTTCAGGGGGATATGTCAGGGTATAAAGTGTGCCATAGTCCCAACAAGTCGAAAACGTGCTGTCATCAAGGACGGCGAAAGGCAGCTTATAACCAACAAGACGGATGAATTAGCAAGATGGGCACAACACTACGCTGGATTGTATTCTGAACCAGTAAACATCGAACCTGAAGCTTTGAATGATTTTCCCCCCTTCGAAACCATGACTGAACTCGACAACCCTCCATCTGGTGACGAATTCAATTCTGCAGTGCTCAGCTTAAAACTACGCAAAAGCACTGGCAGTGACAATTTGCCCGCTGAACTCGTGAAACTTTGATGCGTTTCAACTCCTCTGTACGCTCATTTGCTGCGCTGTTGGGTAGAGAAAATAATTCCACAGGAAATGATAGATGCACATTTAGTCACCTTATATAAAGGCAAAGGCGATAGAGGTGATTGTAACAACTATAGAGGTATATCACTGCTAAGTATTGCTGGGAAAGCCTTTCCAAAGGTAGTATTGAATAGGTTAAAGAAACTAGCAGCTCGTTTCTACTCAG
The DNA here is from genome assembly GCA_949128165.1 of Lathronympha strigana. Classification (NCBI taxonomy): domain Eukaryota; kingdom Metazoa; phylum Arthropoda; class Insecta; order Lepidoptera; family Tortricidae; genus Lathronympha; species Lathronympha strigana. The sequence goes on along the minus strand of OX421903.1, from coordinate 21,927,015 downwards.
AGACACAAAGCGGATTTCGTGCAGGTCGCTCAACTAGCGATATGATATTTACCCTTCGCCAAATCCAGGAAAATATCAAGAGCAACGCGTTCCTTTATTCATTGCCTTCGTAGATCTTAATAAAGCCTTTGACACTGTGAGCCGTGATGGTATCTATGAAGAGCTTAGCAAGATTGGTTACCCGTCAAGGCTGCTCTCAATAATTCGTGCCTTTCATGACAACATGTGCGGTTCCGTTGTGTACGATGGTACATATAATTCCTCATCTACTTTTTGCATTAATCGTGGAGTAAGACAAGGCTGTGTTCTAGCACCAACCCTCTTCGGAATATTTTTCTCAGATTTCCTTGTGTCAGCTTTTAAAGACGGCGGTGTCGGACTACTTCTATATACTAAGGCGGATGGGAGACTGTTTAAAATAAATCTCCATCTCCATCTTCCAAACCAAGCGTTTGGAAATAATTACCCGTGAGCATATGTAATATGCAGATGATGCTGCACTTGTCGCCAATACTGGGAAAGACTTGCAGCAGTAACGAGGTTCGATAATGCTTGTCGCCAGTTTTCGATGAGCGTTAACGCAAAGAAAACTGTCATGACGCAAGGGGTTGATCGTCCTCCAGTTATAATGCTCGGTGGTTCTGTATTTCAGGTTGTAGATTACTTTTGCTACCTTGGGTCCACGATGACGTCTTCATTGTTTAATGACAAAGAGTTGGACACCAGAAACGAAAAACTTACCATAAACACCAAGGTCTGTGGGTATCAAACTTGCGTTCTGAGTGTTCTACTATACGCCTCGGATTCAATTAATGGGGAAAAACCTGCCTATCATATCCAACAAGTATAGAAGGAATTACAGCATCGTCGATAGCAAGGCGTTGGCAACAATGGAGCATAATAGATGAATTCTCCATATCGTAGATACCGCGAGTAAGCATCAACTTAATAAATGCTTTGTATAAGCCATCGCATTTTCTACACACATCGAGTTTCAACTTCACTAAAAAATGACGTACAGTATTATCCGGTAGAAGACAGACTCGTAATATGCCGTTTGCCTAGAAACGGCATATTACATATGTATAATTATAGCAACTCTTTTATCAAATATAAGGATATATCTCGCAATTAAATCTTCCTCATCCAGCAAAAATTGTTTCCAAGGATCAAATGCGTTATTCCACAGAATAAACCCCGCGAGTCTTCCTTTGACTCTCGTTTGTCTATGATTCTCAAACAACTCGGCAGCGTTTATTGAATATTTTTCCAAAGGAATTAATTCGCATTTGAATCGCTTGGTGGCATCCTTCATTAATCGTCCGCTTCATTTTAGCAATAAGTATTCATTTCCCTCACTGCGCCGTGGGACCGTCTTCGATTCAATGAAAATCTGAATGTGCTTCTTTTGCATTATGAATAGGTATCAGCGAATAACCGTATTTCAGCGAGATCGCTTTATTGAGCTCCGGATCGAGTGTTAAGCAAACAGAAAACGCGAACCATGAATTATCTTTTTCTCTCCAAAGATGTTGCGGCCCTTCCCTTTGTTATGCCTTTATCACACAACTTTATCCAGTGTTTGGATTGAAAAGTATAAAAAAACGCTGACTCGGTTCTATTAAGGGTTTAGTCAATTTTGATTCTGATAATCCACATTATTCAATATTTATAATACTTGGAATTGGACCTTAACTAAAGAAACATATCAGTTTGTAACATAGTAGCTACCATTCACATAAAACCTTCACACGCAAATTTAGTATAATTATCACTTATCACGTTTTACTCACGGGACAAGTAATACAAGCCGCACATTTTGGTTTTTAAAACCAGTTCTTAGAAAATACTAATGAGTTTCATGTATCTCCAAAGCTATATATAAATCGAACAATTTTACTTATTCGTAGTAGTTTCTAAAATTTATTTTTTCAGTTTTACTGTAGATTCGTTTGTAACAAAGCCTTTCAAAAACCATTGCAATGAGTATGCACCTTCATTGGCAAGCGCTTTAGAAAATGTTAATTTCCGGAGGGCGTTAGCTGCCGTACCTGTATCCGTATGAGTTAGGACTGTCTAACTCTATACTCGCTTCACTAGAGATTGTGAGCTCCTACTCATTGTAATTTGAGCTGAAGATACGAAATAACTTAGCATACTCGTAGCTCACTTTAATGTTGGTTGAGCTGAGACGATACGCTCACTGGGTATCTGTGTCCTGCCCTGAGTATATATACAAGCAGTTTCTTGGATTTCTATCACGCATTACGTTGCCACAAGGCCCAAGGTAGTCAATAAATGTACAAGACTGTGCTAACGAGTGTAACCGTGTTACGATATTTTTTATCTTTAGTTTCAACTTTTCTGAACTTTAACCGGACTACAGCCGGTCATATACGCCACGTTCGGGCAATCCGTCGAATCTCCATAGTGGGTATGTCCGCCGGGCATCCGCCACACAAATTTACCGTATATACGAACGTATATGCCTTTTATATACGTCCGGGTATATCCGCCGGATCTACCAAATCTGTGTCTGTGATCTGGGAAATATGTGTGACATACTCGCTATGGAGATCTGACAGAATACCCGAACGTGGGGTAAGCAGTACAATCATTGGCCCTTTAAGGTGAACCTCGAGTTTCAACATTTTTCCCTCCCAAATAAGGTGCTAAATAGTAAAACTTTTGATGACAAGTTATCCCTAGAAATGTTGAGAATTTGAATAAATCACAACCATAAATATATTTACAAGCAATTGTGAAATATAATGCAAAAACCAAAAAATGGGACAAAAGTATAATCATTGGCATTGGCTAGGGTACAAATGTTGGCATACCAAGAGTCTGTACAATGATTGACATGCCAATAATTGTACTTTCTGTTTATTGGCCCTGCCAATGATTATACCATAGTATTCACTATCCAATCACCAATCACTCGGGCCAATCACTAGATTTGTTTATTTTTATTGACGATAGTGAATAGAAACTATAACTAATATAAAACAACATAAATATTACATTTTGAATACCAATAAAAAGGGTATAACAGTTTAAAAGTACTAAATTCTTATGATTTGCATAATAAAACACACCTTTAGCTTCGATCGTTGCAAAATGTTTTTTACGTGTGTTCCAGCTGGAAAATTATCAATTACATATTAATATACTTAGACCGGGTTACTCACGTCTATAAAGTCGAAAATAGCTCGACATGTTTCGGGACGGTCCGCGCCCCATAATCATGAGTGAGTGTCGAGCTATTTTCGACTTTATAGACGTGAGTAACCCGGTCTAAGTATATTAATATTATCAATTACACTATATACTGTTGTCAACAAAGAAAAAAAATATAAATATTTTTTCTACCTTCTACTCAAACGTATATCTTAATAAATCGATTTTAAGTTCAGGGGGCCAATGATTGGAGGGGGCAAGATTACTACCGCTTACCCTATATGGCCGGCAATACATTGATTGGCAGATCCGGCGGATATGACCAAACGTATATACGTTTTGGCATATCCGATACGGTCATACTGTCTGATATGGCCATATGGACGGCTTAAGGCGGAGCCCAAAATGAGGGTTACGTGTTTGACATGTATGTGTGCCCCCTTGTAACTACTCAGCGGCTCGGCCAATTTAATAAATTATATTTATTTTTCTACTCGTTGATTATAAACAGTGAATTAAAATTTCCAAGAAAGAAAATAGATCAATAAATTAGAAGAATAGGCCAAGAAATTATATCAATAAAAAGTATTTCCAGCAAGCTTGATATCGTATTAATACTTGCATTTGGTCCTTAAGACGTGGCAACCGAGTTTGCACAAGTTCAGGAGTTGAGCTTGACTTTTAAGAGCCAAGTATACCTGTCAAATTTTGGGTCCAATCTTACCTTACCTAGACCTAAACACGGCACTCGACTGAAAACCTCCCAGTATAACACGATTGTATAATAGTAGTTTATTCAACAGTGATATAATAAGGGTTCTTAAAACGTGAGGGTCGCCGTAGACCCGACCCGAGAGTTTTAAGAACCAATTAAGAGCTGTTGCATACGCTAGTTTTTCTACGACAGGAAAGATTTTGTGCCCACTATAGAAATTTTAAAAAACAACAACTGAACTGAACAAAGTATGAAAATCAATAGGAGCAGTGTTCTTATAGAATATCATAGACAACGTTATAATGTATACTTTTTAAATATCGCTGTTAGGCATCTAATTGACAGATAGAAGTGCTGGATTAGAATACTATTTTCTTCGTCATGATAACGCGGAATTGATTTAATACTTTTTACCAAATTGTAAAATTATCTAAATAGTGTATTTTAAACGTTTTCAGTTGCGTGATTAATGGTATTTGCGTTACAAGACTCTCGAGTGGGTTACAAAATAAAGGGTTAACAGCTAACATGAGTAAAGAATGACTTACTCCTATGCTTTTATATATACAGGTCACTTGTCTACGTCCACGATTTCGTCCGATCACACGACTCCTTTTGCACACGGTTTACTAAAATGTGTATTTTAATAGACTGCATAAAAAACAGATTTTAGTAAACCGTGTAAAGAATTATACGTTTTGTTCCCTAGATAATAGCAACTTGATGAAACGAAAGTGATATCATATGTACCTACTGATAGTTTAGTAAAATCACGTCTGCTATCTCATCAGGTTTAAATCGAACAAGAGAATTCAAGGAAATGAGAAGTGTCATCCATTTTCTATTACCGATGCTTTATTCCAGACCATTTAACTTTTTCAGTGGAAAGTTCTTCATAAAGCGGGGGCGGAGCGACCACTTCGCTGTCTCGTATCTACGAGGATTTACCTACCGGTCATATATATTTTTTTTTAATATTATAGGACAATCTTACACAAATCGACCTAGACCCACAGTAAGCTACATAAGGCTTGTGTTGTGGGTACTAGACGACGATATATATAATAGATAGATACAAATAAAAACTTAAATACATAGAAAACATCCAGAACTCAGGAATAAATATGATCATTAATTAAAAAAATTAACATTGAAAACAGTTCTTCTAAATCTGTGTGTATGAAACGGAACAGCCAACAAAACGTCTGTCAAAGTAGAGGCGTTTTTCAATCAGGTAAACATGTTCGAAGGGTATATTAGACATGGCGATACGATTTGTCACATGCGATTTATTATTTTGTTAATGAGAAATATAATGGTAATGATTAAAGAGAATTAAGATAAACATTTTGAAGATGTTCTTGATAGTTTAGTTACAATAGTGTTACGGAAATAATAAAAAACTTTCAAATTCGTTCTTATGTATTATTTTTTTCGCATCTGTATTGAAAAACGTCGTTCGATACACGTGCAGTCATGTCATTTTTCACTCATCCCGAGTATTGCCACTCGCCTAGGGCTCGTGTCAAGATACCTCGGGACTCGTGGACTAATGACATACTTTCCGCACTAGCACCGAAATGTACTATTTCTTGTTGGCCTCTTCTTTCTTGTTGACTTCTGGTTGGGTTATTTGGTTCGATGTTTTTATTTTTCATTATTATTTTAGTTATTTTTAGTTTTAATGAATTCTAAAATCAAATTAATGTTTTCCATGTTTTGACACAAATAGTAAAATCTAGTCTTATATTATTGACATTCTTTCATGCTAATTTGATCGAATTATCGTAATTTATTCTTGTGTCGCGGATTTCACAATACTAAATTAATTTGGTGCTTTAATTTGCTTACTTAGATTTATTAATCTTATCGTGTAAGTAATTAATTATTAGGAATTGATATGTTTAAATTAGTTAATACCTAAGTCTTAATGTTTGCCTGCCATCATGCGGCTGAATTACGGTACCTTCCAAATTAACTATGTAACACCTGTTTAACTACCATAATTCACGCAAATAAACGTTATCTTATCTTATCTTAATCCGAAGGTCGTGAGTTCAATTCCTGGCAGATCGTACCAATGAGTTCTTACGAACTTACGTTGTACGAAATATAATTTGATATTTATCAATCGTTTTTCGGTGAAAGAAAACATCGTGAGGAAACCGGACTAATCCCAATAAGGCCTAGTTTACGCTTGGAAGGTCAGATGGCAGTCGTTTTCGTAAAAGTAGTGCCTACGCCAAATCTTGGGATTAGTTGCTAAAACGGACCCCAGGCTCTGTACATGAGCCGTAGCATAAGCCAAAAAAGGTAGAAAGAGTAACTTGACACTTCCATAATGCCAACAATAATTATCGTCCATTTACTTACCTAGTATGAACCTACTATTCAAATATTGAAAATATGGAATTCTAGCATCAAACCCTAGAGTATCTACTTATATTAAGAAATTTGAGATTTTTCATCACATTTGCTCGTAAATGGTGATATTGTATGCAAGCATTCTTAGACTTAATGGGTGTATTACGCCCATGGCTGTAATGGATTTTCATACATTTTACCGGCGGGCGCCTGGAGCTCCCGGAGGACCTCGTGCGGCGCGCCCCATGCCGCACGTAGCTGCCGCTTACCGCGGAGCACTGTGGACTGTGCTACTACTACTACACTACCGCTTATCATTATTTTTAATTTATCTGCTTAGTAGATTTATTTATCTCCTCGCAAATGGGATGAAAAACATTATATGTATCACGGGCGATACAAGCATTACGAACTCGTTTTAATTAAGCCCTCGTCTTTTCATAATTTCTTGTTACCGTCCTTAATAAACAATATATTATTTTTACAGTACACGGTGCTACTTTACCGCCCTAGAGCGATAATGAGCACTTTACGTGCCTGCGTCGAATATTCAAAGGGCCATATGTACTAACGTCGTACGATACAGGGAGTGTTTTAAATCGACATGAGTTACGTTTTCGCCCTTGTATAGTAATGTAATATTATGCAATATGAGTTAAACGAGCAGACTTATCGTCTGATTGTAAGCGATTATCTCCGCCAATGGACTTTTGCAACACCTGCAGAGTTACATGTGCGTTACCTGTCCTTTGCGATGCACAAATCTAAATTATCATTTGATAGTCAGCGAATGGGTCTTAAATGACTTCTGGTGAAATCTAGTACGCCACGATAGATACTTTCATTTCTAATTCGATGTCCAGGTTCCGTTGTTTTGTTAATCTACTTAACGTAAGGTTTACAGATATATGTTCGAGGACTATTTGCCAATTACTTTCTCGGAACAAGTGGGCGAAACTTAATGAATGTAAGAGGTTTTATTGTGATTAATTTCGTCAGTGAGAAAACGATTGTGCTTTTGTACATTGTTTTTGTGATAAACCCTGGTCCAATAATCGTCATAAGAAGGTCGTTAGATTATTTTTTTTCTTTCTTATATCCTCGAAAGATTAAGTGGAAAAGTGAAGTAAGTAGTCCAACGGGAAGTGTGCTTACCAAGAATTTGAAATCGCTCGCTTAGCGTCTACGTCAACTCACTGTCATTGCATCTTGCTCGTACTTGCTGGTGAGCGCGAGATGCAACTGTACATAATAAAACGTAAGCAAGAGATCGTTTACAGCAAATCGTGGTAAGTACATAGGACATGGTTACGACCATCAAGAGTGCCCGACAGAAAACAAGAACCAACTAGGTTTCAAAAGTTCAATAAAACTATAACTCTCAAACCTGTCAAAAAAGGGTAGTAATGCACTCAAGCTACCTTTACATGAGCCCATACACCATGGTGACCGCTTTCTATCGAGCGAGTGTTACGTTTGTTAAATACAAAATCAAAATATTTATTTTTCAAGTAGGCATGTTACAGTGCACTTTTGAACGTCGAATTAAAAATAATTTTTAAGAAAAAAAAACCGATTTCATTTGGTTCCCGGTAAAAGTGAAATTTTGAATTTGTTTGAGTTAGCCAGTTTACTTCACAAATGTCCAATACACCGCACGTGTACGATCGAAAATTGAGGAGCTTTCTTAATGTCCCAGGGCTTCCATCATTACATGTGAAGTATAATCAAACGGAACCTTGTAGACCTTTAAAACAAACAAAATAACAATGTGTTAAATTGGATGACAGACTGTAAATTATCGAGCAGTTTCATTATGCCATCCCTGATTATCAACATCAGGTCCACTCCAGCAAAATGATGGCCACAGTAAGAAAATGCCTAACCTAATTATGAACACCCTCTAATCACAATGAACGTGCCGTTCAAATTTGAGGAGTTCTCTGAATTCTTCAAGAACTCCATCATCAGAATAGAAATCAAATCAAAAACATGAATGTCACAACTAGGATAATAAGTAGAGCTAGGTTTATCGACCAGTTCCACTTTGCCATCCCTGGTCTTCATCATCAGGTCCACTTCATCAAAATGTTGGCTCCCCCAAAACAATGTTTTAGTTACTTAAGGAAACCCTCAGAATGCATGTGCAGTTAAAATTTGAGGAGTTCTCTCAATCCTTCACGAATTCCATCATCAAAATAGAACTATAATCAAATAGGACTATCTTGAAGGTATTTCTTTACAAAGAAAAGATGAATGTCTCAAATCGGATGATAGAGCTGGGAATTACCAAGCAGTTCCACTTTGTCATCCCTGGTCTTCATCATCAGGTCCACTCCACCAAATTGATGATGTTCGTAAAGAAATGCTCAAGTGTCTTAAGAAACTACCCAAATCAGCATGCATGTGCCTTTCAAATTTGAGGAGTTCCCTCAGTTCCTCATGGATCCCATCATCAGAAATAGATTTTGAAAAAAACGGGACCAACCTGGAACCATATATTTTAAGAAACAAAAAAAAACAAATCGGTTCAGTAATGACGGAGTTCTGAGGTAACATCCATTAAAAAAAAAATTCCTTTAGAAATATTGAAGTTGGTCGATAAATAAAGCTACATCGGCTCTAACATGCATTTATTTAAAAAAAATACAGTTCAGTTCAATTTTAAATTCAATGCAATTCCATTAATGGCCTAGCAACAAGCACTTACGAATCTTCAACAAATTATAAATTATTACTTAGAGCAATTTATTGATGCTGTACACCCAATATCCGATTTAAAAATAATAACTTCACAAGATAGTATCGTCATCTTAAAAGTAAAAGTTGTATAAAAAAATACTTGTCTAGAAGTTTCTAGAATGAAATCTAAATGGCATAAAAAAAATTAAGACTAAAATTAAAATTACAGTTAATAATCCTTCTTTTTTTTTTTAAACAAAAAAAATCCTTAATCCCATGGTGCTGTATCATTCATGTAGTCTTGTCTACTGTAATAAGCTTTAGATATTAGTTTACGCTTTACAAAATTCTTAAATTTATTAATAGAGAGTGCAATTATTTCTACTGGGAGTTTATTAGAATACCTTACCTTACACAATTGCCCATGAATGAGTTTTTATTTTATGGAGCCGAGTGGTGGGTAGGGTACTGCGAGCTTATCCTTATTTTTAATATTAATACTATGTATATCACAGTTTTTCCTAAAAATTGCATTGTTTTTATGTACATACATAATGTTTTCATAAATATATTGACAGTGCAGTGTCATAATATTAATCTCTTTAAACTTATCTCTAAGCAAGTTCTACGGTTCATCTTATAAATCGATCGAATAGCACACTTCTGCAGAACAAAAATTTTATTAATCTCCGAAGCACTGCCCCACAGTAGAATACCAGGACATAATACTATGAAAGTACTGACGGATCTTGCTCACAGCAAAAACTGCAGAGCTCAGTACCGCATACCGCTATTATACAATAATTAAGTAACGAAATTGTAATCTAGTCACCAAAGCTTAACCAAAGCATAATGTAAATAATAATTTACCAGTGATATAAAATATGAATTATGCATTCATATTTATGTCGACAAATTGAAATGTACAACATTTACAATATCGATTTATTTATACCTATTAAGTAATTAAGAATAATAGATATCTGCATAGTAAAAAGTATTAGTACACCATGTAGTGGATATTCGCGATAAATTATTATTCTATTTATTTGGCTAGAAATCTTCGTTTAAAGAAACGTTAATCCTGCAGGTCCGGTAAGATTAAAAAAATAATTATATTAAAATATATTATATTAAACTATTTTATTCTTCATTAAAAGTAAGTAAATTCCTTTAAACTAGTACATTAAAATATAAATAAAACTGGTCAATTAAAATGTATGCGCTAACTAAAATCTAACACAAAATAATACATTCAAATGCTAGCCATACTACTTACTCATCGAAATACCCCAACGTCACCCGAATCATGGTCCCTAAGATAATCGCCGCATTGCTCCGCTGCGCGCTTTATAGCTTAAAAAATAAAAATATTAAGATAACCTGATAAAAAAAACTAAATCGAAATATACATAACGCCTTACATTACAACGAGCATGAATAAATTCAGCCAATCGCAAACTGGCGGCTACATTAAGTGCAGTAGAATTGTTTCATGAAAAATGTATGCAGTACCTAAAGCCTCCTGTTGGCCATAGGTTAATTAAAAGCAAACAGTCGAGAGTTTACCTTGTCCATCGGGCAAAATCTGATAGCCTCCTGCTGCAGGTAGATACACTTCCTATAACGCAACTTTTCAAAGGCAAATATTTGCAGGCTTAAAATATAAATGATGATGCCAACAAAAGGGTTTCATTGTCCTTCCCTATTTATTTTAGTGCTAAGCAAAAACGTGTTTTTGGGACTTTAGTAGCCAGTTAGAACGAGGTCTCCCATTCAAGCCGCCACCACATAGAGCGTCACACTGCTTGGGTACACAACCACTTTTATAGTGACGCTGTACTGTAAACGCAGCGCATGGTTTAAGGTGTAGTTAGTTAGATAGATGTCACTAGCCACCATCGTTACGCGTGTATGAAAGATGTAGTAACAACGTTCGCGGCAGAAGTGTTAACCTGCGTAGCTCACTTTAAAAAAGCGGCAGGCTGGTATACTTTAGTTGCGAGTTTGAGTGTCTTCCTCCCCAGCAAACTTTTCCATGTCATGTGTAGGTAAATTTTAGGAACAGACAAGGTAAATTATATATATATAATTCCATAGAAGTTCCACATAATTTACCCTCACGTGTGTATATATATATATATATAGTTATCAAAGCATATCGAAACGGACGCGGAAGGTGCCATATGTAAAGCTAGTATTTAAAATATAATATAATATTTAACGCCTCAGTCTAGCAATCCAGCGAGGAAATGTTGCCAGCGTCCTCGGTACCACGCCGCAGGGGCCTGTTTGAGATTTATTTTAGTTTTTATTTAGTTTTACTTTAGTTTTTATTTATTTTCATTTTAGTTGTAGTTAAGTTATACTTCTAGATTTAAATTTGTGTTTTAATATGTTTTAGTTTAGTTTATTACTATAAATGTTTTAACTAAGTACACAAATAAAATATATAGGTAGTATATATAGGTATATAGATATGTAATTTAATATAAACCCGTCCAAGTAAGATGACTTGCTTTGTAGACTTGAGTGGGTTCCATACAAAGATATACATTTTTTCCTACTCATTGTCAGTGCTTGTAAGAAAGACGTGTTAGCGTTAAAATAGTGTAAAATAGTATTTTTTCTACTCGCCGACTTTAATCTGCCAATTACGAGTACATAGACAAAACTATAAGCTCATACTTTTCGATATTAGACAGTCCAACTCAACTATAATATTTCATTTCGATACGCTGTAGGCAACTATAATAGAACTTCATACAAATTTTATACTTATTTGCGATGACGCCTGAGACTTTGCCGAGCGCGCGCCTCACGCCTGCGCCGACCGCGCCGGCCTGCCGGCCATCTTTTTGTGTTACATCCTTGTTAAGTCAATGAAATTGAATGATGAAGATGATGAATTGTTCCTCCATAGATGATGATGATGATGACTCGTAGAAAAAGTATACAATATTGTATACAATACTTTTTCTACGAGTCATCATCATCTTCATCTATGGAGGAACAATTTCATCATTCAATTTCATTGACTTATCACGGATGTAACACAAAAAGATGTAATTGCGCGCGGGGGGCGCGGTTTGGGCAGTCGCGGGGGGCGCGGTCGGCGCCGGCGCGGGGCGCGCGCTCGGCACAGGCGCAGCGCAGGCGGAAGCGCAAATAAGTATAGAATTTGTATGAAGTTCTATTATAGTTGCCTACAGCGTATCGAAATGAGATATTAAATATAGTTGAGTTGGACTGTCTAATATCGAAAAGTGTAAGCTTATAGTTTTGTCTATGTACTCATAATTGACAGATTAAAGTAGGCGAGTAGAAAAAACTACTTAAAGGAAGATAAGGAATATTTTTTATGTTCTCTCGCGAAGAAAAGGTTTTATCTGAGCTAGTTCCGATCAGTTAATTTGTATGGAGATTAATAGATGTTATTATTTTTTTATAATACAAAAATATATACCTATACTTGAATAAATATACATAAATTGCAGCACACAATTAGTATAACGTGTGTCTTTTATCATTTTAACAAATCAAAATTGCATTTACCTTGGCGAGTTTTAGCGAAAAGCACCTACGAATTGAGAACCCGATATCGGGTTAATTGGCACTGAATGTGTTTGTTATTACTTGATTTAATCCCACGCAGATGCGCGATACTTATACACATCAAATGGTGCTCAAAATAAACCAGTTGACTAATTTATAATGTTCCCATTTTAAACGTATACAAACGGTCTTCATTTATCAAGCAAGTCCTACAATGTATGCATTAAGAATTGAAATTCGATAAGTAATTCGATTTTAGTTTAAATATATAGTCGATTTATTTGTCTTAACTGTGATTACACAATACCCTATAAAAAAACTGTGATGAAGCGTTTAAATTTATTACTCGCCACCCATTGGCTCGGTTGGGAATGCAGATAATATTCAAATGAATTTACAGATAACTTGATGGATGATGTTCACTATACTATCGCGATTGATAGCGTAATGGTATTTGTCAGTCCAAATTTGGTTTGTTTTAACTGGGTGATAACTGTTGCTTTGCGACTGAGAGGATATAAATAATAATAAATAATAAACGCTTTGATAAAACCGACCGCTCTACCATTTTAGATATAGAAATTTTTGTAATTTCATTAGTACACATTATTATAAAACAGAACGGGTCTATCGCGAATGTAGTTAATTTACCTTTGATAATTAAAAAAAATATCTACTCGAATATCGTTATAGCTGAGGTACGTACGTTTAGAAATTGATAAGCAATTAAAACATATTATAGAAGGAGGCAGAATTGGATACAAAAAAGTATTGTGTACGAATATGAAAATTTTATAAATGAAAAAAACTACAAATCCACAAAATTTTTCACCGGTACGGCATTTTAGTTTCGGGACAAATTGAAACTACCTATAATTTTATTCTGTAAACTGGTTTCTCTCTAAATTTACCGTTGATAGGTGTGCCATATCCAATTATCTAAGCAAAGCTTTGATTATGTCAATAATTCAAGTTGGATCTCTCAGATAGAGGTCAAAACTAGTAAAATGAGCACAAACCAAACACTTTACTCCTCACACGAGCAAAAGCACTTAAGTAATATGTACCATGTACTTAAAATATAACCTTTACATACGTTTCACCCCTCGCCTCCTGTAAATCGAAGAGAAAAGGTTTTCATCAGCGGTATGTTAATTACCCTCACCGCAGAATACAACCCTTTTACCGCTGTCCATTTCTGTTTCTGTTTTATTTATTTATTTATGTTTTCGGTGCAAAGGTGATTTGTTGAAAGGGTTCATAATTCGTGCAGTTACTTGAGTCACTCATTTAGTGAAAATGTTATTGGGTTTTTTAAGACATAGTGAAATTTTTATTTACTAAAATATTTTCTGCTATATATGTTCTTTTCATACCTTGCAATTGTAGTGATATTTAGGGAGAGTTAATTTCCATTAGGTAGGCTTTTAGACTGAATTAAGTTATTATTCTATCTTTATTCAGTCAAATTTTAAGATACACAATAGGACGTAGTTTATGCAATTAGGCAGGGCTAGAGCAACAGGCCAACCGCGGATGAATGTGAGATGGATCTACGGACGTCAATTTGCATCCTACTGTAACCGTAAATCATTACCTTTGGCAGTATAGTTAACCGGAAGAGGACATCCGCTATCCGAGTCCAAGCTGTATGGGCTTCATAGTAAGTTTATTACGTTCCAGATCTCTCAATTCAACAAAATTTCGAATGCTTTCATAAGTTACCCTGTAAGAAACAGCTATTAATAATGTAAAAAGAAACTGATTTTATTTTACTTTTAAGTGTTTCCCAAGTTTAGCCAATAGCCAGAATCCGGCCCTGTTTTGACCCTGCAGGTCCCAAGAGTTTGCTGAAAGGCACTTTCTTTTCGTTGAATATTTAATATTGTTATTCATCATTGTACCTACTTAATTAGTATAGACTGGAAACATTTTTAAATTCAAGAAACCACTGAATTTTTAAACCTTTAAATTTGGCATTATAAGTTTTTACTCTTAAAGGGCAGGAGTAAAGCCGATCATAAAGTGACAAGTATAAGTATAGAATGTATATTTAAAGCATAAGTAAACAAAAATGAAAGTCCACATAGCGCTGAGCCTGGTCTTTGTTCTTCTAATCCCGACTTTCCTTTCAGATAGCGTTCAGTCAGTTCTTAAATTAAGAATTTATTTCAGAACTTCATACTTTCCTGTTCCCCTTTGTGTTGCATCACAATGGAAATTATTATCAATTGGAAAACTTTCCGTTTCTCCGAGTTCTATAAAGCCTTACATTTTATTTTCCACTTTTGGCTTTCTTTGTGTTTTGTAAGAAGATATGCAGAGAAGTATAATAAATGTTATTCAAACGACGGAATAAACTTTCGAACTTTACTTATACTTGAAGCAGTGAGTCTTTTACTGCCGATAGCCTTAGCACGGCTATATGATACCTACGTATACCTGTACGGGCGCGGTGTTGCCGTAATTGTATCTAAAAATAAATACATTAAAAAGGATTCTGCAGTCGTGTTATCTTTTAAAAGGTTTTCAAATGGAATATTCATACAGCATTAACGGTTGTTTTGAATTCCCTCGTGAAAAAGAAAACACTCGTAGTAGGTATTAGAGGAATTATACATATTGCAAGGTGTGTTAAAATTTATTTCAAATACGAACGGGTAACGAGCTATTGTTTTTTATGCTAATATTTATAACAGTGGCATAAAAACTTTTTAAAGGTAAGTACAAAGTAACCACTATAAATAATTTTAACAGGATACCACCTGTTATAAGAGGTAAAGGTATCAAAGGCGGTGTTTGTTACTTCCAAAAAGTTGTAAAATTTAATTTGCTAATATTTTCAAAAGAAAAGAGCTGGCTTTGGATCTCGGCGGCAGAATAGATTTTCGTAGAACAAAGGGCTGCCGGGCCGTGGACACACGCTCTCCGTTCGGTGCCCGCCTACAAAAGAATACAAAAGTATACCTACCTAAATAAATGAATCAAATTTATTTTTAATAGAGGTAGAATTTCCAAATGCATATAGGGATTATGATATAGTATTGTTAATTCATATTTTGTGGAATTTAGAAAAATGTATACCTAGAATGTATTTATCGCGTTTATTAACACCATGAAACTACGTTTCGAGCACTTTAAATCTGGTACGTAATGCGATATGATGCGAATGCGAAAACCATGAATTAGGTAAGGTAGACCTGATGATGGAGAATAGGGTTGGCATGTAGAACTTCAAAACCAGTTAATAATTCTGAGCTCCGCCGCTCAATTTGAGCAATTCTTTTTTGTTAGAAAGGAGTTACCTGCAAGTTAGTTGCATAGGAATTTGGTGCTGATCTGATAATGGAATCGGTGCCAAGCCCAACAGACAAATTACCGGTCACACAACCTCACCGTTCTCTCTGAAAAACTATAAATATGATATAGCGAGATTAATGCCATGCATGCTGGCATCAAATGTTATCACACTATAAATGTAAAAGTAACTACGTATATTTGTTACTTTTTTAAAGCAACCTTTTTAGACCTCTATTGGTTCCTGTACATTTTACATTCCGATTTTTTTAGTTCATAACGTTTTTTTTTTTATCTCATTTATTTTATAAGCCATACATCTTATGATTAAGTTTGCTCATAATTTAGTTAATTTAGCTCTTTATTTAGTTCATAACGTTTTCCATCATAATTTTTATTAGTCATAATGTGAAAAGTCATAAAAAATAAACAATCTAAATTGGAGGTTCGATTATTGTACGTCATCATTATTGCTAGTCATAAAATTTCTCGGTCCAAAAATTCAAAGTCCAGATGGTAAGTCGTGGCATAATGTTAAACGCAATACAGTTAAACGCAATTTTGGCAATTATTTAGTTACAACATGGTGTTTTCAGACTTCATAATGGTAGAGTCAATAAAACACGCATAATAATGAACTACTTATTACACGCGTTATTTGCGCGTTTATCTGTTAGGCCGTTTTGTCTCGCCAGAGAGTCGACTTGACTAGCCCCGCTTCACGGGGCTCCTATTTCCACTCTGAGGGTCACAAGGTAACAAAGAAAACTACCTGGGCTGTTTTTTTATTTTGACAAAAATGCAAGTGGTTGGACAAAAATGCTTAAGCATGCGTGTACGAATGTTCTCTTCTACAGGGGCCTTACCATGACGTCTTAACGCGATTCAGTTTAGGTCCTAAACTGAATCGCTGCCATACACCTGAGCACAGTTAAAAAACTTTAACTGAATTGCATTAAGACGTGATGGTAAGTCCCCGGTCGTATTTCTGAACCGATTGTCATGAAATTTTATTAGCTATACTACCTGTATATTCGTTTTTGTTTTGTCACCTAAAATAATCTGTCATTTTTGTAAGGGTCATAGTTTTAACCTTACCTTTTTTTTGCAGCCAGTCATTTTTTTAAGGGTCACAGTTCTAACCTAACTTAACCTACTTTTCTGGCAGCCGGGTGATTATGTAAGGGTCGCAGTTCGAACCTTTTTTTTTTTTTTTTTACGTGGAGGAATGCATTTAGGCATCCCGCCTAGCCGGGGAACTAGGACGGGTATGTGGGACTCGCAGGTCCGGACCCGCACTACCCACTAAACCATCCACGGTATGCCCATCTTGCAGCGTTGGTGACGGTGACTCGGGATTGCCCTAGGCTCACAACCGCGAACACCGCCTGCTGCGACAGCCGAAGCTGTCCCCTCCTTGAGGCCGAAGCCCCTGGAGCCGAAGCTCCCCCGCCCGAAGGTAGCGTGCAGGGCGACACCACACGCTGGTCCCTCATGACAACCTCCACTCCGGGAGCGAGATGGAAAAACCCCGGGTTCCACCCCCTCAGGTTGCCTTTGCGATTTTTTATAGAGGTGGTCATCCTCGCAGCCACCACGCCGGCGCCGGCCAGCAGTGGCAACCCCCGGTCCGTCATCATAGGCCCTCTGCCTAGACAGGGTACGGGACCGCAGTTTTATACAGGACAGCGGCATTCCTGTCGGCAGACCCGGAGGCCCCCTCACGCCAACACTCAGAAGTTCTCTCCCTCAATGAGAGTACTCCTTGTACGTAACCCCCCAACCCCCCCTGACAGGATATTTGCAGCACCAGTAAGAAATCCTCAGAATCTTCCAAGAGATCGCTTACCGTTGCCCCCAGGAAGCACCGTCCAGGAACCCTTCCCTTTTTCCCGGATCAACCGGATCAAGGAGAATGGGAAGAGCCCTGGCACTCGAGGAGGTTTCCCGTTGTAGCCCCCCTCGCAGTTCGAACCTAATCTAACCAAATTTTTTGGCAGCCGGTCGTTGTTGCAAAGATTCTAACCCATCCTAAATTCCTAACCTACTTGTCCGGCACCCGGTCGTTGCAAAGGTCATTTTTTTAAAGTTCACAGTTCTAACCTACCTAACTAACTTTTCTGGCAGTTGGTACCTATTTTTTTAAGGGATACAGTTCTCACACAACCTAACCAACCTGTCAGGCGGTCCTTTTAGTATGGGTCACAGTTCGGTTTGGTAAAGCTTGAGCCAAATATTCGTATTCGGCAAAGCACATATTCGGCCCATTGGTAGTCGTAATTCTAATTTTTTTTATTAGCCCGTAGCCATTTTTTATTAGCTCGTTGTTTCTGAAAGAAGTCGCAGTTCTAACCTATTTTTATGAAAGCCTGGGTTTGTTTATGTATGGACATGTCTAGCCTCTAAATTATAAAATGAGATCTTTATAACGTAAGAGAACAAAATGATATGAATAAGAATAATAGTTAAATATAAAAATATGACCTACAGTGTTTATGAAAATCGGACGGTATGACTTTTGATGTTATGCTGATCAATTTTATTATTTTTGTCTTGTATGATAAAGAACATTATAGTATTGAATAATTAGGTATAATTATTTAGCGTTATACTTAACAACTTTTATGACGTTTGATGATTATGACTTAAAAAATGGATATCAATTTCTGACCTAAGAAATTCGGAACAATAAATGTAAGTATAGAAAATAAAGGGATCCCCTGGTCAGGGCATTTATTTGTGGGTGGGCTTATTACGAATATTTGTTTCTGAGTTATGGATGTTTTCTATTATATATATATGTATATCGTCGTCTAGTACCAGCAACACAAGCCTTATTGAGCTTGCCGCGGGACTAGATCGATTAGTGTAAAATTGTCCCAGAATATTTATTTATTTATTGAATTCGGAGTGTTTTTGATATTACTCTGATACCTGTAAAAGTTGTACTGTTAAATGAGTTAAAAGTTCTCCTCTTATTTTACATTTATAAAGTGTTTTATGTAAGGTATCTTTAACGGTTTCAAAATAGTGGCCAAATGAAAACGCATTTTATTTGGACCTATAATGGCATATTCCAGTGAAAACTAGTCCAATATCACTAAATATAAACATTTTTACAGTAACAACTGATTGCAAGTTGCCCTTGATTCATGGTTAACTCAATGAACAAAACACATGTTGGTTTAACAAAGGAATTTAAAATAGTGTTAAGCTTAAGCCAGACCAACAAGACAGAAATGACCAAAAATCTCAATCTTTAGCAGCTGACCGGTGTCAATGTTAAAATGGTTCCAAAAAGTATGAACGATTTAATATGGATTTTTTTCATATAGCATGTCATTACCCTTACGCCGGTAATTATCGGTACGTTTAATATACATTTTATTTTTCACTTTGTGAAGTCGGTTTTTTTTTTCTTAGTTTGTTTTTAGTTTACTTTGCGTAAAAGTACTAGTGTGTACAGTCAACCAATTGGAGCTCCAAGGCCACTCTAGAACCATGTCAAAATTATAAGCAGCAAGAGATTTCTTACTATCTGATTTATAGCGACACTATGACACAGTCCTACAGTGGCCCAGGGTTCCAATTGGTTGACTGCACATGCGAAGAGAGAGAAAAAACCGGAAAGCAAAGCGTGGTGACAGGCGCTTGTCAGGCGTAATTGTACAATAGTGGACACAAAACGCGACCGCAGCCACTTTGGCTGAATGTAATCTTCGACCACGGATAAAGTTCCCTTCAGAAACAATAACAATTCGTTCAGCGATATAATGTGGCCTCCCAGTTTTCCCCAGAGCAAGTTTTAAGTGCAAAAGGCCTCACAAGTTTATGTGTTGAATGAATCTAGGAACGGGCGTAATGTAAAAGTTGTAATTTGATTTGCAACGGCAACCACTAGTCGCGGTGGTTTCATTTACAGTGAGGCCCGTTGGCTTTGTTTCTATTCGGTGAAAAACTTTGTTTCGAGTTATGAATAGGTAATTGAAAATTTATTAGGGGTTCTTTACTCGCCTTCGCAATATTTCCTGCATTATAAAATGTTGCTTGACGGTAATAAATTCGACATTTAAGTCATTTCAACATTTAAAAACATGTACGTAATGGTCAGAAAATTGTTTTAGGCCTTCTAGATATGTTTAATACAATTAATTAAAGGGGGCCATACGGCGTTATAATAATTTGAAAAATTATAGGGGTTTTTTTGAGAATGAATATTTTCGGAAATAATCGATCCGGAAGTAAAAGAAGTATGTCCTCCCTTCTAACTTTTGAACCGCAAGTCCATAAACTATGAAAAAAATAATGAAAATAGAGCTTTATGAATATTTGGAAGAAAATTTTTTTTTTTAGCTATAAATTGAAAGAGATGTCATATACCACAGAAAAAGCGACCAAGGTCCCCGGTCCCGGATTTATTACATTCAGTAAATGATTTGATTTTTGTGCTTTACAATCGTACAGTTAAGCCATTTTTAATTTCTGCAAAAAACGTGTCTTCTCAGTTAATAGAGCGTATATTTCGAAGAGCTGCGGAGACAGATCCTTTTTTTAGGGATCCGTAGTCAACTATTATGAGCATGGTATCTATTAAAACCCTTTTTAAATTCGCTTATTGTGACGGACGGTTAACTACGGAACCCTACACTGAGATTTTTTTCCGTCAAAACAAATCCACATTCTTCTATTGTTTACTGGCGGCTATATAAATTCTGTTTTCTGTTTATTCTTTGACATTTACTAAATAGTGCCTTTAATTCTCTTGAAAGCTTATTATCTGCTAATATTGTATTATATCGGCTGAAGCAGCCGAAAGTTCAAAGAAGATAGTAATTACAAGTCTGCTTGGTGTTCAACTGATGTTATTAATTAAAATTAATGGGAAATCAGCTTAAGCTTCAAGTTTATGATTATTTTCCGCTATGTATACACGGTGTTTCACATAACACTAAAAACCTGAAAACCGTTTGTTCAGAATCGAGAGTAGAATCGATTGAGCTATATCTTAATAGGCGTTTTTTTTTTATGACTTGTTATTGTTTGCGTGCCCACTCTACGAATCAGTAATACAACATTGTGCATATCGCATCGCATTGCTAGAGGTTGTATACCTTTTTCAGTATTTAGGGGTATTCCGGTAATAATTGCTGGTTACTTGGACGATTATTTTTTCCGCTACGAGTTTAATGTTGATTGTCAGTTTAATTTTAATTATCATTGCGTTCATAAATCAATAGGCTATATGCACTTGAAATAGATAAGGCTTATATTTTTTTCTCAGAAACTATGTTGGTTCAGCATTATATCCCTATCAAAATTTCTTAATTTTATTTTATTTTAGCTGTGAAAATAATTATTGAAAAGTGCAAAAAAATGTGTGAAATTACAAACGGTTAAAACGCTGTGACGTCGAGTGTGACGTCATTGGATAGTGGTGCCTGTACACCAAGCCAAGAACGCGAATGAACAGAGAGCCGCTGTATGTAATCTCGCGTCTCGGTTTCTCAAATGTTTGGTGTACAGCCGGCACAGAAGCACTAGTATCCAGATCATTAAAAAAAAAGCATGCGAATCGTGAATCGTCTGTGTCAAATTGTATACATGTTCTCGTATGGAATTTCCTTCATAAGATATCTAGTGTTTCTCGTTCTGCTACTCATATTTTTGCATTTTGGCACAATCCAATACATATCCCATCTTTAAAGCGGTTTTATGACTTGTATGTCGTTTTCCATTGTAAATGTAAACACAATCGGCTGAACAATACAAGACTAATTAAATAATAAACATTTTTTAGGTTATGTTGGGCCGATCAAACACGTTCATAAATCATAATCTTAATTCACATCAATTGATCTGAGAAATTTATTATATCTGAAAAAATCAGGATACGTGTGAGCAATATCTAAATTGTACGTAATTTTATGCATTATTAATTCACAATATAATTGTAATTATGCATCGTAATCTGCATGCCTACCACGAACATCGAAAATTGGCATTGACGGGAAAGCTCTTTGTCACTCTAATATGCAAGTGTGACAGAGACGGAGGTATAAATAAATTCGCAATCGTTCGACTTTCGTGGTATAGGCCCTGATTCAGACTGTGTGCCGGCCTTAGATGAGAAATGACGTCACGGCTCAGCTTGTCGGAATGGCGGGCGTTTCAAACGCCCGTTTTTATTTGGAGTTTTTGAAAGAAGATTTATCTACTAAATTTTAGTTATTATGCGCTGAAATTTATTTTACAGTATTTTTATGATAAAAGCTATCATCCAACAGTATTTAAAAAAATAGTGAATATTCCCTATTATCATGGCGTTTAGATATACGAATGTGCAATATTGTGAAATAGTAAGAACGCTAGCACGCTGCAATGACAATGTCAACTTAGCGGTAAGGCTTTATCATGAGGAGTTTGGTGTCGCCATGTCGAATGCCACCATGGCCGCAGCTACTCAACGACCACTTATGGCCAGAGAAAGGCATGTTGAAGTGAACCCTGCTTTCGAGGAGGCCGTCTAAGAGTATTTTTGCGTTAATCCGACGGATAGCACACAAGCTGGTCATCGGTTTAACTACAATTACAAGGTTATTTGGAGAATTTTGAGAGACGACCATCAATATCCTTATCTCTATCGCCTGTGTCAAGAGCTGAACCCCCAAGATTATGTGCCTCGTGTTGAGTTTTGCGAGTTATTCCTCGAAGACTGGAACAGAAACATCCTGTGGACCGATGAGTGCACCTTCACGAGGCAAGGTCATTTCTACCAGCATAACAGGCATATGTGGGCCAAGGCGGGAGACATTGTGAACAGCTCCTAAACATCCGCGAACACCGTAACTTGTAAATAAAATTGTAAATAAGTATTTTGTTTATATAATATTGTCTTCTGTTACCGCGATTGTTATTCATTGAAATTAAACACTTTAGAACGGATTAATCGCGTTTATTAACACCATGACCCTACGTTTCGAGCCCTTTACAGGACTCGTTTTCACAGGGTTAAGATGATGACCCGGGTTAAGATGAAAGTGTTTAATTTCAATATTTTGTTTATAATTTTTATGCACATAATTTCTTATTATGAATTGAAAGAGTTGCTTTTTATTTTCTTGCCTAAACACACCAACTTAACATCTTTTAAGGGTTCCGTACTCATACCCATAGACATAGAAAATAAGTAGACGTAGTGTCACTAAGAAGAAACTGTGATTCCATATTACGCCCATATTACGCCTGTCACCTTGTTCCGACAAGAACGCACACATGCACAGACAAAACATTACGCTTGTCATCTGTCAGTGATAACGAAACCAACCGACAACAAACATCTCCGTGAAAATAATGTGAAAATGCCGACGTGCGTAGTTTTACATTGTAAAACGCAACCGGTCACAAAAACAAGTCACATGGAATGACCTTTCATCGGTAAAATTATAATTGACACGTGTTTATGCAAAAAAAATCGAATATTAACTTCATTACGCGTAGTGTGACCAGCAGCTTGAATTTGGTTATATCCCGAAAGTCGTGTAATTGCTTGCTTCGTCTTGCGTATTTCATACTTATGGAAATATGAAAATCCATGAAATGGTACCTTTCCTAATATATATATTTTAAATTTTGTATTTGCATCTGTATTAAATTTTGGCCCTTCTTTCCCTGGAATACGTTCCAAAGTGTATACATATTTATAGACGTGACTGTACTACTACTACCTATCTTCCACATGATCCCCAATCATCACTTGTCGCATGAATGTTGTTTCAACATTGTTTAAAAAAAGAATTACCTACCTTACTGTAATCCGTATGAAATTGTTTACTATACCTATTAAAGTAACTTTTACTTGTAAATTATGTGTATAGGTATATTACATATTTACGTGTAATTATTTATAAGCACAGAAATAATTTTCATCAAAACAAATATTTAACTTTTCATTGAATCCCCGGGTCATCAATTCGATTTGATTATATTCGGAAAAAAAAAATCACATGGTATCACTCGGCTGCACGCACACATATAAATCGGCCGCCATTGCTTGTCACAACACGATTTATCCGAGTGTTCACTCTTGATACTCTATGCTCATACCTTATTACTAAAGCTGCATTTTCATCTCTTCGGTTCTTAACATTTCTAAATCTGAGAGAGCATTCGTTCGTTCGATGAAATATGGGAAAACGCACCTTTAAACTTCACTATCTGTCCGTCCGTCCGTGTTTCCGCTTGTCTGTAACCAGGTTGTTATTTCATGAACCGTGATAGCTAAACAGTTGAATTTTTACAAGTATGATGTATTTCTATTGCCGATTATCTGTCCAATTTGAAGTTTACTGTGACAAAGCTGTCTATTGGTAAACCTTATGTCGTTGCAGTAACGTACAAAAATAAATAGTTTTAAGGTTTATGATGGTAGCTAGCAACTATTTTATTGAGTGTAGAGTTAAAAGTCGAGTAGAGCTGTACAGAAAATCAAACTCTAGATAAGTTTAAAAAAAATAAAAATCTGTTGGGGTGTCTGAGGTTTTGAGTGATACCGGAAATAGGGTGTAGCAAGCAATAGCAAGTGGAGCAATATACGGCCGCTGTGTCAGGATCGGAAATATTACTGAAATACACCTACCATATACTACAGTAGTATATGGTATAGTAACTATACTTACCGTCTGCCACGATTATAATACTACATTTTTATTTTTACTTTACAATGGTAACTTGAAGTAAAATATTAACTTACAGGAAATCTCTAATTTATTCGCCTCATCGCACGTTTTTGACACTACTTAAGTTATATGTGGTTACATATTGATAACATTAAACGTAAACGACACAAGGCACAATGTACTTGTTCAGCGACATTAGTCATTACGTTACATAGAGATCATGTCGTAACTATGTAGATTTTTTTAGGTACATTACATTAATGAAGCTTTAAGGGTAAAGCTTCATTAATGTAATGTGCCTCTAAGCTAAGAGGGCTTAGTCATAAAAAAAGTGAACAGACGTTTTTGTTCAATAATGTTTTCTCCTTTCCCTTTCTAACAAAGGCAAATGTCAAATTGACAGATAATGACAAACAATCATTTAGCTAAACCGTGGTTTATGTCACGGTCATGAATAACGCCATTACAATAATTATTACATTAATGAATTATAACAATCTTATGCATTTCAATTAAAGTCAGTCATTAGCAAAGTGTATGGTCAAAGTATAAGCTTTCCACAGGTTTGGTAAAACACTTAAATCGATTGTTATTCAAATCTCGTTTTATCTAAGGATAATAATTTCGCCGACGATACTAAAAAAAATTCCTTTATCCTTCTAACACAACCTGGTTAAAATAGCTTTAGATTTTTCTACTTGTCCAAGTCCCTAGGTGTAAAACGATGCGGGGCTTTTTACCGGGAGTGTGGCGGCGGGAGCAAATGTCAGTCCCGTGTCGGTCGGCAAAGCACCTAATAACAGCCCTGTGCTAATGGATTGTGCTCCGACGCGCTGGTTAGTGCTTTATGTTCCGAGAGATGCTCTTTAGCTCTTCATATACGTAGCCATTGATTAAACTGGTCAAAGAGGCGGTGTAATTACTCAATGCAATGCGTTATGATTAATATGGAATATAAAACCAAAAGAGAACGTGCACTGTAGTGAACCTTCATTGCTAGTCCCACCAGTATATTATGACTACCTTCCTTTGTTTGTCATGTGTGGCTCTCTAATAAGTATCACATTCTTATTTTCCGTTAACTAGTAGGTAATACTGCTAGGAAACAAGTGATAAACACTATATTATCTTATTTATTTTACCTGTTACACGTTTTTTAGGTTCCGTACCAAAATGGTAAAAAAGGAACCCCTTTGGTGCGACTCAGTCTGTCTGTCTGTCACATCGTTAAATTTCTCGGGAACTACTTAAGCAATCCATGCGAAATTTTAAATATTTAGTTATAAAGGAAATTGGAATTGTTCGCTGACCTTTCTGCTTAAAAATAATAGTTTGGGATAGCGCATTATAAGTGGTGAATTCTCGATATAAAACACCACTTGCCGATGAAAAAGTACGTATTTCTTACGGTAGGTGTCGCTAAGCGCCCCCCTAAAACGCATACGAGGGATATGATGGAGAAATTTGGGGCCACGGATCCACCCCCGTAGCCCCACTACCAGACCACTCTCGTTAGCCTATTGGCAGAGCGTGTATCCCAGAGTTGCAGGTTCGAGTCCCTCCTGAGGTCATGAATTTCTCCACTTTCCTTTCTTTTTAAGAATTTTTTTTCGTTTCTGCTTAAAAATGATAGTTTAGTTATAAAGACGGCTGACGCATACAAAGTAAAATAATTATGCATGGGTTTATTTTTATTATCTAAGAAACATACCTGATATGATGGAGGGTCAAAATTTAAAAGTTAGTTCGTAGATCATGTGGGGTATCATTTAAAAGGGCTTGATTTGCACTTTCTAAAACATTTTTTTACGGTACATAAATTTGAATTTATATAGGTATTTATTTAACCTTTATTGCACAAAAAAATCTTGACGTACGAAAGGCGGACTTAACTCATATGCATAATAGACATATCTTATGAAGGAAGATGAAAATACTATAGGTACCTACGCTTTTTTCATTAACAATTGTTAATAAAAAACTGTTCTAAACAAATTTTAAATAATTTGCCGCCTATTTTCTATCGTTAAATTTGTATGATATCATACTTTATAATACCTTATTTAAATAAATATAAAAAAATGGTTTTATGTGACAAAGAATTATCACCGAAAAACAAAAACTCTGTCGTTTTTTCCGTGGAGGGGTGGAAGGGGGGTTGAGGTTAAATTGTATTTATATTTCGAGATGCAGTTTCTTGCATCATGTTTATATATGAAAACGATAAATTAAAGTTTGTACGAAACCCTCGGTGCGCGAGTCTGACTCCCACTTAGCCGGTTTAAAATAACTTTTTTTTTTTTTCTTATTTTCACTAATAAAGTTATTAACACCTAAGACATAAATATACCACAACAATACAATATATAAATAGCATTACGCTGAATTGTTGTGATTGTGACATATCAATAACACAATATGCTGCAACATTAATATTTCATTTTGTAATAATAAGATGCAACTAAAGCATCTCCTCTTGCAAGCCGAGGGGTTACTTCACCCGTTAATCTTTTAAGCATCCAGTATAATCCTGTTAAATTGCTCAAGTTCTTAAGGGCTTTTTAGCACCCTTCAGTTAGTTCAATTTCTCTAATGCAGGCACCATAAATAACTTTTAGACTCACATTCAACTCGCAGTTTAGTTTGTTCCTCTTTTCACTGGAGTCAGCAAAAATAAATTGAAATGTTGCAACATAGGTAGTCAGAACTTCTATTCAATACCTTAAAGCTTACCAAAGCAAGTCATGCAGTAAATCCCACTAAATAAAAGTAATTGAAATTCTGGATCGATACACTCTAATGCTAAGCGGTCTTCCTTAAAACGTTTCGGATACAGATCACCATCTCTAGTCTCTAGTCGCACTTTTACAATGAATACCGTGAGCTTTCGACTATAGCTTGAGGAGGATTCCAACAGGAATGATCTCAAAATAGCTCGAAATACACGACGAGTAAGGTTGCTATTTGTAATATTAGGTCCTGGGTTAAAGGTTTCGCAATTAAGGCTTTAAAAGCAAGGTTACGCAATCTTAGGTACGTAACTATAATAACCAAGAATAATAGTTTAAATTTTAATACACTTACCACTCCTAAATAGTTATTCGTAAGTCAATATAACATCATTATCGAGAATCATTTTATCGACCGACCTTTCCTAACCTGCCTACTACTGACGGACTAAGTCTATAGCCAATGGCTACAGAGTTAGACGACTAGAGTTAGCCATCCCGCTCCCACATCGACTGGTAGGTATTCCAATGAAACGATTTGTTAGCACTTGACTTGCGACACAATACAACAGTGACAAAGAAGCTCCTAACGACCCCAAATTTATCGCGAACTTTCCACTAATACCGTCATTAAACAACCCTTTGTTTTCCCTCTGATAAAAAACGCCGAGCAGCACCTCTCACTTCGTAATTTTTATCTTTCATCGCTTGAATGCGTACCGTGAGAAAAAATACTGATAATATTCTTGACTTCACCTCGCGGAAGAAACCGGCGCGTCTGCTCCAAATGTATAGGTAATTATTTAAACGTCGAGTTGAACCGAGGATGTTATAATGATTTTTTTGTGAAAATCATTCAAGTAATTGGTAATGGCGTAACAACTATTAATTATTTGATACTACACACGCAATTATACATTAAATATACATGGAACGAATATAATTTGTTTTAATTATAAAAAAGATCATATGACAGAGAGGCCAGATGGCAGTCGCGCGCTTTCGTAAAACTAGCGCCTTTGCCAAATCGTGGGAGTAGGTTTTTAAAAGCAGTCCCTTGGCTCTCTGAGCTAGTAGCTCATGGCCATAAGGCGTGAAAGAAGAAGACATTGTTTATATTATACTTACCACAAACTGAGAATACTTTATTTATATATTTCAAGTAATAAGTACATAGCAGTGAAAAGTATCAACCTTCGTAAAAAAGTCTCCTTCCTTATCTCGGTGAAGTCTATTCTAATAACGAATAGCTTGGATTGGAAGGTCAGAAAGCAGTTGCTTTTATTTACTAGATAGATTAGATTGTCAAAATAGACCCCATGCAAGCTCGCTACGAAGAAGAAAATGTTTTCATTCTCACATTATGTCCATACCTATTTCTTAGATCATTTGTACTTGGAAAATGAGAGATTTCCTGAAGAAAGAAAGAAGGCCTTTATTTAATCTCTTTGATTTGATTGTTTTTTTAAACTGCCTGGGGCTCTATGCACTAAGCGTATGACCTATAGGACCGCGAGGTGGGATGGTAGTCTGGAGAAAATCCAGAACCCTTCCGTGACTTCACGTTAGTTTCCTACTCTGGAATACTTAGGAGTATTCTGAGTTTACGCTCCAGAGAAATTCACTTCCTGCCCCCAGAGAGATTTGAACTCTCGACCCGTGGTTTACAAGACCAGTGCCCTAACCCCTGAGCTATTATGCATATTTATAACCTGACCACCTCTTACCATGCAAAGATTTGTTATAACCGTGATAACGCAAGATTCTACTGTTTGTTAATAATCACACCCCTATTGTTGTACCTAATTAGTAATTATCTCTATTTATCTACGTAACAAACAATTTACTTTATGAATCTGTTATAGGTAAATATTTTATAATAAATAGGCAAAATTGAATAGCATCATTTTCTCATAAAACAACCGCTTTTGCGCTTACCAGAATTAACCAACTAACCCGGAGTCAACAGTCAAATTCTATACTTAATAAACGCATAACTAGGATTAGTCGGCTATAACCCTGGTTGGCACAAATGGCCCTTATTGTTCATGCAATATTCCTTTTTTTGTGGGTATTGAAGTGGTTTCCTATTTCGTAAATCTTACAGGAACCTAGTTTTTATTAGTTGCGTGACTTGCGTGTTCATTAACATAGTCAGCCTACTCCAAACTGTACGCTCAAACATAGCTCAATACGAGGTGCCTAGACTACCCGAGGGACTTTCAATGGCATCACAGAAGCTAGCTTAGCATTAACACTAACAATTTCCAGTTGCTTATACATAGGGGATATTACTTGTTACAGGCGACAAAACGGTCATCTTATTCGATTCAACACTCCTTCCAATTTTTATCATGCTTTACCTATAAGTGAATGATATAATCTTACGTAAAAATGTAAGTTCACTAAGTTTATTTATGCCAGAACATGCATACAAGCCCAGTTTAAAGAAATTACGATGTAAAATTGGCGTGAAGACGGTAAATTTCCGTTAAACCAGCAGTTATCTGGCGCCGCGGCGGGAAACTTGCTATCAACACTCCGCTGTTACGGTAACGGGCCGTTTACTAGCCTCCTACTAGAATTAGATGTAATAGGCCCATTATTTATTCGTGGTCTTAAAGATTTTTTACTACCATTTCCGCAATAACTTTGTCAAGTAAAATATATGATCATTCCAGCTCCAGCTCGTGGCAACTGGCACGGCTCGGATTGAGTGAAGAATACATGTCTGAATGAATGAATTCTTTTCATACAATACAGAAAAATCCACTATTACAATGTCTGAATCTAACTATCATCTGACTAGGTCGATAGGTAGTAGAATGGCATCTTTATTTACTCATTGGTTGATTTACTTACTTAGTTCTAGCGAAATAGGCAGTGGTCGTTACCTACTGTTTATTATTTATTACCTGGTACATGCCTAGATACTTAGAATGAGGCTAACGTGTGTCTTTCAAACAGAATCTTGATGTTCATCTTGAATAATTTGTAACTTATAAAGAGAGAGTACCTATTTGTACCAACAACCGTACCATAGGTTATATTAAATAACCCATAGCGATATATTATTAAAGTCGACATTGTTTCAGGTCCCTCCATTATAATTCAAGTGAACGTATCGGATAACTGACGAATTGGGGGATGTATGTTTCTCAAGGGGATATGTCAGGCATTGTTCGGGGATTCTCCCGGTAGCCAAAACTTTCCGACCGCTCTTCAAACTCATTGACAGGCACTTTGCAATGTAATATACTATTAAGATAAAATATTACGGACATATGAATAGTAAACAAAATATTATACTATGCACAGTCTGCGGCGGAGATAGTTATCTTTATGGAATAGATATTGGTTTATATACAGAATTACAGAGCTGAACACTGTATGTATTACTAGCTGGTGTCTGCGACTTCGTCTGCGCATAATCTTTATAAATTGTAGCCTGTGTTATTCTGATGTATAAGCTATATTATTGTGAAGTTTCATTTAAATCCATTTAGTAGTTTTTACGTGAAAGAGTAACAAACATCCATATACTTACAAACTTTCGCGTTTATAATATTAGTAGGATAAGTACCTGAAGTGTTCACAATTATGGCCAGGATATTTGACCGCTTGCTCAATGTACAATTGGAGCCGTTGTAGCGTACTAGATACGCATATTAACCGCCAAAGGTTAATGTGCCTATTTAGTAATTATCTGTTTTCAACTTCCACGTGTGGTTGGCTACCTCAATAACACGGAAATCAGAAAAAAGGTAAATATTCTCAACAAGGTTAATTTAGTGGGCACCTAGACGTAAATATGAAGTACACATATAGAATTATCCTCCACTCATCGCACAAATAATCCCATAGAAACATACCGCCTAAATGGCTTTTTCCTTATAATTTAATATCAATGATTTTCTTTTACTCGTATTCATTAATCAATTGTATAACACCATTAATGCCCTTTAAAATAAATAAAGTGCAAAATTTAACAAACAATACGCTTAACAGGCAAAATAACACCACTTAGAGTACAAAAGCAGTTAATTGTCAAAGCCCATTAGCATTTAGTTCAGCATATAAATAGTCTTGGTAAAGTTTAAATAGAACGGTTGAATAGTCTTTATTCTCCTTGGATTTATTCAGAAGGGGACTCACAACTAGATTTACGTGAAGTCTATTTGATCAAACAAATTTTATAATGTTTTCTCGGGTTCAGTTCGGTAATAGCGAGCTCACAAAAATGAATTTACTTACAAAAAAAAATTTAATATTGACTGAAAGAAATCCCTTAAAGGGATAAGTTCGCATTTGTACTTGACATCTTTTTTATTATCAACTGTATTATGTAGGTTCAATTAACTGTTACTTACATTAATAGCCGTACCATCGTCTTAGTTGAGGTAAGTCAGTTTAGGGTTTCAACGTACTTAATATTTAAAAAAAAAACGCTTATTTAAAAAGGAGGAGGTTCTCAATTCGTGTTTTTTAATTTCCTATTATTGTTACTCAATAACATCATTTCTGAACATTTACGTATTCGTTATTCCACACTAAGTACGCACTAATAAGTAAGATAATAGCTTACTAATAAATAAGATATCCTCAATACATATCAAAACAATCATCTGTTGAGAGACATAAAGTCATGCATTAAACAAATATAATACCATCTTAATAATTACGCTAAATTACCTGCTTTAAGTAGGTGCCTACATCAATATCCGGCAATCTCAGTAATCGTAACCTACCTCTGGTTAACTACACATAATTAGGAGATTAAGCCCGGTAATTATATAATTTGTGGCATGGCGCAACATTACGGTACTCCGGAGATAGATCGTCGCTCATTTAGAAAATATTAGCTTGAGTTAATTGCTTAACTTTAGATATGTCATCTGGCGTAACTACAAATTACCCATTGCCATAATTAATGTGTTGCTGGTTGCAAGTACCCAAATACCTCGACTACAAATATGTATTTGTAGTATGTAGTACATTTTATTGCCCTGCTCACGGCCATGCTACACGGGGCAATAAAATTAAGTACTTTAAACCCACCGAACACTTGCGTACTATTACCCTACTAAACTAATTGGTGCACAGAATCTTGTGGCTCACTGAATAAGTACATCAGCCAACTGTTACCTGAAATTATTTAACTTACTAGAAGTTGTTTTTTGTAGGTAATTACATTGATAAGTAACTATCCACTTTCCATCACACTCCTCAGGGCGTCGTCGGTCCACCTGGCAGGGATCGACCCGCGGGGCGGGTCGTTCTATGCTATCTGGCTATGTCTATATAGTCTATTTCCTGGTTCCGGCTTTTATCCTTTAGTGAGACTCCAAGCAAAGCGCTGAGCCACCTGGACCTTATGGACGAGGCACAAAACTAAACCTTATATTTAGCATGAAAGCCTACTCGTTAGAGTTTGACGCACTATAATAAAACAGAAGCACAGATCCACAGTTCGATCTTGACTCAGGCAACCCTACTCCCTTTACATAGATGTGACGTCAGCATGGATAATTACAGAATACAACATTATTTATCGCAAATAATATTCCTTTTATACCTAAGGCCACCAATATTGAATACATGTATATCGAAAATGATCTCAGCTTGTTATGTTTGCACACCGCAAAAGTCCCTATTAAATTAATATTATAATTATTTCGTAAGTAAACAATGGGATAACATAAAAAGTTGCAAGTAGGAGCAGATAAATTAGATCTCTTGTTGACTACAGTTAATGAAATGCAAACAATCCGAGCGTATTCCGCGATGCAAAGCTGCCAGTTACTTGCAAGTCTACTGGACAGTTCCTTTAGGATGTTGTAGCCTTATTCTGCGCAATCATGAGACAGTTCAAATAAAGTTTTATGAAACCGCGAGAGTTCTACTATTGCTTCAGAGGATTAGGTACCCATCTATAATAAAGAAATAAAGTATTAATTTGTGGTAAATTTTGACACAAATAACATCATTGTAATTTAGTCTACTAATTTCAGAAGTAACAAAAAGAAAAGTACAGTAGTAAGAAAAATAGATAATTTCCAGGAACTAGTTCCCAGCAAGCTAGATATTATTTTATTACGTTCCTAAAGATGTGTAAACCGAGTTTGTACAATTCCAAGCGGTAAGCTTGATTTTTGATAGCCAAGTAACTGACAAAGGTAATTTTTCAGTTTTTTGCGTCTAGCTCAAAAATGGTGCGTCGGAGTTTCTATAGAAAACGTCACGTGACATCGGCGGGCTCCGAGCTATGACGTGATTATTTCTTTAGAAATTGACAGATTGTTCCGTCCCGCCCCATCCCGTCCCGTCCTAGTGTGAGTCACCCTTATAACGAATAGGATAGTGTACCTTATACCACAGTCCTAAACTTATAATTACAATTAAAAGTTGAAGTTAAGGCTTCTGGTGATGTAATCAGTATCTTACTCGTACCTTATGAAAGTTTTAAATTACAAATAATATAATAAGAAATAAATTACATATTGAAAGGTTGTCAAAAGTTAAAAGATGCAAAACAAAACAATAGTATTTGAACGTTTACATTATTAGTCGTTCGTGCATCAGCCGCATAGCGTCGCAAAATGCAACACAAATCTACCGCATACTTCCTCAAACTCTTATTTCTTTATTTATACACTGCAAATGGAACCTTACATCAAGTAACATAAAGTTTACGTTTAAATGAAAGGCATTCGAGATATGATAGCGCGTAACTAGCAGTTGAAATTCGTTTTGGCAATCACGGAGATGGACGTTCGAAATCTGATTTACCGCTGATTTGTGGGCAGGTGCGGCGCGTTACATACTGCATACAAACTTTACAAGTGTAGCGGGCCCGTAGCATGTTTGTACGTAGTGGCTACGCCACGTCAACCCTGCAGCATAAATGTGACATTCGAAAACTAATGGCTGTGATGTATCTGTATTGAGTCGAGAACGAGACGCCGTGGCGTTAATAATGCAATTCTCTGACTCAAGTTATCAAAGAAATGGATATCCTTATAAAATTATTTTCCTTATTCGCAAAACTTACATAGGTAATGCAACACGACTGGTCTTACAGTCTGCATACTGTGTTTGAAACGAAAACCATTCGTAAAGGCGGGGTGGTTACATTACTGCAAACTGAAATCCTTTCTGTGCCAATTGTATTAACAATAAAAACCGGCCAAGTGTGAGTCGGAGTCGCGCACCGAGGGTTCCGTGCAAACTTTATGTTGCAGCTATACCTAGAAGAAGAAATTTGACGTCACTTACATGTATCGACAGATTGGGTCACTAGTTTGCAATGTTTGCATGGCATGGAGTTAGGTAGTATGCGAACTTGTTTTTCCTTGATATTTTTTATCACGTTAGCCAATTTCAATAACTTTATTTATAAGATGGTACTTATAGCATGATATCATACAAATTAAAAGAAAAAAAAACAATCTAAGGTGGGTAAATTACAAATTCAGTTCAGTTTTTTTTTTAAGAATGACGTGCTATGTTACGCTATATTTTTCCTGTACTTAATATTCAAAATTATATTAACGTTGTATAAAACATCATATATTTTCCTTCATAAACTTTAGAGATAATATTAACGACGGTGGAAAGGAGAAACCCCTTAAGCGACATTTTGCTAACTTTACAGGAGAGCGTTTAAATAAATAAATAATAAATAAATCATATATATATATATATAAAAAAAAAATCGTAACTTTTTTCTAGTTGTTTTAGAGACTTCAGTTCTATGAACGTATTTTAATAAATTGTAATACCTATCCATCAATAGTAACGTTACTGAAAAAAATATAGAATCTTCGGTTATAAATGTCGCTTACTGTAAATTGACCTGACAAAAAAACCAGAGAAACCCTTTAAGCGACATTGCAATTGCATTGTATTTGTTGTTCATAATGCCAGAAGACCCAATTAAGCGCCTAACCCTTATATAATTTGTACTTAATAATATAAACACTTAAACACTTGAGCGCCATTACCACAAATTCGGGCAATATTTAAAAACACTTGAAGCGAACACGTATATAAATCTGTGTATATTTAAGTGACATAGGTCATATTTAAGTAAAATTTTGTGTCGCATAAAGGGTTGGTTTTTAAATTTGCCTACTATTTCTAGGCTACCTTAAACGACATCAAAGTCTTCGGATCGCTACGTAACCCGGCTTAAACGACGCAGAAAAAAAAGGCGATTCCAACGATATATATAACTCAATTTCGCCCAAAATGTCACTTAAGGGGTTTCTCCTTTCCACCGTCGTTAATATTCGGGATTAGTATTTTTTTTTCCTTCATAAACTTTGGAGATAATATTAATATTCGGGATTAGTATTTATTTTTACATTTTATAAATAAATAAAAATTGTTTAAGAATGTGCAAATCTAGTCCTTCCACATGATACCCCACATGACCCAGTAACTAAACTTTTAATTTTTGCCCACTCTTTTATCGGGCATTTTTCTTCTTCTTCTTCTTATCCTAAGCCTTTTCCCATTATCTGGGGTCGGCTCTCCTTGTCTGTCTTTTCCATCGTTCTCTGTCTTGAGCTACGGCGTCATCAATTTGATCTTCCTTTAGGTCCTTTTGGACCGTCGTCAGCCAGGTGGCGGGAGGTCTTCCACGACGTCGTCGCGCCGTGGTCGGCAAGTTTAGGGCCACTCGCACCATGTGGTCTTCAGGACGGCGGAGCACATGCCCATACCATCGCATGCGACGCTCTTTGACCTTAACGATAATCGGCGCGACCTTATAGCTGCCCCGGATGTGAACATTACGCACTTTGTCTAGCAGTGTGACACCCGCTGACCAGCGTAACATGCGCATTTCTGTCGTATGTAATTTTGACAGATGATTTTTGTTTGATGCCCAGCACTCTGTTCCGTAAAGAATAGCGGGTCTAACTGCTGTCTTATAAAGTTTTCCTTTGAGTTTGATGGGCATCTTTTTGTCGCACATTACGCCTGTGAGTTGTCTCCACTTCATCCACCCCGTAGTTGTTCTTGTTGTCTTATCTTTATGTATCTGGATTAACTTTGTTTATAAATATTCCAAATTTTAAATCGGTAGCTTACGAGTAAGTAGTTGTCGAGATATTTAACAATGTGACAGACAGACTGATAGACAGGCAGACTGGGTCCGGAAACCCTAAAAATCGACATCAAAGTATTGTTTTTATATTTTATATAATTTTGAAAATGAAAAAATACTATTTTCATATATAAATAAATAGTAGAAACATTCGCCGGGGTCGATCGGGCGTCGATACCTCAGTTGGCAGAGCGATCTAACCGGCGTTCAGAGAGCTTGTGGTTTCAAATCCAGCTCGACGCGAAAAATATATCTATTATTCTTTCAATTGTAAAATTGTAAATTTCGTTTGCAGACGTCTCTGCCTTATACAAAATTGATTTAAAAATCTTACAAGTACATACTTATTTGTTGTAACTAGTACATACTTATTTGTGATGATAAGCATGTAACAATATTATATTGGATTTTGTTTCCTACATAATACTAGACCCAAGATATAGCCTTTACACTAAAAAAACAACTATTATAAATTATTTCCCAAATATTGAAAATTTCCATAGAAGCTGTCAGTTCAATGATTGGATTACTTCGTAGCAGGGTCACTATCATCAGCCTAGAAGGACGTAAATGGACACTTGTTGACTGGACTATGATTGAGTTACATGTTAAATGTAATACCAAAACACGATACTTATGGCGTTCTGCCATCACATCACACCGAGTGGTAATTTTATTACACGCTAAAAATTCCATGTGTCTGCCAAATGGATTTGGTTATTTAATAACGAAAATTTGATAACATGACTCTAACAAAACAAACACCAAGTACTTTAGCCAACTAAGGGTGAATATTCTAGCAGTGTAGGTTTATAATATGTTTGTTATGAGGTATATCCTATGTGAGGTGGACAACTGATGTTAATAAAAAATAAAAGGAATATGTTAGTTTAAAAAAAGATTTTATATACCTAATTATTAAAACATTATTTTAAACTATATAAAACCGATATATGTAAATACATACAATATTTAGTTAATTGATTACATCAAAGTTATAACGCAAATTGACCAAAAAATATAATTTACTATCGCCAATTTACCTATGTGGAAGGTAATTTGCAAGGCTCTAAAATATAATATTTATTCATACATTTGTACAAGGTTGCCTATTTAACTATAGTAGCCACATACATGACAACCTACTTATAAGTAACAATAGCAGTGACTGAGTGTTCGCACTTCCACTAGCGTGGCTCTTTCAACGTTCCTGTCAGCTGCATAATGGCTCGCTATCTCTCGTCGGCATTATTGTAATACCCTCTGATACTTGACGAGAAGATATTGACCACAAGCCAAGGCAAGGGAAGCCTGAAGCCAGAGTAAGTGCAAAAATCCTAGGTGTTCGTAATTGTTACTGGGCTTGGCCCGCCTCCCGCCTAAAGGCAAGCGCCATGCCGCAGACAGTCTTATTTTCCATGAAGAGTTTAACGTTCTTTTACGTCATGTAAGGTATAACCCCGACAAAGATGGAGACAACTGCATCAAGCTACACCGACAAGAGCTTAGCTCTTAAGAGTTAAGAAGAAGAGAAGAAGGTATAAATAAGGAAAGCAGTTTTTGCAGTGTATAAATAATGAAATAAGAGTTTAAGGAAGTTTGCTGTGTGGCTGATGTACCAACTAATAATGTAAACGTTCTTATAACACTATTGTTTTGTTTTGCATCTTTTAACTTTTGACAACTTTTTAATATGTCTACGGTACTACTTCAATATTCTTACTAATTGTATTGTAATTAAAAATTTAAATTAAGATAGTGATTACATCGCCAGATGCCTTAACTTTAACTTTTAATTGTACCTAATTATAATTTTAGGTACACATTATTTTTTTCGTGTTCTTCTTCTTCTTCTCAGCATATTTTACTCTACTGCAGGATGTATGCCTCTTGCAATTTATTCCATTCCTTGCGGTTTGCTGCTTCTCTCATCCATGATTAGATTAGATTAGATTAGATTAGATTATTTATTTCATGAAAGACAATAACATAATAAATTTACATCACAGTACAGATATTCGTATTGCGTTTTATCAAGTAAAATAAGTACAATCTAAGCTACAATATGGATTATATGTCATTACAATTACAATTAAAGTAAGTAGGTAGTTAATACTTACAAATCAAAATAATATAATATAATAAATTTAATTTGTCGGTCCTGCCGTCTTCTTTATATCGTCCGACCATCTGGCAGCTGGTCTGCCTACGCTTCGGCTTCCCTTTCTAGGCCTCCACATGAGGGTTCTAGTTGTCCACGGCCCATCATTGTTTCGGCACACATGCCCAACCCAACTCCATTTCAGGCTGGTTACTCGTTCGATGTTCTCTGGATGTTGACTCGTTCGTCGCCTGATCTCCGCGTTTCGCACTCTATACCTCAGTGAGATCCCGAGCATTGAGCGTTCCATTGCCTTTTGTGGGACTTTTAGCCGCTCTATTAATGGTAAGCTTCCACGTCTCG
This sequence comes from Lathronympha strigana, assembly GCA_949128165.1. Classification (NCBI taxonomy): domain Eukaryota; kingdom Metazoa; phylum Arthropoda; class Insecta; order Lepidoptera; family Tortricidae; genus Lathronympha; species Lathronympha strigana. The sequence goes on along the minus strand of OX421903.1, from coordinate 21,888,242 downwards.
TAGGACACATTGATTATAAATCCTCGTTTCCAGGTTTTGGGGGAAATTAGACTTAAATACGTCATTCAGTTTTCCAAAAGCACCCCATCCCTGCAGGATATATATTTTGCCCAAGATATATATACTCCTCGACTTTTTCGATTGGGCTGCCCTGGGTTGAAATCGTTGCCGTATCTGATGGGCTCATCCATTTCGTTTTGTCGGAGTTCATGTTCAGGCCTACCTTCAGAGATGCTAGGCTGAGGTCGTGAAGCATCTTTTCCAGCTGCTCGGAGCTCTCCGCGAGAAGCACAATATCGTCCGCAAACCTCAAATGATTTAAGCGTCGTCCGTCGAAGTTCACGCCGATGTTTTCCCATTCTAGGGTCTTAAATACGTCCTCAAGCGCGTTCGTGAACAATTTTGGTAAAATGATGTCGCCCTGCCTCACGCCTGTTTTGATGGGGACTGTTGTAGCGGTATCCTGTACACGAAGGGTCATAGTTGCCGACTTATATAGGTTTTTCAGCAACGTTATGTACCTGTAGTTTAATATTGTCTTCTGTTACCGCGATTGTTATTCATTGAAATTAAACACTTTAGAACGGATTAATCGCGTTTATTAACACCTAAAGTGCACACGTAAACACTTAAATTCGTTCTAAAGTGTTTTTACCTGTAGTTTATTAAACACCTTTGTACTCTTTGTAGGGATTGGAAGACTGCCCAGTGTTCCACAGAATCATTGCAAGGTTCATAGCCATAATCCACCGCGCTGGCCAGGCGTCTTGGCGGATGAGTCCTTTCTGAGGGGATTTAATTCCTCATGGCTGCTTTCTCTTCAGGTACGGGATAGTTAACCGCCGCGCCGCCTGTGGCTCGGCGTTGGTGAGATTACGACAGTCTATATCACCTCTCTGCCTACCCTCCTCCTTTCACATTCGGGCTTGGGACCGACAACGACGGAGTTTTCCGTGTTATTTAATTTTATTAGATATTTTAACTTTATTAGAGATGCTAACGTCGTCTCGAATCATTGAAATCTGACAACCTAGAAGTAAAAACTTAAAGACTATCAAGATTTAGTTTTTTTGCTGCTTATGTTGGTTGTTGTTTGTTCTCAATGGTAATTTTCTTTTTTTATTGTTACTACTAGGCGGTTAACCAACCTCCGCTTCGCCGACGATATAGTCCTGTTCTCCTCAACAGCACTCGAGCTACATCAAATGCTAGAAGACCTTAGCAATGCAAGCCTCGAGGTTGGACTAAAGATGAATATGTTAAAGACCAAAGTCATGACAAACGGCACAGAACGTAGGATTGAGGTAAACGGGGAACAAATTGCATATGTCCGTGAATACCTTTATCTGGGTCAAATAGTCTCCTTTCAGGCGCGACAAGATAAGGAGGTCGATAGACGAACCGAAAACGCCTGGAAGAGCTATTGGGCAATGAAACACCTGATGAAGGGGGACCTACCTCTGTCACTCAAACGTAGGCTCATGGACATGTGCATACTTCCAGTCCTCACCTACGGTGCTCAGAATACAGAATACAGAATACAGACTTTATTGGTAAAAGTATATACATTTTACACGTCATAACAGACTTGGTCTTTGACGGAAACACAGAAGTTCAAACTCGGGGTTTGTCAGCGAGCTATGGAGCGCAGCATATTAGGTGTAAAATTAAGGGATCGTATCCGGAACACCACGCTGCGCTCCAAGACTCAAATTATGGATGTAGGTCGGAAAGCGGCCAAGTTGAAATGGGACTGGGCGGGTCATGTCTGCCGTATGCCGAACGATTTGTGGGCCAAGACAACCACAGAGTGGGTACCCCACAACTCTAACCGGAGACCAGGCAGACCGCGTCGGCGATGGCGGGATAACTTAGACTCCTTTTTGGAAGATTGGCCAGATGCTGCACAAGACCGAAACGAGTGGAAGAAGAGGGGGGAGGCCTTTGCCCAGCAGTGGGACACATTAGGCTAGAAATAATATTGTTACTACTGAATTTGGTTGACCAAACTAAAATGACGCTTTTGTATCATAATTTTCCCACAAATAACATAATTCTTTCTTTCTTATTGGTATCTAATCCTGTGTAAAAATAGTAGAACTCGCACAGTTTCATAACCTTAATTTTGAAAAAACTTTATTTAAACTGTCGTATAACGGCATCCTAGCCTAGTCGGTGACCCTGCCTACAAAGCAGGAGGTCCCGGGTTCGAATCCTGGTCAGGGCATTTATATGTGTGTTTATCACGAATATTTGTTCCTGAGTAATGGATGTAATATATTGTCGCTTAGTATTCATTATTAATAGTTGCGTATAATAATGCTAAGAGAGCCTAACGGAACTGTCCAGTAGACCTGCAAGTAACTGCTTTGCATCGCGGAATACGCTCGGATTGTTTGCATCTCATTAACTGTAGTCCACAAAAGATCTAATTTATCTGCTCCTAGTTGCAACTTTCATGTTATATATTATTGTAGAATTAATTATTTACTTACAAACATAAATAAAATAACTGGATACCTAAACAGCCGAAAAAAATGACGCCATAAAAGTACCGCAGTTGCGACTTTTTCATACAGTCTCGTTTGGAACTTGACGTTTCGTTAATTGCCAACAGCATATTAACTATTATAAAAGTTATAACAGTGTTGGTAGTTCTGAGTATGAATTTGATGCTTAATACTTACGTCAGTAAGCTCCATAGATAAAATAAGGAATAGATAGCTAACGGAGGCGTGGCGTGTGTCGCAGCGATCAGGCCAAATGGCGATATTTACTGTTCGACGCGAGCCAGTTGCAACTTAGCCGCAACCATAAAATGTGCTCCGATATTATTGTAAAATGCCGTATTACGAGCAAAAATAGGAGTGAATACAAAATCTTCAAGGACTATGGAGTCACTTACCACATGTATTTTATTCATTTTAATAGTTATTAGTTGATAAAATCATGCATTTTTACAAATATATCCAGTGCCGTATGATTTTACTCTACCGCACTAATTTGTTTAATTGATCTGTAACAAATTGTATATGCGTTTTACATTGACGATGACGACTTAGAATAGCAAACAAACAAGTTGTGTCGCGATGCAATTTGGCAAGCAACCGCGCAATGTATCGAATTCTAGCGATATCCAAAGTCGCATGATTATTACTTGGTACGGCCGCTTGTACCTTGCCGGGAACTAGAGAAGAAATCTGATCCACCCGTTTCGATGTGTGTCACTAAAAGTTTGGCTTGATTGTATTATATTTTTGTATTATGTACTTAGGTAAAATTCGGCAATGGTTTGCCTAATACATAAAAATAATAAATTAAAATACATTGGTGTTGCCTAAAAAGTAGACAGGTTAAGATGGAATGGTCAAGGGGTAAGATTGAAATAGTGGTTAAAATTTACGGGATAAAATTGAAAATCGACGAACTTGTCACAAAATGCTAACCTTCGCAAAATGGTACATAACAAGTGCCTACACCTTCATAGAAGTTTGATGTTTTCTTAAACATAAAACGTTTACTTCATACTCGTACTTTCAGTCTGTACTATTAAAACTTACCTTAGTCGGGCTCTTATTTCTCCGAAAAAGTCTTCTATATTTTATGCTTTTAGAGATAAATATTATATTTAAAAACAAATTTAATAGCAGACAAGATTATATCTTTAGGTATAAATCTCGGCAATAAATTACATAGTAATCCTACAAGACGAACTTTGTTATATTGTTGGTCATTTAAGCATGGACTATTTGCTCGCCATAAATTCGACGGATTGAACTAATTCGGCTAAGTTGGAAGCTTCACCCACTTCCTGCGTCAGTTGTGTTATCGACAGAGAGGAGGTCAACCAAACTTGAACGGCTCGGCTTCCTGCAAAGGCTCAAATAATACCGATATAAATCTTACAAATACAAATATCTTTATTCTTCAAGGTACTTTACAATGGACTTATGAATGTTAAAAAGTACCAGTTCTAACTCAGGGATTGTATACCGGTATTATTATCATACAAATTATGCGCCTACGTAAACGTGGCCGGCCTAGTTCGACTCGAGCCTGGCAGTTTTTTCGCCGAATTCAGTTATTCAGTAATCACATGAACCACTATCCTTAGGTACCAAAATACCATTTTATAAAATTAATGAAATATTTTGAATGTTGAGCGATATTTATATTGTTATAATCGTATATTTTTCTCAAACATCATCGGAAATGTAAGCGTTAATGTCAGGAAATGAAGACATGAAGTTTCTTGTTTATGGCTCGCTACAATTACTTCTTGGCCTAAGGCCAAGTATGATGTTAGGCGTAAGCATCAACGAATATTAATAATGTCCGCTGCTCTAGCTCTTGAACTTTTTAAATTTGATGACTAACCTTAAACTGACAAATAAAAAATTACATACAGCCACCCACCACTACTACAAGCGTACTTGCGACATTAAGAAAAAAACTATGGTTCTATGTATATTTATGTGCGGTTAAACATGGTGCTCGAATAGGTCATTCAAATGGCATGTTTAAAAATATATAAAAGGCGCCAAATTAAACCATATTTTCCTTTTAAACTGTTGTTTACCCAGTAGTTGTTTTAATTTTAATATTTCCGCACATTGTTTGAGAAAAGCACTATACAAGCCTCGGCCGGAAGTTGGATAGCAGGACTCGTTATCCGCTACTCCAAACTCAGCCAGCAATCCCTTACTTCACGGCCTCTGCAGTAATGTACTATAAATGTTTATTTATCCCTTCATGGCTTTTTAATGTTAGACAGGGACTTTTTTACGACATAGAAGGCAAACAAGCAGACGATATGTACCGATATCGTCCATGTACTTTCGCAATATCAGGGATTTTGATTATCTTAACCAAAGCAAGTAACATAACTTTCAATAGATGATGCGATTGCCACATGTAAAACTATTTGCAAAATAAAGCATGCTATGCTATGTTAGGGATAAAACTTAAATCAAATGTGGGATTTACCTTCATCACCTAATTTATGTAGTTACAGTTGTTTAATTTTTTTTTACAATACGATCGAGGGGTTCCTTCGGCAAACTAGTCCCAACAGTTTTACACTGGGATATGTTTTTACCCGAATTTGCAACGTATTGACCGAGTAATGTGTTTAACAATATATTTATTAATGGATGTTTGTTCCTTTATGGCACTCTAAAGACCAAACGGGTGGACCGAATTTGATACACTGCTCCTGACTCCCACAACGAAAGTAGATATTAATACAAGTTTCAATTCAATAACTTCAGTGACTATAAGTTAACATTTTCAAACGTTTCATTTTAAAGTTCATATTATTGATTTGAAGTTACGATTTAATAGTACATTTCGATGCTAGTGCGGAAAGTATGTCATTACTTTACGAGTCCCGAGGTATCTTGCCACGAGCCGTAGGCGAGTGGCAATACTCGGGACAAGTGAAAAATGACATATCTGCACGTGAATTGAACGACGTTTTTCAATACAGATGCGAAAAAAATTAACATACATAAGAACGAATTTGAAAGTTTTTTTTATTATTTCCGTGACACGATTGTAATACAGTTGATATATTAAGAACATCTTCAAAATGTTTATCTTATCTTCTTTACTTTCTCATTTTCAATCTATAATAAACAAAATAATAAATCGCATGTGACAAATCGTATCGTCATGTCTTATAGGCCCTTCGAACATGTTTACCTGATTGAAAAACGCCTCTAATTTGACTGACGTTTCGTAGGCTCTGTTCCGTTTCATACACACAGATTTATAAGAACTGTTTTCAATGTTAATATTTTTAATGAATGATCGTTAGTATGATGAAGAAGTAATTATTGAAATATGAAATATCAATATCTTTAATATTATTGCGTTAATAGTAGGTATTTAGTTTTAGTACGGCTCGGTAAAGTTAACGAACAATAATACTCTTCGGTAAGCAGTCATGAATTGGAACACAACTAAATTTAAAAAGATTGGAAAAGTAAAAAGCACTAGTTCGCAAAAACAACGCAAAACAGCCAAGAAAAAAGCCATTTTTGAGCAACTGTATTGAAAAGATATTTTAAATTGTATTGCTACAATTGCAGATTTAAGCGTATTTGTAAAATGCTACAACAACATTTTGGAATCTACTTAACATTAAATAAGAGATGAATACTGAACATGCCTTTACTTAGAGTAAGTACTTAGAGTTCAGTTTGTCATCGGTGATGTCATACAATCGCGTATGACTTCATTTAATTGTATAGCAATAAATCACAAATGTGAGACAGATTTTTAGTTCACCAACACCAACACGAAATTCTTTTTCGACTATAAACAATTTTTCTTCTATGACTACCTATATATTTATTGAAGTAAAAAATAGGTAATAATTAAAAATTAACGAAAATATCTAACCTAAAAAAAACTTAGCCTAACAATCCTACTGACTAAGCCAAACTATGTATTACTGGTATCAAAACCTGCTCCGCGCCGCACCGGGGACGCAAAGGTTCTCACTACGCTCGCCGCGTTGCCTAGTTGAACCGTAATGGACGACCTCTGCAACAGAAAAGACCCGGAACGAGGATCGTGACCTCTTTCACTCAGGTGTCTACCAACTTCCTTGATAAAAGCTAGGTCTTCGATACACCAACACCCAGTTGTCTCCGCTACGAGAGGGACAAACAAGTACTTAGTCCGCCAGGCCAGGACCGCGTACTTCTCCCGCTTCCGTGACGCAGCCAACTCAACCGACGCTCCCGCAGACCGCATAGTACGGCCAATGTGCGAAGCCGCGAACGTGCTGACACACTTGTCATCCCACAGCAGACATCGGCCCTTTTCCCACGGGATTAAGGTTAACCCGGCCCCTACATATACCCCATACATGCACGGGGTTCGCAAACGTTACAGCCCAGCCGTAAAAGCAACAGCAATCCGCAAGGAGTTGTCATCGAGAAGAGTACCTAGGTGCGAGGAGGGAAGCGCCTGTAGCCAAGCCCCAGACCCAGTATAACAAGAATATTTATTTACCTACTTTAATGTTTTTATACTAATGTTGTAATAGTGTACCTACGAGTAGCAAAACAATACATGAAATATATATATTTTTAATACATAAAAAAATATTTTGAAAATCTGTTGGTACTTAACTGAAATCGTCAACATAATCAAACCAGTCAACTAGTAGGTACGACAACAATTGTATTGGTCAATTTCCTAATACTCGTATAACCCGGCAGTCCTGCCACTCGTAGTGCATCGTAAACCTTCTCACTGCTCAGTTAACCCATCTATTTCCAGGCCAAATAATATAAACGTAAACTCGTAAAAATACCTTAGTGTGTGCGTTGTTGTTTTCTGGTAGGTAGTTGTTATTTTTTAAAGGAATGAGTTTGTATGAAGAACCACGTTTTGCCTTCATAAATCATACATGTTTCTAAAATGATTTTGCTAAATGCAAAAGATGGATGATAATGAAAATGCTGTTCTCGTTTTCATATACCTTTACTTTAAAAAAAGTGACATCATATTGTCATATTGACTAGAGGTTCGGCGATAGCCTTTATGTATTTCATTCTTGTGGACTTCGGTATCCCAACAAACCTTGAATCAAATACTCAAAAATTTAAATCCATGGCGTATGCAAGTATTATTACAATATATTTATTTCACAAACCACAAACACTCAACAAGTCAATTACCTACAAATTAATCCTGAATAAGCCTAATAATAAAACTAAAACTACTTATAATACACAAACTAACCGTTAACTATTTATACTCCGCTCCGACTCTCCTCATCCCGTCCAAACGTGCCAAATTTGCTTGCGGCATTGCCGCGCTGGGATATTTGTTGAACAAGGTAAGAGCCGGATCGGGAATCGCCACCTCTGTAGTAAAAAGTTATTCTGAAATAGTTGCACATTTAACATTTAAGCAAATAAACAGCAAATCAATCACAGACTAATTGACGAAAGAGGCTAATGGAATATTAAATGCAGTACCATCTCCAGTGCACTGCACGATCATAGCATCGCGACGGGCAAAGCTGTTTTAAACCGGGTGTCAATGTACAAGTGCATTGCGAACTTCGCCGGGAATATCCGGGAGGAAATTCGAGTAGCTCGTCAAACTGCCGTACACAACAAAGCCATTATGCGCTGATGCGAGACCCAATCTTATTTCCCAAGTTTAGGACTCAACTCAAAGTTTTTCGGACAAACTGGAGGTAACACTTTAGGGATACTGTGTTTGTTTCTTGTAAATAAATCGTTGTTAAACAAAACTATTAAGGGAATGACTAGCGTAGATAACTTCGTGTTTAGTTGTCTATAGTTTTAGGCTACACTGGTACCGGTCCACCCCGTTTGTTCGAGTAATAGGTAGCAAATTTTTGTAGTTACTATTTTAATAAACTTGTTAAGTATTTAATTTTCTAGCGTAAACGTATTTTATATGTCTAGCATAATATTAAAAATTGGAATGATATTAACATATATAATTATAAATATAACCTCAGCTTTATAATATAAATAACACGTGAAAGTAATAAATTTACTATGTACCTATGCAAGTTTCAATTGCATAGAGATGGAGTTGCACGCATACCATAAGCATAACCCACGGGTGAGGTTGATTTTCTATACATTGTGGTATCTTTATCAGACGTTTTTGCAATCTCTCGCGTAAATAACCATTAACATTAACGTTTTTATTTTTCGGTGGAAAATTATAGAAATACAAGTGCAATCGCAATTATGATTGTGATTACAAACGCAGTAGTAGCAACCAAAATCTGATTTACAGCTAATTTGCGGTGACCGCTGCCTCGTACGGACACCAAATACCACACCAACTACACGGAGGGCAAGTTATTGATTTTTAAAATTACTTTATGTAATTTAGCTGTATCTTATGTGACATATAATTATTTTTCAACTCTACTATATTCATAAACACTAACATAGGAACAAATATAGATTTGAAGAAATATCTATATTGTGTAATCTCGATTCCAAGTGCTTTAAAACGCTAACATAATTCAACGATGAATTGCCACAAACCTAACGAATCGAGGTTTACAGAGCGTATTTAGAAAAACCAGCCAAGTGCGAGTCGGACTCGCGCACCGAGGGTTCCATACAAATTTTATGTTTCAACTACACCTAGAAGTAGAAATTTGACGTCAGCCCATGTGTCGACAGATTGGGTCAGTCGTTTGTACGGCGTTAGTATGGGAGTTTATTTTTCCTTGATATTGTTTTATAACGTAAACCATTTTTTTACTGTTGTTATGAGCCGGTACTTTCAGCATGATATCGCATAAATTTAAAGAAAAAAAAACACTCTAAGTTGGTTAAATTACAACCTTTGTTCCGAAAAGTTTTATTTTATTTAAATAAAGTATTGAAATTAGGGTCAATGTTTTATCTTTCCTTTAATCTTTATAATAAGATTACTGTTGTGTTTAAAAATCATGTTTTTTCCTTCATAAGCTTCGGAGATCTTATCTCTGTTTCTATGGTCCGGCCGTAGCAACTACGCTCGCATTGTATTGCGAATTGTTTTGTTTAGTTATACTACCCGACAAAAAAAAAAAGTGTATTTTAGTTGTGTGTAAAAGTGTGTTTTAATTATGCACGTAGCACGTATTAGTAGTTTTTGTTTAGTAGTTAAGTGTGCGCTCACCACTATACTATAATATTGTATTTTGCATGAAACAAAGTTTTCTCGTGTAAGTGAATATTGTGTATTCTTATGAGAAAATAAAGATCTTTAAACCCAGATAAAGGGGAGGAATGGCATTTTTTTTTACATTTTCGTTTATAAAAGAAGTTATTTATTAAAATACATAAAATCACTTAACTAAAATAATAACAATAAAAAATATATATCTATGTACAACTACAAATAAAAAATGGGAGCTAGCTCAGCGCCAGACGGTAGGGTGCCCCGAAGGCTGGTGGCATTGCCCCGCTGAATAACGCGCCGATTCGCTGGGCAAGATACGAGCCAGCCCTCTGGTCACCTGACGCTTTACGATGTCACCTACCTGTAAGTATGAATTTTGCATGAACTACATACTAAAAGGTATTTAATTTTTGGTTTTGTTTTGGTTTGTATATGGAATTACAAACTTACCCTTTTTTTCAGTTTTCAATGACTTGGTAGACTATAAACTACTTATGTTTAAAATTTGGAGCTTCTGGGCCTGCTAGAGAAGTACCGTAGAGTTTTAACGAACGGTGAGTAAGTGGCCAAACTAAGGAGCTTTGACGTTCAATACTTCTTAAACTACGAGTTCAAATTAAGTAAATGTTTTTGATAATATAACGAAGTCATAGTATAGGCAACATGTCACTAAAAAATCAGGGTTCTAGGTTCAACCAGTTAAAAATGGCCTAAAGTGCTTCGAGAAAAGGAGCGTACCTACGGCCGTGACTTTGTTTTGTTTTGTTTTGCTTTTCAAACCGATATAAACCATGTATACCTACCCTGGCTATCCAGCTCTGTTAGATGAAAACCGCGCGAAATTCATAACTTGTATGGGAAAGTGTTAACCGTCCGTCGAAACTTTATACTTCGCGCGGGGTTCTACTGACGATAACTGGCTGGTCAGAGAATATAAATTAATTATTAAATATACGACAACATAGTCTGTTAACCAGTATAATTATTATTAACTCTACTGAGTATAATGTTTTAGTATGACAGCATCATAACAAGTCAGATTAATCTTAAATAGCTGCCAAAAAAAAGTAAAAAAAAAAACAGATATTTGCTAATACTTCGGTACTCATTTCTTGCATAGTTCCACAGTTAATTTTTCCAAATGTAGGTAACTACGTAACCATAAATATTTATTGAGTTCATCACCTTAGCACCCGCGGTAAATTCCAGGCAAACTGTCTCGCCCGAAGGTGTCGTCTGGAGAAGAAATTGCTTTGAACAAAGGCCATAGTAAAGTTTATCACGCCCGCACCATCTACAATGACTATTATTCAACCTTATTTGGTAAGCCATAAGGTCCACTAACGCCAGGTCAAGTTACTGTTAGTACTTAGTGTTTGCTCTCACTGACCTGCTTTCAGTTTCAACTAGCTACGCCTCGTGTTGTTAAATATGCAAATGAGAATGCAACTGTATTTTTTATGTTTCTAAACTAATGTAGCACTACTGAGTATATTTTGCAATTAAATTACGCTACGCAACATTCAAATTAAATTTTGTAGATTTGGATCCATTTTCATTCGTTAATTATTCGTTTCGTAAATATTCTATGGCTTTAAATACCTTGGAATAATATTAAAAAATATAATATTATCCTCCAACTACGTAAGCTGCGTTTATTTATTTGAATATTTACGTTCATGTATTTTAACATAGTCAAAAAAAGTTGTACCTAAATCGTGAATTGTAATATTCATAATAGTTGACAGTACTTAGCATCTGCTAAGATAAAAAAATCGGACACGATTTTGTTGCAATTGCATCTCGGATCACTCGTTTTAACTTTATTCAAAAAATGGTGCTTAAATACTCGTACACCATGATATCATACAAATTTAAATATTTTGCTTACGAATATTTAATAAATTGTGGGTTGCTGAATGCAGGTGACATAGTTAACTTGCTGACCAAATCGATTTAGATCAGTTCAGTATTACAATATTTGCTAACTAATTTATTAATGTTTGATAACATACTCGTAAGTTGCCGCACAAAAAGCTATTTCTACTGATATAGTTAATATTTCTGCTCACTAAAACACGCATATTTTGCCGCCCGATTCAACGATTTAATTTATATTATGATACATTTAATGACGGAGAGTATCTCATCTCAAACATAGCATCTATCGATTTAAATCAAATTATTACTTCATGTTGCTATGGATGCCGTGACGGAGCCATTCTCCGTCATATGAATATTCGTTCAACAGAATTAACGCCAAATCGTGTGTCACCACCGATCTAGTTACCGATTAAGCACATTACTCTCGCCAACCGTCAAAACCGGTACGGCACAGTACATAACAGCAATGAATCAGCGAATTGAATAAAGACTGAAGTCGATTGAATATATCTGTTACCATGAACGCTAATGCTGGCGAATTTAATCAGGGCCGGTAGCGGAAGAGCACTTCTCTGGATTTACGAGCGAAAATGCTTCCGCCGCTTTTCACGTTGACGCTGCGATTTTTGTATTACTCGTTACGTGTTGAATTGATAACAGGATTAACAGTACATTCAATTATTTATAGTGATTCCTGTACCGAGTTTTGGACTTGGATCAACTATAACTGTGCGACAAGAATTTTTACTCGCACAGGCTCTAAGCATTCATAGGATATCAGTATCACTCGTACAAGTTATTTTTACAGCAGGGGTAAATTTATTTTAATGTTAGTCATTCCGGGCCATTCTGGGCAGGTAAAACGTATTTTATCTCCATAATGATAAAATATGTGATAAGGTATGTAAGGTAGTTTATGTGACTGTATATAATGAAATGCGTTAAAACCCGAGTATGGGTTTATAAAACGAGAGGGCAGCCGAGTTTCATAATAACATCAAACGAGTGTTTTAATGCCTACTAATTATTTACAATGACATGCACTGCTTTATATACACAGTCACACATATCGTGAGCTCTCCATGATGCGTTCAAACCACATTTATATCGACCGCCATTACTACTTTTATGAATGAAAACGTTCCTGACATAAAAAAATTGACATTCATATTTTTAAAATTCAAAGACAAACTAGAGTTGGCCCCAATTTTCATATCGTTCGATATCAAATAACGTGCGACTTGCGTGTGACATTGTTTGCAATTGACTCTTCGTTTCGAACTAAACGTCATCTCGACTGATTTTAGAAGAGAGGTCAAATCAAATTTTTTTGTTTGTCACAATCACATTTTCACAAATTAGTAGTTTATTATTATTGGGGTCTTTATATGCGGTTTTTGAAGGCATTATAGAGGGCTAATGATATGTGGGTATTGTGGGTATATAAAACCATGTCTACTAGTATATACTTGTTCATGAATACTAAGGTACTCGTACGTAATTAATAACGTGGAAAAAGGATACAGTAGACACATACACCTTTTTTATGAGCACTTCTCTCTTCTTCTTCTCTCATGTACGTACGTATTTAAAGTTGGATAACTTTATTCATTTCATTTCAATATTTACTATTTTTTTACTGTGTAATTAATGTAATGTTTGTGTGGCGAACTGTAAAACTGTTTGTTGGTTTAGTGGTGTGTTCAGTGGTGGTGGAAAGCTCAGTTTAGGACGCATATTACCTACCTACTGCGCCGCATGTTCACGGATGTCATCGTGCCGCTTCAGCTTACTCCTGCTGCATAAGTTAGTATGCAATTTGTACAAACTACTCGCGTGGACGGACGGTAATTAGCCTTCATTAGCCATTGCTGGCACTCCTAATCTAATGTATAATAATTGTACACTACACATTACGGCTGTATTTTAACTCGCCCTGAACTTCGCTCGTTTGTACGAGTACTAGTGTCATTGTGAGTAGAGCGTCTGGCTATTGAGGTTAATCTCTTCAATTTATTTTTACGATTAGGTCAATATTGTGCGATTAGACTTGAGGCACTCGTATCGACCAACTAAAGTATAACGTATCACACCCGTCCCCGATGTTGCGACTCGCTAAAATTTAATTTCTGTCAAGAAAGTCCGCTATGAGGTCGGGCCGGCAAACGAACCGTGGAAAGTAACGATGGCATGAAATCCCAGATCAAGAATTAAGAACACTTTTGTTTTAGTAAACCGACCGGAATAATAGCTGAAGTTTCGCGTCGCTATGCCGACAAATGTTTTGATGGGCTTCATCAGAACCTTCGGGGTCGGATAATGTTTTCTGTTGCTCTTAGCATAAAAAGCTGAATGTAATTGGGAATAGAGCTCTCGGGTGGCTATAAGAATTGAATTTGAGATCCAGTCTGTAAATGTGCCTACAGCGAATGTGAACAGCTTTGCAATCCTCTAGTAGCCTTTATGAGTTACATTTGTCGGGTGAGGCCCTGAATAGGCGGCCAGTCGCTTTGATGGTATTGAAAGAGGAAATGCTTATCGTACCATCGCCCGTAAATAGCCGAGCGGGTGTCGAATTTCTCTACACATGCTACGAAAACACACTTATCCTTTCTACTTAAACTGTTTTCACATCCCTTCCCAATACGTTGAAGCTATTGAGCCTTGCCCTTTTGAGTAGTCCTCCTGAGTATGTACATTTCGCTACACATATTCGCTTGGGAAGTTAAGCTCCGCTAATACTCAGTATTAATAATCCTCCCGAGTGCCGTTTGCCTAATGGACTCGTCTTAAAACCAATTATATTCGACTAAGTACATAGGCATTCGAGTTTTCAAAGATCAAACCGAATATTCCAAAGGCAATCACACTCTGGTGATATCATTACCACTTTATACCCTCCTCAGATTGGGAAAGCTAATGGTTTGGAACAATCCAGGGTGGTTAAAATAAATCGACGACATTCCATTTCCTGCTGAAAACGCGCCCTCATGAATCCGTTTTAAAAATTGAATTCGCTTTATCTAGTTTATCAAAGTCTTCATTAGGACAAGGAATGAGTAGGTTCGTTATTGAAAGATATAACGGGCCAGTGAAGAGTACAGATACTTATTTGGCGAGATATACCTAAGTAGGTAATAAATATAAATTGTTGTGACACGTTTAACACAAATATGCACCTACGTAAAGGTGGCGGTCATTTAAGGTGATTATAATATAACAAACAAAGCAAAATATATATAATAATATTTTATTTTATTTTGCGTTGCATTACCAGAAGGTTTGTGATGCAGTTTCTACGCAGACGCATTCCTCACTCGATGCAGATTAGGGACTTTGGCACAGAAATCTTGGAATATATTTGTAGATGTAGCTATACATAATTATGTAAACTTTTATAATAAACCATTGGTTTTCTTCCTTGCAAAGTATTTTGTGGTGAATGGTGAATCCACATGGATTAAATTAGCTAACGCACTTTTTACGAGGAAAAATAACAAAAAAAGAATTGCGTTGGACTTCAGTAGGATAATATTTTTTTTACATTTTCCTTAAAATGGTATTCAAATTACAGCCTTAAAAAGTTCAGCAATATCGACACAATACATGAAAATAGGTTTGTCTCGGAAAAAACAACAACAAGGACTACAATATGGGGTTCTTCAAAAAAGGAGTGTTAAAGTTTTTAAAGGGTCGGCAACGCGCATGTAACACCCCTGGAGTTGCAGGCGTCCATAGGCTACGGTGACCGCTTACCATCAGGCGGGCCGTATGCTTGTTTGTCACCGTCGTAGTATAAAAAAAAATGGCTTAGATCATTTGCATACTTACAGTATAAAAACAGGTAGTGAACGATGTAATTTTAATAATGAAGTACATAGATACTAAATACACGTTGTAGTTCGCTATAATTAAATTGGTCGCTGACGCACACGTGGAAGTAAAATATGTAAAAGTTCAGAATGTTAGTTCTCGTAGGTATACTTATATTGCCACTACTAGTTCCTCGTAGATTTCAAACGTTAAACTAAATATAAGTACATAATATTATCAATGCTTATCAATAGTATTAATCATGAGACAACCATCAATATTCTCGTCTCGAGTAAGTCGATTGTAAATTCCGTTTGATAACAATTAACATTTAACAAGCAAAGTTGGGTGGCAAGTTAAAATCTCGTGTTTCGACGTTATTTGGCAAATTAATTCGGAAACTTTATCTACCAGCACGCGAGAGAAATATGTTTGTACAGAGTTTGGTACTTTGATAATTTGTTAACCGTGGGCTCAAATTCGTCACATTGTAAACCTCTTAACTTTTTAAACGTTTTCTTTAGAATCTGTCTTATCAGTAAGAACCGCCAATAGGCTGTATTGGCAGTAATTACTTACTTCTAAACTTAAAAATAGACAGGCTTAATGTTCGATGTTTTAATGGTTGCACAATACGTTTAAGAGTTACATCTTCTAAGGACTCGATACAGTATCTCCTCTTCTTCCTAGCAGTTTTCCGGTTAATGGGGGAGGGGGGGAGGGATATTGTTCCAGCAACGAATGGCTACATATCGGAAACTACGACAGAATGCAGCTTGAAGCGTGACGGGCGTCAGCAGTTGTATACCACACTCACGGCGTTCACGTCATTTCGATGGTCAGTTTATCAACACCAAACAGGAGACAAGCCAGATGGAGTTTACAGCGATGTTGCATCTTCAACACATTGTGCTTGTTAAGAAACAGAGTCAAATGCGGCCTTGGATACTAAAACAGAAGCGCGCACAGGCATTTTAGACATATATCCATTTTTTCGTTTTAATAAGATAATCTAGCCTAGAGAGAATAAGAGATTCCACAATTAATTAAGAAAATTGCGTAGACTTATTAGACAGTAGTTAAAAAATATCACTTGCGACAGTAGTGACGTCACGCCAGAAAGACAAAGTAGCGGTATATTGCATGCTGAATTATTTTATAAGGAAAAATTGAATAGTTAAAAATTAAATTTTAATTGCAATATCGGTTCATAACACTAACGTCTATATCTTTTTGGTTTAAATTTGAGATCATATTAAAAATACACAGTGTAGACTTGTAGAGCGCTGTATAACAGTTACAACCTTAGTTTACTTTGACAAAAACGTCTTCTTAGTAGCTGCAATAAATAGCATCCTCACAATAACAGTGACACTCAGATGCAGATGGAGTAAACTGACGATGACGTTTGTGTATTTGTTATGTTATGTAGAGAGAACTCTGTCTCATTTATTTTTAGACAAAAATAATAACATGAAAATTAATATTGTCTTCTGTTACCGCGATTGTTATTCATTGAAATTAAACACTTTAGAACGAATTAATCGCGTTTATTAACACCATGATCCTACGTTTCGAGCCCTTTACAGCACTCGTTTTCACAGGGTTAAGATGATGATGATGATGGTAGTCATCATCTTAACCCTGTGAAAACGAGTGCTGTAAAGGGCTCGAAACGTAGGATCATGGTGTTAATAAACGCGATTAATCCGTTCTAAAGTGTTTAACATGAAAATTACTACAGACATACGTGAAATGTTTCATTTATAATAAACAATTGTGATTTTGTAATAAATATTACAAACGAAATTTGTTATTAAAATTAACAAAAAATTATTTATTTATTCTCTAATTTTAAATAGCTAAATTAGACAAATTCACAAAAAGATCATCAAGATCAAGTGTATAATAGATTAATAATAATTAATAACAAATAGGTAATAAAACAATTTCTAATAATCAATGTCAATGAAACAGGTACAAAAATAAGGATTTTAAAAAAATGTCTTACCTGTTTTTACAAAATAGTATATGTCAGTATATAGTTAGACAGTATATTATAGTTAGTTATATATACTTGCTTAACTTAAAATATTTAACAAAATTATAGGTATTTTGTCATAATTGAAAATATATTTTTAATGTTATGATCGATATCTCTAGGTCCGTCCATTTACCACTACTTTTTTTTAAATAATCGTGCTGATTGCATGAACTCATATTTAGGTAGTTATATCCTGAATGGGAGCCATGACTTGCCTAAAAGTATAAATTGAAAAGTTATAGTTACTTTACAGTGGTTTCTATTTTCCAGTCCACTGAGTTACAAATAGGGTGTAATACAGGCTTTATTATTTAATTTCTTACTTTTTAGGGTGCCGTACGTACGTTTTCAGGCCATTTATTTGTGTGTGTTATCACAAATAGTTGTTCCTGTATTATGGATGTTTTCTATGTATTTAAGTATTTATATGTATCAGTATATTATATATCGTACCCACAACTGAAAGAAGGAAGACTGGAAGAAGGGGCTCGTGGTTGACGGTAAACGTATCTCTAATTTGCGTTATGCCGACGATACTGTCCTAATCACCACATCTATTTATGAGATGAAGTTGCTTCTGAATAGATACTAGTAGAAAGCGACAAGGCTGGGCTGGCGGTGAACAAACAGAAAACCAAACTGATGGTAGTTGATCGCGCTGGCAAGTTGACGGATGCTCATGTTCGCATCGCGGGCATCGGGCATCGACAAGGTAAACACCTTTATGTATTTAGGAGCTAAAATAAACAATGACGGAAGCAGCGCTCCAGAGATTAAGCGCCGCATTTCTATGGCCAAAGTCGCAATGTCTCGCCTTCAAGTCATCTGGAAGAAACGCAGCATAAGTTTTTAGACTAAAGTTCAATTAGTGAGAGCCCTCATCTTCCCAATCCTTATGTATGGAGTGGAAACATGGACCATTGTAGTCCGAGAACGACAAAGAGATGCATTCCAGAGATTCGAGATGTGGTGCTGTAGGCAAATGCTCAGGATACCCTGGATGGCGAAACACGACTGTCTGTCATCTGTTTACGTCGTATACTTTCATACTTTGGGCACATCATGCGAAGAGGAGACGAAAGCCTTGAAAAACTGGTCGTGGCTGGAGGCATTGAAGGCAAGAGAGCCCGAAGCCGTTCACCAACCAGATGGTCTCACCAAGTCAAAGAAGCAACCTCTTCAAGCAAATTCCACCAGGTGGTGAGGGCTGCGATGAACCGGGACCGATGGAGACAGATCATCAAGTCAAAATCACCTCGTGATCACGATCCTCAGTAATGAGGGACAGATTTAAGAGAGAGAGATTACCCACAAAACAAGCCCTATTGAGCTAAGTGTGCGACTAGGTCGATTTGTGTAAGATTGTTTTATAATATTTATTACTAGCTGGTGCCCGCGACTTCGTCTGCTTCACACAATATCTTTATAAATTGTAGCCTATGTGTTATTCTAATGTAGACTCTTTAAATATAAATAATTAAATTTAAATCCAACAAATATTTAAGTGGGGCTTCATTACAAAACCTTGATTTTTTTGCCGTTTTATAGATAATGGTACAGAATCCTTCGTGCGCAAGTCCGATTCGCACTTGGCGGATTTTTTTCTCAGCTAGCGTGAGCGAGAACCTTCGGGTTTCGGCTTAAACACTCGGTGATTTTGATTTACTTCTGTACTTCGAAACCCGAAGTACACACATGGTTCTAAAATGAAAAGGTTCCTCCTAAAGCTAACGTAACCTAAAGGATTGTACATATAATATATATACCTCTATAAGCGGTTTACGACATTTGGCTTGTTACTTCTGTCTAACTAATACTGTTTTTTTGAGTCAGGACTAATTTAAAATATTATTCCAGTATTTCTTGACCAAGTTCTCATCGGGCATATAGTAAAAGGCAAACCACTGCGGTCACATTGAAATCAGCAGAGCGCAGAGATTGATCGCCGAGTTCCGTGCTGCCGAGGCCGCTTAGACTTACAACATTTAAGCGCCTCTAAGCCATATACTAGTAATTAATTATATCAATCGCTATTACTTGGATAATTTATCGTTTATTCTTACTATAGGTATCTGTTATACTTACTAGACCTACCCCTTATTCGTTAAACCTCACTTGAACCTTCATATACACACGCGTTTAAAACTGCATAGGCAATTTATGAATTCATTTATTTTAATTAGAAAACTCCCGTGAGTATCAGACATATTAAAATTCTCATAGCGGGCTACTCACGTCAATAAAGTCGAAAATAGCTCGACATGTTTCGGAACAGTCCGTGTCCCTTATTTAACGCGACTCATGAATAAGCGACACGGACTGTTCCGAAACATGTCGAGCTATTTTCGACTTTATTGACGTGAGTAACCCGCAATGAGAATTTTAATAATTCATTTATTCATAAACTGTCCATGCAATTATGAACGCGATAGTACCTACCCTGCTTAATGTTGTCGGTCTTAAACAAATACAAATATTATAATGACTACTTTTTTACTTCTGACTATCTGTTTTTAAAAGTTACCTATCTTAAAGAATAATATTCTTACCCCGAAAACATTTCCCATTTTATTAATTGCCCTAAATTTTGTTAGCCCGAAAGTACTTTTCCTCTATTATTATTTTCCCCGTTCTTAGTTCGCTGCAATTTTATTTCGCTTATGATTCGAATCAACACTTGTTAAAATTCCGAAAATAACAAACACTTATTATTATTAAAGAGTTTTAAAACAAAGTTTCAAGTCTCTAGTTAAAAACAAAACCATTGCAATACAAACTTTCAACCCCCTTTTTACCCCTTTAGTGGTTGAATTTTCCAAAACTATGAAAACTTTTTACTTTAATTGTAAAAAGGAGTTTTTACACAAAGTTTCAAGTCTCTAGCTCAAAACAAAATTCCATTCCCATACAAAATTTCAACCCCCTTTTTACCCCCTTAGAGGTTGAATTTCCAAAAACCATGAAAACACTTTTCTTTAAATATAATAAAAAGTCTTTTCACAAAGTTTCAAGTCTCTAGCTCAAAAAAAAATTCCATTTCCATACAAACTTTCAACCCCCTTTTCACCCCCTTAGGGGTAGAATTTCCAAAAATCCGTTCTTATCTCTTGCCTATGTACTAAAAGGAAGCTTTGGTAAAAATTTCAAGTTTCTAGTCGTAGCCGTTTCGGCTGTGCGATGATCGTAGATGAGGACAACCTCTTTTCTGCCGTCCTATCTCTAAAACCGTTCTAAGCTGCATATTAGCAGTTTTCATTTGGAAGAAGATTCTAAAAGAGAATACAAATCCCCATCGACTGGTCTTGGAATTATATTTTTATCACTTGTAGTTACCGAGATACAGAGTCGACCTTACACGTTAAGTGCACAATATTGTGATACTTCTCAAAACTATAAAATCGTTAACCCACATTACTCAACTATAAGCAATGTAAAAACGCTTAATTGTTGTTTATGTTGATTAATATTTTATAAAATACATACCTAAAACATCGTTACTTGACAAAAACTTTATAAATTCCCATTCATGCCATTTAACCCTTTTATTACGTTTTATTTTGTATACTCTTTTTTTTCATATGCAACACTTAAACACAGTTCCTACGCTTTAACATGGCTAACAACATTTAACCGTGTATTTAAAAGACTTGTATTATAATCCCTGTAACAAATACAACGCAAAAGTTAACGCGCTTAACGGTGAATATGTTTGTACAAAAATACAATAATACAACACTTAAATTCGGTCAACTGGCAATACCACGCTAAAATCCCACTAAGTGCGAAACATATCCCCTCTTATTTGATTACATAATGGAGTCAGTTGGCCGTGCGGCGCGTGCGCAAAAGGTTGCGTGCTGTTTTAGTGAGTGATGCCTGCAAACTTTTCGTTAAAAATATGTCCGGAAACCAAAGGTAAGTGTTGAGTATGTCTTTCTATTGGTGTTTTTTGCCTGCTACATTTAGGTTTAACTTAAGTATTTAAAAAAATATGGGTATGTGTGTAAAACAATTTAGCTTTAAAAAGCTATAAAGTTTGTTATCTATTTTCAATCTTTAACAAACAAGTTATAGGTACACATGTCATCTGATCAGTTTTTTTAACGTTATTTTATATAATTTACATTTGAAAAGGTGTAGTTGTCAGAATTTACACAAGCATTTAAATTAAATAGGTATTTTGGAAATATTCCAGATTTATTTCAAAATGTTGTACTTTTGTACTTCTGTGATGTACTTTTGATAGTTCTTAAAATTTGTTAATAGATTTTGTATTTAAGGAATAATTGTCAGTAAACATTTAATGATTACACCCTGTATACTTAAGTATATGTTCTTAAATAGGTATAATATCGTATATATTCTTAAATAGGAATACATTTACAAACAATAAATCATGATTGTTATTTCTTCCAGGTGTTTTACGAGAATACAGACTATGATAGAAATCTGCCAGCATCAAAGAAGAAACTCTCAATTGCATGAAGGTATGTCGGTTCTGGATAAGCTACATAGCAAGAAGCCCATGCAGCATCGGACAAGCAGAATATTAAACACATCTTTACCGAATCTACCCACATCAACGTATTTTGAGTTCTTTTTCGAAGCGGATGAACATACTACGATTTCGGGACGTGATCCTATGATAGAATCTCATCAACTTTGGATACAAGTTGATAGATACAAATTGACTTAACAGACTCGCTTAACGATAATGCTTTCAGTCGTACGTCAAATGTATCTCAACTTCGGACGATTCGGACAAACAAAATTTTATAGCCTGTAAAAACACAAAATTGATAGAAATAAAAAGAAGTTTTGGCAGGATCAGTCCATTTAAACTTTTTAGATTCAGAAGTTTTAAATCCAAAAACAGAAAACAGATCTACAGACGTACTATCAACTAATAACATTTTAAGTAATACTCCACCAATCGTCGTTACAGAATGCGAAATAGCTTCTGGCGGGCTAGCATATGTTACGTTCTCGCGCGCGAGTCCATACATCGGCCGCGACTTAATGTATGAAGTGACAGGCGACAGTGTAAGTTGTGCTAAGCATACTGGTCAGGACAATATTGCATCTTTTTCGCATAGCGCCGATTCTGCTGAAAACCAAACGCCCACTTTTTGCTGAAAACTAACCGCTCAATGCTTCTGATAAGGCAAAATTCTATCTTCGTGCAGCGCTGACTCTGCTGAAAATCAACCGCCCAATGCTTCTGATCAGGGCTAAATTCTATCTTCGCATAGCGCTGACTCTGCTTAAAACCAACCGCCCAATGCTTCTGAACAGGGCAAAATTCTATCTTCGCATAGCACCGACTCTGCCGAAAACCAACCGCCCAATGTTTCTGATCAGGGCAAAATTCTATCTTCGCATAGTGACAACTCTGCTGAAAACCAAATGCCCAATGCTTCTGGTCAGGCGGTCACGTTCACGACACTCACACTTACAATATCAACCCGTGCATTTCTTACCGAAACAGTCTCTTTTCGATTTGTGCAATATCGGGTGCTCAATAAAACAAACATACATGATAATTATCCCGTTTTATATATTAGTTATAATGGAAACGACCATGTTAGCTTAAAATCGAATATTGATTTGTAAGTAGGTACCTATTTTATAAACTTATATCTGGCATGCCAATAAATAAATATATGATTTATATGTGTTTTACTCACATGACATCTTAAAAAAATTCTAAATGCCTTGATAGTATTATTGCAGGTTAACGGTTATTTGTTAAAAAGATGAATCCTTTTTGAAAATAAATACAATACTTAAACCACGTTAACATCGCTGGTTCGGGATGTAACGGGCTTATAGACTAGTAATGTATACGCATTACTTGAATATTTGTAGTCATTGCATAGCTAAAAAACGGCTACTATCATATTTTTCTTGTTTCATGGATACTATAAAATTGTTAAGTAACTTTGCGGTTATTTAGTTATGTTTTGATAACTACACAACGCACAATTACAATAAGTACTATAAACTCGTTAAGTGACTTGGCCATTATTTAGCTATTTTTGACGTGCAATCAAACTCTAAAGAACGGCTATGGTATACTTAACGGTGTTTTAGGAGTACTATCTTGGATATTTTAGTATTTATTTGCAACACTAAAACAAAAAAACAAGTTTTTTAAATATACGAGATTATTATTTGACAAAATGGTTTTAAAAGTGAGTAAGTATAAATATTGTTTGAATTTTTGCAAAAAAGAGATCTGGAATAAATGCACATACTTTACGATAAGACCGCCTGTTGTTACCCAATGCTATTGATTCTTTGTTTCCTTCTGATACTGTTACTGTTATTGGTGCAATAAAGAATATTATTATTATTTGTATGTCTTTCCCATCACGGAACAATTATTATTATTATACTTTCTAGAGATTTGGATTTGAACATATTTTGCCGATATCTCAAAACTATCATTTGTGGGTTAGTTAGGTTTTAGAGATAGGACGGCAGTTTTATATATATAGATTACTGGCCTCTATTGGCAATATATGTCATTTCGACTCATACTGTCGCGCATGTGGGTTCTTCTTCTTCGTTTAAATAATGGCTTCTGTCCGAGAGTTGGACAATTTTGCCAGTGCCACGTATTATAAATAATAAATAATAAATAAATAAATATAAATAAATAAATATTTGTGGGACAATTTTACACAAATCGACCTAGTCCCACGGTAAGCTCAATAAGGCTTGTGCTGTGGGTACTAGACGACGATATATATAATAGATATATACATATAAATACTTAAATACATAGAAAACATCCATAACTCAGGAACAAATATTTGTGATAAACACACAAATAAATGCCCTGACCAGGATTCGAACCCGGGACCTCCTGCTTCGTAGGCAGGGTCACTACCAACTATATATTTTATATATTTTAAACTATATATTTTATACGTCAAATTATATATTTTAGTATATTGTATAAATAGAATAGTATATTGCCACTAAGGCGACGTTGTTCGGTAATTGACCTCGCTATATGTTAAGTTTATAGCTAAAAGACTTAAAATATAGCTTCTCAGGGGGCCAAGATCCCGGGATTGCCGCTTGGTGACTAGAGGAGTGACTGAACTCGTTTCAGGATTAATTCTTCATTACCTGTATACTGCTTCGTTAGTTTACTGCACAATTAGCTATCAACATTACACATTAAACAACATTTTGCACACAAAATACAAAAAATTATTCCAGAGACGCCATCGTCATCCCGAGAAACAAAAGACAATCGCATGTGGGTTGACAATGTTGGTGCCTGGTGGGTTAACTATTCTAACCAATAGCAACTTCATTTCAATAGCGGGGAAAATACGTATTGGCTTACGTATATATATATATATATATTTTTTTTAATCTTGTTTATTTAGGGACTTTTAATCATAAGATTATGCCAGTCCCATCGTACCTTAAACTTGAGTACATCATCTACGGCCTAACAGAATACTGATTAAGGTAGTTGTATACAAACATATATATCTTTTTAGCATTTTCTGAGTTAGGTGAGGCTAGGATGCTTTGGAATGCACCCATATCTAACCTATTGAGATGAAGTGACTTCATCAGTATACGTCTAGCGCCTTCGTTTCGTACACATTCCAGTAACACATGTTGAACATCCTCTACTATGTTGCAAACTTGGCAGTTTGGAGATTGTTCTTTTTTCATGATAAATGCGATTTTTTTAAGTGGTATGTGTCCTGAACGAAGCCTTAAACCTATCTTAATTAAAATTCTACTTAACCTAGCATTTGTGAACCAAGGGATATGAGGAGGCTCACTTTGCATGGTCTTATACCATACACCTTTTTCTGTGCATCGCTCGTCAAAGTATTCTTTCCACATTCTACTTTTTTTCTTCTTGTATATATTTACCTTTTCTGTAAATTCTGGTGTAACATACACTTCTGCTCCACCTGTGCAGGCATTTTTTGCTAAAGTGTCAACCTCCTCATTCCCTCTTACTCCTATGTGAGATGGAATCCATTGCAATCTCAGAGTCAACGTATATTTCTGAGGCGGGATAATTGTAAATGAATTGAGTAAAGTATCAAAATAAAGTGTTTAATTTCATCAAAACTACTATTTAAATTGATCTTTCATTTCCCACTAGCGTAAGTGATAGGAATTATAGCAAGGTCAAATTATTTTCCCCACATGTGGATAAAATGCGTTTTTCCACACTGGTTTTAATGGACAAAACAGTGGTTTCCGAGCTTGTGAGGGGAAAAATAAATTTAAAAACTTAAACTTAAAAGAAAATTTAATTTGCTGATATTGTACGTGGGTTGTTCTTTTTTTAACGACAATGATCTGTCTCCGCTCTGAATTATAGGTATTTACTAGTATCTGATTTAGAATTTTATTATTGTGTTCATTATAGTATGTATAATGCCCGAAATTCTGGTTTATCTTATAAGTACTTGTCACATTCCTGGTTCGTGAAGTTAATGAAACTAACCTACATTATTTTACATAATTCACGGCGATACATTGGTCAATCGACGGTCACTTGGTCACGCTATTTTCTAAAAAAACTACCGAGAATAAATACTTGTATACGTTCTCGTCATGAAAATAACTATCGAATCATGTACGGTCAGCTGCAGAGTT
The DNA here is from genome assembly GCA_949128165.1 of Lathronympha strigana. Taxonomy (NCBI): domain Eukaryota; kingdom Metazoa; phylum Arthropoda; class Insecta; order Lepidoptera; family Tortricidae; genus Lathronympha; species Lathronympha strigana. The sequence goes on along the minus strand of OX421903.1, from coordinate 21,862,168 downwards.
AAGTGACCCCCCCTGCATAGGAAGTTTGTATTCAGTTCATTATAATATTTTTACCGTTAACATTTTACACATAATCATGACTTCAATAAATCACGAGGATGGCGTTACATGTCGGTAATAAAGAAAACTACCCAAGTAGCAGTCAATAACTTAGTTGTATGCAAAATACAAGTAGTAATTATTGTGTAAATTTTAAAATCTTAACATTCTCTGAAATGCATTGTTTTTTCATATTTTGTTCACTTTTGGTTTTATTTGTATATTCTAATTAATGGAGCTATACAATTAAGAGTATAAAATGAGAGAGGTGATGACTGCCGCGAAAGCAGTAGGTCGCTGGTTCGATCCCAATCATGGGCATTGGGGGCCTTGGTCACTTTTCAATTTATAATTTATATAATAGTAGTGTGACTACTTAAGAACATGAATCAAAAACATTTATTATATTTAATAAATGATTTAATTCATGCTTTATAATTGTACAATCAAGAGTAGGTACTCTATTTATTTGCGCCTCAGATAGCTAATGGAAACCTATAATTCATATATTTTATCCTAAGGTACACCATAGAAACCTATTGCTTAATCTTTTTCTGATCATCTTGTGATCTAAATTGGAATTATTAATTGATAAAAGAACAGTTAATAAACTAAATAAATCTGCCGACGGCCATTTTTTTAACCCATAGCTTCGTGTTCGGAAATATAATTGAGAAGCTCTTATTAATTGCTGGGAATGTGATAAGATATTCGTTCGCCATCGCTCGGAGCTACTTATTGAATTCGTTTGATAAAGCTTATTGATTTATCATTAACGAAGGTAATTGGTAACGTCATAATAATTGCTTCGAAATATGGTTTTCATCATGTTTAACATTAATTTCAAGAAAAACTAGTAAAACAAAAACTTAAAGGCTAGACGACTAAAAAAATCTATTTAGTCCGTCTTTTATATTTAAAAAAAACACGTATTTTTTCTTTTGTATGTAAAATAAAAAATGACGAAAATACAGTGCGTACAAGTTTCGCGTAACGTCACTATTAAGGTACAATTTCTTAGCTAGTAGTGACGTCACCAGCCCCCACCCCGGAACTTTGATGCTCTTTATCTTCGTCAATTTTAGTTAAACTGAGAAAGGAAAAAATACGTGTCTAATCATTTTCGATAATCTAACTGACGGACTAATTAGAATGATACTTTTTCAACCTAGTCGTCATCCCTATTAAAAAAATCTGAGTCAAAAAATTATCGGGTTCGTTTTGTTTACCGACAATGAAACTTTAAAAAAAAATAACTTTTGATCATGTTTAAAAAGATAGCGATAGGAAATATTAAAAATAAACTACATATTATGTGTGATTATTTGGTAGTTCTTTTGATGTTGATAACGTGTTTCAATTGATTTTTAGAAAAAATCATGACAGAGAGACCCTTTGCAACGAAAACAGCCTTCGATTGACCACTTTGTCACGGTTTTTGAGTGAAATAATCCAGGTAAATTAATTTATACTAGCCAAGGAAATGACAACAACTACAGTGATATAGTGAACCGTCTTGTGTGTTCACCTACTAAAGAAAACATAATAATAAAATTGTAAATCAGACATTTTTGCAGAGCGGAGACTGATCTTAAAAATAAGAGCGACCCAACATACGTCTGGGGACTATTAATAAAAACCTGTTCTACATTTGAATACCAGACAAATAAGCCGATTGAGCAGGATTTTTCTGTTTGCCGAGTTACACCTAATGTGGGAGCAGCGGTGACGGGAGGCGCGGAAATCGCCAGTCCCGTGGGACTGCTCCCAGATAAGGGCGGGTCGGAACGCGGCCTTTCGCAACGTTGAACTCCCGTCCATTAAACACATTTCATAGATATTACTAGTAAACTTTTTACGAAAGTAGCTCAGTTGGTATTTTGACCAGTTGAGAAAGGGATTGTATTTTTACGAATTTCCGTATGAATATGAAATTTCTTAATAAACGCCTACAAATTTTAGAGCGTAATGGATGTGCATAAAAAATCTAGTACTTAAGTGTGGCAAAATAATTACGCTGGTTACATTGGAAAGCCAATGACATCATCGTTGCCCTATAGTATGCTACATGAACGCGAAAAATTGTTATTATTTGGAAAATAGAGTGATTGCTCCGACGTACTTAGTAGCGATTTCCAAGCCCAACGACAATGCAGTTCTATCCCTCAATTTATTATGAACTATAAATGGACATTTTCCGCTATAATGTAGCAAAGTGTATACTTTCGCAAAAACGTCATCAAGTGTTCAGATATTACTAACGCGGTAGATCGTTATTCCCTATCGAAAATCCTTTGAAATAAATGCAAGTAATTACATCATATTTACACGAAATCGTAGGTAATTAAGACCCACTGAGCACTCGCATCGCATCACAGAGTTTACAATAACATGTGGCCTGCCACCGAACACAGTCGCTCTATTTCATGTGGTTTCCTACCTAGTTAGTAACATGTAGTAAACACGAACTCTGCCTTCACTAGATAGTCTAATTTGATTGGGTTATTATTGGTTTTAAGATTTCGAAAGAAGTATGTGTGTTCGTCTGTAAGCTGTATAAGTATAAGTATGTATTCGCCTGTAAGTAGGTATGTTAACCAATTATAATGAGCTTCGTCGTCAGATTCAAGTACCTCATTATTTTTTGTTCGAAACGAGTCACCTGCAAATTTTTGGTTCTGACCTGATGATGGAATCCACGAGGAATTGAGGGAGCTCCTCAATTTTTGAAAGCACATTTGTGTGTTGATTATAGTTTTTTTCTTCAGTAACGTAATAGTTATTTATGATACAAATGTGGAAAGTAGGCATTCTCCCGACCAATGTCGGTTTCTATGAAACACGAACGAAGTGAGTGTTTTAAACTGATACGAGTTGGAAGAAAGCCTACATTAACACGTATATCATACAACATTTTACAATGCATTAGCTCGGAAAGCCGCTACATTTTTCAAAATGAAAGGACCATATCTTATCTTACCAGACTAAATATTACAAGTAATAGGTAAGTATAACTCCATTTACAAGCTTTTTATAATTTAAAAATTCAAAAATATTTAAAACAGCACCCATAAGTGAAAATATTATAATTAAATGTTGGTCTTTGTAAATAATTTAAGTACAAAAAGTAAACAATCAACTACAATATTGTTATTTCAATCAGCTTTTATGGAAAATAATCTTACCATTTGCACCTCGTTACGAATTTTCGGAGGCATAAATTGAATATCACTATTTAATTCCACTGCAATATAAAAACTCCAAGCCAATTTATCCAAAATCAGAACGAAATACTTTTGAGTGATACTAAAATACTAATGTGTAAAGCAGCCACCTCACATCAGGGGTTTGCGTTTTGATTCTCACTCGCACCGAAGGAAGGTTTTACTGGTGTAAGCGAGAGGCAAAACGCAAATACCCGCAGTGTAGAGCTACCCTAAAGAAACTACAAATCAAATGCACGCCCAAACAGTCGTTCGTTCGGTCCGAATTGACCCAATTCGGGTTACGTTTGTCACAAACTGAAGTTATTTTATTAATTATAGACACTAACATTTAATTATAATAATCTCACTTTTAGGTGCTGTTTTTAATGTTAATGAAAATTTTAAATAATAAAAAGCTTTTCAATGTTTAATACTTATAATGTTTAGTCTGGTAAGATACGGACCTTTCTTTTTGAAAAAAAGGTAGCGAAGTAGGAACAGCCAATGAGAGCGCTGCATTATAGGCATGCTCACCATGTGTCCGAGATGGCGATAAATTAAAGTATGAAAGATATTATCCCTTGAAAAATTGAAAAAAGAGTAAATATGTTACTATATAAATACTAAAATTTTAATTTGTGTTTTAATGGATTGCATGTTTTATAAATGTGTTTATTGTAAAATAAAGACAAAAATGTATGTCCGATTGATGTTATTCAAATGCTTAGGTTTGGCCAATACGAAACTATTAGATTATTTACAGTTTTTTATTTATTTAAAGCTACGTACTGTCTAAGCATAAGTTTACCCTTGGTGTTAAATCCAGAAGGGATTCAACTAACTTATCTATGGGAGAGCTTTAAACCTATTACGCCTAATACCTACTGCCCTAGTCAACCCTAAACAACCCTAATTCCCTAGCCCTACCATAGATTCAGTTTACATATAAATAAATATAATAAACAGGGATGTCTGCACCTCTGCGACCTACGGGTACAGACGGAAGGTTGGAAGGATATGGGTAAAATGGGATGGATAGTCACTGCTAGTTACACAGACTCATGCAACTAATTGAGGCGTGAAGGTGTCTTATGCCACAGTGACGGAGTAACTTGGTTGATGAAGTAAACACGGTGTCCAAATGAGAAAAGAGAATTTATTTACAAAAACTATTCTTTTTATACACAGATTCTGCAGATGAGTGATTCAGTTTACTTTAGTGTGCATTTCCTTAGTCGGCAGGTTTGTTGTCCCAGATTGCTCTGCTGCTGATGTAGTCACATGTTCAACGCACGTGAACATTCTGGCGCGTCTCCGGAGCAGGATCCGTGTATGTCTTCAGCTCGTATAGCTCTAGTGCGGGCTGATTCTGTCGTTTCTTTGGAAGAGCGTAGATGTGCGGTGTGGTGGGGCGTCGGGTTGCAGACTGGACGCTGCCGCCTCTGGGTTGAGGTTGGTCGTTGCCACCACTGGGTTGAGGTGGGTTGCTGCCACCACTGGATTGAGTTGGCTCAGGATTGTCGTCGCTTGCTGGTGACCATGATCGTCTGGCTATCGTTGCTCGTAGTCGCCGTATCACCCCTGGACCAAAACAATATATTAGTATCGTTATAATTATGCATCCTAAAATAGTCGAAAAGCTGGTTACGTAGGTTTGGGTAGTTATGCTACTCCAAACAGTATTGTCTAGGGTTGTTTGTAGGGCAGCTTGTTTATTATTTAACTTAGTAAAAATATTTAATGAATTGTCTAACACTTGTTCTCTAGAAATATCTCTATGGCTATGTATTAACGTTTTATTAATTAACTTAAATTTAGCTACTTTACTAAATGACTCTAATACGTTTGTTAGGGCTAATCTCTTGGCTGCTAACGTAGTCGTAATTGTTTTTATTATACAGTTTTCTGAAATTCGAATTATTCCTACGTCATGAATCATAATTTCATGCCTCTGACCGTCACACACAATGGACACAGTTTCTGGGTATCTAGTCAAATATAGCCAAGTGTTTGTCATCTGAAGTTGCTTCCAAATGATATCGCTAGTTATGTTATAACTACGAATAGGACAGTCGGTAGTATTGTCGTTTTTGGTTATCAGTTTAACAATGCAATTTTTGTGTAATTGCATGTTCTTCACCGCCAGAGGAAAACAAATGTAATTAGTTAGTCTATGCAAACAGTTCTTAAATTCATCGTGAGTAAGTTGAAAATAGCGTTCATTGTTATAGTCTATTCCCATAAATGTCTGTGTAATTTCCATGCTCTCAAATGTTCCGTTACTATTTTTCTTAGGAATTGGAGTAATGTGTACTAACATGTATTTTGCCTTTTCTGTTATGGGATAATAGGCTAAAACTTGAATGTGAGTTTTGTTTTCGGACAATCGCGTATGAATCAACTGAGTCTGGATGATATTTAAATTTGACGGTAACTTGCTGTTTGCTTTGGTTATAATGTTTGCAACATTTTTAGGGTTCAGTACACTGTATATTGTTGCTTTTGAAATGTATATCTGCACGATTCCCGAATAATGGTCAATTATTTCCTCAATGTAGTTGTGTGCCAATTGGTAAGATTGAAGCACTTGTATTTGAATAGTATTACTGTTTATTGACTTGTACCATTTGCTGTTTTCATTAATATAGGTCATTGCTAGGTTAAGCTTCGTCTGAAATCGTTCTAATTTATTCCTAATCCTTTCTTCTGTATCGTTAACGGTTGAAATTGTCGAGATCATAAATTTTGTTTGATGATTAGCAGCATCTATTAGCTTTTGCTGGTTTTGTTGCAACGTGTCTATATTTTTGTACACTTCGTCGTTGACTCCGAAAACTGACGTCATAAACTGGCCCAGTAATCCTCTTTTTTTTTTTTCGAGTGTGATTAATCTCGGTTAAGTATTCGTGAACTTTTTCAAGTTTATTAACTTCTTCTTGCAAGTGGTGATAATACTGTGTACAGTACGTTTTACTTTCACTTAACGTCGCGTAATTACATAACGCCTGAAATTGGTTTGACACGTCTTTCGTCTTGTTCAAATTTTCTTCTAGCATGCGTTTTTCGTAATGTAATTCGATTCTAAATGTTCCTCTATCCAAAGTCGCATTTCCCATTTGCTCAATATAGAGTCCTGGGCTAAGGTTCTTGGTTGTGTAGTTCGCTTCTGTGACACTACACAATGACAACATGGTCAAACACATTGTCATCCAACAATATAAGATTCCTTTTTTCTTTGTATAGTGATTTGTCGTATGTCTGTTTGCGGTTGTATTTTTGGCAGGCGTTTTACTCGTTGCTGTCTCTAAGTTTTCATTAACTGGTAATGGTATCAGTGTGTGGATGGCTCGTTTCTGGTCGGCTCCCTGCGATCTTTCCAGAGTTACAACCCTTGTAGCTCCGTCGTTTCCCGGGTGTATGTATTTTATTTTTGCTAAAGGCCATTTGCTAGGCGATATGTTCTGATCTTTGATCAATACTACAGTACCTATTTTTAAATTCTGCTCGTTTGTTTTCCATTTATGGCGTTGTTGTAATTGATGTAAATATTCTTTGGTCCAGCTGTTCCAGAAATCTTTCTTCATCTTATTTACGAGTCTCCAGCGGTTTATTAAGTCTGTGTTTGTGTCAGATATTGGGTCGGGTACGCCTACTGCTTCTCGACCGATTAGAAAATGACTTGGAGTCAGTATAATATTGTCGTTAATGTTGTCCGATTGTATGCACAGCGGTCTGGAGTTCAGGCATGCTTCAATTTGGGTCAAAAATGTGGCCAGCTCCTGATATGTCAACGTGCTGTCTCCTATCACTCTTCGTAAATGATGCTTCATTGACTTGACTCCTGCTTCCCAAATTCCTCCGAAGTGCGGGGCTGCTGGTGGTATAAAATGCCACTGCGTGCCAATGTTTGTTACTGCATTTTGAAACTGCGGTGATTGCGTTATTTCTAGTATCTCTTTATGTAGATAATTGGCGGCGCCTACAAAGTTTGTACCGTTGTCACTGTATATATGTGTCACTGGGCCCCTTCTGGCCATGAATCTACGTAGGGCTGCAATGAAGGATTCTGTTGATAAGTCTCCCACAAGTTCCAAATGTATAGCTTTTGTAGCTAAGCAGATAAATACTGCTATGTATCCTTTGTAGGACTTGTGACCTCTTCCTTTCATTGCTCTTACTTGAATAGGTCCCGCATAATCACACCCTGTATGACTAAATGGAAATGATTGCGTTACACGTGGTTTCGGAAGGGGTCCCATTTTTTGTTTTGCTGTTTCAGCCTTATATCTAATGCACTTTACGCATTTATTTATGTAACTTTTTACTTTACGTTTTCCGCCTAGTATCCAGTATCGCTGTCGTATGTATGCTAACGTCAGCTGGTTTCCGCCGTGCAATGTGTGGGTGTGCGCGTCGTGTATTATTGTTTTCGTCACGTGATGATCATATGGTAGTAGTGCAGGATGTTTTTGTTCGTACGGTAAATGCGAGTTTTGTAATCTCCCACCGATGCGTATGAGTCCAGATTCGTCAATGAATGGGTCCAAACTTGAAAGTCGATTTCCTTTTGACATGTGTTGCCCTTTTTTGAGCATTTTGTATTCTTGTTGGAACGCATGAATTTGTACTTGTTTAATAATGTATTGTTTAGTTGCTTCGATTTCTTCACACGTCAATTCCTTCGTCATTTTTTTGCGTCGTATAAATCTTAAACAGTGCGATATCACTCGTACCATTCTTTGAAAACTTGAAAATCTGTCATAAATTGTATTTGGATCTTCCGGCCGTGCTAAAATTTGGTGACAGTGTTTAATTTCTTCTATTGGGTCAGGTGTAATTTCTGTAATAGTTTTTTTGTTTGTTTGTAACCATTTTGGACCATTCCACCACAACTCGTGATTCTGCAATTTACTGGGTTCGATGCCTCTTGATATAACATCTGCTGGGTTTTCTTCGGAGATGACGTGGTTCCAAATCGCATTTGGTAGGGTTTTCTGTATTTCCGACACTCTATTTGCTACAAACGTTTTCCACCTGTCTGCTTCTCCCCGAATCCATCCCAGTGTAATCATGGAGTCTGTGTAACAATACATTGTCGTGTCCTTGCAGTCGAGCGCTTTGTTTACTTTATTCATTAATTTGGTAAGAAGAACAGCCGAACATAATTCTAGACGTGGAAGGGTCGTTTTATGTTTGTTTGGCGCGACTTTAGTTTTTGCTTGTAATAATGTTATTCTGTACGTGCCATTTACTGTCACTCGTCCATAAACGACTGCACCGTAAGCTTTTTCCGATGAGTCACAAAATCCATATAACTCAATGCCTGACTCATCGTAATGGATCCACCTTGGTATCTTTATATTTTCAAGTGTTTTTAATTGTTGTTGAATATTATTCCATTTCGTTATAATGTGATATGGAACTTGGTCACTCCAGTCTATTCCAAGAGTCCAAATTTCTTGTATTAAAAGTTTCATAGTGATTGTAACTGGTTGTAGCCAGCCGTGAGGGTCAAATAATTTAGCGATCTCAGAGAATATAAATCGCTTTGTCGGTTGAGCTTCTTCGGTTATGGTTATTTTAAACTGAAATGTGTCTTCTTCCGGCAACCACATGACTCCTAGTGACTTCCTTGCTTCTTCGAGTGGTAACTTAACCATTTTGTCGTTTGTGTTTTGAGTCGGAATTTTTTCTAATAATTCGGCACTATTTGAGGACCATTTTCTTAAGTTAAATCCTCCTGTACGCAACATGTCGGTTAATTGGGTCTGTAACACCCTTGTTTGCTCTAAGTCGTTCCCTCCAGACAGGACATCGTCGACGTAAAAATCTTCTACAGCGACTTTGCTTGCTGCAGGAAAGTTATGTTGTTCGTCTTTCGCTAACTGTTGCAGCGTTTTGACGGCTGCGTATGGTGCGCAAGCCGTTCCATACGTCACTGTGGTTAACGCATATTCCTCTATTGGTTGTTGAGGAGTCCACCTCCATAATATTCTCTGATAAGTATAGTCTTCTGGATGTATTTTAATGAACCGATACATCTTTTCTACGTCGGCCATAAATACAAACTTATGCTTGCGCCATCTTAACAATATCGTGGCTAACTCTTGCTGTAGTCGAGGGCCTTTATGCAAGTTGTCATTAAGGCTTATATTCTTGTTTGATTTACTACTCGCGTCGAATACACAACGGAGTTTTGATGTCAATGCCTCTTCTCGAATTACCGGCTGATGTGGAATGTAAAACTTGCCATTGTAGTAGTCTGCTTTGTTTATTTTTGTCATGTGACCCATATCGTAGTATTCTTTCATGAAGTCGTGATATTCCTTGTGTAATTTCGAATTTTTTCCTAGCCTTTTCTCAAGCTGTATTAGTCTGGCAACCGCTTTTTGTCTAGTATCCCCGTAGTCCTGGTCTGGGTCCTTAAATAAAAGTCTGACTGTATAGGTCCCATCTGAGTTTCGTCGTGTTGTGTCGTTATATAATTGTTCACATTGGTAGTCAAGGTTATTCATTTGATGGCCCTCTGTGACCTCTTCTAGCTCCCAAAATTTTGAAAAGTCTGTGTCGTCGTAGCGCGTGACTAAACTTGTCAATTTTAGTCCCTTTGAACTTTCGGTGAATCCTAGACCGCTCAATATCCACCCTAGTTCTGTATTTTGAGCGATGACGCCGTTTTGTAGCTTGTCGAATCCAGGTAACAGTAATTTGCTGTAGTCTTCTGCTCCTAGAATGATGTCAATCGGACCTCGTTTGTAATACGTAGGGTCGGCAAGTATTTTATTTTCAATCTTTTCATTCTTTAGTGGTTTAATATCTTGATTAGGTAATGACCCAGTAAGTTTCGGTAGTATGATCAGTGACGTTTGTAATGCGTACTCGCTTGAAAATCTTGGTCGTAACGTGGCGTCAATCTTGTAGTTCGAGGTCTTCGGCCTCTCATCGGCTATTCCTTTAATTTCTGCTTTTATTTTTTGCTTTGGGAACCCTAATAGCTGTGCCGATTCTTCAGTGCATAAGGAAACTTCAGATCCTTGGTCACATAACACCCGCAATAACTGTGGTGACCCGTCTAACGCTGTCGTCCGTACTAAGGCTGTGGCTAGAAGCACGGTTTTTTTATTGTTGTCGGTCTGGTGAGTCGATGTATTTGTATTAATTTTTTCCGGTTGAGGCTGCTTCGGTGGTGGTCTAAATGTCGACTTAGATGATCCTGGTCTTGTTCCATTTGTATTATTGTCATTACCGTAGCTACGTGACTGATTTTTCATTGATAAATAATCATTAAAGTTTCTGTGTAACAGTGTAGCATGAGCCTTATCGCATGTGTCACACTTTTTGTACTTTTGGCTGACGCACTGTTTTTTGTTGTCGTGCATTAGGCAAGTATAACACATTTGTTTTTCATGCACATTTTTTATGCGGTCACTGACGTTTAGCGATTTAAATGATGTACACTGATGAATGTTATGCTCGCCTTTGCAATACCAACATAAGCCTTTCTTCTCACCCCATGATGACGGTTTTTCTTGAGTCCGTGGTAACGATGATCCCGTTGAACTATATTGAGGTGGTTTGCTCGACTCTAAACTTTTAAAACGCTTTTCCAAAAACTTCATCATTTTTTCAAAATTTTGTACTTTCGATGGATCTTCTAATTGGTCCTCATACCTCATATTAGTGTCTGAATCCCATTTTCGGCTTACAATGCGAGATAGTATTGGGTCCCACGTAGAAATGTCAATACCTTGATTTTTTAATGCCTCCAAACTCTCGTTGATACAGTCGTGCATATTGCGTAACATTTTTGTATTCGCAACTTGAATTTTTGGTAGGTCTAGTAACTTGTCTATGAACATCTGCGAAATAAGTCGCTCGTCCTTATATCGCCTCTCTAGTAGTGTAAGTGCTGCCTTATAGTTAACCTCGTTCACTGTCAAATGCTTGATAATCTTTTCTGCCTCGCCTCGAACATGCGTCTTTAGGTATTGCATTTTTTCTGTTACCGAAATGGTACAGTCATTGTCAATAATTTTCTTGAATAAATCATAAAACGAATTCCATGATTCATAGCCTCCCGTGAAATATGGTATGGTAATTCGAGGTAATTTCGTCGATGTAGTCTTCATACTTTGAGTCGAATTGTCGTTTATTTTTTCTTGTAAAATGTCCATTATTGAGTCGTATTCCCCTTGCGCGATTTCAAACAAATTGTCTGTAAAATATTCGTCGTTGAGTGTACTCATACCTTGCTCCATGAGTAAGTACATATGGTTGTCGTCTATTTCTTGAAATTGTTTTTCTAGACTTTTTACTATTCCTTGCAAGTACCATGCCGGTTTTTCCTCGATAATAGCAGCCTGTGCAGTTGATAACTTTTTCTTGAGCTGGTTAAGTCGATATTTTTGTATAAATAACTTTGGCGTCGTCCCGAAATCTTCCGTCGTTGTCTTGTCTTTTGTTTCGTAGTCTTGCCCACTTGCTTGAGGCAACTTAATGTCAATTTGTGTTCTTAAATATTTTTCGTGTGCTGCCAAGTGTTCCTTGGCCGCGTCATATGACTTTTGTATGTTTGAGTCAAAGTAACGGCAAGTTATGTATTTGTGAGTCGACATGAGTTCTTGATCTTCTAATAACTTGTGGTTTTGTAATGCGCGTTCGTAAATGCTGTCCAGTAATGCTCTTCTCTCGTCGATGTATTTCTGAGTCTTACGTGTTTTTGAATCTTTTTTGATGTTATCCCATATCCTCTCGATATCCACATAGTCTTTTTCTTGGCTTCTGATGACTTCGTTGATCTGCAACACGTCCATTGTGTCTTCAGTCTTCTTTCTTCTTTCTTGATGCCCTACTTTCCCTAACCTACTCCTATCACCCTACGACGTCAGCAAGTATTGCTCTCAGCGCCCTCGCATACAGTATCGCAGCTTCTCAATTAACTGGTTGAACCCGCTTGTGGGAGGCCAGCAACCGATCTACTACTGTACGGGTACCTTCTCAGAAAGCAATACCTACTAAGTACTTTGAATTACCACAATACTGATGCTTGTCTGAGTACACCAGCATGCAGCCCTCCAAAGTGTCAGTCAGTCAAAGTTATGTCAGGGACAAGAGGACCGCGAACTTACCTACTTTAAACTGATTCAAAATTGTTCGAAGGACCAAATGTTAAATCCAGAAGGGATTCAACTAACTTATCTATGGGAGAGCTTTAAACCTATTACGCCTAATACCTACTGCCCTAGTCAACCCTAAACAACCCTAATTCCCTAGCCCTACCATAGATTCAGTTTACATATAAATAAATATAATAAACAGGGATGTCTGCACCTCTGCGACCTACGGGTACAGACGGAAGGTTGGAAGGATATGGGTAAAATGGGATGGATAGTCACTGCTAGTTACACAGACTCATGCAACTAATTGAGGCGTGAAGGTGTCTTATGCCACAGTGACGGAGTAACTTGGTTGATGAAGTAAACACGGTGTCCAAATGAGAAAAGAGAATTTATTTACAAAAACTATTCTTTTTATACACAGATTCTGCAGATGAGTGATTCAGTTTACTTTAGTGTGCATTTCCTTAGTCGGCAGGTTTGTTGTCCCAGATTGCTCTGCTGCTGATGTAGTCACATGTTCAACGCACGTGAACACTTGGAAATAACATTTTCCGAGCTAATGCATTATTATATAGCATTTTAAACTCTCTCGGAAATTATTAATTTTGTGAAATACAACAGATGATGGCACCCCGGATGGTATTGAATTATTATATGCTTATAAGTGGGGACTATTATCACTCTCGTGAATTAGAGGAGGACTGTGACAATTCAGTGGGGATGGGCGTACGCTCTAAGTAGTTATATTTAGCAATTTCAGAAACTCAACGCACTAAGCTACATTTAAACTAATAGATCCAGTAAAAAAATGCACCACCGCATAAAATGCGCCTATATACATTTTTTTATTGGACAATTTAGATTTTTTTTTAATTAAAAACACAAATTCGGTTTTTTTTTTTTGCAGGTCAGTTAATAGTTATATTATACAAGGGGGCAAAGTTGTTGTTTAAGTCTCTGGCTTATATTGATACCCGTGCAAATGAAAGTTTCCAAAATTGAGCCAAGAGCGTAGTGAGTGGTTCAAAAACTGGAATCTTGAGCTTTACGAGGGTCTCAAGGCACGAGAGTTGAACAAATTTTGCCGCCAAGTGTAATACAACATGTGACACCTCACTAATACAATCTACATACGATTGCAAATCTTATCTAAATGTAAGTTAAATTAAAATGTAAGATATATATATATACCGAAAAGAACAGAACATTGCTTTTTTTACATATTATTCCTAATTAGAATAAGATGACAAAGAACGGATCATTGTATATATCGCAACCGATTCACATAATTTTTCAGCAAATCGGTTTCGTAATTGTTAATAAAGGTTCCAGTTCCATACCATTGCCCAATTGCAACCCGCGCGCTGTTCATATGGTTCTCTATCTCCTCGATCCCGGCTAACTACACAACGTAATCTGAACAGCGTAACAAACTACGTAGCAGAACCGTTATCATCAATTTGTCGCGTCTCCGTGAGACAAGTGACAGATAAAATGCAGTCCCTGTTTGAGGCCCCGATGTGATTTATTGCGGGAGTCGAGCGACGTCGAGCAAACTTCCCCGGGCTCATTCCCCCGAATAGTTATCACTTAACTTTATATTTCAATCCGTTGTGCATGATTTAAGCCGCTTATCTTACTTGAGCGAGATTTAATTTATACGTACGAAGTTAGTGGGGAGCTGAATTTAACGTCACTTGAAATAACTTAAATTCAACGAAATTATTACTTTTTTATGGTGTTTTTATTTTAGTCTGCGCTCGCTGGTATTATAAACGAGAGTGCTTTGGTAATTTCGTGACTGTATCTTACGGGAAAGAATATTAAATAGTTTCTCGCTAACTTCTCAACAAATAAACTAGTATTATACTTCGTATCCAAATCGAAGATTACATATATTTACTAGCAGCAGTACACGGTTATGTGCTGTCCTTGTCACACATTTAGAGTTAAAATATTATTCAAAAAATGTTCTCGCTGTCGCCCGCCGCGTAAGGTAGGTGTCGTGCCGGTGCACGACCGCGCCCCCAGCGGCGTGGTTTATCATTACATTTTTTTGTGTTTGTCCGAGTCACACGTATTTTCTCGCAAAAATAGTGTTTTAGTGTATATCTATTTCAGATTGAAGGATTAGGGTGAGTGATTTTACACATCTTCAGAACGATGAATTCAAATTACAGAATAAAACCGCGGCCTAGTTGCCGTTTAACGAATCTTCTTTCGGAAAGTGATTTTGTCCAAATGTTTGATTTTGCTTCCAATATATGTGTGGTAGATTACAATTTAAAATTGAATGTTAGTGTGGTGTATGAATCATATAATAACTAAAAGAATAGATCAAGGAATCTTTACTTTGTTCGAAATAATGCTTTTACATCTACCTTATTTTTTCTAAGTAATATAAGTAAGGTACATGTTAAAGGCACGGGTTGTTACTCGTAGATTAACATACAAATTTAAACCTAATTAAGAGAACTTTAAGGTTCGTTATGTATTTACGCGTTATAGTATTTACGCGTTATAATTCGTATCAGGTTTGTGTACCAGACCGTATACTAAAAATTGCGCCACACGCCATACTCGAGGGTTAGCCACTTACTTCTAACCCTGGTATTTAACGAAAACAAATGTAATCTCATCTACGCAATGATTTCATCTACCTTTCCAGAGTTCTGAGATAATTATAGTAATAAGTATTGCAATGCTAAAAAAATATGAAAGTCTACATGAATTTCACAAATTGTAGTAAATTCGGTTAACAAAATGGCATCTAAAAGTAATTTAAAGTAAAATAGCCATAGAGGTTCCCTCATTTATCTATAGTTTTGTTAATAAAAGCTAGCTTATGATCCGGATGTTGCCGTTTCGACTATCGTCGAGCCTTCGGGACAATATAGGTATTTTAGAGGTTCCCCATTTTATCCCTAAAAGGGAGGTAGGTATGACCTCTTCAATTCTTCATGTTTGTCTTGTATTATTCGTGAAAGACAGCCCCGATTAGTCAGCTAAGAAGCACACATACTTATAGCGCTTCTTGTACGTCGTCCTACCTACTTCATTTATATGAACTGTCATAAAGATATACTCGCTTATAAAGAATCATGAGCTCGCTGAAATAAGTAACAATGACTACAATCAATAATTATCATCATAATGTTGTTGCAGAGAAAAATTGTAAAATAAAAATAAGATAGGTTTCGTATAAACTACGTTCCTATTTACGAGTAAGCCTATTTCAGGTTCTATCAAGGAAATACGACTTTAATGAGTCGGAATATATAATCTTGATCATGTTTTAATGAAGTCAAAATACTATGATATTGCTATTTTGAGTCAGTTAAGGCTCTAAACTAAAGGGAAGTGTAACCGCAGCGGCAGTGCCGTATTACCCTGTTCCGCTAAATAGCGCGAATGCTTGCTGTAGCCGCTGCAGGGGTTTAATTTGCGACCTAGTGTCTATACGATTAAAGAAGGATAATTTATGTTCAGAGTTGTATTCTTTGAGTATAGGTAAGTTATTTAAGGTAAATAATAAGTTTATTGTTTTGTTCAAAGACTCGAAAGAGGTTATTTTTATTTTCCTCATATTTTAGATAACGTACACCGTTCAATAAACAACGATATAACCAGGTCAAAAATATGATATTTTGGTTTATGTAAAAATTTACAAAATACAATACCTAAATAATATGCGGACATGACAGGTTGTAATTGTATTGTGATTGGTGGTTCGTTAACAAATTGCACACCTAAAAGGTGTTCAATCGCTTTCCTGCATGCTCAGAGCGAATAACGAGAAAACTGGTTAAAGACACAAAATAGTTAAAGTTTTTTGTGGTTTTTTGTATAACAATAATACCTATACTTACTGATTTTCTTTATCAACTTTACGTATCCCCATCACGAAACAAGGATAGTTTGGTTCCGGAATTTGAACCAATATCTGACGGCGCAGTCTTGCGAATTGTTGCGTTTAGTAAAAACGAATTACAATGCAATGCAATGCATGAAATTATATAAATCATATGATTTTTACTTATATATATTATAATAGATGTATTGTAATTTGTATATGTAGGTAGTGAATGTTGTGGATCACATTTTTATGATACCTACATATAAAATTGTAGATGATACCTTTACGATACTTAATAGGACTCAACACGACTTAATGAAAATTAAGTCGGATATTAATATTGTCGTACGTACCTACTATTAAAACCTCACCGTTTAGGAGGGTGTTAACCAAAAATGAATAATTTTACGAAGCTGAGTGAGTTTGCTAACAAAAACCTCATTGGAGAGCAAATGGTTTTAACCCAATTGAATTATCACGAAACTAATATTCCTGTTTATTGAAAGGATGAACCAATATATACTGAAGTAATACAAACAACGACTTAAATTTTGATTTATAGTTTCCTAGAGAAGCTTCATAATATACATATATATAAAAATATATATATTTTCGTAAGCTATATCGATGAAATAGGCTTAATCTTATTAAATACCCTACGCTGCTCCGCTTTAACAGTGCCGAGTTACGTGACATAAATCGCGTGTAAATTTGTATAATTTTGCTCCGTTTCAACAATTATGCCACAAAAATTGTGTCAAATAAGCTTGCTTTAACAGCGTTGAGCTTTAACACATTAATGATGTCAAGGATCGTCCGCTTTAGCAGCGTTGAGGTACTCCACATTAATTGTGTCGAGGGTTGTAGAACTTTGCTCCGCTTTAACAGCGTTGAGTTTCTCCACATTAGTTGTGTCGAGGATTGTAGAACTTTGCTCCGCTTTAACAGCGTTGAGGTACTCCACATTAATTGTGTCGAGGATTCTAGAACTTTGCTCCGCTTTAACAGCGTTGAGGTACTCCACATTAATTGTGTCGAGGATTCTAGAACTTTGCTCCGCTTTAACAGCGTTGAGGTACTCCACATTAATTGTGTCGAGGATTCTAGAACTTTGCTCCGCTTTAACAGCGTTGAGGTACTCCACATTAATTGTGTCGAGGATTGTAGAACTTGCTCCGCTTTAACAGCGTTGAGTGTCTCCATTGCTCCGCTTTAACAGCGTTGAGTTACTCCACATTAATTGTGTCGAGGATTGTAGAACTTTGCTCCGCTTTAACAGCGTTGAGTTTCTCCACATTAATTGTGTCGAGGATTGTAGAACTTTGCTCCGCTTTAACAGCGTTGAGTTTCTCCACATTAATTGTGTCGAGGATTGTAGAACTTTGCTCCGCTTTAACAGCGTTGAGTTTCTCCACATTAATTGTGTCGAGGATTGTAGATCTTTGCTACGCTTCAACAGCGTTGAGTTACTCTACATCAATTTTGTTGATGATTGTACAACATTTCTCCGCATTAACAGCGTTGAGTTTCTTCACATTAATAAAATCGTGTTGAGGATCGTACAACTTAGTGTTAATTGTATACAATTAATAAACAATAAATAAACTTTGCTCCGCATTAACGGCGTCTCGTGTTACATACTCGTATTCTACAGGAATTGTGTAGAACGTAATAAAATTTTACTCCATCAGGTTGTTTTTACCATGATGAGACTTCTTTTCAATAGTAGCATTCCGATTATCAAGATATAAAAATACTCCACGTGTCAGTTCCTTATTATAACAATTATTTACAAAAATAGTAATTCTCTTGCTGCTGTAGCGTACTGGTCAATATTTCGTTATCCTACAGTAGAATCGAAGGCACCTGCCACTTAAGTTTTTTATTACAACGTTCTACTCAAAAAGGAAAAACTTAACGTATTAACCATTACCCACCACTTGAATTATTGTTTGGTCTCAGTATAAATCTGTATGTATATTTTATAACAAGATTTCTTTAGTACTAATCTTGCTATGAAGAAACTACTGATAGCTTGTTTTACTAATCACACAACTGGTTTTTGTCTTCCATTTTTACTTCGACATGAAATACAGGCATATCTAAAGTATACAATCACTATGCAGGGATCAGGGATTCGTCAGTAAAGTTCAATTAAATGAACGAAGTACATATAATTTAAAGCAGGTATATTCAAGTAATGTTAAAATTATATCGACGATAATACACACTTCAGTGTTTTGCTTCACCTAAAAGGTTATTGAAAGTAATTTCATTCTTTATTAATGTCGTTCCTCACTTGGACACGCACAGCATGGCATGCATAAGTCCAATCTAATAAAAATATTCATATAATATTTACATAATAGTACCGTTTTATTTTATTAGGCACTCATGTATGAAGCTAATTATCAGGAACCCATAGGAGCGTCGGATTTGACTTCGATATTTTATTTTATTTTTCCTACTTATATGTAGTATTAAAATTCTCTAAACATCTGCTAGTAAATATATGTAATCTTCGATTTGGATACGAAGTATAATTAATAATCAAACGAACTTACCTGTGAAGTTTGATTGGAATTATACGAGTATCCAAATCGAAGATTACATACTCCCACCCTCCCAGACCCTAAAAATTAAAATAAAATAGTCTCTGGTCCTAACACAAAAATATCTATGTGCTCTAAAATAATGATAAACCACGCCGCTGGGGGCGCGGTCGTGCACCGGCACGATACCTACCTTACGCGGCGGGCGACAGCGAGAACATTTTTTGAATAATATTTTAACTCTAAATGTGTGACAAGGACAGCACATAACCGTGTACTGCTGCTAGTAAATATATGTAATCTTCGATTTGGATACTCGTATAATTCCAATCAAACTTCACAGGTAAGTTCGTTTGATTATTAATTAAACTATTAATGAACTCGTATTCTTAGTTTTGAATGATGCTTACAATGTCGCAATTGTCATGGCCAGTGATCATACATTTTCTAGCATTTTTGTTGCAGCGTAGTTGAGTTAAAGGAATCCAGAAGCCAATTTCAGTTGAAAGGAGTAACACAAACATGAAACTGAACTGACTATCTCCTTTTAAATGACATATACTACATCGCTTAAGTCGATCTCGAAAATTTACGATCACTGGTCATGGCCAATCCCTTAGGTACATATATCAAAAAATATTAAAGTATCTATATTGGCATTTTATACAACTTTTACACATATCTAAATATATAAAAGAAGAAGCTGACTGACTGACATCAACGCACAGCCCAAACGGCTGGTCCTATAGACTTCAAATTTGGTACGTAGGTTCCTTTTATGGTATAGGCGAGCACTCAGGAAGGATTATTCAAAATTCACCTCCTGAGGGGTTGAAACGGGGGTCCAAAGTTTGTATGGGGAAACAAGATTAGTTAGACTATTTTATCTGAAACTTCACAGGAGTAATCTTTAAAGTAAATGAGTAAACACGTGTTTCAGCTTTTTTGAGAAGTTAATCCCTGAAAGGGGTAAAAGGAGTGAACAGTTTAAAAAAATAACATGGGTATCGTTTATATGGTTTTTCGGGTCGCTGATCACGAAAAAAGCAACGAAGACCCAATGTGGCGAATGTGGAATACCATCTCCCCTGTTGGTATGCGATGGGGTTGAAATGCCAAAATATCAATATGAGTGTCATTTTTACGTAAATTTCTGGTTCTAAAGAATTATCCGGAACTTCATCGGAGTATTCTTTAAGATAAATGAGTAAACACGTGTTTCAGGTTTCTTGAGAATTTAACCCCTGAAAGAATGAAAAAATCAACATGGGTATCGTTTAACTAGGGTATGCAACAGCTCATAATTGGTTCTTATTATATCACTGTTGCATAAACTACTATTATGTAATAATAGACTCGAGAGCATACCCTGCATACCCTAGTTTTTCTACGACAGCAAACATAGCGTAAAAAGCAAAATCTAGAAACGTGGCAGAATAGGCAAGATGTTGCGCCACTATAGAAATTAAAAAAAACAACAACAGTGCTCATATACTGTATGAAAATCCATAGGAGCAGTGTTCTTATGGAATACCACAGACAACGTTATAATGTATACTTTTTAAATATCGCTGTCAGTCATCTAGAAGTGCTGGAGTAGAAAAAAATCGTTTTTGGTGTAAGGTGGCTAGTTTTTGGAGGGTGACCAGTAATAGACGATTCACCCTAATTACATATATATAACAAGCCAAATACTTTTATCTTAACCACCTGAGAAACAAGTAGTTTTATTATTCTTAATGAAAACTTACTCATCGATCGGGCGTCTATTTCAATCCAACATAATGTCTCTCTCTAGTGATGTTCACATACCTACTTTTGTGGTTAACAATACATACTACTACTGCTGTACTATAAATGTTCCTAACGTGTAAGAATTAGTTGTAAATTCCTGTATAATTTGTGTTTTCAATGTAATCTTTCTTGCTTTCGTGTTTCATGTTTTTATATATGTCAAAGTCTAAATAAGCTCACCTTGCTGCCGTCGGCGCTAGTGTTTCCGCATTCATAATGCCCGGCCAAGGTGTGCTGTGTCTGATGAGAGTGATGAGACGATGATAAAAATTGCCTTAATGCTTGTTGTATAATCTAATGTTATTTTATTATTTTTATTAACTGTATTATTTTTAATGTGTATTAACTATTTTAACTGTGTATTAACTGTATAAAATTAGATTTCTGAATGTATCATTTTTGTTCGTCTCTTCCTTTATGTTTGTTTTTCTTTTGATTTGTTTTTATTTCAGTGTTTGTGTTACGTTTCTTGTTTTTTTTTTTTTTCACCGGATGGGCTCATCGGAAGATCAGCGCTGGAAGTCCTGGCGACTTCCAGCGCTGATCTTCTATAGCTGAGCATTATGCTGAGATGAGTCCATTTCGTGGCACTTCTTTAATCTTGGCAATTTTTCTGTTAATTGTAATTGTACTGTATATTTTGTGTATCCACGAATACATTATTTCTATTCTATTCTATTCTATAAAACAGGTACATACCTCGAAAAACCCAAGGTTTAATATTGCTCTGATTTACAGCGACAAGCTATTTCACCGAGCGGTAACCGTTAAATCAAACCATTGTAGTACATAACACTGTACTTAATGTCATCATTAAGAGCCGCTTAATGCGTGCACACTCGCTGTACGAATTAATTTGATGACAAGTGTGAATGCCGTCGACAGTAGTTGCTACTCGAGACCGAGCCTACTATGAAAGTAGCTGTATATATTACAGAAGTCGGAAAACGGGTTTTGAACTGTTATAGTTAAGAGACTTTGGCTCTGTATATGTGTGAATTGTCTGATATTATGCCAACGTCCAATTTTAACCATCGCATCGCTCGCCATCGACAAGGCGCATCCATACACCTTGCAACCTCGCGCACTGTACGGGTACAGACGATATTCCTCCTAGGGACGCTCCGGCTATTGAATGAGCTAATTGCTGCCTATTCGCCAATCACCACCGACGTGGTGTAAAAAAAAATTAAACACCCGCTTTACAATATGGCGCAATTTCAGTTACTGTTAGAGATAATTTGGCTTAAAAAATAATGTAATTACCCATATGAAATGAGACTTTAATCAAGGCTTTCAAATTCATTATTATACTTGTATTTATATTTTTTTCGCATCTGTATTGAAAAACGTCGTTCTTTACACGTGCGGATATGTCATTTTTTACTCGTTCCGAGTATTGCCACTACCCTACGGATCGTGACCTTGGGACTGCTGAGCCTATCTATAGGCTCTGGATCTGACTTAGGTGCGTAGACAATACGCAATTTGTTAACGCTAGCGAATAAACGCAACTGTCTTAGTGGCACTGATACGGTAAAGTGATAGTCTTGTCTACACACTCTGGTACCAACGAACTTTTATAATAAATATCTTTTTTTTTTCCTAATAAAAAAAAATCATTTATTCTCGAAATATATACAGTAAGTGTAACTTACCTAACTAAATATCTGTATGAAATATTAAATATGTACCTATTAATTTTATTATAGAGCAATTACCAATTCGAAACGAACATCGGATTGGAACGTGGAACGTCCGTGGATTATTGATGGCTGGCAAATTGACTATGGTAGAGAAGGAGGTGGAGAAGTGTCACATCTCCATAGCTGGTCTGAGTGAAACCCACATGCGAGGTCAAGGCCACTTTAACACGGCAAGTGGCAACACCCTGTACTTCTCTGGTTGCGTGGACAAAAGCGAAAAGGGAGTAGCCATACTACTTCCAAAGCACATGAACAAGTACGTGCTTGGCTATAATCCAGTGTCGGATAGAATTATAACTATGAGAATCAACGCGAAACCCAACGTTCTCAATATAATTCAAATATACGCGCCCACGGAGAAAGCGTCGGAAGAGGTCATCGACGGATTCTATAATGTACTAACCACCACGCTGAATAAAATACCGAAGCGAGAAATCACCATCATTCTTGGGGACTGGAATGCAAAGGTCGGAGATACCACCAACGATAATCATATCAGAAATATAGTGGGAAGATTCGGACTCGGAAACCGGAGCGATCGAGGCCAGCGACTAATTGAGTATTGCATTGACAGAAGTCTTTGCATAACCAACACACAATTCCAACACCACCCAAGGAGACTGTATACGTGGACCTCTCCTGGAGCACGATATAGGAATCAGATTGATTATATACTCGTGAATACACGTTGGAAATCATCTGTGTTAAATGTGAAGACATATCCGGGAGCGGAGTGCGGCTCTGATCACAACCTGCTCATGGCGAAATTCGCACTCAGGTTAAGAGCTCTGAAAAGACATCGAAAGGCTCTTGACATTGGACCCTCCGGAGAGGGTGCGTTTTCAGTCTTTTGTGGAATCTAAGCTTTCGGAACCCTCCGCTTCTACTGGAGACGACGCAAATTCACTCTGGACTCATCTGAAGACCCAGATTAACACTGCGCTCGATACAATTAAAGCAAGCAGGAAGGAGCACGGCGGCGGGAAGGAGCATGACGGGAAAGACCAAGTCCTGGCTATCCGACGAAACCTGGGAACTGATCCGGGGCTGTAAAGAGGAAAGAATTAAGGGTCTGCAATCTGACGACGTCAGGAAAAAGTACTCCGGACTTTGGAAACAAGTCAAAAAGAAATGCCGACGAGACAAAAACAACTACCTGTCAGACATTTGCTCGGAAATTGAGACCAACTCCTTGAAATTCCAGACTGCAGACCTCTTCAAGAAGGTACGACTCATATCCAGACAGTTCAAATCTAAGACCTGGGTGATCAATGATGAGGACGGCAATGCAATCCACGATCTCGAAGCGATAGCAGAAAGATGGCGTGGATACTGTGAGAAGCTTAACGACCATCAATCATGCGCCTCGACAGAATTAGATCGTGATTGGACCAGTCTAGAATTAGAGCCCTCAATACTACGGTCGGAAATAACAGCAGCCATAACAGTATTAAAATGCAGGAAAGCCCCCGGGCCCGATCAAATAACGGCTGAGTTGCTGAGAGCCCTTGGTGACAGGGGCATTGACTACCTTCACCACATCTGCAACCGTACTTGGCAAACCGGCAAATGGCCAAAAGATTGGACCGAATCGGTGGTTTTACCCTTGCATAAAAAGGGTTCCACCAGAACTTGTGACAACTACAGAACTCTGGCCCTCATATCCCACAGCGGTAAAATTCTCCTGCACATAATTAACAACCGCATAAGGCACTTCCTCGACTGGCAGATCCCACAGGAACAGGCTGGTTTCGTAAAGGGAAGAGGCACACGGGAACAGATCCTCAATATAAGACAAATCATTGAGAAGTCCTACGAATTTAACATCCCATTCGTAATGTGCTTCATAGATTACAGTAAGGCGTTCGATTGCGTTAACTGGCTATACCTGTGGAAGGTACTCTCCGAACTGGGGGTCCCGGATCACCTGACTGCCCTACTTCAGTCACTAAAATCCGACAACCAAGGCGTGGTCAGGGTCGATCACACGTTCTCTCGGCCTTTTTCTTTCAAAAAAGGGGTCAGGCAAGGCTGCATACTGTCCCCCATTTTATTTAACATATATGGGGAGTATATCATGCGACGAGTGTGTGAAGGCTGGGAGGCCGGCGTTTCCATTGGCGGAATAAAAATTACAAACCTACGCTATGCCGACGACACGACGCTCTTCGCATCGAATCCAGAGGAAATGTGCATCTTGCTGGCGAGGCTGGAACGAGTTAGTGGATAGATGGGGCTTCAGATAAACAGAGGCAAAACCAAAGTCATGATGGTCGACCGAAGCATGTCTCTCACCATGACCAACAACCTAAACCTGGAAACCGTACAGGACTTCATCTATCTAGGCTCTGTCATTACTAATAATGGGTCCTGCGAGAAAGATATCAGAAGACGCATTGGCATGGCGAAGACTGCTATGACACAGCTGGACCGTGTATGGGCCGACAGGAACATCTCGAGGAAAACTAAGAAGCGGCTCGTGACCTCCCTTGTCTTTTCCATCTTCTTATATGGCGCGGAGACTTGGACCCTCAGGAAAGCCGATCGCCAGCGCATAGATGCATTCGAAATGTGGTGCTGGAGGAAGATGCTCAGAATTCACTGGACCGAACACCGCACCAATGAATCCATTCAGAACGAGCTAAAGATACCAAGGAGACTCAGTACCACATGCTTACGAAGGAGTTTCGAGTTCTTTGGCCACATCGCAAGAAGGAGAGGTGACAACTTGGAGAAGCTCCTCTTAACGGGAAAGGTGGACGGGAGGAGGCCTAGAGGCAGGAGCCCGACTCGCTGGTCAGATCAGATACGCGCTGCCTTAAATAGCTCCGTCTGCGATGCCATCCACGCCGCCGAAGACAGATCGACGTGGCGTAATATAGTCCGCGACAAAATCTGACGAAGAGGCCACGACCCTCAGCATTGAGGACAAACGATGCAAGGAGGAGGATTAATTTTACTGTCTGTATATCCAAATTTATTATGACCAGATAACAATGAAATTATGAATAGCGCAACCATTACTAAAATTGTTCCGACAGAACTATAATATTGCTGTGCCCACTCCTACCAGTCAAATCATCAATCATGAGGTTTCATGAATGCGTCATTCATTTAAACCCCGCGCAGGCAGAAGCGTAATCAAAGTGAAACCAGTTTTTCAGTTTACCATAACAAGTTTAAATTCTCAATCACTGATAATTGTGTATTCGCTCGGTTTTCCGTGTTTACATGCAGGCCGGCAAAGTATTGCACGACCGCATTCAGGCAGAATTTAGGCCCGACGCAGCTCGTAGCTTGTAAGCGAGCACATTTTATGGCTTCATTTACTTAAAATGTTAATGTTTTCCAAGCGCATCTTTTTTTTGTGTAATTGTGCAATTATTTCAGTAAGGAAGCTAACAAATTGGCAAAACAATAAAAACCAATTGGCACTATGACACCTATACGGGATATTTAATATTGTAAATATGCTCAGATAGAAACATACAAAAACATAATTCACATTCATTCGCAACAAACAACAATTTGACTTTTATTCAAAATTCAAAATTCAAAAATTTATTCTGCAAGTAGGCCTCAAGGGCACTTTTACAAGTCAATAAGCATTACAGTAAAGCATTTGCATGTACAAAAATTTACAATATATAGTAAGAAGTAAAAGCATAATCTAAACATTAATAATACAACAGCCAAAACCTGGGTAAACAATATTAAAATAAATGTGTAATACGGCAAGAGATGTATAGTCTCTATAGTTAAAAATAAATTAAGTTTGGGAGATGTAAAAGGTCCCCCCTCGTCAAAATAAAATACGAATAAAATTTGGAGATGTAAAGGCTCCCCAAGTGTCAAAATAAAGAATGGAGATGTAAAAGGTCCCCATCGTCAAAAAATAATACTAATAGGATTTGGAGGTGTAAAGGCCTCCAAACGTCAAAATATAATATAGGGGAAACTGTTGAACCTTGGACATAGTTTTACCTCGGACAATTGGCAATATTTCTACCTTGCCAGGGTAATTAAAATATTTTATTTACTTTATTTGTAACGTTATTTGATAACTAATAAAATCAACTATCAACGAAACTTGAGGGCCGGTAGTATCTCGAGAAAAATAATAAAATATGAATGGTGTCATGAAAAGTTGGTATTTAGAACTTTACATCAAGGCTGTTCATTTCATGTTTTGCTACTAGACAAAAAACTTTTATATGATAGGTTAATGTCAAGATAATTAACTACTTGGTGGTAGGATAGCTTCAGCCTAATCTTAATTGGAAGTGCTAATACGAAGCTTACTTATCCAAAAAGTTATTTTGTTGTACCTTGGACACCAAGAATATGTTGTACCTTGGCCCCTACCTAACTGCTACTGCAATTATTATTTTTAACAGAATGTTCAATATTTACTGTATATCTAATTATTGGTTACCTGCGTTTTAAGTTATCAAGTAATCAGTCTTAGAAAAACTTCATAAATTGTTTTACGCAAAAATAAAATATGACAATTGCAGAGTAATTTTTCTAAGATAATTTGTACTAGAAAAAATTATTGAATGGCATAAATATGCTAAAAATAACTATAATTTTATAAATAATACCTAATCATTTTATAAATATAATATAGTTTATTAAAAATATCGTGTCCGAGGTACAACGGGATATGTCCAAGGTACATCAGGGGTGTTGTTCCTTGGACACTTTTCCCTTTTTTTTTCGTCGACGTAGCCTATCAAAATAGACATACCAATCCTTTTTTTTCGTATTATATTATATTCGATAGTTTATTAATCTATCTTATGGTATTCGGATAAATAACAGTTTTGCGGTTATTAATTTATTTTCTAAAAATCATAAAAGAAAAAACTGACCGAGGTAGAACAGGTTCCCCTATTTATGATATAAATACCACATCACATTACCACTTTACATTAAGTAAAACAAGTGCATTCACATTTATTAAGCTGGTTCAAAATACATAATGCCAGATATTTTAAATTTTCACACCTTTAAGAGTACTGAAAGGGCTAGACATATCGTTAATAATTAACACAACTAACAAGTTTTATTAAAAAAAATATTCCTTAAATATTAATTACTAATAAGAGTACTCTTTTTACGGTTTAAACTTATGCCCATTTCTTATTTTATTTTCTGGAAATTTCCTTTAGTGGACAACACACAACATTACACTCGGGTGTAATTTGAAGAGATTTTCTGGGCAATTACTTTTAAAAACGATAATTACTTCGACTGAAAATTGTTGGATTTTATACGAGGGCTTAACAATGCTTAAAGCGGAATTAACACAACAAGGATATTATAAACGAATATTAAATTAGTATCCATAACACAAGTCTTATTGATATTACTGTGGGACTAGGTCAAGTTGTTTATTGTCTCGTAATATTTATTTATTTTTCATTTTAATTATATTTATTTAGGAACACAAGTATATTAAGCAATATATAATAAATAACTACACCTTAAAATTAAAACTATAAATACAAATTAAAAACTACTCTTAAAAATATACCATAAATTTAAAAAAAATGTACATTATCGCTAGTGGACCGTTGGTCCTACGAGAATAAGTTAAATGTCATTTTCAGTATTTGTTTATTAGTTTTTAAATCATGTCGATCTTTATTCTAAAATATGCAATTTTTGAGCAATTAAAAAGATTAGAATATATTTAAATAAAAATAAAATAAGCGTATTTATACAAAATTTGTCAAACATATTATTGTTATTGGGCTAGAAACTATTAAAAAATAACTAAAAAATAATACAAATGCCTAATAAAACAGCATTCTTTTTAAAAAACGTACTTTTAAATAATGTTAAAACATCTATAATTCTTATGATTTTCCGTTAGCATCCGTATTCCGTAGGCATCATTAGTAGGTACGTACCGAATTAAAATAATAATGACCGCGATGTTGGCGTTGTTCAGAATAAACTAACAAAGAAGTATACCTATTTTCAACCGACTTCAATATTTCAAAAGGAGGAGGTTCTCAATTCGTCTGAATTTTTTTTTTTTTTAATGGATGTTCACTCATAACTCCGTCATTACTGAACCGATTAAATTTTTTTTTTGTTTTCTGAAAGTAGACGGTTCCTGGTTGGTCCCGTTTTTTTCAAAATCCATTTCTGATGATGGGATCCATGAGGAACTGAGGGAACTCCTCAAATTTGAAAGGCACATGCATGCTGATTTGGGTGATTTCTTAAGAAACTCGAGCATTTCTTTACGAAAATCATCAATTTGGTGGAGTGGACCTGATGATGAAGACCAGGGATGGCAAAGTGGAACTGCTTCGTAATTCTCAGGACTATGATCCGATTTTAAAAAATATTTTTTTGTCTGTATATAGATGGTTTCAGGATTGTCCCGTTTTTTTCAAAATCAATTTCTGATGATGGGATCCATGAGGAACTGAGGGAACTCCTCAAATTTGAAAGGCACATGCATGATGATTTGGGTAGTTTCTTAAGACACTCGAGCATTTCTTTACGAACATCATCAATTTGGTGGAGTGGACCTGATGATGAAGACCAGGGATGTCAAAGTGGAACTGCTTGGTAATTCCCAGGACTATAGTCCGATTTTAAAAAATATTTTTTTTTCTGAAAATAGATGGTTCCAGATTTGTTCCGTTTTTTTCAAAATCAATTTCTGATGATGGGATCCATGAGGAACTGAGGGAACTCCTCAAATTTGAAAGGCACATGCATGATGATTTGGGTAGTTTCTTAAGACACTCGAGCATTTCTTTACGAACATCATCAATTTGGTGGAGTGGACCTGATGATGAAGACCAGGGATGGCAAAGTGGAACTGCTTGTTAATTCCCAGCTCTATCATCCGATTTGAGATATTCATCTTTTCTTTGTAAATAAATACCTTCAAGATAGTCCTATTTGATTATAGTTCTATTTTGATGATGGGCTTCATGAGGGATTGAGAGAACTCCTCAAATTTTAACGGCACATGCATTCTGATTTGAGGGTTTCCTTAAGTAACTAAAACAGTGTTTTGGCGGAGCCAAAATTTTGATGAACTGGATCTGATGATGAAGACCAGGGATCGCAAAGTGGAACTGGTTAATAAACCTAGCTCTACTTATTATCCTAGTTGTGACATTCATCTTTTTGATTTGATTTATATTCTGATGATGGAGTTCTAGAAGAATTCAGAGAACTCCTCAAATTTGAACGGCAGGTTAATTGTGATTAGAGGGTGTTCATAATTAGCTTAGGCATTTTCTTACTGTGGCCATCATTTAGCTGGAGTGGACCTGATGTTGATAATCAGGGATGGCATAATGAATATGCTCGTTAATTTACAGTCTGTCATCCAATTTAACACATTGTTATTTTGTTTGTTTAAAGGTCTACAAGGGAGTTCCGTTTGATTATACTTCAAATGTAATGATGGAAGCCCTAGGACATTGAGAAAGCTCCTCAATTTTCAATCGTACACGTGCGGTGTATTGGATATTTGTGAAGTAAACTGGCTAACTCAAACAAATTCTTAATTTCACTTTTACCGGGAACCAAATGAAGTCGGTTTTTTTTTCTTAAAAATTATCTTTGTAAAAATAGCTCGACTTACTATTTAAATGGTTCATCAAATATTAACACACAAAAGTATTACCCCTCTAATTTTGGAAAACACTGAATCTACACATTACGGAAAAATAGATAGAAATAAATGAAAACAAAAATCATAATTACGTCGCTGTTACAAAACTGTCTTCTGTTAAAAAAACATAATATTGTCTTAAGTCATACTAATGGCACTTGACAAGGGTACGGTAGTCCTCATTGGCAGCGTGCCCAGAAAGCTTGCAGCGTTACAACGTTGAATAAACATGCCAACCCTCTGTGCCAGGTGTGCCAGCCCTCTGGTCACGCGTCAATTCTTCTAGCCTGCGGCTACATTCTTCAAATACCCTGTGGGCGCTTTGCTACCAGGGTCCCAGGATCTCAACCACAAACGGCTCAAATATGCAACAAATTTATGTTTGGGTATTTGTTTTTTCTCAAACATGCAATGGAATATAACATTTAAAACTTTCGCGATTTGAACACATATTTAAACATAATTATTAAACGGGTCTAACGCGAATTAACTTGTTTACCTTATTTACCGACGTTTCGACACAGGTTTCACTGGTCATGGTCGCGGCTGACTGATGTCCCAGCAAAATGTCAAAACAGAGATTTGTGTAACTACCCAACGAAAAGTCTATGTAGAAATTTGGGGTAAACACACAATTTTTAAACTACCGACAAAACATGTTAATTATTGTCAATAGTCCGACACACGACACTCACAATATCCCCGCGCACATCCGAAGATATATCCCGTGGCTGCAACTTCTGGATCACTGGTCCCCAAGTTGGTGATAAGTTAAAACCATCCTCCCTATTAAAATTTCTAGGGTGTTTCTTGATTTCAATTGCCTCTCGAACTACTCGAGGATAATAATGGCGTTCAGTGGAGACAATCTCTGTTTTGACATTTTGCTGGGACATCAGTCAGCCGCGACCATGACCAGTGAAACCTGTGTCGAAACGTCGGTAAATAAGGTAAACAAGTTAATTCGCGTTAGACCCGTTTAATAATTATGTTTATATATGTGTTCAAATCGCGAAAGTTTTAAATGTTATATTCCATTGCATGTTTGAGAAAAAACAAATACCCAAACATAAATTTGTTGCATATTTGAGCCGTTTGTAATTAAATTACATGTATTGCAATTATTTGTAATGAGTTATGTTCGCAATTGAATTAAATGTAATTGAAATTACTTAGTAATTACTAATTGAAATTACATTAAATGATAATTGAATTACGCAATTACGTTATCTAAGTTTGATTATTACTTACGGTCAGACTATACCAAAGGGGGGCCGATTTTGGGACTTAGTTTTTTTTTTTTGAAAAATGCAAAAAACATAGGGGTTACAAAAGACTTAGAATAATTTTCAAGATTTTGATGAAATAACCACTTTTTTCTTAATAAACTTTTCTCTGAAATCAAAAATGGCTGAGTTAGAGGCCTTCAAAGGTTGAAGTTTTTGAAGGGACTTGTAAAATTTTCATCGAGAGTGGTGTCATTATAACAGTATTTTTAAATGATTGTAATGTGTAGATGGCGTCAAAACAAGCATCTTTTATAGGAAAAACTTTTCTCTAAACTTAAAAATGGCCGAGTTAGAGTCCTTCAAAGGTTGATGTTTTAAAATGAGCTGGGAGTTTTTACTTGCTCGGCTCGCGCGCTGTAAGGTCGCAGTTCTACCTAACACTCCTCCTCGCTTCGCTCGTCGTCGTACCTACACCGACCTTCCTTAAGGTGCCATTCTGTAAAGCATTTTTTATTAAAAAAAAGTCGGTTTTGGCGCTTCGCCGGCCGCTGCCGCGGCACGCTCGCTTCGCTCGCTCGGCTCGCGCGCTGTAAGGTCGCAGTTCTACCTAACACTCCTCCTCGCTTCGCTCGTCGTCGTACCTACACCGACCTTCCTTAAGGTGCCATTCTGTAAATCATTTTTTATTAAAAAAAGTCGGTTTTGGCGCTTCGCCGGCCGCTGCCGCACAATTATTTAAAAACTACTGTTTAAACTCATTTAAACATCATTTGGTCACTTTTTTACAAGTTCCAGTCCCTTCAAAAACTTCAACCTTTGAAGGCCTCTAACTCGGCCATTTTTAAGTTTAGAGAAAAGTTTTTCCTATAAAAGATGCTTGTTTTGACGCCATCTACACATTACAATCATTTAAAAATAGTGTTATAATGACACCACCTCGACCAAAAATATTCTAAGTCCCGGCCCCCCCTTTGCTACAGTCCAACCTTACTTACGCAAAAAAGACCCGATTTACCGACTTGGAATGGTTAAGGAAAACAATAAGTCTAGCTAAAACATTTATTTCACAAACAATAACCATTTTTTTTTTTCAAATTTTAATTTTTTTTTAGTCACACGATTTTAACAACTGTAAGTGTAAATGATAAACTGTTAATAATATAATCATATCAGGGAGCTATATTAGGGGCTCTAATTTAGGGCAGTGACAATATCTTTTCCCAGGTGAATGAAATTTGTAATTTCATAAAGTAATGCATTACCAATTAAAATTACAAAATGTAATTTTTAATTGCATTGCGATTTACATTTTGTTCCCCCTGAGTATTGCATAATGAGCCATCCTCCAGGGCTCATTATGCAATGATTTTGAATCATAAATATTTGATTGCATTAATTAAGATTCGATCTATAAAGTATTAGGGTCTGTCTATGCTAAGTTTCCTAGATTTTGATAGCACGGACTGTGAAAGTGTTAAGTAAACGTCATTGTTTCATACAAGTTTGATTTTAAAATTAACACTCAAAAGTTTGACAGTTCATCTACTTGGAAGATATAGGGTGGTTTGAGGTAATCAATCAATCAAAGAACGGTAAGACCATGCAGTCGATATATTGGCCCATACCACCACGTTTGGTACGTGCAATACAATA
This sequence comes from Lathronympha strigana, assembly GCA_949128165.1. Lineage (NCBI taxonomy): Eukaryota > Metazoa > Arthropoda > Insecta > Lepidoptera > Tortricidae > Lathronympha > Lathronympha strigana. Next base: position 21,829,360 of record OX421903.1, on the reverse strand, counting down.
TCATCTTATGGTTACTTTATCAAAGTGTCATGCGCCCCTGCGAACGCACACACGCGGGTTTAACGTTAAGATACTTAATATGGCCATGTTTATAATTATTTTTACACATCGTCCACTACAATATTTTAAACAACTACTGCATTGGTTGTTCTGGAATTTTACCCTCACTCAAATATCGATGGATAACAGTTTATCGACTTATACTCCTATCTAGCGCCACGTCACATGATCGCTTACCGCGCGCTTTAGCCAATCACATCGCATCTCTGGCCACAACCCCGGAGACATAAAGACCCTTTAAAATTTAGCTACGTTATAAATCTTCTTACTTATTTTTTATCTATGTGGAGCACCAATGGCCCGATGTCGAGTTCTGTTCGTAGACGCTTTTCGTTACGTACGCATTATTAGGTACGTGTTATGGGCTACGCTCGTAGCTCGTAGCATTACGTGCTACGGCATGTGCTGGCAGTGTTAACTTAAAATGAATTCTCTGGTTGAGAGTGTCAAACCACATTTCGTACCAGCGAGTGCTACGCGCTACAAGCGGAGCCGATAATATGGGGAAATGCGTATGTAGCGAAAAGTGCCTATGAACAGAGAACGCGATATTAGGTCATTGGCACTGAAAGATTTATCGAACATGAGCCCTCTGATTGGAAGTCGAATCAATCTGGCGCGTCACGCCATAAAAGCGGCTTGGGCACCCGTTCTTAATACCACCTTCCCTCAATTTGTGAGTCATGTTCCATGAAAACCCGCAAGTTCGAAAGAGATGCACGATTCTAATTATTTACAACCTGAGTCTTAAGTTCGGTTTGCGGCAAATATAGACCCGGTACTGGAACGACCGTTAGTACCAACGGTTACACAAGTGGTTTTACTCGTCCTAATGATGCATATCTTAATTAATATAAAATGTTTCTTCTTCATGCAAAAATTTTGTATGAAGACATAGTATTTTTGTTTACATAATTTTAAGTTAAACTTTGTCATCAGATGATTAAAACCTTTTTTTTAATCACTTGAACCTGGAGAAATTGGAGTTACAAGTTTTTTTTGTAAATTTTAGAAAGCTCAACTGGATATAAAAAATTCTTAAAAATAGAGGATCATTTTTTGATCTAAATAAGGTATATTAGTTATACGAGTAATTGTAGATTAAATAATAAAAAATACAACGCATAACGTCCTCCTACATCCGGTACGTTTATGTCTATTTATGATGCTATTTTCTGCAGTGTTGCTTTCCTTTCTTGATTCATTTTAGTATCCGCGTACAAAACAAAACAATAGTAAACAAACTTAAGTAAAGCACCTAGGTTTTGTAGATGGGACGAAGTCGACTACATATAGGTAACATAAATAAAATTAAAATAGTGACAAAAACAAAACAGGTGTCTATTTGAACAAGTCACAAGTTCACAACTATACACTTAAGCTTTTTGCCTACATACATTTTCGTGACTTTTCGTGACCAGCGGCAAAACCACCGGGAACGATTACTTTACTTTCATTACGGATATAACGTTGCATTAGGAACGTTCTATTAGAATTTTGACACGAGATAAAGGCTCGATCATAATCACAGAAAGCTTCAATAATTTGCGTAGGAAACCACGTAACTATAGTCTGACAAGCCAGCGAGCGCAGTAAAAGTATACGATAGAGAGCAGCATACTGTCTTTTTCTTAACGCTAGTATTACCACCCCGAAAATAGGGATGGATATAGCTTTTGCTTTCCTACTGTTACTACAATTGTTGGCTTGTCAGACTATACTCTTCATGCGTCATGATGTAAACCATGTATGTTGTACCAAACTACATTTTTCTACAGGGAGATACAAGGTATTCCTATTTACAAGGTTGCGGTCGGGAGTTACGAGATTTTCTATTTTGCTTTTTAAATGTAAACGGTTTATTTTTGGTATTTAAGAGTTTTGCCGTTAGATGCGTTCATACAATCTAAAAGTGTCAAAACAAAATTAAAAAAAATGGAGTTAAGTACGAGGTTTGTGAATTAGGCCGACGATTGTTGCGTTTAAAGCAGCTGTATGCCGCTAATTCGAGTTAGTAACAGTAATATTTACCTTAAATCTTTGTTTACCTGTATTTTTATTGTACTTTAATTGATCATCTTACTAGTTATTTTTTTGTAGAAATTCATTTATTTCTACTATGCTGCACAGAATTTGCTACAAAATGTACAATCACTGGTATATACTTTGATTAGGATATTTTTAATCTAATGCCTACTTGCATCATCCCGGGTTAGCCAAAACTAATCCGGAGTGAACCGTTCTTAAGTAAGGAATGTGACAGTTAACTCCGGGTTAGATAGCTAACCCTATATGGCGCTAGTGGCCTTAAGTAGTTTAAATTTATGTAGCAACCCACATCGCTCACCTAAAGAAACAAAATGGACTAAGAATAAGGTCATAGTGTTGACTAAAAATATAGTCTTGACTATTGCAATCGAGGAAGAAATCATTATCTAATGTACTGATATGTATTTAAAATTAGTACATAGTATTGAACGGTAACTTCAAAATTTAATATCGAATGCTTCAGAGCCCAATAACACAATTTTGTTGTTATGATATATATTTAGGTTCCGCAAATTGCCTGGTAATTCCGGTATTAGGTATTATTTATATTATCGTGGCACGGCCAGTAGACATTTACATGTTGGCATGGCGTTATCGAGTGCGTAATCAGTTTATAACGTCTAAATAAGCAGCACACTACCGACAGACCTGTTATTTACTACTATGCAAATTACGCGTAGAATGTTCTCATAAATTTACGCGTAACCACGGCGCGGAGACAACTATGCTATTATCATCCGATTTGGTATACGCACGGCTTTGATATGAGAATAAATGAGTTTATCGAATAATTTGTTACTCATATTACAAGGAATCATATTCGGGGATTTTCAGTAAAAATAAACTTTATAATCCTAGTACTCAATCAATTGAAATACATATAGAGGTAAATAAGAGTGCACTTTAACATAAACATTTTGCGACGATGGAAGCAAATTATTAACAAGACCTACATAGATCCGCTATATCCAGTTGTGAATATCTCACGCCAGGGGTACTTTATCATAGGTAGATGTATGATAAGTTATCCGGAAGTAGATTTATCAAATAAGTATATTAATGACCGATCAAGATTTGGGAATATCTTAACCAAGATAAAACAAGATTTCTGGCGGATTTGTAGTAGTAGTAGTAAAACACTTTAACGAGCCTATTATTATTCTCTTGATACCTATAGCTATGATTAGCAACATGTATAATTTTATTTTGAGTTTCAAGACAGTTTCTAATATTTAAAAGCCTGTTGTTTTTTTATTAAACATACCGCTTTTTTCATCGCCATTCTTAGGAATCGCAAGCACACAAGTGATTTAAAAGTAAAGTAATCAATAAAAACAATCAATAAAAACTAAACAACCAAATCGTAGAAATTAAACACTTTAGAACGGATTAATCGCGATTAATCCGTTCTAAAGTGTTTAATTTCAATGAATAACAATCGCGGTAACAGAAGACAATATTAACCAAATCGTAACTAATCATGTTGAGCATCGTATTAAATACGTATAGAGCGAGCCCAATTACTTTACATAACCTAAATTACATAATAATACTGGCGTAGACATATCATAAATGTCAATAACTGTCGATTAGTTACGTAGGTTCCTAGTATAAGTTGTTCAATATTTATTTGCATGAAATGGTTATACAGAAAATTAATGTATATTAACAACGGCAACTACTCACTGCTATTTATTTTAGTTCTGCTTAATTTTTTTGCGAGGATGGACTTCGGATGCGTCACTAAGCTTGCTTGAAACCTGTCAAACCAAGATAAAGTTCAAAATATGATGGGAAATGTACTCCACATGCTCACACTAAGGAACTTAACATTATAAAACTAACCGATTGTAAAAAGCTTTCATTGTTAGCAAGCCTAAGCCGAACGTTTAGGTAGGTACTCATTTGTTTGTCAAAATTGGTAAATATCAGCCCAGTGAATATTAATTAAATCAATCGATTCTACCCTTCCCACAAAAGGGAAAGCCTGTCAAGTATCGATAAATAAGATGATTATCGTTTTTAGTGAACAAAGAAAATGTTAACAGGAATTTGTTACGAATTCTCCCGAGAGCGCCCTTCTCGTGTCGAGCGTGAACCATAATCATTATTGTAATAACGTTTATTTTCTTATTACATCTTGGTCTTTAAGATCGACATTAAATATTTATACATAGATACCTAGTATTAGACATTTATAAATTATTCAAGTGTATTTGTGTCCGTTCATAATTACACATACAGGTCTGAAGTGTCAGGTGCATGGTATGACTTATTAGCGAACCTATAAAATATTAACATTAGAACGAAAAGTAAAAGTAACATACAATTATATGACCATACGATAATCGTTTTGCAAATTAATATTAGAATTTTCGTATACGAATCGATTATCAAAGGCAAACCACGAGTACCACCACGAGTTGCTGTAGTAAACGATGTCTAGTTAACGTATCGTTATCTACAGTTGCATCTTGTTCCTGCCAGTAAGTGCGAGCAAGATACACTGACAGTCAGTTGATGTAGACGCTAGCGAGTATGAATTTCAACAGTTTTCGAAGTTGAGGTTAGTACACTAGTTGGGATATTTTACATGACATGACATTTAGATTACATGATAATAATAATAATCATAAACCCGCGGGGGCAGCTTGTGGCGAGCTGACGGTGAGTGGCGACACCGCGGACCCCTATTCCAGAGGGTTCTTTTATAAGGCCCTCACCTCTGTGCTTGCCTTAGCTGGCTGGCCAGAGTGGATTCGCAAGAGCGGGACCTATGCTCCAGGTTGGAAGTGTAAAATGTCATAACGCCGGCGGCCTGCTGAACGGATCACCGGAATCTGGCTACCGCAGACTCACCTCTCGACAACCTCACAGCCGCTCCGAAGTGTTGCTCCATTGTTGCACTGTACGTGCGGCCATTGTGGGGCCCACTAAATGAGTAGGCAAGTCACCGCCTGCCTATTACAATTTGAGACTGATTGTCACGGCAGGTGTCCGTTAGTCTCTTTCCATAACCCATTATCCAGACCATCCAACATTCACATCAATAGTCCAATGACCTTAGTATCCATCGCAGCTAATGTGCTGCACTTCAATAGCCTTTGCACCTGGCGGGGACCATCTCCGGGTGTATCATATTGTGCGCTCGGAGATGGTATCCGCCACGTGTATTCCTTGCTCTTATATTAAAGTGTCTTAAAAGGCCTCTGTGCTGTTGGCTTCGGCCCCACGCACGCCTTTCAAAGGTCCGGGACGCCATGGTCCCGAGATATGCCAAAGACATAATAATAATAATATTTTCACGTTCTACTAGAACTGTGGCAAGATAGATTCTCGTACCGTAGATAAGACTTAAATTGTATAAATACCTTATTAATATGGTTTTATCACAATCACAATTAATTTTCGGCTTACATAGTCCGCAATAAACCCGTACCAATAAACTACAATCTCAAAATTATACTTTTTGAAATTTGAAATTGAAAACTTTTATTTCGGACATGATCCATAATTGGTTAGTATACATACATATTGCCTTCAACACACACTTCACAGTCAAGGAAAGTCAACGGACTCAGCGCTACACGCTGTAGTGAGCAACATAGAAAGTGCGCTAGTGAGTAAAAACTCCTGCCTAGGCACCTTCATCGACATAGAAGGAGGACAAGACCAACTATAGCAGTATTGAACTAGCATTACAAAGACATGGACCTAATCCACTCATAACAGAATGGATAATGAACATGTTGAAGCAGAGAGTAGTGATACTGTCTGAGAACCAAGACCACCAGGCAATAGTCATGAGGGGGTGCCTCCAGGGAGGAGTACTATCACCACTACTCTGGAACCTGGTAGTAAACGATTTGATAACAAAACTAAACAACAAGCACTTTACGACTATAGGATATGCTGATGACCTAGTGATATTAATCTGCGGCCTAGTAATTAGCACACTATGTGATCTTACACAAGCTGCACTCAATATAGTAGAGATGGTGCAAGGAGAATGACCTATCGGTAAACCCAAAAAAGACCGACACAATTCTCTTCACACATAAACGGAAGTTGGGTAAATACGTAATGCCAAAGCTCTTCGGAGCGAGACTAATACTTTCTAAAGAAGTGAAATACTTAGGTATAATCCTAGACGACAAACTAAACTGGGGGAAACATCTTGAAAATAAACTAAACAAAGCAACAGTAACCTTCTGGCAATGCCGGAGGATGGTGGGTAAAAGATGGGGGCTTGCCCCAAACATCATACTGTGGCTATACAAAATGGTAATAATGCCAATGATCAGCTATGGCGCCGTCGTGTGGTGGCCTCGCACACAACTAAAAACAACCATAGACAAACTAAGTAAAACGCAGAGACTAGCATGTGTAGCAGCCACAGGCTGCATGAGAACTACACCGACTGCGGCACTAGAAATAATGCTAGGACTCCTACCACTACACATACACATACAGAAAGAGGCAGCCGCCACAGCTTTACGGCTGAAAAATCTCAACCTATGGTCAACACTTAGATCGATACACAAGAAGATCTATGAAAATATGATCTCTGATATGCCAATACTGGAAGCACCGATTGATCAAATACCAAAAACTATGATCTTCCGGAAGGGCTATGCTATATCACTGACAGAAGATCCAAAGGAAGGACTAAATCAGACAAACCTTAGAATATTTACAGATGGCTCAAAGACAAACGAAGGGATTGGATGTGGTGTCTTCTCAGAAGATCTCAACATACACACCTCAAAACCCCTAGGGGAACACAACACAGTATTCCAAACAGAATGTGTGGGAATAATAGAAGCCTGCAATGCAGCAAAAAGACGACAAACAAAAAATGAAAACATACTAATACTGTCAGACAGCAAATCGGTACTGCAAGCGCTACGCAGCGACAAACTTAAATCACAACTTATACTCGAATATCACAATGGCCTCACAAAGATGAGCGAGGAAGGAAACAAAGTAACTATACAATGGATAAAAGGACATAGTGGCTCAAGGGGAAACGATGCAGCGGATGAACTGGCAAGAAGAGGGTCAGAGACACCGGCATACGGACCAGAACCCATCGTACACTACCTTTATCATACATTCAAAACCTTCTAAACCAACATCACAGACAACTACACAACAAATACTGGGATGGTCTTGATACATGTAGGCAAACCAAGGAAGTCCTGCCAGAGCTAAACTACAAGCTCACAAAAACTCTACTGAGGACACCCCGAGAACAACTACGGAAAATAGTAGGACCACTAACAGGACACAACACACTAAACAAACACTTACACAATATGGGCATCACGGACAGCCTGATGTGCAGAGCATGTATGGATAAGGAGAAGAAACAACAAAACATGTTCTCCTAGAATGTAAACAGATATAAGTATACAGGAGCAAATACTTAGGAACTCCCAGCACACTAAAGGAGGCAATTTGCAACCTTAAAACGATGATAGGTTTCATAGACGAACTAGGGTGGTTAGAGTAGAGCTACCTCGCTATCACGCAAAAAAGGCACAATGGATGTAGATTTGCGGAAAAAGCCCAGGAAAACTAACTAACTAACTAACTATACATATTGCCTTAAGAAACTATGTTAGTTACTACATATCTAAACATTCTAAACAATTACAAATAAAATTAAATTAAATATTAAATTAAGTTAATAAAACTTTACATTACATTATTTTAATTTACTTGGGTACGGAAATAGCACTCTTGAGAATGATTCCAAACGATTCATATGATCTCAAATTTAATTTAGGGACATATTTCCGCTGAGTACGATTATGCTTATTCATTATTTGCTCTTGCGTATTATGTAAAAAGCCCATATTTCCTGGATGCTGGCTGCAGCCTGTGCCCAAATGAAAGAGAGCTTTGATACATGTATTTCTGTAACTGCACTGCGGCATCGGCGCGATGTTAAAGCAAAAAATCCAACCGAGAGCCACTGTTTTCCATTACCGTAATGGAGTTACTATTCGGTAACATTTTAGGTGGCGTTTCTATGTGGCTTTTTTGGTAACGCTAAATCCATACCGCTCTTTGAAATCACTTTCCGGTTTAGCTGCACTTGTTTACCCAAACCCAATATAGGTACAGTGAAAGAGGCCTATTCGAATTTCAAAAATTTGATTTTGATGAATCATATATATATACCTACCTATATCTCGTGCAGAAGTAAACAAGCGGGTTAACACTGTACCTATCGTATAACATAACGAACATCAACATGAAGTTCTAAATTCGGCTGAATAAAATTACGTCCGCCATTTGCTCTTTTATGTATTATGCAATAAAGGTTAAATAGGTAATCAAAAAATAAATTGCACTTGCATGGCAAATTTCACTAGCCATAAAAGTAATTAATACCTTTTGTAGCATACAGACAAGAAATCTGTCTTCTGTGCTACTTCGTGCAATGCCGGAATGACAATGATATGAAATCCGCTAAAGTACTTAATATTACTGCCAGTGTGAAAAATATTACAAACTGGCATATAAATATAATTCCTTGACCTAACATTATCATTGAACTATATATAGAATAATCTTTTTTTTTACACAATCCTGCGTTTATTTTCTACAGCTTCAGCATACTTAAAATAAGCAACAAGTTTCTATTTAAAATGGTTTGGTCTGGTAGGTTAGTAACTAAACACTAGTAGTAGCTGGAAATACGAGCATAAACACTGCATACAAGTACGCTTCACGTTTGGATTTAACGTTGAATCGCTATACTTACTATAAATAATACAACTTTTGGTTGACGCAAATAAAATTATTTTATTTAATATTTTTTGATTTGTTATTAAAGTAGTAACACTACTATATATAAATTATAAATTGAAATAGATGTCATATACTAAAGAAAAAGACCAACACCCACGAAGGCCAATCCGAGGATCGAACTCGGGTAACCACTAGGCCAACTGGTCTTATCGAAATGCCGGCGAACTTCTCGAGTAGGTATATGCAATCTTAGTAACAGGCAAGACGCCCGTGGCCATTTTCTCTAAGTACAAGTGACGTTGCTTAGAACTTCCATCCAAAACACTCAGGGGTATGGCGGGAGAGATAGCGCTGTCATCAATACAACTTTTTGTTGACACAAATCAAATTAATTTATTTAATAATTTTTTGATTTGTAATTGAAGTAGTAACAAATAATACCTTATTATTATAAATAATACTTTTAAAACCCCCTTTCTCTAGGATGATGAAAATGAAAATCAATAACAGTAAATGTGATTTTCAACCGACTTCAATATTTCAAAAAGAGGAGATTCTCAATTCTTATGTGTTTTCAACCGACTTCACAATTTCAAAAGGAGGAGGTTCTCAATTCGTGTGACATTTTTTTTATATTATTATTTTTAATGTTTGTTACCTCAGAACTCCGTAATTACTGAACCGATTTTAATAATTCTTTTTTATTAAATAATATTTAAAACGGGTCACTCACGTAATTTAGTCGATTTTCGCTCGACATGTTTCGTTCTTTACGAAGAACGTCATCAGTGTACGACTTGCCTCTGTCGCGAGTGGTCGCTCCTGATGACGTTCTTCGTAAAGAACGAAACATGTCGAGCGAAAATCGACTAAATTACGTGAGTGACCCGTTTTAAATATTATTTAATATGTTCGAGTCTCACGAGAGTTTTATAGTTAAAATTCTTTTTTAATCTGAAAGAAGATGGTTTCAGATTGGTCCCATTTTTAAAAAATCCATTTCTGATGATGGGATCAATGAGGAATTGAGGGAACTCCTCAAATTTGAAAGGTACAGTCACCTGCAATAGTATATGACGCCGTGAAGGCCGCAGAAATATGTGACACAGTCTTGTTTGTACCGCCATAAGAGCGTGTCACATATTTTTGCGGCCTTCATAGCGTCTTATACTATTGCAGGTGACTGTACATGCATGGTGATTTGGGTGGTTTACTCGTACTTAAGGCACTCGAGCATTTCTTCACTAAAATCATCAATTTAGTGGAGAGGACCTGATGATGAAGACCAGGGATGGTAAAGTGGAACTGCTTGGTAATTCCCAGTTCTATCATCCGATTTGAGACATTCATCTTTTGTTTGTAAGGAAATACCTTCATGGTAGTCATATTTGATTAGGTAAAGATCTATTCTGATGATGGAACGTATGAGAACTGCTCAAATTTTAACGGCACATGCATTGTGATTTGAGGGTTTCCTTAAGTAACTTGAACATTGTTTTGGGGGGACCAACATTTTGACAAAGTGGACCTGATGGTGAAGACCAGGGATGACAAAGTGAAAGAGGTCGATAAACCTAGCTCTACGTATTATCTTAGTTGTGACATTCATCTTTTTTATTTGATTTCTATTCTGATGATCGAGTTCTTAATGAATTCAGAACTCCTCAAGTTAGAACGGCACGTGCATTGTGATTATTAGGTATTCCTAATTAGCTCGAGCATTTTCTTACTGAAGCCATTATTTTGCTGGGGTGGACCTGATTTTGAAGATCAGGGATGGCATAGTGGAACTGCTCGATAATTTAGTCTGTCATCCAATTTAACACATTGTTATTTTGTTTGCGACCGTGGAGGTCTACAAGGTTGTTCCGTTTTAATTTACTTCAGATGTACCTAATTATGGAAGCCCTGAGACATTAAGAATGCTCCTCAATTCCTCAAAGGTACTCGTATGGTGGATTGGATATTTATGTACGTCGGAAACTGCTTAACTCTAAGTAACTAAAAATGTAACTTTTAAAATCGGTTTTTTGTTTCTAAAAATTATACCATGAATAAACGCTTCGCACCCAGGCGTAAATTATTCCACCTACGCCTGAAAAATTAGGCATCAAAAATATAAAAAAATACTATTATCAGAGTCAAGTCCCAAGTAATCTATACCAATTTGTGTTAATTTTATTGTTTTGAGTCTAAAGATATTGGTGCAGAGCGCTTTCCTTTACTATACGTAAATAGGTCTACACATGTCACCAGAAGGGTTTGATAGACAATTTCAATGTTCACGATAGTCTAACAGAGCGTGTGATAGAATAATATTATCAATAACAATTTTATATATTAGGTATGTTAGTCTCGTTCCGCATTTCTTAAATATGCTGCAAAAAAGCTTTGAGGTGTAATGTTAAAACAAGTCGGTTATTTTAGACGATACGGGGGGAGGGGTGTCCATAGAAATGAAATGAAAGAATTTATGTCGGATAGTTTACATCCATATTATGTTAGTTAATACTTAACTACTTAGACCTATGTTAAACTTAAACAAAACTATAATTATAATTAGGGTGCACATGCAACGACATCCAGTGAATGAGGATAGGGCTGTCCATCCTCTCGGCGATGACCTTCAGGAGAGTGTTGGAACTGCCCCGCACACGCGCTCGGCCAGGGACGCCACCCGCTTGCGCAGCTTGGAAACCGTCCGTGCGCCACGCAGCGAACATTCCCGACGCGCTGCAGCGCCAGGGCAGCCCCAACAACCCCCTGAAGGCGTTATTGTATTGGACGCGCAGAGCACTGTATGCTTTTTTGGTGTAGTTACTCCACAGGTTGCACGTGTACAGAGTTTGGCAATACGTCTTAAATAGGGTGATTTTTACCTCTCTAGAACAACGCGCAAACCTGCGAGAGAGCATATTACACCTTACTGACAGTACTCGATAGAACTCGACTTCCACCGACTTGCCTATTTTGATTTGGTACTGTGTTCTTCTGCGTTTTGAAAAGTTTTGGAGCTTCCAGACCTGCTAGAAATGCCTTAGATTATTGATGATCGGTAAGTTAGTGAGAGTGATCACAATTAGGAACTTTGACGTTCGATAATTTCGTAAACTACAAGTTCAAATTAAATTGTATTAAGAATATTAAGTACAAGTGACGTTACGAACGTAGAATATTATACTTACAGCCAGCATGTCATGGAAAATTCAGTGCATATTTATTGCCTGCATTCATTGCCGCGATTATTTTAGTAGGTACCTATTATAATAATATGTTTATTATACTGTTTCTTAATAGCTATAAATTGTTTGTTAATATCAGATACTATTTTGAACGGTCGACGAAGTTAGTGCATTATAATTTAACAAAACTGAATTCAAATATCACTATCAGATTTGTATCATACCCGAAATATATCTACTGGATAAGTCAGAGCAGTTTATGCAGCTGATATGGTGCGGCATGAAATTTGATACAGAATGATTTGATTTTCTCCGTGTGGGTGGAATTCAAGTCCCGGGCGGCATATCGGCAATGTAAAAATATTAATTAATTTTCTGTAAGTAAATAATTGAGCCAGCCAACTTAATAATACACGTAAGCGTGATTAAACCGAAATGACGACGAAAGCAGGTAAAGAGCGATAAATTTAAAGCTAATTACCTCCAGCTGTCAGACCAACCGCTCCAACAACTTTACTTCATAAGTCAGCGTTTACTAGCTTCACCGAACATCCTCACACAACTTTGGCCCGCTCTTACATTGATACTATTTAGCAAGTGTTTCTGTACAGTTTCAAAGCAAAACTTTTAAAAATCAATTGTAAAGAATAAATTAAATCATTTATTACATATAATAAATGTTTAAATTCGTGTTTTTGAAGCAGTCACACTACTATAGGTATAAATTATATATTGAAAGAGATGTCATATACTACAGGAAAAGTGACCAAGACCACCAGTGCCCCAGCCCTGGGCACTGGGGGCCTTGGTCACTTTTTCTATAGTATATGACATCTCTTTCAATATATACTTTAAAAATCAGTTAAGTTTGTGTGGAAACTCAACAATGTACCTATGTATGTACTGTGAAACAATACAAGTGCAATAATAGGTAATACGCAAGTGGTGATATTTTAAAACACTACCGGAGGGGAAGAGAGTAAATAACTATTATGGAAGTAGTAAGCTTACTCCGAATCGTCAAATCGTTTAAATATTGTGTTCATACTTTCAAATACCTACTTCAATTCTTACGTCACCTAACTTTGCTGTTTTCTGTTTAATGTATTTACTATTTATAGTAAGTGTTACCGTAAGCAATAACTTATAAATCTAAGCATGTTGTGTTTGCCTGTAATTAGGTGAATACTCAAGCAAGTTAAATTATGTCTTAGTTACACCTGTATTACACCTGTTGGCAAACCTTAAATAAATATAATAAAATAAAATAAATAAGGTTGGGTGATTTTATTATACGGACAAAGGGAGTGTTTCAAATCGACAGGAGTACGAAAGAAGACTACATTTCAATACGTATAACAACATTTTACAATGCATGATGCGAGGCAATAAATAAGAATTATTAGCGGTAATGCGGAAATGTACAGTGTGCGGAAAATAATTATTTTTCTATGCATAACATTACCCTTACATTGAGTACTTTCTGAGCATAAAATACACTGCAAGCGACCATTCAAAGGGCTTCTGATCGCACGGCCGAGAGAGAAGTGGGCGATGGAATCGCACGCAGTCAGTAGTCACGTCCCTTAGTCATGATGTTGCGACGAAGGAAAAGATGCTACCTATAAAAAAAAGTATATTGAAGTTCCAGTCTGTTTCTGGTGATTTTGGCTGTTAATATGCTTTATAATTTCGACTTTTTGAGTTTCAAGTTAACATCACACGCGAAGCAATAGGTAAATGTGAGTCCTATCGTCACTTACTGCTAGCTCGCTGGAAGGCTCTATCCAATTTAACAGCAATCTATTTCTATTTTCACCACAGTTATTTTGATGGGTAAACTTTTAACATGGTTAATACCAATATAAAAAACTGCTTTGAAATAAATATTACATAAAGAACCTTTCTGCATATTTTAACTCGTTATATAAGGGTCTAACCAGCACTCAATTTTACAAGTCATAAAACTATTCATTTTAAATTACATATATTAAAAATTGCTTAAGCCGTAAGCAAGACACTTCAGTTTGACATTTTTGATTGAAGTTTAAAAAATGTCAAACTGAAGTGTCTTTTACTTTTTACTTGTAAAATAGTTGACAGTAGTCTGTCAAAATCACAACACAAGGATCAAAGCAAAGAAGATGCACAATTAAGTAAATTACACAATTATACCTATGCATATCGCGTCACCTGTGAACGGTGACTAGTGTAGTAGATTAGTTATTTATGATAAATTTTTTGCAGTCGTGGTACCCGTGTTTATTACTGATACATCCGCGTAAATCATAACATCTTATAATATCCTATTTTTACACTTTGACTTTGACTTTGAAATAAATATTTTAACATAATGGCGACTCCCTGGGTTCTAGAACCACGGCGTGCATCCAAAAGTCCTAAGCCTAGTCATTAGCACTTCGCACTCACCGAATATCATTAGTCCGTCTTGCATTGACTCTGACTATCATTAAATGACTCAATCTCTTATTTTTATTGTTTACCATGGTGGACAACTTAAAACTTCACAAAAGTTGCACCTGGCCGCGCGGAGCGGCAGCGACACAGGTCCATCTTCCATCGCAGCTCACCGAGCAGTCGAGCACTGCTCGGTGGGGGCCGGGTCCGACCGAGGTATCCAGTATCAGTTTTAAAAAAGTTTTTATATTTAGTTTATTTTTAAAAACTGATCGCTGAATTCCATCAATAATAAAAATACGCTAAATTAGATATGGCTCCCCTGTTGTTAGCTAAATTGGATATTTTTTTGTGTATTTTAAATAGTGGGTTTTAGACCTACGTTTGCGTTTTTTTTCTATCGAGCGAAAGTTTGTAATTTTTGTTTTGAGTCACGTTAGTCCCTTAACTAAGTCCTCAAAATTACAATTCATATGTTTTGGAATCCACATTATTATTTATATACCGTAAACCGTACTTTGATCAATTTTGAAGTTTGACACTAATTTCTGACGATGAAATGAAATTAAAATATAATTATCGGTTTTTTCTCTTCTTTCAATACACAAAATAAAAAAAATTATGGACTTATAGTTTTGTCAAAAAAAAAAAAAAACGACACGATCAAAGTTATATTGAGAATGGCCTTCAGGCTATGTATTACTAGCTTTATAAGCCCCTCTGGGCATTGTAGACCAACCTTTGTTTTTATTTTTAAATTATTTTTATATTTTTGTATGTAGGTAGTTTGCACAAGTAACTTTTTTGACTGACGGGGAGAATTCGCATTCTCTCAGTCATCATCTTAACCCTGTGAAAACGAGTGCTGTAAAGGGCTCAAAACGTAGGATCATGGTGTTAATAAACGCGATTAATCCGTTCTAAAGTGTTTAATTTCAATGAATAACAATCGCGGTAACAGAAGACAATATTAGGTATAAAAGCACTTAAACGCACTTTAGAATACCTTTTAATCACAGATATAATCAGCCTTTTTTGATCAATTTCACCACGTATAAGTGATCAAAGACACCCCGAGCCATAGATTCCCCGGCAACGTGCGTGTGTATAGGTTATCGGATTGAGGTTATTTTTTTTCAAGTTCACGAATAAACACTGATTAACATAAGACACCTTAAAAACACATGTAGTTATTATTGGCACAAGTATAGTCAAAGTTTTTTAACCTTAAAAATCAGTAAGATAAGCGTACTTACCATTAATATATTTTTTCTAGACGAAATAGTAGCACTACACACGTGTCCGGTTACTATGCCCTGGAGCAACTATCAGTGTTGCCAATAAAGAAAAAAAAACTGCTTTGGCGTTTTTCAACTCGTTTAAACGAGCGTTTAAGTAGCGGATGGAAGTTGTTATCAAAGTCGACCCGCAAATCAAAGTAACCCCGGTTTACGGTACCCGCTACGAATGTTTAAAAACTGTGTTCGCTGAACACACTGCACCTTTCTATGATTTCGAGTGCTCGAAAACTCACTCTTAAAAAAATGGATCTATATTGGGATCCCTAAAGTTTTTTATCCTATTTTTGCGTTCCCTAATACTTTTTTGCCATAATAATCATTTGTCCTAACACTCATTTGCCCTATTTTTGATTGCCCTCACATTGAATGGATGATTTTAGTTTGCCCTAATGTTTGATGTCCTAATGTCACATGACATATTGATTACATATCCTAATGTTATGTTCCATAATGACTATTTGTCCTATTGATCATATGTCCTAATCTTTATTTTCCCTAATTTTATATGGCCTAATGACGTTTATCCTATTATTGTAATACCTACGTAATATTATTTGTCCTAACGATTCTTAGCCCAAATTAATTAATTAATACAAAATTGTAGTTTGTAAACAGTGTTATGGAAAAAAGTCGGTTCTGGCGCTTCGCCGGCCGCTGCCGCGGCACGCTCGCTTCGCTCGCTCGGCTCGCGCGCTGTTAGGTCGCAGTTCTACCTAACACTCCTCCTCGCTTCGCTCGTCGTCGTACCTAAACCGAACTGCCTTAAACTTCGATCTTTGAAGCGCTCGATCACAGCCATTTTCAATTTTAGAAAAAAGTTTTTCAATTACAAACTGCTTATTGTGATGTGTTATATACTTTACAACTAATATTATTGATCCTAAAGATTCTTAGCCCAAATTAATTAATACAAAATTGTAGTTTGTAAACAGTGTTGTGGAAAAAAGTCGGTTCTGGCGCTTCGCCGGCCGCTGCCGCGGCGCGCTCGCTTCGCTCGCTCGGCTCGCGCGCTGTTAGGTCACAGTTCTACCTAACACTCCTCCTCGCTTCGCTCGTCGTCGTACCTAAACCGACCTGCCTTAAACTTCGATCTTTGAAGCGCTCGATCACAGCCATTTTCAATTTTAGAAAAATGTTTTTCAATTACAAACTGCTTATTGTGATGTGTTATATACTTCACAACTAATATTATTTATCCTAAAGATTCTTAGCCCAAATTAATTAATACAAAATTGTAGTTTGTAAACAGTGTTATGGAAAAAAGTCGGTTCTGGCGCTTCGCCGGCCGCTGCCGCAGCACGCTCGCTATGCTCGCTCGGCTCGCGCGCTATTAGGTCGCAGTTCTACCTAACACTCCTCCTCGCTTCGCTCGTCGTCGTACCTAAACCGACCTGCCTTGCGACAGTCCAACTAAAATATGGTTAAAACTGGTACAAGACTGCGTATGTATATGATAACATGCTTCGAACAGATGAGTTTTAAGACTACTTATCATTACATTATGGATAATAATTATTATGACAATTGATTGTTAGGACTAATGCCGGTTAGGATAAAATAGTTATGGCAAGAGATATGAGGACAAACGTTATTAGGGATCGCGATGAATATGCCAAAACACATTAGGGTTATTGATGTTATGCCAAAAATGCTTCGGGCAAATGAGTTTTAGGGCAACCATTACGTTATGGAAAATAATTGTTATGGCAATAGATCGTTAGAGCTAATGCCCATTAGGACAAAACGGTTAGGGCAAGTGATTTTAGGACAAAAATTGTTAGGGATGTAGAGGGCCACCCTAAAAAAATACGTAGACCGTAGGTACGAGTATGTAACAATAAGAAACTGTGTTGGTAGTGTTTTTATGTATACCTAAGAAATTATATTATCAGCAACGACACAGTGTTTTCAGCGTAATTTAGCATTGTTTATAATGCATAGGTATTTAGGTAAAAGTAATATTATTTACATGCTGGTGAGTGCGTAATGCATTGATATAAATATCAAACCTATGTCATTTATTTTTCAACTGAATACGCTTTGCGGGACATTTTTTAGTGATTTCAGTATGGTGCAGGGCAGTATGATAAAGAACCTATAAAAAAAACCTATAGTATCTGATGAGTGCCTATACTTAACTTCATCGTCTATTTATCAGTGTCACTTTTCAACCGACTTCTATATTTCTAAAGGAGGTTCTCAATTCGTCTGATTTTTTTTTTTTTTTAATGGATGTTCACTCATAACTCCGTCATAACTGAACCGATTTGAATTTTTTTTTTGTTTTCTGAAAGTAGACGGTTCCTGGTTAGTCCCGTTTTTTTTCAAAATCCATTTCTGATGATGGGATCCATGAGGAACTGAGGGAACTCCTCAAATTTGAAAGGCACATGCATGCTGATTTTGGTGATTTCTTAAGAAACTCGAGCATTTCTTTACGAAAATCATCAATTTGGTGGAGTGGATCTGATAATGAAGACCAGGGATGGCAAAGTGGAACTGCTTCGTAATTCTCAGGACTATGATCCGATTTTAAAAAATATTTTTTTGTCTGTATATAGATGTTTTCAGGATTGTCCCGTTTTTTTCAAAATCAATTTCTGATGATGGGATCCATGAGGAACTGAGGGAACTCCTCAAATTTGAAAGGCACATGCATGATGATTTGGGTAGTTTCTTAAGACACTCGAGCATTTCTTTACGAACATCATCAATTTGGTGGAGTGGACCTGATGATGAAGACCAGGGATGTCAAAGTGGAACTGCTTGGTAATTCCCAGGACTGTCATCAGATTTAAAAAAATATTTTTTTTCTGAAAATAGATGGTTCCAGGTTTGTCCCGTTTTTTTTCAAAATCAATTTCTGATGATGGGATCCATGAGGAACTGAGGGAACTCCTCAAATTTGAAAGGCACATGCATGATGATTTGGGTAGTTTCTTAAGACACTCTAGCATTTCTTTACGAACATCATCAATTTGGTGGAGTGGACCTGATGATGAAGACCAGGAATCGCAAAGTGGAACTGGTTAATAAACCTAGCTCTACTTATTATCCTAGTTGTGACATTCATCTTTTTGATTTGATTTATATTCTGATGATGGAGTTCTAGAAGAATTCAGAGAACTCCTCAAATTTGAACGGCAGGTTAATTGTGATTAGAGGGTGTTCATAATTAGCTTAGGCATTTTCTTACTGTGGCCATCATTTTGCTGGAGTGGACCTGATGTTGATAATCAGGGATGGCATAATGAATATGCTCGTTAATTTACAGTCTGTCATCCAATTTAACACACTGTTATTTTGTTTGTTTAAAGGTCTACAAGGGAGTTCCGTTTGATTATACTTCAAATGTAATGATGGAAGCCCTAGGACATTAAGAAAGCTCCTCAATTTTCAATCGTACACGTGCGGTGTATTGGATATTTGTGAAGTAAACTGACTAACTCAAACAAATTCTTAATTTCACTTTTACCGGGAACCAAATGAAGTCGGTTTTTTTTTCTTAAAAATTATGCAATACAGTTGGGCTCATCTAGTTTATTTACGAAAACTAGCGTAGTGTCACTACTTTCGTCAAACTTTTGGCTGATAGAAATTTATTTATTTATCAGTAATATCAAAATACACTATCTTGATATTACTGATAAGTATCCTAACATTCCTGGCCTATTTCATATTGTATACACAAAGCTTATTTTAACACGCTTTTAGCGCTACATCGCAGGCGATTGTATTAAGTTCGCAGCATGTAGTGAAAGTACTTCAACAATGTATCTTTATTAGCGCTGACTGAGTTAATGATTGTCAATATTAAATAATATACGGACTGTAATCACTCCAGAGCTCCTAGGCGATCAATAAACTTTAGCAATTTAAGTCACAATAAACCGCATTGCGTTTTAGCAACGTACTAATAGAGTTGGAAATCACCCTCGCTCATTGATAGTTCCTCCAAAGCGAAAGGTAACGTTAATCTTGCTGTCAGACTTGATTAAATCTAAAATACGAGCCGCCGAGGCAGCTATTGAGACAAGTAAATAAATAGCCGGCTTCAAAGTTGTCGCAATGTGCTAACGGGCCAAATATATCTTTAAGCGAGACCAAAAGCCTCCCCACCTTTAAAACAAAAGAAATACAAATGACCGCCCTGGCGTGAAATTAATTCAAAGCAATGGGTCGACGAAATTGTATACAAAGCTAAGCGCGAAATAAAGCGAGCGCTTGAAAAAACCCAAGGCCCTTGTTAGATAAAGACCGTGGCGAGCCTTAATTGTCAATTCATGTAGCGAACTGAACTGCGATCTATTTGTGGGGTCACTTCGTGTTTCCTTCGCCGTTGGAGCAAGTGTTCAGGCATTGAATAACGAATTTATTGAGTGCCCCATCGACTCTGATAATTAAATTCGGTAGAAATGTTCCTCTTGTGCAAATATAAGCATTTCATGAAGGTAAAAGTTATGTTAATACTATACTCAAATGTTGATAGTCGAGATATGAACAGCCGAAATACGAGCAGTTAAAAGGTCTCTGCTCATTAGAGGGTATTCTTCGTCGGGAGCGCGCGGGCAGCAAGCACCTTGTTTTTCTCACAATTTACTTTTACTCCCTTACTAAAACGAGAGAGTAGGTCAAGAATATTTAGTAAAACATTTTAAGACGAGTTGTCGACCGTTGATAGTCGTGTTAATTTGTGTTGTGAGAACTGTTTGGCGTATCTTGGATACCCACGCAGATTAAACTAGACCGTATACTACCCGTAATACTACGGGTAGTACCTACACGGTCTATTTTCATCTGCAACATTTGACCTGCAAGTCGACTGCGCAGGTGGCCTGTGCTGAATCAATGTTTATTGCGGACAAGACGCATATATCAGTAAAAATGATAACTGTTACAAGTAATGTCATTACTACTAAAAGTCTAATACTCATTAGAATGGAATTTGAAAATATATATGTTAATAAAATAGGTAGGTGTTAATTAAGTGTCTGGTATGTTTATGACATTGTGATAAAGAGCTTGCAACATATACAATGATTTTAATAAAATACAAATACCGCTTAAAATTAAAATACTCCTTAACAGTACGTGTTAATTTTATAACATATTTTATCTTTTCTTAATATGTGAAACATTTTGTTTTTTCGGCTGATTGGGTATCCATCCAGTTTTTTTATCCTATATCTATGCAGAAAACATATAAAAAACTCCAATTTAGTAAAACAATATTATTCTACAACAAAAAAGAAAAACACCCTTATATTGTTAGC
Organism: Lathronympha strigana; assembly: GCA_949128165.1. NCBI lineage: Eukaryota > Metazoa > Arthropoda > Insecta > Lepidoptera > Tortricidae > Lathronympha > Lathronympha strigana. Next base: position 21,808,315 of record OX421903.1, on the reverse strand, counting down.
ACTCCACCAATAATTGGCAGTAGTGGTGCTACTGCCAATTATTGGTGGTAACTATCCCCCAAAAATACGTGCCATTGATTAATAATTTTCAGTGCCACAATTTGAACAATTTAAAACTACTACTTTAAACGGTTTAATATTTACTACTCTGTGGTATATTTTGAATCTTAATATTTTTACTTAATCTTAAGGTTAACTAAAAAAATTACCTTTTTAACCTTATACTTAGGTTTAAATTTGCCTTTTGTACATTAAATTTGTTACTACTTGTATCGAATCTTATGTTTATAAGTTCCCAATATTTCGTCTTCTTGACGGGGGTGAGACTATTAATAGCTCTACACCTATTCTATTATTGGCTCAGGGCCCTTACCATGACATTATAGGGCATTTAAAAAAATATAGGACGTTTCGGGTTTTTTTATAACCAGAATCACAAGCACTATTGATTTAAAAAAAAAGGTTGTCCCTTTTTTTAGGTCAGTTTTTTAACGCATTTTTTCATACATTTTGTATGGGCCGTTACGAAACTAACATTTTTTTTGTATGGAAAATCGATGACCCATTTTCTTTAAAATGGTGCACTTTTTTCTGAAAATGCCTTAACCCCTTAACGCGATTCAATTTAGGTTCTTAACTGTATTCTGTTGTATGGCAGCGACTCAGTTTAGGTCCTAAACTGAATCGCGTGAAGACGTCATGGTAACGGTAATTGTCATGGCCCTGCTACCTTATCACCATCTTTACGACAGTTACAACAGTTGTAAATACCTGAAAGTCATTAATATAATTAAACACTTTAGATCGAATTAATCGCGTTTATTAACACAATGACTCTACGTTTCGAGCCCTTTACAGCACTCGTTTTCACAGGGTTAAGATGATGAATGAGAGAATCTTCAAAGTTTTAGAACACTTTGTTTAATTTCAATGAACAACAATCGCGCAAACATAAGACAATATCATAAATATACATTTACCTATATGGTGAATTCCCCGTTTTAAAACGAATACTTGCAGAGATACGTATAAGTTCAGTAATAAAGCACGCCATACCTAACTGAAAAATTGGTGATAATTTTAAGCGATATGCGAAATTTGCAAAATATGTATTAATATGTCTAATACTCACGGGAGTTTTCTATTTAAAATTTGCAAAATATGTACCTAAGTACTGCCTTTTCTTTGCATTATTACAGCCAACTTACCCACTATATGTTGGCTATTAAAATCTTTTTTTTGACATTAGGCAGCATGCTTCGATAATCTCTTGTTTATTCGGCACCACCAGTAACTTAATGACGTGGAAATAATGAAGACGGTTAACGGCGTCTATTTATAGTATGAGTTCAAAACGTTGAAGGAGCTACATATTTTCTTTTCAGATATATTTTTATCAATTACCTGCATGTCAAATCATCCTACTCATCATGCTACATACCATAATTTAAGTCCCTTTAAACTTATTATTGACTACATTCCTTGTCTAGTTAAATGGACGATTTAATCGGACCGCGGACCGCGGATTGTCTGAACGTGTCTCTTATTAAATTTTTCAGCGCTACTATACAATATTGCGATAGTCATGTTGTATTGTGAGTTGTGACATCGCTGGCGCTTTGTTCAGTGACACCAATAAATGTAACAAATGTCTTGTAATACATTTAATTCCTCCTCAACTGCTATCAGCCGCGCCGCATGCCTTAATAACTCAAATCTCTTGCGCAATTAGTATTATTGTCACACAACGTGACTCGGCGATGTCGTTGTATCATAATATTGTGGGGATTCTTGTTTGGTGAATGCCTAATTTCGTACTCTCCTAAATCACGGTTTTGTTTGTGTGTGGCAGGCCTTTGTTCGCGATAGCCGGGAGCGGCTATGTGTCTCGTTCCACCTTCGTGTACCTACCTACCTACATATTTCTGAATAATCAGAGTTGATGGAATCAATGCGAAATACTACAATAACGCGTTAGTATTAAAATTTTGTTTTTAGTAAGAGGTACTACTTAGTCACTTTTTAATGATTGTTGATGTTTGTCATTGGCAGTCATTGCTTCACGAATATTTATGGTATAGCGACTTATCGGAACTTGGCCTATTTTTACTGTGATATTTTTGATGGGATATAACGCTTCTTGATCAGTAGGGTAGACAAGGGCTAGTACTACCCTACTACTACTACCCTAGTACTACTCAGACTTTTGAGGATATCTTCAAAAGTTGATGATTTTGGGTCGTTCTTTTTGTTGTTTTATTTAGAAAATTGGAGGAGTTTTTCACTATCGGGGGGTAATAAGAGCGGGGCAAAAATTAACATCAGATTTATTATACTTTTTGAATCTCAGTTATACTAAGTGGTATACCTACAAGTTGTATTGTTAATTTTTACCCCCTCAGTGGGTTAAGACTAGCCTCCGGGGGTAGTTCTCGTATATTTATTAAACAATAACTATGGTTAACATAAATAAAATTACACGCTGATATAATAAATACATAAATAAAGACTACTTTTAAACGAGTATTATATTTCTAAAGTAATTAAGAAAAACTCAAATCAAAAGCTCGGGTGCATTTTGATTTCGAATTTGGATGCCAGTATGTCTCATAACTTTAAAACCTGGCGGACAGTTGCCAACTGGTGCGTGTGTACTCGTAGACGAACATGATCTAAATTCATATACTTGAAGTTGTTTCTGTGTCATGTTCATGTATAGTTAAGTAGGTATAGGCTTGTTAATACCTACCCCCGTTAAAACATGCCCCAGTCTCCCTTACTGATTATTGTAATAAAACACTGATTAAAACTTTTACGAATTTCACCAATTTATATCAGGTGTTAATGTAAAATTCAGAAATTTCAGATTATTAACAGACTGCTACTGTAAGACAGAATCACTCACTCAAAGCAATATTGAAATAAAAAATTGGCCAAGCAAAAAGGCGTAAGTGCCTTCAAAACATCAAGGTCCACGTCCGTTTACAATAAACAGTTTTTTTGGCAAAAACTCGAAAAGGGGTTGACCAAATTTGTTTAAAATAATGGTAAGTTGGCCTGATAAGTATCCTATCGTTCTGAATTTTCCACATTTGTTAGGACCTCCTGTTCAAAAGTTAGAGCCCCCCCTCACACACACACTTTTTGAGAGTTTCAGAGCGATTATTTATGAAATATTCAATTATTTTTTTTTGTTTTAAGGAACCTTTAAGTTATTTCTAAAGACCTATCGGGTGATGTGCCACAAGTGAATACAATATATGGCATTTTTTTTAACATTTAGTTACATGTATGGGCTGCCCCCCATAAACATATTTTTTTTCGCAACTTATATGCATAACTAAGTAGCAGCACACAAAATACACTTCTAGCTGTAATATCATTACAGCTTTATAGTTACTGTCTGGCGGATGCCCGACGGACATACCCACTATGGACATCTGACGAATTGCCCGAACGTCTATGGCCCGCTATACGTACGGACGGACGGACAGTCAGACTGGAGGAAACTATGAGGGTTCCGTTTTTGTCGTTTTGGCTACGGAATCCTAAAAAGTTACTATTTTCGTGTAAATGTATACTGCGGTGTGTCCCAACTTTTTATTTGGATTTGGATGAACATGAGAACAGAGCACAACATGTTTTCCTCTTCAATTCTCCCCACAATGAATATACCTATATGTATTTCTTGTATCTAATTAAAATATACAAAATTTTGCAGGTTTAGCATAAATATTGATAGAGACTGGTAGAGGTCAACATATTCAATTCAAACTTAGAACTAGTTACACAAGTTCTAAGTTTGAGTTGAATACTTTGAAGGCTTATTATTATATACGCCCACAAAACGTAATAGTTAAAAACCACTGATGTCGGATGATCCGTTCGGAAGCTAAAAATAAACTTAACCTCTCCCGTTTCGTCGGGACTAAGTAAAAGTTAAAGACGGTAGACAAAGGTACAAAAAAGAAAATACATTAATCGCGTACTCTCATCTGCAGGACTGGCCAAATAAAGTAATTTATTTCGAATTATTAATTGAATAATGATTAAACTCAATACAAGATTTTCTTATTAAAACTGTGGAACTCAAAGCCAAGCGAGAAAGGCCGCAAGCCACAATACAACTCCCCGCAAAAGTTTGTTTAGCAGCACATGGGTTATTAATCAAGTTGATAACGGAATTGAAATTTAATCCGCAAATTCCAGTTTATCTGGCACAGCTGTCGCATCATAATCCTGAATTACGCAAGTCTCCGAGTAAATTTATTTTTAATGCAAATAAATACAGATTCGTCGCACCTGCCTGTCTTGATGTAGCGTATAATTAAAGCAGAACATGGAGCGAAATAATACAAATTACTTTGCGACTCAACTCGCCTTTATTTGACGCGAGAGCTATATTTTAGGTAAATCGCTTGACGTAATGCTAACCTTATTAAATGTTTTACAAGTTGCAATGCAAATCCACAAAGCCACTACACATACATAACAAATGAATGAAAATCCAAATCCTAACGGTATTTTCAAATAAAATCACATAGTATGAGTAAACTGCTAATATTTAGTTTCCAATTAAAATATTGTTATTTGATACGTAGTAAATTAACCTAACGAATTACTACCAGCATACTTGTTTTAATTCAACTTGTAGATTGTAATTAGATATTAAACTTAATACAACCTAATATCCCTCAGTTAGACCTATAAATTACGAAAACCTTGAAAGTACTATAGCGTTCAGAATTGCATGGGCAATTTATGAATGAATTCATTCATAAACTGCCCATGCAATTCTGAACGCGTGTGTACATTATAAAAAATTATATAATTTATAATGAAATTAATGAACATACATTATGAAAAGATGATATATTTCATGATGAATTATCATAGCATATAATTAGTTTTTGATAATCTATAGGTAATATGTCGTTGTATTTATATAAGTACATCTATCAGTTTTCCTCATCTGACATAATTTGTTGAAGTTCAATACAAGTTACACAAATACGAGACAAGACCATCTCTCAGTCGCAAGGGAGATTAAGCTGACCAAGTGACCACACATCTAAGAATGTATTTACCCTCGACAAACAGCCCTTTGCAACAAAAACCGTCTCTAATAATGTTCTGACGGAATAATGCCCTAAATCCGGCCATTGGCATGGAATTGTTGTTTTCTCAGAAATAACTCGTGATTGCAGACGAGGCGACCCAGTAATTGCTTCTTCCGCCTCTTGACATCATTATCTTTGCCATTATGCACCAAGCTAAGCCGCGACTCTCTCGACAGACACTTCCATAAAGTTATTGTATAAATAAAAGCCGTGTCGTTTTATCAATGCCGAGTTTCCGTTCAATCTTGTCAAAGAGACGTTGTTCTGTAATAGATATGACCAATTACTGAATAAGATTGTATGCAATGAGATCCCGCTACGGTTTTTACGGAACAAGTAAAAAAACCGGTCAAGTGCGAGTCGGACTCGCACACCGAGGGTTCTGTACAAACTTTGAGTTTGAACTGCACCTAGAAGTACAAGTTTGACGTCAGTCCCATGTATCGTACTCGTATTCATTACTTACAAATATAATAAATATATCAATGGAAACCAGTGTCTTTTCTGAGTTGTGAAAGTTTGCCTTAATTAAACCTATAGCGAAAGTACCTAACCCAATCCATTTAAAAGACCTTGGTCCGATAAGTATATTTACTTTTTATCCAAAATCTTAGAAAGAGCTGTCTGCTTACAATTACCAGTATATTTCGAAACGAATGACATCTTGTCTAGGAAACAATCTGGGTTCAGAAAGTCTCGTAGCACTACTACTGCTTTGCTAGATGTAGTTGACGATATATTAGTTGCGCGAGACAGCAGTGAAAATGTCGTGTTAGTGCTTGTACGTGTTTTTGCTTCGCGTCTCGTCGATCCCACATCAGTCCGTTTTTGAATCAACACAAATTGTTAAATATCGCCGCTAGACGTACCATGCACTTTACCATCCTCTTATTTGGGGTAATTTATAGACAATGACTATCTTACCTGTTTCATTTATTCACAAACTTAAATTATCAAAGTGTCTAGGACGAGGCGCGCTTAGACTAATAGGCACACAGCACAATACGTCCGCTTTCCGTGGCAGCTTCCAGTATGCTGCAACAAAATATTGGAACAACTTACCGCCACCAATCAGAAACTGTAAATCCATAGCCTCCTTCAAGGAAACCTGAAAAAGTATTTTTCCCCTCACTAGCTCGGAAAGCGCTGTTTTGTCCTTTAAAACTAGCGTGGAAAAACGCATTTTATCCACATGTGGGGCAAAGTAATCTAATTCCTATCACTTACCTGCAGTCCAGTATAAGTGAGTCCTATATGCCCCTAGTAAATATGCGCAAACGGAGGTCACACCTAAAATAGGTCGTCTTATCCCGCACTTGGTAAGCTGTTGGCAATATCTAAGTACCAGGAGCGTAAGTACCTTTCGCTCCTGGTACTTTTGATGCTTTCTTCAAGATAACTTAAGTACATGTAGCTAAGATTTGTAATCGGATGTAGTCTTTATTTTCCTCGCAATAGTGAGGGGAAAAATGTTGTATTACACTCGGCGGCAAAGTTTGTTCAACGGGCATGAGCCTTGAGACCCTCGTAAAGCTCAAGATTCCAGTTATTGAACCAATCGCTACGCTCGTGGCTCAATTTTGGAATCTTTCGCTTGCTCGGGTCTCAATATAAGCCCGAGAGTTAAACAACAACTTTGCCCCCTAGTATAATAAATAACTATTACACGCCAACAAAAATCAAATAACTAAGCTAACATACATACATACACATGATACACACGTATTTAGATATATATATATACTAGCATAAATCTATTATATCTAAACTTAACATGCCGGTTGTAATACATATAAAAAATATTATTAGAAACTTAAGAATCCTGTTTGTAATTTAGTTTAATTCCTCCTACCCGTTTTATATTGTTACTGAAGCCTATTCTAAGTATTCATTGATAAACTGAATTTTGAAATGTGCCTTCTTTTACGCTTTGATTTTAGTTTTTTAACTTGCTTACTGTATGATTGTATTGGTGCCCTTAGACAACCAGTGTCGTGGTACAGTTAGATGTGTCAAGGCTCATGCTGAGTGGCATCCCTTTTGAATAATTTCGCTGTAATTCTTATTTATCTTTGACCTTGTAATTTTTTAAAGTCAAATAATTAATTTCTTTATTTCCTTATATCGACAGATTGGGTCTCTCGTTTGCCTGTCATAGAATTCAACATATCAGCCATAAGACGTCCACTGCTCAGTATAGGCCTCCCCTGTGGACCTCTATATGTACCGGTTGGAAGCGACCTGCATCTAGCGTCTCCCGGCGACCTTCATAAGATCATTTGTCCATCTCATGGGCGGACGTCCTACGCTGCGTTTGCCAAGCCGTGGTCTCCACTCCACCCAAGCACTTTTCGACCCTATCGGCCATCTGCTCTGCGTGCAATGTGGCCTGCCCATTGCCACTTCAGCTTGCTAATGGCACTGAGGTATGTCGGACGAAAAGACACTGCGTAGTTTCCCGAACGCTGCCCAACCGAGTTGGATTCGGCGATTGACCTCTTTCTCGAAGTTGGACCTACCTAATTCGATTACTTTTGCTAGGTAGATGTACAACTTGGAGTACCGAGCTTTTAACAGAGACTGGGATGGCATTTGACATAAGTTTCGTCTTGTCCATGTTCATTTTTAAGCCTACCCGGTAAGAAACTCGATTGAGGTCATCGAGCATCGTGCTGAGTTCCTCCATCGACTTTGCCATGACTACGATGTCGTCGGCAAACCCGGTGAGTGATGTTTGCTCCGTTTATGTTGATGCCAAGTCCTTGCCATTCCAGGAGCTTGAAGGCGTCTTCCATTGCTGCAGTAAACAGTTTCGGAGAGATAACGTCTCCCTGCCTTACGCCTCTTCGCAACGGAATCGCCTTCGTGCTCTGGTCCTGTACTCGGACCAACATTGTGGCGTTACTATACAAACACTTCAACACTTCAATGTGATGATAGTCAATATGGCATCGCTGAAGAGACTTAAGCACCGCCCATATTTCTACCGAATGGAAGGCTTTCTCATAGTCCACAAACGCTAAGCATAATGGCAAGTTATACTCTTCGGTCTTTTGTATAATTTGCCGCAGCGTATGGATGTGGTCTATGGTACTATAGCCTCTTCGGAATCCGGCTTGTTCGGGAGGCTGGAAGTCATCAAGTCTGTGTTCGAGACGAATCGTGATAACCCTTGAAAACAGTTTATAAATATGGGTCAGAAGCGTGATGGGTCTGTAGTTCTTCAAATGGCTGTTGTCACCTTCTTTGAAGAACCACCACCTCGCTTCTAATCCATGCTTCAGGCGTTTTGCTCTCGGACAAGACGGAATTAAAGAGCTTCTGGAGGACTTTAAGTACCGGTGTTCCTACCGCTCTCGGAAGATCTGTGGTGATTCCGTCATTGCCCGACGCCTTGTTGTTCTTAAGCTGCTTTAGGGCCATCCTAATCTCGTACAAACTGATGTCCGGGATATCTTCTATATAATGTCGGTACAGCCTGGCTCTTGGATCTCCTACCAAGCTGTTAACGGGTTTTGCGACCGAACTGTATAACTGTCCATTTAACCTCTCGATCTCACCTAAAACCTCTGCCTTTGTTAACGTTATGCTGCGGTCTTCCCGTTTCAACTTTGTCAGCTGGCTTTGCCCAATAGACTTTTCCTTTGCGAACACTTTGAAGCATAAACTTTTTACTCGACAAACGCCTCTTTTTATAAATATAGTATTAAAATGAATAAAATTATTTTACTTCAAGGCGTATAATCGTTAATAATCGTGCAGCAAATGCATCAAGAGAACAATAATATTACTATAAATTATTCACTTTTTTTCAACTTTATTTAGTATTTTCTAACTTTTTATTTAGTATTTTCTAACTTTATTATTTATTTATTACAAGAAAAATGTTGCATGTGAAAATTGTTCTTTAGTGTATCGAACCGCCTACTGACATTTCCAATGACACTATTTTTCTTGTAACTTTTATGTGCCAGCGCTAGGGCCAATGACAGCTAATAATATTGACGCTGCCGAATTATGTTTTAGGCTATTTTTTAATATATTATTATTATTATTTATTATTATTTTTAATTAAAATTATATCGAGTTGTCACTTATTGTACTTGTTTGTATCTTGTATTGTATTTTAAATTCAATTTTGTCTGTTCTAAATTGTAATTGTTGTACTTTCATGTCGTATAATCATGCATGTTAAATATGTTTTTCAATATCAACTAAATTAAACCTGGAATAACTTATTTATTTTTACATGTTTCGGAGCAAAGGAATTGTGTATTAGCTATTAGTGGAAACTGTTTTGGCTTATGTTTTAACTCTGTTTTTTACCTTATTGTATAATTATGTGCTGTATGTTTCCCAAATAAATAAATTAATTAAATTAAAATAGAAAAATCGACTAATATTTTGACGAATTTAATTGGCAGCGTAGCGTATATGCACATATCGAGTTTTTGCCTGGCTTTATGTAGACGATTTGTTTGAAGGTACTCTTCCATATTTATTTCCGTTCATTGGTTACCAAACTCAGTTGTCATCGCGGCCGGAGGGGAAGTTATAATACTGGCTTTTAATATATTGGAAATATTCCAGAAATGTGCATGAATAAGATCTAGGTATATTTAATAATTTATTTCAAAAAACAGTTTACAGCATAACAGTAAAAACCAAAGCACTGCAACCATCAAATACAAATCAAAAACATACATAAAACTTAACACTACTTATAATTTAATTTAGGCGACGTAACTATGTGGCTGCGTTGCGTCGTCTAATCCGGCGTAGGATTCGGATGGTTACCCCGGAACCGCCGAAACACGACACCCTTCGCCCAGAAGTCTGGGCTCGCGATGGTGTCCATCAGCGGCCGCAGCACGCGCACCACAAATGAGCTGAAGTGACGCGACCGCAGCTAGTGCACCCTCTGGTTGTAGCTGGTCTTCTGCCGGACGTACTCTACCACCTCATCGGCTACGGCAGAGAAATGCAGGCGCGACACGTAGAGCGCCGTACTCAGTGTCGCAATCGGTAGGCCAGACCTAACTGGATCCGCAGTGCCACACTGAGTTTTACGAGGCGCCTTGCGTGCCTTGCTCTTCTTTTCCACCAGTGTGAACCCCTCCTTATCTACACAGGTGCGGGATGACTTCTCCATAATTTGAGCCCGTTCTTTACACGCCTTAGCAGGCGCGCTTACCCGATTACCTGCGACTGGCTGACCGGTTACGCCAGCATAATCATGCTGACGTGACTTCGAGGAGACAGGAGGCGGCCGAACGCGCGGGGGGTATATGTATATCTGATGGCGACTGTACAATTCTACCACTTAATCGGCTACGGCAGCGTCACAAACGTCTCAGTCTCAGTCCAAGACGTCTCAGTCAAGAATAGTTGTGTCGTTGGGAACCAAAATTAAATGAAAGTAAACCAGTTGTGTCGATGGGAAGGATTTAGAAAAATATTCATTATGGCACAATTAGTTATGCTTATGCATACGTAGTTGGACCATGAGGAAAGCCTAATTTTTGCAGTATACGAGTATGAGGGTTTGAGTCGTAGGTATTTAATTACAGCATCCGAACGGATGAACCGATATTGGTGAGTGAGAGCCGATTGTGATTCGGTTTTATGTCCCGTTTGATGTAAGCTATATATTTAACCGACTTTTAAAAACGCAGTCTGGTTCAATTTGTCAAATATTTTGTTTGGTATTTGAAGGTCATCTATTTGTCTAAAAAGATTTTTCTACTGTGCTGTACGGGACTGTGCCAATAGTGTGTACTGAGTACGTATTCTCAAATTTATCTTTGCTACTTAATTTGGCTAGCCAAAACTAAAACAAAACTAAACGCTTGAAGAAACAACAGTTAAGTTTTAACGACTTAAATCTTCGAAGATAAAGTATCAAATTTAATGCTTTCAAGAAGTTCAGATCGTAAATTTTGAGCGTCGATGGTGCAGCGTGGTTAAGCAATAAAGTACCAACTAGAGTCACAATGGCATCAACCTATATGGCATATACCATAACCTAGTGACGTTGTGTCCTTTACGCTATTAGTATTTTAACTCGTGTTGGATAAGCTAATTTATTCACTATTTATTATATGCAGGCGTACTAAGAGTAATGACATAATGAGCCATAATATTATGGCCACGGGCGTAACGGATTTTTAAATAGTACATTACGATACAAGTGCGAAAAGCAGGAAATTCGCAATGAGTGGCAATAAATTAAAACACGGCCGAAAGGAGTTGTGAATTGCTTATTCGTACGTGGATCTTACAACTAGACGGAGAGCTAGCGACCAAATCGGTCATGTGGCTTCAGCTGTATTGAAACTCCGTTAGCTACTTCCCTGAACAACCTTTTCCTATAATCTTCGTGCTGGCAGGCCGCGGGCGGTGGGTCCGGTGTAGTGGGGTGGGGAAAAAAAAGAAAAAAAATATGGGCTCAGCGACTTTAATTTTTTTTCAAACAGTTGCTCTGTACTCCCTGTGCACTCAAAAAAAAATTTAAATCGATCGGGTGGTGGGAAGGGGTTGCCAGCTTTAATTAAAAGTACCAAAATAATAATATTTTCATGTGTGCTCAGCTGTGTTGGCTTTTTTTCTGACGCGAGATTAATCCATTTGTAAGCCCCAAAAAAATAGCCATGCAAAAATATCGGTGGGAAGGTATCGAAAAAAATTGTTGAAATTCTCGGATCTTTCAGTGCAGTGCGGACCCTACTTTACACTATTTAAATTCGAATAGAGATTAAATCCAAGTATTAACTCTAGGTTTATTTAAATTATATTATTATTCCAAAATTAGCTTGATCTAATTAATTTATAACGCACCAGTGATTTAACATAATTACGTGAAATTATTCTCTATCGCTATTACATTAAGTTATTATACAATTATGTTCATAATTGACCACGTATGGACAATTTGTCTGTATTAAACGTTTTCATTTCATTTAATAATAATCATGTTCGTGAAATAGAAACCAATAAAAACCAGCAAGTTTATGCTACAATCTACATATTGAGATGCCTCCATCAAGCGCACCACTGCATTCATAATTTAAAATTTTAATTAGCAGCTTTTTTGCAAAAAAAAAACCTATTGGAGCTAAGATTGACAGAGGTTTATCTTAAAGAAATAGTTGTCTACTGTGACTAAATGTAAATATATATTAAAGTAAAGATAGGTTATACTAGTCTCTCGTTCTATTTTGCCATATTAATATACTTGTATCGGGTTACTCATCGCGTCAATAAAGTGCGCAGAACAATCGCCGCGAGTGCATCTCACTCATGATTAAGGGACACGGACTGTATTGAAATTTGTCGAGCTATTTTAGGCTTTATTGACGTGAGTAACCCGACACAAGTGTATTAATAAGTCTAATTAATACTTGCGGAAGTTTTCTATTTAAATATCTGCCATATTTTTTAACAGGTCGTATGAAATAAGAAATAGTTATCTGAAAAATACTGTGCTGAGTCCGCACTGCACTGAAAGATCCGAGAATTTCAGCATTTTTTTCGATATCTTCCCACCGACATTTTTGCATGGCTATTTTTTGGGGCTTACAAATGGATTAATCTCGCGTCAGAAAAAATGCCAACACAGCTGAGCCCACATGAAAATTATTATTATTTTGGTACTTTTAATTAACGCTGGCAACCCCTTCCCACCACCCGATCGATTTAATTATTTTTTTTGGGTGCACAGGGAGTACAGAGCAACTGTTTAAAAAAAAATTAAAGTCGCTGAGCCCACATTTTTTTTCTTTTTTTTCCCCACCCTACTACACCCGCACCCACCGCCCGCGGCCTGCCAGCACGAAGATTATAGGAAAAGGTTGTTCAGGGAAGTAGCTAACGGAGTTTCAATACAGCTGAAGCCACATGACCGATTTGGTCGCTAGCTCTTAGACCAAACGTTTTACAGTACATATGGCCCTTTGAATTTTGACGCAGGCACATAGCACACATAGTAGTCATTATCGCGCTAATGCGCTAATGTAGCACCTACTGTAATAGTACCTACATTGTGTATTAAGGGCGGTAAAAATAAATTACGAACGAGTGTGAATTTAAGCCTGAGTCGAAGACAAGGGCTTAATTTTAGCACGAGTTCGTAATTCTTGTACCGCCCGTGATGCATACCTACAATGTTTTTCATCACATTTGCGATTTAAGTATGCTTGCATATAATATCGCCATTTACCAGCAGTTGTGATGTTTTTTTTATTATGCCCATGGATATATTGGATATAACTAATGTTTTTATTTAATATATCATTGACTCAATTTCAGCGGGATTAGGTTTTAATATAAAAAAATTGTATGTTTGACTAAGACAAAAGTTTATAAATAAAATCTATGGTGACGTAGATAATACCTACTTAGATATGTATTTAAAAACTATACTAAATTATGTTAAATATTTGTAACATAAATAAATAATGACATATTTTTTTTGTTAGTTGCATAGGCTAAACACATAATTATCTACATAAACCATACTGCCTTGTCATAGGTAGTATTAGTTTAAAGGAAATAAATAAATTAAAAAAAAGCTGTTTTGGACCCAGTTAACTAATGTACCTAGGTATTAGTTTTAAATAGAAATGGGTAAATGCTGTACATTTCTATCGCCGTGACTGATGTTCCAGTTACTAAAAAGTCACAGTGAAATATCAACGTGATTTGGTCACGGCTGTTACTTGCGTCACGGGCATCACAGTGAGTAAGTGAGCAAGCCAATCACTTTCTCTTACTCACACCTTGCACTTAGCACGGCGTCGCGCGTTGCCACTAACCACTAATACGCGTGATCGCGATGCGAGTGACGAAGATAGCTACAGGAACGAAGGGACAACCACCGTTATTTTGTAACGTCGTTCCCCGATATTCAGTCACGGTGATACTATTAGGCGGCGAGTCACGTTGATATTTTCAACGTGACGTAATTTATCACACCTCAAATTTTAAACCTATTAAGTAATTCCTGAACAATTAGTAAAAAACATTACTTTGCACTACCCTGAGTTTTTTGTGCTCATCATTTTAAATGCAAGTTTTAATAATAAATAATAAGAATATACCTAGTTACGCGAATAAATTAATTTTGCGCAAATTTGCTAGTATGTAGTTTGAAATCATTGTATAAATTAAGACGCGACGCATCACGGACAAAGTTTCTTATTCGTCTTTAACGGTCACAAAGGAACGGCAGCATATAATATTTAACTTAAAAGAACACTTCTTGTTTCATAGACCGTTTTAGTATTTTCTTTCACACGCTTTCGACTTTGGCTTTCAACAAAGATGTCTACTCTGTTAGAACTTTAGCACTAACAGATGCAATCGCATATTTTAGGGGTATATTATATAAATTATGATATCCTCCCGAGCATAGTACAGTCACCAGCAATAGTATATGACGCTATGAAGGCCGCAAAAATATGTGACACGCTCTTATGGCGGTACAAACAAAACTGTGTCAGATTATTTTGCAGCCTTCATAGAGTCCTATACTATTGCAGGTGACTGTACCTAGACAAGATACTTATTTTACGTAAATTGTTGTTTCCAGGATGTTTCCAGGTGTCTGGGAATGTTTAGCATCACATCAAAACTCTTAGAAACCTAAAATAGACACGCTCTTATGGCTGAACAATTAAAATGGTGTCACATATTTTTGCAGGTGCTTGTACTTATACTACTTATCTAAGACCACCATATCGTTCTTATAGTCGCCCATATACATGTGATGATGCCCTGCAACCAGAAATATAAATGAAAAATTAAATATATATACACACTAGTAGTTCGCCCAACCTGAGAACTCACGATTTACTTAAAACAGGAAATTGAAAAGGCTATTCTTAGGACGGATTTATATAGACCGGATCCAAATGTAAAAATTGAGAGATATTACCGACAGATTATTTAGCGTAGCGGTCTTGCTAAATATTGTTTTTGCCTTTGAGAATTTAATCGCTTTAGAGGCTTCTAACTGGGCATTTTCGCGAGAAGAGATCCAAGAAAAATTGCATTTAAGGTAGGTACATTTAATGTTATCCTTTCGGAAATTTTAAGAATTTTATCAACAAGAATAAACAGAATTTTTAAAGTTACTTCTACGCAGACGAAGTCACGGGTGGAGGCTAGTTTGATTATAAGACTAAAAGTCCAACCGAGCATATATTAGCAGTGTCAGACCGATCTGATAAGCAATTCCACACCAGTCGACCAATTAGTGAACAAAGTTTTACAATGCCATCTGTCAGATACTTTTGGAAACCATATATACCCTAGTGACTAAAACAGAAGTTCAGCGCTATTTTCCTGTGCATACCCGTGCTGACTGTGACGAAACAGGAAAACAACAGGTATTTAAATAGAGGTAGGTAACATATATATTTTTCTAGTTATTATCAATTCCTTTAAAGGACCTTGTACACCATTCTTTTTTTTTTTATCTTTATTTCTTATTGAAAATTACATGTTATTTAATGTTATAAATATCACAAATTCACAAAAAGATCGTCAAGTGTATAAAAAATAAAAAATATGTAATAATAAAACAATTTCTAAGAACGAATGTCAAAAAAAAAATACAAGATAAAAAAATAACTAAACAAAGATTTTAAATGTCTAACCTAAATTTACAAAAATGTCAGTATAATTAGATATTGTATAATATACATCTAGGCTATGCCTAGTTAATGTAATGTCACATGTCAAGAAAAACCAAAATAAAAAATCAAAGTCAAAAAAATATATCAAAATATATTAAAAAATAAATACATCATTAATAACTACTTTGTTCGCTGTATTCTTTAACAGAATACAATGATTTTTTTAAACAGAATTTTTTCAGTCGTCGGTCAAATATGTCGTCCGAGGTTCTCGGGGGTCGGAGGGAAAAATCGGTAAAATTTGCTATATCTATGGGTATTTTCGCCGGCGAACAATCGATCTAGCTTGGTCTTATCTCTAGCACACATATTTAAACCGAAATAATTTAGGTTTTCCATGCTTCACTCGGATGGTTCAGGCACTGTTTATTTAAACAAGGTTAACCTTGCCTACTTTATTGAAAAATCCTGGCTAGGTTCTTAGTAATCGGTGATTCGGTATTGCATATTTTATTTTATATACCCACATGTCATTAGCCCTCAATAATGCGTTCAAAAATCGCATGTAAAGGCCCCCATAATAATGAACTTTTTTGTTACAACAAATTTCTTATCTGTGAAAATGTAATAATAGCTAAATAATATTATCGTTTCTTGTTCAAATTTCGAACACATCTGACACAAGAAAATTTGATTTGACCTCTATTCTAATATTAGTCGATATGACGTTTAGTTTGAAATGAATTGTCAATTGCATACAATGACGCACGCAACTCGCACGTTTTTTTGATATCGAACGATATGAAAATTGGCGCCAACTCTAGTTTGTCTCTGAATTTAAAAAATATACATGTCAAAACTTGAATGTCAGAAAAGTCTTAAAACCTGAAACCTGAAAGACGCAATGGCGGTCGATATATATGCGCTTTGAATGCATCATGGAGAGTCATGATATGTGTGTATATAAAGCAGTGTATGTAATTGTAAATAATTAGGCATTAAAACACTCGTGTGATGTTATTATGAAACTCGGCTGACGCCTCGTTTTATAAACCCACCCTCGAGTTTTAATGCCTTTCATTATATACAATCACATAAACTACTATTATGTTACAAATTGAGTTGTTCAGCTGAATAAGTAAATTTAACTATTAGGTAATTCACTAGAAATGATTTACCTATTCGGTCTTGACTCGAGTTAAATAAAATTAGACTAGAAAGTTAGAACTGTTACATACAAGACGACATTAGCCCGTTCTACTAATGAAGGCATTAACAATTAACAGGTTTTCAGCGCCAGCATTAACCTAGCCGGAGTCAGCGTGAGTGACATGCTGTACAGCTAAAACCACGTTTTATATTCAGACAAACTCCACAAAGCGGAACTCGCGAGACAAGGGAAACTTGTGCCCGTAATTAAGACATTCGGAACTGGCACATTCACTAGAATCCTCATGTTCCTTCCCTAATTACGACAGATGTTTACCTATTAATTTTCGCCTTTCCTAAACAAAAATGATTAATATTATCAACCGAAATATCACTGCAGTTTCCTTTTTACAAAATCGTAAATTAGGGTTGTGTTCAACAGTCAGTGTACCTATCTATGTATCTACGTGTGGTCCTTTGTGACACTATAGAGGACAAACGCGTAGACCGTTTTTGATTACTAGGCTTGGAACTTTTCGAGGATCGCCGTGGTTCTTGAATCGACGACGGAGTCGCCATTATGTCAACATTTATTTCCGAAGTCAAAGTCTAAAAAAACCTCATATAAGATGTCATGATTTATGCTGTTAGAACGGTAATAAATACGTAAAACTATTCATTTTGAATTGTATCAGAAATTGTGTTTAATCAAAAAAAAATCCCAGGGGTTTTTTGTTTGTAAAATAGATGTCAGTAGTCTGTCACAACACAAGTATCAAAAAGGATGCATAATTCAATAAATTATATCTATACATATATCGTATCACCTGTGAAAGTTTGAACTGTGACTTGTGTGTGTAATAGATTTTTGATTAAAATCATTGTAGTCCTGATAATGTGCTTATTACTGTTACAGCATCGTATTTTTACACTTTGACTTCGAAAAAAAATGTTGACATAATAGCGACTCCGTGGATTCTAGAACCACGGCGAGTGCCCAAAAGTCCCAAGAATATTGATAAATCTTGCGTTAATCCTTACGTTTTTTGCGTTGTGTTGAATGTCCCTAAAAATAAAATAGAAATAAAAATAATCCTATTGTTAAAAGGACCATACTCTCAATATCGCAAATCACCAAAACCATCAAAATGATACATCATTTTTAATTCGGAATGGCCGTACAGGTTGAAAATTTTAAAGTTATTTAATATTAAAATTTATCGGCATTTAAATTGCTTTCATCTAAACGCAGTTTGCAGGTCGGGTTTTTATAATTTCCTTAATTCGACTTGTTTAACTAAAATCATGGCTACTTATAGCTGCTGCATGGCTTCATACATGCTGTTTGTTTTATTAAATATAGCTATTCAATTCACGCATACCATATAGATTGGATAATAGATAAGGTGCCTAGACCGATATTTTAGTACCTGGGTTTATAAAGACAGTATTAGCAGTGGTCGAGTCAGAACATCCAGTCAAGTTGGTTGTTCCCACTTTGAACTTCGATGGAAGTGAGAGCGAGAGTTGTGAGGGCTGAGGCTTGATTACATTGTTACAGAATTTATTCCTCGCGATGGTGATGAGAACATAACTATTCCGGTTGCTTTTACGTAAAACCAATATAGAAAAATAAAGTAGATATAAGCGTTTTCCACCCACATGTGTAACATTTTATAGTAAAAAATCATCTGTATATAGAGACGAGTACTATATATAATTCTATAAAATTTCGGGTTTTGTACACATTATTATAAACATAGAACGGGTTTATCGCAAATGTAGTTAATTTACCTACTGTTAACAATTTTGGCTATATCTCGCTTATTTTATAAAGTACCTACTATTATTGATTTAGTTCTAAATATTTCGCTATATTTTTCTCATGCTACTTGAATAATGACACAAAGTAAAGGTCAGTAACTAAAGAAATTCGACGTTTTGCATCTTTATAAACATAAAGATAAAAAAAATATTTAGAAAAAACATGCTTACAAAATTAACAAATACTTCTGCCAAACCAGAATGTGGTGTGGTTATATTAATCACCTTTATTGAAAATGAAATAGTTAAGGACACTGCAGAGTACGAAAATGAATTTACCAGATAAATTAGTTATATGTCTTAGGTAGTATTAATAGCTGGGCATTAACTCGTTAATCCGTTAACTTCGTTAATCGTTAATTAACGAAGTTAACTTTTTGATTAATCGATTAACTTTTAAGTTACCTTTAGAAACTGTTAATGGAACCATTAACTTCCGTTATACTTTTCCAATTCTGTTAATCGTTAATCCAGTTTCTAATGTTCACCAAAAAGATGCCACACACACCGTGCCGCGCCGTGAAAAGCACATTCTAGCAAGTAAGCTTGGTCCGGTGAACTGCGAAAAAATGTAACGGGTACATAATAACCATAATACGTACTTACCATTCGTTTGATCGTTTTAATCCCTAGTTAGCGCCGCCAGCGCCTAAAGAGAAAAGTCATTCATTTTGTGTCAATAGAAATACTACTAACGTACCTACTTATTAGATTTAGTGTAGTGTCCGTAATAGTGTCTGTAAGGTACAGTGTGTGTATTGTATGTATAAAGAATGAGTGTTCTATACAAATTAACATATCACAATCGTAGAATCGGATTCTAGTTCCGATACAGCCGAAAACCCGTGACCACATTTGAGTGGTTATAATATTGTTTTCAGATCGGGTGATCAGATTTGTTCCTAATTTATTAACTCCCATAACTAAAACTCGCAGATGTATAAGTAGACAATTAACTCAAAAAAAAACACGTGTTAACGAATTAACAATTAACGTTAACTTGCGTCTGAAATGCAGCGATTTAACGATTAACGAAGTTAACTTTTTTAGTAACGGATTATGTATTAACGAAGTTAATTATTTGATTAACGGTACCCAGCTATGTAGACAGGTAGTATGTAGACAGGGCTTGAAAACTACGTCACATTATCAATTCAAGTAGTGTATTCCTTGATGGTAACTTTTTAAAAGCTTTTAGCGATATCTTACAATATTTGTCTCGTTAAATCGGTGTTTCCTCGTCGAGCCTCAGTGCCAGTAATTGCAACCATGCCAACCATTTAAAATCGTTTTGAAGCGAATGAGACTTGGCATTTTACATTGTCCAACGCCTTTAATATGAAGAAAATAAAGGCTTGTTTTGAGAAATGCAAATACGCACGTGAAATGCAAGACTAACTACAGGAAACTTTCGAAACACGGTTATTGCATTCGCTGTATAGAGCGGTGTATGAGATCTTAGCGCGTTTGCTTTTGCACAATTTTCAAGTAGGCACTCGGTAAGTAGGTATAAAAGCCTCTTCCTGGTGCACAGGCACTTTTTATTTTACTTATGAAAAATACTTAGGTAAGTATATATATATTTTTTTAGATACTTATAATACTATGCATTCGAGGAAAATAAAATATTGAGGCACTATTAAGTCTATGCTAACGTGACGCAATTATTTATGTATTTGAATGGGCACCTACTACCCACTATTTTTAAATTATATTAAATACCTACTTCTAGCGTTCGTTTTTTGTTACTTGTCATCAACTCTAAGGTTAGCTGGAAGAGATCCCTTATAGGGATAAGTTCGCCTTTGTACTTCAATTCTTTTCAGTTGTTTTGTGATTTATTTTGTGTACAATAAAGTGCTTACTACTACTACTACTACTTGGACAGGCTACAGCACTAAACCTGTCCAAGTAACAAAAAAAACCTAATTTACTTTTCCTTAACACTTGCTCATAAATGGTGATATTATATGCAAGCATACTTAGACATAATGAGCTGTATTAAATCCATGGTCGTAATGGATTTTCATACTACTTTACTGCCAACCCGGGCCCCCGGAGGACCCGCGCCCCATGCGCACGCTGCACTTAGACGGCGCTCACTCCGGTGTCCTGTGGACTGGACTACTACACTACCGTCAATAATTATTGTTTACTTATCTCCCTAGTAAGTTTATTTATATCCACGCAAATGTGATGAATAACATTGTACCTATGTATTACGGGCGGTACAAGAATTACGAACTTGTATTAAAATTTCTTGTTTACCGCCCTTAATACACAATGGTTTATTAAAATCAGGCTACATAGGTATATTATTGACGTCGATGTATAGTTGAAGTGTGAATTCATCATTTTCAACCGACTTCATAATTTCAAAAGTAGAAGGTTCTCAATTCGTGTAATTTATTATTTTCTTTAATTCTTAAGTTAGGTCATTTTATAATATGATTATTTAAAAAGTAAAATACAAAAACACATACAAAAACAATACAAAATACATATAAACACATTATAAAAAACCTAACCTAGGGTGCCACCGGCAACGGGGCAGGGCCCAGGCTGCCGGTGGTTAGGGCCTCAAAGAGAGGAACCGTCGAACTATGCGCGCCGTGTCTAGGATTACCGCCTTCTGCATCTGACCCTTGATCCATCCACGGTTGATGGATCAAGGGTCAGATGCAGAAGTCCACCTAGCGAGAGTCTCTCAAGATGTTGGTCGAGACTCTTCGCTATGAGACCGTTCGCTGAAACGACTATTGGGACAATGATCGTCGAGTCAACATCTCACATGGCGGTTATTTCGTGAGCCAAGTCTAGGTACTTACTGGACTTGTCCTTCTCGGCCTTCACGAGATTCTCGTCATGGGGGATGGTGACAAATTTATTATTATTATTATTTTAAATGTTTGTTGCCTCAGACCTCCGTCATTACTGAACCGATTTTATAAATTCTTTTTTTATCTGAAAGTAGATGGTTACATGGTTGGTGCCATTCTCAAAATCCATTTCTGATGATGAGATGGCAAAGTGGAACTGCTTTGTAATTCCCAGCTCTATTATCCGATTTGAGACATTCAACTTTTGTTGTAAGGTACCTTCAAGGTAAGTCCTTAAGTAACTGGAACATTGTTTTGGGGGAAGCAACATTTTGGTGAAGTGGACCTGATGATGAAGACTAGGGTTTTCAAAGTGGAACTGGTCGATAAACCTAGCTCTACGTATCTACATCTTTTTGATTTGATTTCTATTCTGATGATGTACTCGTATTTCTTGAGGAATTCAGAGAACTCCTCAAATTTGAAGGGCACGTGCTTTGTGATTTGAGGGTATTCATAATTAGCTTGAGCATTTTCTTACTAAAGCCATCATTTTTCTGGAGTGGACTTGGTGGAACTGCTCGATAATTCCCAGTCTGTCATCCAATTTAACACATTTCTATTTTGTTTGCGACCTTGGAGGTCTACAAGGTAGTTCCGTTTGATTTTACTTCAGATGTAATGATGGAAGCCCTGAGACATTAAGAAAATTCCTCAATTTTCAAAGATACTCGTGTGGTGAATTGGATATTTTTGAAGTAAGCTAGCTAACTCGAACTAATTCAAAATTTCACTTTTACCGGGAAGGCCAATGAAGTCGGCCTTTTTTTTGCTTAAAAATTAATATTAACGTATTTACCATAAGTAGGTACGAAACAACAAGGGTAGCTTTTTGTAAATTTCCATATAATATTTTACAATAACCGACTAAAAGAGGTTTTCAAATAACAATGAACAACCACGCAAAGCATCTTATCTCATGCATATTAATCAAACGCCCTATTTATAAGTATTGGAGAAAGCCTTACATCAACACACACAGCAAACTTTTAAATACAAGCAACATTATGCCGTAACCACATTAATTTACATTTTTGATAAGTGTACTTGTTAAGAAAAACGATGAAATTACGAAAACCGACGTATATCATGTTGATATTTTTTTCCGCGGAAACATTGTGAACTTTCAACAAGGTAATTTCCCTTTCAATATTTATGTAAAACATTGATTTACAGCGTTATGGTTCAACGAAGCCGACCCCTGTCATTACACTGCGGCCTTCTTAAAGTTCAACAATTGACATTTGCGACGACACCATTACATCGGCGTTTCAAAGCTCTATCATTTTAACGATCGCTATCCTGACAAACTACTAGCTTCGACATTGATAGTAGCGTTATTGTTTAGTAGACTGAATATAATTCGGGCTGCTAGTCACGTCGCCGAATCGCTGCAATATTGTGGGCATATGATGCGAACAGGCTTGCTTGTACGAAATAGATTTCACTTTAACATTTACTCAACGAAATGCTCATAGATTTTTACCCAACATTTTATAATGCACGACGTATCTGATTGTTACATAGTAGCATTGTTTTTTGTATGAATAGAGCGAAGGTGCCCGCGGCCAGCGCGGCCGGCGCGGCGGGCGGAAAGGGTAGCGGGCGCGAAGGCGGCGTTCGTGATTGCTGACATTTATCTTGTGGCTGGCTAATTAGCCAGCGTACGGCACTGACTGCGGACGCACAGAGGGTTAACTGAACTCGCTGAGTGGGAAAAATACAGCCTATTCGTATTCGTATAATTACATTAATTACCTTGTTTTTGTGTTTGAAATATAACTTTTTATAACACGCAAGTTAGTCGTAGAAATCGCGAAACGTCTGGTTCATGTTACTGGTGACCGAAGAGCTGGTGGCTTCCACGCAGAACGTATCAGCATTGCGATACAACGAGGAAATGCCGCCAGCATCTTAGGTACAATGCCTCAAGGATTTTAGATTTAAGGTAGGTAGAGGTATGTACTCGTAGCTAGGTATTACTGTATATACTTTTTAATGATATCGTTAAAGTGTTTATTACATAGGTATGAAATATATATTATATATACTTTAACTACGAATAAAAAAATATACAATTTTAAGAACGAATCAATTCATTTATTATTTTAATAAATGTTTTGATTCAGCGAATATAAGTAAAAAAATTGTGGCCAAAAATACGTGAATGTTATTCGCAATTTTATTACTTATAATGTTTTGATTCATGTTTTTAATTTTTAAGTACTTAGTTACACTACTATACATATAAATTATAAATTCGTAATTATAATTAGGTTCGATCTTCTTTTTTTTCAATTTATAATTTAAAAAAATATATATTCGTGAACAAAAATCAATACACGACTTGTGATATCTCCAGCCACAAGTGAAAGGCACTTACGAAAATTAAGTGCGCTCAAACGTCAATTTTGAATTTTTAACGTAGCACGAACCGTTGTGCTATATTTAGCTGCAATCTTAAACTAAGCCCAAGATTTGGTTATGTTCAGAAAAAAAGGCATTTTTTGAAGCTTTGCATATCTTAAACTGTAAAACTTATAGTAACGTTTGTCGGTTCAAATTGTTTCAAATCTAGTATACTTATAACTTAGTATTGCATTTTTCTTGGCATGAATAGTTACGAAAACATTTAGTTGGAAACCTAAGCTCAACCCAAAAATGTTGATATATTCGGAAAAAATGTCATTTCTTGCAGCCTCGAACAGTTAACCAATTGAAACCCAAGGCCACTGTAGGACTATGTCATAGTGATGCTATAAATTAGATAGTTAGGAATGTCTTACCTACTGCTAGTTATTGTGACATGGTTCTATAGTGGCCTAGGGTTCCAATTGCTTAACTGTACCACCAGCGGCGACCTCATGCTTTCGCGGCAGACTGCTTCTGCCGCGAAAGCAGGAGTTCGCTGGTTCGATCCCAGCCCTGCTCACTGGGGACCTTGTAACTTTTTCTGTCGTATATGACATCTCTTTCAATTTATAATTTATAAGTATGTAGTAGTGTACTTACTTAAAAAATGAATCAAAACATTTATTATAAATAATAAATGATTTAATTTATGCTTTACAATTGTGTACCACAAAAATTATAAGACTTACATTGATGAAAGGTGGCTGAAACTGTTCCAAATATAATATTCTTTCAAAGTTTTATAGCAACTAATGTCAAACACCTAAAGTTTTTTAAATGAACGTCAAAAACTATAAAAAGTCAGATTTTTCCCGTTTTTTTACGTACATTTTTATTTTTCTTGTAAAATGCAGTTTCATACGGGACATCCCTAATATCGTTTGTCCTAAAATCACTTACCCTAACTATTAATGTGTGTCCTAATGATCATAATGTCTAACGATCAATTGCCCTAACGATTATTTGCCATAATTGAATTATTGCCCAAAAATGACTTCACTCAAAACCAAATCCCTGTAAGAAAAATCGATTAGGTTATGTAAGAAACTTGGCTAGCATAACTTCTAGTTTTACAAGTTCGTGTTTCTCTTACATCTAGAAGATTTTGATCCCATTTTGCACTTGACAAAAGGTTATTAAATACGCTCTAACGTAATTATAGATAAAATGCAAATTGATGAATAATTTTGAGTCGGTTTTTGAATCATCGTTTCTCCAAACCCTAAAAGACTTAAGGTGATACAAGGTAGCTCAAATTGTTTCTAAATTTACCATATCTTCAACGTTTCATAAACAAGTCTGTAAAATTCTACCAAACTTGACGCACACGGTGAATGTATAAAGTAACTGGATTGTTAAGCTTGTGCTTGTGTTCTTTAAAATATATTTAAATATTGCGAGTAAAAAAATCAGCACAAACCAATTAGATTCATCCTATGGGCAGAATTAACTTTCCGTTAAGTGTAAACAATTTAATTAATGCAGTATGCACTTATGAATGTTGCAAGCGCGCAAATTATACAAGGTTGACTTTGTCCAAGGCACGAGTAGAAGAGCTCAGTGGGCGGATGTAGAGCTCGTAAATACTAGTCCGTTTCGTTTTTCCGCTTCCGCCCCAGTGTTGCCATTACTCTACACTACATGTCTTACTTAAACTGTATAAGTATTCACTTAATTTGAAGCCGGTAAGGTGTTTAAATCACGGTTTGGACTAATCATGGACGCAAATGGAAGCACACGTCGCTATCAGCTGCTTTATCTGTTTTATTGCGGCTTATAAAGAAATTGCTTTTGTTCTAAGGCATAAAAAAGATAATTGGGACGGCTATACTGATTTAAAAGTTTCTGGGAATTTCATTTCCACAAATTTTTAATTTAGGTACTTATATGGCAAAGAAATTAGTTTTTTTTAGTATTTGAAAAAAAACTAATTTCTTTGTCATATAGATGAAATGTTTTCGTTCACATTTAAAATATTTAATTTAAACGTTTGCGGTAAAAGGCTACCCAAACCGTGCCGTGAGAAAAAAACCCGTTAGTATTTTTTAAATCATTTTGGAGGCAAAGTTGAATAAGTTCGATTCCGTTTTTTCATTGTATTGGTTTTATTGTTCGTTGCGAATTATAATTATTATGTTTTTTTTGTAGAGTTTCGACAACAAATTGAATGTTCATTGCGCCCCACCAGAATTGAGTGCGAAATGCGAAATTTCGCACACCTACTACGAACTACGAACATTTTGGCATTACCGGAAAAACCTCTTCATCATTCTAATATTTATGCAAGTGTAACAGAGATGGAGATACAAATCCGCAATCGTTGAATTTTCGTGGTATTAGCCCAGCACACCTATCAGAAACATCAAAAATTGGCATTGACGGAAAAACCTCTTTGTTAAATATGCAAGTGTGACAGAGATGGAGATACAAATACGGAATCGTTCGATTTTCGTGGTACTAGCCCAGAATTGAATTCGCTCTAAATATCTTAATGACTTCTGTATTTCTTCCAGACGGGTGGGTCTAAGAATGAACGTGGAAAAGACGAAAGTCATGTTCAATTCATTCGTGGACCCAGCACCAGTGGCCGTCGAGGGTGTCGGTATCGAGGTTGTTCAAGAGTTATACCTACCTAGGACAGATTATCCAACTGGGTAGGAACAACTTCGACAAGGAAGCCGACAGAAGACTAAGGTTGGGTTGGGGAGCATATGGGAAGCTGCGTCACATCTTTAAGTCGTCACTACCTCAATGCCTCAAAACTAGAGTCTTCGACCAGTGCGTCCTTCCTGTCACTTAAGGTGCTGAGACATAGACTCTTACGGCACGCCTTGTCGATAAGTTCCAGGT
Organism: Lathronympha strigana; assembly: GCA_949128165.1. Lineage (NCBI taxonomy): Eukaryota > Metazoa > Arthropoda > Insecta > Lepidoptera > Tortricidae > Lathronympha > Lathronympha strigana. The sequence continues at coordinate 21,781,444 of OX421903.1, read as the reverse complement.
GGCTCAGTGGGTTAATGTAGAGGGCTATTGTAACGGTCCACTTTTCTACTACAAATTTCCTATCCTAATTAAATACAGTTCCTGAATTTTACCTTGTAATATCATTTTGGCCAGTGATCGTGTAGGGGGAAACGTTGTGTCGCGTAGTAAAGCTAGGTTCTTTTCGTTCGATAAGTTTGCCATTATTTATTTACTCTATCCTCTGCAATGATGTCTACCACCTGTATTTTTAAGAAGCTATGAGCTACTATCACTAAGTACTTTCATCTAAATTTGGAACCTAACAAGAAGGGATTGTAGTTGTAGAAGACGTACGTGTTGTGTCAGGTAATGTCAAGTGAGGTCAAGCTGTAGGAAGGGTCAGTCAGTGTATATCACTCATATTACTCTAATTATGTCCTTTATCTCATCTACTCTTTTGCTTGCATAATCTGTTTCATTGAGAGTCAAGTCAGAGTTCTCGTAAGACGATAGGTGGAGTAGATAAATGCAACATACTAATTAGGGAAACTATTGAGTTAGAGGGGAGATCTTAAATCCATTCAATATGTTTCTAAATATTAATAAAGGAAGTATATTTTTCAAATCTAGATGTGTAATAAATAAAGGATGACTCACACTAGCACGGGACGGGACGGGACGGGACGGGACGGGACGGGACGGGGCTTCCGATATTTCTAAGCTGTCACCGATTACCCACCGACACGGGACGGGCCTATCCGAGGTGTCCGGGCTATCCGGGCTAGACGATTTTTTCAAATGTCACTTTTGTCAAGCCTCGCGCTCTTGCGCGCGCATCGATGTTATGCAGGTTTGCTAGCTGTCATCGACTTTAAATGTCAATGTTTTTTGCTTCACCGTTTTAATAATATTTAATCTTAGCGATTGCTATTAAACTATTAATACATAATAATACATTATATTTTTATGTTCCTGCATCGTGTGTAATAGTAATATGCGTCGGAATATACTTGTGGAGTTTGTCTTATGTACATTATCGCTCGGCGCTTCATTCCAAGAAAAATAGTCAGTCTGTTTGCTGCTTCAGGTAAAATATAGATATTAGGTATCATCATAAGCAATATTTAAATACAAAACACTATATAATTATTAATTATGTGGGTTTGTTGTGTAGTGTATTCTACTGCAACATCATAGATACATACAAAACTATACTGAGCCGATTAGCTTTTGTGACGAGGGTGAAATGATGATGAGGATACATTTGATGACTATTTGTGATGAGGGTACATTATTGGCGAGACGAGAAAGTAAGAGATTGACTGACGAGGTGGTTGCTGGGGCGAGGCAACCCTTGTTTCCGCCACGGCACCTTATCTAGTGCTTTTTTCGAACATTTACGTCCAGGCGCGGCCTGCGGGGCGGGGCCCCCGGGGCCAGGAGGTTTTTTTTTCCACTAGGAGTGGAATTAACCCTACAAAATCCATTATTATCCGCTGCGTCCGCGCCCTGCTAGAGGTGGTTAAATGATTACTTAGATACTTTACGTCTTTTATTTGGGAATGAAATGAGACTGACTTTCTGAGCATGTTTGTGAAATATTTATTTAGGTACCTACTTACAACTGACTTTAAAAGTGGAGGAAGGATTAATCCTTCGTCTACCATGCCCGGTAATTCGCGGGCTATCATGTACTTTGATACATAATAAATAAGTACCTCCTTCCCTCACCCTGCCTACATTAGAGCCCGCGAATTAAGGGGCTTGGTAACGAAGTGTTACAATTTTTCTGACGAGGCAGTAGCAAGAGCGTACCTAAGCAATATTTCCCGAAAGTATAATTTTAAAGATAAGTAATTATTAAAAAAAAGTATTATTCGCAGGTTTTTGACTACTGAAGATTCGTTCAAAACCAGCTCCCTCTATTTTAGGATGGAGAGCTCGGGCATTTTGGTATCGTCAAAAAAGATATTTGGTCATTGTAATCAATACAAGTAAACGAAGATAGTTAATGTCCCAGTTCGACTAGGATTGTATTGAAGATTTGGACAGCAAACATTTTTTTGCAAGTGCTTCTTAAAAAAGGTTTGGTATGGTTATATCTCTTCTATGGACATCGCAATTTTTACGCGGCACCCTTACAGGCGGGTAACACCTTAATGTTCAGGCAATAAAGTCCTGTATACATATTTCTGGCACTATGGCTGTATTCATATCTTAGTAGTTGACTGTACAATTAATAGAACAATATATTATTTTTGGTTTGTGTCTAAGAATTCATTGTCAATGTTTATGATCGTGTACCAAAGACAAGTTTCTGTTTGACTGGTAGAGAGTGCCTCAAGATATTAAGTCCGTCATTTGCACTTTTTGAAATTAAGTACACATAATTATGGGTTGATAAATATTATAGTAAAATTGTGCAAGCAAAAAGGCGTAATTGCCTTCAAAATATCTCGTGTTACGGGTACTCAGACAACGATATATATAATATACAAATACATAGAAGACATCCATGACTCAGAAACAAATATCTGTGTTCATCACACAAATAAATGCCCTTTTTTATGCTATAGGTGGCAAACGAGCAAACGAATCGCCTGATGGTAAGCGATTAACGTCGTCCATGGACACCCGCAACACCAGAGGTGTCGCAAGTGCGTTGCCGGCCTTTAAGGTGGGAGTACGCTCTTTTCTTGAAGGTTTGAAGGTCGTATCGGTCCGGAAACACCGCTGGCGACGGTTCGTTCCACAGTTTAGCTGTGCGAGGCAGGAAGTTCCGGGAAAAGCGCACAGTTGAGGACTGCCAACCATCTAAATGGTGAGAGTGGAAATATTGTCGCGTAGGGCGATGGCGGAAAGAAGCGGCAGGGATTAATCCGAACAATTCCTCGGAACCCCCTTACCGAGATTCGAACCCAGGACCATCGGCATAGCAGGCAGGATCACCACCAACTACGCCAACCGGTGGTCTAATCATCTATAGAACGATTCGACACAGTTCACAATTTTCCCATACATTAGAATCTCCCTAGTTAGATTATAAGCCGGTTAAGTTAAGTTAAGTTCATTTATTTCACGAAGAAAATTATATATAGGTACAATTTAGTGGTTTTCACAATCTTACTGTGACGTATACATATATAGAAAAAAACAAGACAAGTAATATCAGGGTTTAAGGAAACGGTTGAAAGATTGTATTGTAAGTGCGTAGTGAAAGTTTTGTTTTTAGGGTTTTTTTTTTTTTTAATACTACGACGGTGACAAACAAGCATACGGCCCGCCTGATGGTAAGCGGTCACCGTAGCCTATGGACGCCTGCAACTCCAGGGGTGTTACATGCGCGTTGCCGACCCTTTAAAAACTTCCCACTAAAGGAAAAAAAAAACAGGACCCTTATAGAATCACTTTGTAGTTCGTTCGTCCATTTGTCTGTCTGTCTGTCAAGGCCTTTTATAGTAAGAGTCTGCCTTACTAAGTAATAACGTAACACGCTTAGTGACAGCTCATAGACATAGATCGCAACTGGTCGACGCGGCATCTTCACTAGCCCAAAACAACAATAGTGACAGCTCCTGCCTATGAGGGAGAGATTTACAATGGTGCCCATGTATATATAGACTTCTTACTAAAACCGAGAAAGTTTTATTGTAAGTATGTGTGTAATGGAGGTTTTTTAGGGTTCCGTTAAAAGAAAATAACAGAACGCTTGTTTCCGGAGTGTAATATTTGAAGAACAAAGCTTGTCAGAAAACTAAAGTTGATTACGAAGTACGCTTTATAATAGTACCTAGTAGAAATCCTTCTAATATAAAGAACAAAGCTTGTCAGAAAACTAAAGTTGATTACGAAGTACGCTTTATAATAGTAGTAGAAATCCTACTCACATCTTATGAATCAGCCTGTATAAACGCTGATTTGGACTCCCTTTCGTGAAACTATTATTTTCAAAAATGGGCTGCGTTCTAAGTTTACAAGAATGGGCAACTGACCACCTAGTAAGAAGTTTAATTTTCTTGTATTTTAATAAGTAGGTACCTAAGTTTATTAAAATACAAAAAAGTATTTTTAAGTAGTCAGGGTTTTCGAACTCTACATCTAAAAATATAAAACAGGGATATTTAACTTATATGTTTTTTTAATGAAGTACAATAAATTCATAATAGTAGTACTCATTCTTGGGCGACATCTAATACTGAAACAGGTTCTCAATTCAACGGAATACCTTATAAACCAAGTGACTTTATTTCTAAATATTCTACGATTTATTATTATTATTATTGAAAAACAGAACCCTTATAGAATCACTTTGTTGTCCGTCCGTCCGTCGGTCTGTCCGTCTGTTCGCCTGTCAATCCGTCCGTCCGTCTGTCTGTTCGTTGACCATCTGTTCACCTGTGTGTCTGTCTATCTGTCTTTCTATCTGTCTGCAGGCTGGGCGGATTTGCACATTCTTAAACAAATTTTTCAGCAGATCAGTGGCATAGCTAATCCTTATACTTATTTACTCCTACTCCACAACATACCACTCAGTCAATGTTCTTGATAACATACTTAGTTAAATGATGTAGTATTATTTTAAAAACTTTTAGTCCTTTGCTAAACCTAGTTTTATATAATAAATCGTAATATATAGATGTGTGTCAAAATTGCGTTGTCATGCAAAAATAGTTTTTAACTTGTATAGTCATTGTTAGGGCTTCGTAGCCAAAATGGGTAAAACGGAACCCTTTTAGTTTCGTCCAGTCCGTCTGTCCGTCCGTCCGTTTGTCACAGCTATTTGACTCAGTAGTTATAAAGCATATGATACATAATATATTATAGCTATAAGTGTATTTTGTATGCCGCTACTTAGTTTTACCTATAAATTGCGAACAGAAATATGCTTAGGGGGGCTTTTGGCACATCATCGGATAGGCCTTTGAAAATAATTTAGATGTTTTTATAACTATTATTAATCTAATATTTTCTGAAAAAGTGTGTCCCCCTCTTACTTTTTTTTGAACGCGAGCTCAAAAAATTTTTGAATAAATCTGGAAGATAGGATATAAAACGGTATTACAAAAGGACATAAACGCCTTAATATTATAAAGACACTTACGCCTTTTTGCTTGCACAACTTTTAACAGTTACCAGCTTTTAGATATATAGACATGATTTTTATTATACAGTTCAAAAAAAAGGAGTACTTTTTTATGTGGCTAGGTTCAATAAGAAAATCAAACTTTCGAAAAGTGCACCGGAAAGACTCCGAACATCGTTTTGTGTTTGACCCTGTTGCAGGATACCTGGAGCCAAAGGAATTCAGAGCACTACCCCTGAGCTCCATATTCCCTCACATGGAGATGGAGCTCAGGGGTGGATGTGGATGGATCCCAATGGGTCGAAGTATATTCGTTAGGGCCTCTTGACTTTAAATAAGATAAGAAAACGGTTGAAAGTATCTATTGTACTGAAGGTCTTGTTTTTATGGTTCCGTAAAAAGGAAAAAAACGGAACCCTTATACTTTGCTGTACGTCTGTCCGTCTGTCTATCTATCCGACCGTCCATCCGTCCGTCTTTCCGCCTAGACCCGTTATAGTTAGGGCTGCCCTAGTACTAGTAAGGCACTACCTATTGGTGGTACCGTAGAACGCTTAGTGACACCCCGCTGCCTCTACATCATCGCAATCAGAGAATACATCGATACATTCCCATACATCGATACATTCCCATACATTTGTTTAGAGAATCAAAATGTACGTATAGGATACCTCCCGTTGACCTATAATCATGAATTTAGTCGGGTCATTCTGTCACAAGGGTTTTTACAGTTAAAATATGAATAGGCAGCGATTTAACCTTTTTTTTATTATTGTATTTTAATTTCATATACCATGGACAATACGGGACACCAAGCTACAGTTCTGCATCAAGAACTTGGCATGCGGCAATCGGAAGATGATTGTATCTGAAGATTTTGTACCTATACTCTTGTTAAATACGTATTCAACCTTTTACTAAGAATTTTTAGCACCTAAGTCTTAGAAGTATTTATTCCTACCAATAAATTGAAATTAGTTGTTGTTTGATTTCCAAATACAAGTGATGTATAGGTACCGGAAAACTCAGGTTACTTGAAATGGTGCGTTCATCGATTGTTAATCCAACAACTAGTAATTTATCGTGCAATAGCATGAGCATTAGGAATATAATAGTATGATGAATCCATGAAGCTATTCATTAATTTATCATGTTTTTCTGTTAAAATTATAAAACTCTAAAACCTGTGCTCAAAAATCCGGTTCTTTTGTACATTATATACCTAAGTGAATTGTTGACCACAAAAGTCAAAGTAGTCCTAGTTTACGGTACCTATAAAAATACGACTATTTCACCTATCCCTACATTTCGTGCCTCACACGCCATGACTTCATATCAAATATACGTTTAGCTATGATTATTTTGTTACTTGGTGGCACTTTATAATGTCATGATCCCCGGCTGGATCACCTCGTCTTTAATGAAAATAAATGCATCAGAATGTATCTATAGTGTATAGATTTGTTACAGATGGTCAAAGAATTATGTAGATACTTGTATACTTTATATACATTCTGATGCTTCTATTTTCATTAATAACGAGGTGGTTCTGCCGGGAGCATGACGTACTTTATTATCTATTTACCGTGGCAGCGAAAAGGTTAACCCTTTAAACGCCAAAAACCTAAAATGGCGTGTGCTGTCGTGCCTACAGAACTAATATGTAATAGCGTTAGCGCGCAATCATACCTCTATGGTCTTGCCTACCACGCCAGCAACATATTTAGGTTCTGTTAGGTTAGGTTCTGTCAAAATTAGTTCGCACGCTGTATATATTATGTTACTTCAATAGAAGCTTTACGTACTTCCATACCTTGAAGAACATTTTATAATTTCGTCATATTTTGCGATCAAACTGATGTGATCAAACTATACCGCAAAAAGTCAAAAAGTTACTTACCTACATTAAGGCAAAATAACTGCTATCAGGCAAGCATGTAGGTATTCTTTTGTGCATAAATGTAATTTTCTATTAGAAATAAATAAATTTGATGAAACACCACACTTTTTGTATTATTACAAGGGCGCTTGTCGAATCGCACCATACTTCGAAATACCTACTTGCGACTAGTGAACGCTTATATATGTTGCTATTTTTTGCTCGCGACTACGTTTCCGTAGAAGTTGACCAAAACTGCCCTATGTCCTTTTCTAGGAGTAAAACTATCCCCATACCTACTAATTCCATCTTGATCCGTTCAGCGATATTAGCGTGAAGAGGTAACAGACAGACAGAGAGTTACTTTAGCATTTATTATACTAGTATGGAGTACAGTGGCAGTACACAAATGGCACGATAGCTTTTATACTTACATATACATATACAGTTAAAGCGGTTTTTGGCATGTATGAAATTACAAAAAACTTTTTTCTTCCTACCTAAGCGATTAAAAAAAACGTAATTTGTTAATAGTATGTACCATGTGCAAATACCAGCACTTGATTTTAAAAACCCGTGCTCATTTTATCTATTATTAATTATTTTTTTATAGCAGCAATACCACGTGCTTGATTAACCCGACTAAATAAAATATTATCTTTACGCCCGTATTTCACGCAGCAATTTATGACATTTAGCAATATACCTCTTATTGACGTATATTCTGAGACACTCGAGCCGTCTGTGGTAACATAAGTTTCAATCAGTAGCAGAATAGTAAATAATGAAGACTGTTAACCGTAATATTTAAGACGTTCTTCGGGAAACCGTTAATACCAGTATACGTATAAATTAATTTGTATGTTTTGTTTGTATTTGTTAATACATAATCCAATATTGTATAATACTCTGATAAACCAACCGGCCGTACAGATCTTGAGTTTATTTTCTACTTTAATATCACCTTGATATTTTGTATGGTGACTTAGCCTCACACTGTGTAGCATAGGCGTATAGTTAGTTAGTTTATCTGGGCCCTTTTCCGCAACTCGACATCCATCGTGCCTTTTTTGCGTGCTACGAGGTAGCCCTATTCCAACCACCCCAGCTCCTCAACGAAATCAAGCATCGGTTTTAGGTTGCTAAATGCCTCCTTGAGTGTTATTGGAGTCCCCAGTGAGTGTTATAGGCGTATAATTATCTACAATAAATATTTTTAACACTTCCTGACTTTCTCTAAACGGGTGCTGGCTGTGCTGCGAAGGTGACATCACCCTATCCGATGTCCTATCCTAAACATGTCACGCCAATTGTGATTAAAATACGAGAGATTCAACCGTTTTTTTTCCATATTCATGTCAGTATGGGTCACGGAAGATTAAATTGTACTATGTAAATGCGTGAAAATTTGTCAGTGAATCAAATATAAGAATCATTTGGTATTACAAGTTATAAATATATTATTGCATTCAATTAGATCACGTTGCCTTGGATATCGTAGGTAAAAGTTATTTATAATATTTTACATACGATCAAAATCAACTCTTTCTTAAGAATAATTTATCTATAGCATTTCCATGCTGTAAATATATTTTAATTAAATTGATTTATAACGCTTTAAATAATTTCATTCCGGCAATCATCACGAGAAAGGCGACTTTATTTAGAAATTGACAGTCTTTGTAAGTAACTCCTCCTTGTCCCAAGTAATATAAACCGACTAAGCAGAAAGCAGCAGAGCTGCGCCCTCATATTTCACATACAAGTTTATGACATTTGGTAACTTACTTATTTTAGCTTATTGTTTCCGTGCTCTCCGATCCGATCAAATTTCATACCAAAAAAGCGTGGCCGGCGCTGGACGGGGCCTTCCGATGCTTCCGATCTGTCAGAGTTTTGGGCTCTGTGAACACGTGACGCCTTCCATACTAAAAAAAGCCCCGTCCCGTCCCGTCCCGTCCCGTCCCGTCCTAGTGTGAGTCATCCTTAATACTTAGCTGTCGATTTCGGTTTCCTTATTGCGATAAAAACATATCCTTTGTCTTATTTTGAATCCTTCTATCCTTTCAAGAATGTAAATTAGTATAACTTATCGTCGCTGGTATCAAACATCATTTTATTCCTTTTTATTTAACTTATTAAACCAAAATAGTATATAATTTGAAATTCATGTTTTCTTAGAGGCTTTGTTTGTCATTGACAGCTGATTATTCCAAATAATTCAAATATCGCTGATTTCAGATTTAAAAAGCATAGAGCATTAAGACTTTTGGAGCATAGACGAAATTAGAGAATTAAGGCAGCAATACACTACTCGTCAAATACGCGCGTTTCTAATGAAAAATATGAAATAAGTTAAGAGGAATTGTAACAAATTAATATGTAATAATCATTTATGAACATTACTGCAGACTACCCACACAATGTCAATAATATTGAGTGTAAGTGTAACTGAGACAAAGTACCTACGTGTGTGTACACGAGTACGTTTCTTTATGCCAAAAAACAACCGAAATAATGTCTACATTACGCATAGCATATTATGTTTTAGTTTTTGATTAATGTCTACATTCCTTTAGTAGGTTAGTAGTTGAATATTCAAATACATTCTGAAAATCCTTAGAGCATAGACAACTGGAGTACTGAGTGGAGACTGTAGTTGTTTAACAACGACTATTCACCCTCTTGCAAAAATCGGCACAATATTTTTCTATATAATAAGCTTTGTTATTCATCAAAAACTTAATTGTATATTCGCATTAAAAAGTGCATAGAAAATTTATGAATTAATCCATTACCTACCTAGCTATTATAAGAGGTTTTCATCGTGTTACATTATTACTCGTAGTTTTCTTACAAACTCCGCTACAAATTGTGTACTATATATGGTAATGAAGTTTCGATTTAAGTAACTATTTGTTTATTTGTATACTATAGGTACATATAGCCCACAACTATTTGTAACAATTTGTTTATTTGTATACTATATACATATAGCCCACAACTTCCTTAACCAAAGTGTGGTTTGCGATGTTGTGAATTTTTAGTACTTAGTATAATGCGATGATTTTCAATCGGTGATCAGGTACCATTTTTTTCTTACTCAGTAGGGAATTAGGTTAAAGTCGTAATTACGTGAAAACAAAATTGTTTTTTAATTTTGAGATTATGTTTATAGTCACTCTCTAATTGGTATATATGAGTAATAACTTGTCATTGTCATAAATTATGCATTAATTATTGACTAAAGATCCATCCAATTTTACGCCATAGTGATGGCACTCGACGGATCGTAGTTTCATCTATAGGATAGCCATGCACGAGTATTCAGTGGTAATTTGTATAAATTATGTTTTAACTTTTAATTAATTAAGCAGTGAGGTGATTGCGTGAGACCTCGCCTAATAAGATTAATTTGGGCTAGATAGTAACAAACAGGAGTAAACTCCTGATCCCGGATTAAAAAACAAAAATATTTTACCGGCAAGGACTTTATTATGACATCAAAAGTCAAGCTGATACTTATTGGATAGAACGGGTGATTTTTCATTACTTATATGCGTAAAACGAGAATTAAAATAAAGACACGGAAAAAAACGGATTAATTCATTTTGTTTTATGACATAATATATGTTATGCGCATTAAATATTGACATTTATAAGCTATTTGTAGGTTCAGTGAGTTCAATAGCAACTTTAACATGTCACTCCCAGTGTGATAAAAATACGTGAGTTTTTCAAGTTTATGGCAGTATGGCTCACGAAAGTTTAAATTGTATCAATATGAACTTGCCAAGCCCACGAGGGCACAATATTGTTTCCTTCAGATAGCGCGTCAACGAGATTATACACCTACAGATTATGTAAGGTAGGTTCTTAAATGTTAATAATCAACACTCATTCTACAACTTATATCCTATAGTTTAGGATTTGGTATAAACAGGCTGAGTATAGTTTGATAGTCGACGTAGAGTTCGAAATCTTTGTTTCAGAGAGCCCTAAGGATCTGCGATGAAAAGCATCTTGGTGCTGAGCTATAGCATGTAAAACATGCGCTGTTGCTAACAACCACAAGATACCCCATGTCAAGCAGTCCTCCCGTGTGAAGATACCAATAATTGAGTGTAGGCCTGCTGTTTTGCCTTTAGTCAGAGGAGTTACGGACAAGACCAGCCACATCTTGAGGCACGCTTCAATCAAGACCTATTTCAAGCCGTTGAAGAAGATGTCACAATTCCTGAGGCCTGTAATTGTAACTTACTTCTACAAAATGCTGGGGTCTACAGGCTTAACTGTGAATGTGGTCTATCATATGTTGGGCAAACAAAGCGTAACATATCACCCAGGGTAAAAGAACATATAGCTGATGTCAAGCATCGTCGAAAAAGGTCTGCAGTATGGGAACATGTCTTTGATAAGGCTAACCATTCAATTAAGTTTGACAAACCTCTGGTCATGGCCAAGCGATACATTCCCAGAATGCTGCGCCAGGCTATTGAAATCAAGAAGGTTCCTAATTTCAATAGAGAGGATAGACCTTAGAGTGAACTTTGTTTGAAAAGATTGAAAATGGATAAAAGTGGCAAAATGGGGTAATTTTCTTGTGGCTTCTTTCTGCCCCATAAGCTAGTTAGGGAAGCGTTCATAATTTGTATGTATGTTAATTCTCACAGGGCTTAATAATTTTTCATTTTAATAGTAGAATGCCCTTTAGATAATGTATTACTAGCTTTATAAGCCCCTGTGGGCATTGGTAGACCAACCTTTGTTTTTATCTTTATTATTTTTTATATTTTTGTATGTAGGCAGTTATTTGCAGATATAACTTTTTTCATTGACGTGGAGAATTCGCATTCTCTCAGACATCTTAAACCTGTGAAAACGAATGCTGCTGTGCTGTAAATGGCTCTAAACCTAGGGTCGTGGTGTTAATACTCGCGATTAATCCGCTCTTAAGTGTTTAATTTCAATGAACAACAATCGCGGAAACAGCAGACCATATTAATAACAGCACCGTCTTTCCTAGTTCTCGCGTCACGTTGCCAACTTGCCACACTCATCATCACTGCACCGTTTATGACTGTTCGAAATGCGAATCTCTAAAAATGTTTAATAGACAGTGGCCGTAGTACCAGGTCTTTTTATAGCCATCGTTGCCACGTCGGGTTCTAAAAGTCGTTTGCCTTGTTCCAGGTTTAGACTTCGGCTGGCTGTAAATGGTAGAGTACTTTGGTCCTAGCTCAAATACCTTTGGGAATAACGCGTAGGCTTTGCCTGTTTAGATTAATATCTAACGAAGTTTTATTATTAACTTGACTTAACAATTTGAAAATTTACCTCTGAATGTCACTTGAAAATATGGAATTTAAGAAATTTTGTCCGTGCGAAACACTACATAGTCGACATCTGGTAATGTTTTAATTTACTTACTTTATTCTCAAAAGTCGCTCAAAAGTTGCAGTTAATTTACTGTGAAACGTACGAGTACCTAAATAAACAAAACAAAAAAAAAAAAAAAACTAAATACGGCCTTTTGGCGGCATAATTTGAACAGCTTTGAAACTTTGTTTATATAATACTTTGGCTCTAGAAAAGAGTTCTAGCAAAATTTTGATTTAGGCGCCCAAACCCTCCCAGGGGGACCAGGGCAGGGGGTAACTTTTGAAGTTAGGGGTATTTGGTAAAGGTGTATGTACATTTTACAAATTAGGCAAGTATATGTAGGCGCTAAAACGAATGAGTGCCATAACCATACTTAAAGGACCTATATTTTACAAATATGAAGAGTTTTTTGTTGAATAACATTGAAAATATGCCTAGGCCAAGGAACGAAAGGAAAAACCTCGTGAAACTTGTGAAATATTAATATACTTAGACCGGGTTACTCACGTCTATAAACGTTTATAGACGTGAGTAACCCGGTCTAAGTATATTAATATGTCTAATACTCACGGGAGTTTTCTATTTAAAACTTGTGAAATATTTAAACTTTTTAACAGCACACAAAATTACAAAGAAAATAATACCTCACTTGCCTAGTTTGTAAAATGTGCTTTTTAAAAAGTGACTTACCGCCTTGGACTCCCTGTGAGGACACTTAAATTTTGCTAGGACTCGGTAGATCCTTATTTCAAGTGCCAAGATATAGTTATAAATTTTCAAAGCTGTACAAATTATGCCTCCAACATATGCTACTTTTCCTGCAGTAAACTATAGAAGGTTTCTAAACTTTTAAAACTAGTGGTTTCCTCCGATCGTGAACTCACGAGTCGCAAGCCCTATATCTCGGCAAACCCTGCCAAATTTCACTACGACTCGAATTATCGTCGAACAAATCGTACCTAGTATAAAACAAAGTCGCTTTCTCTGTCCCTACATCCCTATGTATGCTTAAATCTTTAAAACTACGCAACGGATTTTGATGCGGTTTTTTTTAAAATAGATAGTGTGATTCAAGAAGAAGGTTTATATGTATAATAATAACTCGTGCAAAGCCGGGGCGGGTCGCTAGTATACACGCCGATTGTAGACTCGAAAAGCTTCGCTCGCTCGTTCAATGTGCAAGCTTTTAAGTAGGTAGTTAATAGTATATTATATTACAAACCGTACGATATGTTTGCAAAACTGTCGTTGTCGCCAGTTGCCTGTTGTTTGTGAAGGTATACCGGTGCAGTGGCGGTATCTGCCTATTTATTGATAGTTAGTACCTACTAAACCACGAATACTGTTTGAAAAAGAAAAAAAAATCTGAACCTAGTAGGTACTAGACGGGTACAGTGAACCAATTGGAGCCTAGGCCACTGTAGGACTATGTCATAGTGACGTTATAAATCAGATTGTCAGAAATCTCTTACAACTTGTCATTTTGACATGGTTCTAGAGTGGCCTAGGGTTCCAATTGGTTGACTGTACCTAAAATAAAAATAAAATGATGCTTAACCTAAAGTTAGGTATTTTTTGATTGACGGCTTTCTCTTGTCCTAGAGCTTTATAAAACCAAGTATGGTTTCAGTTGACCTATTTAAGAAAGGCTTTTCAACTAAATGCAGCCAACGTGGGAACTTATACAGCGAAATAAAAAGAAGATCCAGTGCAGTCGTCGCATGTAACTAATGATACCACGTCTGAACTCTACCTTGCTCGATCGTATAATATATACGTAAAACGTAAGAAACGTAGTCACCTTTATTTATATAGTCAAAAGTGCAATGTCAGATAAAACAAGTCAAGAGAAAGACAAAGTTGTAATTTAGATTGTACCTACATTTACCGTTAATCAGTTTACTTACTAGTGTACTTACCATGAGTTCTACGTAACCGTACTCGATGGCGACTGCGCGATTCTATAGTGTTTGCTTCTCGCTACCATCACGTAAGAACGAGCGAGAGCTAACTGCTCATGGTAGCATACAGATGAAATCTGTTTTATCAGGAAATACGACGAATTTGATATTATTTTAAACCATAAATAATTACTTACCTACTGATATAAAACTCAGATTACTTTGTCACAAAATATTGATTTAATCCAGATTAACGGTTAAAACAAACCTATCAACACGGTGGTCAAGCGACGCGCACGACACTCTTCTTTTCAGCCGCTTTCTTTCTTTCCTGGTCAGCTATACACAATAGATAATAATTTGGGACTCCAAATTAAAATATATATATTTTTTTTGCAGACAGACTTTCAAGGGCGTTTTTACAAGTCAACAAAGGATTAGTACGGTCGGCTTGATAAACATATATCGAATAAAGCTGTATCCAATTTTGAAAGTACTTCCCCAGTAGCAAGTTCCGAAGAGTATACATATTTATAGACGTGAGTGAGTACAGCAATGAAAACAAATTTGAAGATGTAGAATTCTAGACTGCAACTTTTTTTTTATAAATATTGTGGGACAATCATACACAAATCGACCTAGTCCCACGGTAAGCTCAATAAGGCTTATGGCGTGGGTACTAGACGACGATATATATAATATATAGATACATATAAATACTTAATTAATACATAGAACATCCATAACTCAGGAACAAATATTCGTGATAAACACACAAATAAATGCCCTGACCAGGATTCGAACCCGGGACCTCCTGCTTCGTAGGCAGGGTCACTCACTACCATCTAATCTAGGAGGCCGATGCATTTGTAAGTAGATAAGACAATCTTTAGTAAACGTTTAAGTAGGTTAAGTTTAGTGTGCAGTACCTACTTCGCATCACACGATATCCATTATCGTACGAGTATAAAAATATTGTTTTCTATTCTATTCTATTCTATTGTTTTCCCCTCACTAGCTCGGAAAGCGCTGTTTTGTCCTTTAAAACTTGCGTGGAAAAACGCATTTTATCCACATGTGGGGCAAAGTAATCTTATTCCTATCATTTACCACCAGTCCAGTATAAGTGAGTCCTATATGCCCATAGTAAATATGCGCAATCGGAGGTCACACCTTAAATTGGTCATGTGATCATGTCTTATCCCGCACTTGATGTCCCGCAGCTGTTGGCAATAATTATCTAAGTACCAGGAGCGTACCTACTCTATGAAAAATTTTGAAATTGATTTTTGATGGTTTCTTCAAGATAACTTAAATGTGGATAAGATTTATAATCGTATTTACGAGTAGTCTGTATTTTCCTCGCAATAGTCAGGGGAAAAATGTTGTATTACACTCGGCGGCAAAGTTTCCTCGTGCCTTGAGACCCTCGTAAAGCTCTAGATTCCAGTTATTGAACCACTCGCTACGCTCGTGGCTCAATTTTGGAATCTTTCGCTTGCTCGGGTCTCAATATATAAGCCCGAGAGTTAAACAACAACTTTGCCCCCTTGTATAATAAATAACTATTACTTACCACGAATCGCCTTGTGAGTGTGACTGTATGTACTAGTACCCTAATATTGGCTCCTACCGTGTATCAAACTCATACTATTACACTATTCAAGATCATACTACAAACTAATCAATATCATATTATCATTACATGAACTACACCTAAATTATATTAAGACGCTTTAACCGTATTTTGACAAATAAATATTTGATTTGATTTACTTTGTCCAAACAAACATCTCGCCATCAATGAATCGTCGATTCCTTTACCACAAGAATACTAGATCTGTCGACGCCATAAGCATAACTTTGTGGAGTTGAACCGAGCCGAATGTGTGGATGATGCTTGGTGGGGTTGTGTGCATCGATCTTTAAATTTCCCGACAAATGCATTAAATCAAATTTGTCAGAATGCAGTTTATGAATGAAATCTGAAGTTTATTGATGCGTGTGGAATTTGTTAATATTACGAGCAGCGAGCCATCATCCGCTTAAAGTAATTAATTTTACTTCAGTTTCTGTTTTGCAATTGTTAACCAGTAGGCCTGTGATGGTCATAATTATATCGTCTGTCAAAGTAGCTAGGTATCACGTTCTCACCGTACCCACGGACGTACGAGAGTGACGCACGGCACGATAGATGACAAAAATGCAACCATATTATTCGTGCAGTAATTATATATAATTATTAGGGCCCGGAATTTTGCGTGCGGCTTTTGAAAAGCCATAGGGAGAGAACAACAATGTTTATCCACATATCGGTAATTCACTCATAGAGTTATTGAGATTAATTTATCCTTAATTAAATAACACTTGCATTCTTGGAAGCAAATACCTACTCAGGTTATCAACTGTTTATTGATATCTATATCCGATATCCAACACTGGCTATTATAAATGTTATATAACATTATAAATCTTTCTCTAATATGATAATGTCACATAACAATATCCTTGTCACACCGTGTTATATAACATTTATAACAGCCAGTGTGGGAGCACCATAATATGTATAGACACTGTCGTAGGGGTATTTAAATCAGTTGGTATTTCATTTATAAGTACATATATACGCAGTACAGGCCTATCGCGGTATTGTCAGTTTTTGGCAAAATATTTGAAACCGTAATAGATGCAAGTATTAACCAACAAATTGCTCCTAGTCTGGATGAAGCTCAGCATGGGTTTCGTAGCCGTAGATCTACAACCACTAACCACGTATGTTTTGTGGACTGGGCCTCTGCAGCAATGGATCGTTGTCGACAGCTTGATGTGGCATACTTTGATTTCAAGAAAGCTTTTGACCTCGTCGACAACGATCTACTGTTGCAAAAATTTGCGAAGTTAGGGTTCACGCCTAAGCTTCTTCACTTCTTCGCTGACTATCTACGCAATCGTAGTCAGTATGTGAAGCTTGCGGGATCCCAGTCAAAACCATACTACACGCGTTCAGGTGTAAGCCAAGGTAGTACACTGGGACCAACGCAGTTTCTCGTGATGATCAACGATTTGCCCAGGGTAGTGGAGTCGGCTGACTGCCTTATGTATGCTGATGACCTGAAGCTTTGCTTTGAGGTGGGACACAGTGGAGATTGCGGTAAGCTTCAAAGTGATATTGATGCCGTTGCCGAGTGGAGTGTCAAAAACAAACTACATTTTAACGTATCTAAATGTAAAGTCATGACATTTGCTAGGGCGAGAACACCTATACATTTTACTTACGTTCTCCAAGGCGTCCAATTGGAACGAGTTTACGAGATTCGCGATCTGGGACTTACTTTGGATTTGCATCTTAATTTCCGGCAGCACATCTCTAACATTTGTAAAAGTGCGTCGAAAACTCTTGGGTTTATTATTAGAATGACCTCTTTATTCGGGAATGCGAGGGTAGCAGCTATGCTATATAACGCGTACGTTCGTAGCAAACTCGAATTCGGCGCTATCGCATGGGACCCCTACGAGACCAAATATAGTGACATGGTTGAAAAAGTACAAAAGAAATTTGCTAGGTATTTGTATAGTAAGTATTTTGGGTACTATCCCTATATGTATCCTTCCCTTTTCGTCACAGGGATGGTAGGGCTAGACACTCTTGAACTGAGGCGGAAACAGTTATTGATGGAGCACTACTACGGAATATTAAACAATAATATTAATAATTCGTCCGTTTTGGAGCGCATGGGTCTGCAAGTGCCTGCGTGGCGAGGGTCGCCCGTGCTGGAGCTGCCGGCGCGGCGCCGCCGCCGCCTGTTCGCGTGGCTGCGCGCGCGCACCCGCCAGGCTGACAACGCGCCCACCTCCAGGGCACTGGCGTTATTAAATGTCATTGTCGTTGAGGGTTATGATATTGATATATTCGCGGATAGCGTTGGTGGATTTCGCAGAAAGTGTTACCAAATTTTAAATGTTTTACGCACTTGACAATTTTAGTTTTATAACCATGGCTTTTTTTCACTTTTATGTTACGATGAAATGTGTATATTTTATTTTGATGAATTTGTATGTTTTGTTATTTTAATTTTTTTAATAATCTTGAGTAATTTTGACATTGTATTTTTACTATTTAGTTGTGATGAATTTGTGTGTAAGTGTATATTTTATTTGACATTTTTTATATGGTTTGTTATTTTGAATTTGAATTTTAATGAATTGGAGTACCTATGTTTTACTAAGTTTACCTTAATTACGCTTATGACATATTTGTAAATAATGTTTAAAGTTTAATGATAATTTATTTTAAATTTTTATACCTAACATGTAAACGACTTGGTGATTTCACTGTAAGTTTATAATGTGACTGAATAAATGAAATAAATGAAATGAAATAAATATAACTTTTTCATCATTGACCGTTGAAAAGAGTATGTATCAACGGAAAATTTGAGGTAAAGATGGTATCGTAACTTATGGAAACAACTTTACTTGGCCATTTATTTATTGAATTTTATTTTTATTTAAAATTTACAGATGTGTTTAATTAGTGCTTTATTAAGGTACAAATTTCATCATGTGAGTTCTATGTAAAGCATATGGTTTAGACCAAATTAACTCAATAGTCTCGAGTAACAAAAATAAGCTTGGACAAATACTACAAAAAAAATACGGTATGCGAACAAAGCTATGTTATAGAAAAACAAAATCGTACTATGCAAACCGCAACGACACATGATTTGTAAAGCGAAACATCTGGTCATAGTCTGATCATATTATTTTTGCTAAATATAAGAATCTGAATCTGTGTAAACTTGTGGCCGTTTAGGGAATATGGCATGTTAATAACGCACCTCTGACTTTAATATCAAATATATCTATCATATAGCGCTTCTATCGACCTGCTCTAGCGACAGTTCGACTCCATGAATGTCCGTTAGGCTTTGATTTTAAGCTAATTCCTTTATCTGCGTCCCTCATCTTTCTTGTATCAAAAGTTGACAGAAATACAAAATGTTGCTCAAAAACTCGTTCTTTTGCATAAATATAAAATCACCACATTTATTTTGTGGGTGCTTAATCGGGCAATCACGAAGAGGACTCTTAGATAATATATATGTTTTGGCAGCATATTAACCTTTTGTTTCTTTAAATCGTACCAAGAAGTCTTAAGAATAGTCTCAAATTAACAACAATTAACATTATGTTAGATGATATTGAAAGCACTATAAATTCCCTATAGTTAAAAAAATGTAAAACTGCTTTCTATCACATAATCATTTGTAATAACCCTCAGATCATACCCTAAGAAAAAAGTAATACAAAATAATACATATGTAAACAGTTAGGTACATCAAGTTTTATCTGTTTCCATAATTAACGATACGGTCCTTATAATTTTTTAAAGACACACATAAAAGACTCGATTCATCGATATATCGATAAAAATTGGCGTTCTCTCCCTATGACTTTTCGAAAACCGCACGCAAAATTCCGGGCCCTAATAATTATTTTACGTTGCGATTGACGAAATGTAATCACGTGCTTTTTTCACTGATTCAGTGTAAATATGACTTACTTGACTTATTTCCTGTTATCCCTCAGAAGGGACATAAGGCCCGAACAATGCTCTTCCATCTGGGACAATTTTGTGCAGCATCCTCCAAATCTTCCCATTTGAGACCTGTTACTTCCGCTTCTTTTACCACCGATCAGCGCCACGTGGATTTAGGACGGCCAGCACTGCGTTTCCCGGACGGCTGCCATGTTAAGGCCTGCTTTTGAGGATATTCCTGGGATATCCGGAGTGTGTGACCAAGCCATCGCCATTTCCTAACGCGGATTTCTTCGTGTATTGGTCTCTGTTTAGTCAGTCTCCATAATTCGGTATTTCTTATCGTCCGGGGCCAGAAGATTCCCAGAATGCTTCTCAAGCATTTATTTATAAATACTTGCAGCCGAAGGGAGAGGTCCTTTCTGACAAACCAGGTCTCGCATCCATACAATAAGACTGACTTAACGTTAGACTCGAAGATCCTTAACTTCGTGCGACGAGTGATAATTTGAGATCTCCAAACGGGCCTCAACTGGGCATGTGCAGCACGTGCTTTGTTGATGCGGGCTTCTATGTCGAGTTCTGTCCCCCCCTGTGGGCTCACAACTCCCCCTAGGTAGGTAAACTTCGGAACCCGTTTTACAGTCTCGCTATTGATCGAGAGCGGCTGCAGATCTTCGGCATGGAGACGCATTTCTTTTGTCTTGACGCAATTAATGCGTAGTCCTTCCAGTGCCTTCTTTGACGAGATCATCGGTCTTGGACTGCAGGTCTTCACGCGATTTGGAGAGTAGGCATAGATCGTCCGCAAAGTCTATGTCTTCGAGTTGTTTTCCTTGTACCCAGGGGATGCCTCTGCACTCCCTGCAGGTAACTCTCCGCATCACGTCGTCCAAAACTTAAGGCGTTACGGGGATCGGGTCGGTCAGTTTGCCTTTGTGCAACACCCTGCACGAGGATCCTTCGTATAGGGCTCTAATAATTCCTATTATTTTCTCAGGGAATCCACGCGACTTCAGAATACGCCAGATGCTAGTCTATTTTACACGATCAAACGCTTTTTCGAAGTCTACAAACAATGCAAACACTTCGCTCTGCATTTCGTTGCACTGTTCCAGTATTAGTCTCAGCATGTTCAGTTGATCGGTGCATGATCTGCATGGTCTGAATCCTCCCTGTTCTTCCCTGAGGTTTTGGTTTACTTGAGCGGCCAGCCAGCCGGCCAGCCAGTGTAAATATGGTAACATTAATTTATAATAGTTGACATCTACCCATTTTTAATCACAATTGATTCCAAGGACAGATCTTCTAAGATAGAGGGAAGATAGAAAAAACCTGCCAAGAGCATGTCGGGCCATGCTCAGTGTAGGGTTCCGTAGTTTACCGTCCGTCACAATAGGACCTTAAAAACCTTAAAAAGTGTTTTAATACATACCATGCTCAATATGCTTATGATAATTAACAATTCGATGGTACTTTCGATCACCGGGAAAATCTTAACAGCGCAAAGTAAACCACGATACAGCGCCATCTCTCGGGGAATTGGGTTACTAATTTATACAAACTAGACGGGTTATGTATGTTGTGTTTTCGAGGGTAACTTTTGATCGCGTGAATCGATTTGAATTTTATTTTTTGTAGAAGAAAGATACGTACAGGATGATAAATTAAGTAGTCAAGATACAAATAAATGTTTGCATATACGTTTAAATTACAAACTTAATTCAGAAATTATTTTGTACAATTTTTCAAAAAACGTTCAACCAATCAAGTTCAAAATAATTTAATTTTAGGCTTGAAATTGAAAAGACTAAGTTAAAAAAAAAATTAAAATGTAATATATACTGGCTAAAAATATAATAGTACATAATGAAAATAAAATACAGTAAATAAATACAAAAGAATACCTCATTCAACAAGTAATTCTGTGTAGGTACATTTATATATAATAAATACGAATAAATACCACTAACACAATCTTCCATGGCTCCTCTTCAAATGTGTAAATTATTTAAATTTTTAATTAAGCAGGTACCTACAGTTAAATATATGGCCGTATACTTATAACTGATTGTATTCTGGTTTAACTGGCCCTTGCCATGCATTCATTGCAAATGCTGCATTTCGGTATAGTTGCTAACGACTACCATGTTTTGTGTGATTACCCATTTTTCTAAAATCATTGTGTTCGGCCACTTTGCGTGGTACCCTCTCTTACCTAGATTTAAGTTAATATAATATTGTTTCTCAGTAAGTGATTTTGTAAAAGCTTATGAGAAATAAATATCTTAAACCATAAACCATAAAATTGCTTCTAAGTGGAAGGCTATGTAGTTATGTAAGTATTTGTTTCAAAACAGAATGATTTTATTGTGCAAGTGTCGCATAATCACGTAATAGTGGTTCTACTTACAACCTGTTTACTTATCAACATGCTGTGTTGTATCAAATTTTAAAATACTTAAGTGATTACAAAAATTGGAGCAAATTAGCACCATTTTACGGTACATATTAAGTAATTACCTCGTCTTCCGATATGAATATCTAACAATGGTTCATTTATTATCGACACGAGTATCATTTAGTCACTTTTTCACTTTTCGTCGGCCTTTTAATCACGAATGTAATTAGTATATAAATAACCCTTAATTGTTAGGAATAAAACAATTAACAAGGTTTTTTTGTAAAAAAATATCTTTCATACCACATAAATAACTTAAATTTCTTGTAAAAAATGTTAGACTGTCAACCTGAGAATATCGTTTTAATTTCAGCTCAATACCTCCAGGAGTTTCTGTGATAAAGTGATAAGGGCCGGACCAACAGACGGACGGACAACAAAGTGATCCTTTGTGTGTTCCGATTTATCTGAGCAGTCAAATTTTGAAGAATTAACTTGTTGCTTTATGACACTTTAAACTTTCGCGTTTTGTACACATTATTACGAGTATAAACATAGAACGGGTCTATAGTCTATCGCGAATTTAGTTAATGTACCTTGCTTTATATAATTTTTTGCTACCTACATAATATAAATTCAATCATAATCAAAACTGAACCATTACATACATTACCGCGGACGGACGGACGGACAGACAGACAGACTAGGTGAAACTATAAGGGTTCCTAGTTGACTACGGAACCCTAAAACGAGGACGTTCTCAATTCGTATGTTTTTGTTACCTCAGAACTCTGTCAATACTCAACCGACTTAAAAAAAAACTAAAAGTAGATGGCTCCAGATTGGTCCCATTTTTTTCAAAATTCATTTATGATGATGGGATCCATGAGGAATTGAGGGAACTCCTCAAATTTGAAAGGCTCATGCATAATGATTTGGGTGTTTTCTTATGACACTCAAGCATTTCTTTACAAAAACTATAAATTTGGTGGGGTGGACCTGATGATGAAGCCAAGACCAGGGATGGCAAAGTGAAGTTATATCCTTACAAACAAAAGATGAATGTCGCAAATCGGATGATAAGGCTGGGAATGGGAATTACCAAGCAGTTCCACTTTGTCATCCCTGGTCTTCATCATCAGGTCCACTCCACCAAATTGATGATGTTCGTA
The DNA here is from genome assembly GCA_949128165.1 of Lathronympha strigana. Classification (NCBI taxonomy): domain Eukaryota; kingdom Metazoa; phylum Arthropoda; class Insecta; order Lepidoptera; family Tortricidae; genus Lathronympha; species Lathronympha strigana. The sequence continues at coordinate 21,758,126 of OX421903.1, read as the reverse complement.
AAGAAATGCTCGAGTGTCTTAAGAAACTACCCTAATCATCATGCATGTGCCTTTCAAATTTGAGGAGTTCCCTCAGTTCCTCATAGATCCCATCATCAGAAATTGTTTTTAAAAAAAACGGAACAAAACCAAAAAAAAAATTCAAATCGGTTCAGTAATGACGGAGTTCTGATCCATTAAAAAAAATGTGACGAATTGAGAACGTCCTCCTTTAGAAATATTGAAGTCGGTTGAAAACTTTAAAAGGATATTGAATGAATAAGTATAACTAAACACGAATCATAGAATAATTTGACCATTCAAAATCCCTCACCTTTTTTCCATGTGTGCGGTGTGTGGCATGCTTACAATCAGCTAACCATTCCAAGGCGGAACATTAACCTGGTTAACTTTGAATGTAACCGCGCAAGTTTAACTCAGGAATGAGCTACGTGAGGAATCACTGCACTCCGATCTGAAACAATTTGAATAATTCTTTAACCAATTCCACAGTCGGAAACTCCGACAAAGTCGCTTAGTTACGTACATACCTACTTATTTATTTGTTCTTTGTTCAGATGAAGTTACTCGTATGTACCTCCAAACATTACACTGTATACATATAATTATATCCATTGTCGATTTGTTGATGCCTTATGCCGCCCACCGCATCACAATTACCCACGAGAATGCGCTGCATCAGAGGGAACCCAAAGCCTTAATTTTAGGGTTCCGTTACATACATATTTTATTTACTATATTTCAAAGAGGGCTGAAGTTTCCCGAAATGGGGTACAATGTTTACTATGATTATACTAACAAACTGTATGCTTATCATTCAATATATAGTCCAATTAATTTTTAGGGTTCCGTAGTCATCTAGGAAGTACCCTTATAGTTTCGCTCTGTCTGGCTGTCCGTCCGTCCGTCCGCGGATAATCTCAGTGACTGTAAGTACTAGAAAGCTGTAATTTAGCACGAATATGTGTATCGGTCACGCTAACAAAGTGGTAAAATAAAAAGTGGTTATAATTTCTTTTTAAGGGTACCTTCCATACACGTAAAGTGAGGGGTGATTTTTTTTTGTTTCAACCCTAAAGTGTGGCATATCATTGGATAGGTAATAATAGGTTGTAAAAAAAGAGGGTTTACTAAGAACAGTTTTTGATAAAGTTAATATTTTCGGAAATAATCGCTCCAGAAGTTTAAAAAAATGTGTCCCCCCCCCCTCTAACTTTTGAACTATAAGTTAAAAAAATATGAAAAAATTACATAAGTAGAACTTAATAAGAACTTTCTTGGAAAATTATTTTGAACTTGATTGGTTGAACAGTTTTTGAAAAATTGTACAAAATAATTTCTGAATTAAGTTTGTAATTTAACTGTATATGCAAACACATCTTTTATCTTAAGTACTTAATTTATCATCCCGCACGTATCAAAAGTTACCTCCGAAAACCCAACATACATAACCCGTCTAGTTTGTATAAATTAGTACCTAACCCAATTGCCCGAGAGATGGCACTGTGGTCTACTTCGCTAAGGCGGAACCCTACACTGAGCATGGCCCGACTTGCTCTTGGCCGGTTTTTTAAATTAGTTCTATATAAGTATTGCATACACAAGTATACTAGGGAAGTATAACTACTTAGGTAATTTATACCTAGAGTCTACCAACAAATTGAGTCTTACAAGCGAGGGTTTCAAAGTCACGATATTTACCAACATTACCAACACTAGCAACTATGTACTAGCTAATCAGCTTTAACCAGAAATTTATATTAGTTGCATTAGGTATGTGTCTCGTTGCTGTAATTCCCGAATCAACAGCTGTATTTCATCAGTACAGGCGCTTAATGCGACCGTGATTGAATGGATCGGTGAGTCAATAAAGAAGGATAAGCTGTAATTAGCCTGCACGTAGATTAAGTCGAGAGCATGAATAACACCTAAGTACATGAATAGCTATTTATAAATAATATATGTCTATCATATTCACTAATTACCATGATAAAGTTCAAGGTACAGTCAGCTGCAGCCGTGAAGTGTAAGGCCTGAAGGCCTAGTATAAAAATTGTACGACATGAACTCCTCGACCGCGTTAGCGTATCGGGAGTTCAAATTATGTTTGCCGTTTATTTAAATCATCCGGCAACTTTCATATTTTGACCCCTCGATACGCTAACGCGGTCGAGGAGTTAATGTCGTACAACTTTTATACTAGTCCTTCTGAGTGGCCGCTCGAGAGCGAAGCGGTGCGTGAGGCGAAGGAAGCGTGGTTTTTATAACACAAAGCAAATGTATTGTTGTTAGCATCCTGAGTGCACGCTGCACAAAGCACATAGACGCTTCACGCCACGCTACCCGCACCGCCGCCGCATGATCGCCGCACGCTCGCCACTCAGGCCTTACACTAAAAGGGTAGTCGGAATTGAGTCGGGTATCTGTGCCGCGTTCATTCGATCTGCCTGGACACGACCGTAGTAGGTAGTCCGAAAACCTAAAGATGTTAGTAATACCCTGAAATATACACCGACTTAAAAGCTATTTCATTCAGAAATAATAATGAAAACGGGCGCGTACCATTTGTATAGTAATTATATGCAGTAAGTAAGTACCTAAGTAATATAAATATAGTATAGTTGCCAGCTAAGGTATAATTTTTTTTTCGTCTTCTGTTTTCAGTGACGTGCTTGAATTTTTAAAGTTTTTTCTGCATTTTTTCCTGATTTTCAGGACGAGCGTTGCTCTTACTATTCGATGGTCGCTCGGAAATTCGACGTTGTTTAGTATCTCTATATTACTGATGTAGTTGGGCGAATTTGACAAAATGAAGTCTATTTCGTTTTTCGTTTTTGTATCCGGTGATATCCAGGTCCATTTTCGGCTTGGTTTTTTTTTGAAAAATGTGTTCATAACGGAGAGTTTATATTCAACTAGTCTTTCTCCTCGTTTGTTCCTTTCCCCGTATCCATATTTGCCAATGATTAAACTTGCATTGTCTTTTGATAGTCCTACTTTGGCGTTAAAATCTAAATCAAAAATATCTAAAAAAAGGATGTTTTTGTAACCTTCTGAAAGTGAGTGAGCTTTTTGTAGAGTCTGGTAGAACGTTTCGATTTCGTCCTCGTTTGAGTCTTGTGTTGGGCCTTAACAACCTTGAAACAAACATCAACACCATACCAATCTGCGAAAACAATACCACACAAGAAACCTATGACTCGATTGAGCTCTGCATCAAAAACAGCTTAAAACAGAGAAACACACTTAAAGATGTGAACAAATCCTATTCATTCTTTGGTGAATCGACAAAACTTCTGATACAAAGACGCAGCGATTTATTAAAAATCGAGAACAGAACTCAAGACCAAAAAAAGAGCTGTCAAACGTTTTTAAAAAATGTAGTAAGGCTATAAGAAATGACTATAATCTTCACAAACAAAAAGCAATTGAAAAAAGCTTAATGCGTCACAGAAGCGCTAAAAAAGGATATACGCTTTTAAGGACACACAAGGACTGGATACAGAGCTTAAATAATGATTCCAAAGAAACAAAACCAAGAAATGACATAATTTCATGCGCGACGGCATTCTACGCAGATTTGTATTCCAAAAAATTTGGCGACTTGACACCGGCGGCATCTATGATCTTGATCAACGTACCAGAGACAAGCTCGTCCGAGACTATTCATTTACACGACGATGAAGTATTAAAGTATGTCAAAAAACTCAAAAACGATAAGAGCCCTGGACCTGACGGCTTAACTAACGAGGCGCTGAAAATTGGAGCACATTTATTCAATATGGCACTCAATACAGGGAAGGTTCCGAAATAGTGGCAAGTTTCAGACATTATTCTGCTTTACAAAAAAGGAAACCCTCTAGACATCGCCAACTATCGCCCGATTAGCTTACTGTCCAGCGTATACAAGCTGTTTGCATCAATTATACACGACAAAATCAGCCCTCAAATAGACGCCATGCAACCAGTAGAGCAAGCTGGATTCAGACCTGGATTCTCGACTATGGATCATATCCACTCGATGTCGCAAATCATAGAAAAATTTGGCGAGTTCAATAGAAGTTTATACATTTGTTTCATCGATTACACAAAAGCATTCGACAGCATCCACCATAGCTGCATCTGGGATGCTCTCCACACGTGCAACGTAAACCCAACCATCACTACAATCCTAAAAAACCTATACTCAAACAATATAAGTAGAGTAAAACTGGAAGATAGAGGCGACGAGATCAGAATAGGACGAGGCGTCAGACAAGGCGACCCATTGTCCCCTAAACTCTTCATAGCTGTCCTGCAATGTATATTCGCCGAGCTGGATTGGGTATCGATCGGAGGGCATTCAAATTGGAAACACTTATCTTAGTCATCTAAGGTTCGCCGATGATATCGCAATCGTAGCTGAAAATCATCAAAAACTAGAAATAATGAAACATCAATTAAATACAGAAAGCAAAAAAGCCGGCCTACACATGAACTTAAATAAAACCAAGATTATGACAAACAGTACTAAGAAAAAAACCATGCTAGACAACACCGAACTAGAATATGTGGACCACTATATATACTTAGGGAAACGAGTATCGTTCTGTAAAACAAATAACGAAGACGAAATAAACAGACGAATCAAATCCAGTTGGAACAAATACTGGGCAAACAAAGAAATACTTAAAGGTAACTATAATCTTCACATGAAGAAAACCGTCATGGACACCTGCATTCTCCCGTGCTTAACATATGGCTCCCAAACTTGGACTTATACAAACAACATAAAAAACAAAATAACATCATGTCAAAGGGCGATGGAAAGAAGCATCCTGAACATAAGGAGAATTAATAAAGTAAAGAGCCAAAAAATCAGAAAAAAAACAAAACTGACTGACGCTCTACAACAGGCACTAAAACTGAAATGGGCCGGCCACGTAGCCAGGTGCACTGACCAGCGCTGGACCCTTATCTGTACCAAATGGACCGGTCCATATGGGAAACGAAGCGTGGGAAGACCTCAACAACGATGGGAGGATGATATAAAAACCTCAGCTGGCAATAACTGGCTAAAAATTGCACAAGACAGGGAGAAGTGGAAAAATTGGAGGAGACCTATACCCTGACAAAGGGGTCCCAATAAAATAGAGTTAGAGAGAGGAAATATATGTACTTACAACACAAACAAGATATAAGGATTTTTTTTTTATTACTTTATAAGAACGGCCAGTATTTGAATATGTTACTTTTTTTTTCCTTTCTTTGCAAAATTGTAAACTATTTGTCTTTTTTTTATGGGAAATAAAAGGTTTTATTATTATATTGTTATTATTATAGTTGCCAGCTAAATTGCCTCCGAACGTGTGAACGCGGGAAGTTCAAAGCTCTCTGATTATTTTACAATCATGTCAGAAACGTTAGCTTCAAGTAAACTGAAATTAAAAGTAGTTATATATAGATTTTTTACCTCTTCTTGTCCCAAAAGCACCTGCTAGAACAGGAAGGAAATGCTTTAAAACGGACTAAACGCGTTAATTATACTGCATTCTTTACGTTTTAAGTATTTTATACTTAAGAAGAAGAAAGAAGATGTAGGTAATAAGTCATCATTCAAGCCGAGTGCTGTACCTACCTATAGACTAGAAACTTAGATAATTTTTAAGAAAAAAAAACCGACTTCATTTGGTTCCCGGTAAAAGTGAAATTAAGAATTTGTTTGAGTTAGCCAGTTTACTTCACAAATATCCAATACACCGCACGTGTACGATTGAAAATTGAGGAGCTTTCTTAATGTCCTAGGGCTTCCATCATTACATTTGAAGTATAATCAAACGGAACTCCCTTGTAGACCTTTAAACAAACAAAATAACAATGTGTTAAATTGGATGACAGACTGTAAATTAACGAGCATATTCATTATGCCATCCCTGATTATCAACATCAGGTCCACTCCAGCAAAATGATGGCCACAGTAAGAAAATGCCTAAGCTAATTATGAACACCCTCTAATCACAATTAACCTGCCGTTCAAATTTGAAGAGTTCTCTGAATTCTTCTAGAACTCCATCATCAGAATATAAATCAAATCAAAAAGATGAATGTCACAACTAGGATAATAAGTAGAGCTAGGTTTATTAACCAGTTCCACTTTGCGATCCCTGGTCTTCATCATCAGATCAAGTTCATCAAAATTTTGGCTCCGCCAAAACACTGTTTTAGTTACTTAAGGAAACCCTCAAATCAGAATGCATGTGCCGTTAAAATTTGAGGAGTTCTCTCAATCCCTCATGAAGCCCATCATCAAAATAGAACTATAATCAAATAGGACTATCTTGAAGGTATTTCTTTACAAAGAAAAGATGAATGTCTCAAATCGGATGATAGAGCTGGGAATTAACAAGCAGTTCCACTTTGCCATCCCTGGTCTTCCTCATCAGGTCCACTCCACCAAATTGATGATGTTCGTAAAGAAATGCTCGAGTGTCTTAAGAAACTACCCAAATCATCATGCATGTGCCTTTCAAATTTGAGGAGTTCCCTCAGTTCCTCATGGATCCCATCATCAGAAATTGATTTTGAAAAAAACGGGACAATCCTGAAACCATCTATATACAGACAAAAAAATATTTTTTAAAATCGAATCATAGTCCTGAGAATTACGAAGCAGTTCCACTTTGCCATCCCTGGTCTTCATCATCAGGTCCACTCCACCAAATTGATGATTTTCGTAAAGAAATGCTCGAGTTTCTTAAGAAATCACCCAAATCAGCATGCATGTGCCTTTCAAATTTGAGGAGTTCCCTCAGTTCCTCATGGATCCCATCATCAGAAATGGATTTTGAAAAAAACGGGACCAACCAGGAACCGTCTACTTTCAGAAAACAAAAAAAAAATTCAAATCGTTTCAGTAATGACGGAGTTATGAGTGAACATCCATTAAAAAAAAAAAAAAAAAAAAAAAATTCAGTCGAATTGAGAACCTCCTCCTTTTGAAATATTGAAGTCGGTTGAAAATGTAGCTAATTAAATTAAGCATAGAGTTCGTCTATGCTAAGTATCCTAGATTTTGATAGCACAGAATGTGAAAGTGTTAAGTAAACGTCATAATTTCATAGACGTTTGACGTAGGTACAGTCGCCATCAGAAATATCGGAGCGTCCGAGGTCGTCAAAAATATCTGAACACGCCTCTATTGTCAAGACGTTAGAGTGCTTGTTCAGATATTTTGAACGCTTCGAACGCTCCTATATATCTGATGGCGACTGTACCTATAAAATAACACTTTAAAGTTCGACAGTCCATCTTCAGTTTTATTTGGCCTTAAGATTTACTACACAGGCAATAGGATAGAAATGCTTTGATATTTGCATTTGTAGGTATATTTATGATTTATGCAAAAAAAAACGGTATCGCTTATGAAAAAAACGCTATTTACCCGAAATATTTTTAACAGTTTGATTTTAGCTCCCTGCTTTTTATAAATATTTTAAATACCATATTATTTTGCAAGCAAATTCCAATCGCTGACTGGAATATTTTAATGATGTTGGAATGTGAATTTCCAACGGCATGTCTTCAAAAGTATTTTTTAAATTCCGATGTTTCCTATCTTCAAATAAACTAAGTAGGTAAGTATCGCATAACTTCCCTAGTTCAAACTAGTCTTCCGAAACGCCTTGAATAATTGAAAATTTTTACGGTGACTTACTACCTAAACAGGGTGATTCTGATTTGTGATTCGACAAGTAAATGAAGTCCAGTAAACCAGGGTTCAAGTTATTCAAACCCCATCCCATTGGTTTGTAAGTTTTTAAGCGCGCGGTTGTTTTGTGCGGAAATCCCTTATATTTCACCTGCTGCGTTAACCGCGTAAAACAATGGTCTACTCGTATAATTATATTACCTGATTTGAAATGATCTGCGTCTATCGCATTGCGTGTAACGTAGCGTGTATCGCATAAAAGAACCGCGCGCTTTATTTAGACGCTGCTGTAGGTACCTACTGAGCCTCGGTTTGTTGATGTCACTTATGGCGGTTACCTGCGCAAGTAAATATACACTGCGTAGGTCACGGAAGAATAACTAAAGCATGTGTCGCGAAAATACGCGATTCCTAGTAAAATTGTAAGTATTATTGAATGTTCATCTTTATATGATTATTTTACCGCGCGTTTACATGCTCGGGCTCTCGGCCGAATGTTTCGGCCGCGGGCGAATACAACCTTCTACACGCTCGTTCGAGAGCCTCGGGCGAGAACCTCGAACGAAAGGCTATTTGAGCTTTGTCATGTAGTTTGGGTGAGTAAAAAGGTGTCTTAAATAGCTTGGGTAAGGTAAGGGTGACAGTATTTACAAACAGTAATTTAATACCCATTTTATATTTGCATTGCATTGTGAAATAAAAAAAAATCCGATTCGAGGAAATGGACGAGCACACTTTGCTTGCTGCTGCTGTGGCACTTTGTGCCATGAGCTTATACAGATATGTGCACATTTTCCATAAAAAAAAAACTAAAAAACAACGGCGAAGACGTAGATGGTGGATGATCACCATGCACCGAAATCGGACATTGTAAGTGTCCATGTATATTTTTACGATACGATACTAACGATTTTTATATCGGTTGTGACTGTTGTCACGTATCTTGTTTGCACTTGTAAACTTTGTTTAATTATTGTTTCAGACAAAGTATGGAAAATCTGTTAGCAGAATTGGTAGCAGAGCCTTCTGGGGAATTTAAGAATTTTGGCCCATATAACTAGGACCATAGGTATATATGCCTCCCTTTTTTCACCAACGTGAAGAAAAGGGGCGGCATATCATCTATGATCATATTTGGTACAGTGTAATATGGGTCTCTCTCTTCCTAAACGAAGCTATTTAAGACATCTTTTTACTCTCCCAAACTACATGACAAAGCTCAAATAGCCTCTCGTCCGAACCTCTCGCCCGAGGCTCTCGAACGAGCGTAGTAGGTTGTATTTGCCCGCGGCCGAAACATTCGGCCGAGAGCCCGAGCATGTAAACGCACCATTACGTCGGCAACCCTGCATGCCTACCACGAACATCGAAAATTAGCATTGACGGGAAAACCTCTTTGTCTCACTAACATGCAAGTGTGACAGAGATGGAGGTATAAATCCGCAATCGTTCGATTTTCGTGGTATAGGCCCTGGGTAGATAAAAATGGCGGTTAGAACATAAACTTCACATTCTAATTTTCAGAGTTTAAGGAATACATGAATAGACACTTTCCAATAGATATTTAGTTGAAGAGTGTTAGTATGAAGAAGCTGTGACTGCTGTTATTCATTGAAAGAGCGAGTAAGTTAAAACCAGAAGATATCCCTGGTGTGTGCTTATGTTTACTTATAATGAGTGAAATACATTGTGAGGTTAAGTAAGTGGAGCACAATGGTGGTACGGGAAGGTCTATTGGGGAAGGTGGTAGGACCTCCAGGGACCTACGGGTCCCACAGTTTAAAGCCCCTCATTCACGGCAGTCCGCCGGCACTCCGGCATGGCTGGATGTCGCGCACACAAGGTCATACTGATATTAAATTGCAACGGTTAACACTCACGTATTTTTATCACAATAGGCGTGACATGTTTCCACTGCATCAGGCAGTCATCGTCCGACAGACAAAGTGGTGTTGTCAGTTGTCACTTTCGCGGCTCGGGCATCACTGCCCGAGAGGTCGGGCGCGACGAAGCAGGGTGATTCGAGCAACCCGGCGCCGTCGTTGCGGGAGTCTGAATTGTCGGATCGTCTGACGGGATCAACGACAAGCACACCAAACTAACTGTGTCCACTAAATCCGACTCTACCGATTAGCGAGTACGATTTACCGAGTCGTTTGTAAAAAGCATATAAATAATGCTAAATGTTGTCATATAAACTTACCGAGTACTAATACTAATAATAGTATACAGCGTGGGTAATTGATACGGGCGAATATTTTAATGACGATTACCAATTGGACCTAGGGAACCTATTTAAGTACATTTATTTCTTTAGGTTTTTTTTTATACATAAAAATTAAGCCCGCAATGTATTGCATCCACATAAATTAACGTAGCTATCTAAACGTCATACGAGTATCATTTCAGTGTCATTTATCATGTCAAACAAAGTTGGACGACATACATTGCAGCTCTGTCGCACCTTAGAAAAACATTACACCTAATTAATAACACAATTTTACGAAATTATTATCCCATACGATTCATATGAACAGGTACACACGGTCAAATACCCACGCTGTATAAATAATAAAAAAATGCTAATCTAAACTAAACCATATGTTTCGAGAAAGTAACTGTTGTGTTGTGCTGTTATTGTTATTAATAATGCACCCTCCTTCTTGTCTCATAGTTGTAAACGCACATATCCGGGTAAAACTAGCGGTAGTGCTGCTGTTGTTCTTAATGAATTATTGAATTTTTAGACTAAAACTAACTAAAAAGTTTAAAATAAAATAATATAATTTAAAAAAACCAATAAACCCGACTGCGTAAAACCTAACTGAAAAGAAAGAAACAAGTTAAGTGTTGATTGATAATCACATGAAAATTATATATTATGTATTATGTAAACATCGTGATTTTAAACAGTCGGGACCCATAATTTAGGAGCTTGGTGCCGGCTGGGTCCCGACCAAGTCCCGACTGTTTAAAATCACGATGTTTACATAATATTTTTTCAAGTGATTATCGATCAACTTGTTTCTTTCTTTTCAGTTAGGTTTTACGCAGTCGGGTTTATTGATTTTTAAATTATATTATTTTATTTCTAACTTAAGTTAGAATTTGAGTGTCCGAAAAAATCCTCCACGTAGCCAAAGATTTAATGTCAAGTGACATTATTGACATTTGACAGATAATGTATTAAACTGACTGCTGTCATGCGGATCATCAATTTCTGCGGTACGTACGAATTCCCAGGAACTTCCATATAGGGGACGGTCCTATCTCGCTTTTCGCCATACTAAATGAACGAGAGAAAACGGTCCACATGAGACCACTTCCAAGTGGTGCTTTGTCCCACTCGCACATGTTGCCAATTTTTATAAGATACTATTTTGGGAGTGTTTATAACAGTTTACTACTAAAAATAAATATCTTCTTATTTTATTTTAGTACTATATACAAATAAGGATTTTGTTATCTTTTTAGTAAATTGTAAACAATTGTGATTTTCATATTAATAACCCTTTAAATCAAAGATGTGAATAACAAAAAAAAACATTTTAATATATATGGTAGACATTAGTAACTTTTTGAATATTAACTGGTATCCCCAACTTTGACTTTTTAAACTTTCAAAATACCAACATAAATGGCGCCGTTTATTATTTATACAAATTATTTTGAAAATCAGCTAAAATGGTAAAAACGTGTTGCATAAAGGATTGTCGGAGTGAAAGCTATCTTGGTTGTGGAATATCGTTTCACAGGTAAGTCAAAATTATACAATTTTATGTACATTTACCGATAAAATTACAAAACAAGCTCGGTAGGGTGACTATGATGTCGGCACGTTGTGAGTCGATTTTACAGGATTCTTATTAGTTAGGGAAAGTAAGAGTAAAATATTCTGAATATTTTTATTCGCATGTTTATTGTTTCACTTACTTGTATGACGTAGAAAGATGCTTGCTGAAATATATTTCGGTAGGTATGTAAATTACACACACATATTTAAACATAGTACTGTATATACCTAGGTCGTCCCCAATATATAACGTGGCACGATTATTTTCGAGATTATTCGCAGGTAAGTATTTGTATTACGACTCTTCGTATTCCACAAGACCGTATAATAATAATCCAGTCATTGAATTGGAATGGACAGCTTGTATAACATTTTTGATTATTTGGGAAATAATTTATAATAGCCGGTTTTTTTAACGTAACGGTTATATCGAAAATCTAGTATTGTGTTGGCAACAAAATATCGTTACATGCTAATCGTCACAAATATGTAGATACACACATGTTAAGTATAAACGTTTTTCTTGTAAGATTTTTATGGTTTTATGTTTTTTAGTCGTTTAAAATAGGTCAAGACCAGTTTATACCTATTACAATTTGTTTCTAACGAAATAAAATGACACATTTATCATCTTTACAATTCGTAGACTTAACGGTTTTACGTGAATAAGTTTTCTTCGGTTTCCCTTTTAACAGATATAAGACAATTAACAGTAAATTTTAAAAATCGAGAGAGTTTAGTTTTTTACTTTTTACCTACTTCCGGAAGAAAAGTTTGTAGGACATTGCATATATTATCTATAAATATTGAGAAAATCAGGCTATTATAATTTAATGTCTGTCGAATCGAAACCGTATTCTTCCTTCCTTAAGTGTATGAATCATTCTGGCTACGAGATTATGTCTGTGCTAGTACTCACCGTTAGCAAGATGAGAACAATCTGAAAAAAATACCTGAGCGACTCTCCGAGACAGCGGCATGTTCAACAAATGTCGATTGTACCGTCCTAATAGGCTGGACGACAAAAAAATCTAATTTGTCCGTCTGTTAGATTATTGAAAAGTACGATACGTATTTTTTCTTTTGTTAATCAAATGAAAAATGACGGAAATACAGGGCTTTAAAGTTTCGCGTGACGTCACACTCTAAGGTGACGTCACCAGCCCCCACCACGGAACTTTGACGCTCTTCATAGTCTTCATATTCGTCAATTTTAGTTATCTTGAAAAAGGAAAAAATACGTGTCTAATAATTTTTGATAATCTTTCTGACGGACTAATTAGAATAATAGTTTTTCAACCTAGTCATCATCCCTATTAATTACTGTTTGTAAATACTGTCACCCTACCCAAGCTATTTAAGACATTTTAAGAGACCTTTTTACTCACCCAAACTACATGACAAAGCTCAAATAGCCTCTCGTTCGAGCTTCTCGCCCGAGGCTCTCGGACGAGCGTGTAGTAGGTTGCATTCGCCCGCGTTCGAAACATTCAGCCGAGAGCCCGAGCATCTGGAGGCACCATCCCGAACATACAAGAGCGATAGAGAGAAGAAGTGGTTCATGGTAACCCTCCAGGTTAAATGGGTATTACACGTGGCAATAATCGTATCCCGATTATCAGTCTCGCACCGGGTAATAGACAAAAGAGAAATTAGCGCATCGAGAGAAGGTAACCTACCGTCGATAATAGGGAACCGATGATTGCCCCATGCGATACCCGTTTTAGACGGACGATAATTAGGTAAAGATCCATGACGATGAGTGGCCCGTCCAGGTGGAACCATAGAGTACGGGGGAAATTGGCCAATAATGGTCTTGGATTTTTACATATTATCGTCCGCCTAACCACTCCCAATATGATGCTCTCTAACGATCTGGAAATACGATAAAGACGACGATACTAGATCGTGATGAATATGATGACTTAAAAAAATGTCTTTATCGTTAAGTATATATCGTCGATCCAGATCGTTCGCGTAACCGCTCCCAACCTAATATCCCACGTACTTATGACTTATAATCACCCTAATTAGAAAGAGATGCAACGGTACCGTAGTACTATCTCATGTGGACACACTTTTGCAGTCGCATTGCTCCATCCAGATATGTTCAAGTCCGTGCGAATTCCATAATGGTCTTCCGTTTGATATTCAAAATGGCGGTTGCGTTTCTTGAATAGTTCTTTGTTTTTGTGTGCTAAATGTTGTTTAATGTGTAATATTTATAGCTTATTGTGCAGTAAACTAACGAAGAAGTGTGCAGCTAATGAAGAATTAATCCTGAAACGCGTGTAATCGCGTTATTGAGTTATTACTCGGTTGCCCTGGGATTTTGGCCTCCTGAAATATTTATTATGTATAAGCTGTAAACGGAATAAATAGCAAGGCCAATTACCGAACAACGTCGCCCAAGAGGCAATATACTATTAATATAAGATACACTGATATATTAATACGGGACACTGGCAAAATTGTCCAATTCTCGGACAGAGGCCATATTATAAAAGAAGAAGAAGAAGAATTCCATAATATCAAGAGTCACTTCATGAAATTTTCCAACGGTTTCGTGTATGATAAGTAGGTACTACCCGATTAGGTACCTCCCATTTCTAGAGCAGCCTTACTATGTTTCGATACCACGAAAGGGAAAAACCAGCTGTCTCAGTGGTAACAAATTGGAGGCGACAGGTGGGAATAACCCTTGGAATACCGCTGTCGCCACTCAATTAGGACAAGGGGTAACAGCCCTGGCCGTCGAACGTGACTTCCAGTTTATTGGACACGCCTTGGTCGCAGTTCGCACGCCTTCGCGAAAGCATCCGAATCATTGGGAACAAATGGAATATTTAGAAGCGCCGGGCATGCCGTTCTGTGCCAAACTGGCAAACGATAGTCAGCATAGAACCCAACGGAACTCTCAATGACACATTTTTAAAGATTGCTCGTGAGTACTCGTAGGTACCTACTTACGGAAGAAAATGCGTAAATTCCTCAGACGTAATGACTGCGAGAGGTATTAGCTCTAAGCTCACGTCGGGTCATGTGATTTTAGAGTTTCTGACCGCCATGAACCTGCGATCGATGTGCAAGGCATCATTTCAAATACCTAACGCGTTAATTTCATTAAAATTCTCATATAGCAAATTAACGTGAGATGTACGATTTAATACCTAACGTGAGAGAGGTGGTGAAAATATACCTAGGCCGGCTGATGTGCTCACAAGTGGCACCTACCCTCCTTATTATGTGACGTCAAAACAATCAGTTGTGCCAGGTTGTACAATCAACCAATAGGAACCTTAGGCCACTCTAGGACTATGTCATAGTGACGCTATAAGTCAGATTGTATTCTGAAATCTCTTTACTGCTTGTCATTTTGACAAATTTGACATGGTTCTAGGTGAGAGTCAGAATGAAAATGGCGGGTGTATCTAAACAAATAAAAATATACCAATTTTTTTTACCTAATTGGTACGGTCGGGTCGGGAACAGTGACTAGGATTTTTTCGGACACTCAAATTGTAACGTAAATGTTTTGCTATAAGACTGCGATTCTCACCCAATATTCTTTAGTTAGGTATTAAGTTCTCACCCTGCATTCTCAGTCTTTTGATCAAGATAATAAGGAAGTGCTCAGACAACGTTTAAAAAAAAAGGGAATTGAGCCACTGTGTACTGGTACTGGGGTACGGTGACACGACTCTGCGGTACACAGAGACTCTAACAATAAACAGTGGCTCAACTATATAATATTTTATTATAACTACAATTTAATTTATATTAAGTCTCGTTTATCTGTTTTTGGTAAATATATGCTGTAAGCTTTAATATTTATCGATATCAATCACAATAATTGTACTTTACACATAGAGTAGTACACGTTGGCTTAAGAAAATACACTGAGACTCATGATCATGAGTCACTCTGTACTTCTTAAATTTGAGTCACTGAACACGCTGTCGTCATTTTGAATTCAACGGCGTACCAGTCTGATTTTATTCGTTGAAAGTCATGCAAATCTATGTCATTGCTTCGTATATCAACTGCACTTTCCACTAAAATAGCAGAAAATGACTAAATACTCAAATTTCAATCAATGAAAACATGTAAAACTTGTCTATAAAAGTTTTGTCTTCAACACGAAACACAAAGACTCATGCCACTGTTCAAGGCGCCGGAGCTGGCAGCTGACTAGTTTACACACGTTTGGGTCCTTTTGCTCCTAACCAACGACGAAGACATATAGATGATATTACAGATGTGAGTCAGTGTACCCGACCGAGTCACCTTTCCAGACCGACCCTACTAGTATTTAAGTAGTAAGTACCTCTACTTATTTAAAAAAATGTTCCTCAGCGTAATTAAAGTTATTACGAAAATCAGTTACACCCGCTAATCAAAACGGTAAAAAAGGAACCCTATGTTGTGATTCAGTCTGTCTATCACATTGTTAAATATCTCGAGAAGTACTGAAGCTACCGATTTGGAATAGTTATAAACAAGGTTAACCCAGACACATTGAGAGAGGATTCATCATATCTACTGGGTGTGGCCTACAATATTAGGAGCAATAAATTTAATCGTAGGTTCCACTCCTCAAACTGAACAACTTTTATTCAACAACTTTTGAAAATTGTGTAATTTGTAGGTATTTACTTTGTCATATAAATTAAATAGTATTTTCAATGTACGTTAACATCAATCTAATTGACGTCTCCTGTCTTAGTACAAATACTTCAAACTTTGCAGTACATTGCGTCTTCTAAAAAACTTTAAAGTGTAATAAAAATCTAAATCTACGTTATTTTTAAAAGTCGCTGAACAAATGTTGTTCAGTATGAGGAGTACAACCTACGATTAAATTTATTGCTCCTATTGTAGGCCACACCCGGTATAATTCATATATTTTAATTTATTTTCAATGCCCGATAACAGAGGGGACAAAAATTAAAAGTTTAGTTATCATTAAAAGGGCTTGATTTGTACATTCTAAAACATTTTTGTAGTATATTTGATTTATAAACGAAAATGTCAAAAGAAATACCATTATACACCCGCCATTCTGACTCACGGTTCTAGAGTCGCCTAGGATTCCAATTGGTTGACTGTACATTACCTACATAACATAATGAATAGTTGCATACTATAGCAAGCGTATCTGTCTGCACTTGATACCTAGCTCTAAACTTCTCTGAAACTTAACTTGTTAACAAACATTACTACTAATTTTAGATGTCGAATATCGAAGCAAGATGTTGACGCATTTCGTTGCATGCCAAGCATGTTGTAGATCCACATATGAATGCCAATCGGATAAATAAGTCAGCAAAAAAATCAATTGTATTAACCAGTTTTATTTGTCGTGATTGATAGAAAACGAGAACGATATGTTGAACGTAATAAACTTAACAATAAAAATGCGCATCATATTTTACAATTTTATTACATATCTTTTAAGGCTTTTACTACACAAATATTGTAGAGCAAATTACTTTGCAGCCGTGCCCATGCCTGCGTCGCCGCTTCCTCCACATTGTGCAAAGCTTCTCGCAACTCCTCATTATCCGCAATGGTTTTCGTATGCGATTTCAAGAACAGACTTAAGTACGACTGGGCCAACTCAAAGTCTCTATTACTTCTCAACATAACGTTCAGCATAAGCAGAAACTGTTTCAAAACCTCGACAGTGCCCCCCGCGTCTGGCGACATACACGAAACTTCGGAATCGATGGCGGCCGGCGAAAGCGACTTTAATTTCACTATACACTTCTCGAAGTTCTCGTCACTTTTACACTCAACTAACTTCTTAGCAAACACGCTTAGCGTCGAGAGAGACTCAGGTATTAATAGCTTGGTTTCTTTGTTGTTGTCCTTTTCACTTTCTAAGTCAAATTGTAGGTCGAGACTTGCGACTGTGGGCAAGAAGAACGGTGCAGATTTAGGGACTGTCAAAGGCGTTTTGGGTTTATTTCGTTTCTTAACGATGTCCAAATGTAGCAGATTGAGCCATTTAGAAGTCGGTTGGTTGGACAGCGTGATGAGTTCACTGCTGATCTGCAAAGGTGACATGTATTCCGCGTCGTCCCCGATATCGATGGTGCCTATATCCTCTATGCTGGGTTTTTCGGGTACAGTACTGGGTAGCTCTGTAAAACAAGATTCATGTTATTAATACGAAGTACTGGTACAAGATGCTGAAATAAATTGCAACCGAAAACATTTCAATAACTAGGTAGGTACCAGAAAATTAACATTGAGGCTATTTATGGCAAGTTTATATTTGTGACCCTTCGAATATTTCATAAACTGTCGATTTTTAAACAGTATCCTGCATCTGGCCTATGTTTAAAGAAGTTTTAAATTAATACTAGCTTTTACCCGCGGCTTCGCCCGCGTACTAAACGTAATTTTCAACCGCCTAAAAATAAGGAGGTTCTTCGTTGGGCCCGTATATTTGTATGTACATATGTATGTTTGTCCGCTATTATCTTGCGTTTGGCTGAACGGATTTAAATGGAATGGATGGTTGTCGGAAAAGTGATCAAACTGAAAAATTCAAGTTGGCGGCTGTTTCTCAATTTTGACCTCTGATTTGTTATAAAGAACCTCTCGAACCCTTAATATGTGCCTACCGAGCTTTATCACGAACTTAACTATAAATTCAATATGGTGGCCGTTGATGGTGGCGTTGGTGGTTCGTTAGAAAGAACCTTTCAGATCCTCGGATATCGGATTCGATCGGCGGCCTTTTCTCGCAGTTTTGGCTCCAGATTCATTGTAAAGAACCTCTCGGATCTTCTTTCTTATCTCAATTAGAAGGTGAATTCTGAAAAATCCTTTCTTAATGCACCCCTACACCTAAATAAGAAACCTACGTGCCAAATTTAAAATTCTAGAAACAGAAATAAACAACAAATCGACACTCATATTGATATTTTGAGATTTCAACCCCATCGCACCCCAACAGGGAAGATGGTGTATCATACGTCCACCTCATTGGATTTTAAAATGGTTGTTGTTTTTGATTTCAGCGACCCGATAAACCATAAAAACGATAATCTTGATGTTTTTTGACTTTGTTACCCCTTTTTGCCCTCTTAGGGGTTTAATTCTCAAAAAATCAAATACACGTCTTTACTCATTTATCTTTAGAAATACTCTTGTGTAGTTTTGAATAAAATAGTTTAACTAATCATGTTTCCCCATACATAGTTTGTACCGTCATTTCTCCCCCTTTGGAGGTGAATTTTGAAAACTCCTTTGTTTGTGCACCCCTACGCCTTATAAGGAACCTAAGTATTAAGTTTGGAATCTATAGAACCAGAAATAAACAACAAAACGACACCCATATTTTTATTTTTAGAGTTAGACCCCCTCGCGCCCCAACAGGGAAGATGGTATTTCACAATTGCCACGTTAGATTTTAAAATCGTCGTTGTTTTTGTAATCAGCGACCCGATAAACCAGAAAACGATACCCATGTTGTTTTTTTTACTTTTTCACCCCTTTTCCCCCTTATATGGGTTGAATTCTCAAAAAAACTGAAACACGTGCTACCTCATTTATCTTTATAAATACTCCTGTAAAGTTTCAAATGGAATAGGCCAACTAATCTTGTTTCCCCATAAAAAATTTGGACTTCCAAATCACCCCCTTAGGGGGTTGAATTTTGAAAAATCCTTCCTTAGTGCACCTCTAGACTTTATAAGGAACCTACGTTTCAAATTTGGTATCACTAGGACCAGCGGTTTGGGCTGTGCGTTGATATGTCAGTCAGTCAGTCAGTCAGTCAGTTAGTTAGTCATTCAGTCAGTCAGTTTCTTGTTTATATATTATACCTATAGGTAGATAAAAACACCTACACATAAAATAAAGTCTCTAGCTAAACGGAAAACCTTCCGCCATACAAACTTTCAACACCCTTTTCACCCTTATAAGGGTCGAATTTTCGAAATCGCTGAAATTACTTTTTGTAAACTCTAATGAGGATTCTTTTCACAAAGTTTGTAGTCTATAACTAAACGGGAAACGCTTCCGCCATACAAACTTTTAACACACTTTTCACCCCCTTTGGGGTTGATTTTTCCAAAACGCTTAAATTATTTTTTTTGTATTTTAATAACAAACCTCTACACCAACTTTTGAGTCTCTATCTAAAAAAAAAAACTTTCTTCCATACAAACTTTCAACCCCGATTTAACCCCCTTAAAAGATGATTTTTTCAAAACCCTTTCTTATTCGTTACCTTCGTTAAACACCTAACGTAATGTGGAAATTTCAGGATCATACGTTTAGTAGTTTCGGCTGTGCGTTGATCAGTGAGTCAGTCAGTCAGGACTTTTCCTTTTATATGTATAGATTATAGGACATTTTTTTTACAAATTGACTAGTCCCACACAGTAAGCTCAAGAAGGCTTGTGTTACGGGTACTCAGGCAACGATATATATAATATACAAATACATAAATACATAGAAAACAGCCATGACTCAGGAACAAATATCTGTGTTCATCACACAAACAAATGATCTCACCGGGATTCAATCCCAGGACCATCGGCATAGCAGGCAGGGTCACTACCTACGCCAACCGGTCGTCTAATATCTAAATATGTCTACACATTGTTAAAACATTTAACTTGAACCACATCCGAACAAAACCAAAATAATGAGTCAGAAGAAAGCACTTACTTATTTTAGGCACCTCCATGTTCGCCCTGTCGATGGGCTTGAGGTAGACCTTCTCATACAGCAGCCGGTTGGCCCACAGAAACACGCCGAGCTGGCCCACGTGGGTCGTAGCGAGGTAGTCGCCCGTCGGCGACATGCTCAAACATGTGACGGGTTGCTTCAACTATAACATGACAACAGTACTATATGGAAAATCTTTGTCTATACATTTTATATTAAGCGAAAAAGTCGATTAACAATACCACAATGCTTAGGTAAAGGAAAAGGGTTTTCGGGCTTGAGTCGCTTAAAAAGCCTTGGTTTCAATTAACACCCTAATCCCCAGGATTGGGTTACGCACTATTTATAACAAAAAGAAGGATCTTATAGCACAATCATACAATTTGACAGAACATAGATACTAACCGAAAATATGTCCACCAATTGGCCACTGGGTATGTCCCAAGTACACACAGTGCAGTCCATCGACGCACTAAACAGCCATCTATGAAAACGGAAATAAATATATAAGTAAAAGTTACCAAAAAAATAAGATGAAGAAAATGTTAATGTTGACATTATTACAAAATCATTTGCAACAAAATTATTTTACAATAAAATGCCAATATTAAAATTTTACATTTTATTGACATTTTATAACAAAATGAATACTTATATTTAAGGAAGTAAGTGTATATTTAACGCATTATATAATTACTTAAGATGTAACTACTTTACTGTCACCTACTTCTGTTGTTTCTCCAATAAAAAAATATATATATATATGTTAACACATTATTGCTAATCAGCATCCTGTTAAGAGTTATGTACAACAACCAAGTTATCTTCATTATCCAGACATATGAAAAATTATACACTTTTGAAAGCCTTTTAACTCCTGAAGGTAACATTATTGACGATATCATTATTCCTAGACGCGTCTGGCAGTTGTTCATTAGTGGAGGTCAGAGTAGGATAAGCTAGACTAATTGTTTGTTTACTTTTGAGATAGTTTGAAATTCTACAATTATGCCTTTGATTTTCTTTGCCCACCTGCTCTGAGAATCAAATCCTATGTCGTTGATTTTGCCCTGGTGTCCGTCAAATCGCCTTACTATGTTCATTGTATCTATGTCCAGAAGAGTGATCGTGAAGTCTTCATTGGCTAGCGCCAACAGGCCACTCTCTCTGTGGCACTTTGTGAAGCTGACAGATTCTTCTAGTTGCATTACATGATACGGTGTTTTGGCTGAAAATACAGAACATTTTAGTATTGGTTGTACAGTCAAGGAATAAAATTTGCGACCCACTTAAGGTCCTGTCAAACTGTATTGAAATACAAAGGAAAAGTTTCGGAAATGGGTTGTAAAACTTGTAAATTAAATTCCCTGACTGTTCATAAAAAAATATTCATTCAATGCTCACCCCTTAGTTGTGATTGTGAATGTGTGTATGACGTGCGTAAACACAAATAAATTGATATGTTATGGAATAAATTATAGACTTTTTGGATACCTTGTTATTTTAATAAAAAGTTATATGACGATGACGACTTGACGACTTACTCGATTTAAAATACCAGAACTTTAGTTTCTCGTCCGCGCCTGCAGTGATAACTCTCTGGTTGCAAAGGTCTGTCTCCACGCCCCTCAAAGCGCCATCGTGTGCAATTTTTTTGTCTAATACTTCGCCGTAATGTCCTCGGTGGATACCGGATTGCATGTTAAACTTGTGGACTTGGCCATTGTCATAACCTGGAAATATAATAAAAATATGAATAATGATGCATTTCCCACAATTTCACACTTTCCTAAACATACAACTGTTAAGATGGATCTAGATTACGCGCAGCAAAGCGCGTGCAGAGTGGGCGTTTTGTCATGCTACGTAGTGCGGTCCAAAAGTTACTGGCTGGAAAAATCTGGCTGTTCAAAAATAAATAAAGATTAGATAGGAAGGGGTTAGTTCCACCGATATTAAAAAAAAGAAGAGAGAGATTTTTTTGGAGTCAATTGTTACTGGAGACAAAACAATGGTTTTATGCTATGATCCCCTTTCCAAAAGGGAATCGATGGAGTGGCTTCGATTTGGTGAAAAGCCACCTAGGAAGGCCAGGGTTGCAATCAACCAAAAAGATAATGGCTACCATATTCTGGGATTGTCACGGAATACTGTTGATAGACATAAAAGCTTGAACGGCAGGTGTTATGCTACCTTTATTCAACAATTACGAGAGGCAATGAAGGAAAAACGTCGAGGTAAACTTAGCAGAGATGTGCGTCTACTCCACGACAATGCTCCCGTTCAGGCCGCTTCAATCACCAAGGCTGCTGTTGCCAAGTGTGGGTTCAAGGAAATTCGTCACCCACCCTGTAGCCCTGACCTGGCCCCGAGTGACTACAATTTGTTTTCCAAACTTAAGGCAGACTTAAGAGGAAGAAGATTTCTGATGTTGTCTTCTGATGATGAAGTGACCCGTGCCCACCCACCCCATTTTGCCCACGCCCATTTTGGGGACAAAACTTCGGAGTATTTTTACAGAAGGATTGAAATGCTAATTCATAGATCTGAAAAGTGTATTGAAATAGACGGAGACAATATTGATAAATAAAAATAAAATTGTAATTGTATTTTCTTATTTCCTTTGTAAGGCCAGTAACCTTCGGACCGCACTTCATTATATTTTGTCTAGGTAGGAGGAAGCACACTGCGGCTGATCTGCCACGGTTGAACATATTGCGTGCTGTGCTGTGTATAAAATGGCGCCAGCTTTATAAACTCTATAAAAAACCCTAGAAAAGGTGCAGCTTACCAATGACAACAAAATTACCACACTGGGTCACAGTGAGGCAAGTTGCTACCACGCCCCTAAGTCTATCTGGAAGCCCCAGTTTGTGTTCACCCATTCTAATCTTGTTGTAGGACCATGTGGTGACTATACTTTTGCCTTTGTGTAGGGTGGCTATACTGTCCCATTGCTTGTCTCTCTGCATACAAGAGCTGAGTTTTACAATGGGTGGCATGATCTTGGAATCCTTCTGAAGTCTTTCTGAAATTAAAACAATTTTAATAGTTTAAGTTCTAACTTTGTAACATCTAAAATATCTAGTCAGAAATAGCTTTAAGACAATTCAACCCAAATTATATGGTGCATAATAAGCGCCATCTAGTTAGCCTGACAAAATCAGGGCATGATTCTTAGACTTAACCCCATTTAAGTACTTAAATTTATTTGGTCCATTAGTTTTATATTTTTATTTTAGTTAATTAGAAGACAATATATATTTACAATATCATTCAACTACAAGTAGTAAATAATCTTGTCATTTTCTTAGTTACTTATTATTTAAATAGTTTTTGCACACTATAAAAATAAACAGAAGACAATTTCAATATCACGTATTCTGCAGCAAACAAAAGCAGATTAAACTGAGATGATTAAAGTTAGTGAAGGAAATCAATGTTTTGTATATTATACTTACTCTTATTCTTAGATGCCTTTTTGTTATATGTGGCTTTGCCCATATTCTTATTGAAGGTCTCCGTGACTGTGTTCATAATGTGCAGTGTGCTGTCATTGCCAGCTGCTAGAAGGTTCTCACCAGTTGGCTCACAGTGCCAGACCAGGTTAGGAGGCTGTGAATGACCTGCTCTGTAATATTAAACTTTGTAAATATCAAAAAGTTATAACAATATTTTCAATCTTTATGAAAGTATTTATCAAAGGATAGGATAAGAGATAGGGTATGAGTGCCTACTCAGTGGATAGACCTAATAAATCCTCTAAAGGAGGCAATAACCAGGTTTGCCTCCAAATGGCACAGCATGGAAATGACTGGGGGAAGGTGGCAAGGAAAATGGACAAGAAAACAGTGAAGGTAGTCATGAGCCTCAGAAATAATTATTATTATTTTATTGTTAAATAATAATAAAATAATAATAATAATAAATGATGAAACAACTTAGAAGACCACACAACACCAGACAAAAGCATTTTATTTTAACATAATTATCATCTGCAAGTCTTGAACCTATTAAAAAATAGGTTCTTAGGTTAGATCTAAGTATACTTTTATAATTATAAATTTATTTGGTGAATAACATACCTTACTCTGAGAAGCCTAGCTCCACCATCGGGCATGTCAAAGATCCACAACTTCAAGGAGTTGTCAGCAGAGTTGGTTACCATGAGTGGTTCAGACATTAAACATTGCATTCCAGCCACCCTCTTCATATGACCAGATGTTACAGTAGACATTACCCTCCTCTCTTCGAGATCCCAGACCACAATATGACCAAGTGAACTTCCTGTCACCATTACAGCTACTCCATCCATCCTAAATGATAGGGTTGTGATGTCTCCCCAATCATGAATAAAATCCATCACTGTCTGATCAAGACGTAAGTTATGCAAGATGATTTTTCTGTTTGCCAGGCCGATTGCCACAACATCAACTGCCGGCGCAGGCTGAACTACCATTACACCTGATTTCCAGCCTTTAAATGTGTAGATGAGCTTTGAAGTTCGCAGGTTCCACAATTGTAGAGGCCCTTGCCGACTGCCCAGCAGGATCTTGTTCAAATACGTGGGAGGGTGGCAAATGGTGGATATTGTGAAATTTGTGTCAAATTTCAATTGTAAATAAATAGACTCCTCCTTTATATCAAAAACTTTCAGTTTATTCTGTTTGTCTATTGTTATTAGATGTATCCCAAAAGGGAGCATTAGATGAATCGGTGCCTTGTGGCCTTTGTACACATGTTTCAGTTCACAGCCGCGTCTCCACGCATAAACATCATTGTTACTCGCGGAATACACGTGAAAATTGTCACCACTCATACAGGTGATTGGGCCTGGGTGTTGCCCGCTGATACTTAGCAGACGAAATTTATTGCATCCATATGTGTGGAACCACTTTCCTACACTTGTGCAGAGCAGCGTCTCACCGCGGTTCTTTATAAATCTAGCCACAAAGGGCACATGTGTACTAACATAACCTAGGACTTTCGAACCGGTAAATATTCGACTACTGGACTGTTCTGCCATAATTTAGATTGTATTTATTAGCGACTAATAACACATTATCTATTTCAATCACTTAACTCACGTAATACCACAATATTACTTAAAATAAACAACCAGAGAATAGTTCAAAAACATGCGACAATTTGTTAAGAAATGACATATGTATGACATTAATGACAGTCAGTGTCAAATCAGTGCTGCCTGCCATAATAACTCGGTAGTAAAGGCTCTGCCAGAAGGTACAACCAATGCCAATTTGTCGAAAAAGCAAAATTGACGTCGATTTCATCTATAACAAACCTATAACCTTACGAACTTTAGTGCAATAGTAGGTCGAAAATCAAAAGTTGTTCCCAAACACTAAGGTTGTAAATTCACAACCTCCGCCTAAAATTGGCAATTTTATTGGTCCATGGGGTCCCAGCGCACGCAAATTTTTCGTAGAAATCGCGAAACGTCTGGTTGATGTTACTGGTGACCGAAGAGCTGGTGGCTTCCTCGCACAACGTATCAGCATTGCGATACAACGAGGAAATGCCGCCAGCATCCTAGGTACAATGCCTCAAGGACCTACTTTAGATTTAAGGTAGGTAGAGGTAGGTAGTTAGGTAAGTTACACTTACTGTATATATTTCGAGAATAAATGATTTTTATTTTATTGTAGTATTTGTAGTGCTTAAGGGCCTTAACACACTACCACAGACAAAAAAAGAACCTAATGTCATGACACTCATGTCAATGTCAGTTTCATTTCAGTTGCTGTCAATGTCAATGCTGTTAAGCACCACCACGTGTGGTTTGAACGTAGTAATTATTTTCTTTGTGTGGTTTAATTTACACGGTTTTGTGTATTATCATTGCTATCAAGGCTTAATGAGTACGAAATGCCTACCCCCGACAAAATCCTTTTAAGGAAGATTAAGAAACGTGAAAAAAATAAGTTAAAGTTAGCGGAGAAAAAATCAAGCGTGCCAGGTAACTAACCTAAATTTTAGTCGTGCATGCTGAAATTGTATCAAGAAAAAACATATTCGTGTTTTTACCGAGTACCTAATTTTATAAATCGTTTATAGCTATTATACCTGTTTCATAAGTCCACACCCCTATAAATTTTAGTTGCTCTAAAAACCTTAACAATACAGGATCTGTTCACAAATGCGACCTGTTGAGAGAAACTGCTGGAAAACAGAACATGTGAAAACATTTTAGCCCAACCTGTATCAGTAACATTTCGCCTTGCTTGGTCAATAATGTCAGGATATTTTTTTTTACTATTGCCAAATTTTGTCATTAGCTATTGCAATGGTTACTTTAGCAAAATTATCTCTCTCTTAATCTTGCCATGTCACTTAATTTACTTTACTTTGCATTGTTTCAGAGAGTGCATCTCAGTCAGAGCCAATAAAAGATGTAAAGAAGAGGCCACATGATAATAATGTGTCGGAAAACATACCAAAAAGTAAGTGCTTACTAACCACTATTTTCGGACATGACATTTAATTTAGAAATGGGATATTTTTATTTAAAAAATACATGTTGTAGAAAAAAAGAAAAAGAAGGTGAAACAAGAACCAGTAAAAGTGAAGGAAGAAACCACAGAAAATGAGTCTGACAGTGATGACAAGGGTGAGACGGAAGAGGTTGAAAGCAAGCCAGACACAGATTCAAGCCAATGTAAGAATAAAGCATCTTAGCATGAATATGAAAAAACACCTGATAGTTACTTTCATTGAAATTAATCTTCTCTAAATAGTATTTTCAGTACTTTTACAGTAGTACAGTTTTGTACTAGTGAGCCGCCCCAGCTTTGCACAGGGTATTATACATATAAACCTTCCTATTGAATAAATATATTTATTTAAAAAAACTGCATTAAAATCTATTGTGTAGTTTAAAAGATTTAAGCATACATACATACAGACAGCGGGATGTGACTTTGTTTTATACTATGTAGTGATGTTAAGCTTCAAACATACTCTTCATTTGAGTTACATTAAAGCAACTTAAGTATACTTTTTGTTTACATTGAGGCAGTAAAAGAAGAATGGGATAAGTGCCATAACAGCTCAAATCCCATTTCTTAGATAGGACTTCAGAGCAGTCCTATTTTTGTAGGTGCACTAACAGATTGCAATTTTGTATTTATTTATATATATAGCCCTTGTATCTGACCTATTCATTGTGCTGTAGTATGTTGCTTGCTTAGATGAAGTATCTCAGTTAAGTGTGCCTGACGGCAAAGGCCTCCTCCATCACCTTCCAGTGCTTTCTGTCCCGCACCACTCTTGACAAACAGATTGCAATAGTCTGGTAATATATTATGGAATTGTGTGCTGACCTTTGTTCTGTGTGAGATATGAAATCTTTATTATCTGTAACTACTTTAATTTTTCATGCCTTTATAATCTGTAACTACTTTAATATATATTCAAACTTGCACTCGTCTTATAATTGTAATATTTATTTTTATACAGTACCGGGTTCCAGCTTATACCTTGGAATATTGTCAAGTCAAAACTTCTCTGCTTTAGAAGGAAAAGTATGTGAGCAAACACTAATGGGAGTGAAAGATATGGGTTTCACAACCATGACAGAAATTCAAGCTAAGGCCATACCACCATTGCTTGAAGGCAGAGACCTTGTAGGGGCAGCCAGGACAGGTTCTGGAAAAACTTTGGCATTTTTGATCCCAGCTATTGATCTTATTTATAAGTTGCAGTTTAAGCCTAGAAATGGTATGTATTCAAAACTTGTTTTATTATACTAGGAATTATTTTGCAGCCTTCTTGAAAATTACTTGTTGCCAGGAACCTGCTAGTTGGGTTGATTTTGCATAGAATTACAGGAGCTTGTCACTGAATGTATCAATTAAAAACATTCAAACATTTGCATCTTAAATTATCTGTAAAGCTGTCTGTTTTACTTTCATATGATGACAAAAAGGCGAATGTGAAAACTGATTCCATACATCCAAAACCATTGTTTGTAGTGAACCTAAACCAAAGAGTCTCCAGTGAAAACTGTTGAGGCACATAGGACTAGATTTAAAACAAACACTGGAGGAGTATGTCTAGAATTGTTTTATGAACACAGAATGGATATCTGACTTTGTTTAACAATAAAAGAAAACAGTTTTTTAATGTAAAAGTGTTATTGAACATGGATGTATATTTCAGGCACTGGTGTCATCATTCTATCACCAACAAGAGAGTTATCTATGCAGACTTTTGGAGTATTGATGGAGCTAATGAAGCATCATCATCACACTTATGGATTAGTTATGGGTGGTGCTAATAGAAGTACGGAAGCCCAGAAATTATCTAAAGGTATGGACCATGATTATTGTGCAGCAATTGTGAAGAATAAAAGGCTCTCATGTTTCCTAGGCAGAAAATAAAAACAAAGTTTATAACTTTATATTTGTCTATTTACCTTAAATCATATCAGTAATATTGGCCTATGTTGTTAAACCTACATGGGTAATATCACACGTGATTTGACACTTAGACGCTCGCCAGCTGCAACGAATGTGCTATCCACTTTTCTTTCACTCATATACATAGGTAACAACGATTATCCATACTAATTAGGACCAAGGGCAGTTTGAAAAATCAAAAATCCGAATCTAAGAAAAACAACACCTTTTCATATGAAAACAGTACATAAATAGACATATTATCATTTATTTAAAAAGCAGTTTTAAAATATTGAGTACTTATCAAAATTTTATTTTCAATTCTATTTAAAATTTCATCTGTCTGAAATTTGGGTAGATGAAAAAATCCATAGTAAGTATTGGGTGTCTTCAAATAAACCAAGGTAGCGTTCGGATAATTGAGGGTTCGGATAATCGAGGTTCTACTGTACATCAATTAAAAAAAAATTTAGTAAACTTAGATGTTTTTGTTTTCAGGTATTAACATTTTGGTAGCTACGCCAGGTAGACTGCTAGATCATTTGCAGAACACCCCAGACTTCTTGTACAAGAACCTCCAGTGTCTAGTTATTGATGAAGCTGACAGAATACTGGAGATTGGATTTGAAGAAGAAGTGAAACAAATAATAAAGTTGTTGCCCAGTAAGTAAACACTTGTTTAGCAATAATGGCAATATCATTGACTTGACATACTACCAAAAACAAACCAAGACAGTCAAAACACTTATACTCTTTAAGACAACGCGTTTCGTTGGGCCCAATACCTCACATCGGGCTATTGTAATCCATAGAAAGGTACCTATAGGAGCCTGGGAAAAGAAAAGGGAGGGGCAAGGTACACTCAAGTGTAAAAATATGGTGGTGCACATCTTACTCAAAAATATGTCCCATAGCACCTTATGCCGGTGTAATAAGAGCGTAGTACCATATTTATGAGACGATTATGTCGAACCATATTTTTGCACTTGACTGTACACTACAAACTTAGCCAAATGAAAAGCGACGTATAATCTGGTTAGAATTTTACTCTGCAGAAAAAATTTCGCAAATTTAATGCTACTACTATCTTTCCCAAGCTTTTCGCAAATTAAAATATTGTTTTTTCCGCGCAGAACGTCGACAAACCATGTTGTTCAGTGCCACACAGACCAAGAAGACAGATGCGTTGACGGCTCTGGCTGTGAAACACGAGCCTGTCTATGTGGGGGTTGATGACCACAGGGAACAAGCCACTGTCGATGGTTTAGAACAAGGGTAAGAATATTTGTACATAGAGATTGTATAAAAACCGGCCAGGGGCGAGTCGTACTCGAAGAGTTCCGTACCGTCTAGATGTAGATGTATTGTAGGGAAGCCCGGCCGGATGCAGGCGGGCTGCCGAGCAGTTTTCGCGTTCATTCAGCCCATTTCCCTGGAGTTTGAGCAGCAGGTTACTGTCCCGGCTGCCATCCCATTCTACATTCTTCTTCAAATCTTCTCGTTTTCCTGCAGAACAGAAGGACATCTTTAAGTTCGACATCCCTTAGTTCGGTTTCCTGCAGTGTATCTTTACCGAATATGCTAATATCGTGCTGCCGCATACATAGCACATTCTGCTAGCAAATGCTTACTGGTTTCCTCCATACCGCAGTGCAGACAGGATGGGTGCCTACTTATACCTAAGATCTTGAGATGTCTGTTCAGTGTGTTGTGTCCGGTAATGATACCAGTCAACATTATTAAATTTTTCTTACCTAGCTTTAGAACATACCTGACCTTTATTTCTCATAAGTCCAAAATCGCCTCCCTAGTTGTCATTTGTGTTCTAAACTAGGTACATGTTTGTTCTTTTACAGTTACATTGTATGCCCGTCAGAAAAGCGCATGATGGTTCTGTTCACATTCCTCAAAAAGAACAGGAAGAAAAAGGTGATGGTGTTTCTGTCCACCTGCATGTCCGTGAAGTATCATCACGAACTGTTCAACTACATCGACCTTCCAGTGATGTCTATACATGTTAGTATAGAACTTACATTGATTTACTCGCACAAAATTTATTTACTGCGTAATTTATACAAGGCCTGGAGCCTGCTACTCTGTCTGATTTTGAATTCGGTTTTTAAGGCGTTTAGTGTTTTTACATTTCCATCTTACAAAACATATTTATTGAATCATTTGTGCAAACTTTTTCCGCCTAGTTAGAGTAGTTAGTAAAAGACACTTTTAACACTTACAATAAGTACGAGTAATAACATTGGCTGCGGGCAAGAAGGTTACCGAATTTCCAAGTACCTATTTAAGATATTCAGGCCATGCATAAACCAAATAAAATGAACAATTTTAACAAAAAGGGGTCAGAAACGCTACTCTCATTACTTTATGCCCTTAATTTCATTTGGAACATAAAGTACATTAGGTACTAAGTGGTTCTGTCTAACATTTCAGGGTAAACAACAACAGACGAAGCGAACGACAACATTCTTCCAGTTCTGTAACGCAGAGAGCGGTATCCTGCTTTGCACGGACGTAGCTGCCAGAGGACTTGACATACCAGCAGTTGATTGGATTGTTCAGTATGATCCGCCTGATGATCCTAAGGTAGGTTGTGACATAGATGCTTTGATATTCACCAAAAGACTAAGTAGGTACATTAAATTGTCTTTGGTTTTGGTTAACTGAGGGTGCTTTCATGCATCTAGTTCAATCTACAATTTGTTTTTGACAAATCAATTAGATTCAACTATTTACTAGACGATAACTAATTTCTAATATTAAGAGCGTTGGTGGCTAAAAGCGATAAGGCTTGCGACTTTCAGTCCGAAGGTCGCGGGTTCAATACCTGGCTCGTTGAGTTTTCGGAAGTTATGTACGAAATATCATTTGATATTTACTAATCGGTTTTCGGTGAATTAAAACATCGTGAGGAAACCGGACTAATCCCAGTAACGCCTAGTTTACCCCCCTGGGTTGGAAGGTCTGGGTTGGGCATTGGGCAGTCGTTTTCGTAAAACTATCGACGATGAAGCCGACCCTAGCGTGTCTGATCCGTGGTATAAACTGGGAAGACACTAGGAAGAACTAATTTCTAATATCACTTTCTAGGAATACATCCACCGAGTGGGCAGAACAGCGCGCGGGCTCGGCGCAAGCGGGCACGCACTACTGTTCCTGCGGCCCGAGGAGCTCGGCTTCCTGCGCTTCCTGAAGCAGTCCAAGGTCACACTCAACGAATTCGAGTTCTCGTGGAACAAGGTGGCCGATATACAGCTGCAGGTTAGTTACTTGACCATCATGTAGATCAACAATTATTTGATTATCAACGAAAGGCGATTTCTATTAGTGAAATGTCATTTAACACCTTTGAATTTCTTGGTGGATGGATGCTAGTTATCTCACGACATTTTTAGATACCTTAAAAACTCCCCTGGTGAGTTTTTAAGGTATCTAAAAATACAACAAAAGACAAGTAAATACAAACCTGCAACCTCCAGACTAAAAGTTAAGTCTTATTTCTAGAACACCAGTGCAATGTAGTACACGTGCAAACTAAATTATTTTAATGCAAGTTACGTTGAAAATATTATATTATATATTTTTTACAGCTGGAAAAACTGATATCGAGAAATTACTTCTTGAACCAGTCTGCTAAGGAAGCATTCAAGAGTTATTTGAGGGCGTACGACTCGCATCATCTTAAAACTATATTCGACATCGATACTATTGATATGGCAAAAGTGTCAAAATCATTTGGATTCACTGTACCGCCCGCTGTCGAGCTCAAAGTCGAGAATAAGGGGCCTCCGACGAAGCGCAAGGGAGGAGGCGGGTATGGATATTTCAAATCACTGAATGCTCCCATGAGCCAGAAGAATAAGGCAGAGAAAACGAAGATCTACCGACAGAAAGGCGGTAACAAGAGATCAGTGAGCTGAAATATTTTTAAGTTATATTAAAACATTATAATTTTTAACAACGTATTTTATTTACAATAAGTATCAAATCCGTTACAAAAAGTAAATTATACTTAAAATTAGTTTAAGACAAGTTATTTTTATCATCTCGATCTGGCAGTGTGGGTTGGGAACTTTAGAGCCTTGATTGAATACAATCACACTAGTGAAAATGTCAGGTACAAGGAGATCGCGGTTGTCACGTGTGTGTATAGTACGCCCTAAGCTATAGACGTATTTTATACCCATTTTCATCTTTTCTGTGACAGGTCATGCGACCTGATATCGCTTATCACATCACAGTCAACACTGTTGCAGTTAATGCTCGGATAAAGTTCAGTGTTCACATCATGTATATAAATATATAATAAATATGTCTTATTACCGCGGAAGAAGGTTCAAAATTGTATTCAGGTGTAAGACCTACACATTAATGTAGCTGACCATACATACATTAACAGACATCGAGTACCTAACTATAAATAAATCTTCCAGGTCTATATTATTGTCTTCTTAGATTTCTTCTTTGGTTTGTTTACTGTAAAATCTGTAGTAAGGATAAGGACAAATGTAATTTGATAATTCCAAAATTATATAACCTAGACATGCATCGGATAGTGTGTTAGCCTGATAACGGATATCCGGCCTTCGTGTCCGCCGAATATCCGGTAATCGGCCGACAAATATGATTTTTTATCGACCAGTTTCATTCGCGCGCATGGCCGTTTTTTGGCCCAGGTTGCAACTACTTTACGAAAGGAACAATGTGAAATTAATCATTTCATTCAAATGAAAAATATACATGAGACTGCCGAAGTCAATAACTTAAGTTTTTTTTTAAATATTTTTGCAGTATTATTAACCTTTAAAAATAACATAGTCTTCAATAGCAAAATATCCTATCTACGATATTTAATGTACTTTCCCTTCATGTCCCATAGTCTTGGGACGCCCTGTATATCACAGATTTTTTTAAGTTTTCAAAAGGATACGGAAATCGTTGTGTGGTGTTTCCAAAAATCCAAAGGCTTTGGCTGCTAAGTGAATATCCAACGTATCAATGTTGAATATGTTCTTCAAGGGATGAGCTTTGTAGCACCGCAGAAAAGAGAGATATGCCTTTCTTGCTAAGACTTTCATTACGCCGTTTTTGACTATTAAATCTTCAAGCTGGAATATAATGTAGGATATTAGAACTGGTGGCCCCAGTCTTGTGTCTTACCATTGTGGTATACCTTACCCTAAAGCCTAGCTTTTCATTCCGGAGAATAAAACGACAACCACACATGTCAAACTCAAAAATAAGTAATGATATCAGCTTAAAACAACTAGTGCTGGTTTACGATTTATGGTGTATTTGTAAATAAGCGACAAAAATATAAATTGAAAGAGATGTCATTTACTACACAAAAAGGCCCCCGGTGAGCAGGGCTGGGATCGAACCAGCGACCTCCTGCTTTCGCGGCAGACGCTCTTTTATATTTAAACGATTTTTTTACATGTGTACCGCAAGTAAGTAACAAAAAATAAGATCATCATTGTATTTCACTTTTAAAGTACATGGCATTGTTGACAACTTTTCAAAATATTGTGTAGCTAGAAAGATACTAAATATCTCCATAGAAGGTGATATGTTTACGTAACCTATTTTCGGGGTAACGTATTATAACTTAGTTATGTTACACATAATATGTCCAAATCGTTTTGGTTAAAATCGGTAGTGGTAAATTACTATTTCTGAGATGTAAAAAACAGACAACCCACGAAACGTCATTTTAGTCTCCGGTGTGAAATAATAGGCTTTAGTTAAACACATCGAGTCGAGTAAAAAAGGCGTGAATAGTTCATTACTAATAGAATATTTTACAATTGTAAAGCATGAACTAAATCATAAATTATTAAGAATAAATGTTTTCATTTATGTTTTTAAGTAGGCACCAGTGGCGGCGGGTGAAAATTTTCGCTGGGTAACCCGGAGCAAAAAACCTAGCCTGACTGTAACTAAGAAGAAACTACTGGACTACGGAACCCTACAAAACAAAGTGTCAGCCATTGAAAATTGCGAACAACCACATTCCAATATTAACCTTATCTACTTAACGTTAAGGTTCTAATTCAAATAATGAAATGTTCTTGCAACCCGGTACCGGGCGGCTTATTTCGCGCATTTTTTAATAGATTTGTCCATGGAAGACTTTGTGAATGTGTGCGTGCATTTTGAGAGTGCGCGTACACTTTTATGAAAATATGAATGAATAGGCAGGCTATCGGCTGCCGGCTTTTTACCGCGTGCGTGCGACGTCATTGGTTGAAGCTATAGTAGATCGTATTATCAAATCAAAAGTACTAAGTGACGGTAGGAGTGAATATTTTGTAATGTTAATGATGTCCGATGGCCAATGCCATACCACATATACCAATGTATATGTGGTAGAAACTTTAGGCAAGCCAGTGGGAATCGAGTTATATGGACGCGCCGCCACTGGTATATATAAGAGGCACACTATATATAAGAGATTTCATATACAACAGAAAAAGTGACCAAGGACCCCCGTGATCGGGGCTGGGATCGAACCAGCGACCTCCTGCTTTCGGGGCAGACGCCCTAACCACTGGGTTACCCGATCACGGCCGTGGAGATAGCTGGTTCGATCCCGGCCCTGCTTACCGGGGACCTCGGTCACTTTTTCTGTAGAATATGACATCTCTTTCAATTTATAGAATATTTTAATTTCGCGCTGATTTTTTCAGACAAAAATTGTAACTTCCAAGACTCACCAAAATTAAATATTCATACTAAGCATAAACAAACTATACTTAGTCACGTATTATCTAACGTGTCTATGCAACGCATACTGACCTGGTTTGTGCAACAGTGTACCCTATATCGGTCCTACACATACAACACACGATGAGGTTTACGAATGATTAGGGAGTCTACACTGAACATCGAAAAATCATTATCTGAGTCTGTCGCCTAAATATGCAAGAATGATTGAGACAGATAGGTAACATTGTTGTTACTGATGTTAGCAATAAGCTCTCATTTAACAGTGTCAACGAAATGAACGCGTGCTCTTCCAAATTCACTCTAATGGTTTCACAATACCTATACAGCTACCGATTTTAATAGTTAAGTAACACTATTTGCCCAGGAAACGGTCTTCTGCTTGACTTGAGCTTGACCAAGCGAAATAGCCTTTCAAATAAAATAAAATAAATTTCAATGCCTACCATTCTCTGAATATCATTAGATGGTTCATTAAAACTGTATTTATCTAAGTACACCCTTTCCATCTTTAAAAAGCGTATGAAATCATCTTCTTCTGGCCTTAATAATATAACAGCATTTCCGGTATTATTTATTCCTCTCGCCGTCCGGCCAACTCTGTGAATATACTCCTGTAACATAAAAAGTAAGATAAAACTGTTAAAAGATTAGTATATTTATACATGTTAATTGTGAAGTCTATGTTGGCTATTGACACAGCGACTATGCCAAGTTGAATATTATACAAATAGTTTTGGCGTTTCACAAACCCCCGAGAGGCTAAAATGTTAGGACCGAAGCGTAGGCAGGATAGAAAAAAAACCCTTAGTTTCGTTGCCTTTGAAATATTGGGAAAATATGAACTCAATCGGGAATTTATTAACCCATGGGATAAATCCACCTCTTAATGGAGGTAAGGGCTAGGCACTACATTTTTACTTTAGCGCGGTGCTTTCCATTACATCGGGAAAGCGATATCAATTTATTTACATGCATTCAGATAATGTTCAACTAGCGAATTCTTGTTATGATGACATGCTATGACCTGGCTGGGTGTATGACTGACAATAATAATTGTATTAATTACATTTAACGTAAAGTACAATCGATTAATACTAGTATTTCGTAGTGGGTCACTGGTAAGGTTACACATGGACTCACTAATTAGAGCAATTAGAAGTTTATGTATAAATTAATGATAATTATTCCTAATAAACGTACTAAAAAGTAATAAAAAGGAACCCCCTTTTTATCATTTAGGTACGGAACCCTAAAAATGAAAGTATAATAATTAACAGATTTATATTTATACTAGTTTTAATTTTAGTATTAATTGTATTATTTCTAAATGTTATCTTTAATATTATAAATAAAATTTCGTGAACGTTGAATTATTAACAGAAATAAATGTATGTAATTATTTGTTTTTATCAATTTTAAAATCACTTATAGGTACAATACAACTATAAATAAAGCAATTACGTGGCAATCGTGGCATCCAGGAACTATGCCTCAGGCGGAGGATTTATGGCATCTTATCTATACATATTTTAATATTTTTTTTGTTATTATCATATTTTTGTGGAATTAAACTTATTTGTAATTGCTTAATTGAAACGATTAATATGAAAAAAAATATCTATGAAAATAAAAAAATATTCTTATAGAAACTATTGTGTGGGAAGTCTTCCTCGATTTGAGCTTCGATTTATAGCCGGATTTTTTTCCATACTTATTTTCTTTTCATCTCAGACAGGAGTGGAATACATCGCCATTAAAAAAAATACTGTCTGGAAATTAGCTTACATTCTCTTACCATGTAGGTTTTTATTCTAGAATCTGTAAACGCCTATCTCCATTCGGTGTACATCGAAAAGGAAGGGAAGGTCTAAAAATATACTTTTTATGTAGCAGCACAGGATCTGGTAGGTGCCCTCACTGACCCATACAAAATTCACTCTGTATAAATTGCTAACATTTTTTTTAGTGTAATAAAGGTTGCAAACCTGGAGTAAACTGTTAAAACATAATTTGTGATTATTTTGGAATATTATACTCGTACTAAAAAGTAAAAATAGTGTGGGAAATACTGAATTTATATTATTTATAATATTATTTCTTCAATATTTGATATTATTATTTCTTTGAATTTATGTTGTTCGCGGCAGAAGAAAACACGCTTAAAAATGATTAAATATGCGAAACAACGTGCTTTTTAAACTTTGCTAACTGGACTGTGACTTGTTTATCCTGCGTCGCAAAAACCGGTTTTTATTGTTTTAAACCGGTTAAACGAACAAGAACTTTATAAAAATATTACTCTAAAAACCGGTTTAAAAATAACGGTTTCACGAACATAACCGAAATATAAAGGTTTTGCGCCAAGTACATGATACCGGTTTGAAAATTTAACCGGTATCCGAGCCTTGATTGACATATTGGCTGGGCTGACACCGCCGGGTCGAAGAGAAAACTGGCTTATCGGCTTTGATTCATTCATCGCTGAGCCCTAAAGTTATATGTAGATATGCTGCGATTAAACACAAGGATTTCGGCTGATCTGCCGCTGATGTTATGATTTATGATCATGGACTCAGCGAGTCTTAGGTTAAGTTGTTAGGGCTGCCATCCGTCCGGGTTTCCCACAAAACATACTGTAAGCTTATATGTGACGAAATAAATAAATATAAAATAAATAAATATAAAACGGGTTTCCCCAGATTTGTCGTACCCGGGTACATTATATTTTTACAGCGTTGATCATGGGCGCGCGTATGAAGTTATGAAAGCACAGTTCATCCGCGTGTGAGAACGAACCTTTCGTTGAAGTACATTCGGAATCTACGCAAACATATAGGTACTTTTGTTACTAGAGTATTTTGAAACTTCGTTATGAATAATATAGGTTTAATTCACAAAAGTAATAGTGCGAGAAATACCTTTGGGTCTATAGGAGGGTCATACTGCACGATCCAGTCGACGCTAGGTATATCCAAACCCCTAGCCGCCACGTCAGTGCAAAACAAAGCTCCGCTTGAAGCCTCCACGAAGTTTTGATACGCTTCCTTCCTTTTTGCTTGGCTTTGCCGGCCCTTAAAGTATATAGGTATGTTAAAATACATTTTCTCGCTGTGGACCCATTAAAAATAAGACAGACAATGTCTAGATACAAAACCACGTTCCCCTGAAATTCCTAATATTTTCAGATTAGCGCTCAGGCTAGCGAGCGGTCGAGCGCTTAGGCCTCTGATTCTCGCTTCAGCAACAGCAGCGCCGAAGTACGAGAGTCAAGTTATTTTGAACATACTCTAAGCGCCTAAAAAATGGACGCAGCTGCTGGCAATAGCCTAAGATTTTTTATTTATGGACTTCATCTGCCCGCTGGTTATGTGTGTAATTGAGGTGAGGAGTCTCCCCTACCGACGGCAGTTATTTATCGGGTCGTCCGGCCTGGGAACGAAATAAAATACCCGATAGTCGGGTGTGCGTTACTTAATATGTTAAACTTTTGAGAGACAGTTAGAATAGATAGAATCAAGTAATCAAAAATTGCAATTTAAAAAGCTGTTCCGTAGTTCCGTACCTAATATTTGATAGCTTTTTACTTATAATTTTAGAAATCCACAAGATCTTACGTCTAAGTACGTACGTGGTACTTGATGGTATACACATATGTATTCGTTATTTACCTTATCAATAACATTTGGTACATTTCAATTCTCGTTTTACCTCGCTCTTAAGCCTCTTATACAGTCAACAATATCATATTCGCCTACTTATTATTCCAAGTGTAACTTATCGCTGTCATTAAAAAATAATATTTAGCGTAGGCATTGCCAGAGAGAGATTAGTAAAATACCAGAGATGGTTATGGCGATGGCGTACAAACAACGCCGCATGCCTCCTTGTGGTGCAAACAATGGCAGGTCTGGGATATAAGAATCCCGGAGATCATAGGTAATATGTAAATATTGCAATGTTTTTAAGTTAATAATTAGAGGAAGCAGTTTACTCACATGTATACTCAAAACGGACGCTTTACAATGATGCCTGAAGAATTCATAGTGGAAGTCTACTGATTTGCACGATGAGAAGAATACCATGACCTTCAGCTTCTTGCTTTTTCGAAGCATTTTGTACAGCCACGAGAGCTTCTGTTCGATGGGACAAATATAATACCTACAGTGAAAAAAAAAACCAGTTGAGGGTAGGATTGAAATTATAAACCGAAATATATGTATGTTATATGTTATACCTATGAAAGAAAATGACCAAACGTCATTGAAGGGCAAGCCAGGTATTGAACCCGGGTCTTCAGCTAACGCCATAACCTCTAGGCCACCTAGTCTCAATAAAAGCCGGCGCATTTCTCGACATATGCAATCTCTTTGACAGGCAAGACACCTGTAGTCGTACTTAAGTATCAAGCTCAGAATAAGTAATAGTACTAAAGTACAGAAAGTATTCTTTCCTACATTTGACGTTTGGCTTGCCAAGGATGCAAATGTCAAGATGACATTAACATTAGGGTTGTCACCATGCTGTCGGGTGCGTATGGTGGTACAGTCAAGTGTAAAAATATGGTGGTGCACATCTTACTCAAAAATATGTCCCATAGCACCTTATGCCAGTGTAATAAGAGCGTCGTACCATATTTATGAGTCGATTATGTCGAACCATATTTTTGCACTTGACTGTACAACAATTTGTATTACGTATAAATAGGAACAAAATATGTATCAGAACATTATTTTTATTATAAGAACACGTTTTTATTGATTATTTATTAGTATCGGCATAAATTTGTATGCGTTTTTGCGTCCAGGTTTAATGCGGAGTTACACCCGGTACAAGCTTCATTGCTCAGTTCAGCTGTTAGGTATCAAAAATATATAATTAAATAATTTGATTTGTTTCAACAAATAGTAGTAATGAAATTATCACCATTAGGGGTCTACCCCACTGGTGCGTTGCATGCCGTTGCGTCGCGTCATGTCTTGTTCTTCTATGAGAAAACCCGACACAACACAACACACTAGTGGGACCTCACGTTAACGCGCAATGGCGTGAGCATGGACTGAGCCTAAAGTGAGAATACGGGCGGTAGGCGGTAGCAACGTGGCATCAAACGTAAAAAGCGAATCTGAAAAGGGGTACCTAGATCGCTATAAACAATTGCTGCGTTGCATTTAACCATAGAGCAAGATCGAATGCGTGTGTCCTATTTTCTATGACAAAACGAGACGCAGCGCAGCGCAGGCGCAGCGGTGGCACCAGGCCCTTAAAGGATACTTAGAATAATTAAACATATAAATGTGTGATTACCCTTGCTTTAGACCAGTGACAGTGGACTGTGATTGATTTGTTGTTGATATCACCACGGGATCTTCCCTTAAAGCTAACCTTGCTAAATTCTTCACGTTGCTGTCCAAGGTAGCACTAAACAACAATGTTTGCCTGTTTCCTAAAATAAATGTTTCGTAATACATGATGTTATTTCACCGTTCAGTGAAGTTAATTAGTCATAGTTTTTTATTTATTAGAACACAAACTCATTAATCTGAAACGCATAGGGTACATACTTATTACTACAGTGCCTACTTATCGCTAATATTTTTTCCTAATTTAATTAGGTAGGTACGTACCTACGACTCTTCGATGGGGGTTTCGGCGGTCACGGTCGCGTACACGAATACTCGCAATTACAGACAAACAATTATTTCGCGATAGACCTGTTCAATTATAATATCATACCAGTATTTAGCTCTGTCATTATGGTGAAGAGTGAACCATGTCATTGATTTTAATAACAAGAAAATCGGCATTCATAATATTTAAAAAAACCTGTAGGTAGGTACTCAGCTCGGGAGTCAAACTAGTACGTATTGAAAAGTAAAATTTCTACTCAGAAATCAATTGTGTAGGTCATAAGCAGTAAATGTTACATTGAAACACAATGTCTAAAATTAATAAATGCATTGTTTTCATATTCTTTGATTTGTTTTAGTAGGTAAGGGTTTGAAATGACCACCGCTTTTTATATACAATATTCGACACGTTTAGGTAACGATCTTACTATTGCATATTGACCATATTGTACATATAACATTTAAAACTTTCGCGATTTAAACACATATTTAAACATAATAATTAAACGGGTCTAACGCGAATTAATTTGTTTACCTTATTTACCGACGTTTCGACACAGGTTTCACTGGTCATGGTCGCGGCTGACTGATGTCCCAGCAAAATGTCAAAACAGAGATTTGTGTAACTACCCAACGAAAAGTCTATGTAGAAATTTGGGGTAAACACACAATTTTTAAACTACCCACAAAACATATGTTAATTATTGTCAATAGTCTGTTGTTGTCTGTTTTGACATTTTGCTGGGACATCAGTCAGCCGCGACCATGACCAGTGAAACCTGTGTCGAAACGTCGGTAAATAAGGTAAACAAATTAATTCGCGTTAGACCCGTTTAATTATTATGTTTAAACATATTGTACATATCTTCATGTGGTGAATTTGCGTTAAAATTTACTCTACGCGTGCTTTTAGGCCTTTAACGGTATCGTAGCTGGTTTTGTATACTTCATCCTTAACCCCACAAGAAATTTTATTAGTCTAATGGCGTACATTTTTTTCATGCAAAACTGGACTTTATAAGGTAAGGTAGGCTTAAAAGTAACTCAAATTCGGAGAAATTCTGTATAAGACGGCCTTAACATTGGATCCACTCTGGTGTGCGAGACACGTGCATTGTGCTTATCATGAGTTTTTGCATCTCGCTTCTACCAGTTAAGAAAGAGCAAGATGCAAACGTTATCGAATCGCGCAGTCGCTATCGACTACGGTTACGTAGAACTCATGTTAAGCACACATAGCGCTGTCCCGCTCACACGCGTAGGTATTTAGTCGCAGACGGATTTGGCTGCACTTTTGAAGATGGTTCCAACTTTAAATGACGACACCTAAAGTCGCAAATTGCTTAAGGCCTTTGCCATTGCCTAAGGTACTTGCTTATTTCAAACCAAGTATAGGTTATGTTATGTTATGGTACTTATGGTAATTACTAGCGTACAGACATGTGGTGGCATTTTGAACAGAGCGGGCAATGGAGTCGCCGAGGTACATTTATTTTATGATGAAATGAATAACGATTAAGTAAATGATTTTTCTAAAACATATTTATGACACAATATTGTCTTCTGTTACCGCGATTGTTATTCATTGAAATTAAACACTTTAGAACGGATTAATCGCGTTTATTAACACCATGATCCTACGTTTCGATTTCGAGCCCTTTACAGCACTCGTTTTCACAGGGTTAAGATGATGACTGATGATGATTGACGGGGAGAATTCGCATTCTCTCAGTTAACCCTGTGAAAACGAGTGCTGTAAAGGGCTCGAAATCGAAACGTAGGATCATGGTGTTAATAAACGCGATTAATCCGTTCTAAAGTGTTTAATTTCAATATTTATGACACCCTTTAATTCTTATTTAAGTAGTGCCAAAGTTTTTAGACTAAAAGTAATAATAAGTATATATATATATATATATATATATATATATATATATATATATATATATATTTAATGCCTCAATATAACTAGGGGGACAGTTGAAAAAGGAATCATAAATTTAAGCTATGGTCTAGAGAAAAAACACTCATATAGACTCATAGGACACTCATTAATTGGCTAAATATAAAATAATCAATAAAATCATGTACTTACCTGTTAGTTTTTAGCCAGTTATTAACCAAGGTAGTATATGGTTAAAAAGTTTATTGATTAAATGTGAGAGAGCAAGAGAAATAGATTAAATAAGTAAATATCATCTCCTTTGTGAAAACCCAGGTTTGGCAACCATATAAAACAACTGGTATTATTGTATTTTCAAATACTTTTTTTTTCAGTTTTATTGGTATTAGAGATAGTGAGATAGGAGAGAAGCATGCTGGGATTAAGATTACGTGACAGAGTAAGGAGCAGTCACATAAGAGAGAGGACGCGGCCTAAATGTGTGGTGGATGTAGCCTGCAGAACAAAGTGGAGATGGGCCGGACATGTAGCTCGAGCTTAAGATGGCAGGTGGAGCGAGCGCGTACTCCACTGGTGGCCACGCGGAGAGAAACG
The DNA here is from genome assembly GCA_949128165.1 of Lathronympha strigana. Classification (NCBI taxonomy): domain Eukaryota; kingdom Metazoa; phylum Arthropoda; class Insecta; order Lepidoptera; family Tortricidae; genus Lathronympha; species Lathronympha strigana. The sequence goes on along the minus strand of OX421903.1, from coordinate 21,714,673 downwards.
GCCACAGGGCCGTCCTCGACGACAGTCGAATTATGACATTGTCCTTTGTGCAGGCTCTACCTGGACAAGCATGGCGGCTGATAGGGGTTTATGGAGCACGATGGTGGAGACCTTTGCTCAATAATGGGCAGCCATAATGAATAACACACACCTACATAATTTGGTAAAATGTAAAATGTATTATTTGGAAATAAAGGCTTACCGCCTTATTCATAACAAAGTTAACAGAAGCTTTAGTTAAATTATGTTTTCTCCCATTCTGACAAACGCGATTGTCAAAGTGACAGATAAGGACAAACAATCATTTAGCTAAACGGTTGTTGAAGTGCGTTTATGAATAACGCCATTACATTATTATAATATAATAAATAATAATAATAAAATAGCTTTTTATTTCCACATACAAGTAAATTACATTTGTTTTCTTTTAATAAAGTTAATTTATGTGGATCCCTTTCGAGTGAAAGCCTCCTCACACGCCTTCCATTCATCCCTGTCTTGGGCTTTATCTATCCAGTTAACTCCAGCTGTTGAAATTATGTCGTCTATCCATTTCTTTTTTGGTTTACCACGGTGTCTTTTTCCTGCGGGGCCTGTCCATTTCATTATAATATATTATTAAGTAAATATCATATAAAACCAGAATTTATTCATTCAATCTTAAAAAGTTAGTAGATAACAACAACTCCATTTCCCACTCTGTTCAAAATGCCACCACTTTTCCATACGCACTGCACTAGCTAGCTTTCAGACTATTCGGACTTTCCTGTAGAATAGAGTTAATGTAATACATTCTTAATAATGTTATTGAATGCTGTGGCTCTAGTCTAGTGAAAAGGGTTATAAGGGGTAGTCTTTAGTACTGCACTTATGCCCGGTTTTGGTTAGGCCAATTTAAGTTATACCCCTTTTCACTAGAGCCACAGGTATACATACTTGGAAGCAGCTTTACAATCCCAGTGATGTGTTTCTCAAAACCAGATTCAAGGAGCTTGTCTGCCTCATCCACAACAAGACATTTTAAATTATTCACATTAAAACATTCAGTATTTTGTAGGTGGTCGAGAAGACGACCTGGTGTGCTGACCACAATATTTACCCCTAAAATTATTATAAAATATTGATGAAACTAGAGAATAGGTTAACTGCTAAATTACTGGTAATTTTCATACAAAATATTTATTGGTTGCATTCCCTCCATGAAACAAACTTTTTTTGCTGCACACACTGTATACAGCTAGTGACGAGAGTAGATTATGTGATGTGATAATTACCAGATAATTTACAATAATCACTTTTTACAACATTGTAATAAACTTCAATTTCATTAAGTCAAAAGTCGTACTTTCAAAGTTTCAATACTTTTGTGCCAAACATATCCCTTGTATATGTAGATTAAAAATGACAGATAAATTAACTTTCACTTGTGCTGCCCCGCTGCTGTGTAAAGGTATTAAAAGGACCAGAGGAGGAATAAAAAAGGACCATAAAAAATGGTACCTTTTTTAAAATTGCATAATATTTTAATAATTTACCTTTTTTCAATGCTGACAAATCTTTGGCCTTTTTCTCTCCCCCGACGATTAAAGAGTATGTGAGTTTTATGTTAACAAGTAACTTTTTTAATACTTGAAATATTTGCAGTGCTAATTCCCTGGTTGGTGCTAAAACAATGCAGCCAGTACCTAAAAGTAAGCATAGATTATATAGCATTGTGAGGTGTCATACATATGAGTTTGTCAAAAAAAATCCATAACCTGATTCTTCCCTTCCAGATCTGGACTTGCTTGAGCTCATATGAGTCAGAATAAGAAGTTGATTCGATCCTGGTAATAAAGAAAAACCCCCAAAAAATTCCTTTCTACTACATCACGTTTTTGTATGAACTTACTATGAGCGTGGCATTTTCCATAAAATTTTGTATAATAATTTTGGGACATTTTTTTTTATTATCAGGATCAAATCAGCTTGTGTTTCTGATTCAAACAACCCGACGGAAGTGCAGATCTGAAAGAATCAGTTTTTAAGGATTTTATTTGGAAAAAGCTCATATTCAGATTGATTTGGACTTGCTTGTGACCAGTATCCAAATTGACAGTAGTAGTAAACAATATTATAACCTCAAAGGGAACTATAGTTTTGATTCAACTTCAACAACATAATAGTAATAAAAACCAAACAGCAAGAGAACAATATTAGTTCAAAATATTTCATCAACAATAATCACTTGCATAATTTACTTTCACAGAAATACCCGAATTCTATTTACTTGTTGAATACTTACCATGTTTACTAGAGAATTCAAGGTTAATTAGTCTTTCAATCACGGGGATTAAGAATGCTAAGGTTTTTCCACTCCCAGTTTTTGCTGTGCCAATTACATCCTTTGCTAGTAAAACAAATGGAAGAGTTTCCGCTTGAATTCGAGTTGGTTTTTCTAGCCCCATGATTTTCAAATTTTCTAATATTTTATCACTAACTTTGCCTTTTAACATTGAGAAACTAGAACTTTCGATAATATCTTCAACTTCCATTGTAACACAAACCAAACTGATTTTATACACGAAATAAATAAATAAAGTACAAAATGAATCGTAGATTAGGTCCACAATTCGGTTCGGCACATGCCATGCACAAGCACAACCACAACAAAGTCAACAAAACAAAGAGTCCATATAACCGTGCGTTTACATGCTCGGGCTCTCGGCCGAATGTTTCGGCCATGTTAGTACACGATGATTCGAGACAAACTATATAGAGAAAACTTAAGCCAGACCAGAGACAATTTAAGTACTTTTTCAGGTAGTTTGGTTGAGTTAAAATGTGTCTTAAATAATTTCACTTCGGGTAAAGCTATTTAAAAAGTGTTTTAAATAGTTTCAATAACCAAAGCTATTTAAAACACCGTTTAACTCACCGAAACTACCTGAAAAAGCTTAAATTGTCTATGGTCTGGCTTAAATTTTATCTATATAGTCTGTCTCGAATGAGCGTGTACTAGGGTGGGCCGAATCATTCGGCCGAGAGCCCGAGCATGTAAAAGCACCATTTTGTTTGTCACTTGATTTTTCAAAGTAGCGTTCGAAAACAGTATATATATTTTTTTAGGGTCGTGAAATAAGATGGTATATGGAACCCTCCCTATAAGTTTGTTTTGAATCATACGATTTATTCGTTTTTGAAGAGGACTGATCACCCTTGATCTGTACTTTGTCTTTTTAAGCCCCTCATTCACGGCAGTCCGCCGGCACCTCCGGCACGTAATATAGCATCGTGAATGTCGTTGCCGGATGCGTGCCGTACGGCAACATCCTGCTAGCTCCGCCCACCTCCTTGCAGTCCGAATTGCACTAAATTACGGTAATAAACAATTGAGAAATGGGGCAATGCAAAAAATATTAATTATTCATTATTAAAAATGACATAAGAGATGGCGGCATTTTTTTAATTTGAGTACAGTGTATGCGTTAAAACGCAGCGCTGCGCATCTTTCAACGAATAAGTGCAAATTGGACTGCCAGGCTGGGCCACTTGCACACCGTGTGTCCGCTACATCCAGCCATGCCGGAGTGCCGGCGGACTGCCGTGAATGACGGGCTTTAGGTTTCCGTGCGTCAAAAGGAAAAAACGGAACCCTTATAGTATCACTTTGCTATCCGTCCGTATGTCGCACTTCCCATACATTTGCAATGGGAATCAAAATGTAATTATAGCGAAATTTGGCAAAAAGCAAAGCAAGAACTTGTAGCACAAGTACAGGAGAAAATCTGAAAACCGTATAATTGCCGCACACTGAGAGTTCCCTGCTACTAATATATTTCAATATCTTAGGTCATAAACGGAGGGGGAGCATCCTTTATGCGGAACCCTCGGTGGGCGAGTCCGACTCGCACTTTGCCGGTTTTTTTATTATATCTGATTCACATAAAAGTAGCTTGGGTTCGCTTGAAAGCAACTGTTGGGTTACTTCATAATTATCGTGCTTGTTTTGCGGATTTCTTACAAGAGAATTAATGTACACACAATTGAAACTTTGGAAATTCGTCGTGTTGAAGTAGTAAACTATCTATGTTCCATACAGAAAGGGGCAATAAGGGAAAATCAGTAACAATATAAGATACCTACAATCATTTTAATTTTGAATACTGAGCTGATATTGGAGACAAATAGATTTTCAGAAAATAAAAGTTTTAAAATCAATGAATAAACTTTTGTAAAGTTGAACAACTTAATTCAATACTTTAATTTACAGTGTAATTATCTATTATCTGTGATCAGGATAGGACAAACTAAAATGTAGTTCAATAAAACAAAACTATTTTAAACAACTTATTTAATCACATTTATTTTTGTTCACTCATTATTTATCCTTTTAACATAAAACAGCCTTAAATGATAAGGAATGTGTGAGACTGATTAACTCAACTTTTTAGAATGTTTACAATAAAAATCTGAAGTAAAAGATTTTAGAAAAATAATACATTATAAATGATTTTCATTGTGATTTGAAGAAAAATAATTTATTTAACACTAGTGAAACTTTTTACTACTTAAATCTACTTCTAGGTACTTTCATTATGAACATTTATTATGAAGAAAAATCATGCATCAGTAGAGTTGTGACATTTTCTCCTTAGTGAAAAATCTATTGACTGCAAAAATTGTATACATCTAACTTACAAGTCATACAACAAACACAGTGTAAAGTGAGTGTGGAGCTCACCAGGAACTCAAAGCTCATCATGGGCAGCTTGTGCTTGTGACACATTATTGTCACAAGCTGCAGGGGTAGTGAGCTCAACCTTGTATTCACAGCGGAATGGCTCAGTCACTGACAACATCTTAGTTTCTAAGCCACAATGTATATTAACCGTGGTTATTCTGTTTGGCCCATTCCAGCAGGCCACTCCGTTAGTGTACTTCATCACAGAATATTTCTTATTCTCTTCACTCCCCCATTCTCCCCAGTTACCTAAACCTACCTCAGAGCCTCCATTTTTGGACTTTTGTGTCACTTTCTGGAACATACAGAGTTTGTAAATGTATTCTTTATCTTCATATTCAAAGCACTGGCCATCCAATGTAGCGAATTCCTGTTGCAAGCCATAGTCTTTCTCAAGATTTTGCTGGATGTTACGAATACTAGACTCAATCTCACGTACAGCTCTTTCAGCATCAGTAAACTGGCGTCTTGCTTCAGAGGCCTCATTCACCAATGTTTGAGTTTCCTCATCATAACCTTTAGCATGATCTTGTTCCAAATCATGTTCATCTTCTTCATGAGGCATATCTGAATCATCCATGTTGTCATCTTCAACCCCTTCTAAATCTTCATTCTCTATCTCCCTGGAGAGGTCATCAGCATCTGTTTCTGGAACAGAATCATTTTCTTCTGCTGGTTTGAACATGCCTTGCTCCATCATCAGCAGTGGCTTCAGTATCGGCCAGGTTGTAGATATGAAGGACTCTAGATTAATATTTTCAGTCTCTCCAAAGAAATATTGATATTCATCTTGGTCCACTTCACCATCCTTATTTTTATCAAAAACATTAACTACTTTTATTTCTTCTACAGTTAGTTGGCCATCTTGGTTTGAATCAAATCTGTTGAATTGTTCTGTTGCATCTTTAATGGATTGCTGATTTTCCTCCTCAGCTTTTCTTAGTCTCTCCTTCTCCTCAGCATCTCTGTACACTTTAAGGGCTTCATTCTCTTTCTCCTCTAATTCATTCTTTATAACTTCTTTTTCTGCTTTAATAGTTTCAGCTTCTGATTTGTCTTTTTCTAATTGGGCTAACTGTTCTGCCATCTCACTTCTTTTTTTGTTACCTTTCTCGATAAGTTCTAATCTGACCTGGCTTCCTTCTTTGTGTAGCTCGGCGAGCCTGAGAGCCTCGGCCCTGGCCTCCCGGCCGAGCTCCTCGCAGGTGTTCGGGCAGGCATCGGGCTCCGCGTACTCGTCGGTACCGTCGCAACAGTCGCACACTCCGTCGTTGATTCGCGAGCTCGGAATGTTTTGCGGCCGATGACCTGCATTAGTGCAGTGGAACACGCCGTTCAAGCACGCCGAGGTTCCTGGCTCGTCGCTGCCGTCGAAGCAGTCACAATAATCGTCGTTTACATAGCTAAACGGAATTGTAACAGTCCCGTCGAAACAGGTGAAGTCTTTAGTCGGCGAATACAGCGACGCTTTCGATAGAGAAACTCCGCGGGGCCTCGGGACATCGGAGTGAGCACATATTAGAAACGAACAAATAATAAATGCCAGCAAATGCATTAATCTATTATATGGGGAAAGTATCATTATTATTATTTTAATTCTTATTTCTAAACACCGGCCAAATCGAGTTATCGTGAAGTGTAACGTGTATTAAAATGACAGACTGACGTTTCCATTGGGGCTGCCAACAAAATAAACAGGAAGTCACAGTCACACTTCACTGCGAGTTGCGTGTTCACGATATTTGCTGTGTTTGGCCGAATAAACCAAGAGTAAAGTAAAATTGGTATAATAAGCCCTCCATTACGTTATACTTACTATACTCTTTGACTTATTCGTCTTTATTTGCTCAAATGTGGCTCAAACAATCCGAACCCGCAAATGGCAAACTCGTCGATCCGTCCTCTTGTCGGCATTTAGCCGCCGCAAATGCAGCATGAACGCATAACGCATCGCTCGCTCGGTGACAGCTGAATATTTGGACTCCAAACGAATATTTGGGCAAACACGGCGAACACGCAACGCGCCGCCAACCACACATCGGGTGTTTGCGTTTTTGCTTCTCGCTCGCACTGAAGCAAATTTTAATGGTGCGAGCTAGAGGCAAAACGCAAATGCCCGCAGTGTAGTGTTACCCGAACACGCAACTTGCAGTGAAGTTAACCAACTTTGCTAAAATAAAACTATTATACACGATCGATTTTTTGAGCAGTTTGAATGTTTCTAGCGTTTATTTAGATGACCCAATCGTAAGTTTTGACACAAAGGAAATAAAAAATAAAATAAAAAGAGAAATAGCGACAATAGCGTAGCGTAGCTTGTGTTCAATTTGTGAGAGGTTAATTTTATTATTTATCGCGACTGCATATTTATTATAAATAAAGTACCGGAGATCGTAGTTGTTTATTTAATTGATATCATACATCATGGAAACGTTACTAGAACAACAAAGGAGTTATCACGAGGAAAGGGAACGGTCTATGGATGCTATGGTTAAAGAGATTTTGCACAAGAAACTTGGGGTATGTAGACCCTCAACTACTTTCCATGTAGTAGTAAAACATAATAGATTATTATGAGATCGTTCTGCTACTCGGTTGCCTGCTAATCTTGGAAATCTGTATCAAATCAAAATTCATTAATGAATTTGATGATGTATTCATGCATATAATTCTTGTTTTGCATAAGACGGTGCTAACTATTTGTCAAGAACATGTACTTGAGAACGGCATACGGGTCTAAATGACAGTGAAGTACATCTGTACTTACTGTGTTTAGTATATTTAGCCCTTTGACCCAACTTAATGCATTGGACAATTTTGGTAATGGCCTTAGACAATTTTATTATGCGTAAATTTAAGAGTTAAATCTTAATAATATGTGTTTACTTATAAATTGTAACAAATTTCCTATAAAATTTCTTATATAACTCATTATCTTTCAGCACCGAGAAACAATCAATGGTGATCACCGTTTGAAGAACTTGCATGATGTAAGTATTATACTTTGATTGGTTGAATGCCAAAATCTTAAGTGACAATAATGTATTTCACAAGGCATACATTGCTTTTAAGGTGATGGACTGGTAATTTATTGTCAATGAATTACCCCTGGGGTCCTAAAGACATGTTTCCTCTAGACCCGTGGACTTGATATAACACATATTTTTATGATAAATGTACTGAAAATATAAACAATCAGGACTTTTATTTATTGCAGGCTTGAGATGTTAAATTTTAGATTAGAATGAATTGCTCAACTGAAACCTTCAACTATAGTTGCTACACTCAAGACATTAAGGATTGTAGGCATACTAACTGAATCTAAAATTTTGTCAATTTCAGAGATATATCGAGGCAACCATAAGACTTAAAGAACTATATGAAGATAAAGATGGCCTGCGAAAAGAGGAGATTGCAGCATTGTCTGGACCTAATGAGTTTCAAGAGTTTTATGCAAGACTGAAACAAATTAAGGAATTCCATAGGAAACATCCCAATGAGGTAAATAGACACTGCAAATTATTTTATGTAAAAATTTTTGGTGTGCAAACAGGTGATTTTTAAGTTTTTTGATGTTGCACAGTATTGAAAAAACTGACACAGAAAAACAGTAACAGTATTTTATTTTATTATGTTTATTATATTATCACTCATGTAAGATATGTCTGCTTGACTTATTTGATGTGAAAAAAATTTGATGAGTTACTATTATTAATGCAATGTTTTTCTTTTAGATTTGTGTGCCCATGTCTGTTGAATTTGAAGAAATAGCAAAGATAAGAGAAAATCCTGCTGAAGATTACACAAGTAAGTTACTGTCTACATCAGGGGTCTCCAAATTTTGTTCTGGCCTACAAGTCATAGAGACATACAGTTAACTTACTGTACTGTGTGCTACTTTGACATCTACCTTAACTTTACATAAAAACGACTAATAAATATTTTGATATTTCACTATTTTCTGTTAGTATACTATGTAGAGATAGTCTGCCATTACATAATTACAGATTCAAGTAATGCATTTTATCTAAAAGGTCATCTGTCATGTTATCATTCACGAGTTTTCTTGAATTTATTGACTATGTTGTTAATTAAAAATAAAACGTAAGCCATGAAACCATTTACTAAGCCTGTCCATGATTTGATTTAAAAAATGTTGGAGGAAGGGCTGTCAACTAGGAAAATAGCCAAGAAATTAACCATAAGCCAGTCAGCTGTGCAGAGAATGAGACAAAAATGTGCAAAACCTTTGAAGAATAACACAGGAGGGCGAACAAAAAAGTTAAGTCCGCAAGACACACATAGAATTGTACATTATATTATGGTCACTGGAGAAGCACAATCCACATCGCATGCCGCCTCACTCTTACGAACGCTATTAGTAAGTAAATGGACAGTGATAATAAGTCTTCAGGGTGCAAAATTCCGAGCAGTGGAGAAGAAAAAGAAACTGCTTTAAGAAAAATGTAAAAAGCTAATTATATTAAGCTCGAAAAGCTTTTGTTAAGAAGTACCTAACGTGGACAGAGGAAGACTGGGCGAAGGTAATTTTTTCAGATGAAACTAAAATTAACAGATACTCAACGGCCGTCAATGGAATTGGAAAAGAGAAGGAGAAGGGATGAACATGCGAGATTTCATAGAAACTATTAAACATGGAGGTGGTAACATCAAAATGTGGGGCTGTATGACTTGTTCTGGACCTGGTTCTATTCGTAAAATTAATGGGATAATGAACAAAGAGATCTATCTTGACATTTAAAGAGGCAGTTAGGGGAAACACTGGAGAATATGCCACTCCCAATCAATGAAATATGGTTTCAACATGATAATGACCCTAAACACACTGCAAAAGTTGTTAAATAATGGTTGTCTGATCTGAACAGGGTTTTCATGTCTTGGAATGGGCAGCTCAAAGTCCAGATTTAAACCGTATCGAAGCCTATGGTCTATGTTAAAAAAAGCGTCATTGAATAACTACGATTCACCGCCATCGTCATTACACGTATTGTGGGCTCCAGTTCAAGAACAATGGGACTTACTGTCGCCTGCGTACCTACTGTGAAAAAGTGGTAAAGGGCATGGGTAAACGTTTGGCTGCAGTGCAGTAAAAAAATCCTAAGGACAATGGACAAAATATTAATAGTTTAAAATTTCTCATAAATATGTGGTCCAATAATGATTCAATGTTTACTTTACTATAAGAGGAGCAAAACTGATTCAATGGTAATTTTAGTATAAAAATTTATTATGGTGATTTCAAACTTAATGATTGCACTTAGCATTATGTTTATAGTGTACATTTTCTTAAAATAAAAGTATTCAAGCGAGACTGTTTTTATCCCTTTAATTTTTACACAATAAATATATGAGAGTCATTGACATTGGTTCACTTGTGCTACTAAGTACTAAGTTACTAACTGGACAAAACTATCAAGGTTCAGTTTTTGTCGTTTAGGCTACAGAGCCCTAAAACGGTGTGGCCCATAGAGTCTTAAAGACTTCTTGGCTGAAATTATAATAAATAAAAGTTAATTAGATAGATAGATAGATAGATAGATAGATAGATAGATAGATAGATAGATAGATAGATAGATAGATAGATAACTTTATTTCTCAATAGCAATACATTGTTTTCATTATACACTAACAAAAATATGCACACATATTGAGATCGTCAAAGTAGGTACACCCAAGGTACTCAAGTTACATATATAGATTAGTAGGTACATACAATTCAACTCACTACACATTAATTTTACAGTACAACTTCAGTCTTATAATTTGTCATAGATTGGTTCGCTTTTAAGAACGTCAATATACATTTAATTTAGAAATCGCTATTTAAGTATTCTTTTACACTATATAATGTCTTGTTAAGGAGGAGTTGTTTAACTTTACGATGGAATGCGTTGATGTTTGTTTCTTTTTTTACTTAACATATGTACTTAGATTAATATCATTAAATAGCTGGATTTTACTTTGTTATTACAGCTCCAGTCGAATTTACTGATGAAGAAGGATATGGAAAGTATTTGGATCTACATGAATGCTATGAAAAATACATAAACCTGAAGGGTATTGAGGTGAGATTTTGGGATATTATATAATCCATTTGATAAGTAATACTTGATTATGTTACTATGCTTTAATTTCATGTATACTCAAATGTTACTTTTACTGAAATGCATGGTTTTGTTCCTTAATTTTTTTCTTACTGTCACATATTTGAATCTAGCCAATAAAAGTTTCATGTATAAATTTCATCATCCAAATTAATTATGATGATGATTATGGATGATTTACCTAAACTAATGATATAAAATTACCACAATTTAGTATCTTGCCTATACCAGACTCCAGCTTTATATCACTCGACTAACCTAACAGCGGTCTAGCATGCTTTTAGGTTAGTGATATAAAGTTGGATAACAGCTCTGCTTTACTTTTTAGGGTTCCGTACCAAAATGGTAAAAAAGGGTGCGAGGGTGCTTAGGGGGTACTCTGTCTGTCTGTATCTCTGTCACATCATTAAATATCTCGAGAACTACTTAAGCTACCAACATCGATATAGGATAAAAGAACTGGATAGCCAATCAGCCGAAAAAAATTACGCCGTAAAAGAGTAGCATTGCGACTCTTTTTCATATAGTCTTGTTTAGAACGTGACGTTTCGTTAAGTGAAAAACAGCCTAAAAACTTTTAAGACCTTTTTGAACTAAATTGGTAATTTAACCAACTTAGGTTGTTTTTTTTTTTTTAATGTATATGGTATTATGCTGTAAGTACTGTCTCATAAATAAAGTATAAAAAATTGGATTACGTGATAAAAAAATATAAAGGAAAAACAAACTCTCATACTAACTCCGTGCAAACTACTGACCCAATCTGTCGATACATGTGGCTGACATCAAATTCCTACTTCTAGGTGATGTTGCAACATAAAATTTGTACGGAACCCTCGGTGCGCGAGTCGGACTCGCAGTTGGCCGGTTTTTTTAAAATGGCGCACTATAATATGGCGCCTCGCATCGAGCGTGTTTCCTCACGCACAACTCTTTTTGTACAGCTTAAACGGCTTAGGATACATCCTATCAGTATACATCCTACTTACTATTAATATTATCATTGATTGCAGAAAGTGGACTACATCACTTACTTGAGTATCTTCGACCACCTGTTTGACATTCCCCGCGAACGCAAGAACAGCGAGTACCGCAGTTACGTGCGCGCTCTACTCACCTACCTGAAGGACTTCGTGAGCCGCATCAAGCCGCTACACGACCAAGCGCAGGAGATGGCGCTCGCGCACCAGGAGTTCTTGAAGCAGTGGGAGGCAGGGACCTTCCCTGGGTGGCCTGTAAGTATGGCTGGTAGTAAGTAGGCTCAATGCACTTGAACTTGGCAGAGCGTCTTCCAAATTAAGCATGAGGAATTTTTATTCCTAATCTGAAAAATACAGGGTGTAACGAAAATGTTGGGATCCGTTTAAGGGCGTATATATACACGGGGTAGTATACGTAAAAAATATTTAAAAAAATTCGCCACAGTTAAAAAGTAATGAAGGTTTCTTTTTTCCTTTAAACCTTACTAATTCACGAAAAAGTTTACGATCTCTACTCGAATCAGCTGGTTCGGTGGCGGCGCTCCCTTGTATTATCAATGCGTAGACGTGCAGTCTTAGTGTAGACTATAATCATAATACAGCCTATACAATATACGTTCCACTGCTGGGCACAGGTCTCGTCTCAAGCGCGAGAGGGATTGGGCTAAAGTCTCCACGCTGACCCAAATACCTTTGAATTTCTTTGCGAATGTATGCAGGCTTACTAGCGATGTTTTCCTTCACCGGAAAGCATAAATATTATTAAATCATATCCGGATTCAAACTTACGCCTTACCACGGCGTTGATTTTCTAATATAGAATAAACCTTTTCAAATTGATCAGAATTGTACTGGTGACATCTTATATCCCTTTTTTGTAGAAAGAAACAGGCGGCGCTCTAACTAACGTGGGCGCTCACTTGGACCTGTCGGCGTTCTCGTCGTGGGAGGAGCTGGCGTCGCTGGGGCTGGACCGGCTCAAGTCGGCGCTCATGGCGCTCGGGCTCAAGTGCGGCGGCACACTCGAAGAGAGAGCTCAAAGGTTACTTGCATCTCTTAGGCCCACTTGCACCACCCAGGGTTACGCGCTAACCCGGCGTTGACCTGTCAAATTCCATACAAAAAAACGTTTAACTTCGGGTTATGTGGCTAACCTCGGGTGGTGCAAGTGGCCCTTATAGTTTTATCTTTCGGCCACCACTGTCACTGACAGTGGTTACAGACGTTACAGTGTAGAACTCTGGCATGTTACTTGAAATAGTCTCGTTCTTCTTCCTAGCGTTTTCTAGCGTTTTTAGCGGCTCAGAGCCTGGGGTCCGCTTTGGCAACTAATTCCAAAAGTTTTACTAAAGCGACAGCCATGTGACTATGGTGACCGGTTTTAGTTATCCCTAAACATAAACTGGCGAAAGGCGGTAACTATTTTCAAATTATTGGTCCGCGTATTTATAATAAGCTCCCGTCTGAAAAAAAGGATGCCACCATGGATCTCATTTATATAAATAAACTGAAACGTTTCCTCATTTCTAAAGCGTTCTATTCGGTAAACGAATTTTTAGAGGTGTAATTTTTACTAGTTTATTTATTTAATTTACCCCACGTATTGGAAGTCGACAATTTGCCAATATTGAACCATTATATTGTATTAATTATTTTAATTAAATTTGAAATGACAATGTACATATATGTAAATATGAACGACAATGTATGATCAATACAAATAAAGAATATGAATATGTGACCTTCCAACAGTTCCAACCCAGAGGGTAAACTTGGCCTTATTGGGATTGGTCCGATTTCTCACGATGTTTGCTTTCACAAGCGATTGCTAAATATCAAATGGTATTTCGTACATAAGTTCCGAAAAACTCATTGGTACAAGCCAGGGTTTGAAACCGCGACCTTCGCATTGAAAGCTCTGTCAGTCTTTGTTACTTGAAATAGTTGTACAGTCAAAACTGTCAAAAGGCAGCGAAGCAAATTCAGCCACTAGCAGGTTTACTGATGTCCCCGTAGCTATAGAGAGCTAGTAGTAGCTAGCTAGTAGTTACGGACTGCTGTAACTACAAATACTGGAGAGTTCATTGGTTGGATTTTAGCAATAACTAAATCTTGGTTTTTCTTGACATACCAAATCTATTTTAATGTATCCATAATATTATTCGGTATAATCCAGACTCTTCAGCACTAAAGGGCAGACAGCATTGGACAAGTCTCTGGTCGCGAAGAAGGGAGGCAACAAGGCGAAAGTTTCTACGCAGCAGAGACACAAGGATATTGGAGCCATTGAGGCGCAAGTTTACAGGTGAGATGAGCTATAATTATATTAATAACGTATAAGTACAGATTTAGTTCATAATGTTTTGCCCTTGTATTTTGAAGGAAATACCCGAATGTACTAAAAACATTCAGTCGGTACTAAAAGTACCGAGGTCGATTGAAGTAGCATGACAAATATGAGCGTTTCCGTGAAAATACGAGGCTCGATTTCGCTTACTGACTTGTCGAATTCCCCATTACTTCGGTGTGCCTGTTAGTATCTTAACACATTCAGTGCTACGCGCTACGAGCTCAGCCAATAACATGGGGAAACAATGCGTATATAATGACTGTTCAATTTACTAAGCGGACATACTCCATTCAGTATTAATCCTTCAAATAAAAAGTAACTGATAGGTGATGGCTGGTCATAAAATAGAAATAGACAAGTCTATCAAAAATAGTGTTTTGAATTTTCTTGATGGAGCGAATTAGTATTGAAGATCGCAAATCTATCTCGCAAAACTGGTGTACAGGCCAATTTTCACTGCGGAAAATTGCGAATAAGTTTGAGTGCTCCAAGTTAGCAGTGTTTCAAATCATAAAAAAAATTTTGAAAGGATCATACGCTGGATGATTGACCAAAATCACGGCGGAGAAGTGGCCCGGCAAACCGAAATGTCGAAGAAAATATCGTGGGGCTGTTAAAAATGTTAAAATCTAAAAAGTACATGTCCGTTCGTGAAATTGCTAAAAAGGAGGTATTAGCCTAGGCACGGTATAAAATATTAAAAAAAGAAATACAATACGGACATATAAGAAGCAAAAAATGCCGAAGAGAAGTGCGGAGCAATAAATACGAGTACGTTCTAAAAAAAGGTGCCGAAAATTATACGATATTTTGCTGCAAAACAAATCTCGATGCATTATTCTAATGGATGCATTATTTTTTAAACGTACGTGAAGTTTGACAGCAGTACTTTACCGGGACCCCAGTATTACAATGCGGTTTTAGGAGAAAACGTACCTGATTCGGAAAAACCATAAAACTTGATAAATTCGAGAAGAAAATTCTTGTATGGCAGGCAATTTGTTCGTGTGGCCTCAAAAGTACGTTGTATTTTGTGGTGCGGTGGCGAAGTTTACAGAAAGGAATGCATCACAAAATGTTTACTTCCAATATATAAAAAGCACACTATTCCCCCTTTGTTTTGGCTTGATCTAGCGAGTGTTTACTATGCTGGTGACACTTTCGTACAGTGAAATTAAAAAAACATTGATTTTGTTAAGAAGGAAGACAACCCACAAAACTGCCCGGAGCTCCGCCCCGTCGTCGAGCGATATTGGGCCGTTGCAAAGAGATACTGTCTACTCAGTCTACTACTACTGAAAAGTGTCTAAAAGCGATGTGCAAACACTTACTTATGCGACAATTTTACGGTTGTAACAAAATTTGCCGTCCTTAGGTTAGGTATATACTCGTACTACTTTATTTTAATAATACACAGCAAAAATATTTACAGTAAAAAACAATTTTTGTTATAATAAATCCGTAAATGAACCTATTTTTGATGTCCGCTTAGTAAATTGAACAGTCCTTAGTGAGAACTGCCTACGAACAGAGGACTCGATATCGGATGTGTTATTTGTTGTGGAGTTTGAATTTGGCAATTTTAACATTGGGATTCGGATATCTCTACAGCTGACTCATTCCTCACTGACCCATGAAATAACTAATGGTGGTTCGCCCTGAACGTGAACTTGCGAGCCCTATCTTTACAAACCCTCGACCACCTACCAACTTTCACGATCCGATTAACGATATTCGAGTTATTGTCGAACAAACATACATACAATACAAACGACGGATTGTCCATGTAAATTCGGAGAACTCACTCGCTTCGCTCGCTGGTTCAAAAATATACTCGGAATAATATAATCTGACAACCACAGTTTGATAGTAGAATTTTTTTTAAATTAATGACCTTCTTTTTTTTGGAGTACAAAAAAAGAAGGCATATAAATAAAATAAAAACTACTGTCATACTAGGAGTCACACTATATGTAGTATAGTACCAAATAGTGATATGGTGTGTCAGGTTCGCGAACATCGTGTCGGGCGCCCGGCTGGCGACGGTGGAGAACGTGACGCGGCGCGCGGCGCGCGCGGCCGGCGAGCGCCGCGACGACTCCGGCGACGACAGCGACGCGTCGGCCGCGCCCGACCCCGACTCCGACGACGACGAGGTGCCCTACAACCCCAAGAACCTGCCGCTGGGCTGGGACGGGAAGGTAAACTAACTTAACTTACATTTACTTATTTTTCTCAAAAATGCTAAGCAAAGTCGACATTTCCGGTTACAAATTAGTCGTAAAGCGCTTTGTTTTCTGGTCAAACAAAAATTAAAAAGTTAAAGAATTTCATTCTCGATTTTGCGACAGAAAAGTTGCATACACATTCCATTATTTGTCGAGCACCAAACTTTTTAATTTTTTTTTTTAAATCTTTATTGTTTTCAAAACAACAAAAAAATGAAAAGGGTTCCGTCACGTAGTGACGGTGTCACCCTCGTTGATTAGATCCATGTATATATTACATTTCTTATATCTATTGTCTCTTCGACCCTATTACTAAAATAATTTTAAGTACAATTTGCACAACATACCAGCTTTGACGGATAACGGCGAAGAAACTGTCATATAAATTGAAGGCAATGGCTGTTTAGGGCCATCTTAACAGCCAAAACAGAAGGCAGGTAGTTATTATTATAATGTTGATACCGCGACATTTTAGTTATCTTTAATAGCGTATAGAAGAATAATACAGTTCATTTTTTTATTAAAGAAAATAAATAGGCGGCATGTCAAAATGCCCACCGCAACTGCCGCATGTATGAAGGTTCAAATTAAAATTAGGTTTTGGATTTATTTGCACCATTTTTGAGAAAAGCACTTGACTCTACTGGAAAAGCATTTGCAGGCTTCATATTAATTTAAACGTTCTCCAATTATAATGGCGTCATACTGATGACGATCATAAAAGGACGGAAAATTAAACTAAGAGCTAAGTGGTGAGCGTCCGGCAAGGCGGGCTGCGTGCTCAGGACGCTCACATACATATGCTTGTGTTTAACATGAACGCCGCACTCAGATCGTACACTTGGCGGGGTTTTCTTATTCAATATTACGTCATCTTTTACTGTCTTAGGGTGGTTTCAGATTAGCGTTTTTTACAACTAATTGGTAATACAAACTGTCAATATAAATTGAATTCGTTTGCTACAGCCGATCCCGTACTGGTTATACAAGCTACACGGCCTGAACATCAGCTATACCTGCGAGATCTGCGGCAACTTCACGTACAAGGGCCCGAAGGCGTTCCAGCGGCACTTCGCCGAGTGGCGCCACGCGCACGGCATGCGCTGCCTCGGGATTCCCAACACCGCGCACTTCGCCAACGTCACGCAGATCGAGGATGCACTCGCGCGTAAGTTCTCGACGATACTACGGCTTACGAAACAGTAGGGGTAATACATACAAGAGCACGTTGATAGTTAAGTGTCGTTTACATTCAGTCAATATAAGAACATAATTTAACGGCCTCCTAGCCTAGTTGGTAATGACCCTGCCTACGAAGCAGGAGGTCCCGGGTTCGAATCCTGGTCAGGGCATTTATTTGTGTTTATCACGAATATTTGTTCCTGAGTTATGGATGTTTTCTATGTTTAAGTATTTATATGTATATATATCGTCGTCTAGTACCCACAGCACAAGCCTTATTGAGCTTACCGTGGGACTAGGTCGATTTGTGTAAGATTGTCCCACAAATATTTATTTATTTATTTATAATTTACTCAAAAAACTTATGGTAGTTAGTTGCACTAAACCCCTGAGACCAACTTATTTGACTGCTGTGTGCGAAGTGCGTGGTGGCCTCGTAGGGGTAACGTGGACGATTGCAGCGCTCTAAGTAACAAAGAGGAGGTTAACCAGGCTCTTGTCAAGATTATTGTACCCTAAGGAATGAAAACCTTCTATAGAAGTAAACATTTTTAAAGCGTGAATGTAAATCACATGCTACCTGTTTCATTCCGCAATAAACGAAAAATCCCGTATCTTTTGATATTCGGGTTAATCAACTATTTCTTTTCACTAGTTGCCATGGTTATGGGCTCTTGGGTCACTATTAAAATCACGGGTCTATGGCATTAAAATTAAGAAAACATGATTTTTTTTTGGTAGTTATATCCTCTTTTCATGATGGGCTATCTACCAAGCATGTCAGTAGAACATACTACAACGTTTCTTCTAACTAACTGTGCTGGATTTGTTCCCCGGCTGACGGGACAGAATAACAACAAGAAATACTTAGTTGATTCGAACCCAGCTACCAATCGCTTTTCGGTGAAGGAAAACATCGTGAGGAAACCGGACAAATCCCAAAAAGACCTAGTTTACCCTCTGGGTTGGAAGCTCAGATGCCGCTTTTGTAAAAATAGAGCCTACGTCAAATCTTGGAGTTAGTTGCTAAAGCGGACCCCAGGCTTACTGAGTCGTGGCATAAGCCGGGAAAACGCTAGGAAGAAGAACAAATAACAGTATCGTCGGGTCCATAAAATGGAGAGTTCACAAGTACTACCGGTTGGTGCTCTTATTTATGAATTAAAATAACGACTTATTTATCTCTTTTAGTGTGGGAGAAAATCAAGCATCAAAAAGAAAATGAGAGGTTTGTTGCGGAAAACGACGAAGAATTTGAAGATTCCCTTGGAAATGTTGTTAACCGGAAAACATACGAAGATTTGAAGAGGCAAGGACTACTTTGAATATCATGTGTAGAGCATTGGCTATTATAATATTACGTATGTATAAGTAAATAAAAACTGAAATATGAGTGAACAAAATGTTTCTTTTTTTCACAACTATCAAGTACCTCTCTACCGAACAAAGGAATTGATTAGAGTAATAATAGTACATTACCTAACTAGTGCGGTAAAACAAAGAAAGGCCGAGATCGCAGATGTTTGCGACCCGAGCTGCAAGCGAGGGGCGTAAATATGCGATCAAGGACTTTATTTATTACCTCACGTGTTAGGTACATCATTTTATGCCTACACTTGGGCAGAAATCGGCTTTTTCCGTACGCGTAGCGTGCGGAAAAAGGCACTTTATGACCAGGTGTGTCATAAAAAACATTACATATTCAAGCAAAGGGTTATTGAACTAATGTGCACTCAAATCACACGCATTGAGAACCTCCTACTATATATAGAACCTCCTCCTCCTAATATTATAATTGAATTCTGAAAGTTCAGTTGAAGCATAATTTCTGTGACGTAGTTACCTTAACCCTTTGACCGCCATAGTTGGCCACGACAGCTTCGCCAATGCAATGACTTCTAGCCGACCAAACATCATTTGTTTTGTGTGCACCCACCGTTTAATGGACGCGATTTCAATGAAACAATTTAAAGTGTTTAACGAATTGTTATGTTTATTAATGGTTTTGATTGTGACATTTGTATTAAATAAAATGCAATAATAATGGCACTTAGTAGAGATTCATGTTCATTCAAAACTGAGATTATTTAAATCTATGGCAAGTTTAGGTGGGTTAATGCAACATAATTATCCTAAATACATGGAAAGTAGAAAATACTTCAATGGTCCAATACCTTCATGTAAACTTACGAATCTGGCTAACATTTATTGTTTGTTTGTTTAAAAAAATATATGCGCTACAAACGTATCAAATTATAGTCAGATTGTTACATCTACAGAGAGAGCCTTTTGTCTTAATACAAGTCAATATCTAACAAACAAGTGTTCACACGCTCGCTATCGTTTTACCGACTAGCCAAACAAAATTGTACTTTGCGGACCCACGCATCGCAGTTACACCTTTTGCAGGAAGACTAGGAATGATTCAACATTTAAAAACATATTGACAACCTTGGTCAATGATAATTCATTATTGTGCATTTTACTTACAAATATTTTTGTGACATACGTTAAGACAATTTGACAACAACCTAAATAAAATATTAATAGTCTTCTGGCATTATTAAATTATTAAATAAGTTAAAAAGTTTGATTTCGTCGTGGGGAAGGGGCTTACATTTTTATAAATTTAACTGGAGATAAATAAAAATATTTTTCTTACTTAACAAAAAGTTTTGAAGGCAGTTGTGCTAGCTCCATAATTCAAATTTCATTTCCGTATGCCAGAAGTCAAATTTGGCCTGACACATTTTGTGACGTACATTACATTAGTATGGGTTTAATTTGTAAAGAACTGGTCAGCTGGTCCGGAGACAGCTAAACTCTGGGCATGGAGAGCACCTCACTGGTGCTGGCTTCAGTTCCGTCATCACGAAACGTCACTTCTTCTTGGAGCGATCTATCACTTTACTCTGAAAAAATAAGAGGGAGGTAAATAAGATTCAACGTGCAAAGATTGAAGCAGATGACATGGCAAGCATTTTTTTTTAAATGTTTTATAAAATGTTTGTAACAAGACTTTAATTACCTATAAGCAGGCCACCCCAGGAGGTCTAACAAACCACTTCTTACGTTCGTTCATCTATTTGCATCCTTGCTTCTTCTTCCTCCCACTTGCGACAAAGAGGCAAATAGACAAATGAACGAAAGCAGTGGGTCGTAGTACGCCTCCAGGTACACTCTGGGTGTATTGTATAAGTATATGTTTCTTCTTAAATTATACTAATATAATATATTCAAGATAACTAAATTGACGCGGTACCAAGATTATAAATAATAGTCACAGATTTGTTTTTAGAACTGCTCCCTCAACTACATGACTTCTTTTATGTGAGGTTTTTTATTGGTGATCAAATATTTAACGTACAATTATCTGTTAAGATTCGTGCGCTTAGGCTAGGCTATGTTAACATTTGTGGAGAGTTCGAAGAACGAAGGACTCCACGCGAACTTGAATCAATTGTTATGTGTCTGCAACGACACATATTATGAACCCACCCACACAACTAGTATTGTATAGTTCTAACCGTGTTCGCAACTCTAGCGTCTATGCGAGGGAGAGCGGCGGCCGAGCGTCAATTGTTTTTTGCGTAGTGTTCCAAACGGTTTGTTTTCGCTTTTTCTATGAGAGATATTATAATCTGTGCTACCGTAACAGTTTCCAACCTTAGCCAAGTTAATGCCGATCTCGCTGAGCCGCTTGTGCTGGTAGGTGAGCGGGTGGTGCAGCTTGGCGTCGCCGCGTTTGTAGAAGTCGCTGTAGTCGAGCCGGAAGGCGAGCGTCTGTAGAGACACCTCGCCGTGGAGGGCCAGCTTCAGGATCAGCGACGTCACATGCACCCTACGATAGATTACGACTATGTAATGTGAGCAATTTATGTTACATTTACTATATATATGATCGAAACTTGCTAACCACAAGTTCGTTTTAAGATTGATTATATGATGATGTAGCATTTTAGTTCTCAAACGGATAAACATCGAAAATCCACAATTTTTTATTTAAAAAATCTAAGGTGTGAAAAGGAAGTTTAATATTGCATTTTTATTTAAATCATTAACATTATTACTAAGGTAAAATGTTATTTAGCGGCCGAGCAATAAAAACTATTTTTTTTTATTATGTTCAAAAGTATAATTAGTATTTATATTGAATTGTGTAAGTCATCTGTACCTATAAGTGCGAGCCCACACATTAAGGTCAGCTTTTCGGCCTGTTAAAAACTGGTGAAACACCTTCCTCTCTTCTTTATCCTTTGCTTCTTCTGCAGTTGTGATAGCGTATTCTCCTAAAAAACAAATTTAATATAAGCAACGACCAAAGGATTGAAAGGATTAGGATTGGTACAGTCACCTGCAATAGTATGTGTAGCTGGCAAAAATATCTGAAACAATTTTATTGGCACAGCTATAAGAGCGTGTCACATATTTTTTGCAGCCTTCATTGCGGAAGATAGTATAGCAGGTGACTGGACGAATAGAATAGGATTTTGCACAGGCGTATATCTCTAACAAGGCTTTGTTTTCGAAAAAGAGTACTTCGCCGAAAAAATACACATTTTCCAAGATGGCGGCGGTTCCTTGAGGAGACGTCAAATGTTGTGGACATGAAAACAGTACCTCCAATTAACATAGGTAGTAACATAGTCGGTAATGAATAAGAACTATTGCCCGGTTGCTTCGGGTATACTTTCATAAAATTATATTTATTATAGTCGTTATCTCACCTTTCGCTACCCTCTCGCCTTTTATTTTTTCGATTCGGTCCCGCCGGTCGAGTTCCGCGTTAATCCCAGCATTCAACTTGGCCTCGAACCTCCGTAACGCTAGAGTTTCGGTTAGCACGTTCCCTAGGTACGATTGCAGCTCCTGTATAGAACAGTACAATGTTAAAATTGCTATTGAAGAGTCAGACAGCGGGTGATTAAGCTAACAGTTAGCTTTTAAGTCCATCCATCCAGTCCATAGGATTGTTAATTTTTATTTTTATTTTCTTTATTCACAAACAAACACTCGCTTATAATTATAAATTAGTACATTACAAGATGATTCCAGTAAAGCTGTAGGCTTACAGTCAATCAAGGAAGATTAGAATATTAAAACTGCCGGGCTAGCACATGATGCGCGCGGGACGACAAAAGCCGCGACATAGAGCTTTCTCGATCTTTCCCGCGAATCCGTAGCATAAGACGCGCGCGGGACAGCGGTGACGCGCGAGCATATGTCAAAGCGACACAATTTTGTCGCCTGACAGTTCCACGCGGGATACTTGCTCAAGTCGTAGCACAAGTGCACTTTAAGCGACAAAATACCTCGCGATTTAACGTCAAAACACGAGAAATTGTCTTCGAGCCGGGTGGGTGGCGACAAGCATATTTCTTAGATGTTTTGTCTAATTTATTCCAATTTAAACGTTCATCAAGACTATTCCAACAAGTTCAAACTAAATGATAATAAGCCTGGCTTTTAGTACACAAGTTTTTTTAGGTCTTCATTATAAGACAAGCAAAATGTATCTGCCTACGAAGTTGGAAATTTAATTTAAAAGTGTTATAATATTGATTGTTTCAGAATGACTTTTTTCCCTATGTCTATTATTACACGATCACAATAACCCAAGCAAAGGCAGCTCATGGTCTAAGAGCTAGCGACCAAATCGGTCATGTGGCTTCAGCTGTATTGAAACTCCGTTAGCTACTTCCCTGAACAACCTTTTCCTATCTTCGTGCTGGCAGGCCGCGGGCGGTGGATGCGGGTGTAGTAAGGTGGGGAAAAAAAAGAAAAAAAATGTGGGCTCAGCGACTTTAATTTTTTTCAAACAGTTGCTCTGTACTCCCTGTGCACCCAAAAAAAATAATTAAATCGATCGGGTGGAACAATGAAACATTGAAATAACTAATGAAACAATTAATTAAGATGGCGTTAAATTTCTGTTTGGTTCTGCTTGTTTTTGGGATTTTTGCTTTAAAAGAAAAAAAAAATATATATTTTTTTTTGTAGTAAGTCTTTGTGTCAACTTTGGTAATGCTGTTATATTCTCTTTTTTTATATATACATATATTGCTTTTTTTGCAATTGTATACGGGTAGGGTACACAACACAAATAACTCGGTTTTAACTCTGTAGTACCGAAATTAATTACGATGTTTAATGTTTTCTTAAGGAAACTGTAAGTCTTGTTTTAAGTAATAGCTCCAGTGTTATATATATCTATAAAAGACTGTTTGTTTCTTAATTAAATACATTAAATTAATATAAGTACAATCATGTAAACAAGCGTTCAAAAGTGCATGGGCAATTTATGAATGAATACGAACCTAAAAATAAAAATGAAAATTGATAAATTTTAATATCAAACAATGAGTGAGTGCAGTAACAGTAAACTCATTAAAGCCTATTATGTAAATTATAAATTGAAAGAGATGTCATATACTACCGAAAAATTGACCAAGGCCCCCCGGTGAGCAGGGCCGGGATCGAACCAGCGACCTCCTGCTTTCACAGCTTTTTATTATGTTATAAAATTTAAGGTCAATCATTTGAAACTGCAAAACTTGTCATTGAAAATATCTAAATTTTGAAATTTCTTATCATTCAACCTGCATGCTCTTCCAATGAAACCGTTTCAGGCATATGAAGTTCGACTACGAGGGATATAAAAAAAGCTCGCTCACAACGACGGGGTACTCTAAAGGAAAGGTTTTTTGACAACAATTCAGGGGTATCGATAATATTGTTAATGATTTTGTATAATGTATAAATACAAACTATTCAACGCTATGCTATGCTGTGATTTAAACAGTCTGATTCTAAAGGCTTCGTCAGACTAGCGCGTGGCGTGAGCGGGGCGCGAGCAGAGCGCGATAGAAACGGGGAGCGCGGCGCGCTTACATAGAGCATGACCCGCGCGCGTCGCGCGAGCGCGCCGCCAGCGCCGCGCGCTCGATTCACCGGGCATTTTTCTTTGCGCTGTGATTGCGCGGCGGTCGCGCCGCGCGCCGCGCGCGCGTTGAAAGCGGGGCGCGATAGGAGCGCCGCGCTGCGTCCAAGCGTTGGTCGCGCTCGCTTCGCGCCCCGCTCATGCCACGCGCTAGTCTGACGAAGCCTTAAGGGTTCTCACTTCTCAGTCGGTTGTCAACGGATAACTAAGTGACCCTGGGAAACCCCTGATGTAGTGTGCGAATTGTTATCGGACAAACTATGTTAGTTTTATTTATAAAAAATATTTATTTTCAAACCGTTAGTAGCCCCTAGTATAAAAAAATTGTGTTTGGTCCCTTGGGAGGCTAGTCACTTCATAGATTTATGAAGCATGTGAGCGGTGTACCTGCGTGGTGTGGTATATCATGGCGTGCACGGCGTGGCGCTCCAGCGCGGCGCGGTGCAGCGCCAGCAGCGTGTCGAGCGGCTTGCGGGCCGCGGCCGCGCTCAGCAGCGCGTCCCACGCGGGCTCCACGGCCACGCCGCTGGCTTCCTGCAGCGCGCCGCAGAGGCGCAGCGCTTCGGCGCGCAAGCATGTGAGCGGTGTACCTGCGTGGTGTGGTGTATCATGGCGTGCACGGCGTGGCGCTCCAGCGCGGCGCGGTGCAGCGCCAGCAGCGTGTCGAGCGGCTTGCGGGCCGCGGCCGCGCTCAGCAGCGCGTCCCACGCGGGCTCCACGGCCACGCCGCTGGCTTCCTGCAGCGCGCCGCAGAGGCGCAGCGCTTCGGCGCGCAAGCATGTGAGCGGTGTACCTGCGTGGTGTGGTGTATCATGGCGTGCACGGCGTGGCGCTCCAGCGCGGCGCGGTGCAGCGCCAGCAGCGTGTCGAGCGGCTTGCGGGCCGCGGCCGCGCTCAGCAGCGCGTCCCACGCGGGCTCCACGGCCACGCCGCTGGCTTCCTGCAGCGCGCCGCAGAGGCGCAGCGCTTCGGCGCGCAAGCATGTGAGCGGTGTACCTGCGTGGTGTGGTGTATCATGGCGTGCACGGCGTGGCGCTCCAGCGCGGCGCGGTGCAGCGCCAGCAGCGTGTCGAGCGGCTTGCGGGCCGCGGCCGCGCTCAGCAGCGCGTCCCACGCGGGCTCCACGGCCACGCCGCTGGCTTCCTGCAGCGCGCCGCAGAGGCGCAGCGCTTCGGCGCGCAAGCATGTGAGCGGTGTACCTGCGTGGTGTGGTGTATCATGGCGTGCACGGCGTGGCGCTCCAGCGCGGCGCGGTGCAGCGCCAGCAGCGTGTCGAGCGGCTTGCGGGCCGCGGCCGCGCTCAGCAGCGCGTCCCACGCGGGCTCCACGGCCACGCCGCTGGCTTCCTGCAGCGCGCCGCAGAGGCGCAGCGCTTCGGCGCGCAAGCATGTCAGCGGTGTACCTGCGTGGTGTGGTGTATCATGGCGTGCACGGCGTGGCGCTCCAGCGCGGCGCGGTGCAGCGCCAGCAGCGTGTCGAGCGGCTTGCGGGCCGCGGCCGCGCTCAGCAGCGCGTCCCACGCGGGCTCCACGGCCACGCCGCTGGCTTCCTGCAGCGCGCCGCAGAGGCGCAGCGCTTCGGCGCGCAAGCATGTGAGCGGTGTACCTGCGTGGTGTGGTGTATCATGGCGTGCACGGCGTGGCGCTCCAGCGCGGCGCGGTGCAGCGCCAGCAGCGTGTCGAGCGGCTTGCGGGCCGCGGCCGCGCTCAGCAGCGCGTCCCACGCGGGCTCCACGGCCACGCCGCTGGCTTCCTGCAGCGCGCCGCAGAGGCGCAGCGCTTCGGCGCGCAAGCATGTCAGCGGTGTACCTGCGTGGTGTGGTGTATCATGGCGTGCACGGCGTGGCGCTCCAGCGCGGCGCGGTGCAGCGCCAGCAGCGTGTCGAGCGGCTTGCGGGCCGCGGCCGCGCTCAGCAGCGCGTCCCACGCGGGCTCCACGGCCACGCCGCTGGCTTCCTGCAGCGCGCCGCAGAGGCGCAGCGCTTCGGCGCGCAAGCATGTCAGCGGTGTACCTGCGTGGTGTGGTGTATCATGGCGTGCACGGCGTGGCGCTCCAGCGCGGCGCGGTGCAGCGCCAGCAGCGTGTCGAGCGGCTTGCGGGCCGCGGCCGCGCTCAGCAGCGCGTCCCACGCGGGCTCCACGGCCACGCCGCTGGCTTCCTGCAGCGCGCCGCAGAGGCGCAGCGCTTCGGCGCGCAAGCATGTCAGCGGTGTACCTGCGTGGTGTGGTGTATCATGGCGTGCACGGCGTGGCGCTCCAGCGCGGCGCGGTGCAGCGCCAGCAGCGTGTCGAGCGGCTTGCGGGCCGCGGCCGCGCTCAGCAGCGCGTCCCACGCGGGCTCCACGGCCACGCCGCTGGCTTCCTGCAGCGCGCCGCAGAGGCGCAGCGCTTCGGCGCGCAAGCATGTGAGCGGTGTACCTGCGTGGTGTGGTGTATCATGGCGTGCACGGCGTGGCGCTCCAGCGCGGCGCGGTGCAGCGCCAGCAGCGTGTCGAGCGGCTTGCGGGCCGCGGCCGCGCTCAGCAGCGCGTCCCACGCGGGCTCCACGGCCACGCCGCTGGCTTCCTGCAGCGCGCCGCAGAGGCGCAGCGCTTCGGCGCGCAAGCATGTGAGCGGTGTACCTGCGTGGTGTGGTGTATCATGGCGTGCACGGCGTGGCGCTCCAGCGCGGCGCGGTGCAGCGCCAGCAGCGTGTCGAGCGGCTTGCGGGCCGCGGCCGCGCTCAGCAGCGCGTCCCACGCGGGCTCCACGGCCACGCCGCTGGCTTCCTGCAGCGCGCCGCAGAGGCGCAGCGCTTCGGCGCGCAAGCATGTGAGCGGTGTACCTGCGTGGTGTGGTGTATCATGGCGTGCACGGCGTGGCGCTCCAGCGCGGCGCGGTGCAGCGCCAGCAGCGTGTCGAGCGGCTTGCGGGCCGCGGCCGCGCTCAGCAGCGCGTCCCACGCGGGCTCCACGGCCACGCCGCTGGCTTCCTGCAGCGCGCCGCAGAGGCGCAGCGCTTCGGCGCGCAAGCATGTCAGCGGTGTACCTGCGTGGTGTGGTGTATCATGGCGTGCACGGCGTGGCGCTCCAGCGCGGCGCGGTGCAGCGCCAGCAGCGTGTCGAGCGGCTTGCGGGCCGCGGCCGCGCTCAGCAGCGCGTCCCACGCGGGCTCCACGGCCACGCCGCTGGCTTCCTGCAGCGCGCCGCAGAGGCGCAGCGCTTCGGCGCGCAAGCATGTCAGCGGTGTACCTGCGTGGTGTGGTGTATCATGGCGTGCACGGCGTGGCGCTCCAGCGCGGCGCGGTGCAGCGCCAGCAGCGTGTCGAGCGGCTTGCGGGCCGCGGCCGCGCTCAGCAGCGCGTCCCACGCGGGCTCCACGGCCACGCCGCTGGCTTCCTGCAGCGCGCCGCAGAGGCGCAGCGCTTCGGCGCGCAAGCATGTGAGCGGTGTACCTGCGTGGTGTGGTGTATCATGGCGTGCACGGCGTGGCGCTCCAGCGCGGCGCGGTGCAGCGCCAGCAGCGTGTCGAGCGGCTTGCGGGCCGCGGCCGCGCTCAGCAGCGCGTCCCACGCGGGCTCCACGGCCACGCCGCTGGCTTCCTGCAGCGCGCCGCAGAGGCGCAGCGCTTCGGCGCGCAAGCATGTGAGCGGTGTACCTGCGTGGTGTGGTGTATCATGGCGTGCACGGCGTGGCGCTCCAGCGCGGCGCGGTGCAGCGCCAGCAGCGTGTCGAGCGGCTTGCGGGCCGCGGCCGCGCTCAGCAGCGCGTCCCACGCGGGCTCCACGGCCACGCCGCTGGCTTCCTGCAGCGCGCCGCAGAGGCGCAGCGCTTCGGCGCGCAAGCATGTGAGCGGTGTACCTGCGTGGTGTGGTGTATCATGGCGTGCACGGCGTGGCGCTCCAGCGCGGCGCGGTGCAGCGCCAGCAGCGTGTCGAGCGGCTTGCGGGCCGCGGCCGCGCTCAGCAGCGCGTCCCACGCGGGCTCCACGGCCACGCCGCTGGCTTCCTGCAGCGCGCCGCAGAGGCGCAGCGCTTCGGCGCGCAAGCATGTGAGCGGTGTACCTGCGTGGTGTGGTGTATCATGGCGTGCACGGCGTGGCGCTCCAGCGCGGCGCGGTGCAGCGCCAGCAGCGTGTCGAGCGGCTTGCGGGCCGCGGCCGCGCTCAGCAGCGCGTCCCACGCGGGCTCCACGGCCACGCCGCTGGCTTCCTGCAGCGCGCCGCAGAGGCGCAGCGCTTCGGCGCGCAAGCATGTCAGCGGTGTACCTGCGTGGTGTGGTGTATCATGGCGTGCACGGCGTGGCGCTCCAGCGCGGCGCGGTGCAGCGCCAGCAGCGTGTCGAGCGGCTTGCGGGCCGCGGCCGCGCTCAGCAGCGCGTCCCACGCGGGCTCCACGGCCACGCCGCTGGCTTCCTGCAGCGCGCCGCAGAGGCGCAGCGCTTCGGCGCGCAAGCATGTGAGCGGTGTACCTGCGTGGTGTGGTGTATCATGGCGTGCACGGCGTGGCGCTCCAGCGCGGCGCGGTGCAGCGCCAGCAGCGTGTCGAGCGGCTTGCGGGCCGCGGCCGCGCTCAGCAGCGCGTCCCACGCGGGCTCCACGGCCACGCCGCTGGCTTCCTGCAGCGCGCCGCAGAGGCGCAGCGCTTCGGCGCGCAAGCATGTCAGCGGTGTACCTGCGTGGTGTGGTGTATCATGGCGTGCACGGCGTGGCGCTCCAGCGCGGCGCGGTGCAGCGCCAGCAGCGTGTCGAGCGGCTTGCGGGCCGCGGCCGCGCTCAGCAGCGCGTCCCACGCGGGCTCCACGGCCACGCCGCTGGCTTCCTGCAGCGCGCCGCAGAGGCGCAGCGCTTCGGCGCGCAAGCATGTCAGCGGTGTACCTGCGTGGTGTGGTGTATCATGGCGTGCACGGCGTGGCGCTCCAGCGCGGCGCGGTGCAGCGCCAGCAGCGTGTCGAGCGGCTTGCGGGCCGCGGCCGCGCTCAGCAGCGCGTCCCACGCGGGCTCCACGGCCACGCCGCTGGCTTCCTGCAGCGCGCCGCAGAGGCGCAGCGCTTCGGCGCGCAAGCATGTGAGCGGTGTACCTGCGTGGTGTGGTGTATCATGGCGTGCACGGCGTGGCGCTCCAGCGCGGCGCGGTGCAGCGCCAGCAGCGTGTCGAGCGGCTTGCGGGCCGCGGCCGCGCTCAGCAGCGCGTCCCACGCGGGCTCCACGGCCACGCCGCTGGCTTCCTGCAGCGCGCCGCAGAGGCGCAGCGCTTCGGCGCGCAAGCATGTCAGCGGTGTACCTGCGTGGTGTGGTGTATCATGGCGTGCACGGCGTGGCGCTCCAGCGCGGCGCGGTGCAGCGCCAGCAGCGTGTCGAGCGGCTTGCGGGCCGCGGCCGCGCTCAGCAGCGCGTCCCACGCGGGCTCCACGGCCACGCCGCTGGCTTCCTGCAGCGCGCCGCAGAGGCGCAGCGCTTCGGCGCGCAAGCATGTGAGCGGTGTACCTGCGTGGTGTGGTGTATCATGGCGTGCACGGCGTGGCGCTCCAGCGCGGCGCGGTGCAGCGCCAGCAGCGTGTCGAGCGGCTTGCGGGCCGCGGCCGCGCTCAGCAGCGCGTCCCACGCGGGCTCCACGGCCACGCCGCTGGCTTCCTGCAGCGCGCCGCAGAGGCGCAGCGCTTCGGCGCGCAAGCATGTGAGCGGTGTACCTGCGTGGTGTGGTGTATCATGGCGTGCACGGCGTGGCGCTCCAGCGCGGCGCGGTGCAGCGCCAGCAGCGTGTCGAGCGGCTTGCGGGCCGCGGCCGCGCTCAGCAGCGCGTCCCACGCGGGCTCCACGGCCACGCCGCTGGCTTCCTGCAGCGCGCCGCAGAGGCGCAGCGCTTCGGCGCGCAAGCATGTGAGCGGTGTACCTGCGTGGTGTGGTGTATCATGGCGTGCACGGCGTGGCGCTCCAGCGCGGCGCGGTGCAGCGCCAGCAGCGTGTCGAGCGGCTTGCGGGCCGCGGCCGCGCTCAGCAGCGCGTCCCACGCGGGCTCCACGGCCACGCCGCTGGCTTCCTGCAGCGCGCCGCAGAGGCGCAGCGCTTCGGCGCGCAAGCATGTGAGCGGTGTACCTGCGTGGTGTGGTGTATCATGGCGTGCACGGCGTGGCGCTCCAGCGCGGCGCGGTGCAGCGCCAGCAGCGTGTCGAGCGGCTTGCGGGCCGCGGCCGCGCTCAGCAGCGCGTCCCACGCGGGCTCCACGGCCACGCCGCTGGCTTCCTGCAGCGCGCCGCAGAGGCGCAGCGCTTCGGCGCGCAAGCATGTCAGCGGTGTACCTGCGTGGTGTGGTGTATCATGGCGTGCACGGCGTGGCGCTCCAGCGCGGCGCGGTGCAGCGCCAGCAGCGTGTCGAGCGGCTTGCGGGCCGCGGCCGCGCTCAGCAGCGCGTCCCACGCGGGCTCCACGGCCACGCCGCTGGCTTCCTGCAGCGCGCCGCAGAGGCGCAGCGCTTCGGCGCGCAAGCATGTCAGCGGTGTACCTGCGTGGTGTGGTGTATCATGGCGTGCACGGCGTGGCGCTCCAGCGCGGCGCGGTGCAGCGCCAGCAGCGTGTCGAGCGGCTTGCGGGCCGCGGCCGCGCTCAGCAGCGCGTCCCACGCGGGCTCCACGGCCACGCCGCTGGCTTCCTGCAGCGCGCCGCAGAGGCGCAGCGCTTCGGCGCGCAAGCATGTCAGCGGTGTACCTGCGTGGTGTGGTGTATCATGGCGTGCACGGCGTGGCGCTCCAGCGCGGCGCGGTGCAGCGCCAGCAGCGTGTCGAGCGGCTTGCGGGCCGCGGCCGCGCTCAGCAGCGCGTCCCACGCGGGCTCCACGGCCACGCCGCTGGCTTCCTGCAGCGCGCCGCAGAGGCGCAGCGCTTCGGCGCGCAAGCATGTCAGCGGTGTACCTGCGTGGTGTGGTGTATCATGGCGTGCACGGCGTGGCGCTCCAGCGCGGCGCGGTGCAGCGCCAGCAGCGTGTCGAGCGGCTTGCGGGCCGCGGCCGCGCTCAGCAGCGCGTCCCACGCGGGCTCCACGGCCACGCCGCTGGCTTCCTGCAGCGCGCCGCAGAGGCGCAGCGCTTCGGCGCGCAAGCATGTCAGCGGTGTACCTGCGTGGTGTGGTGTATCATGGCGTGCACGGCGTGGCGCTCCAGCGCGGCGCGGTGCAGCGCCAGCAGCGTGTCGAGCGGCTTGCGGGCCGCGGCCGCGCTCAGCAGCGCGTCCCACGCGGGCTCCACGGCCACGCCGCTGGCTTCCTGCAGCGCGCCGCAGAGGCGCAGCGCTTCGGCGCGCAAGCATGTCAGCGGTGTACCTGCGTGGTGTGGTGTATCATGGCGTGCACGGCGTGGCGCTCCAGCGCGGCGCGGTGCAGCGCCAGCAGCGTGTCGAGCGGCTTGCGGGCCGCGGCCGCGCTCAGCAGCGCGTCCCACGCGGGCTCCACGGCCACGCCGCTGGCTTCCTGCAGCGCGCCGCAGAGGCGCAGCGCTTCGGCGCGCAAGCATGTCAGCGGTGTACCTGCGTGGTGTGGTGTATCATGGCGTGCACGGCGTGGCGCTCCAGCGCGGCGCGGTGCAGCGCCAGCAGCGTGTCGAGCGGCTTGCGGGCCGCGGCCGCGCTCAGCAGCGCGTCCCACGCGGGCTCCACGGCCACGCCGCTGGCTTCCTGCAGCGCGCCGCAGAGGCGCAGCGCTTCGGCGCGCAAGCATGTCAGCGGTGTACCTGCGTGGTGTGGTGTATCATGGCGTGCACGGCGTGGCGCTCCAGCGCGGCGCGGTGCAGCGCCAGCAGCGTGTCGAGCGGCTTGCGGGCCGCGGCCGCGCTCAGCAGCGCGTCCCACGCGGGCTCCACGGCCACGCCGCTGGCTTCCTGCAGCGCGCCGCAGAGGCGCAGCGCTTCGGCGCGCAAGCACGACACGCGCCGCATCAGACCCCACACCTCTGCAAACAGTTACGTTAATAGGCGGGCCGACAGAACGCGCCGCCTAGCGAGGATATTGCCAGGCCTATGGAACAACCCGCGCGAACTCGTATCGATCGTCTTTTGTCTTGTGTCGGACACATATCGTGCCCACCGATGCACGCCGCCACTAGACCTAGATAAATATTTCTACCCTAGCGTTGTGCGAGTGTGAGGGGGGCCGAGCTGCAATTGTTTTTTGCGTATTGTTTATAACGGTTTGTATTCGCTTTTTCTATGAGATAAATACATATCTATTCTTAAGAACTATTATATAACCTGTGATATTGCCCCGCTCTCAAACGTGTAGGCTTGGTACGCCTGAAGGCATGACCTCGCCGTTTGGTTCGAGCGAGGCGTGTCTACCTACAAATTGTACGGCTCTGTTTGTATTTTGTTGCCGTTTTACAATCTTGTCTAAATTACACAAATGTATTATAATTGGTTGTTTGTTTATTATTTATTTATTTAAACTTTATTGCACAATTATATTAAAATACAAATGGCGGACTTAACGCCTTTAGGCATACGCTACCAGTCAACTATCGGGCTTAACCGAAACTATTAGTTTGGTGCAGGATAGTAGAAAAAAGAAGAAGAAGAAGTTTATCTGTTTGATTAAGCGTGTTTTATTCTACTCACTCAATTCAATAGGCTGATCCACATAGAACGAGCCGCCTCGTGAGGCATAAACGCGCGCGGGTTCGCCCCGAGCGACACTCGTCTACTCGGGCCTAACTGTTTCGCGTGGCCATTTTTTTTTTATACTACGACGGTGACAAACAAGCATACGGCCCGCCTGATGGTAAGCGGTCACCGTAGCCTATGGACGCCTGCAACTCCAGGGGTGTTACATGCGCGTTGCCGACCCTTTAAAAACTTTAACACTCCTTTTTTGAAGAACCCCATATTGTAGTCCTTTGGGAAAACAGTGGCAGGGAGCTCATTCCACAGCCGGAGCGTCCGCGGGAGGAAGTTCCTCATAAACCGCACGGTACGAGACCATTTAGGCTCCAGGGTATGTGGGTGAACACCCTGCCGACGGCGAGCGGTGCGGTGGTAGAATGCAGCCGTTGGCATCATATCAAACAATTCCTCAGAGCACAATCCATTGTACAAGCGATAGAATACACATAAGGAGGCGAAGTCTCTCCTTAGACTTAAGGGTTCGATATCGCTCGTGAGTTTGGGATCGTTGACAATTCGGACAGCACGTCTTTGGATCGAGTCAAAGGGGCCCAGCTGGGGCCATTTCCTCGCAAAGCGGTTCACTGTGCGTGGCGTTTTTACACAAAACACAGGAGTATTTCTAAATATATAGTCAAGGTCATTTACAATAAACTTCCCATAGAACTCAAAAGGTTATCCCTTTATGTCCCTTTAAAAAGAAACTGTTCGATTGGCTAGTCAAGCAATGTTTCTACACAATAAATGACTTTTTACAAACTTAGTTATAAACAAATTTATAAATAGAAATATTGTACACCTTTGTAAGGTAGGATATGGAGAACTTGTATTATTTTTAAGATCACTGTAAACCCATAACCACACAGTAAATGTTTTTGTATTTGTAAGGAATACTCACCAGGCATATGCTTCAACTTCTTCTGCAGTATAGCATGGTCGAGCCACGCGTCGTACAGGCTCTGCTCTATCCGCTTGACGCGCCACAGCTGGCTGAAGAGCGCGCGGTACCGCGCCGCGCAGGCCGGCGGGAACAGCGTGCCGAGCGGGCCCGACACGTGGCACTGCAGCGCGAACACGTCCCAGCCGCATTCGTCGCGCCCGGCGCCTGGTCACATTGTCATTGTAACGCCGTAACCGAGTTATAGTACATTACTGCAGAGGCCGTGAGGTAAGAGATTGCAGGACGAGTTACGACTCGGCCGGATTAAACAAGTCCTGCAATCTCTCTTCCGGCCGAGGCTTGTATAGTGCTTTTCTCAAACATTATGAGGAAATATAAAAATTAAAATAACTACTAGGTAAATAGTTAATAAGGAAAAAATTGTTTAATTTGCCACCTTTTTATTTTTTAAAGATGCCATTCGAGCACCATGTTTAACCGAACATAAATATACATAGAAACATAGAATTTGTTTTTTTTTTAAATGTCGCAAGTATCTAGTGGTCGTTGGCTGTATGTAATATTTCCTTTGTCAGTTTAGTGTTAGTACGCAAATTTAAAAAGTTAGAGCAGCGGACAATAATGTTTCGTTCATACTTACGCCATACATTACTTCACGGCCGCCGGCCAAGAAGTAAATGGGGGGAGCCGTAAACAAGGAACTTCATGTCTTCATTTCGTGACATAAATGCATACATTTACGATCATGTTTGAGAAAAGTCTATTATTTATCCAAACTTGAAGGTCATATAAAATGAAGGCATTGGCCCTAGACAGCCAAAAGAGAAGACACCTAAAGTCGTCCGTTTAAACAAGGGTTAATAAACTATGTCTTGTCACTAGTTACCATTGTTACAGTTTGGGTCACATTTAAAATCACAGTTTTATGGCATTCAAATTAACAGAACATGTTTTTTTTGGTTTGGTAACGTTTATTTTAACAAACTGTACTGCAGTTGTCCCTTGCTGACGGGACTGCCCACCTTGAAAACTGTTTGGAGCTTCAGAATGGAATCGGTCCAATAACTAAAAAAATATGCCATGGCCATGGTGGCAAAATAGATTTCTATGATATAGTCGTCTAATGGTAATAAAGAGTTACTAGGCTTGTGTCGGTCAGGAACTAAGAACTAAAAGGAATGAAATCCCATCACGGACTGAAAGGAACTAGTTCCTCGCCAAATAGTTAAATCGGTCCTCGGTCTTTAGTTCAGTTCAGACGCAGGGAAAACCATTAAAACGTTCATACGAATCACTAGTTCCGCGCTCTGTATAGACCTAAACCCCGGTACTCATTCCCAGACGTCAAAATTCGCACTGAAATAAACGAACTAAAGACCTAAAAGACCAAACTAGTTCCTTTGACCGATTGAACGAGATGGGAGCGCTCCCTTCAAAGACCGAGCAGGCACAACTCTAAGAGTTATAGATACTTACCATTGTGATACAAGTTGACCTGCAAACTCTCTAAAACATGCGGGGGCTCGTACTGCGCGGAAGTGGCGCGGACGGCCGCCTCCAGCGTGCAAGTGAGGTTGTGGACGAACAGAGACGTCGCCGGCTTGTTTAATTCGTCCCTGAATGACAAATTCTAAATAAATCTTTCGAAAAATAATACAGAATAGCAACCACAGTCTTAACTGACTATTGGTAGACCTACTTGCATGCATTAAGATTTATTATTATTATGTCAATGCTGCTGTTCCTACTGCTACTGACGTGACAGCAACAATATTGTCTTGATGTGATAGATGTTTGCAGACTGTTTAAATTGCAATTGTATATGAAATTGTATTGTCTATAAAACGCGTTAAGAACATAACGCGTAAGGTTGATAAGGAACTTCGTTTTCGTCGATAGTCGTCACTGGTCGCATATTTTTCGACAACAGTACTTAAATAACAGACAGCCGAAACCAAAAGACTCCGCTTGAACAAATGAAGAGTGTACAGTATAGGTACCATTGGTACTGTAGTTATTTTGGAACAAATAGGGTAGCCGGCGCGAATTAAATTTATCACAGAATGAGCAATAGTTCTAAAGTACAGAAAGATCTTTCTTACATTTGACGTTTACCTTGTCAAGCATGCAAATGAAATTGAAATTAGGGTTGTCACCATGCTGTCAGTTGCGTGTGGTGGTACAACAATTTGTATAAACGTGGAATACGTTTAATAGTACGTTACGTTACTACGTTAAATATCTGTACTATAAGATCACGTTTTTTATGATTATTTATTAGTAGCTATTGGTATTCATTTGCCTAAGTATAAATTAGTATGTTGCTTGAAATATAAATATTTATATCTGATTGCACCCGTGAGGTAATGCGCGTTGCGCGAACCCTGACAGTTTATGCCGCCTTAAGGCGGAAGATTTAATGTTAACGTAAAACGCGGAG
Source organism: Lathronympha strigana (assembly GCA_949128165.1). Lineage (NCBI taxonomy): Eukaryota > Metazoa > Arthropoda > Insecta > Lepidoptera > Tortricidae > Lathronympha > Lathronympha strigana. The sequence continues at coordinate 21,678,185 of OX421903.1, read as the reverse complement.
TGACTACCCCTGGTTTATGGACGCCGGCCAAGTAGGTACTCACTTCAAGAGCGTCATGAGGTGGTGCACGAAGTCACCCTGCGAAAACAGCAGGTAGCGGCGGTGCGCCACCAGGTGGTCGACGATGTGGTGGTGCTCCGTGAGCGCGTCCAGCAGCCGCAGCGACACCGCCGAGTGCGCCGCCGCCACCGACGACCGGAACCCTTCCGCCTCCCACCACGGCACCGTCGAGTCGGATTCTGGGACCAGGTCAAAGATTAGCAGATTACAACTGTTAGGCTACGCAGTACGCACGCACTGAGGTGCGGCGAGTTGTGCGTCTAGTATGCGCACAGCGGTGAAATATCCACACTTTTTGCCATTCTTGTCCGAAATCAAGTTAAGAACGGACGGTTCAATATGGACTATCACACCAAAATGCAGATCTGTCTTCACAGATTTTACAGAAAAAAAAACGCATGGCATAAATTCGCAGTGCGCGCGTAGGCTTATAAACAGTCAAATACGCTTTAAGCATAATAGTTTACATAAAAATTAAAAAGATAGTTTAGATGATTGGAAAAAATAGTATATTGATAACTTCAGGTTTTTTATGTTCGAAAAAATATTCGAATTTAATCGGATTTAGTAGGGAATGCACAACCGGTTATGGATTACGGGTAATGCTTATACACAAGTAACCAATTTTGCATTAGCTAGATTTTAGTATGAGTAATTGATCAGACAGCTTGTGTATGTAGCAAATAAGCTGTCTTGTCTTAACCAAACCACTTAGGTAGTCTATTTTGACTTTTGATCTCATGCAGGAAAGATAAAATCTCATGCTATTTTGCTCATGCCTATACATATGTATCTAAGTGGCTTTCTTATGTGTTAAGTTATATAACACTACAAATGTGATACTCATCTAGGGCTGCCATCTCGTACTTTGCCGAAACCGGACAAAAAAGTTAGAAAACCCGGACGTTTAATTAAACTCGCGGTCTCTCCCCGGACACTAAAGAACAATTTTTAATTTAAAAAATATATGCTTTCGCTAGGGATGGACCTGAACCCAAAAATGTCCGGGTTTACCCCGGACGCTTTTAAAAATCCGGGCCGGACGTTCCCCGGACGGGCTCCAAACTAGGACAAATCCGGGGAAACCCGGACGGATGGCAGCCCTATACTCATCCATTAATCAGCAGTCAAATTCAACAAACCCAAGGGCATATTATGTAAAGCTACACGTTACAAGACTGGCAAATATAGTTGTTAGAAAGACAAGCAAATACAGATTGTTATGAAATTACAACAAAATCTACTTAATAGTGAGCTACGAACCAGTGGTATGTTTTAACAAGGCCTCCAAGCACTCGGCATGGTCGGTAGGGTCCGTGGACCCCTTGGGGCACGCCTCGCGCATGAACACAACGCTTTTGCCCGTGGCGAGGATCTGCGCCGCCTGCTCCTTTGATATGAATGACGGCATCATCCATTCCCTGCAACATTCTTGTTAAGTGTAAGTAACCAAATTAATGGAATTTGAACCTTCTATACCTATAGGTACAGTAGTTTCGATATAATATGCGCTTTCAATGCATCATGGAGAGTCATGATATGTGTGTATATAAAGCAGTGTATGTAATTGTAAATAACACTTTAACAGTAACTTCGCGTTACTGTCTGCAACATACATGTGACGCACGTAAGAGAATAAAATAGCATGTAAGCAATAATTTACTATAAATAACGTATGTTTAGTTTTACTCGTTCGCTCTCTTGTATTGATTATCGACAATACAACATATCATCCATAATGACCAGTTTTACTTAACCTCCACTCGACCCTCCAACTTCATCATATCTCATTAAGCATTAAAACACTCGTGTGATGTTATTATGAAACTCGGCTGCCGCCTCGTTTCATAAACCCACCCTAGAGTTTTAATGCCTTTCATTATATACAATCACATAACTATTAATCTGTTTTTTAGTATTTGTTGTTATAACAGAAATGCATCATCTGTGAAAATTTCAACTGTCTGACTATCACGGTTCATGAGATAGAGCCTGGTTACAGACAGATGGACAGACAAACAGACGGACAGCGGAGTTTTAATAATAGGGTCCCGTTTTACCCTTTTGATCCGGAACCCTAAAATTCTAAACTACGTTAACGAATATCTTGTTTCGAGCAGACTCACCTGACTCTGTATTTGTCATGCCACATTCTTTCTATCTCTACGCCGCTTCTGCTTTCGATGAAAAATTCATTGAATGGATCGTCAATTTCGCCTGGAACAACCATAAATTGTAAAAAATACGAAAAAGAGTACCACCACTACAGAACACATAGATCCTTTTAGACTGAACATAACCAGAAACAGTACCTAACAATTACTACCGCGATTTAAAGGGCAAGGACACAACTGAACACTAAACAATTATAAAAAAACTTACCATGTAAGAGCCATCTAGTGAGCATCAGCAGCAGCGGATAAGTTAGCGCTGTCAGCAGCCGCCGAGCCAAGACCACTACTCTTTCGTCTCCGTGCCTCACGAAACGGTGTACGCAAGACGCCAGCTCGCCACCTGTAGGTATTTATACGCTAGTATTTTGTGCATAATTTCAATCATTTGACCGTAATCGACCAATGGAACATACCACACAGCACTAAAATATATATAGGTACAAAACGCTATTCCTTTAACAGTTGTACTGATGTGATCTAGGTAAAAAAATATACCTTTTTTGTGGTAAGCAGTATGGGCAATGTTGGCAAGCCACGTCAATCGGTGTAGAGGCTCTTGGGCCCACACTGCGATTCTTCGCAATGTCGCTCCGCCGCCGTCTCCCTCACTCGTCTAAAATATATACAAAATATTATTATGCGGTCTGCAGGTCCACCAAGAGCGTCCGTCCATATCCTAAACACACATTACACCACGACGACTGGTGGACTGTAGCTGAATAAAAATACTAAAGAGCTCCTAGGGCTCCAGGGGCACAGAGCCTGGTGGTAGTCACAATTCTAACTGCGCACTGCAAATTAAACAAACATATGTTTCTAATGGGTAAGAAACAAGATGCAGCATGCAGGTACTGTCAGGAAGCAGAGGAACCTGTGATGTACATCCTCTGCTCCTGTGGACTACTAATGCATAAAAGAAATATCCACCTGCACCTTGTAGCTACATACTGCGACACTACACACGACGGCACCCGACAGTAGCCGAACGGAGCAGCGGTTACACGTAAAGTTTGACTGAAGTAAACCGCTGTTATTAAGCCTCATATTTTTATGATATTTCGTTATGTAGACTTCAGACAGGCATCGCCTGTTCTATGTGGATCGTATATTAGTTGTTTTTTTTTTATATCCTACTATGTGTCCCACTGCTGGGCAATGGCCTACCCTCTGCTACGCCACTCGTCACGGCTTAATGCATGCTCCCGCCAATCACTACAAAATGATGCCATCTCCTTTCTGGTTTGCCCCTGCTCCATCCGCCCTCCAGGGTCCATTGGTAGCCAATTTTGCCCATCGCTCCAGGTGCATGCGGCAGAGATGTCCAGCCCAATCCCACTTGAGCTTAGCGGCCCTGACACCCACATCTGAGACACCGATTCTCCACTGTATATTAGTACTCTTTTTAATTTAGTACTAACCTGTGATTGGAGGAGTGCCACACTACGGTAGTATTCTGTTAGTTCATCCCTTATTGACGAGACTAAGCCTTCTCCCATAAGACCTGCAAACACACCAGCTCCTGAATAGTTTTTTTAATGATGATAGCATTTAGCAAATTTAGAAATATTTCACTAATAGAAATCACACAAAGATCTAATGTAATTACAGTGTTGATGACATTGGTATCTACTTTGGTACTTACTTACTTTGGCAAGAGTAATAGAGATAGGTATATTTTTTAAACTTCTAAGGTAAACAATACCTTGAGGCATCAAGCCAGAATTGGGGTCAATGAACTCTTTGAGTCTGTCATGGAGGAAGCCTAGATGCGCTATGCGCGCGTACAGCATCTGCATAGGCCGCGGCCCATTGCAGGCGTCGCGGGATTTGATCCCGGTGGCTGCTAGAACCACATCTCTGATGCAACTGCGCTCACTGGATGAACATTCTAAAAAAATATAAGTATATTATTTGTAGGTCATACATTACACCAGGCAATTTTTTTATGGGGTACAAAAACTGCCATTGAATAATTTATTACAGCCCATATTCTTAGTTTATTATTTGTTTTAATTTTAGTACCAACTGGTTTCTAATGGAGTTTGCCTAAAGTATAAACTTAGTGTTTTTTCTGTTCAAAAAAGTTTGTGTCAGTTGTAGTTGACGTATTTTCATTATCAAGGGCTTCTACCTATAAAGGATTTTAAAATTTTCCATGTAAGTTACCTGATGTTGGTAGGGCTAATACCATGTTGCTTTGGTTTGACGGAAGACTCTGATTGGAGCCCTGTTTTGGTAGATTATTATCCCAACTTGATGAAACAGTTACTTTGCTGCTAGTGCCAGAAGCTGGTATGCCATTACCAGAATGCTAAATCAAAAAAAAGATACAATTTTTCTTTTTCCAGATTTGGTATGGAATAAATCACCCAAAAATTTATGAAATCAAGAGTCCTCTTTTGAAATAATCTGATATTTTGTTATGTCTGACATTATGTGAACACATGCACCTTATCTATCAATTGATACTTACTAATGATGGCAGATTTGGTATAGGAAAAAGTTGATGGGTGGATTGTTTGTCCTGTTTTGACTCTGACAATGTCAGTAGTAAAGTTAGAACTGCAGCCCTTTGTTTGAACACCATCTGAAGAATTAACAATTATTTAATGTTAAATTTAAATTATGTACTAAAATTACTTACAATTAATAATAATCTTATTCTTAGTCACATTGTCATTTTAGTATTAAAATACTAGAACTAAATATAATATTCACATAAATTACTTACACATTGCTTCAACTTCGAATAACATTCATCAAATTTCTCTGCATCTTTGGCTGACCCTGATAGAAGATGGGAGTGTATCTTGGAACACAGCTGCCTCTCATCTCGAATTGAGCGAATCTTCTTGCCCGTAGGTGTGAGGTATGACACCGCTAGCTCATGAGCCCCATCTTAAAAGTATACCGCAATTCATATAGCCTATAGCATAATAAATATAATAATACTCATAATATATCAAACAATAGCATGAAATATTGGTCATTACAACACTATTGAACATGTGTCCTCCTACATAGGCGACGAAATGCAATCGAAATGAACATCACTGTTACCTCTTTTAAATAATGTAATTAGATTCCTAAAGTAATCCTGTATACTATTCATAGGAAAGTATTTGAAACAATAATATAGTAAAAGGTACAAATATGCTAAAAAGCTTTTGTATTTAATTGACAGTTATTAATATTAATTTGAAAATAGAATCATACCTGGATCTGACGATAATACCACGCATAATTTGCGTAGCTGTTCACTTATACTACTTGACAAATCCATATTTCTCGTAGTTACAATCTTAAATAACACATATAGTGGTAAAAACAACCAAATTCATCACAATTCACTTGTTATTTTAAATAATGTTAATCGAAACGAATATATAATGCCAAAATATGATAATTTTATGCGGGTGACACTACACCTGGGGTATTCGCGTTTTGTCTCTCGCTCGCACCGAAGCAAAACTTAACTGGTACGAGCGGAAAACAAAACGCAAATATCCGAAGTGTAGCGTACCCTACCATAGAGTATTTAAGGGCGGTTTACACTATCTAGATGTGTCATACTGTCAGAGAGCCCCACACAGAGGTCCGAGTTGTACACGCGCGTTCAACAGTGCAAGGGCAATTAATGAATGAATTCATTCATAACTGCCTGACTGCCTGCCAGATTGTCTTTTGTCATGCGGCCCGACTGACGATGACGCTCGGCGTCTACCGGTAACCGGGCTGGTAGGTGAGACATTGGCCACCGATGCTGCTGTCAAAACGGGACGGGCCACCGGGTCTTGTGTAGTAGTTGCACTACCGGTGTCCGGTGAATCAAATAGCATAATCTCAATCCGAGAACAACGTAGGATTGCCACATGGAATGTCCATGGATTGATAGCTCCCGGGAAATTAGAAATTGCGGAAAAGGAAGCGGAAGCTTATAAGCTGTCCTCCTTACTTGGTTTGACGGAGACGCATATGAGAGGACAAGGACACCAAATAACATCTAGCGGAAACACACTATACTTAGCTGGAGCAGCAGATTCCAGCACCAATGAGGTTGCGATCTGGTTAGGCCATTTGAATAAGCATGTGCTAGGATACGGATACTGTAGGATAGAGGAATACGACTTGAAGAGAGAGACGCGTTTCGACGTATTAAATTTTTCAAATCTAATGAATCATTGGTAAAAACTAAAACCTTTACTTCGGACCCCTTACTAAATTATTTGTCATCTGTCAGGTATTGTATTGTATTGTCCATTTTGTCAGATTATAATATTATATTAGAAAAAAAGGGCGGGAAACTTCGTGTGAGGCGGACGTGGTTTTCACTAACTTTGTTAAAAATTGGTTTTCTAGTTGAAAAAAGGATTAGTTTTTCATTATTTTTGTATATAACAGTAATATTATTTATATATTTGTGTAATTAGCTGCATATTTTAGGTAAGTGGTAGAAATTTAAGTTATATGGGGGATCAACCCCCCGACCCTGGGGGGTCGCTTCCCCCAGGGTCTTTTGAACAAAACACAACATCTAATATGGACATTTTAATAAGTGCTTTAGAATCGTCAATGGATACAGACGTTTCTGTATCTAATGAACACAAATTAAAAAGGAAAATCCTATCGCGCGTATGTGCTAATTGTAATAAAAGAAAAAGGAAATTGGGACAGGAAGGTAAAGAAAGACATACCGATTGTAAATGCGATTATGTTAGTAAAACAAATACAGAACAAAAACAATTAAACTCGACTTCCATATCAAACTCTGATCTTAACACACCGGACAGCAGAATTGAGTCAGAGAAAACTCAGGCTAATGAAAAAGAGGTTCTCCGAACTCCTGTAGGTCGCTCTCGTTATCAGCAAACTGACGCCTCGCCGTATATAGTTCATGTTCAAAGAGACAGCAATAACGATGGTACAACACTTCACCCTGTAACATTTGGTCGTTTCTTAAAGTTCAACAACATTAGGGGTATTGTGAATGGTAGCCTAAAACGTATAGGCCGCAACCGAATTACTCTAGCTTTCTCGACATTTAATGATGCTAATGATTTCTTAACACTCCAAAACTTGGAAAAAGAAAAATATAAAGCCTTCATCCCAACATTTAATGTCACACGAATGGGAGTTGTCAAAGGCGTCCCCAATGATTGGTCTGATGAGGAAGTATTGCAGTCAATAAGTGTACCTCTTGGGTGCGGACCTGTCATAAAAGTAAGAAGAATAAGGAGGAAAATTAATGTCAACAGTACTACACAATTTGTAAATACAGGTACGGTCATAGTAACCTTTGACGGACAAATGCTACCAACACGAGTGTATATGTGCTACACTGCTTTACCTGTAGAGCTATATATATATCCAACTGTGCAGTGTTTCAATTGTAGTCGCTACGGACACGTTAAAAATCAATGTAGATCCACCCCAAAGTGTTATAAGTGCGGTCAAGGACACTCAGGTGACTCCTGCAATGTGGAGGAAGAAAATTACTCCTGTTGTTTATGCAAAGGTTCACATCAAGCTACAAGTAAAAAATGTATAGAATTTACTAGGCAAAAAGCCATTAAAGAAACAATGAGTAAAAGTTGTATCTCTTATATGGAGGCTGTTAAAATGCATCCACCTATTCATAAAACTTCCTATGCAGAAGCATTACTTTCCACCCCAATTCAATCACAGATCCAATACTCAGAAATCCCTGAATCACCACCACATAAAGATTCACCTCGGTCCTATAAAAAAACTGTTTTCCTTAAACCAAAAGCCCCCCCAAAATCTATAAAAGGTTATGACCGGATTGCCCATGAAGAATTGATTAGACAACCCTCTTTACCTAAAACTCAACCCATTCTAAATAACAAAAAAGAAAACAATGATATTAGCATTGATGATACTATTCAACTTATTATACAGTTACTATCTCAATCAAAAATTTCACCGTCCAACGCTGCAACAATCATAAAGGCTTTATATGAATCTTCTTCCGACAATGGACCAAAAGTCCAGAGCAATTCAATGGAATTGTCTCAGTCTCAACAGCAGGAAACCTGAATTAATTAATTTGATTAACAAATATGATCCCTTTCTCATCTGTCTCCAGGAGACATGGTTGAAAAAGGAATCATTTTTTAAAATACCAGGTTTTGTCTGTCTTCGAGAAGACAGACCTGATGGTTATGGCGGAGTCGCCATCCTCTTTAAAAACTCACTTACTTTCACATCAATAAATATTCCTAGACACAGTGATAAACTATCTGTTATTTCTGTAGTTATAAATAGTATATGCTATGTGTCAATATATTTTCCACAACCAAGTATTGAAATTTTTGAGGAAATCAATGAACTCTTTAACTTTTTACCAAAACCATTTGTAGTTCTAGGTGATTTTAATTCACACCATCAATTATGGGGTTGTGCATCTACATCTCGTTGGGGTGAACAGTTGTTAGAGTTAATTAGTTCCCATAATCTATGTATTTTGAATACTGGGTTAGCAACCAGGCTGGCAAGAACCCCAAGCTCTCCAGATCTATCTATCTGCACCCCTGATCTTGCTGTAACTCTTTCTTGGTCACCTGCACATTCTACTTATGGAAGTGATCACTATCCCTTGATAATCACATTCCCTTTTGACAAGCCTTCTAAGCAAGTTAGACAGCCTCGGCTGAAACATAAAATCATAAATGAAAACTGGTGCCTATATAGACAAATAGTTGAGCAAAAACTTAAAAATTTACCTAACTCTAATGCTTCAAATACATCAGAGTGCTCCCAATTAATTGCTGTAACGCTTATTGAGGCAGCAAATCAAGTTTTTCCCCTTAAAAAATCTGGCCCAGGAACGATTCCTTCCCCTCCATGGTGGGATGCTGAATGTTCTGTTGCAGTTAAGAAAAGAAAGGAAGCTGAGAGACTATATTGCCAAGATATGACAGATGACAATTTTGATTTGTACTTGGAGATTGCAGGATCTACCAAGGAGATCCTAAAGAAAAAAAAATATGAAGGCTGGCAAAGGTTTTGCAAGTCTTTGAGCCCCAATGTCTCTACATCACTTGTTTGGCAAAATATAAGGAAATTTAGGTCCGCTTTTAAAGATACACAGCATAACAAAATTTCACTTGATTTGGCAGAGCAAGTTATGGATCAACTAGCACCTTCTTATGTACCTGAACAAATCACATTAACAAATTTCTTAACTTTGAGTCAATCTTTAAATTGTAATAACGATAGCATTAATGATGCTGATTTAAACTGTAACTTTACTCTTGATGAGTTAAAAGGCGTGCTTTCGTCAGTCAAAGATTCTGCTCCAGGAGAAGACGGTATTCCCTATTCTTTCCTGTCAAATCTTGACAATAATAGTCTCAATTATTACCTGTCTATCATTAATAATGTAATGACTGCAGGGACCGTTCCTGAGTCTTGGAGAACTCAAACTCTGATATTACTGCAGAAGCCAAATAAACCAAGCTCAGATCCAAAGTCGTATAGACCTATAGCATTATCGTCCGTGTTAGCTAAAACTGCAGAGCATCTCGTCAAAATTCGGTTAGAATGGTTTTTGGAACACCATAACCTATTATCTAATACTCAGTTTGGTTTTAGAAAAGGTAAATGCACTCTTGACAGCTTGAGCATCCTAACCACAGATATTAGATTATGTTTTTCTAAAAATGAATCTTTGGTGGCTGCATTTTTAGACATCAATGCTGCCTACGATAATGTTAATATAACAATTTTAAAAAATAAACTTATTAAATTAAACATTCCCATTATATTTATTAATTTTATCGTCAACTTGTTACATGAAAGATTTATAAAGTACCCTTTTGATCAAAATAATATTATTAGTAGAACTGTTTGGAAAGGTTTGCCCCAGGGCTCTGTTTTAAGCCCCCTGCTTTACAATATTTATACTTTCGACTTGGACGCTTCAATTCAAAGATATGTAAATGTTCTTCAATATGCTGACGACTTGCTTTTATATGTATCAGGGCGTTCCATTGAAGACTCTAGTCAATTATTATCAATAGCATTAAATGCCTTAAAAATATGGTTAGACGAAAACGGCTTAGACTTATCTCCATCTAAAAGTTCGGTTGTTATATTCTCTAGAAAACGATCACCACCGCCTGTAAATATTGACTATAGTGGAATCTCTATACCGATAAAACAGCAAGCAAAATTTCTCGGCGTTATATTAGATACCAAACTCACAGGTCTCCCTCACTTTGAACATATTTTGCTTAAATGTGAGCGCAACTTAAACATTCTAAGATGTCTAACTGGCGTATGGTGGGGTGCACATCCTTTTACAATGAGACTTCTCTATAATGCGTTAGTAAGAAGTTTATTGGACTATGGTTCGTTTTTATTGCATCCTTTCGCTAAAAGTACTTCTAAAAAATTGGATGCTATTCAGTCTAAAGCTCTTAGACTTGTTACAGGAGCAATGAAATCAAGTCCCATAAATTGCTTGCAAGTGGAATGTTGCGACCCACCTCTTTACTTAAGAAGACAATATCTTTGCGATAAATTCTTTTATCGTACATTACAACTAAGTTCACATCCATTAATCCCAAAAATAAGAAACCTTGCACAGCTTTTGGATACTTCAAGTTATTGGGCTCATAAAGATGCTCCGTGTCTAGTTCAAAGTTACAGACAGTATGAAAAACTGGAAGCTATTACTCATCGTAATATGATACTCCCATTATACCAGTTTGATTATAGAAGTCTTAGTCTGGTACCAGAAGTTAAACTAGATATAGGAGTATCGGCTAATACATTAAATCCAAACATTGAATTCAACAGTATTATTAATAATAGATGGCCAAATTGGCATTATATTTTTACAGATGCATCAAAACACGAAAATTCTAGTTGTGTTGGCGTTGGGGTATACCATTCACAATACAAGATTGTCCAAAAAATTAAACTTCCACCACAATCCACAGTTTTCAGTGGGGAATGCTTTGGTTTATTGAAAGCAATAGAATATATTCTTCTTCTAAAGTTTCATAATACAATTATTTTTTCTGACTCTCGAAGCGCTTTAGAAGCAATTTTAAGATTTCCTTTCAAAGTACATAAACAGTCGCCGATTATTTTTAAAATTAGAAGTGTTTTACTTCAGTGTGTACAGAGGGGTTTTAATGTGATACTTGCTTGGATCCCAAGTCATGTGGGTATTTCTGGTAACGAGAAGGCTGATCAGTTGGCAAATGAGGCTATCACCAGTGGAGATATTTTTCCATACATGAATTACTGTTGCGATTTAATCAACTTATCCAAAAAGTACCTATTCGATGCGTGGAATAATCTCTGGACTAGTGATACAACTAAGGGGAAACACTACAGAATGATACAATCGACTATTTCACATAAGCCGTGGTTCGGAAAATTAATATTCTCTAAAACTATCACTTCTATCTTGTGCAGAATGCGCCTAGGCCATGTTTGTTCTCCTGCGCATTTGTACAGGCTGAATATTGTGTCTGACCCTCATTGTACCTGCGGAGAATATGGGGATTTAAATCATATAATTTTTTTATGTCCGCTATATGATCGGTCTGCCTTAGTTTCGCAACTTGTGTCTTTACGTATTCCTTTCCCTACATCCATTCTTTGTCTATTGTATTATAAATCGTATGATGTATATAAAGTTTTATCTGTATTTTTGGAAAAAAATGATATCAAAATTTAATATATGTAATTTATACATCTATCATAGTATAATCCTAAAAACCTAATCCTTTTCTTTCCAAAATTCCGTTTTCCTTCCCTTAAAACATATTTATATTCTATAAGTTTCCCTAACTTTATAACACCTGTCATTGGCTAATCTTTGTAAAGCCATAAAAAAAAAAAAAAAAAAAATATTATATTATTTTTTTGACTGTGCTGTCATGTCACGCAAGCACATCGTGCTGTATTATTTGTCGTTTTCAAAAATAACACATAAATTATGATTTATTAAGTAAATTAATATTCTTCAAGTTTGTACTAGTAAATATAATAATTTGTATTTCCATGTACAGTAAAGTTACCATGGCCGAAGAGAAATCATACCCGAAATTTAAAAGCTTAAGAGATAAACTTTCCAAAAGTACTTTAAATGCTATTAAAAATATGGGATTTAAGCACATGACTGCGGTACAAACAGAAGTACTACCCACAGCACTAGATGGTCGCGATGTAGTGGCTACTGCAAAGACAGGATCAGGAAAAACTTTAGCCTTTTTGGTACCTGTTGTGGAATCCATTAGTAAACAATTAACGGATATTTCTGTACAAGGTAAGAAAATTGTAACCAACTCTTTAAATTCTTAATTGATATAATAAGAATTTGTTAAAAATTTTTGAAGCTTTTATCAAATGCAAATGTACTAATTTTTATTAATTTCATAATCAGTTGTGAAGAGTTTCATAGTCAGTTGTCAATAGTAATACAACTTAATATAATTTTAGGAACATTATGTATTGTTATATCACCCACAAGAGAGTTAGCTATACAGACATATTCCGTCTTGCAAGAGTTACTCTCATATCAAAGCCACATCACATCAAGCTTGGTCATAGGTGGTGAGAACAGAAAAAAACAAAGTGCTGAATTATCAACAGGTATCAGACATTGCTTTTTACATTTATATCAAAGTTATTTATTTACTGTATTTATAATCTATATGTATATTATATATTCAAGCTGTTAGAAATAAAGTTGCCTTGAATTTAGACTTAAAATAAAATATATTAATAACTTCCTACTTCCGTCCACTTCAAATATATATAACAGTCCTGTTACATTAAAAAGGTCAACTGAAAATGCCCATCCTAAACCATAAAAAGATCTTATCCATTCTTTAAACATTATAAGCTTTACAAGAAACAGGTCTGAAAGTTTCTGCTTTCTCGTATAAAAAAAAAACAGGTGCAGGATAATAATCTTCAAAAAGAAATATATTCATTGACATGGTTTATTATAAAAATTCCAGGAGTTCATATAGTAGTGGCTACACCAGGCAGATTATTTGACCATATGCGTACAAAAGAGTTTGACTATGCACAAGTTAACTGCTTGGTTTTGGATGAAGCTGACAAAATATTTCAATATGGGTTTGAAGAGGACTTGAAACAAATTATAGGCAGGTTGCCAAGTAAGTATATAAATTGACATATTCTGCATGAAGCTTCTTGAATCCTATACAAAATGAACCCAACAAGCAGGTTCCAGGCTGTCAAATGCTGTTACCAAATTCCTTACCACATTGCCACAAGGGCTACAGCCAGGACTTAATTTTTTCTGCATTCTTTGTGTGAGCCACATTTAATTTTGCCTGTAGACTGTTGTGACAGCTCATGTGTATGAAATGTATAATGGTGTCTTTGATCCTTTCTTTCATCTTCAGTGTTTTTAAATTATAATATAGCAAAATTGAATACTTCAGTAAGCTCCTGACTTTATGTTTTAGTTTTAGTAGTGGCACTTTTTCATAGCCACACAAAAATGTAAGAGTTCACTCTTGTTTGAGATACCAAATGTAACTTAATCATATCTTGGTTTTCAGAAAAAAGACAAACAATGTTGTTTAGTGCTACAGAAGCAGAAACCACTCAAGCTTTGATAAAGTCGGCCATGAAGGAGGATGTCCAATCTATTAACATGAGTGAAGATAATATAAAGGCAACAGTTGAAGGCTTAAAACAAGGGTAAGTAACACATCAAAGGACGCCAACACGCAAATTTTCGTATTTACAGTCTACATATGGCTGGTTCAGTAGTGTGAGGTGTAATTCATAATTCATGTATTGCATCAATTATATGTATTCACTTATTTGATATATTTGCTATTGGCACCCCAATTCGGATGTTGTATTTGTGATGTTCAAAATAACAACGAATATTAGTCCCAATACGGCCAATACGCAACGGCAACTCGCATCGCCATGTGGAGTGCCACAATTATAAATAAATAATAATAAATAAATAAATATTTGTGGGACAATTTTACACAAATCGACCTAGTCCCACGGTAAGCTCAATAAGGCTTGTGCTGTGGATACTAGACGACGATATATATAATAGATATATACATACCTATAAATACTTAAATACATAGAAAACATCCATAACTCAGGAACAAATATTCGTGATAAACACACAAATAAATGCCCTGACCAGCTAGGCTACCAACTAGGCTAGGAGGCCGTTATTATACTTTATACGTTATTATACGTTAATTTACGTTATTATTTTATGTTATTATACGTTAATTATACTTTAAAAAGACGATTTTTAGCAAGGGCAATCAAACATTTTACATATACTTGTTTTCGTCATGGAAGGCTAGACGCTAATTCACAGTTTAAAACACAGCACTTCCAGCATGCCTATAAAATTAATAATGGGAACAGCCCCATATCTTGAAACTAACTCTTCAAATTCCGATGTTACAGATACGCAATATGTGAGACGGAGAATAGATTGCATTGGCTCCATAAATTGTTAAAGAAAACGGCATCTTTTAAAGTAATGGTGTTCTTCTCCAGTTGTAAATCTGTTATTTTCCATCATGAGTTCTTTAAAAAATATTGTCATGGTGCAGTTTTGTGTATTCATGTAAGTATTCATAAATATTATACCGTTTTTTGGAGCAGGGAGAAAATTATAAATAAATAGTTTCAATGTTCATTCAACGCCATGTCGCTCATCGTTTTTCTAGATGGCACTGTTTATTATTATTATTTATTTTTATTATTATTCGGTATCCTGATTAACGACCTCAAATCGGTCCTTCAGGCTGCTCAGTGCCTCTTGTATGCTGATGACTTAAAACTGATATACGGGATAGAGCAAAGAGCTGATTGCGAGACGTTACAAGGAGACATTGACTTGGTGTTTTGGTGGGGCATAGAAAACAAACTTCTTTTTAACCCAGCCAAATGTTGTGTGTGTATGTAGCCGCTCTCATAACACCATACAGGCTCAATATACACTAGGGTCTGACTCTGAGCCAATAAAGCAGGTTTTCTCCGTCAAAGATCTGAGCGTAGAGTTAGATACGCGGCTTACTTTTCACGACCATATTTCTTCTCTTGCCAGGAGCTGTTTCCAAAGACTGGGTTTTGTAATCCGAAACCTACGCAATTTTCAAGACGCTGTGGCAATGAAAATGGTTTACAATGCGTTAGTAAGAAGTAAGCTCGAGAGTTCGTCTATCGTATGGAATCCCTACGAATCGACATATGCCTTGCTTCTTGAGAAGGTTCAGAAAGCATTTTTAAGATTCCTTTATAAAAAATCTTTCGGATATTACCCGTACCTGTACCCTACCCAGTATCTTCTCGGCGCGCTTGGGTACCATTCCTTGGAGGTCAGGCGGAATCATCAACTCATGATCACGGCATGTCGAACACTTCGAGGCGAGTCAGATTGCCCCGAACTTGTACAAAGTCTTGTGCGATTGTCTGTCCCTGATGTCCCAAAGATGGTCCTCAGACCACGGCAACGCGACCTGCTGGCGGTGCCGCCGGCGCGCACCGTGTCGCGCAGTAATTCGCCGCTCCTCCGCGCCCTCTTACAGCTCAATGCGCTCCTGACATCGACACCCGAATGCGACTTGTTTGCGTGGCGATGGACAGTTTTGTATAGAGAATGCTTGAGATTCTGTGAAGCGATGGATGCCAGGTGCTCAACTGTGCCTTTATAAATTGTTTAACAGTTATGTTTGTTAAAAAAATATATTTATATATTATTTTTTAACCTCCTTTTACAAAAATATATATTATATTTTTGTTAGTTTAAGATACTTGACGCATTGGTTGTATATACTGTAATGTCATGTAAACGTTTTTATCAATAAATTAAATTATATTCGCAATTATTGCGAATATAATAAACAGCGCTATCTAAATTATTTAGATTTGTTGTTGCTATTTATAACTCCAAAATGTAACTAGCACAATTAGTTTCTCCACCATAGCCCTCGTACGCCCCCATAAGGCGCTTACGAGGGATATGGTGAAGAAATTCGGGGCCACGGGTGTGGTCTCGGTAGCTCAGTTGGAAGAGCGATGAGCTGGTATCTCAGAGTCGCGGGTTCGAGTTCCGTCCGAGGTCATGAATGTTTCCACTTTTCCTTTCTTTCTGAGAAATTTACAATTAAGCACAATTAACAATTAAGTGTAGCACTTGAGGAATTTTCTACAGATTATGACGTAAGAAAATGTAGGGTTTTGCATGTATTTACCAACTCTTTTTTTAGGGGAAAATGAACCAAGCAGACAGGACAGCAGCCATAACAAGTTTCTACAATGCCAAAGAAGTGGCATTGTTTTGCACTGACTTAGCAGCCCGTGGTTTAGATATACCTGCAGTTGATTGGATTGTCCAGTTTGACCCACCAGCTGACACTAATGTAAGGAATACTTTTAACAGTTAATAAAGAAAAAGCTTGTCCTTATCTGAAGTTCGCTTGCGAGTTAATAATTTGAGGCCTGGAAATACGTCACGCATTATGTTGCTTATTTTTTGGGGATTCACTGGTCAAATTGTTATCATTCAGTTGTCTAGATCTTAACATTGGTAACAACTAGGTACCTGGTATTCATATACATAAAACTTCAACATATTTCCTTCAAACTAGTAAACGAGAACACATGATTTTAAACAAAATTCCTGATACTTTTATTCTAATTTTTTTACATATTTCTGGTCGGATCATCGAAACCCTGATTGACTAAAAACTAGTTCTTAAATCTGGTAAAAGCTTTTATCTACAAAAATTGTAGTTTAGTTGTATCATCATTTATCCGATTACGCGGATTTTGATGCGCTTGCCTACTATTGCCTTTTCATTTCTCACGTGCTCTTGCAATTATATCTATCCTACTTTCTTTTGCTCGAGCATGTGGCCGCTCTACTCTTCTTGGTAGTGACCCTGCCTACGAAACTGGAGGACCTGGGTTCGAACCCTGACATTGGGCATACTTTTGTGTTTAAGTTTATCATTGCGTTTCAATCACCCGCACCCTTACGTAAGTATGTAATGTTTAATGTCCTAGGAATACATACATCGGGTTGGAAGAACTGCACGGGGCGTTGGAGCCGCCGGAAACGCAGTATTGCTGTTGCGACCTGAAGAAAAAGAATTTGTCGACTATTTACAGGACGCTAAAATTTACATGGACAAGTTTGAATCATGGAATCGCTATTACAACTTACAGCCAAAGGTACTTTCTCCAAGATTTATAACGCTGTTGATTCTACGCAGTCGGCGACAAGGCTCCTGACTAAGATCAAGGTGACCTTGCCGTGCGTATATATCAGGTGCAGGTGGTTAGCCACCAAATGTATCAAGCACCGACCAAAGTCACATCGGGAGCTATTGTGGCGACCGTAGTCCTTGTTTGCCTATTTAGAAGTGTTTTTTTTTTTCTCTAAGCTAAGCTACTGGCAGTTCGGCTATAGGGCAGTATATCTGTACCTAATTGTTAATTAGTTTTAAATACCGTTGTTGTAATAGCTATTGCAATGCCCCGACATGTGATCCATGTGATCAATTAATATGTAATAACATCAATGTAATACCATGGTTACAAATAATTGAATATGAATATCTAATAAAATTTCGTTGTTTATTTACAGTTAGAAGCAGCTTTCAGCGATCCCAATTTCCACAAGTTAGCCGTAGACGCCTTAGAAGGCTACATTCGATCTTTTGAAGTTAGGAAACTAAAACACGTGTTCAACTTGTTAACTTTAGACCTAAACGCTGCTGCAAGGTCCTTCGGATTGAAAGAAAAGCCCGATGTAGATATTCGTAAGTATTAAATAAAAATACCTATAATAAACTGGCAGGATAAAACTGTTGGAAAGATGATTCCTACGTTTCTGGACTTAATTTTCTCTGTCTCAGCAACAATCTGTTTTAATTTTTCCTTAAATCTGGTTAAGTAATTGATGTTTATACCGACCCATTTTTTGTTTTCAGACGTGGGATTCAATAAAAAACACAGACCAAGAAAAAGAAAAGCAGCAATGCTAGCAGTTCAATCCGAACCAAGCACTAAACGTATAAGTATACTATAAAACCCAAAAAATATGTATGTATGTATATGTAAATAATAAAAAGACAGCCTTTTAAATAAATGATTTTGTGGATATACTGTGTAAATTCCGTCTTATTCATGACCATTATATGATAAGAATTATTATTAAATATCTATCTTTGACTAGACATTCTATGGGATATACTCTATATTTATAAGTACAAAATCTAGATCAAGACTTTTAAATTATTATTTTTATGTACATAGTTTTAGTTTTATGTTATACAAAATAAATCAATTTAGGAACTTCGTAATTTTATCAAACATTTAGAATTACTTACGTATCAAATGCGCTAAATGTGTTTTAACAGTATTGGAGAGATCCACCACATAACATCCAATGATATTTAAAACTACTTAGTTGTATGTATCATTGATAACATCCTGGTGTGGATCGTAAATACGTCCGTAACACCACCACAAACACGGTTTGACACTGGAGACACCGATTCCGATTTTATTTCGGCAATACGTTCATTTCATATATGCTGTTCTTCGATAATTTCTCATAACAATCCTCGTGATTATGCTGATGATTGACGGCATATATCATAGTATCTATAGTTTCAACTGTAGCTGGACATCGATTTAGCGAAAAATATTGCACGCACCTCCACGACGTTTTACCATGTGTTGTAGAGTGCTTGGTATACACAAAGTTCATATGCACTAACTGTTTATGTCCTTTTCGACTGTAAATGTATTTATATCGCACTGGTAACTGTTGGTTTTCGCACGAATCGTTCACAACCAGTGACAGGGCACCTGAAATAATAGGTAAGGATAAGTCTACAACCAAAGTAATAAAAGTATGTAAATCATGCTAAATGCTATTTATGGAATTCTTGTTCTCCGAATAAATATAGACAAAATGCTTTTTACAATTTTTATTTGTAGAAAATGGATATAAAAAATACATTCACTTAAATTCAAACCACACAGAATACAAAACCACACATTGATATAAAATAATAATTTAGATATTACATCATAATGTCTACATTCCTGACTTCAGACAATGTATTGATTTTTATACAGGTTTCCTGATTAAGTCCAACTAATCAAATAGTAGGAATGTGAATTTTATTCAGTCACAAAACAGGACATGTCCTTGTTCTTAAAAGTAGAGATCAAAGATTTAAGATAAGAGTATACTATACTAAGAATAACCAAGTCACCTGAATAGGTATCAAAATTTTGTTGATACAGCAAGGATTGGTGTGCTTATTTTCAATAAATTATTAGACTAGAATATGAGCAATTAAGTCTGACGTATTTTTGAGATGGCAGAAACAATGGCACAGTATGAATTTGTCATACAAATAAATGCATAATTTGAATATTACAAAAATTCTTGCACAGTAATGCTTTTAAATTTAATCTTCTTAGAGTAATTGGCACTTGAGAGCAGCTAACACTCACTATCACAGTTAATTATCAATAATATAAATGTTATTGTGCTCCATAGTTACTTTGATTTGAAGAAAACATTGTTTTCTGTTTTTGTATAGGTCATAGTTAAATATTTTAAAACCTAACATTATTTAGAATAGACTTATTACCAAACATTTCTTTTACTGAATTTCTTGGTCCCAGAAATCAGAAGTGTATAGAATCTATGATTCAGTTATATTTCTCAATAAGAGTATCACTAACTTCATTACCAATATATCTTAACCTACATAATTGAGACATCTCTTTAGAGGCCTAGTGTAGAATAATATAGTAAAAATATATTTTTATGTCTATGGAGCATAATAGTCTCCTTGCAACTGTGATACTTTGAGTATATCATTAAAATGTATTTCAAAACATGGGGATTTGCAAAACGGTAGTTCACAAGCACTACACATGAATCTGGTGTCCCGCCTCTTTCCAATTTTCCAACAAAGTCTGCAAGATCTCTGTGGGTACTTCTTTTTCCCATCCTCTTTCTGTGGTATGGTAACCAGTCGATGCTCCACTCTGTGGCTCGGATAGTCTTCATGTGGGTTAGTTCTCAACATGTTGTTAGCCACTTTACCATTCACTAAGTTTTTTAGATCGATGAACAGTGAGTTCAGACTGGGACAATCTGAAATCACGATGGGCATTTTCATTACAACATTTGCAAAACATAAATTACTTTAGCTGTTACACAGTAATGTTGAAAATGCCATCGTGTTTTCACAGTATGAAGGCATTGCAAAAAAATAGGCATAATGTTGGTGAAAATAAAAATGATTGCATTTTCAACACAATCCTACAAAAAATTAACAAACAAGCATTAGTGAATAAGCACAATTAAAAAATTACCCAAACACCTATGATAGTGTGATCCCATCAAAAGAAATGTGACTATTTTATGCTATTATAATAAAAGATGATTTAATACTTACTATCTTGTGGAGAGTGGTAATCTAGCGCTATTGCTAAATCCTTCTGTCTTTCAAGTGATCCGTCATAACTCTTTGGATCATTGCAAATTGCCGGGTCAGTGACTATGATGTCACTGTCATCACATTCAGTTTTTAAGTCTAGTGCACTCTCAGATTCCTTGCTCTTGTCATTTAAGTCTTTTATTGTTCTGGGTATATGTGCATTGAAAGGTGATGTGGCATCTACTGGAACATCATACAGATTTCTTATATTTTCATAGTTATTAGTATGCAGGTTAATGTTTTGTTTTTCTTTAGTTTTGGTTCTCTTCTCTGCAGTAAGTATATCTGTGTAGTAATTTTTCTGAAGGAACTCTTCAGATTTCCTTTTCAAACTGCTTAACCTCTGGAGTTTATCTATAAATTGCCTTTGTTTAAAAATATCCTGTATTTCATTTTGGGGAGTCTCATCACTTCTAGAGTTTTCAAATGATTCTGTCAGACATGGCTCCGGCTCAGGAGTGGAGGAGGGCAATTCTGTGTCATGTTTAGATAAGTTTTGTTCTTTGTTTTGTTCATTGTCTTCTTCATCAGCCTGAAAAGTAATTTATTAATTCCTTGAGTCATCAGAAAGTTTTACATTTGCATAAGATTTAAAAGGAAAAATTGTCCCAATAGATCTAAAGGGAACTCTCCTATCTTAGTCCAAAGGTAGTAGTGTAGTATCAAACCATCTACTTAAATAAATAAATATTAGGGGGCAATCTTACACAAATCAAACTAGTCCCTCAATAAGGCTTGTGTTATGGGTACTAGATGTTGATATGTATAATAGATTAATACAAAAAAAATTCTTAAATACAAAGAATCCTAAATACATCCATAACTCAGGAATAAATATTTATACAAATAAATGCCCTGACCAGGATTCAAAACCTCCAAAGCAGGCAGGTTCACTACTAAGTAGGCTAGTAGACTATTGTAATTAGAGCCACTACTTAAAAAAATGTTATTATATAAATTGTTTTCAGTAAATTCTGTATGCATACTCACTACACAATAATGAGATAATATCTAACCTCTTTATTGGTCAATCCTTTGATTTGCAAAACTTCTGCTGTGCCTAAAAAGCTAGTGAGATCTTCTCGCTTCACACTGACTTCTCCATTATACATAAATTGTAGTAAATCCCTCATGGCTTTGTGTGTAACATCCCGTAAAACAACTGCAACAAAAATGTCTCAATGAATATATTTTGCTTTCATGATTAAAAAGAAAAACATGGAACCAAGGAACCGATTAATGATGCGCGACCGTTTCTATAAATAAAATTCAACATACTAATTGGATGTTGACACGGATTCACTTGGAACATCTTCTTGAAGTACGGTGAACATATCGACAGTATAACTTTGTGGGCCTGCAGTAAATGGCCGTCGACAGCAATAGTCACATCAACAAATTCACCGTTTCCTAATAAGCCGGTAAATCCTTTTGTTAGGTTTCCATGAAAGTTGTTCCAAGACAATGAGAATTGTTGATCCATTTCTATCTAATTTTAGGTTGCATCTGAAACAATATTTAGTACTAATTATATTACTTAATACTAAACTTTCATTTATTAAATTGAAAAATGAGTATTTACTCTTCGACAGTATTTGCAATTTAATTTCGCAATTATACTTTGCGAAGCTAACTGACAGCTCGCGTAGCGCGTCGGTCATCTGTCGCCGCGATGCTTATTATGCCATAGATAAGATAACATGTTTTTAGTATTTATGCTGCTATTAGACTATCCTAAATTGGGCTCAAACAAAAGGGACAAACAAATTGCCATTTTGATCAGATTTTGCGTAAATTTGCGTCGTCTCACCTTAATAGCTCATATATATTCGGCAATGATGGGTGATTATAATGGTGAAATAATCAGGAATCTTGACAAGGGATTGCATAGTCTGACAAGCCAACGTGCGCAGTAACAGTAGGACAAAAAACTATTATCCATCCCTTTTTTCGGGATGGTAATACTAGCGTAAGAAAAAGACAGTATGATGCTCTCTATCCTACTAATACCGCGCTCGTGGCTCCGTCAGACTATACTTTCCCGTTTTTTGCCAAACTAAATGAACGAGAGAAAACGGTTCACATGAGACTACATCCCTCTGGGGCTTTGTCTCACTCGCACATGTTGCCAATGTTAAAAAAATACTATTGTGGGGGTATTTATATCAGTTTACTACTAAAAATTCATATCTTCTTATTTTATTTTAGTACTATATTCAAATAAGGATTTTGTTACCTTTTAAGTAATTTGTAAATATTTGTGATTTACATATGTTAAATTAACTCTAAGAGATGTGGACAACACCAAAAAACATTTGTATAAATTTAGTAGACATTTGTAATTATTTGTATATTAACTGGTATCCCAAAATTTGATGATTTTCAAAATACTAACATGAATGGCGCCGTGAAGTAAGTAATTCTAATTTTACAGAATTCTTAATTATTTAATAAATTTATGTAAACATTTATTTTGATATGTTTGTTGTTTAACTTGTATGACGTAATGCTAGCTATTATATTAAATGTATTCGATAGGTGCAATAAAGACTTACTTATATTTAAACAGTATACAATTGTTTGTATTGTGTTTATGTTTGTTTACCGATTGCCGACTCTGAGTTCCTTCGTCCAATTTGAGTGATTTTTTTACCATTCTCGCTAAAAACAACCTGTAGGTATATGGCCATAAAATTTAAAATAAACTTTCTATGGTATCGGTTAAGGTCCAGTTTTGATTATTATTACACCCCGTTATCGAACGCTCACTTTGGGGGCAAGCTAAAATAGTGTTGTTGCTTAGTCGATCCATATTGATTAATCAGTCAAAATAAAATTATAAATTGAAAGAGATGTCATATACTAAAGAAAAAGTGACCAAGGTCCCCGGTGAGCAGGGCTGGGATCGAACCAGCGACCTCCTGCTTTCGCGGCAGACGCCCTAACCACTGGGCTACCCGATCACGGCGACCAGAGTCCGAAACTTCCTAGGTATATGCAATCCTTTCTTATTTTAAACGTTTAAGGTACGTTCCGCCAATCCTACAGCTCAGACTTACGTCTAGTGCTGCCTTCTAGATAATCTTTACAGATTATTTTCAACTAGAAGCGAGGGTGACATCACCATTCTATACAATTTTTTAAAGCACGAATCAAATCATTTATTAAATGTAATAAATGTTTGGATTCATGTTTTTATATAATTAAATCGAATTGATGACCGGGAATTCAATGAAAAGTAAAATATTTGTTTCGATGAAAATTATTTCTGTGCTTATAAATAATTACACGTAAATATGTAATATACACATAATTTACAAGTAAAAGTTACTTAGGTATAGTAAACAATTTCATACGGATTACAGTAAGGTAGGTAATTCTCTTTCTAAACAATGTTGAAACAACATTCATGCGACAAGTGATGATTGGGGATCATGTGGAAGGTAGGTAGTAGTAGTAGTGCAGTCACGTCTATAAAATATACACTTTGGAGCGTATTCCAGGGAAAGAAGGGCCAAAATTTAATGCAGATGCAAATACAAAATGTAATATATATATATATTAGGAAAGGTACCATTTCATGGATTTTCATATTTCCATAAGTATGAAATACGCAAGACGAAGCAAGCAATTACGCGACTTTCGGGATATAAGATATAACCAAACTCAAGCTGCTGGTCACACTACGCGTAATGAAGTTAATATTCGATTTTTTTGCATAAACACGTGTCAATTATAATTTTACCGATGAAAGGTCATGTGACTTGTTTTTGTGACCGGTTGCGTTTTTACAATGTAAAACTACGCACGTCGGCATTTTCACATTATTTTCATGGAGATGTTTGTTGTCGGTTGGTTTCGTTATCACTGACAGATGACAAGCGTAATGTTTTGTCTGTGCATGTGTGCGTTTTTGTCGGAACAAGGTGACAGGCGTAATATAGGCGTAATATGGAATCACAGTTTCTTCTTAAGCCCCTCATTCACGGCAGTCCGCCGGCACCTCCGGCACGTAATAAAGTACCGTGAATGTCGTTGCCGGATGCGTGCCGTACGGCAACATCCTGCTAGCTCCGCCCACCTCCTTGCAGTCCGAATTGCACTAAATTACGGTAATAAACAATTGAGAAATGCGGCAATGCAAAAAATATTAATTATTAATTATTAAAAATGACATAAGAGATGGCGGCATTTTTTTAATTTGAGTACAGTGTATGCGCTAAAACGCAGCGCTGCGCATCTTTCAACGAATAAGTGCGAATTGGACTGCCAGGCTGGGCCACTTGCATACCGTGTGTCCGCTACATCCTCAGACCAATGATTCTAGAATCATTGGTCTGAGGCTACATCCAGCCATGCCGGAGTGCCGGCGGACTGCCGTGAATGAGGGGCTTTAGTGACACTATGTCTATTTATTTTCTATGTCTATGCCATTGTCATTGGAATAGTTGTCTGAATGGTTTCTGCACCACTTCACCATATATGAATGTATTTCTCATTGCAAAATACGTTGTTCTGCTAAATAGTTTTAGACATCCGTCACTCACTGACATCGCTCAAACTGAAATCGCGCGCGGCATCGTTTATATTTATAAGGACCGCCTACCGCGGCAGCGTTTTGAAAGAATGCTTCCATGCTTTATCTGCGTTGACTGATACATACCGATACAAGACAAGTTACCGGTAGACATAAATGTTCCAAACTTTAGGAAAAATTCGCCTAATGTCATTTTTAAATGAAAAAATAAAAATTGAAAGAGATGTCATAAACCACAGAAAAAGTGAAGTAACGTTTACTATAATAAATAAGTTATTTAATTCATGCTGTACAATTGAAAATTTATGTTTTATTTAAATAAAAACCCGAAGCGCTAGCGAATTTACTCAAAACCTTTAAAAAGTCAACTAAATGCTCAAACTTTCCACGCATGATCTTTATTACAAAGAATAGGTATCAATCAAAGTGAACTTATAGAAAATATGTTGGATTAGTCGTCATTGACCTTACTTATTAGTTTTTATTCCTTAGCTACAGTAGAAGCCTAAAACATTGCTTACTACAACTATGATCCTTTTTTACTTTAGAAAAGGCTTCTTTGAGAGGACGCTGCTTCTGACAGTAATTGGTAACTATTGTTTTGTTTCAATGGCTGTCTTTGAAATATTGATTAAGTGTCATTATCAGTCTTACTGCTGTAGTCGTGAGTCGCTTGCTGAGAATCTCATTTCACGTAATCTATATATATATTACGCGAGCCCGATATTTGTAGATGCCATCAGATCCACAGTTATGGTCCGATGTTGATAAATTATAGGTCATTAGATTCGTCTTATCGTGGAGAGTTGCAATAAGCTCTTGGTTTTTTCATTTTTCTTACGAAAGATGCCTAAAAATCAATTTTAAGGTAATACCTTGCGCTAGGCAACCAGTACCAGCCTAGCATGACCTCCAGTCAAGATGACATAACAAAATAACATTAATTCAAATTAAACCTGTAGCAAGTTGTTAAGCATGAGAAAATATTAATTTTGAGTCGGCTATATAATCCATAACACTTAAAATAGTTACTAAAATACACGAAATGTACATTTACCAATTTGTTTACAAAAAAATGACAACGTCATTTTTGGATGAGTCAACGTCTGACTTACTTTTTATTGGGGCATATTAAATAGTTTTCATATATAAACTCTTGCGTAGGATTATAGCATAGACTTGAGGGCGTAGACGTAATACATATCAAGGCGGTTTAATTTGAACTTCACTATCATTTCTCTTACTCTTTTGTCAGTTACTATTCGAATGAGACGGAAAACACGGAATTTAAAATCTGGAATATTGTGGTAGGTCGTTATTCCGAATTATTTTCTTTAATTTTAGGACTTTTTTTTTTAAGTTTACCTTTACCTTTTTTTAAATATAGTAAGTGCTGGTTTTTTTATAACCAGAACCACGAGTACTATCGATTTGAAAAAAGAAAAATGGCATCCCGTTTATTTGGTCAGGTTCGTCACGCATTTTTTCATATATTTGGTTAGGACCATGACGAAACTGAACCATTTTTTCAACCGACTTCAATATTTCAAAAGGAGGAGGTTCTCAATTCGACTGAATTTTTTTTTTATTTTTTTTTTTAATGGATGTTCACTCATAACTCCGTCATTACTGAACCGATTTGAATTTTTTTTTTGTTTTCTAAAAGTAGACGGTTCCTGGTTGGTCCCGTTTTTTTCAAAATCCATTTCTGATGATGGGATCCATGAGGAACTGAGGGAACTCCTCAAATTTGAAAGGCACATGCATGCTGATTTGGGTGATTTCTTAAGAAACTCGAGCATTTCTTTACGAAAATCATCAATTTGGTGGAGTGGACCTGATGATGAAGACCAGGGATGGCAAAGTGGAACTGCTTCGTAATTCTCAGGACTATGATCCGATTTTAAAAAATATTTTTTTGTCTGTATATAGATGGTTTCAGGATTGTCCCGTTTTTTTCAAAATCAATTTCTGATGATGGGATCCATGAGGAACTGAGGGAACTCCTCAAATTTGAAAGGCACATGCATGATGATTTGGGTAGTTTCTTAAGACACTCGAGCATTTCTTTACGAACATCATCAATTTGGTGGAGTGGACCCGATGATGAAGACCAGGGATGTCAAAGTGGAACTGCTTGGTAATTCCCAGGACTATAGTCCGATTTTAAAAAATATTTTTTTTTCTGAAAATAGATGGTTCCAGATTTGTTCCGTTTTTTTCAAAATCAATTTCTGATGATGGGATCCATGAGGAACTGAGGGAACTCCTCAAATTTGAAAGGCACATGCATGATGATTTGGGTAGTTTCTTAAGACACTCGAGCATTTCTTTACGAACATCATCAATTTGGTGGAGTGGACCTGATGATGAAGACCAGGGATGGCAAAGTGGAACTGCTTGTTAATTCCCAGCTCTATCATCCGATTTGAGACATTCATCTTTTCTTTGTAAAGAAATACCTTCAAGATAGTCCTATTTGATTATAGTTCTATTTTGATGATGGGCTTCATGAGGGATTGAGAGAACTCCTCAAATTTTAACGGCACATGCATTCTGATTTGAGGGTTTCCTTAAGTAACTAAAACAGTGTTTTGGCGGAGCCAAAATTTTGATGAACTTGATCTGATGATGAAGACCAGGGATCGCAAAGTGGAACTGGTTAATAAACCTAGCTCTACTTATTATCCTAGTTGTGACATTCATCTTTTTGATTTGATTTATATTCTGATGATGGAGTTCTAGAAGAATTCAGAGAACTCTTCAAATTTGAACGGCAGGTTAATTGTGATTAGAGGGTGTTCATAATTAGCTTAGGCATTTTCTTACTGTGGCCATCATTTTGCTGGAGTGGACCTGATGTTGATAACCAGGGATGGCATAATGAATATGCTCGTTAATTTACAGTCTGTCATCCAATTTAACACATTGTTATTTTGTTTGTTTAAAGGTCTACAAGGGAGTTCCGTTTGATTATACTTCAAATGTAATGATGGAAGCCCTAGGACATTAAGAAAGCTCCTCAATTTTCAATCGTACACGTGCGGTGTATTGGATATTTGAAAAGTAAACTGGCTAACTCAAACAAATTCTTAATTTCACTTTTACCGGGAACCAAATGAAGTCGGTTTTTTTTTCTTAAAAATTATTGTATGGAAAATTGAGGCCCATTATCTCGAAAAAAGGTACACTTTTGAAAAAATTGCCCTTAAATAAAATAAAAATACTTGGTCCTATTTTCAATTAAAAAAAAACAATTTATCGATTCCAATTATCATGCCATTGTCAATGATATGTCAGTCTATTTCTATTTGTATTATATGCTCAGTGGTCTATTTTTGATGTGTTGATGTGGTTATTTGTTGCCTGCTTATTTATGTGTAATGCCTAAAATAACGAAAGAAGCAGACTTTGGTAAGCATTGCCATATTTAACTGCAGTGCGTGGATGCTTTGGCGAGCTCTACGAAAAGAGTGTAAGTATCTATTTTTTGTTATTGAAATAAATAAAATTGTTTTTAACCGATTTCAAAAAAAATGGTTTGTCATTTCGTTGGAATGGAACCAGATTTTTGCGTATTCACCGATTACCTACTCCTTTAATTGGGAACCGATTTTCAAAATTATGATTATTCGGAGGTGGTGACATTGTCACCAAATCGAGGGAACTCCAAAACTTTTAAAGGCATTCCTATAGTGATTTCAGTATTTTTAAAATTTCCATACCAGTTCTTCTATTCCGCGACAACCATCACTCGATCTGCACCTATAGCATAACATACGTTCTCGCGCGCGAGTCCATACTCCATACATCGTGAGGGTCAGAGTGGCAGGTGAATCTAAACAAATATAAGAAAGTATTATACCAAAATTTAGTACCTAATTGCTACTATTTAGTACCTCCGTTAAAATAATTAGTACCCCCGCGTAATTAAAGTTATTACGAAGATCAGTTATAACCGCCAATCTGACAGTCAGGGTGGCGGGTGTATTTTAGTTTGCAATGATCCCATGGATTTTTAGTGGATGTTATCAACTTAAAATTTAGTAACTAATTGCTACTTTCATAATCAAAAAGAATATCTGCATTTTCATTTGTGGTTTCCGAGTTTTTACATTTTAAAACATGTAAACTCTACAGATGCCGTACGGCGAACAGGTATTAACAGACGATCAAACCTGCATCTTACCAGAACAAGGTCACGGTTTGGTACGGACGTATGTTGGGCTTATTTATTTATTTATTTATTTATTTATTTAACCTTTATTGCACAAAAGAAACCTTAACGTACAAAAGGCGGACTTAATGCCAGAAGGCATTCTCTACCAGTCAACCTTAAGGCAAAACAGAAAATTTGTGGGCGGTGCTAGTAATAGTCAAAACCGAAATAGTAAGAACAAGTCAATCTATAAATATTAATTACATATACAGTAAATACATTATATAAACATAAATACATTTAGGTATATATAGATACATAAATACATACATACATACATATAGATAAATACGAGATTCATCGAAAATAAACTCTAAACTTTCAATCTGCTAGCAATAAGAGCACGGACAGACCTTTTAAAGGCACATTTGCTAGGTGATTCCTTGACATTAAGGGGAAGGGTGTTCCACAGGCGCGCCACTGTAACAGAGAAGGAGTTTGACATAAAACCAGTGTGGTGGACAGGGATGGAAAGGGACAAATTTCCAGAAGAACGAAGTTGACGATCACGAGACACGCCGTAATAATGAAATAAAGACTTGAGGTATGTGGGAGAATGCGGGTCATTGAGAATAGAAAAGAGCGTACAAAGCATGCGAATATTACGTCGCTGACGAATAGGAAGCCAGCCAAGCTGAGAACGGAAGGAAGACACATGATCATATTTCCGAAGACAGAAGATGAAACGGATACAGTTGTTAAGAAGGCGATCCAGCTTATCCAGAAGTTCCTCGTTCAAGTCCGGATAACACACATCACCATAATCGATTATGGGCAAAACTAAGGTGTTGACCAGTAGCACCTTCGTACTAATAGGCAAAAAGTGTTTGAGCTTATTAAGATAATGGAGGGAGCCCATTACGGAGCTTATACGTTTTCTCTAGGGACAAAATGTAAAAAACTCAGAAACCACAACTGAAAACATAGATATACATTATGAAGGTACCAATTAGGTACTAAATTTTTAATTGATAACATCCTCTAAAAACCCAAGGGATCATTGCAAACTAAAATACACGAGACAACACAACAGATTTTCGTAATAAGTTTAATTACGTGGAGGTAATAATAATTTTAACAGAGGTACTAAATAGTTGCAATTAGGTACTAAATTTTGGTATATTACTTTCATATATTTATTTAGATACACCCGCCATTCTGACTCTCACCATACATCGGTCGTGGCTTAATGTATGGCGTTGTTGTTTTTGTAAACATCCCTTCAATTGCGATTATAAATGATCAGTTAACAGAGTTGGCGATAGTAAAGTCAAGGGTCTATCAGATGATCGGAGTAAACGAGGAGGCCAATCATATCTGATGGTGACATTGGTGACTGTCAGATATTGATAACAGATTTTTAACTTATCTTTTCTTGATGCAGCGCAGGTTGTGATATAACATTTGAGCAATAAACTCTACTTGTAAAAGTACCGTAAAATGGGGTGAGTTGGGACGAATTCGAAGTTCAAGCGTCATTTTTTTTTTGTACCTATATGGCACATTAATATACACATTTAGATAAACATAAACTTATCCGGCTATTGGAAATTGTTTTTTTTTAATTACCTATTACATTTGATAATTTTGACGATATTTACAAAATTCCATCTCATCCCGTGGTAAAAGCACTTTGGGGAGATTTGACAATTGCTAAGATTGGCACAAAAAAGTTCCATTGTAACAAATTGACAACTCTAGCCTAGAATGAGAATGACATTTTTATTGGTAAAATTTACAAATTTCACAAGTCGTTTCTTATATATATGTACATGTACTTAATGGAGATTAAAGCCTTTTTTAAGTAACATTATTATTATATTTATATTATTACATAATTTATAATTGCACATTCATTGGATTTATGGTAAAAATCCGTCCTCAGCCCTTTGCCATCTCTCTTCTCCCCATTCATAACCCAACTGCCCTCGCAAATTCTACTCACCCCATTTACGGTAGCGAACCAAATTTTAAATGCTTTATTTTGTATTCTGGCATGTGAATAAACGACTATGACTATGTCTATTTAATAAAGCAAGCATATATTATAATATACGATACCCGCAGCAGCCTTAGCAGTAATCAATCGCATATTTCGGGATATTACGATAAATGAAGATAGACGACGATAACTATTTACAGGAAAAGGCAAGTGAGACTTTATTTTAGGATATTTATGACAGGGAAAGGAAGCGATTTTTAAGGCATGATTCCAATAAAAGCTGTTTTTTTTAAAGGTAAATTTACAATATAGGAAAAACTTCTTATCGATAAAACGGTTCCTTTTCTGTTTCTCTGTGATTATTACCATATTCTAGCGGCGTCTTGACGCCGCAACGGGTCTCTAGTAAACATATAATACCTAAAAGTTTGTCTTGCAATACGTCGATGTTATGAAATGATAATAGCAAAAGTTTAACAGAAATGGTTCTTCCACTGACAATAAAAAGGTTTTATGAAATCAATTTAAATAAGGGTTTAGGATTCGGTTATTTAAGTGAACAATTAACTTTTTATGCTTCTTAAAAGTTAATGGTTTTAATGGTTAAACTGCGTGGACATAGAAACGGACAGCGAGTTATTACAATGGAGTTCCTTTCAGATCTCAGGGTACGGAAACCTTAAATTAGTCCACTGTTATTCTGAATAGGTGAGAGAGCTTTTATTAAAAAGTGAAGATAAACTTTTATAATTACCGAAAGTCTTTAGACTGTACTCTTACTTATAGAATAACCATACAATATACCCTAGTAGGTACCCTATTAGTGTGATTGTTTGAGTTTTATTTGTTTTTGAAACATAATTAAATTCATAAATTCAAGATTAAAAAATAACAAAACATGCATCATAAAATAACTGAGGCCAGAATTTCCTCAAATAGTAAGGCTGGTTTATTATTATTTTGTGCCCTCCGGCCGGTAAGCAGCCAATTGCAGGCCGCTACGCTAAACGAATTCGCCGCTTGCCGACTGCGTCGAGCAGAAAAATAATGTACAGACCTTGACCAGTAAATAAGAAAGCCTCATATCACATGTTTGTCGACCTCAGCTTCGCTTCGAACGACAATAACAAGAGATCTGTGTCATTTCTTACTTTACCTGAGCGCTACCCCACGTACCTGAGCGCTCCTGGAGGACTCCGTCGTCCGACCAAGTCTTCCGCCTCTGACTTGCTTTAAGCGGCCGTCTAGACTGGGGTCGCGAGAGCTGTGTTCTCGAGGGTAGATGTGGAAACCTAAGTGGTGAATTGGCTATATGTTTAAAGTCCAGTGACACCTCTCTACCCCCAGCCCCCATACCGGTGTTGCCCTTAAGCCATCTTAGATGTCGCTTTTTGTGGGGGCCCATCTTATGTGGGCAAGTCACCGTCTGCCGGAAATCAAATTGCTTACCATTTTGTTAGGCAGACGTCCGATTTTGTTCTCCATAACCCAGTATTTAGTCTACCACATTCACCATCCACCATCCAGTATATTTTAGATTCCATTAAATCTCAATAGTGCATACACCCTGGCGGGTGCGGCCTCTGCGTATACGCCCCATGACTCGGGTAGGTGCAACACCCGCTCGGTGTACCCCTTACATTTCATTAAATCGGCAACAGCTTTCTTGTTTCTTGAATAGATCTGCACTTCGCCTATTTTTATTTGAACTCTCTCACTCTGTACTTCTGTAGATATAACCTGAACTTGGCTGGACGCGCTGCCGCGTGTCTATATAAGATATAAAATTAATTCATTACTTAATGGAAGCTACCGTATTGTTGCTCACCAGGCGGCGCCACTCATGCGTGGGTCCTTGTCAAGCGCCATTAGTATGAGTTTGTATGGCGCGAAACCAATATTAGAATTGATTATTTTTCTTTAATTTGCATGTTTAAAATTTAAAGATGTATATTAGTTTCTAACTGTTTTCAGTGATGTGTAGATTCCGTGTTTTCGAAAATTAGAGGGTTAAAACGTTTTTGTGTGATAATATTTGATAAAACAGTTCATTACTATTAGCGCTATTTTTACAAAGAAATATACTTCATTAATAGTTTAACCTGATCAAAATGAACATTTGCGTAATTATATGTTAATATCGGCACTAAAGATGCCTATGAAATGCGGATACTCACGGAAAATCATAAGAATTAAACACATTTTACAAATTATTTATTACACTTAAGGTTTATACTTATTTCTATATTAAAAACTTCTGATTGTTTTTCTATGGCATTTGTATTATTTATTAGTTACTTTTTAGTAGTTTCTAGTTTGATAACAATAATATTTTTGACAAATAGAAACGTTTTTTTATAAACTAACCTCTAAATTTACGGAAATTTACGCCCGTGTTATTTTACACTTTCAATGTAATGATTTTTTGATAGCCAAAATAATAGG
Source organism: Lathronympha strigana (assembly GCA_949128165.1). Classification (NCBI taxonomy): domain Eukaryota; kingdom Metazoa; phylum Arthropoda; class Insecta; order Lepidoptera; family Tortricidae; genus Lathronympha; species Lathronympha strigana. Next base: position 21,644,269 of record OX421903.1, on the reverse strand, counting down.
TTTTTAGTATTTAATATATTTCTTTGTAATATTTCCTCTAAAAGGGCATATTTTTCGAAATAAGCACGCCTCACATTAAAATCTAATGAGAAATGTACTGAAAATGACGTATAACCTCTTTTCGTAGGACCCACGATCCACTAGCGAATTCACTCGCGGTAGTCCTCATTCATAGTCTAGTTCTGTCATATTTTGCTACGGATATTTGACTGCTACGCCGTAGCACTCTGGTGGCACTAAACATTGGTAATAAACTCATGCAACGTAGCGAGGTTACAAACACCTGCTAAGTAGCGAGAATTCGATACAATAATCCATTCGTTGAAACATCGGCGAGCGCAGAGAAATGAAATGGGAGATTTAAAGGCCGATTAACTTTAAAGCTTTAACCCATTCACTGCTAAGGATTTTTCTTAGCGCTACGCCGTAGCCGATAACAAACATTTCCCGCTTTGTAGCCAAAAAGGCGCGTAGAGGGGTGACGACAACGTGTCGTCATTAGCAGTGAATGGGTTAACAGGTTTCGTTAGGCCGGCATTACACTGGTAAATTTTAGTTACGTAAGTAATGCAAAAATAGGACACTGAAATCACGGTCTTATTCTTGCATACAGTTGCGTGACGTGACCCGGTACGAATTAAGTCATCAACGATATGAATCACGACAATAGGGATGACGACGAGGTTGAAAAACTATCATTCTAATTAGTCCGTCAGTTTGATTATCGAAAATTATTAGACACGTATTTTTTCCTAAAATTGACGAAGATAATGAGCATCAAAGTTCCGGGGTGGGGGCTAGTGACGTCACTACTAGGTAAGAATTGTACCTAATAGTGACGTTACGCGAAACTTGAACGCACTGGATTTTCGTAAGAAAAAATAGGTGTGCAATATTTTTTATTAATGTAAAAGACGGACTAAATAGATTTTTTTAGTCGTCTAGCCTAATCGAATTGTGCAGTTAATTAATACAAATACAAATCGTTTATTTCCTTGAACAAAACAATGAACATAAAATACAGAATTAGGCACTGACAAAGGAAAAAGGTATGGGCACAGCTTAGCTGGTTTTAAGCCCATCCAAGGTCAATCAAAGAGGGAGAAATTACAATTTAGGTATAATAAGGCAATGAATAGAATGTAGGTACACAATATTTTTTATAAGAAGTAAAACTAAAACTACAACTACTTACCAATTATTATACTAAACAATGGCTGAAACTACTTGAGACTGAAAGCGGATGAAATCTGTCCCTCGTGGGTAAGCGCACGTTTTCAAACCGTAACTGAATTGACAAATAAAACTTCTTTATTTTTTTCTTAAAACTACTCAATGACATAGGCCGTCGAAGGGGGGGAGGGATGGTATTCCACACCTTGGCTGCCGCGTAACGGAAGGAGCCCCTCGCGGCCGCTGTACGGCAGAGCGGCACCTGCAGTTAGGTGGGCGGCCGCGGCGCGCGACCGGTCCCCGGGAGCGGCCCGGCGCCGCAGCCGCGCCGCCAGCCCGGCCGGCACACCGCTCTGCAGCAGGGAGTGCGTTAGGCACGCGAGGTGCAGCCTCCGCCGCGACGCCAACTTAATTAACTTAATTATGATTTGCGAATACGTGCAAACTTATGCTTTTTGAACATATTATTAGCATACATTGAAAGAGATGTCATATACTAAAGAAAAAGTGACCAAGGGCCCCGGTGAGCAGGGCTGGGATCGAACCAGCGACCTCCTGCTTTCGCGGCAGAAGGTCGCTGAAGCAGGAGGTTGCTGGTTCGATCCCAGCCCTGCTCACCGGGGACCTTGGTCACTTTTTCTTTAGTATATGACATCTCTTTCAATTTATGATTTATATTAGTGTGACTACTAAAAAAAAGAAACATGAATCAAAACATTTATTACATTTAATAAATTAATTGATTCGTGCTTTAAAAAAAAATATGTATATTATTAGCAGTTAAAAAAAAGCCTGGGTGCCGGTAACAGGCTGTATTGCTGATGGTATCTCTTTGTAAAGAGGTTAAATATTTCACGGAAGAGGAAATCTTATTAATATCTGTCTGTGACACGTGTCAGTAAACAACGCAAACGCCGGCGCAAACGCGGGGGCGCGGGCTGCGGTGAGGCTGAAGCCGCGGCGGAGGCGTCGCGGCGGCGCAGCCTTGGGTCGGTGGGCGGCGAGATGTTCGTGCAGGCTCTTTTTATGGTCTCCCGCACGGCTACTGGGCTGGTGGATGGCTTTCTTTTTGATGGCAGCGGGCTCCTCTGGAAGAGGGTTGGGAGTATCTCCAAGTAGTCGAGGTAGGCGTAGTCCGCTGGTGTCAACTCCACGGGTTGCCCCCGCGAGTACGCCAAGACCCGGCTGAATTGCTCCATCACATCCATCGAGCCCGGTGGCATTACACCCTCCTCTATCAGGCGTGCGATTTCAATCTTAGTAAGATCGAAGGCCTCGCCTGATTGGGGGGCTTCTGTGCACTCGGGAAACGACGGGTTGGCCGTGACGGAGTTTTTGAGGCGTTCTTGTTCTTCTTGGGCTTCTTGTGTTTTGAGCTCTCTTTCTGCGCGCACCCTTTCGTAGTACTCGTCAGAGATCCGCATGACCCGCCTGACGCGCTCAACTAGGGTTTCTTGTTGTCCCTGGGCTACGAGGTCTGCTTCCGTGAGGCTCGCAGCGGTGGTGGGTAGTTGTGGGTGCACATTTCTGTGCGTACCCTCAATTTCGTAGCGATCCGAAACGGTGCTTTTTGCCGTCGGTAGTTCGAAATTGCTACGTTTCGAACTACCGCCAGATTTTTTCGCAGATCCCCTCCGCTCGTGAGTGGGGCGGGGCTTCTGCGGCTTCTGCGAATGGCTGTCCATTGCTGTTTCTAGAACAGTCCGCGACGCATCACGCCTCCAACCGTTATCCTTGCCGCGAAATTTCACCCGGTGGAACCGTTTTAGCGGAGCCGGGCTAGATTAAGCAGCTCGGGCGGTCGAAACGACGTGGTTTCTCGGCTCTGCGGTGGTGTTCCCCTCCGGCGGCTGCCGGGCGATATCCGACGATTTTTTCTCAGAAAAAAGCGGCGAAAAATCAGGTGCAGAGTACTGGGGGTGCGTCCGTGCTCAGGGGTGTGTTCTGGCGATCATAACCCCCTGAGCCGCTCCTGCCATGTTCTTGCCCTTTTATTGACAGCACCGGATGTACGTCACGCGCAGTGTTGCCAGGATCGTCGTCGTGTTGCTGCTGCAAAGCCGCGGTGACAACACACACAAGACTCAATACATTTCAAACAAAATGAAAATAAAAGTGTCACAAAATGGAATCATCTCAGGATGATGCTGGCAAATTACAGCGCTGATCTTCGCTTGCGTAACGCGCTACTGCGACAGAGGTTAGTTGTCATTTTGTTTTAAAAATTGTCCACATTTTCCCTAAAAATCCCCATACTGTGGTACGTCGAGAAAACCTTAACATGGACTTACGCACAGTCAAAGAGGGGAAATTCCGAAACACACTCCATAATTGAGATAATGTGCAATATTAGAAAGCGGCAAAGTGACTCGCTGACATATTGTCTTGGACATTATGTTAAACTATTTCTACAAATGTTTTATTTTTAATTTTGACCGACTTTAAACAGCGAAAGGAGAAGGTTCTTAATCCATCGGAATATTTTTTTATCGGAAATGTTTTCCCTACCAAAATGAACACAACTCACTACACAGATTAGTGATATTAACACACACTATATCACTTGTACAGAAGCTAGTGTTGCCAAATTGTCTTCTATAAGGTACAGTTCACATAATTTTATTCCACAGACGGGATCGTTTAAAAGGTCAACTCCTTCGTTGAAAAGTCTAGCGAGATAGGGCTCTTCAGGTCGTTATTTGAGACCGTTTGAGCATTGTCAGGGCTTACAATGAATGGGAATAAAACTTACAAGTACGTGAAGTACGGAGGAGGGTCACAACTGGGATTTTTATATGACGGAGTTATACGTTCTTATGGGACGGCGTTTAGGATCTCGTTACTTTTATTGATTCGACGTAGTTTTACTACTTACCTAATATTTGATTGAGTGAACTTACTAAACCAGCTATACCTCTGTATCTAATCAGTGCGAAAACTATTAAATGTAGAAATATTTATTCATTATACAAGGGGGCAAAGTTGTTTAACTCTCGAGCTTTTTTGTTTCAATAACCGGGATCTTGAGCTTCACGAGGGTCTCAAGGCACGAGAGTTGAACAAACTTTGCCGCCGAGTGCAATACAACATTTTTCACCACACTAAAGCGAGGAAACAGGAAAAAAACTCAAACAAAACAAATCAGTAGGTATTTAATTATCCCTATGTATGCTTAAATCTTTGAAACTAAGCAACGGATTTTGATGCGGTTTTTTTTAATAAATAGTGTGATTCAAGAGGAAGGTTTATCTGTATAATAATAACCCGTGCGAAGCCGGGGCGGGTCGCTAGTTTGAAATAAAAAAATGTAGGAAAGTTTTGTTCTGCATTAAAATGGATTTACATATTTACATTATCAAGTGACATTTACGTTATTACGATTCGAACTACACATTCTACACAGACGGTAATTTAACTCCCGAGTCCCGACTCGCTGAAAAAAGATGCAAAAACCGCGATTGACAGTATTTTACCTGAATAAGGTATTTTTTTAAATTTATTGTGGGACAATCCTACACACATCGACTTAGTCCCAAGGTAAGCTCTATAAGGCTTGTGTTGTGGACACTAGGCGACGATCTATATAATATATAGATAATACTTAAATACATAGAAAACATCCACAACTCAGGAACAAATATTTGTGATAAACACACAAATAAATGCCCTGACCAGGATTCGAACCCGGGACCTCCTGTTTTGTAGGCAGGGTCACTACCAACTAGGCTAGGCTAAGGCCGTTAAAATATTGTTGCCGTAATAATTCATTTTATGAAAATGTTTTCATTATCCCAAAATATCTTGAAATGGGTCATTTTCAACCTTGGTTAACCTACTCTGGGTTTATTTCTAGTAGAATCCTAGAAAAATAAGTATGAGAATAAGTAATCAATCCTACCATGAAAAATCTCAGCTCAAAATTGATTGAGTTAACCCCAATATTACGAGTATTTCAAAGCTGACTCTTCAACTCCAATAAAGTTACAGTAAACAAGGAATTGTCCAGACCCTACTGGAGTCGCAAAAAAGTTAAACGGCAGTAAAGTTTCCACATCGATTGAGAGACGTGTCCCAACCACCAATTAATTAAGTTCTGTAAGAGCACAGTCACCCTATTTTCTAAGATAGCCCTAGCATGATGCGGCACTTTTAATTTTCTGGTGTCACGAGTTATAACGATAAAGTAGTCCCCTTTCACGCAAAGGAAAGTATGCAGTGAATGGGCCATTTATTAAAAGCGCAGAAAACTTTTTAGCGCAAGTTTTCTATTCTGATGGCGAGTATACCAAATTTTATAATTTGTAAAGCTAACCATACCTATATACTCGTACCTACTAGGTTTCTGACTTGCTTTATAAAAGTTAAACTCTCATTACTATTGAGATGTCAATACTGCAACTAGAGCTCTTGGTTTTTTGTATGGGGTTGATCCCTAATATATGCGTACGTTTATTATTTATTTAGTTAAAGAAATAGTTTTAAGGGAACGTTGTCGTAGTCCATGCTCATAACTTACCTTAATAATTTTACTTATAAAATTACTACATAAGATAACAGTTTGTGTATAATGTATATCATGGAGCATGAGATAAATAGAGACACATCGCGTTAGCATGCCCTGGCGGGGCTGTGAGGCGGTGAGTCCAGCGTCCACTCCAGGGCTGTCGGTGACAGGTAATCGATGCGGCTCGCTAGTTTATTTGGCTATCGGTTCCGCTCTCGTGTATCGAATAGATCTAATCGATACCTTAACTCAATATGGTTATGAGTCGAGGGCTATTCGATTACGCTGATTTCGTTCCCCGCCGTTTACTCACTTATCTTATAGGTTACTGGCTTTAGTGACACGGTAGAATCTACACTGAGCTTTACCATAGGTTATCCAAGACCGATTTGTCGATTCAGTTTTGCGAAATTTTCAAAATCGCGGGAATTGGTACAAAGGTCCTAAGTACAGTCACCTGCAATAGTATATGACGCTGTGAAGGCCCCAAAAATATGTGACACAGTCTTGTTTGTACCGCCATAAGAGCGTGTCACATATTTTTGCGGCCTTCACAGCGTCATATACTATTGCAGGTGACTGTACCATAGACACCACAGGCGCTTACGACCTTTGTGCCAATACCATCTCGCGAGGTCTACAGCTCACAGAGCCACTAGTGTTTATGGTTGCAGAAAATATAGAAATCTGACCATGGTTTTGGTTTAGTTGCACCATTTTGAGAAAAGCATTATACTTGATTCATTATTGACAAGCGTAATTTCCTTGATCACACTTGGACCATAAATTACGTCCAAAGTCTGATGATGGAACAGAAAGGTGACCACTGGATCTCAAGAATTAGTTGGCATGATACCCTCGTGTTTTGACTCATTTGTTTTGTCTTGACGAGCACTTGGATTGTAGATAATGTCCAAGCTCTGATGATGGAGCAGAAAGGTGATCGTGTTGAGACTAGTTAGTTTTGTTTCGATGAGTGCTTGGACCCTAGATGATGTCCAAGATCTGATGATGCAGCAAAAAGATGACCATCGAAACTCAAGAGTTAGTTGATATAATACCTTCGTGTTTGGGCTCGTTAGTTTTGTTTTGATGAGCACTTGGACCCTAGATGATGTCCAAGGTCTGATGATGGAGCAGAAAGGTGACCACCGGAACTCACTAATTAGGTCATGTAGTACCCTCGTCTTTAGACTCATTAGTTTTGTTTCGATGGGGACTTGAATCGTAGATGATGTCCAAGGTCTGACGATGAAGCAGAAAGCTGACCACCTCAGTAATTCCTTGATGTAATACCCTCGTGTTTGGACTTGTTACTTTGGTTTTGACGAGCACTTGGACCTTAGGTGGTGTCTGAAGTGATAATGGAGCATAAAGGTGCATTAGTTCTAGTTTTTAGTGAGAGGCTTTTTATCTATTGATAAAAAGTAGTGATATCCCACCAAAAACATAAATGAGAATATCGTTATTTGTCGACTCCGCCGACAAAAGATCTGATATCTAAATGGGTGCCAAATTCTGTAAATAGAAGTTTTTTTTTCACCTTTGTACGATAAACATTTTTTTTCGAAATATATACAGTAAGTGTAGCTTACCTAACTACCTACCTCTACCTACCTTACACCTAAAGTTACTGGTGACCGAAGAGCTGGTGGCTTCCTCGCACAACGTATCAGCATTGCGATACAACGAGGAAATGCCGCCAGCATCCTAGGTACAATGCCTCAAGGACCTACTTTAGGTTTAAGGTAGGTACAGGTAGGTAGTTAGGTAAGTTACACTTACTGTATATATTTCGAATATAAAGTGTAATTGATAAAACTAATCTAAACCTTAAAAATAGAAAAACAATACCTACAAACTTAAAGCCGGACCGCTCGGCAGTGTGCCCATCACGCAAGCGGCATTCCCGCGCTGAATCGCAATAGAGATTCTTTGTGCGAGAAAGCCGCCGGCGCGATGGTCACCTGTTGCCTCTCTCAATCTTTTGCTCACTTCTTTGTGGAGCTCCAGCGCAGCCCTACCCCAAGGCCCTAGCGTCTCGAATATAAATGTTTATCGTAAATAGAAGTCAAATAATGTGAAGTTAAAGATTTGACTAGGCTAGTTTTTACAGGCAATACGATTAATCAGTTCTAAAGTGTTCAATTTCAATGAATAATAATCGCGGTAACATAAGAAAATATTAGGCAATGCAACGTTTAGATATATTTTCCGTGCGAAGGACTGTGTGACAACGTTGCACCCCCGGAAGACAGCTCAGAGATATACGTAGACGAGACAGAAGACAGAGGTATGTCGAATCTCACAAGTTATTTTGTAATCATTCATCTCTCCTAGATATATGATCACAAGTCAGTGTCTCACCGCCTCTTTTATCTTTTAGAACCCCCGACGCTGACGATGGCGCACTCAGACCCTGAGCCAGGACCTGATGCCATCGAAAACCTCAGCAAGATGCGGAAGGCATGTTTAATCTCACAATCAATTTTGTAATCCTCATCCGTTCTCTCTCCTCTCTCTCCTTGAGAAATGACTCCACTTCTTTTTTTGCAGGTCAAGCAGAATATGTACCAGGACCCAACGTCACCGAAGAACTTCAGCCGGGACCTTTTAAACGTCAACGGCTCATATAATTTTTCCATACTGCGATCTAAGTAAAAAAAAATAGTTTTGGAACGTTTAAAGTGAGTTTTGCAGAAACCGCTGAAAATTGCCAATTTTTAACGCGCACTTGAGACCGAACGGCTCATTCGAAAAAAAACTAAATAGTGATATTTGCAGAAAATTTTATGTTCTTTAATTTCTGTAAATAGACTATTTACTAAAAGTTAATAGTTTTCGAGTTTTAAGCAAAAAACCGGAAAAAGGTGATTTTTTTTCTTTTGTTTTAATTTTTTTTAATGTTGCGTCACGAAATTTAGTATGCAAACCTCAGATTCGGATTCAGAACCCCAAACTACATATGAAATGATAGAAATCAGAACTACCCCACAACTTTCCTAGCAAAAACACTATTTAACTGCATTATTAGTATTCTACAATTTTATTGCCAGTAAAAACTAGCCAAGTCAAATCTTTAAGTTCACAATATTCACATTATTTAACTTCTACAGAACCTGTTACCCATTTAGATATCAGATCTTTTGTCGGTGGAGTCGACAAATAACGATATTGTCATATGGAATTTGGCTTTCATTTTCACATTTATGTTTTTGGTGGGATTATTCTTACATCACAACACTAATTACAACATATTGTGTGACCAGCACCACTCTGCATTAATTTAGTGATAACAGTAATGAAGGTGTGCTGTGTAACTTGTGTATGTGTACGCCTTCATGCATTAAAACTAACAAACAAAAAAACTTTGTAAAGCTCGTGGCTTATCCCTAATTCGACCTAGATTATGTAGTCAACTGAAAACCAGGCCGCCCTCCCTTTCCCTCAGCATTCTTGACTAAAGTTCAGAACGAATTATTTCCTGATTAACTCGAGATTGCTGTCTTATTGGGCCACTGTTTAAGTCGCCGCACGTTTTCCCGAGATTAAATACGTTATTATGGATCTATCACGCCGAGAATTGATATCGTATTTTTGTGAATTCGACGGAGTCTACGGAAGTGCGAGGACGTGCCTCTTGAGGTCTTAGGGCCGCGTGATTGGCCCCATTGTAAACCTCAATAGTCCATCTCGAGACCGCTAACTCGCCCGTTTCATGCTTCCATCCGTCTTACCTTAGTCACAAGCGTATGCGGTTAACTTCACATGAAAGTGGAACACATATTTGCGCGATATGTGCACGATAGATTGTTTGATTTGATTTGAGAGTTGTGCTACAGTATTCAATATGTAAATATACATAATGTGTTTAATAATAAATTTTCTACCATTACGGTAGAAAATTTAAGTAAACCTCTTTTTTATGTACAACTTGTGACCTAATTGATCACGAATCTGTTTTGTTGGTGTTCAATTTTAAAATTGTACTGTATATTATTAGAATAGGTTACAAATAGTTACAACTTAATACAATGAGGGTTTTACTAAAGTTTCTTACCTACTTATAGCAAGGTGTACCTTGCCCTATACCTAAAATCAAATATTGAATAAATTAAATGACCAAAACTTTTAATGAACCATTTTCTAAGAAGCAAACATTTTGATTCCAAAATAAATAACTATGTCACTGGTTCTTTGGCTTTAGCAATGAAAGATTATTTTTTAAATCACAGATCAAAAAAATATTTAATTAGTGTAGCGACAAGTCGCCTAACGAAAAGTCTGATGAGATGACAGAAAGTTGAATGCAGGCGCTCCCGACCAGCAGCTAGTGACCGCTTACCAATAACTCAGTTGAATGGATCTCAATTAAGCCTCGAATCCTAACCTCGAACAAACGTACTGCTCAGAATACGAAAGTAATGAAGAAGACGACAATCGAAATGTAGATTAAATCTCCACCCGAGATGGATTTTGTGAATTATTTCTAAGAAAATCTATAATCCAATTGGCGACACTTGAGTTACGCGACCAGATTGAATTCTACTAAAAGTAAGGCATTTTTAATCAATGTAAAATTCCGTATTAGTATATTTTTAAACCAGTAGCTATTTACACTCATTGCTTAAGAAGTTGAGTTTGAATCCTAAACTTTCACTTATTGATCAGCAGGGAAATCATAAATCAACCTGTTAAAAGGTTTACAAATTGCATTCCGATTGTGGTTTATTTTGTATAGAAACTTCTCCTTGTAATAATTAGTTAGTTAGCCTTTGTTATTCCACCCAGGTAAACACAAATCGATAGGAAAATTTCTTACAATTAGTTCAGTAGGTTCTGCCGATTCACATATTCAGCATACGCTCACCCACAACTTACATCCAGGAAAATTTAAAAAGGTTAAATTTGAAAATATGTATCGGGTTACTTACGTCGATAAACTCGACTTTATGACGTAAGTAACCCGATAGGTACAAGTATAGGTACTGTACTTTGTCAAATACTGGTAGTAAGTAAATGAGCATCCACAAAGTTAGTATTTCAGTTAGTAGGTACGTTTAGTATTTAGTAGCTCAGGTTAGTATTTTTTCGGATGGTTTATTACCATCCATTAATATAGAATAGAATAGAATCATTTATTGCATGTCACATTACATTACAATTAAAGGTGGAACATCAAATAAGGTATACATGTGACGCCCTGCGAGGGCATGGCAACATACGGCTTAAAGACTACATAGCTTAGTAACTAATATTTAATAACTAAGTAATTACATTATAGATCGGGATCTGGATCGGGAAAAAAGGTTGTAAGCAATTTTCTAAACATTTGAAAACCAAAATTTCTATGAATAATTTCCATTGAAAAAATCATTTAAGGTATAGAAGTAATTATTAACTAAAAAAAGTTTTAATTTTTTATTAAATAAGTCATGTATTTCAATGTTTTTTATAGAAACATTAATGTGCTTATTTCGCTGACTTATTGACGACATAGGTACAACAGCTTAAGATTAAAGTCCATATTTATGCAATGTATTAATTATTGTGTCTACCTCGCTATCACGCAAAAAAGGCACTGGATGTCGATTTGCGGAAAAAGCCCAGGAAAACTAACTAACTAATTATTGTGTCAGATTACCAACAAGACGAGCATTCAAAATTTTTTTGTAATACGAGTATGTAGGTAATGCTACTTTTAAAATGTTTTTTTATTCTTCAAAATAAATCTTAAAACCTGATTTCTTCCATTTCCATACAAAATTTGAGTTAGTATTACGTCACGCTCATGTTGAATAAGTTCGAAACACGAGTTAAAGTTATTGTAAGCGACTTCATAAAATCTTAATGAGATTTTACATAGCCTTGAGGCGATAAAGTTACAATCTGCTTCAATTTGCTCTTCCCAAATCTCGGTGGGTACCAGTGTAGAGACGATATTTCCTGGTACCTTTAAAGCGCATACGTACTCGTATACGTTGCGTAGGTACCAAAATTAGCCATTTATTTAACTCTTAACAATGCCTCTTTTAAAGATTTCAAGGGCTTTGTTTGTCTGCACTTATACATATTTATCAAACAACAGTGTAGGTACGGGTACGTTGTCATATTCTTAATGGTCTCTTACAATACGGGCCCATCAATATCTAGTGGCTTTTTGTCTTTATATTGGTCGTTCAAAGCGGTATTTGGGAAGGCTCCAAAGAGACAATGGCCAGCGGCTTTTAGCTAAATGATAGTGAAAATTTAAGCTTCATACTGGACATGCATGGTGTCTTTGACATTAAATTATCTTTTCTTCTCCCCTGCTCTTAGACATTTCGAACTTAAGAATCTAAAATGATTTCGTTATTGATATCTTATTACCAGAGACAGGAATTTTGGCACTTATACATGCATCCGATATTTATACTGACATCATTGTATAGTGTACCTAACTGTAGGTAATATATTTGAACAAACTATATAAGTAACTTTGTAATCTTATTTATTTATATGGAAACACATTAACCTAAGCTGGTATCCTGCCCTTTCGCCAAAAAATGTTTTGCAAAATTTCATTTCCCAAATAAACGTTTAGCAAAATTACATTTCGCAATTTATCCAGAAAAGTAGATTAGGTTCGATTAGAAGAACCGCGACCTCCTCCACAAACGGACGGATGTTAGAAAAGTAGGTTAGGTTAGATTCGAACTGCGACCTCCTACAAAAATAAATGACTGTCAGAAAGTAAGTTGTTTTTTTTAAATATACATACATACAGGAGATTTTCAAGTCACAGAGACAAGATAGGTGCGACGACGAACGAAGCGAGGAGGAGTCTGTTAAGTCAACCGTGACCTAACGGCGCGCCAAAACATATACATACATTTGAAATAGTACTATGCTTATGAAATAATTCTACAACCTAAAATGTAGTATTTTGGGAATGGTAGAGTATGTAGTAGTAAAGTAGTAAAACACTTTATTGCACAAAAACAGAGAAAAATTGTTGTGATGCCAAACGAATTCTTTGACTAAATAATATTTCGTTAAATAAAATTTGACCATTAATATTATTTGGGAAACAATTTCTTGCTAAAATATGTTATACGAACTGAAAAATTGTGATAAGTTGTTTGGGCATTAGATTTTTTGGGAAATGTTAATTTGGGATATGACATTTTGGGAAACATTTTTTGGCCAAACGTTAGTAAACCACCTAAGCTAGTTAGCTTAAGTAGTTACTTACGGTTAAAATTTGGAGCCTCTGGGCCTGCTAGAGATAAGTACCTATGGTCGGTGAGTGAGTGAGTGTCCAAACTAAATATTTTTGAAGTTCGATAGTTCTGAACCTACACGTTCAAATTAAATGTAATTTAGAATATATCTATGTCTCCTTATAGCCAACAGGTCCCTGAAAATACGTTACAATTACAATCAAATTCAATTACAGGAGGTTGAAAATCGCCTGAACTGCGTCGAAAAGTATCGTACGGCCGTGCCTTTGTATTCATAGGTAGGTATATCAGATTGACATCCGGTCCTGCAGATTATTTATGGATAAGTGCGTTCAGTACATTGTATATACAGACATTTATTATCAATATACCTACAGTAAGTGTAACTCACCTAACTACCTACCTCTACATAATACATTGTTATATTTTGTATATGATAATACTGAACTAAGTAAGTAAGAGGCCAATTTGGAAAAAAATCGCGTGCGCATTCATTTATTTCTTAGGAATCATTTTTCTGACCTTCCAATCTGGCCGCCTAATAAACGGTAGGTGTTAACACAATATTGCCTAATGCTTCTCTTTCGCTCCCGCTAAAAATGACAGTGATAGTATTTAACTGTTCTCAGGCTCTTAAGAAATTTTCTGAGTACAAAGTGTCCTAAGATCCCGTCTGATTTCTACATCAACACGTTTTCTGCTTTGGACATCTCTAAAGAGGTTTTTAGGTAAAAAGCTTTTGCGGCAAAGCCCTCCTAAAGGTTACCAGATGTAATGGCCGTGAAGGAGACGTCACCGAGGCGCTACTTAAGGTATTTCCACAGAATCCTACGACAACATTTTTGTTTACTTATTTGCTTTAGATATTCGGCTGAAGGGTTTGCTTGAGAGGAATTTATTTTGTACAAATAAGTGTGAAATATAATTACTTTGAATATTTCATTTTGTCAGAGGCATTTAATTAACTTCAATTGAATCTGCTGTAATTAATGTCGCAGTTTTGATTGTTATTTTATAAAATTTGCTATAATGAAGTAGCTGCAGGAGTGAAAAAAACACAAGAGATGTGAAGAGCACAGAATTTTGCATAGCAACTTCTGATAGAACGGGGCTTAGGTAAGCTTAGGTTTAATAGGTAGGTACCTAATTATGGGCAATATATATATAAAAAAAGCATTGCCTCGCACCGTAAAGAAATACTTACCTTTATAATTGAATCTTTATCATCAAGCCAGACTAAGCGATAAGTGGAAAAAGAGGTAAATATGTAAATTAAAATAATTTACTGTCAAGAACGTACTTATTTTAAATTAACTTAACGGGGTGTTTTTGATTAATGCTACAAATTATAATAATTAACTTATTGGATAGTTTGATTATGTAGGTTTAAGGACCAAAGTATCCCTAGAGTTTGGGCATTTATTTAAGTCAACAGTAGGTATTGATTAAGGGATAAAATAAATTCATTTCATGTCTTTGTTTTTAATCCTGCACGCTGTGTCATCATAGCAAGGTCAGCGAATGTCTTAAATTTAAAATATGACAAGTACAAATGTCAGTAAGCAATGGGTGGACTTTTGAAATGAAATTTATGCGTAATTTTCCTGAAAAACATTTCTTTTATATTTTGTGCAAATGGATTTTGGATGTTTCGTAACCATTAAAAAATGAGCTAAAATGGTACATAAAGGATGACTCACACCAATCCGATCCGAACGGATCCGATTCGGGATAATCCGTCAGTTTCTATAGACAGAATCACGTGATAGCTCGGAGCCCTAGGAGGTCACGTAACGGATTCCGGATCGGATGCGTCGTCGGATGCTGGTGTGAGTCATCCTTAAGGCATCTCTTTAAATTAAATAGTTTATATTTGAAATATAATCCAGTCATTGAACTGACAGCTTGTATGGAAATTTTGATTAAGTACTTAAGAAATCACTATATAGTATAAAACAAAGTCGCTTTCTCTGTCCCTATATCCCTATGTATGCTTAAATCTTTAAAACTACGCAACGGATTTTGATGCGGTTTTTTTAAATAGATAGTGTGATTCAAAAGGAAGGTTTATATGTAAGTATAATAATAACCCGTGCGAAGCCGGGGCGGGTCGCTAGTAATTTATAATAGCTGATTTTTTTAGCGTAACGTCAGAAAAATGTCAGCAAAGACATGAAGAATAATATCATGTCTTTTCTGACAACTACGGCTACGGAGGGAGGGCACAAAGCAGCATCCCATACTGCCGGATATTCCCTCCCACCGCAGCCCTCCCAGACCCATCACAAGAGGGCTTAAAAAGTCCACTTAGAACGCCCGCTTTGGGTCAGCGAGCGCACAGAACAGGTCAGCCCTGGTTGCCTCTTTGCTTCACCGTGAGTGACCAAATCATGGCTACCAATCCCCTTCACCACGACAAGGCCCTAGCGAGGGGACCTACTTTCTTTTAGACTAGCACACATGCTGTCAGTACCTTCAACCAATTATTTATTCGTAGGTTTTTTATACCACTTGAAGCTTGGAGTGCTCAACAGAGCGAAACAGTACTTCACACCGAGTCAACGTCTTTTGTTATACAAAGCGCAGGTTCGACCGCATATGGAGTACTGTTCCCATCTCTGGTCTGGTGCTCCTCAGTACCAGCTGATATCTTGCATAATATTTTGAGTATGTAAAAGCTTTCCGCAAGATGGATGCCGCGATTGCTGACATCAGCCGATCAGAAACGACATCGCGTAAGAACTTCCGAAGAAAGTTTAGCCAAATTCAAGCGTAATCCTAATGATTTTTTACGTCGTTTCATGACGGTGGATGAAACATGGATCCTCCATTATACACCGGAGACGAAAAATCAGTCAAAACAGTGGACTTCTGCCAACGAACGGGCCCCAAAGAAGGCAAAAACGGTTAATTCCGCAGGAAAGGTAATGGCCACTGTTTTTTGGGACAGCCAAGGGGTTATTTATATTGATTATCTAGAGAAGGGTAAAACAATAAATGGGCTTTATTATGCTGCCTTATTGGAAAAATTCAATGCAGAAGTAGAGAAAAATCGCCCACATCTTGTGAAGAAGAAACTACTTTTTCATCACGACAATGTCCCTGCACACTCGTCGGCAGTCGCAACGGCCAAATTGGTAGAATTACGTTACGAAATACTGCCCCACCCACCTTATTCTCCAGATTTGGCCTAATGTGATTTTTTATTATTTCCAAATATGAAAAAATGGCTGGCTGAAGCATATTTTTCAGGCTTCGCCAAAAACTTTTTGGAGGGGTTGAAAAAGCTTGAATGCCGCTGGTTTAAATGCATTGAGTTAAAAGGAGATTATGTAGAGAAATAAAATAAAATAAGTTGAACAAGTTTTATTTTTGTACTGAAAGTCACTGATATATCAAACCACCCTCGTAAAACCTACTTGTATTTACTTGAAGTCGTTTACTGGGTAAACGTGTGATGCAGATATAATAGCGGATATATGAAATGCCATGTTATAGGAGCATAATAAAATGCGTAGTAAAATTATCTTTCTGATGATATAAGAAATTTTAATGTACATACATAGGTAATGTACATAGGTCGTAGAGATGTGAAGTTGAGCTATATTGTTCGAAGCCATCTCTGCGAGTGTGACACACCTCACAGACTAAAATATTATTATTTTTGATATTTATTATTTAGGTTCTTTAATAGGTTATTATTTAGCCTTGTTGTATTTTCTTGTGCTTAATACACAAAAATAAAGGAGCAATTTTGTGATACGTTTGATTGTAATAGGTATATGACTCCTGAAACCCCAGCATGGTGAAATAAGGGCCTGCAAGTCGCTTTTTGAAAATCTACCCTAATTATTTAGTGTACCAGAGTTATCAGTGAGTACCTAGAACGCGCAGTAACGCTAGCAACAAACTAGCTGCACTGAGAGAAAAACTAACAAAAATACACTTGTCAGTGCAAAAATAAAGCTTAATCCGAGGACGAGGAGAGTCAACTAAAAGGAGCAAATCGACTTTAGCAATTTCTATTTGTAGGATACACAACTTATATATTTGTAATTTAAAGAAAGCAAGATTAATATCAGAAACTATGAATTTGTGATTCCAGCAACTGATAGTTTTGTTGTTGCAACAGATACTTTAGCAATATCGAAGGCGATGACGTCATGCGTGAAAACTAATGGTTTTGTAATTTTGAGAGTGCTTTCACAATATCGGAAACGATGACGTCATGGGTGAAAACTAATAGTTTTGTAATTCTGAGAGTGATTTAGCAATATCGGAGGCGATGACGTCATTGGTGAAAATGAATCGTTTTGTAATTCCGAGAGTGCTTTAGCAATATCGGAGGCGATGACCTCTTTGGTGATAACTAATAGTTTTGTAATTATGAGAATGCTTTAGCAATATCGGAGGCAATGACCTCATGGGTAAAAACTAATCCTTTTGTAATTTTGAGTGTGCTTTAGCAATATCGGAGACGATGACCTCTTGGGTGATAACTAATAGTTTTGTAATTATGAGAATGCTTTAGCAATATCGGAGGCAATGACCTCATGGGTAAAAACTAATCCTTTTGTAATTTTGAGTGTGCTTTAGCAATATCGGAGGCGATGACGTCACAGGTTTTACTAAGTGTACTTGCAATTCCAAGCTAGCTGTTGTTAATCTAAAGATAATGACGTCACAGGCAAAAACTAAACTGTTTGCAATTCCACCTCCCAGCCCCTAGCCAGGTGCGCCGCGAATAGACGCTTTTGTACTAAACCGTGCCGTGGTTACGATACGGCACGGTTTAGTATAAAAGCATGCTATTACTCCATTTCTTTCTTAATAATACAGTGAGAAAGAGACGGTTATTATAGTAATTATGCGCGCAAAATACTCTCGCGGCGCACCTGTGCTAGGGAGTATAGAATTGCAAACTGTAGATTTTCCTATATCATTACCAGTAGAATAACAGAAGCTATCCAGAAATTTCAGAACAATAGAGTATGTATTTTTGGAAATCATGACTTGAGACCTGTAATGTTATCACCTCCACAATAATCAAGGGTTTTATAATGAATTCATAAGACTTCTTAATTTCAAAAAAAGGAAAATATACATTAGAGCTGAGATAATTTTGTAATCACTAATTTGACATTTAATTTTACTTAAAGGAATTTATAAAACCCTTAGTTTTAGTGGTAGGTGGTGAATTGTACTCAAACCAGAAATAAATGTAATCATTTATTATCTTATATTTATACAAAATACATGCGTAGGAATACAGGCATAATTATTATTGATACAAACATTTATTGATTATACTATTTTAACTAAAACATCTAATGAAATTTCGTTCTCGTTGTTGTTATTTTCATTATCATTCAATCTGCATAGCTATTCCACCGCCCCAAGTACAGTCGAATGCAGAGATAGTTGACCCCCACCTGCAAACAAACTTGTACGCAGGGGGTCAACCATCTCTGCAGCCGATTTTTAATCAGGAGCGCCGAGAGTGCATGTCGCGCGCGTAATAACTACCCGACTCACTGCGCCACGAGCGCTACCACCCATCTCTTACTTTTTAATTATAAGACCTAAAGAGAAGGACTCATATCACGCGCGCGACATGCACTCTCGGCGCTCCTGTGCTAGGGAGGCTGGAATAGCAAACAGTTCAGAACCATAACATCTCAGAACAATAAGTCGCTACTATATACTAACTTAAAAATATAAACTATTTAAAAATGTCAAAATTAAAATGATCTACCAACGCATTATTTTCGTATCGATATGCGAAGTCATAATATTAAGCGCAATTGACACACAACCCGCAAGCGCGGGCGTGTACGTATCGGGCGTAAGTAATGGTTCGTTCCCGGTAACTTTCGAATATTACCATGAGGAATATTCCCAAATGGGAACATTCCCCATAGTAACATTACATTGGAAAGTTACCGTTTCCATTCTACAAACACAGACCGCCTGAACACGCGCCCGACTCGTACCTGTGCGTGTGTAAATTGCGCTTTAGTTCTTAATACATTTTCGGTACTTATTATCTAAAGAACACTGCCTATTAGAAGCCTAATATTAAAACAATTGACATGTTGGCAGTTGGCAGCACTGCCCGAGCCCACGCCGCTCTGGGCTGCGGCTGCCGCCATTTTCTCGTTGTGCGTTTAGTGTGTCGGTCAAGACTGCGGGCGTGTGATGGTTGGGCGTGTGGGTAACGTATTAAATACATAATTGTAAACACCAGTAGTTTTAGATCTGTATGACGTCCTAATGGTACTTTTTAGTAGCTTATCTTTAAAATGACATTGTTGTTATTTAATTATGTTTAAGTCGAATAAATTAACACAGAAAATTGAAGTACTTCTAAACTGATAGCTATTGATGTACCATTTGGAATTACTATGTGCGTATAGTTTTGTTAACAATAAGGGAGTGGTCAAAAGTTTCGTAAATAACTAAAAATTATACACCGAAAGCAAAGAGATTTTGAACTACAAAAATTGGCAGGGCATTAGACATTGTTTCATGTAGTTTTATGATAGTTTTTTTACAAGATATCAGTGAGGTTCCGAAGCCCAACCTGTTGAGAGAAAACAGCTTTTGGCTGAGTTTAGTCAAGGCACCAACGAGATGTTACATAAGTAACCATGTTTGGCAGAACATTTATATTATTGGGCACCGGTGCAAATAAATCTTCAAATGACAGATAAATTAATGAATTTGACCTTTCGACTTCAAATGCGAAGTAGTGCTCATCAAAATTAAGGGTATTTAAAGCCAAACACTCAAACAAAACATTATTCATATTGTCACGATATAAACCATTTATTATTGCAAAAGATGGTAAAAATGTCTCATCAGACAAGCCTACTGTCAGAACATATGATTCTCTAAATTCTACACCATTTATTTTTGCCCAAGGAACAGAATGTGTAACATATCTATTGTTGGGTAAATTAAATTTATTATTAAGATTTGAAGACTGGGGAATAAGTTTTTGAATGCCATGAAGTATTTGACTGTTTTTGTGGGTCATAATGAGAAGCTCATTTAACTGAAGCTGATTTTTGATTGCTATTGTTTTACATATATTAACTCTACTTGCAGATGACCGAGCGATTTTCTTCGACACACTGTGTTTTGCTTCAAATCTCATTGTCCACAGATTAACAATCGGTCCAAACTTTTTCATCATGTTTGGATAATGAACAAGAAAATGAAATTTGGGTTTTAATGGTTCCTTACTTAACTTCATATATAACCCATTGAATTCTGATATCAATCCAGCAAGTTGATCGCATGTATCATTGTATATACGGTGAGACAATAGCCTTTCTAATATAGTCCTTAATAAAATGTACAATCTCCAGTATTCGTTTTCTCGTGGTATGTAATAGCCTATAAGAAGGCCTAGATATCTAACAAACGTAAGAGTTTCTGAGGCTGACATTTTGAACTTTAATTTGGACTGTTCAATTGAAAATGCTACTGTGGGTTTTGACCGAACGTCTGGTCCAAAATCGAACGCTGTTATTCGATTCTGGATGGTACTGATATGAATAACTTTTAGATTTTTTAAAAAGTACGTGATAATGAAAGACAATACATATTTACAACAACCTTCCAACATGTCATGTAGCAAATCAACCGCAACATTTTCAAACAAATTGAAACCTTCGAGTGCAAACCAAATGCATCTTTCTTTTATGCCAGTATCAAAAGTTGCTTCATTTTCAACCATATTGTCATAATTGTTGTCATTTCTCATCAATATATCTTCTTCCACAGTCATAGTCTGTATCTGGATTCGATTAGCGTTACAGATTCTGCAAGGATGATTTGCTGAAAAACTTTCTACAAAGCCTAACATGGAATTTAAACCCAAATTGTCTCCAGTAATCGCACCAACACGAAATTTGATGATGCCTTTATATGTCTTCGTACTGACAGTTATACCGGTTGTATACAAATAATTTAGCTCCTCGATAACCTTCAAAAATATTTGCTCATTTCCAAAAGTGGATCTGTCCGAAGAATGAAATAGAGCAATCATAAATATATGATTTAATTTAGATACATATTTTGGCGGTAGACATGGAACTGAAATATATACTCCCCCAAGTTTATGGATACCAGCATGAGAGCCTAAAGGATTACCTATTTCAAAGTCATCATAGTACAGTATAAGGGGCAGTAACAGTTCGTTCTTATTAGTCGCACTTAATATACTGGACCAAACCGATCCTTGAACAAAGTTGCAGATGCCTTCAGTGGTAGAACTTGTATGTCGCAGAGTATTCAAATACTCCATGACATCAGTAAGTATACCAGAAATAGAAAAGAATGCTTGCAAAACTTTTCGCAAAGGAATAACTTGCATGTGACATTCAACTGGCATATAAGAAAGACCCATTCTTGTGCGTTTTTGTTCCATACGTTGACCTATTATTACTTGCATTGGAGCAATATATGTACCGATTTTGGTTAAATATTGCAACCGCTTGTGTTCAGTATCAAAACTTACAAACATATTTTTAAAATTCGATAGCATTTTATCTAATTGTGATGTTGCACTCTCATCATTAGGTAATGGGATTAATTGTGAACGCATAACATTTTCTATGGCAACAAAAAAAGATTGCATAGATTCTAATACAACCTGAACATTTGAACGTGGAATCAATGGGTTGCCATATAATGATGACACCAACCTAGCCGCATGGTGATTCAAATCTATGGGACCTGAAGAGGTCGATTCATGAAGATTTGTCATTGAATCTACTTGTGATTGCGTTTGGTTTTGCTGCTGTGACGTAGAAGGTGTTGTTGTAGATGCGGTTGCAGATTTACGATTACTACGAGAGTCAGTGTTACGGTCTTTTGAGCTATGAAATTTGTTTAAATGCTTGCGCAAAGATGCAAGGCAACTAAAGTGTCTGAAACAGTCCTCTTGACCACAATTAAAATTATCAATATCTTTTGATGCAAAACACAGTGTGCGGAGATGGTTAATTAAAACGTTGACCGAATTAAATATAAGTTTACATTGACCACATGAATACATTTTGTATTTTGTGAACCTGATCTGTTATTTAACAACAGATTACAAGTATTAGCGAGTAAAACCCTAAGTTCCAGAGATTAAATAATCAGTATTATTAAATTAGAACAGTTGGATCTATGAGAATATTAGCTGCTTAAATTTTCAGAGTAACGTTAATACTATTTAATACCTAAATCAGTCAGAAGGCTATTAACTGTCGTGTATTCTTTGTCGTATTCTGTTTGCATTCTATAAAATGCTTTTTGGATAATCATCCAGATGATAAATGACTCCTCTTGGTAGTGGGCACCTGAAGCGTGAATTATTTTGTAGCATACATCTATGGCAGTTAATAACCTTTCAAATTTATAGTAAATGTTTCCGGCAACGACATAGCAATGTGTAATTTCCGATATTGATATACCTACAAACACAACAAAAGGTTGCATTGTTTTTCCATATCTCTGCAACTTAGTTTTTCTACTAACTATTGTTGGTTCCAAGTCAGCATCAGATGCAATCTGAGTGATTATGCCGTCTCTTACTTCTGTTTTTGAAGGTTTCCACGTTGTCTTCTTTTTGTCTTTTAAAGGAACACTGGACGATAAAAAAGGCAGCAGCAGCAAACACG
This sequence comes from Lathronympha strigana, assembly GCA_949128165.1. Taxonomy (NCBI): domain Eukaryota; kingdom Metazoa; phylum Arthropoda; class Insecta; order Lepidoptera; family Tortricidae; genus Lathronympha; species Lathronympha strigana. Next base: position 21,621,692 of record OX421903.1, on the reverse strand, counting down.
CATTATTCAATGTGTCATTTGTAGCACTTTCTGTAAAAAAAGGAACTATTAAAATCTAAATATAGGTAACAATTAAATTAATATTAGCTGGTCAATTACAGCGAAAACAATTTAGAATTCCACTTGTTTTCATCTTAAACTCTTAAATTGAGAAAGGGTACTAATATCACAAAATTTATAAGTTAATATAAATAAAGAAACATTGCATACTAACCAGTCACTGCAGATAAATATTTTTCTATCGTTTGTTTCAATTCCTTATCTCTAGTATTTGCGAGTTTTTTCTTTGCGAGCTCAAATATTTTCTTCTGAAGGGGTGTAATATTTATATACAAGGAATCTATTTTGTCCTTGTACAAAATTTCAAAATCTTTTAAAAACAAATTATATCCTGCAGGTAGCTTCAGTGCAGGAAAATCATTAAAAATATCTTGAAGAGTTCCTCCTGACTCCGAATAGTTTTTTTTCAGTCTGTAACTAGCAGTAGCAATCCAATAATCTTCAATAAGATTCCAAGGTTCCAGTGTGTTTTTTAAGACTGCTAATTTTTCTTCAATTTCAGTTGAATCTAAAAAAATATTCATTTTAATGATGTTTAATAAGAAATATTGTTTAAGCATTACTTGTTAAAAAACCCATTAATGTATTGAATGAGAAAGCTTCTTATTTCTCTATATTTATACTATTAGCTTCTGCCCACAACTTCCAAATTTCAACAAAATCACCAGTCATTTAAGCGTGAAGTGATAACACACAGAAAGAATTACGTTCGCATTGAAGGATCCAATCCACAAGAATCTGTCAATAAAACTTTAACTCAATGCCAAAACTCAATTATTTACTTGACAATTTTTTTGAGAATGTATAATAATATTAGTATGTATTACCTAGGTATACCAAATAATAAGGCAAAGCTGGTCAGAAGACTTGTATTTGACATTACATGTTGTATTTGACATTTACATTTACTTTATAGTTTGCGTTTCGAGATGTCGAATTATGATTGCCGTTCATATTAATCATTCGGCACATAATTTGGCCTCTTGAAACACAAACAAAAGCCTTCAGATTGCTACTGCAACTGTAAGTTAGTTAGTTTATATTGCATTTCGCGGTGTTTACTGCATTCTTTATAAAGAAACATATCAACGTCAAGACCGAAATTTAGGGTATTATTAGTTAATGCATTTACTGTACCTACCTACATCTTCCAAATGGTTCACTGGTGACAGAACTTTTTGGACTGTCGAAGAAGATGATGACCGGGAACGAGAGGAAACTTGAATTATTCCCTTCTCTTTAAGCTGCCTTCGCCTGTTATAAATGAAGCGTAATAACTTCCCAGAAGCATTACGTGCTGTTTTGCGCACCAACGTAGATATATAGGGTGTGTAATATGTTGCAGGAGACTCGTCTGGGAAAAGTTCTTGTATTTGTAATGCCCAGTTCAAAATTAGGTTATTCGGTATTATAATATTAGGATCTTTTTCGAAAAGAGGACAGATCAGTAATTTCACTAACAGGTTTCTTTGAGTATCATCCAAAGTACTCGATTTTTGTCTATGGTTTAAAATGGCTCTGCCATCATTTGTGCCTTGCAATGTCTGAAGCACCTACAACATAAAGAATACATTTTTAACTTTAAACCTACTACAAATTACACATTACCATAAACTAATAAAATTAAAATAACTTTACTTACATAACCAGGCAATAGGTGGTCAACTCGTGTAAAGGCTTGCTCCACTGGTACGTAATTGTTCGGTGAAGTTGGTATAGGAGTACTAGTAGAACATTGTCCTAAAAAAATTATGGCAATTAATAAAATTCTCGCATCAAGAATATTAATGATTAATTGTAATAACATAACAGGGACATCACCTTGTGTGTGAGGCGTCAGTTCAGCAGCAGCCGTTGGTAGAAAAGCATTTTCACCTTGTCCTAAAAAAAACTATCATTATATTGGAGCATACATAACGTAGGTACATACATACATAAGACATTATTAATACATGCATGATAAATGAAAAAGAGACCATAATTTTTTTCTTGCACAATGGGGGTTGGAGAATCTAAGTAATCGTCACTAATTGAACCAATATCCATCAGTAAAGATCCTAAATTACTTGACAATGACGCAGTTTGTACCTGAAAGTAAAAGAACATGCACAAACACCAGCACACAGACACACATCACACAGAAATGAAAAAAATATCCACCCTAAGTGTTAACACTTGAATCCTTCACAACACCCTTATTACCATTAGTATTTTACGAGTATGTACGCCCTTGCTGTAATTATACCCTTAAGCCTCGGCCACACAGCCGCGTTTTTCTGGGCATGAGCGGGGCGCCAGAGCCCATACATTCCCGTATACCGTATCCAAGCGCAGATCGCGCGCGCGTCGTGTTTTTATCGCTCGCGCCCCGCTCTCACACCGTGGGCGGCTGTCTGGCCGAGGCTTTACGGCCCCATAAGTTAGTTAGTAGCATTATTTTTTTTGAAGCCTAAACCCCTGGAATGCTTAAGCTCTTATCCGCCACAAGCCATTTGGAATGTAACTAAAGTTATTATTCATTGAAAACCTATTTTTTGACAGGAGCGTTCCAGGGGTTAAGACACTGCAAAATGACAACTGAGGACAAATGAGGAGGCTTTTACCGCTCAGGGCGGTCCTTATGATGAAGATGAAGAAGTTTAAAAATAGAAATAAAGCATTGAAATGTAAATATTTATTAGGGAAATAAAAGCTTATATTATATTATTATATGACATGCATCAAGAACTACCTACATGGAAAACCATGAAAGAGGCATATGTTCAGCAGTGGACGCAAATATGCTGAGAAGAAGATATGATATGACATGTCTCTATAACATTACATATCATTTTTGGCTTGTTTTTTACTTTAAAGGACTGACAACACCCAAATTTGCCTAACTGTATGTTTTTAACCGGAGGGAAAAAGAAGCAATAGTGACATTAGCAAATCAGAGCACAAAAAATAAGAAAAGTATTGAAATAGGATAAAATTATGTTTATAATATATGCAATATTACGAGGCCTGAGCCAAAGAGGATACTTCCATAAGTAATAAAAGTATTAATAACCGGACGAACACTTAGGTCTAGCTAGTGGACCTGCCTGCTACGCCGAGGGTCCCGGGTTCAAATCCTTGTAAAAGCATTTATTTGTGTGAAGAGCATGAATAATAGTTGAAACTTGGGTGTTTTTAATGTATATACATTTTTATGTACAGTCAACCACACAGCTATGAGCTTACTGTGGGGCTTAGTCGATCTGTGTAAGATGTCCATATATATATTTAATTAAAAATAAATAATTAAATTATGTTATTTTTACTAGAGTCAAACCACATCATCTTTTCTCAGCAAATGAACTGCCAAACTTGAAAGTGTTATTTTAAATGTCAAACTTCTATTAAATTATGACGTTTACTTAACACTTTCACAGTCTGTGCCATCAATCTAGGAAACTTAGCGTAGACACACTCTAGTTAGTATTCTAGGTATGTAAAATATTGAAATCATGATTTTAATTCAAGACCCCTAAGTAAAAAAACAAAAAACACTTAACCATACTTGCTTAAGTAGCATTAATTTTGGCGAAAAAGTAGTTATGTGTGTTTATTAGTGTTGTCAGCCTTTTAATACTCTCTATAATATCAACATATGACACACATGTTGCTATATAATATAAAGAATTTCCATTGTATTCAGTATTCAGTTACCATTCCTATTTTAGTGTGAAATATTATACTGTGAGGCAAGATGGCACTTCAATACAAAAAACCCGATCAATTAGTAATATAATATCAAAAAACAACAAAAACTCACACTTTCTGTCCTACTAGGAAATTGGTATAAATCTGGATTTCCTTGTTCCGTTGCTTTCAGTTCAGCCTTCCAGTTTTTCAGGTTCACTTTAAACTTTGTTCTGTCTCCTGGTGTTGGAATGAGTTGTAGGATTTCATCATTTTCTAAGAGTCTTAAAATTCCAGCATCTACTTTTCCTTCTAAAAAAATATAATATAACATTTAATCACTGGCCATTACACCAAGGACGGTATTGTCCACTTGCATGAACTAAGGTTCGCCAACTATCCTGGGGTTAACCGGTTAAGTCCTGGTAATTTTAGACACCTGACATACCCCGGGTTAGTTGGCTAACCCTAGATGGTGCAAGTGACCCTTGAGGTGTAAGGCTTGAGTGGAGAGCGTGTGGCAGGCCGGCAGCGTTGCGTGTAGAGTGCTTTCAGTTGGGTTAGGGAATGCAATCGGTTAACCGTTTTGTATTAAAAAAAAGTTTCGGTGTAAAACAGGTTTTCTTTATACACAAAATCACCAATTGCATTCCCTAATTCAGGACGCTTTCATGCATTTCTTTGACACTTAACATGAAGTTTAATAAGGCATTACAGCCCGCTCCGCCGTATAGTATATTAGGTATCCCGCTCGAGCCACAACTCAGGCCCTGCACTTAGTAGGTACATCGTTTAAGCGTCACAACTGTAAAAAAATACGCGGCACCGAGGCTCATAATAAGTTTTTAATGGATAGATAGATTATGATCCTACTTATCTAAAATGCACTAGGCTACGTAATAACAATGTACAATATTATCAAAACTTACTTTTAAATTCCTCGATATACTCCTGTAAACCCCAATTACACAACAAATCGCGGGTCAATTGGTCCATGACGCATAATTTCTCCTAAATTCAATAGGTATTTTGTTTTATTTAAGCACAGCAGACACCAGAACAGAAACAAACGCCCGCAGTCTTGACCGACACACTGAACGCACAACGAGAAAATGGCGGCAGTCACAGCCCAGCGGCGTGGGCTCGGGCATCAGTGCTGCCAACTGCCAACATGTCAATCGTAGGAAACAGTGACGTTTTGTTGAAAATATTAAATTCTTACTTGAGTGATAACTATTTTGTAATCACAACAAAACTGTATTATCAAAACCTGGGCAAGAGCCGTAGGAATCAATGGCGTCTTGTTCAAAATATTAAATTCATTTTTTGACTTATTTGTGTCACCTCTGTTGTGTTATGTCAAAAAAAGGGTAAGTGGCGCAGTTTAGGAATGCCAAATTTTTAAATGAAATTTGAATATTTATTTCACGATTGGCTTTAAGAACAGATTTAACACCTGCCTTTAGGTATTCGACAGCGATACCGTCATCATCCGGGGTTTTGCCACTCTTATTCATTCAAAGCTAAGTACTCAAATGCATAGTAGTATTATCATGTTTTACTGCTAAGTACCTAATAGGGGTATTACACTAAACTATCGGCCGGCCAGTGTAAAAGGGCACAAGAGTAACAACAGGGTACGATGGGCTCGGGAGTGGCAGGGTACTCCCGAACTCCCGACAGTTGGACCCTGTGGATTGTATAGTGTAATACGCGACCTAAGTACATTAAATAAAAACAAATCAGATCATAGATAGTAAAATTCAAACATCTAATGCAGTATAATTACTTTAACAAATAAAAGTAATTTCATGGTTTCGCTCTCGCTATCATCCCAACCTGATAGATGGTTTATTTAGTCTTTGTCCTTGGATTACTCCAGATTTTTTTTTTTATTGTTGATAAAATCACATTGTTTTGAATACCAAAATGAATTTATGTATTAATCACAATATATTAATGTACCCTTTGAGACTTGCACACTGCGCACTTGCGCAGATTTAAATTTGCTATACAAACTTGAATATCGAAAATATCGGAAATACCGATATTCGGTGATTTTAATAAAGATATTAGAATATCGGAATTTCGCCCGATACTTTCGAATATTAGTATCTATGCTCTAGTTGTGGGCGAAATCGAACGAGGTTAACAGTTATTAAAGCGGCTAAAGCCCCTCATTAACGGCAGTCCGCCGGCACCTCCGGCACGTAATATAGCATCGTGAATGTCGTTGCCGGATGCGTGCCGTACGGCAACATCCTGCTAGCTCCGCCCACCTCCTTGCAGTCCGAATTGCACTAAATTACAGTAATAAACAATTGAGAAATGCGGCAATGCATAAAATATTAATTATTCATTATTAAAAATGACATACGATATGGCGGCGATTTTTAAAATTCGAGTACAGTGTATGCGCTACAACTAGGGCTTCCAAATACCGGACCTTTCGCGATACCGGTATTAATACCGGAATGGACGGCTTCAATACCGGGATCCCGGGATTTTCCGATAAAAATGGAAACGAAGAAATTTGAAAGTAAAATACTTATTTTTTGACACATTGATCTGGAAAAGAACTTCTAAATCTCTTTCCAAGAGAAAATATAATTTATTTTTTTAATCGTATGGCAGAGTTACACGTCGAATACAATTCACAAATCAATATAATATAATATAATATAAATATAATATATAATATAATAGTAGCCCTGTTTTGCATGGGGAAACTCGCAATATTTCTAAATCTTTGAGCAAAGCACAAGTGTGAAATAATCACACTTGTGCTTTGGACCATGCGTCAAAATGGCCCCGTACACCAACAAACATGAGAGTTAGGTCGTTGGATAGGTCTTAAAATCGATTTCATTTAATTCTAAGGCATCAAGTCAAATTAAATTGCAGAACTGAGATATTCATATTTTACGTCATAGTGAATACGAACGATGAATAATCTGTAGATGGGTAATTTAACCTTTTGGAGGGTAGGTAGGACACAATATTGTAATAATGAAGACTGAAGACGTGGCAGTAAGGCCTTATGGTCTTAGCCTGTCCAAATAGACGAATTATAAAAAAATAAAAATAATGAAGGATATTGCTATTCAATATGGCGTGAACTACATTTGTGTTCATAACTAGTCAACTTGCTGTAAATACTGATTGTATTAATAAATCAAATAATCAACTACAATTTTTTTTTACACATCGGTATTCTAATAACTAATGTTCGGTATTCTTAACGAAAATTCCGTTTTCTGGTAGATCATATTCACGCTAACTAACATGAATATCTCAGTTCTGTAATGGGATTGAACTTGGTGCCTATGGAACGAAATGAAGTAGCTATAAGTACCTATCCAACGAACGACCTAACTCTCAGCTGTGTTGGTTTTGGGGCCAAGCTCCATACAAAGTTGGTCAGTCCTTTATTTGTTGGCTTTTAGAACGTGTCTTCATCGATTTTTTCACTTCATTTTTGGCAGTGTCAGCGGTTATTAAGTTCGTATCTTGTCTGCACAATACCAGTACTATTTTCTTGACAACGTTATATTTAAGGCACTGAATGTGTGATCTATTTGCTCTATTAGGGCCACTTGAACCACCCGGCCTTGGTTAGCCACATAACCCGGAGTTAAGCGTTTTTTTGTATGGAATTTGAAAGCTCTACTCCGGGTTAGTGGCTGACCCTGGGTGGTGCAAATGGGTCTTAGGGTTTAAATAAATTAGAGCTTACGTTGCAGCATTTCTCAGGGTTAAAAAGCGCCCGACCATGTATGACATGTTGTTCTAACTTGCAATGCAAGGTAGGTTTCTAATTGAGAATTGATTGGTTTGGTTCAAATCAGGAGTAGTATAAACTACAGCATGATTTTTAGCTGAAACATATACGGTCAACATTATTCGTTGAGCACTGAGAAACTATTGGCTACACCACTTGCCGCACCACGTACCGCTTGAAGACAGTAAAAGCTGTAGAACAATTGTGAGATGCAAGATATACGCGTGCGAAGCTCCGTGGTGATGCCGAATGTACCATTTTGATTGGTATTTTGGGTTATTTTTGCATATTTGCCTATTTTATAAAAATACCGGGATCTGATGATGATTAAAATCTGGCCTGAAAAAGGCGGTATCCCGGGATCCCGGTATTGGAAGCCCTAGCTACAACGCAGCGCTGCGCATCTTTCAACGAATAAGTGCGGATTGGACTGCCAGGCTGGGCCACTTGCACACCGTGTGTCCGCTACATCCAGCCATGCCGGAGTGCCGGCGGACTGCCGTGAATGAGGGGCTTTTGGATCAATCCTAGAGCGCGTCCCCAGTGTCCCTACACGCTCAAATGCCGATTTCTGGTTCATCAATTGGTGCTGCTACCCTGTCTAATACTGTATAAAAAAAACAAGCTCGTTAATATAACAATATATTACTTGATATAACAATTCAGTTGTTTAAATTGCGTCCTTGCAAAGTTTTACTAGTATTTAGAAAAAGACTTGTTGTATATATATTTTTTGTTTTATCAATCATTAAACGAGTTTTGTAATACCAACACAACGAACGTAACAGATTTTAGTAAATTTTACTGACCTCATTTAGCTGTTGCAATAAAAATAAATGTTAACACAACAAATTTATTTTGTACGTATCAAATCGTTCATTTTGTTGGAATTACGAAAGACGGTTTGTGATTAATACAACAATAAACATAAACACAATGTGTCTTTCTACTAATTACCAGTAAACTTTGTAACGTCGCGATAGTAACAATTGAAGGGTTATTTCAAATGGGATAATGTTATTCTTGCAAACTTATTTGTTAAATACTACAAAACTTAGTAATTGAGTCACTTACTAAAATCATGACTTGAAATCATAAATGCTTTTTCCAAAAATCCAAAACTTAATTCTTAAAATTTGGAGAACTTTATTAGTTATGAAAATGTATAGTAAAAAACAGTGAACTTTATTTAATGCTCCATTTACTAAAGTCAGATTGTTGAAATTAGATTTAGGATTACTGAGCTGATAGTAGAAATCAATATTTTTTGCACAGACAGTGAAACTTTCATAATTAATAGAGAAACTTCATTTTTTCCCCCAGTACATAACTGTTTTGTAATTACTGGTGATGATTTTTCTCTCAGTGTGGGCGCCGAAACGGAGACGGCAGGCGGTGATAAGCAAAATCGTTCTGCGGCATAATCCCTCCTATAAAGAGGAATTATCCTCTAGACTACTAGTGCCTCCTAGCACCTGCTTTGTAAGTGCGGCAGACACGCTCTACTAACTGCTTTTTGTTTTACTGCTGGTTAAAAGTTGGAGATAAAAGGATTAAAATGATTCATGATACCCGCAACAGTATTTTATTCACGTCACATAGGTTGGTATAGTCATATTCTAGACTTTATTAAAGCGACGTATGTACTTTTATGGCTGTATTCGATTTTGAACTAGGCGTGTAATTCGAATTTCCTGATAAAAATTCCCGTGGTATTTTATTGGTCAATAAATTTAAATATTCCCAATTTAAGTGCGAGCTCAAACACAAAACGCTGTTTCGAGTCTTTCCGGTGGACTATTCAAGTTAAGGGCCAAAAAGCTTGATTTTATTATTTAATCCTTATCTACATTAAGGGGTACTCCTTTTCTATTGCATTGTATGATAATAGTAGATTACATATCAAGGCCGTTTTAGTGGGAAATGTCCCGGATCCCATGTAATTGTCGGCCGAGGCGAAGCCGAGGTCGACGAACATGTGATCCGAGGCTTTCCCATCTAACGGCCACACGGGAACGGGGGGGATATACTATTTTTCTGCCCGACGGAGCCGGTAGGCGGCAATTTAGTTTTCATCACACCTGCTCGTAAATGGTGATATTACTGATATTATACGCAAGCATACTTACACTTAAAGAGCTGTATTATTCCCATGGTTTTAAAGGATTCTCATACTACTTTACCGCCCGCCCGGAGCTCGCGGAGGACCTGCCCCCCACGCGCTCGCAGCACGTAGTCACTCCGGAGTACTGTGCAACTACACTACCGCTTATCATTATTGTTTCTTTATCTGTATAGAGTTTATTTATTTCCTCGCAAATGTGATGAAAAACATTGTGAGTACCACAGGCAAGCAAAAGTGTGTGTTCAGCTGAGCTGTAAAGCCAATCTTTCCTGTGACCAATAGTTAACAGCTTGTGGACATGCAGTCATACTGTCATACTTGTGTTTATCACGAATATTTGTTCCTGAGTTATGGATGTTTTCTATGTATGTAAGTATTTATATGTATTTATCTATTATATATATCGTCGTCTAGTACCGACATCACAAGCTTTATTCAGCTTACCGTGGGATTAGGTCGATTTGTGTAAGATTGCCCCATCTTTTGAATAGTCCACCGGAAAGTCTCGGAGGGTGTGTAATGATAGCTATAAGAACTGAATATCAATATATTTTACTGTATAATCTGTATATAACAACATTTGGTACAATTTTAAATAATATAAGATTTAATTTTCATAGGTATAATTATCATTTTTTTAAAAACTTTTGACATAATTCGGTATGAGTGAGTAAGTAAGTAAGTAATTTATTAATTGTAAACTGTGTACAAAAAAAAGTTATTACATATGTATAAGGTAAGTATCAACAGTTACTCGTTTCGAGTGTACAATATTTAGTCTTAAAACTAAATAACAACTACAATCTAAGTAATTTAAACAAACAATTTTAGTATAACTGTTTTGCTGTTTCGTTTGACTCAAAATATTCATTTAAACTATAAAATACATTTTCAGTTAAAAATGTTTTCAGCTTAAACTTAAATTTATTATTATCTAATATTTTAATATCGTTGGGTAGAGCATTAAACACACGTATCGCGGTAAAGAAAGCGCTTTTATAAAATAACGTGGTGTTTGATTTTGGACACATCAGATTATACTAATATTGCTCTCTATAATTATCTCTTAACGAAGATTTTTTAACAAAATAATTATGATTATTTTTTACAAACAGACATAGTTCCAAAATGTAAATTGATGTAAGAGTGAGCATTTGTTTATCCTTAAACACTTCACGTACAGATTCCTCATCTCTCATACGGTAAATGGCACGTATAAATTTCTTCTGGAGAATAAAAGTACTTTCTATATCCACAGAATTCCCCCAAAATATTATGCCATATGTCAGCAGTGGATACACGTTTCCAAAATAGGCGTTACTAACAACAATTTCAGAGCAAGTACCAGATAGGATCGATAAAGCAAACCGCTGACTAGAAAGTGCACTTTTTATGCGTGCAACATGTTCTTTCCAGTTAAGGAAAGAATCTATTGTTAATCCAAGAAAACGGATACTGCTAACTTCGTCTATAGCGGTTCCTGCCTCAGTAATATTTAAATGCACAGGGGTATGTTATAGTGCCTAAACTGTATGTATTTTGTTTTGTTTAGGTTGACACTAAGTTTAATTGTTTGAAGCCAACTTACTATTTTTTTAAGTGATGTATTAATCTTTAGTTCCATTTGATGAATGTTTTTCGTATCCTCTGAAAAAAGTATAGTGGCATCATCCGCAAATAAAACACATAAATCATCAACGATTTTAGGAAACTCATTAATATATACTAAGAATAAAAGCGGTCCCAGAACACTACCCTGAGGTACACCTGTTTTACTAACTTCAAAACCTGACAGTATATTATCTAACGTTTTTCGTTCTTTACAATAGCTGACGACCATTGTAGCTTGTTGTCTGTTTTTTAGATAAGTCTCAAATAATGACAGTACTTGACCTCTTACTCCGATATTTTCTAACTGTCTCAAGAGTATAATAATAATAATAATAATAATAAACCCGCGGGGGCAGCTTGTGGCGAGCTGACGGTGAGTGGTGACACCGCGGACCCTTATTCCAGAGGGTTCTTTTATAAGGCCCTCACCTCTGTGCTTGCCTTAGCTGGCTGGCCAGAGTGGATTCGCAAGAGCGGGACCTATGCTCCAGGTTGGAAGTGTAAAATGTCATAACGCCGGCGGCCCGCTGAACGGATCACCGGAATCTGGCTACCGCAGACTCACCTCTCGACAACCTCTCAGCCGCTCCGAAGTGTTGCTCCATTGTCGCACTGTGCGTGCGGCCATTGTGGGGCCCACTAAATGAGTGGGCAAGTCACCACCTGCCTATTACAATTTGAGACTGATTGTCACGGCAGGCGTCCGCTAGTCTCCTCCCATAATCCAAGCCCAATGACCCTAGATCCATCGCAGCCGATGTGCCGCATTTCAATAGTCCTTGCACCTGGCGGGGGCCATCTCCGGGTGTATCATATTGTGCGCTCGGAGATGGTATCCGCCACGTGTATCCCTTGCCTTATATTAAAGTGTCTTAAAAGGCCTCTGCGCTGTTGACTTCGGCCCCACGCACGCCTTTCAAAGGTCCAGGACCCCATGGTCCCGAGATATGCCAAAGACATATAAATAATAATAATAATAATATTCTTTATTGCTCACCAATAATGATAAATACACATACAAAGAAAACTGTTGTACAAGATAAAAAATAATTGGCACACAACAGGCACAACGCAGTCAAATGCCTTAGACATATCTAGAAGCAGGGACACACATGGTTGCTTCTCATTTACTTTGTCCCATATGCCTTTGGTATGAATCTTGGTATCTAATGCCTTAATACCTTATATGTATCTACATACTCGTATAATGGAGAATCGGTGTACCAATTACCTAATATAATGTATGTTTAACATAACATTTACTGGCATAATTAATGAAGTCATATAATTTACCTAAATATGACCATTCTTAAAATGGTGGTTGGCATGGTGGCGCCATCTCTCGCTTCTAGTTGAAAATAATCTGTAAAGTACTATCAGCACTAGACGTAAGTTTGAGCTGTAGTACGAGTATTGGCGGAACGCATCTACAGGCTTTAACGTTTAAAATAAGAAAGTATTGCATATACTTAAATAAATCCGGACTCTGGCTGCCGTGATCGGGTAGCCCAGTAGTTAGGGCCGCGCTTTGCTGCGAAAGCAGAAAGTGGTTTGATTACAGCCGTGCTCACCGGGGGCGTTGGTCACTTTTTCTGTAGTTTATGACATCTCTTTCAATTTATAATGAACATTCATTTTTTTAAATAATAACTGGTACGTCCGGTACTAATTCGACGATGGCGGGCTTCTTCTTTCCGCCCCAAGGCCACAAGATAACTAAAAAACCTAACCTAACCTCAAATGCGGGCTTCTATGATTTTTCCTTTTTTTAGGGCCCGCTAACTCATATTTACCTTGCCTTAAAAATCAATTATCACTTAATAGGATAATAAATAACCACAGTAAATAAAAGCCATTGAATACCATCGTCATCGTCATCGGATTCTGAAAAATGTACATTCTACTGCCTTAGTGTTAGGTTAAAAGTAATAAAAAAGTTATACCGAATGTCTTTTTTTTATTTTTTTTTATTGAGGAATAGTTACCTATTCCTAGTTATAGCATTTGACTACAATCTCACCTGATGGTAAGTGCCGATGTAGTCTAGGATGGAGCATGCTTGCCTAAAAGATGTCTATTCACTCGCGATTTAAAAAGATCTAAGTTATAGTGGGCAGGGAATATATTCGCAGGTAGAGAATTCTACTCCTTAGCTGTTCGCGTAACAAAGCTGGAGGCAAAGCGTTTTATGCGAATTAGCGGCAGGGAGACCACGTAAGCGTGGAACGATTGTCCGCGTCTAGTCACCCGGTGGCAGAACGGAGCTGGGGGGATTAGATCGTGCAATCCCACCGCACACTCCCCGAAATGCATCTTGTAAAATACCGATAGGCAGGCTACTTTTCTACGGTGTTCAAGACACTGTAGAGAACAGAAGGCAGGCGCCTTCCACCAGTTCGGAGTTTTCAATAAGCTTTCGGGCGCGTCTATCGATGGAATCTAAGGCAGCCAGCTGGTATTTGGCGGAACCATCCCATAAGTGGCTGCAGTACTCCATACATGACCGGACTTGAGCTACGTAGAGCTGAAGAAGCTGCCCCGGTGAGAAGTACCGCTTGACCAGAGAGGACGCCCATCCTCCCAGCTGCGGATTTGGCCAAAGATTCGATATACGCCCCAAAGCCTAGGTTGGAAGAGACACTCGTGCCAAGAAGATGATCAGAGACCGGCACAGACACATCTGGGAAAGTTGGAGACAGGTTAAAAGCATTCCGTTTCGCAGAAAACAGACATGCCTGCGTTTTGGCAGCGTTGAATGTGACCAGGTTGGCGTCACCCCAATCAGACACTGCCCTTAGCGTCGAGTTCACACGGTCAACCATCGCCTGTCGACATGACTGCACCTCATCTCTTTTAGCCCGCGCGTTCAGGAGATATCTGTCCACGACAGTGCAATCATCAGCATACCCAAATATCTTTGGGAGAAGCATGTCGTTGATATGTAGCAGAAATAAGGTCGCGGACAGAACAGAGCCCTGAGGAACGCCGGCATTAATGGCCCATTGACTGGACGTGTAGCCGTCTAAAACCACCCGAATCGAACGTTCGCTCAGGAAATTCTCCACCCAATTGCACAGGTTGGTCGGTACTCCATAAGCTGGAAGCTTGTTCACCAGGCTTGCGTGCCAGACCCTGTCAAATGCTTTAGAGACATCGAGAGACACCGCAAGGGCTTTACCGTGCCCCTCGACTGCCTCGCTCGACAGGTGAGTAGCATGCACCAGAAGATCACCAGTCGAACGACCCTTGCGGAAGCCATACTGGGAGTTGCTGAGCAAATCGTTATCTTCTAGGTGCGATAGTAGCCTCTTGTTCAGTACACGCTCCATTATCTTGCAGAGTAATGAGGTGACTGAGATTGGTCGGTAATTGACTGGGTCTGCACGGCTGCCCTTCTTTGGAATTGATTGCACGTTTGCGAGCTTCCAACATGAGGGCACTATGCCAGTTTTCAGTGACAGGCGATACAGGCGTGTTAAGATAGGAGACAGCTCGGCTGCACAGATTCGCAAGACAATAGCAGGGATTCCGTCGGGACCACTGGCTTTGTTAACGTCTAACGATCTCAGTAGTTTAAGGACTTCCTTCTGGTGAATATGAACGTCACTCATGGAACATTTCATATGAGGAAGTGCGGGTGGAAGCTTACCAGTTGAGTCAAGACGTGAGTTTTCAGCGAAAAGAGAAGCAAACAAGTCCGCTTTCTCTTTAGTCGTATGCGCCAGCGCTCCATCGGGCTTGACCAAGGGGGGCAGCGATGGTCTGCAAAAGTTTCCTTCGACTGCTTTTGCAAGGGACCAAAACGCCTTACTTCCCGGAGGATACGAAGCTAGTTTGGCCCCAACACGATGGACATGGTCAAACCGAGCCTTGCGAAACTGCTTCTTACAAAGCTTGGCGGCCTTATTAAACTTCTTCTTCAGATCCCGCGTGTTGGAGGGTTTTATACCGAATGCCGATTATACCCAATAATAATATTATGTTAGCCGTTGATCCCTTATTTCAACCAATATTATATCAAAAGTTGTTACGTATAGAGTGAACGGCACGTAGACTCGGAACATCGTTTAGTGTTTGACCCAGGTACTAAACCTAGGTCAAACACTAAACGTCCGCGATCTGGAAATTGTTAAAAACTTTTAATTATATTTATTTTAACGAAATACTTATCCAAAACTGATTTCTGAACCGTATATTTCAAATTTCATGTGGGCCAATATTTAGTACCAGTAAAAAAACGGTGGTAAGTGCGCATTAATAACCAGATAGAATATAAAATTAATTTGAACTTATTTGCCTTCATTTTGTTTTAATAGTAGGTAGGTACATTACTGTAGAGGCATGGAAGAAGGCGATTTGCAGGCTGAATATTATGTTTAAACGGAAGATTTTAGGAGTTCGTTTAAATTAATATGAAGCCTGCAAATGCCGATGAACGAATTAATCGCGTTTATTAACACTGCCATGGTGTAAATAAACGCGATTAATCCGTTCTAAGGGGTTCAATTTCAAAAAGTACGAAATTAGCACGCATGCGATAATTAGTAAATTATTCACCACCGTAGATTTATGTTTAATAGAAGATAGTGTAATAAAAGCAGAGCATTGCATTGACGGGGTTTGCGGGTAGGGAGGCGCACTAATGCCCCTCGGAGCGCGGATTACTTCATGAAATGGTTGCGCTTAGCGCCTCTCGGCGTGAAAGCTGCCGGCGATCTGTTTGCTGCCAGGCACTCGACAGTACCTACGTACAATCAAGTGTCAACAAGAAGGTCTTAAGGCTTAAGCAGCCCGTAATCGCCTTAAACATAAGACGGGTCTGACACTATACGAGTCCTAAGGAAATAGAAGCGATGTTACTTTGAAATTATACGTCGACCCTATTGTAACTTTGAACAAATTCACAGTTATAGCGGCAAATCACTAGGTAGTGGTACCTAAGTACTGAAAGCTAATACATATGTGTAAGTATACGTAATTATATTTTTTATGGATTAGTGTTCAGCAAATGGTGAAAATCGTTTATAATTAGCATCGTGTTGTGGTTTTTGTATTTAAATAGTTAATATATAAAGGGTTATGAAACTTATGAAATACTTCGCATACACGTTGTATCTTTGAGTATGTACGTACACTGTTTTAATTACTTCCGACATTAATTATGTAGGTACGATGGTACCCATTACCGTATAAACAAAACCACAAAATGAGCCACGCCGCGTGCAATGTACATTATATACAAATATTAGTATAAGTTTAGTCTTATAGGTACTTACCTACTTTGTTACGTAAGTAATGAATTAAAACTTTATTTCAGCCTGATTCGCTGAAAAAAGCGTTAACTTGACGATCATTGTGTGGGTAATTAGGTTCAATCGTGTAGAAGATTACGTATGGTAATAGTACATTATTGCAGAGGCCGGGAAACCGAATTTCGTGGATGAGTATTTTTTGTCGGACGAAGCGAAGCTGGTACCCATTACCGTATAAACAAAACCACAAAATGAGCCACGCCGCGTGCAATGTACATTATATACAAATATAAGTATAAGTTTAGTCTTATAGGTACTTACCTACTTTGTTACGTAAGTAATGAATTAAAACTTTATTTCAGCCTGATTCGCTGAAAAAAGCGTTAACTTGACGATCATTGTGTGGGTAATTAGGTTCAATCGTGTAGAAGATTACGTATGGTAATAGTACATTATTGCAGAGGCCGGGAAACCGAATTTCGTGGATGAGTATTTTTTGTCGGACGAAGCGAAGCTGAGTCCGACAATTACATACGAATCCACGAAATTCTATATCCGTCCGAGGCATATATAGTGCTTTTCTCCAAACATGAAAGGAAATAAAATGTATTCTTGCATAAGATTTGAAAGGAAAAATAAGGTTCCCGCCTAAACTTTCTTTTAATGCATGGTTGTATTCATAAAAAAAGTTGAAATGTCTTTAGTTTTATTAAGCCGTATCTACACGACCTTGCACAGTGAGCCGTATGCAACTCGCGATAGAACGAGATAACCAAGCATTTGATCTCCTTCTCTCTAGAACTACTACACTACTACAAAGCCAGCCCAGACGGGGCATTTTTAAGCACGATCTGATCAGATTGACAATTTGAAGTCAATCAGATTGTCCCGTCTGTGCAGACCGTTTTGTCGCGGCTAAAGTATATTTGGCTGTTTGCAATATTGATAGTCAAATATATTTTTTTAATGAAAAAAACAATACAGTAATGGATTTTAGTACAACTTCCTGGACGCTAAAACGGTAAAATAATGAATTCGATTTTTTTTAATTTGAGTCGGTACATAAGGAGGTTCTTTTCGTACCAATTTTGCTACATTAATGTGAACATTTCCGAGCATATTGGAGAAAATCAATTTTATTTCTGTATCATTTACTTTGTCACATTGATAACTGCATCAGAGCAGAGCCCTATAATCCAGTTACTTTATAAATTCACAGTGAGCGTCAAATCTGGTAGTTGTGATATATTGCAGACTGTGTCGGGCAAATATGTGACTGTGACCAAGTATGTATGTGACCTCGAGCGCTGAACGTAACTTTGTCAAAAATAGAAAAACTGCGAAAATAACGGACTATTTTAAGATTTTGAAGTTCAATTAAAAAACCGTTGTGACTTGGGCATTGGTTATAAATCGTTGAACGTATATTAAATATGGAACAAATTGAGCTACCTTGCATGACCGTAAGTCTTATAGTAAAAAAACAATGATATAAAAAGTGATATTTTTCAACAATTTCAGCTGAATATCTCCTCAACTAATTATGGTAAGAAAAAAGTTCAATAATGACGTTAGAGCGCATTTAAAATTGTACGCTAGCCAAGTTTAAAAAATAAATAGCTTGATAAAAAAAACATTTTTGGTATGTTGTAGGTCCTATTAGGAATTAGGTATACCACCGCATTTAAAAAAACAAAAAATGTACTTCCGGCGTAATACGTAAACAACTAAAAAAACTGCCTTTTTTTAGTTTTTAACGTTCATTTAAAAAACAATAAAACTAAAGTTTTTGTCTATAATTGCTATAAAACTATGAAAGAATATTAAATTTGGATCAATTTGAACCACTTTGCACCACTGTAAGTCTGATATTTTTTGAGATACGACGCTACAAAAATATTATTTTTTCGGAACATATCCAAATGTTTGGGTTTAGCTAAAGTTTTCGACTATAAATATTGGCGTAAATGTTCATGATAAGAAAAACATGAATAGTAAGTAATAAATAATATTAAATTTGGAACAATTTGAGCCGACATGCGTTATATGCAAGGCTTCAAAAATGCCTTTTTTCCGAACGTAATAAGTAAGTAATCAAATTTTGGGTTCAGCTAAAGTTTGCAGCGAAATATCGGCAGAACTATTCTTATTCTTGTTATGTAAAAAACACAAATATGGCGTTTGAGCTCGTTTAATATCCTTTCACTTAAGTGCAAAATGAAATTAGTAAACCTATGTGCGTACCATGAGTTTCATTCGATTGCGACTGCGGCATTCGACAGTATGTCCGTCTCGCTCCTGCCAGAGTGGTGGTAGGAGCGAGATGGACATACTTTCGAATGCCGCAGTCGCAATCGAATGCAACTCATGGTACGCACACTAGTAATTGTAATTGTTGCCATTTCGTGTTTTTTTGGCCATAAACATAACTTTGCTTTTAAATTCTACTGGGCGTTAATCTCTTCTTCATCGTACTCTTCATTCCTGAAGTTCGTGCCTTTCTTGAGCGTTAATATTGTGAAGTTATTCAATAAAATGTACACGCATACGATTTAATAGTAATAACTGCATAAAAAAATCTTAAGTAAAAAAAACAAAGTGCGAAATATAGTGAATTACGAAAAGCTTTATCTTAGAAACTATTGCGTGCAAAGAGACCGCTCTAGTCTCCTATTATAGCAAATTTTGTCTAGGTTTAAAAACTTTTTGAAAAGGTACGTCAAAAACTAGTGTAGTATAAATCGCCATAATTTTAGAAAAATCCGAAATTTTCACGTTTTATTATTATTTTGAATTGGTTTCGTTCGGCGCTCAATGTCACATACCTACTTCGATTATTCACATATTTGCAAACAATCAGAACTGCCGGTTATGACGCATACGAGCCCATACCAACAAATGAGAAGGTAACTGGACTACTAAGATTAATATTGATTGTCACTGTGACAAGGTAAACTTATACAAATCCTTGACTGTACCTAATGTCATTTGTACTTCCGGTTGATACTCAAGATGACAAAGGCGACTCTTGAATAGTTTTTTTTTGTGCAAAATGTTGTTTAATGTGTGATATTTATAGCTTATTGTGCAGTAAACTAACGAAGAAGTGTGCAGCTAATGAATAATTAATCCTGAAACGCGTGTAACCGTACTGAGTCATTACTCGGTTGTCCCGGGATCTCAGCTCTCTGGGTCATTTGTTACTAATATCTAACGGAATGAAAGTAGAATCTTAAGTTGATTCCTTATTTAAATTCCTGAAGTTCTATTCCGTTGAACAAAACAAAATCAAATAATCGTAATATCTTCAAATCAAGTATTGAAACTGAATTACATTTTGTATAAAATTGTTTTCTTGAAGAAAGCGCGGTTGGTCTGGTGGCAGCGCGGAGTGTTCAGGTGTAGATATAACCGGGAAGGATTCGAGGCAGCGCCTCTCCGCCCCCGATTGTCTAACTTCGCCTGACACTCCGGACAAACTCGGGAGAACTTTTTTATTTCACCGTTCTATTGGCTTCCTCGTGGAAACTTTGACACCACCTAATGGATACCAACTGTCATCGGTTTTTAAAGCTGAGTGACGTGCCATTGTAATTTTATAACTGACCGCCCATTGAAGCGGAAGGGAGTGCCTTTGACAACTCAATGGATTTTACTTTGGACACCTTATTAGAGCTTTTCAATAAGAATAGCAAAAGTGTTTTTAAAATGATGTTCTGTCTTATTTGTTGGTAAAAAATTGAAACATTTTTATAAACAATGGTCCATTACATTCTTGTGTATTCTTTGCATTGTTATTTTTATTAAAAATTCTTATGTGAAGATTTTACTGTTTCAAATACGGAGCGGAGCGCGGAGTCACGCTAACCTAAGCCAGGATCTGTTTTGTGCCGATGTTATTGTTTTGCCCTATCCAGCTCTATTTACAAATTCTTCAATAAAAATAGTTATATCTATATACCACATCGGTGGCAAATAAGCTTACGGCCCGCCTGATCGAAAGTGGTCACACCGTAGCCTATGGACGCCTGCAACTCCAGGGGCGTTACATGCGCGTTGCCGACCCATTAACAATTTAAAATATTGTACAAGTGGTTTTTGAAGAACCCCATACTGTGCCTAATGTTTCGGGAAAACATTCCACAGCCGGAGAGTCCGCGGAAGAAAATTTCTCTGAAACCGCACAGATGGTATATATATCGAAGCGTCAAGACATTCACTTGTCGCAGAGCTATGCCGTGGGTGTCACATGATAGAATTAAAATTTGTATCCGAACTGCCATTGTCAACGTTAAATTAGACACAAATATACATAGATATTACACTTGAAAGACTCACACTAGAAAGGAACGGGACGGGGCGGGGCAAGACGATTTGACAATTCCTATAGAAAGAATCACGTCCGAGCTCGGTAAGCTGTAAAAATTATAAATGTATTAATACACTTAAACCGGGTTACTCACGTCTATAAAGTCGAAAATAGCTCGACATGTTTCGGGACGGTCCGCGCCCCATAATCATGATAATCGCGGACCGTCCCGAGCTTAAATAGCTTAAATTATGCATTCTAAGATAGTGACATTGACGTTTAAAAATAGACCATACCGTGTGAGAACTCTGCCTCTTTAGGTTTTTTAATGTACAACCTTTCCATGAAAAATTGTATACGCAATTTATTAAAATTCTTATCTTTTCATCTTAGAATTCCGCAGAATGTGCCCGATAAAAAACCTTATATATCGTTCTGCAAAGGTCTTTTTAATGCTAAAAAAAACGAAATATAAGTTCAACACGGCTTTTATTTATGTGTTATTAGCCGTACATCGATTTCTTAAAAAATCCGTAGTTCTCATTTCGTTGCAGAACGAATGAAATAGCAAAACGGTAGTTAATATGGGTAACTGTTTAAAGTTTGAGCTTGAACCGGCTAATTTTGTGCAATAAAAGATAATCGTTGTGGAACTACTGATATACCTAATAGGTCAACAGATGCAGTTAATTTCTACAGAAATAACTTTAGGAATTAAAAAACATGCAGCATGTCGGGCCATGCTGCATGTTTTTTAATAAGCTAATCTAGAAGGGGTTTAAATACATACCACGACCATAACTAGTAAGAAGGAGTATTTTCGCAGCACTTACAACTCATATACGCCCTTTTACTAAGAGGATATGACATTTAGTAAAAATCGAAAAATGACTATACATTTGCCTTGAAAGTTTTTATAAAGCTATCATGACTTTTTTCATAGTTTTGGACTTTAGCTTTAAAAGTTGGCGGGGCGGGACCCATTTTTAGGGTTCCGTAGTCAACTAGGAACCCTTATAGTTTCGCCAAGTCTGTCTGTCTGTCCGTCCTTCCGTCCGTCCGTCCGCGGATAATCTCAGTGACTGTAAGTACTAGAAAGCTGTAATTTTGTAAGAATATGTATATCGGTCATGCTAAAAAAGTAATAAAATAAAAAGTGGTTATAATTTTTTTAGGGTACCTCGTACACGTAATGGGGGGGGTGTTTTTTTTTTCATTTCAACCCCAGTGTGACATATCATTGGATAGGTATTTGAAAAATAATGAGGGTTTTTTAAAAACAGTTTTTGATAGAGTTAATATTTTCGAAAATAATCGCTCCAGAAGTTTAAAAAAATGTGTCCCCCCTCTAACTTTTGAACTATGAGTTCAAAAAATATGAAAAAAATTACAAAAGTAGAACTTAATAAGTACTTTATTGGAAAATTATTTTGAACTTCATTGGTTGACCCGAGCTGACATACATAACCCGTCTTGTTTGTATAAATTAGTAACCCAATTTCCCGAGAGATGGCGCTGTACCGTGGTTTACTTCGCACTCTTCAGATTTTCCCGGTGATCGAAAGTACCATCGAATTGTTAATTATCATAAGCATATTGAGCATGGTATGTATAAAAACACTTTTTAAGGTTGCCTATTGTGACGGACGATAAACTACGGAACCCTACACAGAGCATGGCCCGACATGCTCTTGGCCGGTTTTTAATTTCCGGAGCGATTATTTCCGAAAATGTTTTGAGCAAACCTCTTTTGTTTATCTACATTCCCTAGGGAGGTCCTCTAAAACATATATTTTGTCACTTTTTATTTTACCACTTTGTCGGAGTGACTGATACTCGTATGTATACATATTCATACAAAATTACAGCTTTCTAGTACTAGCGGTTTCTGAGATTATCCTCCGACGGACAGACAGACGGACGGACATGGCGGAACTATAAGGGTTCCTAGTTTCTACGAAACCCTAAAAATATCGTTAAAAACGAGCAAATCGCTATTGCAAACTCTTTCTGCTTAAACATTACTGCAACTTCGAGCGACGTTTAATAAATGTCTGCCAGTTGACACACGCGCTGCCTTTCACGGGAAATAATGTGAAATACAAGTTTCCTCTTTGAACATGAATTCACTATGGATAAAATTACAATAATCTACATATCGCAGTCACGTTAAGAATTATTGTAAAGTGTCAGCGTAAACTGCATGCATGTAGCATGGAAAAAAACCGTGAATAATTTGTAAAATAATAATAAGATTGATATGCAACAGTGATATAATAAGGCCTCTTAAAACTTGAGGGGCGCCGTTACAAAACGAGGCGAAGTCGAGTTTTGTAATAATAGACCCGAGAGTTTTAAGAACCAATTATGAACTGTTGCATACGCTAGTTTTTCTACGATAGCTAAAACAGCGAAAAAAGCAAAATCTAGAAAGGCAGAACGTGGATGATGTCGTATGGCTATCAAAGAATTTAACATGAATATATGTATTAATGATATTGCGATTTTAGTTAGCCGCCTAGGTAAAAAAAAAGACAACCGTTTAATGATGAATTTAAGACTAATATTTGCAATTATTTTCTATCGAGCAGATTTCGTTAACTTAAAAATCGGCTCCGTGTATGTTTTTGAAATATGACGAAAATAAACTTTTTTTTGGCGTACAAAACTATATAGGTTTTCTTCAAAAACGGCAAAGAATTAATTAACTATAGTCAGCCCTTTAAGCAAGCATATACTATTTAGAGTCGCTTCAGTCGCTTTAAAACGTTTGTCTTTTATATCTTACTTGCTCGTGTCACATGTTTACGGCAAACATCCCCGTATTAGAAATTAGAGGTTAGCTTAAAGGCTTCAAATATAGACGCACACATTTATTTTAAAACGGCGCGGGCCGCCTCGGGCGGGTCGCTTGGCGGAATATAATAATAGTCGTCGTCGGGGCACCGCGGAATATCATCTCGGTACATTGTGAGAGGCAGGATGCTCATTAGATGAACGCCCCAGGCCTCCGCCCTGCCTCCCCGCCGCCTGTAAGTACGCTTCTTTGCCTCGTGCTGCACTTTACAGCCAAATTAGTTCCTCACCACATTTAATAATTGACGAGCCGTTCGTGGTATTTCGCTATAATGAAGCTGCGAAATCCAGCTTTGCTAGGGTAAACATTTGAAGCTGAGAAGTATTCGCCTCGGGTGTATGTTTACCAGACTTTGTCTCTTGTTTCCTGAGTTGTTACAATATATGGGAGTTTACATATGTAGAGCAGTTTAATCGTACAACAGCAGTTCCACAATTGCAACATTGTGACGCTGAGCGATATTTTGGGTAAAAACAGATTAGTTTGCAAACATTTTTAGTAAATTTGTGACGCGTAGGTACAGTCAAGTGCAAGAATACGTATCGACAAACTCGTCTCATAAATATGGTACTACGCTCTTATTACAATGTGTTGTGTTGTGATGTGATGTGTTCACCCATATTTTTACACTTGACTGAATAAATAAATTTAACACACTGCAGTGTATTACTGCACTCATAAGTGGAAACTGTTTTTGCTATTTCATTGTACAATTTTGCATGTTTGTTTCCCGAAATCAAATAAAATAAGTAAATAAATGGACGTTGTATTTTATAAATATTTATATATGTAATAGATAAAGTAACCTGTGCCACTTTGAACGTTCATAGGTGACGACATTCATTTACGATCAGATGGGCCTAAACAACGCATTTTACTGTCGTCATATAAATGGTTTAAACGCTAATGGACCAGGTTAAAATAAATCTACAATTCAAGCCTTATTGGCACTTAATACTTCAAAATATTCTGCATGAGAAAAAAATACAAAAATGCAATATTATAGGACGGTAATATTTGGCCTTTATACGGCAAAGTGAAGACTCTGGTTGTTCCAACAACGAGTTATTTACGGGCAAATACCTACTAGTTAGTAAGTCAAAGGAGTAACGCTGGGAGTTTCTGAAGTCGATGTAATATTTTAATCTTATCATCGAAGTCAAGTTTCATGTCTCGAGAGGAAAGTTTGAGATCCGCGGTTCGAGTTTCAAGACGAACGACGAACTCGCAACTGTTAACTGCAAGTGTTCTACTCCTGTGACGTTTAAACGATAAAAAATATATCACAGTGTTTTGCTTCGTATTAACTCGGATCACAATTAAAATGCATTACATATTCGTTGATTTCGTTGTAATAAAAGCCTAGCTTAATAAAAAACTATTTGTTACCCTTCGAGTTTCATACTAGGTATTTATGTTTTTAAACGTATTTGCGAGGCAATATAGGATTTTATTCGTGGGCAATACTGATACTCGTAGTTCCTGGAATAACTAACTCATTTAGATTCCAGGAAATAAAAGGAGCCACTGGTTTTGAAATCACAGCCTATTCTTGATGTTTAACTTTTTTTTTACTTATTCAGTTTCCATAAAATTGTGTTCCATAATAGTGTAAAAAACTAAATTTCTGATTTAGTTTTTCATTAGTGTCATAATTTTGGTTACCGTATCAGTGAAAAATACTTGTCATTTCCCTTGCTAGTGAATATGAACTTGTCTAGATTATCTTACTTAAAATACCTAGTCAGGGTCAATTGAGAGGCTGTCTCCGCTACTGGAAATGACCGCTCTATCACGGTTATTTTCTAGAAAACCACTGAAAATAAAAATACGTTACTGACTTGAAAATAACTATTGAATATTTTACTTGAACATGTAGTATTCCTTAGGGTTCCTTACGTCCAAAGGAAAAAAAGGAACCCTTATAGGATTTATTTGCTGTAGGTCCGTAGGCTGTAAAAAAACCAAACCTCCTAAGTCAACGCAATCAAAAGCTTATGTCGCATTTCCCATACATTTGCAATGAGAATCAAAATGTATGTACAGGATACTTCTCGCTTATCTAAAATCACGAAATTTGCAAAAAGCGAGAGTTTGTAGCTCAAGCATTTTAATTGTAAAGAACCCAAGAATTCCCATTGAAAATCACGAAAACCCACAATATGCGTAAATATAGTTTTCAAGGAAAAGTGTACCTGGTTTGCTCGAAACTGGAAATGTATGTTTATTGTCGGAATGAGCTCTTTAGTTATGAAAAACAATATTTAAAGAATAGTTTTATCTAATACAGTTTCAGAGAGTCCATGGACTTTCAGTAGATGACCGATTCACAATCGTGACGTAACTAGTAAAACTCTTCAATCGAACACCTTGTTTAGGCCGTAAACTTGCTGAGAGCTATTTTATACAGTAGGTAGGTCCTTTTTCTACGACGGATTAAAATTGACAAACCGGTAAAAATCGTGTTCTAAGAACGCCCTGTCCCTAACCAACCTACCTACCAACCTATACAATTTTAAACCACCGAATTTTATTTGTAACAAATGCATGTTAGTATCAGTATGTTTGATACTAACATGCATTTGTGACAAATACTACTCGTATATTTACTATAAATATATTGTAGTAAGTTAATTGTTAGCGCCATCTACTAGTATAAGACTACTAGGTCATTATTTAACCGAGTTCAAAAAACAAAAGTTCTCAATTCGTTGGAATCGTGTCTATAACCGACTTCGAGAATTCGACGGAGGCGGTCTGTTTGTATTTTTTTTATGTATCTTCATCAATTACTCCGGCCACTGTCGTCCGAGGTATTTTTTTAGAAAGGAGTTATCTCCAATTTAGTCCCATAGAAATGTAGTGTTGATCTGATGATGGGATCCATGGGGAACATCTCAATTTTCAAAGGCACATGTATGGTGTTTCGGTGTTTTCTTATGTAAATGAAGCAATTTTTGGCGGAAACCATACATTTGGTAAGACAGACCTGATGATGCAAACCAGGGATGGCATGTGATCGATCGTGTAGTGGATGGTGTGTGGTGGATCAGATACATAAGCCGATAATTCCGAGCTCCGTTGATCAATATGAGCAAGTTTTTTTGTTGGAAAGGACACCGTTAGTCCTATAAGAATTTGGTTCTGGTCTGATGATGGGATCCATGAGGAATTTCGGGAACTCCTTAATTTTCAAAGGCACATGTATGATGTTCTCGGTGTTGTTTTTAAGTGACCTTAGCATTTTCTTCCGGAAAACTATACATTTGATAAAATAGACCTGATGATGAAGACCCCTGGGGGTGGCATGTGGAACTTCACAAACCTAAAATGATCATTCAGATCTCCACCGTCTGATTTGACTAATTATTTTTTGTTAATTAGCAATACTACGTTACTCATACTAGTATTTACCAACTAAAAATAGAAAAATAAAAACTTTTTAACAAGTAACTTTCAAACGTATCAGTTGGTAGTGCTACGTGGTAACCTCCATTTGTTTGATTACTCATCCTTTCCGAACCTTACAGCAAATACAGAAGAATACATTTTATTCTTCACTTTTGAAGTCGATTTTATTCTTGGACAGAACGCAGCTCTGGAGAGAACGGTCACAAGAACGATATGGCGTTGATACGCTTCTACGAATGTGATACGGCATGCCGATGAGAGCGTTTTCATATTTAGGATACGCGAGCTCGATACAACGTTATGATAATATACGCTGATACGACGGTTAGTATGACTATGGACGCATTGTTTTACGCCACGATGCTAGTGATACGGCATGGTGAAAGGGAGCGTCCATACTTTGGATACGCGAGCTCGATACAATACGCTTTAGCGTGATTGGTAGAATGATACAAATGTGAACCCAGCTTTTTTAGAGCTGCTTCACTCGACATTATTTTGGAATAAACGTAATGACATTTTTAACGAGAGTCTTTTTACTCTGATTCTTGATTATGATTTATGATTAATGCCTTGTGATTCATTGTCTACTTTACCAATAAAACGGGAAAAAGAATGTCTCACAGCACTTATTAATAAAAGTAGATCGTGTGTTCCGGGAAATAATCTCTTTTGTTCCAAGTTGGGGCTGACTAAGTACTCTCTAAGTTAAGAAAGCCTTGTTTGGGAGCTTCCGATATTTGTTAAACCCGTGTCCGTTTTGCAAGACGCCAGCTCGAGATAATTAATGTGTGGAACCTCTCACAAACTCCGACTAGATTAATAATCTACTAATTGAATAAAACTTAACTACCTTTGTTTAAGTTTTGTGTAGCTATTTTGTGGTTTGTTTTGGGAATATATCGTGATTTTGTGACAAATTACTTAGTTTTAGCGTAAAGTACGTTTACAGTTAATTTACCGTCCCATTTGGAGCTTCCCGTGTTTGTTTTATGCAGTGTTTTTTTTAAATAATTCATATATCTAAACTTTTTTGATAAACTACGTAGGTACATCGCATCCAAAACATTTCATGTGTACCTAAATGGCGGCTAAAACTCACAAGCTCATAACACTGTTATAAAGTTATCAGATTCCGGAAAAATTCAAGCTCAAAAGCCCTTACTAAGTAATTTTAGTAGATCTACTGTCACTTTGTGACCTAAATTTCTGATAGGTTACGGTGTACCCTCCAAAGCTTAATAGTTATCTAATATAATCATGATGCTTATGAGTAGTCACCAATAGGAATCCTAGGCCATTGTAGGACTGTCACAGTGACCCCATAAATCAGATTGTAAGAAATCTTTTACTGCTTGTCATTCTGACATGGTTCTAGAGTGGCCTAGGGTTCCAATTGGTTGACTGTACATTTGATAATTCACTGTTTGTTCGAAACCTTCGGTGCTCGGTCGGTCCCCGGTGCACTAAAACCCTTTTTTATCCCAAAGACTGATCTACTAGCTGAATACAAGTTGATAGTTATTGCCCATTTGAACAACTTATTAAGTTTACACGTCAATTCCGTTATATACAGTAGGTACTTACCCAATCAAGACGCCGTTATAAATGGCGGGTGGCGGCACAATTAATCGCCCTGAAGAATGCAGCCAGCTGCAACAGTGCACTGATAACATACCTCGTAAGATAAATAGTCTGGCGCCCGGACTGATACTCTTATTGCTAACGTAATGGCACAGCGCCCAATAGAGACGTGGTTGAAAATGAAAGTTTATGTTAAGCGAGCTAGCGAAATAGTATTCGCTGGATAGTGTTTTAGAGTTGCTATTTATTTAGAAATGATCGCTTGCAGAGTGCATTAAGAGGTAGTTAATTTATGTAACAGAAAAGTGTACTTATTGTTGATAAAACGCTGCCAAAAATGTTATTTTGAAATTACAATTATTAAAGGATGACTCACACCAAGATGATCCTATCCGATCCGATCCAGGACGATCTGTCAAATTCTATAGAAAAAGCCACGTGATTTCCGGGAAACTGACACGTCGTCCCGGATCGTATCGGATTGGTGAGTCATTCTTAATGTGGACTTTTAGTCTGAAACATTAGTCGATTAATTTTTTTGTCAACTAATTAATCGATCAAACAGTTAATCGCTACAAATTTAATCGCGAATAAATTAATGGACAGAGTATTCGATTAACTACTGATCAATTGTCATGATCGACTAAACGTTTTGAGACTGAAAACTAACATATTATGATAAATCAACAGCGAGTTTATTTGCAAAGAACAAAAAATAGGCATCCCTGTAAGAAGATCTTGTAAAACGTTACCGAGACTTACAAGCGTATTTACTCTAAATATTAGATCTGATCGTACCACGATCAAGCCCTTAATCCTATTAGGCCTACCTTTATAGGTTCTAACTCTATTAAATTAAAACCTCATATCTAGGTTAGGCAGCATAGCTTGAATGTTGCACGAAGGTGTTAAAAAATGAAGTTATTATTTATTACGGTTGAGAAATGTTAAATCATCTATTAATAACAGTAATTTTATGTATCGAGCGATCGTTTAAATTTTTGTATAAAATAAAAATCGATTTCATTTTTATGTTTTGGGCACGTAAACGCTTCATGTCAACTTCAAATGTACTGAACTTAAACTGGCATTTTTTGTGCCTGCAGATCTATCTAAGAAGCGCCATTTTCATTCATAAAACTAACGGTTTCTCTTTGGGAAAGTATAAAAACAATCTCATTACTCAATACCTAAGGTCTTTTGCGCGTCTTCAACGTATATTTGTTTTTAAATCGACAAAAATTTGTATTGTTAGTTATATTAACTTACAAAATATAATTTCAATACGAGTATTAATAAAAGTTCAAAACGCGAGTAAAATTGTATTTTTTTTTACCATCTAATTACACAAAATATCGCAATGGGTCGAAGTGTATCCGCTAGGGCCCCTCCACCTTCAATATGATAAGAATAAGACAAAGACCAACCTAATCAAAAGTTATGGTTGACTCAATATATTCCCACCAAGAAATACCTAATTTCTTTGGCAGATTTGTTATGGCTGCTATATGTCATTATGTTGCCTAAACTGTATCTTCCTAATATTCCTGCATCATTTGAGATCCCTCCTAGCGTCTAGTAAATGTATGCTGTTGTAAATATAAACGTGTATTTAAAAAAAAAAACATATATATATCACTGTTAGCAATTTTCTGCCTAAATTAAGCTAAAATGTTATATTATAAACATCTATAATATATCTATAAGAAGAAACATTCACATCTGCTGTATTCAGGAGACCAAATGGAAGGGCTTAAAGTCGAGAGAGATATTGGACTGGGATATAAACTGATCTTTGATCTACCATGGATCAGATCCAAACGACATGGAGTAACCATTGTACTGAGCGACATCCTCAATAATAGAATCATAAACGTAGATACAACGAAGAGGAAAAGACGATGTCGTCAATATTGCATTGAACCTAGAGAGGAAGAGGAAGGCCAAAATCCACATGGTGGTCCAATATTAAAACCGACCTAAAGAACCTGAACATAGCAGAGGAGACAACCCAGGCTTGACTGACTACTCTGGCGCAAAATGACAAGGAGACCCGACCTCACGTGGGTGGGACCAAGGAAAGAAGAAGAAGATGAAGATATAATATATCTATTATAATATTAATGTGTCTCATGACGGTTTAAATTCGATAAAATGTTTTTTCTACTCGCCTACGTTATTCTGTCAATTACGAGTACATAGACAAAACTGATACGCTGTAGCGAACTATAATAATTTCAAAAATAGAACTTCATATAAATTCTATACTTATTTACGGTACCTGGCAAATTCTCCTGCATCTGAAACACATTTTTTTTATCTGTCTCGTTATCGGCCAATCAGAGACAGTTTTGCAATGACACTGTGGTTGGAGATTCTATTTTACTGGGATCTATATTGGGATCCCTAAAGTTTTTTATCCTATTTTTGCGTTCCCTAATACTTTTTTGCCATAATAATAATTTGTCCTAACACTCATTTGCCCTATTTTTGATTGCCCTCTCATTGAATGGATGATTTTAGTTTGCCCTAATGTTTGATGTCCTAATGTCACCTGACATATTGATTACATATCCTAATGTTATGTTCCATAATGACTATTCGTCCTATTGATCATATGTCCTAATCATTATTTTCCCTAATTTTATACGGCCTAATGACGTTTATCCTATTATTGTAATACCTACATAATATTATTTGTCCTAACGATTCTTAGCCCAAATTAATTGAAAATTGTATAATCGCTGTTAGGTCGCAGTTCTACCTAACACTCCTCCTCGCTTCGCTCGTCGTCGTACCTAAACCGACCTGCCTTAAACTTCGATCTTTGAAGCGCTCGATCTCAGCCATTTTCAATTTTAAAAAAGGTTTTTCAATTAAAAGCTGCTTATTGTGATGTGTTATATACGTTACAACTAATATTATTTGTACTGAAGATTCTTAGCCCAAATTAATTAGTTAATACAAAATTGTAGTTTGTAAACAGTGTTATGGAAAAAAGTCGGTTCTGGCGCTTCGCCGGCCGCTGCCGCGGCACGCTCGCTTCGCTCGCTCGGCTCGCGCGCTGTTAGGTCGCAGTTCTACCTAACACTCCTCCTCGCTTCGCTCGTCGTCGTACCTAAGCCGACCTGACTTAAACTTCGATCTTTGAAGCGCTCGATCTCAGCCATTTTCAATTTTAGAAATAAGTTTTTCAATTAAAAGCTGCTTATTATGATGTGTTATATACGTTACAACTAATATTATTTGTCCTGAAGATTCTTAGCCCAAATTAATTAATTAATACAAAATTGTAGTTTGTAAACAGTGTTATGGAAAAAAGTCGGTTCTGGCGCTTCGCCGGCCGCTGCCGCGGCACGCTCGCTTCGCTCGCTCGGCTCGCGCGCTGTTAGGTCGCAGTTCTACCTAACACTCCTCCTCGCTTCGCTCGTCGTCGTACCTAAACCGACCTGCCTTAAACTTCGATCTTTGAAGCGCTCGATCTCAGCCATTTTCAATTTTAGAAAAGAGTTTTTCAATTAAAAGCTGCTTATTGTGATGTGTTATATACGTTACAATCATTTCAAATATATGTCATAATTACACCACTTTCGACTAAAATTTATAATTTTGGTACAGTCCAACTAAAATATCGTATGGTTAAAACTGGTACAAGACTGCGTATGTATATGATAACATGCTTCGAACAGATGAGTTTTAGGACTACTTATCATTACATTATGGATAATAATTATTATGACACTTGATTGTTAGGAGTTCTCTGCAATTTCCCATCACTAGTTAGGACTAATGCCGGTTAAGATAAAATAGTTATGGCAAGAGATATGAGGACAAACGTTATTAGGGATCGCGATGAATATGCCAAAACACATTAGGGT
Organism: Lathronympha strigana; assembly: GCA_949128165.1. Lineage (NCBI taxonomy): Eukaryota > Metazoa > Arthropoda > Insecta > Lepidoptera > Tortricidae > Lathronympha > Lathronympha strigana. The sequence continues at coordinate 21,589,158 of OX421903.1, read as the reverse complement.
TATTGATGTTATGCCAAAAATGCTTCGGGCAAATGAGTTTTAGGGCAACCATTACGTTATGGAAAATAATTGTTATGGCAATAGATCGTTAGAGCTAATGCCCATTAGGACAAAACGGTTAGGGCAAGTGATTTTAGGACAAAAATTGTTAGGGATGTAGAGGGCCACCCATTTTACTGTTTTGATACAACGCTGTTGTGGTTTGTTTCTAATTCGATGCAAGGTATCTGCTTGTATTACAATACAATACAATAACTCTTTATTGCACACCTCATAAAATATTACAACAGAAAAAAAAGATAAGAGAGAAGAGTTATTACTGTGAAATAATTACTAGAACACGATGCCTAACTTCAAAAATGCTTTTCCAAATTACTCCATTGGACCTTTTAATAGGTTACTATAGTTTTCATAATATGGACCGTTTATTGCTAAGTATTGTTTGTCATGGAAGCGTATATGGACGTAAATTGAACATTGATGTTATAAGTAAAGTAGAGAAGACAACTACAACAAAATATGTACGCCGTATCTGACAGATGGAGGGGGTGAGGCTCCTCAGGCTCCAAAGAATATAGCTTAACTAACCAGAGGCGACAAGGTTATGACAATTTTCAATGTTCATTAATTATTGTTCATCAATTAATTATAAATATACATTTATAATCTTTTTATGGCTGTATGACAAACGGGTCGTTGCGTTTTATGTCAGATTGAATTGAAACCAAATATTTATGTGTATAACTTATTATTATACATAAATTTAAACTTAAGATAAAGTTGTACGAAATTTGTAACCACCTCAGGAAGAGCGGTGTCTCTTGACACAAGTGTCGTGTACGCTTAAAAAGAGGCACCTGCCCAGTTAATGTTATATTTTTGTGTTAACTCAATAAACATTTTATTTTATTTATTATTTTATTTTATAACTCTGAATGTAATTTATATTATTTTTTAACTACTGTATATAAATTACTTCGCATGGACGATGGAATGCACTATATATACCCTCCTCGACCGATTTCGGCCACGGCGACCTCTTCAGCTCCTTTCAGTTCGTCGTTGGTGTGCTCGTGTGTGGCTAATGTATCCGATCTTCTTGGTAAATGTCCGCGCACAGAGCGGGCAAGTGAGCACACCATTATTATAATTGTAGGTGATAGCACAAGGTGGGCGTGCTTTCACCTCATCGCGTCGAGCATCCAATTCAGAGCAGCGATTCTCCTCAAAAACTTTTACTCTGGATTTAACCAGAGACCTCCATTCCGGTCGTTGCGTGGCCATCCGCTCCCACTCTGTAGGCTCAATGTCGGATTTTCTCATGTGGCGCTTCAGTACATTTTTGTACCTGAGGAGTTGTCCGCCATGCTTACGCTTGCCCTCCTCCAGTTCCGAAAAGAAGATGCACTTTGCCGTACGTTGGCCCGACATTCGCAACACATGTCCGCACCAGCGAAGTTGCTGCCGCATGAGGTACGCCTCGATCCCCATGATATTGGCTCCTCGCAGCACTTCCGTATTACGAATACGATCAGACCAACGTCTGTTCATTATTCTGCGCAGACATTTTAGGTGAAAGCGGTCCAGCGTGCGTATATGGCGGCGGTACACGATCCAAGATTCCGAGGAGTATAATATGTTAGGCAATACCACAGCCTTAAACATGTTAATTTTGGTAGCCAGTTTCAGATCATGTCATCTAAACACCTTGCGATCCAGTCTACCAAATACCGCAGCTGCAGCACCGATCCGACTGTTGATCTCAGCATCAAGGTCGCACTTTGATGTTATTGTACTTCCCAGATAGCGGAATTTGTTGACCTGCTGAAGTACATCATCGCTGAGTTTAAGGGCCAGTGTCTCTTGACCGTGGACGTCTAAAGACATCACTTCCGTCTTTTTGACACTAATCTTAGGAGTAGAGTAGGAATACCTACAGTCAACAACACACATGTGTATACAGCCAAAGTGCCAACAATATGTATACTGAACTTTATTGCCAGAGAATTAAGGTCGTGTATACATATTTTTGGCACTTTGGCTGTATACACAGGTGTGTTGTTGACTGTACCTACAGTTTTATTGAAAAGTTTCTCAAGTTTAGAAAAAAAAACTTAGGGCTTCTTCACACAAATATTAAAAATGCTTATCTGACGGTATACTGGTCCCGTTAACGTAGTTTTAAAAAACTAAATTCTTTAAAGTTTTCACTATTTTCCGAAAAGTAGTTATAACACGTACAAGTCAACTGCAGGCACATTTCAATAAAGAGTGAAACGTTTTCATTGACGCCTCCCACACTTTTTTTACCTTAAAATGCCGTCGTAGGTGTTAACTTGCACTTAAAACCACCGAGACCTTCCTTACTAAGGTGGTCATAAGTTGCTGGAGGCCATCTGAGGAGTCGGTCACAAAACATAAATCATCTGCATAGACGATTTCTGTGATCAGTGCGTGGGAAACTTTGGTGGGAGCCTTGAATCTGACTAAATTAAAAATGCTGCCATCACTACGAAAACGGATGCGGATTCCTTCCGGAGTTGTCTGCAAAACCTCCCGGACTACAACCGCAAAGTATAACGCAAACAGTGTGGGACGGTTTCAACACACCCTTGCTTCACCCCACAGGTAACGGGAAAGAAATCTGACTGTTCAGCGCTTACTGCAACGCAGCTCTGCATGTCGTCATGCAGGAGTCTCAGAAGTCTCACAAACTTCTCCGTGCACCCAAGTTTCTGCATCACTATCCAGAGGGCTACTCGCGGTACGCTGTCGAATGCTTTCTCTAGGTCAACAAAGCAGAGAAACATATTACGACCTTGCTCTCTGCTTTTTTCTTGCAATTGACGCACAGAGAAGATTGCCTCACACGTACCACGGTCAGGTCGGAAACCAAACTGGGATTCTGGCAGGATCCTTTCAGACAAGTCTCTGAGGCGATTTAAAAGAACTCTGGCGAAGACTTTTCCAGGTACCGACAAAAGAGAAATACCGCGGTAAGAGTTACAATCGGCTCGGTCACCTTTGCCATTATATAGAGCCCGAATAAGAGACACTTTAAATGTGTTTGGGACTAGTTCCTGTTCCCATATATCGCCAAAAAGTTCCTTCATCGCCGAATATACACTCTCACCACCGTATTTCAGTAGTTCTCCCGGTATGAAATCAACACTAACTGCTCGTGGAATGCACTACGTAACACGAGTAACAATATTAGTTTTACTTAAAACCCTTTTTATTTGAAATTTATTCAGTGTGCCGAACAAAATGGCCTGAGACCGTGAATGGTTGAAGGTTTGAAGCGTAATTTTTGAATAATTTAATTTAACCTAAAATATCTTTTTTTCGTTTACTTACCTACGGCTGGAATGTCATTCCACGGCTTTTATTTTGATTTCTAGTACAGAGCAAACACCATGTAGGCACGCAGGAAGGCATTTTGTTTATTTTTACATGCTTGTGGTGTTACATCCGCAATCGTAACATAATTGTGCATAGACTTAACTAGGTACTAATCGCACCAAAACGTTTCCAAATAATCGTTGCTAATAAAGATTAATATCAAATCAAGGTCTGAATTTTACAGTTCGAATGCCGCTCGTAGTTTTTCAGCATGACTCCCTTAAGTAAACAATTTAATTAACTTAGTAGCAACGGTTTTCAAAGGGAAACGATTTTGAAAATGCATAAAACGACAAACTCAATTATCCAGCGCGAACGCTCTTAAAACCAAGTAAATCAAAACCCTACAATGTAAAACAATGATTATGTTTGACAGCTCGAAACTTTCTTAGGTATTTAGTTGTAATCTTAAAAGCCACTTCATTTGGAGTCATTCGAGGTAACGAGACCATAACTTCGGTCTTGTCTGGATTCGGCATAATCCCACGCTTACGAAACTCCCTGTATGTAGAGAATATAAATACGGTTAGTGGGATTTGTTTAGTTTGATTGGAGTACGGGTAAGCCTGTACTGCGGAGAGATAGCACGATTTCTCGGTGTACGCAGCTGATAACTCCAATTCGGTGTAGCTGCGGGATTGGTTAATCTGTAAGCCAGCTTGAGCGATAAGCATCTAAGTCAGATGTTGTCTATCTTGCTTAGGGCGCTTGGAAGTAGCTTAATGACTCGGAAATCATCCGGGTTAAGTTCCTTTGGGAGCGGATTGAAAGATAAGAGGTTACAGATTTGTTGGTGTCAGTGTCTCCTGAGAGGCGTTCGAGAGAGGTCGTAAACCAATAATGAGCGCCCGAGGACGCGAGTGTACTAATTCTATTCGATGTACCTACTCAAAGCCTCGGCTGATGAAGTTGCGTCCACGATGTAGTTACTACGACCTATATTTAGCGTACCCTCTATTAGTTAGGCACACTGATTAAACCCATTTGCGGAATGTAAATTGAGGATATCTCAAAGAGGCTTGTGGACGCTACCGGCAGCTTTCTCGTCCAACGCATTAGTATTCCAATACAGAGAGAGAGAGAGAGAGAGATTTATGAGAGGTATGGGCACAGCGGATGCATATCGTTTAGTGTGGTAGGGCACAGCACAATGAATGTCGTCTCGCTCAAATCTGGAGCAGAGCCCATCTGGGGAAGTACCTCCACCTTACAGAAAACCGCAGTTAAATAACACTAGACCCTACTCATAGTGTTTTGTTTCTGTTGGTGAGTAAGGTCGCCAGAGCTCCAAGAGGATTCGCTGTGTTGACAGCTGAGGACCCACGGAGCAAAGCCCTTGGCCCGTTTAGCTGTCAACGCAGCGAATCCTCCTTTTTTTTTAGGGTCGACAACGCGCGTGTAACACCCCTGGTGTTGCAGGCGTCCATAGGCTACGGTGACCGCTTACCATCAGGCGGGCCGTATGCTTGTTTGTCACCGTCGTAGTATAAAAAAAAATACAGCGAAGAAACGCTGCCAGCCTTTACGGTACCATACCGAGGGGGGAATATTTACTTAAACATTTATTTTATTTTATGTGTTTTTGTTGTTATTGAAAAAAATAATCCTTTCTAAAACGTAAAAAAAAGGGTTGGAGGCAAGTGCAATTCGGACCCGTCTTCATCAGCTGAGGTATGAGTTGATCAAATTTAATACGCACACCTGCATGTTACAATCCTTAATGTTTTAATAATAATATATCTACATTAATAGGATGATGTTTACAACAAAATTCCACTAAATAATAATGTGCTCGTCTCTAATAGTGCCAACCTTGAATGACGTTGATTTACTCATGATACTATTTTACTATTTATTTTAGCTTTGATATTTTATTTATATTTTATTTCCAATATTTGACTTTATTCTGGTATTCTAAGTTGGGCATCAGGTCAAGCCACGGACTGCCTGTATTATCTTAACTGACAATTTCGCTTGAAAACTAAACATGAAAGTGCTCATTAAATGTGTAAATGATGAGCCGAATTTACACTACAGTCGTCACATTATGCTTGCGCTAATGTATTATTTTAAAGTATTCAGTCGAAAAATCAAGAATATTGGCAAATAATTAAGCTTGAGCTAGCTCGATTTCCCGTATGTTGAGGACTCAACTCTGTTGAAATAGATAGCGATTTCTATGCTGGAAAATTGATATTTCCACCAGTTAGATTTCACCGAAGTAACAGTTTACAAAAGGGTATGAATGTCCAGAGCGCATATGTTCGTTGAAAGCGCGCTGTATAGGGGCGGTGATTCTCAAAGCTCTCTCGTAACTGGACAGACAGACAGATGGATTTCAGTCTATTTACCTGGTAACTCATCAACATCTGGTAGCCGGATATGGCTCCATAATCAATTATTCGGAATTAACTGTGTATGTACCACAAGCGCATGGTAATATTTTCACTCCTCGGAAAAAAGTAAGAATACGTTTATTAACATAGTTTTGCAGGAAACGAAAGGTTCGGAAACAGTCACTGTTGAATTATTATATTAAAGGTTGAAATGTGGTGATAACAAACGTCTCGACAGTCGGGCCTCGGAGGAGGCTCCTTGATAATTGACGCGCGGGAAATTACACGTCGGCCCGTAGACAGTTGTTGATGACGTCAACACTTGATTATAAACGATTTATTTGAGAAATGATGCTTTGCGGCTGGGTGTTCCGACCCCGTCGCATACTGTACCCGGGGTCAATTGAACGGGAACAAGGGAAATGAATACTCGCACCTAATTAACTACGAGTGCGCTCAAGATCTAGACCTACGATAAGGGGGTATGGAAATTGATTTCTGTCGAGAACGTTGATCCAATTGCCTTTGAAAAGCTGCTTTTACTACCTCTGTGGGCTAGTTAACTATGAATGTAGATTACTTACACGAATGTGTTAAAACATATCAAAAAAGTATGATGCTGGATGTTGAGACATATTTCATATGCCTATATTTTTACTTAGACAAATACATATTTAACTATCAAAGAAACCGAATTAAATTACTAAACCAAAACTATAACTAAATGTTAAAAAATTAAAGCTACTTATAGAAGAATGAGTTTAAAATTAAGTTCTATAAGTCAATAATTGGTCTCACTGGATTTTTCACGTTTGTACCATACCTACAAAAATTTGATGTCCATACAAAATATGATATATTGATAGTTTAAAAAAAGGTTGTCAGTTTAAACCCTTATTTATACTCGTAGTACCAATTAAAAGAGTGTTTTCTGTTTTCACAATTTCAATATAGGTACACCCTGTTATAATTGATTTCCGTTAACTTTAAGGGGAGATTATTCAGGTTAATTCGAATTAATTTATCTAAGAAACTAGTGTCTTAACTACTACAGTTATTGAGATATCTAACTATTCGGGAAATAAATTTATTAGCTGAATCATCTACTACTACGCTGTGTTTTGGTATGTGCTGTCTGGTCTAAAGTTTCAACTTTGTCATACTTGACACTTACCTACTTACGTGTGAGTTACGTGTAACTCTAAAGGACCTTTTATAATGTAATATTTATTTACTTTGTATGAAATAGTTTTGGAATTCGACAAAAAGCGATATATCAGGCAAAATTTACGCAAAAAGCAACGTGTCGAATTTAACATAAAAAAACACTGTGTATTATTTGACTAGGAAGAAATATATTATGTAAGGTGTTTGGTCATAATTGAAAATATATCTACTACTACTACTATACGGTCGGTTCTTCCAAAATCTTCCAAAATTTAGTTTTAATCGTATTCATACATAAATAAACTTTCTCTTTGATTATTTTCGAACCCACCACAAGAACATTTTTCGCTCGATAAAGAGGATTGTTGAAAATCAGCGCTATTGTGAAAGCGTATAATAAATATGCATTCATTAAAATATTTATTGGAAATGAATCCCAAATTACCGGTATACTGCGACACAACAGACCGGCGTGGCGGGTAAGTGGCGGGTAATTAATGGCCAAATGAGAGGGTATTATAACACAGCCCGGTGCTACGCACAGCTGTATCTCTGCACTAAGTTTAATAGAGCGCCAGACTCATACGAATTTAGCCGCGGGTGAGAACGGAAGATGGATCGACGGCTCACAATTAAATTTTGATGTATCCTGGAAAATAAAAAAACATGATGCTCGGCTGGACTTAAGACTTTTATAATTTTTGTTAGTATTTAGATTGATCGCATTTTCCTTAGATAAATTGCTTTTATGTTGCGTTAAATCAGTTTATTTTTGGACAAACTGATAAGCCATAAGTAATTGTTTTGCTTTGGACAGATTTCTCGTATAGTTCATACTTATTTGCTTTATTGAACGAGCGACCGAAGCGAGCAAAGTTTTTCGAGTCTACTGGAACGTTTGGATTTTTGTATGTATGTTTGTTCGACGATAACTCGAGTATCGTTAATCGGATCTTCGAATCGCCGAGATATAGGGCTGGTGAGTTCACATTCGGGGCGAACCACTAGTTTATCAGACATCACTATATTCCGTGCCTTATTTATCGAACGGTTATTAATCGGTTTACAAATTCGCCAAAAATAATAATTAGATTTTAATCTAAATAACGGTTTTTCCAATTTTATAATGTAAGTTTACGTTACCTATTTCCTTAATACTTACCTATTCTTAAGTGAAATTCTATAAAGAAATCTACATACGTACATTTCTTACTTTCACAATTGAGGCAACTTTAATGGCACCTTTTAGCGCATTGCTTGTAAATTCTATAATCGTAGGGTAAATACTTAAACTGCAGAACAGATGTCCACGCACGCGGAAACTAGGCGGTCTCACGTGGTTAAATACGAAAGAGCGGATTGGTGTTCGCAGGGGTGTCATATCAATTGCGTACCGAGCGCTGGTAAGTTGAATGTTTAATAGAATACCAGAAAAAGTGCGCTCTTGTATAACACGAAGGTGTTCCGCTTCGCAAGGTAACAGTTATGATGCAGTAGCGGTAAGTTGTTACGATCAAAGCGAGATTTCAGATCGAGGCGTTGTACTTTCACCTATAGGCATTTAATTTGTGTTCGTCGTCGCCGCTGTCGAGAATTAGGGCCTTATTACTAGCGAGCGCGGCAAAATTGTATGGAGTTTCGCTGCGTTGTCGCTGCCCACTAGCGGCATACTCTTCAAGCGATCGCCGCACATCGCTAGTGTGAAGGCCCCCTTCTATTTCGTTACCTTCGATTCCACTCGCTCATATGCTCGCTCACACTCGCTCGCGCCGCCAGTGAGAATACACAGCCTCGCAGCAGGCTTAACCGCGCACCGCGGGCGCCGGCAAGTATTGCTTCCTAACGCATACCGAGTGTTTGCAGACGGAGATTGCAATATTATGTACCAATCTCGAGTCTTTTCCGCACTGCACGTCCACTATCGGAAATGTTGCGCTATTGCTATTGCTTGGATTGAATCCAGTGTCAACGCTTTTAAAAATAGCGATATCAATTCGACCCACAATATTATTATGATACAATTTGATGTAGATGCGGCTCTCGTGAATTACCTATTTGTTTGTACCGTTGGCGGTCGAGACCACTGGGTGCTGGTGCTCTGAAGCCAAACTTTTTCTGGGGCAGCTTGGTAGGCGTTTGAGAGAGAGGGTTCTCGATCCACGCTCTGGATCGTTCCTCGTGCAGAGGCTGTCCATTGCGGTTCAACGCGGCAACGCGGCGAGCGTAATGGGCACTTTTGCACCGGGAGCGATGCGGGGGGACTTAGGTGTGTAATTTTATGTATGTTTAATGTTGTATTTTTGTTACGTTAAGTGTGACTGTGTATGTTTTAAGTAGTTAAAAGATATTTTTTAATTTTAATTTTTAATCTTTTAAGTTGACTTTGTAATATTTTTGACATTTTTAAAACGAATATATTAGTTACGCAAAATTCTACGGAACCCTGTCTGGGTTCGGACAGGGTTCCGTACAAAGGAAACGGTTTATTATTTGATGTATAGATTAAGGTTAACGTACAATTTAAATTTATGTGTGTATTTTAATAAATGGAATATTTTATTTACCTGAAAAGCACCAAAGCAGTAGTTAACTGTTAAAATACTAAACGGCTATAATATTTATCCTGTATTTGTATCCTAATATGAAATTATACCTGTTTCCGAAGCAACTGGGTAGCCAAATAAGACCGAACTAATAAAGCTGCATTAAATTACGAAGTTATATTAGCTATTAACTAGTAGTAGCTCCGGTATTTGTTCCCAAATTAACTTTTCTCGAATAGAACCAGGACGCAAGCAATTGCATGCCACGGAGGCGAGTAGCACGTCATATTAATATGTACCAGTTTGACTGAGAATTCGAAAATCTTGATATTTGATCGTGATCATGACTCAGATATATTGGTTATTGTGATCGTTCGTCTAAGTTGCGACTGGGTAACCGGCCACGCTTTATCGCACGCTACCCGACGAGAAGTTAAAACCGCTACAGCTGTTGCCGGCTAATATTAAAGCATTTATGAGCGAAGAACGATCATTAGTATCGAGTACTCAGTCTCGATGCAAATAATCTTGCCATTGAGCATTAGAAAGCAACGGTTAATCGCATAATTGATTTCTTTACCATTAACAAGAATGTTTCTTATCAATCAGACAATATTGGTAAAGGCTACAACCACAGCTCAAACAGGAAAATAAAAGAAAGTAAATATCTCAATCATATGCTGGCCATATACGTTTGGGCATAGCTGCCGGATCTGCAGATGAATGTATGGGAAATTTGTCTGGCGGATGCGTTTTACTTTGTTCTGAGGGTATGCTCTGAGAGTATTTTTAAGCCGTATCTGATATAAGGCTATAAGATTTAATTTTTATTTAAAATTATTTCAGCGACTACTTGGCACGATTTAGAGAAAAATAAAACCAGCCAAGAGCATGTTGAGCCATGATGCTCAGTGTCCCCTACACTTGTAGTTTACCGTCCGTCACAATAGGCGAACATAAAAAAAGTTTTTAATAGATACCATGCTCATAACAATAAAAACACTAACAAGGAGTATCTTCGCGTCTCTTACGATATACCGGGTGTGGCCCACAATAGGAGCAATACATTGAATCGTAGGTTCAACTCTTCAAACTGAACAACTTTTATTCAACAACTTTTTAAAATTGTGTGTTTTGGAGGCATTTACTTTTTCATACAGAATTAGTATTTTCCATGTACGTTAATATCAGTCTAATTGACGTCTTTTGTCAAAGTACAAATAGGGCAAACTTTGCAGTACATTGCGTCTTCGGCAAAACTTGAAAGTGTAGTAAAAATCCACAAATCCACGTTATTTTTAAAAGTCGCTAAACAAATGTTGTCCAGTATGAGGAGTACAGCAAACGATTAAATTTATTGCTCCTATTGTAGGCCACACCCAGAATACGCCCTTTTAACAGACGTACGTTTTTTTGCAAAAAAACAAAATGGCATGACTGATCAAGCTTAAAATCATTTTCCTTGAAAGTCTTTGTAATATTCTGTTTTCATATTTTTTTTTATATTATTTGGACTTGCTGTTTTAAAAGTTAGAGGGATGATGGACTCTCTAACTTTTAAAACCGCACAGGAGGGCACATTTTTTCAACTTGTGATTATTTCTGAAAATATTTACTTTATAAAAAATGGTTTTAGCAACCCCCTATTCTTTTCAAATAACTACCTATCCATTCTATAGAAAACTTCAAGTGACATCCGGGGGCTCCGAGCTATCACGTAATTATTTCTATAGAAATTGACAGATCGTCCCGTCTCGTCCCGTCCCATGTCAGCATAAGTCATTCTTAACGGACATTGGCGTTATTGGCATATGTCGTTGAACCGTCGCTAGAGCAGGTCGATAGAAACGCTATATGATAGATATATCTGCTACAACTCTAATACTAACATCGAATGATTCGATGTTAGTGTTAGAGTGGTTGTTAGTAAAATGCCATATTCTCTAAATGGCATATTTATCTGTATATGATTAGAATATCTCTCCTGTTCTCCAGTGAACTTTCAAGTTGGTCAAACTATGTTGTGCACCGCTGCTCTTATTCAAATCCTACACGTAGCCACTATTACCTATTTTCGCCTTAGGGTATGAAATGAGAAGCAAAACTTGTTGAGCAAAAAGTGTCATGATTCGTCTTTAATACGCCGTGGGTTGGCTGGGTTTGAACTTTTTGCCAAGACGGTTAAGCTGTGATTTCTTGTTAGCATCTGTAGATGCTTACAAACATCTGTAGATCCTAACAAGCATCTGTATATGTATATTAGGGTGTTTTAAGCATACAATAGTAATTATGTTACTGAATGTATAGTGTTTTATCTTCTTCTTCCTAGTGCTTTCCCGGCTTATGTCATGGCTCATGTAGGGAGCCTGGGATCCACTTTTGCAACTTATCCCGAGATTTGGTGTAGGTACTAGTTTTGCGAAAGCGACTGCCATCTAACCTTCCAACACAGAGGGTAAACTAGGCCTTATTGAGATTAGTCCAGTTTCCTCACGATGTTTTTTTCCTTCAACGAAAAGCGATTGGTAAATATCAAATGATATTTCGTACGTAAGTTCCGAAAAACTCATTGGTGCGAGCCGCCAGGATTTGAACCCGCGACCTTCGGATTGAAAGTCGCACGCTCTTACCGTTGGGCCACCAACGCACTCTGTTATTGTGTTATATAACGTTATAAAAATATATAGGGTAACGGTAATGTAGGAGCACCATTAATCTAAAAAGTCATATCAAGGTTGGTATACTTAGTAAAAGATTACTTGTTTAACTTACATACTCAACTTGTGAAATATGTATGTTTGTACGACGTTGTAAAATATTTATATTTCAACTAAATGAACTATAATCTAGCTGCACTAAACGTTTTGAGAAAAGGCTAAATTGCAGCGCGATTAGTTACTGCACTAGCGAGCTAAGCGAATTAAAGCTGAAGAAATCGGGTTGTCCGTGCCAGGGCATAGTGCAGTGACGTAGTTGACATGAGAAACAGCGCAAGCGGAAGATTTACGGGCGCGCTGTGCCGCGATAACTAGCGCTGTTTACACTACATTTAACTTGTGCCCTGGCCCGATCGGGGACTTGAGAATTCTTCATAATATTAAGTCCTGTAAGTTTCGCCGAAGTATGGTTTGGAAAACGATCCGCTTCACTTAAAATTTATGTTCAGTTTTCATGGGTAACTTCATATTGAAGATCGATTTGTAAAAAAAAAAAATAACACGATATTTCTACTCGCCATATACGAGTATTTAATACAATATAATACATTACAACATAAACGAAATAGTGGACGTGTTTTGCATTGTATTTACTTTCACTTTTTTGCTTGACTTTTGAAACTCGTAATAAGCCTGTAGTAGTAAGCCTGATTAACTAGGTAGTGTTTACATGTACTATAATACCCACTGCCTTAAAATTTATTTCATCTCCTCACACCTCATATTCTCTTGTACTTATACCGATTATAGTAATTTTATTTTTTGCGCCAGTGTCTACGACCTACTATAATAGTACTTCTCTTTTTGCTTTTTAAGCTTTGATTCAGATGAGATGCCGTGTAAATACTTAGGTTAAATAACCGTTTATAGCGCTCTCCTGGAGTAGAATAACGTGTTCGAAGAATTCATGCAATTTAATCTGTTGTTCGTGGCGAGTTACCTTGAGCAACTTTATTTTATTAATTACAGAAAATGGAAAATCTAATGAACAAATATAAAATTTAACCCTTTCAAATAGTAGGCTATTTAGAAACCACTTTTAACCCAGGAAAGATACGGTTTTGCAAGACATTAAATCATAATAGCCTGATTTTCCCAAATTAGGTATTGTATAGCACGAATCAAATCATTTATTAAATGTAATAAATGTTTTGATTCATATTTTTTTGCTTTTTCAAGTAGTCACACTACTATATATCATCACTACATAGTATAAAACAAAGTCGCTTTCTCTGTCCCTATATCCCTACGTATGCTTAAATCTTTAAAACTACGCAACTGATTTTAATGCGGTTTTTTTAATAGACAGTGTGATTCAAGAGGAAGGTTTATAGAGTGTGTCTACGCTAAGTTTCCTAGATTTTGATGGCACAGATTGTGAAAGTGTTAAGTAAACGTCATAATTTCATAGAAGTTTAACTTTAAAATAACACTTTCAAGTTTGGCAGTTCATTTGCTGAGAAAAGATAACGGGGTTTGACTCTATGTATAACCCGTGCGAAGCCGGGGCGGGTCGCTAGTAAATTATAAATTAAAAGAGATGTCATAAACTACCGAAAAAGAAAATCGCCGCGAAAGCAGGAGGTCGCTGTTTCGATCCCAGCCCTGATTACCGGGGGCCTTGGTCACTTTTTTTGTACTATACTTATGACATCTCTTTTATTTCAATTTATAACCCCTACCTTATTTTATCAATAAAGATGTTATTTTATAGCTGATATGACTATGGTTCCGATGTACATTATTCCAATATATTATCAATTCTAGTAAAAATAAATGTATTATTATTTTTTTAAGGTATTTTTATAAGGTAGTTTTTTATTTTATTCTTAAGGTAGGTTTTTCATTTTTAGGTACCATAATTGTTATTTATTTATTATAATAAAGAAAATTTAATTCTAGTAAAAAGTTCAATTCAATCTAAATAACCTAATCCTAGACTTATTTGTCAAAGGATACTGTAGTACCTGTTTTTTCTGTCGCTGTCAATGAATGGGTTATTAGTGTTGGACAATTCAAGCGTATGGGCATTTTCAGAAAAAAAGTGCACCATTTTAATAAAAATGGGTCCTCGACTTTCCATACAAAAAAAAACAATAATACTCGTGATTCGTTATAAAAAATCCAAAACTTCCTATAAGTATTTCAAAAAAAAAAAGGAAATGGTACCCTATTTTTGAAAATGCCCGTATGCATATTATTGAACAAACATTGTTTCTTAATTTATTACAATTTGTATAAATTTAACTGTACTACTTTTGTATATAACTGGAGCCCGTTTATCGGTTAACATACCTAGATTAAGGCATTTAAACTTTCATAATTTTATTCCATGACAGCAAAAAACAATGGAAATCGTAACTAGCTCCGCCAGACATTGCATGCCCTGAGGGGTATAATTGACGCTACGTTACCGCTTTGTAAACATGCATACATGAACAAATACTATGAACTCAGATACCCAAGGAGATGACAGAATAGAGGCCCCAACTTGGCGGCAAGTTTATCGGAGCTCTGCACTTGAACAAATACTACTTAGCGCCGCGGGCTCAGTCCCGCACACCAAAATTTGACGTACCTATATTATATTGAAATACATTTGCAATTTGATGCTGCTGCACGTACATCCTCTATCTCTTACTATTCACGTAAAACTACTTAAGTGCTTCAATCTCAGAGTTTAACCATTGAAATAGTTGCTTGATTAATCATCTAGTGTTGTAAGTATTGTAAAGTATACATATATTATATACGGTTCAATAAACGTGTTCACGTAAAACCTGTAAAACTGTAAAATGTAGGTAAATGGTATAAGTAAATAAAAGCTTGTTCTGCGGCATGTAAAACGGCTAACAAATAATAAAAAAAAGTTTGTAATATGTGTGTACATATTTGTGATAATTTGCATGTAACGGCTTCATAAATAGATATACACCTGTATTCAGTTTTGCACCTTATTCCCCGGTAATAAGTTCCGAAGTGTGTACATATTTATATACGTGACTGTACATAATACTGAGTCTAGTACATCCATTAAGATGAAAAAATCTGCTCTAATAAATGATTTTCAAAATATTTAAAATCGCCATAAAAACCAGTGCAATGACTAGGATAATTTGGCATACGCTGTTTTTTGAAGATTCGACGCTGGAAAGCAAACACATAGTAACCCACAGTACACGTAGTAGTGGGCTACTACGTGGTTGCTTTCGGGCGTCGAATATTTTGTTTGTTTATGGTGACTTAATGTAACATGGCACAACAACTGACATGAATCAATAGTTATTTATTATACAAGGGGGCAAAGTTGTTGTTTAACTCTCGGGCTTATATTGAGACCCGAGCAAGCGAAAGATTCCAAAATTGAGCCACGAGCGTAGCGAGTGGTTCAATAACTGGAATCTTGAGCTTTACGAGGGTCTCAAGGCACGAGAGTTGAACAAACTTTGCCGCCGAGTGTAATACAAAATTTCCCCCTCACTATTGCGACGAAAATACAGACTACATACGATTATAAATCTTATCCACATGTAAGTTATCTTGAAGAAACCATCAAAAATTAATTTCAAAATTTGTCATAGAGTAGGTACACTCCTGGTACTTAGATATTGCGGAATAAGACATGATCACACACCAATTTAAGGTGTGACCTCCGATTGCGCATATTTACTATGGGCATATAGGACTCACTTATACTGGACTGGTGGTAAATGATAGGAATTAGATTACATCCAAGCTAGTGAGGGGAAAATATACTTACTTACTCAAACGAAACAGTTTAAAACGGAGATTATAAATAGCTTACCTATAACAAATACATCTCAATGTGTAATATTTATTGCTACAAGTATTTTGAGTTTGCTTGAAAACTGTTACTAATTAAAGAAATACTCCTATC
This sequence comes from Lathronympha strigana, assembly GCA_949128165.1. Classification (NCBI taxonomy): domain Eukaryota; kingdom Metazoa; phylum Arthropoda; class Insecta; order Lepidoptera; family Tortricidae; genus Lathronympha; species Lathronympha strigana. The sequence goes on along the minus strand of OX421903.1, from coordinate 21,573,095 downwards.
AAAACAAAATGGATAGGTATATTTAGACTTTAGTGAGTCATATTCTGGCTACGGCTATGTTCGGGCAATCCGTCAGATCTCCATTGTTTCCCATACATTTATTGGGAGATCCAGTAGATATGCCCAAACGTATATGGCCAGCTATTCTGATTCTGACATTAAAGTAAAATAAAAGAATGGCTAAAGTGATGTAAGTATTTAAGTGACATTTAGCGCGACATGTTATCTTAATGTAGGGTTCATCTTCAGTTTTATTTGCGAGTGTGGTTCACAAATATTCTAAAAATACTTTTTGTAGGCACATAAATCATATCGTTATAATTCGACGCGTGTGCTGGCCACGTTCATACACAACTTTTTTAACGTCGTTTTTGAAAGCTATCCGATATTTTGTTAAAATCAGTGATGTGTGTTATTCTCAATCAAAATGTTTCGTAAAGCCATAATGCAGGGGATAAATGATTTGAATTTGCGATATGTGTTCGATTTCGCACCTTGCAACTTACAAAGCTTTGACTGGCCAGACAAACAAGCGGTGGACGCAATAAGCTCGCAATTTCGGACCGACGCTCAACAAATTTACCAACCGAAATGAAGTCTCAACTGTGAACAGACTGAGCTGTCAATAGGCCACCACTTTTATTACTTACGCGGCTATTGAATTCCGCTGTAACTGTCGAACGTTCACTCTCACACCGAGGCAATCGGCGAGGCAGTGGCTTGAAGTTAGACAATGGTCTCCAACGAATGCAGGAGGAATTATTGTAACAGATCAATGCTTATTTTATTTGTGAAACTAGGTTACGGCTGGTCTCATAAAAATCAAATCGGCCATTGTTTAAAAATAATATAACTAGTTTAGCTCGAGCAAGATTTGTAAATAAAAGGAATATTGCTCACAAGGCAAAGAAGTATATTCGAAGTTACAAAATAACCTCAATTTGGTATCAAATTGATATCACATGCATCTCATCCGCGGTAAGTGAGATAATAAGACATTGTTGGCATATAAATAACAAAACGGTAATAGATTTTAAAAATCTGAATGCCGCTCATTGCTGCCACATAAGCTTAAATGGGTTTATGGGTAGGCTCTATGCCGAAGAATCCTATTAACTTAAGCTTGTGTGTTGTATTTCGCAAGAAAACTATCTTACGGTCACACTAGACGACGTAACATTACTATTCCAACATTTAACATCGTAATGTTTCCGTTATCATTTAAACACAAACTCCGGAATTCTCAAATGCGGGAAGCAGGAATTAAAGCAAAGTTCAGGAGGGCGCTCTTTTATGATGTGTGGTTATCTCATGGAGCGGCGCGAACGGTGCTTGCATATAGCAAAACTTGACAATGGTAACTTTGCGTTTGCAAAACTTAACGTTCAAAATTTGAAAATTTGTGTTATTCGAAAACGGAACTTTTGAGGCGGTAATAGTGGTTATGTTGGATGTAGGAGCACGTCGGTGGTTGCACGCAAGCCTTCATGGCGGCAGGTATTGTGGGTGTGCCTGTGCGCTTTGTTTGCGAGTGTCGCCGATATATCTGGAAAGTTCTGCGTTGCAGCGACGCATCTCTCCGGCCCTGTTTATATCAACTTTAGATCGCACGTGCTGTCAAAAAGTTTTCTCACTGAAGCATTTCTGTTGTAATTACATTTTGTATTGTGTTAAAAACAAAAGCTCGTTACATTCCAACCGCTGCTTCTATTTCGGAGCAATGGTATTGGACTTTATTGCAAAAAAGAACGACCTAATGTTATTAGGCATTCTGTGGCAATCAACCTTACGAAAAATTTACTTACTTATATTGACAACTATGTGTGTTGGATTCGGCTCCACGTACACCTCTCAAAGATCTCATACCTAAAACACTTAAACGAATTAAATTCAAAAGATAATAATTAAACTAAACTATTAAGCTTATAAGTTGTTAACTAATTTATAAAGTGGTTAGGATTACAGGTAAAATTAAACTCTTAAGCTAAGTGAATGTTTCATTTCATAAGTTTTTCATTTCATATATATAAAATGTCTCTCCGAGTATGTAGTACTTTATAGCATACAGGTTGCGTGTTTATACGTATAAAACTGAGTCTGAAATGTCTGTCTGTACTATGTTAACGAATTTAGATTGAACTGTAAACTAACCTTTTTTTATATCCATTGCATATTCCGTACAGCTCACCACTTCCAATAATCTATCGCGAACATTTTTGTCGATACTATTGCATTTCAAACAGATATGTAAAGAATTTATGATTTTCTGATTCCAACTTGGATGGGATGTTAGCTGTGGCGCTGCAGTTTACGAGGATTGCAATGTTTGTTTCAATTTCCTGGTGGCACACTTATAGTCACCACTTAATAGTCAGGGCGCCGTTGTTAAAGTTTTAGCATTCGTTCAAACAGAAATCAAATCAGAAGAAACGTTTTTCATGTAGCCCATTGTTTGTTTAACGGCAGCGACTGCCATCTGACCTTCCAACCCAGAGGGTAAACTAGGCCTTATTGGGATTAGCCCCGTTTCCTCACGATGTTTACCTTCACCGAAAAAGCTATTGGTAAATATCAAATGATATTCCGTACAGAAGGCCTAGTATAAAATAGTACGACATTAACTTCTCGATCGCGTTAGCGTATCGAGAGTTCAAATTATGTTTGCCGTTTATTTAAATCTCGATACGCGAACGCGGTCGAGAAGTTAATGTCGTATAATTTTATACTAGGCCTTCAGTACGTAGTACGTAAGTTCCGAAAAACTCATTAGTAACATACGAGCCAGGTTTTAAACCCGCCACCTTCGGATTGAAAGTCGCACTTTCTTACTGCTTAGGCCACCACCGCTCTTATGTTGATAATTTTGAATATTCTTCCTTCCTTTCCTCTTTGATAATTTTTGCCCAAGCTGAAACGGAGACTTTCGCTGTGGCATGGTCATTTACGTCAACATTACAAATAAAGAACATTTTCAATCATTTACTAGATAATGAATAACGCCATTCAGTAAAGTATGTTGGTATTAACCACTAATTACAGATTCGGGTAGCCAAATAGTTAAACAAAGCAGTATTTGGTAGTGTGTTATGAATTGATATGTATTTTATTGGCATAGTATTACTGAACAATTGTAGGTACATGTATTTCAAATACCATTAGCTGCCCAGCTGAAACAGTTAGGCGACTATGATATATGATCTCCCGCACCGTAGTTCACGTCATCAGAATTTGGCGTATTTGGTACTTGGTATTAGTTTGGTTTCCTTTAACTGCAGAGCGCCTCACATATAGTGTCTTACAATGCTTACAATTTATAAGGTATTTGCCACACGACTTTGAAGTACATTTTGATGTATTTTTTATTTCATTAAATTATATACCTACGGGACCTACCAAAAAAGTCGAATGAGTATCAATTTTATAGATCGGAGGTATAATAATGCCTTCACTTTTTATATAATATGTACCTATATTGTATATTTTTCCTGCTTGTGTCAATAAATTAATTTGCACTGTATTAAGATTTGTATTCACTAATATAACATATATATATATATAGGTGTAACTAACTGTAAGCTATTATTACTATTATTTATACACCTTACATCTAAAACATGCCCTTGATGCATGCATCTAGGATGCTGGCGGCATTTCCTCGTTGTATCGCAATCTTAAATTAATTTATATATGGAAAATATTGGCTCATAGAAAGATACTCCTATTAATGCTGATAATCGAATTAGGCACAGTCTTATCAATCGGCTGGATAAACATGTCCCTAAATAACGTTGTTCACGTTACATTTTTATTCGGTAGAGTTAGGCGCGAACCGATGAACTCCATTTGTTTCGTAAGGAATACCTAACGCTGTGTTGGTTCGTATGTAGAGCTGTTTCCCCATCCCTTCTGTTTATCCTCAATCGGCTGCGTGTCTCTGCAAATACGAGTATCGATACCGGGAGCGAGTAGATTTAATGGAGACCATTGTGATTTAATGTGTTCTACTGGTTTTTGCATGCGACTATGTATGTAGTTCAAACGTTCAAAGAGAATAAATAACGTTGAATGAGGCAAGTAGGTACGTGAATAATTAGTAAGCAAGCTTTTTAGTTACTTGGCGATACGGAAATTCTTGGATTCTGGAAACTCAAAACCTTTTCACACTTTTCTTTCATATTACTTAACTTTGCTAAATGATTGTTACCTATAGCGCAAATTATTGGTGGCGCATTACTTTGTTTTTAAATTAGGAGATTGTTGTTAAAATACAGCTTTCTGGATATAAGTAGCAATATCGTTTGTAAACATTTACAAAAGCAGTGGTATTATATATAGGTACTTTACAGATGAATTACAGCGAATTTAACGGCCAACGAGAGCTGCTGACATTTATATCTTTCAGTTGACATAACATGTGAACATGGAAAGTTTGCGTGTAAAACTAATTAAATATTTCGTCGGTGCTCGTTTGCACTGGCTGTGTACGCAGTCCTGCAACTATTTTCATTACAAGCTGTACCCGTTACGCAGAGAATAAACTTGTTGTGTATGAAATAACGATTTCATTTGGACGGTTTAGAGTTTTATAGAAAAATAACTGTTGCCAGAGACTTTAAATTAGTTTGTAATTATTTTCTTAAAATGAAGGTAACCTAAGAAGCCTACAGTGAAATTAGGCTTCTTAAGTAGGTAGAGTAGAGTATAAGTCTTATACTCTACTCCACCTACTTAAGAAGCCTAATTTTACTCTACTCCATTTGTACCACCGATTTTGTACTGTCACTCACATACTTATTTCCTGTACCTTACTTTCTTCTGAGTTTTGGAAGTCTACCTTGTGCACGTTTTGTTTAAGTTTTAGAATACTAATGCTGTAATGTATAATTATGTACCTACTTTTATTATTTATTGTTATTTTTTTTTGTGTGCTCTGATAACCACTATCGTATGCCTTGACTAATGCTGAGAGGCATCCTATTTGGTGTACCTCTAGCTATAATAATACTATTATTACTGTTATTATTGTAACGTTGTGTAATAATACTTATACACCAAATAAATATATTCCATTTCTGTTTATATTTCTTACAATACCTTAATAAAATATTTGGAGTATAATCACAACAATGCCGTCTATTTGTTATATAAATAAGCCATTCACAATGCTAATTTCAATTTTATAGCGTTAGTAGTTTTGATCCTGCGTTAATAACAACTTTCAACCCTTTTTTACCTTCTTTGGGGAGGAATATGTATCAATAAAAGCTAAAGTTAGTTTTCTTGTTCCACAACAAGCAATCAAAATACAAACTGTCATGAGCCTCACTTGAAAAATCACACAACCTCCATATAATCTTTAAACCCGTTTTTTATCCCATTAAGAGATGAATTTCGAAAAATCATTTCATAATTTTTTATGTCTTATTATAAGAAATTTCTACACAAAGCATCAAGTCTCTCACTCAAAATTTTCACGCTATTCCTATGTAAATATTTAACCCCCTTTTTCACCACGGGTTGATGTTTTGAAAATAGCTTTTTCCATGCTGTTCTTGTTATAAAACTAGCATACTACGCAAATTTCAATTTTTTAGCATCAATAGTTTTGACCTTTTACGTTAATACTAACTTTCAACCCGTTTTTATCGCATTTGAGGAGGAATATAAATTAACACTGAAATCAATTTTGTTTATTATACAATAAGCAGTCAATAGTTCTACTTTCAAGACCTTCTCTTGAAAAATCACACAACCGTCATACAATATTTCAACCCAAATTTAACTACTTGAGGAGGAATATACCTAGATAAACGCTGAATTCAATTATCTTATTATACATGTAGTAAACAGTCAATAGACTAACTTTCAAGACTCTCGCTTGAAAAATCTCACAAGCTTCATACAATATTTCAACCCATTTTTGGAATAGGGTGAATATTCAAACTTTAAACCAAATGGTGGAAATTTGACACAAAAAACTTAAGCGTCACACAGCTCTGCTTTGCTGTTGTCGTGAGAGACGCCTTACAGATGTTAGCGGAGGGCATCCGGATTCGTTATCGCACCGATGGTGGTATTTTCAACTTAGCACGGCTGAGGGCTCGCACGAAAGTATCTCATGCTACTATTACGGAGATAATGTACGCCGATGACCTTTGTTTTGTGGCTGACTCTCCAGATAGTTTGCAAGCACTTATGACGAGTCTCAACGAGTCTTGTCAACGTTTCGGCCTAAAAATTAGTGTCAAGAAAACCGAAGTCATGGGGTTTGAGACACTAGCGCCCGTCGACATCAGGCTTGGCGGTGACTCTCTTAAGCAAGTGGACAAGTTCAAATATCTGGGGAGCACAATAACAACTAAGTGCCTTCTTGACGACGAAATGAATAGCAGAATCGGAGCAGCAGCTGCTGCTTTCGGCAAACTTCGTGTCAAGGTGTTCCGCTCGCATGACATTAAGCTCCACACCAAGGTATCTGTGTACATGGCAATAGTTCTGCCAAACCTCCTGTATGCCTCTGAAACATGGTGCCTTTACCGAAAGCACATTCGTACATTAGATAGGTTTCACCTTAAATGCCTGCGTGACATTATGAACATCTCCTGGTCGGATCGTGTTAGAAACACGGAGGTTCTGCGTCGCGCCAATGTCAGCGGCATTGAAGCCTATTTAATGCGGCGTCAGCTGCGATGGTGTGGTCATATCTCCCGTATGTCCAGCGACAGAGTGGCTAAGCGCATCTTCTACTCTGAGCTGCAAAATGGCAGGCGAGCACAGGGCGGCCAGCTTTTGCGCTATAAAGACGTGCTGAAGCGCCACATGCGGAGATGCGACACTAATCCATCGCAATGGGAGTCTTCGGCGCAAGATCGGTCGAAGTGGAGGCATGCAGTGATGATAAGCGTGCAAGCCTTTGAGAATCAGAGGCAATTAAAGCTCGACGCAAAACGCGATGAGTTAAAGGCTCGACCGCCTGCGGCCATTAATTACAATTTTGTCGGAGGGGTGCTGACATGCAGTAAGTGTAGTCGCACATTTACTGCCAAAATAGGCTACGTCAGCCACCTGAGAGCTCACGATCGTCGCTCTCACTAGCAGCTATCCAGTCGCCATGGTCGAAACCGGCCAGGACAAGATGATGCTAACCAAGATCCACGGCTCACAGAGCCACTAGTATTATATGAGACAGAGGGAAAATAACTACCAAAGTCCAGAGTGTAAGTGTAAAAACGGCTTGTGTTTTTCGTACTAGACGACGGTGTATATTAGTTTATCATTTATGGGTATCGAAAAAATTTACAACATAAATTAACATTTTTCTCGCGAGTGCACCGAAATTGCTGAACCAAGGAAACTGAAAGAGATGCCATCGCAGCGCAGTACGCCGGGCTAGCAAGGCTGCTGCAGTCGCGTACCTAATGCCACTATTTTACCTTATTGCATTATAATAAATTCCAAACATAGGTATATCGTGGGTAGATAGATAGGTATAGTCGACTGTGTATGATATTTAAAATTGAACCTCTATTAACTATACTCAGCTTCACAAAAATATTAATTCGGAGAACTATTTGCCAGAATGCCACTCTAAATAAGTCCAGTAGAAACTTCACAACAAGCTGGTTACATGTTACTACTCGTAAGATCGCATTCCGTATTCATCAAACATCCATTCTAGTCTCAATAGACGTGCCGAAACTTGGTATCGCCTCGAGGTTCATCTTAGTTTCGGAGATGGGGAGAACTTGTGAACTCCGGCCGGCGAACTTTAAACCACATGTACCAAACAAGCAAGGTCAGGAATAGATCATTATGCTTACTGGCTAAAACTCTAATTACTTACAAACATTACACCACACCACAACTATTTATTAGGTACCTCCTATTTAGTATATTTTGTGGGATGTAAGAATGTTTGAATGTAACGACATAATTAATAAGTTTAGTTAAAAAGCCGTGAAGATAAAAAATAATATTTGTAGCTACTGCGTGCTCTTTGACCCACTACGCCATCAATTATCTTAGGCGCTTAAATAGTTAAGAAGCTTTTACAGTAGAAGAATTTATAGAAGAAGTTAGTTTAGTTTTGGTGCCAATCTAGGTTTAAGTATTTATTACCTACCTAAATATTCCAAATCCAAGATTTTAACACTATCTGACCAGCCGCTGCAGCTAAACGGAGAAATTATGGGGACTCGGAAAAAGTGAAAAACCTATAGAAGATTGGACACAAATGTTTATTTTTATGATTTATGGCCAATATTACACTCCAATGTTCACCGTCAATAAAACCTTAGGAATCCCTTTCGTGGCCGTTTTGGTGACGAGGGTAAAAAGGCAGTACTTACAAATTTTCCGAATCACCACAGTTTTTGGTAGAAAATGAAATAATGAAAAAGTATCCTGTTCTCAGTAAGCAGATGTCATCTACGTATTAAGTAGGTCTGTACAGTGTGATAAACAAGTCAGAAATTTACGAAGGGTGCCATTGAGCTTGAGCAGGCAACAAAGGGTTATAGGTATTTGTTTATCTCATTCTGTTGCAGAAGTGTGTGCAGTTAGTTTCCTGTTTGACCTCTTCCGAAAAATACTTGAATATTTCAAAATTTCAATGAAATAGACACTAGAAAAGTAAGCAAGATAAGTCTTTCATCGAACTTTTGCTTAATATAAAAAATAATGCAAATTATGAATAAATTGAGAGAAAGAACTTTTGTATTTTTTTATACTTCAATATCTTTCAAAATATGAGAGCTTAACTACGAATTTTATTTTAAGGCTAGATTTTATTGGATAAGATAAGATAAGATAAGATAATATTTAATTGTATAACTGTGTACAAAGATGTTAACATAATACAAATAGGAACCAACAGTTTATCCATCACGGATGTACAATATTATAGCTATGATTAACCTAAAACTATGACTATAGCCTATAACCAAGTAACAATGTTAATACATGCATGTTTTACTATCATACTCGTAAAACTCTTTCATGTTGTAGAAAACACGCCTAATAAGCCATTTTTTTTAAATATTTTTAAATTGCTTGCCTTCGAGTGTCTTTATTTCAGTAGGTAGAATAGAATAGAATAGAATAGAATACTCTTTATTGCACACCTCGGTACATGAGAAAGAACAAAACATTTACAAGGTACAAACATTTGATTAACACAGAGGCAAACAACAGGCGGTCTTATCGCTAAAAAGCGATTTCTTCCAGACAACCTTTGGGTAGCGGAAACATTAAAAACGTATCCTTGAAGAGTAGGCGTTGCAAAAAAAAAAAAAAAGGATGAAATGCACTTAACAATCACACAAATCAAGCAAAACAATAAACATACACATATAAGAATAGTATAAATAGACATACATAAACTTACATAAATATATATATATATAATATTCTTATAACAGTAACATACAAGCCATACAGTGAAAAAGAAGCAGATAGAAAGACAATAAATGATAGGTAAGTCTATATAGTATATATTACGGGAGAGACAGGTAATGCTCTTTAAGCAGTTTTTTAAAAACAGCAAGAGATTGCGCGCGCCTGATGTGTAGGGGCAGGGAGTTCCAAAGCCGAACAGCCTGGAATGTAAAAGAACAGCTATAAAATTTTGAAGAGGATGACGGGAAGGACAGAAGCAAATTGCTAGATGATCTAACAGAGCGGAGATAATTGAAACGTTCTTTAAGATAACAGGGAGTAGCAGGAAAGAAAAGAGTAGTATAAAGAAGCGACAGAACGTGATAGTCACGGCGAAGACGAATAGGGAGCCACTTGAGCTGCGTGCGGAAAAGGGAAACATGGTCATATTTGCGTAACCCAAATATGAACCGGATGCAAATATTTTGAATACGCTCAAGTTTATTAAGCTGATCCTCGTTAAGATCTAGATATGCTACGTCAGCATAGTCCAAAATGGGAAGAAGGAGAGTTTGGGCAAGCGCAATTTTGGTCGGAATGGGTAGAAAATTTCGCAGCCTTCTAAGAGAACCTACCGCGGCAAACATCTTCCTACTCACTTCGTTGACTTGGGGTACCCAGGATAAGGTAAGTAAGTTATTAAAGACTTTTATTGCAGCGATAAAGGCACTTTTGTCCATAAGTTTATTATTGACCTTTGGAACACTATAGTTGTATTTATATTGCATGCGCAAGTTATCATTAAGCAAGGACAGTTTTTGGAAATACTCTCCATTACGCTGTAAAAAGAGGCAAAGTTCAAGTATGTAGATACCAGTTAAAGTCAGTAGTTGCTTTTCCTTAAATACAGATCTTACCGAATGACGCTTATGCAAGTGAAACATGTTTCTTAAGCATCTTTTTTGTAACTTAAAAGTAGTTAGAACATCAACGGAGTCACCCCAATATATAATGCCATACGTAAGTCGTGAATATACATTCCCGTAGTATGCGCTCTTAACAACATTTTCTGCGCATGTTTCAGCGAGAACAGATAAGGCATAAGCTGCTCCTGCAATCTTATAGTTTAGATTTGCTATGTGAGACTTCCAATTGAGATGAGAATCTATTGTAATTCCTAGAAAATTTGCACTCTCCACTTGTTCTATTGTCACGGTTCCTTGTGTTACATTGATAGACATAGGCGAAGTTCTATAATTTCTAAATTGGATGAGTTTTGTCTTGTCTAAATTTACGTTAAGGTTTGGGTACCGCGATATATCCAAAATCTTTAAAAAAATTGGCCACTGAAATCACACATAACAGTCCAGCTCGGTGGATCTGACGTAAATGGTTTGTGAATACTAGTGGAATAAATTGGATAGGTACCGTTAGTTTTAATGCAGGTTAGTTTTATTCATATCTCACCAAGACGCCTACTCGTAAATCTTAGAAATAAGTGGCATGGAATATGACTGAATAGAAAGTTCGGGTAAATATTACTTACCCATGATTGGGAATACCCGGAAAAATAACGGATAATAAATAAATAATATAGTCTGTTACAATGTCTGGGTGATTAGTACCTACCTAATACTCAGTAGACAATTTTTAGTTGTGACACTACTGTATCTTTACAGTGAGTGAATACTGTGTACTTATATAACGAAACCAATTATTTAGTGCCAATCACGGATAATAAATATAAGTGTCTGTTCATGCATTCAAAATGAGCTGTAACATTCAATTTAATTGAAATAGTTCCGCGTTGCGATTGCTGTCATCTCATCACTCACGTTTTGTCACTCGATAACTATAAGTAGACTATACTGAGGTGTCTTGTTACCTACCTACGAGGAGAGGCGGGCGGGGTAACAGTATGTTGACACAACCGCAGCACATAAGACATTAATGATGGCTTTTGTCAGTGTTCCACGATTCTTCTTCACCCCGCCTTAATCCTATGGAGACGCCTCAGTTAAACGGCAGACCAGATTGTACATTATACCTACTCGTAGAAATATATTTCTTTAGTAAATTATCGTTCTTAATCCAAACGTAGATATATTAAGTGAAAATATTGGATGAATATATGAACAGAATTTTATTTCGGGATAAAATTGGGCGGGCGCTTTCTCGCTATTTTCCCGAGTTTTTTATGAGACCACAGGTGTCCTTTATTGGGCATTGTGTTCCTTTTAATACTCCCTAATACTATTGATATTGTATGAGATCTGTATGTGCATTAACCTTTGAAGAAATGAAACGGTTATCTCGTTGCTGGGAAGCTTCAAATAGGAGCATTACATACTAAGCGGATAAAAAAAAATTAAACACATGGGTGAACTAAACGCGAATTATAGTGATAATCCTAAAACTAAATAAAATAAAAGGAAATAAGAGAGTGGAATACAGATAAATACAGATTAAATAACTTGTAACACAATTTTAGGCGCTTTAATTTTTATACAAATTTATGTATTGTTGTACTTGTGGTAGTAGATTAAACACTGTCAGGTAAAATCTATAACAATGTAGGTACTTCATTATTTAGTACCAGTATACCAGTAGTAAGTATCACTACATAGTATAAAACAAAGTCGCTTCCCGCTGTCTATGTTAACTTAAATCTTTAGAAATACGCAACGGATTTTGATGCGGTTTTATATATTAAAAAAACCGCATCAAAATCCGTTGCGTAGTTTTAAAGATTTAAGCTAACATAGACAGCGGGGTGATTCAAGAGGAAGGTTTATACCTATGTATAATAACACAAACACGTGCGAAGCCGCGGCGAGTAGCTAGTATTTTTATGAAATACGGTTACATTCGTCATCTCGGAATTTTAGTAGCTTTTTGCAACATTTTTTTTATTGCCAGCAATGTACAGCAAAGAAGTGGCAAGTAAGTGTAAATGACAGCAAAATTTTTTTATTATGTACGTCATCAAAATAAATGTTTGCATTTTTTTACAGTTACCCACAGACAGATGCCTACCTCTTTTTATGTTTAATAAATCTTTAAAGTTTAAGATAACCATGGCAAATGAAATGCACGTTCTCATTAATAAACACTTTATTACTAAATAACCTTAATAGAATACGTTGGCCGTCCCCTGCAACGCACAAAATCCGCATTATCCAGCTTAGGAGCCACGAGCAGCTGCTGCAATGTTATTTTCATAATAACTACAGTACTGTATCACTGTCGGTTAGAAAGCTTCGTTTTTACACACTTTCGAGAGCCCTTTCTTCAAATTGTACAGTTACGATTTCGTTCCCGGCCCTTTCAGGCTGACCAGTAGGATGGGCCTGTTCTCCCGTACTCACTAGAGAGCCGGTGTTACGAATTAAGAAATGTCTGGATGCCGTCGATTTGGAAAGCGTTCTCGATAAGGCTTGAACTACATATTCATGCGTCTCGCCGTATAATAAAATCACATGTGATAGTTTTCGTGCATCGTAAGCGATTTCACTCGGAGAGCCGCCGTTGATGGCCCAGCAGTATGACGTATGATATGCGAAGTTCTCGGGTTCCAATCCTCGGAACTTATGTACCTACAAAGTATAATTTGATATTTACTAATCGCTGTACGGTGAATCGTGAGGAAACCAGACTAATTAATCCCAATAAGGTTTAGTTTACCCTTTGAGTTGGAAGTTCAGATGGCAGTCGCTTTCGAAAACTAGCGCCTATCAATCCTGGAATTAGTTGCTTAAGCGGATCCCAGGCTTCCAGTGCCGTGGCATAAACCGGAAAAACGCTCGGAAGAAGAAGAGTAAGCGATTTCACTCTTTCTTCGCTTCAATCTTTATCGAAAAACGTAAATCAGTTTTAGTAATATTTGGTTTGTTACTTATTTGTCACGCGAAAGTCCACAGCTGTTGAGCTGAACGAATTGTCATGATTAAGTTCACATAAAAATTCTTCAAGTCATGTATTAAGACTTTATCCATAAAATTATTGATAAATACAACAATAATTCTGGGCTGGTTGTCTCATCTGTTTATCCCCGTACCAAGGCCACGGCGTGAATATTACGATGTACTCCTACTACATGTATAGTACGAATTTAGAAACCTGAATTATGCATTTAATTAACGTAATTATGATTAGCTAATACGTGTAAACCATTGCTAATTGAATATATTATTAGCAGCTAAAAAATAATGCCCGGGTGCCGGTAACGGACTATAGTTCGGTCAACCAGATTGATAGTAACAGTAGATAAAATAATATATATGTACTTGTGCTTCTTTGATGGTAGTGACTAGCGAAATGAAAAGGCGGTACCTAAGTATGATTCTGTCTGATTACGAACGAATCAGCAGAGATTGCTCCTGGCCAAATTATAATTAAAGAGTTGGCCACTTTCCAGTTTTCACGACCTTGGTCAGGGCTACCTTAATAACGTTACGGTAATATATGTATATGTATCAATGCCCATTATTTTCATGTCACAAAGGAGCCGACCATACAATTTTTGCAAGTAATTCGGCCCCGAGCCATTCGGAGCATTTCACTGGCTACTCCCGCAGGAATAAAACATTCAGCCCTGGAGTTAAAGTATTTGGAAGTATTGAGATTCAATGTTCGTGAAATGTTTATTATTTTCTTGTCTTCCTACAATTCACTAATATTTACTCTAACACTTAGGTATAATAAGCTATGCACAGTACACTTGGCATAGTTCATGCACGAGTGTAGAGACATTTAAACATCATTCGATTTTTTTGATTTTAACAAGAAATTCAGCCTGCTCATGTTATGAATGTCTTTAAAGTACACGATTCCTGTTTTACATTCTTTTTGAGAAGGATGTTGTGCTATTTCTAAAGTTCAACTGCTGCCTTGAATGGAGCAAGTTGAATTAGTTTATGAGGTCTCTTCCAGTACGAGGTCAGGACGCAGGGATCCGGCCGGGCTCGACGGTCACGTCCCAGAGTGCGGAGCGATGTACCGCCACCGCCACTTCGCAAAAAGAACCCGCCACACCGGATTTGAATAATACAATATGTTAAAAAATCCTGCACTTGTAACGAAGGAGGATTCTGATCTGAGTTTCTAATTCGCAAATGTGCTGGTTGCAATTCTGTTTGAGATAACACTTCTCGCAAAAACTGAACATTGTTACTACGTACAGTGTTTTACAGATTAGATAACTATACAGATACTTTACTTACTTTGCATTGCAAAGAAAAGAGTTACTTACCGTTTAAAGAGCATATATCATCGAGTTCCGTATCTTCGCCAGGATTTTAACACCTTTCTAAAATAATCTTTGAAATGAGAAGGGATTTTAGTCCGTAGGTAATCATGAAAAAAGGTTTTTTAGTGCTTTTGACTAACATTACATTACAGACCACTAAAACATCTAATTTAATTGATTAACTTGATATTAAATGGACTCAAAGGCAATAGGCGATATTTGGGTATTTTTCCCAATCTTTGTCTATGGCATACCTTACCACTAATATTTAACTTTTCTATCACTTATACATCAAAAGTCTTATGTCCCTTGAGTGCTTTAATGCAATATGGACTTTAACTACACAAGACAAGGCATATTTTGAAGAAAATGTTTCTAAGGCGAAGATTAGTACCCGTCTGACGTTGTTTTCATACATTTTCTATAAGGATGCTAGCCAAAAAATAACCAATATGTTAAATAAAGAGGGTGAATGTTTTATAAGTTAAAAAAAGTAACACTGTTAAGTAAACAAAAAACGCACGTCTTATCGCTTATTAGGATTTCCGTAATTAGAATTACATTCTTCATTGCAGACATGTAATGTTACCCACTTTTATTTTTCCATCAATGTAGTACACGGCCAATTTGACAACCCTAGGGGCAGGCGAAATTCGGCAACGAGATGGAAGAAAAATGCTCTCACCTACGTTTTGTCTTATTGTGACTTCAGAAATTGGGCTTACCGTTCAATAATAGTGACGTAAGGAAAAGGAATATATGTCGAATTTAATCGTATAAACAGTTTAACAATATCTGGCCTGTACAGTGTTAGCTTAAAATTGAACCGAGTGGTCGATGTCGCAAAACAACCCCATTGGACGCCAACTATGTAAAGATAGCCGCAGATTGTTCCTACCGTAAAACATACTTTGTAATTAGCATTTATATAAGGCTTGCTGTAAAAACATTTCTTAAATGTCACTTTATGTCAAATTAGGCGAAGATAGGTATCACAGGCGAAGATACGAAACTCGGCGGTACCTACTTACACAAATGGAGACTTGGTAATATACTGCATTTTCCAGATAAATCTTGTAAAGTTTACTTTCTAATGTGAAATGCTCAATGCGCTTAAGACAGAGCGAGGTCTCGAAATTCAGCAATATAACGTAGCCAAAGTAATACGATTTCAGAAACTTTGCTAATACTATAGTACTAAACCCTCTACACGTGTGCCACGTAATCACGATAAAGCACTGTATAGAGCGCTACTCTACATTTTGCCTGTGACAATGTAAAATATTATAAAATAGTATGTTTGCAGCAATAAATACATATTGTAGACATAGGTATGACACGTAACGTGTCCCTTCAGTGAACCACCTAAAATACGCACCCAATTAAGGGCACATGGAACACATGCTGACACTGTTATATACCACTGTGATATAGCATTGCAGCATAGCATAGCATTCCCGAAAGCAGTGTTATATACCTGTACTATACCTGTACCTGTAATGAACATGTGTTTGTGTAAGATTGTCCCATAATATAAATAAATAATATAAATATACCACTGTGATATAACATTTGTCTTAAAGACTCGAAATCATTTTTAAGTCTTTATTAATGATTCTTTACTTTCTGTAGCAGTACATAAAAATAATAGCGTACCCACTCAATAAAATCCCCGCAGACGTGCTTATACAGAATTCAATATCATAACGTTTCTTATAATCAGACAATAAAACGAAGCGTAAGATGTGAAAGGGCATCATAAATAAAGGGCTCGAGTAGAAAAGTGTTCTTTATGAAGTGTCGCCGCAGTCGCGCCGGCCGGCGTTGATACCTACTTGATAGTCCTGCAATATTGGACGGGGCTGGCCGAATGGTCCACATTATCGATAATTTATTAAGTCTACCTATTCCCGAAAATATTCACTTTATATAAAATCGTTTTAAACACTTAATTTTTTTGTAAAGCCCGAATACAATTATTTATTATTTATAATAAATGTTTTGATTCCTGTTTTAAGTAGTCATAATACTATATGTATATAAATAATAAATTTTAAAAGATGTCATATACTACAGAAAACGCGACGAGTATACGGCAGAAATTCTGTCGTGAAAATTCTAATAATTTTATAATAGATGGTGGATCCACCCTCGTTTCTAGTTGAAAACAATCTGTAAAGGTTATCTAGAGGGCAGCACTAGACGTAAGTGTGAACTGTAGGTGGTACAACGCACCTTAAGCGTTTAAAACAAGGAAGGTTTGCATATACTTAGGAAACGAACTCTGTCTGCCGTCGTCGGGTGTCCTAGTGGTTAGGTCTACCGCAAATGCAGGAGATCGCTGATTCAATCCCAGCCCTGGACACTAGGGGACTTCTTCACTTTTTCTGCAGTACCTATATGACATCTCTTTCTCTTTGATTGCACATTTTTATTCCTACATTTTATTGTACTACTTTTTTGGATGTATAAGGTATACCGTGGTGAAATCACTCACAAACGTATTTTATGACCTGTGTTAAATTATGGGAGTTCTTACCTGAAATCATCGGAATCATATGAGGGAGATACCTACCTATACTTGAATAAATAAATAAATAAATAAATAAATATTGTGGGACAATCTTACACAAATCGACCTAGTCCCACGGTAAGCTCAATAAGGCTTGTGGTGTCGGTACTAGACGACGTTATATATAATATATAGATAAATACATACATAGAAATACATAATAAACATCCATAACTCAGAAACAAATATTCGTGATAAACACACAAATAAATGCCCTGACCAGGATTCGAACCCGGGACCTCCTGCTTCGTAGGCAGGGTCACTACCAACTAGGCTAGGAGGCCGTTTGAATATTTGGTCAAAACAAGGGTTACAACGACCTTAAACAAAATCATCGTGTTCAAACTTCTCGAATGCAATATCGACATGGCAACAGCAATAATTCCGGGCATCCCTAGAAAAAACGGTCACGACGACAGAGGGTCGAAGTTGGTCGGCGAGGGAGAGCCTAATAAAATATGTAGATTTGATGACTTGTCACATTTTTTGCTACAAATCTGAGATTCAATGTTTTAGCCTCTTCGCTAAATCTTTCTTTTATTGAGCATTTAATATGAAAGTATTTCTATAAAACGCAAGCATGTGTAAAAGTAGTTACTTATAGTTACGATTGTTTACAGGAATTTGTGTTATTTACAAAGATTGTGTTATTTACAAGGGATCAAAATGATATTTCCGACGAGGGCGTACATTGAATTCCGAATTAAGCGATATAGATTCTAAAATACCCTAACCGAAGGTAGTGAGGCATTCTAAAGTAGAATCCTGAGCGTAATAAGCGTAATTTTGATACAGTGTGACACATACCACTTTTCACACCAACTAAGAGGAAATTAACAAAACCTGTAATTGCCGAAAACAGCATCATAGCAACACCAGGATGCCGAAAACGTTAAAATGTGTAATCCTTGGAAAGAAAAGTGCCACTTTAATCCCTCTTAGCTTGAACAGAAGAAACCCTTTTATGAATAGGTGGTGTAAAAAAAATATTTCATTAAATATAGGTCCGCGACCTTATTTCTGCTACATATCAACGACATGCTTCTCCCAGGTATCTTTGGGTATGCTGATGATTGCACTGTCGTGGACAGATATATCCTGAGCGCGCGCGCTAAAAGAGATGAGGTGCAGTCATGTCGACAGGCGATGGTAGACCGTCTGAATTCGTCGCTAAGGGCAGTGTCTGATTGGGGTGACGCCAACCTGCTCACATTCAACGCTACCAAAACGCAGGCATGTCTGTTTTCTGCGAAACGGAATGCTTTTAACTTGTCTCCGACTTTCCGAGATGTGTCTGTGCCGGTCTCTGATCATCTTCATCTTCTTGGCATGAGTGTCTCGTCCAACGACGCGCTTTGGGGCGTATATCGAATCTTTGGCCAAATCCGCAGCTGGGAGGATGGGCGTCCTCTCTAAGGTCAAGCGGTACTTCTCACCGGGGCAGCTTCTTCAGCTCTACGTAGCTCAAGTCCGGTCATGTATGGAGTACTGCAGCCACTTATGGGATGGTTCCGCCAAATACCAGCTGGCTGCCTTAGATTCCATCGAAAGACGCGCCCGAAAGCTTATTGGAAACTCCGGCTACAGAGTCTTGAACATCGTAGAAAAGTAGCCTGCCTATCGGTATTTTACAAGATGCATTTCGGGGAGTGTGCGGTGGGATTGCACGATCTAATCCCCCCAGCTCCGTTCTGCCACCGTGTAACTAGACAATCGTTCCACCCTTACTCGTACGTGGTCTCCCTGCCGCTGATTCGCACAAAACGCTTTGCCTCCAGCTTTGTTATGCGAACAGCTAAGGAGTGGAATTCTCTACCTGCGAATATATTCCCTGCCCACTATAACTTAGATCTTTTTAAATCGCGAGTGAATAGACATCTTTTAGGCAAGCATGCTCCATCCTAGACTACATCGGCACTTACCATCAGGTGAGATTGTAGTCAAATGCTTACCTATTCCTCAATACAAAAAAAGGTAGGTACATTCCTAAGTAATATCTCGAAATTACAGAATTAAATAAAGGTTTTAAACTATCGAGCATTATTATTAGGGCTATTAAATAAGACAACCGAGGTCTTCGAAGATGTTGTGGAATAAACGATATAAGTATATATATCTAATTTTAATTTTAACTAATTTATAAGTACATAAGTACCTTTTTAGAGTAAAAAATACTCTAAGCTGACCCTGAAATGTTAAATTCTGCAAGTACAGTAGAACCTTGATCATCCGAACGCTGCCTTGGTTTATCCGAACATACCCGATACTTACTATGCATTTTTTTCATCGATCTGAATTTCAGACTAGAGATATTTTAAACAAAATACTCGTCAGAATACGTGCGTCCAATTATAATGACTATACTGTACTGTTTATATGAAAAGGTGTTGTTTTTCTTAGATGTCGCCCAAATAACTTAAATTTCGATTATTCGAACTAGCCTCGGTGCCAATTAGTTTGGATAATCGAGGAGTAGGTATATTTTTCGTGTTCGTATTGAATGTCCTTGCCATGTGCGGTCATTTCAATTCATGTAAGTATTGTGGTTCATTTCGTGTATTGCGTGGGTTTGGGTAGTCTGGATGTTTCTATTTCGCTTGCCATTTTAAGGAAGAAGACCACTTCTGCATCATCAATCTTTCAGAAAACGTTGCAAAACTGAAGTCGTGGGCAGGTCTCAATATAAGTATTAAACAGTCGCGTTTTACATGATATACACTAACAGATAATAGCAGATAATACTTCATCGTTAAATGTAGAAGTTTTTTTTATACAAAATAAATAAACTATCAAGTAGTATAGTCAATCAGTTGAAACCCTAGGCCACTTTAGGACTATGTCATAGTGACTCTATAAATCAGATTGTAAGAAATCTTTTACCGCTTGTCATTTTGACATGGTTCTAGGGTGACCTAGGGTTCCAATTGGTTGACTGTACATGTAAATAGGTAATGTATTTTGTTTTTCTACTCCAATACTTCTATTTGTCAATTAGATAACTGACAGCGATATTGAAAAAGTATACATTACTTATAACGTTGTCTATGGTATTCCATAGGAACACTGCTAAACTATGCATGTATGGATTTTCATACAATATAGGTATGAGCACTGTTTATTTCTATAGTGGGCATACGACATCTTCCACATTCTGCAACCTTTCGAGATTTTGCTGTGTTCGTTATTATAGCTGTCGTAGAAAAACTAGCGTATGCGACAGCTCATGATTAGTTCTATTGAGTAATACTAAATTGTCTATAAAGTACCTACTTTAATAAACTTACTTACTTTATTTTTATTTTTACTTTTATAAAGCACTTTATATTACTCTCACTTTCGCGGTTTGTACACATTATTTTAAACATATAACTACATGACTAGAAGCTATGTCGAAACGTCGGTATAATGAAGGTAAATTGACTAAATTCGCGATAGACTCGTTCTATGTTTATAATAAAGTTCACTTTTTTTAAATATGCTAGCTCTATTATTCATTTGCGAGCTATTCAAAACATGTTAGTGACCCGAAACTTTTGCTCCCGAAGTGTATTTTTAAATCAGCGGGTAGTCTGTTTTGTATGAACCTACCCCCTACCTACCCCGCCTTTATAAATCGGTCACTAGGGGGGCTAGGAGTCCTTGAATTTTGTGCGCAAATTGTACGTAGATCATATTTTAACACAGCAAGTTGATAACAACACAGTAAGTCATAAGTTGTTAAGATAAATGTATTTTTCTAATACAATGTGCTATCGTGACACATAGTAGAAATAATAGGTACCTACTTACATTTTTATTCAAACTTACCAAAACATTTATAGCAGAAGTCTTGTTTTGGTTGTATGAATAGATCGCTCGGCTGCCACAAGGCCTGGTGTTGAGTAATCGCTGATGGAGCCTGCCGTCTCCGGCCGATTTATGGCGACTGCGAGTGGCTTTCCGCTGCACATGGGCTCGAGTGCTTGCTATGTGAGGGCACTTTCGTGATCTGTTCACGTATGTCATTAGATTTAATATTTAAGACGGGGCTCTGGTTGCCCAGCGGTAAGGCGTGCGACTTTCTATACGAAGGTCGCGGGGTCCTGCCACTCGTACCAATGAGTATTTCGGAACTTATGTGTGAAATATCATTTATTGAAAAATAATAAAATAAAATAGTTATTCGATATTTAGGTACTAATACTAATCGCTTCTCAGTGAAGGAAAACATCGTGAGGAAACCGGTTAACGGACTAATCCCGGTAAGGAATAGTTTACCCTCTGGGTTAGAAGATCAGATGGCAGTCGTTTCGTAAAACTAGCGCCTACGTAAAATCTTGGGGCGGACTTCAGGTTCCTGAATGAATGAATGAAATTTTATTTCGAGTAACTAAAGGGCTCATACAAGATTGTTAGTTTGCTTACACTAGTACTTATAGGTATTATGTTAGTATTATTTAGCCTAGGTATTTAGGTATTCCTGAGCCGTGGCATGAGCCGTGAAAACGCTAAGAAGAATTATACTCACGGTGTAATCTAATAAAGATATGTTTAGACTGTTAATGTCGTAATGTAACGTGTATTTGACCCGCTATTTAGATCACCAATAACCTCTCAAACATAACACGTGATCCATATTTAATAGAGGTATTGACAGGTCGAATTTGGCTTTTGCCCAAATGCCAAAGAAGAGATCTGTTTTTCAACCGTAGGTATAGTTGCCGATTTCTAAGTCTGAACTTTTGACACTTGAGTATTGACGTATTTAGTGATGAGGCTAAGACAAATCGTTTGTCAAATTCAGCGATTATTGATTTTAGCGATGAATTGTTTGATTCGATTTTACTACTACTACGGATTTGTATTTGATAAGACCGAGAAACTTCGACAAACTGCGCATTTGTCATACGATTTTTTCCAAAGTCACCTTAGTTTCGTTCAGAAATCAATACTGTTGAATTCTTAAAATGTAAGATAAAAACCTTCATAGTAAATTTGTCTTATTTTAAATAACATTTTTTTCCATCTAGTTTTATTTTTAATTTAATCGTTTTGTTTGATTTTTAACTGTATTGCTTATTGATAACAAGGTCGATTTTTATCGATTAACAGACAGTTGTATGAATTGGAACAGCAGACATGGTCACAACACTAAATTTAAAAAAAAACGACGTAGACCGTAACTGTTGGCGTGCTAAATTGTTATCGTAAAATATTCAATAACGAATGTATGAAAAAATGTAACATTCATCACATTATGTTTATGAAAAGTGAAATATTGTGTTTATGTACATGACTAGCTGTAATTGTTGACGCACTTCTCACACACACCGATGTTAAAACAATATGCTTCTACTAACATTTTTCATCTATACACTCAAGGGTCTCACTCCTTTAGCTTGATAGTAATTTCTCAAAGACATTTGTATTTTGGTATTCTTATTATGTAGTTAAAAATTGGAGATAATCACTAATTTAATTTTACCTAACACTACTTTTGAAAGAATGTAAACAGAGTATGGCATAGTTGTCACTTTTTTTTAGGATGACTCGCACCTATCCGATCCGGGACGACCTGTCCGGGGTATCACGTGATTCTATGGAAACTGACAGCTCGTCCCGGATCGAATCGGATCGGATTGGTGTAAGTCATCCTTAACTATCACATTGATAATATTGTATAATAAACATTAATTTCCAATATCAGTCGCAAGGTATTTTCAGGTCTAAGGCCAGTCGCACATTGGATACGAATTCAGGTCATAGGGTAAATAAAGTAACCAGAAGTCAGCTGGGAACCTGTAGTCAGCCTTTTCGGTCTTTTATTCGCCACAAATATTGTCAGTTTAAACAAAAATCCAATAACATCAATGCGTTATCATTCTCCAACTCCTTATTTGTTGAAAAATCGGGTTTTCTGTGCAGGGAGGGGTAAGCGGCGAGCGTAAGACAATTTTATACCAGCATAGTCCACGAGCCAACTGTGCAATGCCCGCCATTTTTTCGCTAACTTTCCGAGTCGTAGTAATTAGTGGTAAGCAGCTTCCTTTGATAATATATTGCAGTTGTTTTCTTTTGAATATATTATTAAATAGTTTTTTACTATTTGGAATTGATTATTTTCCTACTTTAATTGATGTTTTTCTCACGAAAGTAGTATTTTAAGACGGCTTACTATTGGGTCCTATCTTTTTATCAAAGTAGTCAGACGTCAGACGTAGGGGGCCGACCTGTGGATATTGGCTGTTTATTTTTTATTTATGAATGTAGGTAATTCACAGTCTTGGATGCGTAATTTAATCAACAATTTAGTAAATACTTTTTTCTACTCGCCTACTTTAATCTGTCAATTACGAATAAATAGACAAAACTAGAAGATCATACTTTTCGATATTAGACAGTCCAACTCAACTATAATATTCATTTCGATACGCTGTAGGCAACTATAATAATTTCAAAAATAGAACTTCATACAAATTCATTACTTATTTGCGATGCCGCCTGCGCCTGTGTCGACCGCGCCCCCCGCGCCGGCCTGCCGGCGTGCGCAATTACATCTTTTTGTATTACATCCGTGTTAAGTCAATGCAATTGAATGATGAAATTGTTCCTCCATAGATGATGATGATGATGATGACTCGTAGAAAAAGTATTGTATACAATCGTAACATAATTAAGTTTTTCAATCTCGTACCTTACTTAGGCCACTCAGCGAGCTTCGTGGCCTAAACACGGTACTCGACTGAAAAACTCTTCATTATATCACGATTGTATAAAATACTATTTTCTACTCGCCTACTTTAATCTGTCAATTACGAGTACATAGACAAAACTATAAGCTCATGCTTTTCGATATTAGACAGTCCAACTCAACTATAATATTCATTTCGATACGCTGTAGGCAACTATAATAATTTCAAAAATAGAACTTCATACAAATTCAATATGTACTTATTTGCGATGCCGCCTGCGCCTGTGCCGAACGCGCCCCCCGCGCCTACGCCGACCGCGCCCTCCGCGCCGGCCTGCCGGCGTGCGCAATTACATCTTTTTGTGTTACATCCTTGTTAAGTCAATGAAATTGAATGATGAAATTGTTCCTCCATAGATGATGATGATGATAACTCGTAGAAAAAGTATTGTATACAATCGTAACATAATTAAGTTTTTCAATCTCGTACCTTACTTAGGCCACTCAGCAAGCTTCGTGGCCTAAACACGGTACTCGACTGCCGCACTGAAATGTATTTTATTGATATGGCCAAGTATTGGGTACTGAGGTTCCAAAGCTCAGCCGCCTGTTTTAATAACGTCATTTGTCATGCCGATGACAGACAAATGACGTCAAGCTTCATACATCATGTTTTAGGTTTTGAAAGAATAATGCTGTCATTGAATAGAGTCAAAACTATTACGTTCGACGTTAGAATCGATCGTTGATATAATGAATCTGTCATTAACTCATTTCGTATTAAAACATCCCGTTTGTTTATATACGTCATTATGACGAAACCGGCATGAAAATTACGGGCCCTGGTTATTATTGACTAAATTTACCAAGCCCTTCATTATTAGTTGACCGGTTAAAATTTTACTTACTGTTTTTTAGATCCTGGGGGTCCAATTACACTGGGAGAGTTCTCAATAACGAACATACTACGTCTTGTAAATAGATAGACTGGTCAGCGAGCTATGTAGTAGCGTTTGTCGCATAATTGAATTAGAATTCTGAGTCTATAAACAGAATACTAATGCAAACTATTCAGAATATGCTGAATACTAAAGTGTACCTATTAATATGACACGGAATGGCCATTTGAATGTTTAGCAGTTCAAATTCAGGATTGATGAAACAGAAACACGAACATGCCCTTAAATCTATGGTCGCGTGTCGTGTTGTATTTTGTGAACGTTTTACTGTATAAATGTCGCCATTAAATAAAAACATTTATTTTATAAAAAAATACCTACATTAAAACTTTGTAAAACAGTTTTGTCAATGCCGCGCATATGTTATTTTTAAATATTGTATCTACCTACAAATGTTTGCCCCCGATCTCTCTCGACAGACTACGTTACTTAGGGTCAAATATTAGATTACTGGCTTACTTAAATATAATATAATAATAGGTGCCATAATCCCTATTTGTGTGCTTATCGTGATCTGTAATATTAATATATATTAGTAGTGTAATATTAGGTTCGTTACGTCTGAAGGGTTCACTAACAATTTAATTTAAGGAGTTTGGGTGCTTAACGATATCGGTCCGATAAAAATCGTTTAATGGTGATATGTGTAATATCATATTTAAACATAATTATTAAACGGGTCTAACGCGAATTAACTTGTTTACCTTATTTACCGACGTCGAAACGAAAGTCGAAAGTTAATTCGCGTTAGACCCGTTTAATAATTATCTTCTATACATATAAAAGGAAAAGTCCTGACTGACTGACTCACTGATCAACGCACAGCCGAAACTACTAAACGTATGATCCTGAAATTTCCACATTACGTTAGGTGTTTAACGAAGGTAACGAATAAGAAAGGGTTTTGAAAAAATCATCTTTTAAGGGGGTTAAATCGGGGTTGAAAGTTTGTATGGAAGAAAGTTTTTTTTTTTAGATAGAGACTCAAAAGTTGGTGTAGAGGTTTGTTATTAAAATACAAAAAAAATAATTTAAGCGTTTTGGAAAAATCAACCCCAAAGGGGGTGAAAAGTGTGTTAAAAGTTTGTATGGCGGAAGCGTTTCCCTTTTAGTTATAGACTACAAACTTTGTGAAAAGAATCCTCATTAGAGTTTACAAAAAGTAATTTCAGCGATTTCGAAAATTCGACCCTTATAAGGGTGAAAAGGGTGTTGAAAGTTTGTATGGCGGAAGGTTTTCCGTTTAGCTAGAGACTTTATTTTATGTGTAGGTGTTTTTATCTACCTATAGGTATAATATATAAACAAGAAACTGACTGACTGAATGACTAACTGAGCGACTGACTGACTGACTGACTGACTGACATATCAACGCACAGCCCAAACCGCTGGTCCTAGAGATACCAAATTTGAAACGTAGGTTCCTTATAAAGTCTAGAGGTGCACTAAGAAAGGATTTTTCAAAATTCAACCCCCTAAGGGGGTGATTTGGAAGTCCAATTTTTTTATGGGGAAACAAGATTAGTTGGCCTATTCCATTTGAAACTTTACAGGAGTATTTATAAAGATAAATGAGGTAGCACGTGTTTCAGTTTTTTTGAGAATTCAACCCATATAAGGGGGAAAAGGGGTGAAAAAGTAAAAAAAACAACATGGGTATCGTTTTCTGGTTTATCGGGTCGCTGATTACAAAAACAACGACGATTTTAAAATCTAACGTGGCAATTGTGAAATACCATCTTCCCTGTTGGGGCGCGAGGGGGTCTAACTCTAAAAATAAAAATATGGGTGTCGTTTTGTTGTTTATTTCTGGTTCTATAGATTCCAAACTTAATACTTAGGTTCCTTATAAGGCGTAGGGGTGCACAAACAAAGGAGTTTTCAAAATTCACCTCCAAAGGGGGAGAAATGACGGTACAAACTATGTATGGGGAAACATGATTAGTTAAACTATTTTATTCAAAACTACACAAGAGTATTTCTAAAGATAAATGAGTAAAGACGTGTATTTGATTTTTTGAGAATTAAACCCCTAAGAGGGCAAAAAGGGGTAACAAAGTCAAAAAACATCAAGATTATCGTTTTTATGGTTTATCGGGTCGCTGAAATCAAAAACAACAACCATTTTAAAATCCAATGAGGTGGACGTATGATACACCATCTTCCCTGTTGGGGTGCGATGGGGTTGAAATCTCAAAATATCAATATGAGTGTCGATTTGTTGTTTATTTCTGTTTCTAGAATTTTAAATTTGGCACGTAGGTTTCTTATTTAGGTGTAGGGGTGCATTAAGAAAGGATTTTTCAGAATTCACCTTCTAATTGAGATAAGAAAGAAGATCCGAGAGGTTCTTTACAATGAATCTGGAGCCAAAACTGCGAGAAAAGGCCGCCATCTGAAATTTCGTCAGTTATGATCTGATCGTGATGGAAATCAATATCTGAGAATCCGAAAGGTTCTTTCTAAGGAATCAGAAGTTAACATTGATCGTAATATGTACTCGGTTGGTACATATCAAAGGGTTCAAGAGGTTCTTTATAACGAATCAAAGCCGCCAACTTGATTTTGAAATTGCGTTACGGTTGAACATTTATTTAGTACGCGGGCGAAGCTGCGGGAAATAGCAAGGATTTTTTTAGAATTCTCCTCCTAAAGGGGTGTAGTGGGATTTGATTGTATATCGGGAAACAAGATTTATTACACTATTTTATTCACAGGAGTATTCCTAACGAGAAATGAGTAAATAGGAGTACGAAATGGGGTGAAAAAGTCAACATGGGAAATATATACAATAAATGTAACTTACCTAACGACCTACCTCTACCTACCTCAAATCTAAAATAGGCTGATCAGAATTGCGAAAAGGGGCTCCATCTTGAATTTATTGAGTTTTAATCCGACCTTGATAAGAATCGGTATTTGGGGATCCGATAGATTCCTCAGCCGCCATCTTGAGTTATTTCGATTTTGATCCGATCGTGTTAAAATCGATTTCCAAGGATCTGTGAGGTTCTCTTTATGAATAATCTGAAGTTAAAACTGAGAAAAACGGCCATCGTCTAGAATTTCTTCAGTTATGATCTGATCGTGATGAAAATCGATATCCGAGGATCTGAAAGGTTCTTTCTAACGAACCACCAACGCCACCATCAACGGCCACCATATTGAATTTATAGTTAAGTTCGTGATAAAGCTCGGTAGGCACATATTAAGGGTTCGAGAGGTTCTTTATAACAAATCAGAGGTCAAAATTGAGAAACAGCCGCCAACTTGAATTTTTCAGTTTGATCACTTTTCCGACAACCATCCATTCCATTTAAATCCGTTCAGCCAAACGCAAGATAATAGCGGACAAACATACATATGTACATACAAATATACGGGCCCAACGAAGAACCTCCTTATTTTTAGGCGGTTGAAAATTACGTTTAGTACGCGGGCGAAGCCGCGGGTAAAAGCTAGTGTTTAAATATGTGTTCAAATCGCGAAAGTTTGTAATATCGTCACAGATGAATATAAAAAAAATGAAAACGAAAATTGTTTATTTCAGAGAAAATATACAGTTTTACAGATTATCCTGTCCTCCACACTAGGTAATAATATGAAGGTTTACATTTGTCATGTTTAACAGCCTTAAGAATGACTCACGCTAGACCGGGCCAGACGGGCCGTGACTGAAGTGTCAATTTGTATAGACAACACACGAGACGCTTTCTATAGATTGACATAGCGGTCACCGGCAAGCCCCGGCCGGGTCTAACGTGAGTCATCTTCTATAAGCATGTTTCGTATGGATGTCGATTCCGCCCCGGGACCTTGCATCGTATATATGAAAATTAAATGAGTTTATTCCAGAATAATTGATTCCAAATCAAGCTAATAACAAAAAAAACAGCTTACAATTATAATTAAATGAAACAACCACAAACAATAAATAATATTAATCGGAGCCTGCGTCAAACCTGCCTGGTTCGGATGCCCCGATCCCGTTGCAACAGGCCTGTGGTAAGGTATATTCGGGTAATTCCGAATGTCGGATGTCATAATAGAGTTCATTTTCGGAATTACCCGACATTTTCCGACATTCGGAATTCCCCGAATAAACCTTAGGTCCTCCAGCGCTCGTGAAGCGGGCTGGCGTCTCATTCTCTCACCGCCGATAAGAGCGTGTTGGAGGAGGAGGGTTGGGAATCCCAACCCTCCTCCAGGTTTCTTTCTTTTCTTTCAAACTTGGGATTACAGAAACCTTAATCATCACACGAAAGTTGCCCTATTACCTACAATACACCTATATTTATAGATTATGCAGTCAATAATCAGCACTATGCCACTTGCCGCAGAAATTGAAAAAGAGTTTCATTGTTGCTTACGCACGTTCATTGTTATTTTTCTTAATCTGGTTTTATTAATATTTTAGATTATGTTAACTAGATATGTACTTAGTAATATGAAATATAGTTACAATGTTTTACGAGCAGTAGATAACCAATTTAATACCCTATTCAGACATCAATTAGTGTAATATTACTTTTCAATATTGTTCCTACTTCATTGTATGGGATATCGCGAACCGGTCAGGTCTTCCATCTGGAAAGTCAGAGCTAATATTGAATACCTACTCTTCTTTATTCATTTCTGATTGTAGCTTTTCGCATGCAATCTCGGTATCCAAGCACCTATCGATAGTTTACTGCTATTTATACAATGTAGGTAAAAGGCCCAGTAGGAAGCGAATCAATAGTTCAATCGTTGGCAAGCGCGTACCACTCTATCAGCGATTAGTTATGGTCTAGTGGACCCGCTCCTTGCGTTATAACAGGCTATAGATGGACCGCGATTACTACTTACTGTACGTATAATGGAAAATGGCTAGTGGTTCTATTTATTATGTTTTCCCGTTCCCGTGCAATTTAAATTAATATGTGGTATTCATGTTTGTGGGGTGATGACAAAATAAAGTAAGTAGGTATAATATAAAACTATATCAAAAACAGTTGGCAATACGTAGGATTAAAACTAGTCACAGGTGGATTATACACACATGGATTGGTTTGTTATTAGAAAATATAATCGGCCTCTTTATGGTACTGGACATGCGTCGATTAGTAAATCAAATTTTCCATGTGAGTTTTATTTTGTCATAGCGCCGATCTAGACACGCGGCCGCGTGTCCAGCCCAAGAACCTTTACAGGGGACCGTACTTTCCCGGTTTTTGCCATACTAAACGAACGAGAGAAAACGGTCCACATGACACCACTTCCTTCTGGCGCTTCGTCTCACTCGCACATGTTGCCAATATTAATATTTAAAAAAAAAAAACCGACGTCATTTGGCCTTCCCGGTAAAAGTGAAATTTGGAATTACTTTGAGTTAGCCAGTTTACTTCAAAAATATCCAATTCACACGTGTACCTTTAAAAAATGAGGAGCTTTCTTAATATCTCAGGGCTTCCATTATTACATCTGAAATAAATTCAAACGGAACTACCTTGTAGACCTCCAAAGTCGCAAACAAAATACCAAGTTGTTAATTATCGAGCAGTTCCACTATGCCATCCCTGATCATCAACATCAGGTCCACCCCAGCAAAATTATGGCTTCAGTAAGAAAATGCTCAAGCTAATTAGGAATACCCTCTAATCACAACGCACGTGCCGTTCACATTTGAGGAGTTCTGAATTCCTTAACACCTTCATCATCATAATAGAAATCAAATTAAAAAGATGAAGGTCATAACTAGGATAATACGTAGAGCTAGGTATATTGACCTGTTCCACTTTGCCATCCTTGAAGGAATTTCCTTACAAACAAAAGATGAATATCTCAAATCGGATGATAGAGCTGGGAATTACCAAGCAGTTCCACTTTGTCATCCCTGGTCTTCATCATCAAGTCCACTTCACCAAAATGTTGGTCCCCCCAAATCAATGTTCAAGTTACTTAAGGAAACCCTCAAATCACAATGCGTGTGCCGTAAAATTTGAGGAGTTCTCTCAATTCCTCGTAAATTCCATCATCAGAATAGAACTATAATCAAATATGACTACCATGAAGGTATTGTCTACTGTAAACAAAAGATTAATATCTCAAATCAGATGATATAATAGCTGGGAATTACCAAGCAGTTCCACTTTGCCATCCCTGGTCCTCATCATCAGGTCCTCCCCACTAAATTGATGATTTTAGTGAAGAAATGCTCGAGTACCTTAAGAAACCATTTTTCAAATTTGAGGAGTTCCCTCAATTCCTCATAGATCCCATCATCAGAAATGGATATTAAAAAAAATTGGGACTAATCTGGAACCATCATCCACGTATCCAGGCTGACTGCCAATGCCTCACCTTGACTCTCAATGGCTGAAGCCCAGCGGTGGGTGAGAAACACTAGAAGATCACCAGTGGAGCGAGCATGGCGAAAGCCATACTGGCGGTCACTGATCAGGTCGTGATCCTCTAGGTATCCCAGGAGCTTTGCGTTGATTATGCGCTCCATCACCTTGGAGAGAAGGTGATCTAAAGTCAAGTAGTAAGATTGTCCCATAATATTAAAAAAAAAAAAATTGTGTATGTATTATAGGTTGATGTCTAAACATCGTTATCCTGTACGTAAGCCTAACTATTTGATGTTGCGCCGGTACGACGACAGAAATAAATAATTTAACGATGATCAGCTAAATTTTGACATTATTTCAAGGAAATACACGACAGTAACCAAAAGAGGAAGAACAAAAAAAGACAAGTGAAACTAAATATATGAACACTATAAGAAAATGTTTATTTAATCCATTTGAATAGCTAAACATCCTACAAATTCAGTTGAGATTTCTCAAATTAGCATTATACGTAAGTAGGTAAAAAAAGAAATAACAACCAAATCAGACGCCGAAATAGCAAACGCGACGCGACCAATACAGCAATCCCGGAAAAATCTATTTCTAGCGTAATGTCAGCCGGAATCCATCCTCGGCTCACCAACAAAGAATCAGCCCAGGTCCATTATGCTAATGAAAGTGACTCCCGTTTGTCTTAAAGTCGTAGCTCAATTTGCAAGGCGAGAGATAAACGCTGTTAAACTGTCGAAGTTCGTGACAAAGCCTGAATAATGCAGATTACACCGAGAAAAATACGGCCGCAGTCAAATCTGCATATTTTATTGGTCCCTTTTCAATGTCCTTTTTACACCCTCTGCTATCTGAACAGTTTCACTACACTTACAGTTTATGCTGTGATGAGTAATCTTGGAAATATTCGCCTTGAATTTGATTGAATGATAGAGGGTTATTCAAGCGTGAATTCGCTCATTTATCCTTCATTGAATAATGTCTCGTTGTTTGGGTTACTCCGTTTGGTAATTTTCTAATCTTGAAGATTGTTAAAAACCTCCTCAAATAAGTATCAAAATCACGTAGTTTTTTGTGTATACAGGGTGTTCTTGAGCATTTGCTTTAACTTCGTCATGTGGCTTGGTACAATTAAGGAAACAGAATGGCATAGTTAGTTTTATTAAAATCGTAAATTTTTATTTTTTTAATTTCTCATACAATCTAATTACATGTTGCATCAACCGCTAATGTAAAACGGGCATTAGAATTGACTTTACTAAGTAAGTGACAACTATGACATATCAATGACATGTCGAATACTCATACTCCGTTTACTCACATGCAAATCCCATATGAGATAAAATTAAATTAGCAGTTATTTTCTAAATGGAGCTAATTAGAATACCGGTGTCTTTGAGAAATTAACTTAATTTAAGCTAAAGAATGCACCAACGGTTAACACTCACGTATTTTTATCACAATAGGCGTGACATGTTCTCATTTCACCGCACTGCTTTTCATGTACCTGGACTGCCCATCACACTCAATGATTGCTCATTTGTTAATAAATCCCCACTCCTGCTAGTGCTAGCGTGTGATGATTACCAGTCCAGGACGAATTTCGAACTCGAGCCTAATTTTACCATTGGACGCGTTCCAGGAACACCGTAGGGGCCACGCATATTGCCAGCCTTTGACCTTGGACCTCGAGGCCAACTTACTGCCCGGAGCATCCTCCGACCGCCCGACTGCTGGAGAGCGCTGCCTCTGCGTCGGCCTTGACCAACCGTCGATTCCTTGCTTCACCACGTTCCTGGCTACCTAATCGGACCCCGCCACGCTAAGCACGACCGAGGGACGTGGGGTATCGTACTGGAAGACCGTCCAACCCTCTCGTAACCAGACCATGATCTAGGCTTCGACCCCACTCTTAAATCTAGATCTTATAAATAATCTTAATCCTAGAATAGATAACCTTAAAAACAACTCTAAATACTAGCTTTCCTATTCTCTTAAACTACAACCTAGACTAATTAAACTAGAGTATAATAACTACCTAAATCTAATTAAATCTAAATTAATACCTACAATCAACTAGTGTTTGTATAATAGTTACTAAGATAATAAAATTGTTAATTTTTACTTAATTCTAATGATTTACGTCCCATTAGCACCTCCCTATGTATTGAATAATTAGGTAGGATATTAATAGGTGACAGATAGGTATGTGATGTCCTAGCCGCGAAGGTGATAACACCACTCTGTCTGTCCGACGAGGTCTGCCCGACGCAGACGAAACATGTCACGCCTATTGTGATAAAAATACGTGAGTGTTAACCGTTGCAATTTAATATCAATATGTCTCACGAAAGTTTAAATTATATAAAGAATGCACCCTTGAATTTAAAGAAATTGCTCAAAAACACGTTGTATAATGAATGAACCTATGTCTGAAGGTAACATTCCGCGTATTGCAGCGTTGTGGCTGCTGCGGAAAATGTCGATGTCACTGGTATACGATTTTTCTGGTATTCGATCAGGAGCTCGAAAAAACAAATATGTATACCTACAGTATGGTAAATACTTCGTTTTAAATAGTAATTATACTCGTAGTGTCACAAAAACGGAGTTATCGTTATTCTAATTATTTTAATAATGCAGCTTACTTATACGACCACGACAATTTCTTCATGTTTCAAATGTCACCTAAGTTATTATACAGACAGACATGGGTCCCGGTCCTGGGAGCGATTCATTACATTCGAGCGCCTGATGTCACAAATATAGTGGTTGAAAAGAATGGCACACAGAAGATTGACATCATATTCACATCGTTAGGTATATAGAAATAATTTGACAATTGGCGGCTTCAAATGTATATCAGGTATACTTCTTAAATGAAATTGCTTTGTTACTGAAAGATATATAATCGACAGATTCGAAGTGCCTCCTGTCGAATCTCGAAACCTGTCGTTCGAATGTCAAAAATCGTTCCCTAGCCTTGCATTCTTACTGCATTCAAAATCAGTAATTTTTGGGACAAGAGCCTCTATGTCTATACTTTGTGAGGTCTAAGAACCACCTTATATTAAAATGGATTCGATGTTGGCTGATTTTATTCAAACTATGCATTAAACAATGCACGCTAAAGGCTACGTACAAGTTCGTTCCTTTGTATCGAGTCGGATAAAGTTCGCGATAGCTCTAAATATGCGTTAGCCTACATAGCCTCAGTCTAAGGCATTCAGGCGCTTAGGAGCAAATTTACGGTTACGAGTCCCAGTCCCGTATTTCTAAATTATATCGGGAAGGGCGTGATTTGTTAAAGAATATCTTTCATGGTTAAAGGCATTGGTGACGTTTAAAAATTACATAAGAGTGCATTAGGGCTATCTCGCTACGATAGACGGGCCACGCTACACATTTAATTCCAAAAACTTACGTTTAAGTTTAATATCTTTAATACCTACTCGTAAAAATTTTATGTTTTGTTACTATATTCCTCATTCTGTGAAACCCAATAAATAATTTTTCATTTCGATTTTCATAGGCGCAGCGTGTGCAAGTCACTAGGTTTCCATATAATGGAAGAAACAACAGAAATTAATGACTAAGTGCTAAATATTTATGCTTATGCCAGGAAATTGCAGCGTCTGATCTTGCTGCGTGGGGATCATAAAATTTAACACTTTTAAAGTTTGCGGTGCTCTATTTCTCTATTTTTTGCTTTCGGCGGAACTAAACGCGGGAAAACGCGTGTGTTATGATTATGATTTTAATTTGTGAAGGGGGGACCCATCCTTCTGTGTTGGCGATACATTTGGAGTGAGGGATTATGCAAATGTGATTCGACCCGATAATTATTTAGGTGTGTACTTGTGTACCTTTGATTTTACACGTACACATGTGTTTATGCCCGACCCCTTTTAATGTCTTTAGTTCGGTTATTTCACTAAAAGGCTGTGTTAGTGTAGGTCCTATGTTAAATATATAAGAGAACCATTAAGTAGGTATATTATTCAAACGCACTAACAAGTGCTGATTATTCAAGGTTAACAAAAACACCCATGTATATTTATGTAAGTTCCCAAATGAATTTTGTAACTCAGGTCAATCTGAGCAATATTAAATATTCAGTTGAAGCTATTACAATGACTTACCACGATAGGAATATGAATATATATATAATACCTACATTACAAAAATGTTTCACAAATGCCCCTTTACAAAAGCCTAAAGGCAGCTAGGATAAAGCAATGTAGCTGTATAAGTAGATATACGCTGTACGTAGAAACGATACAGTTTCTCGCATTCAATAACTAGAGAGGAAGCAATGTGTTTATCCTTAAAGAGAAAAGCCAGTCCCGCTGAATACGTACAACATCCGTGATTTATATAGTTATTCACGTGTAATATTCTCACTTTTCAAGAATATCGGGATTTGACGTTTAAAAGGAGGTGGATTTAGAAAAGCCGTCAGATTTCGGGTCGCGGATTACTGTGGCGCGGGTGCTATAGAATCCGTCGCTGGCTCTGTTTTATTGTTGGAATGGAATACTTTTACTAAGCGATAAGGTGAATATAATTTCTAAGAATTCTTCACGGGCTGAAGTATTTTTGAACGTTCTAACATCACCCGCCAAAACGTGATGCACATAACAGTACTGCTTAAAATTAATCTACACCAAATAATTTACATGCATTCAGTCTTGCAATCTTGTTCCAGATCTCGAAAATATTAGACCGACATTAGGAGAATCGAAATCTCGCAAGATCGAGATTGCATTACCTAGGCGCGGCCCATAGGGAAAACCGATTTCGCATAACAAAATATAGTTTGGTCTATAATTGGGTTTAACCGATATAGTATACAATAATAGCGATGCCGTATAGCATTAAAATTGTATAAAAAAATTATATTAAACGATTTTGAGCTAGCAATAGTGCCGAAATACCATCGGGTGCTCAGTAAAACAAACATACATGGTCACGTATCCAACATCCCGTTTTAAATTGTACTTAGTTATAAAAAATATATATTGTCCTACCACAAGGATAGTTTTTTTATATAAACGTAAATGATACCTTGAACGATACTGCTCACCTTCTCCGAATATATTTTCCTTTTTCTGCAAAATGTTTTTTCAAGCAGTGATTTGAGTTTCTCAAGGGCATTCATTAATCTGATTATTTTCGAACAAAAAGACGAGATGAGCTTATCATTAAGAAGAGAACTTTACTAAAAGGATTTCTAAAAGATTCATCTTTGATGGTTTGTTTTCCTAAAAATAAATGTAATTATTGTTATTCAGAGCGAGTGGTCTTCGGCTTAACTCATGCTTATAGCCCTACCATAAATATCAGGCAGACCACCGTATTTAAGGGATTGGGATTAAGCTCTGATGGAGGTTCAGCGGGTTATTCTAATTTATTTAGGTTTAAGTTAAACGTTGGTTTTATAGTTTGCAAGTTATAATTAAAACTGGAGATTGAATAAGTATTTAATTTAAATGACTAACGCTGTATCACTAAAATGAAACACTTTGGTACGGCTTAATCGCGTATATTAACACCATGACCGATTGACGGGGAACACTCGTATTCTCTCATTTATCATCTTAACCCTGTGAAAACGAGTGCTGTAAAGGGCTCGAAACGTAAGATGTTTCATTTCAAATAAGAACAATCGTGGAAACAGAAGACAATATTATATCGTATCAATAAATTATTCATACCTAAGCTTAAAATAAAAACAAGCCTGAGTTATGACTCCAGCCGTAAAGTGCTCCGTACGGTCGCGGTCTTCATTTGTGACCCATTATGTAAACTTTTCCTTTGAATTTCAATAGGTACAATTTGACCGGACCTCAAGTAGATCACAAATTAAAGTCCTTGACTACGAGCCCCAATGCAAACGAGTTCGTCTGGTATGAAAAATATGTTATAACCTAACATCAACCTGAAAATTCGGGATGATGTAAATGTTTAGCAGTACATGTAACGTAAAAAACAATACAGATTATAAAGGATATTTTATTTATTCAAAACATAAATTAACAACTTTCTTCGCTGATAAAAAAACATCATTTCACCAAATGTAATGTAACACTTGCAAAAAAGTTCGTCTTCAGCTTAGCCGACGCAGAATAGAACGACTGCCACTTGGTGCTGTCACCTTTTGCATCTAAAACGGCCTTAATCCAGATCGTCATTGTATCTACCAACTCTCTGCACTCTTCAGGGGTTATTCCATTCTAGACACACGCAAGTTTCTCCTTAAGATCAGCTTTTGATCTAGAAGGATCCTTTCGTAACTTTTTCTTCATCTTCCACCATAAAGTTTCTATGGGAGACATGTCTGGAGTGCTGGACGGCCATGGCATGGTAGGATTTTTTATACACTTCTTGGCAGTATCTCAGAAGGCACCATCTTGTTGAAAAGTAAATCTATTTCTATATTTTAACGATCTTATAGACGGTAGCAAACTCTTTTCCAAGATGCTTTTGTATTTCTCGGCATTAACAGTTCCATCTATAAATTGCAGACAGCCTACAACCTGTGCCGACATACATTCCCAAAGATGCTGGAAACTTCACCTTGCGCTTAAGACAGTCTTTATGAAATGCTTTTCCTTTTTCTAGAAAGACTTTAGGTACTTCGTACATCGCCAACTGTGACCTCAAATTTGGACTCGTCGCTCCATATTATTTTTTGCCACTGATCGACAGTCCAGTATCTGTGTTCTAGTGCGAATTTCAACTTGTTAGTTTCCTGCTTTTGAGTAAGTAGTGGTTTCGCTTTAGCAAACCGTAGCCCATTTTTTCATTACTCTCTTGCGGGTATCGACTGAAATGTTTTTTTTATTGCGTCACGCCATAGTACGGTAAGTTCCCCTGGTCTTGCACGACGATTTTTCTTGATGATCCTCCTCAAAATCCTGTTTTATGCTTTGCTAGTTGTTATTCGTCGACAGTCAGATTTCTTTAAACAGGAATCTGTTCCGTGTTTTCCTATTATGAGCCTAGGGGTGATTTTAGTGATAGTATTGTAGTTTTTTGTATGCGGGGGCCAAATCGCCCCCTCGAGTCCCCCTTGCGCTTTATTAATACCTGCCTGTGCAGCCAGTGGGGGTGAGTGAGCGATAGTGATGTATTGTCTTTTATGCTTTTATGGCTTCACCCCACCTTATGCCTTCGTATAGTAATACTAGCGGTGAACCTAGCGATGGTGCTGTTGTTTCTTTTTATGTCAGGGCTTCGCCCCCCGAGCACCCCTTATGCCTTCGTATAGTAATACTAGCGGTGAATCTAGCGATGGTGCTGTAGTTTCTTGCACCGTAATAGTGCGATCCTCATGATGAATCTAGCCGAATGTAGATCTCTAGATGAATGTAGTTTCTTTTATGCAGGGGGCTCCACCACCTAACCTCCTTGCGTCTTCTTATGTGAGTTCCCAGCGATGAATCTAGCGAAAATGCTGCGGTTATGCGGTTATGGGGGTGTTGGGTTTTTTCGGGGGTAACTTTTGATCGCGTGAATCACCCACCACTTTACATGTACGGGAGGTACCCTAAAAAAGATTATAACCACTTTTTATTTGACCACTTTGTTGGCGTGACCGGTATACATATTCGTACATAAACATTTACAAAATTTACCTTTCTACGTGAAATGGTTTCTGAGATAAACATGTTTAGCCGATCAACGGTGCCGGACTGATCCCATAAGTGCTCCAAAAACAAAGTTTTGTACGGAGCACTAAAAAACGTAGGTACGAGCGTTCATTTAACTTCACTTATATAAATAAAATGCCTAGACAAAATGTACCTACATATAATAATGTGTTTTCTTTACGTTAACTTAACGGTTTAAGTACTTATTCTAAACCAGTTTTCACTACGTAATAAAAATACTTTTTTCGCATTTTCTTAGCTTAATGACTTTTCTAATGAGCTTTGATGAAAACTAAAATAAATTGTATTCCTAATAATAATTAAAAAAATAGTTCTGATTAGGAAAAACGCGTTTCGTAGAATTAACTGAAAAAACTAGATTTTGTAAACTCTGTTGCACATGTTGTTGAAACCGGTTCTAAATTAAAAACGGTTAAATTTTAAACGCGTTAATAACCTACAGAATGCCGGCTTATACAGTTTGCTTATGTTTCAGTAAGTAGGTATGCTGAATTTCATAATCTCGGCGCGTAGATCATCTGCACGATTGTCGGCGGATTCAGCGATGATAAAACGTATTCATAGAGTTTACGTTTTGACATCGCGTCGCGTCAGATGCAACAGGGCAGCGATTGGAGCGGAGGAGTGCGCAAGCGCGGGCGGCGCAGGGTGCGGGGGGGCGGGAGCAGCCTCCACGCTCGTTCTTAATGAATCGCTGCTACCCGCGGCTCGCGCTGCGCTCGTACTTTCGTGCGCTCTCTTTAAAAAGTTGCCTAGCAGCGCTTCTCGCCATCTCCCTCCCGCGCTACCGTGTGCATTAAATAATACCCAGGGGCGGCTGCAGTGGCCGATGACCGATGCTTCTCAGGTAAGATGCAAACATACTTTTCTCCCGAGTTGTTGTTATAGAGTTGTTGGGCTAATAGTTTATGTGCATACAAAAGTTCGTGTCCGCTTTAAAAGTTTCTTAAAACTGTATTTCTGTGCTACTTAAATTCTCTACAATTCTCCACGGCTCTACGAGAGGCAGTGAATACATTATTCCGATTTTAATTGACTTAATCAAGTGTGCAATTAAACCGTACCATTTTGCTATAAATGGTGCTCCAGTTCGATTTTCCTTTTCCGAAAACCAATAAGGAAAGTCTGTTCGTTGAAAATTGTTGAATGTTGAAAAGCTTTTATTCTCAACTTTAAATTTTGATTGCTGGTGGCTTTTGTCGTAGTTGTGACGAATTATGTTAAATAATAATTTAATTACTTTCATGTGTACGTCTTCGAACTTTTTACATTAGAAACTTATTGTGTATGTACGAGTACAGTATATTCACATGGGAAATGACCGGCGCGCCGCGATACACGCGGAAATCCTAGATTCGTCATTAAGAAATTCCACGATCCACGATACTTTTACTGAGCATCCGGAAACCAATGCACGGCTTAAAGTGATGTACTAGAATCCTTTTGAGATCCCATGTTGTTTAATTAATGAGTAAATTTCGATAATGTGTTCGGAAATCTCTCGAATTCTCAGCTACAATCTAACGAAAAAAAATTGAGGGTTACTCATTTCAATTTCGTCGTGGTGGCTCTTTGTTCAAGGTAACAATGGATCTGTCAATGTTTCAGCCGCTATGAATAAGCTGTCGATGGGTAAAAATTGTTGTCACCGCAGAAAAATAAATGAACCAGTTTTTGTTGTCTATTGAAGTTTTTGCCAAATCTGGCTTCGTAAAGGTATTGCTGGCTATACACTGTTGTTTAAAATACTTTAGTAATGTTTATATTTAAGCATATTTTACAATTAATTTCTATTTTTATCACTAAAAGTTCAAGTACCAAACCGCCGCGCCTCATTGATAATTCAAGTAACCAAAAAAATTGTTCGGCAACAATGTGTAACCACTCCTCTAACTGTATACTTGCAATCCTCTGTGATTTGACCGCAAACCACAATTTACCACAAATAAAGCTGCGCTTGATATGAGTATTTCAGCAGTAATAATGTTTTGAAGCCGTTCAAACACAGGTGTGTTTGAATATCCAAGTCCATTATTTTGATATATAATACCTTGCAATGTAACGAATAAATTAGAATTCCATGAATTATACACGACTCGATTTCATTGGATGTAATATTAAATGATCAGGGAGCGAACAATTCATGTAGATTTCGTCATAATAATTTATATAAACACATCCTGTTTTTAAATACCTAAGTAAAGAGTTCATATTAAAATTCTCATAGCGGGTTACTCACGTCAATTTAAGTCGAAAATAGCTCGACATGTTTCGGAACAGTCCGTGTCCCTTATTCATGAGTCATGCGTCTAGCCGCGGCGACTGCTCTACGCACACTGCGAGCCCCAGCGCGGTCAGCTCTCGACCGCTTTATTGACGTGAGTAACCCGCTATGAGAATTTTAATGAGTTCATGTTGACAGTTAAAGTCTATCATTCAATTGTAGAAGGAACGTAATAGTTTTTACACTATTGACTCAAATGTAAAACATGAAACATGCTGTATAAAACTTGATGTCATTTGTCTGTCATCGGCATAAAATGTACGCTTCCTGTAAATGATTACTAAATATTCCAACTGATAGTTTATATAATACTATTTTCTGCCCTCCGGCCGGCAAGCAGCCAATTGCAGGCCGCTACGCTAAAAAAGTTCGCCGCTTGCCGACTGCATCGAGCAGAAAAACAGTGTACAACAGACCTTGACCAGTAAATAAAAATAAACCTCATATCACATGTTTGTCGACAATTACACGAGATCTGAGACATTTCTTACTTTACAGAAGGCCTACCACGAACCACGAACGAAGTTTCACTTCTCTGTCGCACTTGAGTGAGAGATCTCAAGTGCGAAAGCGAGGTATACTTTCGTTCGCAGTTCGTGGTAGGCGCTCAGGCCTCGGTACGGTACGCGATCTACTATTCTTAGAGTCAAACCACGTTATATGGAAGAGTCCAAGCCAATAACTGTCAAACTTTAAAGTGTTATTTTAAACGTTGAACTTCTAGGTAAATTTGACGTTTACTGACTCGTAACACTTTCACAGTCTGTGCTATCAAAATCTAGGAAACTTAGCATATTTAGTCAGATTCTTGCCAGTTTTTACAGTCACAGTATTCAAAGTAATATAAACATAGCTACCTAAGTATTGGGTACCTAGGTAGGACTACCAACCTAGGCATTGTAAGAAAATAAAAGAGTATACAGATCATTTTAAACATTCGGTCGACGTATAGTTACTTCTGCTGCTGTATGTACATATTCTGTGTGTTGTACGTACTGTGAAGTGAATGAATAATTATATCTCTTATCCTTAGTCTAATTACCAATCTGTTTTTTTACAATTTAAACATTTTTAATTTTAATTATAGAATGCCCTTCAGGCTATGTATTACTAGCTTTATAAGCCCCTCTGGGCATTGTAGACCAACCTTTGTTTTTATTTTTAAAATGTTTTTATATTTTTGTAAGTAGGTACTTTGCACAAGTAACTTTTTGGATTGACGGGGAGAATTTGCATTCTCTCAGTCATCATCTTAACCCTGTGAAAACGAGTGCTGTAAAGGGCTCGAAACGTAGGATCATGGTGTTAATAAACGCGATTACTCCGTTCTAAAGTGTTTAATTTAGTCTAATAGTTTTAGTAACTGCAGGCGACGTGTTTCGGAGAGTTTAGGTCTCTGTTTTGGTCCACTGAGAGTACCTACGGAAACTGGCACTGTGTTGATGGCGCGACGTGGGTTGCCACTTGCCACATAGCGTGCTGTATCGGTACCATGAGTTGCTGGAGAATGACAATCGCTAGCGAATGCGCGATTCAAAAGTATTTGCATCTTTCTCGCTATTAACTGGTGGAAGCGAGTTCTTAACCCTTTCGAATTGCGAAGTCGCAATAGACTCGTGGCTACGTAAAACTTATGGTAAGCACACTGAACGCTGCGCGCGTCGCGGTGCTTGCACCGGTTTAACTTGCATACGCTTCAATAAAGCAAACAGCGTCAAACCTACAGTACTCACACTAAATCCGGCGTTACTGGCATAAGTCTGAGTACCGCAAACGGTGATAAACAAACAAAACTCACTCTGCCAACAAACTACATACACATACATTGAAAACGGGTCTCTATTGGTACCCATAAATTGTAAATTCCGATTTTGTAACTTCATAACGTTTTCCATCATAATTTTTATTAGTCATCTTGTCAAAAGTCATAAAAATAAACAATATTAATTGGAGTTCCGATTATCGTACGTCATCATTATTGCTAGTAATATAATTTCTTGGTAATAACATTCAAAGTCCTGATGGTATGTCGTGACATAATGTTGAAGGCAGTACTGTTTGTGTAAATTAAAATAATTATTGTAGGGTCTTTTTTCGCGGCCCATGATGATTTTGGTAATTATTTAGTTACAACATGGTGTCTTATGGGCTCCTATTTCCGCTCTAAGGGACACAAGGTAACTGACAAACCTACCTGGGTTGTTTGTTTTTGTTAGACAAAAACGCAAGTAGTTGGGCAAAAATGCTTTAGCATGTGTGTGCGGATGTTCAGTTCTCTTCTCATCATCATCATCATTTCAGCCGAAAGACGTCCACTGCTGAACATAGGCCTCCCCCAAAGATTTCCACAATGACCGGTCCTGCGCCACCCGCATCCAGCGGACTCCTGCGACCTTCACCAGGTCATCAATCCACCTTGCGGGGGGCCTACCCACGCTGCGCCTTCCGGTACGCGGTCGCCACTCGAGAACCTTTCAGCC
Organism: Lathronympha strigana; assembly: GCA_949128165.1. Lineage (NCBI taxonomy): Eukaryota > Metazoa > Arthropoda > Insecta > Lepidoptera > Tortricidae > Lathronympha > Lathronympha strigana. The sequence continues at coordinate 21,529,490 of OX421903.1, read as the reverse complement.
CCAACGCCCCAGTTCTCTTCTACAGTACCTAAACTGAGTCGCTGCCATATAACTGAGCAAAGTCAAGAACCTAAACTGAATCGGGTTAAGACGTCATTGTAAGGTCGTACATCTGAACATATTGTCATTGGTCTATGGAAATTATATAGCTTGTATATTCGTTTCTTTATCACTTAAAATAGTTTTTTTTTGTTTCTGGAACGTTTTTGGCCGCCGGTCGTTTTTGTAAGGGTCACAGTTCTAACCTAACCTACTTTTCTGGCGGCCAGTATTTTTTAGGGGCACAGTTCTAACCTAACCTAACCCACTTTTCTGGCAGCCTGTCGTGTTTGTAAGGACCACAGTTCTAAACCTAACCTTACCTTATTTTCTGGCAGCCGGTCGTTCTTTAAGGGTCACAGTTCTAACCTAACTTAACCTACTTTTCGGGCAGCCGGTCGTTTTTGTAAATGTCACAGTTCTAATATAACCTAACCAAGTTTTGTAGCAGGCGGTCGATTTAGTATGGGTCACAGCTCTAACCTAATTTAACCTACATAGCTTAAACCGAATAGTGCCGCCGAATATTCGGTTTGGTAAAGCTTGAACCAAATATTCGTATTCGGCAAAGCGCATATTCGGCCCATTTGTAGTCGTAATTCTAACTTAGCCATTTTCTATTATTTAGCCCGCTGTTTCTGAAAGGAGTCGCAGTTCTAACATTTTTTCTGAAAGCCTGTGTTTGTTTATGTATGTCATGTCTTGTTTCTAAATTATAAAATTAGACCTTTAACACGTTAGAGAACAAAATGATATGAATAAGAAAATATGACCTCCAGTGTTTATTGAAATGGGACGACTATGACTTTGGTGTTATATTGATCAATTTTATGATTTTTGTCACGTATGATATATACCTAACATTTAACATTATATTATTTAATTATTATATTTATTTAGCGTTATGCTAATCAACTTTTATGATGTTTGATAATAATGAAAAAAAAATGTGGATATCAATTTCTGACTAACGAAATTCGGAACGAAAGGTATATGCGAAAGAAAGGGATCCCATTGAAAATCATCCTCAATCGTGTTGTCTTCGAAAGCGTCAAACGTAACGCACCTCGTGGTTATCCGCAGCGATAGGTTTTCAATCCAATATTCTTTATCTACCTTTGAATATGAAAATCTGTAATAGCCGTGGAAGTACGTTTAACGAACGAACGGTTATTAAATATATTGTTATTAAGAGAAAATAAGCTACAATTTCGTAATGCATGTGGTGCTAACGAAAGTGGGTCTACAACGCGCACGAAAAGACGCATAATATCATCTAAAGCTAGATTTATTTGGTGATTACCTACCCATAAGTAAGTTATTGGTTTTGAGACTGAAGATTCATTTAGAAATTTAACCTTTGAAGTTAAAAGAGAATCTTAGTGGTAAATTCATAAACATAATGGAATGGACACCATCCACCAATGGATTCATCATCATCATCATCATCATTTCAGCCGAAAGAAGTCCACTGCTGGACATAGGCCTCCCCCAAACCAATGGATTAGCTCGGGCAAACCTCGCAACCTCGGGGTTGCAGATAAAAACGTTGTTTGCCGTTTATAATTAACTACGACAGTTAAAATACATTCAGAAAGTCCCATTATTCGATTTTAAGCTAACATGGTAATTTGCAATAATGCAAATTACCATGTTAGCTTAAAACATGTTAGTTATAAAACTAATATTTGAAACGGGATAATTACCATGTATGTTTGTTTTATTGAGCACCCGATATTTCGACACTGTTGCAAGCGTCATGTTCACGGAGTAAACAAAACAAACATACATGGTAATAATCCCGTTTCAAATATTAGTTATAAATAGTCCCATTATTGTTTTATTAACAGATTTATTACTAAAGTAAAAAAGTTTGGGTAGTTGATTAACTTAGACCCATGATAAAAAATAAGCTCTTTAATTTTGAAAACATATTGCTCATCTCCGTGTTACATAATTATACCCTCGATCCTCGTCTCGTCTAAACTCGGTGTGCAATGCAATGTGAATATAACAGCTAGCTCTGTAGTTCGAACATGGCATGGACCTAGCTGAAAGTTGGACGAATTTATTGTCTGCCCTACTGGTCGGCAGCCGAGTTTTTACAAATTTTCCGTTGCAGCGGGACTCAGTGTGATTTATTTAATTATTCCGTAATTTTCAGCTTATTTGTTACTGGGTAAAACCTTGTGTCTCTAATTGGAAAATGAATGGTGATAGAAACGGAAAAAAATGTTTGTGTATGTACCTACTTGCTTGCATGTAGTATTTTTACCGTTCATACAATTTATTTGTGTTCACATTTGACATGTCTCCATCTGTGCATGGTCAACTGGGAAACCTTAGTAAATGATATTCTAGATTGATGTATAGGTACTGACGGGCTAATATACAGTGCGACAGAAAAAGGTAGAAATTAAAAAATTGAAACATCTTAGTGTCATCCCATTTTCTTACATATATTGATTTGAAACTATTTGAAAAGGACGACACTGCGATGTTGCCACTTTTTAATTTCTGCCTTTTTCTGTCGCACTGTATGTTAGCCCGTCGCATGTGTATGTATGTTCGGCCGATGTACGGCCCTTACATCGGCCGCGACTTAATGTATGGAGATACAGACGACAACATAAGTTGTGCTACTAAAGCAAAACAGGTAAAAGACAATACTCGTGACATTACCAAAATGGACCATTTTGAATTTAAAGGACAATACTTAGATCACATTTTGGGGTCTTATGTTTGACTGTTACATATATAATCTAAATTACAGAAACTAAATACATCAAGTCATAATAGTAGAGTTACCTACTTTGAAAATGGTAAAAATACATTTCCACCGCAACCCGCTCGGCGACGATGAGAGCGCGACTAACGATTTCAGTGACGTCAGTCCAATTATTACGGCCACTACACTAGTGTTATACCTATGTCTAGAGGTACAAGTACTTGCTATAGACTTAAAAGTTATATTTTAAGTAGGATGTGTTCAAAAATATCATACAATTTAAACGCATGTGAGTCATACTCACGGCCACACCTATTGTGGTAATATAAACAGTGATCATAAATTTTGTAGCAATTTCAGTGCGGCATAGTAGAAAAATAGGAATTCCTACAAAAAAAGCTAGAATAGGGCAAACGGATGCTTTTAACGCAACATTTTTACAAATGAATTAGTGTTAATCGTACTTACGCTCCAAATATGCCGTGTAAATATTTAGGAACATAACAATCTACCAACATAGGAATATACCAACCAACATACACCCAAGTAAGTACCTGAAAACAATTATCAACTATCATCGTAATTCAATTTCCTATTTTATTTTGTGTTGAAACCTGTAAACTAAGTAGTTATGTCGTATCACAAAATGTTATGCTCGATATAAGTTTTAAGTCCTTTATAATACACCGCAATATATAATTATATAGTTGAAATTACGTTTAAGTCGTCACTGATTCCCCACATTACGTAACTCTGCAGAGATGGCGTAACGCTTACGAGTATACAGTACATTTCCATTTGGGTACCTACCCGTAGCTATACATAGGTAAGCTTTATGGTATGCATTAAGTACTTTCAGATGTAAGCGGTGTTGTGGCGAAGCGCAGATGCAAATATTGCCAGTATCGTGCGTTCGTCGGAAGCAGTTTGATACAACGAAGCACAATTTCCTTTGCCGCCGCCCGCGTTCTGCTAACTGTTGATAACGAAGCTGTAAGCGATAATACAGGAAGATTTAAAAGCATTCGGGTGTACATAATGGCAAGAAGCTATTACTTTACCAAATAAATGAATGGTGAAAAGAACGAATATTACAGCGGTTTGATTTATAGTGTGATAGTTATTTTAGGGTAGACCGGGGATAATTGCACCATATTTTTGAATAATAGTTCTTAATTCAGAATGTATAAATGATGCACCAAAACTGTATATTATATATGAAATACTAGGTTATTGATCTAAGTATTTTTGAAGGTAATTAATAATTAAAGGTAAAAGTATAGCAAAATTAGTTTTTCGTCAATGATTCCTTGTGTTACAATTGACCCTTAGCACGGGTCAGTAGTACCAAAAATTGGAACGCAAGGAAAACCCAATGAATATGTTTATTATTTAAAGATTTGTTGTTTTTGACCATAACTTCAATAAATCTTTGCAGTTACATCAGTTATTAGAAGGAACACATTTGATAACACTATTTGAGCTCAGTGGTTAGTTTTATGTTTTATCTCACATGACTAGTAATAACTCACTTCGTAAAAAAATAGTTAAATGTTTATAATCTATCTAATTTATACTAGAAACAAAGACAATACCGACTAATTCAACAATCTATCTTTCCATACAGTTACTATTGCCTCCTGTTACAATCAACCCCGCCTCGAAATAAAATAAAATTATATTAAGTTTTTTTGATCTACATATTAACATTTCGAGCCTGATGAGTTAAAATAGTAACAAGAAGTAGAAAACATTAAAAAAAAACTGCAGTGATTCTGTGACATTTTTTGATAAATATAATAAAGGGATAAACGTCGTCTCGTTCATATTTGGAGTAACGTAACTGTGGGCAAGTACATGGCACATGGACAACGTGCTCAAATTTTCTAGATTTTCAATCTACTTTGGTAATAATTACTACCTACTAGTTTTATGTGCACTTGCCTTACTGATGCGCTTTACCCAATCCTTTGCTTATGTTTACTCAAAGATAATCATTGAAGGGAAAAAAACAACTAAAAATTATAACAGGGTCGTTTGTGTTCACATGTTACTAATGACCCCGAACACCCAAAATTACCTAAGGTGCTGATATTTCGATTCCTTTACAAAAGTAATCGCCATACTGTGCCACAATAATAACTTTGATAAGTAACCAATCGTAACCAAATACCAATCTAACAAAAGGATCCTTTTGTTTTGAGTGATAAGACAAAATGTTTCAAGTAAATATTTACTTTGATCGCTCGAAAACATGAATGGTCTCCTAGCACCTCCGATCCGCGTCGCAGCCAGCGGCCGACTGGTGAACGGGTTCCGACAAGTAATGCGCTTCGTTGTGTATACCCACATATTCATATTTCGTTGTACATAGTTGCAAAATTATAAGCGATGGTACTATTGCCCCGTGTTACTATTGTCCCCGGTCTACCCTACTTTTTGCGATGAATAAATGAAATGTAGCCTTTTACTCGTACGCCAAAGCATAAGGAGGGATTATGATTATAGGTCCTTTTATAGGTAGTACTTTTCGTGGATATTAATAATCATACGAACCATTTTAGCCTTATAATCATAACTACTGAATTAATTCTGATTAATGATTAGTCAATTGATTGTTCTTTGTAACACCAGAGGCATACATATACAGGCTACTATTTAACCGTCATCCAAGAAAGCGGCAGATGTAACGAAAATGCAGCAGCTGACTAATTAAAAACTACATTATTATGATTATTATTTTACACATACTTAAAAGAATATTATTCAATAAATAAACATATCTTAACTACCGACATAACAGTAAAGTGAATGTCTGCAAATTAAATAAGTTTTTATACCTGATAAAGTCGAGGAGATTCAACATTATTGAAGCGGACTGTCAGGATTCCAATAGAATTCTTTAATTCAATCTCGAAGCCAAACATTGGGAACGAGGTATTTTAATGAGCTTTTTCATGCAGAACAAAAAATAGACGAGACATAATACGAATAAGTCAAATTCCTTCACGAGCAACACCGCATGTAGGGGGCGGTATTTTCCAATAAAAAGTTCAATAAATGTACAACGCGACGGGTATTAGCGCCGCAAAATTCCTCGTCGCGTAATAATAACATAAAGATTCTCCAATACGTGTCCCAATAACGCAGCCGGGGCTCGTGATGGCACTACGGCCTTCTTTGCTTCCTCGCTAGCTTCCATGCCGCCGCCTGCGGCACTCGTCCGATTATCAGCTCAGTTCATCTGTGTATACTCCAGCATACCATCTCAAATAACAGCCGAAAAATAAAGCTTTATTTATGTAAATCAGGGGCAGGGTGTTCATATTTCTTTGATATTGCTAGCGATAAGAATTTCGGTTTGATGAGACAGTTATCGTGATAAGTGACAATATGGTTTGACTATTGATCATGTGTTAGATAACGGAACACTTTTGTACTTAGATGCTTATTGTTGAGCTTAACATAATACGCAGAAAGTATTACTTAAATTAGCCTAATTACCGCATAGGTAACTAGTAAGTATACAATGACGATTCAGAAATCAGGTAATATACGTAATTACCGCTTCTTTCCGCCATCGCCCTACGCGACAATATTTCCACTCTCACCATTTAGATGGTGGGCAGTCCTCAACTGTGCGCTTTTCCCGAAACTTCCTGCCTCGCACAGCTAAACTGTGGAACGAACTGTCGCCAGCGGTGTTTCCGGACCGATACGACCTTCAAACCTTCAAGAAAAGAGCGTACTCCCACCTTAAAGGCCGGCAACGCACTTGCGACACCTCTGGTGTTGCGGGTGTCCATGGACGACGTTAATCGCTTACCATCAGGTGATTCGTTTGCTCGTTTGCCCCCTATAGCATAAAAAAAAAAAAAAAAAAATTGCTGTGTATTTGGTGATACTGATACCTATTATTTACAATTATTATTTTCTGAATCATGTTCCATTACATTATATTTTAATGTCCTCTTAACATTTTATGTACATCAGATCAGTTCATTTAAGATGAGCTTAAGTTGTACGAGTAATGTTCTAAAAGCTGTTTTCTGTAAATATTTCGAGTAGCAGCGCATTTTTGTATACCCAACGACTGTGTCAGAAAGTTGTAAATTTGTTGAATTTACTACTTTCCCCCGCTGTACAATTGTACATGCGTAATTGCGCACTTATCGACACCAAATTCCATTTTGATGGCTTTACTGAAAACTTCAGTGGTTTGTAGTAGCTCCAACAAACCTCGGTCATTTGGTACAAATAGTTTGAGATCATCCATGTACAGAAGGTGAGAAATGACTTCACCCTCTCTCCGAAGCCGGCAACATAGCCCCGAATCCTTCAACATTGTCCCGATGGTCGTTTCAGCGAACGGTCTCATAGCGAAAAGTCTCGACCAACATCTTGAGAGACTCTCGCTAGGTGGCTGGATCAAGGGTCAGATGCGGAAGGCGGTAATCCTGGACACGGCGTGTATAATAAATAGTCCAGCGGTTCCTTTCTGTGCGGTCCTAACCACCGGCAACCTGGGCCCAGCTCTAGGTTAGGATAGGTTACTTTTATAATATATTTATATGTATTTTGTATTGTTGTGTATGTGTTTTTGTATTTTACTTTTATAATCATATTATAAATACCTAACTTAAGATACAAACAAAATAAAGAAAATAATAATTAAAAAAAACACTCACACGAATTGAGAACCTCCTCCTTTTTAAGTTGTGAAGTTGGTTGAAATCTCGAGTTTCTTAAGAAAACGCCCAAATCGCTATGTATGTGTTTTTCAAATTTGAGGAGCTCCCTTAATTCCTTATGGATCCCATCAACAGACATAAATTTTGAAAAATGGGACCAATCTAAAACTTTCAGTAATTAAGTTCTGATGGGAGTTCTGAAATAACAAACAAAGAAAAAGAAAACACAAATTCACACGAATTTAGAACGTCCTCCTTTTAAAAGTTTGAAGCCGGTTAATAAATAAGAGGCTACACTCCACAAAACCACATCATCTTTTCTTCTCCAGTCGAGTAAAAAGTATCTTGTAATTTGGAACAGCTTAGATAATCTTATAAGTTTGTGCACTCAAAGTTTCCGCGGATAGAGGAATCTGTCTCGGTTACTGACTACTTACAGTTCGGCATTTCAATCCCTTTGCCGGATTCCCCACATTCCGCCGTGACCCCACTCAAATTAACCCATTATTTTCTAAAATAGTTTCGAGTATTCATTAACAATATTGAAATATCTGCGGTAACTATTTTGTGTTGAAGGGCAATTAAATTAGGGGATAGAATGAGATTACGTTACATTTCCTAGTGATTAAAAGCGTTATCATTCATTAATTTAATAAGAGAACTAATAATTCATTGTCGTTTTCACATATACCTATAGATATAGTTTAGTATAGATATTCATGTTGAACCAACGTAGGTCAATCCAAAGGACGCCGCTATGTGTTAGCCAATGTCGTAGTTGAGGGTCTAGCCTATGACATTGGCCTATGTTGGATAGTGCTTACTGTGAAATAAAACGACATTACAAAATATTGCAATAATTTGTGTAAAGTATGCTTATTGTGATTGGCATTAGACATTAGGTACTAAAATGAGTAAAATGTCTTAGTACCTACATATATATCTCAGTTCTCACTAAGTGGCATGATTCGAATAGGTGCTTAGTAAATTTTATATTGCATTAGCTCTGTATAAAAAGCCTGTTTTAGGCCAGCAATATTAATAATAATAGGCAATATATATATGTCGAAAGGGTCTCTGCGTGTTGGCTCCGGCTCCGCGTACGCCTCCCAAAGGTCCGGAACACCATTGTTCCGTGATGGGAAAGACATAGGCAATATTACAGATTACGCGATATTTGCGATGGCAACATTTATGTTCGTAGGTCACAATGTTTTTTAAAATATGTATATTTATTTTTGATCGTTTATAACTTATACATAAATAGGTTCTTGTAGGTGAAAGGGTTGCAAACGAAAAATAATTGCAATAAGTAAGAACATTTATTTTCAAAATATATACAGTATGTGTATCTTATTTACCAGCTACCTATTCTTAACCTAAAAAACCCTTAAATCTAAATACCTACCTTAAATCTAAAAAAGGTCCTTGAGGCATTGTACCTAGGATACTGGCGGCATTTCCTCGTTGTATCGCAATGCTGATATAAAAAAAATAAAAATAATTATAATAAATTGCAATTCATTGATATTAAAGTAAGCATATAAATGCATATCACACACAACCCTATCTAAAATCTCATCCAACTGGTATATTCTCGCGTTCCCTTGGGTCGTAGGCCAAGATTCTAATTGGGTCGCTCATTCAGTGTTGCTAGTTGTTAATGAAACTAGTGCAGAGTAAAACTAAATGAGATATTTTTAATTTTCCTACATCTAGTTTTTTTACCAGAGCTGGATCATATCACGGGATCAAGTTGCGGTTCAATACTTGGGATCCACTTGACGTGAATGGCGCAACTTATACATATAGAGTGGTTAATATTGTTATATGGTAAGTAGCACTATTCAGTCAGTCGATGTACCATAAACTGACTATCATCGTGTAGGTAGGTAAATTAAATTAATTACAGTTGATCCAAGTCCCGACTTGGCTATAACTGCAATTGTTAGTTTTTAATTATACATTTACAGAGAAGCATTGTGAATGAAAATAAAAGGTTAGCTGTCACGACTTCTCCCTTCGCGTTATTTATAGAAGTGCTCTCTTACTTTTCGTAAAGCTCTTGTACACCTTTTTAATTTTTCATTGCTAGTGACAGACCAATCTTTCTTTTCAAAAGGCGACAAAGGGATTTAGTAATTAAATTCGTAAAGGATTCGCCGGTAACGAGCAAAGTTCTTACCCTCGACGAATGTAATTTTCAAAACTTCTTCAATTTACAGGTTCGTGTTTAAGAGTTGCAATAAGTTTTTTTATTTAAAAAATACTTGAAATAAGTTCAAAAATGTAGTTGGCCTTGTTTAACGTTAACTACGTAACTTTTTTCACGTATCGTCCTCGATTCTGTCCGCACGTACATAAGTCCAACTTAAAACCCCGTTTCTCTTGCACCAACCGGGGTTAACCAATTAATCCGGGGTTAAGCTTTATAGTATGGAATTTGACGCGATCCGGGACGATCTGGCAGTTTCTATAGAAAGTATCACGCAATAGCTCGGAGCGCTCGGAAGTGACGTGACGTTAAGATCGGATCGGATCGGGTAGGTGTGAATCATCCTTTATAGTATTATGTGACAACTAGGTTTTTTAACTCATTAATAGAAAACTGTGCTCTTTACAATATTCTAGAGTTCACAACTATTAAATACTATGTTGTATCATTAAAAAAAATCTAGTTCTCACATATACTTACTACACTAAATCTGCATGTGTACGATGTGTCTGTACTACAATAAATACTTTTTCTCGGTGTATGCTTGTGCAATTGTGTTATGCCACTCAAAAACGCAACTGAAGGAAACGCGGTTTCAAAAGATCACGCACTGTTTAACTGGCCTCACAAATATTTTATGGCTCTATATATGAACTCCATCTCGGAAAGGAAGTTAACCGCGATTTCGACTAGTGTAATTTATTTAATCCAAGTTGTTCAGTTCGTTTATTAAGCAGGGGGTAGATTAACACCGGGAGCTTAACGTAAGACGTGACTTGTCCCCCTCTCCCCCCAGGGCCAGGGGTTCGCGTGACGCAGACAGATAAGCTAATTACTTATTGTGATTTACAAACTGGTTCTTAGCAAATTTTATACCTAAAATTTAGAGGGCAATTGTGAATAATGAGTAGACGTCGTCCACCACAATGGCCCCAATTAACCGGACAATTTAACTTTTTAATTGCGAATTAAGAAACTGGGGAGTGCTAAGGTTGAACACGGTCTGTGAAATTTATGACCACTTTTTGTGACTTCCGTCTAGTTTTGAAGCAGGTACATTTTGTATTGAAAGATATAGATAGATAGATAGATTTTTATTTCATGAAAGATAATTACATTATAAGTTTACATTTCAATAAATTTATACGAATTTCCATCATGATCGTCACAAACACGAATTAATTAAAGAATAATAATAATAATTAACAATAATAATGAAATTGTGTCTCGCAATAAGGATCGTCATGAGTGTATTACAATTTAATCTAATAATAAAAATCAACAGTAAGTATGTCAATACTTACAAATCAAAAATATCGAATAGTAATAACAATGAATCGAAATGTCAAATACATGTAGGCGGAATAATAGGGTTGTATAGTTTAGAGTTATATCTCCCAGTAAGAATTGTCAATAGCAATGTGAACAAAAAACAAAAAATAATAATCAAATAAGTACATACATCCCACTAATATTATAAGCGAAGAAATTATAGAGGGTTTTTGAAAGTTGCAATAGAGTATTAATTTTAGTACGTTGGAAGTTGTATTTATGCAATGTGATTTTAAAACTTCGATATCGTGATGTAGAATATTTGTAATTAATGCAAACTCTATATGCTTCAAATACTTTACACGGGTACTACTATATGGATTTCCCTTTTAACAAGCATATTACGGTAAATTAAATTTGATTATTTCCAACAGTAATTAATAATGTTCAAAAATCCAAGTAATATTTTAAAACACACACTACACACTATACTGGCGCCATCTATTTGCTTAGATATGAAGTAAGTAAATATGCCACGACAAATCCATGGTTTTATGGAAATATTTTGCTAATCAGCGAACCCTATTTTAAATAAAATTGTGCCACATTTAATACGTTTATCGGAAGAAATGGGCACAGAGGCATAAAAGGTACATTTTCCCGTTCATATTATGTTTATTACACTGCCATCTATATATTACATGTAGAACTACTAAAGAGCTGTAGGTATCTAACTGTTTCGTTCTAGGGAAACATACTAAGCCGCGAAGTCTTCTAGATTTGGTTGATGGCGCTGTTAATAGTTTAGTAAGTTTTGTCAAACAAAATGTATGAAATTAAATGGGTAGGTTTACCAATGATATAAATTGAATATACTGAAAAATTAATCACAACCAGTTACTTAAAAACTGAATTACTAATGAAAAAAAAAAACACAAACAAGTCTTATTATAATAACCCGTCTTTCACCATTCTTGGTGCAAAAGAGCCCAGAACACGAGCGGCATTTCCATGCTGGATGGCTACGGACAACCTTAGAACGGGGTTCTCTTCCTTTTGTCTGAGTCGACGGCTTATGTCATGCAGAACAATTTCGCGTCCCCCCAAAGCAGCCCGCTGTCTCCACCACCAAAGGCATGAACATGTATTGTATCCATATTCTACAGACCTAAGTTGGTTATCCACGAATGTCATGTGATAATGATAATGCTATAAGTTCATGAAAAGACAAGTTGCATGGATAGTGCGACGGTGATTGCTATTAAATGTGAGTAACTGTATAGAACTATCAGAAATTGACATACAAAGGTGACAAAGTTTTTTCTTATCACGGGAGTATCACGCTATCCGTTTGTGATCTTATCACAGAAGGGAGCGCACACTTTTGCCGCTTCGCCGCCGCTAGAGTTTCAGAGGCAGAGGGCTCCTGCCACGTGGGAAGTGCGAGTAATATGGGTGGTCAAAAATGTGCTGACGTATGTAGCATCCCACACTAAACACCGCCCCGTCTCCCGTAGTACCAGCGTCACTCCATCTTGCTATCAGACTCCACTGAAGTATCAGTGCGGCTAAACCCAGTGGCTCCAGAACAGAATGAACACCCGCTGACTGAAGAGACCTCAGGACAATATCATTGAGGTCTCAGTGACGCGGAATCCTACCACTACAAAGACGGCAACTCAATGTATAATATGGCTGTCAACACCCACCATGCATTGTACCAGCGGATGATATACATCATAGCGGGCCCAGGGGAGAACAAAGGCCAAACGCAACGATTTTGGGCAAAGAACAAGTCATACAGCCAGTACGGTTTTTATATTCAATTTCGGACAAGGATAGTTTATAGATAAACTTAGATTTTTTCGTATGATTACTTTACTTAAAAGGCAAAAAATTACTGAATATGTAAAACTTGATGGATTAGGATGGCACTTATTACATTTCTATCCATATGCCACTAATCGAACTAGGTATCGCCTATATCCTCCTTAAATTGATTTGATTAAAATTATTTTAACTTTGCGCAAAAACATTCTTAAATCATATCATGAGATACATTTGACTTAATAATGGTGTCTATTTTATTTTTGTTGTCTAGCAAACTGATCTTGCGTAGTGATACAGTCACAAAACCAGCACGGTTTCTTCAATAAAATTTTGAACAAATTTCCATGCGAAGCTAATATTGTAAATTTGATTAACTCTTATCTGTTACCACTTCAAACTAAAGGAAGGAAGTGATATAGTCAATTCATTCCTGTGCATTGCACTTTTTTTTACAGCAGTTTTGTTTTTACCTTATGTTGAGTAGGTACATGCGAATAAAGGCCTATGCCGATCCTATCATAGGATCGTTCTTGGATAAAACATATATAGAACTTACCTACCTAATGAAAGTTTATATGCGCGAATTGCGCGATGTAATTATTTTGGTATCCTCGCAATGTTTTTCTTCACTGGGGACTTGAAAGTTGTAATCAGGTATCGAATGACATTTCGTGGGTTAAATTCAGTGAGCTTAAGACAGTGTTTTAAACCGTGATGAAAAACACTCGGACTTGATTACTTATTTGATTAAAAGATAATTTATGTAAACTTGGACGCACTTTTAACACGACTGCCCAAAATAAAAAAGAGTGTTATGTATTAGGGCTTCATGTATCCAAATTTGTTTGTATACCATATCTGCAGCGTATAAAACCACTGAAAGATTAATATGTGGTAGATACAAAGATATATACAGCTGTAACAAAAATGCTGGTGATTCGATTAAATGCGTAATCAGTATCGTATTGTGATTAGGAGAAAAAATAAACAAGTAATGTTTGTCAAAAAAAAACATTAAGTCCTATTTTTTCAAATCAGATTACAATATTGATTACCAGCATTTTTGGTATATCCTGAATTATGAACGAGAAAAAAGAATAACAGGTTACTGTAGTTGCAAGTTAGTTGTTTGTTTATACGGCCTGGAATTTAATTAGCAATTTACAGTTCAAGTCAATTTGGTCTTTAATCTTTACTTATGCTAATAAAAATACACTACCAAACATTATAATACTACGCAGACAAAGTCGCGGGTAACAGCTAGTTTCCCAATAAGGATGATCATAATAATAGTAGAAAACAATGTCAATTTAAACTAAAATCAATACAATACATTAAAATCAATAATCATCATTTTAGTGCCATGTACTCATTTGTTGAGTACAGAGGGTTATTCAACAAAAGGTTTCTCACTTTGCGCCTGAATGTTTCGTCACATGGCTCGTTTCTTATTTCGGCAGGTAGATGCTCGAAGTAAGTAGGTCCGATGACACGAGGGTTCTTATTTGATAGTGCCATGCGACGAGGAACGGTTCTAAGGCGGCCGGTTGAACGCAGCAGTTTTCCTGGACACTCGACTCGCGAAAACTGAGATTGTTCATTCCTTACAAACATTAGCACATCAAACAGGTATTGTGAGTAGTGAGTCATTATACGCTGCGAAATAAAGATCTCCTTACAGAGATGTCTTCGTTTGACTCCAACAAGTGTACGGATTGCTCGTTTCTGCACTATTAGGACTCTTCCAGCATCTGTGGAGTTACCCCAGATGAGCGTGCCGTATGCCATTATCGAGTGGAAATGAGCAAAGTACACCTGTTTGAGAGCTTCACTTGAGATTAGCGGTTTCAGTTTTCGCAACGCAAAGACAGCACTACCCAATCGGTCGCAAACACTATCGACATGGCACTTCCAATTTAAATTAGAGTCAACCGTAAACCCAAGGAACCCACTTTCATTACACAGTGGCATCGGACAGTTGGCCAAACACGGTGGTAGCGGGACTCTCCGACCAGAGAACAGCATTATATTTGATTTTGAGCAGTTGAGTAATAGTCCATTTGCTGAAAACCAGGACTGTAGCTGGTTACAAGCATCACCAATTTTTACACTTAGCTGGTCGTAAGATTCCGCATTTACTACCACAGTTGTGTCATCCGCAAACAGAACGGACAAACCAGCTACAATATTTGACGGCAAGTCGTTAACAAACAATAAAAATAAAGAATTTCCGAGGGCGGAACCTTGCGGAATACCGATATTTACGCATCCTGTGTCAGATTGCAGCCGTTTGCCGTCGGCAAGTAGTTTTACCGATTGTTTGCGGCCTGTTAAAAAGGGCGAAAACAATAAATGGGCTTTATCTCGAACGCCATAATGTGTCAGCTTGTTCAGCAGTAACACGTGACTTATGACGTCAAATGCCTTCGATAAGTCACAAAATATCCCAGCCATTTTATTTCTGTCGTCCAATCCAGTCACTATGCAATCGAACATCCTGTACGCCGCCGAGGTTGTAGACATTTTCTTCCTGTACGCAAATTGGTTTTTGGTAAGCAGGTTGTTCGATTCCAGGTGACTCATTAGATAAGACGACAAGACTGATTCCACTATTTTTGATGTTGTAGGCACTATAGTAATAGGCCTGTAGTTGTTCACGTCGCACTTGTCTCCCTTCCCCTTGTAAACTGGACACACCCTGGCGTTTTTTAGAACATCAGGGTATGTACCAGTTTCAAACATTTGGTTTATGAGCGCTACGAGTACGTCACCAGCTACTGGCCATATCCAAGACAAAATATTTGGGGAAATATCGAAGGCATCGACAGTGTTACGCTTCTTCAGCATAGAATGAAAGGCCTTTTCAAGGACATCACGAGTGATGACTGGCAGAGTGAACGTTGGTGCCTCTGATGTGCCTAAATGTGACTGTAGATAATTTGTGGATTTTGATATATCACTCTGTATAGTATATTTAGATGCTACATCAATAAAATGTGAGTTAAATGTGTTAGGCAACTCATTTTCTAAAATCTAATTATTTTTTGCAGGATCACGTAAAGAGAGGCCCTGTGATACCGTCTTTGTGCCCACTTCCTCGTTGACTATTTTCCAAATTTCCTTAGTTTTATTTCCACTAGTCGACAGCCTATTTTCAATAAAATCTTGTCGAGCTTTCAGCGTTTTCGACTTGATTAGGTTCGAGTAGTGGTCAATACATTCAGAAAGAATAGGGTTATTGGGATACTGACGTCTCATTTCATGAAGGTCACCATGTTTGCTAATTAACACCTCCAGTTCATCACTCAGCCAAGGCAATTTAGGATTTATTTTACATTTATTTTTTGGAATAGGGAAGTGAATGTCAATGTATCGTGTTAGAATATTAAATAATTTATTAAATTTAAAGTTAATGTCAATAGTGTTATTATATATAAAATTAAAATCGTAACTGAGAATGTCAAAACAAAATAATCGAATGGATTTTTCACTAAAAAAGCGTCGCTCAACTATCGCGTCTTTCCTGTTTTGGGTAATATTCTCTAAAGTTAACTCATAGCGCTGCGCATTGTGATCGCTAATTGCAGTATCGATCGGTGTTACAGTAAGAATGTCGTTCTCACAATTCGATATTCCGCAGTCGATGGACGATGCTCATACACAGCATATCTAACTAAAAAATTACCATTAGGTACCTGACTGCTTAGATTTGATGGCTGTATTATATTCATCCAAATCCAATTTAGGAAAAACTTTAGATTCTCTCTTTTTTATTTGCCACAGGCACATTAGTCACTGGCGTTTGTTTAATCATAAATAACTACGCTGCGCAAAAGCACGCACTTGGCCTGCATCCTGCTTTCAGTGACAGTGAGTCAATTTTTTCATTCAAGTTTAATCATCAGCACATCACCTCACTGATAAAAAAAATCAACGAATGAAGTATAGACCGCCAATTTATTTTCAATTGAATTTTGATGCGCTATATTATAAGATATAAGGTTACTCGACCAATAGTAGTTTATGCAACAGTGATATAATAAGGGTTCTTAAAAGTTGAGGGTCGCCGTTATAAAGAACTCTAGTTTTGTAATAATAGACCCGATAGTTTTAAGAACCAATTATGATATCGTTCGGAGGGCATTGGTGTCGGCGAACATTCCTTGCGTCCTGGAGCCGCCCGGTCTTAGCCGGTCAGACGGCAAAAGGCCGGACGGCTTGACGCTGGTGCCGTGGGAGAAGGGCAAATGCCTTCTATGGGATGCCACCTGTGTTAGTACATTATTTTGCTGCTTCACACCTTGGGCGCACTGTGCGTTCGGCGGGTGCTGCAGCTGAGCAGGCGGCATCGCTCAAGAGAGTGAAATATTCGGGGCTGACCAATTATTTGTTTATTCCCCTTGCGGTTGAGACGGCTGGTTGTTGGTGCGCGGAGGCAAAAACCTTTCTTGGGGAGCTAGGTCGTCGCCTGCAAGAGAGGGGTCATGACCCCCGCTCCGGTTCGTTCCTGGCGCAGAGGTTGTCTATTGCAGTTCAACGTGGGAACGCTGCGAGTGTGATGGGCACCTTTGCGTCGGGAGCGTTACGGGGTGGGCTCTTTGAATAGGTAGGAAAGTGTTGTGTGTGTTTAGATTTAGGTTTTATTAAGATTTAGTTTTATCTTAGGTATATTGTTTGTGATTGTATTTAATATGGTTGTAATATTTGGCTGATAAATATATAACTACTAATATTTCCACTCTCACCATTTAGATGGTTGGCAGTCCTCAACTGTGCGCTTTTCCCGAAACTTCCTGCTTCGCACAGCTAAACTGTGGAACGAACTGTCGCCAGCGGTGTTTCCGGACCGATACGACCTTCAAACCTTCAAGAAAAGAGCGTACTCCCACCTTAAAGGCCGGCAACGCACTTGCGACACCTCTGGTGTTGCGGGTGTCCATGGACGACGTTAATCGCTTACCATCAGGCGATTCGTTTGCTCGTTTGCCACCTATAGCATAAAAAAATACTATTATGAGTTGTTGCATACGCTAGTTTTTCAACATCGATTTCAAATCGCAAAAAAAGTAAAATCTCGAAAGGTGGCAGAGAGTGGAAGATGTCGCATGCCCAAAAAATAAAAAAAAACAGTCCTCATATATTGTATGAAAATCCATGGGAGCATCGTTTAGCGGTGTTCTAATGGAATACCATAGACAACGTTGTAAATGTTGTAATGTATATGTAATGTATATCTAATTACAACATACATGTTATTTGGAGTAGATTTTTACGCCTTCATAGTATTCGTACTCGTTCTTATAGCACTATAGTGCAAGTGTGCCTATTCTAACTATAAGTAAATCTTGCTTTTTAAATATATATAAAGGTAAGAGGAAGGTGGTTTTATTCGAATTTACAATACTTGGTTTTATAAATTGGATTTTAGGACATAATTGTATGTGATTAGACATGAGTAATATTTTCGCAGTTACGTGTAACACTTTCAAATTGTTGCTTCAGAAAGATAATGCTAGAGTGACCAGGACACACCAAATCATAAAAGGGTTTAACGTTTAACATCAACAAAAATAGCACGAAAGCGACAATCACAAAAAAACAACTTTGTAAGCAACGAGTAGGTACACGGAATTACACGCCATTAGAATTGAAAACATTCCAAATAAGATTAATAAATTAGCTATAAATATTCGGAAAGCTAAGCGATACCTGAGGAATAAATCGAGCGCAGCAGGCACAATTTAATCCCGGTTCATTTCTTTCGGTGTCCACCGGAAAGTTACCTGTTTCGACGAGGAAGTTTCACGACTTGAATCCATACAGAAACTTGAGACTTCCAAATATAAACAGGCCCGCGTTAGTAGCTCAGTCAACCGGTCAAAGTAGTGCACTTACCTACTTGACCTGTTACTTGTATTTTATGGTATGAGGCTCTGATATAGTGTTTTTTTATGTTTAATGTGACTGCATGCACATATTTAAACCTTCACGATTTTCACACATTATAAATTTACTAAAACGTGGCTTAATCGTTTAAAACTTTGAAAAATAACCACCTAAATTTCCCAGAAAGTCTTTCTCTGAAGACCACGACACCATTAAATTATTGTTCAGGAAGTCGGCCACTTCTACTTCAATGTTTTTTATTTATTATTAGGTACAAATCTCGTCCAAATTAAATATTGCCGATACTTGTTACTCAATACTAGAATTATACTTCATTATGATATAATGATATAAGATATATTTGTTCACTATAATAATAATGCAGGCAATATATATAAAATAATACTCACTTATCAGAGTCAGTTTGAGGAAAATTTCGATTACGGGTTTTGCGGTTTTTAAGCCATACGAGAGGGTCAGGTATAATGATCACGTTAAGACAAAAACTTAAGCTTTTGCCAAAGTTGGAGGCAAAAACACAAGATTTCAATTGTTGAGAGTAGTAAATTTGCTTATCTTTGTAACTGCATACTCATTTTTCATAATAATGTTTTTTGGAAAAGTTTAGTAAGGGATCTTTTTTACACACCCATGTTTAAAATGATCCCTGAGGAAAAGTTAAGGAAAGTCTTTAGGAAACTCTCATTGATAATTATTTTGGGTTTTTATGCCTTTTCCTTTATTATTATCTTCGTTGGATCTTATCATTTTATTTCCTTATTTATGTTTTTAAAATATGTTCTATTATATTTCATTACGTTACCTCCTTTAGGAAGTTTTTGTATGGCATTTTTCTACTAGGGTAATAAGATTCCAGGGATTATTTTATACACGTGACGACCATTTTACCTGAAACACAAAATTTTAATATATCGATCAAAATAATAGCATTTAAAGACAATGAGCGGCATTTAAACATTGCTTAAATAAAGTTAACTATTAATTAAATCCGCCAAAAAAAAAACATTTCAATAAATATGAACATGTAAAAAGTAATCAAAGGCCAAAACCAGGCTTGCCTAGGATCAAGCCCACACTTTTTAATTATTTTTTAATAAATCACGCTAAGTGCTCACACCGCCATGACACGCCGTATTTTTTGCGTATTTCAATAGATGGCGTTATTTGTCGCTTGTATACGGGAGGGATCATTTAACCCCAGGGTAAGGTAATATGATCCATATTACCTTACCCTCCCCTAATACTGCGATAACGTTATCAGCCCTTTCATACCTCAAGCCCGAATTATGCTTGATTAGACCTTTAAGTACATTTTATCGCCAACGAGTTACGTTTGTTGAATGTGGCCACTTTACGATTCGCACTAAATGGAATTAGGGACTGAACACAGACAATGTAAATACGACAATGAGAGGGCTGTTGGGAACTCATATCGGTAGAGTGCCACCTGCGAGATAACGAAATGGCGTCTTTGTGAACGGGTGTAAAATTAGGCATTGGAATGTCGATCCTGTGCCGGTAGTATCGAGGGCTCTACAAGTCTTGCTAAGCGGTTGCGCATCGGTCTGCTCAACGGATTGATCTTATGTGTACGAGTAAAATGTGCTTTGAATCCATCTCGGCCTACATTCGTCGCTCTTTACGTTTGCTGTAGTTCTACAATTAAACATCCAAAGAACAAACTAAGTCTATTTCATGAAATAAACTTAATTACCTGACTGATTAAAAAAATGATTCATTTAATGAGTCTCAAACAGGTGTCCTTTTTGATTTGATGATGCGTCTTGTGATTTTCATTCTATGATAAATCGATAAGGTTATGAACGCTTTCATTGCTCATCCTCCAAATATGTTTGGTTAGACCCAAATACCTTTTTTTGGCAATGACTTAAGTTTATTGCATGTGGCCACTTTCGCTTCGCACTAAATGGACTAAGAGGATGAACACAGATAATCTAAATACGACAATGAGAGGGCTGTTTAGAACTCACATCGGCAGAGTGCCACCTGCGAGATAACGAAATGGCGTCTTTGTGAACGGGTGTAAAATTTGGCAACGGAATGTTGATCCGGTGCCGGTAGTATCGAGGGCTCTAGATGTCTTGTTAAGCGGTTACACATCGCTCTTCTCGCATTGATTCTATGCGCAAAACGTCTATGTGCATTCGTTGTATCTTAAATTTTGATTTATTTTTACCAGTGCCCAGATTTCTAACACAACTAAAATTCGTAATAGTGTCGTTTTACGACATCTCTTCTGTGTTTTGATCTTTAGTAAAACTTTTTGATCCATTCTTCTTTCAAACAACATACCTAAGTTTGTTGGAATCAAAAATACTAAAATAGTTATTGGAAAACACATTGGCCACAAAGTAAACACCATTCAATTTTATTACGCCGAACAGTCTCCCTTTGAAAATCCCCCGGCGGCAATCCCGTAAATCTCTATTTGTCGCAACTAAAACAGGTCACGGCGGAAGGCTATTACGTTCCCTAAATGCTGCCGAACTCCCTGTAGAGCGCTCAAATCCACTCCGAACGGTCTGGTGTCAAACGCAGGCCAGGGTTGTTTGTATTGTTTATTGTCGCGACGGTCGTTCGTACGCCAAAGACGCCGTCGCAGGCACGGCAGCATGTTTCAATGGAATCGAACAGTCCTACCGCGGAACTACCTATTACTTGCCCACGAACGATACTTATCCTCACTTAACGTCTTCTTTAACTTTTCCCGTCGGAACTGTACATCGTATTCCATCGACGTCGTTTTCACGGTACTTGCTCGCATAAATTATGTATCTCTTTTCTTGACGCAACTCACAAATAAGAAATAAAAGCGAAATCTCATCCGTCTCATTTATTTTCCTGTGACAAAATAAACGTTAAACAATTGCTATAGTGGTTTAAACACTGAAAGGTTTAGTTACTTTACTGTTTGCACCCGATTACGTGCGGGAAAAATAAAAAAAATATAGATAAGGTTACTTTTAGCATTTTCAGGTATGTATAGAATAGAGTAATGATTTTAGGAGTTAGATGTCAATTGATTATGGCTTTTGATTAAAGAGGCACATGGCGTTATTTAGACGGTCTCTAAGAAAAAAGTCGGATCTGTAAAATAGCTACTTTTAGCAGGAGGCTATCAAAGTTTTACGGAAAAAAATGTACAGCAGGTATGGTTTAGGCGGATGTCACACTGGATGCGCACCGCACGCCGGCGTGCAAGGGGGACAGCGTTAAACACGCGCGTAGCGTCATCTCGCTCAGAAACCGGAGTGCAATGCAAATCGCACCAGTGTGACATCCGCCTTATCGTTAGCCGCTGTCCACTAATGGACTTTTGTAGCTATTTTGTAAAAAAAAATGAAAACTTAATATATGACATTTCGAATCGGAATATTTCTGAACAAAAAATATGTCGGAAGTGTCACATAAGTACAACACTTTTATTTGGACTCACTTCTCAAATATTTGTCGGTTGTAGTACAACAACCGACAACGAATTAAGTAGAATTTCCTTTAATAATTTTGTAACTGACAGAACCATTATTGTTGTTGGGATATGCTTATTTACTTATTAGGAAAACTAAACCGTACATATCATAATAATACAAAACACAAAATAAAATCTGTATCACAGAGCACGGACCTCTTTAGTGTGACAACCTGACGTATAGAGGTGCCTTTGGCTGCGATTTTCATGCATGTTTCCAAATCAGACACTAAAATGACAAATTACGTCATTTTTACTACCTGTGCTTTTTTTCACTGCTTGCACGCTAGATAAGTACCTACCTATACATTATTGTTAAATATTATAAGTCTGAAGTTAGTGAATTTTGTAGGTAGTATACATATTTTTGAAGTTCTTAAACCATAAAACATCAAAATATCATAATAATCATCATATATATATGATGTTATTAAAAAATACGCAATAACTAAGTACATCATAAAATATATATTATATTTAGTATTTCAATAATATTTATATAAAATATCATCTTACCATTATAGTAAAGCATATACATACACTACCGAGAACAAACTCAGCGTCGTGTCTCTTCACTATTTCTCTTGCCCATACTAATTGAATATCGAGTTAATTACTTACATTTTATTTACAACCTGTGATAGGAAACGTTTGAATTTTGTTTATTTACGCGTTTGCTTTGGTTGTGGCACCAGATTACTGAGCAATATGGCATTCTTGAGGTATTTTTATCTAAGTACTTTTAACTCCATGACGTCTCAAGAGGTACCTACTGACAATCAGTTATTCGCTTTGCGCATAAGTGCAACACGAGTTTTGTCTGTCAAGCCGTCTCCCTATAGGCGCGTCGCCCTACAATTTCCAATCTCTTTGTTTTGCATGTTAATTTAAAAATGTAGGATGTGCCATATACAACGAATTGTACTTGCTCCGTGTCCCATCAATAATGTCGGTGCTGTCACAACCGACATTTTAGATTGTTATACCTTTTAATATCCAACATTTTTATTTAAGTTTTCACGGAAAATACAATAAAAATTGGTAAAATGTGGTAATAAAATTAAATGATTTTTGTTAGCTTTAACGTAAAATAGAAAAAGTAAATTTATTTAATTTAACCTATCTGTGAGTTTGACATTTGCTTTGTTAGATAGGGAGAAAACATAATCATTTATCTAAAACGTCTGTTAATTTAAAAAAGGGGGAACTGTGATCTAAATGTTCTGAGTTAAATGAAATGGACACTTTTTAAAAAATAAACTTTAGTCGGCTTAACGTTTTGCAAACGTTTTGTTAGTGCTAAATTGGAAGCGGTTCTTTGCCTAAACAACGCGCCGCAAAGCTAAGCGGATGCGGCAAAACTCTTGAAACAATATCGTGACAGAGCAGCAATTATTCGTGTTTTATCTCAGTTTGCCCACGCTGCGCTGCGGAAACGGCTACAATAAAAAACTACATACACTGTGTTTGCATGTCGGTATATATACATAACCAACCCACAAACATGTAACAGCCGCCACCTGTATAATACCAATATTTAGATCACGAGCTCCATCATACCCCGTGGGGATTGCTATGACACGGTTCAAGTAACCGTTGGGTTCTATAATGAAAAAAAAAAAACTGAGTTTAAAAAGTATTTTAAAGACTTATAAGAATACCGCCTCCTGAGAATATAGAGGGAAAATATCAATTTTACTGACTGTAACTGTAATACAGTCAGTTACACATTATACATTACACTTTGGTATATATGTACTTGAACAGTCATCAATGACGACACTGAAAATTAGACACAGCTTATTTTTTTTCTATTTTTGGGGTTCCGTACAGTGAACGGAAATAAACATGGAAGAGTACCTTCAAACAAATCGTCTTCATAAAGTCAGGCAAAAACTCGATATGCGCATGCACGCTACGCCGCTGCTAATCAAATTCGTCAAAATATCAGTCGGTTTTCTATTATAAAATTGCCTAAAACATAATTCTGCAGCGTCAATATTGTTAGATGTCATTGGCCCTAGCGCTAACACTTGAAAGTTAAAAGAATAATTTTAAAGAAAAATAAACAGAGTTTAAATTGGACTTTCCGGTAAAAGTTAAATTACCTAAGCGAATTATTGCTAATTTATGTTCTTTTTGTAAATTTTCCTTACACCGTATTTAAAACTTACATACATACATACATATTACTACCAGGGTTCTGAACTGCTCTCCTAATTGCTCGTTAACATGAGTCCATTGACGAAGACAGTACACGCGTATGTTGCACCAAACCTGAGTTCCACTAGGTACTGCCAGGGTTCAGTACCAGCTAGATCTTGTGAATTTATCTCCTAATTGCTCCTTAACACGAGTCAAATGACGTAAACAGAAGTCGCGTATGTTGGTCCAAACTTGAGTTCCACTAGTTACTGCCAGGGTTCAGCATCAGCTCCATCTTGAGGACCGCTCTCCTAATTGCTCGTTAACACGAGTTGAATGACGAAAACGGAATTCTCGTAAGTTTCACCAAACTTGAGTTCCATTAGGTACTACCTGGGTTTAGCATCAGCTCCATCTTGTGAACTGCTCCCCTAATTGTTCGTTAACACGAATCGAATTATGAAAACAGCACTCGCCTATGTTGCACTAAACCTGAGTTCCACTAGGTTCAGCATCAGGGTCCTTCTTGTGAACTGCTCTCCTAATTGATCGTTAACATGAATCGAATCATGAAAACAGCACTCGCCTATGTTGCACCAAACCGGAGTTCCATTAGGTACTGTCAGGGTTCAGCACCAGCTCGATCTTGTGAATTTCTCTCCTAATTGCTCGTTAACACGAGTCGAATGACGTAAACAGAAGTCGCGTATGTTGAACCAAACTTGAGTTCTACTAGTTACTGCTAGGTTTCAGCATCAGCTCCATCTTGAGAACTGTTCTCCTAATCGCTCGTTAACACGAGTTGAATGACGAAAACAGAACTCTCGTAAGTTTTACCAAACCTGAGTTCCATGAGGTACTACCTGGGTTTAGCATTAGCTCCATCTGGTGAACTGCTCTCCTAATTGCTCGTTAACACGAATCGAATGATGAAAATAGCACTTGACTATGTTGCACCAAACCTGAGTTCCATTAGGTACTGCCAGGGTTCAGCATCAGCACCATTAATTCCTCATGATATCCATCATCAAAATATAATTCAAAAGCATTTCGTAACAAACAAAAGATGAGTGTCTCAAATCAGAAGATACAGCTGGGGCCCGCGAATTATAGAGCACTTCCTCTTTTACATCCCTGATCGTCATCATCAGGTCTACTCCACCAAACTGGTAGGTTTTGTAAAGAAATGCTCGAGTTTATCAAGACAATACCGTCGATTACTATGCATGTGCCTTTCAAATTTGAGGAGTTCTCTCAGTTCCTCATGGATCCCATCATCAGAAATGAATTTTGAAAAAACACGGGACCAACCTGGAACCATGTTCTTTCAAAAAACTAAAAAAAAACAAATCGGTTCATTAATGACGGAGTTCTGAGGTAACATACATTAAAAAAAAAACAGACGAATTGAGAACTAGTCTTTTAGAAATATTGAAGTCGGTTGAAAATAGTGTCATTGGAAACGTGTTGTCAGTAGGCCGTTCGATACAATGAAGAACAATTTTCACATGCAACATTTTTCTTGTAATAAGTTGGAAAAAAAATACCTAAGTAATTAATTATTAGTAACATTATTGTTTTTCTGATGCATTTGCTGCACAATTATGAACATATATACCTATGCCTGAGCGAAAGAGATACATATGCTGCGCCTTCAAATAAAATAATTGTATGCATTATAATATTGTATGCTACGTATTTTATATATGTGAATAAAACTCGAATTTGGGTTTATAAAATAAGGCGTTTGTCGAGTAAATAGTTTACCACTGTGGTGGTCATCATATGCGCTTTTTGAATGCATTATAGATGATTTATGATACCTACTCGTAAAGAAACATTGTGAAATCTTAATCCAAAGATCCAAATAATGCTTTAGTTAGAATAGCTAATGAACGAATGAATAACTTTATTTCAGAGTTTTACATCATATTTAAGTACACAATTTAAAATTGGTAATTGGTTTATTGGTCGATAAAGGCAATCATATTATTATTATAAAAATTAAATTTAAATATAGGTACATCCAAACAAATGGGAGTCAGTCAATGCTAAAGTGACATTTTAGGAGTTATGCAACTTCAAAATGTATGCATTCTCACCGAGCAAAACAGGATAGGATTGTGCAATTACTATCAGGAAGCTGTTCCACATCCTGAGCATCAGAGAAGCGACTTGTATTCGAGCCTAAGCCTTCTTTTAGACTACGGTTATATTTTACGGTATGAGTGGGAACCAATGTAAGCGAATCGGCAAGCCACCGTTGTGGATTGTAAATGGCTTACGCTCTGCACCACTACTTAACCACAATCGACCATCTCCCGAGCATCTTATTAACCATATTATTTGATCTCATATAAGGCGTCTGTTAGTTGATAGTACGTACGATAAAAAAGGTTGTTTCGGTTTATTAAATCAAACTACAAATCGGTATAGCGGTTTTGTAAAGTTACGTGAATAAATTTTTGTCCTTTTATAATTTTATACATTTTCATGTTTGAAGTGTATGGGCACAGAATATGTCTCGTTAGGCTTCCAATCTGTTTTATTTTGTGCCTCTCCAATTGTACAGCTTCTTTCCATCGTTTACGAGAGCTAGAATCTTGTGAGAATGGAAAGGAAAACATACAAAATAAAATGAATATAATAAATATGATTATGAAATTGAAATAATTATCCGCCTGTCCGCGTAAGAAAATAGTAAACTCTAAATTTGTAAGAGTCAAAATAATTATACAAAATATTACAATAGAATAAGGTACTTAATACAATAATTTACATCAATTCGCATAAAATCATCCCTTACTCAAACCTTTCGTAGTTTGTAGCACAAGTACAGGAAAAGTACACTGATAGTTCCGTGCTAGTGCCACGAATGTGCCGCATGTTAGCAACCTTTATGCGGAATCCTTGGGTGGGCGAGTCCAAATCGCACTAGGCCGGTTTTTTAAATACACTACCTATTCATTTTAAATCTGTTTCCAGTACCTAATGATGAATGTTTTGTTTCACTAAATATGAATTGAGACGATTTTGTACAATAATTAGAATATGTAGTTTAGTTGCTGTTGTTGTACATACTCGTAGTAGGTATGTTTTAACATGTTTCATTTTCTTTGTTTCAGATTTCATAAGAGAGGGAAGCGCGACAAATGACAATAAGTGGCAAATAATAAAATAATAGTAACAATATGCGAAATGCGTTAGAGATAATACAATATTATTAATCTTTGAGACAAAGGTTTTCTGACAATAACGGAATGTGAAGAAAAGTTGGAGTAGGTTTTTATATGAAATGTCCTGTAAGGATTATTGACATGTCGGGGTGCTCCACTCGAGCGAGATCCGTCGCCATGGAGACTGGGGGCCTGCCGCTGGTCTCCACGTTTGCCTTGTTGACCATCGTCGCGGGTGAGTATCTAAATTGCTAATATACTCGTATATATATATAGTTCGCGAGTTTTTACTGTAACTTATTTTATATCAATATTTAACTTTTTATATTATTGCTATAGTTACATTTTACAGTTAGGTGTATTTTCTATTTTGGACATTTATTTATTTATTTATTGAGGAATAGGTAAGAATTTGAATACAATCTCAACTGATGGTAAGTGCCGACAGCGCGAAGAATGCGACATTTCTTTATTGGTTAGGCACCTTTCTTAAGTATCTTCTTTATTCTTTATTGTTTCCATATAAAAATAAATATACATAAGCTTAAATCTTACAGCTTTTAAATAAGAAATATACACTATTCTACCCTATACAAGCTTAGTAGAAAACCTCTTAGTTGGAGTTTATCTTTCTTATTTAAAAGCTGTGCTTTTGGCGCTGCAGATCTAAGGAATTGTTCCATTACCTACCTGCTGTAAGCCCTTTGATATTTTGATAACAAATAATTTGAAATCTTCTCTGTAGGTATACATGAGGTATACTGAGGGTGTTCATAAGAAATCCTTGTACGGGTCTTAGTCTGACGCCAAATTAACAAGTTTTGAACGTCAGTAGTAGAACGTCATCAGGAGCGCCCACTCGCGACAGAGGCAAGTCGTACACTGCGGGCTAATGCCGCTTTTATTCGTAAAGAACGAAACATGTCGAGCGAAAATCGACTAAATTACGTGAGTGACCCGTTTTAAATATTATTTAATATGTTCGAGTCTCACGAGAGTTTTATAGTTAAAAAATAAACGAACTTTTCGAACTAAACGTTATCTCGACTGATATTAGAATAGAGGTCAAATCAAACTTCTTGTGTCAGATGTGTTCGAAATTTCAACCAAATTAATATTATCGAAATCGATAATATTATTTAGCTATAATAACATATTTACAGATAAGTTGTAACAAAAAAGTTTATTATTATGGGGGCCTTTATATGCGCTTTATAACGCATTATTGAGGGCTAATGATATGTGGGTATATAAAACTATTTTATTTTACATATCTAACCTGCACGGTTTGATAAAACACGACAAACATGTTGTGTTTTTAATTCGTTTTTCAGAAAGAGGTTTCCCATTTACGTGGGTGCCTATTAAGAGACATTTAAATAGTTTCATAAATAAAAATAAAATCCAAATGCATAAAAATGTACTTAAAAATAGTTGTTTTACACATAGTAACTTGGTTCGGCAAATGTGTAATATTTACTGACGACCAAGCTTAGCAAACTAAATATGTCTCAGCACTAATTGCACGTCCAAAGGAAAGCATAATATCCTGTTCGCGGCCATTTCCTCTCTCTAAGGGCTTTAATTCGCTTTTCCTGCTTCTAAGTAAACTAATACAAATAACGTCACTGTAGTTACATCAGAATTGGCCTTAGGCAGAAATCTATTAATTACAATTTCGTCGTGCTGCAGACGTACATTTATGTAGGTACTCATTGATTAGTTAATTAAAGGTTACACTATTATTTCATAAGTAGAAAACGTAAACTGCTGCAGTTGGGGTATAAGTAGGTAGGTAGTATAAGTATATCATATGCCTACCTACCTCAGATAAAAAAACCGGTTGAATTTGCCTGTGTTTTTATGTTTATTTCAGAGAACTACACTAAATATCAAAAGTATAGGTACTTGTTTCCTTTGTCTGTATTTGACAAAAGCCTATGCTAATAAAAATAAGAGGCGTAAAGGCTACTTTTTTGTAATTAAAAAAAAACGAATTAGGTACTTACCTTTAAGTAATTTTACGGAATGAAACCGACCGCACACGTGTCGTGGACCGAGAAAATTGTTGCACTTTAACGATGCGAAGAAGCTTGCGTCTGCAGTGAACCCATATGAAACAAAGGGTATTATAAAGATATAGACTAAGTTCACTTACAGCCTTCCAATCCTATGCGAGTGCTGCTCCAGATTCCGACGCGCATCAGCTCTGACGTGGAGCACGTTTGATAAAAGTTAAACTAAAAATACAAAAGCCTTCTTGTTTTAATTTCATTAACGGAGTTTTTTCTTGTCTAAGCGCTTAAGGCTTTTATAGACGATATTTAAAGTTTAACTTGCGGTTTATCCGTTGTTCAAGTTTTCTCATTGTAAACTGTAAATGGAGATGTCATATACTAAAGAAAAATACATAAGCTTCCAGCGCCCATATTTTCTTATTGTGTAGATGTTCTGGCTTTGTGTTCTTATATAAATTATATGGTCAATTTATGAACCTTTAAATGCTTAATTTCGTAGCGGATAGTTTAATTAGAATTTAATTAATAAGTAGGTATGTGAGGTGTGCAACCTAGATTTCGAGACGATTCGGTAAACACAGTAAATTCGCAGCAATCCGGGTTTGTGGAATCCGCATTGGATTACATGCAGCTAATCAAAGGATTCATTGGAGGCATCGCCATCGATCATGTAATGAATTTAATGCGATTCTATCTGAGTGAAATTATAAGCATCGATTAATTCAGGAGTACCGAAATATATTGGATGGGATATTGATAGCTTTTCATTTAGCTGTTTTATCGGAGTACTATTGGAATCGGAATCAAAATACGAATAAAAAACATATTTGATATCGGTTTTTATTCAGCGCAAACATGATCATATTTGCAATCATACATTAATCGGTGTATGAGAAAAAAAAAGATGCAAAAATTACACGTAAATTCTGCAAACGTTAATTAATCCTACAGACTCTAATCCAAATTATATCAACAGTCATTGAAACACGGCTAGGGTAAACACCATTCTGATTAAATTCCACCTTGTGGCAATACCGTCACTTTAGGTGGCAGCTATCAAGATCTTGAATGAAAGGGTCGTCTTTGGAGCAAAGTTACTCTAAGTTATCAATTTTCACTTAAGCCTTATCCTTACTTAGTTAATACGTACACTAGTATAACAGAGCGACTCTCAGTTATTTTTCATGCTGATACTCGTATTGCTTCTTTTGAATAGGTTTTACGATATTATATTTAATTTGCCATTTGATTATTCCTCTCGGGAATGGTGCTGATGTTACTTATGTACAAATTATTTTGTTGTTTCTATAGATTTCATAAATCTATATTATCATCATCGTGTAAATCGTGTAAATTGTGTCATCGTGCTTAAAAACAAAAACCGGCCAAGAGCACGTCGGGCCATGCTCAGTGTAGGGTTCCGTAGTTTACCGTCCGTCACAATAGGTAACCTTAAAAAGTGTTTTAATAGATACCATGCTCAACATGCTTATAGTACCTTATTAACAATTCGATGATACTTTCGATCACACCCGTCCCGACCCCATCAACTCCGGAATAATCTTAACAGCGCGAAGTAGACCACGGTACAGCGCCATCTCTCGGGAAATTGGGTTACTAATTTATACAAACTCGACGGTTTATGTATGTTGGGTTTTTTGGGGGTAACTTTTGATCGCGTGAATCAATTTGAAAAATAAATTAAGTACTCAATAAAAAAAAATGTTTGCATATACGGTTAAATTACAAATTTAATTCAGAAATTATTTTGTACAATTTTTAAAAATCCGTTCAACCAATCAAGTTCTGAATAATTTTCCAATAAAGTTCTTATTAAGTTCTACTTTTGTTATTTTTTCGATATTTTTTGAACTCATAGTTCAAAAGTTAGTCATAGAGGGGACACATTTTTTTAAACTTCTGGAGCGATTATTTCCGAAAATATTAACTTTATCAAAAACTGTTTTTGGAAACCCTTCATAATTTTAAAATACCTATTCAGTGATATGTCACACTCTAGGGATGAAACGAAAAAAAATATCACCCCCCACTTTACGTGTACGGGAGGGTACCCTAAAAAAAAGTTATAACCACTTTTTATTTTACCGCTATCTTGGCGTGACCGGTACATAATAATAATAATAATAATAATAATTTCAACGCAGGGCAGCTTGTGGCGAGCTGTTGGGGAGTAGCGACCCCACGTACCTGAGCGCTCCTGGGGGACTCCGTCGTCCGACCAAGTCCTCCGCCTCTGGCTTGCCTTAACCGGCCGTCCAGAGTGGGGTCGCGAGAGCTGTGTTCTCGAGGGTAGATGTGGAAACCTAAGTGGCGAGTTGGCTATATGTTTAAAGTCCAGTGACACCTCTCTACCCCCAGCCCTCATACCGGTGTTGCCCTCGAGCCATCTTAGATGTCGCTTTTTGTGGGGGCCCATCTTATGTGGGCGAGTCACCGTCTGCCGGAAATAAAATTGATTACCGTTTTGTTAGGCAGACGTCCGATTTTATTCTCCATAACCCAGTATTTAGTCCACCGCTTTCACCTAATAGTCCAGCATATTTTAGATTCCATTAAATCTCAATAGTCTATACACCCTGGCGGGTGCTGCCTCTGCGTGCGTCCCATGACTCGGGCAGGTGCAACATCCGCTCGGTGTACCCCTTACATTTCATTAAATTGTCGAAAGGGCCTCTGCGTGTTGGCTTCGGCTCCGCGCACGCCTCCCAAAGGTCCGGAACACCATTGTTCCGTGATGGGAAAGACATACAAATAATAATAATAATAAAACCTTTTATTTCCCATAAAAAAAGACAAATAGTTTACAATTTTGCAAAGAAAGGAAAAAAAAAAATAACATATTCAAATAGTTCTTATACTTAATAAAAAAATAAAAATAAAAAAAATCCTTATATCTTGTTTGTGTTGTAAGTACATATATTTCCTCTCTCTAACTCTATTTTATTGGGACCCCTTTGTCAGGGTATAGGTCTCCTCCAATTTTTTCCACTTCTCCCTGTCTTGTGCAATTTTTAGCCAGTTATTGCCAGCTGAGGTTTTTATATCATCCTCCCATCGTTGTTGAGGTCTTCCCACGCTTCGTTTCCCATATGGACCGGTCCATTTGGTACAGATAAGGGTCCAGCGCTGGTCAGTGCACCTGGCTACGTGGCCGGCCCATTGCCATTTCAGTTTTAGTGCCTGTTGTAGAGCGTCAGTCAGTTTTGTTTTTTTTCTGATTTTTTGGCTCTTTACTTTATTTTATACTCTTTACTTTACCGGTACATATTCGTACAAAATTACAGCTTTCTATTACTTACAGTTACTGAGATTATCAGCGGACGGACGTACAGACAGACAGACTTGGCGAAACTATAAGGGTTCCTAAGAGATGACTACGGAACCCTAAAAAAAAATGCCCAAATATGATAAAACCGTAAGATATTAGCGTTAAAGCTTTGAAAGGAGGACAGATAATGTAATCAGATTGCTTCGATAGAAGCGCGTTTAATAAGTAATAACCAAGCACAAAGAGACCGATACGAGTATTAAATGGAAATATTGTTGTGGTAATATTTCACTGCTACGGTTTTACGTTTGACTGATTCAAACCTTTAGTGGCTGTTTGGTAATTTTTCAATGAAATCAAGCCGCGCGAGCGGCTGGGTACCCCCAAATGGGAATTAATAAATGCGGGCAGGATAATGACACTCTGTCGACCGCAGCTCAATTTGATATTGATGCGACGTGGAAAGCAAAATGTAATTAAATTTATACTCATACCTATTACAATAAAATGAGTACAAATGGGATAACGCATACATTTCATGGAACACAAATAAAAAAATAAGAATACATGACAATAATTATACAGGCATCTACAAAAAGTGCCCTACCGAAAGCAGTCATTATGCATAATCTTAGGATGAGATTTTTACCTTGTAATCCAGGAACTATATGGTTTTGCGAAACATTAATTTAAAATAACCTGATTTTCTTAAATTACGCTCTGGATGCCTACTCTGAATACTGAAAACTCGCTACTGTATAGTAGCGAGTTTTGTATGGTAATTCAAACTTTGTATTCACGAACATTAATTTTTATTTCATGGGTTTCCGCAATCTGAAATTTAGTGAGGAACGTCTTATGACGAGACCTATCAATAAAAAAAATCAACCCTAATTTCCAGGTCATCTAATGTACAGCCTTTCACAATTAATTATTGCGTATAAATTTATATTTTCTGATTTTTATTGCGTTCATGATTACGATGAAATAATTTAAAAAAAGATATCTACATAAGTCAACGCGTTACTCTTTTCATTAATTGCCACGTGGTACTGGCTTCGAACGGAACGGTATTTTCCAACTGACCTTAGCATTAGTTAAATTGAACGAAAATATTCCGTGTTCTAAAATCCCCAGATTCCCGCATGGTGCCATTAATCGTTTTGATGTCGCAGTATGGGACATTTAGTGTGACCCTTTTTATGCGCCAACCTTTCTCGATTCCAGTGTGTTTCTAATCGCTGGACGCCGAACGCCGAAACCGAACCGGCCGTGGTATATCACGGGGTTTAGCTGGCTACGGCAGACGCTAAAGCCTCCGCCCTACTATGTCGAAAGATTATTGGATACGCCAACCGTAGTGCTATACAAACGTGCTGCAGCCACAGAATTTAATCATTAATAGCTTTGGACACGGTATAATAAAAAGCTTACTTATGGCTTACTTGTTAATCAATCACATTATTTCATTAATAAACGAGTTTAAAGTAGCCAACGTAAATCATTAATCAGGGTGGTGAATATCTCAAACGAAAGCGATTTCGTTGATTTGCCACTCTAAATGTTTTTCAAAAATTATATTAGTAGCCAAATACTTTCTCCTCATATTGGTATAATAAAACTTGAGGCAGTGAACATAGACACTGGTCAGCAGCTCACCACACTTTACAGGGGCGCATTTACATTCCGGGCTCAGTACTTTCCAGGAACAATAGTAGATCGATTGATATCGAGTCCTGTACCCTCAGCAATATCCTCACTCTGTTTGAGCTAGACTGATCCAATTTAAACCATTTTGAAAGGCCAATCTGACCTGCGTTTCTTGTTTGTATTTGCTTTACACTGAAATAAAGCTGATTTCACTGTTTCCCGCTTTGTATTGAAATGAACCAAATATACCATTTAATTGAATGTGACTTCCGGTGTTGCTTTAAAAATGTATGTACTTGGGATATCAATTTGAATTTGTAATATTAATGGCAATTTTTGTTGTATTTTGTTAATTAATATGTATTTTTAGTAGTATAAGTCAAATTATAAAGATAATGATATTATAATAAAAAATAAAAATAAAATAAATATTATGGGACAATCTTACACAAATCGACCTAGTCCCACGGTAAGCTCAATAAGGTTTGTGTTGTGGGTACTAGGCGACGATAGGTATATATAATAGATAGATACATATAAATACTTAAATACATAGACAACATCCATAACTCAGGAACAAATATTCGTGATAAACACAAAAATAAATGCCCTGACCAGGATTCGAACCCGGGACCTCCTGCTTCGTAGGCAGGGTCACTACCAACTAGGCTAGGAGGCCGTTTAATATTGATGAGTATCTGAATAAAAGTAATATAAATTATGAATTGGTGAATTTTGTATCGGATAGTTGTCATTATTGGAGATCTTTTTTTTTCATGCTTCTTGACTTCAACATTTACTATGGCACACTCTTATACGAGTATAAGTGAAAACGTTTCGTAAGAATATTTAAATATATCAATTAGTAGATATATTTACACTACGAAGATCCCAAATCGTTTTTAGGGCTCCGTACCAAAAAGGTAAAAAAGAACCCTTATGGTACGACTCAGTCTGTCTGTCTGTCTGTCGGTCGCATAGTTCAAAATCTCGAGGACTACTTAAAGTGATAAACAAAGTTAACGTAGACACATTGAAAGATGAGTTTGTTTATTGTTGTTTTTATTTATTTTCAATTTAAAATGCCCGATAATAGAGGGGGGGGGGATTTAAATATTAGTTACTGGGTCATGTGTGGTATCATTTTAAATGGCTAAATTTAAAACGTAAATGTAAAAAAATACCATTCTTTATCTCCGAAGTTTATAAGGGAAAAATATGTTTTTTTTATCACAACCTTAATATTATCATAAACATTACAGGAAAAATATAACATTGACCCTGACTTCAAGAGCTTTATACTTAATATTTTTAATAAAAAAAAAAATCGTAGCCATACTTAGTTGAAATTTAAGCAACTCAGATTGTTTTTTTTTATTCTTTAAATCTACGTGAATAAACTGTCTGATAACTACAGTTTAAAAAATGGTTTATGTTATAAAATAATAACAAGGAAAAACAAACTCACATACTAACTCCATGCCGACTGACCCAATCTGTCGATACATGTTGCTGACGTCATAGTTCTACTTCTAGGTGTAGTTGCAACATAAAGTGTATACGGGACCCTCGGTGCGCGAGTCCGACTCGCATATGTTTTAAGTAGAAACACACATCATTCAAACTTTTAACAAAATTTCTTTTTACAGGTCAGCTGCAAGTATCTGGGTATAACGAAAAGGACCCAGAGTTTTTATCGCCTCTGGAAAACTTGACGATAGCGCAGGGCAGGGAGGTGTCTTTCACATGCACTGTTAACAGGCTGGGCAAATATAAGGTATGTTTCTGTCACTGTGACAAAGTTTAGGTATGGTATTCCGTGCACTTAAAGAAAATAGAAAATATACTTAATCTTTTCACGTCAAAAATTATTTTACAACATGCTGGAACATTTCCATGTTGACTTTTGACTATTTAATCAGCCAGACTGGCGATGTCCGTTATTTTCTATATAAAAAGATCTGCCGATTTTTGCGGGGGAGGGGCACCGTCAAATGAACGGCTTTCGTACGTAACGTACAAAATAGCTATGTCAGATAAACGTCAGTCCATATAATGAGTATGATTGTTTGTCATATGCATTTGACAGAGGGGCAGGTCTATCAGTTGCTAATCCGTCTGGTTTAATACTCAAAGATGTTGAGCAAAATTAGGATTTTATGCGAAATAATTTCTGTAAGATATTTCATAACATTCCGTTTCAATTAGAGACTAGAGGTTAATGTAGCTGCTATAATAATAACATTCTTCGAATTTCTGCAACTAAACTTGCTACAAGAACACACTGCTTATTTCATAGATCCCTGAACATCGTATACCAATCCGTATACTTATATGTGAAACGCCAGGCAAACCGTGAATCACAACTTTGTTTCATACTACGGCAATGCAATGGTAGCTGTGATTTAAGTGATACTGGTTTCCACAAATAAACGGAAATAAAAATACACATTTATTAAAGTATTTCTATAAAAAATAATTAAACATTTATTTTCGAAATATATACAGTAAGTGTAACTTACCTAACTACCTACCTCTACCTACCTTAAATCTAAAGTAGGTCCTTGAGGCATTGTGGGATGCTGGCGGCATTTCCTCGTTGTATCGCAATGCTGATACGTTGTGCGAGGAAGCCACCAGCTCTTCGGTCACCAGTAACATCAGCCAGACGTTTCGCGATTTCTACGAAAAATTTGTGTGCGCTGGGACCCCATGGACCAAGAGTTTCGACCCCGAATGGTACAAAAAGGTACCATTATTTTATATTTCTATAAAATAATGTAGTTCAAAATATATCAGCCTACCTAAATCGTTTATTCAAAGAAGGTATCTAAATAAAATATTATTAACATACCTGTCGCTCAAGAAAAGAATCTATTTCAAGTTATGTCTATCCCGAATCCCCGTATGTAATGTATATTCGTAAGAAAGATGTAATCTTTTTTTGTAGTAAGTACGTTAGTTAGAAAAAGATTTCACAATTTACAAGAGATACTGTCACGAAATCATGATGATGTTTGGTTTGGTAGAGTCATCAGAGCTTATAATATATATTTATATGGGTATTCAGTTACCTTTACCCCAGCAATTCCAGCTTGATCAGTCATCTATTTTTAAATTTTTAGAACCTAAATGCTGCGTTGACTAACCCGAACTAAACCTGAATGAACCTGACCTGTGTGCTTACTATGAGTTGCACGCAACTGTATTCCATAGTGTGATGTTCGGCGTAAAGGAAACAACTGTTAGCTTGAAGTCCAATAAAATTAATGATAAATAATGCTTAAGGCACCTTATATACTGACATGATAAGCATATATGCGTGGGTAAAGCGTAGTACACACACACTAGGTACACCTTCCCTCTTAAAGAAAAATAAAATAAAAAATAAAATGTACCTAATCTATTTTTTTTAAAACAACGGTATTTTTATAGATTCATTAATGACAAAAAAATCACTGTCTTCAAATTAACACCATAAAAAAAACAAGTGAACATAAAAAGAGATAACTTCAATTTAAATTGCTGAATAACGTAAATAAAAAAAATGTTTGGCTTTGATCATTTCAAAGACCATAGAGTGTCAGATTTTGGTATGGCCCACATCTGGACTCGAAATCGAATAAACATCCGCGAGGGCGTTACTCCCCAACAGCTCGCCACAAGCTGCCTTGCGAGATTTTAATTTTTATTACCCCAGAACTTCGTCATTACTAAACCGATAAAAAAAACCTGAAAGTAGAAAGTATTTCAGACTAAATCTATTAATTTAGTGAAGTAGACCTGATGAGATGACGAATACCAGGGAGGGATAGCATAGCGGAACTGCTTCGCAATGCTCGCTGGCAGCTCTATCATACGATTTGAGACATTCATATTTTGTTCAACGAATTATATTTAAATGGGACTACCCATTTTAATATAAGTAATTATATTCTGATGATGGAATTCATGAGGAATTGAGAGAAATCCTCAAATTTTAACGGCACATGCAAATTTTATTGGTCAATAAAGGCAACAATATTATAAAAATTAAATTTTAATATACATATGTTACGTTTGAGGGGTGGGTACTTGATAAAAAATGCACTAATTAACCACTAATTAAACTTGAGGCTTTATTGCTACTCACAAGACACTAAACACAGCACTTGAACACACTTATCACACACTAATTCAACGCACTTGTCACTTGTACTACACTCCGATTCGCTCTTGATCCGCACTGTATCGCATTCAGAATTGAACTCAACTGTGGCTGCAGGCTGCCGCTATATATACCCCCTAGCGGTACTCCTGATGGTTCCAGAATGTTCCAGCCAAATCTTGCCTCGACAGGTCGGCTTCGATTCTAGTAAGTTCGCGAGTAGGTACCTAAGTACTTCTCTCGATGCTTCTAGACGCGGCTGGGTACTAGGCAGGTGTGTCCGCGAGTATTCGAGAACGTTCTCGACTCTTACCGTCTCTGTCTATACCTCTCTTTCACACCCTTCTCGAATGTTCCGTATAGCTATCTCTTTCTAAGAGTGGTCTCTCTCACACACTTCTCGAATGTTCCGTATAGCTACTAGGCAGGTGTGTTCGCGAGTACTCCAGAACATTCTCGATTCTTGCCGTCTCTTTCTATCCTTCTCTTTCACACACTTCTGGAATGTTCCGTATAGCTAGCTCTTTCTAAGAGTGCTATCTCTTTCACTCCTTCGAGAAATTTCGCCATATACTGAATTGTACTTCAGGGGCCCATAAGGGGTCCTGAAAACGCCTGAAAACGGGTTTTCAGGTTATTGTGCCATCTGGTAGAGGGTGGCCTGAAACGAACTGAAAACATGTTTCAGGCGCCTGAAAACAACGGTAACTGGGGTAAATTTTGAATCTACTAGTATTTGAAAGAGGCACCTCTAAAACGGCCTGAAATCACTTTTCAGCCTGCTGAAAACGCTTCTAAGGCATGAAAAATCACATTTGAAGTTTTGTTCACATGACCGGCGTAACACATACATACATACTCTTAAGCATCTTATTTACCATATAATTTGATCTCACTATAAGGAGTCTGTTAATTGATAGTACCTACTATAAAAAAGGTTTATTTTTTATACTACAAATAGTAAGTATAGCGGTTGTATAAAGTTGCGTGCATTCATTTTATTCCATTTATGCATTTTATACATTTTCATATTTGAAGTGTATGGGCACAGACTATTGATGTCTCATTAGGATTCCAAACTATTTCGTTTTGTGCCTCTCCAATTGTAGGTACAGCTTATTTCCATCGTTTACGACGGCTAGGATCTCGTGGGAATCTGAATGGAAAGAAAAACATAGAAAATAAAATGAATTTAAGAAATATGATTATGAATTGAATTAAAACAATTATTCGCCTGTCCGCGTAAGAAAACAGTAAAGTCTTAATTTGTAAGTAAGATTCAAAATAATTATACAAAATATTACAATAGACTAAGGTAATACAATAATTTACAATAATTTACATCATTTGGCATAACATCATCCCTATAGATCCTCCGTCCTTGGAATAATAGCCTGAATGGTTTCTGCACCACTTCAAAATATATATTTTTTTTTAATACTACGACGGTGACAAACTAGCATACGGCCCGCCTGATGGTAAGCGGTCACGGTAGCCTATGAACGCCTGCAACTCCAGGGGTGTCACATGCGCGTTGCCGACCCTTTAAAAATTTTAACACTCCTTTTTTGAAGAACCCCATACTGTAGTCCTTTGGGAAAACAGCGGCAGGGAGCTCATTCCACAGCCGGAGCGTCCGCGGGAGAAAGTTCCTCTTAAACCGCACGGTACGAGACCATTTAGGCTCCAGGGTATGCGGGTGAACACCCTGCCGACGGCGAGCGGTGCGATGGTAGAATGCAGCTGTTGGCATCATATTAAACAATTCTTCAGAGCACAATCCATTGTACAAGCGATAGAATACACATAAGAAGGCGAAGTCTCTCCTTAGGCTTAAGGGTTCGATATCGCTTGTGAGTTTGGGATCGTCGACAATTCGGACAGCACGTCTTTGGATCGAGTCAAAGGGCCCCAGCTGGTATCCAGGTGCTCCCGCCCAAAGATGGCAGCAATACTCCCCATATGGGGTCTGACTTGAGACTTGTATAATAACAGTCTTTGCCAATCCCAATACTCTCAGACATGGTTAGGATTGTGCCTTGGAATTGTGGGACCACAGTAAATGAAGTTTTTTTAGCGGTGAACGCGCAAACTTGTGTCTTGGTGGGGTTAAATTGGACAAGATTTTTCTGGCCCAACAGAGAGATTTCAGGGAGAGGATTCTCGATGTCTGACACAACCTTTTCACGACTCTCTAACACAACGGAACGAGGGATGTTGGCACGGCCCGTGTAATAGGCATCCCCAGTACTGTCGTCTGCATAACAATGAATATCGCCAATGGACAACATGTCATTGATATGCAGCAAAAACAGCGTTGGGGATAGCGCAGAGCCTTGTGGGACACCAGCATTTATGCCCATGCTATCGGAGCAACTTCCGTCGACAACGGCTCGTATGCATCTGCCGGACAAAAAGCTGGCAATCCATTTGCATAATCCCCCGGGCAGTCCGATGGTAACTTCGATAGAAGACCCCCATGCCAAACCCGATCGAACGAATTCGCTATATCCAGGCTGACTGCTAATGCCTCACCTTGACTCTCAATGGCTGAAGCCCAGCGGTGGGTGAGATACACTAGAAGATCACCAGTGGAGCGACCATGGCGAAAGCCATACTGGCGGTCACTGATCAGGTCGTGATCCTCTAGGTATCTCAGGGGCTTTGCGTTGATTATGCGCTCCATCACCTTGGAGAGAAGGGAGGTTATAGCGATTGGCCTGTAATTCGACGGGTCTGATCTGTCGCCCTTTTTAGGCACAGGGTGCACAAGGACGGTCTTCCACAAAGGCGGCACCTGCCGTTTGTGATATGAGAGCGTGAAAAGGCGCGTAAGCACTGGACACAACTCGGGAGCACACTGCTTGAGCACCACTGCTGGTATGCCGTCTGGCCCGCTCGACTTGTGGACGTCTAATGATAGCAGCTCCCGCCGGACATCAGTTTGCCTGAATGTAATATCGGGCATAATAAATAAATATTATGGGACAATCTTACACAAATCGACCTAGCCCCACGGTAAGCTCAAGGCTTGTGTTATGGGTACTAGGCGACGATATATATAATAGACAGATACATATAAATACTTAAATACATAGAAAACATCCATAACTCAGGAACAAAATATTCGTGATAAACACACAAATAAATGCCCTGACCAGGATTCGAACCCGGGACCTCCTGCTTCGTAGGCAGGGTCACTACCGACTAGGCTAGGAGGCCGTTAATGGAGAAACCGCACCGCGGGATGGTAGGCGGTGCGGTACTGCCATCATCGTCCATGGTCGAGTTCGAGGCAAAGAGATTGCCCAAGAGATCAGCTTTCTCCTTTGCACTGTGGACCAGATCACCATCAGCATTTCGCAGTGGTGGTAAGGACGACCGACAAAAATTTCCCTCGGCAGCTTTGGCGAGCGACCAGAAGGCACGACTCCCGGAGGGATAGCCCGCGAGCTTCTCACCAATTGTAATAATTTAATGTAATAATTTTAATATTTCATTGCAAAATACGTTGTTCTGATAAATAGTTTTAGACATCCGTCACTCGGTGACATCGCGGTCAAACTGAAATGGCGCGCGGCATCGTTCATAAGGAACGCCTACCGCGGCAGCGTTGTCGTTGCGCCATAATAAAGCGGAAATAATGCTTCCATGCATTATCTGCGTTCACTGGTGAAATCTGATTGTACTGTGGACTGCAA
This sequence comes from Lathronympha strigana, assembly GCA_949128165.1. Taxonomy (NCBI): domain Eukaryota; kingdom Metazoa; phylum Arthropoda; class Insecta; order Lepidoptera; family Tortricidae; genus Lathronympha; species Lathronympha strigana. Next base: position 21,487,192 of record OX421903.1, on the reverse strand, counting down.
AAGTTAATAACCAATTGGTCACATTATTAATGAATGCGTTAATAAATTGGGTTAAGATTGCAGTAGATACCATACATGATAATTCACTTCAAATGTAAATATAAAAGATATAATTTTTTAGTTCATTAAGTTTTTGTATGTACCTTTTAGTACCGAATAAATATGATGCCGACAAAAAGATATCAGGGAACTTCAAACTGATATCGAAAGTGCATTACCCAATAAGTAAAAATACATTTTTTTTTGAAAAAAGCTGAAATATCCCAAATGTATGAGAGGGCTTGAAGTTAATACTTCAAGCCCTCTCATACATTTGTTACCTACGCCGTTAGTTAAAAGTTAAGTTTATACGGTCTAGTCATTTCACCATTAACAAATTTTATCCACTTACAAAAACCACTTATCTATTTCAATCTATTATAATTTTCACACGTAGTTTACTTATTATCTGACGGCTTTAATTCGGAAAAGGACGGCAAACTTGTTATATGTGAAAATGTTATTATAGCTAAATACATCGACTTCGATAACATATATTTTATTAACATTTATTTTCAAAACATATACAGTAAATCTAACTTATAACGCCTCTACAATGTCTGAAGATCCTATTTTAGATTTAAGGTAGGTAGAGGTAGCTAGCTAACTACCTCGCATTGTACCTAGGATAACAACGTTATTATTTCCAAATTCCAAACATCTCTGAAAAACAAGAAACATTTATTTGTCATCTATTCTAGTATCAGTAGAAATGACGATTAGTTCGAAATAAAGTCTAAATTGTAAACAATATCGCATGCAAGTCGCACGTCATTTAATATCGAAGGATATGAAAATCGAGGCCCTCTCTAGTTATTATTTGAATTTGACGTTTCCTTTCATAAACCAATACTCAAGTTTTAATGCCTTTCATTATATACAGTCACACAAACTACTAATATGATTAGTATTTAGGAACATAGTGTAAATTACATTTACCTGCATGTCGACATAGCGATATGTTTACAAACTTTAAAACAAACTCGGCCTAAACTTTCCTGGCATTTCTGTTTTGAAAGCAAGCTGCACACGTCGACGTTGTATGACTAAAGTAGGTAACTTTTTGAATTCAAAATGTGTCAAGATGGCTCTAAGGTATTACAAATCTTTAAAGGAAAACTCACTGGTACTTCTTATTAAGTTCTGAGCTTAATAAGGTAAAATAATGTGTATCTATCTGTGGCATCGTTTGTGTTTGCTTTTTATCTACAGTCGGGTCTGACGAGATGATTCTTTAATAGATTTCAACTCACTCTTTTCAATAACATTCCCAATATTATTTTAAACGTTTTTCTTTATTTAAATAGTCAGATTAAATAGTCAGATTTGGCAATCCATGTTCCAACACGACGTGACTGACAAATGCTCTATAAAACTTAAGGAATAATAAGATACTCGTGCAGATCCGTTTACCGCACAGTGTAAAAACTTTTTTTATATTTAGTTTTTATCTTGAGATATCTTATGTAAGCTGCATTATTTATTTTAGGTGGCGTGGATAAAGTCAGACACAAAGACGATATTAGCGATACACACACACATGGTGACGCTGAACCCGCGGCTGTCCGTCACGCACAACGGGCACAACACGTGGAAGCTGTATATCAGCAACGTCGACCCGGAGGACTCTGGCACTTACATGTGCCAGGTTAATACAGACCCTATGATGAGTCAGGTATGTGATAATATAATATATATTAACAATATTGTAATACTCTGAAAACCTTAAATATTAAGCTATGAGACGCCAAAAATTGGCACGGACTATTGAGAACTCATATTTAATGCATACAAGTCATCCGATGTCAAGGCTGAACAGTCATGCGCTAAAAGCGGACTATTGAAAAATTTGTTGAAGGTACATTTTATTGTGGGAAAAAGCTTATCTTATTACGTAACAGCAAGTAAGGGGTTTTCCTAATGCAACGCGACTACGCAAATATCGATAGTTTTTGGCGCAATGACTATTCATTTTAATGAGGCAGTCCGAATGAGATTTGAAATGACTTATCAAGAAGAGGAGGGCTCATCAAATAAATATAGACGAACCAAGTAAATATAGGTCATCTTTTGACATCATTCTGATGTTCGAGGCTAAGTTGTTGAAATTTTGAGTAATTTATAAACATAGTCGGTGGGTCTATATTATCCGAAATATAAAATTCAAATTTCTTAAAATTTTATTCATGGCCTATATTACTAAACTCGTTTTTAATTTTGACTATTTAGATATGCCAAGACAGTTTTCGAAACTCCCCCTAATGTAAATGTGTAGGGTATATAATTTTGATAGTGGTTTCTTATCGACGTAGGTGAAATCTCAACGTCTTATTTCTGTCTCGATAAACAATGTATTATTGTAATAATATTATGTATCGAGATATGGTGAAATTATAAGAATGCCTTGTTAACTACGAAAGCCCAAAAAATGCTATATTATTAAATATGGTTTGAATCTGCTAGTTATCAAGTGAAAATGTGTACCTTAAGAGGCCGGTATATACATTCGGCCGATTTATCTTAACTTTTTGCCATGACTTTTCATAGTTACCTACAACAACATTTTCACATGTTTTAATCCAAAAATTTAAAGTACATTTCAATTTAAATCGAATACCGTAAATCCGGGTTACTTGAGCCCTAGGGGGTAACATTGCCCACCCATAAAAACACACGTTATTAAATAATTATGTTCTAAAAAACGATACCATACAATTAAATCGGTTTTGTTTGATAGGTTTGTATTGTGTACAAGAATTTAGTAATCGAATAACTAGTATTTTTTGGGTGGGTAATGTTAACCCCTAGGGCTCAAGTAACCCGGGTTTACAGTATATGAAAAACTTTTTCAATATTGCTGTCAGTTTTTGAAAAATCCACCATTTTCTAACAGCTGATTAACCATTGTTTGATTAACGAGTCTCAAACATCTATCTGGTTGTCGACTTTATTGGTACTTTTTTCTTGTTCAGTATATGGTTTTCTACGGAATAAATGAAACACTTTTGAACATTTTTACACAAAATGATTGAGTAAAAAATGTTAGATTTAGTAAATTATAAAGTGTAGTTCATACTCTATCCAAAAACTGTAATTAGTGTATGCCTATCTCTAGTATTCATTTTCTTAAACAGCAGTTCAAATTACTCTAAATGCTCACTATAAAATATGCCACGTAGTCTCTGAATGCTCATTTCGCATTATTATCGTAAGTATTGGATGGTGACCCATTGGTATGCCTATTTATTAAGATAGCGTTTAATGTTGTCTTTTTGCGCGTCGTATCTCGCCCGTATTTGAATCATTACCGGACTCTTAACACTATTTGTTTTTATCATATCTAATTAAGTGGGTAGATCAACTATTTGCTGGGAAGAAGTAAAACCGGCCAAGTGCGTGTCGAACCACACATAATTGAAGGTTCCGGTATGAAAAAATCTTGAAAGCAAAAAGGCATAAGTGCCTTCAAAATACAAAACACACTTACAAGGACACTTACGTCCTTTTGTAATACAAAGTCTTTTGCCAAAAACGACTTGACCAATTTTTTTCAAAATAATGTGTAAGTAAGTAAGTAAGATACTTTTAAAAATTTTCAGAGCGATTGTTTCCGAAAATATTCGATTAATCAAATGTTTGTTTTTAGAAACCTTTAAGTTATTTCTAAAGGCCTAAATATCCGATGATTTGCCACAAGTAGATATTTGGCAAACATTTTTTTTTGACATTCAGTTACTTATGTATGGTCTGTATGGGGCACCCCCCCTAAACATATTTTTTACGTAACTTATAGGCAAAACTAAGTAGCGGCACATAAAATACACCTCTAGCTGTAATGTTATTACCATAATTTGCTTTATAGTCACTGAGTAAACCCACTATAACACAAGGGCGGACGGACAGACGGACTGGTCGAAACTATAAGGAAGTTTTTGTTATTTTGGCTACGGAACCCTAAAAATGAGCTCGAATCTTAAATCATAGTCTTAATAAATAACATATTAAGTATAAATACTTAAATTTTCGTAAATTATGAAAACGGAAGTATTAAAAATGTATACATAAATAAACCTTAACTTAATGTACCTATCCATTTATTGGCGCTCTCATATACCTTACCATTACATAGGCATCAAATAGCCAATAATGTTATCGAGTACGCGTATATTTAGCTAACTTTTGTTGTCCTACTTTTAAACTCTTAGGGTACACTGAAAATCAGCGTCGCTGCACTATGGTGCTTTGACAAATGCTGAGTGGCATCCTTTTTGGGACAACAAAGGACAACAGTGTGTTTTAGTTATACGAGTAAGATTGTAAAATCATAATCCATTATATTCTATGAATGAATATATAAATGATGCATAGAATTTGGCGATCCACTACAGGAGATACTATTGTGACATTGTATGAAATTTTATATCTTGTAATGATTTGATAAAATTTTTGAAATGATCACTCTATTGATTATACTCTCATACCTATTCTGACGATCATAATATGAATACTTGTAGATTGACATGCCTGTAATTTATAATGTAATCTGTATTATGAAATAAATAAATCTGAATCTGAATCTAATGTTAGCCTTATTGAGCTTACCGTGGGACTAGGTCGATTTGTGTAAGATTGTCCCACAATATTTATTTATTTTATTTTATTTATTTAATGTTGTTTCAAATAAAACAATTTTCCTTTCATTTCATTTTATTTCCAATCCAAGACTTCAGCAATTCTGAGTTATTAAGTTGCTTGAATTCATTGTAAACCATTTATTTACATTACTGATTACGTCACTTCTATCTCTTTTTCTTTGCTTGTGTGTACGGGAAAATGTTGACATTAGTTTAATTTGGAATATTTTGTTACTACGTTCCTGTGAGTTCCTATAATTAGCTTTCTGTGTAACTCTTTATGTCATATCGTAAGTATGTATAGATAAAGCTTTTTGGATAAAAAAATCCTTACAAACGTTTTGTACATATGTAAATTTTCGATGCATGTAAATAAAGGGTCATTGTGTTTGACCTTTATGCAGCCTGAATATTAAGTAACCAATAAGGTTGGTTCAGGATATACATATATTGCCAAGTGGCCTACCAATGCGATATGATATAATTACTATAATTGTGTTGCGAGGTAGTGTATCAATAGCTTATCAGATGGATGGTAATTACAATCAGTTTCCAAGTCAGTACGCTAGCAGGATGCTAGCGAGCCATGCCATGGCTAATATTAAAATTTATGCAATCGATCTGGTCGCCGGCTTGCATTTTGAACTGCGCCAACACGACGTCACGTAGCCAGGCGGCAGTTAAAGTGCCTCTTTTTGTGCCTGTTTTATACTTTACCCGTATTGATTTCTTCATAACAATTTTTTTTGAAGCGTTTGTGATTTTGAACTTACAATTCTTGGAAAATACGTGGATTATTCTCAAGAGTTTCATTCGTCTGCAAAATCCTATATTTATACCCAATATCAAATCCAACGCTTGGAAATTGGACAATGCGAGCACACTACCTCTACACGTGTGCCCAGCGAAATGTCAAATTACTTTTCTGACGGTCAGCGGTAACCGGCCGTGGCTCACCGCAGACGTTCCGTAGGCAAACATCGTATGCAGAGAACGTTTGCTTTACTAGAGAATATATTTAGAAGTTTACGGAACACACACAGCCTACGAGCAAAGCAAACATTTCCGCTTACAGTATGTTTATAAAGAACTTTATTTGGCTTTCACGTAATTCCTTAGGTGGTTTTGACACCGTATGCAAATCCGCAGTACGGTCCAGTGTCCGGGGACATAATTAAGGATGACTCACACTAGGACGGGAAGGGACAGGACGAGACGGGACGATCTGTTAATTTCTATAGAAAGAATCACGTGATAGCTCGGAGCACTCGGATGTCACGTGACGTTTTCTATAGAGACAGACAGATCGTCCCGTCCCGCCCCGTTCTTGTGTGAGACATCCCTTATTTATGTGCATGGGACTGACTGTCTTAATTACTGACACACCGGCACGGCGTGCGGATCCGCATCGGAGTAATAAAGTGCAATGAAAATTTTAAAGGATCAGTACTTAAAATTATGTTTGTATCCGTAGATTTTTTTATGCAATTTAATGGATATATGAAACAGAACTTTTGTGTTGTCTCAATATTATCGATAATAACGTTTCATTTTCTTTCTTTACTAATGTACACAAATTAATTCATAAATGTAATAAATGAATTCATTCATAAATTGCTCATGCACTTTAGTACGCGATAGTACCTGAATACAATATTGGGTAGATATTTAATGTTTACGGGAAGTTATACAAGCTAATAAAATGTTAAATAAGTAAAAAACCTGTAAAACCATTCTCGTTTATTATGTTAATTAAATTAAATAAGGTTTTAAAATACGGCATACACCGTTAATCTAAAATAAAAATCGGCCAAGTGCGTGTCGGACCACGCACAATGAAGGGTTCCGTAGCTGTAAGTACCTATAGTAGTAGTAATTATAGGGTGCTAAAATATATTAGACAACTATTTAGAACACTAACTGAAGCTACAGAATGATTTGCTATAATGATATTCACACACACACGCCACACACAGCAATACAATAACTACCATTAGGTTTACCCCGATACCAACAGATTTAAATTACACTATCTGCTGTCACAAACCTATTTAAAAAAAAATACATGTCCAGTGCCCTACCTTACCTAAGTTGCCAACGTCACCATCGAAGATGATTTGTAAATGTGAATCATCTCTCGGGACAGGTTTTATCAGCTCTGGGTACTTAAACAACCCCACCTCGCGCGGCCGGAAACTTGTATGGTGTGCTAACTTATCATGGTATAAGCGCACAACATCATCCTCGAGCACATTGGCAGGGTTCAAAATATAGGCTAAATTATTCATTATTGTTTCCGACATTTTTAATTCACTTAGAGGAGATTTATTGTATACCTGACGACAGAGTTCAGTTCAGCAACTATGACTTAAAAGCTGGATAGACTGAAATCGGACTAAATTTATTAAACACCTGATAAAATATATGTTTCTTATACAGCGTCAATCTGCGAGAAATCTTTCGAATATATGTTTTATCTGTTGCACGTAAGTTAAAAAGATTGCTTGTTGCTGTTGTTTACAAATTTTAGTTTTCGATATCTAAAGTATTATCTGATATCAACAATGTAATTGGTTCAAGGAATGTAGCAGCCAATACTCAATACAATACCTGGTATAATATTATTTATTATGGTATAATGGTATTATATTTTGAGGTTAGGTTTTACGTTTTCAAAGTTTTGTACTGCAAACATTGATATATGAAAATCGAATGAAATTCTTTCCTTATTTCAGTATTAAATTACATGATAAACTTGGGAAAGGGTACTGAATGGAGTCTAGGAAAACCGATTGTGAGTTTACCACCCGCTCAAGGCAATTGCTGTAGAATTTTAAGAATTTATTCTGATCACTTTTCAATATGTTTGTTTTCAATATAACAAAATACCTATATAATGCCGTTGTTTTGCTAAATATTCTACACTTTTGTAATGGTTCCTTCGAGATTTTCTTAAAAAAGTTACACGATTAGTTTTAGCTTTATAGTTGTTTTTTTTTTACTTTCCTCGCATAAACTCGGTTAAAGGCACCCATTTCCGGCTCGCACTATTGGCGCTCGAACGAACTCGTCTTTGCCATTGTCCGTTTTTGCCGTTTTGGCTACGGAACCCTAAAACCCTAAAAAGGTGATTCGAACTTGCAGGTCACCTTACTTTCGTAATTATTTAAATCTATGGCGGGTACATATTTCGCACAACAAATGCCCGAAGGTGTGAGCTGGAATGGCTTGTCGAATGTGATGCATTAATTTAACTGAATGGGCGGATTTTTATTTTGTTGTCGTTTTTTTTCTCGTCTGATTCAAATTAAATTTGGTAGGTAGGAAGAGTTCCTTATTCTCTTCAAGATAGACCCAATTTCCCAGTATGTCCCACAGTTTTTTCCACTGAGTTACGAAATCGTATGGGATTTTCGTAACTCAGTGGGAAATTCAGTACAAAATTTTTGTCGCACATTGGGATTTCGTATCTATCAACGTAGAATAAGGAACTCTACCTACCCACCAAACTTCATACAATTCTGACGCGAAAAAAAAAACGACAACAAAATAAAAATATGCTCAAATATATAAAATAAGTGTAAATTTTTTAAAATAAATGTTTTAATAGTTTGAAAAAAATAAAATAAAAATAATTTCAAAAATAATGAAGAAGTTGTATATATAGATCTGCACCGCCAGGATTTGAACCCTCGTCATTCCGATCGTAAGTCAAGCGCTGTAATACGGAGCCGCCGAGGCTATTGGATAAATGCTCCAATTTAGTAGTCTTATGTTTGCAACGACCATCACGTCACTATCGTCATTTTCATGTCACGTGCAAAAAAAAGTGCACCTTATACCGATGAAATAAGTCACACATTATAATAACAGAAAAGATTGACATGATACAACTACATAACAAGTTTTTGACATTTTTCGCACCTCCCGTTCAATAGTTAGAGGGGGGGGGACACACTTTTTCTGACTTTCAGAGCGATTATCTCTGAAAATATTGGATTAATCAAATATTTATTCAAAGAACCTCGAAGTTATTTGTTAAGAACCATCAAATGATGCACCTAGAGTAGATATTAGGCAAAAATATATTTTTTTGACATTTTGTTACATGTATGGGGCGCGCCCACAGAACATGGTTTTTTCGCAATTTATATGCAAAACTAAGTAGCGGCACACAAAATACACCTCTAACTTAAATATCGTTACCATATCCTTTATAGTTACTGAGAAAAACCGCTGTGACATACGGACGGACGGACGGACAGACGGACTGGACGAAACTATAAGGGTTCCGTATTTGCCATTTTGGCTACGGAACCCTAAAAATATTAAAACAGAATTGAAAGCGGTCATAGAATATTGCTGTCTGGGCCGTAGGTATAGAATAGTTGTGCCGCTCACGGGTCGGCCCGGAATTTCGTCAAGTCGAGCTATGCACGCGCTTGCCAAAGAGGGGCGGCAGGAATGCCACCGCGACATCTTCATGCGACAGAGACAACTTTCCAAATGCCCTCGGCGACAGCTGTAACGTGCTTGAATACAAACAGCTATCTCTGCGGGTATTTGCTATTGTTTTGGTGAAATTCCAACCGTGATATTGTTATGATCTGTTAGCACACGCTCATTTATATAATATTCGTAGAATCCTACTAATTACAACACATTTACCTCATACGCCATTTTCTTACGTTAGCGTAAGCATAATAATTATTTGTTGCCATGATTATATTGTAGAAGGACAAAAGTGGTTTCTAAAAGCTGAAGACGCGGTAATTTGTTACGGGATAAAATAGAAACATAAGTAAATATAAATCCTTATATTGAGTACAGACAGTAGCAAATTGCTCACCTTACCTTGTCGCGTCTTTGTGTTGACTTAGGTTCGATATTACGCGGGGAGTAAAAGCCTTTTTCTATTTGCTTACCGGATATCATACTTCTAAAGTCATCATCATCATCATTTCAGCCGAAAGACGTCCACAGCTGGACATAGGCCTCCCCCAAAGATTTCCACAATGACCGGTCCTGCGCCACCCGCATCCAGCGGACTCCTGCAACCTTCACCAGGTCATCAGTCCACCTTGCGGGGGGCCTACCCACGCTGCGCCTTCCGGTACGCGGTCGCCACTCGAGAACCTTTCCGCCCCAACGGCCATCGGTTCTACGTGCAATGTGCCCCGCCCACTGCCACTTAAGTTTAGCGATTCGGAGAGCTATATCGGTTACTTTGGTTCTGCTGCGGATGGTCTCATTTCTGATACGATCTCGCAGAGAGACTCCTAGCATAGCTCTCTCCATCGCCCTTTGGGTGACTTTGAGCCTTCTTATGAGGCCCATTGTAAGCGACCACGTTTCAGTACCGTATGTCATCACTGGCAACACACACTGATCGAAGACTTTCGTCTTCAGGCACTGCGGAATATTGGACGAAAAGATGTGTCGCAGCTTCCCGAACGCTGCCCAACCGAGTCGGATTCGACGATAAAGTATAAGGGCTCTTCTAAAGTATGAGGGTAAATTTAAGGACCAGAGAACTTTGAACAGTAGGTAATGTATAAATGTGTCAAATAGACCATTTGTACAGTAGGTCATGTTTTATTGATGTGAGATAAATTAACTAAAAAATCAGTTTTAATTAGTCCCCCGGCGTCGAAACTAATTTTCTGAAAATACTTTGTGGTACCTAATTAGTAGTTTTAACTGGGATTCCTAGCTAAAGCTAGTTTTCACACAAAGTTCCTTGGTAAAAACAATTTTTCACTAATTGAAAAAAAAAATTGACTTTGGAGTACTTAACTCGTTTTCTGTGATTTAAACTAGTGAAGCAGTCCAGGGGCCTTACCATGACGTCTTAGGTTGTTAACTGTGCTCAGTTGAAAGGCAGCGACTCATTGTGAAACTAAAAAAACAGCCAAGTGCGAGTTGGTCTCGCCCACCGAGGGTTCCGCACACAGGATGCTCCTGCTTCTTAGGCAGGGTCACTACCGACTAGGCTAATAGGCCGTTAAATGGGAAGGAGAAATGGAAAGGTTTGTAAAAAAACACAAGCATGAGGGCGTCACTAGACGCTCTGCGCCGTCATAAAACATTGAAATACTTTTAAATTTTAAACACTAGCCAGTTTACATCTGTTACTCACGAAAGTTGAACGACAGACAGACAGAGTCCTATAATTCAGTAGGTATAAATAATATGCCACGTAAAATTTTCAAGAACTGGGTTAACATAAATTTCTTTCCACTGTTAAATATTGTAAATACTTTGGTTACCTGTATTTGCATGTATTACATATGCCTACTTGAAGCAAATAAACGATCTGAATCTGAATCTGAATCTTACACACGGTATTCCGTAACTCTATATTATCTATACAGATGTCGGGGTAATCTTTCATGGCGACCGGTTGGAGCGATTAAATAAATATTGACCTACTAATTGTTTTTGCGGCATTGATGGCGAGCCCTGTTGACAGAGGCGGTGATGGATGAGCTTATTTTTTCATTCTAACCCTTTTCCCGTCCCCGAGTTGACGCGCCGACATGTCGAAATTATGCACAAACCAAAAACATTAACTTTTAGACACCACCGTTTTAATAATCACGGATCCGGCATTAAAACTGGTAGACTAATAATAGTACATTACTGCAGAGGCCGGGAGCCCGGAATTGATGGACAAGTTCGGGTAGACGGCCGAGTCATACGACTTAAACGAGGTCGGATAAAATGAGTCCTGCAAACTTTGTTCCGGCCGAGGATTGTATAGTGCTTTTCTCAAACAATATGAGGAGATAAAATATTTAAATCAAAATAACTACTAGGTAAATAATAATTTATTAGGACAATATAATTTAAGTTTTTGAAATCTGACATTTGAACGAGCTATTCCAACACCATGTTTAACCGCACGTACTTAATGACTATAACTAGAACAGGACGGAACGGGACGATCTGTCAACTCCTATAGAAAGAATCACCCGATAGCTCGGAGCCCTCGGAGGTTACGTGACGCTTTCTATAGAAACTGACAGATCGGCCCGGCCTGCTCCGGTCACGTCCCGGCCTGTTCTAGTGTGTGTCATCCTTTACGCATACATTTCCAAGCATGTTTGAGAAAATTTTCTGCTGTAATGTACTACAGCAGAGGCCGTAAAGTAAGGGATTGCTGGACGGGTAGAGTAGAGGACGGGTAGACAGTATTGTTTATGCTTCTTATTTACTGGATTATACATCTATTCTACAAATATTTTAATTACATTTTTTTTTATAATAATGTCGGTTAAAGGCAATATTTTATATTTTCTAACAATATTGCCCTCTTCTGCCTATACTGAAGAAGTGAAGTGCTGTCAGCGCGAAATATCTCACAAAAAAATATCTAGATATTAGTTTCTAGCACTCGCATTTCATGACTCAATTTATATTTCAGATGAGGTAAAGAAAATATTGTTTTTGTTTATTTCTTGTTCGCTATAGGAAACAAACATTTTTGATAGTAGTCAATCATACAACAAAATATCTCTAGATTATATTTCAATTTTAGAATGTTTCATCTATCTATTCCCATACAAATGTTGGGAGCCACATGACAATGTTTTGTTGTTAAAAAAGATACCTTCTAAAATACAAGTACCTAAATTAGAACGCTTTTACATTTTTTTAACATTTTACTTACATATTTTTACATTTCATTACAGCAGTAGTTTGACCATTTAATAAAAAGACACGCGTGTTTAATATCTACAATTATGAATTTAACAGCAGTGCAACAGTAAGTAGCGTAATAACTCTGTTTTAAGCGAGTATGTTGAAAAAGTACGAGTAGTAAAAAAATATGAAATATATTTTAGATTATCGTTTTATTGTTTTTGCTCCAATTTGTCTTTTAAGTGTCAATTCAATGGTCAGAAGCCATTTAATAGATAAGTTCTTATCAATACAGGCAGTCCTTAAGTCCATCAGTATTGTATTTATACAGAATTATTTATAGCTTTGAAAAGGCCCACAAAATTTAACGCTTTATTTACAAGTACGAGCGGATCTGTTGGCACCAGAGGGTATTTTCAATATGGGTAATTTTGCCGGGTACACAAATAATTTAAGAGCTTTATTACATGCTCGGGGATTAACTCTATATGAGCACCGAATGAAAAACGAGCGAGCAGCCGAATCGCTCCCGGCGGTTACAATCAAAAACTCTTGATATTTTATCTTAATTACTTCAGGATCTTTTCGAGAGTAAATCCCTACCCTTATGTCGTCCATCGTCGCGTAGCTTTATGGGCGGATTACTTTTATGACCGGGATTAAAGTCCCGTTTGCGAAATGTTTACATCGCCGAACTCCAAGCCGCTAGCCGTTCGTAATAGATAAACGCTATATTTCTGCTCAAATCCATGCTTTCGTTTGGACTTGTAAACAACGGCAATGTTTAAATCGCTAAAATTCTTCGAACGACCTCTTTGAAAACAAAACTGTTACGCAGTAGAGTACTTTATTCTTTGAGAATTCTTTGCTAAAAGTATTGAAATATTAATTTAAAGCGCTGTAGTCTAATCTTTGATAACATTATGTTGCAAATAAGGATACATTTTACAATATCTCTATCAAATAGTACCTACCTAATCGCTTACCAAGTTTTGGGTGAGCATGTTCTTAGATATGTTTTTGAAGTACAGTGAGCAGCTGAAGTTGCTTAGCGGGTATGATGTTAAAATTATCTGAGCTCGACTTTTGTGCTTACCACGAGTTTGAAATCTACTGTAAAAATCTATAGTCGCTAGCGTCTACTTCCACTTACTGTCAGTGCATCTTGCTCGCACTTGCTGGGAAGCGGGATGCAACTATAGATAACGTCGTCATCCGTTTAATAAAAAATATCAAATCAAAAAATATGACATAAAATAATTTGATTTGTCTCAACAAAAAGTTGATAACGTCATCTTTTTGTTGAAACAAATCAAATTATTTAATTAAATATGTGGACTTGTTATTATCATCTAGTTATTAGGTACCTTACCTGTTACAAAGATTGCTAACACTCCAAAAATCGCCATCATTCGTATTTTTCTCTAGTATGTGACATCTATTTCATTTTAGATTTTAGGTTATATCTGAAATAGTTATTTGAAATAAATTGTTTTTCAATTAGTAGATAACGTGTCGAAATCTATCCTTCGCAATCTATATTAATGGTTAAGGGTCTAAAAGCGTGTGCAGATCATAATAATCACTTCGATAGCTCCACTACTTTTGTTGTTGACTCTATTAGGTGTGGATTAGAAACGTCTTATGTGTACCTACGCACTTGCTTGTTCTACGTAATTGCATTGAATCGAGTTGGATTGGACGATTGGATAAGATAATGAATTAATAATGCACCTTATGACCTGTATCTGATTGGGATACTTACATAATTGATTATCGTATATACATAGATATGTTTTTTCAATATACTTACTGACTTTCCCGATAAACAAATGATACGATGGATCCATTTTCATGTCTTTTATTTTATCTTAGACTATTTGGACCCTTCGAGTACAATCTAAAACAATATTACACAGTTAGGAATACGGTGATTTAATTTACTCTAATACTCAAACCTATAAGAGAAAGTGATGAAAATATATATAAGTAGTCGTAGCTTCATATACTTTTAGTGATGTTTCAAAAATAAGTTAAAAAGTATTACATTGTATTTTTATTTTGTGCACGTGTCTTGTATAGTGGGGTATAGTTTATTAAAGAAGAACAAGGCCCTTTACGAAAAACCAGTATGACTAATATAAAAAGTGTTGTAAACACTGTTTTGAGGTGCCTTTTTTGTATCAAACGCCTCGAGTATCTTACATAACAAACAACCTTTGACACGGTTGAACGTACTATTGAAAAGTCCTACGTTGTTAACCTACCTAGTTAAAATTTAAATCGTTGCGTATATGTAGGTAAGTATGCCTTTTGTTTTTTAATCCGTATAACATAAAAATCTTTTGATTTCATTTAGGTGGCATTCCCGTTATGGAATATTAAATAACCTAGTATAACTAACCAAATGTAACTAAAAGGCCCTCTCTCCACCCAGGGTTAGCCGTTATCCTGGAGTTGAGCTATTAAATTCCATACAAAAAACGCTTAACTCTTGGTTATGTGGATGGTGCAAGTGGCCCTTATGCGATTAAATGCGGAATTGTGACTGAAATACATAGAATGAACTACAAAGGTACTTAGAATTATTGCAGTATTGCTAGATTAGACGTTACGTACACGTCTGATCCAGCAATTCCACAATAATAGAGTAATATGTACCGGTAAATTTATAATGAAGCCGTTTCTCCGCTAAGTAGCTCAAAGGCAGCCTCCCACGATATGAATCCCCCACGCTAAGGAGCTCCATTCTTGGCACCATAAACACATTCTTCGACACATAGTTGCCTCCTGATGTTGCAACTAACGCCGTAACAAACACTTTACTCGGGCGCTCCAGGAATTTGTCAGACTGCTCGAAGGAATCCAGCTCGGCAGTAAAATGTGAACCCGCTGCGCCCACCGTACCTCTAACATAAATATCTGGCCTTTACTTTAATAACATAAAGCTAAACCATAGCTTTAAAGCGGCCGCCTAAAACCCAGAGCCGCTTCCTAAATATTGTGGCAAGGTTTAGCTCCCACGAGATTTATGATGCTTATAGGATTATGCTTAAGCTTGTATTACTTGCATTATTGGGATACTATCTCATAATTCGCTTCATATTATTTATTAACAATATAATTTACCACTTCCAAAACCATACTTGCTTACAGTTCTGAAAGTAACACTTAGTCTACACCAAAGTTACCTATCAACAATTTAAGATTAATCATCATCATACATTACCAGCGATTTCCCGGTTTTGTGCCGCGGCTTAAATATCGTAAATTGAATTCCGTTAATAATACGGGTACAAACAATTTAACAGATAAGAAGAGACATAAAAGCGACTGAGCAATTGACTGACGGTAAGTTTCAGGAAAATGTCGCCGAGAAATTAAGTATGTCAAATTGTATAAACTGCATTGCACCATATCCAGATTGGCGTGTAAAATATATGTACTGAACTGTTTAAGTATGTCAAACTTCTGTAACACACAATCATTTTTAAAACTTAAGTAGTTAAATTCTTTTACATTTAAGATAGTAACTGAGTACGAATGAATGGATTATCTATTATAATATGCTTAGAGAGACCCGTTCATCATGCACCCTTTTTTCGAACGACTATATCCATTAGATGATTAGAATATTGTATTGCCTATACCAATTGATTGGTAAATTAATTGGCTACAAATCTGCATGTGGGAAATGTTCCTTATAGTTTTAGTGTTATTGTTCTTTAAAAAAATAATTTAATTTGGTTAACAGTTACCACCTTATAAGACAGTACTTACCACATTTAATTACCAAATTAAGTATTTTTATATTATTTAAAAATAAAAAAGACTATTTTAACTAATCAAAATGTTATGGACTACTATAATAAAGTGGTATTTCCATAATATCATTAAAAAAAAAAACGAGATTTGTACGATTACGTTGTAATATTATTGTGTGCGGTTATATAACTAATGACATCAGTTTTTTGTAATAACAAGTATTTTTATTGAACATTCCAATTTTTGAATTATTTCAACTTATTTTCCATCGAATATAAGATTCTGTTCTTAACTCTTACAGTTATTCGTACAACAGGCCATTATTATTTTCTGACAGCAAGTTTTGGTTAAATGGTCGACACCCGCCTCCGGGAGTTGTTTGCTTGTTCTTGCTTTTAAACTATAAGCACTAGGTAATGCAAATAATAAAATACCTACCTAATGCAATAGAAATGCAATCAATACATCTACGTCCCTAAAATATTAAGATTCATCAAACATTCAACAAAAATCCATGAAATGAAAACGCACGAGTAAAATATTGTGTCTGTACAAGTAATGTTTTGGATGGGATGTAATTTTTTCTAATAATATGTTTGAAAATCAAAATAGTTGTTTCAATCATTTATCTCTCAGTTAGGGACGAGCACTGCAAGCCTGAAAATAATTAGACGCATCGCGTTACGGAAACGAATCGTCATTACCAGGAAAAACGGCCCCAGCGCTTCGGTGAGTAATGCGGCGTCATACCTACATAACATAGTTACTACGAGCACACAGCAACCGACTCTCTAAGCGGCGAGCAGAAGCGTGGGCATTTTTTGTACTACCGTTTGCTACGCGCTACGCCCGTAGCCGATCCCAGCGATGCAGCGTTTTACCCAAAGCAACGTCCTACGAATAATCGAAAATGTTATAGCCTAAAGAGCGGTTCGCAGTTTGGCTAAATGATCTTTTTAGGGTTACGTATCTCAAAAGGAAAAAACCGGCCAAGTGCAAGTCGGACTCGCCCACGAAGGGTTCCGAACCATTATTTTTTTAAACGAAAAAAAAATCATGTTTGTTGTGTGGGCTCCCACACATTTTTGAATATTTATTTTATTCTGCTTTTAAGTATTTGTTGTTATATCGGTAATAGAAATACACAAATGAATCCACATACACAAGTCTGCAGTCCCTTGAAGCTGTGAATAAACCAAACGTCTACGTCAATGCAATCAAAAGGTACGGCCGTTTATGTGGCATTTCCCATACATTTGAAATGGGAATCAAAATTGATAGTATACTTCTCGTTGTCCTAGAATCCCGAAATTTGGCAAAAAGCAAGAAAGCTTGTAGCACAAGTACAGGAGAAAAGCCGAAAACCATATAATTGCTGCACTTTGAGAGATCCGTGCCACTAGTATTTTTAAGCACCGAAGGTCATAAATAGGGCAGCATGTGTGGAACCCTTGGTAGTCTGACTTGCACTTGCCGGGTTTTTTTTAAATGTTTATTACGTTGTTTACTAGGTGACATTTCATAAAATCTATTATTATTAAAAATTAGAATTATTTTAAAATTAAGTTTTGCTACCTTATTTTACCTTTGGGCTTAAGATTAGACTTAATCGGAATTAAATGATAATGATAAATCGTGATAACGATGACTGTGAACGTAATCGTGTTACGATTATCTTCGCCATGAAAAAAAAATTGTTTTGACGTTTTGAGGTCTTGTAATACCAATAGTACCAATAGTACGCATAGTACCAATATAATACTGAAATTGTATTGTACACACTATATTGTGAATATTTCCGTGACCGTGGCAATAAAATTTTTTCTTTCTTTCTTTCTTCTTTCTTAATTGTATTAATTTATTGTAGTTATTACATACCTATTAAATATTTTTGTCTCTGAATCTCTGAAACAGCTCATTATTTATCCATGAGATGAGTGCCTGTCCATCATTCAACTGAACTGACGAATTTTATTCTCCATCATCAGACGAGCCCATCCCACCATTTCACCCATAGCCAGGAACGTGACGAAGAAACGCATTGAGTTTGGATTCCTTAAATTGGGTTTAGGTTTGTTAAAATTATCGCAGTCGATGGCAGTAGATGACAGTTAAAAGAAATGCCTATAGTCGGCGTAAAAAAAAACTACTATTACAATACAACTGCACCATAACATAATTCAGTTATTGCATCAAATGAGTCACCACGACTATTATTATCCAAATAAGTATCACTCTGTCACTCTTGTCAAATGCGTTACCCAGAAAAAAATATATTTTTTTAACTTTGTTAGTCCTACCTCTCCAACCGCTTGCATTCTGCACCCCCGGGCCAAGCCGTTAGGGTAGTCACAGGCGTTTAGAGCCCCAGCCTGCAGATCGATGTGTATGGATGGCCTGCTGTTTTTAAAAGATACAAGTAATCAATTTCAGTTGTAGATAGGTTCGTGCCGTAGAAAAATAAATGATTTCCAAGATACTGAACTAGGTAATCTATGTAGTCTATTGTTTTTTTTCCAAATGCGTCGCAAGTGGTTTTCGAGAGTACCTACCCATTTCTTTATTTATTTTACTTTTTAAATTTGTAACAGCAAGCACGAGGTGGCATTTGACTGTCGGCTTAACTATGTTATGATACTCAGTTATGTTTGTTATATATAAAACTCATTGCGCAGTTATTTTACAAATCATAAATAATTAGACAAATTTCTGATAGAAAAAAAACTTCGATCCATACTTTTGTCACGTCGTGAGCGATATACGCTTTTACTACGACGAATACTTTTTACCCAATTTGTGACTCTAAAACTATAGTCCAAAAAGTAGTACAAAAATAGTATCGTAATTGTCGTTATAAATCCGGAATCATATTTTAGGAAACCAGAATGACATATACAAATCTACAAAGGAAGGATTCAAATAAACAGACAAAATAGGCAACGTTGTTGCACGTCCGAGTTGCTTTCCATCTTGTTAAGTTCCCGCGCCTCCCGTCGTGACCTAGCTCAAGTGAAATATTTGTGCGGAATAACAAATGACTCACTTACCTGTTGATGCCTACTCGGCAGACGGCCGCGGCGCGGATATAAAGAAGCGTGACTTGCAAACGCTCTGCGATTAGGGACTTGCTTAATCTAATTTGATACTAGAGCCGTGAAAAGAATTCCAAGAATTTAATAAAACGGTTCGAGAAGAAAAAATGTACTCGGGTAAAATATGATATTTAGATTTATGCGTATTACATAATTTGCGAATAAGTGAAGTTCGATCCACAAAGAACATATTACTCATTATTTAATTTCTACCTTTTTTATTTGTATTTCTCTAAGGTGCCTGTAAAGCGAGTGGAAACGGTGTTTCATACAATCCTGACATAATGAAGAGTTTTTCAGTCGAGTACCGTGTTTAGGCCACGGAACTTGCTGAGTATCCTAAGTAAGGTACGAGATTGAAAAACTTAATGTTATACAATACCTTTTCTACTAGTCATCATCGTCACCATCTATGGAGGAACAATTTCATCATTCAATTTACGTCCATATACGCTTCCATAACATACAATTCTAAACAATAAACAACGGCTTGGACTTGGCGTTGTTACACGCAGATATCTCGCACCAAATTAGAAACTAACCACAACATCGTTGTATTAGCACAGTTAAACATAATCTCCAACCAAAGTGACATTGCAAAACTGTTCCTGATTGGCCGATAATATGGCAAATAAAAAAATGTGTTTGAAATGCAGGAAAATTCGCCAAGTATCGCAAATCAGCATAGAATTTGTATGAAATTCTATTTTTGAAATTATAGCTGGCTACTGCGTATCTTAATGGTAGGTATATTATAGTTGACTTGGATGTATCATAGACTGTCTGATATCGAAAAGTATGTGCTTGTAGTTTTGTGTATATACTCATAATTGGCAGATTAAAGTAGACGAGTAGAAAAATACACATTTCTGCCTTGAGGAGTTGCCAAATAAAAACATTAGCACTTGGAGTTTTAAAGGCTTCCCATTTTAAAATCGAATTAATTCCTCTTACTATTATTTGGTATTCATTTAGTATTGATTAATTTATTAAGTCAATTACATAACAATCGGCCAAGAGCATGTCCAGCCATGCTCTGTGTAGGGTTCCGTAGATTACCGCCCGTCACAATAGGTGAACTTAAAAACCACCCACCCACTTTACGCGTATGGGAGGTACCCTAAAAACAAATGTTTTTCGACCTTTTTATATTGTCGGCATAATTGATATGTACCTATCTATATTTATACCAAATAACAGCTTTCTAGTCGTTAAAGTACTAACGGTCACCGAGCTAAGCCGCAGACGGACGGACGGACAGACAGACAGACATGGCGAAACTATAAGAGTTCCTTGTTGACTACACAACAATATACACAGCACATAAAATAGTCCACTCTAATCAGAAATACTAAGTATTCTTTGGTGTCGTTCTGTGGTTTGGTCGTATTTATCTACTTTGTTGCAACCAGTGTGCTACGATCTTTGGATGTAAATCTTGTAGGTATCATTGCGGTTCGCAGAGTGCAAAAGGAATTTGCAAAATTCATGTGACATCAAGCAGTCTGCACAAGAATTTACTCAGCAAGGAAATGTGGGAATATAGGAAATAGTGTGGCTTGGCTTATCACATACCTATTTTGGAAACGACAAACATTTTTAGTAAAACTTTTTGTAACAGCGTGCAGCATGACCGTCTGGTAGTTAACAGTCACCATAATATGATTATACAAAGTGCCATTGCCCCTTTTGTAAGTGCACATGCTGACATAAATAATGAAATATACGCCAATAAGAGTCCGACTATGCTAAGACTCCTAGATTTTGATAGCCCAGACTGTGAAGTGTAAACGTCATAATTTCATAGAAGTTTGACATTTATAATAACACATTAAAGTATGACAGTTCATTTGCTTGGATGAGACAACTTGGTTTGACTCCATTAACATTACAATAATAACAATAACGAGTTCATAAAACACTGACATTGGTATTGACTTGCACATACTGCCAGCGCTATCGTGACGCAACATTGTGTTTACAAATCCAATGAAACCATTAGGTTCACACATTCTAAGTCGCTTGAGTTTGGGATCGTCTATGATTCGTACATTTCGTACTTTTGAGCTGGTAAATATCCCTGTGCTCCTGCCCAGAGATGAAAACAGTAGGTACAGTTTACCTCATATGGTAACCTCCTCCATTAGTCAGCTTTACAATTATTATTGAATTCGTAAACTTGGCTGGTGTGTATCGGTAGAACCAAGGGTGGTAAGTTAACAAATATGTTGAATGCTATAAGAGGAATACAATGTATAGTTATAAATTGACCAAAACGGGGCTTAATCGTGTACAAAATTTGAAAACAAACCAGTCTTTCTCCGGGACCACGGGGGCAATGTCGCCCAAACGTCGGAGGTTTGTTTTCTAATTTTGTACACGATTAAGCCCCGTTTTGGTCAATTTATAATGTGTGAAAATCGTGAAAGTTTAAATAAGTGTTTTGCAAACCGGTACGGGCCGGAATTGGCAAGTAAAATAAAACAATGTATAGTGCCCTGAATTTAGTGTGGTATAACAGATTATAACATAAATAGGCAAAATTATCATTTGAGCGCCTCAGTTATATAGTACGAATATCCAAACTACGTGCATCATAGCTGCAGCATACTTGTATTTATTAATTTTTCACTCCGAACTCCATAACTGATGTACTATCGCGTTCAGAATTGCATGGGCAGTTTATGAATGAATTCATTCATAAATTGCCCATGCACTTATGAACGCGTGTGTACCTACGGATTCATCAATTGTAATTATTTATTACACTTATAAGGAAGGTCTGAATTATACTAATCTGTCTGTATATCACAACTCAAATGACGTGGGAAGTTCTTAGATCGTTGCGGAATAAAACCCAGGGAAACAGAAATCAGACAGAACGAAAAATACTTACCTTCCATATTATGTGAAAGCAAATTAGTGTGACATAGTAGTAGCCTCTAAATATATCATTGTTTTATTACAAAAATATCTTCTGTAATAGCAATATTGATGACTAGATGTTCATGTGATGGAATGTGATTGAGATTATTTTCGAAAGCAATATTCTCGATTTCACATCATGTGCCTGGCAGAAAATATTTATCCTATTCGGTTACATGTATATGCGCTCGGCTGGAGATGAATCAAAGTATCTCTGATGATGCGCACAAATCGACCCTCTTTACTGTAGATGTTTAAACTACTGATTCCACCAAACACATCATAAATAGTAACAGGGGTAATGAAACAAGAGTAAACCAACAACTACTTAAAGCGCGTATTGTAGAGCGATAAACGCAATGAAAGTTACGATTACTACGATTATTATTTTTGACGAATGATTGGTAGGTATTTCAGTAAAATAAGTATAAATATTCCTATCAAAACCCCTTCCGATTCTGGACTGGGTTTAAGCTTTAGCATGATAGGTAAGGAGGTAGGTACCTATACTAGATTATTGTAAAAAATCTAGTAGCACGTTTACCTGCGCCTGACAAATACTTGGGCCGGCCTGTCGCTCCGCGCGCCCCTGGAATTTTGTCAAAGTCGCTCCGCCGCGCAACCTGGAATGTGAACAATATGTCTTCATGCAACATTCACGGACCCCTGCCCGTACATTATTAGCCCGAGGGACAACCGTCTTATAAACTATAGGATTCCTGCCACGTCCTACCCGGAAAAATACTATTTTCGTATACAAACTACGTAAAGTATAAAGGAAAAGGAGTGAAGATTACTCAAATGGATATTCAAAAGAAGATTAAAGTTTCCACCTGGTTCCTGGAAATAGTATTATTACTGGCTGAAATAGGTTTTTGAGAGGTGACGTTATTAAGCGAAACATTCTCTATATTCGAATCGCCTTGTTCTGTTTTTACCTAAATGCCTTGTATTAAGGTAGTAGGTATTATTACATGGGGAGAAAATAGGTTTTAGAGGCGATTCTGGTTCAGCTCACCCGGGCCACATTAAACGTTAAGTTAGTTGTTTCCCGCGGGCGCACTGTAACGATGTTTTCCTTTGTCCGCATTGCCGCGCAACTATCTCGTTAATGTTCTCAATTAATATCGTATTCGAGTCGTGTTCGACTTCTAATACGCTTGGTTACATGCCTTTATTTTATGGTATTTTGCAGCCGGTATCTAATTGAGCGGAAACCAAGTTATGGTTACAATTTGTAACAATGCTTCGGTGAACTTTGCACAGCACGCCTTAGTTTCCCGTTGCATTTATGCAATCTCGCAGGATCTTGGGAGTTTATTTGACGTGTTCATTTGATTTATTTTTAGAAACGTAAGGGCGTTTTATACTGAGTGAATACACTGATTAGGTAGTCATTTACAAGCAAATAATCAAACATAGAATAAAGTGCCCGCATCCATTGCAAATACTGCTTAAAATTTTAAAACGTAATAAATATAAGAGCCTGGGCAGAGAGTACCTTTTTGTACCATTCGGGGTCGAAACTCTTGGTCCATGGGGTCCCAGCGCACGCAAATTTTTCGTAGAAATCGCGAAACGTCTGGTTGATGTTACTAGTGACCGAAGAGCTGGTGGCTTCCTCGCACAACGTATCAGCATTGCGATACAACGAGGAAATGCCGCCAGCATCCTAGGTACAATGCCTCAAGGGCCTACTTTAGATTTAAGGTAGGTAGAGTTAGGTAAGTTACACTTACTGTATATATTTCGAGAATAAATGATTTTCTTTAAAACAAAAAAATACTGCTTATTGCTGGGGAGTAGCTCTTAGGGTTAGGTGTAATGTTCTAGGTATCATTATGGTTTGCAGCAGTTTAAAGCTTGAATCTAAATGAATACACTTTTCAACTTAAATTGAGGACGTCAAAGTTGAAACGACAATACAATAGTGATATTAGCTTAGATTTAAGTCTTAAGTTGAAATTACATTTCATACATCAGTGATACATAAAGTGAAACACAACGAATCTACAATCCAACCATAATTCGGGACTGAATCAAAATAAAAACCCACACTGTAGTAAAGCTACCTTACCGCCCCTAATAATGTGGGAAGGAGCAGAAAACAGCGTGCGGCGATACAGTCCCGTAAACAGGGTCGGGTCAGTCAGGTGAGCCCCTCTCGGTATTACGTTACATTATCAACGTTATATTGGGTATTATGAAGGTAGCGGGAGATCACGTCGTGTTTGTAACTCTACCGATTTACGTTTTGATGATAATGCACTACATACTGATAGTGGCCGGGTGAGCTATAGATGTATTAATGATACTGGATGTGTTGTAGTATATAGGATTGATTGTCACCGATTATAATATTTATATTGCTTATATTTCTATAATGCCATTTTATCGTTTCTGTAACAGCTTTCAATTGCTGGCTATATATATTCGGGCATAACTGCCAATTAATGTATGAGAAATTTGTCTGGCGGATGCCCGGCAGATATACCCACTATGGATATCCCACGGATTGCCCGAACGTATATATGGCCGGCAGTTGATATGGTAAAGCGCGCGATAGACAAAATTTGCCCCCCCCCCCCCCCCCTAGTAAAGGAATTATTGGTCTAAAAAATGTTACCGCCTTAAAAAAATATTTTGTATCTTAAATTCGTTCTTCATGTTCTTCGGTTGTTTTAGATGGGTCACCTGTCAGTGGTGATTCCCCCGGACATCACGGACGACGACGGGTCGGAGGCCAGCGCGCTGGAGGGCGGCGCCGTGGAGCTCCGCTGCACGGCCACCGGCGTGCCCGAGCCCACCATCTCGTGGAAGCGGACCGGAGGCCGCAATATCGTGTTCAGGGATGACAGTGGGAAGCAGACCAAAGGTCAGTTTTAAATTGGTCACTTGTCCATGGTGACTACACACATCACAGACGAGCTCCGTAGTACGGCCACCGGCTTATCCAAACTCACCGTCTCGTGATAGTGGACCGGAAGCCGCAACATTGGGTTCAGAAATGACAACAGGAAATAGATCACATTTGTTACCTTATCAAAATTCGTCGAATAATAGAAACAGGCTTCTAACCATGTATTCCATCTAATTAAAACAGGTTCATGGGGTAACGCAAGATTTGGGAACATTTCTTTAAACTTGGCAATCCTAGATGGGGATTTTAGGAATACTTATTTGACAACGGCCTCCTAGCCTAGTTGGTAGTGACCCTGCCTACGAAGCAGGAGGTCCCGGGTTCGAATCCTGGTCAGGGCATTTATTTGTGTGTTTATCACGAATATTTGTTCCTGAGTTATGGATGTTTTCTATGTATTTAAGTATTTATATGTATCTATCTATTATGTATATCGTCGTCTAGTACCCATAACACAAGCCTTATTGAGCTTACCGTGGGACTTGGTCGATTTGTGTAAGATTGTCCCACAAATATTTATTTATTTATTTATATTTATATTTGTAATCAAAGCATTGACATTTGGAAATTGCTTCTGCACAACATCAACTACTCTGTTTAGTCCGTGAGCAACGCATGTTGAATGAATCATGTTTGTATATGTTTGTTTTAGTTCTCTTCCGGCTTTTAACATGTACGCAGCTCCGTCTGTACACAAAGGCAAAACTTTTTCCTGATAATTATTGACGCCTTTATAAAAACAGTCTAAGGAATCAGTTATCAGTTTAGAAATGATCTTGCTGTCAGTTTTTTCTAGAACTTGGCTGGCAATGATATGCGGCTTACTTTCTTTATCTTTGTACATACCGCCTATTATAACATTTGCTATTTTTCTTTTGATAGCGTCTTGTGTTACATCAATAGATTGTACGCGTCACGCAGTTCATCTTGAATTGCTTTGTATGTATTTTGATATACTTTTGGTAAGTATTGCAATCGGAGTTTAGATTCAGAAGGAACATATACTAATGCTTCATATTTACCTTTCATGCAATTTTGGATAAACAATTGGAATTCTATGTTATCCAATTTACTCCAAGGGATATTGCAGGAAATCAAAAATTTTGTCAGATCCATATTAAACTGTCCTTGGATTGCTTTTCCGCCTACTGTCTCATTGGGTTTTTTGGAATCTATATGTTTTTGTATGGTATCTCTTTTTGGACTAATTCGTAAATTGCACCATGTACAAAACAATTCGTTTTCTACTTTTATCAAGCAAGGAAAATGTTTATTGCATTTTGTTTCCAAACTTCCATTGTAACATAGTATTATGTACCTACCAATCAATTAAATCAATTCCACGCCAATATTAAAATAACACTATTCCAAAGAACTGCAAGGGACAGCGTCTGTTAATGTGACACGCAATAGCAAGTAGGTAAATCATTTATCTAAGGTTATCGCTTCACGTAGGACCAATAAGGTTTTGTACTTATTTGTAAACAAAAAGTTATAATTGATGTTGAGTTATATAAACATCGATATTAAGAAGGTCGATAAAAAATAACTCATGCACTACTGAAAAACAATATCTAAGCGACAAGATAACGGGGTCTTCATCAATGCTCAAATATAGATAGGAGTCCTTTCATTATTTTCTTATTGTTTCTTTTTCTCTTCATAAATGTCTGGCAAGTAATTAATCCTTAAAGTAGACTCACACGGAAGGCTGACTTGATTTCCATATCTTTGCATTAAGCAATTTTCAATAAAAATTCTGAATTTGGGGTTATCCAATTGACTCCAGGATGTATTAGTTTGAACTAAAAATTCTGTTAAGTCTTTATTAAACTCTGGTTGAAAATTCACTAAGTTTTGGTGTTTCACTGTGGTACAATGCTTTTGTACAATATACTTGGAAGCAGTTAAAAACACATCACAAGATTTGCATTAAACTCTAGAATCTTTCATTTCTAAATATTCTGCTTGTAAATCCAAGTCAAAGTGAAGCGTTACCAACTTTGTCATTGTGGCTTGTAGTTCTTAGATGACTAAGCAAAATAAATTTCTTCGGTTTAAGATTTTTATCACATACAGTAAAAAAAATATTCGGGCTAGTTTTAACGAACTCAGGGTGATCATCCAGATATTTGTCCATATTTAATGTTCAGCAATGAGAATACACGCAATATTTTTATTTTAATACAATACACGTCATCTAAACTAAGTTATCAACTCGAAATAAAACGATAGTGTAGTTTGTCATATTTAATCAACACAAGTGGCCAGTAATATGCCTCGATGGATAAGGTTTATCGCAAGAGCCTTTTGCCTTTACAATTGTATTTTGTACCTAAATTTGTGGCCAAAAAGGTTCCATTCGTAGAGATGGTATTTTCATTAACATTTTCCTTAACTCTGATATTGGGTTGCATGTGCAATACAATCCATCTTTTGGCCATTCAAAAAAATATAAATAAAAATCATAAAAAATTCGTCATAAAAATGTCTAAATACTCCGACCACTTCATCCCAGCAATCGTCATATTTATACGTATTAACTTGTTTTAACAGGAATCTTTCCTTAAAATATATAAGGCATTTGCATAATTTTATCGTATCTGTAGGATAAAAAAACCCGGCCAAGAGCATGTCGGGTCATGCTCAGTGTAGGGTTCCGCCGCAGTTTACTGGCCGTCACAATAGGCCAACTTAAAAAGTGTTTTAATAGGTACCATGCTCAATATGCTTATAATAATTAACAATTCGATGATACTTTCGATCCCATCAACTCCGGAAACACAGTGCCATCTCTTGGGCAATTGGGTTACTAATTTACACATACTAGACGGGTTATGTTTGTTGGGTTTTCGGGTCGTAACTTTTGATCGCGTGAATCGATTTGAATCATTTTTTTCTTATTAGAAGGAAGATACGTGCGGGATGAAAAATTACGTACACAAGATAAAAGAAGTGTTTGCATATACAGTTAAATTACAAACTTAATCCGAAATTATTTTGTACAATTTTTCAAAAACTATTCAACAAATCAAGTTCAAAATAGTTTTCCAAGAAAGTTCTTAAAGTTCTACTTTTGTAATTTTTTTCATATTTTTTTTTAATTATAGTTCAAAAGTTAGAGGGGGGAGGGGCACATTTTTTTTAACTTCTGGAGGGATTATTTCCGAAAATAATTATTAACTTTATCAAAAACTGGTTTTCGTAAACTCTCATTATTTTACAAATACCTATCCAATGATATGCCATACTCTAGGGTTGAAACGAAAAAAAAATCACCTTCCACTTTACGTGTATGAGAGGTACTCTAAAAAATAAATTATACTCGTAACCACTTTTTATTTTACCACTTTGTTGGCGTGACCAATATACATATTCGTACAAAATTACAGCTTTCTAGTACTTACAGTCACTGAGATTATCCGCGGACGGACGGACGGACGGACGCACGGACAGATAGACAGATAGAGCGAAACTATAAGGGTTCCTAGTTGACTACGGAACCCTAAAAATGAAATTTTATCACAAAAAAATTATCAATAACTATTGGAGAAAAAATATCGTCTATTGCACAGTTTTACTAAAATTACAAACCATTTTTTTCGCGTCGCATTCGGTTTATTTCCAGTTTTGCCATTAGCTCCATATTAAACGAATTCAGCACGATTATCCAGGAAGTTCATATTTTTACCGAACATAAAATTAAGAAAGTACCTATATGACGTCAGACTTTTTTGACAAATAAATGTCAATTTAGTACCTAAGTATTATTATAGAGTTCAACAACCAAATGAAACCTTTTTTAAGGCAATTGGCTTCACATTATAAATACCTATGAATGAAATAAGTAGGTATATTGTTTTCATCAAATATTAGGTACATATATCAAATTATACACGTGTAAATATTAATGTGTAGTGCCAGCCCTAGTATTTTCAATGTTTCTTCACCACTGATAACGGGGTCTGGTGACCACAAGTTTCACATTGGGCGGCCACTGTAATTGCATTAAGTACATATATAAATATCGATATCGAGATGATCGATAAAAAAACAGTCACCCTCTACTGAAAAACAATGTCAGTGCGACAAGATAACGGGGTCTATTTATGAGATACATGCAGCCTGGTGATAGACGGAAGGACGGAATGACAGCGGAGTCGTAGTAATAGAGCCTTGTTTTGATTCCCCTTTGTGTACGGGATCCTAAAATACAGCTATTATATTAGTTGACCTTTTACTATCATCTCATCAACATCAACTTATTTACGAAATTCATAATCTGAACACTGAGAACTCGTGAACTGTGTCCGTTTTAATTGCTTCGCTTAAAATACGTGATGCGACGAGGGTACTCAATCAGTTTTTTGTATTTTTTTTGACAAAATTATATTCTAATTATTGTTTTTATTTATTCACACGAATATAACATGGTTATAGCTAATTTTTCATTAGACTTTCGTCTTCCAGGATCGGATCGGATCGGATCGGACCGGAATGGTGTGAGTCATCCTTTAACAAGACAAATTTTGAAAAGATGAAGACGTATTTGAATAACACTCAAACGAAGCCGATTATTATGACGTAAACATGCAATTTCACAAAATAAATACAATTAAAGACTTGCGTAAATGCAAAAACAACCGAAAACAGTTCATTCTACAAAACAAAAACTAACTAACTACCAAACAAAAATATAAAAACCAGTACCTACTTACACATTTCGGGATATCCAAATTGAGTTTGTAAAGAAATGCATTATAGTCGTTATACATTTTAAGCTCGTTTTAGACTAACAAAGCGTACATTATAGTTAATAATACATACATTTAAGCAAAGCTTGATAAGTTACTTCTTGTTTACTTTCTAGTTTTATAATACCTCGGCGTATTTCTCTATCGATGAAATCGCACAAATACTTACGTGGAAGGAATAGGTATAATATTTTCATTTGTATACAACAGGAAACCCTTAATATTGCAATATAATCGGACCGAGTTATTATCTGCATTCAATACTCATTATTTCATTAATCACGTTATATATATTATGTTAATAGGTTAGTTAAGGTTAATTTGATACATTAATGGTTATTTATTAAGATTGGTAAGTATTGGTTATGTCAGAATTTGTGCTATTTGGCCAAACGGGATTTAAAGTGATCCTTTATCATTTGAAATAGACAGTGTAATATAACGTTGCTTTTATATAAAGCGTAAGAAAATAGTAGTGACTTTTAAGAAAAAAGATTACTTGTACTATCCGAAGTTAGCCAAGTTACCCGGAGTTTACCGGCGAATCCCATACTTTACGAACGCTTAACTCCGGATGAGTTGGCTAACCCTGGATGATGCAAGTGGTGCTAAGTAGGTACACGAATTATTTTCAAGTAATATGATTTATATTCAATTCATTTATTATCAAATGACAAAATGAATAAAACGCTCAAAAAAGCAAAACAAAAACTAAGAAAAGTTTGCTCAATTCAGCTTCAGAACAAAAGAGCCGAGAGCCCCAAAGAAAAGAAAGAAAAACAATACAAGCCTCGGTTTAATCAAATCGGCGATATTTACTTGGCAGAGCGTGTATAACATGTCCAATTAATACAAGGTACAGCCTCCACCACTCTGTTAACTATTACAACCGCCCTCTGTTTACCGAGCCCTACCAGTCTTTTGTTTACGCTTAATGGCTTAAATAAAACGGGTCAAATTCACAATACTGCGCCTTCAAAAGGTTTTAAATACCCTCTCAAGAACCCCCGACTCGGTGCCTAGAGCTTCTAATTTTAGAGCATAAATTACACTGCGGGATTATTTGCGATTAAAAGGACAACGGCGTGTGTATGTGTTGGAATGAGTAGTCCTATAATTGCTTTAAACTCCTGTCTTTTCACCTACAGCGTTGGATGGATCGTAAAGGGTACATCATTATAACTATAAGAGATAACAGCCTTTTGTCAAGCCAACTCTAACTAATCCGTTCATTTAATTTCCTGGCGGAGACCCGAATTGCAACATTATTTTGTTTAAGTAGTAATTGAGTTCTTTGAACACGGTTTTTCCTCGGAAATTAATTTTGTCAGGACCACGACCTCGAGTGCTACTTTTATAATGCGTTAAAAGAAGGGACAATCCGTCAGGAATATTTCAGGAAATAAAAGAATAAAACGTTAACTTGAGTTTAAGGTTGCTCTGACACTCTGCGAGTATATCTTTTATATCAGATAACGTAGTCACATATCACGTAAAAGTATACATAGATAGGGACACATTTGTTTGAAATTGTTTCCAATAGCTAAGGGTGATATCTTAATAAATCCCATAAAACTCCAATGTTTTAACCATGGCGGCACCTGCGCCCGCTCGAGGCGGGCTTTGAATGCAAAATAAGTCTTGTTTCTTTTTACCACTTAGTCGGATCTCGCCGATGCGAATAAAATTCAAAGGAAAATTGACGTTTTATGTCTTTCTTTCTTTTTATATGCTTTTAAGGCGGACGTCGATTATTGTTATTGTCATTAATTTACAGCAGGTGTTCTGTCCGCTGTAATCGTATGGCGCATTAATCACCGCATAGCCGGGGCATTATTATTTTGTAATGTTAGAATCTGAAAAGGAGATTTTGAAGTAGGTACGTGTATTTGACTATTATTTAAAAAAATGTTTGAATATGAAGTATATATAAGATATTTGCTTTTTTAGTCGAGTCCCATTGTCTGCAATCTGTGGATCCCCGTTCAAAGTTAAAATCGAGGTTTTAAATTGATCGTGAAGATTCTAGAACAATTTCGCTTCTTTCAGATAGCAAATTACATTTTCATGTGGCGCCGCGATATGTTGCTTATTCCAGCACATTTTACAGAAATACGTGAACGACCGTCGCGTCGGGAGCGTTTCTCTTCTTCAATCGTTTTATCGGGATCGCATCAAATTATATATGTTTAGCGTTCAGCATTACGTTATGCTTTCGTAAGTGATGCAGCAACCGCTTAATGGGCTATTGTTGCACTCTTTTATTTCTGCAGAGCACGACATTTTCCGAATAAAAACTAACAGTAAATGGTACCTATTGTATTTTCCCTATGCAAATTGCAAGAGATTTGTCTGTTGGGCAGAACAGTTGACTAAGCTGAAGAATGAGGATGGCAGACTGGTTACGGCTAGGCCTGAGCTCTTGAGAGAGGTTGAACAGTTGTACTCGTCGATCCGAGATCCCGTTGTAAATCTAACAGGAGACTAGACCTGGATTAACTCGATACTACACCGAAGATATCCCGGACTAATGTCAGCCTATACGAAATTAGTATGGCTCTCAAGCAACTCAAAAATGGCAAAGCCCCGGGTGAAGTTGGAATCACAGCCAAACTGCTGAAGGCAGGTGATAAACCAATCCTTAAAGCCTTCAGAAGCTGTCATTCACGATGGGATAGCGCCAAAAGCATAAAGCAGGAGTATGGTGGTACTGTCCTTCAAAAAGGGTGACAACACTCTACTGAATAATTATAGGCCCGTCTCACTCCTGAAACATGTTTATAAGATGTTCTCGAAAGTGATCGCGAATCGTCTCGCATATAGGCTAGATGACTTTCAGCCTCCCGAACAAGTCGGTTTCCGAAAAGGCTTTAGTACTGTCGACCACATACCTACATGCGTTGCGGCAAGTTATACAAAAGGGGGTAGAGTATTGAACCTTCCCCTGTTCCTAGCATGGAAAGGGTAATGGAAAGAGTAGTGCTCGGAGTTTCCTTGCGTGATCAAATCAGAAATGACGAGACACGCAAAATAACCAAATTTACTGATATTGCTCTCAGATTTGATAGACTTAAGTGGCAGTGGGCTGGAAAAATTGCTAGAAGGTCGGATGGACGATGGGGCAAAGATTACTTTTGACTGGCGACCACGTACCGGAAAACGCAGTGTAGGCAGACCATCTACAAGGCGGTCTGATGAATCCGCTGGAACCAAGTAACACAGGTCTGGCCGTCTTGGCGATCTTTGGCGGAGGCCTATGCAGTGGAAGTGGTTTATCTGAAATGATAAATTATGATGATGATCGAAATCGAGAATATTATTTAGCTATCATAACATTGTGACAGACAAGAAATTTGTTGTAACAAAAAAGTTTATTATTATGGGGACCTTTTATATGCGGTTTTTGAACGCATTATTGAGGGCTAATGTGGGTATATAAAATGTCATAATGACATCGGATCGAATTGAGAAAATTAGGTACATCAACTTCACGTGCAGCAGACCGTTCTCCTACACCACCCGCTTCTAAAAATGCTTCTCGCAGTAAAAAAATGATGATGTTATATTGCACCAACATTTCTAAAATGATGTAAGCCAAACTATACAATTAGCAGGTGTAAACCAATTTCTTTTAAACAATTGTAAAGCCACGAATCAAATCATTTATTAAATGTAATAAATTTTTTGATATTTTTTTTTTGTTTTTAAGTAGTCACACTACTATGTATAAATTATAAAATGAAACCCGCCGCGAAAAGCAGGAGGTCGCTGGTTTGATCCCAGCCCTGCTCACCGGGGACCTTGGTCACTTTTTCTGTAGTAGGTATGACATCTCTTTCAATTTACAATTTCTTTTAAGTTCGTAAATTGTACCAACATAACGTTTAATTTTAATATTTTTCCTATTTTATATACCTACTCACACAATGCATAGTGAAACATTGTATGAAACACGTGCGTAAAGATGATTTCCGACGACTCATGTTGGCTTATATACTCGCTCACCTCACTCAATCGTGAATAAACTTGACACTCATCATGACAACATTGGAAATCACCTACTTTCCGCACTTGTTACATAAATAGCTCTTGTCAGCCGTCTAAAGAAGCGCTCCTTCACCGACTGTCTAATCCCCACATCCTCAATACCCAACGACTATATACATATAGTTATTATTGATTCCTATATACCTACCTTTATTTTTAATTATTTATTTATTTTCAACAACACATGTCAGTAACTAATTAGTGCCGTGTAGTTGTAGCTAGTCTGATTAGTTAATTACCTGTCTTCGCTTCTGGTGAGACCACGCGGAGGCTGAAGTCGACTTAATTAAAGCATAGGCGAGTTATAAAACGTAACAAGTGGATTATTAAACCCGTTACTCAAATCTTTAAGACAGTTTCAGGCAGGGTGTTAGTTTATTTTAGTTCCCTTATAATAATATACAGCAAGTTTGGATCTTGATGTATTTTGAAGATACTACCTACCTGGAAAATCTTGTTTTATACGTTTTATAGATTCAGTGTTTTACAATTCGAAATTCTTTTTTAGAAACTTTTAGTTCTTATACGAATAATTAGGTGATTTACTTTCAAATTGTATTACAATATGTATAGTTATGAAATAAAATAAATAGACACATACAATAACCTTGGTTTTTAAGACATAAATGATGTAAGTGCATCAAAATAAAATAAAACCAAAGAAAAACAAAGGATGAATATTTTGAAGACTAACTCTCTTGTCAATACCATTATCAGTTCTTGATTTATTTCAATCTGTGTCAACCGATTCATTCTCATCTGCAGTTCATTAGCCCACGGGCTCGTTGAACGGTCGCCTTTGTCGTCCGCCGTGCCGGCCAACTTCTAATGTGTTTAAACGCACAAAATTCCGCTCCGATACAATCGGAAAACAATTAGTTTGCGCAGTATAAACCGTAATTTGGCAAATCGCAGCCGACTGGAGTAACAAGTTGCCAACGACATGTCGCAGCGCGACTTTATAACCCCTTAATAAAACACAATTTCATACAATGCTCGCTTTTGATACTGTACGCGTTACGCTAGTCGCAGTATTTTATGTTTACGCTCAAGATTTAGGGGCGGGGGTCGTAAGCCTTAAGTAATAAAGTTATAAATTATTTCCATTTTACTTAATTTGACAGCTGATATTAAATGGTGAACTGGCGAGCGTTATGCTGGGGCATATTACGATTAACTTGAGTGAGGGCGATAAATGATATGGTGTTTTAAATGTAGGTGTATATACTAGTATCTTTATCGTCTTGAATATGAGTATAGACAACATCAATAACATAAGATGAATACTTGTGCATAGGTTAAGCTACGATTAATCGTTATCTGGGTGCGTACTGTGCGTAGCCAAGATGCCATTGTGTAACGTTCAGTAGTGTAGCGTAGTTTTCTCATTCTATCACTCGTCCTCATTAGTGCGACAAACACAGTTGCGTTTTGTTCGCGATGGGCGCTACGCAGCCTGGACTTATTTTACGACTTGTATTTGAGAGTGACACAAGGTTACTAGGCCTATATAATAATAAGCAAATATAAACCAGTAGGCTTACTTGATTCGTCTTACACACTTGTAAAATACTCTAATTTAAAATAAAACTTAAAACACAAGATGGTGGTAAACAAGTAAGGATATCATTGTAATAGTCAAGTAAGGAAATAATGTAAGCCGTGCATTTAAAATGCCAAAATAGCTAGAGTATTTATGCAACAAATGCAGAAAATAGGTGATTTCCGACGATTGTATAAACCGACACGAGTCGGCGGTACTAATCTATATCATATCTACAAGTGTTTCATACAATGTTTTACTATGCATAGTTTTTTTTATACTACGACGGTGACAAACAAGCATACGGCTCACCTGATGGTAAGCGGTCACCGTAACCTATGGACGCCTGCAACACCAGGGGTGTTACATGCGCGTTGCCGACCCTTTAAAAAAAGGAGGATTCGCTGTGTTGACAGCTAAACGGACCAAGGACTTTGCTCCGTGGGTCCTCAGCTGTCAACACAGCGAATCCTCTTGGAGCTCTGGCGACCTTACTCACCAACAGAAACACAACACTATAGTGCGAGTAAATAACCAATTATTAAAAGCGGTAGTTTAGTAGCACAGTCCACAGTACACCCCGGTGCAGCGTTTGGCGCGATGGGGCCCTGCGGGGGGCTCGAACGTGCGGAAAAGTACTATAAGAATCCATTCCCGCACCAGTGCAGAAAAGTACTACTTTCTGCACGATTAAACTTTGGTAAAAAATGCACCTTTCAAGCCCATG
This sequence comes from Lathronympha strigana, assembly GCA_949128165.1. NCBI lineage: Eukaryota > Metazoa > Arthropoda > Insecta > Lepidoptera > Tortricidae > Lathronympha > Lathronympha strigana. The sequence goes on along the minus strand of OX421903.1, from coordinate 21,451,102 downwards.
TGTCTAAGTTTAGGTATTTTCCGCAGCTGTGGACGTCTGGAAGGGGTCAACGCTGGCGCTGAAGGGGCTGCAGCGCAGCGACATGGGCACGTACCTCTGCATCGCGGCCAACTCCATCCCGCCCACGAAGAGCCGCCGCTACGAGGTCTCCGTGCATTGTAAGTTGAAATATTTGGTAAAAATGCTTTCATTCATTGTTATGGGGTAAATTTATTTTGGCCATGTAGGATTAGGTATCTTTGTATAGATTCACGACGTCATCAAGGTTCCTTGTCTAAACGATACAATTTATAGAGTCATTCAAACAGATGATGAGCGATGAAACTCGGAGAAGTGACGCCGGTGTCGGATGCTCTGCATCCAATGCTCTGGATTCATAACCTAGGTACTGTTTTATTCCTGTATGATTCCTGTATGAGTATGATATGTAAATTTGTCTTGCGGACAGTAAAACGGATAATAATAGTCTTTGAATGAATGCCGTCGATCCACAATTGCGTCAAATATGCTGTCTTCAACATGATACGACAACCATTCCCGACAGCATTAAGTTATTGATTGGAATAAGAACTGGTTACCTATATGAAAACTCCTGAAATATTTTTAATGATGAATGAGAAAATTATTTATATAACTAGATATTCAAAAGCAGAATATAATTGGGATTTTGTACTTGTATACTAACATCGCCCACACTTAATGTGGAGGTAGTCGCTAAATATACTTAAGTACTTAAGTAACTGGATGTCTCCCATTTTCATACTTCTTACAATCGAGTAGGTATGTCGTTATTGTCGGCTTTATAACTATTTATAGTACACATGGTGCTACTTTGGTACATGGTGCATCGGTCTAGGGCAATAATGAGCACTTTACGCGCCTGCGTCAAAAGTTCAAAGGTCCATATATACCTACTGTAAACGTTGTACGATACACGTGCAAAGAGGTAATTCGCAACTCGTATTGATTTAAAACACTCCCTATGGTCGTGTTTTAATTTATCGCCATTCAATGTATCGCAATGTACTAATCTTTCTATGTATACTAGTTAAGCCAAGCGTGGAAGTGGAATCGCCAGTAGTGATGCGAGCCGCCGACAAGCAGGTGACGCTGCAGTGCCTCGTCGAGGCCTCGCCCAAGTCGCTCAACACTTGGCAGCGGGACAATTCTCCAATTGGTAAGAATTTGATTAAACTATTATAACACATATTGACAGAGATTATTATAAACATGGTGCAACATGTTCAATTAACACGGGTTTAATACTTACACACAGCGTAGGGCCTCGCGCCTCACGCGGCACGTAGCCTCCGCTCACACCGACTGTTGATGAAAAACATTGTATATATCACGGGCGGAACAAGAATTACGAACTCATGTTAAAATTCACGTTTCGTTCGTTCGTAATTTCTTGTTTACCGCCCTTAATACACAATGTACTAAAAAGTACGAGTGGCCTCAGTGAATGTTGCTCAGGATGTAAGGACGCTGGCCATCTCGCTCACTGCCCAGCTAGACGTTTGTCACTGAGGCCATACTCGAAGGCTTGTGGCGAAAAACCTGTTTTCTTCTGAAAACATCCTGATACAAATGGATCTGCCCCACCAACCTACGGAATGTCACTTACGGTTGTCAATTGTCTCCGGTAGCAGATATATTATTTGTCTGAATTCAAATTAACAACTAAGGCAGAAGTAATAGTGCTTGACGATGCATTGGTATTTGACATGGGCACTTTATGTCAAACTTATATAAGTCCAATTTGAACAACGATATTTTTTCTATATTCGAATTTAAACCTTATCGATTTTACAAAAAGTGCCCATGTCGAATAGGTACTAGTACAGTGTCGAATGCTGGTACCTAAACCTTACTAAAACAGCTCTGTTTTCGAGTTTATTTCCATCGGAGACGTAGGTATCTGCAACATAAATCTACTTCGAATAAAATGTGTTTGCACATATGAAATACTTTTGTAAACATATCAGGAAACTGGTTGCTTTCTGCATTGAAGCACTAAACTTTATTCAAATGAGTGTGTTTCTAATGTTTACTGCTGGATGTTAGCAAAGTTTATATTATAAATTTACTAAAACGGGGCTTAATCGTGTATAAACTTTGGAAACAAACCTCCGACGTTTCAAGGGCGACATTGCCCCCGTGGTCCCGGAGAAAGACTGGCTGAGGTTGACATCAACATCTTCTAGCTGCGCGGGTTTTACGAACTACCCGCACTTGGTCTTGATTATCAACTTGAACACTTTGCGCACTAGGGATGTGACTCTGTCGACACACTACACTCACGATGTCCGATTTTTGAGCAGGTGATATTCGATTACGCTTACATTTATCAATGACTGGATTCCATGTAGACGAGATTCTAAAACCGTCATCCCGATTGAAATTGGGGTATTTCTTGATTTCAATGGCTTCCCGTACTTTCCTACTATGGAAACGACGATCCGTTGAAAGGATTTTAGGGTTATGCAATTCAATCCAATGGTTTGGTCCAGAATCTAACAAATGTTCGGCAACCGCAGACTTGTGTACCTGGTATTCTGACAGCTGCGATATGTTCCTTTACTCTTTCCGCCATGGTACGCTTCGTTTGGCCGATGTAGGAACTACCACAACTGCAATCAATCTTATAAACACCAGGTGACTGGTACGGGATAACATCCTTCGGCGGAGGTTTGTTTCCAAAGTTTATACACGATTAAGCCCCGTTTTAGTAAATTTATAAAGTTTATATGTTTTAATGCTTCTTAACGGCACTAAGTTATAGTGCCTATTCAGTACTTGTACATATTAGTTTATATTACGGGTTCTGATATTTTTAGCGCCACTTGCGTCATCCAGGGTTAGCCGTTAGCCTAGAGTTAAGTATTTATCATTATCAAGTATGGGATTTACTGATTTGCTCCGATTTCATTGTTTAACCCTGATTGGTGCAAATCGCCCTTAGCTTATTAAAGAAAAAAAAATTATAAGAAATAATTGGTCATCATTTGTTTTAAGGTGGCAAGCTAATGAACAGTTCGAAGTACATAATATCGGAAGAAGTGATAAGCGAGTACGCGCTGCGGATGAATCTGACAGTGACGCGGCTCAAAAAGGGCGACTTCGGCGAGTACTCGTGCGCTGCCGCTAACGCGCTGGGGCGCGCTGAGGGTGTCATCACTTTAAAAGGTAAGATATAGCTTTGATCTTTAAATAAGTATTCTCAAGTTAAACTGCGAGTGCGATACACTTGTAAAATCGATGGTCGGTTCAATGGCGACCATTTTGACAGCTGACGTTTGACAGACAAGTTTTCCTTCTCCGTCTTCTCAATCATGTCGCCAACTAGTGCGACAGGAGCACTTGATTTATTAAATTAATAATACTTTTTACAAGCTTTTATTTATCTTGTAAAGTATGTGTGTCTGCTTTAAAAAGTGATAAAACTGGTCTCAAAGTTACTTAATCTTATTAATATACGTTATATGAATAAGAATAGAGGTAGGAACTTTAATATTGCTATATCTGATTTTTATTATGATGTTCTGATGATAGCTTGTCGTCAAGCGTTTTAATGTCTACAATGAGTGTAATATATAAGGTAAGCATTTTTATACACTGGGCGTCATTTGGCAGTTTGCTTGCACTTATTGGTGCGCTTGAAACGAATTTGCGAATTGTGTCAATTAAAATTTTATAGTTAGAACTTTGTAGTTTCGCCTTTATAGTAGGGGAGGCCAAGAGGGGATTTCGGGAGTAAGTCCGACGTGATAGATTAAGATAAGGGAGATACTTTGTACTCTCACCGAAAACCGCAAACGTAGATATTTTTTATTTTGTAGAAAACGATGCGCGACTTGTGCATCAATATCTGACACGCTCGAGTATTTCCACGTAACATATTTTTTTATGATAATAAAGCTTAAAAAGTGAACATTATATAAATAATATAACTTCCTATCAATTATTTTTCGATTGCAATAGGTTCCCATGACGCTCGAGTGACTAAAAATTGCAATACAATTGGCCATGGATAGAAAAGCTATGCAATTGATTACAACGTAGGCCCACAAGCGTTGCGTGACAGTTAATGAGTCAGTGTAGCCTGCCATATACCTACGTCCGGGCAATCCGTCGGCGGATATGTCTGGCGGGCATCCGCCTGACATATCTACCATAAAGTGATTGGTAGATCCGGCGGATATGCCCGAACGTATATGGCCGTCTTATGCCACGGACTACGGCTGTGCTACGAGCGTAGGTACCTAAGTTAGTGGTGGGGGTGCAGTTGGATGCTGAGTTTTGGATTCCGTAGTCAAATAGGAACCCTTATAGTTTCGCCATGTCTGTCTGTCCGTCCGTCCGTCTGCGGATTAGCTCAGTGATCGTTAGTACTAGAAAGCTGTAATTTGGTATGAATATACGTAGGGGAAACTGTTGAACCTTGGACATAGTTTTACTTCGGACAATTGGCAATATTTCTACCTTGCCAGGGTAATTAAAATATTTTATTTACTTTATTTGTAACGTTATTTGATAACTAATAAAATCAACTATCAACGATACTTGAGGGCCGGTAGTATCTCGAGAAAAATAATTAAATATGAATCGTGTCATGAAAAGTTGGAATTTAGAACTTTACATCAAGGCTGATCATTTCATGTTTTGCTACCAGACAAAAAACTTTTATATAATAGGTTAATGTCAAGATAATTAGCTACTCGATGGTAGGATAGGTTCAGCCTAATCTTAATTGGAAGTGCTAATACGAAGCTTACTTGTCCAAAAAGTTATTTTGTTGTACCTCGGACACCAAGAATATGTTGTACCTTGGCCCCTACCTAACTGCTACTGCATTTTTTTTTTAACTGAATGTTTTATATTTACTGTATATCTAATTCTTGGTTACCTGCGTTTTAAGTTATCAAGTAATCAATCTTAAAAAAACTTCGAAAATTGTTTTAGGCAAAAATAAAATATGACAATTGCCGATTCATTTCTCTAAGATAATTTGTACTAGAAAACTTTATTAAATGGCATAAATATGCTAAAAATAGATATAATTTTATAAATAATATGTGATAATTTTATAAATATAATATTTTTAATAAAAAAATATCGTGTCCGAGGTACAACGGGATATGTCCAAGGAACATCAGGGGTGTTGTTCCTTGGACACTTTTCCCTTTTTTTTTCGTCGACGTAGCCTATCAAAATAGACATACCAATCCTTTTATTTCGTATTACATTCGATAGTTTATTAATCTATCTTATGGTATTCGGATAAATAATAGTTTTGCGGTTGTTCATTAATTTTCTAAAAATCATAAAAGAAAAAACTGACCGAGGTAGAACAGGTTCCCCTACCTATCAATCATGCCGACTGAGTAGTAAAATAAAAAGTCAAAAATCTTTTATTTTTAGGGTACACGTAAAATGGGGAGTGTTTTTTTTTTTCGGTTAACCCCTAAACTGTGAGGTATCGTTGGATAGGTATTTGAAAAGTTAAATAGGGGTATGCTATAAAAAAAAATACAAAGTGAATATTTTCGGAAATAATCGTTCCTGAAGTTTAATAAAATGTTTTCTCGCAAGTTTTGAACCGCATGTCCAAAAAATATGAAAAAAATCATATAATAGATAAAGACTTCCAAGGAAAATTATTTTGACCTTGGTCAGTTAAGCCATTTTAGTTTTTTTTTGCACAAAAACCTATCTTCTTGGTTAAAAGATTCGTATGAGCATGGTATCTATTAAAACCCTTTTTAAGGTTGCCTATTGTGACGGGCGGTAAACTACGGAACCCTACAGTGAGCATGGCCCGAAATGCTCTTGGCCGGTTTTTAGATAATGTCGTCGCAATGAAACAAGAGAGCTAAACATGGTAGGTTAGGTTAGGAGACGAAGACGAAATCGAAACAAATGGGGGCATTAAAGTAATAAAATCACAAGACGTCTATTTCTACCTAGGGCAACTTAGGTACTAAAATACACAAACAACTCGATAAATTCAAATATTTTATTTAAATATTGATTATAATGTACCCTGTTATATTTATTCGGTACTGAAAAGGTATATACAAATTTTCATTAGGTAACTTAAAATACAACTGCTTAAAGTTATAATATTAAAAAGTTTTTATGAGATCATAATTTTTTTCAATGAAAAGCTCAAAAAGATTTTTTTTTTTGGGTATAAGTACCTATGAAAATAAAAAAAATACAATAAACTGCATTCTGACTTCGTATCTCTAGTTCGTTCACATGCATGGGTCAGAAATACCAAATACATATGAAAATTTTACTGAAAAAATTATTAAATTTATCTTTTATTGCAATTTAATCACTCATACAATTTAATGTTATGCAAAATGATAATATTCCAATTGTTTATATACAAACATTACACACCCGATATTAAGGCATCGTCCATTATTAAGGTAAAGAACAGACTATACATTTGTTACTGTGTCCTTCCGGAAGTTTGCTTAGTGATATTTACTTAATTACCTATTTAATGCTATAATGAAGTAGCATAATTATGTATAATTGGCCGTTTCTGACTTTTGAAAGGAAATAATTACGGTTATTTACAGTATAATTTCTGGATATTTAGTATAGAAAAACAATGCATGACCCGGCAAATTGGCCGGCTTAATCTTTCGCAAAGTATTTATAAACAAATTACTAAACATAACGTTTCTTTCTTCTACAGAAACGCCGCAGCGGACGACTACAACGACCACGACAACAACAACGACGACAACGACGACGCCGCAGCCGACGACCACCACGAGCACGACGACGCGGCAGCCCAAGCGCCACCACAAGAACCAGAACGTCATCATCGACGACCTGCGGCACGCGGACATCGGCAACGCCATCAACTACAACATCAACGCGTACGCGCCGCCCAACAACTCGCACAACGAACACGCGCAACGGACTGAGAGGAAGAAACCACGCCCCTCTGGCCCTCCATACGTTCTATACAACAGGGAAACCACGCGCTTGAAGCCCTCACTCGCGCTCGCGCTTCTCATCAAACTATTTGTATAAAAATAATTAATTTTACCTTAGCAGCATAGTGATATATCATGGCTGTTAAATTTTGTATTTACATATTTTGAGGTTGTTAGAATGTTTGCCCATTAACATCGTTATTTAGACGTTATCGGTCTGGCTTAATGTTGAATGCCTTGATTGTAAATTAAGACAATAAATAAAACAAGGACGAATTATTGTGCAGGTCCTATACGTGAATGACGTCACACTAGATTTGTGATGGTCAATGTTTGCAAGTGTGTATCATTTGAGATCATATCAGTTATAATAGTAGGTTTTGTACATGTTTAACATTACCTTGAGTAGTTGTTAGTGTTTTTAATTCAGAGGAAGTGATAATTTCATATTTTAGTCTAATGGTTTATGAATCTTATTTGAATATGACTTAAGTGCTAAATGTTACTCATGTTGTAATAAATAAGTTTTCCGTTAATATGATAATAATTAGTGCTATTTTCATAATATGACAATACGATTATAAAGACAATAGCTTTAGAATAAGGATGTATAGAGACCAACATACTTGTTTAAACGAACGTAATATGCATGTATAGATATAACATAGCAAGTAATATATCTACCTATATGTTGTCGATCTTTGAGTTATGTATAACTAAACGCGGACTAACAGATCGATATTGAACCACTTGAAGTATTTTTTGTAATATGATGTAGAATACAATGTATAATTAGGTAAACGTGTAATTATATAGGAAAAATGCAAATTTTGCCTTGGTTAGGTTCTCTTATTAATTCCGTCTAGATTTATATAGTTTAATTTGTGAAGTACTAGCGACGACATTTATATCTATGATTTTAGTAAAAAAAAAAATATTTATTATTAATTGGTATAACATTTCTATTAATTTGTAACCTTTAAGGAACAAAAAAAGTATTAGCTAAAATATCTGAAGTAATATTATAATAAATTTACGTCTTCCGAATAGTGTATTTAAAATAAAGATTCGGCTCATTCAAATTTATACACCTAAGTTTAATAATCGTGGTAGTAGGAGTTCCTTTTGGACTTCTTAAATTATGTAGAAATAAGTAATGAGAATGAATTTATTCTAGAAATAGGAGACGTGTACATGCATTTTGATAATGGTTAAGTAAGTACCTAAGCCTAAAATCTGTATTTACCACAAATCTAAGGTACGTAAGTATTAAATACGAGATAACTATGCATTAATTGGGCATACATTGGTCACATCGAATAATGACATATAAAAATAATCTAAAACATTGCAGAATTCTTTAATTACTTACTCTTACTTACACCATTGATTATAAGTTACTTAGGCCGTTTAGGGTAGGTACACACGTGTTCATAAGTGCATGGGCAATTTATGAATTAATTTATTCATAAACTGCCCATGCAATTATGAATGCGATAGTACAAAAAAGTTGCACTTTTAGTTATTGTTGCTTAGTGCTTGAGTTACACAATTGATTTAATTCAAATTTTAGTTTTATTCGTGAAAAAATGACCTAGTAAAACCAAAAAAAATATTTTAAGGTGAATTAAACCAATGAAAAACAATATTTTTTCTTCAGGTGTAATTTTGTTATATTCCATCAAGGGTGACATTTATTGTAAAATCTAATCAAGGAAATCACAACCAGCCAACTTTATTGAATACAAGGAAAACAGACGAAAAAGCTACCAACTGATCTCTCCTGACCTGATATCAGACGCATATCTCTCTCAATGTATAATGAGTTAAACATCATAATAAAATAATCATTTATAATACATTCTATATATGACAATACGCTCTAATAATACACTATAAAATACGTTTCGCTTATAAACTAGTTGTAACGACAATAATTATCATTTAATTTAATTTTAACGACAAAAAGTTTGACAATCATTATTGTATTTGTAACTTATATACAAATATCATGTTAAACCAATGACATTATGAATGCGAATCTATTTATCAGTGTTAACTTTAAGATGTTGATATCATTTTATGGCATTTTAAAATAAAAATATTCCTAATCGATGAGTGTTCATTGTTATTTTGTTAAATTATATGCAACGGTCCAAACAGGGGGCAACGACTGAGTACAAGTGTGCAATATGCAAAATATTAAGGTACAACGGCCTACTTGGTACTGATCGCCAGGTTCGAATCCCGATCAGGGCATTTATTTGTATCTACATATTATATGTCACTGTCTAGTAGGTACACATAACACAAGCCCTTTTGAGCTTACTGTGGGACTAAATGGATTTGTGTAAAATTGGCCCATAATGTACGAAATGGTGACGTCTGACCGTGAATACAAAAGACGCAGGTTCGATTCCTGTCCTGGGGCCTGGAGGCCGTGGTCACTTTTTCTAATGTATATGACATCCACTTAAGTTTATAATGAATGTCTCAAAATATCTTCTAAAATAAATAAATAATCTGATTATTCTTATATGGTGTCCATAACCTAGGCAGCTGTAAACCTGGGTTTAAATCCCGGTAAGGGCATGTATTTATTTATCACTATTAGTTGTGGCCAAGTTATGGATGTTTTATACAGTATACGTATGCGTATTTATCTATTTACTTAGATATTGCGTCTAGTACTCATAGTTAAGTACAAGCTATGCCTTGCTAGGTCAATCGATTAATATTAAATAAAATAATTTGATTTGTGTTACCAAAAAGTTGTGGTGAAGCACCGGTTTATAATATTTTTCCTCCTCCTTTTAAACTCCACTGTCCTTGCTAGGTCAATCGGTGAATCACCGGTTTATAATATTATCCCTCCTCCTTTTAAACTCCACTGTGCGGTTGACTTGCCTTCCTGTTAATTGATTTGTAGTTGTGTGAAACAAATTGACGATCAACAAACGAAAACGGGAGACCGTATCCTATCTTACAGAAGACCACTTTGATTGTATGTGGTATGTATTATAAGTATTCAGGATAAATAATATAATAATATTCTAGAACAATCTTACACAAATCGACCTAGTCCCACAGTAAGCTCAATAAGGCTTGTGTTGTGGGTACTAGACGACGATATCTATAATATAAAGATACATATAAATACTTAAATACATAGAAAACATCCATAACGCAGGAACAAATATTCGTGATAAACCCACAAATAAATGCCCTGACCAGGATTCGAACCCGGGACCTCCTGCTTCGTAGGCAGGATAGTGATTAATATTCCCAAGGTTCCTAAGGATGCATTATTGGCTGTGTGTAATTTGTGTATATGTTGATAACACATTTGTAACATGTCTATATTGTCTAAAGATTGCGATGGTCATTTACCATTATGTATGTTCCCTGTCGGACATAACGGGGGTTAAAAGATATTGACCGTTAAATACATTTTTCTGAAAAATTATATGCAAGTACTTTTCCGGTTACAAATAGGGCATAAAGTGATAATTTTTGATTGAGCATAAAGACTCAATCAAAAATTAAAAGTTAAGTACTGAAATTGCAGTCTTGATTTTGGGACAGAAAATGTGCATACAAATTTCATTATTTGTCGAGCATCAAACATTTAAAAAAAGTTGAACTGTCATATAAAAAAATTAAGGCATTGGCCCATCGGTTGTTATTATTGTAATGTTTGTATAGCGATTGGTACTTTAGTTACCTCGCGTATTAAATGAAATTTCGCAGATTTTTTTTATAAAAAATAATTATACGTCCGCCGCGCAGAAACTTTACTGCCGCAAGTATGAAATTGAATTTCATCAGGTTTTGGTTTATTTGCACCATTTTTGAGAAAAACACTATACTTGACTCGGCTGGAAAGGCATTTGCAGGTTTCATTTTAATTTAAATAGACTCCTAAAGTCGTCCGTTTAAACGTAATATTTAGCCTGCAAATCGCCTTTTTCCATGTCTCGACAGTACTGTAGGTATTATTCCACAAAATTTATTTACGCTCTAATGAAAATAAATACACATTATCAAGTGATGGCCTGATGGTGATTGTATACATACGGATGGCGACATAACGTCGTGGTTTAAAGATATGTAAGTACCACCGTGGCATGGTTAGGGGTACCTAAACATGTTAAAAATGCACATTTGCAGTTCTTTTTTTTATTTTATTTTTATTGTATTACTTACAAACTTACCAAATACTTTTCTCACGCTGTTTGTCAGTTATAGTGTAATGTAATGTGTTATGTTATGTTGGGGTTCTTAGGAAACGAGCAATCGATCTAGTCTAGTCTTATATCTGAGAAAACGCAGATTTTTGTGTTTTCCGAGCTATGGTCGGTTGACCAGGTATTTTGTTATATTTAATACATAAAACAAAATAAAAATATTTTCATTAAAAATATGCAGGCATATTTCCTATATCTATATATAAAACATGGGATTCATAGCTTATTCACAAAACATCCGTCTGATGCTTAAAACTCCATTCGGATTTCCTTAACCAATCAAATTTTTTACAACTTTGTTAACATAATTCAATTACCTACAGCATGATTACCTAATGACAGCAACACAAAACAGGAAATGCACTTATAACTTAGATTAAACTGAATAGGTGTGATAAATCATCCAACCACAGCAGTGGCAGTAAATCACTAGCAGCGCGTTCGATGTCAATTATCATCAACTCCAGTCACTGTGCTGCTGCTAACCGCGCCGCAAACTTCTGCATCCACTTTCAGCTGCAATTTCGACTCGGAACTTCAACAGGATGGATTTTAACCTAACTGTGAAATAGTGGAAAATGTTAGGTGACGCATATACTTGAAGTTTTTATTTTTCTTTGGTGCGCTCTGCAAGTCTACGTGCTATCGCGATTAATGAAAATAAACTCTTGAAGGAATTCTTATTCCTGGTTCTTATATTAAAATAAATTCGATACGCCACGGCCCAGAGACCCTGGGGTCCACTTTGGCAATTAATCCCAAGATTTGGCGTAGGCGCTAGGTTTACGAAAGCGACTGGCTATCTCAACTCAGAGGGTAAACTAGGCCTTCGACTGATCTGGTTTCCGCACGATGTTTTCTTTCACCGAAAAACGATTGGTCAATTATAAATTGAAAGAGAAAATTGTATGTACATAAGTACGAGACGGGGTTCGAACCCTGACCTTCGAAAATTGTAAATTGCACGCTCTTACAGCTGCGCCACTAACACTTGCGCTGTGCCACTAAGGCTTAAATTTGGTAACTAACTATTGCGACGCAAAAGCATAGGCATCGTTTTTTTTTAAACGGAAATCCACTCAAAAACCCTTAAATTGAAAACCAGGCTGACTAGTAAATCCCACTCACATTCTACTCTGTAAGTGTAGATAATGGCAACGAAATTACTCTAGCAATTCGTCTCGCGTCGGCCAGTCACATACCTGCACAGGAGTGCAAGTGACATGCGAGCGACGTATCTGCAATTAGAAAAGGCGGGATTGCATCCCTCACACGAAAGGATACTGCAATTAATACAATATAAACGATCCTTAAAACAACATTCAACAACTTATACTTTCTTAATGTTCCTCAGTAGTCCTCGTGTTCCAAATACAAGCAAATATAAATTTCCATGTCCAACATGATTATATTTCGTTGGGTGATAAGACTACCACAAGTTCATAGCTTAGTTCATAGCATATATGAAGGTTTTTTAAATCTTTATCCATTATTGTTTTGTTTACCCACAGTAAATAATGCCAATAATGGAATAAATATTTGAACACGAAGATACAAATACTTACTTTGACGCATGACCGCAATCAAACTGTTATGAGCTTCTTAAGCGGACGAACGTAAAATTGGGAAGCCTGCTTTTATAATACTCTTATAAATAACTCCTGGGATTGAGTGAGAGACTGACATATTTCACAGTTCTTGGAAGCAACTTCCGGAATATTGATCAGCTGAATCTCTCATACCGCAGCGCCAGATGCGCACTGAAAATTACTTTCAGATAAATCTGCTCAACTTGTTACAGATATTATGTACTCGTATATAAAAGACGACTTGGCTGAGATACATAATCATTAGGTAACAAAGATGTATCGGTATTATTTTGTTCAATAAAATACCCGTTATTGATGGCAGCGACAATAGGTACTCAGTTACTTGTATCCTTGTATCGACTCTCTCTATTTCGTAAATATACTTAATATTATTTATGAATGTAATGAATTCCGAAAAACTTCGCTTCTATACTATAAAGCGAGTTGAAGCCCTAATTACTGTTTAATATATAACAAGGCATAAGTTCAGGCACAAACACACTAGGTCACCACTTACGTGAACTTCCCTTGGTTCCACCTTTTTGGAAGCCGGTTAAAACGGAACAAATACCACTATTTCCTAGTATTTAGCAGTAAATATAAAAACCAGCCAAGCTCGTGTCGGATCACGCATTATTGAGGGTTCCGTACCGTGATACGATGAAAAATTAGTGCAAGCAAAAATGCGTAAGTGCCTACAACATATCAAGGCACTTACGTCCTATCATCATATCTTTTTTTTTTCAATTTAGGCACATTACAATGCACTTATGAACGTCATAAAAAAAAGCTACTACCGGTTCTATCCCTACACCACAGCCCGAGAAGATTATTACCTGCAAGAAACTCGGCGGGACTTATTTTTTCAAAACAAATTACAAAAGTAGTAAAAATATTTACAATAAGTGGTTCTACAAGAAACCATATCAAAAGAAAATAGTGAAACAGAAAGACAAAAAAAAAGAATACATAAATAAAATAAAACAAAATTTAACGGTTTTACACGATATACATAACATTTGATATGATTTCTTTCGTGATTTAATTTTTTGTTGATTTCGTTACAGTTTCTCGTATGGGCCATGCATGTTTGTGTGTTAAATAGTCCTCTACTGTGTAATAAGCCTTTGACATCAAAGACTTTTAATTCTTAAGAGCGGATTCCTTTTGCAATAAATAGTTATACTTCGTATCCAAATCGAAGATTACATATATTTACTAGCAGCAGTACACGGTTATGTGCTGTCCTTGTCACACATTTAGAGTTATAATATTATTCAAAAAAAAAAACTGTTCTCGCTCTCGCCCGCCGGGTAATTAGGCACAGCAGCGCTCCCAGCGGCGTGGTTTACCATTACATGTTTTTGTGTCGGTCCGAGTCACACGTATTTTCTCGCAAAAATAGTGTTTTAGTGTATATCTATTTCAGATTGAAGGATTAGGGTGAGTGATTTTACACATCTTCAGAACGATGAATTCAAATTACAGAATAAAACCGCGGCCTAGTTGCCGTTTAACGAATCTTCTTTCGGAAAGTGATTTTGTCCAAATGTTTGATTTTACTTTCAATATATGTGTGGTAGATTACAATTTAAAAACGAATGTTAGTGTGGTGTATTAATCATATAATAACTAAAAGAATAGATCAAGGAATATTTACTTTGTTCGAAATAATGCTTTTACATCTACCTTCTTTTTTCTAAGTAATATAAGTAAGGTACATGTTAAAGGCACGGGTTGTTGTTCGTAGATTAACATACAAATTTAAACCTAATTAAGAGAACTTTAAGGTTCGTTATGTATTTACGCGTTATAGTATTTACGCGTTATAATTCGTATCAGGTTTGTGTACCAGACCGTATACTAAAAATTGCGCCACACGCCATACTCGAGGGTTAGCCACTTACTTCTAACCCTGGTATTTAACGAAAACAAATGTAATCTCATCTACGCAATGATTTTATCTACCTTTCCAGAGTTCTGAGATAATTATAGTAATAAGTATTGAAGTATGCAATGCTAAAAAATTATGAAAGTCGACATGAATTTCACAAATTGTAGTAAATTCGGTTAACAAAATGGCATCTAAAAGTAATTTAAAGTAAAATAGACATAGAGGTTCCCTCATTTATCTATAGTTTTGTTAATAAAAGCTAGCTTATGATCCGGATGTTGCCGTTCCGAATATCGTCGAGCCTTCGGGACAATATAGGTATTTTAGAGGTTCCCCATTTTATCCCTAAAAGGGAGGTATGACCTCTTCAATTCTTCATGTTTGTCTTGGATTATTCGTGAAAGACAGCCCCGATTTGTCAGCTAAGAAGTACACATACTTATAGCGCTTCTTGTACGTCGTCTACCTACTTCATTTATATGAACTGTCATAAAAATATACTCGCTTATAAAGAATCATGAGCTCGCTGAAATAAGTAACAATGACTACAATCAATAATTATCATCATAATGTTGTTGCAGAGAAAAATTGTAAAATAAAAATAAGATAGGTTTCGTATAAACTACGTTCCTATTTACGAGTAAGCCTATTTCAGGTTTTATCAAGGAAATACTACTTTAATGAGTCGGAATATATAATCTTGATCATGTTTTAATGAAGTCAAAATACTATGATATTGCGATTTTGGGTCAGTTAAGGCTCTAAACTAAAGGGAAGTGTAACCGCAGCGGCAGTGCCGTATTACCCTGTTCCGCTAAATAGCGCGAATGCTTGCTGTAGCCGCTGCAGGGGTTTAATTTGCGACCTAGTGTCTATACGATTAAAGAAGGATAATTTATGTTCAGAGTTGTATTCTTTGAGTATAGGTAAGTTATTTAAGGTAAAGAATAACTTTTTTGTTTTGTTCAGACTCGAAAGAGGTTATTATATCAGGTCTCTAAAGAGATCCATTGAGCATGTACGTCAACTTTGTCGTGATGCAGATATCGTCCTGTTACAAGAGACCTGGCTCCTGGGACACGACCTGAGCCTTATCCACAACATCGATGATAAATTCGGCGGCTACGCTACGACATCCGTGGACACGTCGGCCGGGGTGCTGCGCGGTCGGCCCTACGGCGGCTTGGCTATACTATGGCGGAATTCGGTTTTTCCTAATGTAACAAGAATAGAATGTGACAGCGACAGAATACTGGCAATAAAGATTGAGTGTAGTAGTATATGTTTTAGTATTTTTAATGTATACATGCCCTGCGACAGTCCTGATAATTTAATGGATTTTACAAGCTGCCTGGCCAATGTAAGTGCAGCCATCGAGGAGAGCGACGTTGCAGCTGCTTATATAATAGGCGATTTTAACTCACATCCCAGTGCTGCTTTTGGACTAGAGTTAAGCGACTTTTGTGCTGAACAGAAATGGGAATGTGCGGATATAAATATCTTAGGTATCGACTCCGATACCTATACCTATTTAAGCGAAGCGAATGGCTC
The DNA here is from genome assembly GCA_949128165.1 of Lathronympha strigana. Taxonomy (NCBI): domain Eukaryota; kingdom Metazoa; phylum Arthropoda; class Insecta; order Lepidoptera; family Tortricidae; genus Lathronympha; species Lathronympha strigana. Next base: position 21,434,859 of record OX421903.1, on the reverse strand, counting down.
TCGTCGGTGGTTGGACCACTGTGTAACAACTAAAGCGGCATGGAGGACTATACATTCTGTTTGGGTCAGTAACGATGTTTCCTGGTCAGATCATTTTCCTTTATTCATACGCTTAAACCTAAAGGTCATATGTAACACTACTGCACCTAAACATTATGTAAATGGTTTAAAAAATGTATTGTGGGGTCATAGGGATTTAGAACAAATAAATATGTACGGCAATTATTGTTATGAACATTTAAAAGGCATTGATTATTGTAAAATTGTACCGAATTTAGATAGTAAAATAATGATTTCTAAATTATATGATGACATTATCGATATTATGCAGACTGCTGCTGCCATGAGCTGCTGTTTGGGTGCAGGTGCACGGAAAAAGGACAGACAGATCGCTGGCTGGAACTACCATGTTAGACAGAGCCATCTTATCGCTAGAACGTTTTTTAATCATTGGGTAGACTGTGGAAAGCCGCGCGCAGGTGACGTTTATAATAGCATGACAGAAAGTCGGAAAGTTTTTAAAAGTAAGTTAAAATGGTGCCAGGAAAATCAAGAGTCAATTAAAATGAATATTTTAGCTTTAAATAGGAAATGTAAAAAATTTAAAAGTTTCTGGAAAAATACTAACGCGTTAGCGTACAAGTCGAAATTGCCAATAAATATAAATAATATAAATGACCCAAAGGAAATAGCCAACCATTTTGCCCGTCACTTTAAAGTTAACTCGCCAGCTGACGCCGACAATGCGCCCGCTCCCCCCCGCCCTGCCCGGGAGACCGCATGTCCGCCAACCGAGATGACTCAGTTTACACCAGAAGATGTTGCGAATGTCGTAAGAGGTTTTAAGAGAGGTAAGTCTCCGGGGCACGACGGGTTGAGCGTGGAACACATACTTTATGCTAGTGATGAGATGCCGAGAGTACTATCTATTTTATTTAATCTTTGTATCCAATTTAGCTTTCTCCCCGAATCGTTAATGAAAACAATAGTTGTTCCTATTGTTAAAAATAAAACTGGCGATCTGTCTGACCTAAAAAACTATAGACCGATATCCCTGGGCACAATAATTGGAAAAGTATTTGAAAGGTTGTTGCAGCCCGAACTAACGAAAACCGTAAAGTTGAATGACGCGCAGTTTGGTTTTCGTACTGGCCTATCTACCGAGTCCGCGATACTTAGTCTCAAAACGGTAGTTAACTATTACGTCAGTAAACATACATCTGTGTATGCATGTTTTCTAGATTTGAGCCGTGCCTTTGATCTAGTCAATTACGACCTACTGTGGTCTAAGCTACTGGGATCAAACGTACCGGTAGACACAGTCAATGTTCTTAGGTATTGGTACGAAAACCAAACAAATAATGTGAAATGGGGCGACACCCTCTCTAGCGATTATAGGCTAGAGTGTGGCGTACGTCAAGGGGGCATAACTTCTCCGGACCTGTTTTGCCTTTATGTCAATGGTCTGATTGAGGAGCTGAGAGGTGCTGGGACGGGTTGCCATGTTGCTAATGTGTGCGTTAACAACCTGAGCTACGCCGATGATATGGTGCTTCTCAGTCCCTCAAGTCAGGGCATACAAAAACTGCTAACCATCTGCGAAGCATTCTCGAGACAGCATTATCTAAAATATAATATTTTGAAAACAGAAATGCTCGTTTTCAGGTACGGCAAAGGTCCGGAGGTAGTTCCGCCAGTTTATTTGAATGGTTCGCCGGTTCGCGTTGTAACGTCTTTCAAGTACTTAGGCCATTTTCTAACGGAGAGCCTTCGCGACGACATGGACATGGAGCGGGAGCGACGCGCGCTCGCAGTCCGCTGTAACATGTTGTCGCGAAGATTTTCCAAGTGTTCCAGGGACGTAAAGATTACTTTGTTTAGGGCATTTTGTCAGTGCTTTTACACATGCTCACTTTGGTGTAACTATACCAAACGCTCTTACAACGCGCTCCGGGTTCAGTATAACGATGCGTTCAGAATACTCATGAAACTACCGCGCTACTGCAGTGCTAAGACCATGTTTGCTGATGCGGGAGTACCTGACTTCTATGCAATCATGAGGTCCCGCATAGCTTCGGTCTGGGCAAACGTATGGCAAAACACACAGCAAAATGATATTCTGGAGCTGTTTACTGTCAACCCGAGCAATAATATCCTAAAGCACTGGATAACCGTGCACCTGGACAAAAATAGTAAATAAGTAGGTAGGTAATTAGTTTTGTTTTGTACACATATTTTAATATTTTTTAAATGTGGTGATAATTAGTGTTAGTGTTTGACTGTCTGTATTGTATCTTATTTATTGTAACTATGAGTGTATTAACTTGAAATAAAGAAATTATTATTATTATTATCTTACATAATCTCGGGACCATGGGGTCCCGGACTTTTGGAAGGCGTGCGTGGGGCCGAAGCCAACAGCGCAGAGGCCCCTTGTAAGAGACAATTTATTCTTAATGTGATGTGACACTAACTGACGATTATCCTTGTATGCACTATAGTAATGCATCCAAGGACAATTCCCGGTTAGTGTAGGACTATTGCAAATAAAAATAGAAACAAAAGGAAATGGGCTATTGGGATGAACGGCTAAGTGGATTGGGTAACCGGGACTATGGAAAGGGCTATGGCACCTGCCGTTGTCAATCTTAAAAAAGACGAAAAAAGAGGCAGGTGGTGACTCGCCAACTCACTAAAATGGGCCCCCGAAAACGGTCGCTCGCACGGAGCGACACGGGGGCAACATTGCGTAAGTGGCTCAGAGTGTGGAGAGGTGTGCGCCGCTTTCTACCCAGTTATTATTATTATTATTTTTTTCCCTCATATTTTAGATACCGTAAACCGTTCAATATACAACGATATAACCAGGTCAAAAATATGATATTTTGGTTTATGTAAAAATTTACAAAATACAATACCTACATAATATGCGGACATTACAGGTTAGTATATTATGATTGGTGGTTCGTTAACAAATTGCACACCTAAAAGGTGTTCAATCGCTTTCCTGCATGCTCGGAGCGAATAACGAGAAAACTGGTTAAAGACACAAAATAGTTAAAGTTTTTTGTGGTTTTTTGTATAACAATAATACCTATACTTACTGATTTTCTTTATCAACTTTACGTATCCCCATCACGAAACAAGGATAGTTTGGTTCCGGAGTTTGAACCAATATCTGACGGCGCAGTCTTGCGAATTGTTGCGGTTAGTAAAAACGAATTAAAATGCAATGCAATGCATGAAATTATATAAATCATATGATTTTTACATATACATATTATAATAGAAGTATTGTAATTTGTATATGTAGGTAGTGAATGTTGTGGATCACATTTTTATGATACCTACATATAAAATTGTAGATGATACCTTTACGATAGTAGGACTCAACATGACTTAATGAAAATTAAGTCGGATATTAATATGGTCGTACGTACCTACTATTAAAACCTCACCGTTTAGGAAGGTGGTAACCAAAACGGAATAATTTTACCAAGCTGAGTGAGTTTGCTAACAAAAACCTCATTGGAGAGTAAATGGTTTTAACCCAATTGAATTATCACGAAACTAATATTCCTGTTTATTGAAAGGATGAACCGATATATACTGAAGTAATACAAACAACGACTTAAATTTTGATTTATAGTTTCCTAGAGAAACTTCATAATATATATATATATACGAAACGAAAATATAATATATTTTCGATATAGCCTACGAAAATATATATTATATATTTTCGTAGGCTATATCGATGAAATAGGCTTAATCTTATTAAATACCCTACGCTGCTCCGCTTTAACAGCGCCGAGTTACGTGACATAAATGGCGTGTAAATTTGTATAATTTTGCTCCGTTTCAACAATTATGCCACAAAAATTGTGTCAAATAAGCTTGCTTTAACAGCGTTGAGCTTTAACACATTAATTATGTCAAGGATCGTCCGCTTTAGCAGCGTTGAGGTACTCCACATTAATTGTGTCGAGGATTCCAGAACTTTGCTCCGCTTTAACAGCGTTGAGGTACTCCACATTAATTGTGTCGAGGATTCTAGAACTTTGCTCCGCTTTAACAGCGTTGAGGTACTCCACATTAATTGTGTCGAGGATTCTAGAACTTTGCTCCGCTTTAACAGCGTTGAGGTACTCCACATTAATTGTGTCGAGGATTCTAGAACTTTGCTCCGCTTTAACAGCGTTGAGGTGCTCCACATTAATTGTGTCGAGGATTCTAGAACTTTGCTCCGCTTTAACAGCGTTGAGGTACTCCACATTAATTGTGTCGAGGATTCTAGAACTTTGCTCCGCTTTAACAGCGTTGAGGTGCTCCACATTAATTGTGTCGAGGATTCTAGAACTTTGCTCCGCTTTAACAGCGTTGAGGTGCTCCACATTAATTGTGTCGAGTATTCTAGAACTTTGCTCCGCTTTAACAGCGTTGAGGTACTCCACATTAATTGTGTCGAGGATTCTAGAACTTTGCTCCGCTTTAACAGCGTTGAGGTACTCCACATTAATTGTGTCGAGGATTCTAGAACTTTGCTCCGCTTTAACAGCGTTGAGGTGCTCCACATTAATTGTGTCGAGGATTCTAGAACTTTGCTCCGCTTTAACAGCGTTGAGGTACTCCACATTAATTGTGTCGAGGATTCTAGAACTTTGCTCCGCTTTAACAGCGTTGAGGTACTCCACATTAATTGTGTCGAGGATTCTAGAACTTTGCTCCGCTTTAACAGCGTTGAGGTACTCCACATTAATTGTGTCGAGGATTCTAGAACTTTACTCCGCTTTAACAGCGTTGAGGTACTCCACATCAATTGTGTCGAGGATTCTAGAACTTTGCTCCGCTTTAACAGCGTTGAGGTACTCCACATTAATTGTGTCAAGGGTTGTAGAACTTTGCTCCGCTTTAACAGCGTTCAGGTACTCCACATTAATTGTGTCGAGGATTGTAGAACTTGCTCCGCTTTAACAGCGTTGAGTCTCTCCACATTCATTGTGTCGAGGATTGTAGAACCTTGTTCCGCTTTAACAGCGTTGAGTTTCTCCACATTAATTGTGTCGAGGATTGTAGATCTTTGCTCCGCTTCAAAAGCGTTGAGTTACCTACTCTACATCCATTTTGTTGATGATTGTACAACATTGCTTCGCATTAACAGCGTTGAGTTTCTTCACATTAATAAAATCGTGTTGAGGATCGTACAACTTTGCTCCGCATTAACGGCGTCTCGTATTACATATTCTACAGGAATTGTGTAGAATGTAATAAAAATTTTACTCCATCAGGTTGTTTTTACCATGATGAGACTTCTTTTCAATAGTAGCATTCCGATTATCAAGATATAAAACACTCCACGTGTCTGTTCTTTATTATAACAATTATTTACAAAAATAGTAATTCTCTTGCTGCTGTAGCGTACTGGTCAATATTTCGTTATCCTACAGTAGAATCGAAGACACCTGCCACTTTTTTATTACAACGTTCTACTCAAAAAGGAAAAACTTACCGTATTAACCATTACCAACCACTTGAATTATTGTTTGGTCTCAGTATAAATCTGTATGTATATTTTATAACAAGATTTCTTTAGTACTAATCTTGCAATGAAGAAACTACTGATAGCTTGTTTTACTAATTATACAACTTGTTTTTGTCTTCCTTTTTTACTTCGATATGAAATACAGGCATATCTAAAGTATACAATCACTATGCAGGGATTCGTCAGTAGAGTTCAATTAAATGAACGAAGTATAATTTAAAGCAGGTATATTCAAGTAATGTTAAAATTATATCGACGATAATACACACTCCAGTGTTTTGTTTCACCTAAAAGGTTATTGAAAGTAATTTCATTCTTTATTAATGTCGTTCCTCACTTGGACACGCACAGCATGTCATGCATAAGTCCAATCTAATAAAAATATTCATATAATATTTACATAACAGTACCGTTTTATTTTATTAGGCACTCATGTATGAAGCTAATTATCAGGAACCCATAGGAGCGTACGGATTTGACTTCGATATTTTATTTTATTTTTCCTACTTATATGTAGTATTACAATTCTCTAAACATCTGCTAGTAAATATATGTAATCTTCGATTTGGATACGAAGTATAATTAATAATCAAACGAACTTACCTGTGAAGTTTGATTGGAATTATACGAGTATCCAAATCGAAGATTACATACTCCCACCCTCCCAGACCCTAAAAATTAAAATAAAATAGTCTCTGGTCCTAACACAAAAATATCTATGTGCTCTAAAATAATGATAAACCACGCCGCTGGGAGCGCTGCTGTGCCTAATTACCCGGCGGGCGAGAGCGAGAACAGTTTTTTTTTTTGAATAATATTATAACTCTAAATGTGTGACAAGGACAGCACATAACCGTGTACTGCTGCTAGTAAATATATGTAATCTTCGATTTGGATACTCGTATAATTCCAATCAAACTTCACAGGTAAGTTCGTTTGATTATTAATTTTTTAGCAAAAATCAAAAACGGCTTCACCGAAGTTCAAAACAATGTTCGTGGTAAGTTCCTCCTGAAATTTTCCACATTTTTCGGACCGATAGCAGAGCGATTATTTCTGAATAACTTGATTAATCATTTTTTTTTTGTATTTTCTATAGATCTATACAATTTCATTATATTATATATTTATATTACATTATATATTATTATATTAAAATACACTATATTGTATATTTCACTTTTTTGGCAACTTAATGCAAAACTAAGTAGGGGCACACAAAATACACCTCTGGCTGTAATATTATTTTCATATGCTTTATAGTCACCGAGTAAAACCGATGTGACATACGGATAGTCGGACGGACAGACTGACTGGAAGAAACTCGTTTCGTTTTTGTCAGTTTGGCTACGGAATCCTAATAAGTTGATTTCTACGACAATATCGATCATCTAAATAAATAAAGATTAAAAAAAAAAATATCGATCATGGTTTATAATCTTCTTTATCTTTGTTTTGTAGATAATGGCGTCTCATTCATCTACTTGCTCGTTATTTCGAGAATGAAGCATCAAAGTACTTGTATCCAAAAATTGACATTATTTTAGAAACGTTTACGGCTACATTGCGTCGATTACTTAAAACAATAATCTATTAATTTTCTTCTGTTTCCGGGTTTAGTAGGTAGGTACTTATTTATGTGAGTGGTAGAATGAAGTCACCCTTGTAGCAACTACCTTATTTTTTTATGTGAGGGTGCTATTAAAATTGTTATAGTTGATAATTGGTAACTAAATAAGTTAAATATACAAAGTCGTTTATTATAAGTTTCACAAATACAGAAAAATGTAAAAGCAACAACACTTCTTCTTCTTCGTAGCGTTTTCCCGGCTTTGCCACGCCTCAGGGACCCTGGGGTCCGCTTTGGCAACTAATTTCAAGATTTGGCATAGGCGCTAGTTTTTACAAAAGTGACTGTTATCTGCCCTTACAACACAATGGGTAAACTAGGCCTTATACGGTTTCCTCGCGATGTTTTCCTTCACTGGTAAGTGATTGGTAAATAATAATATCAAATGATATTTCGTACGTACATAAGTTCCGAATAACTCATTCTTACGAGCTGGCAGAATAGGCGTGACAAGAAAATAATAATTAGTCCATCTGTTAGATTATTAAAAAATATTCGACATTTTTGTTCGTGAAATGAAAAACGACGGACATACAGTGCATTAAAGTTTCTCGTGACGTCACAATTAGGTACGATTCTTACCTCTAAGTGACGTCACTAGCCCCAATCCCGGAACTCTGATGCTGTTTGTCATCAATTTTAGTTAACTTGAAACAGGAAAAAACACGTGTCTAATAATTTTGGATAATCTAACTGGCGTACTAAATAAAATAATAGTTTTTCAACCTAGTCGTCATCCCTATCTTAACCAATTATATGTATTTGGTCATAATATTATCTTTATTTATTCTTATTCTTAGGTTAGGGTTTTTTACAGCATGATTATAAAATATAAACATACATACAAAAACAATATATAACACATAAACTCATTATAAAAAAAACCTAACCTAGGGGTGCCGCCGGCAACGGGTTAGGGCCCAGGCTGCCGGTGGTTGGGGCCGCTGAGAAAAGAACCGCCGGATGAAACCTACGCGCCGTGTCCAGGATTACCGCCTTCTGCATCTGACCCTTGATCCAGCCACCTAGCGAGTGTATCTCAAGATGTTGGTTGAGACTCTTCGCTATGAGACCGTTCGCTGAAACGATCTAACCTATCGGGACAATAATCGTCGAGTCAACATCCCACATGGCGGTTATCTCGTGAGCTATGGTGAGGTTTGGTCACATTATTATTATATTTATTTAATGTATGCAAAATTATGTATTGTCTGTTTAAGTGTATGTATCTTAGAGCAAAGATAATAAGAATAGAGTTTCAATACAATTACCCCTCTGCCAAAAAACTTGCACAATAGTCTAGTCTAGTCCATTATTTTAACAATGCTGGGGCCTTACCGTGACGTCTTAACGCGATTCAGTTGACGACCTAAACTGAGTCGCTTCCATACAACTGAGCCTAAACTGAACCTTAACTGAATCTCATCAAGACGTCATGGTAAGGCCCCTGTTTGAAACTTCAACTAAAGATACAGGTGATCTAAAATTATTAATTTATTTTTTAGTTTTTGCATATCATAATTTGATATCTTCTTTATCAGCTATAAAGTATTGGTATTTTTTTGTGACGGAATGAGTCATTCAGACTGTTAGCTTTTTTAAATTTCGAATAGGTGCTATTTTTTCACAAAATTAGTTTTTATTCAAAATGGCTACCGAACCCCGAAGCGTGAACATAACGTGAACGAACGCCCTAGTATTAACCAATTTACTTGTATGATAAGAAACGAGATAAGTATGTTCAAATTTATAAAGTGCACTAAAAAGTTAATAAAGTAGGTACCTATGAATGATCACGTTGTTCCGAAGACAATATCTCAGTAGGTACGCGGAATAACTGTATTATCAAGTAGGCAGCGGCGCGTGGCCGCAGACATGAAATATTACACACTTACTGTACCTCGTAATATTGCGTTCTCGTGCAATATGAAAATTTATCGCTATGCGTGTGTAGGTCGTAGAAAAATGACTTTAACACGTTCTAGGTCTCGTTAAATTAGAGTTTATTCCTATCTCTACCCAGGTGGATTGAGGCAGATAAGAAAGTTTTATTCGTTAGGTATAAATAAAATTTATTTCTCATTTGCACCTGATTTGATTTGTTTTGTCTTGTCTGTAATCACCGCTGACATCGATGGTTGCATGCAGAATTAAACCTCTTGGGTATGTACGTTAAATGAAAATGATATTTAAAACTAGTTTTCCAAACGCATCGTTGAACACTAGTTTCAACTGGCATTGGCTTCCGTGATGGAACCTAGTCTTGTCTATAAATTAGAAGTTATACCTACATTTCTTCTTGCCCACATTATCCCTGGTATTTTTAACAATGCTTTTGAGTTCCCCTATTGAGACGCACAGGTAATGGAATGACATGTACTTCAAAAACACTTGTAAAACACAGAATCGTGTATATACTAACATGAACGGTTTTAATTCCTTTTTTCATCGAGGTAAAGGGAAAACATTAAAGAAATACAGCCATATATGTTTTCCCTTTATCTCGATGAAAAAAGGAATTAAAACCGTTCATGTTAGTATACACGATTCTGTGTTTTACAAGTGTTTTTGAAGTATTTAACATGTCATTCCATTACCTGTGCGTCTCAATAGGGGAACTCAAAAGCATTGTTAAAAATTGCATTGGTTGTAGTTTCTAAAGAAATACAGCCATATGAAATACGGAGCTATCAAGGAAGTTATTCAAAAGATCAGTCCATCAACGTTGTTCTTAGAATTCGTTTCTAACCAGAGAATTCTGTAGACCAATTAAATGTAATTACTAAACAAATGCTATAGCAACTAAATACATTGAACTTGGGGTAAATTTAACCCGCTATGAAACGGTATCAAGACAAAAGGAAACTCAATAATGTGTTGCGAATACAGTAATAGGATGTGAGGGAAAATCAGATCGGGCGGGAACACCGGGCTAGATAATGCTCCCTCCGGGGCGCCTCGACCTCGGGATTTGTCTTGCGTCCCGCGGTGTTATGACGTACCGACGACTCTTAACCCTTCGCCTCGCCTTTTGTTTGACCATTTACCGTAATGTTTGTTGCGGAATTTTTAGGGTCCCTTTGTTAATTACTGGAAAAGTAGATCGTTAGTGGGGTTAATGCTGGTTAATGTACAATATCAAACTTTGCTTGCTAAACTTTCAAAAGGTTGTAAAAGTCGATGTTACTATAATATGTTCCACTTGAGTAGGAAACGCATGGGCGTACCCATGTGCTGCCTACTACATGGGTACCTAAAGTAGGAAAATTTTACGGAGATAATTTAAATTAATTAAAATAAACAAGGCGCTATTAAACCCTTTATTTGATTTTGTCTATTGGAATATACACTGACAAATAAAAAATCTACAAAAGTCATTAATTGCTTAATATTTTTTTTAATAGTAAACACTATTAACTCAATCTGTAGGTAGTTGGTAAAAAAATAATTGTAAGTTATAGCAACATTTTTAACCGTCAGTTTAAATCAAAATGGCCGACCGACGGAAACCGCCACCGCTTCGCAAGGTATTTAGTGTTGTTTCTTATGTTTTAAATAATGTATGTATTGAAAAAAAATATGAATCATGATCATAGATATAGATGTGGGTCTATACTATGATTTTTATACCGATTGGTTTGCTTTTGAATCGTCAGTGCCCGTTTAATTTTGTTTGTATATCACAATATACAATGCCAAGTATACGACCAACGATCTCAATAATTCTGTGTTTACTGTGATATACATTGCCAATTTTGTACATTGCATTTCCGTTAGTTTAATTCTGATTTTTACTTGTTAACAGCATGTTGTCCAAACCAGATCTGCTAAAATATTGGCCCTAATTCCTAACGAAAATGCCCCTTCTGAGAATCTGAGACTAGTGACAAATCTGATGACGAAACAGAGCTTGACTATCTTAAGATGTTTTCTTCGTCTGAATGTTCCTCTGCTACGCCTTCTCTTGACTCTTCTTACGAACGCTTGAACTTACTTTGTAGCTCTGGTGATGAGGGTGGTAGTAATTATAATAATGTTAACAACGGAACAGAACACGACACCCAGTCAAGCAGTCTAGATGAAATTGCTCCTTTGACTCCAATATTCCGAGAAATTGGTCCTTCGCCACCCCGAGAACCCGACTATTTTAATATCCCATCAATTTCTTCATTACCGTCTCTGCCACCTGTTACTACAACGCCAACATTATCAAAACTCTATACGCGAGAAACAAGAAAGGCAAGGACCGAGAAACAAATTGCACTTGTGCCCAAAAGGCCGAAAAGGGTCAAAAAATTGTCATAAGCCGTATTTCAACATGCAGTTTCTGTTGAAGAAAAAGATGATGAGTACGAAAATTTACCTGCAGACGATTCGCCACTTCATTATTTTAATCGGTTTTTTTCGCCCGATGCATTAAATGTAAAGTCAAGTTGTGTTTTGTGACAGGTAAAACACTAGAATTGGTTTTCTTAATTTCCATACCAAATAGTGTGTAGTTTTGATTTTTTTATACTGCGTTTTGATTTTTGGTATACGAATGTAATAATAAAAAATGAATTTATTGATAACTTTTTATGTGAAATCCTACTGACCCATATTTGACATTGTCTATCCCAATATACATTACTGAATAGACATACCACTCCGTTACGTTGGCACTGTATACTGTAATATACATTGGTTTTCATGAAAACTGAAACCATTAGATTTTTTTTTGTATTTTTTCTTAACATGATTTTTACCATACATTTTAGAAGATTTGTCAAATAAAGCAATTTGCATTTTTTTTCTCCTGCCAAATAAAGGGTTAATAAACTAAAAACAGTAACAAAAGTAAATTACTTTTCCGTCATTATCCCTTTCTTAAGCTTAAACTTTCCGTTGAAAAATGAATGCTGCTGGGTCCCAGCCCTGCTCACCGGGGGCCTTGGTCACTTTTTCTGTAGTATACGACATTTCTTTCAATTTATGATTTAATTTAATCTAAAATATGTTTTTTTTTGTTTACTTACCTACAGATGGAATTCCACGTCCATTCCACGCCCTTTATTTTGATTCTAGTACCGAGCAAACACCATGTAGGCACGCACGAAGACATTTTTACATGCTTTTTATGTTACATCCGAGGTAAGTCAATGAAATTGAAAGATGACATTGTTCCTCCATAGATGATGATGATGATGACTAGTAGAAAAAGTATTGTACACAATCGTAACATAATTAAGTTTTTCAATCACTCAGCAAGCTTCGTGGCCTAAACACGGGACTGGACTGAAAAACTCGTCATTATATCACGATTCTATAAAATACTATTATTTTGTCAAGTCAGGCCGCTATAAATTTAGTTGATTCGCATAGTATTGTAATAAATGTAATGCTTAAGCGTACTTTAGTTTAAAAAGATATATATAATTTTTATATAGTAGTGTTACTACTTTAATAACAAAGCAAAAAATATTAAATTAAATAATTTGATTTGTTTCAAAGTAAAGTTGTATTGATGACAGCGCCATCTCTCTCGCCATACCGGAACCCCTAAATGGTTTGGATGGAAGTACAAAAGCAACGTCGCTTGGACTTAAAAAATGGCCACGGGCGTCTTGGCTTTTACTAAGATTGCATATACTCGAGAAATTCGCCGACAATCGGTGAGATCAGTTGGCCTAGTGGTCATGGCGTTAGCCGCGTAAGCTGAAGACCCGAGTTCGATTCTCGGATTGGCCTCCGTCGTTGTTGGTCTTTTTCTTTAGTATATGACATCTATTTCAATTTACAGTCCATAACACATAAGTATATCGTATGCCACATACCTAATGGTGCTTCAAAATGCCAAAAAGGACGTTTTAATGCCGATTTGGCACAGTAATATCTCAATTTATTTGATCATCGTGGAGCGTGGCGCGTAGTAAACGATGCTTACTACGCGCCATGTATACCATTGTAATGATTACATATGCTATTAAGATATATAACACGAGATCGAGTACTCGAAATTTAATAACATAAATGGAATCTAAAATATGAAAGCATTACATTACATTAGCATTACATCTAAAATATGAGGGCTTTTACCATTGTTTCTCAGAAAAGTCTAGACCTTACGAAACCGAAGGTACTATCGCATTCAAAATTGCATGAGCAGTTTATGAATGAATTTAAATTTACGACCTAGTTTACCTCTATCATATACAATATATAATTATACTCGTGCAGTTTCCAAATTCAGTAAATTTCAAAGAATATTTTAGGAACAAGATTTATGCTCGTGAAGAAACCGGGCGTTATTGAAGACAATTTTTTTTTTCTTTTTAGTGCCCTATTGTTTTTGTTTGTTGGTCGATTCGTTTTGTGTTAGGTGCCGGTTTCTTTATTGCCTTTTAGTTTTTTTTCGGCGGTTACATTTTTTTGTTAAAAAGTTTTTATTTTATAATTTTCTGTGGCTATAATTTATACAAATTATTACATGCTTAATTTTCGATTACTTTTAAAATAGCTACCTACCTTACTTTAGTTATTAACTGTTATATTAATAATCATACTTTAACTATTTGCACACCCCGCTGGGGTGTGCTCTATTATCGGTTTTTTTTTCACCAAGCTGTATTCTGGGCGATTTTCATCCAGCTTCAAAATCTGTGAGTGAACAATAAATAATCCCTATTTTCCCACCTTTAGGGTAATATTTTTTTCCAAATTTTTATTGGACCAACTTCGGGGTATACCCTTTCCAATAAAAAAATAATTATACAATTTTAAAGCATGAATTAAATCATTTATTAAACATAATAAATGTTTTGATTCATGTTTTCAAGTAGTCACACTACTATATATAAATTATAAATTGAAAGAGATGTCAAATACTACAGAAAAAAGTGACCAAGGTCCCCGGTGAGCAGGGCTGGGATCGAACCAGCGACCTCCTGCTTTCGCGGCAGACGCCCCAACCACTGGGCCACCCGATCACGGCAACCAGAGTCCGAAATTTCCTAAGTATATGAAATCCTTTCTTATTTTTGAAACGCTTATTATTTGCTTTAAAATTGTACAGTATGGTGGCGCCATCTCTCGCTTCTAGTTGAAAATAATCTGTAAAGATTATCTAGAAGGACAGCACTAGACGTAAGTCTAAGCCGTAAGATGGCGTGAGCGCACCTTAAGCGCAGTGGTTGGGGCGTCTGCCGCGAAAGCAGGAGGTCGCTGGTTCGATCCCAGCCCTGCTCACCGGGGACCTTGGTCACTTTTTCTGTAGTATTTGACATCTCTTTCAATTTATAAAAAAATAATTATCAAAATCGAACTACTCTGTAAAAAGTTATGCGTGGCCATACATAATACGCGTTGACTTGAAAACCTCCGTTTTTTTCCGTCGGTTGAAAAGGGACACCAACCTGTACTATGTTAAAATATTTGGCTACTGAATAAATATATTTTTTTTAAATTTTATTTATCACACAAATCAACCTACTCCTGCAGTTAGCTCAATAAGGTTTTGTCGAGGAAAATATCAAGGTCCTTAGTCAACTGAGTAAACTGGTAATCACGACTGCAATTGAACAAACAGTATGTATTGTTGTGACATGTACTTTCCCTGACATCTGGAAACTAGCAATTGTACGCCCATTGCCTAAAATAACAAATCCCTCTGAACTCAAAGATTTAAGACCCATTAGTATTCTGCCTTGTCTCTCTAAAATTATGGAAAAAGTTGTAAGCAAACAATTATCCAATTATTTAGAGACTAACAATATCTTACCTGATGTTCAGTCTGGCTTCAGAAAGGGACGTAGTACAGTGACAGCTTTGTTGGATGTCACAGACAGTATCTTGTATGCTCAGGATAAAGGAATGTGCACACTCCTAGTTTTGTTAGATTTTTCCCGGGCATTCGATTGTCTAAATGTAAAACTGCTTTTATCTAAACTTAGCTACTATGGTTTTGACAGTAACACAGTGAAATGGTTTGACAGTTACCTCAATAATCGCTTTCAATGTGTTAAATTAAGTCAAAGTAATGGTACCACGCGGACTTCCGATCAAGCTAGCCTAAAGAGAGGAGTTCCACAGGGATCGGTTATCGGTCCAATCCTCTTTATTTTATATTTAGCTGACATAGGAACACAGATCACACACTGTAAGTACCATATCTATGCGGACGATGTTCAAGTGTACATTTCTTGTAAGCCAGGTGAGGCAGACTGTGCTGTTCAAAAACTAAATTGTGATCTTAGTAAAATTGCATCCTGGGCTATAAATAACAATTTATTACTCAATCCATGCAAAACTAAATATCTAGTTTTTGGCAGCAAGCACCAACTAGCCCGGTTCAAGCCTACAACCAATGTGATGTTGATGGGGCAATCAATTGAGCAAGTGCATGAAGGTCGTAATTTGGGGCTCCTCATGGATAGCGGCTTAAGGTTTGAGAAACATACTGTCAATACAGTTAGGAGTTGTTTTTTTAAACTTAGAATTCTTTATAAAATAAGGCCATTTGTAAATGAATGTGTGCGCATACAGTTGGTTGAATCTCTAATACTCTCTAAACTTAATTATGTGGATAGTGTCTATGGTCCTCGTCTTCTTGCCAAGACAAAGAGACTTATACAGCGAGTCCAAAATGCCTGCACACGTTTTTGTTTCAGCATCCCACCAAGGGCACATGTTTCACCATTCCTTAACAAACACAATATGTTAAAAATGCAGCACCAGCGAAAGCTTCACTTAGCCTGTCTTCTTTTTGGAGTCTTGAAGTTCAATGCACCTAGATATCTCTTCAATAGATTGACAATCAATAGCAAGCGTGACCGCCGGCAGTGTGGGATGCAGCTAATAATACCCCGACATACTTCAGCAGCCTTCCGTGGTAGTTTCCGGTATGCTTCAAGTAAAATTTGGAACAATATCCCCCCGCCAATAAGGAACCTGCAAAATGTAGACACTTTTAGGATAAAACTAAGGAAGTTTCTGTATTCACATGTGAAACTTCCTTAGTTTTATCCTACAAGTGTCTACATTTTGCAGGTTCCTTATTGGCGGGGGGATATTGTTCCAAATTTTACTTGAAGCATACCGGAAACTACCACGGAAGGCTGCTGAAGTATGTCGGGGTATTATTAGCTGCATCCCACACTGCCGGCGGTCACGCTTGCTATTGATTGTCAATCTATTGAAGAGATATCTAGGTGCATTGAACTTCAAGACTCCAAAAAGAAGACAGGCTAAGTGAAGCTTTCGCTGGTGCTGCATTTTTAACATATTGTGTTTGTTAAGGAATGGTGAAACATGTGCCCTTGGTGGGATGCTGAAACAAAAACGTGTGCAGGCATTTTGGACTCGCTGTATAAGTCTCTTTGTCTTGGCAAGAAGACGAGGACCATAGACACTATCCACATAATTAAGTTTAGAGAGTATTAGAGATTCAACCAACTGTATGCGCACACATTCATTTACAAATGGCCTTATTTTATAAAGAATTCTAAGTTTAAAAAAACAACTCCTAACTGTATTGACAGTATGTTTCTCAAACCTTAAGCCGCTATCCATGAGGAGCCCCAAATTACGACCTTCATGCACTTGCTCAATTGATTGCCCCATCAACATCACATTGGTTGTAGGCTTGAACCGGGCTAGTTGGTGCTTGCTGCCAAAAACTAGATATTTAGTTTTGCATGGATTGAGTAATAAATTGTTATTTATAGCCCAGGATGCAATTTTACTAAGATCACAATTTAGTTTTTGAACAGCACAGTCTGCCTCACCTGGCTTACAAGAAATGTACACTTGAACATCGTCCGCATAGATATGGTACTTACAGTGTGTGATCTGTGTTCCTATGTCAGCTAAATATAAAATAAAGAGGATTGGACCGATCCCTGTGGAACTCCTCTCTTTAGGCTAGCTTGATCGGAAGTCCGCGTGGTACCATTACTTTGACTTAATTTAACACATTGAAAGCGATTATTGAGGTAACTGTCAAACCATTTCACTGTGTTACTGTCAAAACCATAGTAGCTAAGTTTAGATAAAAGCAGTTTTACATTTAGACAATCGAATGCCCGGGAAAAATCTAACAAAACTAGGAGTGTGCACATTCCTTTATCCTGAGCATACAAGATACTGTCTGTGACATCCAACAAAGCTGTCACTGTACTACGTCCCTTTCTGAAGCCAGACTGAACATCAGGTAAGATATTGTTAGTCTCTAAATAATTGGATAATTGTTTGCTTACAACTTTTTCCATAATTTTAGAGAGACAAGGCAGAATACTAATGGGTCTTAAATCTTTGAGTTCAGAGGGATTTGTTATTTTAGGCAATGGGCGTACAATTGCTAGTTTCCAGATGTCAGGGAAAGTACATGTCACAACAATACATACTGTTTGTTCAATTGCAGTCGTGATTACCAGTTTACTCAGTTGACTAAGGACCTTGATATTTTCCTCGACAAAACCTTATTGAGCTAACTGCAGGAGTAGGTTGATTTGTGTGATAAATAAAATTTAAAAAAAATATATTTATTCAGTAGCCAAATATTTTAACATAGTACAGGTTGGTGTCCCTTTTCAACCGACGGAAAAAAACGGAGGTTTTCAAGTCAACGCGTATTATGTATGGCCACGCATAACTTTTTACAGAGTAGTTCGATTTTGATAATTATTTTTTTATAAATTGAAAGAGATGTCAAATACTACAGAAAAAGTGACCAAGGTCCCCGGTGAGCAGGGCTGGGATCGAACCAGCGACCTCCTGCTTTCGCGGCAGACGCCCCAACCACTGGGCCACCCGATCACGGCAACCAGAGTCCGAAATTTCCTAAGTATATGAAATCTTTTCTTATTTTTGAAACGCTTAAGGTGCGCTCACGCCATCTTGCGGCTTAGACTTACGTCTAGTGCTGTCCTTCTAG
Source organism: Lathronympha strigana (assembly GCA_949128165.1). Taxonomy (NCBI): domain Eukaryota; kingdom Metazoa; phylum Arthropoda; class Insecta; order Lepidoptera; family Tortricidae; genus Lathronympha; species Lathronympha strigana. The sequence continues at coordinate 21,416,778 of OX421903.1, read as the reverse complement.
ATAATCTTTACAGATTATTTTCAACTAGAAGCGAGAGATGGCGCCACCATACTGTACAATTTTAAAGCAAATAATAAGCGTTTCAAAAATAAGAAAGGATTTCATATACTTAGGAAATTTCGGACTCTGGTTGCCGTGATCGGGTGGCCCAGTGGTTGGGGCGTCTGCCGCGAAAGCAGGAGGTCGCTGGTTCGATCCCAGCCCTGCTCACCGGGGACCTTGGTCACTTTTTTCTGTAGTATTTGACATCTCTTTCAATTTATAATTTATATATAGTAGTGTGACTACTTGAAAACATGAATCAAAACATTTATTATGTTTAATAAATGATTTAATTCATGCTTTAAAATTGTATAATTATTTTTTTATTGGAAAGGGTATACCCCGAAGTTGGTCCAATAAAAATTTGGAAAAAAATATTACCCTAAAGGTGGGAAAATAGGGATTATTTATTGTTCACTCACAGATTTTGAAGCTGGATGAAAATCGCCCAGAATACAGCTTGGTGAAAAAAAAACCGATAATAGAGCACACCCCAGCGGGGTGTGCAAATAGTTAAAGTATGATTATTAATATAACAGTTAATAACTAAAGTAAGGTAGGTAGCTATTTTAAAAGTAATCGAAAATTAAGCATGTAATAATTTGTATAAATTATAGCCACAGAAAATTATAAAATAAAAACTTTTTAACAAAAAAATGTAACCGCCGAAAAAAAACTAAAAGGCAATAAAGAAACCGGCACCTAACACAAAACGAATCGACCAACAAACAAAAACAATAGGGCACTAAAAAGAAAAAAAAAATTGTCTTCAATAACGCCCGGTTTCTTCACGAGCATAAATCTTGTTCCTAAAATATTCTTTGAAATTTACTGAATTTGGAAACTGCACGAGTATAATTATATATTGTATATGATAGAGGTAAACTAGGTCGTAAATTTAAATTCATTCATAAACTGCTCATGCAATTTTGAATGCGATAGTACCTTCGGTTTCGTAAGGTCTAGACTTTTCTGAGAAACAATGGTAAAAGCCCTCATATTTTAGATGTAATGCTAATGTAATGTAATGCTTTCATATTTTAGATTCCATTTATGTTATTAAATTTCGAGTACTCGATCTCGTGTTATATATCTTAATAGCATATGTAATGTATGTAATGTATGTGCGGTCTTGCGATTGACAGTGTTCTAACTTTTGACATGATAAAATAACGGCTTAATGTCCAGTGTAAATTAACATACATTTATCAATAATTCATAGGCGCCATATCTGTCGTATGAGGCCAAACATAGCGGCAGAGTGACATTTATTCAGCCGTTCAGTGTATTGTCAAAAGTCGTTAAGTCGACGAGTTTCCGTGTCGTATTCTCTCAATACGGAATTATGGTATGATAATAGAGCAAGTCGGTCACATGAATCACAGGGCTCTTCCCGAGCGAGTCTTTGTATTCAGTTTGGCGGATGACGATAACCTTAATGTAAGCGCCGTCACGGCTGGTGGTCCGAATTCCGAAGAAGGATCGCCTTTGTCGTGGCCCCTTCCACGCGCTCCATTCTTTTCTCTTTATACCGTTTCTCACTTGAGTAATTCGATGACAATAAACATTTATTGTGCTCGTCTATTTGACAGACGATGGAGAAATATCGAGTCAGTGAGTCCGTTATATTAAACGGGTTTCTCCGGTTGTTGGTATAACGAGGTTCACCATTGTTGACAGTGACGGCATGACGCTTTTAGTGACGCGTCCTTTAAAAGTAGGATAAGAAAATGATCTCCCTGAAACCAAACGCGAATGGTAAAAACGTCTAAAAAGCTGGCGGACGAAGTTAATAATGTAATTCCTGAGGGAGCACTCGCAACGGGAGACATCCGCATTCGTTTTTGTGCGTTTCGTTTTGCTACAGTGAAAGGATTTTACGACTTCCTCTTTTAATAATTAACTTTAAGCTGAGCTTCCCTTGCTTTAAATGAAAGTCGAGACTAATATCTTATTAATGCTAATGTAAAAATGTGATGACAGTGTTATAGTTTCAGGAAACGTTGCAAGATAGTTTAGCACACCTACTGTGAGTATCATTGTTTACGAGTACATATAGGTATATATATAAACATAACAATCAAGCACAACCTAAATATACTAGCCGGAGATCATATTTAAAACAACTAAGGCAAATGGCCCAGTGGATGACACTTTAAGGAGGGAGTTTATACATTTCTTTACAACTAACTTCTGAACTACGCATCAAAAACACCGACTGCATGCTTGTGCAAATATGTAATCCACTTGTTTCTGCATGCTATATGGGCTATAAAATGTATTATATTCTGACCATTGTCAAATTATTTCAGTTGTCTGCTAACTCTGAAATTGTTCCAGTGAATGATAGGCAAATTCTCTCTACCTGAATGAGCTCCATAATAGTACCTAATTTAATCAGAATAATTAGGTAGATCATCATCATCATCATCATCATTTCAGCCGAAAGACGTCCACTGCTGGACATAGGCCTCCCCCAAAGATTTCCACAATGACCGGTCCTGCGCCACCCGCATCCAGCGGACTCCTGCGACCTTCACCAGGTCATCAGTCCACCTTGCGGGGGGCCTACCCACGCTGCGCCTTCCGGTACGTGGTCGCCACTCGAGAACCTTTCCGCCCCAACGGCCATCGGTTCTACGTGCAATGTGCCCCGCCCACTGCCACTTAAGTTTAGCGATTCGGAGAGCTATATCGGTTACTTTGGTTCTGCTGCGGATGGTCTCATTTCTGATACGATCTCGCAGAGAGACTCCTAGCATAGGATTAGGTAGATACAAACACGCAATATCAATAGTTAATTAAATTATCTTACAGATTTTTTTTAATGCTATAGGTGGCAAACGAGCAAACGAATTACCTGATGGTAAGCGATTAACGTCGTCCATGGACACCCGCAACACCAGAGGTGTCGCAAATGCGTTGCCGGCCTTTAAGCTGGGAGTACGCTCTTTTCTTGAAGGTTTGAAGGTAAACACTTTAGAAGGGATTAATCGCGTTTATCAACACCAAAGGTTGGTCTACATCTACAATGCCCAGAGGGGCTTATAAAGCTAGTAGTTGTTTTTTTTGTTTTGATTATTTTTTATATTTTTGTATGTAGGTACGTAGTTTGCACCAGTAACTTTTTTGATTGACGGAGAGTATTCGCATTCTCTCAGTCATCATCTTAACCCTGTGAAAACGAGCGCTATAAAGGGCCCGAAACGTAGAGCCTTCGTGTTAATAAACGCGATTAATCCGTAATCGTGTTTAATTTCAATTAACAACAATTGCGGAAACAGGAGACAACATTATGCCTTACAGTATTAATAATCAATTAATAAAAATACGCATACCTAACTGTGGTTATGATCTTGACTTTCACGATACAAGTTTTTAACAGATTCGCTAAAAACACGACGATTACGGAAACTGTCTCTCAAATAGTAAATTACTTATTGAATTCGCGGATGTTTTTGAACACAATTTGCAATTGTCACTAGCTGACTATTTTTGGTTATATTTAATAGCGCTATGTTTATTTTTACAAATAAACTGCAAACAAAAGATATCCACTGTGTCAATGTCTACTGCTTTTTTTATAAAAAAAAATGTGGACAAATAATTTACGTAAATATTATCAACATGGCTTTTTTTTGATATTGTAAAAAATAGGAAACCATGAGCGCGCCCAAAGTCATGAGTTTCTCCACTTTTCCTTTTTTTCTAAGAAGTTTGGAATCGTTCGCAGACGTTTCTGCTTAAAAATAAAAATTAGTTTATATTTGACTGATAAATAACTAAATAGGTATCGCATTAAATAACTTTTATACGATTGCTGCATTTATAAATATCATTTACCTATACATAGGTTACTACGATTCCATTAAGTTGTATAAAGATGAGAATATATCTACCGAAGTTATTGTCAGAAAAAAATCTACGTGTAAGTATATATTTAGTTATTGTATATTTTATTCGGTACTAAAAGGTACATACAAAAACTTAATAAACTAAAACTTAACTAAAAGTAAGTATTAATTTGCTCTTACGCCCCAACATGTTCATCGAGATCTCGCTACATTATTTCTAGGGGCCCGGCCTAGCGCAAGTAATCCTTTAGTTGAACTACTAATTTGACGGAAGGGGATACCCACCTCATATCCTTTATCTTGGCAAATAGGAAAATGATAAATCCCCAGAAATTCTCACACGTTTGTCAGGTTTGGTACGTCGGTTTGCACTCATTGCCACTTTGATTTGATTTCCAAAAACAATATTTTACTCGCAAACACGTTAATGTAAATACTACCTTGCTAAAAAACGATGTACCAGCTACCAAAAGCAGGCCAATCAACACAACGAGCCGCCCGTCGGTCGTCAAAAGAGTTCCCTGCCGGCGCCCACATTTGTATTCAGTTTGGCAGACTACGATAACTTTAATCCGGGTAAAGTGTCACCTTGAGTAGCTTACAGAAAAAGAACCTTTGTCTGGAGTGGGGTGCTGTGAACTTCTTATTTTTTTCGCCAGGTTTTTTATCCATTGTCATGGGATAATGTAAAATCCAGCCACTTACAAGGCAGGCTTTTCGTTGGATTGCGCTGAACCTAGGCTGCAGCCGCGAGCAGTGACTCGGCTTGATGGATTGTGATCGAATACCTCGTTGATCATATTACATTTACTTTGGTCATTTAATCATCCTTTACAACAGCTTGGTCAGAAAATTGAAATAAGTAATAGTAGTATAGTTAGTAAGTTATTCAAAAAAGTCTTGCAAGAAATAAGTCTTATATTTATAAAAATATGACATTATTTTAGTACTTACGTTCTTTAAAAACATTTTAAAATTATGTAATCAAAATTACATTTATTTCACAATACTCACGCATACAAATTTCAATGAAGCGTAAATGATACCTACTGTTCCTTTATAAAAGTAGCAATGTACGTGACAAATCTTCTAGTTTCGAGTTCAGATTGAAAACTACGATAGACTCCGGCCAGACGTGCCTGGAATGGGTTATTAGATTCCTATTTAGGAATAGTGCACCGATTTTATACGTATTATACGAGTATTGAGAATGTCGCCGAAGTAGTTCTGGCCCGGTCCTCTGTACTAGAACGGAGTCACGTCTGAATACACTCTATCTCACGTAGTGTCATCACATTTACAATTCCACCACCCTCATACATTTCAGAGTGAGGGAAATCACAGCATCAGGCCAAAACGGTTATTGAAAAATACAGAAAACAGATATATATCTAAATACTACTATACTAGCTTTTCTAAAAAGACTTTTTTATTTTAAATCAATAAGTTTTTTGGAGCTTAATGAATGAACTAGTAATATTAATTGATATTCACCAATCGCTGTTCGGTGAAGACGGTATTGTCGTCAGGAAACTTGACTAATCCAAATGAGGTTTTGCCTCTGGGTTATAATGGCGGTCGATTTTTCCAAAATCTTGAGATTAGGTAGCCAATCGGATCCCAAGTTACCTGAGCCGTTACCAGATGATTCCACTTTTTCTGCACGATTAAAACTATAACGAGTAGGTATATTATTAATAAAGATACATAATCTACAATAGCATCGGAAGTTTAGAATGTGTAAAAGTTAATTACCCTGTTTACAAACTGATATTTTAAACAAAAAAATTAAAGTTTGCATTGGGTACACTAATAAGTATCAAGCATCTGTCGAATTTGTCTAGCTAAGTCACTTATCTACTTATCAAGCATTAGGGTATAAGTTAGCGTACAAATGAAAAGGTTTTTTACGGAGTAAGTGTTCCACTGATGCGGGGCCGCCAAACGCAGAAAACCTTTGAAAAAATGTAAGCTGATTTACCGTGGCTGGCCAGGGGCTCTCGTGGCCGCTCGACCGGCAAATAAAGGCGACCAGACAAATGCTCGCAAATTGACTCGACGTTTTTCACCGTATTCCATATTTTTTACATAAGGACAGCCCTATTTAGCGAGTTTTCTAACCGGACTCTCTGTAATTTCGTTTTGCTAATTAATTACCCGCCTTTCTATAATTTGTGGCATTAACTTAAACCGCTCCTATTAGTAGTTTTACCTCTAATTACCCACAACGCAAAGATTTATTCTGCAACGACGTTGTTAAATTGGCTTTTAATTTCTAAACGGACATTATGGGTAGTTAAATGTGTAAAGAGGAACTACCGGGAAACTGACCCAAAAAGGTTGAATTAGCGCAAGTTGCGAATGGCACCTATTATACAAAATGTAATAGGTATTACCAACACGCTGAAAATGGCATCATTTTAAGCTCGTAAGTAATATCAAAACCCGTCAATAGCATGTCGGGCCATGCGCAGTGTAGGGAACTTAAAAGAGGTTTTTAGTAGATACTATGCACATAACTACCTATCAATAAAAAAAATCAACAAAAAAATAAACCGACTTCAAAAAGTGAATGATAAAATGTATTATTTTTATGTACTTCGAGGGTCGGAAAGGATCAGTAATAAAACACATGGAGGTGACAACACATAGTGCTACCAACTGATACGTTTGAAGTAGGTCCGAACCTTACAGCAAATACGAATTTATTTTTTTTTCACTTTTTGAAGTCGGTTTATTTTTTTGTTTAAAAGTTATTATTTTTAGTTGGTAAGTACTAGTACTAATGAGTAACGCAGTAGGTATTACTACTTACCAAAAAATAATTAGTCAAATCAGACGGTGGAGCTCGGAATTATCTGCTTAAGTAAGGTATATTCGGGTAAGTCCGAATGTCGGATAATCCCGAATGTCGGATAATTCTGACCTATATTTTATTTCCATCGTATTAGAGTTCATTTTCGGAATTACCCGACATTTTTCGACATTCGGAATTACCCGAATACACCTTAGAAAAAAATAATTAGTCAAATCAGACAGCGGAGGTCGGAATTATCTGCTTAAGTATATCTAGTTCCACATGCTGCTCATGGTCTTCATCATCAGGTCTATTTTACCAAATGTCTGGTTTTCCGGAAGTAAATGCTTAGGTCACTTAAGAAAACACCAAAATCGCCATATAAGAGTGTGTTCCTTTGAAATTTGAGGAGTTCCCGAAATTCCTCATGGATCCAATCATCGATCAGAACTTAGTTTCTATGGCATCAACTTGAAGGTGACTCCTTTCGAACAAAAAAATAATTGTTCAAATTGGGCGACGGAGCTCGGAATTATCGGTTGTATGTATCTGAAGTTCCACATACTATCCCTGTCCTCCATCATAGGGGACTCATTTTTTAACTAAGCAATAATTTTTGAAAATTTTTTGTTTTAAAAAATAGTTTTACCAGCGATGGTCATTATATTAGGGTTGTCGCTCGTTTCCCGTTGCAGCCGCAACTTAGGAACACGAGGAATAATGTCTTACAGGTGTTCTCATTGTATTAGAATATAATAAGAACTAAATATACCAATGATGTTCACTTGCATATTGTATGTCTAACTGAAGACATGTCCATTGTGTCACTTAAAAATTCAGAAGAAATAAGTCCTGATCTAACGAGGAAGGGTTCTAATAAAAACGTCTCAATTTTGGAGATTGAGGGTATTAAGTGGATACAACGACCTTATAAAGCTAAGATTACAAGTTAACCTCATGTTAGTCCGAAACCCCAATGATAAAGCATCTTAGGAAAATCGAGCCCGAGGAGGGGTACACTAATCCCTCTTTAGCAAAAACGCTTCGTTCCAAAAAGTGATGGGTGGCTCACGAGGGATGGATCTTCATTACCCCGCCGTGTTGTCAGTTAAGCCAAAGGGTCTGAGGATTACTTACAGCTTAGTTAAACTTAAATAAAAATTGTCTCCATACATCCAGACACACATTTTCCTTCCACATGAGTGGAATTCACGTGAAACGGATTATGAAAAATAAGTAATAACTTAACATAAATTACGGGGGCCATAAACACTTCGGTTGAGTCGATGAAAGTTACCTACCTACATATTTCACCCTCTTGAATATTGGAGACGAGTTTCTTAAATTTTACGATATTATTTTTATATACAATAGCGTCATAAAAAGATTCATGGGAATACCTTTTACGTATTTACCTTTCAAAATTTATATTCCCTGTGGGTTCAAGCCCGAAACCGACCGCAATAATACACAATAGGCAATCGAATTATCATATCATTACAGGGTAGGTATATAGATAAGCGAAACTTCAAAATACGAGTAGGAGTTCCTACCCCTCTATTTTTACAGCTCCGTAAAGAGGAAATTTACGTATCCATCAGTCGACTCAATCTAAGTAATTGTATCTTTTCTTTTGTTGCTCTGGAAACCGGATAAGCATTTTGTAACCGCAAAGGTATTTATTTATTTCCATTTGGGATGGGGTTAAAAGAACGTTATGGTTGTCTATACTTCGATTTTTAATTCAAGGCCAGAAAAACTAACCTCACTCTCTTTCTTCTATTTTATATTCGTGTAAATAAAATAGGAGTGATATTATTAGATTAATCTGTATTATCTCCTAGTGGTTTCTTTGATAAAACATGGATAAATTCAAAAGAGGATTGTGACGTGATTTGGCGTTGAATTAAAAATCGGAATTTCCATCTCTGCCTATGAAACTCACATTGTCTGGTTATTGATCGTGAACGTATAAAATAATACCGTTCGCTTGTATGCCCATTTCAAGCCTTAAGCTGTGAGTATAGGAGAAATTTGAGCACATATTGAGTATTCCACCCGCACACATTGACTTTTACCAGCGACCCTCAAAAGGTTGACAGACGCGTATAATCCATAAATCTAATTACCAAACGCACTTACCCGAGAATTACATACATTTTAAATTCCTAGAATTGCTTTACGGCTTTACGGCTTACCGAAATTATCCCTAGAACTTTTTAAGTTTGGTGTGTCCCTCCATATTATAAGGCAACACAATCGTTTTGTTTAATTCCTCTGATCGGTCCTGGGTCCTCAGATAGATTACATTGTGATGGAAGATAACTTGATATATGGGCCGCCGGCAGTATTATGCGGCCTGAGGTCCCCGCTGTCCAATAAATACTATATTCATGTCCATGATTGATGATTGGCGCTATACAGTTTATTTATACGTTTAATAAAATAGCTCGTAATATGACATTGAGTAACTTATCTTTATACAAATAGCGTACCTATAAGTTCAATATTTATCTGAATGTGTCCTGGTTTATGTCTGAACAAAGTAACGGACGATCTGTCATTTTCCACTTATAGAAAGAATCACGTGATAGTTCGGAGCCCTCGGAGGTAACGTGACTTTTTCTATAGAAACTGACAGATCGTCCCGGATCGGATCAGATTGATGTGAGTCATTCTTAAGATGAAATATTTGTACTAATGAAAACAATATACATATTAACTGATTTACTCCTACAAAAGTTACATATATTATTTTTCCCCTCACTAGCTCGGAAAGCGCTGTTTTGTCCTTTAAAACCAGCGTGGAAAAACGCATTTTATCCACATGTGGGGCAGAGTAATCTATTGAAATTAAACACTTTAGAACGGATTAATCGCGTTTATTAACACCATGATCCTACGTTTCGAGCCCTTTACAGCACTCGTTTTCACAGGGTTAACCTTTAACTACCGACCTGGTTTTTACGTAGCACTTATACCGATGTGGTGTCTGAGAGACGTACATTTTTGACTTCATTTATTATATAATAATTCACATGCTACTTTAATTTTACTTTACTTACTGCGTAATTATATGTTTAAGGTAAATAAATATGGATAACAAGAAATAATTCCAGCTTTATTTTAAAAATTCACAGCCTTTATTAAAAAGATCATAAAATCTTAGCACTAAATTTTAGGCACATTGATCAGTCTCCATATTTCTAAAAAAAAAGGGAAAGCTAACAAAGAAACATAATAAACTCTTACTTCTTGAACTAATTAACATATTGAAAACATAAAACAACTCCTAAGTTAAAACATAAAAAAAATGACAACAGTCAAACTTGACACATTTAATGGCCCAACCTGCAGTCACTGCATATCTGAGAACAGCACGTAAGGCACATAGGAATGTCGCATTTGCAACAAGAGTACTTTGTACGTCTTTTTAGGCGGCTTGAACATATGGCACAAGTTATGCGAACCCCTGGTTCGATATTAATGCCAATTTCGTTAATTCTGAAATAATAAAAATAAACCATTGAAACCGACGTCACGTCAATAGGACACTATGAGTATGTACACTATAACACTGAGGTGACGATTATCAGACGTGCATAATATATACACTAACACCGCACTTACGTCTCTCAGACGGCGACAGCTCTGCTACTGGTCACGTACGCACTCGCCGGGCTCGCGGCGTCGACTGCCACCCGGCAGACGCGGAATGGGGAAGGTAGCGGGAAGGAGAGCACCGCGAGTCGCGTGATTTTAAAATTACGTTCAAAATAAAAGTGAATACGTCTGTGAGACGTATAGGTCGGTAGTTAAAGGTTAAGATGCAGAGTAATCTAATTCCTATCACTTACCAACAGTCCAGTATAAGTGAGTCCTATATGCCCATAGTAAATATGCGCAATCGGAGGTCACACCTTAAATTGGTAATGTGATCATGTCTTATCCCGCACTCGGTAAGCTGTTGGCAATATCTAAGTATCAGGAGCGTACCTACTCTATGACAAATTTTGAAATTGATTTTTGATGGTTTCTTCAAGATAACTTACATGTGGATAAGATTTATAATCGTATGTAGTCTGTATTTTCCTCGCAACAGTGAGGGGAAAAATGTTGTATTACACTCGGCGGCAAAGTTTGTTCAACTCTCGTGCCTTGAGACCGAGAGTTAAACAACAACTTTGCCCCCTTGTATAATAAATAACTATTATCAACATGGCAGACAGATTTGTACATTTCTGTTAATAAACTAGGCCTTATTGGTTAATACTAGTACTCCCGGTTTCCTCACGATGTTTTCTTTCACCGTAAAGCGATTGGTAAATATCAAATAATATTTCGTATTCGTATATTATCGTAGATAAGTTTCAAAAAACTCTTTAGTACGAGCCGGGGTTTGAACCCGCGACCTTCAGATTAAAAATCGCACGCTCCTACCGCTGGGCCACCAGTGCTCCTCCTTCCGAGATTACTAGACTAGACACTAGACTAGACACTAGACAAGATACTTACCTACTCATACTCATGCTTTATTTAGGGTCACTTGCACCCTGGGTTACCCGCTAACCCGGAGTTAAGCTGTCAAATTCCATGCAATGGAACGCTTAACTCCGGATTATGTGGCTAAAAACGTGTGGTGCTAGCGGCTCTTAGTGTTTTCATATTTTTGAATACAATAAATAATTTCCTGGTTAATTTGACCTAATTTAGTATTTCCTCATACAGACGTATTTAACCGAAATTCATCTACAAATTTCAAACATAAAGGAAATAAGCATCACATTTCAATAGCGACATTTTCTGCTTATTGTCAACCATTCTCATGCCTGCGTTGGCGTGTAATTGAATAAGACGATCGCTATCACCAGCCTTGACGAAAAGAATTTAATAAATGCGAAATAACAGCCTTCCGAGTACATCTTTGCCATACGAACGACACATCGCAAGCGACGGCTCGGATTCAATGGCCGTTTTCGACCGTGCCAATAGTTTTTTATTTAAATAAAATTCCAATATTTTAAACGCTTACTGCTCAATGCCTCCACAGAGGGGAACCTATTATTTCGCGCTCCGTGAACAAGCACAGTCAAACTAGTTCATCCGGCTAGGTACATACGAACTTTTTTACGTAATTCGTAATAGAAAATACTCTGTAGTTATGAATAAAATGCTTTTATTGAACATTTTGATTCGAGCGTTTAAAATTACAATTTTAAAGCGCGAATTAAATCATTTTAAATTAAGGATTTGATTTATGTTTTTAAGTAGTCACATTACTATTATAAAAATTATAAATAGAAAGAATGCCATATACTACAGAAAAGGGCTGGAATCGAAACAGCTTTCGTTCGTTCGTGTATATTGTATATAAAGTGACTGGAAAACTTACCATAACATAACGTAGGTACAGTCAGCTGCAGAGATAATGGGCCCCTCTTACAAAATTTGTATGCAGTGAGGTCAATCAGAAGACAGAATGCAGAAAGGTGGGATTTCTACATCTATAGTTATTTCAGCAAGGGCGAGGTAAGGGCGAGGTCACTGGAGCAAGCATAAGCAGAGAAGATCATAATGTAAATGTAAAAATATAGCTTTATTTTTCTACTGTTACTAGCAAAATTGGTTTATTGGCACATTTCCGGGAAGTGGATTACAATGTACATTATTAGTAATAATATAAAATGATTGAATTTGAATTTGAATAAAGGTAAGGAATTTAGGCATTTGTTAGAAGAGTAAGTATGAATTTACCTATTTTAGATTTAAGATAGGTAAATTCATACTAACTCTTGAAGATGTTTTAATAATAATAATAAATAAATAAATAAAAAAAAGAAAAGAAAATAAATAAATAAATAAATTAATAAATACTGTGGGACAATCTTACACAAATCGACCTAGTCCCACGGTAAGCTCAATAAAGCTTGTGTTGTGGATACTAGACGACGATATATATAATAGATAGATACATATAAATACTTAAATACATATAAAACATCCATAACTCAGGAACAAATATTCGTGATAAACACACAAATAAATGCCCTGACCAGGATTCGAACCCGGGACCTCCTGCTTCGTAGGCAGGGTCACTACCAACTAGGCTAGGAGGCCGTTTTGAAGTATATATTTGAGTTTTGTTTTCGAAGTTGAAGACAATTATATATACCTAGGACAAACTGTCCAGTCAGGTAGGTCAAATTTTAAGAAAGAGGTTAATCGTCGAATCCGACTCGGTTGGGCAGCGTTCGGGAAGCTGCACATCTTTTCGTCCAATATTCCGCAGTGCCTGAAGACGAAAGCCTTCGATCAGTGTGTGTGGCACTGTGGTAGTGATGACATACGGTACTGAAACGTGGTCGCTTACAATGGGCGTCATAAGAAGGCTCGAAGTCACCCAAAGGGCAATGGAGAGAGCTATCCTAGGAGTCTCTCTGCGAGATCGTATCAGAATTGAGACCATCCGCAGCAGAACCAAAGAAACCGATATAGCTCTCCGAATCGCTAAACTTAAGTGGCAGTGGGCGGGGCACATTGCACGTAGAACCGACGGCCGTTGGGGCGGAAAGGTTCTCGAGTGGCAACCGCGTACCGGAAGGCGCAGCGTGGGTAGGCCCCCCGCAAGGTGGACTGATGACCTGGTGAAGGTCGCAGGAGTCCGCTGGATGCAGGTGGCGCAGAACCGGTCATTGTGGAAATCTTTGGGGGAGGCCTATGTCCAGTAGTGGACGTCTTTCGGCTGAAATGATGATGATGATGATGAAAAAAATATGAATGCAGAGTTTAGGAATCTTTAATTAAATACTATGCCAAATATAATTCCTAGCGAGACAAATAAGGACATAGCAAGTCCAACTTTTCATAGAAATTATGTTACGTGTGTAGGAAACATGAAATCATTTTATGAAAGACGAATTTGATGAGTATTTTTTCTACAACAGACCAAAAGGCTTTGGCTGTTCAAAATAATAAAAAAGTTTGAACCTTAAAAAGTAAAGGAATTTGGATGCAATGTTACTATTCCGAAATTTAATTTCTGAAACTTTATTTTTTGACTGCTCATAAACTATGCACTTTGGCACTTTGCCGCTTCATTTAGCAGCAAATAAACTGTGCGGGACTTAACAAATGTTGTTAGCTCTTATATTGCATAAATTATATTGTATATGTTTTGGTAAGCACTCATTTCTTAAGCGCCTTTAGTCACAAGATTCAGCGCTTCTCCACGCGCTTAAGTATGCAATAAATCACCGCTATTACAGTTTTAGTGTTGCACATTCAGATGTGCCCGAATGAATTTAAAATATCGCCACGTGTAGGTACTAGCAAACTGAACAAATAACGCGGGAAGGTAGCGGCAATGTTTTTCTACAAAACAATCTATGTTATTATCAACATTTTACAGAAAGTAAAAAAAAATTGCAAGACTTTGTAAAATATAGGCAATAAACAGGTTCTTCAGCATGAACTTTACTAAAGACATTCTACTTACTGCGTGTTTCTATTATTGGCACACGGTGTTAGCCCCAGGCATCGTTCGCATATATTTATTTAAAAAAAATGGATACGGCGTAAGTACCTATGTAAAGTTCCACAAACCAACCGTGATCTTAATCAATCCTTTCTTTACGAACTTGATGTTTTAACTTACTTTGGTAATTGAAGGTCAGTTAAAAGGTTGCAGGTCACTAATCGGTATTATTTACTGACCGTACGAGCGAAGCGTCAGCTTGGGCAAGAATGCTTTCGTGTGTCTGTCCATTTGTTCTCCTGTACAGGTCACATTTATCAACCACTTCTTATGAAATGTTGTAAGCAAATTCGTTAATTACATAAAAGATAAATGAAGTATTTGGAAATTTTCAAAAGGACGGGAATTGGTAAAAAGGTCTCAAGTGCCAATCTCTGTGCCAATACCAGTACCATCTCGCGTGGTCTACAGAGCCACTAGTTACCTTCTACATAACAATTCATTTATAACTTACATGCCTTAATAACTTACCTTTACAAAAAATAACATTGGCTGGCAAAACGCATCGAATAGGTTTGAAATATTTAACATATTAAATGCTAAAAGATATTTACGGGCGAGCAGGCTGACTTTAACTCGATTTACAGCACAGTGAACTCTACTGAAGTGTGAAGAAAATATATGAAGAAGTTGAGATTAAACCACTTAGGCATTTAACTGCACGACTTACTGTCACTATGGTTCGTTATAAGATACCAAATTTGTAAGTACCTACTTTACTATTGGTAAAACTTTTAGTGACAGTTTTGAGTACCTTAGTTAAATGATGGTGTAGAGCTTTAAAAAGGTTGGTTGAATGTATCACGTAGTAATTATTAAAATTCGCTATCAACGTTCGAATTTCACAGCAATGTATGGTCGGCAGAAAATCAAATAAAAATACACTTAGTATTTTTAACCTTCATTTTGTATAAATAATAAGGCTTATGTGAAAAAAAAAATTTTGATGCAAGCTTTTGTCGCTGACTGTACTTTAGTAGGTACCATAACCTTGTATTGTCACCCAACCTTCATAAGTTTTCAACTTCAACTTATTTCAATAACGGGAAGTTAAAAGTCAAATTTAGCTTGCAATATTTAACCCTAACAAACCACACATACCGTCGACCGTAGGTTCAATTACGGTAACCACCAAAATGGCGAAAATGAGTTAAATATGCAGTTTTGTTTAGAATTTTGCGCTCTTTCGAATGGTGTATATAAAAAAATCTAGCTTGAAAAAAATGTCTCTTACTTTATTTTTTTAAAAGGTCAAATCAGCTCCAAAAAATAAAGTAATTAGAAAAAAAAGCTATATACCTACTCAAAATTAGTATAATTTACGTTAGCAACTGAGTTCAAACAAGGTAAGCATCTTTTCAATCAACGGATTACCCTTACTTGGTTTATTTTTTAAGGGAATATAACAAAAGTTTTACTACGCTAATAATTTCGGATCGGAAAAAAATATTTTGCTGATATAAAAATATTTTGTTGTGTTAAGCTGATTGCGTGGGGTGTGAAATAATAGTCCCTTACTTTAATTTGCTCGCATAATAGTTTATGCAATGTGTGCGTTACGCTAATTTGCGAGATATATTTAAACATAATTATTAAACGGGTCTAACGCGAATTAATTTGTTTACCTTATTTACCGACGTTTCGACACAGGTTTCACTGGTCATGGTCGCGGCTGACTGATGTCCCAGCAAAATGTCAAAACAGAGATTTGTGTAACTACCCAACGAAAAGTCTATGTAGAAATTTGGGGTAAACACACAATTTTTAAACTACCCACAAAACATATGTTAATTATTGTCAATAGTCCGACACACGACACTCACAATATCCCCGCGTACATCCGAAGATATATCCCGTGGCTGCAACTTCTGGATCACTGGTCCCCAAGTTGGTGATAAGTTAAAACCATCCTCCCTATTAAAATTTCTAGGGTGTTTCTTGATTTCAATTGCCTCTCGAACTACTCGAGGATAATAATAATAATTAACATATGTTTTGTGGGTAGTTTAAAAATTGTGTGTTTACCCCAAATTTCTACATAGACTTTTCGTTGGGTAGTTACACAAATCTCTGTTTTGACATTTTGCTGGGACATCAGTCAGCCGCGACCATGACCAGTGAAACCTGTGTCGAAACGTCGGTAAATAAGGTAAACAAATTAATTCGCGTTAGACCCGTTTAATAATTATGTTTAAATATGTGTTTAAATCGCGAAAGTTTTAAATGTTATTTTGCGAGATATGTTTAAGCTCGGCGTAAGTTACTTCAAATATACTCGACAGAATGAATGAATAATTTATTATATTACTATTATTATTCCCTTTATTTTCTTTAATTCTTAGGCTAGTTCATATTATAATATGATTATACAAGTAAAATACAAAAACACATACAAAAACAATACAAAATACATATAAACATATTATAAAAAACCTAACCTAACATTATTATTACATTTTGAAACATTTAAACATTATCATAACAAAATACAAGTACTCCGTCCGCGCACTACCTACTTTCACCCATGTCTATTAAGCAATGTCTTTGTGTGAGCGTAAGAGACAACAAGATTGATTCGTAGGTACGGCGCACAGGCAACCATCACATCAATCAGTCCGCGATCCGCTGCCGCCCCGAAGCGAAGTGATATGCATTAATATAACTTTGTTAAAAACTGGTAATCATAAGAATGCATGTTATTATGTTAATATTTAAGAACCCCTTAAAGCAGTGGAAGTACATTGTTATATGGTTTAAATGATGTCTATCTTCAGATACTATTCTGTTTTATACTTGTTAATTGCAAAAACGCAAATCAAAATAATAATATTAATATAGGTAAAGATCTGTTAAAGCAAGAGAAGTAATTAACTACATTATTTATGTAAAAAATGTTTTATATTATGATTATTTGTGGATGTGTGGTAAAACTAGCAATCATAATAACTTATGTACACAGTATCAATGTTATATTGACTCTATTGAACGTATCCAACGCAAATTTATTAAACGCCTGAGTTATAAATTTAAGAATTCTCTTCTAAATGATATTGTCCCTCTGCAAAAACGTAGGGAACACAATGACCAAATATTACTATATAAAATAATCAATAATGTTGTCGATTCTCCATATCTCTTGAGTAAAATGTCCCTGAAATGCTCTGGCCTACGTACTCGCTCCAAAATCACTTTCGCAGTAAAATCTACTAGAAATAATTACTCTAGAAATCGCTTTGTCATAAGGGCTTGTTCCACTCATAATAGTAAATATAACCATACTGACATCTTCCATCAAAAGTACAGTAGTTATGTAACCGCAATAAGAACTGTGTAGCAAAATTAGAGTAAATAAATAAATAAATAAAATAAAATTGTTTTAAAATTTGATGATAATAAACGAGTTATTATAAGGTACGAAATAATTATGTTTTATTGCAAACAAAAACCTAGCGTAAGTACAGAATAAGGAGTAAGACATTTCATATAAATCACAAAAACAATCAACATAGATTCCCTACATAGGAACCTTCATTTATTTATTATATACATTTTTTGAATAAATCAGCCTTACCCTAAAAACGCAACTAGCATATTTTTGAATACAAACCATCTTACTCTATTTCGCATTAATAAAAAAAACAAGACCTTTACTTTATTTTTAAAAATTATATGGTATCCGTAAATCGAAGTCAAATTAGCGTAAGGGACGTGATTAAAAATTTCCCGGCGTGTAATCGACGTTAGTAATGTAACACGTTAGAGTAACGGACACCTATTTTTTATTATTCAAATTGCGTAAATAAATACTACATAGAAGAAAAGAGCACTAACATATAAAAATACACCTGAAATCAGAGCCAGGAAGGGTCAAATACAAAAAAAAAGTGTGAAGTCGTATTTTGGCGGTTACCCTTATTGAACCTACGGTCGATGATTACGTTGCAAGTTAAATAAAAACTTCTAAAGAAGGACTCATAATTATTAATCTTGCAAACAGAATCCTCCTTCTCTTCATCCGTAAATATGAACTATGTTATTGCGTTGAATTTATTATCTCAGTCTAACACGGAGTTGGATTGAGACTTGGTAATTAAATTTTCAGTTATAAATGTTTCGATAAACTATAAGTTGATTTGGTGATAAATTTGCATAAGTTAAATTTACATTATTAGGAAAATTTAGCATTTGTTATTTTTTGAATGCGAAATAAGTATTAAAGGTTTTATGACATATTCAGAATATAAACCTCTTTTAGTACAGTTTATCGCAGTATACTCGTAATTGAGTGTACAAACTGAATTAAACATTATTATTAAAATATTCGAAAGTATTTATTTATTTTGCTATCCTTACCGAGCGCCATGAAATTCGAACGTTGATACCGATGTTTAGTTATAACGGCATGTTAGCTAACAAATAAATTGACTATCGTATAGAAATACAATTATAGAAGTATTATTCATTCAAACACAAGGCATCATAAACCTGCAAAAAACTACTCTGAAAATTCCCGAAATTTTTGATGCACGTTTTGTGATTTTTACGGTTCTTGGTTTACACTCGTTAGTTACTATGACCATTTATTTGCTCAACTGAAAATTTCCAAATGAATCACAAAAATGCCATTCCCAGTCCAGCCGTCGGAGTAAAACAAAACGGACAATAAATCCCTGAAAGTGATAATAGAAGCGTTGACACGCGGCCGTTTGTGTGTTATACAGGGTGGAAAGACACGACGATCCTTCTCGCAAAGGGGGGTTAGTTTAAGTGAAGGAGAATCGATTAGTAATGTTTATATTTTTGTTACGAACAATCAGTAAAAATATTAAAATTAATTAATGTTCTTCTTAGTGACAACCCTGCTATTACTATGTACTATACCTACATGTAACTGTAATGTGACACTTTATGTTTACAAAAATTTGCTCGACATACCGCAGCACTCGCTCTTCAAACCTTGGTGCAATGTGAACTACACCTCCTCCCCGTTGGTCGTTTTGGCCCGTTTGTGGTACTATGGGCTGATTATTTGCCACGCGATCAAAGGCCCGTAAAATTGACATACGGCTAGTTGGGTGTGGTGGAGGATATCTTTGTCGATAGCGTCGTAACGTCTCGGCGGCATTATAATTACACTCCCCGTATAACATAAGCAAATTTAGGTAATCGCGGGCTCCCAAGGGCATTTTGAAAATAGGTTTTATCACGTAATTTGCAATTTATTTGCGTCACTGTTTTATCACGGGTAAGACTGAGTAAAAATTAATATTTTTCCCAAACAAAATAATACAATTGTGCAAACTACCCACTTACAAAAATCTAACTTAACCATAGAGAAATTGAGACTAAGGGCAGTTACAATAAATAGGTTCATAAAGCCCATAATACACCGCCAGAAGAGCATACTAGGCGGGGTGCGTGGAAGCTAGAAAATGCTGTTGGTTAACCGATTTGTATGGAAATAAATGCAAAAGTAACATGTTTATTTGAATTATAAAAATAAAGGCTTCAGAAGATATTATTTTCAATTCTACGATTCTGCATGTATAACTGCCCTTAGTCTTAATTTATCTATGGTTAGTTAGATTATTGTAAGTGGGTAGTTCACACAATTGTAATATTGACTGGGAAATATTATGGGGTAGAAATGTTGTTTTGGTAAATGTCACTGACCTTTGTGTTATTGTTAAATGTTATTGAACCTAATGAGGGTTGTCACTTGCAGTATTTTGCATCAAAAGTTAACTGCCTATAACTTAAAAACGCTTACGAATATGAGCCTAGTTTCTTTAGAGGAAATACAGTACTAAATCTAAACAATCCCCCTTTTGCGGAAAGGATCGTCGAGCCGTTCCACCCGGTATAATGGCGGCACAGGTGCCGGCGCTCGTTTTGTGTCAATATGCAACCGGTTTCGACTTTAGTTCATCTCTCGCGGGACACTTGTTTTGAGGACGCCGTAGACAATAACGGATTCTAAAGGCTAGGCCACAGTGCTTGCGTCTGCAGGACGTCACCGTATGCAACTTCTACTAATTCCATACTTGTTATCCGACATGATCGGAGAGACTTCCACCAGCAGCTCGTCCCAAACACTTTATTTAGAAAGGGACGGGACGGGGCGGGACGAGATGACCCCCCCTTTCGGCCCCCAAGCCTAGTAGGTTGAATCCTGAAATCCCGTTATTTGTGTGTTTATCACGAATATTTGTTCCTGAGTTACGGATGTTTTCTATGTATTTAAGTATTTATTTTTATCTATCGATATTATATATATCGTCGTCTAGTACCCACAACACAATCCTTATTAAGCTAACCGTGGGACTAGGTCGATTTGTTGTCCCGGCTCATTATAGTGTGAATCATCTTTAAGGTGTACCGATCGATAGTCAGCTAAAGGTAAATTAAATAATTATAATCATCCCTATTCAACTAGGTACCACATTTTAAACTAGCTGTATGACGTATCTCTAGATAGATCGCTCGATGAAAATACTAGCCTCGGCCCGCGTAGGAGAATTTTATTTTAAACTTTATAATATCCTGTTTTCAGCCCCTCAGATGCTGACTATACAAAAAATCTTTCGGAGCTTCAGGATTGTAGAATACTTATGTTTCGGTTTTGAAGGGTCTTCCTACAACGGTTTTTTTTTCAGTATATTTCTAACATTTTATTCATATAGGTATCAATTTAAATAATAGATGCTCGGTAAGCGCCGTGATCGAATGAATGCCTGTTAGAATCTTTATATCGTGCCACTATTGAAACCATCTGATTTTTCATCCGCCCTGGGCCGTACGATTGACGTATAAAACAGTCACGTATTTCTTAGAGTCCGTGGCTTGGCGAGGACTCGTTTTTTAACAATATCGTAAAACAAGGTCATTACAGCTACATATTGAAGTTTACATTGAACAGGGTTCAAGCGTGTAAAATCCTACTGTAGTCAAATACAATAAAGTATATATACAATAAAGTTTAATGTTTATTGTCTTACTTTAATCAAGTTAGTTAAGGAACACTTAGTCAATATTTTATTGGTTACGCATAGAAAATTATTATTTTTGAAATACAGCAAATAAAAAAAGACTGTAAAAGTATGTAATGAAAAACATGTTAGAGGAGATAATATATACTTCTGATAAAAGTAATAAGTAAGTATCTGAAATGAAATAAACTTAGTTCCAATCGAATATTCGTTACCAAACGCGACTACGTAAACGAAAAAACCAATGTATTCTTTATTCATTTTGTTATTTTCCTGAGCATTATAACAAAAAGGTACCTAAATGTGCGTGATTTTGTCGAAACGCCCATCTTTGATATAAAGTTAAGTAATTAGAGGTTGCAAAAGTGACCAAAGTGAGAACTATACTTCGACCGATGGATGTCTAAGTTTAATATTTTTTTTTAGCATGCATCTGTGCCATATAGATAAATGAGGATAGGGTTGGGCAAAGTAGCCACTAGCTGGCATTCTCGATATCGTCGTAGCAGAGGCAGACAGAGAAAGCGATGATGGGACGACTTGGATGCAGCACAGGGAGGATTGGATAAGGAGAGGTAAATGGTAACCTGGTTAAAAAAAGATAATAAAGATACATAATTTAGGTAGGTACTTCATAATACTGTAAAGTTTTACCAATTTAAAGATGTGAACTCCGATTACGCTTATTTACTACGGTCATACAGATCTCACTTATACTGGGTATGAATCATAGGAATTAGGGCAAGGTCAAATTACTGTCCCCTTTAGTGGAAAAAATGTTCCGCCACTAGTTTTAAAGTATAACTTTCCAAGCGCTTTCCAAGCTAGTGAGGTGACAACATATTTATTTAGAAAATGATTATTATTTTGTAAATTGAAAGAGATGTCATATACTACAGAAAAAGTGACCAAGGCCCCCAGTGTCCAGGGCTGGGATCGAACAAGTGATCTCCTGCTTTCACGGCAAACGCCCTAACCACTAGACCACTCGACCACGGCGGCTAAAGTCCGAATTTTCCTAAGTATATGAATTCGTTTCTTCTTTTTGAAACGCTTAAGGTGCGTTCCGCCAATCCTACAGCTCAGACTTACGTCTAGTGCTATCCTTCTAGATAATATTTGCAGATTAATTTCCACTAAAAACGGGAGATAATGCCAATTAGCACGTGAGGTAGTTGTTAGTGTAAATTGTTTACAATAAATAAATGAAATGGGAAATAAATCAAATAGATGGCGCCACCATATTGTACAATTGTAAAGCATTAATTCAACCAATGAGTATTTATAATAAATGTTTTGAATGATTGAATGATTCACGTTTTAAAGTAAGTCACACTACTATACAGTGTGTAAGTCTAATACGGGCGATAAATTTAGCCAAACATAGAATTCATTAGTGTTATCAATAATTAAAACATATTTTTAAGTTTAACTAGTCACTTAATTATGACCCCACAATTAATTTTTAATACAACTATCAGTAGCAATGTACTATAAAAAATTTGACGCTGACAGTTGTCAACGAATGTTTAACGCGAGTGTGTTTGCATTACATTGCGGGCCGAATTATTTTCTATGGATAAAATTTTAATTGCAATTCCATTTAAAAGTTACCTAATTACATTTCTTATGTCCTATACTAACCACCGTTAAGAGGTTCGCCCGTATTAGATTTCCACACTGTATATCAATTATAAATTGAAAGATATGTCATATACTATAGAAAAAGTGACGAGGGCCCTCAGTGCCCAGGTCTGGGATCGAACGAGTGATCTCCTGCTTTCGTAAAAGGTTGGAAAAGGTTCGGTTCCTGTAAAAGGATCGAATTGAGATTGAACAACACAATTTAAAACAAAAAGATATTGACTGTTTTATATTTCTCTAGAAACTTAAATAAGTTTTCTAAAGAAGTTAGAACTTAAACGTTTCCAATAAATTCGAAACAATTTTCAACGTCTAGAAATTCCTCGACTCTACTTTCTTATTGTATGAGGAAGTAATTGATTTTAATTTAGCTGGCACTACTTTGAAACGCAACCAAGCGTTAATGAAAAATAATTTTCCTGGCTCCGTAGTTGTAGAGTGCACTGTTAAGCCTGGCGGGAGATTACTACACTACTACATTATCTGCTTATATTAATAAGCAGATAATGTTCCTACCTCTTCTATAATTCTCTTTTACCGTAACATCGACTCGAACTTTGATGTCGCTTATTGTAATTGAACGCTTATTGTAATCGCTTATTGTAATTGTTGAACGAGAATTAAAAGTAGCCAATAAAAAATGTGTAGGTGCTATAAGTAGGTAGGTACTTATCATCAAAAACTGTTATCTGAAAGTCATACACATCATATAGCTCAATGTGCAGAAATCGAACCGCTGTTCCGAGAGGTCACGAGTTCGAATCATAGAAAAATCATAAATGCTCATATCGTTGCAGGGAATTGGTACATTTTTCTTTCAATTACAAAATTGTAGTTTTTGTTTACATACAAAATTAATTTAAAAATCCCGATGCTGTTACTTATTTATTTATTCCGTTTTCTATCTTTTGATATACTGCATGTGGAAATTGTTCTGACGATGAATAGAGTAACGAACTATTCTTTGTATCTATGTTTATTTTGCACGTTGTTTTGTTTCTTTTTAGGGTTCCGTAGTCAACCAGGAACCCTTATAGTTTCACCAAGTCGGTCTGTCTGTCCGTCCGTCCGTCCGCGGATAATCTCAGTGACTGTAAGTACTAGAAAGCTGTAATTTTGTACGAATATGTATATCGGTCACGCCAACAAAGCGATAAAATAAATTCGATTATGGTACCTCCCGTACACGTAAAGTGGAAGGGTGATTTTTTTTTTCGTTTCAACTCTAGATATCGTTGGATAAGTATTTGGGTTTTCTAAAAACAGTTTTTGATAAAGTTAATATTGACGTGACAACGTCTTATAATTCGATGGAGCCGGCTGCACGCACGAAAAAACATGACTCATGCGGCGTTACCTCAAGAGCGAGGTAACGCGGCTCATGCGGCGTTGCCTCGAGAGCGAGATAACGCCGCACTGAGGCGTTACATTTAAGGCTTGAAGTGCAAGCGAGAGCGCGGAACGAGCGACAAAGAGGCACAATCGGCTGCCGCGTTCGGCAGCGTTCGAAATCTGTCTCTCTCCTACTTGAGTGGGCGATGCGTCCGCGTGGACAGCTGTTATACAATAATACATTTACATGTTTTCGTCAAGTATGAAGTGCAGTGAAAAGTGAATGTGGTGTCAATTGTTTATAGCAACGATAATTGCGGCGATAACGGTCAGTATTTTCTTATGACGTTGTCACGTTCAACTATCGTCAGTAAACCGACTTTACAGACAACCGATTTTTTACAGAAATAATCGATCCAAAAGTTTAAAAAAATGTGTCACCCCCTCTAACATTTAACCTATGAGTTCAAAAAATATGAAAAAGATTACAAAAGTAGACATGAATACGAACTTTTTTGGAAAATTATTTCGAACTTTATTAGTTGAACGGTTTTTCAAAAATTGTAAAAAATAATTAATGAATTAAGTTTGTAATTTAACCGTATATGCAAACATTTTTTTTTATCTTGAGTACTTAATTTCTCAATTTATCTTCCTTCTAATATTCTCTTTCTTCTATTCTTCCTTTTAATTTAAATTTTTTAGTTTTTTTTAAATTTTTTTAGTGTAATTTCTGTTTGATAAGTTGTTGCAGCATTGTGTGTTTTTGTCGTGGCATCACCATTTGGGCCCTACGGAAGACCAGCGCCGGTTTATTGGCTGGCAATATGCTGAGTTGGGTCCATTTTGTGACGCACACACACCCTAATCCTTGTTTGTCTTTTCTTTTGTTTCTTATGTTGTTTCCTGTGATGTCACAAATAAATGTTTTTCATTTCATTTCATTTCATTTCATAATAAAAAAAGAACGATTCAAATCGATTCACGCGATCAAAAGTTACCCCCGAAAACGCAACATACATAACCCGTCTAGTTTGTATAAATTAGTAACCCAATTTCCCGAGAGATGGCGCTGTACCGTGGACTACTTCGCGCTGTTAAGATTTTTCCGCAGTTGATGGGGTCGGAACGGGTGAGATCGAAAGTATCATCGAATTGTTAATTATTATAACCATATTGAGCATGGTATCTATTAAAACACTTTTCAGGTTGCCTATTGTGACGTATGGTAAACTACGGAACCTATGGACATGCTCTTGGCTGCTTCTTTATTTGTTTTTTTACTCGTATCTGTGTTGGTGTGATTTCTCACCAGTAGATCAGCGTTGGACGTCAGCGTCGGCATCAAGCTGTGGCAAAGTCATTTCATGGCATTTTACTTCTCATTGTGTTTTTCTTATAATTGCTGTATTGTATTTTGTGTGTAGAAAGAAAATAGTTATTTATTATACAAGGGGGCAAAGTTGTTGTTTAACTCTCGGGCTTATATTGAGACCCGAGCAAGCGAAAGATTCCAAAATTGAGCTACGAGCGTAGCGAGTGGTTCAATAACTGGAATCTTGAGCTTTACGAGGGTCTCAAGGCACGAGAGTTGAACAAACTTTGCCGCCGAGTGTAATACTACATTTTTCCCCTCACTATTGCGAGGAAAATACAGACTAAATACGATTATAAATCTTATCCACATGTAAGTTATCTTGAAGAAACCATCAAAAATCAATTTCAAAATTTGTCATAGAGGAGATACGCTCCTGGTACTTAGATATTGCCAACAGCTTACCAAGTGCGGGATAAGACATGATCACATGACCAATTTAAGGTGTGACCTCCGATTGCGCATATTTACTATGGGCATTTAGGACTCACTTATACTGGACTGGTGGTAGTGATAGGAATTAGATTACTTTGCCCCACATGTGGATAAAATGCGTTTTTCCACGCTAGTTTTAAAGGACAAAACAGCGCTTTCCGAGCTAGTGAGGGGAAAAATATATTGCCTACGGACAACATATTTTTTGGGAATACCCCGAACAAGGAAAGAACTTTAGTATATGAAATCCATTTAGGTTTATATTTTATATAGGTAGATATAGTACCCAGTGTAATCAACGAATCAAAATAAAATATTTAGTAAACATAATTTGAGTTGTTCCAGAAAAAACTATTTATTTTGTTATAAGTATCAAACTTTTAGGCTCTCGAAAACACAATTTCTTCACATCTGTTTAGATGAAAACTCAAAATGAAATACAATTAGTTTATATTAATTCGGAAATAAATTTCATGGACCACTATCCCGTACCGAGGTGTTCAGTTTAGGGCAGATTGATGAGTCGGCTTGACATCGTCATTAGGTCCGGGCCGAAGCCGGCGTTTTTCCCCCGACCGTCGAGATAATTGGACCGAATGCTTTCCTCCGCTCCCTCTAATGACTGGCAGTTCTGTTTACGAACGGGACACGCTGCCTTTTATTGAGTCTTTTGCCGGCGATCGCTTTTAAACCATAAATAACTGGTCATATAAAAAAATATAAGTCATTTATACTTCCTCTTTATTTACTTACAGGTCGGTAATTTAATAATAACGTTTTTAGTGGTCTAATAATGTCATAAATTCAATTTACTAGTTTAAATTAATCAGGTGCCTGTATAAACTTAGACATAAAATAACATTTTCCACACATTTAAACTAAACTTACAAACAAAAAAAACAAAAACCTACCCACAAACCAACTATTCAAACAGACCCCCCCGCCACATCCCTGGCGCAAAAGTGCCCATCACACTCGCAGCGTTCCCGCGTTGAACAGCAATAGACGGCCTCTGCGCCAGGAATGAACCGGAACGGGGGTCATGGCCCCTCTCTTGCAGGCAAAAATAATTCTAATAATTAAATATTGTATGCTGAATAAGTACTTAGTATATAAGGTGCTACTTTATTAGTTGCAGATATTTGAACACGTGATACTCTACTTTAAAACAATTAACTTTAAATAGAAATTATGAAATCTTTTCATATGATTTTTTGTTTTCATTTACCGACCAAAAAAAAATAATTATAATTTCGTCTAAAAAGAATCATCATGTGCATTTCACTGACAAGACGTTTAACACTATCCGTCATATCACTCATGTCAACAATAGTTAGTCTTAAATGTCATTATGGTCGAGATTTATCGACGTGAAGTGGCCAGTTTACAGTTAACTGGTAGGTAAAAGAGGTACTAGAATCTGCTCAATGAGTTCTCATTTACTGATCACATTAACGTAGTAACGTGTTTTTACATAGCAAATTTGTTTTAACGTTTTCTCCAAAAAAACATCGTAAAAGGTATACTTAAATTTACTCCAGGAACCGAGTACTATCAGCTGCAAAAAATTCTGCAACTAATAAAGTAGCACCTTATATATTCAGGTATAGGGTATTTTACTGTATATATAAATCTAATTTATCTTAAAACTTGTGTCTTAGACTCAAGTTAAGATCAACACAATATTTATTATTTATTTAATTATAATTTATGATATTCCACGGAATAAGTTCTTCCAAAAACATGAATTAGTAGCGTATTCAGATTAACGCACCTATACAACTTAAGCGCCAAACATTTATAATCAATTCTGAGAATTTACTCGTAACGTAAATGTGGCGAAGCAATTCCACCAAAAATAAAAATAAAAGTCACATGAGAAATAAGATAGATTTCCACGTTCAGATCTTATTAAGAGCCCTAATATTTTTTCGAAGCAACGAGTTTAGCGTCGAGTCACGTCGAGGACGGATGTGCGGCGCTATCGATATTTTCGTGTCCATCGGCGCGTCAGTTTGGCCGCTGTTTTAGATTGATCACCGGCTCGATATCTTTTCAGATAGATACATGCTACAAAAATATATTTATTTTCTCACTATATGAGAAAAAACCGGCTAAGTACGAGTCGGATTTGCGCACGAATGGACCACTGCACCACTAACTATAAAAACGGCAAAAAATCACGTTTGTTGAATGGCCGGTACATTATAACGTTGTCTATGGTATTCCATAAGAACACTGCTCCTATGGATTTTCATACAATATATGAGCACTGTTGTTGTTACTAGCGTATGCAACAGCTCATAATTGGTTCTTAAAACTCTCGGGTCTAGCGTATGCAACAGCTAATAATTGGTTCTTTAAACACGACTTCGTCTCGTTTTGTAACGGCGACCGTCAAGTTTTAAGAACTCTTATTATATCACTGTTGCATAAACTACTATTATACAATTCTATACATTTTGGTTTTTTCTTACCTTTCAAAAGGGATTCGGTATATATTATGTACGGTTATGTGCTTGTTGTACATTAACTAATATACTTATGTAATAGAAAAAAAATGCTAAAGTAAACTATGTAGCATACAAAAGATAATTCAACCTACCTCAATTTTGTTTATCCTCCTTATTGTGTTACCGCTCGCTATTCGTTTGTTTTTTTTTACTACTTTCATGTTCATTGTTGGCTACAGATCACAGAGGTAAGGGACAGTCTTATTTGCACTTGTTCTCTCCCTATTGCACACTGAAGTTAAATAGTATATATATTTCCGGCGAGAGCATACATTGAATTCCGAATGAAGCGAATGGATTCTAAAGTAGAACCCTGAGTGTAATGAAGGATTCAAGCGTTAACGCCCAAGACGAAAATAATTTTGATACCGTGTGACACATACTGCTTTTCACACCAACTAAGAGGAAATAAACAAAGCCGGAAACAGCATCATATCAACACCACGATGCCACTAGTTAATGCTCGAAAACGTAAAAATGTGTAGTCCATGAACAGAAAAGTGCCACTTTGATCCCTCCGAGCTTGAACAGAAAAAAACCCTTTTATGAATAGATGGTATAAAAATTTATGTAAACATTAACATCTGGTTGATGTTACTGGTGACCGAAGAGCTGGTGGCTTCCTCGCACAACGTATCAGCATTGCGATACAACGAGGAAATGCCGCCAGCATCCTAGGTACAATGCCTCAAGGACCTACTTTAGATTTAAGGTAGGTAGAGGTAGGTAGTTAGGTAAGTTACACTTACTGTATATATTTTGTATAAAAATGATATTTAATCCACAAACATATCATTAGTTCTCTAAAATTTGTTCAGAAACCATTAATGGAACTGTAATTGTAACATTACCTCCTGAATACATTAAGAGAGGTATGGGCACAGCGGATGCATATCGTTTAGTGTGATAGGGCTCAGCACAACGAATATCGTCTCACTCAAATCTGGAACAGAGCCCATCTGGGGAAGTACCTCCACCTTACAGAAAACCGCAGTTTAATAACACTAGACCCTACGCCCTAAGTCTAGAATCAGATATACTTACCAAAATGTGATTATTCTACTTAAAAACGAACCTAGATATCACTTTTAATTAGAAAACTCCCGTGAGTATCAGACATATTAAAATTCTCATAGCGGGTTACTCACGTCAATAAAGCTATTTTCGACTTTATTGACGTGAGTAACCCGCTATGAGAATTTTAATAGATATCACTTTTTCCATCTCAATTTTCTACGTATTCCGACATACGATTTTCGAAATTTTTAGGATATGTAATGAGCAGTTGATGGCCAATGACTTGCAAAAGATTTCATCAGTGGACAACGATTTTCGTTAGGGTAAATGCCTCCTTACATGAAACGGCAATCTCCTTTGGTACAGCTGTCAAATTCCAGTGGGTGTCTATTCTTATAATATCTATAGATATTGAAACAGTTATCAGTCAGTTTTTTTAATGTAAATTGCACGACATTTGATCTTGAGTGACACGAGAATAAGGGGTTGATTCGATAGCCAATCAATAAAAAAAATCCTAAGTTTCGAATCACCGCCATTCCGAGCTGTCATTTGTTTGTTGGCGTTGTTCTATTTACGAGTTAAAATTTGTGAAAAGTTGTTTCTGTATGTATTCAATATAATAATATTATTATTAATTGCATTATTTTAATATCTTTAATCTTATTTTACAAGTATCGCTAGTAACAATGTGGGTCATTTCCTTACGGTTCCTGAACCCATCTTAGAGCACTTATAATATGTGTGTAGATAAAGTAGTGTATGCAACTATACATAATTAGGTATATATTAAAACACTCGTGTGTATGTAACTCTTCTTCGGCTCATTTCATAAGCCCAAACTCGTGTTGTAATGCCGTTCATTATGTACAGTCGCATAATAGTAGTTTATGCAATGGTGATATAATAAGGGTTCTTAAAACTTGAGGGTCATCGTTACAAATCGAGACAAAGTCGAGTTTTGTAATTATAGACCCGAGAGTTCTTAGAACCAATTATGAGCGGTTGCATACGCTAGTTTTTCTACTACAGCTTAAATAGCGAAAAAAGCAAAATCATGAAAGGTGGCAGAATGTAATCAAACCACGTTATCTCTTCCGAGCAATTGAAGTGTCAAACTTTGAAGTGTTTTTTAAACGTCAAACTTCTATGAAATTATGACGTCGACATAACACGTTCACAACCTGTGCTATCAAAATCTAGGAAACTTAGCATAGATGGACTCTATTTAAAATTCGTTCCCATTCACTTTAGTAAAAAAATCCACTTCTGACGTCTGGCTATGACATGGTAAGTCCTATAGGAGCGCACAATTGCAGTGCCGGCAATGCTGGCGGCCGAATTGTCAAGAACGTTTTCAGAGAATTATTGTCGCATGACAGCATTGCCAGTGCAAACGAATATGTAACCGTAAATCGCAAATTACAATGGCTGGGTTTGTTTTTCCATTGAAATTTCTATTTCTTCTCTACGGATATTATATTGGATAGCTAGTTTTTCTAACCCTAAATTTTTTCCGCTTTGCATTTCTAATAACTTTATTGTATCAAAAACGCTAGCTGTGCATAAACCAAAATCATTATTCGCACATCGGCATCGCTCTCTGAAACTGTCTATAAAATATTCATGGAAGTGGTACGGTTTACAAAGAAGTTAAGTAGGCAGCAAGTCACGTTGTTGGCCAGAGCGATCCCCATTCGACCGAGCATAAAGGCGACGGCTGCCTATGACATTATTAAACTCAGGCGCATCTTTGCTCGACTGACGCTAAAAAACTACGTGACTGCGGTGCACAATCGAAGTTGCTCTGAAAAATCGGCTGTCCCTAAATTCAGAGAAGATCCTGGCGAATAGAGAAAAAATAACGGCGAAATTCGTGCAGGCCACTTTAGTGACTGTCCCGAATAAATTATCTTGATAGAAACTTTTAGTTGGAGTGTTACACAGTGCGCGCGCAGCCACTCGTTTTAAGGCTTCCATAATTCCAAATTCAAAGCTACTGCCATTTGTACAAAAGTCATCCGTAAGACATTTTAGGCCGCAGTGTGGACTTGTCATGTTTTACAAATCGACTCACAATTTATGATGCGAGACATTCTTAGATATAGGTGACCAAAATTATGGTAAATATGACTAAAAAGTGAGTTAGTTGTCATCGTTAACTGAGTTAAGTATTTAATAAAGAAGCTAGTTTTAATTAGTGGCTTTTGGTCGTATTAACTTAAGGACTCAATATTGTCAATTTCTATAATCTCCGATTTTTGTATAACTTTCTGTTTACGTACAGAATGTACCTAATAATAACGGTGTTTGTCCGATTAATTCGATTATCAGTACGGTAAGGCATGAAAGTATAAGGAAGTAGTTACACGAGTCTTTATGCAAATTGTTTTATTATGCATCAAATTATTTTCCTGTCATTATTTTGCTGATGATAATACGATAGAATAAAGGATTACTCACGCTACAACGGGCCGGGACGGGCCGGGTGATGACTGATGTGTCAATTTGCCTATACACAGCGTCACGTGATCGGCTCGGAAAGCTCGGATCATGGGATATTTTCTATAGAAATTGACACATCGGTCACGGCCTGGCCCAACGCGGCCTGGTGTAGCGTAAGTCATCCTTTAAACCACTATTTTTGTAACTTATTTTCCTAATACCTTTTAGATAGGTACTTACTTGAATGGATAATCGTGTGACCAAAAAAGACGTGATAAAATGGGTTTCTTAAGAATTGTTACTAGTCTCTTTGGCCCCTAAGATTTTGCTACATTAAATAGGCTCTCTTGAACGAACAAACGATGCGGTTATTCCATCCGATGCGATTATTCCTCATGTATCCCAATATTTGACGTAGTCGCTCATTTTACGAAAGCGACTGCCATCTGAACTCCTAACCCGGAGAGTAAACTAGGCCTTATTTGGATTAGTCCGGTTTCCTCGCGATGTTTTCCCTCACCGAAAAGCGATTGGTAAATATCACATGATACTTCGTACATAAAAAACTCATTGGTACGAGCCGGATTTGAACCCGAGACCTTCGGATTGAAAGTTTCGCTTCATACCGCTGTGCCACCAACGCTCTCAGGCGTGACAGAAACTAAATTGGTTAATTAATCGTTATGAATGTACGTTTACTCATTAATAGCGTTAGCAATATTCATCCATAGTAGAGTAGCTGATCTTCGTAGACATGCTAAATATGTATATATTTATAATTAAATAGTGTAATAATACAGCTCATAACCTTGTTGAACGTTTGCATTACGAGTAGGTACCTAATTCGTATTCTCGTGAAACATTAAAACATAAAGGAAAGTTCATTATTAAGATATAAATCTAGCAAAGTTCAAATCAGCCATGTGATGGACTTTTAACTTTATTTTTAAATCATCCAAAAAGAACAATTCGATTCGATTCGCCCTATTTTTCTACGAAAGTATCCCGCTCTTACCTACGATGTTAGTATAAGACGGAGTTTAAATTCTACGATCGTGCCAATAGTGAATAGCCAGAAATAGGGTCGTGGTCGCGGCACAAAAACTGAAAGCGCATTAATTCAATTGCAACACGAAAAATGCATTAGCGCCCGACGCGTCCATTCGTCATTGTCCTGCAATGTCCCTTTGTGAATGATTCTTACCCATTTTACGAGGCGTAATGTATGTGGTAATTTCGTTGGACCGCATTAAAATTATGTCATTTCAACTGAAATGACATAATTTAACTGTCTGGGGTAATTTCGAATGTCAAAAAAGTAGGGTCATTTCGGAATGAGACTCAAAGTAGAGGGAAACAGCAATGTTAAAAATATATGCAACAGTCGCGACAGTTTGCATCGATTTTAATATTAGAAACTGCGCAAATGTAATCTTAAACGTCAAAACTTCTATTAAATTATGAAGTTTACCTACTTAATCCTTTAACAGTCTGTGCTATCAAAACTGATGCAGTTTGGCTTAATCGGGCTTGATTTTCAAACATACCTCTTAATATACTCAACCTACCACTGCAGAAATACGTTGAGAAATATATTACAATATCGAAAAGCTCCAAAATAAAAAAAGGTTGCTTTTGTTTTTTCAACTTCACAATTATAACGGAGGAGGTTCTCAATTCGTGTGATTTTTTTATTATTATGTTTAATGTGTGTTACCTCAGAACTCCGTCATTACTGAACCGATTTAAAAAAATCTTTTTTTATCTGAAAGTTCCAGATTAGTCTCGTTTTTTTCAAAATCCATTACTGATGATGGGATTTATGAGGAATTGAGGGAACTCCTCAAATTTGAAAGGTGCATGCATGGTGATTTGGATGGTTTCTTAAGGCACTCGAGCATTTCTTCACTAAAATCATCAATTTAGTGGAGAGGACCTGATCAGATGAAGACCAGGGATCTCGATAGTTTACAGTCTGTCATCCAATTTAACACACTGTTATTTTGTTTGCGACCATGGAGGTCTACAAGGTAGTTCCATTTAAATTTACTTCAGATGTAATGATGGAAGCCCTAATACATTAAGAAAGCTCCTGAATTTTCAAAGGTACACGTGTGGTGAATTGGATATTTTTGAAGTAAACTGGCTAACTCAAACTAATTACAAGTTTCGCTTTTACCAGGAAGGCCAAATGAAGTCGGTTTTCTTTTCTTAAAAAAATTATTTAACCTCTAAATGGGAAAAACGTGGTTGAACATTTGGATGACTTCCACGTTGACGAAGTTACAAACATGGTTTAGCATTTTAGATACTATACTTACATAAGTAAATCCATGGACTGTACAAGGGCTTCCAAAACATTTTAATAAATAAGTGGAGATCTGATTTCATAGGGACATTTATTTCAAATATACTTCAAAAATTACACATTTATTGTCAAAGTCAACGTAACTTAAGGATTAGAATCTGAGATAGATAAATATTTAAAACAATAAGAATACATCATCTGAAAGTTCAACTATAGGTATTTAGTACTCGCTATGATAACTTACTTTAGATATAAATATTTTATCGACGCGTATCCCTGAAACACTGTGTCACGTTTTAATATAATACTATTAGTATGCATTATTATTGAAGTTCTTCTGGGAATCATTTCAAAGTTACCATTTTGAAGCAATATTTCCGTATACTAGTCTCTGCATAAAGCTGAATAATAATACGAGATTTTATGTAGGTGTCAAGTAAATAGTATTGTGAATTGTGCTTATTTCATTTTTGTTGGTTGCAGAATACAAATGCCTATGTATAACTATCATCACTGCTGAAATAATTATTTTATAACGATTTCAGGGTACGCGCCTTCTAAACAATTTAAATGGCGAAAGATTGAAACTCTTAATTACTTAAATCACATTCCATCTTTAAGGATACCGAAAATCATTAAAGTACTGTTGAAATAACCACTACTGCATGATTCTATTCATATACATATTCATTTTCATAACTTTATATTAAATACGTAGCAGATTAACTAGTTCTAAATTGGGAAGCAAACAATAATCGATTAAACGTAACCACAAACCATGCAAATAAATGCATCTTTATCATGGTTTAAGTAAATAATAATATTTTTTAAATAAAAAAGTACCTTTTAGAAAATGCAATAATAATAAATATGAGTAAGGAATAATTTATGAAAAACAAGGCGATATTTGCTTAGAAGTAAGACACTAATGTCTTGAAGTAACTAGTTGTTAAATATACTGTCCAATTTACATTTGATAATTAAGAGATAAGTTAAGTTTCTTATGATAGATTGTATTAAACGACCTTTAATGATTATATATTGCGGGATTAATATTGTAAATATGCAAATGTAAAGCGTTCGAGATAAAGTATTCATCTTTCAAAGTTTGTTTTATGAATTTTTCATCGTTCTAAATATATTTACGTTTCACTCCAAAAAACCGAAATATGATTAGCGGAGTTTTCCATGGCGAAGCGTTTTTTCACTTTTTTTAGAGATTTGAGAAGTCCGTTGGACTCCTAATTATTCTTAAATAAATTATTGTATCCCGCTAATAAAACATGTTTATTCGTTTAACAAGCATCACATTTTAACGAGTTGCATACCATAATACGTCTACGGTATGGTACGGTACAGTCGAGTTCGTAAATATTTGAGCAGCTCAATGCATAATATGTTAAACACTTACACCTTATTGTCAATGTCCCTAGGGTGTACAGATATTTTTGAAGCCTTGGAAATGTTCATATATTTAGAACTTGACTGTAAATACGTAATACGGTATAATTCGTTTAAAAACCGCATATAAAAACCCCCATAATAGTAAACTTTTTTGTTTCAAAAAATTTCTTATCTGTGAAAATGTTATTATAGCTAAATATATTATCGACGTCGATAATATAATTTTTGTCAAACTTCGAACTTCTCTGATAAAAAAGGAAATTTGATTTGACCTCTATTCTAATAGCAGTCGAGATCAAACAATGTCGCCCGCTAGTCGCAAGTTATTTGATATCGAATGATATGAACGTTTGGGGCCAACTCTAGTTTGTCTCTAAATTTTAAAAATATAAATGGCAAAAATGTTGTGTCAGAATTTTTTTCTTAAAGTAATAATGGCGGTCGAAATATGCGGTTCAAACGCATCATGGAGAGCTGTATGTAATTGTAAATAGTTCTCGTGTGATGTGACCCGTACTCGAGTTTTCTTTATAAACATCGATTCGTCTCACAGGAGATTCGTCTGCTCGTTTGTCACCTCTTTCATTAAAAAAAATCACATACAGGCAGTCTCTTTGACAAATTTTATCTTTGACATTGACTTTATTAAAAAAACAAGGTGTTTATTTTATTAATTTTTACTTGGCTTGACGTCAGTGTCAGTACTAAAAGTACCGAGGTCGATAGAAGTAGCAGGACAAATACGAGCGTTTCCAAGAAAATACGAGGGCAAAACATTATGCATTACATCTGTACAACCCTTTCTGAAATTATACCACGAATTATAAACGGTTATTATCATTCATATTTACCGCGAACTCTAAACATCAACATTACATGGTGAACATACTGCATGCAACTTCATCTTTTTTTAATGTATTATAATATAACATAGTTTTATATTACAAGACGCTATAATATTACCATTTAACGTATGTTTTATTTTCCTTAAAGCGGTTAAAACGTATTAACATATCTGAGAGCAGTGAGCATAAGAGCATAGAGCTGCGGCGGTAGTCGTTGCGCAAGGGAATACTGCGCGTGGGACGAGGCCGGGTGCGCCCGCGCAGGCAGGTTGCGCGCGCGCTGCCACGCCGCGCCCGACACCAGCGGCTCGTCGGGGTAACCATTCAGCTCTAATCCTAAACACGGAAAGAAACATTAGTTATAATTATTATTGTTGCTACTACTTGTCATTTAGAAACTAATACTACTCTCTATACGCAAACACCTGCCGGAAGAACTATTTGACAGCAGTTGACCTAAAAGGATTTCATGAAATTGATGCGATTTAATCGCTCACGTTTTTATCAAAGTTGAAAAGCCTCTGACTGAAATGAATACTTAGAAATAATAGAAATAAAGAGAATTAAAAAAGTTTTCAATAGAATTAAAAGTTACCTATTTAAATGCAATCACGTTCTATCTCTATTTCACACAAAATCAAATGTGTTGATGTAGATCGATCGAGTGTAAATAAAATACGGATATACTCGTACATACAGTCTGTCCGCTCAACGATGTCGGAGCCGTTAAGGGCGTGTAGTAATATCAATGTCATCGATAAATCACCACGTATTTTTTTAAAGACAAAGGTAATTAAATGGCGGTATTTTTAATTTTTCAAACACCTGAGCACGGGCGCTCGTGGTATTTTTGCTATTATCTGTCGATTATTTAACCTACGAATACAAATAATATCTTATTCGATAGCCAAACATGTCAGCAATTGACTTAATCTAATAATTGTACCTAAACATACAGACAGACTGTATATACTTAGTAACACTTCCGCAACCACCGTTTGCTACGTGCTACACTCGTAGCCAATCCTGGCGATTATTCGCATTGTAGAGTTTCCTCTACGCTTTCGCGCCTGCCTATGAAATGAAAGCTGGCCTAGCGGGTCCTCGATCGTGAAAGTGTGATGTCGATTACTAATTACAAGTTACAAAGACTCGACAGTGAAGAAATGATGCTCGTCAGTTCTCGCTGGTCATCGACGGTTAAATTAACTGCCTAAAGTGGGGAAGGAAAGGATTCCTAAGGAATGATGACGTGGCCTGTCTTGAAGATAGCCATAACATTTTTTTTATTATACGATTAAAGGGTTTTATGCCGCACTTACTATGTAGGCTGACTTGGCTCTCCATCTTTCCCAGTGCGTTGACTGACGCGCACACATAAGTTCCAAAATCACTTGGCGCCAATGATTTTATTGTTAAGTTCATCCATAAGGAGTATTCGTTCACTATAGTCTCTGTCACACGAAATTTTGGGTTCTCAAGAAGCTTGTCGCTTACTAAAGCTGAAACAAAAACAATAAACGTCAAATAATATTTTTGAAAATTTTCTGTTACACAAATGTTGGTATAATTAGCAGATAACTAAACCAAAAATACTCATATACTACTATATACTTTTGTTCTAAGCAGTCAAAGCTTTTAGGACTCATTACTATGTATGAAGATATTAAAACTTCTGACACAAAATAATTAATAATAAGTAGCTTTCAGTTTGGTTACAATCTATTTTCAACTGACATAAAAATGGAGGTTCTCAACTCAACTGCCTGTTGTTTTATGTTTATATTTGTTTCCCTCCATATTTAATCGATTTCAATGATTATTTTCTTGCTCAAAGACAGATAGCACAGAGGTGGTTTCATTGGTTCTTGTTTCTGATCTAATTAGATCCATCAGTAACGTTATTTAATCTCTACCGTTGTGTTAAAAAATGTTCGGTATATTAACACGTACAGTTAAGTTTGTTATACCAATAAATAAATACCAAAAAGATAATCTAGGTACTAAGTAGACTAGATTATTAGGAAGTAGATTTTTTTTAATAAAAACTTGTGTGCAGTAAGTAAGAAGGTGCCTAACTCTGAAATATGTTAAAAATAAGGGTTAATAAAACTTACAGTCTTCTCGATACCAGGAGTTCATAGCTTTAGGGGATGCTTCAATATAGCATTGTAATGCCACGTCGCTGCCCAGCGGCGCTCCGACCAGCTGATTGGTAACTTTAACTTGTGGTATGACTGTGGGGCAAAGCAATCATTTTGAACTACATAGGTATCTGTGTACATATGAGATGTCACGCTACGAGGTTGATTATAATTATACACATACAAATTTTAAATGTTACTGTAATGACATAAGAAGTAAAATAGACATTTCGAGAAAATTTAAACCTTGACCCCGATACCAGACAAAAACACTTGACCTACCTACAAAGGTGGGATTGCACTTGATGTTTAAAATGATAAAATGGATCCACCAAGATAAAATAGGCAGAGTGCGACCATGCTAACTTAGCAGTGACATTGAATGCAAGTGCCATAATTCACATAAGGAAGACTTAGCGTGGTCCAACTATACCTTTATTCTAAACAAGTTCTTGTACATTCTACAAATCATAATATTGAATTGTAATCTGGTCCAATATAAAATAAAGTTTCGATTTAACTGAAAATTTTTGGATCCACAAAAGAACGAACAAATTCAGCTTGATATACTTAAGAAGTTTCACAATAGAAACCGATTTAATAGCAAATCTACTTCACTTGTGAAGTTTAAATTAAAAAAAAAAATATCGCTGCGAGAAACTTTATTCCTACTGCAGTGACTAGCGCGAACAATGTGTAATTAAAAAGTACCTAAGGAAAAACGTTTAAGTTTGGTTGTTTATAGGTTGTGCATACAGAAAGTGTATGACCTAAGTAGTATTCGTCATACACTATTCAATTCAAATTAATTCAAATATCATTTATTCAAGTGTCACAGTCCATTTTTCCTCGGGCACGTTCTCGTACTTATGTGGTTTTGAGTTCTTGAACTTTTGTATGGAGGTTGTGAGATATTGATTGGGGTTGAAGCTTAACTAGAAATAAGTATTTGGGAGGGCTTACACTAGAACGGGACGGGACGATCTGTTATTTTCTATAGAAAACGTCGCGTGACATCCGAGGGCTCCGAGCTATCACGTGATTCTTTCTTTCTATAGAAATCGACAAATCGTCCCGTCCCACCCCGTCCCGTCCTAATATATGGTTCATCCTTTAAAGTGTAAAGTATGAAATTTATCGCTACAGGCGAGAGTCGAAGTCCTGAGCTTGGGATACACGTTAATCGCACTACCTACTGAGCAATCACGTCACAAACACGTTTCAAAATTAATTACGTCGAAGCATGTTGTATGGCTTAATATCCTACGACAAGGACTTACAATGTACTTGCACGTGGTACCGCCGGCTCACGGTCGGGGGCACGCCGTTGCTCGCAATGCAGTAGTACGCACCCATATCGCTCCGATGCACGTGCGACATGTCCAGGCTTTCCCCTTTATGGACCTCCACCACTAAAACAAAAAAATTGTGTTTTGGTACAGTCAAGTGCAAAAATATGGTTCGACATAGTCGACTCATAAACATGGTATTACTACGCTCTTATTACACCGGCATAAGGTGCTATGGGACATATTTTTGAGTAAGATGTGCACCACCATATACCAGTACACTTGACTGTACATCTCGCCTATAAATAGATACCCATTTAACTACACTAAAAATAACTACTGTAAGAACATATACACAATTGCATATGAAATCATTAACTGAAAGAAGGATACTATCGCGTTTAATAATGCATGGGCAGTTTATTAATGAATTCATGAGCTCGGACTCGAACACGCGACCCTCAGTTTCATGGTCACACGCCTTACTCCTAGACTACCATTACTTACAAACCCTCCACTCAGCAGTTTCAAAATGTTTTCCGTGTGGTTGAAAAAGTAGCACCTATTTAACACCAGAATACTTAATGCGGTAAAAGGGTTAGGAACATTTTCAGGAACAGGTGAATCCACTTAACGTGTTTTATTTTTAGGATATAATGTAGGATATAAGGACGTAAATAAACAATTACAAGGAATTACTTATCGTGTGCTTAGTCAGAAAATATGAAAATCGACTCAATGGCATTTTTTAGGGTGCGGAACGGTAGGTTACAGAATCGTTATAGGATAATTTTGCTGTCCGTCCGTCTGCCTGTCAAGATCCTGTATCTCGGGAAACGCCTAGAGGTAGCAAGTTGAAATTAATAGCACATACACGTCTGCGGTCCATTGAAGCTGTGAAAAAAATCAAACCTGTACGTCAACGTAATTAATGATTTGCCAGAACAGGTTTTGAGATGCCACTTAAATGGTAAAAATATAAAAATATTATCAAAACGTACTTACTAAGTTGTAATGACACGAGTTTTAGTTTTAAGAATCGTAGAAAAACAGGTATTTAGGTGTTACTAATGGGTCCATATTGGCTCATATAAAGTTATTTGTTATATTCTTTTTAATTATACCGATTTCGTATTATAATGGTCATTGATCATAATTTTATCATGCATATTGTTTCTTCGTAGATATTTTTACTACTACTATTATTGTTCATAATTATGTGTAGTTCGAATATTTGTATTCATAAAATCATTTCTAAATTTTGATTAATTTACATAAGTTTGATTTAAAGAAATAGATGACTAATAATCTTATTTTTCATAATTATTTGTAGTCATATAACCTAACCTACAGTTCTGGTGGCAGTTCGATTCTTCGAGGGTCGCGGTTTCTAACCTAACCTACAGTTCCGGTGGCAAAAATGAGCTTTTAGCACAAATACAGGAAAAAAATCCAACAACCTTATAATTGCCGCGCACTGAGAATTCCGCGCCTGGATGCCTCTCTGCGGAACCCTCGGTGGGCAATTCAAACTTGCACTTGGCCGGCTTTTTTTGTATTTAGTAGAATACCATAAATTGGTTCACTGGAGCGCAATTTAGGGGTTAAACAGCATGATAGTCGAGGAAGTTCGTGGTTATTTATAGGTGGGTAGGTTTAACTTTTTTCAGAGAATTCATAGCCGTTCGAGCGCGAAAAAAATATTCCGGCGCTGCTAGCGTCGAGATGAGGCGTCGACGTGGAGTGCGGCATTTTTCCGTTCCACGGAAATATCGTCCATTCTGAAATCGCTTTCGAGTATAAAATCTTTTATTATGCGAACACGGTTCATTTAACGCGGCATTAAGTGAATTTGTCGAACAACGTATTTTAAAAATGAACGGGTAAAAGAGCTGTGAAATACCTAAGACAAGTGAGGGGGAGAAATGATGCAAAAGTCTATTTAAACCGCCGTAACAATTTAAGCGCGCGTTGAATACTGATTAAATAACAAGTTATGTTGGGTAGACGATAACCGTGACGAATACTATTCATGCCATAGCGGTAACCCCAATCAATTTTTATTTTTTATTTTTAACTAGGATTGCGTTAGTGTAACATGATTTTTATTATACGACAAAACAAAAAAGCGCATGTAATGCGACCAATGTACCTGAAGTTTTTTCTGTCTAACCCCAACCAACGCATTCTACGGCTTAATAGATCTATCAAACGTAGCTGGATGACCCTAGCCTACACTGCCAACATATCTTGAAGTCATAAACTTAAAAGGAACTGTTGTTTTGATCTCTTGAAAAATTGTGCTAGTTTTTATTAGAAGCTACCACATTGTCCATGATTCATATCTTTTAGTACTTACTAAAATGATCACATAATCTTCGGCGATCCTGAATCTTAAGTTTATCATTGTGCAAATACCATCATGTCTTAAATCGGTATATATGTAGCTGCTAGGGCCACACTTGC
Organism: Lathronympha strigana; assembly: GCA_949128165.1. Lineage (NCBI taxonomy): Eukaryota > Metazoa > Arthropoda > Insecta > Lepidoptera > Tortricidae > Lathronympha > Lathronympha strigana. The sequence goes on along the minus strand of OX421903.1, from coordinate 21,374,345 downwards.
GGGACATTGTTATGTAACAGATTTTTTACTCTGAACCTTAAACATTTTCAGAATTTTAATCACATAAGTGTTCTAGTACATTATCATTTACAAGTTAACAGCAACGGGGTTTTACAATTAAGCCCATCACTTGGAAATTATATTGTAATCAGTAGAACTTATCTGTGATTTAAATTGTGATCGATAAGCTGAAGTGGACGTAAGTAGAGTCCCTGTTCGCTTTGTTTAATGAGACAGCAATCGGGCAGCTAGAATTAGTCACGGTCGAAGCGTGGAACAGAACAGAGCATCGCAATAATTACCCGTCGGTTTGAATACCTACTTGATAATTAAAACGTTTTCTTGTGTGACGGACTAACTTATTGTGTCCATGACTGACACTGGTCATTTTGTCTCTCCTGACACTCTCACTACATAATATTTTCCAGTAAAAATATTTACATCATTGTACCTTAAACTAATGCATAAACTGAACTGGAAACTGAGCACGTACTGACTTTTACAAAATTTTTACTTACCTACATAATTATCTGAATTTTTGTTGGTAGTTACAGCGTCCAGCGGTGCCCTCACTTCTCTAATAAACCTTTCCATTTCTGTATTATGGATCATCGTTGTAGTCCTACTAATTCCCCAACTTTTCGTCCATATGACATGGTTTTATATGACTACAACGGTCAAAACTCATTCTCCTTGTGCAATATGACAGTAAAACAAAATGGCCACCTGCCACGTGGTGGTCAACTGTTGAGAGGGCCCATCTAAAGGCCCAAGACATTTCGCCAATGACAACCCGGGACAGAAGGTTCTGGCGCCACTGCACAAGAAGGTCCGACCCCAGATGAACTGGGACTAAAAGCAAAGACAAGAAGAAGGAAAGGTTTATTAGAAAACACAATCTCCCCTATGAGGGTACCACTGGAAACTCTGCGGCCTCTTAAATCTAAATGACAATCCCAACTGGAAAAAAATGATGTCGAACCTTTACTCTGATTCCTTCTATTCTATATTTAGTTTGTGAAACAATGGGTTTTATGGATTGCCGGTAACATACGGCACTATTTAGTAGAAACCTGTAGATGCAACTACTTTAGCAATTTATAAATATCCGTTTTTATTTTGAATTTAAAAAAGTACAAAACTACAAATGTAATAAAATAAAAAACATTAGATGAATAATTGTGTTACTCGCAATATATGCAATAGGTACGCGTCGGGTCGCGTTCAAATTGCATGGGCAGTTTATGAATTCATTCATTCATAAATTGCCCATGCACTTTTGAACGCGTGTGTACTTTGCGTATGTAATACCTTGAATGCAATAATATAACTAACCATGATAACCACTTAGTAACTTCAATAAGAAATCAAGGGTTTGTGCCTAAACTTGAAGCATAAATAATAATTTTTCTTCTTTAGATTGTGCAAATTTGCCTGTTACCGCTTCTTCTACTCACCGCTTAGTCTGGCTTGATATTTTTCTGTAAGTGACATTTTAATCCGAAAAACGGGCCGGTCTTGTCGACTATAAAGCCGAACGTGACTGAAATGAAAATATTGAAATCAAAATTTTACGGATTAGAGTATTTTATTTCCTTTTCCCTGTTTGGACGCATGAAGAGACTTACAGTTCTCTATGTATGAACAAAATGTGTTTACGTACTTTAACTTCACTTCTTATGTTGAAAATGTAGATAAGTATGTTCAATTATACATTCCGACAAATTTTATAATGTTAAATTTAAACCAATTTGCGATGGCTGATTTGATTTGTATGTGCGCTATTAAAACAATATTCAGTTAAATTGACTGCCTCAACCTAAATGAGCAAAAATAGTAGATATTTGTTTGATTTCGAATACGGAATTACTGTGTGTTAGTCCGATTTTTTTTTAATACGTCGGGGTATGGACGACAGCAACTTGGCTTTAACATCACACAGAATTATTATTTTGTAAGGCGAGTTTCAGGTGTTGAGTACAAAACTCAGACTTTGAATCATCTGTAATAATTTTAGACAACATGCGTATTGCAATAAAGGGATTTCATCTTGGCTGTTAAATCAATTCTATCAAACAAACGGTGCGGAGGGCACTCTTTCAATTTACTTTCTTGTCTCGTTTTTTAATAAGATCCTTGTATTTTCATTTAAAGTTCAAACAAAAACGCAATCAAGAGCTCTTCCTGCTACTTTAAATGAGTCGAAATTACTAGGCAACCAAAATTAAAAATAATATTTTAAATTGATAGCTTTCTTGCCCAAGATGAAAAATCCATGTCAAGTCAAGATTAAAATATATTTAGGTATATATCCGTGGTAATCGATCGTGAGCAAACTTAGTCTTTGATAGACATTATAAATAAACCAAGCTGAACTGAGCTGGTTATTTTTACTAACACGTGCCAGAAACAGGCAGGGATTAGTTTTTTTTTGCTAAGAAAGAAAGCTTAAGATATCTGTGAAGAAGATACATATCGCAGGGTAGATTATCTCACAAGAGTAGGTGGGGAATTCAGACTGGGATAACGTCAAACGAGACAACGATCTCTAACTGTAACCGTGCAGAATAAATGTGAGACTGCGCGAATCCCAGAATGGAACGCGGTCCTAAGGAATTAGTCACCAGAGCCTTTACCATGAGTTCCCTTAAAGTGACAATCGCTAGAGACTGACGCTTGAGATTGCATGCCCTTGTACCTGTGCTTCACATTAAGCTGTAATGGGTCCATTTAAAAAAAATGGCTTTTGATTTAGTAGGGCCTTTTTTTTCAGCAATGTCATCTTTTGTTATGCCATGAGCCATAAGGAGATACTCAATCATGGGATAGTCTCTGCACACATAAAACCCATGTGAATTGATTATCGTTTTCAAGTGTTTACTATAACTGTCTTTTTGACAGACATTTCCAAATGTCTGCCTCTCTTCATTGCAGCTGTATCTGGTACAGTTAAGGAAAATGTTTCTTTACCCAGTAGTATGGTTCGGTGTACACTGATAGTAGCCACCAATGAATCGTCTGACAGTGTTCACCGAATCAGACCGTGTAGTCCACCCTAGAGCAAAAAAAATTAGTGGATCTCGGGGAAAAACAAGTGACGACGTGGCAGATTTCAGCTAGTTTTAACTTACTAAGCTAAGCGTTATCAGTTATTAATTATTGATATGTTTTTTTACTAAAGACATAATTATATAACAATTATTTTTTATTCATGGACTCAGCAGGTGGCGCTTCACTCGGGTTTTTAATAGAACATGTTCTGTTATTTAAGTACCATAAACCTCATTAGGCACGCTGAATATATTTTGTCTGAAAAATACTACGTTTAAATATGTAGGGATATACAATAATTGTATTTTAATCCTCATTTATTTTCAGATTGAACTATGATTAGGAAAAAAAAAACCTTTATGATATGACGCAAAAAACTGCATGGAAAGTTCTTTTATTTTTATTTTCTTTCTCAGAATGAGCTAATGAGCTAGTCCTATAGAGGGGGAGATACGAAATTTCAATCGTATTTTTCGTTCACGATTTGTATAAATTAATGTACCTATTTTTAATGTATTACCGATTTGACATCGGAGACTATCTAGGTAATTACGAAATACGTTATAAATTTACCCCTCTTAACGGACACGCGTTCCATCTTTTTGTAATTCTATATTGGTGTTCTTTGCCGCTGGTACAAAATTGCATAATTACCTATAATATAATTTTCCCAGCAGAACTATACCCCGTTTCGGCATTAGTTTATTCATAAACCTTGCGGGTATATTATATGTAGGTATACAAATACACTAAAACATTAAAATGTGTCTAAGGTTCGATTGAGATGTAAAATCCATAATGTAAGTTCCCGTTTCTATAAATACTATGTACACAGCCATTTTCTTTCTTAAAAATTGTTTATACTTTCCGAATGCACCCGTCACTGTTAAGAGGGGGCAGAGTGTTTTCAACGTAAACGACAGTTACGGTTAAGACTGTGGCGTCCTCAATTATTTGCAAAGACATACAAGATGCATGTAATTATTATCTCAAAGAGTGTGTCTACCATATTCGTGTATTTATAATCTACAATAATGTACAGTTTAGTAAATATGTCTACGCAAAGACGCAGCAAAATTGAGAAAAACGCGTGTCAGCGTTTATGCCAAAGTGAATGAAAAATCATTTGCTTTATTTTTAAAAACTAACTCTATCCAATCTCAAATATACAAGCTACTGAATTCGTATAGTCTTATTACATAATACTGGTTCATTAATTAATTATGATTTTTTTAAAACGTCCTAAAAATCCGCCATACAAAATTACTATGGAATCTGATCGTTGAAATATAACAAGTGAGCAACACCCGAAATAGTCAGTCGGCCCCGAATGTTCGAAGCGACACCACGTCTCTCTGCGGAGCGTCTACATCTTGAAATAAATCGATGTTCATTGTGTACGTATACTGCGTTATAGGTAGCAAAACGGTATAAGAATTTTTTTACCATTTTTTGTGTTTCCAAAGGAAATAGGCAATAGCAACCAGTTCAAAATGAATGATATACAGAGTTAGTTTCGTTTATACCTCATTGTATATAGTGTCACTTGGACCGTAGAAGATGTCCAAGGTCTGATGACGGAGTAGAAAGGTGGCCACCGGAACTCAGGAAGTAGTTGATGTAATACCCCCGTGTTTGGACTCATTTGTATTGTTTTGGCGGGCACTTGGACCGTGACTGGTGTCCAAGGTCTGATGATGAAGCAGAAAGATGACCACCGGAACTCAGGAAGTAGTTGATGTAATACCCCCGTGTTTGGGCTCGTTAGGTTTGTTCTGGTGAGCACTTGGACCGTGAGTGGTGTCCAAGGTCTGATGATGGAGCAGAAAGATGACCACCGGAACTCAGGAAGTAGTTGATGTAATACCCCCGTGTTTGGGCTCGTTAGGTTTGTTCTGGTGAGCACTTGGACCGTGAGTGGTGTCCAAGGTCTGATGATGGAGCAGAAAGATGACCACCGGAACTCAGGAAGTAGTTGATGTAATACCCCCGTGTTTGGGCTCGTTAGGTTTGTTCTGGTGAGCACTTGGACCGTGAGTGGTGTCCAAGGTCTGATGATGGAGCAGAAATATGACCACCGGAACTCAGGAAGTAGTTGATGTAATACCCCCGTGTTTGGACTCATTTGTATTGTTTTGGCGGGCACTTGGACCGTGACCCCAAGTAGCAATCAAATGTCTTAAAAAGGTATTGAAGATATCTTGAAGACAATTAGACAAATTCTTGCTGTTGTCTTGGCTAAAACCATTATGTCCCTGAAGATATCTTGAAGATATCCCCCAAGACTCAGTTAAGACAAAGTGGGCACAGTCTTTAAGAAAATTTCAAGAAAGAGTTAATACTTCTGTTTAGACAAACTTAAACCCTACTTAAGAATGAGGGTTTACAGATCTCTAAACTTGGATTTCAAGATATCTTGAAGGTTGATTTAAGACCAAGAAATATACTTAAAGATATCTACAATACTGACTTAAAACTATTAACACTGAGTTGCACAAATTCGACCTTCTCTTAATAAAGAAAATTTTAAACCTTTTTTTACTCATGGATTGTATTTTAGATGTATTTTAGAAAACATGGCTAACTCTTTTACTAAAAAGAGAATTCATTGAAGGTTATCAAAATGGCGATTATGTTACTATTTATTACTTTTAGAAAATACCGTTTTATTACCTTGTAGGTATTTAAAAACTACAACGCACGATTGTTTGTCGTGTAGAATTGATCGAAAGTGCTATAAAAAAGACGGGCTTACAAAATACTAGAAAAAAACAATTAAAATTTGGAATATTATGTTGCAAAATGAAAATTTTCTTATATACAGCGCAGAATACTACTTTTCTGTAAATGTATTTGAGATATAAATGCAATTATTATTGATATAACAAAAATCTAACTTCCATGAACTTTATTTTTTAAGAATCAGCATCGATATTTTAAATTTGTTTTATTTATTACAAGTGTAAAATGGCGTTAAGTCTTATTACTTTTAGCGAAGTATGACTTTAAACGATACTGATTTTGTAAGGTTACTTTAGATAAAGTATAGACACATTGGATTTGGAGAAGTACCGATTTAGATATATTATACTTAACTTATACTAAAAACCGTTCTACTTAATACTTAAAGGGACTCAATAGAATCCTTAGTTTTGACTTAGTGAATGCAAGTTGTCGTCCAACTTACGGTAAGTTTTATGCAAGAAGAGCCATTAAATTTATAATAGGTATATAATATTCATTCTGTATAATCTGTATGTCCTGTGATGAAAACACATTTTGGCTAACTCAACTTGTATTCATATTTCAATTACGAATTTTTAATTTGTAATGCAAAATCATGTAATACACTGTAGAAATAAATGAATCTGAATTCTGAATCTGAATCATAACTTCATATAATAGCCTCGCCCGGCGCAGTGCTGTGCATTCCCGGTGTACTCCCAGATTTTTAACATAGGATTGGCCAAAACGGCTTCCTAGCCTAGTCGGTAGTGACCCTGCCTACGAAGCAGGAGGTCCCGGGTTCGAATCCTGGTCAGGGCATTTATTTGTGTGTTAATCACGAATATTTGTTCCTGAGTTATGGATGTTTTCTATGTATTTAAGTATTTATATGTATCTATCTATTATATATATCGTCGTCTAGTACCCACATCACAAGCCTTATTGAGCTTACTGTGGGACTAGGTCGATTTGTGTAAAATTGTCCCACAATATATATTTATATATTTAAAATTCTATTTTTGAACTTTTTTTTTAATTTATTTATATTTAAAAAAAGAATACACATGACTTAAAAACTAAGATGCGCCAAAGAAACCTGTAGAGGTTTATGCGTGGTACAAATGCGTCACTACGCTTACAGCTAATATAGTTATTCACATTTAACAAAATAAAATAAAAAAGGTAGGTTTTGAATGTTGCTGTGTGGTATTTTACTGATCTGGGCGGCCAATATTATTCTTGATGTTATTTAAGTAGTTACAGTAACATTAAGCTAATCATTCATTTTTTATCTATACGGTAAGAAAATTATGGTGAAATTATAAAAAAATAAGGGTTTTTCAATATTAGCTCAAAGTAGTTATAATTATATAATGCTCTCCGTTCCCTTTCTATCAGAAGTCATTTCATTTCATTTCAGAAGTCATTTATTTTCATGGTTAATGTCGTCGTGTTCTATGTCGGCATCGTCCTTCAGATCGTCAGTAACAATATGCCCGAGATACTTGAAGCGAGTGACTCTCGTCAGGGACTTGTTGCCAGCCTTAAAAACCATAAATTCACTCTTCTTCCCGTTATAAAGCAAATCGTGTGAGGAGGCGTATAGGATTCACATATGGCAAAAAGTTTCCGAAGCGCACTAATGGAGGGAGCCAGTAGCAACATATCGTCCGCGTAATGTTGTTTAGGCATACGCCATCAACATGGCATCCGATACGTGTACCGCTCAGTTGCTCAATAAGTAGACCCACTGGTCTACGTACGTATAGACATCAAGGGTGAGCTCAAACCCTCGCTGGCGTACCCCGCACTCCATCTTGTATGGTTAAAGTTCCAGATTCGATATTCCGACATGCAGGACCTAAGGGCGAACTAATTTTAAACCGGTCTCTGAAAAAGTTAGCTATTTCTTTAGGATTTGAAACTCCATTAACACTCACAGGCACGCCGTTCTTAGGATTAAGTTTATTTGTGGCCTTCCAGAAGGCCCCGAAATCTCCACTAGAATGATGTGATGCCAGCAGGTCCATTTTAATTTGGTCCTGATGGTTCTGACACCACCTCAACCTTCCTTTAAAGACTTTACGCGCCTCCAACATGTCATTACACCGTCCCTGAGCCCGGTTTCCCATACCATTTCCAAATTTTGAACGCTCTTTTGGCGTGACTGTGGGCCTCCTTCACATGCTTGTTCCATCCGGCTAAAGTATTTTTACGTCCACTAATACTTATTACTTAAATGTGTTAGAGTAGCCACATGACATATAGAGCCCCAATTACAGTACACAGTTGGTCAACAAGGCTCCTATGACATACACTGTCGCAATACCTACCGCAACAATCTTGAAACTCAGTAGGAAAATCAATATTCTTTAACTTTAAATTACAAATTTTCAAATATTCCGTTATTTGGTGGACATTTCTTTGTCCCCACTTCACTTTATTTGTATTATTTATTAACCAAGCTGACATTAGTGATTTTCCTTGCTACGTTCAATTTGCATTTTACTATGAGTGGAAAATTATCAGACCAACATTCATAGTATGTAACATGAACATCAATAACACTCGATAATGCCGTAATGCGGCCTTAGTTACTATACAGTGGTCGAGAAAACGGCGGGATCCATGCGCCTCGCTAATAAATGTGAATGCTCCCGACGACTCTAAAATATCTAAATCGGCACATACCCAGTCCTGCATAATGATACCGAAGTATCACTCGAAGACGTACTTGGTACTACTAACGAAGTCTCACGCATCGCACTGGTAACGTTTGAAGCACTTGGTCGCACACAATTTGACGATTTTTTAAATATATTTTTTTATTTCGTCTATCTTTGAATGGTTCTAGTTCGGTTAAAAACGTCCCGTTAAACCTATTTTCACTTAAACTTTATTAAATGTAGCAAAAATTGAATACAATAGTCTTCATTAACCCAATTAATAGAGCTTAGTATTACAATCATCTTAAGTTCATCTACCAAAATCAGTTTTTACTTTGCAATTCTAAACTAATACTTGAATTATATCATTGAGTCTTAAGTGAGCTTCCAAATAATCTGAGTTGAGTAAAATACGCATTTTTAGACTTAACTGTAGACATACTTAATACTAAATAGTTTTTAGCATACTTAACTAGGTTTAAGGTATTCTTAACTTGCTAAAGTAGCAGTAGCTTAAAACTATTTAGTTTTTAAGATTAAAATGACTAAACTGAGTCGTTTTAAATTTAGCTAATTATTATTTAAGATAAAGTTAAGATATGTAAGATTTAATCACTATTCTTGTTTGCTACTTGGGACTGGTGTCCAAGGTCTGATGATGGAGCAGAAAGATGACCAGCGGAACTCAGGAAGTAGTTGATGTAATACCCCTGTGTTTGGGCTCGTTAGGTTTGGTTAGGCGAGCACTTGGGCCGTAGGTGGTGTCCAAGGTCTGATGATGGAGCAGAAAGGCGGCCACCGGAACTCAGGCAGTAGTTGATGTAATACCCCCGTGTTTGGAGTCATTTGTATTGTTTTGACGAGCACTTGGATCGTGAGTGGTGTCCAAGGTCTGATGATGGAGCAGAAAGGTGTCAACCGGTACTCAGGAACCAGTGGGTGGAATACCTTCGTGTTCAGACTCGTAGATTTTGTTTTGACGAGCACTTGGGCTATACATGGTGTCCAAGGTCTGATGGTGGAGCAGTAAAGTGTCAACTGGTACTCAGGAACCAGTTGATAGAATACCTTCGTGTTTAGACTCGTTAGTTTTGATTCGACGAGCACTTGGGCCATGCATGGTTTCCAAGGTCTGATGATGGAGCAGATATTTACAAATATATTAAAAAATTATAAATTATATTTATTACATTAATATTTATAAATTTTGTAAGGTTGACTCCGATTTGGATAAAAATCGATATCTGAGGATCCGGCGGGGTGATTAACATGAATCTTGAGTCAAATTTGTTAAATATTGTTTAAACCGACGCCATCTTGGATTTTGTAAGATAAACTCCGATTTGGATAAAAATCGATATCTGACGATCCGGCGGGGTCCTTACCATGAATCCAGAATCAAAATCGTAAAATACTGTAAAAAGCGACGCCATCTTGGATTTATGTGCGATAAACTCCGATTTGGATAAAAATTGATATCTGAGGATCCAGTGGGGACCATGAGATGAATCTAGGATCAATATTGTAAAATATTGTAAAAACCGACGCCATCTTGGATTTTGTAAAATCAACTCCGATTTGGATAAAAATCGATATCTGACTATCCGGCGGGGTCCTTAACATGAATCCAGAATCAAAATCGTCAAATATTGTAAAAAGCGACGCCATCTTGGATTTTGTGAGATTAGCTCGGATTTGGATAAAAATCGATATCTGAAAATCCAGCGGGGTGATTAACATGAATCTTGAGTCAAAATTGTAAAATATTGTTAAAACCGACGCCATCTTGGATTTTGTGAGATTAACTGCGATTTGGATAAAAATCGATATCTGAGGATCCGGCGGGGTGATTAACACGAATCTTGAGTCAAAATTGTAAAATATTGTTAAAACCGACGCCATCTTGGATTTTGTGAGATTAACTCCGATTTGGATAAAAATCGATATCTGACGATCCGGCGGGGTCCTTACCATGAATCCAGAATCACAATCGTAAAATACTGTAAAAAGCGACGCCATCTTGGATTTTGTGCGATAAACTCCGATTTGGATAAAAATTGATATCTGAGGATCCAGTGGGGACCATGACATGAATCTAGGATCAATATTGTAAAATATTGTAAAAACCGACGCCATCTTGGATTTTGTAAAATCAACTCCGATTTGGATAAAAATCGATATCTGACTATCCGGCGGGGTCCTTAACATGAATCTTGAGTCAAAATTGTAAAATATTGTTAAAACCGACGCCATCTTGGATTTTGTGAGATTAACTGCGATTTGCATAAAAATCGATATCTGAGGATCCGGCGGGGTGATTAACACGAATCTTGAGTCAAAATTGTAAAATATTGTTAAAACCGACGCCATCTTGGATTTTGTGAGATTAACTCCGATTTGGATAAAAATCGATATCTGACGATCCGGCGGGGTCCTTACCATGAATCCAGAATCACAATCGTAAAATATTGTAAAAAGCGACGCCATCTTGGATTTTGTAAGATCAACTCCGATTTGGATAACAATCGATATCTGACTATCCGGCGGGGTCCTTAACATGAATCCAAAATCAAAATCGTAAAATATTGCAAAAAGCGACGCCATCTTGGATTTTGTGCGATAAACTGCGATTTGGATAAAAATCGATATCTGACTATCCGGCGGGGTCCATAACATGAATCCATGGTCAAAATTGTTAATTAACGTCAACACTGACGCCATATTGGATTTTGTAAGATAAACTCTGATTTGGATAAAAATCGATATCTCATGATCCGGCGGGGTCCTTAACATGAATCCAGAATCAAAACTGTATAATATTATAGTCGTAGTCATATCACTCCATTTCTAAATAACGCCAAGTGTCTAAAAATGTTGGCTCGTCAAGAACTTATGTTAGCGTGCTTGCTATTTGACACTATTACAACAAAATCCCCTAGCTATTTATATAATAAACTAGTTTTCGCAACTAACAGAAGTTGTCACTCAGTTCGAGTCCCACGTACTCTGATGCTACAAGCTCCAAAACATCGTACTGCCGCTTTTCGAGGGAGTTTTAGGTATTATGCCACAAAATGTTGGAATAATATACCGCCACCGATTCAGGGCCTGCAATCTAAATTTAGTTTTAAAGCGAATTTACGGTTGCACCTTCTAAAAATACAAAAAGATACCTAAACTCCTAATCATTGTTATCTCTAAATACACTAGTCTCTTAAAATATCACTTAATACTAACTATAATCTATAAAATTTATTTTCGTAGTACCCTAAACACACATAACACATATAACTAGTTTTTAAAATTATCCTATACTTATACACATCACAATCATACACTATTGAATAGTATCTACCTGCTGTACACATCATATACGCAAATTATATCATATTTACACAATTAAAATACAGATTTAAAGACACTGACAAGACTGACAGTGCTGCACTGATTGTTCGGTCCTGTATTAGGTTTAAGTATTAGGTTTAAGTAATGGTTTCTGACGGAAGATCAGCGCTGCGTTTTTCGCAGCATTATGCTGAGTCAGCACCTGGTTCGTACCACAACACATTGTCTACAAGCATGTTTTCTTGTTATAATTTGTGAATGTCAAAATGTTTATGCTTACTTTATAGTTGTATACTTTTTGTGATGATGTTATTGTTTGTGGGTGAATAAAGATTTTTATCTATCTATCTATCTATCTAATATTGTAATAAGTGACGCCATCTTTGATTTTGTGAGATTAACTCCGATTTGAATAAAAATCGATATCTGACGATTCAGCGGGGTCCATAACATGAATCCGAAGTCAAAATTGTTAAATAATGTCAACACCGACGCCAAATTGGATTTTGGAAAATTATCTCTGATTTGGATAAAAATCGATATCTGACGATTTTTATCCAAATCGGAGTTGATATCACAAAATCCAAGATGGCGTCGATTCTTACCATATTTTTTCAATTTTGACTCAAGATTCATGTTAATCACCCCGCCGGCTTCTCAGATATCGATTTTTATCCAAATCGCAGTTAATCTCACAAAATCCAAGATGGCGTCGCTTTTTACAATTTGTTACGATTTTGATTCTGGATTCATGTTAAGGATCCCGCCGGATCGCCAGATATCAATTTTTATCCAAATCGGAGTTGATCGTACAAAATCCAAGATGGCGTCGGATTTAACAATATTTTACAATTTTTACTCAAGATTTATGTTAATCACCCCGCCGGATCCTCAGATAACGATTTTTATCCAAATCGGAGTTAATCTCACAAAATCCAAGATGGCGTAGCTTTTTACAATATTTAACGATTTTGATTCTAGGTTCATGTTAAGGACCCCGCCGGATCGTCAGATATCAATTTTTATCCAAATCGGAGTTGATCTCACAAAATCCAAGATGGCGTCGGTTTTAACAATATTTTACAATTTTGACTCAAGATTCGTGTTAATCACCCCGCCGGATCCTCAGATATCGATTTTTATCCAAATCGCAGTTATTCTCACAAAATCCAAGATGGCGTCGCTTTTTACAATATTTAACGATTTTGATTCTGGATTCATGTTAAGGACCCCGCCGGATCGTCAGATATCGATTTTTATCCAAATTGGAGTTAATCTCACAAAGTCCAAGATGGCGTCGCTTTTTACAATATTTAACGATTTTGATTCTGGATTCATGTTAAGGACCCCGCCGGATCGTCAGATATCGATTTTTATCCAAATTGGAGTTAATCTCACAAAGTCCAAGATGGCGTCGCTTTTTACAATTTTTAACGATTTTGATTCTGGATTCATGTTAAGGACCCCGCCGGATCGTCAGATATAATTTTTTATCCAAATCGGAGTTGATCTTACAAAATCCAAGATGGCGTCGGTTTTTACATTATTTTACAATTTTGACTCTGGATTCATGTTAATCACTCCGTCGGATCCTCGGATATCGATTTTTATCCAAATCGGAGTTAAGCTCACAAAATCCAAGATGGCGTCGCTTTTTACAATATTTTACGATTTTGATTCTAGATTCATGTTAAGGACCCCGCTGGATCGTCAGATATCAATTATTATCCAAATCGGAGTTGATCTTACAAAATCCAAGATGGCGTCGGTTTTAACAATATTTTACAATTTTGACTCAAGATTCGTGTTAATCACCCCGCCGGATCCTCAGATATCGATTTTTATCCAAATCGCAGTTAATCTCACAAAATCCAAGATGGCGTCGGTTTTAACAATATTTTACAATTTTGACTCAAGATTCATGTTAATCACCCCGCCGGATCCTCAGATATCGATTTTTATCCAAATCGGAGCTAATCTCACAAAGTCCAAGATGGCGTCGCTTTTTACAATATTTAACGATTTTGATTCTGGATTCATGTTAAGGACCCCGCCGGATCGTCAGATATCAATTTTTATCCAAATCGGAGTTGATCTTACAAAATCCAAGATGGCGTCGCTTTTTACAATATTTAACGATTTTGATTCTGGATTCATGTTAAAGACCCCGCCGGATCGTCAGATATCGATTTTTATCCAAATCGGAGTTAATCTCACAAAGTCCAAGATGGCGTCGCTTTTTACAATATTTAACGATTTTGATTCTGGATTCATGTTAAGGACCCCGCCGGATCGTCAGATATAATTTTTTATCCAAATCGGAGTTGATCTTACAAAATCCAAGATGGCGTCGGTTTTTACATTATTTTACAATTTTGACTCTGGATTCATGTTAATCACTCCGTCGGATCCTCGGATATCGATTTTTATCCAAATCGGAGTTAAGCTCACAAAATCCAAGATGGCGTCGCTTTTTACAATATTTTACGATTTTGATTCTAGATTCATGTTAAGGACCCCGCCGGATCGTCAGATATCAATTTTTATCCAAATCGGAGTTGATCTTACAAAATCCAAGATGGCGTCGGTTTTAACAATATTTTACAATTTTGACTCAAGATTCGTGTTAATCACCCCGCCGGATCCTCAGATATCGATTTTTATCCAAATCGCAGTTAATCTCACAAAATCCAAGATGGCGTCGGTTTTAACATTATTTTACAATTTTGACTCAAGATTCATGTTAATCAACCCGCCGGATTCTCAGATATCGATTTTTATCCAAATCAGAGTTAATCTCACAAAATCCAAGATGGCGTCGCTTTTTACAATATTTAACGATTTTGATTCTGGATTCATGTTAAAGACCCCGTCGGATAGTCAGATATCGATTTTTATCCAAATCGGAGTTTATTTTACAAAATCCAAGATGGCGTCGGTTTTTACAATATTTTACCATTTTGACTCTGGATTCATGTTAATCACTTCGTCGGATCCTCGGATATCGATTTTTATCCAAATCGGAGTCAACCTTACAAAATTTATAAATATTGATATAATCAATATTATAAAAGTGACGTTTTCTGGGTAAAGAAAGATACCACATTGTCGCTTATTGATAAGAATGATAAGGCGCTTCTGTCATAAAGAATCACTTGGAAAACCTTATCAACAGGCGACAATGTGGTACTTTTACCAAGAAAACGACACAATTTTTTAACGATTTCATAATATGTGACGTTTTGCGGTGAAAGGTACCTTATGGACGATCGGCGCTTACGCTGTTAACAAAGACGCTGATAATAATGCGCTGCAACGCGACGTAAGCGCCGACCGTCCATAAGGTACCTTTAGCCGTAAATAGCCACATATGAAATCATAAAAAATGTGCTTTTATTTAGAAAAAGGCACTTTGCCATTCTGCCGGTTGTCGATAAGGCGCGAATGTCATAAATATTAGTTTAGAAATGAACCTTATCAACAACCGACAGAATGGTACCTTTCTTTAGTACTAAATACAAACACAAATAATAAAATCATTTGGAAAAACCGAACAAATATTAGGTGAATTAATACAATATCTGTATCAAAGGATTATAAAAATGAGGAATTCTAAGATTTCTAAGTTATAACCTTTTAACGCCCGAATAATGACGCGCCGGTGTAGTAGTGTGCGTGCGCGCACGCACACAGATAGCGAGCAGTGCGGGGCCGCTAAATGCCTATTTCGTGTCCGCGGCAAACACTCTGCCCGCTCTTAACCAAAAAATTAACACTTTTAAATGCAAAGTACACGACAATCCGAATTTTGCCAATATATGTTGTCGACTCAAAAGTCTTATTTATCCCTTTAATTCGCAACGTCAAGAATACTTATGACGTAATCTTTTTTTAAACTTGGTACTTATTTTTAATAAATGAAAGTCTAAACCCAAACGCATCTTCAACGAATGAATTCATTGCCCAGGAGCCTGAATTTTGAAAGTTATTGCCAAGATACCGCCGCAACAGCATACAACTGTAAAACGCAGGGTAATTATTTAATATTTAAAAATATTTATACCTATTTTGACAATTAAATTACTATGAGAATGTGTTTTTGGGAATATGTACTTTATGTTTTTATGTTTTCATGACAAAAAGAAAGCCTAAATAACACAGAACTGGGTTTCAAATATGTGTGTTAAGAATGCTTAGCTTTGCGAGACTCTTAGAAATGTACCTAGTAGAAAGCATGTTAAGTATTCTTAGCACTGCGCCACTATGAATAAAGTACATTACTTTTGGGGTGTAAAGTAATTTTAGCGTTGCGAAGATAAGGATACTATGAAAAAAACTCTTAAGTAGTCATCGATAGACCTTACGTCGTTGCAATAAGCACTACATACGGTCAGTCCACTGTGTTGGCGAGGGGACAGTAATTTTCGTTTTTGATTCCTAATTTGTTGAATTTTTTTACTAACATTATGCATGGTATGTATGATGTTTTGCATGCTGCATGTGTTTTTTTTGTCTGTTTTGTGGCTTCAGGGCAAAATACAATGGGGTCGGATAGCTAGCTATATAGCTACTACTTAGTTACTCAATAGCTACTTGCAACTCTCCGAGCAATATCGGTGACTTTGGTTCTTCTGCGGATCTCGTCAGTTCTGATGCGTCCTTTCAATATAAATAATAGCTCAATTCATCGCCCTTTGGCTAACTTTAATCCTTCTATCCTTCTCTTTTGAGGCCTATAGTGAGCGACCACGCTTCAGTTTCATATGTCATCACTGGCAACACACACTGAGTCACCTAAGTCTTGAGATACTGCGGCATATTGAATGAGAAGATGTGCCGTAGCTTCCTGAAGACTGCCCAACCCAGCTGGATTCAGCGAGAGACCTCTTCCTCGAAGTTAGACCTACCCAACTGCGATGCTGGACTGTTTCAAAAACTTGAAAAGCAAACTTGCAGTGCAAAGTGCCCAACTAGCACAGGGGTGGGTCCGATATGGGAGTTTAACATGATTTTCGTAATAGTGTCATTTCATAATTATTTCAGATTCTGATTCAGATTTATTTATTTTGAAGTGTTTCATTTCAATGATTTTCGTCTTATCCATGTTCACTTACTCACTCACTTAGACCCACTTTTCGGGAGGTTCTGCCAATTTTGCCGACGTCTTAGCCATAACTACGATATCATCTGCAACGCGGAGGTTTGTGATGTACTTGCCATTGATGTTGAGGCCAAGTCCTTGCCAGTTCAGGAGCTTGAAACGCAGCAGTGAACAATTTAGGAGATATGATGTCTCTTTGTCTCACTCCACGCTGTAGTTGGGTCGGTTTCGAGTTCTGATCCTGGCGACGGATAGACATAGTGGCGTATTTGTACAAGCAGTTTAGTACCTCGATGTACCTGTAGTTCATTTGGCCTCACTGGATAGACACCACGTCTCGATCGAAGGCTTTCTCATAGTCCACAAACGCCAAGCATAATGGCCTGTTATATTTACTCTTCAGTATTTTGTATAACTTGCCGCAGCGTTTGTATGTTGTCTACGGTACTGACCTGGTGGCTAAAAGTCACCGAACCTGCGAGTGATACGATTCGCGATGACCCTCGAAAAGAGCTTATAGACGTGGATCCATCCATCCATCTTCAGAGAAGGAAGATGCAGACATTATAAAAATGGAAACACGACTATGGAGCGCTCAAAATGCAATTTACACTATGCCTAGTAACAAATCGTAATTGTTTCTACACTTTTCATGTTGCTTAATATTTTTTTCTAGTGAAAATTCCGAATTTATTTATAATTTATTACCTCTCCACCATGCGCAATGTCAAGAATACTTAGCATTGGTTGCCACTGATCTTATTGTGAAAGTTGTGCAATGTCAAGTATTCTTAGCATATGTTTTCTAAAATTGTAATACACCAAATATTTTTATTATTATTTTTCTATGGTCTTTAGTATCCCTGTGAACTTATTAAAACACCGAAAACAGAAAAAAAACGGAAAAAAATTTTTGAGCGTTAAAGGGTTATTTACGTTATTTCATTTGAGTATAGTTTCATGCAGTTCCTTGTATTCTATAACTGACAGTAGGTATACAGTGTACTGACGCCTTTAAGCGTTGTCACGCACGACTTTGACAGTGAGATTGGAAGGTATAGAAGCTACGGTATTTTTTCTAAAACGTTTGTCAAACTTGTATCTCATGGTACCGATATTGACAGTGACAGCTAAAATTTGGGTTTGACAGTTGAGCGTTTCGCAAGCATTAGAAGCTCTGGAATCATTCTGCAGACGCTACAGAATTTGACGTGCATTTTCCATCCAACTTATGGTAGATACACTGACAGTGTAATCTTACATATACATGACTATATGCTACTTCTTATTTTGTAATTTCTCGGGCCTGAGGGTTATATAACATGAAGTCCCGAGGCTGAGTATGAATATCATTTCAGCAAAATAACTAGCAAGCAATGAAGTTAATCCTGACCTGACCAAATCTGTTGGTGGGTTCTATACTGACTCACTTATAAAGCCCCTATTCAAACTTTAACGGATAGGTTTAGTACATCTATAGTTATAACAATGCAAATTCAACGGCGCGCGGACTCGAATACTTTCTCGCTCGCACACTGATTCGTCACTTCGGCCGATCGACGAGGAACGCCGAGCGTCTACGGAGATCATCGAGTGCACGAAGATTGCCGAGCGGACCGAATAAAAGCCGCCGTCCGCGCCGTGTTAGATCGGCGGGGACTGGCCGTCCTAGTGAAGCGCCAGGTCATTCACCAGCCGCTGCCTGTACCGACGACTCTCCGGTCGTCATACGCCCTCGGCGTGGAAATCTGCGTCGACCACCACCCTCTGCGTGTGTTTGCCTTCTACAAGCCACCAACCTCTCGTCTTGCAGTGGCTGATGTCCACGACCTGTTGGACTCGCCGCTGCCCACGATCGTAGCCGGTGACTTTAACTGCAAGCACACTGCATGGAACTCCATGAGGACCTGCCCTGACGGGCAGAGACTCCACACCGACGCAGAAGATCAAGGATACGAGGTGCTGGGGCCAGAGACCCCGACGCACTATCCGTACGCGGCAACCTACCTCCCGGACGTCATCGACCTTATGGTAATACGCGGCCTGACCACCTGGCCCGCGCAGGACGTCCTGAATGACCACCTCCTTTCCGACCACCAACCCGTCTTGGCAACCCTGGACTTGACACCGACTCGGACGGTGCCGCCCTCGCCTCGCAGACGACAGGATTGGGATCGATATGCAACCTACATGAATGAGCACACTCCGTCCTTCCCCGTGACATCACCGGAGGAAGTCGACCGACTCGCCGAGGAACTCACTTCATGTATCACCGCCGCCCTGACCGACTCCACCGCCGAGACCGGCGCCAGTCAGGAACGCCACAAGCAGAGGATCCCCGCATTTATCCTGTCCCTTATCGAGAGGAAGAGGAAACTGCGTCGACATTACCAACGCACACGATGCCCCACCATGAAGTCCCAGCTAAACTCCCTCGCCGAGAAGATCTCGCAGAGCCTCGCGGCTCATACCGAGGACTCTTGGCTCGAGTATATCGAGTCAGCTGGTGAGGAATGGAACGACATCCACCGCCTGTGCAGAAGGATAACCAGAAGACCAGCACCCATTCGCCCTCTTCTAGCCGGTGATGGCACCCCACGTTACCGAGCCGAAGATCGAGCGAAGATTTTCGCTGACCACCTGGAGACGCAGTTCAGGCCAAATCCGTCTGATGACCCCGAGCACGAAGCAGCTGTAGAGCAGCACCTGGCGGACTACTTCGCCACGCCCATAGCTCCAGACGAAGAGCCCATCATCCTCACGCCCGGCAGGGTTCAGAGGGCGATCCGACGCACCCCGCTGAAGAAGGCGCCCGGCCCCGACCGCATACCGAACGAAGCGCTACGCCACCTACCCCCGCGAGCCATCGCGGCGTTGGCGCGGCTCTTCAACGGAGTCCTGCGAGTCGGCCACTTCCCACGTCCCTGGAAGCAGGGCCGCGTCATCATGATTCCCAAGCCCGGGAAGAACGTCCTTCGTCCTGAGAGCTATCGGCCCATCACATTGCTGCCCACTATATCGAAAGTCTTCGAGAAGCTGCTTCTGCCTCACCTGACGCCCCACATTCAGCCACGCGACGAACAGTTCGGCTTCCGTCCAGAACACTCGACGACGCTCCAGCTTGCCCGCGTGCTGCACCACGCTGCAGCAGCCTTCAACAAGAAGGAGCACACGGTCGCTGTGTTCCTGGACATGGAGAAGGCGTTCGATCGCGTATGGCACCCCGGCCTCCTCTACAAGCTGTCCACGTCTACTACTCCGCGTCGAGTAGTGAAGACTGTGGCCACCTTCCTGGAGAATCGCCGCTTCCACGTGGCGGTGGAAGACATAACGTCAACCGACCGCGCGATTCTTGCCGGAGTGCCCCAAGGGAGCTGCCTCTCGCCTGTGCTGTACGGGCGGTACACAGACGACATCCCGGTGAGCGAGGGCATAATGCTTGCGCTATACGCCGACGACGCTGCCTACATCACGTCATCCATCCGCCTGTCACACGCAGCGCACAAAGCCCAGAGCGCGCTAGAGGCCCTCCCCCCCTGGCTGAAGAAATGGAGGCTGTCAGCAAACCCGACCAAGACCCAGACGATTGCCATCTCCCGCAAGGTGCTGATGCCGCCGCGTCTCACACTTCTGGGGCAAGCCGTGGAATGGTCCCCGACGGTGAAATACCTAGGGGTAACCATAGACCGCCGCCTCACCATGGCACCGCACGTCAAGAACGTGATCGCCCAGACGCGTGCCGCTCGCACCTTACTCGGCCCGATCCTGAAGTCCCGGCTATCGCTACGTGTGAAGCTAGGCGTGTACAAGACTTACGTCCGGTCACGCCTAACATATGCAGCCCCCGCGTGGTACGCGCTGGTGGGAGAGTGCAACAGAAAGCGACTCGAATCCCAACAATCGCTCTCACTTCGCACCATAGTCGACGCCCCGCGCTACGTGCGGAACGACGTGATAGCCCGGGACCTGAAGATGGAACCGCTACGACAATTCGTAGCTCGCCTAGCAGACCGGATGTTCGTGCGCGCGGACCAGTCGCGCTTTGGCCACCTTCGTGGCATAGCGCCGTACCATGCGCGCCCGCCCGACCACAGGGGCCTGCCGCGCGAGCTCGCGCCCGCAGCCCCCACCACACCGGACTGACCCCCCTCGGACTAGACACCACCCTGGCACCGGTTGACGATCGCTAGCTGGGCTTCCCCCAAAGGGGTTCCACCCGGCTGGCTCGATCTCGCCGGTGTGAAGATGACCCGGACAAGACCACAGGAGCTCACAAAGCTCCCCCCCAACGACCCAGCCATTTTCATGGCCGGCGGTAGAAACCGCTGAAAGGGGCCAACGCCCTGACCAGCATCCCCAGATCCCCCTCGGGGGTTTCTGAGACGACGTCCTGATGATGTGTTAGATCACTTAGCTAGCGACTGCCTTAGCGATAGGTCCACTACTGTCCTCTGGCAAGTCTCTCTGAGTTTGGGAGTTCGATAGCGTCCTAGCAGTCTTCTCCCTGACTTCCCTAGGTTAGCTAGGCCTTGGCGATAGGTACACCGACTGTCCCTTGGCATTTGCATCGGGAGTAGACGCGCTCAACCCTGCCGTCTGCCCACCGATTTACTTAGCTAGGAAAAGTACCTACGTACCTATACCTACCAACTTTTGAAACAATGTATGCTATATATAAGTTTGAAGCAATAAACTAAGTATTGATGACATTGGGCGTTTCCGTTACTATCCACCTCCACATTGGCGCCCAACGGAATAACTACCCGCTCTATTGAAGAAATAAGTTGCATCTACACGTTTTTATTTTTATTTCTGAGGTACTTACCCTACATAAACTATGGGTAACGAAGATGAAAATAAGGAGGTAGGTGGCGCAACATCTAAAAAGAAGGTAGTAGCAAAAGAATCGAGGACAGATCCAGTGGCGGATTTGCAGTCAGTATCGTCAATACACTTGTCAGAGAATCAGTTTGCGGAATTGTTAAACCGTTTTCCAACAATGCAGGCGAAGAATTTTGTACCATGTACAATTCGTTTCCTCGGCGAAAATGACCATAATAAGGTTGAAGAATTTATTAATGGAGTAAAGTTATATAAGGTAATGGAGCAAATAAGCGACGAAGATGCCTTGACAGGACTACCATTGTTATTAAACGGAAAGGCAAGTGATTGGTGGCGTGGAGTTCGTGCCGAGATTAAGACTTGGACAGCAGCGCTCAATGCAATCTCTGCCGCATTTTCACCACAAAAACAGCCGCACGACATATATGTGGAATTCTTTGCGACGCCTCAAGGTAAAGACGAAAGCATAGACGATTTCCTATGCCGTAAGCGCCTCTTACTTGGTGCACTGCCAGCAAAGAGACATAAGGAAGAGGAGCAACTTGATTTTGTCTACGGGTTGCTGAAAATAGGACTCAAGAAGCGGATAGCTCGCTCAGACATTAAAACATTTGCCGAGCTAACGGAAAAAGCTCGACACCAAGAGGCTTTAGTCAAGTTTAAGCCAAGTACTTCTACGGACAAGGTAGACAAACCAAGTACATCTACCTCGCAGCCCACTACTAGCGCTGTACATGCCGGCAACAAACCGGATGTTGCCAGGTGCCTTTTCTGTGCGAAGAAGGGACATACAATGGAGGTGTGTCGCAAACGCCAGGCGCAAATAAAAAGCAATGTTTCCGGGGAGGCCGACGTTGCCAAGCCAACTTTGAAGTGCTATGGTTGTGGGGCACCAGGAGTATTTCGCAGTAACTGTCCTTCGTGCACTAACAAGGAGACTCCTCCCAAGGAAGTAGCCTTTTATACGATTGAAATAACCAGGGAGGATCGTACTAAATTGCCTACCATTGAAGTGGAGATTTTAAATGAAACGGGTTACGCGTATATGGACTCCGCAGCACGTACAAGTGTAGCTGGGGAGCATTTATATAAGCTAATGATAAGCAAAGGCGTACAATTTGTGGACCAGCTAGCTTCGGTCACTCTTGCTGATGGATCAATCACGATGAGGCTACTCCGAACAGCTACAACTACTATAATAATTGGCAAACGGGTGAAATCAATTACCTTTTCTGTTCTACCTGAGGCCATCGATAATCGCACCTTGCTAGGTGTTGATTTCCTAGCATGTGCAGGCATAGAATTGAGTCCACCTCAGAGGACATGGCATTTTATAGATAAGCCTGGTGAAATTTTCTCCTTCCTGCAGTTAGAAAGTCACACAAAGATACCTCTGAAGTTACCTACGAAGATACCGTTAAAGGCTGCGAAGCAATTGACCTTTGATGAGCCCGCCAGTAATGAAGAAACCCTGCCTGATTTTCTCTTTTGGGCACGTGGGTTACAATTATTATCCCCATTGCAAGTTACGCCACCGTCTCAACCTGAAGACAACTGCGACGTGTCACCACCTAAGAAGCCACGTTGGCAATTGATCAAGATGCCAACACCGCCGCCACCGGCGCACCCGCGTGAGCCAGCGGACAGCGCATCTCAAGTTGATCCACGTATTGATTACATACCAATAAATCCTACTTCACTGTATTCTGTTGATATTTTATTACAACCAAATGAGGGCCATTCTCTGTCTAATGAAGAAATACCTGAATTTAATGAGTTATTAACCGAGTTTAGCGATATTTTTTCTAAAGAAGGAAATCCTACTACTTATACTGAGCATAAGATAGATACAGGAGATCACCCGCCCATAGCCGTAAAACCATACAGGTTGTCTCCTGTCAGACAACAACAACTGAAAGCAAAAATAGATGAAATGATTAGTAACGATATTATCGAGGAATGCGACTCACCTTGGTCAGCTCCAGTCATTTTAGTCCCAAAGGGAAAAGATGACATCAGAGTCTGTGTAGACTACAGAAGGCTAAATGAGATAACCGTACCAGATAGATATCCGTTGCCACGCATCGATGACTTGATCCACCAAGCTAAAGCTATGCCATATATGACGACGATTGATTTACAGTCAGGGTATTGGCAAATAAAGGTAAATGAGGCCGATCAAGAGAAGACAAATTTTATTTGTCCATTCGGGATGTTCAAATTTAAGCGTATGGCGTTTGGATTGCGTAATGCACCGGCAACTTTCCAAAGATTAATGGATAAATTCATCCTAGGCCTACGTGCTGAGTGTGTCTTATGTTACCTAGACGACTTAATAATCCGGTCAAGTTCATTTGTCCAGCATCTGCAAGATCTCCGTGAAGTATTTGAGAAACTGAGAAGCTACAACTTGAGAGCTAATAGACAAAAATGTAAATTTGGATGCTCAGAAATTAAATATCTGGGTCACTCAATAGTACCAGAAGGAATTAAAACTAACCCGGAAAAGATTAGCGCAATAGTGGACAGACCACAACCTAAGAACCTGAAACAGTTGATTTCATTCTTACAAACGGCATCATGGTACAGGAGATTTATTGAGAATTTCGCCGAAATAGCAAGACCATTAACCAATTTAACCAAAAAGAAAGTCCAGTGGAAATGGGGTAACGAACAGCAAAAATCGTATGAAACGCTGAAGTCTGCACTTACTACTTCACCTATATTGAAACAAGCTGACTTTGGATCACCATTCGTGATTAAAACCGATGCAAGTAATTATGCTATCGGGGCAGCTTTACTTCAGGGGGAGGGTGCAGACGAACACCCTATTGAGTATGCCAGCCGCCTGTTGAATTCTGCTGAACAAAACTACACGGTGACAGAGAAAGAGGCTCTTGCTATTGTTTGGGCAGTGGCACGCTTTCGAGGCTACATAGAAGGCACCAAGTTCATTACAATCACTGACCACCAACCGTTGAAATGGTTGCTCAACCTAAAGTCGCCGACAGGCCGCCTTGCTAGGTGGGCCTTGCAACTACAACCCTATAATTTCGAAATTAAGTACTGTCCAGGGAAAACGAATATCTTAGCTGATAGTTTATCCCGGCCACCTTGTGAAGAACATACTGAATCCTGTGAGATATGTCAAGTAGATATAGACCTACCACAAAGAAATGAAACAAATGTTCGTAAAGAGCAGGAAAAAGACGAAGACGTGAGGAAAATAATAAAAGCTTTAGAAGATGAATCGTCATCTGAAGACTACATTCAATGGTCAAGAAGAGGCTACATGCTTCACAACAAGGTCTTATACCGTATCATACCCGAACAAGAAGACGAAAATTCCAAATTAGTAGTCCCTAAGCATGAAATTCCAAAGTTATTGGAAACATTCCACGATTCACCGATATCCGGCCACCTTGGAGTAGATAGAACATTGAAACGAATTGGAAACAATTTCTTTTGGCAAGGGATGCGCAAGGATGTGATAAAATACATTAAAACATGTACCGAATGTCAGAGATATAAACCATCCAATCAAAAGCCCAGTGGGTTGTTCCAATCCACTGCCATAAATCAAAGATTTGAAGTGCTATCGATTGATTTATTCGGACCGCTACCAAAGGGATCCAAAGGCGAAAAATGGATTTTTATTATAGAAGACACAGCTTCACGATGGGTGGAACTTTTTGCTCTGACAGAAGCAACAGCAAAACAATGCGCTTTAACTTTACTTAACGAAGTTTTTCTGCGATACGGATTACCCCGCAGAATAACCAGTGACAATGGTACCCAGTTCGTATCAGCAGTCATGCAACAATTACTGTATTGTTTGGACATCAAACATTTTCTAAGTCCTGTTTATCACCCAGAACCCAATATCGTCGAGCGTAAAAACAGGGACTTAAAGTGTCAAATAGCAATCATGGTTCAAGGCAAGCATAACTTATGGCCGCAAACGTTGCCTGCCATACGTTTCTCGATGAACACAGCGTATACTCAAAGCACTGGATTTACAGCTGCGTACCTGACTTTCGGCAGAGAAATGAGAACTCCATTCGAAATTGCACACAACTTTAGTGAAATAGTACAATCAGAGAAATTTATCCAAGATATAACGCCTGAGTTAAAACGATTAGCAAAAACGCTTGCAATCGCTAGAGACAATATGGAAACAATGCAGGATAAAAACAGAGGCAGGGCAAATCTTAAAAGACGTCCTGACCCAGGGTATAAGCAAGGAGACCTAGTGCTAGTGGAGACACACCCAATCAGCAGTCAAGAAAAGCAATTTTCTGCGAAATTAGCGCCAAGGCGTGATGGTCCATACATTATAACAAATAAACATGGAGGCTCGACTTACGAGGTTGCTAACATTAATGAACCTGAAAAACCAATTGGGAAGTACCACGCATCTGCATTAATCAAATTTGAAGCGAGACATACCACAGCACCATCACCGCTGGTACCCATTCGACGACGAGGAAGACCAAGGAAGAACCATTCTAACTGAGTCCTGGTACTCTCATTGTACAGCATACGAGTACCAGAGGGAGAGACTATAACAATACTAAATCCTGGTACTCTCACGGGACGTCATCGAGCACCAGAGGGGGAGACTATAACAATGCAAATTCAACGGCGCGCGGACTCGAATACTTTCTCGCTCGCACACTGATTCGTCACTTCGGCCGATCGACGAGGAACGCCGAGCGTCTACGGAGATCATCGAGTGCACGAAGATTGCCGAGCGGACCGAATAAAAGCCGCCGTCCGCGCCGTGTTAGATCACTTAGCTAGCGACTGCCTTAGCGATAGGTCCACTACTGTCCTCTGGCAAGTCTCTCTGAGTTTGGGAGTTCGATAGCGTCCTAGCAGTCTTCTCCCTGACTTCCCTAGGTTAGCTAGGCCTTGGCGATAGGTACACCGACTGTCCCTTGGCATTTGCATCGGGAGTAGACGCGCTCAACCCTGCCGTCTGCCCACCGATTTACTTAGCTAGGAAAAGTACCTACGTACCTATACCTACCAACTTTTGAAACAATGTATGCTATATATAAGTTTGAAGCAATAAACTAAGTATTGATGACATTGGGCGTTTCCGTTACTATCCACCTCCACATAGTTAATTTATCATATATTTTGACCCTACCTCGTGTCGGTTATTTATACGATGCAAAATCTTACATCTACATTCGGTTGCCTATTTTTACACATTTTGTTTTTCTCTGCTTTTCAATGGTTGATAAATTTTTCAATTTTCCATTCACGTGATATATAACTTTTATTCAACAAATATTTGTTGTATGGTTTGGTTCGGCTTATGGAATTACTTTTATCTAAATAGTAGCGAATAAAAAATTCCAAAGGCATCCAATAAAAATTTTGTATTCATTCGGAGCCTTTGCATAAAACATACCACCGGTAACCGAAACCTTACGCATAAAATAAATTACTATGGCGAATCCAAGCGCAGGCAATGTACTCGAAATGTTATCAGGCTGGTCGCGCAGCGCTGGTTATGACATGATTAAACTAGACCGTACGATTCCACTGACGCTAAAAAAGACGTGACCGCTTTTCACAATTATTTTTCCCGTTGAAAAACTGCCTGCCACAAATTTAGGGCCGGTACCGACAGCCGTGAATAAATTATGTTAATGAACACTTTGGAAGGGCATCCGTTTATTCGCGCGATCGCGTTTGAACGCTTTTTCCGAAATTACCATAGGTAATAACTAAGTGGAAGTTGCAACCTGAGCCCACATATGATCAAAACAATAGCAAGCGAACCAAGTTGCTGTCCGTGAAGCTTACTCAAAGCCTTATGCTATTATCATGAACATTAAATAAGATAAAATGAGCAGTTCGCGCTGACGTAGCTTTACAAAACAACACTGAGTAAGTATAGAGTAGGTACTGCAGTAATAACAAAGGCGACTAAGAACTAACTACCAACAAATAGTGAAATCTATTCTAGCAAAACCATTGGCTTATTATAATATTTTATGAAGTATCCAGTAGTAATATATCGCGTGTGACAGGCAAGTTACAATCGCAGCTTACATATTAAACGCCTGATTGACGTGCATTTACACATTATTACATTCCTGTCACATCGAATATATGCTTCGCAAATAATATGAGTAATATACACTCAGTTGACGTCGAGATTTATTCAATTTGAGTATGACAAGATTTAATTACCTACCTCAGGAATTTATTTACGTAGCGAACTTAGCGAAATCTCTCAGGATTTCAGAGTATGCGGCTAATTTTCAATGTCTTGAAGCACAATGTGCTTTGCTTTATAAGGAAGAAATGTGTTATGTCAATATTGTATGATAAAGGATGACTCACACTAGCACGGCACGAGACGGGGCGGGACGGGAAAATCTGGTAATTTCTATAGAAAGTATCACGTGATAGCTCGGAGTCCTCGGATGTCACGTGACACTTTCTATAGAAATTGACAGATTTTTCCGTCCCGCCCCGTCCCGTCCCGTTCTAGTGTGAGTCATCATTCAATACTGTAAGTAATTTTAACGCAGATCTCAGGTGTAGGCAGCTTCGAAATATTAAAATTTACACCGAAAAGATAAAATTATCGCAAAATCAGCAGCATAGAATTTGAAAGGGGTACTTTAGTTAATTCGTAAACTTCATAGTATTTCGCTCGCTGGCACCGAGTTAAGACGTTAATTAAAACACTTTGCTCAACTTTTAGTACTGAATTTCCAAAGTACAGCAATCAAGTTAATGCCTCAATCAAAGATCAAAATAACCCCATCACAATAAATATATAATTGCAATGGAGTTCTGAATGCTATGTTCTTCTGTACTTTGTAGAGTCCAGATAAAAGTTATCTAGTTATTATGACTTATGAGTCTTATGAAGTCATAACTATATTATTCGGGTACATACATGTGTAATTTTTATAAATAATTAACATAATAAAGTTTAAAATTCATTTGTAAGTAATACAAGCGTCCATAACGAAATAAGTTAGGTTAGAATAATCACTCCATACTTTGCTATAAACTTATTACGTATGTATTTGATTAGTTTAGATCGTATTAGGTAAATATTAGTTATGAATATTTAGATCAGTTTAAAACTCTTTTAGCACGGAGCAATTGCATGTAATAACATTATGACCCTACGTTTTGAGCTATTTACAGAACCTGTTATCACAGGGTAAAATGATAACCAGTGCTGTAAATTTAAAGTGTTTAATTTCAATGGATATTATCGACTAATCGTGGCAACAAAATACAGTATTAGTTTAAAATTCCTGAACAATTAGTTAAACCATACCTTCCGTACAAATAATTATTAAAAATAAAGGCTAGCATTAATAAGCTTCACCTGTCTCTGTGGTAGAAATTACAAGTTTCATTCGACTTATTTAGGTACAGTGACTATCAAAAATAATAAAAACATGAGAAACTGCACCATCAAAAGCTTTAAGCAAGCGGCAAACGCCTGTATACGCTGTCTCTTTGTGGTTGTTTTTAATATAAATTTAACGCTCTGCTAGAGAGTAGCTACTCGCTAGCCATTATTACTGCAGCCACTACTCTCTATTTGTACTCGGTGGAGCTTACTAGCACGGCCAGGCTTAGTTGCACGTTGCACGGTACTCGGACTCTCGAGCTAAATGTATAAAAAATTATATATTTGTGGAAAGTATTGTTTTTTAACTTTTGATATGGCAGCTCAACAATTTTCACTAAATTATTGGTATAACAATCGAAGCTCTACGATCCGATTGGGTATATAAATCTTTGTTTGTGTGTACAAATATTGTACAGTGTACAAGGCTTTATTAGGTTATTATTAATCAGGAAAAATAGATACATATTTAATTGTTTTCTTTATATATTTTAACTTTTTGTATTTATGTTAAACCGATGCGATTGGTAAAAATCTTCTAATTTAAAAATCTTCTAATGTAACTTATCACGAAAATTCAATATTTTTTTGTAAAGGAACCAAATGGAGCCATTGTAACAAATTGTAATGTTTTTATTATTATATAAAGTACTAACAAGCTAGGTATTTACCAATATGTTAAGGGCTAATAGTACTAGGCTTTTTAAGTCAATTTAAGTACAAAACATTCACCAATTATGTATGACTACGTAAAACATAAGTTGACCAGATAAACAATAGTCAATAGGTAATTAAGATGTCTTTGATTATCTTATAATCAAATGATGTCTTTGGATCTTATAGTTCCTAATTTTACAAATGTCACTAAACTAGCCACTTCACAGGAAACGATGCCAACTTGACAGAAAACGTTCTTGTCAGCCTAAGTCGTTACGTATTTGCTTATTTTTGACCGGGAAATGAAATCAATATATATTCGTCATTGAAATCTATGAAAAGTTAATTGAATTGATGTAAGTTAACATCTCTTAAAATATTAGTCTAAATTACCTAATTTGTTACCTTATATTTAGTAACAGGAAAATTTATTTAGTAACCCACTTCATATCATATCTTTTCAGCAAAAACCTGCATCAGCTTATAATGTACATAAACTGGACTGGCATAATGTTATGTCCACAATTATTTGCGATAACTTTGCCAGTTTTTTTCATTACGCGATATGACGAGACATGCGAGTCGTCTGGACTACATTCTTACTTATTATTACACGGGACTTTCCTTATATTCATACGCAATACGTTGTATTTTTCCATTACTTGTATTATTTTCTTTGTTATGATTGTTGTTTAGTTTCACACTGTTACAGATGATTCCCATTAACCCATAGCTCATATTAACTACTCCATAACAATATTATGCCTCAGTTTAAAGGATTCCAAAAATAATGGCCTAATAGGACCAGGATTTATTCAACCGTTTAAAGGAAATTAAATTATTTATAGCAGTAACACAAGTATATAACAAATTTTCTTGCAGTTTTTCTATGCGTAAATGTACATATATTCGTTTTAACTTGTAGCTATCAGATATTTTTAACCTCGCTTAACTTCTTCTACGGAAAAGTACTTGAAAAGTTTGTAGAAATGAAAATAAATCAACATTAGGGCATGTCTGAATGAAGACAGCGGGTATTTTCAGTGCAAATTGCAATTACCATTATTGGGGTAATTTGGAAACGGCGGCGGTCGCTGCGCAGCGAATACCCGCCGAGTAATGGATAGTGCTTTATGTTAAAAACTTACTACATGTAGGTACTTGCCAACTATTTAGTAAATAATATACCTACGTTGTTCTAGGAAGAAATTAATTAATCTAATATAATAATAGGTAGTAGATCTGAAACTTTCGGAATCATCAATTTTTATATTCAATAATTAGGATACTAAAATAAACCCAGGTTGCACTAACTGGTCCGGCCCCTGGACCTTTACTACTACTTAGAAAATGCACACAATGCAATAACTTTAGGTGATAAAAGACTATAATAAATTACTAGGTATTCATAATACCTACATTTTTCTGAGAACCGTAAACATTTCGACATTTGCCATTTGCGACTTATTTTTACAACAACCAAAATGCGAGGCGATTTGTGCAAGTATTGTAATAATTAAATCCTACAAACTCATGAAATTGTGTGTTTTACGGCTTCAAAGTAATGGGTAAAGTTTCATTGCGAGCTTTTCTCTAATTTATTTTTATTGTTATATGAGCCAGTTTATGTCCCGTTTTACACTCCTCACTCGCAGTAGTTACAATCAGGGGGATGTGACACGCCTCGTAATAGATTAAGCGTTAGATTCGCCCTCACAGCGGTGGCGCATTTCCGATATTATGAGAATCCTTAGCATTTGCTTAATACACGACTAGCATAACAATAATATAACATGCAACATAACGTGGCTATTTTTTTCGTAATTGATCCTTGACTAAAAACTTCCCGACTCGTATGTGCTCAAGGAGAAACACACTACGAGAACTTTAAAATAACCGTAGACAACAATTGTTTAGAGCAATTTAATTTTCAAAATTGGAAATTCCAAGACTTTTCACCTTCTCCCGGTTCCTAGCTCGTGAAAAACTATATTGCGTTTTTTATTAAAAATACGGAGTGTTCCGACGAGGGGCAAACGGCCACTAAAACGTTATGGTTACTGCGGTGACATTCGCATGGATACCTAACTTATAAAATTGGTGCCTAATCCTCCAGCCAATAGCCCTCCGTGGGTTTAAACGTAAATTTGAAAGCAATAATGAATATTTGAATTATTTGATTGATGAATAGTGATAAGGGTGTACACTCAAGACACTCGAGCTTTTTTTTCGAAAACTATCAATTTGGTGTAGTGAACCTGATGTTGAAGACCAGGTTAACTGTGGAACTGCTCGATAATTCCCAGCGCTATCATCCGATATAAGACATTCTTATTTCGCACCTAACTTAAACTTAAACTTTTACCGGGAAGGGAACGCCAATTTATGGAAGTCAGTTTTTACTTAAAAATTATTGACGTACCTTTTTGATAAGAATGGCATTAAACTTGTGTAAAGGATGACTAACACTAGAACGGGACGGGACGGGCAAATCTGTCAATTGTCAGCGTCACGTGACATCCGAGGGCTATAGGAATTTACAAATTTTCCCGTCCCGCCCCGTCCCGTGCTAGTGTGTCATCCTTAATACTGTACTGTACCAAGTAACAAGACTCTATTATTTTTTCAGAATTGAGTTTTTTTTTATAACAAATGGGCTTACTCTTGGCCACAGACTAGCCGAGGGATATCTGCCTACTCCTGTTGATTTCCTCGCTGGATCTTTTGTTTGATAGGTATCGATAGTTATTATGTGAGTAGTGTGGGTTTGCGATGGTATATGTTATTTAAATAACTCATTGTCGGGTATAGTGAACTAATGTGTTGAATTTGAATGTACCATTTTTATAGTATCGTGATCACTTAACAGTAAAGACGACGGACCTGTCATTATTGTAGGTATTATTCATTTCAAGTAGCATAAAAAGAATCACAAATTCAAGTTAGAACACAACATTCTTAATAGAACTTAATTAAAGGGCACGTACTTAATGACTACGCTGTCCATTTTAATAATAAACGTATCCTGGGGAGCAACTGCTATAACTTACTGTTCAAGTACTTTTTTGTCGTGCATATCTATCATTTAATACAATTTAATAAATAAAAAAAATATTGTGGGACAATCTTACACAAATCGACCTAGTCCCACGGTAAGCTCAAAAAAGCTTGTGTTGTGAGTACTAGACGACGATATATATAATAGATATACATATACGTATATACTTAAATACATACATAACATCCATAACTCAGGAACATTCGTGATAAACACACAAATAAATGCCCTGACCAGGATTCGAACCCGGGACCTCCAGCTTCGTAGGCAGAGTCACTACTAACTAGGCTAGGATAGGATGCCGTTCAATTGCATTTCCGTTTATGCATTATTTTTACTAAATACGTTATAAAAGTTAACCTTCTTTCTATATAGGTACTTTTGCATGATGTATATTGAGGATCGAAGTACTGGAGTAGGTAGGTATATAACAGGCAGTATCGATAAAAAACATTTATTTTTACCTTTTAAACTTACGTTTAGTACCTAAAATAACGGAGTATGTAAAAAAAATATAAATACTTTTAGCTTGCTAAAGCGAGCTAAAATGTACTAAATTAATACAAAATTTTAGTCATTCGTTTAGGATTTTCTTCGGTCATTCCGTCATTTCGGTATTATGGTGAGAAATTATACTAGTGGAGTAAGTAAGAAAAAAAAACACCAGTGGAATGTTATTGTTCATTTTTTGTCGGCGCATCAACAGCGTACCAGCGAACTGCAGCCCCTATTCGAACCGCTAATTTGACAGATTTCTGACCTTTATTTACCTGCACGAGTAATTCAGTAATCTCTTATATGAATATTATTATATATTAGTGTAAATTTATTAATGCGTTTCGAGTGACTTCAAAACGACATTGTAATTGCGCTGTCTGATTTATATTTGCCTTATAGACAAGTGTAAACTCCTATTGTATTCAAAATGTTGATTAACTAGGTCTGATTACCTACTAAAAAGGTCTGCTTATCGGCTATGATTTGTATTAGCAGGTAGCATCCCGAATGAATGGTTGAATTTAATCTAGGGTGAAGCGAGCTCAGAGTAAAGTAAAATAGATCTTGAAATGATGTGTGACAGTGATATTTTGATGCAAAAATAAGTAGTTACAGTTTTAAATAAGTTAAGTTTTAAATAGTTTTTAATAAGTAGTTATTATAGTAGTAGTTGCAGTTTTGTAGTAAAATATTATATGACTAATATTATACATATAACCTACATGACATATAATTATATACATGAAAGTAGTAAATACAATTCTGTTCAAAATTTTAGCATGTTTCTTTTACTAATTAAATGATTTACCTACTAGTGCAGCGGGAAACTTGGCGAGAGAGTGCAAATTTGATAAGTTTGAGTTATTGTTATATAATGTGTACAAAACGCGAAAGTTTTAAGTGTTATAAGATCGATTTATTTCGAAAATTTTCCCAGCAAAGGCCTTTTTTAGGCTCCCAGCCTATAACTAGAAAAATGCTTCATGAAAATTCCTCTAATTGAGTCGACTATTTCGATGATTTTCATAAACAAGACGCTCTAGTGAGATGATACGTATCATGTCCCCGTCAAAATCTGCGATACTCTCATCTGACACTTCATCTCTCCAGAGTGTTTCTCTATAACTACTGCCGCTGACATCGTGAAGCATTATACGTTTATAACATTTGTATACCAACAATATAATTATCATACCCCGAGTCGGATATCCGATATGTCAGGTCGGCCTTGGGTCCCACGCACATTTAACCTATTTTAAACGGTTTTTTTATCATGTAAAGTGCTAGGTATTAATTATATCCTCATGTATATAAAGTTCACAGCCAAATGACATATAATCAGGTTCGAATCGGGCTCAATACCTACGGAGTATGTTTTTTGCATATAACACACCCTAAAAAATATAACATTTGAGCCTACATCTGATTTTCTTTAAAACATAGAACTTGTCTAAATTACATAAATACGCTCCGCACCTACGTAGCGCATAAACATACCTCGCGAAACACTGCATTCACATTAAGAGAGCCAATAGCTTCGGAGTTAGTGTTACGCGAAATTCCCATTTAGTATGTGGCTGTTTGCGCGGTGAAATTAGTCGATGTTTGGTTAACGTGCTATTGTCTAAACAAGATTGTTGTAAGTGCATTGACGTGACAACCCGGTTTAAGTGTTTTAAGCTATATTATTTTAAAACGGCAGATATAATAGGTAATTTTGGGGTTGTGGGCAAGACAACAAGGTATGATACGTAGTTTAAAGTTTTTATCACCCATATTAGTAATATTTTTTATGGGGATGTAACCCTCAATGTAAAAAGGCAATGGAGTAGGTATTTTCGTCGCTCTTACGAATTATACACCCTTTATCAAAGATGATTGCGCACATCAAAAATGACCATGTTCAAAATCATTTTCCATGTAAGTTTGTACCATGTAACTTCTACTTTCTTATATATATTTTTTCGCATTTTTTTTTCGACATACGGTTCTAAAGTTACACGGACGGTGATCAAACTTGGTGTTGTTAACATTGAAAAACCAAAGTAATGTCGTAACACACAAGCACACAACCTTTATTTCAGAAATAAGAACTAAGTATAAACAATTTAGGATGACATAGCGTTAGCCAGTTTGCGGCCGGTACAGCGACATCTATCGCATTTTTGTGGTACTAACTAGTGATTTTGTTTACAAACTTAATATACACTTAACACTTTAACAGACGGGTACACTTTTTAAACAGAAAACACCTATTCTTTTTTCAATACCTATCTAACCGTACCTCACACTAGAATTGCAACAAGAAAAAAAACACCCCCCACGTGAGGTACCCGATATTTTCCCCCTCTTTAGGGTTCCGTTGCCAAAATAACAAAAACAGAACCCTTACAATTTCGTCCTGTCTGTATGTCACAGAGGTTTTATACAGTAATTATTAATCTTATGTTAATGATATTACAGCAAGAGGTGTATTTTGTGTGCCGCTCTTATTTAGTTTTTTCATTTTTTATTTATTTATTTATACATGTAACTAAATATCAACATTTTTATTGCAAATATGTATTTGTGGAAATAGTGAATTCAATTATTAAAAAAAACACAAATTACAATATATACATTATAATAAACCTTACCTCAATAAAAATAAAAATTTAATCTTATAAAAAATAAAAATCACTGCCTAGTGGAAGCGTACCCAGAAGGCTGGCAGCATTGCCACGATGTGCTCAATGCTGATCCGTTGTGCTAGATACATATGACCCAGCCCTTTCGTCACACGTCGCTTCGAAAATCCTGCGGCTGCATTATTTGAAAACTATAGACGCTTTCCCACCAGGGGCCCAGAGTTTCTACTCCAATAGGCTCATTTATGCATCCACTATTTATGGATGCATACTTTCGCCGTTTGTGGGTCTTGGCCGAATTTGCAGCCGAACCGGCCTTAAATGCAGTGCCTCGAAGATGGGACAGCACCAGAGTGTCTGCACACGTCGCGTGCCAGCGGCCGTCCCATTCTCCAAGGCACTAGTACTTGTGGCATTTTATCTGATAGTTTAGTCTTTAAAACTAAATTTAAGGTTTCTTGAACAAGAGTTTGATTGGCCGAATATTTTCAGAAATAATAGTTCTGGCAGTCAAAAAAAGTAACTAGTAAGCTCATAGTTAATAGGCGTACTGTTCTAGAGGTATATTAAAGTATGAGTCCGAAACGAGTTCAATTTGAATTAAGTTTGATTATCGATACATGAAGCTTGTGGACATATTATATTTAAGCGCTGAAACAAGCCTTGCTATATATATCAAAGCAATATGTAAATATGGGTAAAGGAATTCACTTGCAAACAGACGCTTTATATATTTTCGTTAAAAAAGCTAACAAAAAACTTCATGAAAATTCTGTATAAAGAGTAGACTGTCCTTTTTTTAATCGCCGCCGACGCGACGGGACAATGTTAGAGTCAGAGAAAAGTTGCTCCAACGAGTCGATTTACGCTACGAAAAGAAAATGACTGTTTCGTTATATCATTTTATTCACAAACCAGCCGCGTTTTAACCGACTTTGAGATTTCGATGGAGGATTTATTTTTGTGTTCACCGATTACTCCGAGCTCCGTTGACCGATTTAGGTGATTTTTTTTTGTTCGAAAGGAAATATTTCCAATTTAGTCCCATATAAATGTGAGATTTCGATGGAGGATTTATTGATGAGATCGAAGACGATGGAGCTCCGTTGACCGATTTAGGTGATTTTTTTTGTTCGAAAGGAAATATTTCCAATTTAGTCCCATATAAATGTGGTGCTGATCTGGTGGTGGAATCCATGCGGAATTAAGGGAGCTCCCTAATTTTCAAAGGTACATCATTTAGGTGTTATCTTAAGAAAATTAAACAATTTCTCGCAAAAACCATAAATTTGGTAAAGTAGACCTGATGATGAAGACCAGGGATGGCATGTGGAACTTCAGATACTTAAGCTGATAATTCCGAGTTTCGTCGTCGAATTTGAGCAATTCTTTTTTCGTTAGAAAAGAGTCAAAACTTCAAAGTTGGTCCCATAAAATTTGGTTCTGATCTGATGATGGGTGATTTCGGAAACTCCTCAATTTTTAAAGAGGTGTTTTTTCTTCAAAAAATCAGAGAGAACGGTCAGGTTTATTCTTCTTCTTCTTCTTCTTCTCAGCATATTTTGCTCCACTGCAGGATGTATGCCTCTTGCAATTGTTTCCATTTTTTGCGGTCTGCGGCGTCTCTAATCCGGTAATCAGGTTTATTATTGACTGGTAATGTGTCTACTTGGCTTGCCACCGACTACAAACGTATCAGTTGGTAGTACTATGAGGTGTTGCCTCCATTTGTTGGATTACTCATCTTTTTCGAACCTTACAGCAAATATAAAATGATTCATTTTATATTTCACTTTTTGAAGTCGGTTTTATTATTCGTTAAAAAGTTTTTTAATTTAAAGTATAGTCCTATCCGGCAAAATGTATGAAACTCTTCCTCTCCGGATTTGTGTCCCGTTTTGCAGTTTATTTTTATATAAATGGTTAAAATTACAACAAGACCGCCTTTGAACAGTTTTATTTTAACCGAGCGGTTGCGGAGATCTCTCTTTCTGCTTGGGCCATAATGTTTTTGTAGGTCTGTCGGCTTGTTCTCAGGTCGCATTCTTCAACCGATTCTTGTGTAATTTTGTGAGCACGTTTTATATATGTAGATAAGTACATTGATTTGTTATTTCGTGTTCTGGTTTTAAAAAAAATGGTCACGGGGCCAATAGTGTATTAAATGATCTTCACTTGTTCTCGTATTTTGGTATGATTTACGATTAGGCCACGAGGAATCAGAGTAAGTCCTTAAAGTGTTAAGCTGATACCGAAATGCACGGCCTGTTGGCACTATCGGTAAGTATCCATCGTTAACAGCAACGAGTACTGCCTTTGCGAACCTACTAACAACATTTCATGAAAATCACATTAGAAAATGCGACCCGCAGAGGCGACCGACGCCCTTACCATGACGTTTTAACGTGATTTAGTTTCTGTTCTTAACTGTGCTCAGTTGTATGGAAGCGACTCAGTTTAGGTCCTAAACTAAATCGCGTTAAAACACCATGGTAAGGGCCCAGCTGTCTCAAGCGGCATGCAGCGGGTAAAAGCTGAATCCAAGACACCTCGGACTGATTGAATCGCAGTAGTGGAGATAGGAGAGGGATGCAAAAAACCTATTGCTTATTTCGATAGTTTTCACGTAACCTGTGCTCGTTTGCTATACCATCATCCAACCACCATCCACCACCATCACCATACATACCATCTTTCTACTTATGGCAATCCATAGGTAGAAATAACCAAACAATTAAACACAGTCTTTAAAAAAAAAATAGTTAGGGGACAATAACTGCTTAGAAAAAAGAAAAAGTGAAAAAACTCACGGCCTCGGTCGAGATCAAACTCGTGACTTTAGAATCATCGCTCTCGCAACCGAGCTACCGAGACTTACCTACCCGTTACGATTTTTCGGCTATACCTATCTTTAGCATGGGCATCTAGCTGTATACAGTAAGAAGGTCTGAGTCTGATTCGCAGCTGAGTCTTAATAAGTAGTTCACTAGTAGGTAGTCTCAATTCTAAAATAGGTAGGTAAAAATAAACTAAATAGAAACTTTGGGGAAAGAAACTATGATTGAACACAAGCTTTAATTTTAGTTAACAATAAATTTAAAGTTCCATGAAAAAAGGCTATGAAAAGCCATTATGAAAACGTGAATAGTTCCAGTGGCTTTAAACCTAGACGCAAAATCTCGTCATGAAATTTCTAACGTATGCTAGTTATTGCACTCTCATTTGAATGCATTTTATACAAACCGTACAACAACACATACATATTTTTCTCATTATGACGATAAGTTTTGAAACAAAGTGCTCCCGTATAAAAATCCGGCCGTGAGAATAAAGTCCGCAAATTATTCGATTCATTTCAAAGGAATCCTACTAAAAGGAACGCGAGACTAACTCAAAGCTTTTATATCTCGTAGCGAGGCGCCTTATTGTCTTCAGCGGTATATGTATTAAACCTTGCTTTCTCTTGCGTAAATAAAATCCATTGGAGAGAGAAGTGCAAGGGGCCCGCGGGGGCGATGGGTTCCTCTAGGTGTACCGCCTCATGCGAGTGTCGGGGACAATGCAAAGTAGATTGAATTGGAAAAAGACATGAACAAAATAGCAGCTTTCGGCACCCCAGTGAGGATTCACGTATAAGGGGACCAACGACGACTGTCCATACTCAGACCTAAATTGTAGCACTGATTCAAGTAGTCTGCTGTTTATGGATTCAATCGAAATGAAAAGTACTGAATATACATCCCTAAATTCCCACGCGCACTCAGTCTATGCAAAGTTGGATTCAAAAAGTTGGACTTTTAATGCCCTGGCGTGTAAATAGTAATTTCCAAGTTTGCATTGCAATATTATTTTATTACGTAGGTATAGGTATAGGTATAGGTATACGCGGGCTAGTTTCCGCAACTCGACGTCAAATGATGCGCCTATTTTGCATGGTGGGTTGCCGGCACTACTCCTGCCAACCCAGCTCTTCCAGGAAGCCTAGCAGACCCTTGATGTTGCCGACGACTTCCGGGAGAGACCTCGGTGTACCGAGGTATTTTGCCCGGTAGTTTGCCACCCCAGTGCATTCGATGATGACGTGGGCGGCTGTTTCTTCTGCCTCCAAGCAGGCCCTGCAGAGTGCGCTGTCTGTAACACGCAAAGTATGCAAGTGTTTGTTGAATAAGGCATGACCTGTTATGGCGCCAGTCAGGAGACGGAGCTGGGGCCTTTTCAGCTGTCTCAGCCTCCGCGACAGCCCGGGGGTGATTGTCGGGAGGGCTAACCTTGTTTGCCTGCAGGTTCCTATGTTAGACCAGTATAGTTGGTGTTTTACCCTGGTGTCTTGTTGGAGAGTGCTCCGCAGCCAGGCGAATGGCAGGGGTATGATCGGTTCTGGTCCTACCACGACCGTCTCCGAACCTTCCCTCGCCAATATGTCTGCTGCATCGTTCCCTCGCGAGTTGCTGTGCCCCTTGATCCATTGTAGAGTTACGTGATTGTTCTTACATACCTCCGACAGGATTGAGTGGCACTCGTGGACTAGTCCCGAGGTTAAAGTGTAGCCTTGTAGGGCCTGTAGTACTGATCGACTGTCAGAGAGTATGCGGATTGGGAAATCCGTTACCTTCCTTGCGACGATTGCGTGTGCTGCCAGTATAATGCCCAAACACTCCGCCTGGAAGACAGTGTTATGTGCACCTAGTGGTGTAGAGATGTGTATATTTAGGTCCTCAGAGAATACTCCTGAGCCAGTGCCCGACCTTGTCTTTGATCCGTCCGTGAAGATTCTCAGCTCCCTTGGGTTGAGGCCTTCCCGGGGGTCTTCATGTAATTGTATCTTGTATTTCTTATCGAATATGTATTGCCTGGGTATCTTATCAGTTGCTGCCTCTATGAGCGGCTCCTTACCTATAGCCTCGTAGAGGATTTCGGTGTGGGGTACCCGAGGCAGTCTCCAGAGGTTCATCTTCTTAAGACGTACCGCCGCGGCCAGTGCCTCCTGTTGTATAAGGAGGTGTAGCGGCGGGAGGCACAGTAGGGCTTCCAGGGCAGCGGTTGGTGTTGTCCGCATGCATCCCGTGGCCGCCATACAGGCCAATCTCTGCAGTCTTTGTAGTTTGGCCTCCACCGTGGACAGCCTGGTTCGTGGCCACCAGACTATCGCACCATAGCTTATTATAGGCCTTATTACCGCCTGGTATAGCCATAGAGTGATTTTCGGGGAAAGTCCCCAGGTCTTACCTACCATTCTACGACACTGCCAGAATGCGATTGTAGCTTTTTCAATTTTGTTGTTAACATGATTGCTCCAATTCAACTTACTGTCAAGTAGTACTCCCAGGTATTTTACTTCAGTTGCTAGTTGGAGTTCTGTATTGAACAGTTTGGGCAGCCGAAAGTTGCCCAGTTGTCGTTTGTTGGTGAACAGTACTAGTTCAGTCTTCCTGGGATTAACTGTAAGCTCGTTTGCGGTGCACCAGCGTTCCACGATGGCTAGTGCAGAGCGGGTGACATCACATATCGTACCTGTGTGATTGCCGCTCGTAAGTATCACTATATCGTCAGCATAGCCGATCGTGTAATGGTGATTGTTGTTCAGCTTTTTTTATTACGTAGCGTGGCATAGCTTTTGACGCGTGTTATAAATGACTTAAAAAAATATTTTAAATAGGCATATTCCACTTTTTGATTTAACGAAACTACTTATAGAAATACGAGTCTTATAGAGTTCAATTTAATTACCAGGTCCTTATACATTAAATATTGATATGTTTAACTTGTTTCAATGCTAGCAAGTATTTCTTTCTCGTGACTCTTTCATGTCATAATGTTACATTCGTCTGAATAGTTAATGTATGTGAAGTAAGAAGGTAAGCTTCGGTTGTGATGTGCTACGAGTATGTTGGCATTTTTTAAATTTATTTTATATAATTTAGTTAGTCTCAATTTATACGAATACGAACATTATTTGGCAGAGACATAAATATCAATAACTATACATTACAACTAAATAGAAAACCTAAAAAAAATACGAGTATTATAAACATTAATAGGTTTGCATTCGATTTTTACACTGTTTACATATTTTAGATTAGTAACTGGTGCTTACTAAAATTGATAGGTAATAAAATAAGCGAGACAAAATCTTGCGCCTACAATCAATCCATGGAAAATAAAATTACACTAAAGGTTATTGACGTCCTAGTTGTGGCTTACTTTTAACAACCATTAAGGTGATAAAGAACACAACTTGCGATCTGAGTTTACAGAAGTCTTACGCATTATTAAGCCCCGCAGAACTTGCAAATTTACTTAAAAAGACATTAAAGTATCGACGAGAACCCAGTGACGTGAACAAAAAGTGAGGGCGGCAAAACTTGTACGAACAAGCTGCATGTTCTCTAGATACATTTTCCGAGCCATTACCTTCCTTTAACAAAATGATCTCGGAGCCATCTTCCATAAAATACATCGGTGATGCACGTGCAACTAACTTGAACAAAATACAGGGAATTCTTAAACACATTTTGTATGGGGGGTTACAATAATTTTAAAAATGTACCTAAGTACCTTTTGTAAACCTATAGATGGTTTAGGTAATATAAATACATAGTAGTTATGTGATTGTTTCAATCTACCTATAATAGGATAGGAAACCTATTATTTATAAAATGCGACCCGCTGACATCCAGATAGACACACTGTAC
Organism: Lathronympha strigana; assembly: GCA_949128165.1. Taxonomy (NCBI): domain Eukaryota; kingdom Metazoa; phylum Arthropoda; class Insecta; order Lepidoptera; family Tortricidae; genus Lathronympha; species Lathronympha strigana. The sequence continues at coordinate 21,331,682 of OX421903.1, read as the reverse complement.
GCAGCGTCCTACGAGGGCGGTTAACTCGCGGACGCGAAGGGACGTGGGCGGCGCGATTTTCACGCGAAGCGGCGCGGCGCGGCGGCTATGTCTAACGTGGGCGGTCAAACTATCGAACGCGAAGCGAAGCGGGGAAGCCGGTAGAGTTTGATAACTGAACCTTTGATAACTTACTGTGGAAGTGTCCTGCGTGAACGATTGTTTCGCAATAGCGAAGCGGCGCGGCGCGGTGCGGCTGCGGCGCGGCTGCCACCGTACGTTACTAGTTTAATGAAGTTCCTTTACTATCACCTGACTTCAGTTCAATCATACGAAATAAATAAGTTGTTAAATAAATAAATCACTTTCCGTAAAACGGAGTGTATTGAGACAAATTATAAGTTCAAACCTCGATAAAAGCATATGTTTATATTAGGCGCGTTGATTTATATTTTATATACCTAATTCAAAAGGGTGCCGGTTGCATGAAATTTAATTTTTCAATGATACTTAATCTCTCATTTCATTTCATAGATTTTACTATAAACACAAAATATTAAAAATACCAACTCACTCCTGTACCATCCATTCATGATCCAACTACCCTCGCAATCCCTACCCGCCCCATTTTACGGTAATTCAATCTTCTAGTTCAATACAATAGGCAAGTCAACCCCCAAGCGTAAGTTGTGTCAACGTTTACAAAATGTTAACTTGTGCGGTTAAGTATCACACTGATACGTATTCACACGCCTCTCCGACGTATGAGCGGAAGAGCGTTATGTACTATCGCGTTCAAAATTGCATGGGCAGTTCATGAATACATTTATTTATAAATTGCCCCTGCACGTTTTATCGCATGTGTACGCAGCTAAATATATAACGATGCCCCTCACCGGAGCGGCGTGCGAAAAGACCACAACCGTTAATAATGATGAAAATGATGATTGTTAACTAGGTGAAACAAATACATAAATAATCATCACCGTCACCTTTTTAGGAAGGTGTCACCTGCTAGAACGTCGATAATTGTTTGAATGCAAGGGGTCGAGCGTGATGTGTTCAACTGATCTAAAATATGTATTTTACTTGTTCATATTCCTAAAGGCGTTTCGCACCACCTCGGATTAGCCACATAACCCGAAGTTAAGCGTATTTTTGTACAGAATTTGACAGCTTAACTCCAGGTTAGCGGTTAACTCTGGGTGGTGCAAGTGGCGCTAAGAGTTAAATAGATGTATTGTAAAAATATCAACAAACTTAAAATTCGACACAGTATCTATAGGGACTATCGGTTTCTGTGTGTTTCTTTGTCATCCTTAAGTGGATACTATACCATTGTTACCAGTATCAAAACAAATGACGTTCGTAAAAAGTTTTACGGGGGAAAAACTTTGTAACTTCGCTTTTTCTTTATAGCTTTTATGACCAAAATTTGTCTTAAAATTCGTTAAGAGTTTGCATTGAAGAGAAAAGTTAGATTTCGACATTTCTAGTTGATTGCTCGTCAATATGAAAATAAATAAATAAAACCAAGATACACCTGTAATGCTTGTGTCCAAATAAAATCTATAGCTCGGTTATATACAAACACCGGATTGATGGGTGCAAATCTGTCTGACGTTTAATAATGCGAGTAATTTTATTAGTTGATATCGATATTTATTATTATTACGTACGTCCGTTGTTTAATTTAAAGAGTGAATCAAGAAGAAAACCACACATACAAAAATACACTTTTTGAGGAAAGAAGAAAGAAAGAAAGAGGAAAGAAGAGAAAAATACGATCAACATTTTTATTCTCCTTTTTTGGGATTTTAATTTTCGGTAAAAGCTTACAGCCGGAATACGTAGAAAATTTAATTAAATTCGTGATTTTTATGTTCGTTTTGAAGTAAAATAATCAGTTTTTGGTAAGGACATCTGATCCAAAGAGACTTAGGGCACACGGATGCTATTCTATTCGATACTGTATAAGTAAATGAATTACCTGTATACTAGCGTGTAATAGTACATTACATACCAAGGCCGTTTAAGTGGGAAATGCCTCGGATTCCATGTAATTGTCGGCCGAGGCGAAGCCGAGGTCGACTAACATGTGATCCGAGGCTTTCCCATTTACCGGCCGAGGTTTGTATACTATTTTTCAGTCCGACGGAGCCGGCAGGCGACAATTTAGTTTTGCGTAAAGTGGCGCTTACCGGCCGGAGGACTGAAAAACATATTATGGACTTAGATCAATTTGACGTATTCAAGGCAAATATTAGCCATTAATGTAACTAGTAGGTAAATTAACCTGAAACAATGTGCCCACTTTGTACCTACTATTTAATAGTATTTTCTCAAACATGCAATGAAATGTTGTTATAACGTTCGTTATAATAGGCTTCAAAGTACCACGTTTCAGGCGGGGCAACTGGAGAGACACGTAATGAAATTTCACACAAAATTGAAGGCCTAGGCCGGGAAGTAATATTTTTTTAATTTTATTCCACATAAATGTGTGACACAGCAACATGGTTTTTAGCCATTATAACAGTTTCATTACTATGGTTCATGATGACATTCTGCCAGTTATGCCAGTACGCCTATTAAAAAAAAACAATAAATTATATATTCGAATATATTAAGTACAACATATACATAGGTACTCCGAAAGCATTCCCCTGCTAGAATTAAAGGCTGAATGCGTTTTAACTATTGAGACAGCGGCGAGCACTGAAACAATAACTTTTGGTGCCAAAATGTTAGATAGTTTTGAAGCAAATATTGTTTCTTTATTGCAAAACTGGATATAAAATAGTCTAGTTCTTAGTTGCTACTAAATATTTACAGAAATATACACTGTAAATCTAATTCGGTTATTTTTTACCATATTAACTATGTTTTAATACATTTTAAAGTTTCTTAATAGTGAAATAAGCTGAATACAGTTGTCATTTGTACCATTTCGGTTATATTTACACCCCGAATCTGTAGCAAAATCATCTAACAACGTCATTTACGACCCTATCAACTCTAATTGTTCAAAAAAATCTAGGGTGTAAAGGACATTCATAGCATTTTGACGTGTCCTTTACAACATCTAACTTCTAAACCGTTGAGTTTATCACTACGGTTGCTACACCAGGTTAAAGATACTCGAAATCTACATATTTTCCTTATACATGTCACAAATATAGGTAAAAAAACAAAAAATATATTAACAGTTTTATTTAAAAAAAGTTGTTTTTTGCTTCTCCTGAAAACCTGCATTTTGTCCTTTACGACAATTGAACCCAAAGGTATCGATATATTATCTATAAACCAATAGAAATTGCTATTCATAGATAGGATCCTCTATAGAGATGGTGTTGTTTGGTACAAATGTCAACTGCACACTCATTTCAAAGAGACAAGCCTCATTGCGCAGCCATCGGGCGGTGCAACACGACAGCGGTTATACTCGTAGGCACAACAGCGCACGTCTGGACTATCAAATGTTTATCAAGGTTGTTTGGTAACTATCTTCTCAAAAAACTTTTTGGTACCTATCTGGTCTTGAGTATTTTATTTTATCTCTTTTCTTGATACTTACATAATGTGTTTGTTATGGTTGTGTCAGCGTTACATGACAGGTAGGACTCGCAACCAGCCGTGCATACGTCCTACCGCGCAAAACTGCCGTCGGTGACCATGTCCATTAGAAAAAGGAGTTCACATATATGCATAAGGTCAATGATTTACTATTTTTATCATTCTGGCCGCTTGGGGGCCACCTGGCCGTCGTCAGAACACTATGGGTTTTTTATCCTGGCAACGCCACATCTCAGCGAGCACCGGGCATGCCGGTCACGCGGCCTTCGCTAATCATATGTCCACTAAACAGGAAAGCTTAGGGACGTTCTTTCGAGCGTCCTACCCATAACATGACTTAACATAGGGACGTTCTTAAAGCCGACGGGCTGGCGGCACGTCCGTCGAACCTACTGCATGCCAACCTTGCGCAGCCTTCCCACGCCGAATCGCACTTGCTTATCGAGTCTACTTCTGAAAGAGCTTAAAGACGTCCCTAAAGCCAGACGTGACTCACCTTTTCTCTTCTGGATCCCTTCGTGACGGAACATGATGGCTTATACTGCTTGCGACCCACATCACATCAGGTGGCAACACCGCTGTCGCGCTGCACGTTAACCGCACGCTGCCGCCCTCTCGGGGCGAGACGATCTTTATAATTGTGTCAAGTTCACAGGGAAGCTTAAATAAAGCCAATAGGGACTTGTCTCACCTTTTCTCTCCCGGCCTCCATCGTGACGGAACACGATGGGCTTGTTGTGCTCGCGACGCCACATTACAGACGGTGACGGCACACCCGTCGCGCTGCACGCTAACCGCACGCTGCCGCCTTCCCGCGCCGAGCTGCCCTCGCTCACCGTGTCCACTATGTCCGGTGGTATCACTACCGCCAGGTGACCCATCTACGAAGAAAATGCACTGTATGACCAAGAAAGTTCTACAGTAAACGGCACGGCATCGGCATCTATACATTTATTAAAACAATACAGAAACGAATATTTAGCGTCGATTTGAATTCGACAATTAAAACTTCATAGTAGATTGTTAACCAAAGGTTGAAGGGCAAAGAAATAAATGGGAAAAACACTCTATTTTTCATTTCGACTGTGAGCAAAGTAAAAAACTATAAGTGCATTTGATAAAATCAATTTGGTAGCGAAGAAAAGTATACACGTACCAAACCTTCCGTTAAAAGACCGTCAATCGCCGTTTTTGTCACACCTTTTACTGAGTCGGGAGTAAAATTTATGTCTGTTCACTCAGCACGGCTAGCACATGATTACGCGCGGGATAGCTCGCTCCGCGACAAAAGGCAGTCGCGCCTTTCAAACTTCTCTCTTTAGCTGTCATTTTCTCGATTTCGGTAGCACGAGTTGCAAGTGCGAGAAAGCAGTTCCATGCGGGAGAGCCATCCCGCGCGCGACTTAGCTTGTGTTGCTATATATAAATGGAACAAACTTTAATTATGTGGCAACACTGAATCGGTATTAAAAAATCCAATGATGAGTGAATGGTAAGCCTTAAAAATGGAACATCACTAACCACGATAACTTTGTCTCGTTCTCGCAGTACAATGATTAAAGAGATAGCAAATATGACTTTTGAAGTCCGAAATGCCAATGTGTCAAAAGTCAAAATCTGAAGTCGCTTTGTTTATTTTATTGATCTACAAAATATGTAGTTGTTATTAATTTATTTCTTTGTCCGAAGAAAATACATCGTCTTACTGATGTTCCACGATTTGTGGAAATAATTGAGATTATCTTGCAAAGGATTTACCTATAAATAATAGAAACTTTCATCTGTCAATGGCTACGTACATACATGGACGACGAAGCAAAACTCGGAAAGAAAATAAAAGTATACGTGTATCTATACTTTAACAGATTATTCAAAATATTGTTCCGCCTACACTAAAGAATGCCGGGCAAACTAAAAGGTCTGAGATAATAAGTATATAAAAGTATTCTAAGGCCGATATAAATTTGCCGAAATGAACATGGGATGAGCTTCATGTGCGGCGCGGCAGTCTGGACGTGCGGGACATGGCCGACAAAACGCAGGAGAGGAGGCTCTAAGATAGTATTGCCTCGTATGAAGGAGACCTAACTACACTGGATAAGTGCCTACTACAACTTTCCATCTCTGGTAAAAGAAGCAGAGGTAAACCCAAAACAAGATAGAACGACGTTATGGGTAAAGTGGAGACATAGGGCATGGCAAGCTGACCACGCCAGCATATTGGTACCTTATATCTTGTAAGCCCCAAGCCCACCTACACTATTTCTGCAGTCTCAAAATTTCACAGTATAATGGAGTTTGAACGAGTTTTGTGGAAAATATTGTTTCAAGTTTTGTAAATGTACATAATAGGCAAAAATAAAGAATTTATTTTTACGCATTGTTTTATTATATTATAGTCTTGGCGTTCAGTAAAATATGCAAATATGCGTGCATGCTAGTAGTATAAATAAAAAATATTAGTTGCGTTTATGGGGCTCATCGAGCTCATCTTCCTCTTGCCTTGGGTTAGCTGTATGAAACAACTATTTGGTTCAGCTTCTACAAAGATACGCGCTTTTCTATCGGATCGGGAGCCTGGAAATTAAATATGAAATTGAATGGTAGTTTCTCGTTACTTACGTGTAGGTATTAAAACGCCTGAATTGGTACCTACATATTATCGATTAACTAGGTAGTGATCAACGTATATTTACATATAAGTACCCTAGGACCTTATTCAAATAAGTATTTCATTAGGTATGCGTGCGTTTATGCCTCGGTTAACAATTGCTAAAATTCACAGGTACCGGGGGTGTCAACGTGGATGCCATGAGCTGCCTTTGTTTGGGTTATTGTGATCGTGTAATAATAGACATAGGGAAAAAAGTCATTCTGAAACAATCAATATTATAACACTTTTAAATTACCTAAATTCCCAAATTCGTAGGCAGATACATTTAGCTTGTCTTATAATGAAGACCTAAAAAAACTGTGTAATAAAAGCCCAGCCTTATTATCATTTAGTTTGAACTTGTTGGAATAGTCTTGATGAACGTTAAATTGGAGTAAATTAGACAAAACATCTAAGAAATATGCTTGTCGCCACCCACCCGGCTCGAAGACAATTTCTCGCATTCTGACGTTCAATCGCGAGTTATTTTGTCTCTTAAAGTGCACTTGTGCTACGACTTGAGGAAGTATCCCGCGTGGAACTGTCAGTCGAGAAACTTGTGTCGCTTTGACATATGCTCGCGCGTCACCGGTGTCCCGCGCGCATCTTATGCTACGGATTCGCGGGAAAGATCGAGAAAGCTCTATGTCGCGGCTTTTGTCGTCCCGCGCGCATCATGTGCTAGCCGTGCTGTTTGCTCGATTTGCTTGATAAGTGCACTTTTATCCAGACCAAAACATTTTTCAAACTTCCATTCGTTAACCGTTCACATCTATGCATTTTTTTTTAATTTAAATTGTTTTAGAGCAAAAGGGTCTATAAGACTTTGCAACATTTGGCAAAAGAAAAATTTGATAGGGGCACCACTTTAATTCTGCATTTAGGAAATAGTGTGGGCATAAGCAAATCCCAGCTACGGGCCCTTATGCAAACACTATCGAATATTGAGCAGTGTGGAATTTATAAAATCATTTTGTGTGCTTTCCCTTATTCCAAGTCCTTATTGTATGAACAGAATATTAAAGTGTCTAATTTAAATTCCATGCTGTACAATATGACATGTTATAATAGTAAGTACCATTTCTTTGATTTAAACACATTTTACAAAAGAAATGGCTATAGTTGTAAATGGTATAATGATAACGTTTTTGTTTCGAAAGAATGTAAACTGACAACAGCCAATCTACTCGCATACAATATTGAACCTGGGTATGTTGACTCGGCAGCCAGTGACAGCAGCGCTCGCGCGTGCGCCTCTCCCGCGGGCCGCCCACAGCCTTTAAACTAACGGGTTTATTTTTAGAATCGCAAGATGTAGATGTCATGTGTGTAACGGAACACTGGCTCAAGGAAAATCGATTATTATTGTTTAATCTTTATAATTATGACATAGTTAGTTCGTTCTGTAGAAAGTCCGCCATTCACGGGGGCTCATTGATCATAGTAAAAAGAAAATATAAATGTAAGGAACGGAAGGATATAATTAAACTTTCTATTGAACGAACTATTGAAATATCATGCGTGGAAATGAAGAGCCACATTATATTGTGCGTCTATAGACCACCGTCATCGGATTTCAGCCAGTTTACGTCTGTAATGGAAGATGCGTTGAAACAAGTCTCTGTAAGTAGTAAGAAAATTATAGTCTGTGGAGACTTTAATGTTAATATTTTAGATACTACTCATGCACACACTCTACGAATTTTAAACCTATTTCAGTCTTTTGACTTGTTTCCGCTATTTAATGAACCCACAAGAATTACAGCCAACACGGCGACATGTTTGGACAATATATTTTGTAACTGTGAAGCAAAGGAGGCGAGCATCATTAGCTGCTTTAACTCGGACCACTGTGGTCAGAAAGCTTATTTTAAAGTAGATGTTATTAAATTGCAACAAGTAATTACGTATAGGCCCATCACTGTAAGTCGTATGGAAAAGTTTAGAGAAAATATTATAGATAAAGTACCTGTACTTATCACAGATAACAAAGATCCTGACACATTATACGAGGGGATGTCAAATGTGATACATAACATACACAAGAATGTGTTTAAGCTGAAGACTTTAAAGCAAGGTCCAAGGAAAATAAGTTTCAGTGACTGGGCCACAGAGGGCATTCATAAGAGCAGAAATAGATTGTATGACCTATATGAAATGAGGAATCATGTTCACGATGAGAACTTTGCAGAATATGTAAGAAAATATTCAAAAGTGTTTACGAAAGTTTGCGCCGCTGCCAAGTCTGCATTTATAAAAAATAAAGTTAAGTCAGCGGACAATAAAGTAAAAGCTACCTGGAACATAATAAAATCTGAAACTGGTAAGACGAAACCCCGTGATGGCAACTATAGACTTAAGGTAAACGATTGTACGTTGACTGCAGACCAGGATGTTGCTGGCGCCTTTCAACACTTTTTTACCAACATAGCCACTGATACTACACAAAATCTGAACTCATCTGTAGCTAAGGCTGGCTTATACTTCGATACAAACAGAGTTAATCGATGCGGCACGTCATTATACTTCCAATGCACTGACCCCCACGAGATAATAAAAACGTTCAATTCCTTGAAATTAAAGAACTCTGAGGACCTTTGGGGGATATCTGTGAAAGTCATGCAATCTATTATCGACATTGTGGCACCCTGTTTAGCCGATTTGTTTAACGCTTGTATTGGAGAGTGTGTGTTTCCCAGTCTTATGAAGTACAGTAAGGTTATTCCTCTATTTAAATCAGGAAGCAAAGACGAACTTGGAAATTTCAGACCCATTTCTATACTTCCTGTACTTAGTAAAGTGTTTGAGAAAATTATTTTGAACCAATTGCTTCGACATTTCAACACAAATGAATTACTGGTGAATCAGCAATTTGGTTTTACTAGAGGTCGTTCGACGACAGATGCCGCCACTGTACTAATCAATCATATCTACGACGCCTGGGAACATTCACAAGATGCTATAGGTGTCTTCTGCGATCTCTCCAAAGCATTTGACTGCGTGGAGCATGCTACGCTTCTGTACAAGCTAAAACAGTACGGTTTGTCTACTGAAGCTTTAAACCTTCTACAGTCTTACTTAAACCAAAGAACTCAGAAAGTTGTTGTAAATGGAACTGAGTCTAGTGGTATGATTGTAAAACTTGGCGTACCGCAAGGTTCCATTTTAGGTCCTTTTCTCTTCCTTGTTTATATAAATGACTTGCCGAATCTTGTGAAGAATAAATGTGATATAGTTTTGTTTGCTGATGATACCTCATTAATCTTCAAAGTTGACAGGAAACTGGGTGATTACAGCCAAGTCAATGAAACTTTGAAAGAGGTGCTAGATTGGTTTACAGCAAATAACTTAGTTCTTAACGCAAAGAAGACAAAATGTGTAAAATTCACGCTGCCGAATGTAAGAGAGGCTGAAACTATTATCACATTAAATGGAGAGAAGCTGGATCTTGCCGATAATGCACTTTTCCTGGGCATTACTTTGGACTGCAATCTACAATGGGCCCCTCACATATCTGCCCTTGCGAATAGGCTGAGCTCTGCCGCGTATGCAGTCAAAAGAATCAGACAATTCACTGACGTGGAGACAGCTCGCCTAGTCTACTTCAGTTATTTTCACAGTATTATGTCATATGGCTTACTGGTCTGGGGCAAAGCAGCAGATATTGAAACAATCTTCATCCTCCAAAAGAGAGCAGTCCGTAATATTTATAATATGGGCACTCGTGATTCTCTGAGAGAACGATTCAAGGAAATTGATATTCTCACTGTAGCTTGACAATACATACTAGATGTTATAATGTATACGCATAAGAATTTAAAGTCCTTTAAGAAGCTGTCTGATATCCATGGCTTTAATACACGAAATAAAAATATGTTAGTGGTTCCGAAGTTTCGTCTACAGAAAGTAAAAAAATCGTTCCCAGGCAACTGTGTGGCATTTTACAATAAAGTACCCTTGGAGGCATGGGACATGCCGTTCACTTCATTCAAGTTATATATTAAGAATGCTCTGTTTAAAAAGGGGTACTATAAAATCGACGATTACTTAGGAGACAAGGAGCCATGGCCAAGTATTTAGTCTCAAAAGCTGTCTTATCAGGCTAGCAGTGTCCCGGAGTGGTTTGCACGATGCTCAAGGCGATGCTGTTACTGGCTGTTACATCATATTCTGACACTTGGAGAACCTTTACACCTCCATTTCTTATTCATATAGTATTATCTTATTACATATTATGTTTCTGACCTTGGGGACCTTTTACATCTCCAAATTGAATGTACATATTATTGACTATAGAGAATTTACATCTCTGTTGGGTTCATAATTCTGACTTGTTAGATACATACTAGTTATGTATTCTGTAGCATTAGATCTAAGACTGTTAACTTAACAGTCTGATGACTTGTGGTATTTATATCATAAAGATATTTTATTTTTGACGTTTGGAGGCCTTTACACCTCCAAATCCTATTAGTATAATTTTTTGACTATGGGGACCTTTTACATCTCCAAATTTTATTCGTATTTTATTTTGACGTTGGGGGACCTTCTACATCTCCAAACTTAATTTATTATTAACTATAGAGACTATACATCTCTTGTCATATTACTTAGTACATTTATTTTAATATTGTTTACCCAGGTTTTGGCTGTTGTATTATCAGTATTTAGATTATACTTTTACTTCTCACTATATATTGTAAATGTTTGTACATGCAAATGCTTTATTGTAATGCTTACTGACTTGTAAAAGTGCCCTTGAGGCCTACTTGCAGAATAAATTTTTGAATTTTGAATTTTGAATTTTTGAATTTTGAACAAATCGCAAATTGTGTAGAGGCCATTATTCAATCATTCCATTCATTCATTTTCATTCACAGAGCACGGACCTCTTTAGTGTGACAACCTTACATATAGAGGAGCCTTTGGCTTTGATTCTCATAGAAATCGACCGTGTCAGGTAATTTTGACATGTTATTGTCAAAACTGCCATACGTGCTATTTATAGGGTTGTGATACGGGTCGATATTGTATCGATAGATTAGGAGCAGTTATTAACATTTCACTAAAAATTACATGAAATAAAGTTATGCAAATATTTTTATTTTTTTACCTTATTTTAACCTCTGTTTCAAAATCAGACACTCAAATTACTTTATTGTTATTTCATTTTATTACTGCGTTATGGCTCACATTTGCGAGGAAATAAATAAACTTACTGCAGATAAATATACAATCATTATTAGCGGTAGTTAGTAGAACATTCAAGCAACACAGGAAGTGGTGTCCACATACATAAGGTACCTCTACCTCTTCCGAAGTCCTACTAGAGAGACTGGGTATACAAAAATAGATCGAAGTGTGCAAGATTTATTAGTGTAGTTGTATTCCTTGTTTATGTGTCAGTTTCACCATTATTGATTGCTTTTTGTATGTATAAATGTGTGAGAAGTGCGCCTGTGTGCACGTTTCCCCTCGCAAAAGTTTGGACAATATTAAGATGTTGCTGTGACGTCTCCCTTCCAACATGTTGAAAGCCTCTGTTGCTCGAAGAGCTCATTCTGTATAATGTACCTACTAATTAATATTCGTCGTGACTCATCATCATTATCATCATCAGCCGAACGATGTCCACTACTGGACATAACCCTTCCCCAGGGACTGCCACAGACACCCGCAACCTTTACCAGTCAGCCAGCCAGTCTTCAGTTTATCTTGTGGGGGCCTTACCACGCTGCATCGTCTGGTGCGTAGTTGCCATTCGAGAACTCGCCGACCATACCAACCATACCACAAGCCCATAAAATGGGCGTCATTACAATGTATTCGAGTTCCCGTCAACCAATTCCAAGGTTTGCTCTTTGTTCTGATACACACTGTATATTGTATTGTGTATTTTTTTAGTATTTCAATAATATTTAAATAAAAATTCATCTTACTATTTTAGTAAGGCATATGACATACACTATCGATAACAAATGCAGCGTCGTGTCTCTTCCCTATTTCTCTTGCCCATACTAATTTTATATTGAATTAATTACATATTATTTAATTACCTGTGATACGAAACGATTGAATTTTGTTTATTTACAAATTTGCTTTGGTTGCGGCACCCGATTATTGAGCAATGTGGCATTTTTGAAGTATTTTCATTTTATTATTACTCCATGACGGCCCAAGGGGCACTGACTGCTACTGACTGTCGCATGTGCGCCGGGCGCATATGCGACACACGAGTTTTGGCTCTCAAGCCGTCTCTCTATAGGCGCGTCGCCCTACGACTTCCAATCTCTTTGATTTTCATTACTTAAACAACTTTCAGAATGTACAACTGAAATGTCGGTGTAATTACGTCGTAATATCTTTTTCAATACAGTTGCTCAAAAAAGGCCCTTTTCTTGGCTGTTTTGCGTGCGCAAAGTTTGTTTTTGCGAACTAGTGCTTTTTACTTTTCCAATCTTTTTAAATTTAGTTGTGCGTTCCAATTCATGACTGCTTACTGAAGAGTATTATTGTTCGTTAACTTTACCGAGCCGTAATAAAACTAAATACCTACTATTAACGCAATAATATTAAAGATATTGATATTTCATATTTCAATACTAATTACTTCTTCATCATACTAATGATCATTGATTAAAAATATTAACATTGAAAACAGTTCTTATAAATCTGTGTGTATGAAACGGAACAGAGCCTACGAAACGTCAGTCAGAGTAGAGGCGTTTTTATAATCAGGTAAACATGTTCGAAGGGCTTATAAGACATGACGATACGATTTGTCACATGCGATTTATTATTTTGTTTATTATAGATTGAAAATGAGAAAGTAAAGAAGATAAGATAAACATTTTGAAGATGTTCTTAATACGAGTATATCAACTGTATTACAATCGTGTAACGGAAATAATAAAAAAATTGAAAGTTTTTCGTTCTTATGTATTTTAATTTTTTTCGCATCTGTATTGAAAAACGTCGTTCGATTCACGTGCAGATATGTCATTTTTCACTTGTCCCGAGTATTGCCACTCGCCTACGGCTCGTGGCAAGATACCTCGGGACTAGCAAAGTAATGACATACTTTCCGCACTAGCATCGAAATGTACTATTGGTAGTAAATATCAAAATGGGTTGGAAGAAAAGTTAAAACATATCTGTAAATGTTAAGTTATTTTTATTGTAAATATAATAGGTACTTTATTGACCTTTACTTGATAGGTAGGTACGTGTACTACTAAAATTATTCACTTTTGCAATAAAAAAATCCCAAATTAATAGTGTACTAACGTACGCGTTATGGTTAGTAAATTTATAGTTAACATATCTACGAATGAGAGTTTCTCCACAGGACTTTGCGTCGCCTATACTATACAATCAAAGTCTGAACATTCTGTTAAGCGTTTATTCATGAGCGGTGAGTTACCTGACTCTTCATGGGGTCCGTGTTGACCTGGCACATGTAGGTGCCCGAGTCGTTGGCCTGCACGTTGCTGACGTGTAGTTTCCATGTGTTGTGGTTGTTGTATGTGACGGACAGACGCGGGTTCAGCGCCACCATGTTGGTATGGATCGCAAGGATCGCTTTTGAGTCAGACTTTATCCACGCAACCTTAAAACAAAGAAATTAAAAAAAATGGGTATGATATACTATATGGTAAAGTTGCTACTTACTATACCTTCCACCCATTTGTGTATGCCCATTTACACTATTTTTACAAAAATTGTTAATATTACGACTAAACTGCTAAACAATGGATTATTGACTATATCGGTAACCATGATTTATTTATATTTAATCGTTTTAGTATAAGGTACCACTTTGTCGCGCTTAGGCCCGAATGCCATAAAGATTCATTTAGAAATAATCCTTATCAACAACCGACAAAATTATACCTTTTACTAAAACCAAGCACATATTAGGACGTAAGTAACTGCTTGTAAAAGTATTTAGCATACATGAAATCATTCATGTGCTACATCCTCTATTAATGAAAAGCCTTTGTATACCTACCTACGCCGACACGGAATGCGCATATTTTGAATCAGTGAATTTTGATGTTTTGAATTGAAGTATACATAAATATAAGTAACATGCAGCTTTAATAAACAGACAAAACATTGCATGGAACTACTAGTCCCTTGAAATTAATAACCTAATCATTTAGTTAAATCTTTTGAAATAAATTGAAATTTATAATTTCATAAACCGGTCTATTTCATTATCTTTAACATTTCTTTATTCTTAAGAATAATAATATGTAAATATAAGAACTCAACTATTGGATTATTTGTCCACAGTTCTGTTTCAGTTCTATACGATTAATCACACAAAGAAACTCATTCTACGAAATCCTTAATAAAAGCAATTGCAGGATAGCACTAATAAATTACAAAACTTAAACAATGCAATCAGAGTGTGTTAACAGGATAAAACGTGTCACATTCAAACTGCATATAAGCGTGAAACGCCGTTTTATATCTAGGATTAACGTCATAAATCGGTCCCATTTTGCCGGCGCTCCAAGTTTTAAATCGCTCGTGTTGTTCACCGCGGAGACGAAACTTAATGTGACTTAAACACTGTAGCGAATGTAAAACTGAGAGAACGACACGTAAAGCGGTACCCAGTTTCATTCGAGGAATGCAGGGTGTCTCGCCCGCACCGCTCCAGCGCATTTTTCATGTGACATCTCGCTTTGTTGCGGTTGCGAAATAAATTAGTAACAATTCTACTGTTTGCGTAAATTTATATTCTACGGCGGTAAGAATCTAGCATTTAATTTTGCGAGAAGCACCTACTTCCATACACAACCAGGATACATACACTTCCATACTAACGTATATAATATAACAGTCACGCCATTTACATTCTGAAAACCCTCAAGGAGCTTAAAAAAGGTTGACATCTGTTAACAATTTCTACGCGGAAGACGAGGGCAATATAAAATAAATATCTCAGATTGTTCTTAACAAGCCTTTTAATAGCTTAAAGGATAAAGATTCATATTCCGTGTTTGGTGAAAGTCTTAGTCTTTTGCCCAAAGAACGGCGCTATTGTAGGTACCGTTAAAAAACCGAAGGATGTTCCTTTATAAGTTGTTAAATATTTTTCAGAAAAAAAGGAAAAGTGTAAAAAATCATGACTTCGAGCGGAACACGAGCCCGCGATTCTGTGATACCAGCTCATCTCTCTTCCAAGTGAGCTACCGAGACTTACCCTGTAGTTGGAAAGGTGGTTGACGACGCATGTGAAGTGAACATCGCGACCTTGCGTCACGGTGTGGTTCTCAAGTGGGGCCAGGAATTCCGGCTCCACCTCAGCCTGTATAGGGATTTCACCTGTTTCGAACAAAACATCTTTACTAAAAAAACGCATGTTATGCATATGTTCATTATATCTATTATTAAGATACTTATGCGTTACGTACGTTAGTCACGAGATGTTTACCATTACCGTGTATTTCTTGTGACGTCCTAGGTAATTAATAAATGTAAAAAAAAACGGACTATTAAACAATTCATGGGCTACGAATTTACTAGCACGCTATTATTTGGCAGAATAGTAATGCTGTATTATTGTCACTATTGTATAGATTTTAAACATGATTCTGAAGGGTAGATTGCTACTATTCGGGTATAATAACCACCTGCAGCTGAAACATTGTGAATAAGTTCAGCTAAGTGTACGTCAGTTACTTACATGGGAGCCGAAAAGTCGAGAACTTCATAGGGCATAGATTGTTCGAAAGCATCAACTAGTTAGACACGCTTTGTTGTAATAGATTTGCATTTCTACTATCGCGTAGAAAATAACGTAATAAAGAAATATAAAGTGATTGTAAATTAAGTACTTTTTTTAACTTTAGTTGAATTAGAAAAATTCAGTGTAACGCCATTATGTACTAGCAACAAATATTCTGACAGTGAAAACGCGCGCGACTGAGCAATTTTCGGACCACGAGGTTCAAAATTATAGAAACAACCGGGAACGGGAAAATTGGCGTGGAGTTGCAACGTAACTGTACTTTTGCAGTACGTACAATACAAATATACCTCGAGGGTGACACTGCCCGGTACAGAATACCGTGCCATCGTGAACTCGACATAACTGTCAATTAATTTTAAACCAAAGCCCGGAATAACGGAATCCACTTGATGCTATTTCCTAGCATACTCAATATTTATACTTAATTTACTTTCGCTGAGTTTTGACTAGTGAATTCACAGATAGCTTCATCTGTTAATTCACTAGTAATAAATTGTACTTATGTAAATTAAATAATATAAGCTTTAGCTAGACGAAATTTCTAAATTATGTATATTAGTTATTATTCTAAATAAATCTACGTTGGACTTCGATGCGATTCTTCAATTAGATGCAATTTTTTAAGTTTTTTTTTTATTGTGAATATGTACTTTTTTTAAAGTAGAGGTTTTTTGCGAAGGTTTTTCCTTTTTTTCTAATATCAGTCAATAAGTATGTCAAAACTAAAAGTCATAGTGGTAACACTCAGTCTAAACTGCGTTTTTGCACAAGTTATGATGAAAAACAGTTTTGAAGAAAGATGTAATTATCTCTGAAACTAAGCCAAATCCAGATAATTTTGTATGTCATTATAATCCTTAAATGCGGTCATTATTAAAGCTGTGTATATTATACTTGTATTTTGTTTAAACTTATACAAGAAAAAGAGCCTTCCGTTCATCTGTTGAATTTTGTTGTAATAGCGACAATAACCCAATATTTAAAATGTCTAAATAGCGGCGGTTGTCTTGCTACATTGTGACTATGCGCTGACACTTGGTATCAGCTTGGATCTTTGATTTTGACTAAATTTAGACCGGGAGCTATTGAGAGGCAACTCTCTTTTAGAGGGGGGAGGGGGAGAAGTATGACTCTGCGGCGCCTAGTTGAACCCACATGTTTTTAGAATTATGCATACCTAACATAGTAGGGCAAACAAATACCCATGAATAATAAGATAAGCTTTTAAAATAGTCATAGGTACATTTCTTACATTTCTTATTGGCTACATTTGTTATTGTTAGAGATTTTAGGACGAAAGATAGTATTACTTATTCATTCATTTATTTATTAAGATCACCAATAGAAGATACAATCGTCATAATAAATTTAAGAATTAACTCTAAAGAGTTACTAAGAGAAGATACAATACTCATTTGTATGCATAGAAGGCTTAAGCTCATTTACAATTGATCCCACACTTAAAGGCAATTACTGTACAATGAGTATAATGAAGCACTTAACTTATTAATAATATATATTGACAAATTTAAGTGAGCTGTTACACTGGTTACAATGAGAATTGATCCGCTACGAGTTGGTCACTGGTAAGTTGGTGGGTATTACGCTTACCTGTAACTATAACACTGAGAAATGTTGCCAGCCAGCAGGCTGCTTTCGTAGATGGCGAAAACATGAGTTTCCCGAAATCAGTCTGCAACAAACGAATTGTACTCGTATATATTTAATTACATATACATAAATTATATTTAGTTTCGTGAATAATTTCATATTGTTGCAAATATTTTCTCGGCTCGTACAGTCGGTGCCCTCACATAAGTATCCACCCGCGCTATGCGCTTGCATACGTATGCAAGCGCGTAGCGCGGGTGGATACTTATGTGAGGGCACCGACTGTACCAATACGTTTTTCGGATTTTACTGGGCTAGTACCACGAAAATCGAATGATTGCGAATTTGTATCTCCATTTCTGTCACACTTGCATATTAGAGTGATAAAGAGGTTTTTCCGTCAATTCAAATTTTCCATGTTTGTGATAGGCATGCTGCAGGCATAACGGTAAGGCGTCAGACTTTCAACGTACCAATGAGTGTTTCGAAACTTACCTACGTATGAAATATAATTGGTTAGGCACCAGTTGCTTATCGGTGAAGAAAAACATCGTGAGGAAACCTGCATCCATCTGTGATGAATTTCAAAGAGGTATATGAAATCTCCAACCCGCTTTGGGCCAGCGTAAGGATTATAGCCCAAACCCTCTGGCGCTTGACAGGAGACAAGGCGTGTACCCATTTGTGTGTGCACATATTTCCTAATAGGGTTGTATAAATAATTCCAATTAATTAATTATTAAATAAGCCTTGGGGTGGTAACAAAAGTTACTGTCTGTTTTAAGAAAGCGTGAAAAGCGCAAAATCCGTAAAATTTTGAATTATTTCATATTAATAACGTTAACCCCATGTGTTAATAATGTTGAATTTCGTAATTTAAGTTTACAAATTTCTTAATTAAAATAAGTCTTCTTCATAAAGTTCTTTTTAAAAATAGTAAAAGGGAGTGTTGTGTATACAATCATATATATTTTTTTAATATTTTGTACAGAAAGTAAGTACCTAATACTTATCAAGAATAATTGTTACTGCCTAAAATGGCACAAATACATTTTACGAAATGAACACCAGCAAAGGCTACTCCGCGAAAAAGTTTTTACAAAGACAATAATATAATATCCAGGCTTAACGAAAAAGAAACGAAGGCTCGTTATAAATTTCCCCAAAACTCTTAACCGTCACCCATAATATTA
Source organism: Lathronympha strigana (assembly GCA_949128165.1). NCBI lineage: Eukaryota > Metazoa > Arthropoda > Insecta > Lepidoptera > Tortricidae > Lathronympha > Lathronympha strigana. The sequence continues at coordinate 21,312,904 of OX421903.1, read as the reverse complement.
TCTGCTTTCCTCAAAATAACAAGACGCAGATCGACAAAGGAGTTTCCTCGGAGGAAATGAGGCTTGATCGCGCTGTTCATAATTTCAACTGTATAGGGTGCTGTCGAAATTTATTTTCATATTCAAACAATTTGATAGCTGTTTGAATGCCGCTGCTAGTAAAGTTAACTGGGCAGAAAAAAACTGTTGTTGTTAGGTAAATATGTAGTTACAAGTTAAATAAATCCCATCAGACGAGCGCGAAGTTAAATATTATTTCAGTGATAAAATAATCGAGCTCTAACTGGGTGCCAAGTTTTGTTGATAATCAGATTAATAAATCGAAGTTCAAGGCTGATAACAATTTTAAAGTAACCTAACATCTACTTTGAGCGAAAGCCAAGGCGCTGTTTGTGACAATATGATCATTATTTTTTGTTGTTAAGATGGACGTACGGAGCCAGTAGAGAGTAGGCAAGCAGGAGATGGGCCTTTAGTTTTTAGCTTGCCTGGTACTACCAGCTACCTACCGGACTTATAAAGTAGAAGGTTACACCACTTGTAAAGGAAGGTGGATGGGAACCGTAAGTCCCACTTGCCGTCCCTCGTATCGCTGATGACGAGATGGAATGGGCTACGGAAAAGGTTAATCGCAACAATACAATGATACAGTTCAAAACTATTTTGTCAGTTAAATCGTACCTGTGAGCGTGAGCTATGGTACAATTTAACTGAGCAGGTATATTTTTTAATTTTTTTTTTTAATTCTACGACGGTGACAAACAAGCATAAATAATAATATAAAATATATAAGCAAAACATGTTGACAGAATTAAGAGTCACGATACTCATCAGCAGCGAGGGAACGACTGAGAAGAAGAAGGAGTACAAAACTATGAATATACATTACTATAGATTATAGAATCACAAGTTATATAATCACGAAATCATATCAAAAGTTACATAGATCCGACGAAAATATTTTTTTTTCTTTCATAAGTTCGTACTTGACTTTTTGTCCGTTTTTATTTCGAAAACTGATGATAATAACATAGGAGCTCTGTTGGGTGCCCCATAAGTAAGCAACATTGGTTTGGTTGTTAAGGGGCTACCCGGCATATTTCACTGTTTTTAAAGTGAATAGGCTTTGTTCAGCTCCAAGCACAACGCTTGAAAAAAATATATAATGTAGCTAGGTATTTGGTCTACATTTGGTTCTACTAAATTGTCGAAAAACATAAAACATCAAGAGAAAAAAAATAACCGTAAACCCTTTTTTCTACCTTAAATCTGTATCTACTCCCTTATTATGCGTCGTGAGTACAAGAAACTAAGACAAGCAGTATATATTTATGTTTACTTTAAACGCATCTACTGATTTTCGGATAGGTTTTATACTTTTCGTGAAAAAAGCTATTACACGCATTTTTCCGAAAACGCCGGCTCGAGATGCCTGCGCGGACGACGGGGGCCAGTCGTGTAAGATGGCACTAGTAGTTTATAGGGTTGCGTCCTAGTACAAGCAGCTCTTCCTAGGTGACGACTTATGCTTATTGACGTATTGTATAACCGGTGAGGAAAGGTAGCGGTAGGGGAAGAAAGCTCAAATCGCCGAGGTCATGGGATAGGGGACGGCCTTAAATAGGAAATCTAGACGTGGTACGATTTAACTGGCGGTACGATATAGCCGACCTTCCCCTATATATTATTATTTAGTATCCCAAACCACAAATCTTACAAAGCTTGTTTTGCGAGGTGGTTAATTCATACAATATTCTACATATTTTTTATACAACTAATTCATTTTTATACACGTTAATATTTTAGGCATAAAATGATGTTTATTTTTGCATCTTCATTTTCATGAAATATATTTTATACATTATTACCCAAATAATACATATGCTATTGCGCCAATTTTTCTTAAATTTGCTTTAAGCCAATGTATTTTTTCATTAAAAAAAGTCGCTGAGCAAACATTGTTCAGTTTGGGGAGTACTACCTACGATTAAATTTATTGCTCCTATTACAGGCAACACCCGGTATGAAAGTGGAAAAAAGTGTTCCAATTATTCCTTAGACTACTTATTTTCCAACACATATGTATATTACATCCCGGCTTGATATCATTTAGATTATCAAAAAACCTTCAAGTATTTATTCCTTCGAGCAAAAATCGCGAAACTGCCCTCGGATTTAGGTACATTATTAATAATGGAAAAATAAACACACAGGTATGTCATACATTCTATTCGAGTTTGAAATAATCTTTCGTAAAATTCTAAAAAACTAACAGGATTCTTGTTAGTTGCTCCAATTCAATATCAAAAAGTTGCGCAGAATCGTAAACTATAAGGGTTCTTAGTAAAAGTAAACCGTCCTCTTGCAGATACTTTTTTACTGTTTAACCACTAAAATTGATATTTTATCATTAATTACGGACTAATGAAAACAATAACATTATTTTCAAAGTATCCGAAGTGAAACAAACGGAACAATCGGAGGGAAACAAACGGCATTTCATTATTTAGCTTATTCTATATGCGTGTCTGCCTGTAACAAGGCTTTATATCTAGAACCGTAATAGGTTAAAAGCTGGATTTTTCACACTGACCACTGAAATTCACGCGAGCTGCCTTAATTATAATATTTTTTTTATTCAATAACCTGAAACGCGCGATTGAAAAGTTTTAAAGATGAGTTTAGCTTAGACATAAGTATCTTTCAATTTATAAATAACATTATCAGGGATTCCTGGGCGTCTACTGTTACATTACAAAAAATCTTTTTCGTATTTATTGGTACTTATTTTTTCTAAGGTTTGATTTTCTCAAGCTTATTATAAGAAATGCAGACTCATAAGCAATCGGCTCGCAGACCCAGACCCACGAGATTCAATTACTGTCACAACTTTAGCCGCTGCGCTCGTAGGTCACCAGTATTAGGTGGAGATGGAAACCGTATTTAAAACTTTCTCTGTGTTCACTCAAAGAACGAGTAACAATTAGACAGGTAAAAGCCACCTTTTTGTCATACAAGAGTTTATTTACTCACATTAAAATCAGAAATGTAGTAAGAACCACAACTATTATAAGAAATGCGAACTCTGCTTAAAGTGCTCATAAGCAATCGGCTCGTGAACCGGGTGTCAGACCCACGAGATTCAATTACTGCCCGCTGACGCGGCGTCACAACTGCTACGCTCGTAGGTCACCAGCATTACGTGGACATGGAAACTTTATTTCAAACTTTCTCTGTATTCGCTTAAACTGAGTAAGAATTAGTCGGGTAAAAGAGTATTAGCTAAAACGGGACTTAAATAACCCCATACATACTCAAATTTTAAAATCAGATACCTTCGAACATACCTATTTGCAAATCAAAAGTAATACGCTCATCAATTTTTTTTAATATATTTTGGTAGTTTCGAGACGGTTCAATTATAATAAAAGCAGATTTTCTTTCGTGATCAAAAACGTATCATGATATGATACGTTTATGTAATAATTTGTGATAAATAATGTGAAACAGAATGATTATACGATAATAATAATTTTAATACATCCAATTATTGTTGACTACAAATATAAATTTTGCCTTTTCCTTACTTAGTTATATTATTCACTGCGGAATGATCCCTCCTCGGCCACGACTCTTCACGTTCAACACATACCTACTTTACATTTATATAAATTAATAAAAGTAACAAATTATAAGTACTCGGGAGACACAATATCATAATGTTCATCATAAAAACAGAATTTTTAGTATGTTCTTAAGCACATCTTTACGTACAACTGAACCAAAATTCGATTACACACGGTTTTTTTCCACTTAATTTTCATTCGTTCGGTAGGCTTTAAGTGCTCCACGCACTTGAAGGTATCCTATACCTACCTAATCTACTGAAGAACGTCTTAGACGAAACTTGCAATGATTTTAACTAAAATTCTCAGTTTCATATATTAAATTTCATTTGGCTAGTCTGAAGTTTCGTTTCATCCGATATTATGCTAATTGAACGCCACCAAGTGATTAAATTGCCAATGAAGTCGAATATTCACGAAACCCGACGTTCTCTAGATTTTCATTAGATAGCTAGTCTTGTTACATTAACGAGAATTTATAGCACATTTATTTAAATTCAAATCATAAAACATCATAAATTGTATAATTTATGTTGCAAGGAAATAAACTGGTTCGGAAGAATAGATTTTGTAAAGTATTTAAATGATTACGAAAAGGGTTTGAAGTTTCTGCTTCCGATCGTTGTATAATTTTACGTTTATACATCTAGCTTGATACAAAGCAATGTTAAAAATTATTTGTACCAGCATATTTAATCTATACAGCATAGTGTTCAATCCCATGGCCGTTGTGGTTGTTCAGGATTAATAGCTTGGCATTATCTTAAAGCCGATTATAGCTGCCACAAATCGAGGATAGTTTTATTTGATTTGAACAATCAGTAATCATGGGGCCGGGATATATATCCTGTGAGGGCATCTGTGGAACTAATTGCTGCCCTGACCGTATTGATGGCGCGCAACCAACACAGGATCAATGTAAATTATCCCATCCCGAATCCACCAGACGTGATTATCGTATATCACTTGCGTGTAATTTAATAGTTTGCTTATTATATTGATTGTGGACTGGAAATAATCCAAAATGGTTTTTTTGTTGTTTGTACTGCAATTGATTTACAAACGGAGACTTTTGGTTACGCAACACCAGATGCGTAAGCAGCTCGGCCCAGAGAACCTGCCTTTACCATTCACGTATCGCAACCTATGTATTGTGCAATATCACATAAATGCACATAATTATCTATATATATAAATAAAAGAGGATGTCCTGATAAGCATACCTGGGATAACTCAGGGCAAGTTCTAGGAATTTGATATCGATAAAAAAGATGTCTATATCATTAAATTAGTATAGGTATGTGGCGTTTTCAGGCTAAAGGGAAGGGAAATTTATATAAGTTAACCCTTTCTTTTGAAGTGACCTTTAGTAACCAACGTCTTACGAGCGATATTTCTATGAGGAATCATCGTGGGCAATGTTGGCAAAAACTCGAGATAACTTTACCCGCCTTTAAAATTGACAAAAAAAGGGGGTCAAATTATGCTTAAAAATATTTCTGCATACCGAAATACGCGCTTGTTTACAATGTATCCAATAGGCATAAAAAAAATATGTCTTATATATTTTTGGAGAAATTCGAGATTATTCGAAAAAAGCGGGCAATTTTACGGTATTTTGAGATATTTGAGTTTAAAATTTGAAAGCCTAAAAATCCAGTCGTAGGTTGAAATTATGGATATTTATTTATTTATTTATTGATACAGGTTTGCCAACAGGTGCAATACTATTACTAAAACACTTTAATCAAAGGTACAAAATCATTCCAGAGTATTCGACCAATTATAGGCAAACACAACTTACACATATCACACGCTTTACATTTTGTGACTACACAATCTAAGTTTAATTAACACTTTAAACATAAAGAGAGAAGCTAGTATAAAAACAAAAAGATGAAATGAATGACAAACAAAAAACATTAATTTTATTTATAGCGGATATAGCGGTTTTAAAATGTTTCGCAAACATAATACATAACAAATAACATTTTGTCTCTAATATTTTACCTAGTATTGAAATAATACAGCACAGTGCACGTAGGGTGTTAAGACAAGAAACAAATATAAAATATTTTTATATGTAAGTCAAAATTGAGATACTCAACCGGTTTATGTTGATTTCTGAAGATCATGAAGCTAAGGATAATATTAAAATAATGAAACAGCCAGATTTATCAAGGCTATACTTTTTTATTAAATAACACATTTGGAATCTCTAGACAAAGAAATAAACATTTAACGACACCCGTAGTGATATTTTTAGAGCTCGACCTCATCGCGCCCTTGCAGGGGAGATGATATTTCACAATCGCCACGTTGGATTTTAAAATGTACGTTGTTTTCGTAATCAGCCGATAAACCATATAAACGATACCCATGTTGTTTTTTTATACTTTTTCACCCCTTTTCCCCCTTTTAGGGGCTTAATTCTCAAAAAACCTGAAACAGGTGTTAACTCATTTATTTTTATGAATACTCCTGTAAAGTTTCAAATAGATTAGTCCAACTAATCTTGTGTCCCCATATAAACTTTGGACCCCAAATCACCCCCTTAGGGGTTGAATTTTGAAAAATCCTTTCTTAGTGCACCTCTAGACTTTATAAGGACCCTACGTGCCAAATTTGGAATCTCTAGGACCAGAGGTTTGGGCTGTGCGTTGATATGTCGGTCAGTCAGTCATTCAGTCAGTTTCTTCTTTTATATATATAGATAGATACTAAATAACAAATAATAAGAGTAGAAAAGGGGTTGAACGTTTGTATGGAAGAAAGTTTGTAGGGAAGGTTCTCAAATCGTGTTTTCTTTTTTGTTTTTAATGTTTGTTATCTCAGAACTGTAATATATTGACTCCTTGTTGATTTTGAGTTCTGTCAATATCAGTCATGATTGGATGGGAATAAATATGTTCAATTAAAGATATTAGTTTAATTCTTTTCATTGGCGACGAGTAAATTTACGGCCAAAATGTCCATCGGGAGTATTAAGGAGTTCGATCTCAAGGATGGGAACTGGAAAACTTATACGGAAAGGTTGGATATGTATTTTACGGCTAATAGCGTAAAGAATGACAAACGGCTTGCTACGCTTATTTCTGTAATGGGTGAGTATGCTTATGAGCTGCTTACTTCGTTGGCGAGCCCCACGCAGCCGAAGGATTTGTCATACGATCGCGCAGTCACCATTATGTCTCAACATTTACAACCTAAGCCGTCTATCATGGCAGAGAGATATAAGTTTAGACAGCGGCGGCAAATGACAGGCGAGACGGTATCATCTTACATTGCGGAGCTTAAGCGCCTATCGAAATATTGTGATTTCGGAAAATCTCTGGAAGATAATCTTAGAGATCAGTTTGTATGCGGCGTCAGTAGTGATGTTATACGTCAACGATTGTTCGCGGAGGAGACACTGACGTATGAAACAGCGATTAGACTCGCTAATTCATTGGAATCCGCTGAGCGTGATGCGGCATCTGTGGAGCGGAGAGAGACTGATCCGACTGGAAGAAATCTTCCTGAAGTTAATAAATTGAACGTTCGGGTTAGAAGACATGGAGATGCGGGGCGGCAAGGTGTGGTTGGCACTACCAGCGCCAGCGGACGCGGGACGCAATGTCAAGAGGATTCGCTCGTTGCTACGCCATGTACAGTCTGTGGTTGGCGCGACCATACTGCTGCGAGATGCAAGTATCGAAAACATATTTGCAGTAAGTGCAAGAACGTCGGCCATTTACGTAGGATGTGTACGTTGGCGGGTGACAGAGCTGACAGGAGCGAGGTGAACAGTGCTCGGAAGATAAGGGATGTCAACCTTGTTGAGTGTAACGCCTTAGCTTTGGAGGGAACGGACTATTCAAGTTGCGATGAAGATGGTATTATTAATCATTTGTCGCTGAGCAAGTATAAACCGGTTAGTTTACCTTTTACTGTTAATGGCAGGGTTATTAACATGGAGGTTGACACGGGCTCCCCAATAACGTGCATCAGTAGGGAAACTTATAACGCTAAGTTTGCTAACATGGAGTTAAAACAGTGTGGCCTAAGATTCAATTGTTATAATAAATCTAAACTGCAACCGGTCGGTGTACTGAAGCCACACGTCAAGTACGGGAACAATTCTAGTGATTTAGAATTATTTGTAATGGACGGAGTTGTCACTTCGGTGGTTGGTAGACAGTGGTTAACAGAGTTACGTATACCTACAATGTGTAACCATGCTAGTTGTGTAAATAGTATTTCTAGCGACAATGTTTCTACTGATGTCAATGTATTGCTTGACAGGTATAAGGAGCTTTTCGATGGCGGTTTGGGACGGTTCAATGGCGGAGAGATTCAATTGCGCGTGCGGGACGGAGCAATTCCGGTATATTGTCGTGCGCGTCCTCTCCCTTATGCTTTGTTGCGGCGAGTGGATAATGAATTGGACGCGATGTTGCGCGATGGAATTATAGAGCCGGTCGATAGTTCGGATTGGGCGACACCTTTAGTCCCCGTAAGTAAATCCGACGGTGGTTTGAGGCTCTGCGCAGACTACAAGGTAACATTGAACCCGGTCTTGCTGGTCGATAGGTATCCATTACCTCGCGTTGAGGATCTGCTTGTCACGTTGAATGGTTCCCAATATTTCAGTAAGATTGACTTGTCTCAAGCTTATAATCAGCTAGTACTTAATGAAGCTTCAAGGGATTTAACTGTCATAAATACACACAGAGGTCTCTTTAGGTACAACCGCCTGGTATTTGGTTTGGCCTCTAGTGCTGGTATTTTCCAAAGGACGATGACCAATTTATTAAAGGGGGTACATCCGTCGGTAGGCATATTTCAAGATGATGTTATTATTGGCGGCAATTCTAAAGAGGATCATCTTAGGGCTTTAGATGCAGTATTAAAACGGTTACATGAAAGTGGTTTAAAAGTTAAGAAAAGTAAATGTGTGTTTTTAGTTAGCCAGGTTAATTATCTAGGCTATGTTGTGTCTAAAGACGGTATCGCTACGGATCCAGCAAAGATTGAGGCTATGATGAAAGTTCCTACTCCTAAAAATGTTACGGAGTTACGATCTTTCTTAGGAATGGTAAATTTCTATGGAAAATTTGTTAGAAACATGAGTTCCATTTTGAGCCCTATGCATACATTATTAAAGAAAGGAGTCGTTTGGAATTGGACAGATGAGTGTGAAAGAGCTTTTGCCACTATTAAGCGACGTTTGTCTGGGTCCAAGGTGTTAGCTCACTATGACCAAGACAAGTCTTTAATTTTGACGTGTGACGCGAGCGCGCGCGGAGTTGCCGGTGTACTCACACAGCCCGGTTCACTGGGAGAGCGTCCTATAGCTTACGCATCGCGATCATTAAGCGACGCGGAAAAGAATTACTCACAAATTGATAAAGAGGCGTTGGCTATTATTTATAGTTTAAGAAAATTTAATCAATATTTATACGGCCGACACTTTACATTGAGAACTGACCACAAGCCGTTAGTGAGTTTGTTCGGCCCCGGCTGGTATTCCCGCAATGGCTGCGAGCCGAATGCAAAGATGGGCTTTGATATTGTCAGCGTTTTCCTATGATATTGAATATATTAATACTAAAGCTAATGTGGCTGACGGCTTGTCTAGGTTACCGATTGAGGCGGATGTTGGAATTGAACCGTCTATCCCAGAGCATACGTATTTACATTACGTTCAAGATGCCTTGGCTCTGGATAGTGAAGTCGTTAAACGTGAAACTGCTAGGGATCCTGTTCTTGGTCGCATCCTAAATTATATTGATGATGGATGGCCTGACTCAAATGATATGAAAAACTTGCAGCCCTTCTTTAACAGAAAACAGGAGCTGTATTCAGAGTTAGGATGCATTATGTGGGGCCATAGGGTAATTGTTCCGCAGTCTTGCAGGCGCGCGGTATTGGAAATGTTGCATGAGCCTCACATGGGCATTGTTAAGACTAAATCTTTAGCTCGGAGTTATGTTTGGTGGCCCGGTATGGATGAGGAGATCGAGGCTACGTGTAAGGTTTGTGAGGTTTGTGGAATGGAGCAGGACGCACCAAGAGGTCATATACCTTGTCCTTGGCCTTATCCTAGCAGTTCCTGGACACGGGTCCACGTGGATTTTTTGGGTCCAATGCTTGGAAAGACCTATTTAGTCATTATCGACTCCACTTCGAAATGGTTGGAGGTTTTCCAAGTACCGAGTACCTCAGCGGCTAGTACAATTGAAAGATTAAGTGAGGTGTTTTCTCGTTTTGGATTTCCGAAACAAATTGTTTCTGATAACGGTCCGCCCTTTACTAGTAAAGAGTTTGCTGAATACACTAAAGGAAACCATATTCAGCACGCTTTTTCGGCTCCTTATCATCCGTCTTCTAATGGTGCAGCTGAAAATGCAGTCAAGACGATAAAAAAAGTAATAAAAAAGGCTATTAGGCAAAATATTGGGGTAATGGCTGCAATAAATACCTTCCTGTTGCATTACAGGAACACACCCCACTGCGCTACGGGTGAAAGCCCTGCTCGATGTCTTATGAACAGAAAGTTGCGGACTGGTTTGGATATTCTTAAACCAGATAGGCAGATTAGAGCTATAGACTCGCAAAGAAAAATAGTTGAATATGCGGGTGGTTCTCTGAGGTCAGTCAACGAGGGTGATCCTGTTTGGGTTAGGCAGTATAACGCGGGAGACAGGTGGATTCCAGGGGTGGTACAAAACAGATTAGGTAAAACAGATTACTCGGTGACATCCGATACTGGAGTAATGCATAGACATATCGATCAGTTGAGACCGAGGGGATTGAAGTTGTTGTCTTGTCCATCGCCAGAGACATCAGAGCCGCCGGTAGTGAACAGCCAGTCAGAACCATCGCCTGATAATTCGTTTTCTTTTCCTCATAATTCAGTGACTGGTGTTCCAGCTGAACCAGAGCTCGCCTCGAGACCAGATATTTCGGACCATGGTCTTAATGCCTCTCCTGTGTTGAACCGTCCCATGCCGCGTAGCACGAGAAACAAGAACCCCGTTTATAAGTAATAAGTAGGTTTCGGTTATTGATTATTGTTATTATTATTTTTTTAGAGGGGATGATAGTGATTTTGTTTACTTTATTGTTAATTTAGTGGGGAGGATTGTAATATATTGACTCCTTGTTGATTTTGAGTTCTGTCAATATCAGTCATGATTGGATGGGAATAAATATGTTCAATTAAAGATATTAGTTTAATTCTTTTCAAGAACTATGTCATTATTGTTTTTTATCTGAAATGAGATGGTTCCAGATTGGTATATTTTTTTTCAAAATCCATTTCTGATATTAGGATCCATGAGGAATTGCGGGAACTTCTTAAAGTTTGAAAGGTATATGCATGATAATTTGTGTATATTGCTTAATAGTACTTCCGGCCGAGGCTTGTATAGTGCTTTACTCAAACATTGTGAGGAAATATTAAAATTAAAATAACTAGCAGGTAAATAGTTAAAAAGTAAAAAAAATGTTTAATTTGCCCCCTTATTATTTTTTAAATATGCCATTTGACTGGGCTATTCGAGCACCATGTTTAACCGCACATAAATATACATAGAAACATAGAATTTGTTTTTTTTTAATGTAGCAAGTATCTAGTGGTCGTTGGCTGTATGCAATTTTTCCTTTGTCAGTTTAGTGTTAGTACGCAAATTAAAAAAGTTAGAGCAGCGGACCATAATGTTTCATTCATACTTACTACGCCACACATTACTTTACGGCCGCCGGCCAAGAAGTAAATTTGGGGAGCCGTAAAGAAAAAACTTCATGTCTTCATTTCGTGACATAAATGCATACATTTACGATCATGTTTGAGAAAATAATTGTTATAGCCATATTCTATGACTTAAAAAAGCATTCGATACTCTGGAAACCAAAACCCTTTTAAGGACGTGTAGGACAGCCACTGAACTGTTAGTTTCGTGACTACCTCACGTCACGATCATATCGTGTCAAGGCTGGTGACGACTTGAGTGATGAGACACGGGTATAATGCGGAGTACCCCAGGGTTCCGTATGTGGGCCTGTGTGTTATCTTATGCATGTGAACAGCTTATGTGATGTTTAAAAAAACTGCTCTGCACACATGTTTTTGGACGACCTTTGCATCCTACGATTGAAACATGTCATTTGGTTCAGCAGGATATAGCAGGACCCAGTTGTAAAATGGTCCCATGATAATGGCATAGTATTAAATTCGGACAAAACATAACTCCTTATGATACATACACCATACTTATGCACAATAGATACGCCTTTGCCTATCTATGTATATGTACAGTATTTCTTGTTATCATAATTAAATTATTAATTGCCTATGAAACAGTAAATTGTGTCACATATCTGGGAGTCAATGTTGACAGCACATTTTCGTAGCCACATATTAATTACATCTGTAGTAAGTAATTACGTCTCATACCCGCAGACAAACTGTACATACAGTTTTGGGGGCCCATTTTAGTGAGTTGGCGAGTCACCACCTGTCTCTTTTCTCGTCTTTTCAAGATTGACCAAGGCAGGTGCCATAGTCCTTTCCAAAGCCCCGGTTCCCCATTCCACTAGCACCTCAACCCAATAACCCGGTTTCTTTTGTGTTTATTTTCTGCAATAGTCCTACACTACCCAGGGATTGTCCTTGGGTGCACTACTATAATGCATACAGGGATAATCGTCGGTTAGTGTCACATCACATTTAGAGTAAATTGTCTTTTACAAGGGGCCTCTGCGCTGTTGGCTTCGGCTCCACGCACGCCGTCCAAAAGTCCGGGACCCCATGGTCCCATGGGATCCATGAGGAATTGAGACATCCTTATTTTGTCTGTGACGAGATACAGTCAACCAATTGGGACCCAAGGCTACTGTAGTACCATGTCAAAATGACAACCCGTAAGAGAATTCTTACAGTCTGATTTTAGCGTAACTACTCGTATGACATAGTCCTACAGTGGCCTTGAGTTCCAACTGGTCGACTGTACCTCCAAGGTAGTTCCATTATATTTTACTTTAGATCTGATGATGGAATCTATGAGACATTAAAAAAGCACCTCAATTTTCAAAAGTACACGTATGATGATTTTTATATTACGGCTAGGTAACTCAAACTAACTCAAAGTTTAACTTTTATCGAAAGGTTGAATGTGGTATAAAAAAATTTGAAATGCGTCTTCCAGCATAAAATATGTAATTAAACATAATGTAGCTACACACGTATAATTATTGCTCTAAAATGCGTTCAGAAACCGATGACCAGCATTGCTTCGACCAATATAACTATGACAGCAACAGGACTCCCGGCGGGCCCCGGAGCGGCGCCCATCTCGAATAACCAGTACTGTAATATCATTACCGCATCAATATTAGTACCTACTATAATGCGTTTCAAATTTGGAACAGCTGTCAAAACCAAATTAATTTAGTGACCAAATTAGTTTAGATGAGAATTAGGACTTCACTCGTTTCGTTTGTTCATTTACTCGTTTGTGTTTAATTTAAGAAAATGCCTTTTTTGGTATATATTTGTAATGGCACCATCGCTATCAACGCGAGTCATAGTACCGTCAGCTACTGGACCCCATTTTAAAGCTATAATTATAATGTGTGTAAATAAATAAGTAGTGTATGCAACTGTACATAATTAGGCCATAAAATACTCATATAGTCCTATTATGAAAGACCTCTTATTTAATGATTTAAAAGTAGCATACACGTAATCTACTATTTGTTAGCCAGGCCACAAAAGCTTATGTTTAACAATTAATGAATTCCTGCTGAAAATAATAATTAACTTCAAACAATTATGAAGTTTAAAAAGTTGTACAAATTACCCGTAAAATTAAAATAGACTGAACTATTGGTGTATAATCAAAAACAACTTCTCAGTGGTTTCAAAATTATAACTAATTTTGTTGTATGGAAAATTTGATGAACAAGTTATTAATTAATTGAAATTAATTTAGTGAAACTACGGTCAAGCTGTAAGGGAATTATTTCGCTTTAACAATCGAGTTTGTAGGTAAATAATAATGAGGACGATATCCACGAGCCTAACCAACGGAAATCTTTAACAATATCCTTAAATTTTAACAAATACCAGACTCTGGTTTCTTTCACTAACCGTTCAAAGCCCTCGCCTAATAAATTTCTGTGAAGTTGATCTGTCCTAATAAATCCGGCTGGACTCAAATTCAAGCTCCATAAATTGTTGAACAAATCGGCTGAATACTTTACTTGCCGTAATGTTTTACAAACTTCAATTTGTTAACAATTCATTTAACTAATTTCTTTCGTCAAATTAAGACGAAAGCGGAAATAATAATGCTATTCAAAAAAGCTTGTAATTTAATTTGTTCTTCATTCACGAATTAACTAGTTTAATAAAGGGCATATTAGCATAAATTGCTTATCTGTCCTTTATTATGTATTACGTAGGTATTAAATTACGATTAAATAAATATTTCCATTTATGTCAACATACTCAATTCATACCTATACTGTACAAACGAAACCCTAAGCTATGCTTACACCAGTTAGGTATTAAAGAAATACGGTCTCCCGTACAGAACAACTGCTCGACTGTACAATTTTTTACTTCAACTTGTTCACGTAATTTACAACACATAAAGCATGTTATACGAGTGTTAAAATAAAGTCCGCACGGATTCCCAGCGGGCCGAGCTGCCCACGGCGCTTGCCCCGTTGACAGCTTGTCACCAGTGACCATTATTCATGACAATCTTCCACGTGTCGTAGGCAGTTGACTATAAATCATAAACAAATTTTGCTCGTAAATACCATATCTTTTGGACAGGCATGAAAGCCAAATTTAGTTTCTAACGAAATATTCAAATATATATAGGTACCTGTATATATAAAACTAAAGGAAGATTTCCCCCCCGCTGTGCTCCAAAAACGAAGAGTCCTCCAAGAGGATTTAAAACGAGAGAAAGAGGCTGGAAAAGAGGTTGCCCTACGCTACGATAAAATTGTAACCCTCGGAAATCATACCAGCCACAAGAAACTCGAAATTTTAATAAGAGTACTATGTCAATCGCCAGAGACTGTTGATGCATCGAAAACCGGACACAGCGAAGAAAATAAAATCCAATTACCCAAGAAAAATAAACCAGAAAGTATATTATGTGGGTTCTATTAGCTGGTTTACGACAACAACAAAATGCGTTGCAACAAAGACACAACCTGCAAAAAAATAAGCCTTTTTTTATTAGGTACCTAAGAATAAAAAATAAAAATCAATTTCAGTTTACTTTCTCAATGCATTGAATACTAACTCAGTTTTAGGTAAACAATTTTTATAGATAACGGTAATAATTCACTCGATGTAACACGGCCAGTCATATGTTTGAATTTTTTTTTCACTTCTGAATATATCCAATCAGCTAGACATAAAAAACCGCCTGCGGGTATACGTTATCTCTAAAGCTAATTTGTCTGGACGCATTTCTGAACCAGTAATAATTCGGGCTTGTGACAGGGTAGGTGAGTTTGGTTTCAACTTCAACCTCAGACATAGTACCTGACCCGAGCCCGGACCGTAAAGCCTTGATGTTAAGCCGTCCGGATCCGACACAAACACGGATCTGAAGGGCTAGTATAGTTGTCATTTTATCGGCAATCACGCTATGCCTCACTTTTGCACTAACAAACCTGTTACAACGTGATAGACCACATTAGACTAGTAGGGGTTGAAAAGCCGGACCTCCTCACAGACTCAGATCCGGAACCGTGAAAAACGATCGAACGAAAGTTTGTATACCTACTTTGCATCTGCTACTACTATCGCATCGATTTTCGATGTTCGCTGGAGACCCCCTGACTTGGACTATAGCATAGACTAAGCGTATACACCGTGCTTGTTTGAGTACGCAGAGCAGCCGTCGCGGCCGGTCGCATGACTCATGAATAAGAGACATTGACTGTTCCGAAACATATCAAGCTATTTTCGACTTTATTCGCATGAGTTACCCGATATAAGTATTTTAGTATGTCTGATGCTGACGGAAGTTTTCTGTTAACTCGAGTTAACCTGAAGAATCTCCCTTTAAAGTATACTGAAATAAAAAACAAGATGTATATAATTCATACTAATAATGCATATAATGCAAACAATTTATTTTAGATAACTATTTCGGATATAACTAACAAAATATATACAGTAAGTTAATGTAATTAATAATTCATCACAATAATGGCCGATTAATATTACTAACCGCTTCCACAGTCAATTTTTAATGAACTAAATAAAATACACAGAAATGTCAGAAGATAATCTGAAAATCAAATAGCTTCATAACTAAATGATTAAATTATAAACTTATTACTTTCGTTATAGATAGACCTCCTGCTTTTACGGCAGACGCCCTAACAACTGGCTACCCGATCAACTGATTCGATTTTTTCTGTACCTAGTATACATGCCTGCATGTAGTATGCAGAGTATAGCCATCTCTTTCAATTTCAATAATTGGGTGAATTTCAACAGGTATAAAATTTACCTAATTTTGGTGGAATTTTTTATTTTTGTTGTTTATGTCTAAATTATGAGTCGATAATACGTAACTAGTCACAATAAATATTGTGTGACAATGGCCTTTCATTATATATAGTAGTTTTAGAGATATTATGATTTTTGTCATTAGGTTGCCACCAAAATTGCTTTGACACACCAAAATTAGATTTACTGGCCACCAAAATTGCACAAACACACCAAAATTAGATATTTCTGATAAGTTAACGTACATTTACCTAGTTATACGCTAAAAGTGAAATGAATGCAATTGCTTTGTGATTCGTTTAAAAGTACAATTTGTCCTCAGGCAACAAAAAAAAGTTATGTAAAACAGAACTATTCTATCAATCAATATTTGAATTCGTTGACTTTTCAAATACAATTACAATGGAAATTAGTCTACAACGCCAAAAGATCGCCCAAGTCGCTTCCTGCGGTATTATAGGCAAATTTGGAACCCGCTCATAATATTTACTCGCTACATTTTCCAGCTAGATGGCAACTCCTGACCTTTGGCAGAGAAATAAACCAGCCCTACGGTCACCCGTGGTTTCAAAGAGTCTTTCATGGAGTTTCAGTTCTCCAGCTTAAGACCTTCAGGACCCCACAGTCTCCAGGGTCTCCACTGAGAAAGCCGTAAAGTCGTGAATGTTGGAAAGGCCAGCATATTTTTAGTCATTTTAAGGACTCCGGAGACAAACTTACCCTCCCTTCCACCCCCATGGACGAATTGGTGGCGGAAACGAATGCGGTGGCGCTATGTACCCAAGCACGTAGCATCCCAAATAACCCGCCAATGGCCATTTGCCACGGAATAAGCGTCATTCCATCGTGTCTTTTGCCATCGACCCTTTGGCTCATGGCCAAGCCAGTTGGTTACAAGGCCACTGGCACGCTCACGCTGGCAGAAACTAGACGGATTACGTTATGTAGGTTGGCGTGCCAGCGCTTCCCCGACAGGAGAGCCCGTGACCACCCCATAGTCTATTTCACTACCGTATGGGCAACGATGGGAGACATTTAATCCACCCCCAAGCGATGCCCGACAGCCAACCTTAGCGAATTATTATCCAACATCATAGCACAGTTCTGAGAAGGGAATCATCAGATTTCCTCCCCGACACTGTCCGCAAACGGGCTTTTTCAGCTGTGGAGGGGGCGTTATGCAAGCCGACCTGTGCCTTACGACAGAAGCTCACCCTCCGCCCTCTGAACGTCCCGCTTTGACGGGAATTCCTCGACCGGACAAGCTCAAGGAGTGAAACAGGAGTTACAGGAGTAATGGCTTGAAGAAGCATCTCTGCCGTCCTATCGCTAAAACCGCTCTAAGCTGCATATTAGCAGTTTTCATTTGGACGAAGATTCTAAAAGAGAAAACAAATCCCCATCGACTGGTCTTGGAATTATATTTTTATCACTTGTAGTTACCGAGATACAGAGTCGACTTTACACGTTAAGTGCACAATATTGTGATACTTCTCAAAACTATAAAATCGTTAACCCACATTACTCAACTATAAGCAATGTAAAAACGCTTAATTGTTGTTTATGTTGATAAATCTTTTATACGATACATACCTAAAACATCGTTACTCGACAAAAACTTTATAAATTCCCATTTATGCCATTTAACCCTATTATTACGTTTTATTTCGCAATCTCTTTTTTTTTCATATGCTACACTAAAACACAGTTCCTACGCTTTAACATGGCTAAAAACATTTAACCGTGTATTTGAAAGACTTGTAGTATAATCCCTGTAACAAATACAACACAAAAGCTTAGTTAACGCGCTTAACGGTGAATATGTTTGTACAAAAATATAATAATACAACACTTAAATACGGTCAACTGGCAATACTACGCTAAAATCCCACTAAGTGCGAAACATATCCCCTCTTATTTTATTACATAATGGAGTCAGTCGGCCGTGCGGCGCGTGCGCATAAGGTTGCGTCACGTTGCGTGCTGTTTTAGTGAGTGATGCCTGCAAACTTTTTTGCGAATTTTTGCAAAAAAGAGATCTGGAATAAATGCACATACTTTCTAGAGATTTGGATTTGAACATATTTTGCCGATATCTCAAAACTATCATTTGTGGGTTAGTTAGGTTTTAGAGATAGGACGGCAGATCTACTGCCTCCGGCAAGTAAACCTTCCGAGAGAAAGTGCACTGTACGGACGACAGAAAAGCAGAAAGAGCGACACTCGAAACCCGCCGCAAACCCAGGTCACTAAATCAGATCGTAAGTGTAGCGGGGACAATCTGTTTCTTATCGAGTTCGACATTCACAATTTTCTGGATACTAATGTGAATTAAATTTTAATTATAAAACTCTCGTGAGACTCGAACATACTAAATAATATTTAAAACCTGTCACTCACATGGTCACATGTGTTTAGTTGATTATGGTCGACATGTTTCGATCTTTACGAAGATTGTCATCAGGAGCCGTCACCCATTAAATTATCCATTCTTTCACACAAATGAGGAAACTTCCAAAACGGCATCGTATTGCTAAAGGCAACATTGGTACAAAAAGACAAAACCGAAAAATAAAAGAAGCCATGTGCGTGCAGACTTTAAGTAGGTAGTCCGAATGGTGGGAGAAATGCTGAATTAGGCTGTCAATAAATTTACCCATATTCAGCTCTAGACCTATTTCTGTATACTTAGAAGTTAAGGAGATCAGATTGATCAGAACCGGGCTCACCTTACCCTAAAGGCTGCCGTCCTCCAGCCCAGGTCTCATACGTTAAATTTGCTGCTAAGTATCGAGATAATAGTCAGCAGTCACTTGGCCTTAGATTGCAAGACCAAAAATGATGGGCCCTGTTGACAACTTATTCGTCCTGCACACAACATGTGTTTGGGTTTATCTTAAGAATGCATCGCGACTGATAGAGGCTTTTTAATATCGACCTTAACTAGCATCAACTAAAGTAAACTGAAGAACTAAACTAAAGAAAACATGCAGGGTAGTACCCTGAATATTTTCCCAAGTCTACTCGTTGTATGACAGTGAAAATTTAGAATATTTGCACAAAACTGAAAAAATGCTGAATATCCAACTTGTCAGAAAACTAAAAGGTGAATGTTTCATAATAACAGAGAATCCTAAATCTTAGGGCAAGTACAACTCAGATTTTACTCCCTTTTTGGAAGCATATTCATAATTCGGGGGGGCTTTTTTGTGTAAGTTTACAAGTATTGTATACATTGTTATTTAAATTTGAAATTAAACTTTAATAAACGGTATTAAATATGCTTTCATGTGGTATTTATATTTTTTTATCAATAGGTATGATTTATAATGTTATCAGTTAAAACACCTTGTGGCAAAACTTATTAGCTGACTTGAGTTTATATGAAATTATCAATTTTGGTGACATTAAGCAATTATGGTGGTCTTCAAATTGCCACCAAAACCACCAAAATTGATTCACCAAAATTAGGACCATGGCATAAAAATATATTTAAAACTTAACCGTAGCATTCACTTCAGTTTCAAATTTATATTTTAAAAAAGAAACTATAAACAAGTTTTAAATACAGTTCACACAAAAACAATAGCTTCACGGTCATTAGTTAGACACACCACCAAAGTTGCATTAAAAAGTATTAGTATACACCAAAATTAGATACTTCCGCGATTTATTGACAGATCTAGCCAGGAACGACAATTGTGACATCACTCAGTACAGGAGGGGAACTGAATTAACAGTTTACAATACGTTTGTAAGACTTGTTGCTTTTTGTTCGATCACAAAATCATTTTCAACTTTTACCACCAAAATTTAGTATTTTACCCGGACAACTATTAATGCTGAGTTTAAAGTATCGATTTATGTAGTAATCCTTACCTATTTTTCTTATAATATACACATACTAATAATGAGTAAAAAAAAGTAAAGTTTTAGTTAAATCAATGGATGTTACGGTTCTGGCAAAGAAAGAATTAAAGAAAAACGGATTCGGGACACTACACCAAAATTATAATTTCGATAAAAAAAATTTTTTTAATAAGTATCTATAACTTAAATAACATTTTGCGATTTGGCTTAAGATAATAACTTGTGTAAGGTATTCAGAAAAAAAAATATGAATCTGAAACGATTAGTCCACACTGCCATTATCAGCTCCGCCGCATAAAAAGTGCGCTGAGATAATCACCCAATTTTATGTAGTGTGACTGCTTAGAAAAAGCATGAATCAAAGCATTTATTACAGATAATAAATGCTGTTGATTCGAGCTTTACAATTGCAAATATTCCATATAATTAGATGACTTTGTTGCTTCGAACTAGATTCGAAGTTGAAATTTTCGGGAACAAAGGTCCTGTTGCCAACTGAGCAATCGAATTCTACGCAACGAACTCCGGATAGGATAGACGGATATACAGAGGTTAATGACCTTGGTAGTATCCCGTATGTCAGTTTGTTGGACCGTTGCAGAAGTTGGTTTAAAACAACCCAAGATAATTAGGCACCAACCTACGACTTTATTTAGGTTTGTAGAAACACGGATAAAAAAACGAAATGACCTCCGGTAGGAGATGGCGCTGGAAGAAAAAGAATTGTATTTGATTGTTTTTTTTTCTCACTTTATTTCCTTGTAAATCTAAGCAATTGCACTATTATTACGTCTCAGCAAGAATAACAATCGTCATTTTGATTCGACCCAGAATTTCCTATCTCGCATCTTTCCGGCTCAGGAAGCCTGGGGTCCGCCTTGGCAACCAATCTTAAGATTTGGCAAAGGCACTAGTTTTCCGAAAGCGACTGCTTTCTGACCTTCTAAACCAGACAGGGCAAACTAGGCTAGAATGTTTTCCTTAATTGAAAAGCAATTGCAAAATAAATATCATTTCATATTTCATACCTACAGTTTTTTTGTCTTTGAGGTCGGACGGAGCCGAACGGTAGAGGTGCCTCGCATCGACCTTGATGGTGTACCTCTGGAAAGGGTCGATGCTTTCAAATACCTGGGCCATTTGGTAACGTGGGACCTCAAAGACGATACCGACATAGAACGAGAACGGAGGGCACTGTCGGTCAGAGCCAATATGTTAGCCCGTAAGTTCTGGCGTTGTTCGAGGGAGGTGAAGATAACCCTGTTTAGATCGTACTGCACCTCTCTCTATACATGCAGTTTATGGCTGCGCTACACGCAACGGGCCTATGGGGCCCTCCGGGTCCAATTCAATAATGCGTTCCGGGTGATGGTGGGACTGCCTCGCTTCTGTAGCGCATCAGGGATGTTTGCCGAAGCAAGAGTCGACTGTTTTTACGCCACTATACGTAAAAGGGCCGCATCTCTGGTGCGCCGGGTGCGTGGCAGTCCCAACAACATCCTGCGAATGATAGGGGATAGAATTGACTCCCCCTATCTAATCAACTGTGATCGGTTGCACGCTCCAGTTGTAATTTAAATAAAATAATAGTAGAATTAGAATAGTATTAATTATATAACTTAAGTCATCAATATATGAGTGTAACCTTTACTCGAAATAAATACATTGAATACAGAACTTCAAAAAAACTCATTGCAATCCAGGGTGCTTAGCCAAGATGCCAATCGCTCACGCTCAGTCGCTAACGAAACGCAACTGTCACTGTCACACTAATAAGAAAGAGTGATAGAGAGAGGTAGCTGCGATACGTTATTAAGCGTGAGCGATTGGCATTTTGGCTACGCACACAGTTACTTTAAACATTCGCCGCGTGCGTCAAATCCGGTAGTAAAAAATATACGAGTAACATTTATTTTGTCACAAGTCTGCAAATAATCAGTAATGCCGGTTTTTACGCGTATGAGTCCATACATTAAAATGACAAAGTAACTGGAGTATTGGTACCGAGTAATCCTTCGTAGGATTAAAATCAATGATATTTTGTTTTAGCAATAATAGGGAATATTCACTATTTTTTTAAATACTGTTGGATGATAGCTTTTATCATAAAAATACTGTAAAATAATGTTCAGCGCATAATAACTAAAATTTAGTAGATAAAATCTTCTTTCAAAAACTCCAAATAAAAACGGGCGTTTGAAACGCCCGCCATTCCGACAAGCTTAGCCGTGACGTCATTTCTCATCTAAGGCCGGCACACAGTCTGAATCAGGGCCTATACCACGAAAATCGAACGATTGCGAATTTATACCTCCGTCTCTGTCACACTTGCATATTAGAGTGACAAAGAGGTTTCCCGTCAATGCCAATTTTCGATGTTCGTGGTAGGCATGCAGATTACGATGCATAATTGTAATTTATAATGCATAAAATTACGTACAATTTAGATATTGCTCACACGTATCCTGATTTTTTCAGATATAATAAATTTCTCAGATCAATTGATGTGAATTAAGATTATGATTTATGAACGTGTTTGATCGGCGCAACATAACCTAAAAAATGTTTATTATTTAATTAGTCTTGTATTGTTCAGCCGATTGTGTTTACATTTAGAATGGAAAACGACATACAAGTCATAAAACCGCTTTAAAGATGGGATATGTATTGGATTGTGCCAAAATGCAAAAATATGAGTAGCAGAACGAGAAACACTAGATATCTTATGAAGGAAATTCCATACGAGAACATGTATACAATTTGACACAGACAATTCACGATTCGCATGCTTTATTTTTAATGATCTGGATACTGCTGTACACCAAACATTTCAGAAACCGAGACGCGAGATTACAGCGGCTCTCTGTTCATTCGCGTTTTGGCTTCTCGAAATTTTGGTGTACAGACATCACTATCCAATGACGTCACACTCGACGTCACAGCGTTTTAACCGTTTGTAATTTCACACATTTTTTTGCACTTTTCAATAATTATTTTCACAGCTAAAATAAAATAAAATTAAGAAATTTTGATACGGATATAATGCTGAACCAACATAGTTTCTGAGAAAAAAATATAAGCCTTATCTATTTCAAGTGCATATAGCCTATTGTAATGATTTAACAGCTCAAAAGTTTCAATACAACGGAATAGTAGTTACCTACTTCATTACGCTGCGGCGGCGGCGACCGCAGCCTAAACCTAACTGTTAATATAACTTGATTGCGGTAACATAATATAACTGCCAATCATTTGATGATATCTGTTCTCACTTAATTAATCTTGATCTCTTTCTTTATTTTTCTTCTTATGTTAGGTATACTATTATTACCTACTTACAACAATACACTTTACCATTTAATCATTTTTTCTACTCCAGCACTTCTATCTGTCAATTAGATGACTGACAGCGATATTTAAAAAGTTTAAATTATAACGTTGTCTATGGTATTCCATAAGAACACTGCTCCTATGGATTTTCATACAATATATGAGCACTGTTGTTGTTTTTTTTTTTAATTTCTATAGTGGGCACAACATCATCCCTATTCGGCCACGTTTCTAGATTTTGCTTTTTACGCTATTTTAGCTGTCGTAGAAAAACTAGGGTATGCAACAGCGCATAATTGGTTATTATTATATCAATATCACTGTTGCATAAGCTTCTATAATATGACTGCATGTTGGCAGTTTAAGAATAATGCTTTTATTATTTTTTTAAATTCCGTTCCTTTTTACTTTTAAAATCTTACGCCGTATTGCGGCTTTACGAGTATATTGTTAATTTTACACAAAGAGTAAAGAGTCCATAATGACTATTAATGAGCTACCGGAGTCCAATGAAGGGTTTAAGCAGAGCCATGTTTTGTCGCCTTTGTCAATGTGTTACGAGAATAAGAATATAGGTCCGCTGTCAGAAGAATGATTGTACTCGATATCACTCTACAATTGAATGGAAAGCATATATATAATATAATACAGTGAAGTAACATTATTATAATATGCGTTTCATGCAAAAATGTGCTGATGTGTAAAACACCTAGCAAAATAATATTCGATTGAAATACCTACATGAAGATCGCTACTTTATAATTATATTGCTAATATTGCTATTGTTTTTCCAGCAAACATGGATAAGACGAATATCATGTCAAATGTCCATGTAGCACCAACTCCAGTGACAATCGGAGACTTTACACTCGAAGTAGTAGACGATTATATATACCTAGGACAAACTGTCCAGTTAGGTAGGTCCAATTTCGAGAATGAGGTTAATCGTCGAATTCGACTCGGTTGGGCAGCGTTCGGGAAGCTGCGACACATCTTTTCGTCCAACATTCCGCAGTGCCTGAAGACGAAAGTCTTCGATCAGTGTGTGTTGCCAGTGATGACATACCGTACTGATCCGTGGTCGCTTACAATGGGCCTCATAAGAAGGCTCAAAGTCACCCAAAGGGAAATGGAGAGAGATATGCCAGGAGTCTCTCTGCGAGATCATATCAGAAATGAGACCATCCACAGCAAAACCAAAGTAACCGATATAGCTCTCCGAATCGCTAAACTTAAGTGGCAGTGGGCGGGGCACATTGCACGTAGAACCGATGGCCGTTGGGGCGGAAAGTTTCTCGAGTGGCGATCGCGTACCGGAAGGCGCAGCGTGGGTAGGCGCAGGACCGGTCATTGTGGAAATCTTTGGGGGAGGCCTATGTCCAGCAGTAGACGTCTTTCGGCTGAAATGATGATGACGATTTCGTTTACACCGATTCAAATAGACAGTGTGTGCAGTGAGCCCATCAACTGCTTAAGCAATGAGTGATTTAAGTAATACATGAACCTGGTAGATCGTGC
This sequence comes from Lathronympha strigana, assembly GCA_949128165.1. NCBI lineage: Eukaryota > Metazoa > Arthropoda > Insecta > Lepidoptera > Tortricidae > Lathronympha > Lathronympha strigana. The sequence goes on along the minus strand of OX421903.1, from coordinate 21,288,028 downwards.
TTACATTTTAACTGCTATAAAGGATGACTTGCACTAGAACGGCCCGGTCACGTCCCGGCCCTTTCTAGTGTGAGTCATCCTTAATAAGGCTTGTTCGCGGAAAAAGCTGCTATTGTAAAATGAGTCTCCCCTGTACTCGGTAGGTCAAAGAAGTTTAAACATTCATGGCGTTGTGAACTAAATGTTCACAACTGAGAAACAACCATGACTCAGGAACAAATATTCATGAAAACTACACAAATAAATGCTCTTACCATAATTCGAGCCCGGGACTTCCAGCTTCGTAGCCAGGGTACCAATTAAGCTAGGGAGTCCGTTAAACGTTTATTTATCAGTATTACACATACTTCTTAACAAGTAACTGATAAATAGTGTGAAAAACACATTTCAGCAATCCACAAACTTCCAAGCAGCAATTCAGCTCTTAGTTTATGCTAAACATTAACAATTCAAACATTAAATCACAAGCGCACGTTAACAACTCAGCGCGAATCACAAACTGCCATAAAGTTGTCAGCGCGGCATATAAAATATTATCTAACCACAACATTATTCTAACTTGCAATAGAAACTATGGCCGCCCATTAATAAATCAGCCGCATTTGCATTCCTATTTCCGTTGGAATATTAAACAATTTTTGTTCAGGGCAGAACAAATCTAAATCCTTTCACGTTTCGTCTCTTGGTAAGCTTGGTAGCGTTTATTTGAATTTTCCTCCGGATTCTATCTTCGCTCGTTCGGGGCAGGCCGTCGCTCTGCATAACCGTATCGTTTCTCGAGAAGCTGGTTGTGTTTTCTGATTGCTTACCAAGTCGCATATGTCACAGATAAACCAATCTCTCACAAAAGAGGAAAATACCACATTTCTTCGAAGTATTCGGTTTAGCTGTGCTCGGTAAGCGACTAGAACGAGATTCTGTTCGCCGTCTGTCGTAGCGCTACGCTAAGGCCACTCGTACGCTGTTTCACATTTGCACTGACTAAAGACGCTTAGGTTTCCAGATGGAGTTTTTACCACAGTAAATGTTTTATTTTAACCGACGAATAGGTTTCATACAGATGTGCTGAAGTTTGTTAGTAGCTCAATACAAGGTATTTATTTACCTACTTTATTTACCCAAAAGATACTAATATCATTCATACCATTCAACTAGGTACTTACACCGACTCTGAAGTTTAAGGAAATAGACATCCAAATTTGCGATTCCTTTACATTGTGAACACTAGGTATAATATATATTGGTACAAGAATGAAGGAATAAAAAAATACCATATCAACATTCTCGCGCGTAATTACTAAAAATACGTGTGTGTGTTATCCGTAATTTACGATAGTATTAATATCTCTCACGATAGTTTAAAGTCAACAAAATTATATTCGAGAATATACCTATGCTACATATAAACAAACCGATACGTGTAACTGAAATACTAAAACTCGTTTTTTGTTACAATATAGAAAGTCTTGTAAGAACATTCACAACAATCAATTACAAATTTCGTATGTATTCTATGCTTACCTACTTAAGAAGCACTGTCGCCACACGAGTTTTTTTAGTATTTATTGTTCAGTTATAGCGGCAACAGAAATACATCATCTGTGAAATGTTCACGAGATACAGCCTGGTGACAGATAGATGGACGGACGGACGGCCATTTTTTTTTAAAGAAATTAATAGACATTTATTAAGAAAACGTGAAAATATGTATAAAAGATGATAATGATAATTGTTATTAGGTAATTTTCATTCACATAATAGAGGTATTTACTTTTTCAGAAATTAATAATGTATGTTAGGTAAGGATATTTTCAATATTTGTGAACTGCTGTAAGGTTTTGCATACAATTTTAAGCACATATTTTTATCAAATTTTAAAGTGACGTTCCTTAAAATGAATACTTTTTATTTCACGTTTAACTCTGAACTGCCGAATATTGACCTACATTCGGTAAGTGCCTGGTTTTCAGAATGCGAGTATTTTACAAATAAAATCAGGTACCCGGTACGAACGGGGATTAATCAGCGTCATTTGTGTTACGTACTTCGTAACCTATCTTTTGGGTATAATTAATTGGGTTACGCAAACATTTACACATTCACAGCGTTAATTAAATTAAGTAACGTAATGGCCAACCTATATTATTTACACATACCGGTATGTATAAATGCAGTACCTATTATAAGTAGGTACCTGATATTGCCCACGACGTCGTTCGTGTAAGTTGTATCTAAAGGAATGGATTAAACTTACAAAAGCTCTTGTTAGTGGTAAATAACGTTATTGTATAAGTAACCTACTGCTGCCTCTTCGTTAATTATTACGTCAAATGTGTCACAGGTAACAGTTAAAATCGGTCCTAGTTAAAAGAAATAGTTGTTTTTTTTTTCAAACTCAAAACTCAAAAGCATTTATTGAAGTAGGCCAAAGTTCAGCACTTTTCAACGTCAGATTGATTAAATATAAAAATAATATACAGAAGTAACACCTAATTCTAATAACATGTCAAAATATTAAAAATAACATTGAAATTAACAATGTCAGCAGAAATTAAAATAACAAGTTAATAAGTAAGTCAATTTGATCATTATAATATAAGTCATTCATTCGTTCACTCGTTCATTCCTAACTCTCTTGTAATCCCACGCCCCACGCCAGCTCGGCCATTTTAAATCTGCGCGCAGTAGGAACACACGGTTTTCCGGCGCTGTGGCTTAGGGTACCTAGTCATTTTTAGAAATTGAACACAATTTATTCTTTTCATTTTTAAATAATATTCCACTGGTGGATGACTTCCTTTCTTCTTGTCTCCTTTTTTATTCTCTATCTTCATTAACTCAATTACCGATAACCTTTCTTCGCAATGTCACCTTTATGCCGACGACCTTCAAATTTACAAGCAGGGAGTCACCGGCGAACTTCCATCTGTGATCGATACTTTAAACAGTGATTTAGAGAGCATCTCGTATTGGAGTCACAGTTTTGGGCTTAAAGGAAGTTAATCCAGTTAAATCCCAAGCTATTATTATTGGTAGCTCAAAACTGCTTCCCAGAATTGATTTCAATAGTCTTGCGCCTACTAATTTTGACGGTGTTCTGATCCCCTATCATTATGGATAAGACTTTATCGTGGGACCTCAGGTAGGTGAAGTTAGCAGGAAGATGTTCGCTGCAGTTGGTTCGCTCAGAAGGTTACGGAACTTTCTTCCAATTCCTACCAAAATTGCTCTTGCTCAAACTCTTCTCCTTCCCATCTTGGACTACGCTGACGTTTCATATCTCGATGTCACTGAGGAACAACTTAATAAACTTGAGCGTACCCAAAATCTATGCATTCGGTTCATATTTGGGTTACGCAAGTATGACCATGTCTCCCACTTTCGTTCTCAGCTCAACTGGCTCACTATTCGCCCTCGTCGTAACTCTCACATTCTGTCTCTTTTGTATTCGGTACTTTCCAACCCTGCAACTCCCCGCTATCTTATGGTGCGCTTCAGCTATCTCCGTTCAGATAGGTCCTCCCGGAATTTGCTACTTTCTGTCCCGTCATCCTCTTCGAAGTTTTACAACGGTTCTTTCACTTTTCAAGCGGTTCGGCTTTGGAATTCTTTGCCTCTTCACGTAAGGTGCGCTCAGTCCTCGACCTCATTTAAAAAGCTCCTTAAACAACATTACTTACTCGTATCTTGTCTGTAACACTTTTGGATGCTTCCTCCTTATTTGGTTGGCACTGTATATATTTATTCATATGTATATATATATATATATATGTATATTAATATACTTATTATGGGGCGCGGATCGTTCCGAAACATGTCGAGCTATTTTCGACTTTATAGACGTGAGTAACCCGATATAAGTATATTAATATGTCTAATACTCACAGGAGTTTTCTATTTAAAATATATGTGTTTGTTTGTATGTTTATTTATTTTTTATTTAATTTAGTTTCTACTATAATGGCTGTGCTATTTCCACTTCTCTGTCTATTTTTGCAACGCCTACTGACTTTTGTTTTTTATTAGTTTCCGCTACCTAAAGGTTGCCTGGAAGAGATCGCTTTTTAGCGATAAGACCGCCTGTTGTTTGCCTCTTCTTTTGTTCGCTGTATTCTTTGTATTTACTTCATTTGAGGTGTGCAATATAGAGTATTTGTATTGTATTGTATTCCAGTTTATATTAATGGAATATAACTATAATAGTTAAAAGCGATTTCCTTAGACTTAGCAAATAATAAATGATTTGACTCGTGTTTTTCAACTATGGAGTTTTTCATTTAAACCTACTTTTCACAAAGTACCTTGGTGCAGACTGGTCTTGACTAATTATTAATTGCTGCACTTGAAAAATATAGACACATTTAGCGAAAAAACTAAATCTACAGACTGCAAATGGCGTACCATTCCACCTATGTGTCAAAATCGCGAATAAAGGCGAACATGAAAGGGAGAGAAAGTGAACAGTGAGCAAATATTTGCTTCTCGTCAGACAAAATTGTGGGCGAACCGTTGACGGACGACGGGCTAGTGAAATTCAAATAAACCGTATTTACCAACGGTTGAGGAAAAACTTAACCATTTACGGTTCAGCGGAGACTTATTAGAAGCTTTATCGTTGACCTGTGTAACTTAAATGGCTATCGTTCGTTACAAGAATTTTTGCAGTACCTACTTGCAACGCTTTCTTATTTTTTACGTTATGCAGGATTATTGAGACGCGCGTCTGTTATATTTTACAGCGGTGTCTCTCAACAATCCAAATGCATATATCGATTTAGTTTAAAAAATGATATAATTAATGGAGACCTTTTATCACCGGGAATTTGTGGGAATGTGTTTGTTCGGCGATAACTCGAGTATCGGTGATCGGATCGTCGTAAATCGTCGGGGGGTGGTTAAACGAGATAAAAACAATTTTGAATTCCAACATCAGTTAAATTGGTCAAGGGGCTGCCGTGACATAGATATCGCAAGTTTACGATCAAGGCGATCCACTAGTAGTAATCAAATATTAGTTTTTTTTTTAAATCTCTAATCCAGACTTCTGATTGCGAAGCTTAGATTTTTTAATCAACCGGACTGGCAATGTCTGTCATTTATTCATCTATACAAAAAAGTATGCCAATTTTTAAGGGGGAGGGACAAGTCAAATGTATGGCGACTCGTACGTAACGTAAACATAGCTATATATATCAGATAAACGTCTGTCCGTATAATGAGTACGAGTATGATTGTTTGTCATATTTATGCATTCGGAAGAGGTATAGGCCTGTCATTTGCTACACAGTCTGGTTTAATACCCAAAGCTGTGAGTCACGTTTCTTTTTGTATATTCATAAAAAAGTAATGAATTTCAAGGCATGACTTTAAATAGGTCCTTCTCGGTTTTGGACACCGTTTGATATTCTATTCGTAGCGGAGCAAATATTGACCGTAGCGCGTCGGCAGCAGAATAGGTCCAAAGCTGGCTTTTTGTTGAAAGAAACGTCGCAATACGTATTACGTACTGGCTATTTTCGACTAAGTAAACATAGGTAACGAATAGCTTAATTTGGTGAAACTACAACACTAAACTGTCAACTGTAGATATTTATACCCGCAATAAAATGACAAACCCAATGTTAAAAAGGAAAGGTTAAACAGCTACGAAGATTGTTCGTTACAATTCAAGGAAAAAAATGTTATGGGCCGCGATATTATATTTTCCAGGGTTTTGATTTCGAAAGAGCTTGAATCCAATTAGAGTTCTGCGGTCCTTGACCTTCATCTACCTTGTTATGAACCTTCTTTTGCCGAGTCCTTTGGTTAGCAACCGTTGCTCAAAAACCTTTCTTTCTGATCCTTCGCCCATCAGTCGTCGGTTTTGCATGCAATCTGTAATAGGAGCAATAAATTTACCAGTAGTTAGTACTCCGCAAACCTAACAACTTTTGTTCACCAACATTTAAAAATTATGTATTTTGTAGGATTTCAGTTTTTCATACAAAATGCATAGTATTTTAATTGTAATTTAACATCAGCCTAATTGACGTCTCTTGCCATCGTACAAAAATTAAACAGTACAATGCGTCTTCTAACTTTAAAGTGTAATAAAAATCAAAACACACGTTATTTTTAAAAGCAACCTTGTTCAGTTAGGGGAGTACTACCTATGATTTAATTTATTGCTTTTATTACAGGCAACAACTGGTATAATTACGAGTAATATTGTGATGCGAGGTACCTATTGTTTAGGAAAGCCTATTTTATACTTATCTAAAGCAATTATAATTTAATTTTTTATATTGAAATTTATGTAATTCCTCGAAATAATCATCTAATTTAGATAAATAGCATTAACTATAGGAATTAAAATTATTATAGGAAGTATAGGATTTTATGACATTGATTCCTAGAAACTAAGAAATGGTCATCACAACAGAGAAAGACCGATTACTCGTGTCATACTTTCTGGCGGTGAGAACTCGGTCGATTTCTGTACATTATGCCTACACTGGATTGAACAAAGATTTCTGTACATTATGACAAAGAATTGAATCTGCGTTACATTTGTCAAGAAGTTTCAATTGTTTGTTTGTCTAAAAAGTTAATATTAGACCTTTCTTCCTAATTTAGTTTCCTGGCAAGTTTGACCTTCAGCCATAACTCTCCGGAAACTAGCGTATTTTTTATTTTTGGACAAAAACAACGTCTTTGGATTTCAATTAAATTACCTCCATTTTTCACCATATTAAACATGTAGAGTAGTTTGTTGTTCAGACTACGGCAACAATACAGTGTTGAATGTATGTCCTATGCAAAATTTAGTTCTCGAACGGCTTTTGTATACTTTGAAAACAAAAATATATGGAAATATTACTCCATTTTGTTTTAAAAGTTAGGATATTTATAAACCTACCCACATTTTCCGTCAAAACGCATGTAATCCCGATAAGCATATAAACAGAAGTGACGCTGTCCGTCGTCGCAAGTTGACATGTCACGCAATATCAGCATGATTGATGTGCCAGCACACATACATAGGTACTCGTAGACGGCCACAGCGTGACCACAACAACTTTGTACTAACACATCAGTGCATGTCGGAGATTCTCTGGTACACAGATTTTTACCAAAAATTATGTACCTATATAACTTTAAACATTGCTTATTACCTACTTCGTTTAAAAAATATGTACCGGGTTCAATTAATTCAATTCTATGTATGTATGTATAAAAATGCTTTAGATTGTAACTCTAAATTATCAAAGCCAATTTTTTTTTTCGCAGTGTTCTAGAAAAATTCTAGGTTAAAATGATGTCATCGAATTCAATCAATTTGCATCTACGGCTACAACACTGTTTTATATCTTAAGAACAAATTAATGGACGATGATGTTATTAGTGTTGTTGGTCTAAAAACGATAGTATTTTATCTTTGTCATCTCAACAGAATCAAGTTTTTTTAAGTCTCAATTGAAGTGAGCAATTTCACCGCAAACAGCGTTGTTGACACATAATTTAGTTCACCGAGAATAATAAAACATTCCGAGGCGAGGACAGTACAATGTATTAAAACAAAAGTTTTGACAATACTAAGATTTTTGTTGGTTTTTAACAATATTGGTACAATTGGTACCTACCAAAAACAATCATGCCATTATTCAATATTGATTAGGATTTAGTGATGACGACGCAAACACATACGTAGTTTAGTTATATTAAACAAGTAACACAAAGTACAAGAAATAAATTTAAATGGGTTAGTTTGTGGTCGGACTTCACATAACTCATTAAGATAAGGCAGCCTTTCACTTGTTTCTTAGTTTAAATTCTAGCAAAATGCGACTATTAACATATTTTTTTTTTTTTTTTATGCTATAGGGGGCAAACGAGCAAACGAATCACCTGATGGTAAGCGATTAACGTCGTCCATGGACACCCGCAAGACCAGAGGTGTCGCAAGTGCGTTGCCGGCCTTTAAGGTGGGAGTACGCTCTTTTCTTGAAGGTTTGAAGGTCGTATCGGTCCGGAAACACCGCTGGCGACAGTTCGTTCCACAGTTTAGCTGTGCGAGGCAGGAAGTTTCGGGAAAAGCGCACAGTTGAGGACTGCCAACCATCTAAATGGTGAGAGTGGAAATATTGTCGCGTAGGGCGATGGCGGAAAGAAGCGGCAGGGATTAATCCGAACAATTCCTCGGAACACTCCCCATAATACATGCGATAGAAAATACAGAGTGAGGCCACATCTCTACGCAGCGCCAAGGGATCAAGCCGATCAGAAATACGTTGGCAGTTGACAATTCGAGCTGCTCTCCGTTGGATGCGGTCTAGAGGAAGAAGCTGGTACTTAGGTGCCCCTGCCCAAAGATGAGAGCAGTATTCCATATGCGGGCGAACCTGCGCCTTATAAAGCTGTAGGCGATGGGCCGGCGTGAAATACTGCCTCGATCTATTGAGCACACCGAGCTTCTTCGAGGCCAATTTGGCCTTACCCTCTAGGTGGCCGCGGAACTGGACTTCACTCGAGATGTCAACGCCAAGGATTCCAATACTGGCTGTGGCAGATAGGGGAGTGCTCTCAAAACGAGGTGACGCGACGAACGGAAGTTTTTTTGCGGTGAACGCGCAAACCTGTGTCTTTGTAGGGTTAAAATGGACCAAATTAAGTCGACCCCAATCTGAGACTTCTTTTAGGGAGGTCTCAATTTCGGACACAAGTTTGTTCCGGCTCTCAATGACGTTTTCCCGGGAAATATTGGCGCGGCCGGTGTAGGAGGCATCACCCGTACTATCATCAGCATAACAATGAATGCCGCTAGTTTGCAACATGTCATTGATATGCAGGAGGAATAGCGTGGGTGATAGCACACAGCCTTGAGGGACACCAGCATTCACAGACATTGAGTCTGAGCATTCACCGTCAACTAGGACCTTAATGCTTCTGTCTGCTAGAAAACTGCTGACCCATTCGCATAATTTCCCGGGGAGCCCATAGCATGGAAGTTTCGAAAGAAGTGCTTTGTGCCAAACGCGATCGAAGGCCTTCGCTACATCCAAACTAACTGCCAGTGCCTCACCTTTACTCTCTATCGCCTGTGCCCAGCAATGTGTCAGGTAAACTAAAAGATCACCAGCCGAACGACCCCTACGGAAACCATATTGTTGGTCACTCAGCAGCTGGTGATCCTCTAGGTACCAGAGGAGCTGACGATTGATGATGGACTCCATAATCTTAGAGAAAAGGGAGGTTATAGCTATCGGCCTGTAGTCGGATGGATTTGAGCGGTCGCCTTTTATAGGGATCGGGTGCACCAAAGCTGACTTCCACGAAGTCGGGACTACGCCAGAAGAGTAGGAGAGCCGAAAAAGACGCGTTAAGACCGGCGCCAACTCAGGAGCACACATCTTGAGAACAATTGCAGGGATTCCATCAGGCCCACTGGACTTATGGGTGTCGAGGGAGCGAAGAGCCTTACGCACAAAGCTTTGGCGGAACTGTACATCTGGCATACAGCTCTCGCACCGCGGTATAGTCGGCGGCGCTTGTCCCCCGTCATCCAAAGTCGAGTTGGACGCAAAAAGCTTACCCAGTAGATCGGCTTTGTCTTTTGCGTCGTGGGCCAACGAATCATTTCCCGTGTGCAGAGGTGGAAAAGACGGCGTGCAGAAATTCCCCTGGATAGCTTTGGCAAGAGACCAGAACGCACGAGTTCCCGAGGGGAGACGCTCTAGTTTCTCGCCAATCCTACCAATGTGCAACGACTTTGCTCTGGCAATGGCTCTTTTGAAGGACCTGGAGGCAAAGTTAAACTCCTTTTTTAAAGCGCTGGTCTTTACATCCTGTACCGCCGCTGCATTTACCCAGGCTTGGTAGCACTCCAGCTTTCGACGAGACGCCTTTTTGCAGGAGCGATCAAACCAAGGCTGGGTTTTGCCACCAACAGGTACCGCAGAGGATGGAACGAAAAGTTCCATTCCCTGAAGCACCACGTCAGCAACAGAGTCAGCAGCGATATCAGGATCATCCGGCGTGAAGCAAACCTGCCCCCACGGGTAAGACGCAAAGAACACCCGCATCCCGTCCCAGTCTGCTGACTTATAGTGCCACACACGGCGGCTACAAGCAACTCGCCGACGCGGCGGGCACGTGAGAGGCACTGTACTCCGGATGAGGCAATGATCCGAGGAACCGAGAGGGGCTGCAACGGATACATCATAGCCAACCGGGTGAGAAGTCAGCAGAAGGTCCAACAGGGAAGGTTCCTGGCTCTCCACATCTGGGATTCGCGTAGGCGCAGTAACCAGTTGTGTCAAGCCGTAGGTCAGAGCAAAGTCGTGAACAGATCTCCCCGCATGATCAGTCTTGCTGGAGCCCAGCCATTCGGCATTATGGGCGTTAAAATCGCCAAGAACGATGATCTCAGCGGATGGGATCTGCTGCTGCACTGAATCCACAGCCGTTTGAATCTGCTCCAAGAGTCGGTCAGTTTCGGCATCACCGCTATGGGACCTATAGAGGCACGAATAGACGCGAGGATGATCATCACAATCAACACGTAGCCATAAGGTGGAAAGGTCCCTACCTTCAAGATTGCTGAGGCGACGAGAACTGATATCGCCTCTAACGTACACACACACTCCAGCCCTAGGCAGAAAGGAATGCTCTAGTTCGTACCCAGGGTAGGAGAGGTATTTTGTGTCCGCTGGAGACGATATCTGCGTCTCTGTCAGAAAAAGCAAGGCCGGCTTAGCTGTCTCGAGGTGATGATGGACAGCATTAAGATTAGAATGCAAACCCCTGATGTTGCAGAAATCCACAGCGAGCGTGGCAGGGGCTGCCGTAGCCGTCTTGCTCTTGCCTCGGGAGGATGGCGGATGGCGGAGCGCGGATTTGCCCCCCCCCCCAGAGTACGAAACGGGGCGCTCTCGGCGTCCACGCTCAGGCACGACAGTACCTGAGCATGGAAGCCCAGAAAGGGATTCTCCAGCGCTAGAGCAGCTGGTACCCTCCTGGGGTAGCTTATTAATCTGCGCTGTCATCGTCATTAAGGGGGAGGTTGGGGGGAATTGGAGCTCTGGAAACCTTACTCACCGTGAGGAACACAACACCACATACCTACAAAGTAAGTAGTGATGTTATTATGGCTTCGGTATTCTGTAAGGTGGAGGTACTTCCCCAGTCAGGCTGCTCCAGATTCAAGCGAGATGACGTTTCGCTGTGCCCTACCTCACTTGTTGGACGTAGTTTAAGGACATACCCGGGTCCGGTACATATATATTTATTTACCCAGTACAGAACTATTCACAATTGAATATTTGAGGTTTCAGTTAGAAATAATAAATGTACATTTTATGAGAAAGGCTTTGGGAAAACGACCAAGAGAAACTTTACATGGAACAACAAAATGAAAGAGTTAGCATTTTATGGTCAGACGAAATAAGCACGGAATTTCGTTTTTTTTTTTATTCCACGTCAGTAGCATACAAGCGTACTGCTTGCATGATGGTAAGCGATCACCGCAACATATGGACGCCTGTAGCTTTAAGGGTATTACATACGTAGTATTGTCGACCTTTTAAAACCTGCAGTACACTCTTTATTTGAAGAACCTAACATGTATTCATAAAATATATTAAGAGAGTTTTCGAAAAAAGTATACCATTATGAAGCAAACGGGTCCTCAATTTTCCATACAAAAAAACGAGTATTTAACACGTAACGGCCCATACAAAATGTATGGAAAAATGCATTACGAACCTGACCATAAAAAAGGGCCACTCTTTTTGTTTTTTTTTAATAAATAGTACTTACTCTTTATAAAAAGGTAAAACTGCATATATAAAAAAAGGAAATGGTACCAGCACTTTTTTCTGAAAATGTCCAAATAAAGTACCTATTCAATTTACGCTGCTGGTTTTTGTTTTCGTTTAAAGTTTCGACTTTACTAAACGATTCGTTTCTTTTCAAGCTAATTCTTCTATCCTAACATGTGACCGTTTAACTCAAATGGTGGATCAAGATATGTCACATAATATCGGGTGATAGATGACCGTTTGGCACGGTCATATGTTAACGTTGAAATAAGATCAATATTTGAAATAAATTCATACATACATTATAAATTCAAAGATAATTCCTGCACAGGTAAAGATAACCAACCATACTTTTTCTTACGCTTTTATTGCCACTTCAAAAAAAAGGGAAGGAGTATTTCTTTTTAATAAACCTACTGCAGATTGGATTTGTCTAATATATATTTAGCGATCTAAATTATTTATTAATATATTACATGTGGTGAGTGAGCTCTGAGTCACAAACTGGCGAGAGATTGCGCAGTGTCAGGTAAAGCAGCGTGCTCTTGTGTCGAAGGCCACATATTTTGGGACACTAAGCCAGCGCAGTTAGTTAGATTTTACAAGGCACTGCGACTATTATGTTGCCATAATTAAAGTCCAAATCCCGAGTCGTCCCTATTTTGCACATCGTAGATGTAAGTGTTCTTTATATTTATGAATTCCCTATCCGCACTTTCTTTTTAATCCGACGAAACGTATCTTAGGAGTGAGTAATTCAATCGCAACATTTTAGTGGAACCACATATATTCAGAAAATACGCTCCAATATTCGCATTGACATAATTTCCCATCTAATTGGGTAAGTACATGTTCTATCTATAAACAAGGGCCTTACCTTGAGGTCTTAACGCGATTCAGTTTAGGACCTAAATTGAGTCACTGCCATACAATTGACCACAGTTAAGAAAGAATTTTTGTGCAAGCAGGTAATGTTCTTAATTTTTCTTAATTATTAAGCATGTTAACATTTTAAGCCTTTCAGCCTTACGAGATACAGCTTGATAAACTTTACAAGCATTACGTCTTCTGGGAATCGCTCGCGGAAGTCTCTGTAGGTACTAGACGTTCTGGGACGTGTTTATTAGATATTTATTAATAAAATACTGTAAAATATTTTTCCTTAAAAGTCTTTATAAACAAAGCAATTTTTTTTATTCATAATTTTTTTCATATTTTTTGAACACATTTTTTTAAACTTCTGGAGCGACAATTTTTTTACAATATTCACTTTCTCAAAAAAAAAAAAAAGCATATTCTTTTTAAAATATCTATCTACGGATACCTCATACTCATTAGAGTTGAAACGAAAAAAAATCAACGTTTATGAGAGGTACTCTAAAAATAAATATTTTTGACTTTTCATTTTACCACTTTATCGGGTTGATTTATATGTACATATATTCATATACAATTATAGCTTTCTACTACTAACGGTCACTGAGCTAAGCCGAAGACGGACGGATGGACGGATGGTCAGACAGACATGGCGAAATTACGACGGTTCCTAGTTGACTACGGAACCATAAAAATAGACATCATTTTCAGCAGAAACTTGCAAGAAGAGTTTGAATCTAGTTTATGGGAGTAAGAAAATGACATCATTCCAAACTTCTCAGTGATTTTATAGCCCAAAGTATACTCTTTTTTCTAACAAAATCTAGAATCAGTCAGCACACGCATCAGACGTTCGCAGAATATGGAACGACTCACTTAGCCAGGTTTTTTAACCATAACCTCATTCAATCATCACAACGAAAGCAAACTTGTTTACAATTAAAGTTGGAAAAGAGAAAGCTGTCGTGTGAGCTTGTATAAAGGAAAATAAATGAAACTAGGTAGACAATGACGCGCAACACAATTGCAGTGAAAATACACGGCAGCGTGCAGCCGCTGTAGCGAACAAGAGAAATGGGAGCCAGTCGCAGGTGCAACAATGTGCGTTGGAGGTGCAACAATGTGGGCGCTTCTGATTGCGACGTTATACGCCTTGATTGCACGACGCTTCACCGGCCGAGTTTAGGCTGCGCGGAAACCGATGCATTGTTGTTGCAAAAAAAGTTATACAAAGCCATGCATTGCCATACATTTTTATAATATTTAATACGAGGTCACACCGTCGAAAGCCATTGTATAAATTATTTGTAGCTAGTCATGCAGTTTTGTATAATTTTTATGTAGTGAATTTCATGCCTGTTTTATATATTTGTTTTACATAATATTTTGAACATCTTTGAATCACTTACATCTTAAAATGTTGTAATTTTTTTAAACATGTACGCATGCAGTTATAGAAAGTTTGTATGCAGGGGAGTCACTTAATTCTGCGGCTGACTGCTAACACTACCCATAGTGCATCGTACCCGGTACAAAGCTTTCCATAATGCCTGCAGCATAACCACGCTGCACAGCAATAGAAACATGCTGAACCAGTTACTTTGTTATTACTAAGTAATCGCTTAAATTGATTGGAAATGAGTAACTTGTAGATTATTGAGGATGAGGATTCAATTGTATTTTGATTGTGAGATCAATTGTTAACTTGTGAATTAAACGCGGATGTGATCACTGAAACCCACTTGCACCACCCAGGGTTAGTCGCCAATTAGTCGCTAGCTCGGGAAATTAAGCTGTCAAATTCTATACAAAAAAACGCTTAGCTCCGGGTTATGTGGCTAACCCCGGGTGGTGCAAATGGCTGTTAGTGTTTTAAATAACCACCCCATCGCTCAAATACCCATGAAACAACATTTTGTTAATTCAAATCTGAATTAATGAACATACAACGTTTCAACAAAAAAAAACGACTTGGCATCCATTAAATATACAGGCTGAATTGATTTTTCTGAATAGTTGGCGGGGGGAACGTTGTTCGGCACATAATTATTATTCATGACCAGAGCCAATTAAAATAAGTCAATATTTCTGTGCAAACAGTGATAGCTCAGTTCGGTTCGGCACAAAATGGCGCCAATTATTAACTTGGGTTAAAGGGACAATATAGAACAGGTAGATACGTACTTAGGTAGCTACGCTATTCAAAATTTAATTAAAATATTGATACAGTCAAACCACGTTATCTCTTCCAGGCAAATGAACTGTCAAACTTTAAAGTGTTATTTTAAACGTCAAACTTTTATGAAATTACGACGTTTACTTAACACTTTCGCAGTCTGTGTTATCAAAATCTAGGAAACTTAGTCGGACAATATGACTTAATTAGGCACATCAATCTCATGTTTTAGTTTATGTCATATTCAGTATAGGCTCGACGACTAAAAAAATCTATTTAGTCCGTCTTTTACATTACTAAAAAATATTTCATACGTATTTTTTCTTTTGTTCGTCAAATCAAAAATTACGAAAATACAGTGTGTTCAAGTTTGGCGTAACGTCACTATTAGAGGTACAATTCTTACCTAGTAATGACGTCTTGACTTTGACGCTCTTTACCTTCGTCAATTTTAGTTTAATTTAAAAAAGGAAAAAATACGTGTCTAATCATTTTCGATAATCTAACTGACGGACTAATTAGAATGATAGTTTTTCAACCAAGGCGTCATCCCTATTATAGTACATTTTGATCACTGGGCTAAGCCGCGGACAGATAAACAACTGGTTTGAATATGTAGCAACTTATCATCAGCCAAATACTTACACTACTGAACATAAGACTTTCCCCAATAATCTTTTTACTACGGAGTCAGTATCTAGTCGCCGACATTTAGCACCTTTACTGCATTTCCGCTGTCTATGCGATAGCTATTCCAAAACGTTACAGCCAATCGATCATCAGTTTCTACGAGCAATGCGCTCTTCTTACTGCCAGTCAAGTTCGGTTACGAGGCGCGACAGCAAATTTTGTTTGCTGTCGTCGTGTAAAATATCCATATCTTATTATGCCCTGGAAAAATGCAAAAAATATTTGCAAAGTTTATTTTTACGTAATCCGGCGAAAACGATATCAGCCATGGTAGTCCATAGATTATCTGTGGTATGACTATGACGACACTTTGCAGGAAAACAACATTTGCAAAGTCACATTGTTATTGACATATAAATTGTTCCGTTATTCGTTGTCTGTCAATGTCGCAGCAGAGGTTACGTAACGAACTTCACTCGTATAAGATTCAACGTGAACTTAGATTCGGCGAGTATAATGACGCCACTACATGACCGACAGCGTAGTCAAATACTATACAAAATAATCATTTTATTGTACCAAATTTGATATGAGTTTGATACGAGCCTATTTCTAACGAATTCAAAACAACTAGGTGTCTATTCCCCAATGTTGTTTATCCTTTTCACACGGCGAACCTCATCAGTCCTAGTCTGTTAGATAAATAGGATTGCGTTGAGATACACGCTAAATCCAGCACTGTAAGCTTGATGCCGCCGGGACGCTGCTTGTGGGCCGGAGTCGCAACAAAGTTACCAATTTCAGAGTTCAGGCATGGCGTGTCGGGATTCACGCACATTTTGCGTCCAAAACTTATTCGAATATAATTATTGACTGGTAACATAGAGGTTTGATTTGATTCATATTGTTGAACTCCCTGAGGAATTAGATATATATATTATATACCTATGAGCATACTGCTTAGAGTGAGAGAAAGCTGCGGCAAAACCCAAAAGGAGGGTTGTTTTTAACCTGTATGTTCGTAAGCATATCATGTAAGTATGTATAAAGGTATACAAGTATGCCCATTCCTCAGTTCCCTCGTAACTTCTCAAATGATTTTAATAAATGGTAAGATTGACGTTTGAAGTGTTTTTTTGGGTTCCGTAGATAGCATAAAGGGACCCGCCCTTATAGTTTTTTCCTCTCCTGTCAAACAAAAGATTCCCACTCTATTTTTTGAACTTTGCACAATTTTTCGGACCTCCCGGGTCCGTACAATGTGAAATAATTGTACTAGAATTTAAAAAGATAGGACATACGAGTAATACGAATTTATTACGAAAATTATTTTGAACATTAGCCATCATTTCGGTCCAGCCGGTTTCGAGTTTACGCAAAATAACTATTTATAACTAAGGACGGCAGTGCCCTGATAGTTTCAAGGCTCTTATGCTCTTTTGCTTGCACGTTTTCCTATTGTATGAAGGTACGGAACCCTCCATCATGCCGGGGTCCGGCACGCACTTGGCTGGTTTTTCAACATTAATTAAAGTAGTAAGTAAGCTTTAATAGTAGTTAACTAATGATAATATTAACATAAAACCGCCAAAGCAAGCATATTAAAAAAAAGTGAAACCAGCTCCAATGTGATGTAACCCCAAATGTAGAGCTTTTTCACCCATTTCTTCGTATTATGAAAATTATTAGCTATTAGCAATACAAACAAAAGATGTACATTGAAAACAGTTCTTATAAATCTGTGTGTATGAAACGGAACAGCCAATGAAACGTCTGTCAAAGTAGATACGTTTTTCAATCAGGTAAACATGTTCGAAGGCTCTTTTAGACTTGGCGATACGATTTGTTACATGCGATTTATTATTTTGTTAGTTAGAAACAATGATTACGATATTAAAAATGAGAAAGTAAAGGAGATAAGATAAATATTTTGAAGATGTTCTTGATAGTTTATTTACAATAAAAAAAACGTTCAAATTCGTTCTTATTTATTACATTTTTTCTCGCATCTGTATTGAAAAACGTCGTTCGATACACATGCGGATATGTCATTTTTCACTCGTTCCGAGTATTGCCACTCGCCTATGACTCGTGGCAAGATACCTCGGGACTCATGAAGTAATGACATACTTTCCGCACTAGCATCAAAATGTACTATTAGCTGTAATCATATTTTCACAGATAAGAATTTTGCTGGTATAACAAAGTTTATTATATGCGGTTTTTGAACGCATTAAGGATGACTCACACTAGAACGGGACGGGACGGGATGGGGCGGGGCGGGACAGGACGATCTGTCAGTTTCTATTAAACTTCATTTATATTTCTAGTCTAAACTAAACGTCGCGTGACATCCGAGGACTCCGAGCTATCAAGTGATTCTTTCTATAGAATTTGACAGATCGTCCCGTACCGCCCCGTCTCGTCCCGTAACGTCCTGTCCCGTTCTAGTGTGAGCAAACCTTTATAGAGGGCTAATGAGATGTGGATATATAACAATGTTTATGTTACAATCAATAATCAAGACCTGTAATTGAGTATAAAATGGTCACGTATTTTAATGGGAACTACCGTATTGTCGCTCAACAGGCGGCGGCGCCACTCATGCGCGGGTCCTGTGTCAATATGAAAGAATTGTCGAAGTGACGTTTGAAAGGTTCCCGCAGGACCCACGTTCCACTAGCGCCCCTAGCGGAAAATCGACTCGCAGTAACCCTCATTGAGTAAGTACGTAAGTACTACTAGGTACAAATTTATTGTAGCATAGAACATTCGTTATCGAACGATTAACTAAAGATTTATTTAAAATACCTATATACGATATCAAAGTGGCATAGGTCAAAATGTTCAAGTTATCATAATTATTTCATCACATCTCACGCGAAATAGTACCTAACCCGAACAATCAATCAAAATGTACCCTTAAGTGCAAAAATGCCTTTGTAACCATGCCTATCGGCAGTAAAGTTGTCTCCTCCAAAGTTTTACGTTTACGACCAAATCGGGCGCTATAATAAAGTAACTTGAACACCATGTCAACGATCAAATCATGCTGAGTGCTACCAAGAAGACACTCCTAAAACAAATGAAGCGAGTTTAGCAACTCTCTCAATCCTGCTCAACTTTAACCGGTAATAAAATGGAGGCAGACTTGAGTTTGTGAATAAAATGCAGCCAGTTGAAATCGTCTAACCAAAGTGAATTAAATTCGATTAAATTCCAGCTATCTGCGTAGTTATTATTAATGCACTGATAACGTACAGATTTCAACGGATTGGAAAGCATCTATAGTCTTTAAATATCGTGGAGCTTCATAAAATATATTTTTTGTATTTCAACAGTTGAAAGTTGTTTGGGCCATTACGTTCAATACAAGGAGATGGCATCGTACTATTTCCCCACTGCCAAAAGAATATGCAGAAAAATCATATCATTGTATGGACTGACAAGTCTCATTACGACATAACCGTACGAATATCCTAGCCATGCACCACCGCAAAAATCAGAATCTTGTAAATGCGAATACAAAGCTACAACAACTTTGTATCCTTGGAAGAGGATTTCTTCTAAAGTGTTGAAGATGTTGAATTATTTCAGCTCCGAGGACAGCGTGGGCCAGCCAGTAGTATGTTTTGGTATAGCCTCGTAAGGCCCACTGTCCTATTTTTGAAACAACACGATTAGGTATAACCACCCAACAGGTGATACTTTTGCGATTTAAATTAAACCTTAATTTTGAAAATCTTAAGTTTCAAAATATGGTGGGTGTCCTATTTTGAGGACACTGGGTCAATATTGCACTTGTCCTAAAAATCGATTGTTTTTTTTTGTTATAGTAACATATTTTTTTCATTGCATTACTTACATGCTTTGTTTTTTATATGTACGTACATATTTTTACTGATGCCCATTTCAACCATTTTTGGTTAAAGCGTACATGCACAGTATTCTTCTTGTTTTTTGTTATTTTATTCTTATATTTAGGTATTTGTTATTCTATTTCATATACTATAAATAATTTTAAATACTGTATCAATACTGTATATCCTAAGATCCTATAATAAGTTGTGGTTTTGATAAGCCATATCATTCATTTTATAATTATTATTAGTTACCGCATTCAATAGTAATTTATAAAACAAAAGTGTGAAGAGAGGTAAGTGCAGTGGGTGCATGACAATTATTTAAAATTTTTGTACTTAATATTACTTACCTTTAATTTAATAAAAAATTAAAAATAAAATCACTTTAATTCAGACAAAAGTCCATATCGCTCGCACCATATAAAAGTATACAATATTATAACAGTTAAACAATACAAGTAAAAAAAAAAACAAATAATAATAAACAACCTTACTGATCAAGTTTTCACTTTGACAGAGTGCATCAAATTGAAGCCAACTCCACTCTACCTATTAGGCAAAAAATAAAAAGATTTACAAAGAAACATATAAAGTTAATTCGCACGGAATTAACACAATTATTTTTCCACGTTCATGGAGACATATGAAGCGAGTCTTCAAAGAGAAGTGTCTCTACCATGAGTTGCTATAGATTCCGACAAGGTATCCAGTTACATCTCGCTTCCACCCGCAAGTGCAAGCAAGATGCACTGACAGTGGGTTGACGCTAGCGATTATTATAAATTTCTACAGTAGGTTTCAAACTCGTGGTAAGTACAAAGGAGATTGGAGAGCGAATTGCCGCCATTAATCGTTCTTATCAAAAACATTGCCTTTATTACAAAGATTTCGAAATCGTTACAAATCTTACATAAGTACATATAGGTACTATATTTCCTGATGTAGATAGAGTTTAAACAATAACAGACGTGCATATAAAAGAACTGAAAGAAGAAGAGAAAAAAAAATCTTTGGATCTCTTCTCGGGAAAATGTCCACTATTGCGTCTTTAAATGTGGCTAAAATTTGTTGACTGAAATAGTTCTATCATAGAGTTTGTTGTGAAACTACCACTGACAAAGTTCAAAGAAAAAGATTAACAAGCACCGGTGAACCGTTCCACAGTTCAGTTTCAAACAGTTCCACAATTTTAGATTGTGTGCTCTATCGAGTCGAACTTTGTCTAGCAGTTGATTGCGAATCTATCTTGAAAAGTAGATATCGTTAGATCTTCTTTCTGTTTTAGAAGCTAACTTATTACATTTAGGTATTTCCGGAAGAAAGTACTAGTGACCTTCTGCTTTCGTGGCACACGGTTGGTTCGGTTTGTTCGATTCCAGCCCTGCTCACCGCCTTGGTCACTTTATTTGTAGTTTATGACATCTCTTTCAGTTTATAATTTATATACACCGTGTTTTTTTTATTAATAATAATATAGCTCTTTGAATTTTTGATTAGTAATGTAGCACCAAATGTCCTGTAAACTATATTATCACTCCCGGGGCACTGATAGAAAATATCATCGACATCATCGTGAATAATTTTGCAGGACTTTGATAATAGCTCTATTGAAACTTTACCAATAAGATTTTATTATTGTTAGACAAACAGGCAGATTCCTGTTTATTAGATAAATACACAAGCAAATAATAATATTATAAATATAGGTATTTGCAATGCAGCATGTTCTTGAGATTAATGATAAAGGTTATTTATATGACATGCACTGGGTATGCGGTACCGGCGTGTTGACGTTCTCCACGATATATGGGAATCTGCAGTGTGCATATAATATTCCAGTGCACGTTTACGGATACGATACTTCCATGAGCAAGCTGTTGTATTTTGTATCTAATCATTTTAAAGTGATCCTACTTCCGAAACAAGATTGACAAATTACTTATATGAAAAATGTTCACTGGTGTAAACACGGGTTTATTTAGTTTAGACTGTAAAATACTAGTTGTAACTAGTTTTTATCAATGCGATAAGGAAAACTAGTTTTAATTACGGAAAACATTTTTACTAAATTTCATGTCCGGGGAGGA
Source organism: Lathronympha strigana (assembly GCA_949128165.1). Taxonomy (NCBI): domain Eukaryota; kingdom Metazoa; phylum Arthropoda; class Insecta; order Lepidoptera; family Tortricidae; genus Lathronympha; species Lathronympha strigana. The sequence continues at coordinate 21,266,598 of OX421903.1, read as the reverse complement.
CATTCGTACATCGACATAGATTACATTTATAAAGCTTTATTAGCTTTAAGCTTTGTAGCTACAAACGAATGTTTTCCTTATTTTTCCTCTGGCTTGTGCGGCTTGTGCTAAATTATTACTTACTTTAAAAAAATCTGTGATTCGAGATCGAAGGAAAGTCAACTATGTTATCATTTCGTTTCGAGTGCCATAGGCATCAGGTTGTCATCGCGTTAACTGAGCTGTTAGGTTTTATGGCAAGTCTTAGAGGAAGTACAACTAAAACACTCATTTCGTGTTCCTTAGGCAACAATTATAGACATACAAGTTTTTCTTCGACGTACAATAGCAGTTTATGCAACGCAAGGCACAGTGATAGGTAATAAGGGTTCTTATAAATCTTTTAACTCAAGGGTCTCTGTTGCAAGGGTAGACCCAAGAATTTTAAGAACCAATTAAGAGCTGTTACATACACTAGTTTTCTACGTACGTATGCTAAATATACGAATAAAAAAATCAACAATGTTATGATATTATATTGTAGCACCACTTGGCTTTTGAATGAAAGGAAGGTCTGGCCCTCACGGGCTCTTAGACTATTAGCAATATTCTTATGAATGACCATGGACAACGTTTTAATGTATAGGTACTATAGCGTTCAGAATTGCATGGGCAATTTATGAATGAATTCATTCATAAACTGCCCATGCAGTTCTGAACGCGTGTGTACATATTTAATATCGTCGTCACTAGTCGTCAGTCATTTAATTCACAGATTGAAGTGCTGGAGTAATCGTTTTTCAGTAGGTATATTCAACGTTTACATAGTTTGTAATTAGCAAAACAGGCTTCGATAAGTATGTATTGATTATTTATTAAAATTATACTCGACATCAATAAAATATTAATTCACTCGAGGAAACAAAGTTGATAATTGCTTCTGTAAATGTCGGTTCACGGGAAACTTTAGTAAGTAGACATAATTGGAACGAAGTATACTTGTATTCATGAGAATACAAGTGTTTAATGTGACGTTTTTATCGTAAAGGATGCTCCTAGTATACTATCGGTGTACACCGTATCAGTATCGGGATTTGTTAATTTTATTAGCTTCATGAGTATGAGGAACGGAATGGGCAACCGGTATGGGACACATGAAACACCGAGAACACGCGTTTTCGAGAGATGAGGCTAAGCTCGAAAGATTATTTGTCCCCAGAATCGATACCATTTTTTGTTTAAATCATTAGAGCCATATCAAAAGATCGCCGAAACATATGTAGGTAAGTACCTGTTTATGAAACGAGGCGTCAGCCGAGTTTCATAATAACATCACACGAGTGTTTTAATGCCTAATTATTTACAATTACATACACTGCTTTATATACACACATATCATGACTCTCCATGATGCATTCAAAGCGCATATATATCGACCGCCATTGCGACTTTCAGGAATTAAAACTTTTCTGACATTCAAGTTTTGAGATTTATATTTTTTAAATTCAGAGACAAACTAGAGTTGGCGCCAATTTTCATATCGTTCGATATCAAAATAACGTGCGACTTGCGTGCGTCATTGTATGCAATTGACAATTCAAACTAAACGTCATATCGACTGATATTAGAATAGAGGTCAAATCAAATTTTCTTGTGTCAGATGTGTTCGAAATTTGAACAAAAATAATATTATCGAAAATGAGAATATAATTTAGCTATTTTCACAGATAAGAAATTTGTTGTAACAAAAAAGTTTATTATTATGGGGGCCTTTATATGCGATTTTTGAACGCATTATTGAGGGCTAATGACATATGGGTATACAAATTTACATAGAGCCTATTTTTTAGTTCCGGACACTAAAATGATAACCTCAAATATCAAACGTAAAAATAATGATACCAGCTTTAAACAACTAGAGCTGATCTTTCAGTTCGGTTTTGGTTGGGTTTGCAAATAACCGACAAAATGTAGTTAACTTGTTTTTTTTTTTTTAATGTATAACGCAAATGAGTAGCATAAAACATATAACATATAGCTTGTTATTTCTAGTACTCATTACTTACATGTCCATTAAATAAAATAAATGTTGTTTATATAAACTAAACTAAATTAATTACAAAATGTCATAAAATAAACTTAAATTACAATTTACAAAAAGTCCTTAACTAAAAACACATACACATTAATTATGAAACCCACTCCGCGCCCCTCCAGACGCAAAAGTGCCCATTACGCTCGCCGCGTTTCCACGTTGAACCGCAACGGACAACCTCTGCAACAGGAAAGACCCGGAGCGAGGATCGTGACCACTCTCCCTCAGGCGCCTTCCCACCTCCTTAATAAATGCTAGGGCTTCGGCACACACAACAACAACAACAACAACAACATATAACAATATTATATATATTTTATAAACATATTAGGTATACATATTTTTAATACAGTGGCTCAAAAAAGTCACTCTTTTTAACTGTTTAGCGAATGCAAATTTGGGTTTTCTTACTTAGTTTGCCTCTAGTGGATACCCAGGTTTAGACATAAGCAAATTCAACTTGCTCCTATATTATGTAGCTAGAAGGTTACTAAATGGTGCTATTATTACTAAGGTGTGCAAACCGGTTTTTATTTGTATGATATACCCGGTTTTCCATACAATCAAAAACCGGTTTGCACGCCCTAATCATTACGTAATTTATTTTCGGCGTAAGGGATTATGTTACATATATTTTCTCTATATCTACATGTAGATAGATATCTTAGTCCCAAATATTTTTGTTTAAAATCGGTTGTAGTACATCACTATATTCACTATTTATCAGATGTAATAAACAGACAAACGTCATTTAAGTTTTTTTTTCTGTAATGTTTATCTTTTTAAGGATTATCCCCAGTTGTGGCAATAAATGGGTTTTTATTTATTTATTTTTATTTTATTTAGTCTCCGGAACTAAAAAATGGGCTTTCCATTGTTTTTTTAGCATTTTTCTCCAAGATATAGAAAAAATGTTACTATCTATATATGCACATACTTTTATTATATATGTGTATATCAGCGGCATCGTAGGTTGACAATGGATGGTCCGAACCTTGTTTTACCGAATCCGTTGCTTTTGTTTGGCTTAACTAATAAATACGGATTCTAAAATAAGCATTCGTTTTCATTTCGATTTTACCCTTTTTAAATTTCCGACAAATCTAGAGTTATCAAATGTATTGTGGTAGTAGTGTGTAAGTACAGGAATTCTGCCATTTCCTTTACACAAGCATAATATCTTTTAACACAATTACTAACTAATCAATAATGGGAATTTCGAGGTTGAACCTGATTTTTCAGAAAAAACACTCCGTTTAGCTTAGCTTCGTACGCTCAATAAAAATTTGAACGTTTTCGTAAAGAAAATAATTATATTTTGTTTTATTTTCATTTCAAATATTATTAGTTACAAGAATTTCTATATAATTCTTCTTGTATCTCGTTCTGAATTTACTAAATAATTTTATAGATTTATATTGCTAAAAATAGTTTGCTAGCTATGGACTACATTTGTAGCCGTAAATTAAATGTTTACCTTTGATCTTAAAATTAACGATGTGATTTCTGTTACTAGTTATTTTCAATTTTAAATTAAGAAATATTAATAACTTATCAGTGTAATTCGCCAAATAGTAAATTTGGTAAATGTGTATATTTAATTAGGTAGTTCAAATAAAGGTATTTCAGTTTATTTTGAATACAAACATTAACTCGTAATGTAATAGTAGTTTATGTGATTGTCTATAATGAAAGGCATTAGCACTCGAGTGTGGGTTCATAATAACATCACACGAGTGTTTTAATGCCTAATTATTTACAATTACATACACTGCTTTATATAAACACATATCATGAGCTCTCCATGATGCGGTCTAACCGCATATACGTCGACCGCCATGACGACTTCAACGACTGAAATTTTTTCGGGCATTCAATTTTTGACTTTTATATTTTTAAAATTCAGAGACAAACTAGAGTTGGCCCCAATTTTCATATCATTCGATATCAAATAACGCGCGATTTGCGCGCGACATTGTTTGCAATTGACGCTTCGTTTCGAACTAAACGTCATCTCAACTGATATTAGAATAGAGGTCAAATCAAATTTCCTTATTTGTCAGATACGAGTATGTTCGAAATTTGAAAAAAAATATATCAAATTCTATAATATAAGTAAATTTGCTATAATAACATTTTCACAGATAAGAAATTTGCTGTAACAGAAAGTTTATTATGTTATTATTATGGGGATCTTTATATGCAGTTTTTGAACGTATTATAGAGACGGCTAACAATATGTGGGCATATAAAAGAGTTAATGTTCAATTGTATAGTCTTTTCTAAATTAAAAGCAACACACACATTATCATTAAAGTTTTAAAATTAATAAACATAGGATAGACTGAAATAATTCATCAAATAATGACCACATGTAAGTAAACTTATGATTTTTTCATTTAACATAATTAATCTAAGTGAAGTTTGAGTTTTAAATATGAAAAACTTGTGGAACTCATTTAATTGCGGCAAAATATCAGCAAGGACCTCAAGCGAGGAAGTGGCTGGGAAGTTCTGAACGTTTCCAACTTACTGACTCTACCCAAATTCAATCTGATATAATAGCCCCGGCCCAATTCCCTCGATAGCAGTTAAGAAGCGGCCGTTCACATAAATTATATTACTAAAATAAATATCATAAAAGAATATCCACTTACTTGCCCATAAAAATGAAGACAGGTACACGACGACACAATCATTAGTTAAAAGTTACGTTTTTTCAAAACTGTATACTTTCATTTTGTCACTAGTGTCTTACTAGTTGAATGGAAAGTTTTAATACACGGCCTTGAAACGTGTTGTTCAATGGAAGTTACAGTTTATTTGTTCTTAATCCCGACCACGTGGAAGTTGCGAGCGCGAGAAGTCGGAAAATTTACCGCCAAAACCGCCTCCCTCGAGACTACCATCCCTCCCCGTATTCCACAATATACTGACAACTGTCACCGAGTACCCGGCCGGCATTTTGCTCGCTTTTACTAGCACCGCTTTTCCTCTTTTGCCCTATCTTGCTTTATCGAAAATTTATATACATAGAAAGCCGTACGAACACACATGAACGGTACTTGGAGTCGATGTAATTCTCTATTTATGCTTGTGTGTGTAAATAAATAATTTCTGTGTGAGTGTTGGAAACCCAGGCGCATCTTCATGGTAAGCGATGCCTTTGCTGCACACCGTAGCACCTGCAAGGACCTATTATAATATTTAATACACATCAACATAAGGTTTATTTTGTTTCGGTGAAACCAAAAACTTAAGTTCATTCAGGAACAATGCTTAGCCGCACTGCGCATGTCCGTTATCAGTCTTACCGTGCTGAAACTTCGAAAACTATTGCTGTCCTTCTTATTCTTCTAGTTCAGTTGTTATTTCGTACACTACTCGTATACTATTGCATTTTGATAAAAGATTTGGCAAATCGTATCTTTTGTAAAAATAAACTAAATTAGAATTGTCCTTATTGCCGCTATTTTATTTATTTCTTGTCCTCATTCATTCAAGCTGCACTTCTTAGTAATTTAATTCCGAAAAAGCTTTTGTTTGTTACTAATCATGATATATTTATGTAGACATATAAACCAAAAGTTTGGAGAAGTAAAAACGGACTATTATAAATTACCTGATCGTCCACGATCCCATTAATAACGCTTGAGAGGCGCATTCCTTAAAAAGAACAATGAAAACTGTACTTGGTTTGCCTTGTATAAATAAATTAAAATATTCAATTTATATGAAAACAAGGTGCTATTAAGGAATAAATGATATGCCTATGCACGTTATTGTTCTATTATCTTCTTAGGCTTTATTAGTAGATATATGTACTATAGCATATAAATGTCAATAAAATACATCAAAAAGATATAAAGTGAAACAATAAAAATATCACAAAAAACCTGATAATTATATGTGTTCATTTAATTTAGTCAAAAGTACCACTTTTTTTATATTATTTATTTAAACTTTATTGCACAGTAACAACAAGTACAAATGGCGGACTTAATGCCGCAAGGCATTCTCTACCAGTCAACCAATGGGCTAAACAGAAAGATTATTTGGTGCAGGGTCATAATAAAATGTGTAACCTATGATAACAAATTAATGTATATTTCAATAATAAACATACATACATAATATTTCAATACGAATACACATACATACAAATATATACACATATATAAATTCGGTACTAGTTATGAAACATCATGAGGAAGAAGACTGAACCTTGTCAAACAGATGCTTGCGCACTAAGCGCTTAAAAGTAAACTTGCTTTGCGCTTGCCTGATAGACAGTGGAAGATCATTCCAAAGCTGGATAGCCTGGACGGTGAATGAATTAGCCACGAAACCTGAACGATGCCGGGGGACAATGAGCTTAAGGCTACGGGAAGTACGGAGATCAATACCAGAACGGGGGTCACAAATATAAATTTAGAACGTAGATAATCAGGGGTCAGAGGATCAAAAATATAGAATATAGAGTACAGAGAACTCGCAGCGACCGACGTTCATGGATGGGGAGCCAATTAAGTTTACGGCGAAAAGGGGAGACATGGTCATATTTGCGGAGCCCGAAGACAAATCGGATACAGTTGTTGAGTAAACGGTCGAACTTATATAAGGAAGCTTGGGTGAGATTGGTGTAACACACATCAGCATAATCCAGGATAGGCAGAACAAGAGCTTGGACAAGAAGAGCCTTGGTGCTAATAGGGAGAAAATGTTTGAACCGGTAAAGAGCTCTAAGAGTATTAGTAACCCTACGAGAGATATCAGATACCTGAGGGTCCCAGGTCAATCCACTATCAATGATCAACCCCAGGTTCTTCACATGCGGTTTAAAGGGGATGTCTACTTGTTGTAATGAGGCCAAGTTCTCAAAGTTAATCAACGAAACCAAGCGGTTACTCCCGAGTACAATGGCCTGACATTTAGTTGGATTAACCTCGATTCCAAAACTACGTGACCAGGCGGATATGTGGCTTAAGTCGATATTTAAATCAGCTACAGCCCGGTCCAGTTCCTCGGCACTTGCTTGGGTATAAAGCTGTAGGTCGTCGGCATACAGATGGTAGGAGCATTTAATATTGGTGGTGATAAGATTAATAAAAATTGAAAATAGTAGTGGGGAGAGAATGCCGCCCTGTGATACCCCAGAGTGGAGTTTACACCAGTACACTTTGTCGCTGGTCTATAAGGCTCTAAGGGCCACTTGCACCACCCGAGGTTAGCCACATATCCCGGAGTTAAGTGCTTTTTGTACGAAATTTGAAAGATTAACTCCGGGTTAGTGGCTAACCCTGGGTGGTGCAATTGGCCCTTAATGTCGCTACACACGTCCGGAATCAGAGTATGAATTTCATAATCTTAATTCTTATTATGAATTCATAACGCACGGAATTACATAGGTACATTTAAGCTATTGATCACACACGTTCTGATTTTTTCTGATTATGAATCTGTCAGATTATCCTGATTCCGGCCGTGTGGGCCGACCCTAATGCCATATATTTCCCATATCTGCCACGGCATTTTTTTCCAGACAATTAATTAGATACCTACTTGTAGGTATATTCAATTAGAAACAGCCACATGTTGTGCTTATAAGTTGCTTAGACAACATAGTATTATAAATGTATTCGTTTTAGTTTAGTAAAAAGTACCACTTTGTGTATTAAATTCATTTATAAATGAATTTTACCTACATACAATCGACAAAGTAAACACGGGATTATTATTCATAAAACATGTCGAAATGGTAGAAATACGGATTCGTGTCCTTGGATTGTATTTTTATATTCTCCTTCCGATAAAACACGTGTTCTTTCAACAATACCAAAGTACTCGAGTACACAGATACATATTCCCAAGGGCAAAATGGGCTCATAAAAGATTATACGATTCTTATTTTCTCTTTCAATTATATTCCTATATCATTGATGTGTTGCTGCGTCCTTACAATGGCACTGTATTGCGCTTGGCTTGTATTTTTTAATGAAAATTATTCATTTATACGGTATCTATATCATCTACCTTTTCGATTTATAACATTTTTCAGCACACTAGCTAATTATAAGCTGTAAGTAGGATAGGATAGGCGCGGATACTTGCTAGATAGATACGCTAGGCGACTAGCGTAGCCGCCAAACGCGCAGTGCGGCCGGTTCCGAACATTCTCGTACGTTCGTGTTTGTTAGGCCATACTCTAAGTGCGGTTCAGTGCGGGCGCGGCCTAACAAAACGCTGCCGATGTTAACTTGCCGAGAAAAACATTTACTCATAAAATATAATTTTAGCAATGTGTCAAGTGGGATATATTGCTTGCTAAGAATGTTTAAGGTTGTGAGCAATAGAGGTTGAATGAAATAAAAAAAATGCTCTAGTATCTCGACAGTCTATTTATATCTATATTTTCTTGTCACAATGTCTATATAGTACCTGAACCTAATCATTTATTTAAGGATACGTTTGTCAACAATACAAAAAATACACTTTACCTAAAAGTTAGTTATAAGAGACCCAGCAAAGAATAAATAATTCCGTTACAAGTAGAGATGATATTAAAAGTGAGATAAAGAGTATGAGTGAAGCACTCTTTCGAAGCGAGCGTCGTTTATACAAAGCTATGAATAACAATTTACCAAAGAGCCGGGAGCGCAAACACTTGAGCGTGGAAGTTTGTTTCGAAGTACCCAAACTCACGAATAGAGATGGGTCGCGGGTATTTACCCAATCTACCCACCCAGGTAAATACCCGGTAAATACCTATCTACCCGGTATTTACCCGTATCTACCCAAATTGAAGGGTAGATACTCTTTATCGTAGATATTATGGTTTTAGGTCATAGAAATGTAACGCGGTGCATCTAATATTACGAATTTACGAGTATAATTTTAGCAAACAATGACATTATCAATGTGGTGGTTGAAATTAATTAAGAACAATATAAAAGAAGAAACTGACTGACTGAGTGACTTAATGACTGACTGACATATCAACGCACAGCCCAAACCGCTGGTCCTAGAGATTCCAAATTTGGCAGGTAGGTTCCTTATAAAGTCTAACGGTTCACTAAGAAAAGATTTTTCAAAATTCAACCCCTGAGGGGGTGATTTGGGGGTCCAAAGTTTGTATGGGTACACAAGATTAGTTGGACTATTATATTTGAAACTTTACAGGAGTATTCATAAATATAAATGAGTTAACATCTATTTCAGGTTTTTTGAGAATTCAACCCCTAAAAGGGGGCAAAGGGGTGAAAAAGTAAAAAAAAACAACATGGGTATCGTTTTTATGGTTTATCGGGTCGCTGATTTAATTAACAACAACCATTTTAAAATCCAACGAGGTGGGCGTAAGATATCTTCCATATTGGGGCGCGATGGGGTTGAAATCTTAAAATATTAATATGGGTGTCGTTATATGTTTATTTCTGTTTCTAGAGATTCCAAATTTAGCACTTAAGTTTCTTATGAAGCCTAGGGGTGCACAAAGAAAGGAATTTTCAAAATTCATCTCCAAAGGGGGTGAAATGGGGGTACAAAGTTGGTATGGGGAAACAAGATTAGTTCGATTATTTTTTTCGAAACTTCACAGGAATTTTCCTAAAGATAAATGAGTAAAGACGTGTTTCAGGTTTTTTTTAAATCAACCCCCAAAAGGGGGAAAAGGGGTATTATAGTAAAAAAAAAACATGGGTATCGTTTTTCTGGTTTATTGGGTCGCTGATTTCGAAAAAAATAACAATTTCTACATCCAACGAGACGGGCGTGAAATACCATCACCTCTGATGGGGTGCGATTGGGTTGAAATCTTAAAATATCAATATGGGTGTCGTTTTTATGTTTATTTCTGGTTCTAGATATTCGACATTTGGTACGTAGGTTTCTTATAAGGTGAAGGGGTGCACAAAGATAGGATTTTTCAAAGTAGGGGTAAAATGATAGTCCAAAGTATGTAAAGGGGAAACAAGAATAGTTACGACAATTTTATTTGATATGGGTGTCGTTATCGGGGCGCTGATTTCGAAAACAACAACAATTTTCAAATCAAACAACGATTTTCAAAGCCAACTTAGCGGACGTGAAATAAATAAATAAAAAACGCTTTTTTGTATGACGGTTGAAAATTACGTTTAGTACACGGGCGAAGCCGCGGGTTAAAGCTAGTATATATATATATATATATAAATGTGAGTGCCCTGACAGACTGACTGACTAATCAACGCCGTGCCCATACTACTGTAGTTAGAAAACGGAAACATGCACATCAGGTTTCATTTATAATGTATACAAGTGATCCGAAGCAATTTTGAAAAAATCAGCCCCTAAAGGGATAATAAGGGGGTTGAAAGTTTGTATGGATATGGCGTAATTTTTTAAGTGAGAAACTTGAAACTTTGTGGATACATTTCTTATTAAAATAAACGAACTTACCGGGGTTGAAAATGGGTTGAAACAAGGCTGTATGATTTTTCAAGTGAGATTCTTGAAAGTTGCTTATTGTAAAACAAGAAAACTTGTTTCTGCGTTTGATGATATGCTTCCCCGAAGGGGAGAAAAAGGGATTGAAAGTTTGTATTAACGCAGGGTCAAACCTAATGATGCTAGAAACTGACAATTTCGTGGTGGGCTACTTATAAAACGAGTACAAATAATATGATTGGATTTTTACCCCCAAAAGGGTTAAAAAAGGAATTGAAAGTTAGTATGTATGGGGATAGTGCAAAATATTAAGTGAGAGGTTAGAAACTTCGTGTATAATTTTTTTATTAAAATACAAGTAAAGCTATTTCAAGATTCTTCGAAGTTCACCCCCTACAGGAGTTAGAGTGGGTTGAATGATTGTATGAGGCTGTGTGATTTTTAAAGTAAGAATCTTGAAAGTTCGTTTGTACATTCGGAATTGTTTTAAAAAAAGCGAGTTTATTCAGTTAACAAAAATAATTTAATAAATTATTCAAATATACATCAGTTGCAAATTAATGGTATTAACTGTTTGACGGTTTTTATAACAGCGTAAATTAATAATATTACAACAAAAAATGAAAAAAGACAATAAAGACAATACTGACAACGATATAATGATTTGCTAGATGATCCGGTAAACTTCGCCTACATATATCTATTAGTTTTTAAAGTCTCATTAAAAAAATCCATACTAATGCTAAAATTGTTTTTTTAAAGTAATCACACAAAGATTTGAATGTCTAGGATTCCGTCCGTACAAACCACTTTTTCAACCCCTATTTAAACCCATTCAAGGTTGAAGTATTTAAAGCCGCTTGTTATAAGGTAACCCGCTGTGCAAATGCCAATTTTGTAGATTCAGTACTTAGTTTTGACCCAGCGTTACTACAAACTTTCAACTTCCTCTCTTCCCCTCAGGAGTGGAATATAAAAAACGTTGAAATTATTTTTTCGCTTTATAATGTCTACTAGAGTCTGTCTATGCTATGTGGACTAGTTTTTGACAGCACATACTGCAAAAGTGTTAAGGAAACGTTATAATTTCATAGAAGTTTGACTTTTTAAATAGGTACGTAAGATACTTAAAATACTTAGATATAACGTGGTTTGACTCTAGTCTTTGAAGTGTTAGATCGTGTAATTTTTAGTAAGGGACTTAAATCCCTTACTAAAAATTACACGATCTAAAAACAAACTTTCAACCCCTTTTTAACCCTCTAAGCGCCACATGCATCACTCAGGGTTAGTTGACTGACCCGGATTTACCTGCCAAATTCCATAGTAAAAAAACGCTTAGCTCCAGTTTAGTTGGCTAAGGTGATCCAAAAGGATCTTAGAGGATGAATTTCAGATCGCTCTACCCGTTTAATTAAACCTTTCCTGGACTTTGAAGTTATTTCAAATACTCTTGTTTTATACTGTTTTTCGTGATTGATCATTTTTATTGACTATCTACATTCAAACTATCCCAAACCACAAAAAAAGAAACAAAAATAATTTGTATGGACACTAATACTATTAAAACATAAGTAATAAAACAGATTTAATACAATAAGTTATAACAAAAAAAAATCAGGCATAAAATTTGTAAGTAAAAATAAATACCCGCGTATCTACCCGTGGGTAGGTAAATATCGGGTATTTACCGGGTAAATACCCTCCCTTGGGTATTTACCCGGGTAGTTACCCATCTCTACTCACGAACAATACACCCCTCACGCCGATGTGGGAAGCGGAGCAAGCTCGGAGACGGTACTGAATAGTCTCTAGTAGGGAATGGATAACCCGATACCCCGGGACCCCGGCTATGCCTACTATTTATGTTTGTAAAATACACTGGGTTAAATATACTCTGATCAGCCAGCTGTGTCAGTAGAAAACCGCGCGAAATTGAAATTTCTATGGGCGGTCAGCACTTACAGTTCCAGTTGGCTGGCCACGTAGCATAGGCGAATTCAAATAATGCTCAAACACTTTGAGCGAAGTGAAAACAGTTCCATGGTGAGTGCTACGCGCTATGCTCGTAGCCGATTCACTGGTTTTCCCGGAATGTAGCAAAAAACGCTTACGAACAGTGTGTTACAGTGTGGCAATATATTAACAGAATAACAGGTAAGGCAAACATCAAGGGCATAATATTTATTTATTTAGTATTTAGGAAAATAAAACCACATTTATAAATAAACACAACAATTTCAGCATAAATCCTTTTCGTTAGTACAGATTTAATATCCTTGAATTAATTTAAGCTAACGGTCTCAATATTTCTCGTCTAAAGGCAGTTGTATGTGTTATGTTTGATAATGGAATTTCAGTTTAATGACTTTCGTAGCTCCTCGCGACCGACATCAAGTGTTTTGCCGCTTGAACCGCCTTTATAGATGTCACTTTGTCACACTCGCGAGTTCAACCCCAGATAACGACTTCATACTCAGATCTTAATATAATTTGTCGTTTGTCGACTGTCCCCGACAAGATTTTACAATTCTAGGTCTATTTTCTTGACAATATTCCTTTGAAATGTATTCTTTCTTTATAACGTTTCGGCTGTTATTGTAGGAAAGTTCTATCCAGCTTCTGGGTTGTGTAAAAGACAAAGCTGTTTCTTTAACTCATGATTATATTACTTTGTTTTCTTTAGTTTTGAAATTACCAGGTTTAATAAATGACATTTTTTGTCTACGTGTTTTAAACTAATAAGTTTAATTCAGATGATTCAGACCATTTCTGAGCTCATAAACACAAAGTCAGACAGTGGCTATTGCCTTGGTTATAAGTTCCAAAGCTAGAGTAATCTCCATATGCATTTGCTTATACAGTATTATAGGTATTTTCTCGTATTATGAAATAGTATTTTATACAATCGTGATATAATGAAGAGTTTTTCAGTCGAGTACCGTGTTTAGGCCACGAAGCTTGCTGAGTGGCCTAAGTTAGGTACGAGATTGAAAAACTAACGCGCGCTCGCGCAGGCGCGGGGCGCGCGGACGGCAAAGTCGCAGGCGGCATCGCAAATAAGTAAAGAATTTTTATGAAGTTCTATTATAGTTGCCTACAGCGTATCGAAATGAGATATTATAGTTGAGTTGGACTGTCTAATATCGAAAAGTATGAGCTTATAGTTTTGTCTATGTACTCGTAATTGACAGATTAAAGTCGGCGAGTAGAAAAAGATAGTTTGTGCTTCAGTGATTAAATAGGCTACGGATACATCGTGCTATGATAGTTGGGTTTCATATTTATTTACTACACAAACTATTAACGGGCTGCCACATTTGACATGGGCTGAATATCACACTGCCATACAACGGTTTTTTTTTTAGTTAAAATATGGCCACGAGTAGATAGAAGTTACCTCCACAATGTACTATAGCGTTCAGAATTGCATTGGCAATTTAAGAATGAATTCATTCATAAACTGATGAATTAATTCATATAATGTCCATGCAATTTTGAACGCGATAGTACATATATGTCAAATCCGTGTTGTTTGTTTTTGTATTTTATAATAAAGGACCTGGGTCAAAAATGGCTAGCCCCCAAAAATATGGCCACATCCCTACACGTCCAAAACTACGGCGCCATCTACAAGCGTTTGTCGCCATCTTCCCCGCAGCCTACCCTAGTCGTACTAACGGTGAGCCTTAACGTTATAAGTACAGTGGGCTCGAACAATATAGTTAATAGGGCTCGAGCACGACTCGTTACAAAAAAGAACTCGAGCGTGGAAAAGATACTCGAGTCCTATGTGGAACTCGCTTAGCAGAGCAGTCTATGCTTTGTTACGAGTTCTGAAATCAATGGAATCCTATAAACTAAGTCGAGTCTCGCTATTTAAGTTCTGAATCCTAAAAAATAGACTCCTCGAACTCGAGTCCTTTACAATACTAGTAGTTCAGTTAAATTGTAATTTAAAAGGCCCCTAGTGAGAAAGTTATGGGGAAGTTCTGATTTCTTTCATTCCATGTGTAGTTTGGGGTGCTGAATCCGAATCTGAGGTTTGCATACTAAGTTTCGTGACGCAACATTTAAAAAAATTAAAAAAAAAGAAAAAAATACGCCTTCTTTCCGGTTTTTTGCTTAAAACTCGAGAACTATTATTAACTTTTAGTAAATGGTTTGTCTACAGAAATTAAAGTACATAAAATTTTCTACAAATATCACTATTTAGTTTTTTTTTCGGATTATCCGTTCGGTCTCAAGTGCGCGTTAACACTTAACACTTTCGGTAAATGTCGCTACGCGTCTCCCTAAGGCGTATAACCCAATGAAAGAAATAGTGGAAACATTCGCCGGGGTCGATCGGGCGTCGCTAGTTCTATTGGCAGAGCGATCTGACCGGTGTACAGAGAGATCTCTGCTTTATACAAAATTGGTATTGTGTTTGTATATTTTCAAGCTTATTTTCGTATATTTTTTGTTTTGACCTTTTAAGTGAAACATCAGCTGATGAAAATATTGACAGTTAGTGGCCATATTTTCGGCGACTACTGGCTATATTTACTATGATAATATGAGATTTTGCATATTAACCGAGAATTTGATTTTTCTCAATTTATTTTTGTCTTTTCCTGGCATACGTATCATATCGGAGGTAATTGAGAAAAGTAGGATATGGTAATCAGCAATGGCAGCTGGAGATATGAAGGTTTTATCTGCTGAGATTAGATAAACAGTATAAAGTTCCCTGACAGACTTAAAAAACAATATATTTTAGAGGAAAAGTAAAATTAATCCAAGTTGGGAAGGAAACCAGTTGTTTAATCACCTTACAAATTACCTCCGTGGGCAGTTCATACCATTAATATGGCCGTCACCGGTCCATATTCACATACATTGTCAGAATCAATATGGCTATTCTCCCAATTAAAAAAAAATACAAGTTCTAACCTATCCGTTCCTAGGTTTAGTCGTGCCCACGATTAGTTACTTACCTAAATAGATACAGTATCAAATAAATAGGGACTGGTAACTTAGACTGTTATACAGTGCGTTATATCGAGTGTCAAACATTAACGTGGCCATATTCAACCCAGGTACTATCGCGTTCAAAATTGCATGGGCAGTTTATGAATGAATTCATTCATAAATTGCCCATGCACTTTTGAACGCGTGTGTACCTTATTTAAAAAACCGGTCAAGTGTGAGTTGAACTCGCCCGCTGAGGGTTCCGCACAAATAACGCACTCATACAAGTTTTATTGTCAATCCAGATCGTGCTTTTACCGTTCCCATAGTAACTGTTCCATAGTTATTCCACAAAATTATGTCCGCGCATACCGTTGCTTCACCTAAATATAAAAATACTGGTGGCATGGAACTGTCAGTGCGCGAAAATCATCCAGTTTTACACTACAAGCATTTATGCCAAATTTAGTGATTCTAGGTTTACATTTTGATTCCTTGCAAATTAATGGGATGCGACATTAAACGGCCGTATCGTTTGATCATTTGAAGGGACCACAGATTTGTGTATGTGATATTAATTTCAACTTCCCGAGATAAAGGGTCTTGACAACCAGTGGCTTCACTCTGAGTGCGCGGCAATTATAAATTTTTTGGGTATTTTACTATGCTCGTGCTACAAGTTCTTGCTTTTTGCCTAATTTCGTGTTTATAGGTCAACGGGGTGTACCCTATACATTTTGATTCCGTTTGCTAATGTATGAGAAATGCGACATAAACGGCCGTATCTTTTGATTACATTAACACAGCTTCAAAAGACTGCAGACCTGTGTATGCGGTATTCATTTCAACTTACTACCTCTACGCGTTCCCGAGATAAAGGGCCTTGACTGACAGACCAACGGACGGACGGACAACAAAGTGGTCCTGGATTAGTGGACGGACAAATAAGAGTTCCGTTTTTTTCTTTTTGAGGCACATAATCCTAAAAGTGAGTTTACGTAAATGTTGCATTGTCGATGCGTGCAGAAAGAACAAAAAAAGTCAACATTTATCGTTTTTGCCCTTCTGAGGGACGAGGAGAAGTAAGTAGACATCTAGAGACTCTCGATAAAACATACGAAGTACTTTTTACATGTATCCAAAAAGTATTAAAAATAACCTATGTATCTTTAGTCTACACACATGTAAAATTATTTCTACTCGTAGGCAACCCTAGCGTTTGTGCATGGGAGAGAGGGCCGAGCGTCAATAGCTTTTTTGCGTAGTGTTCAAAACGGTTTGTATTTGCTTTTTCTTTATAAATATTGATTCTTAAAAACTATGATATAATCTGTAGTTTAACTCTGTTTTTCTCAAATCATGATATTAAAGCAACACAAATAATTTATGGATTAGGAGGCATATCCTAAATCGGCTTGATTAAACTGTACCTTTATTTGATTCCTTACTGAGCTAAGCCACAGACAGACAAACACATAGACATGGCGAAACTATAAGTAATGCCTACGGAACCCCAAATCGCAATATGAAAGTTAAAATACAACCCGACCGGCGGCAGGCGTTTTGATATTAAACGACGGATATTATAAATCGTTTATAGCAGAAAGGTTTATTTACGTCAGCAAGAAACTTGTAAAGTCTTTTCCATGAAAAAGAGTTTAGAAAACGCAAAGTTGGGGACTCACTAGAACAAAAAATGGAACAACTTCGGCCTTCAGAGGGATTTTATAAATATTAAAATCTAAACGAAATATTTTAAAGCCCGAAGCAAGCGTTTTTATATTTGTACTAGTAGAACTGCTGCTCCATAAGGTCTTGGCGTCCAAGCTTCTTATTAAATCTACTCAGGTCCGGATACTTAAGGCTGTTATACTTCCAATAAGGCTTGGACGCTGGCACTGGAAGGAGGAGCATAGCCATTTCATAGCGGAGAAACCAAAGCCATTTCATTGGTGAGAAACGACTTCTTCGCTGGCTCAGCCACCTTGAGCGAATGGAAGAGGACCGGCAGGTAAAGAGGGCATAGACCTTGATCGACCAACTGGACGTCGTTCGGTCGGTAGGCAAAGGTACCGCTGGATACATCCGGTAGAGATGGATCTGCGAGAGCTCGGAGCCACAAACTGGTGAGAGATTGCGCAAGATCAGGTAATGTGGTGAGCTCTTGTGTCGGACGCAAAGACTCATTTTAAACACTGAGCCAGCGCAGTTAGTTAGATAGTTAGTTAATAGAACTGCTGAAGTAATAAACTAGGTTTTTTTTTTAATAATTACAATAACGGATCTGTTTTTTATGAGAAAAAAATCAATAACTTAAATAATTCGGAAGTCGACTTCCGCTCAAATTTGATTTTAACTGGTTCGTTAATTACAATAAGACAGAACAAAGCGAAACCAACGGAAGTCAATTACGGACGCACTATTAGCTCAGCGAGCGATTGAAGACCCGGTACAGTTATGCATAATAATTGCCTACTCTTCAGTTTAATTTAAAGGCACTTAATCCGCGACGAGTTTCCGTCACCGGCATTGATATTTGAGAAGCAGACTAACCTTTTATCCTCAAATAAATAGAAAATTAAATAAACATTTTAAGGATGACTCACACTAGATCGGGACGGGACGGGACGACCTGTCAGTTTCTATAGAAAACGGGACGTGATACTCGAGGACTCCGGCTTATCATGTGATTCTTTCTATATAAATTGACAGTCATCGTCCCGTCCCACGCTGTCCCGTCCCGCCTGTCCTAGTGTGATTAATGACCTAAAAAAATATACAGACGCTGGCTTTTGTGAAGTACTTATTGACTATAACGGGTTTCCTACTTGGTGTTTTAGAAATAATTTCCGACTAACTTTATAAGAAAAGTTGCTGACACGAAGAAACATTCATAACTCCTGAACTTCCGTGTACGGGTAATAAACTGACTATTCTGTTTTCAGAACTAATGCCAATCGAAATGATGCCATCGTTCATTATGTAATTTCCGCGAAAGCGATTTTTCAATAGGCATTTCTTTACAATAAAGTATTTTTTAGGGTTCCCCCAGTCTGTCTGTTTGTCACATCGTTAAATATCTCGAGAACTCCTTAAGCTACCGATTCGAAATTTGTAGTAGTTATAAACAAACCCAGACACATTGAGAGAGGATTAAAGATAAGAGGAAGCTTAAATTAAAAGTTTAGTTACTGGCTCATGTGGGATATAATTTTAATGGACTTGAAGCAAATCAAGTCCATTAAAATTATATCCCTGCTTTGCTTTTGCTTCTTCTGCTTACTATATTTTCATATACTTACCAAAAATCGAATTTTATTCGGATGTTTTAGCTTTTAGGACAACGTGCTATCAATCAGTGACAGTTCCTCGTTTTACCTTGTCCCCGGTCCCCGGTCACCCGGTCGCGTTCATAAAGCACACAAAATACGATGTGTAACTGTAGTGTTTTATTCATTTTGTTTTTCTCTGTATCATTTTTGTAAATACTTTTTTATGTTAATTATTTTCAGTTTTTGTGTGTAAAGGATGACTCACACTTGAACGGGACGGGATGATCTGTCAGTTTCTATAGAAAAAAACGTGACATTCGAGGGCTCCGATCCGAGCTATCACTTGATTATTTCTATAGAAATTAACAGATTGTCCAGTCCCGCCCCGCCCCGTCCCGTCCTAGTGGAAATCATCCTTTACCAGTCGTGATATGCCGAATTCTTTCATTTACTTATAGTTTCTTTGTATTTCAGGATTTGTGAATCATAAATAAAATAACCTTTGTCCTTTATCTTTATGTTTTAAATGTAATGTTAAATTAGCAATTCAGCTAAACCTTACTTTTAAGAGGGAATTTTGAAGCAATTTACAGTTAACCTGGATGCTGTGTTATGCATTAAATTAGCTTGATGATAGCTGCCCATTAGCTGCCGTACATGAAAGTAGTTTTTAATCTAAGTAGCTTTATTAATAACAGGTGCCAGGCTCCTAGCAAATATGCGCGAAAACCGCATGCTATGACAGCGGAGACCTGTTTACTGATCCCAGTTACTTGTATACCTACTCATTCAAATGTTTATTATTACAATATAGGTATTAAGAAATTAAATTTATTTGTACAAATATAAAGATATCAGATTAGTGAGATAATACGTACTAACGTTATTATCATAAACACTGAAACCTTGCTAAGCGAACTATGATTTAGACGTATCAGCATCAGCTGCCTGTCTAAAACGAAATTATAATAATAATAATAAGGAAGGCGCTAATCCTGGACTCAGCGCGTATAGTGCGGCGGTTCCTTTCTCTGCAGCCCTAGCCATCGGCAGCCTGGGCCCCGCCCCGTTGAGGCCCGGATCGAGGGTCACCACCCCTAATCCCTTAGCCGCCAACCTATGTCACCTATAAACTTCTTGGCCTCAAAAGCCCAAGGCCCGGCAGTCTCTACTGCAACGTATTTGGCACGTTTCATTCTGGCCGCAAACGCCGCGGCTGACCCAGCTGACCTAACGGTGTGACCCAAGTGAGAGGTACTGACGCACGTTGCGTCCCACAAGAGGCACCGACCCCTCTGCCACGGATAGTAATATTTTATTTAACACAAACTAAGAAATATTTATTAAAGTAGGCGAGTTAACAGTAACCTGCGAAGATAACCCAGTTCGTTAGTGTTACTCGACTGAGTACTGTCCTTAGTATAAAGAGGTTTTTCTAATATGGTCTGCCTCCAGCCTCAGTATATGAGGAGTTATTTGCTCGTGCTCGTTAACAGAACGACATTCTGTAGGTAACGCGATGCCTGGTTCATGCATGAATCTGGAGTAACTTTACAAACTTTTGCATTGCATGTTGCGAAAGCACCAATTTTATTTAGATAGGTACATTATACCTCCCCTATTATACAGTATGTAAACTAACGAAAGCCCGTTTATGTTCAGTTCAGGAAAATGAACATTACTTTATGTAAATTTGTACACTTTTACGTAAGGTAATATTACTATTGTTTCGAAAATGCCCTGGATTATTTATTTAAAATTTATCTTTAATATTGTAAACAAATAATATATGCCAACTCCCAAATTATGAATTGACAGACATCAATTGAGGTCTGATATTTTGCCTAGTTACAATACAAACAAACAGTAAGCAAAACGCTTGCGCGTTGCCAATGACCACGGCCATTATTTAAATAATTACCTAGTTTACTTATAAACCGCATTCAAAACGCATGAGTGTCGCCATCATATAACGGGTGTGGTCTACAATAGGAGCAATAAATTTAATCGTAGGTTGTACCTACTATATTTATGTCTCTCAGCTGGTAAATTTTCTGAAGTTGTTTATTTTGATGCTGATACTACAAAACTGCGTAGGCAGTCGTTAATTTAACAAAGTATTATCTTACATTTGATTAAGTCCAAATAAAAGTAATAAAACTGATTTGTTTATATTAGATCTGATATGAGATCTTACGAAGTCAAAATCTAAACCAACACGTAAGAGTTGTAAAAGTATTTAGGTAATATTCAATGACAATATTCTAGATCCACACATCATTGACATAAGAATTGAGAAGAACAGCCTTCAAATATGAATTGCTGCAGTGAAAATTTTCCACTCCGGTAATGAAATAAATAGAATAAAATAGATAAATAAATAAAGTTCATTTCAGGCATTGTTGTCACACGTAGCAATAATATAGTCCGTCTAACCTATGTTTCCTACATTTTGATAGCATATACTGTGAAAGTGTTAAGTAAACGTCATAATTTCATACAAGTTTGACGTTTAAAATAACACTTTAAGTTTGACACATCATTTGCTAGGAGGAGATATTAACGTGGTTTGACTCTATGGGTGGACCCCACATTATTGTTACGTTTTACATGTCACTAAATTAAACCTATGCTAAATTGCAACTTCTTGAACTTGACTAAGTTACCAACCCACGGGTCAGTTCTTCTAAATCAGCCTATACTAGTTTGTGCCGTGTAAAAGTGCGGTTTCTAATGGGTCGAAACCGTGCAAAAAATAATATTTTTCCGCATTGGTGCTTTTTACTTTGTAGCTTTTTAAATTAAGATGCTTCACTCATATAAAAGGTATTTATAACAAACTATATCATTCGTCGTGTCATTATTTAGATTTTATAAATAATATATTGTCTTCTGTTACCGCGATTGTTATTCATTGAAATTAAACACTTTAGAACGGATTAATCGCGTTTATTAACACCGTGAGCCATCATCTTAACCCTGTGAAAACGAGTGCTGCAAAGGGCTCGAAACGAATCCGTTCCAAAGTGTTTAATTTCAATATGATTTTAAATAATCTTTAAAAATATATTTGGCTGAATGTAAATAATGCACGTGCCTTATTGCGATTGTGTCATGGCTGCCTTAGCACATGCGCAGTAGTAGGTACGTAAAGCGCGCGTATTTAAAAAATAAAAGCCCGCCATAAAAAAAGAAATCGTAACCTTAAGTTTTGTTTAGTGATTATAGGAAAGGTATTGAAAAAATGTCGAGTGAACTCGAGTGACGAAATGTTAACTCCGGAAAATGTAACACAAGAAGCGGAAGAAGCTAATATGAGCCATCTATCGCCTCAGTCAAAAGAAAAGTATACAATACAATACTCTTTATTGCACACCTCACACAGATGAAATACAGTTACAAGAGAAAATAATAATACAGAACAGTAACAGTAAGGGGTAACAACAGGCGGTCTTATCGCTAAAGAGCGATCTCTTCCAGACAACCTTTGGGTAGTGGAGTACAGATCAAATGAAAAAATGTATTAGGTGGCACAGAGATTAACAAAAGCACACAAACAACACACACAATAAATATACATACCAAAATAATAATACGATAAAACATACATACATACATACATACATAAACATACATACATTATAAATACATACGTAAACATACATACATAATATATATATATATATACATAACGATGAGTGAAGAAGAGAAACGACAGTGTCAAAGAAGAAAAGCTAAGGAATACGAATACGAACGAAGTATATGAATACGTACGAGTATAATGACGTTTTGCGCTGGAAAAAGAATAAGAAAGCCGGCTCGTTTTCAGAAAATGTCTTCCTGGCGTATTTCAACGCATTAGCAATGAATAAGTCTTTGTACTCCATGCTTAGGAGTACAATTAAATATAATAATGACATCGGATCGAATAGAAACGATTAGGTACATCAACTTCACGTGCAGTAGACCATCCTCCTTCACCACGCGATTGTAGTTCGCAGTCAAAAAAATGATATAAGTTCAATATAACAATAATAATATTGCACTTATATTATATTGAACTTGTCGAAAATAATGTAAGCCAAACTATACAATATCCAGGAAAACCAATGTCTTTTAAGTTCGAAAATTGTATGAACAAGTATTTTTTTTTTCATGATATGATTTTATATTCACTTACACAATGCATAGTAAAACATTGTATGAAACACATGAGTCAAGATGATTTCCGACTCGAGTCACTCTGTCTATCTGAGTCAATATGACACTCATCGGAAATCATCGACTTTCCGCACTTGTTGCATAAATAGCTCATTTAATGTATTCCAAAGTAAAATGGCATAGGTATATCTTTTACAATGACCACCGTGTGTTTGCAAGTAACTCCAAAATTCAATTTAAAAATGGCGCAGAGCACAAACATGAGATCAGCAGAATTAAATGACGTGAGCCATTTGTCGGGAATTTCACGCACGTTGGCACCGTACCGCGAGCGCTGGCCAAGCCTCAAATTAATTGCTTTCCAATAACACTTTTTAATATTTTTTTTTTCTGTACATAATTATGTAAATCTGTGCAGCATACAATTTAGGAGTTTTATGGGAAGTATGTTTTTATTTATTAATGAGACAGCGCTTTAATTAAGACATTAAACATGATGTGTGTAAATACACACAATTTTTACCAATTTAGCTTAAGCTGACCCTGGTTAATAACACATACTTTGCAGCCTATTTAGAAACCCCTCTACTCCAAAATACTCGATTTTACTAAGTATAAAACTAGACGCGCAACACGCAAAGTTCACGATAAATTAGACACCGATGGATGAGTTTACGTATACGTAGGTATTAAATATGACTAGAAAGAAGTACCTACCTACTCTGCTGTTATGCCTTTATTTCCGACCGAATGTTATGAGCAAGATCGTCTCCATTTCAGCTGGGCCACGGCTACCATTTATTGCTGGCTAAAGAGGCCCATTACAAAATGGCTACAGCAATGTCGTTGGATTTTGAATGTCACCATAATACCAGCACGCCTACCACGAACATCGAAAATTGGCATTGACGGAAAAACTTCTTTGTCACTCAACATTTAAGTGTTACAAAGATGGAGATACAATCGTTAATTTCGGACCGGAACCGTTAGATTTTCGTGGTACAAGCCCAGGCCTATGGAGCTCCCCGTGCGAACACGTACAATTGGTTTCAATGGCACTTCTTTTTCTCTTAACAACCTAAACAGACATTTTTCTTCCGCTCTCTCTGTTAACAGTAATATTGAGTCTTTCACTATCAGTGACATTTCTACTCTTCCTTCTCCTGTCTGACAGCTTCTCATTCTCCCCCGTGTCTGTTCCGGATGTACCACCATAAAAGCCATTAAATCAAAGGCTGTGGGTTGCGATGATGTCAGTCGTCACATGATAGTATCAGTCCTTGACTGTGTGCTTCCGGTGATAGCTGATATCCTCAACTCCTCTTTGGTCAATGGCGAATTCTCCTTACTATGGCGTAAATCATTTGTTATTCCACTGCCCAAAGTAACCAATACCATAGCTATGAGCAACTTTAGGCCAATTTTGATTCTCCCTTTTCTGTCTAAGATTGCTGAAGCTGTGGTACATAAACAACTTTCGCGTTACATTTACTCGTATAATCTGTTAAGCCCCTTCCAGTCTGGATTTAGATCTGGCCACAGCACCTGCACGGCACTTCTCAAAGTGACTGAAGATATTCGCCGTGGAATGGAGGATCAAATGGTCACAGCGCTTGTATTAATCGACTTCTCCAACGCCTTTAACACTGTCGACTATGACATGCTCCTTGCTCTTTTTAAACACTTGAATGCGCCCAAAGCCCATTGGTTGACTGGTAGAGAATGCCTTAAGGCATTAAGTCCGCCGTTTGTGCCATTTGTATTGTGCAATAAAGTTTTAAATAAATAATAAATAAATAAATGTGTCTCATTTAGCCCTTGACTGGTTCTCTTCCTATCTGGGGGGTCGCCAGCAAGCAGTCTGAGTTGACCGGTCCCTGACTGGTGTGTTCTTGCGACTGGCGTCCCTCAGGGTAGGTAATATTCTGTCTCCTCTCTTGTTTTCAACTTTTATTAACTTCATTACGCCTGATCTTTGCTGTTCGTACCACCTGTATGCTGACGATCTGCAACTCTACGCCCAATCTTCAGTTATTGACTTTGCGGCTACCATTCACAAGCTTAATAAGGATCTTTTACATATCCAGCAGTGGTCTCAAAAGTTTGGCCTGTTTGTGAATCCTTCGAAGTGCCAGGCTATTGTTTGTGGTGGTAGTAGATAACTCACTAAATGGGACCTTGACTCAGTTGCACCTTTAAATTTCAATGGCTCGTCGATCCCTTTTAGTCAAAGTGTAAAGGATCTTGGTGTTTACTTGTACAGCACTTTGAGTTGGAGGGCACAGGTTGCTGAAGTAAGCCGGAAAGTAATGGGCTCCCTCCATTATCGTAATAAGCTCAAACACTTCTTGCCAGGGTACCAAGGTTATTATTATGTTGATGTGTGTTATCCGGACTTGAACGAGTAACTTCTGGATAAGCTACGAGTAGATCGCCTTCTTAACAACTGTATCCGTTTCATCTTCTGTCTTCGGAAATATGATCATGTGCCTTCCTTCCATTCTCAGCTTAGCTGGCTTCCTATCCGTCAGCGACGTAATATTCACATGCTTTGTACGCTATTTTCTATTCTCCTTGACCCGCATTCCCCGGCATACCTCAAGTCTTTATTTCATTATTACGGCGTGTCTCGTGATCGTCAACTTCATTCTTATGGAAATTTGTCCCTTTCTATCCCTGTCCACCACACTGATTCTATGTCAAACTCCTTCTCTGTTACAGTGGCGCGCCTGTGGAACACCCTTCCCCTTAATGTCAAGGAATCACCTAGCTAATGTGCCTTTAAAAGGTCTGTCCGTGTTCTTATATTTTCGATGAATCCCGTATACATCTATGTATACGTATAAATGTATTTATGTATCTATATATACCTATATGTTTTTATGTTTATATAATGTATTTACTGTATATGTATTTAATATTTATAGATTAACTTGTCCGTACTATTTCGGTTTTGACTTTTAGTAGCACTGCCCACAAATTTTCTGTTCTTCTTTAAGGTTGACTGGTAGAGAATTCCTTTTGGCATTAGGTCCGCCTTTTATACGATAAGGTTTTCTTTTGTGCAATAAAGGTTAAATAAATAAATAAGTACCTAAAGAAATTAACCAACGATTTTTTTAAGATTTAAACAGACTGAAACCTAAATAAAGTTAATCTGGTAAGCTTTAAATCAAATCTTGACAAAGGCACTTTCGAAAAATACAATTATTTACAAACGTCTGGAAACTCAATACTTATTTATACTTTAAGTTCAGCTTAGAAAAACTAGAATTTAAAGCCATTAAGGTTAGAGCAAGGACGTATCTTACCAACGTAAAGACATTAATAGTAAGGTTAGGTATACCGCTTAAAATTACCCAAACAACAAATCTTGCGTAGACGGCTTTAAATCAGGGTGCAGTGGTAACTGTAATAAATAGGCACACACTACGACGGGTAATATACATCACTTTTGAACAACAAAAATCTGAGATTATTACACTTCGCGATGGTATGACAAAGATTAACAAAATATACTCTCTCACGCATAGAAAAACGTCTAGTTCCCTTTAAGAGATTTATTGTAGTAAATGTGACAACTAGATTATTATTTTCTCTTTACAAGAGTGTTGCCTGCAACAGAAGCAATGAAAATCGTAAGTAAACTCCCCGAACTAAACTACGTTCAGTCAGTGGCTTTTAAAAATAACGTGTGTTTTGAGTTTTATTAAAAGTTATACGTATACGAATTTATTAGAGGAAGATAATAGGTAATTAGATCGTCGTTGGTATTAAAAGTAAGCACAAACTGTTGTCGACATATCTATTTGTTTATTTATTTAATCTTTATTGCACAATAAAAGTAGTACAAATGGCGGACTTAAGATGACATAAGCAAGAAAACTTTGAGAGAGAATCAGTTATTGCCAGTTCTGAGCAAACACTTTCCAGAGCAGAAACCCGCCAGGTGAGCTCTATGTTCGTAGGCCTCTACGACCGATACGAAACGACTTTCCTCTACGACCGACTACGAGCGTAGCGCGTAGCAACCAGTGGTTTCGTAACCACTAGTGTGTGCGTTAAATAAGTATTTTGTCCAAATCGTTTTGTTAACCCTTTTTAGGGGTACTAATTAATGGCATGGTGAAGGAAAAAAAGGAACATCGTATAATTGTATATAATATGAATTAAATCATTTATTATTTATAAATTGTATAATTGATGTTTCGATTATGTTTTTAAGTAGTCACACTACTATATATAAATTATAAATTGAAAAAGATGTCATATACTACAGAAAAAATGACCAAGGCTGGCAAGGGTGGGCT
Source organism: Lathronympha strigana (assembly GCA_949128165.1). Classification (NCBI taxonomy): domain Eukaryota; kingdom Metazoa; phylum Arthropoda; class Insecta; order Lepidoptera; family Tortricidae; genus Lathronympha; species Lathronympha strigana. The sequence goes on along the minus strand of OX421903.1, from coordinate 21,239,404 downwards.
GCTCGCCGGGGGCCTCGGTCAATTTTCTGTAGTATATGACATCTCGTTCAATTTATAAAAGTAGGTACATCGGTTAGCACGTTAGACAACTAACGCACGATTTTTAACCTTTAACAGATCAAAGTAAAGTTGATTCTTATCACAAGCATACATAGCTACCTATTTATACACATATTTATATTCCTCGAAAACAGTTCTAAACCTAAACGGTTTTGTTTTTCCTCTGATTAATTCCTAAGTCCCTTAGTCCCAAGGCATTTGCGTTGGTCTCGGGATCACAAGCTTAATTGTTTAGTGCAGTTTGACTCCTCCGTATATCACGGTCACATACGGGAACGGAAAGCAATGCGGACACTGAGGGTCGCTTTCAGTTGATAGATAGAGTAAAATGATTTACAAACAATGAGCTACATCAAATACAGTTTGTTGGTGACTGGCAATTGCAATGGGTGTAGATTGTAAAAGTAATGTTTTGTGTGAGTTGATGTTAGAGCAAATAAACAAAATAAAACTTGTAATAATGTGTATGGTTTGGTAAAAATGTTTCTGACTTCGTTACGTAAGTTCAGGTTATTCGTGAGTACAAAACACATGAAAACTAACGCGGTGCCTGGTAATTCAGTAGCCAAGTTTTGTGCTAACTATTTTACGTATTAAACTAGTTTTTTTCATCGTCTTTGTTCACGTGAAGTCGATAACAAAGTTATTAAACCCGTCCTCGTAACGTGATAACAAACATGTAAACATTCAAATATTTATAATATTCGTAGAATTCTCCTTCTTAGGCGTAAGCTCTTGATAAAGCTGTCGTGATCAGCCATGCGGTTTGGTGGTGGCACGTTGCACAATTCTTCTCCAAGTCCCCCTGGCCTGAGCTTTGTCAGCACATTCGTTTATGGGGGCACTTGTTAGTGCCTTAATCTGATCCGTACATCGCATTGGCGAACGGCCTCAAGATCTAGAACCATTGACTCAGCCCCGCACGACCAGTCTTTCCACCGAGTCTGGACTTCTGCGTGAAGATTTTCCTCTGTACGACGGCAAACAGCCTTTCTTTAAATCTATAGTTTATTAAGGATTGAGAAGTTGGTACGACGTTGAGTCCATGATATTCGGTGCATTCGTCTCCAACACCACATTTCCAATGCATCTACCGTTGTCGTTCCCTTTCCTTCAATGTCCATGTTTCTGCTGCATAAAAGAATATGGGAAATATAAGCGATCTCACCAATCTTACTTTGGTAGAATAGATTTTTATTAAAATGACCACTGATACTGATACTCTGACTAACGCTTGTTCATTGTTGTGGTTCCTTTTCACGTCCGTTGCAAGACGTTGAAACGTACAATATACTTAACATGTGACTAAGCTAACTTTAATTAAATTAAACCAGACTCAAGGATTTGAATAGTAATATAATGTAATGTGAATTGAAAACATAAATAAGTTATTTACTTGGAAGAAAATTTAATTTGAAAAAGCGCTTTAAGTAGACCCACGTTCTCTTAGTTCATGCCGGACTAATGAGTGAAGTATAAAAGGATGCTGGAATGTGGATTAATTAGACGCAACTAAGGCACGGCTAGATAGTTAGACGGTTAGTGTTTCTGATGTTCAACTTTACTTACATGGATTTCGTATGAATTCATGATTTTATAATGGGGCACCTGTCTTTCTATCGTATCCGTACCGCTCCCTAAGGAAGCCTTTGGGGGGGTACGTTCCACAAACTTATCCCATGAATTCTGACAAGTTAAGCCAGAAGAAAAATTACCTTATTAGGATTAAGTTTAATTTCCTTATCCGGACATATCCTGTGTAACATCACCTTTGCCTACCGCTAGGTTAAGAAGTCTTAACCAAAAAATTACCTAGATCCTTATTAATAAAATATTTTTAAACATGAACTAATCATAAAATTACTCTCAGTTACATTACTTTTGTGATTTTATTTAATACAAAATATAATAAAATAATTTAGTTAATTATAAAATAATTTAGATAATATTTAAATTAATTTATTGAAATTAAACACTTTAGAACGGATTAATTATTACTATTATATTATTATTTATTATAATTATATTAAACTCTTTATTCATGATTATTCTTAGGTTAGGCGCTTTTTTAACAACATGATTATAAAAGTAAAATACAAAAATACATACAAAAACAATTTATAAAAAATATAAACACATTATTAATAAAACCTAACCTAGGGTGCCGCCGGCAACGGGGCAGTGCCCAGGCTGCCGGTGGTTAGGGCCGCAGAGAAAGGAACTGCCGGACTATACTCGTCACTGGTTTTAAGTCAAACTCCTTCTCTGTTACAGTGGCGCGCCTGTGGAACACCCTTCCCCTTAATGTCAAGGAATCACCTAGCAAATGTGCCTTTAAAAGGTCTGTCCGTGCTCTTATTGCTAGCAGATTGAAAGTTTAGAGTTTATTTTCGATGAATCTCGTATTTATCTATATATATATATATATATTATATATATGTATGTATGTATTTATGTATCTATATATACCTAAATGTATTTATGTTTATATAATGTATTAACTGTATATGTATTTAATATTTATAGATTAACTTGTTCTTACTATTTCGGTTTTGACTATTAGTAGCACCGCCCACAAATTTTCTGTTCCGCCTTAAGGTTGACTGGTAGAGAATGCCTTCTGGCATTAAGTCCGCCTTTTGTACGTTAAGGTTTTCTTTTGTGCAATAAAGGTTAAATAAATAAATACTATATATAATATAGTTATATTATTATTACACCATAGCCCTACGTTTCGAGCCCTTTACACCACTCGATTTCACAGGATTAAGATGATGACTGAGAGAGAATGCACATTCTCCCCGTCAATCAAACAAGTTACTTCTGCAAACTACCTACACTCAAATATATAAAATAATGAAAAACAAAAACATAAGTTGGTCTACAATGCCCAGAGGGGCTTATAAAGTGTTGAATTTCAATGAATAACAATCGCGGTAACAGAAGACAATATTATTTAAATTAATTATTAATTAAGTAAAAAATATATCTTTGAACATGTACTATAAGTTACTACCAACGATAACCAAGTTCTACTAGATTTACTTATTTTCGTATACAAATTCTGTTGTTCCCGTACAACTTGGAATGAGATTTATCTTCTGCCTTAAACAAGTTACGCGAGACCTCTCTATTCTCGCAGGGATTAAGTGTGACAAAGTGCTTTAAGAAACGCGCTGCCTTGACATGTAAAACGTTTGTCGGGGCACATTTAATTTAATTAGTTTCTAACTAATATCTCTGTTACACACTCGTTAAGAGTTTGTTGCTCTGAGTAATTTTGGTTTGCCAGAATCTGGAAATTACGTTTACGAACTGTTAACTTTGATTAAGTTACGTCGGCACACTTCCATAGAAAACTTAATCAAAGTCGATTGCTGTACACACCAGTCATATTATGATTATTACGAACAACTAGTGTGAGAAAATGGAAATATAGTTATTTGTACAACAAGAGTGCAACGTTCGTATTTGTTCTGAGTGCCAATTTTGAGTCCTGAGCAAGTGAAAGATTCTATAATTTAGAATCTTGAGCGTAGTGAAGGACTCAAAGGAACGAGATGCAAATAACTTTGGTCTCGAGTTGAACATACACTTTTTCACCTCAGCAGGAATAAAAATAAATTAAAACCAAAATGAACGGACAGGAAGGCTTCATTAATTTAAGAACACTACACATTAGTATTAAACAATCCCGAAAAACCGAAGCCGAAAAACGTCACGTATACTTAGGTATACGTGACGTTTTTTGGGTAACGACACCGCTTTGTTGATTGTTCATAAGTTGCTTATGCCATAATGATTGTGTAGTACCTTATCAACAAATTAGTGGTATCTTTTACTAAAATTATTTAGTAATTACATATTATATTAACAAAATATTACCTTTTACTAAATTTAAGAACATGAGGTTAGATTCCAAATGAATCTTTATGGCATTTGCGCCCTTATCAACAACCAACAAATTAGTACTTTTACCCGCGATTTGGCCGGGAGGAAGGAAACTTAATTCGGCGTTTTTGACCGCTTCTTTTAATTCTTCGGGTGTTGCCGTAGCTTCATCACTATCACTATAGTTATCACTCATGTTTTCAGTCATAGTATTATGTCCTATGGTATTCTACTGTGGGGCAGTGCTTCAGAGATTAATACAATTTTTGTTCTGCAGAAGTGGGCTATTCGATCGATTTATAAGATGAACCGTAGAGACTCGCTTAGAGATAAGTTTAAAGAGATTAATATTATGACACTGCACTGTCAATATATTTATGAAAACATTATGTATGTACATAAAAACAATGCATGTTTTAGGAAAAATTGTGATATACATAGTATTAATACTAGAAATAAGGATAAGCTCGCAGTACCCACCACTCGGCTCCATAAAATAAAAAACTCATTCATGGGCAATTGTGTAAGGTATTATAATAAACTCCCAGTAGAAATAATTGCACTCTCTATTAATAAATTTAAGACTTTTGTAAAGCGTAAACTAATATCTAAAGCTTATTACAGTACACAAGACTACATGAATGATACAGCACCATGGGATTAAGGATTATTATTATTTTTGTTTAAAAAAGTTAGTTATTAACTGTATTTTTAATTTTAGTCTTAACTAATTATATATTTTTTTATGACATTTAGATTTCATTCTAGAAACTTCTAGACAAGTATTTTTTTATATACAACTTTTACTTTTAAGATGACGATCCTATTGTGAAATTATTATTTTTAATTTTGATATCTGTGTGTACAGCATCAATAAATTGCTCTAAGTAATCATTTATAATTTGTTAAAGATTCTATTTAAAATTGAACTGAACTGTATTTTTTTTTCAAATTAATGCATGTTAGAGCCGGTGTGTTGCTTTATTTATTTTTAATTCGACGTTCAAAAGTGCACTGTAACATGCCTACTTGAAAAATAAATAATTTGATTTGATTTGATTTGATTTGACAGTTCAGATAACTTTTATCTTTAAAGCAATTCAAAAGAGAAGCTATTGAGGAAATTTTCAAATTAAGAATGAAAGCAGAAACACTTTTTTTATTTTTAATAGCGTTCGGATACTAGATATCGTTCACAACAACGTAAATGGTACATTGTAGAAATTATTTTACTACAGATTTATACGTGAGGAAACGTGAATCAACAAATGGTAAATATAAATTATAAAACGTATCTACTTATAAAAATAAAATAAAAATCACAAAATTTTAAAGTGAGTGATATTGAAAAATGAAAATTCGTACGAGTTTTTTAACGTGGTTCTGGCTCTGTTTAAACATGATATTAGACGGGGCGATTTATCGCGAGCCGTCACTGCCATCGTCCTTCATGCACTCCCTCGATCTCACATTGCCTATTCCTGTATTGCATAGTAGGGTACGACGGAACGGGCCCGACAAAACGCACCGTCTAGACATGTCCGTACAGACAGGACAATCATGCTCAAATGCAATCATGGCTTTCATGTGATTGTATGAAACTTTGCAACGATATAATCTAATTGCCAATTTGATCAAATTGTTAGAAAATTGGCCTCATCTGGCTGAATAGGCCAGGATGCCATTTACAAAAAAAGTTGCATGTCTTGACTGAACATTGTCAATCTGACGTTTATTTACCTCACGCTCGCAGCAAAATCGCATTTTGCTCACTGGTTTCGCATATCAAAGTAAGCCTTTTCGAGCTGCTGAGGTGAAAAAGTTATTTATAGTAACAATATTTTGTAGTCAAACGAATAAGTATATAATAATAGTATTTTATATTGCAACTTAATCCAACCAAAAAATAGTATAATTACTCATTATTGTTTACCAACAAAAGTATGTTTGTTTGTGTAACAATTAATGGTTATTTGAAGGTTTTAAATGTATGTAACGTAAATGTATGTAAAGTAGAATACCATATTACCATATTCCGATACCATACAAAACATGTTTTCTCATGTATTACTTCATTTATTTTATTATTTATTGACGTCTTAGTTTATTTCTAATATTTATTTTCTACAAGTAGGTACCTGATCAGCTATGTGGAATTCAAATTGTAAAGGATCGCGACTAGGAAAAAAAATATTGTGCAGATATATTGACTGTGTAATAGAAATAAAGCATGTGTAGAGAATCAGCTGTGTGGAAATCATATTGTGTAGAATCGCGACTAGGAAGCAACAAGATTGTGCAGAAACCATGACTGTGTAAAATAACGATTGTGATAAAAATCAGCTGTGTGGAATTCAAATTGTGTAGAATCACGACAAGGAAGAAACAAGATTGTGAAGAAACTCAGACCAATGATTCTATAGACTAGACAGTAGCGTACACCCGTAAGGGACAGAGATAAAGTAGATCAAAAATAAGTGTTGCCATGTTGACAGAAATTACCCTTATATTTCTGAAATTCCAATTTTGTACCTTGATGGCTACGTAAATTATAGGTTATCTTAAAATTCGAAAAGAGGGTGTCTATATAAGATGAAAATTAAAACAAAAATGTTGCTAATCATTTATTTTTATATAAAAATAACACAGTAGCGTTGTTAACGTAAATACGGCTTTCGAAATACGACTGTACTTAGTTGACTGCCAATTTTGTCGTCCATTAGCCGCTAACCAAGAATTGCGTATAGCCTCGTCTTGCGGAAACCTAGAAAATAGACAGTTTACATACACATGTCGAATAACATTATTTATTTACACATAAATTTATCATCTAATTGTACAAACATTTATAATATCAAAATACCCATTACTGTTAAACATTCCGGTTCTGGAACAGGCATCTTCATAGTTATAGTTATAGTCATAGTTTATTACATCCATGGTATACATTGGTCTTACATACTATTCAGTAGCACATGGGCCCTGACAGGGCTATCTTCATTAATTTCTTGTTTAAGGGCATTTTCAAAAATAGGGTACCATTTTCGTTTTTTTTGCAAATATAGGAAGTTTTGGGTTTTTTATAACCAGAATCACGAGTACTATTGATTTAAAAAAAGAAAAAGAGTGTCCCGTTTTTTTTTTGTCAGCTTTGTAACGCATTTTTTCATACATTTCGTATGGGCCGTTACAAAACTGACTAAAAATTTTTGTATGGAAAATTGAGGACCCACTTTCATTATAAGGGTGCACTTTTTTCTGAAAACGCCCTTAAATATTGCATTTTTATAAATAAAAGACATTTGTGACTCAAACAAAAGTTACACATTTCAATTTTAAGCTTTTGTGAATTGGATCAATTTCCCTAAACTAAGTCACATTTTTCCCCTAAATTATGCCTGTTTTGATCTGGTATCCCTAACAGGATTGCTATGCAGCCAAATTGAAAACCCGTTTTAAGATGGCTGACAGCTGACAATACATGATCTACTGAATTTGGTCGGATATTTGTACATATAATGTTGATTAAATTTTTGTTAATTATCGTATTATCTTCGTTGAAATCGTTTAAATTTACAAGGTCCATAATGTAAATTAATTGTACAATGCTATCATTACATATTAAGTTAAGAGAAAATTGAAAAACATGATACTTACGTGTGAAAGGTTATGTTCTCATTTCCTTGCTCACTGCGGCTTTTACAGCCCAATATAGAACAATTTACCATTGTGTACTTGAAATTCAAACACTAAACACTCCGATTTTCACTATGTTTCACAGGAGAAAGGATATTTGTGATAAAATCAGGATAATTTGATATGCGCACTAATGAGTTTGACATATCAACTACTTCTTTGTTTGCCACAAACTCGATTGTGGCAGTGGTGAAAAAGTGAAACTATGACAAAGACAAAAAATATGTATCTTTTTCTTTGTCACTCTTATTTAAATTAGCATAATGTCATCTCTTTCGGTAGTGGTATTATTACTTGGTTGTCTAGTCTATAGAATCATTGGTCTGAGTGAAGAAATAATGACTGTGTAGAATAACGCCTGTGGCGAAAATCAGCTGTGTGGAATCCATATTGTGCAGAATCGCGAATAGTAAGATACAATAATGGCATAAACATAGCATAATTCGCATAAACTACTATTGCGTTTTACTGACAATTACTGCCTCATCGATGTTAATGTTCAATCGTTATGTTCGTTTAAACAGTTTTATTTGCGTCATAATTTATTTAAAGTACAAATGGTGGCGGAATATGTGGACTTAACCTAAAAAAGTTATTAAATTAAGCCTTCTTCTGGTAATTAAAATAACGAGTTAGTTTACTACACATATGTACGTCGTCGTCGGCTGTGGAGATAAAGTCACTGTGTAATAAAATCTTCTAATACAGCGTGGACTGTGTGAACACTTGAGCTCTACACGTATAACTGACGTGTGTAGTCCCGTAGTCTAAATATGGCCATCTATGTCCTTTGAAACAGACACTTGTGCCGTTATTCATAAACGCTCATCAAACCTCCGTTAACTAATTTGTCGTTTATCCTTATCTGTCAGTTTGAATTTGCATTTGATAACAAGGGACAAAACGTATTCTTATTCTTAATTTATACAAACTAGACGGGTTATAAATGTATGTTGGGTTTTCAGGGGTAACTTTTGATCGCGTGAATCGATTTGAATCATTCTTTTTTTATTAAAATTAAGATACGTGCGGTTTGATAAATTAAGTACGATAAGATAAAAAAATGTTTGCATGTATTCGGTTAAATTACAAACTTAATTCAAAAAATATTTTGTACGATTTTTCAAAAACCGTTCAACCAATCAAGTTAAAAATAATTTTGCAATAAACTTCTTATTAAATTCTACTTTTGTAATTTTTTTCATATTTTTTGAACTCATAGTCCAGAAGTTTAAAAAAATGTGTCCATCCCACACATTTTTTTAAACTTCTGGAGCGATAATTTCCGAAAATATTAACTTTATCAAAAACTGTTTTTAGAAAACCCTCATTATTTTTTCAAATACCTATCCAATGATATGTCACACTCTAGGGTTGAAACAAAAAAAATCACCGCCCACTTTACGTGCACTGTTAGTACCCTAAAAAAATTATAACCACTTTTTATTTACTACTTTGTTGGCACGACCAATATACATATTCGCACGAAATAACAGCTTTCTAGTACTGAGATTATCCGCGGACGGACGGACAGTCAGACAGACTTGGCGAAACTATAAGGGTTCCTAGTTGACTACGTAACCCTAAAAAGCGAAATCTAGAATGGCGGCAGAATGTGGAAGATGTCATCATAATAATAAGTCAACTATAGAATTTAAAAGAAATCAGCCATGTTCTTATAGAATACCAAAGACAAAGTTAGAAAATATAATTTTCGTAATATCGCAGTCGTCGTCTAGGAGACACATAGAAGTGTTGGAGCAGAAAAAACAGTTTCAAAATACAATTAAAAAAAACCTAATTTGACACGTTTTTTACTCTACAAGTTTTCAGTCCTACCTTACCCATTCGGTCAGTTGTAGAAATAAAGTGTTCACACAGTCCACACTGTAAAGTAGTGGAAGTTTTTATTACGCAGGGGAGTGACTTTATCTCCACAGCCGACTGTACATACCTACGTTTAGTATGGCACTAAACTAACTCGTCAAAATACTAGTAATCAAAACCCTGTCAGTTTAATTACCAGACGAAGGCTTAAATTTAATAACCTTTTTAGCGTAAGTTCACGTATTCCTTAACCATTTGTACTTTAAATAAATTATGACGCAAATAAAACTGTTTAAACGAACGTAACGATTGAAGATTAACAGCGATGAGACAGTAATTGTCAGTAAAATGTATGTAACGCAAATCGCAAAATTCCTTAATGTACGACCAAAATACACGTTATATTCATTTCATATGAAAGGCACATGCTAACTCGCTAGGTTGTACAGAAATAATGCATGCTCAAGTTTATTCAGTAAACATCCCTTTTGGTCGATAACATTAGTTTCCATGTGATAATAATTGGATTGTGACTGACATTGAATGCCTTACTTAGCATATATTTGTATATATTTAACAAGTTCTGCTTACATTATTTGTTTCATTTAAACTAAACAAGCAATTAATTTTCTTATAAATAAATTTTAATAAATATTGTGGGTCAATCTTCGACCTAGTCCCACGGTAAGCTAAATAAAGTTTATGTTGTGGGTACTAGACGACGATATATATAATAGATACATACATATAAATACATAGAAAACATGCATAACTCAGGAACAAATATTCGTGATAAACATACAAATAAATGCCCTGACCGGGATTCGAACCCTCGGAACCTCCTGCTTTGTAGGCAGGGTCACTACCAACTAGGCTGGAGGCCGTTGGCGAATACAAGGCCAAAATAAATTAAAAGTTGCCACTGCAGTTAAAACTACACATTTAACTTCTTGCAGAAAATCTTGAAGGAAGCATAAGACCCATCATATTACTCTATACTATATAGGATCATATCTCTGACCATAGATTATATGCCACCCAATGTTTTCATGTAGGATAAAAAGGGAGGCATATAGATTTATGAACAAAGATATTTGATAATGTACCTTATGTACCTAACATAAGCCTTACGTAGAAGATTTAACACAACAACGGCATAATATATTTTGTTTTATTGAAAACAAACATAGGTAACTTCGTTCCACTGTTTACTTTTATTTTGTCTTTTTATCTTTCCTTTATTCAGGTTGGCTTTCTATATTCTACTTGAAAAGTGGTAAGAATACTATGAATAAATTCTACAAAATTCTGCAGCGATTGCCTTCAACGGGTGATAAACTCATAGGTAATCGGTTTTCTTGTACTCCATTCAGTACCCTTTTTCGAGTTTATCATGTAATGTAATACTGAAATTAAGAAAGAACTGCACTTGATATTGATTTATCAATGTTAGCAAACTATGAAAACTTTAGACATTTTCTCAAAACACCCCAAAAAAACATCAAATATCACCAAATAATGTTACTCCAGCTATTGTATTGTATCTTCAATCTTAGAACTTAGAAACTAGCAAACTTTTTGTTATATTTACATGCTACAGATAAAACATAGATTCATCATCATCATCATCATTTCAGCCGAAAGACGTCCACTGCTGGACATAGGCCTCCCCCAAAGATAGAATACATAGAAACACAAATACAACACAAAACATAGCAAAACAACAAAACATACATTAAACATAGATTATTACCATTTATTTATTTCTACAAAAGATGATAATTCACAAAAACTTAAATTTAAATAAAAAAAAACACTTAAAACTACCTACATAGATTATACACATTATATACCTACATTTTTATGCTACACGATTTATGCTACATAACTTGTGAAATATTTTGTAAATAGTTTCACTATTCGTCTGGTTTGCCCCGCTCGGGGAGCCAAGCCAGGACTGGGTTTTATCTGAAACCATGCGACTGATGCAGCGCACGTTCCTGCTCGCTACCGAACGTCCCTTCCTGTCCGGTTGAACCCCATTCCTATCCTGCTGACCAGCTCTGAAGTTCTGATGCGGCTACCCACTACTTCAACTTCAGCGTGCGCGTGACGTGTTGCAGGGAAGTGCCCACTAAGAAAGACTTGTTGCTCGCTTGTTTGTTTGTTTTATTTAGTTTTCTTTTCATCTCTACTAGTGACTCAGCTCAGCAATTTAACAACCTACGGCCTAGCCGGCTCTATGTTCTCTATTCTGTTAGTTTATAACGTCTACATGTTAATTATAAATTGTAAAATTGATTTTCTAGTTTTATTTTCTCTCTTGATCTACTAGTTTCTACCTAAGCTGACGCTAAACGTCACAACAAAATACAATGTCCCTTATCTTTCGCCTCTAATATTCAAGAACCCTCAACCTCTTCAACTCACGACTCGATAATTTACTTGACATTGATATTTAAATTAACAGCATTACATAATTAAATTATGAATTAAACAACAATTAATTGATGATATCTTTAATATTAAAAAAGTTTTGAAGCCCTTCATGTATTTTTTTTGTAAAAATGTAGGTATAACAAATTGAACGAGATGTTATATACTACAGAAAAAGTGACCAAGGTCAAGCTGAGCAGGGATGGGAACGAACCAGCGACCTCCTGCTTTCGCTGGATACCCAATTGTTTTAGAACTGTATTTAGGTTTTAGGTATTAGCTTAATAAAAATATTACAAATAGAAAACGTGATTTGGATCTTGAAATTTTGGCTTTTAAGTCAAGTTAGATGATTAAATTTGAACGTATTAATAAATTAAAACTAGTTTTATTTCATACTCCTTGCTGAAAAAAAAACAAAGAAATTTTCAGTAACTTCATCAATTAAAAAAAACAAAACTGGATCAATCCTTTTCACGACATAAATCTAAACGTCTTCGTATTTGGTCGGTAAGTGGGGCAGGCCTGTTCTTTAAACCGAATTTTTTAAAGTCCCTCAAAGATAAAAAACCAATGGCGTAAGATCTGGAGACCTCGGTGGCCATTGGATGGCTGGAGACGCCCGCCCTGCCAATCCATCGATTTGGAAATTCTCGGTCTAGATGGTTCCTGACAATGAGGCCATAGTGCGGGGGTGCTCCAACCTGTTGGTACCACGTGGTACCACAAAGATCGTCTAATTTCCAAATCGATGTCCTCCGAGAGAACAGTCAAATCATCACGCAAAAAAATATATACCTAAAGATCCGAAATTAATCTAGCTGGGAACTCGACCGGCCCAAGAATGAAAAGAAGAAAGATATTTACCAAGAACTGGTGTTGGTGTGAGAATTCCCAGACTTTGTGGGGGTTTTCTTCCATTCAGTTGTGTAAATTGTGGGTATTAAATACCCCCGTTCTAGTAGATTGAGCTTCGTCAGTCCATAATATAAAAATGACAGTACCGTCACTAAACTGGCTCACTGGAAAATGCTACTTTTGGAACTTCCCAACGATTACAAACCCTTGATTTTACTTGGAGGCCAGGAAACCGTTCTTAACATTCTAAGCAAGTATTCCAATCAATATTTTGTTGAAAAAATCAAATAAAGTAACTTGAGGAATTGGTTCTTTGACACTCCTCTGGTCAGTTTTTAAAACACAGTTTTTAGTCTTAGCAGACGCAGTGTAAGTCTTATTTTTAAATAAACGATCTCCACTTTCCTCGTCTGTCTCCATATTCCTTTTAGTCGACTTACTTACTTTATCTTTCTTAAGGCGTTCTTCCCTTTCTTCTTCAGTTTCTACCTTCCTTCTAGACAACTTACGTGCTTTATCTTTATTCAGGCGCTCTTTTTTCTCCTCCTCCGTCTCCACGCTCATTATAGATAACTTACGTTCTTTAATTTCATTAATGCGCTCGACCTTTTGCTCTGAAGTGTCACCGAGGCGTTTCTTTGCCATTTCTTTAGTTGTCGTTGTCGCTGATTTCTTTTTTTGTATATTCTGGCCTTTTTAGGCTGGTCACCCCAGCCACCAGTCACCGCAGTTGCGTTGTGTGATTGCCCCGACAAAGATATTACAACTGGAGAAATTTATGGTGAAGTGGCATCTGGGCTGCGTATATATGAGCCTAAATACCAGCTTTATGTATAAGGGTGAAAAAAATGAGAAAATGCTTAATATGAATTTATTTAAGTCCGGGTTATTTAGGGTGTATAGGTAGAGGAAAAGTCGCATGGCGATTTGTAGAATTTGATTTATTATCGCAATAAGAGGCCTATCTACGAGTTCACGATTCCGTCTAAAGGTAGCTTTAGGATCTAGGACAAACCTCAAAACCTAGATCGAACCAGGCCTAGCTTGAATCTCTTGAACTAAGCTAGCTTCTAAGATATGATAACCATTATTAGTCAATACAACTTAATAAATAGAATTTCCAAGACAATATACAGATGTTGTGGGGAACACACAATCCAAAATAAATGTATTAGCAGATGTCATGTTATGAACAATACATTGTTCATATTAAATTAAATGATTTGTTTTTATTCTTATTTCATAAATCTGGGAATTGAACCCATAACAACAAGTAAAGTTTCACTTCTGTTAAATACAACGAGAGTCGAACTCGTTTAAGTTATTCTACAATTAAACATGTGTTTAATTTTAGTTTAATCCAACAATTATAAGACAGATTTCACACAGTGAAACACTATTTACAAGCGTCGTCTAAAATAACAGAACTCGTCAACACAATGCATTACAACATAAGAGTTCAACTAAAGAGGGATAGTGAAATATTTAAATTTCATTAATGAGGGGCACAAGAATTAACAGCACTCGTAATATTCTTCACAAACTTAATAATACCTGATTATGGGGTTTATTCAGGGCACGGGAGTCGAACCCGTGTTCTACATTTAATAACAAAGTACTTAGCTGGATTAAGCTGCTTGACTCTGGCACTGACTCTAATATATTCTTTATTTAGTTTAACAATAAAATGCAAACTGACAATTGTAATCTTCCCGTCGTTGTGCCGCCTTCCCCGTCCTCGAACCAAGTGCCTCTCCTTTCCCGTCGCTACTCCTCAAACCTTCATATAACTGCATCTTATTTTTACTTAAAGCTATTATAGACTTTATTACAATAATTATAAAGAACATTTTATCAGGCAGGACTAACTTTTACAAGTCTTAATTACTACAACTTTATTTTTACATGTTTCTTAGACTTAAATACAACGTCGCAGAAGTCATTTTCGTTTATCGCTCCCAGGTCTCTCCGTTGTCTTCCAAGCATCCCCCGCAATGCGTGTAGCTCCGTCTCTCTCTCCACCCCGTCATGGCTCGTGCTGTCTCGCTTGGCGTCGTGTAGCTCCGTGCCGTACCACGGCGCGCGCGCTTCGAGAAAATCCCAGTTGGTTCACACGTGTTGGGGTCCAGCCTGTAAATATTTTTAAGGAGCGAGAGTAGTATCTGTATTGCATTAGAGCTCGTAATCCCCGGTTGTAGAGCTGATTTTAGTATACAATCGCTGATAAACAGTTCTTGCACAATGCACTTATGACACTCAATTCCTTGAACTGCCTATTCATAATCCTTGAGAATATCAACAACTTTCGAAACAGTGACCATAACCATAAATTCTAACATTTTATTTTGTAAGTATTTTAGTTTTTGCCTCTTTTACTTTAACTCAATGTTTTTAACAGGATATCTTTAAATTTATTGCTTGCCAGCCGTCTATTTAGTTAGAATACTTGTGACATCTGAAAGAGTACTATATTTATTTATTTTTATTTACATGTGGAATTGAGTTGCCATCTCATCCCCCTCTCTGTAGATAGTTAAAATGTAACCTATATTTTAGCTTTCTACACACTCTAGGGACATCGAAACTTTCAGCAACTTGTATATTATTCCTTTATTACTGTGAAAAACAATAAGTATGGCGCAATTATATCTCCGCTCAAAACGTGTATCAAAAAAAATTGCTGCTGGTTAGTGGTGTCGATCCACTTTACTATGTTATTAGATTGTATAATTCATTAACTATGGTTTTAATAAGAAATGTGCGTATATTTGACTGATTAACTGGCAGAAAATATTATTTAATTGGCATAAAAGGTGGAACACTGTTTAAACGACTTTTATTCGGCGTTAACAGTCTATTTATTTGTATGCCGATGCTCCATTGACAAACTTCCTAACAAAAAATTAAAAGCAAAAACTTAAAAACAAAACTAAACCTCACTTGAATGCAAGTGCCTTTTGTCAATCCGAAGTGGGCCGTAAACAAATGCAATTTAAGCGCCTGCGCTTACCCTCTGTGGGAACTACCTGACAATTCAGTCGTAGCTAACACATGGAGATGCCTTTTTTTTTCACTTTGTGGTACTCAGTACGCCTATAAGCGTTCACGATGTATGGCTAATTATCATTAATTGAAAGTAGTTCCCATCAACGCCTATGATATAACCAAATTAACAACCCTCACATAAGAAGACTAAATTCATTAATGAAATATATTTCTTTTCAGATAACATATGATCCACATAATGGTTCTAATAAAAAAAAGAGGTTAAGACCATTAAATAAAATATTATATGGAAATAAAATAAACATTATATAGTAAAATCAACCAATAACATTAAAATCTTGTCATCTAAACAGTCGATGCTTATCATTGAGTGCCCCGTATTTATTAAGTATGCAGAGTACCTACATACTACGTTTTAATAATGGATTTTACTTTTATTAAAATGATGCTGAATATTTATGTTTACATTTACATTGAGATAGTCAATCCTATATTTTAATAATGACCAAATAAAAGGTGCAATTTTCCGTAACCCGATCTCTTGACTCATTCATCACCAATAAAATAGACTAAATATTTCACGCGTCGCCTTTAAAATACACCGATCCATCCATACATCACTCTACATACTACTCTGGCCAGAGATTTGTTCACACATCCAATCAACACATTTTTTTTTTTATTCAATAACCCCCATTTGAATACATCTAACATCCATCTCTCCTAGCAGTTTAGTCAAGAAATCTTGTTCCGTAAACCTGCATCAAGAAAGTAGTTTAATTTTGCATTTACATAGGTATTACAGATTTACTTGTTTTCAAATTTGTTTTAAATTATATTTTCATTACAAAAATTATATTCAAATTTTTAATGCAACTGTACATTATATTTACTCATTGCCATTAAGTATATTTAAACCCTTATGTTATTTATTTCATTTAGGGTTCTCTCATAGCATCCTATGAAACCAGCCCAGCTAAAGTAGGCTACAAAATCTAATAATGCAATGAATTACTTTCATCTTCGAATCAGTAATTACCAATTTGAACAAACAATGGCCTGGCCACACGTCGCAGCGTCGTTTCCTCATGGAGTGAACATGAACTGCTATAAAAATCGTTCGTCTATTACGAGAGTAATTAATTTCCGAGCTAGGCTGCGTCCAGCAAAGTCGGAGCGCAAGGACAGTCCCTCCTAAGCGTAAACGACTATATTATAGTATTGGTCGACTAGGCAGGGCCTGAGTCTCTGCGACGCCAAAACTTCCAAGATTGATCTCGTTTGCACCACCCACGAGGAATCTGTGTCCAATAAATGTGAAAGCTACGTAGCGGTCAAATCCTGCCTAGCGCGTGGGATTGACAAGTGCAGGAGGGTTGAAATGATTGGTAGGTATGATTTTGAGCTGTGGTGTTAAGGTACCTTAATATGTTTGTAAGTGGCCACTTTATTGTCAACCCTCGGCGCCTCAGTAAAGGTGGAGACAGGTTGCTCCTCGCAGGCCGTATAACCCCAGTTTGTACTGACAATTAATCAAGTCCCTATACTTTGCCGACGTAGTCACGTCCAGACCCGTATACTACAGACAAAGCCCCAACAAAGTTTATTATAATACCGGAAGTATTCGAAACAATGATGAGAATATAATATTTATAGCAAGTGGTGTGAAATCCAAATCAAGAGAAACCCCGGTAAGGCGAACTAGGAGCCATCCACAGTCAGGCTTGGGGAAGCCTCGTCGTATATTGCTTCTAGCCGCGTCAAAACTGTCAGTACACATAAGAGCTTTTCTGCCTAAGATCAATCCTAGTTGTTTATAAAAACCAGGTGTATTTGCTTAGTTTTTTTTTTCTATATAATGGATTATTGTATGTTCAACCACGCAAATAATTTAAATATTTCTTCAAAAATCGTTAAAGTATTCGTAATCATATTACATTCTTTTGATTTTTTTTTTCCCAACATTAAAATACATGTCAGTAAAATTACCAAAATAAATACGTTAAGAGATTTTTCTTAGTTTCACAAATACAATTGATGGCACAGGAATTTTTACAACGCGCGCGTAATATTAGTAAGATAAAATAATACTTCGTGAACCATACAAGAGATCTACGTTCAGTTGTATGTTCTTGCAAAATAAATAAATTTACTTTAAATTTAAATTTGTTCTATGATAATTCCACCTTTTCTCTTGTTAACTATACTACAATCAAGCACGTTAGTTAGCATTTTTTTTTCGTTTAACGTAATCATTAATGAATCGATGCACTGATAATAGGTTTAGGTCACTAAATCGTAATGCTGATAGGTATCTTTACGTGAATTTCAACCGGACCCACTCATAGTTAAGCTTACGACACACAAAACTACAGATTGATTGAACTCATGGTATGAAATTATTGACATGAGTAACCCGCTATAAGAATTTTAATATGTCTGATACTCACGGGAGTTTTCTAATTAAAACCATGGTATGAAAACTTCAAGTTGACGAATGTTTTGTACTAGTCATATTAACAAAAGATAATTGGCCAACGCACACACATGCACACTATAAAATCAATAAAAGAAGAGTACGTACAGTGTCTTGGAATTTCTACATATCGAATAATATTTAAAATTGTATAGCTATTGGATTAATTAACTAAAATCTATAAATACCCCTCTCAGACTCTTTAATTAGGTATTGGTATCTAACTTTTGACAAAGTGCACAAACATGTAATCTCTCCTTTTGTCAGTAGGTAATAAAGCACCCCTCTCGGACTTTTCGATTAAGCATAAAAATGTAAACTTTATCAAAATGTATAAGTAAACATCAAAGTAATTCTCCTTTTCTCAAGTATAACATATAGTCGTGATCGTCAAATTTAATTAAAATTGAATAAATATTCCTACGTTGTGTTTATATTTTTTTTTATAATACAAAATTAGATCCTTGTTCTAGCAGTGTCTTATTTATTTTTGTCATAATAATACAGACACAAAGACTAGATCCTGGTCACGCGGCGCCACGTGAAGTGGCATCTGGGCTGCGTATATATGAGCCTAAATACCAGCTTTATGTATAAGGGTGAAAAAAATGAGAAAATGCTTAATATGAATTTATTTAAGTCCGGGTTATTTAGGGTGTATAGGTAGAGGAAAAGTCGCATGGCGATTTGTAGAATTTGATTTATTATCGCAATAAGAGGCCTATCTACGAGTTCACGATTCCGTCTAAAGGTAGCTTTAGGATCTAGGACAAACCTCAAAACCTAGATCGAACCAGGCCTAGCTTGAATCTCTTGAACTAAGCTAGCTTCTAAGATATGATAACCATTATTAGTCAATACAACTTAATAAATAGAATTTCCAAGACAATATACAGATGTTGTGGGGAACACACAATCCAAAATAAATGTATTAGCAGATGTCATGTTATGAACAATACATTGTTCATATTAAATTAAATGATTTGTTTTTATTCTTATTTCATAAATCTGGGAATTGAACCCATAACAACAAGTAAAGTTTCACTTCTGTTAAATACAACGAGAGTCGAACTCGTTTAACCTTTTGGCCGCCGGACCCTGTTCGCCAAGACGCTCACTCACACGCCAGAGCAAATTTTAAGTAAACAACTAATAAAAAGTTTAGGGATTGCAAATAGTGATATCGATATTCATAATTAAAGGTGGAATTCTTCTAAATTTGCCTTTTTTTATTTCCAAACTTAGATTTCTCTCAAAATTTCTAAACTAAACAGATTTACTATACAAGAAAATGTTGAAAATAAAGGACTTTATCATGAAAAACAACAACTAAACATTATCGAATCATGAAGTAATATCACCGCACTAGTCTGTACGAGTAGTCTTCTATACATGTCAACGGCGCGCAGGGCTCGTCTTTAGTTCCGACTGACAAATACTGTTTACGCGCGAGTTAAGTAATAATAGCGTCTGAGTCAACGGCATAAGCGCTTGTCGGTACGTAAACTTTATAAACCATAAGATTAGGGACGCGCATCGTGTCTCGATAAATTTACATACTTACCGGAGGGTTTTCGGAGAAAACTAACAGGTGGATTTAATAATATATATATATACAGTATGTATCAGAATGAAAGGCAAAACAAGAAACCCGTTAATGTTTAGATCATAAATATGAGCATGGTACTTACCTAATTCATCAAAAATACGACAGGTTTTACGTGAGGTATAAAAATATACATTTATTATTATTGTGTTGCACCTCCCCTGTATTATTTGTTTACAATCTTATAAATGACATTTCTTAAATTACCAACTGACAGACAGGCGTCAAACCTTGTTGAAGTTTGGATTTTTACCTAGTTACAAACAAATAGTTAACAAAGCGCTTGCGCGTTGCCTATGACTACAGCCATTATTATAATAATTACCTAGGTTACTTATAAACAGAACTCAAAGCGCATGTGTATTGACATAACAACGTTTTTCTACTCCAGCACTTCTATGTGTCAATTAGATGACTGACAGCGATATTTAAAAAGTAACGATTATAACGTTGTCTGTGGTATTCCATAAGAACACTGCTCCTATGAATTTTCATACATTTATATTAGCACTGTTGTTGTTTTTTTTTAATTTCCATAGTGGGCACAACATCTTCCCTATTCTGCCACGTTTCTATATTTTGCTTTTTACGCTATTTTAGCTGTCGTAGAAAAACTAGGGTATGCAACAGCTCATAATTGGTTCTTAAACTCTCGGGTCTATTATTACAAAACTCGGCTTCGCCTCGTTTTGTAACGGCGACCCTCAAGTTTTAAGAACCCTTATTATATCACTGTTGCATAAACTACTATAATGTTAATTAGTTGCCCCTAGCTACATATCAACAATACGCAATACGCATGCATACAAAAACCATTAACCGACTGCAAAAATATGGTCTTCGAGTAATTCATTTAGTAATTTTATGCCATAAAACATGTATTTAGGCACGTGAAATGCACGTCATTACATTGTACTCGAGTTCCCCGTCAACCAGTTTTAAGGTTTGCTCTTCGTTGTGATACATACTGTATATATCGGTTATATATATATATATCGACGGCCTCCTAGCCTAGTTGGTAGTGACCCTGCCTACGAAGCAGGAGGTCCCGGGTTCGAATCCTGGTCAGGGCATTTATTTGTGTGTTTATCACGAATATTTGTACCTGAGTTATGGATGTTTTCTATGTATTTAAGTATTTATATGTATCTATCTATTATATATATCGTCGCTTAGTACCCACAACACAAGCCTTAGAGCTTACCGTGGGACTAGGTCGATTTGTGTAAGATTGTCCCATAATATTTATTTATTTTTATTTATTTATCGAGTTAAAATGTAGACCTCCGCTGTCACTGCGGTCAATAATTTATTCGGCAAATAAACCGCAATGGACAATTTACTGAAGAAGCTGCCTAAACTTTATCCATTATTATGCCTTTTTTTTCTACATATACCTACTTACTACGAGTAGTTACCAACAATGACAATAATTGGCAATTAAATGTTTGAACGCTTAAATAAAACCAGATTCGTGAAAACATATTCATTTTAAAAACTTGCACATCAATTGAACTTTCCCATCCCTAGCTGTCTTTTATACATGCCAACGGCGACAGTGACACGGAAAAATGTAGAAATTATAAGCATATTTTTTAAATCCTTTATTATGAAACAATGGATTCATATACCTGCTTAAAAAGTAAATGTATGAAAAAACAAAGGGTCAACAAGTTGACACGAGTACAAAATAATTTTTAAATTCTATTATTTTACCATTTAGTAAGCGGTTGAAACTTTGTCTTGTATACAAGACGACGGCGTTAGTGTATCGTACTATCGTTGTCTTGTATAGGTGACAACGGCGGTCAAAGGGTTAAGTTATTCTACAATTAAACATGTGTTTAATTTTAGTTTAATCCAACAATTATAAGACAGATTTCACACAGTGAAACACTATTTACAAGCGTCGTCTAAAATAACAGAACTCGTCAACACAATGCATTACAACATAAGAGTTCAACTAAAGAGGGATAGTGAAATATTTAAATTTCATTAATGAGGGGCACAAGAATTAACAGCACTCGTAATATTCTTCACAAACTTAATAATACCTGATTATGGGGTTTATTCAGGGCACGGGAGTCGAACCCGTGTTCTACATTTAATAACAAAGTACTTAGCTGGATTAAGCTGCTTGACTCTGGCACTGACTCTAATATATTCTTTATTTAGTTTAACAATAAAATGCAAACTGACAATTGTAATCTTCCCGTCGTTGTGCCGCCTTCCCCGTCCTCGAACCAAGTGCCTCTCCTTTCCCGTCAGTGTTGCCAACCTGTGCTGCCAGGATTACGTCAAATTTACCCTAAAATTACCGTACAATTTACCGTTTGTGCTATTTTAGACAAGTGTAATATTAGTAAGTACCTCTTTTCAGATTCTATGCAAGTTGTTATTTTCAGGATTAAAAATGGGGTGATGTTTAGCAAACAATAAAAAAAATTACGTGACGATGACGTTTTATTGGTCATACGCCGATTGGGCAGTATATAGGGCCCCATATAGGCTCTCAAATTAAGGGCCTTATTAATGAAGAAAATATAATCATCTCTTTTATCCTGGTATGACAAAAAGCAAATGAAACATTAAACACATAAAAACCCAAGCCTCCCGTCAAAACTAAAAACATCAAAGTCATAAACTCGTCCTCCACTTCCTTACCAAGTAAAGGAAGTGACAAAAAGAGATGTGTATATGTTTGTTATTTCTCCGATTCCGTAGGTTGAAAACAGTTTTGCTGATCTCTTTTGATGCAATTGGTCCAAGCAGCCAAATTAAACTCATCGTTGTAATTTGGTAGTCGGTATCAATGCATTACAACTTAACTTGGTCGCATATTTTGATAGTGGATTTTACAAATGTCGTAAGAGGCACGTAATTAAGTTAGACTTACGACATTTGAGAAATCCACTGCCAAAATATAGATCGCTCCAAACTGTTCTCATTTGATAGTTATCGTACTACTTCCACGCTAGTTATTCTTCCGTGTAAAAACCACATATGGCAATGTTCTATCAACTCTCACAGACGTCAAATTGACAGTTGATTAAACATTGCCATAGGTTATGTGGTTTTTATATGTTTGACATTTCATGTGCTGGGAAGAGATATCGTGGTCTATCTATATTGCACTTGCTAATGCGAGCGTCAAAGGGGCAGAATAATGTTGCTGCGCTGCGACCGTGCGGTCAATCAAACAAACGACGACGAACGGAACGGAACGGTTGGCCATAGATGTTCAAAAACCGACACGGGCCACAGATGTTGCATAGTTTGCAGTGATTTAAAATTACCGTACTTTTTGTACATTCTTTGAATATTCTTTTGAATTACCGTGCATTTTTCATACCGTAATTGACTACCGTACAGAGCAGTACACATCATGAAATTACCGTATGAATACGGTATTTACCGTACGGTTGGCAACACTGTTTCCCGTCGCTACTCCTCAAACCTTCATATAACTGCATCTTATTTTTACTTAAAGCTATTATAGACTTTATTACAATAATTATAAAGAACATTTTATCAGGCAGGACTAACTTTTACAAGTCTTAATTACTACAACTTTATTTTTACATGTTTCTTAGACTTAAATACAACGTCGCAGAAGTCATTTTCGTTTATCGCTCCCAGGTCTCTCCGTTGTCTTCCAAGCATCCCCCGCAATGCGTGTAGCTCCGTCTCTCTCTCCACCCCGTCATGGCTCGTGCTGTCTCGCTTGGCGTCGTGTAGCTCCGTGCCGTACCACGGCGCGCGCGCTTCGAGAAAATCCCAGTTGGTTCACACGTGTTGGGGTCCAGCCTGTAAATATTTTTAAGGAGCGAGAGTAGTATCTGTATTGCATTAGAGCTCGTAATCCCCGGTTGTAGAGCTGATTTTAGTATACAATCGCTGATAAACAGTTCTTGCACAATGCACTTATGACACTCAATTCCTTGAACTGCCTATTCATAATCCTTGAGAATATCAACAACTTTCGAAACAGTGACCATAACCATAAATTCTAACATTTTATTTTGTAAGTATTTTAGTTTTTGCCTCTTTTACTTTAACTCAATGTTTTTAACAGGATATCTTTAAATTTATTGCTTGCCAGCCGTCTATTTAGTTAGAAT
Source organism: Lathronympha strigana (assembly GCA_949128165.1). NCBI lineage: Eukaryota > Metazoa > Arthropoda > Insecta > Lepidoptera > Tortricidae > Lathronympha > Lathronympha strigana. The sequence continues at coordinate 21,215,427 of OX421903.1, read as the reverse complement.
ACTTGTGACATCTGAAAGAGTAGGTACTATATTTATTTATTTTTATTTACATGTGGAATTGAGTTGCCATCTCAATGGCAAAGGCAAGACCCCAGGAAGAGGTGGCCGCCTCCTACGCGACTCGGCAAACGACATCAAAATTTCTTGGTTGGGTCGATTAAACATACCATACATTGCTTTTCCGAAAACTCTAACCATTTCAAGCCAGTCAGGACCTAGATTGGTACAGTAAATTCCATACAGCAAAGTAGCAAGCTGTTCAATTAACCTGGTTTTATATAAATATGCCGCCCCTGACTGGAAATCTACCAGTCGATGACTTGCATCCATAGGATGGGGATTGAAAAGAAAATACTTCCCGTCCCGTTCCCAAATGCCCACGGTCATTCCTTGAGTGGTAAAAGTAAAACCACCATCTCCTGCGAGTCCTGCGGAAAAATCATCTCGGAGGGCCATCAGAGCCTCATTCGTTAAAGTACCACATCTATAGGATTTGGTAATCTCATCAGCTATATCGCATTTTTCTACTTCGAATGCCCTACCTACCTAAAATTTTAACGGGAGATAATAAGTCGTCTGAACACAGCTGCTCGTATGAATTCGAGCCCTGCATTTTCTGTAGGCAAGCCCCATAGTAGGCATGTTAACAATCCATCAACATCAAAATTCTCAAAATCAATGTCATGAGCCGTACGTAAACTATCGCCGCAACAGCCATCCCGAAACATTGCTGCCGGGGTTGATGAAAAAGTCAGAAAATTGGTTAAGTTTCCCTCTTTTGGAAATGAAACTCATTTTGTTCACAAAAATCACAATACAATATAACGTTTTACCTGTGCTCGCAGAATAATACAATATTTTAATATTATCAATGACCGTTCCGAAAAATTCATAAAACATGCACAACCGTCAACGACGTCTTTGTGACGTTGCCCGCCCGCACCCCGCTCACCGCGCCCGCGCTCGTCCGCGCGCCTTCCTGCCTCCCCGGTCCCCGCTGCTACGCTCCGCTCGCATTTATCACCAATGACACCTACTACATTATTTTTTTTTAGATACTTTTTTATTTATAAATTATTTCCCACTGTATTAAGTACACGCTTTAGATCTTTGAAATTTCTTAAGTAATTATATTATATAGTCTGCTCGTTTTGTATTTATTAAAATATGTAAAAATAAGAATTACTTTCTTTACCGTTTCATTACTTCCATTATCACAACGAACTCTCAATGGTACTGATATTGGCACAAAGGTCCTAAGCGCCATAGAAACCAGTGGCGCTTACTTTACCTTTGTACCACTTCCCGCCATTTTGAAAATTTCCAAAATCGAATCGACAAAAATTTTTAAGTATGTACTATTTTTTTTTCTTTTTTTTTTACAATTTTTTACAAATTTTTTTTTCTGCCGCGAAAGCAGGAGGTTGCTGGTTCGATCCCAGCCCTGCTCACCGGGGACGGCGGGGACCTTGGTCACTTTTTCTTTAGTATATGACATCTCTTTCAATTTATAATTTAAGTATGTAATTAACGAACTCGTTTACAAAATTTTGTCATGTTCTAAAACTGGGTAATTGTTAATCTATGAAGCGGGTGGAAAATGATACGTTTTCGCTCCAGGGCGTTTCACTTTTCAAGTGCAGTTTTACCATTTGTAATAAAAAACAGTTTTAAATGGATGTATTGCATGATTTCCATTCTGATATTTTGTCCCCAAGCCCATAAACGACGACATTTTATTTTTTAAAGTAAGTAGTTGTTTCGTCAGGACTCTTCTACTGCATGTGTAGATATATTATGTTAAATAAACGTGTAATTTTTCTTTCCTCGTAATCAATATTATGAAAAGTAGAGTGTTTAACTCAGATAAAAGGCACATTTCAGTTTCGGACTATCGGCACTCTCAGTAAGTTCGAGCGCCAAAATACCTCGACTGAAATGGGTGCCTTGCTTCCCTCCTATTCTCTTCCTCTACTATTAGGATACATTAAATTGTAAAAAAAGTTAAGACCTTTAATTTTCACTTTCATTTTCATCGCATCCGGGTTCTCCTGATTTAGCCCATACCTATATTTATGGACCCTTAGTACGGTAGGTACAATGCCTCAAGGACCTATTTACGATTTAAGGTAGGTCTTGATAAGTTACACTTACGGTATATTTTTTGAAAATAAATGTGGTAGATTTCATAGTGTAAAGGAAATATAATTATTTTAATATTGGTAACGCAACAAAATCTGACAAAATATTATGGTAAAATAATACGCTAACCGCTACAAGTGGAGTGGAGAAGGGATACGCATATTACACACGTTATTCTACTCAAATACGCCGCCACGTGAAACCTAGCGACTATACACGTAGTAGATAGGTACGTGGACAATACCCAACGCATCAGGTACTATTGTGCACGTGATTTACGAATTTCTTACCGTTTGGCTTTTCAACAGAAAAGTCGCAAAATGTCTTGACACCGGGTATTTCTCTGATAAGTATATACGGTCACAGAAACTCTTCGTTGGAAAATACGAAACGTCTCGAGTAATGTCAAGAGAACCCGCTTGTGAAATAGTTTAAAATATGCGTGCTTAGAATTTCAAATGTATGGCGATAAATATATCTAAGTATATGCGGAGGTACAGGCACCCTGCACTCTGTCTGCGCTGCTTGCGTTATCATTTCAGTCGAATAATGTTCGCTTGGAATTGTTTGCTCTTTCTGCAGTGATACCTACCAAGATATTCATGACAATAATTGCTGTTTGCAGCAAATAGAACGCAACTTGAACACGTAATGCAATACAATAAAAGCAATAAACGCCATACTCATTACGGTTTTCGTAGCAAACAGATCCGTAAATCTAGATCACAGACAACACTATCACGACGCGACAGGCATTCATTTAATCAAATGAACATAACAGAAACGTGCGCCGCATACGGCACTAATCAGATCAGGGGCGTTCGACTTGCTTTCATTAGTCTTAGTAAATTTTGAGGAGGAAGTGTGGCAACATTACGTATGCCACGCGCGCAGTGTTACAGATGTCATTCGGGGGATTAAGTTGGGATTAGGACGTATGTTCGTTTGCTAACGTATGTGTGAGAAGGTACCGCCAATAAACCATTTATTGAACCTCAGAATATACTTATAAGCAAAAAATAATTCATATCATTTTAATTGTATTAGCGACTAGTACGATTATGTAGATGTCGCTACTTCCTAGCTATCACCCTTATTATCCTTGAAAATAGAGGTCAATGAAAAATAGCATTCGTGTGAGTAGTTAATAACTTTCTTGCAAAAGAATTACCTACTTGTGATTTTCGATAATGCAAGATTTTACTGGACATTGAATGTGTTACATCATCCATTCATCCTGGAGTGGTGTAATCTAAAACGATAACTATTTTTAAGATAGAAGATGGGTAGTTTTGCATAAGGAGTTTTGTTTTTCCCTCGAAGGGGTTAGGCCTACTAAGTTCGTAGTATTTATTAAGCACTCGCATTACAATATAAGGTTCCGAAGTTTACATTTAATATCATTAAAATGTCAATGTGTATTTTAGAAATGTCCACAATAAAGCCTTTGAAAAAATTGCCAATCCCTACACTAAGTAAGATTGGCACATAATAAAAATACATAAATCTGTTACTTTGTATCAAATAACAGATTTTTGAAAAAGTGATAGACTGAATATAATCTACCTTCTTCGTATTAAAAGACTTCAAAGGCCATAACGCGCAAAGAAAATACGAATATAAAGAGGCGTAATTATTATTCCAACGCCAAAGTAAACTCAAAGCATTTATTTTTACATTTAATTTCTTAAAAGAAAATTCCACACCACAAATGTCCGTATGACATAAAAGGACAAAATTTCTTAAGTAAAGAAGCCACATATTTTAGTACACGTATACGTATTTCAAAGAAACGGTCTACATTTCTTTCGCTTTGGTGGAGCTCCAAAAAAGCTTTGAATAAACCTACATGAAAAATTTCGAGGCATCGTTTATCGTTGAATATTCATTATAATAAGGAACGCTTTGACGATTACATCAAATGGATAGCGTGCGACCAGCGTGCCGTCCGTTTACAACGATTTGTACCTAGTAAACCGCTCTGTTAGGACAAAACAGAGGGAACAGTAAGTAAACGTTTACTGTTCGACCTCTTCGCTGAATTCGTTAATCCAATTAAGGGAAATTCATTACCTACGATCGGAACGTGTTTCTCAGGTACTAGTGATCCGTTGAAAGAACCCTCGGAATCTTCTAAAGTGGCACTCGTCGACGATTAGTGCTAGAGAACACTTAAACCCCTCGAACGGGTGCTGTCGGTTTATTCCCTCTCTTTGTTCGATCCAGTCCTCGAGTTGCTGTGTATTATTGGCCAATACGGCGAGTTATTACACTGTCATTCATTCTCAGCCCTCTCTCAATCATCGTGATCGGTTCAATTAAATCCAATGTAATTGAGAATCAACTTGTCGGTTCTGGTTTTTATCTTCATCTGATTACGGCGTGGTGCTTATTACGAAACGATAAGGGATAAGATAACCCCTTCACACTATTGCATGAGAAAGTCAATTTGTAAGAGTACCTAAGTACCTAATTACTGTGAAAATGCCAAATACACAACAAAATTTTACCTAAAATGTTTTTAAGAGACAATCCAGACGAATAAATAAACGTATTCCAGCGTCTCATGATATACATTATTTCAACTAAGAAATAAGTAAAATTTTTAACCTCCATAATAAAATTTATGAAAGTGTATAATAATTTCCCCTCTCTAGCTCGAAAAGCGCTGTTTTATCCTTTAAAACAAGCGTGGAAAAACGCATTTTATCCAAAGTAATTTGACCTTGCTCAAATTCATATGGCCATAGTAAATATGCGCAATCGGAGCTCACACCTTAAATTGGTGAAGTCTTATCCCGCACTTGGTAAAATGTTGGCAATATCTAAGTATCAGAAGCGTACTCTATGACAAATGTTAAAATTGAATTTTGAATGGTTTCTTCAAGATAAGTAACTTATATATAAGATTTGTAATCGTAAGTAGTCTTTATTTTTATCGCGATAGTGAGGAGGAAATGTTTTTGCTCACGTGCCTTGAGACCCTCGTAAAGCTCAAGATTCCAGTTATTGAAACACTCACTACGCTCGTGGCTTAATTTCACAATCTTTCGCTTACTCGGGTCTTAAAATAAGCCTGAGAGTTGGACAACAACTTTGCCCCTCCTATATAATAAAGAACTATTGCCATAACTCTATATTTAGTTGAATGACTTCACGTGGTGTTTTTTTTTTGTTATAACTACAAGAAATTGTTATACTATCAAAAGTTACTTTCTCTTCTCGTGTCTTTACGTTCCTTAAGTACCAAGCAACTTGCGTGGTCAAAGCTTTCACACCAAGGCGCGTCTTTTTGAGGCAGGCAAAATTACAAGCAAAGAAGTAATTCGAATGCAGCGCACGATTTGCAAGCATAATGGGGCAATTTCCTAGTCATTTCCTGGTGGCTGCAATCCGACATCTTGTGGCAACTAGGAGCCCCATTTTTCGTCGGCGATATCGTCTTTGAAAAGGCGCAAATATTCAAAATGTATATTTTTCTAACTCGAAATGAGAATAAGATTTTTTTGACATCCTCAATCCTCAATCAATTAAATCATACGAATTTAACTTAAGTAGGTATGTTAAAATAAAGGTCGTAAAAATAACATTGTACACAAACGCAAAATTATAATTATTTCGAGTAGTAAAAGAACCTAAAAAATAATAATTACTTAAATAATATTAAAATACTTATATCGGGTTACTCACGTCAATAACCAATAGAGGCATGGCTCATGACATGATTATAAAAGGGACACGGATGGTTTCAAAACATGTCGAGCTATTTCCGACTTATAGACGTGAGTAACCCCGATATCACTATTTTAATGTGTCTAACAGTCACGGAAGTTTTCTATTTAAAATTACCTTAATAATAATTAGCTTTTACATATAATAATATACTTTTTACCAGCTACCTTATCCAAAAAGCAAAGCTTAGTCACACTAAAGAAGGTAACCCGTTAGGATTGATATACTATAAAAACCGGCAAAGTGCGACTATGAGTCGCTCACCGAGATTTCCGTGCGAACTTTTAGTTGCAACTGCAACTCGAATTAGAAATTTGAAGTTACCCCCATTTATCGACAGATCGGGTCACTCGTTTACAGTTTTTCACGTATTTTTTTATAACGTAAACCGATTTTTTTACTTTTTCTAATAGACGTTACTTACACTAGTTACACCATGATATCATAAATATACATTTAAAGAAAAGAAAGTCTGAGAAGTTTTATATATCAAAAAACACAAAATTAAATCTAGAAGTATCACTAAACTACAGCTAAAATAAAACTAGATATATTAAGCAATAGTTGTATAAGAGGGTTCAAAAAAGGCGAGTGGCGTGTGTAACAATTTGAGGCGAAGACGAAAATTGTTAATAAAGACGCCATGATTTTTTGACCTACTTATACAACGTTGCATACATTATTTTTTCTACGACTAGGGTTTAAATAAAACACAAAATTAAACGCAGTTTGTTTTAAGAAAATTTACTTTTATTCATTTATGAACATGAAGTGTAAATTGTGAATTGCGTTGTTAGAAATATTTATATTGGGAGTGGTGGATGTGGTTGACCTATTATTATTTTTCACTCCAAACTCTAATAAGAATGCTAAATATGCCACAACTATCCCAAGAATCCTAAACAAACAGCAATACAGCATAAGAAAGAGCGGGAAATTCGATTGGATAGTGACAAATGACAGTCGACGGAACGTAATCATAGACACGGTAATTTTTTTTTACAACTGTCATTTACTTGCGTTTTTCCTTATGTTGGTAGCAACTATTTTAATTCTGTTATTGTTTCAAACCATATGAATTCAGTTGTTTGTTAAGTTGGTAGTTTTGATTTTCGTTGTAAATTTAGTGTTGTTTTTTTATATTTGTTGGGTTCACAGGGCACCTCTGCGCCGCTACCACGAAGTCCGCAAATCAAACTTCGAATAGTGCCGTCTTCTTCGCTCTCACCTTATTCTACATATGCGCGAAAGGGATGGCACTAACCGAAGTACGACTTTCGGACTTCGTGGTAGCGGTCCTGTTAGCAGTTGCATTATATCACATAATAACCCTAGGGTCTTTATGAAGAATAGACTACATAGACTTTTTTGAAATTGCGTAAGACATGCTTTTATATTTGTTTGCTGGACCATATAATCTATATATATAAAAGAGGTTGTCCTCATCTACGATCATCGCACAGCCGAAACGGCTACGACTAGAAACTTGACATTTTTACCAAAGCTTTCTTTTAGTACATAGGCAAGAGATAAGAACGGATTTTTCGAAATTCCACCCCTAAGGGGGTGAAAAGGGGATTGAAAGTTTGTATGGAAATGGAATTTTTTTTTGAGCTAGAGACTTGAAATTTTGTGCAAAGACTCTTTATTATAATTAAAGAAAAATATTTTCATAGTATTTGGGAATTCAACCTATAAGGGGGTAAAAAGGGGGGTGAAAGTTTGTAAAGGAATGGAATTTTGTTTTGAGCTAGAGACTTGAAACTTTGTTTTAAAACTCTGTATTACAATTAAAGAAAAATGTTTTCATAGTTTTTGGAAATTCCACCTCTAAAGGGGTAAAAACGGGGTTGAAAGTTTGTATAGGAATGGAATTTTGTTTTGAGCTAGAGACTTGAAACTTTGTATTAAGACTCCTTATTATAATTAAAGAAAAGTGTTTTCATAGTTTTGAAAAATTCAACCCCTATAGGGGTAAAAAAGGGGTAAAAAGATTGTATGAGAATGGAATTTATTTTTGAGCAAGAGACTTGAAACTTTGTCAAAAGACTCCTTATTAGAATTAAAAAAAAGTATTTTCATAGTTTTAGAAAATTCAACCCCTACGGGGGTAAAAAAGGGGTAGAAAGTTTGTATGAGAATGGGATTTATTTTTGAACTAGAAACTTGAAACTTTGTGTAAAGACTTTTAATTATAATTCAAGAAAACTGTTTTCATGGTTTTTGGAAATTCCACCTCTAAAGGGGTAAAAAAGGGGTTGAAGGTTTGTATAGGAATAGAATTTTGTTTTGAGCTAGAGACTTGAAACTTTGTTTTGAAACTCTGTATTATAATTGAAGAAAAGTGTTTTCATGTTTTTTGAAAATTTCACCTATAAAGGGGTAAAAAGGGGGTTGAAAGTTTTTATAGGAATGGAATTTTGTTTTGAGCTAGAGACTTGAAACTTTGTTTTAAGACTTTGAATTACAAATGAAGAAAACCGTTTTCATGGTTTTTGGAAATTCTACCTCTAAAGGGGTACAAAGAGGGTTGAAAGTTTGCATAGGAATAGAATTTTGTTTTGAGCTAGATACTTGAAACTTTGTGTAAAGACTCCTTATTAGAATTAAAGAAAAGTGTTTTCATAGTTTTGGAAAATTCAACCCCTATGGGGGTAAAAAAGGGGTAGAAAGTTTTTATGAGAATTGAATTTATTTTGAGCTAGAGACTTGAAACTTTGTGTAAAGACTCTTTATTACAATTTAAGAAAAATAATTTAATGGTTTTTGGAAATTCTACTCCTAAAGGGGTAAAAACTAAGAAGGGGGTTGAAAGTTTGTTTGAGAATGGTTTTTTTTAGCTAAAGTCTTGAAACTTTGTGTAAAGACTCTTTATTACAATTTAAGAAACGTGTTTTCATGATTTTTGGAAATTAAGGGGGTGAAAAGGGGGTAAAATCTTTGTATGGAAATGGAGATTATTTTTGAGCTTGAATGTTTTTGTAAATACTTTTTATTTAAATCAAAAAAAAGTGTATAATTTAAACTTTCGTGAGTCATACTGATATTAAATTGCAACGGTTAACACTCACGTATTTTTATTACAATAGGCGTGACATGATTCGTCTGCATCGGGCAGACATCGTCGGACAGACAGAGTGTTGTTATCACCTTCGCTGCCCGAGCCCGGCGTAGGTAACGGTTCGCGCGGGAGGAAGCGGAAGCGGGGTGATTCGCGCAATCCGGCGCCGTCGTTGCGGGAGTCTGAATTGTCGGATCGTCTGACGGGATCAACGACAAGCACACCGAACTAACCGTGTCCACCAAATCGTCACCACACAAATTCACGTTCCCTCTAGGAAGCACTGGTTTCCAAGCCGGTGGCAGATTACAACCTCCGTCACGGTTGAAATTAGGGCGACGTCCGATTTCAATGGCCTCACGGATCTTGCGTGGCACGTAACATTTTTCCCGTGCCAACAACTTCACTTTATCGAACCGAATGAAATGCGTCGCGTCCGTACCGAAAGTATGTTCCGCTACCGCCGAATGCCTTACGTCCTGACGCCTATTGTGATAAAAATACGTGAGTGTTAACCGTTGCAATTTAAAGAAAAGTGTTTTCATAGTTTTGGAAAATTCAACTTCTAAAGGGTTAGAAAGGGGGTTGAAAGTTTGTTTGAAAATGGTATTTTTTTTGAGCTAGAGACTTGAAACTTTGTGCAAAGACTGTTCATTATTAAAATATAAAAAAGTTTGCTAAGGGGTTAAACGTTTGTATGGAAAAGGAGATTCTTTTTGAGCTAGAGGCTTGAAACTTTGTGAAAAGACTCTTTATTAGAACAAAAGAAAAGTGTATTCATAGTTTTGGAAAATTGTACTCCTAAGGGGGTAAAACTGGGGTTGAAAATTGATGAAGCGGGGAAATAAAGATTTTTTTGAGCTAGAGATTTGAAACTTTATGCATCGATTCCTTATTAAAATAAAAGAAAACTGGTTTTATGGTTTTTTTGGAAATTCCACCCATAAAGAGGTGAAAAGAGTGTTGAAAGTTTCTATGGCGGAAAGTTTTCTTTTGTATCCATAGACTTCAACTCAATTTTGTTATTCAAGTATGTAGGTAATCATTTATGCTATTTAACCGGGTGGTTGTCTGTAAGAGACAAATGTTGCCTTTTAGCGATAATACCGCCTGTTGCCAACATCTACCTAATAAAAACTTAAACGTAAACGCAATAGAAAATATTTGTATTATATATGTGTAGGTTATATCAAGTCACATTGTAAAAAGATAAAACAAGGTATGAAAATCTGTAGGAAGAACCCTATTATACGCGGACGAAGTCGCGGGCGGAAAGCTAGTCTATATATATAAAAGAGGTTGTCCTCATCTACGATCAACGCACAGCCGAAACGGCTAGGACTAGAAACTTGAAATTTTTACCAAAGCTTCCTTTTAGTACGTAGGCGAGAGATAAGAACGGATTTTTGGAAATTCTACCCCTAAGGGGGTGAAAAGGGGGTTGAGAGTTTGTATAGAAATGGAAATTTTTTTTGAGCTAGAGACTTATAACTTTGTGTAAAGACTTCTAATTACAATTGAAGAAAACTGTTTTCATGGTTTTTAGAAATTCTGCCTCTAAAGGGGTAAAAAGGGGGTTGAAAGTTTGTAAAGGAATAGATTTTTGTTTTAAGCTAGAGACTTGAAACTTTGTTTTTAAACTCTGTATTACAATTGAAGAAAAGTGTTTTCATGGTTTTTGGAAATTCCACCTCTAAAGGGGTAAAAAGGGGGTTGAAAGTTTGTAAAGGAATAGATTTTAGTTTTAAGCTAGAGACTTGAAACTTTGGTTTTAAACTCTGTATTACAATTGAAGAAAAGTGTTTTCATGGTTTTTGAAAATTTCACCTATAAAAGGGGTAAAAAGGGCGTTGAAAGTTTTTATAGGAATGGAATTTTGTTTTGAGCTAGAGACTTGAAACTTTGTTTTAAGACTTTTAATTACAAATGAAGAAAACCATTTTCATGGTTTTTGGAAATTCTACCTCTAAAGGGGTACAAAGAGGGTTGAAAGTTTGTATAGGAATAGAATTTTGTTTCAAGCTAGATACTTGAAACTTTGTGTAAAGACTCCTTATTAGAATTAAAGAAAAGTGTTTTCATAGTTTTGGAAAATTCAACCCCTATGGGGATAAAAAAGGGGTAGAAAGTGTTTATGAGAATGGAATTTATTTTGAGCTAGAGACTTGAAACTTTGTGTAAAGACTATTTATTACAATTAAAGAGAAATGGTTTAATGGTTTTTGGAAATTCTACTCCTAAAGGGGTAAAAACTAAAAAGGGGGTTGAAAGTTTGTTTGAGAATGGTTTTTTTTAGCTAAAGTCTTGAAACTTTGTGTAAAGACTCTTTATTACAATTTAAGAAACGTGTTTTCATGATTTTTGGAAATTAAGGGGGTAAAAAGGGGGTAAAATCTTTGTATGGAAATGGAGATTATTTTTGAGCTTGAATGTTTTTGTAAAAACATTTTATTTAAATCAAAGAAAAGTGTATAATTTAAACATTCGTGAGTCATACTGATATTAAATTGCAACGGTTAACACTCACGTATTTTTATCACAATAGGCGTGACATGATTCGTCTGCGTCGGGCAGACATCGTCGGACAGACAGAGTGATGTTATCACCTTCGCTGCCCGAGCCCGGCGTAGGTAACGGTTCGCGCGGGAGGAAGCGGAAGCGGGGTGATTCGCGCAATCCGGCGCCGTCGTTGCGGGAGTCTGAATTGTCGGATCGTCTGACGGGATCAACGACAAGCACACCGAACTAACCGTGTCCACCAAATCGTTACCACACAAATTCACGTTCCCTCTAGGAAGCACTGGTTTCCAAGCTGGTGGCAGAGTCCAACCTCCGTCGAGGTTGAAATTAGGGCGACGTCCGATTTCAATGTCCTCACGGATCTTGCGTGGCACGTAACATTTTTCCCGTGCCAAAAACTTCACTTTATCGAACCGAATGAAATGCGTCGCGTCCGTAGTAAAAGTATGTTCCGCTACCGCCGAATGCCTTACGTCCTGACGCCTATTGTGATAAAAATACGTGAGTGTTAACCGTTGCAATTTAAAGAAAAGTGTTTTCATAGTTTTGGAAAATTCAACTTCTAAAGGGTTAGAAAGGGGGTTGAAAGTTTGTTTGAAAATGGTATTTTTTTTTTGAGCTAGAGACTTGAAACTTTGTGCAAAGACTGTTCATTATTAAAATATAAAAAGTTGTTTGCTAAGGGGTTAAACGTTTGTATGGAAAAGGAGATTCTTTTTGAGCTAGAGGCTTGAAACTTTGTGAAAAGACTCTTTATTAGAACTAAAGAAAAGTGTTTTCATAGTTTTGGAAGGGGGTAAAAACGGGGTTGAATATTGATGAAGCGGGGAAATAAAGATTTTTTTGAGCTAGAGATTTGAAACTGTATGCATCGATTCCTTATTAAAATAAAAGAAAACTGGTTTCATGGTTTTTTTGGAAATTCCACCCATAAAGAGGTGAAAAGAGTGTTGAAAGTTTCTATGGCGGAAAGTTTTCTTTTGTATCCATAGACTTCAACTCAATTTTGTTATTCAAGTATGTAGGTAATCATTTATGCTATTTAACCGGATGGTTGTCTGTAAGAGACAAATGTTGCCTTTTAGCGATAATACCGCCTGTTGCCAACATCTACCTAATAATAGTACATTACATACCAAGGCCGTTTAAGTGGGAAATACCTCGGATGCCATGTAATTGTCGGCCGAGGCGAAGCCGAGGTCGACTAACATGTGATCCGAGGCTTTTTGAGGCTTTCTTTGGCAATTTAGTTTTGCGTAAAGTGGCGCTTACCGGCCGGAGGACTGAAAAAACTTAAACGTAAACGCAATAGAAAATATTTGTATTATATATGTGTAGGTTATATTAAGTAACATTGTAAAAAGATAAAACAAGGTATGAAAATCTGTAGGAAGAACCCTATTATACGCGGACGAAGTCGCGGGCGGAAAGCTAGTTGACAGATAAAAGTACCGGAGTAAAAAAAAACTTAAATAAAACCAAATAAAACTAAAACAGAAAAATATATTTAGACAGGGGATATTTTTCATGTAATAATTAAAATATTGTTAAAATTTAATGTTTTCCTTAGTAAACTTCGGCGATAAGGGGTAAAGGAATTTTTTCAAACCTATAAATCAAAAAAATTTCACTGTAAACAATATTTTTTTTCATTATTTCAGAATGTATTTTTTGAAGGCCCTTTCAAATGATATCCCACATGCCCCAGTACCTAAACTTTAAATTTTTTCCCCCTCTTTTATCGGGCAATTTTCATTGAGCATTAATTAAAAATATATGCTAAATCTTCTCTAACTAACTATTCCAAATTTCAAATCGGGTATTTATCGAGATATTTAATGACATACAGACATAAGACATACAGACATACAAACATACAGACAGTCATACAGACATACAGACAGACATACAGACAGAATGTGTCGCACCGTAAAGGTTCCATTTCAACCATTTTGAACGGAAACTTAAAATTAGGAAATTTAGCGTATGGTTAGAAAACCTTTTGGGGAAACACGATTTCCGGAAAATACAGTACACACTCATTAAAGTCTGCGTTAAGTCAATTAAGACTCAATTAAGACTCGTAATTGTCTGCCAAAATATGAATCATGCAATTCGATAATTGTGACAATTGGTATAAAAAGCGTAATTTATTTCTAGTGTAATAACTTCCTCGAACATTGTTGCCACGAATAAGGCGAAGTTTTCTAGTTAAAAGTTCCCTATTGCGGAACGAGAATAATTCTTGAAATCACTTTCTTATTAAGAAAGTCCCACTACTTCATCTTTGAACAATCCCAGATGTTACCTTTGATTAATCACTGTCTATGGTTTTATATTAATAATGTGAATGAATGAATGAATGAATGTTTTATTTGCGGAATATGGGTACAATTGGTTGTTACATTTAAGATTACATACGTGTTCCACCATATTCTTCTTAATTAAGCATGCAAATATTTATAGAATAGTCTTAATTTCGTGGATTAAAATGCTTACATTAGACTATAACTAGCTACTTATCACTAAACTTAGTATTCGAAAATTCCTTTATAGAGTAAACACACAAATCACATAGCCACAAATGCGGTTTTATCTTAAATTGCCTCAAAGGAAGGTTTTTTATAATATAAGGGATTTTATTAAAAATTTTGACACACATAAAATAAGGAGTTCGATGCGTTTGTTTCAGGCGTGCTTTAGGTACATTTAATAGATTTTTTTGCCTTGACATCCGGTTGTTGTACCTATGTTATAACATCCACCTTTTTGTTAAAGTATCCTTGGTTCGTATAGACGAATACGGCTATCTCGTATATATAGAGAGAGGGTAGGGAAAAAAGCTTGTGTTGCTTAAAGACCGGTTTACACGAATCGAGCAGTTTTAATGAAAATATTGCTTTTATACATTTCCTTTGTTTGCCAAATGCCTTATGCATGTCCGTTGAATTTCCCCATATAATTAGACCGTAACGAAGAACTGACATAATATACCCATGATATGCTACAAGGGCCGCCTCTCGCGATACTGTTTCACGTAGTCTTCGTAGTGGGAAAATGAAACTATTTAATTTCTTACAAATCTCATCTACATGTGTTTTGAAATCACCAAGTGAATTCCCAAAAATTTTACACTTTTACCCTGATCAACAGCGTTCCCCTTAAAATTAATATCAAGTATTTTAGGTTTACTTCTACGAGTAAGAAATTGTATATGTTTAGTTTTGCCTATATTTATTGATAAGTTATTACTTTCTAGCCATTGTATCATCATGTGTAGAGTTTGATTAATTTCTTGCTCGTAGTTGTTGACATCCGTGCATGGTATCACTATAGACGTATCGTCTGCAAATAAAACAGTCGGATAGGACGTGACTTTCAGAAGATCGTTTATGATCGTGTATGTATAAACAGAATAATAGTGGGGAGAGGACCCCGCCCTGCGGAACTCCGAGTTCATTACAAATTATTTTAGACTTATAGTTAACTAAGGTGTTTCCTTCTTGTCTGACAATTTCAATATATTGGGTTCTGTGATTCAGATATGATTCCAGCCAGTGATGTACATTACCTCTTACACCGTAAAGTTCTAATTTATCCAAGAGCTTTTTGTGTGATACTAGATCAAAAGCCCTGGACATGTCCAGGAACAGAACGCTTACAGGTTGCCCTCTATCTACACTATGGAAAACATTTTTGAGCAATGAAAATGCAGCCGTCGATGTTGATTTATTCTTTCTAAAACCATGTTGGTTTTGATGCAAGATAGAGTGTTTGTTCGCAAAATCGGTAAGTCTCTCCGCCATCACTTTTTCAAAGATTTTAGAAAGAGAACAGGGATCAGCGCGATTGGCCTGTTGTTGGCGACATCATTTTTCTTACGACTAGTTGGGAATATACCTTCTTCTATTGAAAGGTTTACAATATACGATAGAGGTTCAGATATCGAAAGTGCGCAATGTTTCAGAATTTTTGAATTTATTTCATCGTAACCAGATGAATTTGTATTTTTTAGATTTATTATTATTTTATATATTTCTGATGGGGATGTGGGATTGCAAAACATAGAGGCCGGAGATCGATTTAAGTCCCCTACTGACGCTTTATAGTTTTTATTAAAATTATTAGACACCTTTATGTAATATTCATTAAATAAATTCGCAATATCGTTTGGATCGGATAATACCTTTCCATTGTTTAAATATTTTTGATATTTATTAAATTTTTATTTTTATTTATTAAATTCCATGTAGCTCGACAAGTATTTTTTGCTTTATATATATAATTATGATTGCTCGCTTTTTATGCTGCTTTAACACATCTTTGTAATGTTTTAGTATACATCGACGGCAACTCAATGCATGATGGCCGTCAGCACTATAGCTACAGCAGCAGAATAGTTGTCAATGCAAAACTCTTTACTGACGAAATTTAAAAAAGTTAGTAACATTAGGAGATAATGAAGAACCTTTTACACCGGTTCAGCTAATGAATTTATTTTTTAAATACCCTTTAACGGCCTCCTAGCATAGTTGGTAGTGACCCTGCCTACGAAGCAGGAGGTCCCGGGTTCGAATCCTGGTCAGGGCATTTATTTGTGTGTTTATCACGAATATTTGCTCCTGAGTTATGGATGTTTTCTATGTATTAAAGTATTTATATGTATCTGTCTATTATATACCTATATCGTCGCCTAGTACCCATAACACAAGCCTTATTGAGCTTACCGTGGGACTAGGTCGATTTGTGTAAGATTGTCCCATAATATTTATTTATTATTTATTTTATTTATTTAAATACCTCAAAAACCGTAAGAGTTAAGAAGCTAGTTTCTTGGAGAAATCCGGTGATTTTGTTCTTTTAGAGGCGGGAACAAATCACTGGATTGAGTTACATAACCCTCAGATTCTCTCGACGGAAAAACACTACATTCCTAGGATGGTTAAGGAAGCCATTGAAATCCTTAAATATAAAAAACTTTAACAGAGAAGATGGTTTTCAGCTGGTATCCAGTGATCCGAAAGTTCGCAAATCGAAAAGAGACTGTTCCGGTAAGAAATGCACGGGTTGATACTGTAAGTGTGGTGTGTCGTGAACGTGATCGAGTTTCAAATGAGAAAGCGGACGGTAGTAGACAGTGACAACACACAAAATAAGCGAACCTGTAAGAAGGTAGATCGCTATGGCGTGTAGGTAGATCACAACTAAAAACTCGCAGCTCATCAGTTTACTCCGTGAACATGACGCTTGCAACAGAGTCGAAATATCGGGTGCTCAATAAAACAAACATACATGGTAATTATCCCGTTTCAAATATTAGTTATAGATAAGATAAGGTTAGCAAAATAGGAATTCCACATTGCAAGAATTTGTAACAGTATTGCAACATCGAACTCTTCGAGGAGTCGCTCCTATGCTCCTGTCTGACTTGAGAACTCGTGGAGACAAGCGGAAAATTAGAAAGTAAACACTTCGCAGCGATCCCTGCACGAGATTGAACCACGAACAATATAAAAGGCAATTTTTCCCTTGACTTAAAAGATTATAAATTGATATACAATTTATTTATACAAGATAAGGAAAATGCGTGGTCCTTATTCAATTAGCAGATACGTTGTACCGCAGCGAGCTCAGGATACTCCAGAGACTTAGGAGACAAATTTCGCTGGTAACAAATGCGATTCAAATTCAGACAAATAGTCCCTCCGCGGAAAAGGCCGTTTACCAAGAAATTTGTCCATCACTCTTGTGCCGGGCAAAATTTGTTTTTCCTTTTCTACCGTTAGCCGTTTCCGTCCAGAAGAAAAACCTGATAAATTAATGATTTCACCCATTTATTCTGGAAATATTTTTTAAGTACCTAAGATTATCTTTAAATTATCAAAAAAATATACCTCCTACCTACTAATTAGAGATTGCTAATTTAGTATGATGAAAATATTATAACTTTAATTTAACCTTGGCATAGCCACTTACTATTTGGGATAGTTTAATTTGAGAGCTCCCTTTGATGCTCTAAAATGATGGAGCAGAAAATGATCCGCTTGTAGAAAACGAACCGTCTTTACGACGATAAATTGGTTTGAGCCGGGAACTTGTTGAACTAGTTAAGGGGCGCTCAACAACGCTATCAGACGCCGGACCGAAATAAAACCTATTTGCAGTTTCGATTATTTGTTAAATATGATCATTCACACAACGATAAACTGCGGCAGCTTTGATTGAGTATATTAGGTACGAACGTTAATATCTCTTTGATCAAGACTTCAATGTAAGTTTTTCCAAATATATTCAATCAGTAAACAATAAAATTATGTACCACAAATACCTATCAATTTCGAACAAAACGTATAATTCCATACATAAATAAATCTAGATCCCAGATGAGTGCATTTGCTTGAGCCCTATATAACAAGCCCTATATATTTTGTTGAGTCTGAAAGCAATTAAGGGTCAGAAGGGGGAAAAAGCCCCGCACTAAAAAAAATTAAAAAAAAAACACCTTCACTTTTTTTTCACTTGCGTAGGTTTATTCGTAACATTTTATACAGTTTGAAAACAATCAAGGGTCAACCCCGCACTAAATGAACATGGTAATAGCTTGACTTCTTATTTCACTTGCATAGGTTCAATCCTAACTTTCTGTAGAGTACGAAGAGAATGAAAAGGCCTTCACTTTCCGCACTTTAAGAACATGATAACAGCTTGACTCCTTAATTCACTTGCATGGATTCATTTGTAACCTTTTGTACAGTATGAAAGCAATCAAGGGTCAGAACGGGGTTCAGGGGGTGGCACCCCTCGCATTTAAAGACATTGAAAACAGCTTGATTTTTTATTTTACTCACATAGGTTCAATCTTAAATATCTGTAGAGTACGAAGAAAATGAATTAACTTTTTTTTTCACTTGCGTAGGTTTATTCGTAAAATCCGGGGGCTCGGGGGGCGGAGCCCCTGCACTAAAAGAAAACGATCTAGCTTGACTACTTATGTCACTTGCGTTGGTTAAATTGTAACCTTTTTCAGAGTATGTAAGCAACCCAGGGGCCAGAAGGAGAGTTCGCTGCATTAAAAGAAGATGTAACCAGCTGACTTCATATTTCATTTGCGTGGGTTCATTCGTAAGATATTAGTAAGATAAAAGCAATTAAGGGTCAGAAGGGGGGGTTCTTCCACTCTAAAAGAATGCGGAAACAGCTTGACTTCTTATTTTCTTGCGTGGGTTTATTCGTAACCTTTTGTGGAGCATGAAAATAATCCAGGGTCAGTTAGAAGATTTCAGGAGCGGAACCCTCTTACAATAAGAAACAAAAATGACTTTCTTCTGATTTCATCCGGTTAGGTTTTCAATTTTTATTTGTGAATGGGAAAAGTTGTAGTTTTAAAGAATAAGACATTTTTTTGCATTTATTTTGTTAAGAAACTGAAGCAGTGTATTTTTATGTATTAATAATACTACAAACTGAAATTTTTAAAATCATTCTCACCAAACCAAAATTATCCGCGGACGAAGGCGCGGGCATCAGCTAGTTCATAATAACATCAGACGTGTGTTTTAATGCTCAATTATTTATAATTACATACTTACACTGCTTTATATACACACCGTATATTTTTTAAATTTAGAGACAAACTAGAGTTGACCCCAATTTTCATATAGTTTGATATCAAATAACGAGCGACTTGCGTTTCAATTATTTGCAATTGACATTTCGTTTCGAACAAAACGTCATCTGTACTGATATTGGAATAGAGATCAAATCTAATTTCTTTGTTTGTCAGAGATTTTCGAAATTTGAGAAAACTTATATAATCGCAGCCATAATAGTTAACATTTTCACAGATAAGAAATTTGTTGTAACGAAAAGTTTATTATTATGGGGGTATTTTGAACGCATCATGGAGGGATTGTGATATTTAAGTATACACCGTGGGCGCCAATCCCGACAGACTTTAACCAAGTTTTCTGGTCGTTAAAAGAATAAAAAAATGTTATAAATTGACATTTTTGGAAAAAAAATGAATACTATACTAGTCATAACCAAAAAAAGAGTTTTAAAGTTTTATTGCGCAGCTTGTTCAATTTTTTTCTAATATCTGTCTGTCAATAAGTATGTCAAAAGTACTTAAAACTAAAACTCTGTCGGTAACACTGCGGTCAAAAAGGGGCCGTTCTCCTTTTTTTACCGACAATGATGTGTTTTCGCGCTGAAAACTGTCTGATTTAGAATTTAATTATTGTATTTTGTGGAGGAGGTAAATGCCCAAAATTTAAGTTTAACTTATCAGTACAGTATACTTGTTGCTTCCCTGTTTAGTAACCAAAAACTTACCTACATTATTAAACTCAAAATACGGTGACAGAGTGGTTAATCGGAAGGCTATCTCAACTGAAAAAGGCCACTCTGTCACGGTGTATTATAGAAAACCACTGAAAAATACTTACACTAGATGATTTATCAAGTAGTCTACTTCAAACACATATTATGTTGTATGTTTAATTGAAAAGTATCTGCAGATAAAGAAAATTAGTCGTCAGATATTTGTTTTAGTAGCCTTATGTGATTATAGTTTGTTTCATTCATTTGAATAATTTTACTTAATAAAAATGCCTACGCGTGCAATACTTATCTAATAAGTCTTGTTTTTTTTACAATTTGTGTTATTTTGTATATAGGTATATTATAAATTATTAATTAAATGGTTTTTTACACTTTTCTTAAATCTATTGTTTTAATGTCCTCAGCAAACAACTTTTACGCCAAAGAGTTATAAATTTTAGGCACTAAGTTTTGAAACGTACGCTCGTCATAGAAGTTATTGGCAGTAAAATTTTCTGAACATAGATTCGGTATTCTTCTTTTATTAATATCAATTTTCGGCAATACACAAGGAAATGTCTTAGTTTTGTAAGTATGGGATGCTACCATTTATTTAAATTTTACATTCACTGCCAGAATATTACATACTTTAAACAGCTGTTCATAATCGTTTAGTCATGTTACAAACGGTCGGCACATATGAAATAATCTCTCCCATTTCCGTACACTCGGTCAAATGAAAACAAGACTAAGTACAGATTATTCGCACACCAGTGACTCCAATATTGCTTTGCGGCCTGCAATCGCTATCGAACGAGCGATCCCGGTGCATCTCGCAAAGGGAAAAACCGGAAAACTCATACAAATGCGCCGCCAGATGTTCAACTAGGTGCAGTTTCGATTTTGTTAGACCACAGACAAAGGATTTATTGGTTTACATATTCTCCCAGTCTACTTGGATAATCTGTAGGTTGTATGTATGTATGGTTGTTCGATGTTCACTCGAGCATCGCTGATCATCCATCGTGAAATTTGGGAAGTGGTGAGATGAGATTAAAATAATTATCAAGTTCAAATATGAGCTAAATCGGTCGAGCAGTTGTCAAGATATAGGGGTCACGAGTTCACGTTCGGGGTGAACCATTAGTACAATGTAAACGTCATACTTAGGTAATTGAAGGAGCGAGCGAAATTGTACAAGTCTATTGGAACAACCGTCGTTAGTATGCTTGTAAGTTTGTATGTTTATTCGACGATAACTCGAGTATCGTTGAACTTCTTATAATAACTAACCCGGACTTATGCGTTGTTTATTGACAGCTAACTCTGGGTTAGTTGGCTAACCCTGGTTGGCGCAAGTGGCCCTTAAAGGTCACTAAAATATAATCGGTTTACATGATTCATAGCCTATACCAACACCACATTATAAAGCGATTACAAAGATAATATGGTCAACACGTCTAAAAGTCAAAGTCAAAGTCAGTGTTTATTTGTTAAATATAGGTGAGACTGTTTACCGTGGTGTCTTAAATCAATAAATGGTATCACTATGCTTTGCCTTCAGGGGTACAAAAATATTTATTAACACTACTTACATAATAAACTTAACTACATGTTATTCACATATTTACACATTTTGGTAGACTTTAATTATGTAATAACCTACTTATTATACATAACATATCCCATGTGTTGGAGTGGCAATGATTGTGATCTATTTGTTTTGCCAAGACGCAGGCAATCGAGAAATGTTGTTCAGTCACGGCAAGACTTGACGTTTGACTGATGATCACTCGCGTCACTGCCTCGCCTTCCACGCGATCTTCCTACTACAATGCTGCTACATTTAAATAGGTATAAGTAGAATATGAACATACCTACTTTTATTATAGTTACGCAAGTTACAAATCGAATTTCAATATCGAATATTTTTTATGAAAAACAGTATATCCTCTCAAAATCAATTAAACTTAGCATAGACGGACTCTAATATTCTTAGACAGCCTATACATAAATAAATAAAAAACATAATTTAAACAATTTCATATCTAATTTTTTATCTAATTGGCTGGAAGTGGGTAATTGTTAAGCTATAATCGGAAAAGTGCTACGCTTTTGCCCTAGGAAGTTTTATCTTCCAAATAAATTTTTGTTTTGCTAATTACAATTAAAAATCGGTTCACAATGGATGCATCCTAATATTTTCATTCTGATATTTGCTTCCCGAATCCATATTGACGACCTCAATTCAATTTTTTAAGTAAAAGTTTCTTCGTGGATTTCGTAGTAAGTAGGTATAAAGTTAGTAGGTAATTGTTAGCCAAGGGGTGAAAGGCACCCAATTCCGTCGAAGTATTTTAGCGCTCAAACGTAGTGAGTGCGATGATAGCCTAAGACTGAAATAGTGTCTTTTACCCAACTTAAACACTCTACTTTTCATATCGAATAAGAGGACCGTAAACCGTGGTGAGAACCCGTGTTCATTAGTTAGAATGTCACATAAACACAATATCAAAATAAATTGTTTCTAACTCAAGAAACAATTACGAGTACCTAAGTCACTCAGTTTTTTTTAATGAAGTAAATATTTATAGTTCATCGCTAGTAAGTAGACACCAATAAAAAACTTTCTTAACAAAGACACACTTTGTAGTGTATGTATACGTTTCCTGTTTGCTCAAAATGGCGACATCGAACACTGAAAATCGTCTTGTTCATCAACGTTCTAGTGCCAGACCGGACCCATTCATTATTAAAACAATGAACACCGAACTGTATCTAAACAATGCAAGCAAAATATCAATAGCGTGTCTCATTTTATTGGCAGTTATCAGGTCCCTGTCGCGCGGGACGCGTCACCGAACAGGCTCTGAGGATTATCTCGAAGCAATACGCCCTTGTTTGGACGCCCTATCGCTATCGGCTGCTCGCACCCGCTTATTTACTCTTTACGCATATTATTTGGGGCGTAAGCATTCGTACTAATGGTTATGCGGATAATTTTGTGTGTTACATTATAGTCAGTACATTAGGTATTACAGCATACCAAATCTATACAAAATGCCAAAAATATTTTTTTTTTCTTAAGAAACTTGATGTCTATACAGCCTGTATTTTTAATATTACCTCAACTCGTAACCAAACGTAGCTTTTAGTACTATGATTCTATATAACAAGGTTTTGTACTTTAGTCGTAACCACTATAGCGTAATGATTTTTTGAAAATTTATCGAGCAGTTGTACCGTGCTGAATTATTTTATAAGGAAAATAAATAGTTAAAAAGTAAGTTAGGACGGGGCGGAGTGTGACGTGACGATCTGTCAATTTCTATAGAAAAAATCACGTGATAGCTCGGAACCGTCGGAGGTCACGTGTCGTTTTTAATAGAAACTGACAGATCGGCCCGGCCCGGTCACGTCCCGGCCCGTTCTAGCGTGAGTCATCCTTAATTTGCAATATCGGTTCTTACCACTAACATCTACGTGTGGTTAAAATTTGAAATAACAATACAAATACAGCTGTATATAACAACTTTATCAGTAAATTAAGTCATTAATACTAAAAAAATCAGTAAATTGTGCCGTGGTCAAGGACGAAAAGCACGACAGCAAATAAGTCTGTGTCAGTAGCAATAATACCGCTATTTCAATAATATACATTACTTAATCGTAATACAGATACAGTATTGATTATGAAAAAAGATCAATAACACTCAGCTATTGTACGGTTTCCGTAATTGCCAGCATTGTCTGTCCGTCCGTCTGGCACAGTCCAGGGTGCCCATTAACTACCCATTATTACACTCGTTTCGAAGATAATTCTTTTCCTCACTTTGTGTTACCTCTTTTGTTACAAATCTACTATCAACAATATCGTTACGCATAATTTAGATCAATTTAACTACGATATAATCACGGCCGAGTTAAGTATATTGGGATACTTGGACTTAATACCAGTAGCTTTACCTCAGTTATAAAGTTTAATGAAGAATGCATAAAAATAACTCAGCGTTTGATACGCCATGACAATTTCTTAAAAATTTGGAATTTTATACTTTCAAAGTTTGTTAAATGAATGAAACCACTCTTTTTTCTACCTGCAACTTAAACAAAGTGACTACAGATTTTCTTTATAACGCAAGAGAGAGCAAACACAGGGCGCACAAACAGTGTGGATACCGTGTCATTAAGAGGGGGACGACCCTCTAGTGGTGCGCTCATTGGGCTGATTGTGTTTTCTAATAAACCATTCCATTTCTCTATACCTCATCATAAAATCGTTGTAAAGCTATAAAGCTACCAAACATAGGTTTCATAGAAATATCATAAGGTAGAGGATCCAAAAGATGAACAACCCCCAATAGATGAACGTTGTTCCTAAAAATCCCAATAATTAAATCCTGACGTACTTTACAACCTTTTTTACTAAAACTTTAAGCTCACCGAAAATATGCCTCGCGCCGAAATCGCCGTTTGTATGTAATTCTTATTAAGGATGGCGCTTCAAAATTTAAATTTAATTTACTCGTAATAAAATTGAATAATGTTTCTACTGACATGCTTTTGCTTGGTAACGATTCTAGACTAATCCCGCTACCCTTTACGTTATTAATAAAGTCATAATTTAACTTATTTTATTAAATATTAACTGTTCAAGTTATGGTTCCAATATTGTGTGATTTATCCAATAGCTGAACAGCGTTCAACTTTTGGGTAAATGTAAGTTTTTTGAAATACTTATATAAATCCTAACGGTAACGGTAGATACTCCATTTATATCTTAAATTTCTAGTTTGCTGTTCCTTGATTTTTTGACTAAAAGATGAACGGAACTTTCCTTGTTTAACTCAATTATTACGGGGCATATTTTAGTATGGAAACGGGACTGTCCACTGGATTAAACTATACCTAAAAAATGAACTAAGAGAATTTACTAGTTCATCTATTGGGCTGCATTCCAGTACATGAACGATTGTGTTACTTTTCTTAGTTCATTTCATCAACATCGTGTCCAAAACTTGAACGAACTAAATTTATTCGTCTTTCTATACTACCGGTCATCTATTGGTGCCCAGCTGTTCATAATTAGGGTACTCCCTTTTGCATTTTTACTGATTCATCTTTTGAGGTAAAAATGTTCAGAGTTAAGGCACTTTTTTTATTTTCTGGGGAAAATAGGCCATTTTGGAACATAATCATTTTTATAAACATATTGGATAGTTTAAAGAGGGTTTGGAGTAGTTTAACCTAAACTAGACTATATGTAGTATAGTATAAAAAATAAATCTTAGTGAAAATTGGTTATAACATACGTAAAAAAAATACCAAAGTGAGGTAAGTCGCTTAATCGTTCATTTATTGGTTCCCCTACCCTATAAACAATTCACAAAACATCTGTTATACAATTGGAACCAAAACATTGCATCTAAACCAGCTAGTCTATGATGGTCGGGTTTTTATCGTTTACCGACGTTGCTGTCACGTTCTAACAAGTATGTATGTGCGAAAGTGACGCATAGCGTGATAAGCGATAAAATGGCAACCATGCTAACCCTACAGGAACAAGCAAGTGCTTCAGCTATATGTATACGCACTAAATACCTAGTAACGACGTGTTTAATATGACAAAACGCAACGCAATGTCAAAATAAATCGACAGGAGACATCAAACAACCATTACCAAACTAACGATACGACCTTAGCGGATTGCCGTAACGACTAGCCGGGCACAGACAAAAAATGTACTAATGTTCTTCCAATGAAAATGGCCAGACTGCAAATTTGAGCTTTGGTGATCATGCCAATTTAGATTCAAGAAAATAATATTTAAAGGTGCAAAAACAAAAAAAAACCTTTGTAAGGTATAGATATTAAAGTAGGTAAACTATAAACGTTTAACAAACGTAGCCATTATTATGTTGACCGACAAGAGTCGGTTTCATCTTGTTCACCGCAACTGCTCGTAACGAAAACTAGACCTTTTATGGCGTGTCCGTGCAACCCGAGAAAATGGAATCCCGGAAATTACACCTCGCTATACCTATCGATTTCTTGGTTTTGTAAGCCCCTGTACCAAAGTCAACGAATCGTTGATCACGGTTTCGAGGATCAATGCCTTGTTCAATCCAATATACATAAGTAAAGATTAAAAGTGTCCTGTGTAAGATATGATTTACATATCATAATTCGTTTATGCTGCCTACAAACGGAAATAATTTCCAACAAGCTGCGCGCAACGAAAATCATTATTGTGCAATTTATCGCACTCGTGCCTTAATGCATTCACTGATTAATTTATTAAAGGACCGCAGTGTTGCAAAATTGATGGGTGGCTCTCGATGGGTGAGGGAGGTTATTAAACCCGTTTTAAGGCCACTTAGAATGATGAAAACTTAATATCACTGCAATAGATTTATCCAAACCAAATCAAACAGATTCGTTTTTGTAAATTTAATTTCTCCTTCAAAGTAAAGATTTGCTACATTAACATGGTGCACGGGTATGAAAGGACTAAAAACGGCGGCAAACGACTAAAAATTAGATTGATCCATAAGCGTACATCAAAATATGTATTAAGCCAATAGCTTATATAAAACCAACAAGATTTAATTTTCAATACCTACTTAAGTAAAATAATCCTACTAACAATCATGAGAATATAAACTACCGCGAGACATACATATTAATCAGAATGGTAGGTATATACTATATACTAAATATGAAAGAGTATCTACATAAATAGACTTTACCTTTTATATGTAGAGATATACATACATAACATGATACCGTGTTAACTGCGCATCATGTAGGAAATTACAGGGGAATCTTTTTTTAAACCCAGTTTGCATAATGTTTGCTCGCGTGCCGTGAAATCTCGCCTCTGAGGTATTCTCCGAAGGCATACGAAGAAATTGAAGATGAAGTTAAAGTACCTGAGAGACCGAAAACGAAATTGTTCTGTGATTGTTCAAGATGTAATTCACGTAGTTCGAAAAGTCAGTAAATGAACGGGAATAGCATTAAAAATTATGACCATGAAAAATATTCCCGACCGCAGGTAATCATTAATACCTTTACCTACGTATAAACTAAATCGTACATATCCGTCAAATAAGAGTAAGTACTTATGAATTTCCCACCTAATACATTATTGTATGCTACATTTGATGCTCTTACTGAAGATGCATAATAGTGTCATAACACTGCAACATAAGCACTTTCTTAAGAGTCCTTTCATATAATTACGCATACCTAATTCAAGAACTGTAGAACAAAATAAACCAATGTCTCCTTTGCGTTGTGAAAAAATTGTAAAGAATTATATAGGTTTATAAACTCGTCATTACTTATAAATTATTTATAGCCTTAGCACCAACTATATAAGTATATGTCTAAGTGTCAGATGAAAATAATAGTTTACATGCGATTTAGCCATCGAAATGTACTATTTCATTACTAGAATAATAGCCGGCCATATAGATTAGGTCATATCCACCGGATCTGCCAATCAATGTTTACCAAAATTTGTCTGGCGGATGCCGGATGGGGATGGGATCGGACGGATTGCCCGAACGTATATGGCCCGCTATTATTGCATTAAAATATACCAACGCAGAGTAATAATACGAAGTGTTTAGTTAAATGATAAATAACCATGAACGTCAAAAAAAGCTACTACCGGTTCTAAATCCACACCACAGCCCGAAAATATTATTACCAGCAAGAAACTTGGCGGGAATTATTTTTTCAAAACAAATTACAATAGTAGTAGATTTATTTTATCTACTCCAGCACTTCTATCTGTCAATAAGATGACTGACAACGATGTTTAAAAAGTATACCTACATTATAAAGTTGTCTATGGTATACCATATGAACACTGCTCTACATATTGTAATAGTAGTTTATGCAACAGTGAACCAGTGATATAATAAGGGTTCTTAAATCTTGAGGGTCGCCGTTACAAAACGAGACGAAGACGAGTTTTTTAATAATAGACCCGAGAGTTTTAAGAACCAATTATGAGCTGTTGTTGCATACGCTAGTTTTTCTACGACAGCTAAAATAGCGTAAAAATCTAGAAGTGCTGGAGTAGAAAAAAGTGTTTAATTTCAATAAAACAACGGTTTAACAGGTTATACACAACATTTGACTTGATATTTTCTTTCGTGAACTGTGTCCTTCACTCTGTAAGCAGTACATTCAATGTAACGTTTTGTTATTTGCGTTAGTTTCTGGTATGGGCCATGCATGTTTCTCCGTTAAATAGTCCTCTACTGTGTAAAAAGCTTTCAAAGATTTTTTCAAATAATTCTTAAGAGCGAAAAAGGGCAATTGCAATGTTTCATCCGGTAACTCCTACTAGAAATTAATACATTGTCGAAAAAAATACTTATATACTTTACTTTGACTTATATAGTTAATATAGACTTTCGGAAGAGGAACACCACATTACATTAAATGTTCTATTTACTATTATATAGTTACGTAAAATGTAAACTTGCCGCGCTACCATAAAGTAGGCTACGGGTAGACAAAATGCCTACATAGGACATAAGAGCCGGGAATATTAAATCAATTTGCGACGACCACCATCGCGTACTAATTGATTTACTTTGCTACCAGATACCTCAATTAAAAACCACCTTGTAACAGACAATAACTGGCAACGATGGGGCAATAAACAAACCTCTGGACACGGATCCGTTTAATTAAATTATAAGACAGAGTACATCGCTATTTGCTGGAGCATATTATTGGTTGGAAAAATGAATCTCTTCACCTCAATAATAAGAGTCGATTAAGGCGGAAGTCCTATTCTAACAACAAATAATAAAATCGCCAAGGTATATTTTATTATGCTTGGGTCGGGACTGACGTACATAAGTGACCCGGCGTGGTGAGTTGGTGACATAACAGCAACAACAAATGTTTGTTAATTTTGGGTGAATAAAATCTTGAATAAATGCTATGGAATTACATATTAAGTTAGTCAAAGGTTAAACGTTGTCTCCATCTAGTCTACCTACGCTAAAAACAGTTTTTTAGGGTACCGTAGTTAATCTTACGCAATTACTATATTTTTTTATAACGCTAATATTTTGAAACATATTGGAGTGTTTTTCAGACGCGGCATTGCGCTAATGGCGCCCGTAAGTCAATTCAACGATACATTTATTTTAAAGATCGGAATACCGTTTTAGTATGATTCTAGTATTGTTTTAATAATATGTGAAAATACATGTGGAATATTTAATCGCTCTTAATTATCATAGTGTCTCATTATGTGACATTAGTCATTTGTAATATTTGTCATTGGTAATTAATTTATAATTACGTTTGTTGATGGTTCGCTATTCAATTTGGATAAGCGGCCAGGATTTACCGAAATACCTTATTAACACTATGTTTTTTTCATATTATGACGGTGACAAACAGGCATACGGCCCGCCTGATTGTAAGCGGTCACCGTAGCCTATGGACGCCTGCAACTCCAGAGGTGTTACATGCGCGTTGCCGACCCTTTAAAAAAAGGAGGATTCGCTGCTATGTAAACGTAACCTTTTATTATGTTGTATATGCAATCAGTGATCAATTTAAAATTTGTCATTGAAATGAGATAAGCAATTAGTAAATTGGAAGAATTAGTCTTACACAGTTATCACATTGATGATTAATACGATCCATATGTCGTTCATATATATCATCTGAAAAGCTCTGTATCATCATATTATTGCACTGTCATCTAAATAAGAAAGTATGTAGATACTTATTCCAAATCTTAATGAAACATGTTTTAAATCAAATGTAAATGAATACAAGATACGTAGAATAATGCGTTAACTAATACCTAGTCGATAGGTAGCTATCAATGAACACAGTTTATTTTGCCTCTTGCAACTCGATTACAGTGGGCAAGCGGGCCCGGCCAAAACTAGCTATTTAAAAAACAGGTTTGTCTTCGCTTCGGACCAAATGCTATTTCACGATTGCTGGTAGTAGAAACGTGAACTGCGGACGAAAAATATTTCCTCTCAGTTTTTAGTGTACCCGGCTTTCATTTTAGCTAGCCTCTTTGAGAGCTGGTGTGAAATTAGTTCTAAAGCAACGTGTTTATGTAAGCAAAACGAACGCTACAAAATAAGACCAGTGTTTGTACGAAGTTGAAAAAACAGACTAAAAACATTGCCTGTATAATTGAGTATGTTAACATAACATGTTCTTGGTTGTGTCAACCTGTTACATCCCAGTGCTTTATTTAGCATGATTCAATAAATGTCATACCTAACTATTTTAGAAATAAACGAAGCTTCATCGAAAACGGCCATTGATAAGCACGAATATTTATTCCCGAATTCACTATTCACCCCCTGGGTAGGCCCCTCACAAGGTGGACTGATGACCTGGTGAAGGTCGCAGGAGTCCGCTGGATGCGGGTGGCGCAGGACCGGTCATTGTGGAAATTTTTGGGGGTGGCCTATATCCAGCAGTGGACGTCTTTCGGCTGAAATGATGATGAATGATGATTATAACATGTTTCCTAGTTGCTGTTTGGAACTGACGGAGGAGAGTGTGGTGTACTCATCTATGCCAACTTTTATGGCTTGCTCTATTTATGCGTGTTATCTGTGGTCCGCTCTCTCACAACTATGGCGTTCGCGTTAACATGTAATTAGCTTACTAAAGTAATAAATAATAGTGCATTAATATATTTGCGTATTATTCAAGTTATGATAATAAAACAAATAAAGAAAGGATTGCATATACTTAGGAAATTTCGGACTCTGGTCGCCGTGATCGGGTAGCCCAGTGGTTAGGGCGTCTGCCGCGAAAGCAGGAGGTCGCTGGTTCGATCCCAGCCCTGCTCACCGGGGACCTTGGTCACTTTTTCTTTAGTATATGACATCTCTTTCAATTTATAATTTATGATAATAAGTTTCCTAGATTTTTATATCAGATACTGTGAAAGTGTTAAGTAAACGTTGTAATTTTATAGAAGTTTAACGTTTAAAATAACACTTTAAAGTTGGACAGTTCATTTGCTCAGAAGAGATAACGTGGGTTAGCTCTAAGAAAATTGAGGCCGACTCTAGTTTGTCTCTGAATAAAAAAAAACAAACAATGGAAGTCGTAAAACCTTAATGGCCATAATTTTCATTATATACAGGCACATAAACTACTATTATTTGTTTCAATATACTTCTATTATGGTTCAGACTTAAGTACGGTGTCCTGCAAACCATACCCATCATAGCTTCAGTTCTCTTCAGATTGCAGCTAACATAAACTATAATAATGCACAAAAACATACAAACCCACTCACCACCCGCGAACACCTACACCGTTGAACACCCACGCATGCACGTACCTACGAAAATGTTGTATCTTAGTAATTATATCTCGTCTCATCGGTCGAAGGCCACTGAAAGGTTATAAGTCAACATGACTAAGACAAACTACTTGGGTACGTTACGCACGCTGCCTACAATATACTAAACTATTAACCCCAGACAATCAAAAGTCTCACTAAACTCCATCCGCGCAACGTTATTAACGTGACACTAAAAATAACAAATCGCCTATAAACCCAAGCTGTAACGATGCGTTTTAATCGTGCAACAAAACAACTTAACCGGGAACTAGGAATGCCTCTTCACTCGCCAAATTGGTATTAGTTAGAAGGCATTTTAAGTGAAATAAATTACCTGTTCCGGTCGGGCTCGCCACTGAGTGGGGATCAGACGAGGGGATGAAAAAAGAATCGTATAGTGGCATCGCCAAATACCTACTAAAAAAAAACCTGCATTTCATCATTATCATTCAGGTTATTCATTGTAACACCGTGTGTTTTAAATAATGTTGACGGACAGTCCTGTCAATTAAGCGTTGTTACAGCAGGACATATTTAATATTAAATATATGGTCAGCGATTGTTAAGCCCATACTATTTATACATATAATCCGTAGATATGTTCGCAATGTTTTAAAAGTATTTTGAAAATTCTACTTTCATCATCATCATTTCAGCCGAAAGACGTCCACTGCTGAACATAGGCCTCCCGCAAAGATTTCCACAATTACCGGTCCTGCGCCACCCGCATCCAGCGGACTCCTGCGGCCTTCACCAGGTCATCAGTCCACCTTGTGGGGGGCCTACCCACGCTGCGCCTTCCGGTACGCGGTCGCCACTCGAGAACCTTTTCGCCCCAACGGCCATCGGTTCTACGTGCAATGTGCCCCGCCCACTGCCACTTAAGTTTAGCGATTCGGAGAGCTATATCGGTTACTTTGGTTCTGCTGCGGATAATTCGGTAATTCTACTTTGTTCATCATTTCAATTCATTTCATTTACAAGATGTTACACAAAAATATTATGATTAGTTAGTAGATATCATTTTCTTGTAATAACTAGGTAGTAATCAAATTATTTCAAAAGAAACAGCCAAAATGTTTGCATTTGTAGAATTATGTAAGATAATTAAACTGATAAACATAACAATATATAAATAAATATCTTCATAACAATAACTACTATACTAAATATCTTCATAACAATATATACAATCATGTTACGATCACATCTTCAAGTGCAAAATAACTGCGTAACGCTCATTTACAATTAAAAATTAATCAAAAGAGGTCAATTGATCAAACTTCATTTTTATTAGTATTCGGTTTGAACGCTGTAACATTACGGCATAATCAAATGTATAGTTATTTATTATATAAGGGGGCAAAGTTGTTGTTTTACTCTCGTTTATATATTGAGACCTGAGCAAACGAAAGATTCCAAAATTGAGCCACGAGCGAAGCGAGTGTTTGAAAAACCTGAATCTTGAGCTTTACGAAGTTCAAAAGGCACGAGAGAACATTTTTCACATTTTTTTGAGATAAAGAAGTAGAACATTTTTCACCTCACTATCGCAAGGAAAATAAAAACAACTTACGATTACAAATATCATCCAAATGTAAGGAAGCAATGCTACTAGTTAGTTAACTTGAAAAAACCGTTCAAATCAATGCGGTGATATTTATTTATTTATTTGATGCGTTTTTCCCCGCTATTTTCAAAGGATAAAAAAGCGAATTCCGTTCTAGTGAGGTGAAAAAGAGTTTGTATGTTTATAATCAACACAGCCACAGGCATTACGTACAGTTCGGGTCGGAATTGATGGCTATGATCCGGTCGTGCTGGCTCGATTTTTATTGAATTTGTGCTCGCTGGCATCAGCTCAAACACTACGTTAGCAGAATTAAATTATGGCAACGGCAATTACAGCCGTTTTTGAACCGCACGATGGCCGATCGCCAATTAATGCACTTTCGAACCGATGCAGTATCAAAATGCACAGCAAATGAGATAAAGTACTTATTAAAAATGTTTAACCCTGTTGAAATTAAACACTTTAGAACCCACATCTCATCTTAACCCTGTGAAAACGAGTGCTGTAAAGGGCTCGAAACGCAGGATCATGGTGTTAATAAACGCGATTAATCCGTTCTAAAGTGTTTAATTTCAATGAATAACAATCGCGGTAACAGAAGACAATATTATGTTTAACCCTGTTCTTCTAAAAGAGTTACATTTCTCTTCGTAAAGCCGGGTATTTGCAATACACGGGGCGTATGAGCTATTTGTTATCATAATCTTAATTTAAGCGCTTAATAGACATAACGTTCGCTTCAGGTAATCGTGATTCAGCCCGGTAAGTACTTACTAGGACCACGGTTATTTCTGGATAGGAAGGAATCTTAGAAGAGAAACTGTGTTTTGTTTGTATATTTTTGTTTCGCTCCTAGCTCCGTGGTATGTGGTGTTTATTTGATATTTTACTATTCTTTTTAAGTACATACATGGCTTATATCTATATTATTAACAAATAAAGTGGTCAACACTAAAGACGATACATACCATGTGTCAATCAAAAACTAGAAGTAAACACGGTATCAGTGTTTGCCTATAAATTTGATTATACTCGCTATTGTTTTAAGATTAGGTATACAAGAAATTTAAACTTTGAAAAGCTTGTTTTTAAAAACCAACTTTTCGAATTATAAATTGAAGGGGATATCATATACTACAATAATTTTTAAGAAAAAAAAACCGACTTCATTTGGTTCCCGGTAAAAGTGAAATTAAGAATTTGTTTGAGTTAGCCAGTTTACTTCACAAATATCCAATACACCGCACGTGTACGATTGAAAATTGAGGAGCTTTCTTAATGTCCTAGGGCTTCCATCATTACATTTGAAGTATAATCAAACGGAACTCCCTTGTAGACCTTTAAACAAACAAAATAACAATGTGTTAAATTGGATGACAGACTGTAAATTAACGAGCATATTCATTATGCCATCCCTGATTATCAACATCAGGTCCACTCCAGCAAAATGATGGCCACAGTAAGAAAATGCCTAAGCTAATTATGAACACCCTCTAATCACAATTAACCTGCCGTTCAAATTTGAAGAGTTCTCTGAATTCTTCTAGAACTCCATCATCAGAATATAAATCAAATCAAAAAGATGAATGTCACAACTAGGATAATAAGTAGAGCTAGGTTTATTAACCAGTTCCACTTTGCGATCCCTGGTCTTCATCATCAGATCAAGTTCATCAAAATTTTGGCTCCGCCAAAACACTGTTTTAGTTACTTAAGGAAACCCTCAAATCAGAATGCATGTGCCGTTAAAATTTGAGGAGTTCTCTCAATCCCTCATGAAGCCCATCATCAAAATAGAACTATAATCAAATAGGACTATCTTGAAGGTATTTCTTTACAAAGAAAAGATGAATGTCTCAAATCGGATGATAGAGCTGGGAATTAACAAGCAGTTCCACTTTGCCATCCCTGGTCTTCATCATCAGGTCCACTCCACCAAATTGATGATGTTCGTAAAGAAATGCTCGAGTGTCTTAAGAAACTACCCAAATCATCATGCATGTGCCTTTCAAATTTGAGGAGTTCCCTCAGTTTTGAGGAGATCCCATCATCAGAAATTGATTTTGAAAAAAAACGGAACAAATCTGGAACCATCTATTTTGAGAAAAAAAATATTTTTTAAGATCGGACGATAGTCCTGGGAATTACCAAGCAGTTCCACTTTGACATCCCTGGTCTTCATCATCAGGTCCACTCCACCAAATTGATGATGTTCGTAAAGAAATGCTCGAGTGTCTTAAGAAACTACCCAAATCATCATGCATGTGCCTTTCAAATTTGAGGAGTTCCCTCAGTTCCTCATGGATCCCATCATCAGAAATTGATTTTGAAAAAAACGGGACAATCCTGAAACCATCTATATACAGACAAAAAAATATTTTTTAAAATCGGATCATAGTCCTGAGAATTACGAAGCAGTTCCACTTTGCCATCCCTGGTCTTCATCATCAGGTCCACTCCACCAAATTGATGATTTTCGTAAAGAAATGCTCGAGTTTCTTAAGAAATCACCCAAATCAGCATGCATGTGCCTTTCAAATTTGAGGAGTTCCCTCAGTTCCTCATGGATCCCATCATCAGAAATGGATTTTGAAAAAAACGGGACCAACCAGGAACCATCTACTTTTAGAAAACAAAAAAAAAAATTCAAATCGGTTCAGTAATGACGGAGTTATGAGTGAACATCCATTAAAAAAAAAAAAAAAAAAAAAAAATTCAGTCGAATTGAGAACCTCCTCCTTTTGAAATATTGAAGTCGGTTGAAAAAGTGACCAAGGCCCTGGAAACGAACCAGCGACCTCCAGCTTTCCAGCCCTGCTCACTGGGGGCCATGTTCACTTTTTTTTCTGTAGTATATGACATCTCTTTCAATTTATAATTTAAATATAGTAGTGTGACTATTTAAAACATGAATTAAATTCATGATTAACAATTAAACTTTCTGAAGTTTTGAGTAATCTGACGACCTGTTCCGCGTATTGATTTTTAAAACTTTTTAATGATATCTCGAGTCAAAAGAACCATTTTAGGGTGTTGTGAATCAATTAATAGAAAACTTGTTTCATTTTGTTTCAATTATTTGTTCATGAATTTTGTGGTTGCAGTAAAAAACATTGAATTATACAGGGTGTCCTTAGCCATTGTACAAAGCAAAATCGTACAAATGCATTATGATTATGATGTTTAGAAACAGTACCTATACAAAGTATCAAAGTATCATAATAATCGATGGAGTGGTTACGAAGCAATGAATAACAAATTACTATTTATCCGTTTACAAATACTAAAAAAAAAAAATGCATTTATTTCAGACTAATTGCTGTCCATATTTTGTTACTTACTTACTTACTTACTGCACTGGCTCAACGACCCAAAATGGATCTTGGCCTCCGCCACCAGAGAGCGCCACTGTCCTCTGTCCTGAGCTAAATCCCGCCAATCCGGCCGTTGAAGTATCGTCAGGTCTTTTTCGACCTGATCCCCCCAACGGTACCGGGGTCGTCCGATCGGGCGTTTGCCATATAGGGATCCACTGTACGCTCGTCTCAAGGCACGATCCTCTCCCATTCTCTCTATGTGGCCAAGCCAACGCAATCTCGCCGATTTCGTCTCTCCAACGATGTTGGGTATTTTGTTAGTAAAAGATAACTTAAAATTAAACTTATAACTATGGTTAACTTATATAACTATCTTAGGTGCTAAACTTAAATTCAGAGAGGAAAGAGAAAAAAAATATTTTCGAAATATATACAGTAAGTGTAACTTCCCTAGCTCAAACCTAAAATAGGTCCTTGAGCCATTGTACCTAGGATGCAGCATTTCCTCGTATCGCAATGCTGATACGTTTATTCGTTTGGAGCAGCCTTTATGCAACTAAACTCATGACATTAAGTAATTACATCCTCATAGCGCAGTATGAGAACTTCTTCGTCTTGTTTGATTATCGTTTTTATGTATGCCACTTATAACATTTAGACCGTCGAAAAAATGACATTATTACCAAAAACATTGCCAATGATTAATAAATCATGTTTCTTTTTTTGTCTACTATTGGGACCAACTTTTGTTTGATTTTTTTTATCTTATGTTCTGAATAAAAAAAAATACGTTAGACTATTACTGAGACGTAGCCGTATCTGAGATTTCAAGGCTTGTCCTTTGGATAACAGCATGTTGTGAGCATTTTGCGGGCAAGTCATTTGGTAAGGTTTACAAAAAAAACATATTAACTTACGAGTACTTATATGTACTTAACATAATACAGGTACCTGTTATCATGTATGTATTAAACTTAAATGTATAAATACTCCTTGAAGTGATAATAATGCAGTTAAATAGTGTTTTTGCTAGGAAAGTTGTGGGGTAGTTCTGATTTCTATCATTTCATATGTAGTTTGGGGTGCTGAATCCGAATCTGAGGTTTGCATACTAAATTTCGTGACGCAACATTAAAAAAAAATTAAAAAAAAAGAAAAAAATCGCCTTTTTTCCGGTTTTTTGCTTAAAACTCGAAAACTATTAACTTTTAGTAAATAGTCTAGTTACGGAAAATAAAGAACATAAAATTTTCTACAAATATCACTATTTAGTTTTTTTTTCGAATGAGCCGTTCGGTCTCAAGTGCGCGTTAAAAATTGGCAATTTTCAGCGGTTTCTGCAAAACTCACTTTAAACGTTCCAAAACTATTTTTTTTTACTTAGATCGCAGTATGGAAAAATTATATGAGCCGTTGACGTTTAAAAGGTCCCGGCTGAAGTTCTTCGGTGACGTTGGGTCCTGGTACATATTCTGCTTGACCTGCAAAAAAAGAAGTGGAGTCATTTCTCAAGGAGAGAGAGGAGAGAGAACGGATGAGGATTACAAAATTGATTGTGAGATTAAACATACCTTCCGCATCTTGCTGAGGTTTTTCGATGGCATCAGGTCCTGGCTCAGGGTCTGAGTGCGCCATCGTCAGCGTCGGGGGTTCTAAAAGATAAAAGAGGCGGTGAGACACTGACTTGTAATCATATATCTAGGAGAGATGAATGATTACAAAATAACTTGTGAGATTCGACATACCTCTGTCTTTTGTCTCGTCTACGTATATCTCTGAGCTGTCTTCCGGGGGCGCAAAGTTGTCACACAGTCCTTCCTGCATCCACAATTTCGTTGGCAGCCCTTTTTATATTTACATGAAATGTACCGGAGAATTGAGTTTAGCGCAGGGTCCAAAGTGGTTGGCACTGACACGAGATCACTAATAGTTTTTTTTCCACCCCCACTCACTTGATTCACTGTTCACTGTGACCAAACTCAATTCTCTGGTACATTTCATGTTAAAAGGGCTGCCAATGAAATTGTGGATGCAGGAAGGCGAGACTCCATTGTTCCCCAATCTGCACATGGTGCGAAGGACTGTGTGACTCAGTGTGACAACGTTGCGCCCCCGGAAGACAGCTCTGAGATATAAGTAGACGAGACAGAAGACAGAGGTATGTCGATTCTCAAAAGTTATTTTGTAATCCTTCATCTCTCCTAGATATATGATCACAAGTCAGTGTCTCACCGCCTCTTTTATCTTTTAGAACCCCCGACGCTGACGATGGCGCACTCAAACCCTGAGCCAGGACCTGATGCCATCGAAAAACCTCAGCAAGATGCGGAAGGTATGTTTAATCTCACAATCAATTTTGTAATCCTCATCCGTTCTCTCTCCTCTTTCTCCTTGAGAAATGACTCCACTTCTTTTTTTGCAGGTCAAGCAGAATATGTACCAGGACCCAACGTCACCGAAGAACTTCAGCCGGGACCTTTTAAACGACAACGGCTCATATAATTTTTCCATACTGCGATCTAATTAAAAAAAAATAGTTTTGGAACTTTTAAAGTGAGTTTTGCAGAAACCGCTGAAAATTGCCAATTTTTAACGCGCACTTGAGACCGAACGGCTCATTCGAAAAAAAAACTAAATTGTTATATTTGTAGAAAATTTGATGTACTTTAATTTCTGTACACAGACTATTTACTAAAAGTTAATAGTTTTCGTGTTTTAAGCAAAAAACCGGAAAAAAGGCGATTTTTTTATTTTTTTTTATTTTTTTTTTAATGTTGCGTCACGAAATTTAGTATGCAAACCTCAGATTCGGATTCAGCACCCCAAACTACACATGAAATGAAAGAAATCACAACTACCCCATAACTTTCTTACTAGGGGCCTTTTAAATTACAATTTAACTGGATTATAACTGATAAGCCCATATAAGTAGACCACATAACAAAAATCAAATACTTAAATAGCTGACATACGTACATGCGACATAGAACCTTGACTACCAAAAATTTGGAAAAAATATTAATAGGATACAATTTCAAAGCACGCGATCTAAAGCAATTACTTTCAGTGTATAATGTTTTAATATTTTGCTGTCAAAATAAAAACGCCCATATGCTTCTATTTAAAATGAAATGAATATAAAGAGATAGATACCTAACAAACGTACAGCCTTAGTTGCTAAGGTATTTTGAATTGCACATTACAAATACTAGGTACCAAATACTAATTACAAATACTTTATTCTGACAACTCGAAAATTGATTTGTGAACCAAACGACTCGCCCGCAAAATGCCCACTGGAGTGAGATATATGAGATTGACTATTTCTTACTGCACCAATGACAAGCTGCTCTAGAATAGATAATTGAATAAACATCTAACTATTGTCAACATCAATATATGATTTATATAATATTAGTAATAGAATACTAAAGAAAATACTTACAACAATTTCTCCGCTCGATCAAAATTTATCTCAAATACGTTCGTGTCAAGCATGTCCGAATATTTCCCGGAATCGTTAATCAAATCTTGTGTTAAATGGCCCGACAAACAGTGGCAGAGAATAAACGATTTCGACTCTAAGATATTTCCGCCCATTGCGAAGTTACTGATTATTTTCCTGCGCAATATTTTTTTCCTAAGGAATCAATGGAGAGTGTAGCGGGAACAATTTGTCAAAAGTCTATTTTGTCTGTTTGGATTTGGGCGGATCGTGTTTGCGGTAGAATCCATCATGTGTTGGGCCTTGTCGATTTTAGTTCTTAAGCACCTTCATTGAATTGAGAAGTCGAACCGTCTGATTCTGACTACATTGCCCTGCACCCTGTAATAGGTACTAGTATGCTTACCATGAGTTGTACGTAACTGTAGGCGTTAGAGTCCATCTATGTTTCCTAGATTTTAATAGCGCAGAATGTGAAAGTGTTAAGAAAACGTCATAATTTCATAGAAGTTTGACGTTTAAAATAACACTTGAGTGAGACGGGCATACGATTGCATACAAGTTATGGTAAGCACATACTCGTAGGTATCAGTATAACAGTGAGAATCGGCTGGTTGGACTTCTCAAGTCAAAATTATTTTCAACGTCAACGCAATCAAAAGATACGGCCGTTTATATCGCATTACCCATATATTTGCAATGGGAATCAAAATGTATATATAGGAAATTTTGGCGAAGAAGGTCACTTTATTACAACGTCACTTTCGAAGACGTTCACGTTCTGAGGTCGTCACTTTCGTTGTTTGCCACTTTCTATGGTCGCCACTTTCGAAGAAGGACACATTCTTAGGACGTCACTTTCGAGTTAGGCCACTTTTGATGTAAGTCACTTTCTGAGAAGGCCACTTTCTGATTACACCGCTTTCTGACTACCACGTTCAGCGATTATCACTTTATTTCACGGCACAGCTGAACGAAAATAGGATACCAGCAACCAGACTAGCTAAACAAGTAGAAACGCCTATTTACCCGATACACACGATGTTTTTAACCTGGAAATTTTAAGAATTTATTGACAACTCACACTTGGTCACAATTATAACCGTAGCAAAATGCACCCTCCTCCTCCTCGCGTCGCATTCCTCTTTGCTGAGGGTCGTGAAGTCCCCGTGAAAACAACTTTCCTCTGAAGAAAATGCACCCAAAAGATTACAAAAGGTGCTACCACAGTTTTCCTAAATATTCCACATTTTTGAGTTTGCCCTTATTACCCTTATTAAAAAATCATTCTGTATGTTGGGCATAACACCGAACGTACAGGTAGTCACGTTGCAGGTATCCTATCTTCGTGCTATAATACTGTAAAATAAAGTGCTAATCGTCGAAAGTTGCGTAGTCAGAAAGTGGCGTACTCAGAATGGGGCTTACGCCGAAAGTGGCCTAACTCAAAAGTGGCCCAACCCGAAAGTGGCCCAACTCGAAAGAGACGTCCTAAGAATGTGTCCTTTGAAAGTGGCAAACTTCGAAAGTGATGACCTCAGAACGTGACCTTCTTCGAAAGTGACGTTCTTAGAAAGTGACTTACTTCGTCAAAATTGTATAGGGTACCTCCCGTTAACCTAGAATTACGAAATTTGGCAAAAGGCAAGCCCTTGTAGCACAAGTACAGCAAAAAATCCGAAAATCGTATAATTGCCGCACACAGAGAGTTCCGTGCCACCAGTATTTTTAAGTATATATGGTCATAAATGGCCCAGCATCCTTTATGCGGAACACTCGGTGGGCGAGTCCGACTCGCACATGGCCGGTTTTTTTTTCATTGGGTGGTTTGGTGGTTGGTAGGTGGAAATTGATTTTATGAAATTAGTCTAAAAGCAATTTCCTCATGAGTTGTAAAAAAGAATACATTATAAAATTCGTTTTACTACCATGTCGTTTTAACTAAAATCGCTGGAGCTTGGAGGATTAAGATGCTTATGTAACGATAAGGCAATTCTCTTCGAGTGTCACATGGTGCGGTACGTTTTGGCATAGTTTGTCGCATAGCCTCGAGCTTCTGCCTCCTGACCGCATCCTAAGATGACAATGTTAACGCGATATTCAGACTATGTGAATTATCTTTCAACAGCAATGTAGGCGTGAATTATTGACGCTGCCTTGTTTATCAGGAATTCGATTAACGTCGCAAGACGAAACTCCATCCAAATATGCCTTGGCTTGGGTTGTTATATAATAAATTCAATAAATCTGGAGGTATATTTATTTACGTTTCGTTTTGATTATCATCGTAGCATCGTTGTAGATGCAAGAACATGCAATTACGCAATTTATCGCGGTATTTCCTAAACGATCCATATTGTTGGGCTATTATTGTTTATTTAATCGGCTCCAGCAAAATTTGTAAGTAAATAATAGAACAATTCCGATATGAAACTTAAACGAACTTGACAAAACAGTAATTTACCTTTAACAGCAATAGTCCACTTCATTAATTGAACTGCAATTAAGTTTATCAAATCAAGAGGGCGTCGACGTAATAGCAATATACCCCTATTTATAACTTACCTAGGTAGGTATATCTATTATATTTTATAATAAAACTCACAAAATCAGCTGAGTATGCATAGCCAAGATGCTAAGCGCTAACGCTCAGTTGCGAACGAAACGCAACTATCCTTGTCGCACTAATTAGGAAGAACGATAGAGAGAGAAAACTATGCTACGCTACTGAGTTTTAGCGAATGGCGTCTTGGCTACGCACCCACTTGTTTTATCACACTTTTTCCATAGTCAGGTAAAAACGCTAATTAATGTTTGTGATGACTGTTGCACCATCGCTCCACTTGCTTCCGAGCTTTGTTCAATATTTTGGATACCGAACTGGGAATTTCCAGTTATTTAACCCGATAAATACCGGTTCGTTCCTTTGTTCTGCTAACTGAATCACATGAGGACTGAACCTTTGGACAAAGCCAGCGTAAAATAATTTCAGTAGGTATTTCATTGATCGCCACTTACAGCTCACCAACTGTGCTCGTAAGTTGGATTGAATAGAGGAGCTTTAACAAACTTTTATTGAATACGCTCGATATGTTTTGGCAGCGCCGCAAATACAATGGTTGTTGAATTAAATAATGGAAAAGCCGTTTTCCGCAGGTTTTAAGCAGAATGGCAGTGCGCCAATGTTTGTCGCTCCCCTACTCTTAAATATTTTTAGTCACAACCAGATGGCCAGTGTGATTATCATTATTATGGCATGGAACATGGAACAGCGTTTTTATTTGACTTCGTGACTTTTAACGATATTCTTCATTTAGTGGGAAATCGGGGGCTTTACCATGGAGTCTTAACGCGATTCAGCGGCTTAGTTTAGGTTGTCAACTAAATCGCGTTGAGACGTCATGGTAAGGCTCCAGCGTGCGTAGCCAAGATGCCAATCGCTCACGATTATTAACGTATCGTAGCTACCTCTCTCTATCACTCTTCCTTATTAGTGTGACAATGACAGTTGCGTTTCGTTAGCGACTGAGCGTGAGCGATTGGCATCTTGGCTACGCACGCAGTACCCTCAATCGACGCATCCCCGTAATAAAACACGTTTCTTAGCAGTGTTCGGGTTCAGTGTAAGTAATAATAGTGAAATACTCTACGACATAAAATTAATTGAAATGCACTTCTACTGAAGTAAAAAAGATGTGCTTATGATGACCATAAAATTATGGCATTATGTTTTGTATATGTATACTTACTACTTAGTTCCTTTATTATTAACAGTTGTTATGCTCTTGATGAACAGTATAAACAAAGTATATACCATAAAAAAGTATACAAGACATTGCGTATTCCCTAGAAGCCAATTCATGCCTGAACATTAATCAAGCCACGCTGATGCGTCGACTTGTGCAATCATGTTTCTGTTGACACAAAAGCCTTCAAAACTTCAAATCCATTATTACAAAATACACAGACTTTAAGCGGCATGCTCCGCTCTCAGCCATTTATATTAGACGTCATATATTGCTTTTGTGGGTTTACTCAGTTTCAATTAACAGAGCAAACTATTGGGGTTATGCGGATATTTTGCGTCAAAAAATAATATTTAATGTGTTAAAGAAATTAATCAACTATCTAATATAGTAACGGCCCTGCGAGCTGTAGACGTCTTAAACATAGGTATAATACTCGTAAAAAATGTGAATGGTGAAAGTTGGTACAAAGAGCTTAATCGCTTTAAGATTCTATGGACCAAGCGTTAGCGAAGATCTCCGTTTCAGCTGGGGCAAAATGCTATCGTATGTCCACCCGGCTGGTCTTCTTTACAGGTCGCATATCTTTAACCGATTCTCGTAAAATTTTACAATCCGGTTCAATTGTTGCATTTTTATGTCGTTTCGTTTATTGTTCAAAATTGTGGAGGTACTTAAGCGCCATATTTTTAAGGCTCCGTCTGTCCGTTGTTCTTACGACTCGCATGACTATGGAGTAATGAAGGATTTTATATGTATTGTACGACATCACTTGAGGTTAGCTGGTTTTTTTGGGGAAAAACATCATATTTAACTGGCACAAAAGTGACTTTTTTACACAATCCTTATGATAGAAGCGTCCGATTGATAACTGACAAAAAAGCACTTGGGTTTTCGAACGACACAACGTATATATCTATACAACATACCTTTATATCGTCTCGATATCGACTCGTCAGTGTGGATAGCCCAGTTAGATGCGAACGTCTGCAGTGTATAACGTATTGCTGCTCACGCCTCGGCCGCGGCATGACAAGGCCTGTCTAACTCGGCGGAGGAGTGATTGACTAACGGCATTTGAGTGTAATAACTTGCAAGCCATTGACACAAGCCAAGTTCGGCTCGTGGATTTTAAGAGGCTGGATAAAAAATCCAATTAAAAAAAACTGGGTTTTCTTCCGCTGACTGTTGGGTGTATACAGGCTGTATCTTTAGCAACCAGGAATATTTAAGGAGGTAACTATATAGCCAATACAGAACCCAAATCAATAAAAAAAACGTACCTTAATTTTACCCAAAATTTTAATAAATCAATCCGAGCGCGCGGCGGCGGTTCATCGGAGTAAACGAATGATGACCTTGCTGCGAACAGATAACTTCCCGCCCCCTAAACACCGCCCCTCACACTCGTTCCCTAGTCCCTTACAAAAACCGGCCAAGTGCGAGTCGGGCTCGCGCACAAAGGGTTCCGTAGCAGCAAATATAATAAACTTATTATGTCAATTTATACACCTGGTGAATGGAGCCTAAACTCTCCCGATATTTTGCCTTGTACTTTTATGTATGAATATTAATTTTAACTTAACCAAAATTACAGTTAAATCAACCTATCTCAAAAACTATAAGAGATACTTTGATCAAACCAAAAATCGTTGAAAGAGTTAATTAGCATGCATCACCT
This sequence comes from Lathronympha strigana, assembly GCA_949128165.1. Lineage (NCBI taxonomy): Eukaryota > Metazoa > Arthropoda > Insecta > Lepidoptera > Tortricidae > Lathronympha > Lathronympha strigana. The sequence goes on along the minus strand of OX421903.1, from coordinate 21,170,517 downwards.
CTATTTTTTTTAGAATTTTATACCCCGTAGTTATAAAAATAGAGGGGGGGGGACATACTTTTTACGACTTTGAGAGCTGATATCTCAAAAACCGTTCACTTTAAGAAAAATGTTTTTTAGAAAACTTTATATCATTTTAAAAGACCTTTCCATTGATACCCCACACGGGTATGTACATCGAAAAAAAAATTTTCATCCCTCAGTTACATGTATGGGGGGCCCCACCCCCAATTCTTTTTTTTACTATTTAGTGTCATAATTTTGTAGCGGTTCATACAACACATATTCCCATCAAATTTCATCACTGTAGTACTTATAGTTTCCGAGTAAATCGGCTGTGACAGACGGACAGACGGACAGACGGACAGACGGACAGACGGACATGACGAAACTATAAGGGTTCCGTTTTTGCCATTTTGGCTACGGAACCCTAAAAAAAGGTGTTTCCTACTAATTAGTCATGCGCACGCGCCGGTAAAGTTCAACACTAAACATGTCGCGTAATCGCAATGCCGAGATTAGCAAACCGGAAATACACCGACAAGGTGAGACTTTTAGTTGAGTGTGGTGATAATGTGTTTCGAATGACGTATCTAGTAAGGTTTACGAACGGTAAAAGTTAGAACGAATACGTCTTATTAAAACTGAAAGACAATTTATGAAGTCGTGTGTTGTTGTGCCAAGCCCAACATGGTGGACACTTTGAAAAATTACTTTAGGTAACTAAGGCTGGATTTGACCACACTTTTTAACCAAGAGTAGCGCTTACTCTTGGATACTATAATGTCAATATCTGAGTGTAAGCGTTATTCTCGGAATAAAAGTTTGGTGAAACGCAGCTTAAGATTTAACGTATAATTAGGTACGGAAATAGATTCAGCTGATTTTGACAATCGTTGTACATTTTGTTTCCAATTTTTGAAATACGCCAAAATCCTTTTTTAAGATAGTCAGATGCATAAAAAGTTTACTTTCTTCTTATCAATAACGTAAGAATCGGTATCCTATGAAAAGTGTGGAGGAAAAATTGGATTCAGATTAAATCAGTGTTTTGTTACGAATGTGTTGCCCGAATCGCCTGATCAACTGGCGCCGCGTGTGACGTCAACGCTGTGGGGTGGCGTGTGCGCAGTGCGCACGCGTTAGAAATTTTTGAGACAGAATTAATTGGTTAAAGTCTAGGTTAACGAAATGTGATATTTGATGCTTTGTATTTTTTTATATAACCATCGCATCATACCCAGAAAATATTGCCGGTTGTTAAAGATACACCCTATAACTCATTCAAAAGCATCATCAACTCTCTGAAACTGAACAACTATTTCGTTGCGTTGAGCAAAGTAGAGAAAGTTCCCTAAATATGGACTACCATATATATAACGTGAAATAAAATAATATAGACTTTTCACGTAAGAGACCCGTAATTATTATTGATCCATCCAGAATTTATCTGGCAAATTCCTTAAATTGTAATAAAAATCACAAGCACCAGCACCTGACTGACGAAATTTTCAATTTTTCTAAATACTTCAAACGTAAGATTTGATTTTGTTTGAGTTCAGATAATTGTCACATTTTTTTTTTATTATAATAATAAAGGAACATGTAATCAGCCTTAATTATTAAGTAAATTTAAAATCATACTGTTATATTATGTTATGAGGTAGAGGTATAGTTTCAAATATGGCCTGCTAGACCATAAGGTTTTTTTTTAAACGTGGAAGATTGTGCTATGACATACTGCGACAAGAAATAAACGAACAAATAATGTTTCCAACACACTGAGGTACAAGAATAAGCTATTGTTATTGAAGTAACGATAGTCTTACAAAACTTACGAACTGGAAGCACGGTTAACTGGAAGAGATCCCTTAAAGGGATAAGTTCGCCTTTGTACAAACTTTGTATTTCTTTTTTATCCAGTTTTTGTTTATCTTGCATTTGTACAATAAAGTGTTCTACTACTACTACTACTACTTACCAAAAAATTACATCAAATGTGCTGAAAAACTCTACTCTGTGCCGAATAACTGACAGCAATCGATCAATCGAAAATGGCCAACTTCACTAAGAAAGCAACAACAACTAGCGGAATATAAGCGTGGTCCATATTATGTACCTAGTCAATATTTAGGGAATTTACTCTATGACCCAACCTCGGAAACCTATTGCGTCCACCATTGAGTTTCCCACAGCCAGAGTTTCCGTCATTGATTGCGTATTATTGTCGTTTGATGAGGCATATACTTAAGCAGCAAACTCCGCGCCAATCAAATCTCGCAACTTTTATTTGACCTAGTTCCCGTATCTACTAGTCTGAAAGGAGCGATGATTTCTATTTGGATTTATTACATATCGGAAACTTCTTATATAAGTACTACTAGCTTTAACCCGCGGCTTCGCCCGCGTAATAAACGTAATTTTCAACCGTCATACAAAAAAGGTTTTTTTATTTATTTCACGTCCGCTAAGTTGGATTTGAAATTCGCTGTCGGTTGTTGTTTTCGAAATCAGCAACCCGATAACGACACCCATATCAAATAAAATAGTCGTAACTATTCTTGTTCCATCTTTGTGCACCCCTTCACCTTATAAGAAACCTACGTACCAAATTTGGAATCTCTAGAACCAGAAATAAACATAAAAAAATATTTTCAGATTTCAACCCCATCGCACCCCATCAGGGAAGATGGTATCTCACGTCCGTCTCGTTGGATGTTCAAATTGTTATTGTTTTCGAAATTGGCGACCCAATAAACCAGAAAAACGATAACCATGTTGTTTTTTTACTATATTATCCCTTTTCCCCCTTTCGGGGGTTGATTTCTCAAAAAGCCTAAATTTGGTAAATTTACAATCTCTAGAACCAGAAATAAACATATTATACGACACCCGTAGTGATATTTTTAGATTTCGACCCTATTGCGCCCCAACAGGGGAGATGGGTATTTCACAATCGCCACGTTGGATGTTAAAATCTTCGTTGTTTTCGTAATCAGCGACCCGACAAACTATAAAAACGATACCCATGTTGTTGTTTTTTACTTTTTAACCCCTTTTCCCCCTTTTAGGGGTTGTTTTCTTTAAAAACCTGAAACAGGTGTTAACTCATTTATCTTTATAAATACTCCTGTAAAATAGTCCAACTAATCTTGTTTCCCCATACAAACTTTGGACCCCCAAATCACCCCCTTAAGGGGTAAATTTTGAAACATCCTTTCTTAGTGCACCTCTACACTGTATAAGGAACCTACGTACCAAATTTGAAATCTCTAGGACCAGCGGTTTGGGCTGTGCGTTGATATGTCAGTCAGTCAGCCAGTCAGTCAGTCATTCAGTCAGTTTCTTCTTTTATATATATAGATTTTTTAATTTTATTTAATTTTATTTAATTTTATTTAGTTTTTTTTATTTATTTTTTTTAATTTTATTTTATTTTATTCTATTTTTTTTTTAGTTTATTTAATCGAACTGAATTTTATTTATTTTTATTTGATTTAAATTCATTTGTTTTATTTTATTTTGTTAATTTTTATTTTATTTTATGTTATTGTGTTTTGTTTTATTTATTTATTTATTTTTTAGTTTATTTTATTTTATTTTAGTTTATTTCATCGAATTGAATTTTATTTATTTTTATTTGATTTAATTTCATTTGTTTTATTTTATTTTGTTAAATTTTATTTTATTTTATGTTATTGTGTTTTGTTTTGTTTTATTTTATTTTATTTTATTGTTTTGTTTTATTTTATTTTACTTAACTTTACTTTATTTTAATAAAAACGACACTCAAATTTATATGTTGACATTTCAAACCCATCGATACCAACAGGGGAGATGTTATTCCGCATTCGCCACATTGGATCTTCAAATCGTTGCTTTTTTCGTGATCAGCGACCCGAAAAACCATATAAACGATACCCATGTTGATTTTTTCACTTTTGCACCCCTTTTATCCCTTTTAGGGGGTAAATTCTCAAGAAACCTGAAACACGTGTTAACTCATTTACCTTAAAGAATACTCCGGTGAAGTTTCGGATAATTCTTTAGAACCAGTAGGTACGTAATAATGAAACTCATATTGATATTTTGGCATTTCAACCCCATCGCATACCAACAGGGGAGATGATATTTCACATTCGCCACATTGGATCTTGAAATCGTTGCTTTTTTCGTAATCAGCGACCCGAAAAACCATATAAACGATACCCATGTTAATTTTTTCAACTTTTCACCCCTTTTACCCCTTTTTGGGGTTAAATTCTCAAAAACCTGAAACACGTGTTTACTCATTTACCTTAAAGAATACTCCTGTGAAATTTCAGATAAAATAGTCTAACTAATCTTGTTTCCCTATACAAACTTTGGACCCCCGTTTCAACCCCTTAAGAGGTGAATTTTGAAAAATCCTTCCTTAGTGCTCGCCTACACTATAAAAGGAATCTACGTGCCAAATTTGAAGTCTATAGGACCAGCCGTTTGGGCTGTGCGTTGATATGTCAGTCAGTCAGTCAGCTTCTTCTTTTATATATTTAGATACATTGAAAGAGATGTTATATATATGTATATATATATATATATATATATATATATATATATATATAGATAAAGTAAGCCCAGCCCAGCCCAGGGCTGGAATCGCTACCAGCTTTCGAGGCAGACGCCCAAACCACTAGGCTACCCGACCACGGCCACTGCCAGGGCAACGGCGGCTATTATAAACAATAAAATTTATTAGTGCTTTAAAATTGTTTTACTTTAGTTTACACATATAGGCCAAGAAAAGATTCTCCAGACACGAATTCCGAAGAGGAAGTTTGCACAATTCCAGGAGTTAAGCTGACATTTTTAAAGGTAAGCAATTTTCAAATTGTTTGTCTCTTTTCAGTTTTTTGCGCCTAGGTCGAAAATGGTACGTCGGACAGAAAAGTCATTCAGGTAGGTATTAAACAGCGTTAAATTAAATTAAAACCTCGGTGACATACGTACGGCTCCTCTCAGCTGGGGTTGGAAGTCCGTATGTCATTGCAGTTTTAGTCGGTAACTATAAAGCATATGTTAATGATATTACAGTCAGAGGTGCTGAAATCTAGGCACGCGGTTGCGTGTCAAGCCAAGTTCAGGCGACACAGCTGCAGTGTGTATATTTACACGAACCGTCGGGAGGCACTTTTGACCCCTTTGTTGCTCAAAATCTACTAAATATAAACACACGTAATTTTATCCATCCATTTAGACCTCCGAGAGTGACGCAATCCCCAAATTTCATTAATATAGCTTAATTGGTTTTTGAGATAAAAGCATCCAAAAATCGCAAAAATTCATAGAGATAAACGTTATTTCATTTGTTTTTAAAACCGTTGAAACGTTCAAATAAAACGAAGGCATTAGCTCTAAACAGCAAAAACAGAAGGTCGGTGGCATTTATACCTAATGTTCGTACCGCGACATTTTAGTTATAGTTAATAGCTTAAAATAGAAGAAAAATGATGATGATGGAGCAGAAAGGTGACCACTGGATCTCACGAATTAGTTAGCGTGATACCCTAGTGTTTTGACTCATTTGTTTTGTCTTGACGAGCACTTGGACCGTAGATGATGTCCAAGGTCTGATGATGGAGCAGAAAGGTGACCACCGGAACTCAAAGAGTTAGTTGATATAATACCCACGTGTTTAGACTTGTTAGTTTTATTTCGATGAGCACTTGGGCTGTAGAGCCTGTAGATGATGTCCAAGATCTGATGATGGAGCAGAAAGGTGACCACCGGAACTCAAAAGTTAGTTGATATATTATAATACCCTCGTATTTGGACTCGTTGGTTTTGTTTCGATGAGCACTTGGACCTTAAATGATGTCCAAGGTCTGATGATGGACCACAAAGGTAGCCACCGGAACTCAATAATTAGTTGATGCAATAGCCTCGTAAAAACCAAACTCTCGTTAGTTTGGTTTTTACGAGCACTTGGACCGTAGGTGGTGTCCGACAAGTGATAATGGAATGGAGCATAAAGGTACGTTGGTTCTAGTTTTAATTAGAGGCTTTTTTAAATACACCCAGACCATTAAAATTTTAATGATGAATAATAATAATTCATTGGCAAAAAGTAGTGATACTCGTATAACTCGTATCCCACCAAAAACATAAATGTGAAAATGAAAAGCCAAGTTCCATATGAGAATGTTGTTATTGTCGACTCCGCCGACAAAAGATCTAATATGATGTGAAGTTACAGATTTGACTTGGCTAGTTTTAACCGGCAATACAATTCTTAGATATGATATATCTACCATACCATATGCAATGAGATGCCGATAATAAAGTAGATTTATTTACAACGCAAAACAAAGGTGAAATTTGAAACATTAGAAAATTCACTTCTAGTCAGGTGACGCGCTTAACGGAAAGCTTATGTAGCTCATTCTTTTAAAATGAATGAGAATGTAATACGAAACTACTGATAAAATATTTAAAATTGTCTTTTAACTTATAGATTATGCAAATAAAATGTTTGGAATATTAAGGGTTGAAAAGATTAATATAAGATAATGTTATGTGGTAAGGTAAATTTATCTTTAGTACTCTAAAATTGTATTGCCGGTAAAAGCTAGCCAAGTCAAATCTTTAACTTCACATTCTTTTACTTCTACAGAACTTGGCACCCATTTAGATATCAGATATTTTGTCGGCGGATTCGACAGGCTCGACAGTCGACAGTCGAGGGGCTCGTCAAATGTACAGCTATTCGTAACGGACAAATATAGCTACGAGTATGTCAGATAATCGTCAGTCCATGAGTATGATACTATGTTATACCCAATCGGCAGAGGGGTAGACCTGTCAAATGCTACTCCGTCTGGTTTAAAGCTAAAAAAAACATGGTTGTAATTCAATACTGTTGTGGTGTAACCACTATATCTATAATAAGTACATGTATATAATAATAAGTAATATCATATTATTTACTTATATACATACACATAAATTATATTACAAATTATTTATAACACTATATATAAAATAAAGGAAATATAAATACATAAATAAATATATAAAAACATTCACTTTCACAACACATACTATATACATAAATAAACATACTAAAATATACACGGACACAAAACAAATCTTTAGCTAGCCGCTGTGTCAACCGCCGCGCCGTCGGGCGCTGTGGACGGGCGCTCGTGACGTCTCGGAAGCAAAACCGGTCAGGCGACTATCGCGGCGCGGACGCGCTCGCGCCGCCCGCTCGCTGCCCCGCCAGTCAGGCACCCAACTTGACGGCGAATGCATGCCTCACTGCGCTGCGCGTGTACCCCGCCTACCGCTTACGATTTGTTTACATTTCTGCTACTTACGCTTGAGACTGTTGTACGCTTTGCCTCAATACAGCTGTGAAAGTGATCCGGTTGTTTTATTTGGAGTCAGAACCCGTCCACCACACTGGTGACCCCGCCTTTGGACGAAGATCGCAACTTCTCCTGGATTGTTTGAAAAGGAAAGCCTGAAAAACCGTAAGTCAAAGCATTATGCGCTAGTACACCTACTGCGTGCATTGCCACTGGTGTCGACACATTCCGTGTCGGAGTTAAGATACCGGCGTTCTGGCCGCAAGAACCTGAAGTATGGTTTAAGCAAGTAGAAGGCCAATTTATATTGTCAAACATTACTTCCGACACAACAAAATTTTACTACGTGCTGTCGCAACTAGAACACCAGTATGCAGCTGAAGTTAAAGATATAATTATATCTCCACCTGCTACAAACAAATATGACAAATTAAAAACCGAACTAATTAAGCGACTTTCAGCTTCACGAGAGAAGAAACTCAAAACTCTTTTGCTCCACGAAGAACTAGGCGACAGGAAACCCTCGCAGTTCTTAAGGCACCTGCAGCACGTCGCTGGGCCGGACGTTTCTGAGGAGTTTTTGAAGACGATTTGGACCAGCCGTTTGCCGCACAATATTCAGGGGGCTGTAGCAACGCAGCCGCTGTCTACTATTGATTCCTTGGCAGAGCTAGCAGATCGCGTATGGGACATATCTCCAGGTACTCCGCAGGTGGCAAGCGCTTCTGGGCAGCCCGACAGTTCGGTTATGGACCACATGGCCACTCAGATTGCAGCACTTACGAGGCAGGTACAAGAGCTTTCCAATCAGGTACGATCTCGTCCCAGGCAGCGGAATAATGGTAAGCCGCAGCACCGTGCACGAAGTAGCAGTCAAGGACGCGAAAACAGTCGTTCGCAGTCGAGCTATCGCAAGTTCCCAGTCTGTTGGTATCACTTCAAATTTCAATCCCAGGCGACAAGGTGTGTGAAGCCGTGCGACTATGCATCGGGAAACGAGCAGGGCAATCGGTAATGGCGGCCGACGATTGCTTTAGTCCTGGTCGCTTATTCGTCACAGATCGAAGATCAAAGATGCAGTTCCTAGTAGACACCGGAAGCGATCTTTGCGTCTTTCCTAAATCTGCAACACGCGAATACCGACTGAAGACCACATACGAACTTTACGCTGCTAACGGAACCATCATCAGTACATACGGTTACATACAGCTAAATCTGGATCTTGGGCTCCGCCGGGACTTCAGCTGGCGGTTCGTCGTAGCAGATGTCACCAAAGCCATAATCGGGGTCGACTTCCTATCTTTTTACAATTTAGCCGTCGACTGCCGCCACAAGCGCTTGTTGGACTTGACGACATTGCTGTCAGCCATGGCTAAAGCCGTGACTTCGGCGGATGCCGTATCTTCTATTAAAACCCTCCAAGGTGAGTCGAAGTACATCGACATACTGAAAGAGTACCCGGAGATAACACGGCCTCCTGGTATATATAGTCCTTTCCTTTATTTCCTTATCCTCCTCCTTCCTCCTTCTCCTCCTCCTTCCTCCTTCCTCCTCCTCCTTATTCCTCCTTCCTTCCTCCTTCCTTCCTTTATTTTATATATAGTGTTATAAATAATTTGTAATATAATTTATGTGTATGTATATAAGTAAATAATATGATATTACTTATTATTATATGCATGTACTTATTATAGATATAGTGGTTACACCACACTGTCAAGCAAATTTCGTGTTCTGGATAAAGTCGTCTATATACGTACTTGATCTACACTGAATAATCATAGTGTCGACTGTTCGATTACATTACAGACTCCGTTTCCAGCGCAAAATATTTGCTGGCTGAGAAACAATCCCGACCTCGTATCTTCTCCCTATGGGATACACAAACGAGAATGGAGTTTCAAATCATCCTTTTTTTATTCAATCTATTGTTTCATGGTTGATAGAGAGGCGGATTAAGCTGTATTTCTACGTGTAAGATTTTGGTATACTTTGACTCAACGTGGTAAGTGAATACACATTTGGCTAGTAAATACGGACCTCAAACATATCAGTTAACTGTGCATAAAAAAGGATATATACTCGTATATATATATTAGTTTTTAACCTACTTGAACTAGTCAAGAAGAAAAAGGGTTCTCACTTCGGTTAATGTCTCTTTTTACTTTATTATATATATTTTGTAGACTAATATAATTACAATGCGGTCAATATTTTTTTTTTTTTGTTTTTTTTGTTATTTAATAAAGTTATGCCCATACAACTAAATACAAAGGCGTCATGTGAGTCATTCGTGCTCGTAATAATAAAACCTTTACGTCTATTAGACGCGTAACTACAACCTAAAGTATTTAATATTAGGGATGTTACGGAAGTGGGTTTACCGGAGCCGGAGTTCAAAATTTTTATTTGTTGGAGCCGGAGCCGGAGTTTTTAAAAATTGATTTAACGGAGTTTTTAACGGAGGCGGAGTCGGAGTTGAGCGGGTAGAAGATTTGCTACAAGAAAGTAAATGCGTTAAGGGCAAGCCTAACCAAAGTAATAAAACTATAAAATACAATTTAAAAAAATATTTATTTCTCAGATAATCAAGAAACCAAATGTTGGTGTTTGGTTTTGAACACAAAATCGTACAAAATTAGATAGGCATGTATAAAAAACAGTATCAATAAAATAACCTACAGTTATTCAGTTCACATTTAACAAGCCGCAATGAATCGCAATAACGAAGGAAAGATACCTACGGTTTTGACGAACATCAAATTATAATAGCCTGACTTTCCTTAAATTACATTCGGATGGGATATTTATAGATAATTTATACAAAACTCCTACAGACTCTTAATTCTTTCGGAAGTAGGTAAATAGTAAAAAATAAAACTTTTTTATTTATTTATTTGAAAACATGTTTACATGACCTTACAGACAATTCCAATGCGCCATGAAACTTAACATTAACATATACCAAGCAGGTACATATAACTATTACAATTAACAATCAGGTACAAACAAAAAATTACAAATAATACAATTACAAATCACTATAATCCCTTATCACATCACAATTACACCTTAACGGATGTAGGCCTCGCATCCATCACCTCACAGAATCTCAGGCATTCATTTCTCACAGACACCCAACGCCACGCAAACAGGTCGCACTCGGGTGCTGATGCCAAGAGTGCATTCAACTGTGTGAGGGCACGGAGCAGCGGAGAGTTCAGTCGTGACACGGTGCGTCCCGCTGGCAAAGCCAACAGATCGCGTCGCCGCGGTCTGAGGGCTATCCTGGGGATGTCTGGCACATGTAGTCGCACAAGTCGACTCACCAATTCTGGACAGTCCGAATCACCGCGCAGGGTCCGACACGCCAACGTCAACAAGCTAAGGTTACGTCTCACCTCCAAAGAGTTGTAACCTAAGGTCCCAAGGAGATACTTTGTCGGATAAAGAAACGGGTAATATCCAAACATTTTCTTGTATAAAAACCGTAAAAAGGCTTTTTGTACCTTTCCAAGAAGCAAACTGTAGGTAGCTTCGTAGGGATGCCAAACGATCGATGATGTCTCAAGCTTGCTTCTTACAAGTGCATTATAGACAAGCCTGATAGCAACAGGATCGTTAAACTGACGAAGGTTACGTGTAACGAAGCCCAGTCTTCGAAAGCAGTTGGCAGCAAGCGTCGAGATATGCTCATGAAAAGTGAGCCGCGTATCGAAGACCACACCCAGATCTTTAATAGAAAACAGGCGGTTTATAGGCTCCGACCCCAGCACATATTGTGCAAGCAACGGCATATGAGCACGGCTGAAAGTGCAGACGCAACACTTAGCTGGGTTGAACAGCAGCTTGTTTTCTGTGCTCCAGAGAAAAACCGAGTCGATGTCCCTTTGTAACGACTCACAGTCAGTACTTTGCTCCACTCCATACACCAACTTAAGGTCATCTGCATATAGAAGACACTGAGCCGATTGAAGGACCGAACTGAGGTCGTTTATCATGATCCCGAACAAGAAAGGACCTAATATGGAGCCTTGACTGACCCCAGACCGGGTATGGTATGGGGCCGAGACAAAACATCCATGCTTGACGTACTGCTGCCGATCGCGCAGATAACTAGCGAAGAAAGACAACAATGCGGGAGAAAAACCAATCCGATCCAGTTTCGCCAACAACACATCGTTATCCACGCGATCGAAAGCCTTACTGAAATCAAAATAAAGGACATCGACCTGGATACCTCTATCCAGGTGCTCAGATATGCTATCAGTCAAAACTAATAGGTTGGTGTTAACCGAGCGACTATGTCTGAACCCGTGTTGTGCGTCACATAAAAACGGTTTTACCTGTGCACATAGAGTTCGGTGGACTATTGACTCAAAGAGCTTGGCCAGAGTGGAAAGGACGGCAATGGGCCTATAGTTTTCCACAATTGTAGCGTCATTTGCCTTTGGTATAGGTCTCACCCTCGATAGTTTCCAGCGAAGAGGGTAGGACCCAGTCCTCAGTGCCAAATTAAAGATGTAGTGTAAAGGGGCTTTAAGGTAATCCTTGCATCCCTTTACAACGTACGCTGGCAAGTTGTCCGGGCCTACAGCACAATTGGATTTGAGGTGCTTTATCCCAGATACAACCTGTTCCATCGATACTGCATCTATATGGATGTAGTTGGCACTACGGTTAACATTTTCAGTTCCCCTTACGTTGGGATCAAGAAGCGGCGTGTCAGGCAAAAATACCCCAGAGAAATAGCTCGCAAACGCATTAGCTACCTCAGCTCCAGTAAGCAGCTTTCCATCCAGCTTCACACTACTGACGAACCCTCCCGTCGACTTCAGGCTGTCTAAGTGCTGCCAAAATGCCCTCGGATTGTCCTTCACCTTGCTCTGAATTCGACCAATGTAGTCGTCGTAGGCAGAGGCTATTCGTCCTTATATAGTACTTGTTTGTGAATATGAACATTTGTCTTCTATCTGTTAAAAGCGACACCAAAGAAAACTTATTAAACCGTTAAATTTACAAAATGTACGGTACGGGTGATATTTTTTTTGTTTTTCGCTAGAAACAAATGGTAATAATACAAGTTATTGGTGACACATATCATTTTTTTTAATTTTTTTTTTCGTTATTTAAGTAGTAACACTACTATATATAAATTATAAATTGAAATAGATATCATATACTAAAGAAAAAGACCAACACAAGCAATAACAAATAAAAAATATATATATAAATAAATAAATATTATAGGACATTCTTACACAAATTGACTAAGTCCCGCAGTAAGCTCAAAGGCTTACTTAGACAACGATATATATATAATATACAAAGACATAAATACATTACAATATTAAATAAAATAATTTGATTTGTGTCAACAAAAAGTTGTATTAATACAAATACAAATATCATTTATTTCGGACACTGGGATCCATAATTTGTTAGTAACAAAAACAAAAAATAACAAAATTAAACTTACAACTAGGGTTAGTAACAAAGCTAGACATATTTAATGACAGCGCCATCTCTCTCGCCATACCCCTGAGTGGTTTGGATGGAAGTACTAAGCAACGTCGCTTGTACTTAGAAAATGGCCACATGCGTCTTGCCTGTTACTAAGATTGCATATACTCGAGATATTCACCGTCATTTCGATAGGACCAGTGGGCCTATTGGTTATGGCGTTAGCCGCGTAAGCTGCTCCCGAGCTCGATCATCGGTTTTGGTCTTTTTCTTTAGTATATGACATCTATTTCAATTTATAAATGGTAATAGTTAGAAACTGGTATTGACCCATTTTAATCGACTAAAAAATCATACATACATAAAAAATGTATGTTCCCCTTTTCTAGAATAAACTTTGTCACTTAATTTACCTACATGTTGCCGTGTGTTAGTCCACATTACTAAGGTAATTCCATAGGTATTACACTGCTAAATCCTTTCCTACTAATCCTACTAATATTATAAACACTAAAGTTTGTATGTATGGATGGATGTTTGTTACTCATTAACGTGAAAACTACTGAATGGATTTTAATGAAACTTTACAATAATATAGCTTATACATCAGAATTAATACATAGGCTACAACTTATAAAGATATTGCGCAGACGAAGTCGCGGGCACCAGCTAGTGGCTTCATATATTCACTGATTCTAATCTTGTTTACTGACTAAATACTCGTAGTACGACGCAACAATATTTCAAAAGTGACGGACAAAACTCACCAATTTATGAGTCAAAAAGCGAGTAATCGTGGATGATAGGTAAGTAATTTCTGACGACAAGTCATAACTTGTAGGTACACGGAGTCGAATCCGGAGCTCCGTAACATCCCTGTTTAGTATATTATTACATTAGGTACTCAAATGTAGTTCATTTGTAGGTACATTATGTTGCCGTCAATTAAGAAAATCATTTATCAAATACTTATAGGTAGTAAACCTATATTTGATAAATGGTTTTTTTACCGATACCCGGACCTTTTATCTTAAGAAAGTGTAAAAGTTACTGAAGTTTATTGAATCGGTTAAAATATTAGAAGAGTGACTTTGGTTTTTAAATAAAAGTGCTATAACTTAGTAAAAAATGTTTCGGGAACTTGCCGCAAACTGCTCGGGCGAAAGTAATTCAAACAAAGTAGATAAAAGTTGCGGCGCTAAGGAAGCGATTAAAAGAAAAATTAGCATTCTTTGAAATTAATTACTCTCGTAATAAAAGTTTTTATGGGGAAATATGAGAATATAATACCATATTTTATTAAACATCTTCAAAGTTTCTCATATTTGGATGCTGTAAGGCCTGTAAGTGTAAGTGCTAAGACTAAACGAAGATTTTTTTAGTTTTAACTAGAATCAGTTAGAACACTTTTAAGACCGATACTTATAGCATGAAATCTACATTCACATGACATGAAAAACGAAAAAAAAACATTCTATATTTCTTAAACAACTCCAGTGATATATGGATAAGCTGTCTAGTAAATGGTTTTTCAGAATATTATTGTATTGCGTACCGTTTTATTGGAACAATTGATGTAGTATTAACTTCTTGTTAGGAACCAAGCCCGTTTTGCAGCTATCGATTACGCGTTAGCTAGCAGGCAGTTTTTACTGACATAGATTTCCCTAACGGTTCAGTATCCAAAGTTTGTTAACTGTTTTTTAATATACATATGCAATCAGTATGCAAGATTAGAAAGTAAATTATACTTACTATGTTAATTAAGTAGGCCCCTTAAATTTTACATAAAAATTTAAAATAAAATAATAAATCTCAAGTATAAACATCGCATCGACGACATTGCGAATCGCATCATATTCAATCGTAGGTTAAATTAGGGTAAGGGACATGGATATACCTCTGCGTTTGTTGTAATACTCTCTATCAGGGTAAAATAATTCTCGCAGTAACATACATAACTAAGGCACACCGGTTTGTACCGGTAGCAAACTTAGTGGTTTTATCCAGGGGCGTACTTCGAGGATATTGACTTACACTTCTCTCTATTTTATTTGAGTTTTTCTCATCCTCGCTTAGTTTTCTCCACATCGTGTTTTTGTTAAGATTTTTTCAAAGCTGCCGGTAAATCCCATCCTTTGTTTGCTGAATACGAACCATTTAGCCCCACAACTCGTGGAAACGGAAACGGAGGTGTAGGAAACGGCATTATTTATAAATTTAATCGTATCTTTAATTTTTTTTTACCAATTTTACCAGTAAAATTATATTGAAATAATTGTATTCAGCTCTTTATTTGCGTAAAAGAATTAAAGGCTAAATGATTATTCATGACTCCCTATAGTGTGTTCCTGCCACCGAAATGCGGGTATTTATGAAAACTGGTACCTACTAATAAAAGCCGGTCAAGAGCATGTCGAGCCATGCTCAGTGTAGGGTTCCGTAGTTAACCGTCTGTCACAATAAGCGAACCCAAAAGGTGTTTTAGTAGATACCTACCATGTTCATATTTCTCAGAAAGAAAGGAAAATTGGAAAAATTAATGACCTCGGGCAGGACACGAACTCGCGACTCTGAGATACCAACTCATCGCTCTACCAACTGAGCTGCCGAGACCACACCCGTGCCCCCGAATTTCTCCCCCGTATGCGCCGTAGAGGGGGCGCTTAGCAACATCCACCGTAAGATAGTATGGATGGAAAGTAGGTACCGTGAGTATCGGGTAGCACATTGTTAGCGGTAAATTCTCAATGTACCTCAACTTTCTTTCTGAGAAATTTGGTGTTCGCAGACGTTTCTGCGTAAAAATAATAGTTGAGCATGATCATGACTACCAAAAAGAAGTATTTTCGCTGCACTTACGACTCATATACGAGTATATACACCCTTTTACTAAGAAGGTATTACTTTATGAAAAAAAAATGGCTTAACTGACCGACCATGTTCAAAATAATTTGCCTTGAGAATCTTTATAAAGCTTTTCTTTCATAATTTTTGGAATTCCAGTTTAGCCGAATTAAGGTTAATCACATTGAAAGAGGATTTATAATACATTTTCATATATTTTCAATGAGAAATGCCCGATAAAAGTGGGGACAAAAATTAAAAGTTTAGTTACTGGGTCATGTGGGATATCATTTGAACGGGCTTGATTTGCACATTCTAAAACCATTTTATTCAAAAGGATATAATCTGAAATTTTCACACAATGTTAACATTAGCATAAATATTACAAGAAAAATATAATATTGACCGTACCAAAACTTTACTGAACTAAATTTGAAATGAAATCACCTGAGACTTTCTTTTTATGTATAATTATGATATCATGCTGTAAGTACCGACTTTAAAATAAATTAAAAAAAAAAGATTTAGATCACAAAAAAAATATCAAGGAAGAACAAACTCGCATACTATTAACTTTTCTTCGCTGTATACATGCAGCCTATGGACCTCTTTCACGCAGCGATCGCTAAATGCCCTGCGAGTCCAATACAATGACGCATTCAGGGTGCTGTTGGGACTGCCGCGGTACTGCAGTGCGTCTGGGATGTTTGCGGACGCTGGCGTGGACGGTTTCCACGCCACGCTCCGCAAACGTTGCGCCGCGGCGCTCTGCAGAGTGCGTGGCAGCCCCAACAGCCTCCTGGCCGTCGTGGGGAACAGGTGGGACAGTGGCCTACTACGGCGCTGGTCCTCCCTACATATAAGCCCCAATTTTATTTTTAATAAAATGTAAATCTTTTGTATTATTATTTTGTTTAATATTTTAATAATTTAATTTTTAATTTAACTTATTTTGGTATTTTATATTGTATTAAATTTTCAAATTTTAATTCGCATGACATTTAATTTTAATCTTAGGAAATCAATTTTTTATTTTATTTTAATATAAATTTTAATTTTTATCATGTTAATTGTAATTTTAATTGTAATATAGATTTAATGATAATATTTCTATGGAACTTGGTCTTCCGAAATAAATGAATTTTATTTTTATTTTATTTATTTATTTTTTATTTAAACCATGCAAACGAGTGGCCCAATCTGTTGATACATGAGACTGACGTCAAATATTCTACTTCTTTCTAGGTGCAGTTGCAACTCAAAGTTTGTACGGAACTTAACCGTTTTTATAATTTCCAGAGCGATTGTTTCCAAAACAAATTCAAAACCACACTCAAGTGACTTTATCAAAAAATGTTTTCACCAAATCCCTATTCTTTTTGCAAGCTTTCAAGGATGCAAATTAACGCAATTCATTGTTCTTCCAACAAGCAACGTTGAGTCAACCAATTGGAAACTTAGGCCCCTGTAGGACTCGTTCAGGGTTAGGTACCGTAGTCAACTGGAAACTAGGAACAAATATTTTGTTGATAACTATTTCACTTTTACTATAGTATGATTTAAGGAGTTTTCTAATTGATTAAGTAAATTAAATGCATACAATATGCTATAGTATTTCCATTTATTTATTTAGACTCATGGAGGGTTATTTTAACTTGAGGTAATTGTATAACCTACGTTCTTTTATTTATGGATAGTAGCGATTTTTTATTTAATATAATATAAGAGGTACATATGATCTCAGAGCTATCACGCGACGCTTTCTATAAAAATTGACAGATCGGCCTGGTCCGGTCTCGCATACAAAATCATAAATAAAGTTACAGGAAATAATTACCGCCCTTCAAAGTCTTCAAACATTATTTCCAAATTTTCCGCCATGCAAAATCACGACAATTTTTGACAGCAAAAATTTCAGCATATATTATAACAACACGGAATATCGTTTAACATTTTGATCGGTGAGATTGTTTGTCAAATGATATTTTAGGTGACACAAGCCCCTTCTCTTAGAAATTTTAGAATCCAACGGACTGTCTCAAAATGTACATTATATTCGGTGCGGGTAAAAGCTAACAAATATTTTATGGAATATTTCAACTGTTGTCGCTGTGCGGGGCTCAAAGCAGCCGTGAAATTATTTTGTCCTCGACTCCAAAGCCAGTATACAAACGTTCGAGAGAAAATCGTATGGAAACCGGGATCACTTGATAAATAACTCGTAGTAAACGGTTCGAGCCCTTCGTGGGCTTCTGGTGATAAGACGGTGGAACTACTAGAACTTATTTGAATGAATCACAGCAATTTAGTGTAAGTACCTATACTTTGATACGATATTTTTTTTTGCTATGCTGTTGTTTATATTGAAAAACCAAAACCGGGTGTTCGCACAACTATAGGTATAAAAAAATTAAATTAATTAAATTATTACTCGCTACGCTCGTGGCTTAATTTTGCAATCTTTCGCTTGCTCGGGTCTCAATATAAGCCCGAGAGTTAAACAACAACTTTGCCCCCTTGTATAATAAATAACTACCTATTTCCAGATTACACTTTATATCGCAATATTTAAAATAGTTGCACTATTGTTTTGGGCGTAACACCTGTAAGAATAGTTGTAAGAGTGGAAAATAAATAAAATAAATAAATAAATTAATTTATTGAAAGACATAACTCCGTCACTTATGTTGTTTTTGTTCATGCGAAAAATTTATCTTTAAGGTAGAAAGAAATCAAGGAAATCAATTTATCTCTTGTAATTCTTGTAAATAAGATGTTTCTTCATGAATGCAATAGATGATAATTATTAGGCTTAGTTTAAGTAATAATATTTGTACGCCATGTATTATGGTAAAATAAGAATGGAAACTATATGTAACACCAATTTATACCCTTATTTACACAAATAAACTATTCATTCATTCATTCAAGGGGACATGATATTTCTACCCACCAATACAGAAGATTACACCGATGTTTTTGCTGAAAACTTTTACAACGCAGTATTTAAAATCCATTTTTCAATTGTAATATTAAACGTCGAGTAACTTTGGGAAACCTTATACATAGTTAAGTACATACCTCTAATGCGATACCATGGGGCAGAACTTATACCTAAGTAATAAAGATAGTTTTGCATACGAAATAGTAGTTTTAAACTGTTCAGCAAGTTTTGAATGCTGCCTAAACTTTTAATGGACTGCATTCAGTTTGCTTTGTCGAAACGGCCTCCGTGCCATTATTATATTAAATTTTGACATAACATTTGCGTTTATCCTGGTTGGAGTTGTGTATGCAAATATGGAAATATTATTAAAGCAGGTAGTTCAAATTTAGCATTGCAGCTGTTTTTAAACACATATCTGCTTGTGGCTGTGACCCGAACTACTAATGATCATTAAATATTCAAACTAAATATCAACGGTGTTGGTCCCTGATGCTATTGTTACATTTATGTATAAGAAATTACTGGCAAATAAGTATGCCGAATAATTATTGTGTGTTTCCGCGAAAAAATAAATCTAAACTCGTTAAAATTAATCATACTCTCTAGTAAACATTAATCACAGCTTTAGGTAAATAGACTCATATTAATTTTCTTGGTACATTCCTAGTTTTCAAGAAATCTTCGTTACATGTACATATTGTGACGAAGGTGTGTTCGTGACAGTCATGTACAAACTAAGTGTGTCTATGTGTTACTTATAAAAAAAAGTATGACATTATTTAAACATTAAAAATTGCAAATATTTGCCTTAGTAGGTACGCCGGTAAACAATAAGAACGACCCATTAGATGTTTTATATAAAGGTCACTCGGTCATAACACGACCGATGCCATCTATAGAATAATTTTACACCAATAAGTCCACTGTGTTAACTTGTTAAAGTTATAACTAAATATACCAAAATACAAAGCGGAAACCGCTTCCGAATTGCTTTTCTTAATCGAGTGAGGTTGAAGACCGCAGTTCACTCTGCTCTGTCGCTTCCAAAGCCTGTTTTCAATACACCTTTAAATTGGTCTATTAAAACTTCGCAAACTGCCTTTAACCCGAATTGTTAGCGCTCAGCATCAAATGCAAAATATCGAACAATGACAGAAATCTCACAAAGTGCTCTATTATATTCCGCTGCTTGTTAGAAAATAATGGCCACTTAAAGAGATAATGATGTCTCACGAGAAACCAGATGCATTCGCAGCAAATAGTGCGGATTCTAGGGCTACCAAAACTTATTCATAAACAAAACCTGACACGTCTTTGGCCAAACGGGTTATTAAGGGTGCTGTCATGTTCACAAGTGTGTGCGTTTTAGTCACCACGTGCCACCCTGTTGAAGTGCCAGTTTTTAACAGTGTTAAATTCGACTATATGTTTGTGATTGTGAATTCATTTAATCAACGAAAATCCCTGGAATTCCCTTCTATAACCGGGGATGATTGCAGATAAGGGTCCTGTGATTTACGCAAAATAGCTAAAACAGGCAGAAATCGCTCACTGAATATCATGAGGTATCGCGCGCGACGCATCTTCATTGCAAGTTGCAAGACGAATTCAGACTATCAAATATGGCGCACGCGAGGTGATTGAGTAAGTGATGAGTGAATGTGACGAAAGGTGAATGTATGAACATTAAGGAATGTTACAGACGTGTGTATAAAGGTTTGTCTAAACTTTTGTGTAGTATAAGGGCCTTGCTAAACTTATTTATATTTCTTATTGTGACAAATGCTTGTGCCCTTAGCTGTAAGAAGTCTAACTTTCAATTTGGAGGTCGTAAGTTAAAACCCTGGCTCGTGCAAATGAGCTTTTGGGAACTCATGAAAGACATCATTTTATACATGGCCCCTGTTTCGCCACGCTGACAATGTCAGCGATATACTTATTATTATATCTGCTTGGAATACAAGTTCATAGAAAAGTTGTGACAGTTGTCACAATATCAGCGTGGTTACACAGGAGCCAGATTTTTGCCAGTGAATGAAAACATCGTAAGGAAACCTGCATACATCCGCTATCGCGGGGGCTATGACCCAATGTATGGTCCTCTCGTACTTGAGAGGAAGAAGGAAGCCTGTACCAAGCAGCGCAGCGGGACGAACATATAAAGGCTGAGGAAGTGGTGGTAGTAACCAACGACTAAAGTTTCTGAAATGTCTGGTGACCCTAATGCAGTCTTTCTTTACATGCGATGCGAGACAATGTGGCTACTTAGTCTGCTGTGATGGACATTGTTGCAGATGTGGCTGAACGATAATTACCCACTCATTCATTCCGTTAATAATACATAAAACTCTTTATTTTTATGAATGTTGTTTAAGAGGTTAATGTGAACTAACTTACTTTGAATACAGAACAATTACGTCAATTCGGATGAACTATTAATTTTAGATGCTAACCCTAGAATATACGTGAAAGTAATTAAATCATGGATTGATTGCCCTTGGTAAGCGTACCTACAGAGCACCGAAAACGTTAAGATTTTCTTCCAAATCAACGCTAATTACCAGGAAAGCTTCTAGGAACTTGAGTTAGAAAACTCGGAGCATTAAAATCTCATACAGCGTAAAACGTGAGCTTTAAAGTATTAGGACGGGACAAAAGCGGCCAAGGAATCACATTGAATTCTTAGCAACACCTAAAAAGTGTTTGTATACTTTGCACGAAAACTAATTTGGCTACCCACACAAAAGTTGGATTATGAGTTTTATGACAGTTGTCTCTTATAGGTAAGTATACTTATGAAGAAATTCAACATAAAAGTTAAATATTATCAACTACTACGCGGAACCTGTTCTCAACAGAAAAGTGTTCATTATTATTGAATTTGATGCAGTCATAATTTGCTTTTATTATAATTGAATTAACTTAGTATCTGACTTTCTCAGAATTTAACCTTCAGCGGATTAGACGTACGAGTACATACTCGTATTAAACTTATTACTAATATTATGGCCTCATGTTAGTTAGACGAATTTAGAATCTGACTAAATAGGAAACTGGAAACGTCAGGATTGAACCTATCAGAAATTTGGTAGCCTCCGCTCAAACCCCTTCCTGAATGACTTATCCATCTGACGTACAATTTTCGAGCTAGAAGCATAAAACTGAAAAATTACCGAAAATTTGGCATACGAGTAGGTACTAGGTACAATGCTTCAAGGACCTTAAGACTTAAGGTAGGTAGAGGTAGGTAGGTAAAAGTTACACTTTCTAGCAGTTACTAGGGTCTCAAAAATCAAGCTCTACTCCACTACTTATTGTAAAAACTCGGTTTAGGGTTCTCGGTTCTTTAAGTACCTAATAAAGGGAGCGATAGCTTGCAGGGAATTAATTTCTGGAAATTATTAAAGGCTGATATGATGATGATGATGAATTTTATTGGCCTATGACGTGTACAAATACAATTTACAACATACCTAAAAAATATTTATTGCACTCCTCAAAAAGAACATTTATTTTCGAAATATATACAGTAAGTGTAACTTACCTAACTACCTACCTCTACCTACCTTAAATCTAAAGTAGGAAATGCCGCCAGCATCCTAGGTACAATGCCTCAAGGACCTACTTTAGACTCAAAAAGTAAACCTAAAACAGAAAACCTTCTGCCATACAAACTTTCAACACACTGTTGGTGAAACACTTTGTTTTTATTTTAATAAGCAATCTTGTCACAATGTTTTAAGTTTCTATCTCAAAAAATAAGACTTTCTTCTATACAATCTTTCAACCCCTCTTTTACCCCCTTAGGAGCGAGGGTTTCAAAAATCTCTTCGTATCCCTGGCCTACGTATATTAAATCAGATCTATTTATTATATATGTAGAAGAAAGTTTTGGTGAAAATTCCAAGTTTTGAGTCTCCTCTTTTATAATATAAATAGAATAGAATTCATCTTAATTTGCATCGTAACTGACATATTAAGTAATTTTATAAAAAAATATAAATTAACAACGAAAAAACCTCGTTTAAAACTCTTCTCGTTTTAAAATTCTTCGAAATACCAAGAGATCTTCTAGGAATTATAGAGAGATTAGAATTATCGCAGGTTTGAAATAACGAGAGTTGACTGTACTAAAATATTGCACGGATCACAATTTTCTATTAATGAGTAAAAAAATACACAATCATACAAAAAATCTGAAAAAGGAACTAGAGTTTTTTTCTCCATGTAGCACTAAAGTAACGCCGTACGAGTATATGTACAAATACGCCGTTACCTTCAACATTGTATTAAACTTAACTAACTAACTTTACTTTAACTTAACTTTAAACTTTGTATTTCTTTTTTATCCAGTTTTTGTTTTTCTTGCATTTGTACAATAAAGTGTTCTACTACTACTACTACTACATGTCTGCAGTCTGCATACACTGCGGCACAACATTAAACAAACTCATAGACCAATGTTAGTACATTAACTTCCTGCATATGCATTTAGTACGCTGTGTAGAAAGCTAACAAGTATGGAACTTTTTGAAGGAATGGGTGTAATCATCCAAATCGGTAAACTTTAACAAGCAGCTATTTGGCACAATTTCAACCTTCCATAGGTTAGCTCGCCATGGCCCTAGCCTGTATAACTTTTTGTAGTTCAATTAAGCCATGCACTCGCTTTTTCCGTACTCCGATCGTGTATGCAATGCACTTGATTTTTTTGAATGATGCAAATATTTCACGTCTAGTATTTTGTATACCTGTTATAGTCGTTCGGCATTTTCAAAGGTAATAAAGTCTTTTCCATTCTATTCTATTTTAAGTATAAGTAAGGATTCTTTTTTTTAATAAAACCGGCACGCGACTGAATTAGTTTTCTTTTAAATACAGAACCTTAGAAAATAGGAACATTGCCTAAAGGATGACTCACACTAAAACGGACCAGGACGTGACCGGGCCGGGCCGATCTGCCGGTTTCTTTAGAAAACGTCACGTGATCTCCGAGCTTCGAGCGCTCTCTGAGCTCGGACGTGATTATTTCTATAGAAATTGACAGATCTTCCCGTCCGCCTCATCCCGTCCCATTCTATTGTGAGTAATCCTTAAGTCAGATGAGAGTCTAAACACTCAATGGGTTAACTAGAAGAAATCCATTAAAGTATACCTTTAGTTTTCCTTTGTATTTGACATCCACTTATGACTGGACGTAGATTCTTAAGCGCCGCAAATACTCGTCCTAACTTAAGGACTGCCTACGAGTTTGCTCGCAGTACCAATAGACTCGGGCCCCTGATCAGCAGACATGAAGTCATTTATGAAGACCCTTGTCGGCTCGACTGATCGACGCCACATGAGACCCTAGAGCTGGCGCATACCTCTCCCATCACGTATCTATTGCGGTGCAAAGAGGTAATAACGCTGGCAGCGTGGGTACCTACTACCTAATTGGGTTCATGCCGCAAGCGGCTCGGACGGGATGTTCTTTTTGTAAATTGTGTTTTTTTTAGGTTCATGCTATACGCAGTTACTTTTATTTATACCTGCGAAATAAAATTCTTCTACTTTTGTTAGGTCACCGAGGTTTGTGTGCAGTTCAGTCACAGTGTTACTTAAAATTCAACTTAAATGAATGAAATAAACGGCATCGTCGTGCCGCCTTAAATATTAGGCGTACACAATTATTGTACGAAATATGCATACGGAAATAACAGAAAATGGTTAAAAGCCTGACAGTAGTGTGTTTATAAGTCGTACTTATATTCCTGGCGGCGTACGTGGCTGTTTTGAATGCGAGGCAAAATTGACTCCATTAAAAGTTTTGAAAGCGCTCGCAGTTTAGATAATTTACGGAACGAGTTATACCTTCAAATAAAGGCATCTGGTTAATGAAAACTAATGAATTTATGCTCATGTTTAGTTTCAGACCCCGTAGTAAACGACGGAGTTCGGTGTGAGTCACCTGAAATCTTTTCTAATCATCATTTTTTTTCTTAATGTTTATATGACTACCTCCTAACGACCGACCTACCTTTTAACGACCTCCCAGCCTAGTTGGTAGTAACCCTTCCTACGAAGCGGGAGGTCCCGGGTTCGAATCCTGGTCAGGGCATTTATTTGTGTGTTTATCACGAATATTTGTTCCTGAGTTATGGATGTTTTCTATGCAATTAAGTCGGTATTTATGTGTATCTATATATTATTTACATTGTCGCCTAGTATTCATATCACAAGCCTTATTAAGTTTTCCGTGGGATTTGGTCGATTTCTGTAAGATTGACCGACAATGCTTGTTATGTATATTATTATTTATTATATGACTGACTTCGAATTTCTTCTCTCATAGAGGTAGGTGTGTGATGCGTTACCTACAAGTCTAAAAAAATTGCAACACGAGATTTTTTTTCCCATTTCTCATGCTCTGAAAGTGGGTTGTTGTTTATCTATGAAGCGGGTGGAAAACGAAGCATCGCGGCCCTAGCAATGAATATATTCCTCTTGGTTCTCGACTTGTAAGCATCTAGGAGAACAAAGTGTCAACAAAATTCTTATTTACGTACTAACGCCAGAAACAAATCCACGGGTACAGTTTTTTCTCTCAAATTATTGGAATTTATTGTAGTAATTAATTATCATACGTAAAGATGTGAATTCGTTAAATTATTTTGATTTTTCGGATCAAATGTAAATGTCTTATTGCCTCGTGTTTGTTACGATGAGCACTTGGACCCTAGATGATGTCCAAGGTCTGATGATGGACCAGAATGGTGGCCACTGGAACTCAATAATTAGGTGATGTAGTACCCTCGTTTTTAGTATCATTAGTTTTATTTCGATGGGGACTTGAACCGTAGATGATGTTTAAAGTCTAACTATGAAGCAGAAAGCTGACCACCAGAATTCAGTAATTCCTTGATGTAATAACCTCGTGTTTGGACTCGTTAGTTTGGTTTTGATAAGCACTTGGATCGTGGGTGGTGTCCGAGGAGTGATAATGGAGCATAAAGGTGCATTAGTTCTAGTTTTTGATTAGAGGTTTTTTTTAAATAGAAGCAGAACATTACAATTTTAATGACGAATAATAATTATTTATTGACAAACAGTAGTAATATAATAATATAAATACCTACATGTGAAAATGGAAGCTACGTTCCATATGAGGATATCGTTATCGTCGACTCCGCCGAAAAAAGATCTGATATCTAAATGGTTGCCAAGTTCTGTAGAAGTTAAACTATGTAAAGTTAAAGATTTTTTTTTTTATTTATTTATACTAGTATTCCTATGTAATTATATTTAGTTGTAAATTATGTTTTTGTACCTATTGGTAATAATATAATAGTGATATTAGGTAATTTGTCTTTTTATCCTTAGTTGTGTAATTTAATTATTTTCACTGCACCCGCCTTAAGTATTTCTGTTTAGCCCTATGGTTGACTGGTAGAGAATGCCCAAAGGCATTAAGTCAATTTTTTACGTGCAATCAAGTTTAAAATAAATAAATAAATTTGACTGGGTTAGTTTTTACCGGCAGTAAAATGTTAGAGTACCTACCTACTAAAGATAAATTTACCTTACCACATAACATTTATGTTTTTGGTGGGATTAAATTATTCCGACGCTATTTTGCTCGGCGCACTGAATAAATTTTGCGGAGGTGACACGTACATATTATAAACATTATACTTCCTAATGGGTTACGAAAATAATATTAATTAGTATTTATACATTAATTAAAATAGAATCTGTTTATTTTTGTTATTTTTCATGTGTTTACAAAATCTTACTGTACAATAAGGATGACTTGCCAAATTTATTACAGAAATTCAAATAAAAAGGGTTTGAGGTAAAAGTAATAATCTTCCTCGTGTTACATAGTGCATTCTATCGCTCCTTCTAAGAAATTTAAATACATTTTACAATTAAAAATGAATATAAATTACATTCAAAGTTATAAACATTGGTACATTTAGTTTTTATTTAAATCAGAAATAACCCGTTGGTTATACAGCCATAAAATTATTAATAAATTATATTTGTAATTGCAGGACCTATACTTACTCGTATTACTATTTTTATTATAGGTAATCATGTTTCCTTAGTGTTAATGTAAAAAGAACGAACATTGAACATGTCATAACCGCGTTGCCTCTGGTTACGCTACTTACGCTATATTCTTTGGCGCCTCACCCCCTCCAAATGTCAGATACGGCATACATATTTTGTTCTAGATGTATCAAGGCCCCGTCAAAACTCATCTTCTATCTATCTATCTTTGATTTTTATGGCCCCATCGATATGCCGATGATTCCGCCAACGTCAAGGTTTGAAAAGGCACGAGATCTCTGACGACAATTGACCGGTGTTTTCATACAATGCCATTCACTCAGAAGAGAATCTATAACAAGAGACAAAACAAACATGTATAGTTAAACTAACTACTACAAAAACAAGTTATTAGCCTTAATAAATTTAGCAAGGACATTCAAAGTCATGCACCCGTCCTTTACATCCTCCAAGTAAAGAAAGTGTTCAAAAGAGATGTAATGGCTATATGTTTGTTATTTGTGTTTAGGCCTAAGTAAGGTACGAGATTGAAAAACTTAATTATGTTACGATTGTATACAATACTTTTTCTACGAGTCATCGTCATCATCAATGGAGGAACAATTTCATCATTCAATTTCATTGACTTAACACGGGTGTAACACAAAAATATGTAATTGCGCACGCCGGCAGGCCGGCGCGGGGGGCGCGGTCGGCGCAAGCGCGGGGGGCGCAGTCGGCACAGGCGCAGGTGGCATCGCAAATAAGTATAGAATTTGTATGAAGTTCTATTATAGTTGCCTACAGCGTATCGAAATGAGATATTATAGTTGAGTTGGAATGTCTAATATCGAAAAGTATGAGCTTATAGTTTTGTCTATGTACTCGTAATTGGCAGATTAAAGTCGGCGAGTAGAAAAATATTATTTATACAGCCAGTCGTTATACAAAATGTTTATAATTTCCGAACGCACCCGTCACTGTCAACCAACAAACCTAATATGTCACAAATAGGTAACTACCTCTTGTCACAATTTTGTCAACAAATTAACACTTTAAAATGCAAAATAAGCGACAATCCGAATTATGCCAATATAAGTTCTCGATTCAAAACTCTTATTTTTTTACGTTCTTTCATTTCAGTATAGTTTCATTCGGGTCTACCGTACCCCTGATCGGAATTATTAATAAACAGGGTGTTTCAATGAACGTAATACAAAATAAGTGATTCCGGCTCTATTAACGACAAGGAATATAATGCACGTATTCAGGTTTTAAAATTCTACGTAATTAAATTTTGCTAATTTTCTAACAAAATAATTAATTAAATTCTCGAAGTGTGGTCTCTCATTGTGACGTCATGCCATGTCTTGCTAATCTTGCTATACGTCTGTTGGGTGTCTTATCAGTCGTCAAGGTTTGTCTATTATCAATGCAACCAATAAAATAAATGATAAGGCACTCCACTGCAGCACTGATTATTAATTTGTTTCATACTTTCACACATAATAATAAACAACATCTGTTTAAAATAATTTATTATGAACTTACAAAACCCAAGTTCAAACGTATTTTAATAAATGTTCAAAATGCCCACCATCATTTTGTTCACATAACTCCGCACGTCGTTGTAGATTTCTTCGCAGCCTGTCAAGTACGAATTCGTCACCTCTTACGGCATCAAAAGCCTGAATAATTTTTTGGCGGAGTTCCTCAACATTATTTGATTCCCTTTTGTACACTCGTCTTTTTATCTCACCCCACAAAAAGAAATCCAGTGGAGTGAGATCCGGACTACGAGGCGGCCATTGCACTGGACCATTGCGTCCTATCCAACGTTCGGGAAACTCTCCATCAAGATAATTCCGAACACGCAGAGAAAAATGAGCTGGAGCCATCTTGTTGAAAGTACATATTCTCAAGATTTTGTTCCGGAATTTGTTGCAACAATACTGGCAATGCGTTTCTCAAAAGATCTTCATACTTTGCTCCATTAAGGTTGCCGTTTATAAAATGAGGCCCTATGACATAATTGTTGAGGATTCCCGCCCAAACATTAACTGAGAATCGAGTTTGAAATGAGTCTTTCCGTGTCACATGAGGATTTATGTCACTCCACCAGTGTTCGTTGTGAACATTAAATAACCCTACTCTGGTAAAGGTAGCTTCATCAGACCATAAAATGTTAAGATGTAGATTTTGCAGCAGCGATTGACAAAAAACTACTCTCCTGGGATAATCAGCTAAGACGAGGTCTTGCACTCGTTGAAAATGAAACGGGTGGTATCCTTCGGCATTTAATAGTCTCCAAATGAAAATATGAGTTGTACCAAATCGTGCCGCTGCTTCTCTTGTGCTGGCTTCCGGGTGGCGAATAACATATCTCAGTACATGGGCTTTAAATGCTTCTCCGTATCTTGGTTGCCGACCTCTACCTTGGGCATGAGCTGGGACGGTAAACTGCCCATAATCTCTCAGATTTTGGACACACGAGTTGATCAATTGCCGTGTGGGGATTGGGGACTCCGGGAATCGTTCATTGAACAATGCTTGCGTACGAACCGTACTCCGCGATATGAAATAAAATTCAACCATCGCTGCCCGCTGAATGTTTGTAAAAGGATAAGCGGGAGGCATTTTTGCTTACTTTTTAAGAATAAATCACAAATAGGAAACTTACACGGATAACAACAATTTTTGATTATTGTGACAAGTATCACGTCAGAAATTTCAGAATGCATTTTATTTATAAAATATCAGCCTAGATAAACAAAAAGGGTGAGTTTATACTACAAAACTGGTTTCGAACTATTTTCTTTTAGGGTAACCATGATGTGATCAAAATAACAGGATTTCGGAAAACAATAATAGTAATGATTATTAACTAGTTTAACAACACGCGACCTAACATAGTGTTTTAGCAATAGGAAGACGAGTTTGAAAAACATGTTTTGTATTACGTTCATTGAAACATCCTGTAGAAGATTCCTTTACCATAAACTTAGTTGTTTCAAGTTACAAATAAACCTAAAAATTATATAATTTTATTTACATAATTTTATTATTCGTTCCTGCTTACCTTACCCTCCTCTTGAGCTCCTAAATTAGTTGAATTTGCGAAGACTGGTTGATCTCATTTCACACTTCACACCGCTCGAATTTGCAGTTTGTACCAGTTTCCACTGGAAACACCACCGTGGTCAGTAGTACAGAGACATAATTGATAAAAGAGCTCGGAGGACGCAAGTAATTAGGAGAGCGAAAAGCAATTAGGACTTTAATAGAACAGCGATGCTCGCGGCTGGTATGGATAGTTATCCAACGTTTACGTTTGCTCTTTTTATTGGCCAGCTTCCGGGAAATTTTATGAAACATGTTAGTGTGTTTGAAAGGTTTGGAATATTACATTAAATGTTTACTTAATTATGAATTCGTAAGCTAATGTACTCGACAGTAGCAGAGGGTAAAAATTTTCTTTGGGTAAGCCGGAGCTGATTTGACCTGCTATTTTTTTCGTCATTTAAGAAAACTACTAGATTGGCTTAAGCAAGGGAAGCAGACAGGAATCGAGTTCTATGAACGCTCCGCTCCTGGTAACCTACTGGTAGTATCTACACTAAGAATTGATTATAATATCGAGGGTTGCCTGGTGAAACCCAATAAGTGACAAAAAGTGAGATTTTAAAGTAAAAACAGTTTGAGATGGATTCGGTATCGCTCAATCTAATGGTAATATCGGATAAGCAGATTTGACATGTATTACGGAAATATGTCGAGTTGATACCCGATAAGTACTTGATTTCAAGTTTTAATTTAGAACTAAATACTACAAGTGCATTTAAGGCTTCAGTTTTTATTATTACTTAGTGCAAGAACCACACAATACACATTTATAGGTATTTAGTGCAGAGATATTTATACTAAATTAAACTAAACACACATCGTAAAACCAGATACTATTACTTATCGGGTATTACCTCAGTACGATTCGAACCTAAAAAGGATTTAAGTAAGAATTAAAATACGTTAAAACCATTTATCGGGTTTTACTTTTACGATATTATTTGTTAAATGTACAAACTACTTCAAGGTAAAACCGATTAAACAAATGTATAGTACTTATCTAAAACATTTTTTTGATGAAATATTATGTTAAGTCTAGTTATCGAATTCTAGCACGGGCCTTTAATAAATTTCTTTAAAAAAAATCCGGGGAAGAACCCAATAAATATGTTTGACGACCGCAAGGTCATGCGCTGCCTCGACAAGTAGCGGCAGGATCGCAAGCGCCCCGCCGCTGCGTCGTTGCAAATTTAATTGGAAATAGCTGTTAAAACTTGTGACGTATTGTGTTAATGATGGCTGTGTATGTGTTAAAAGTTTTGTGATGGGTGACCGAGGCAGAAAATTAGTGCAGCAGCTATGCTAGAAACAGGTAAAATCTTATTTTCTAACCTAGAAATACATTTAGAATTGTCGTATAAAATAAGATTGGTACTTAATTATGTTATGACTTAATCGCCTGAACGATAGGTAGGTATACGTCGCGTTTATAGTACCTACTGTCCTTAAATACCTAACAATAAATCTAAGCTATTGTAAGATTGTAACCGTTAATATGTCGATAATTGTTGTTGTTTCGTTTAGAGCGAACTTATCGGGTTTTAGCACTATCTATTAATCAAACTACGCGACTTTGAGTGATGCTTACGGTACAAAATAACAAAACAAACAAATGACATAATCGCCTGAACGATAGGTATACATCGCGTTTATAGTACTGTCCTTAAATACCCAATAATAAATGTAAGCTATTGTAAGATTGTAACCGTTAATATGTAGATAATTGTTGTTGTTTCGTTTAAGAGCGAACTTATCGGGTTTTAGCGCAATCTATTAATCAAACTACGCGACTTTGAGGCTTACGGTACGAAATAACAGTTTAGTTAAATTATTAAATAATATTAATTATTTTTTTGCATTCCAACTGGATGAGGCAACTCTAAAGTAATTTTTTGTCTTGTTTGAATGCATCTGTCTTTAATAAGTATTAATGGAATTGAAAAAAATACTTATTTATTTATTTAAGCTTTATTGCCCAATTACAAAAAAAGTACAAATGGTGGACTTAATGCCTTGGGGCATTCTCTACCAGTCAACCATTGGATAAAACAGAAACTTGTATTTGGTGCAGGATCGTAAACATCGAGGAGAGATAGGAAACACATAATAATCTCAATAATTTTCCATAACCCAGTATTTAATCTACCACTTTCACCTAATAGTCCAGCATATTTTAGATTCCATTAAATCTCAATAGTCTATACACCCTGGCGGGTGCTGCCTCTGCGTGCGTCCCATGACTCGGGCAGGTGCAACATCCGCTCGGTGTACCCCTTACATTTCATTAAATTGTCGAAAGGGTCTCTGCGTGTTGGCTTCGGCTCCGCGTACGCCTCCTAAAGGTCCGGAACACCATTGTTCCGTGATGGGAAAGACATATCAATAATAATACATTGCTTTAATAATTGTATAAACATACACATATAAATATAAATATACCTACATATAGGTACATACATAAATAAATAATGTACCCAAGTATAAGTATGCGGAACATCTATCAAATGAGCAATTTAGAGAGGTGTTTACGTACCTTGCACTTGAAGGAGAATTTGCTCTGTATTTGCGTGTATTTCAACCTTGTTTGTAAATACACGCTTCAGGTTCTTATGTAAACAATAGTTTTGGGATTTATTTGACGTATATTTGTTTATTTGAATTTTTTCGCGTTTGAGTCTATTGGGGTGCTTTCGTCAACTCCGATTGTATGTGATTTTTTACTGTACAAATGCACCCCATGGAACTAAAATCAAGAATATAATCAAAATACTCGTACAGTTATTATGGGTAAGATATGCCTAAACATTGATTATAACAGGTAAAAGAACTCATAAAATGACGAATCCTAGGTAGAAACGAATGCCTCCTTACGTGTGGGATAAATTCGTACAATTCCCACTTTTTAGGAAAATCGTTATATTGGCCAAATTGTTTTGGATCAAATCAGAAATGCACTGTTATTATAAACAGATAACTGGACCATGCAATGGCATTAATTTAATTTTTAAATAACTGTTAGTTTTTATTTTACAAGGCCCAGAGCAAAAATTGTACGAAGCCTACCCACTTTCCCCTATGGTGTTATAAGATCAATCATTATAATTATGTAGTTACATGTATGCCTTTATGTGTACTTACCCGAGTTTATAATCCCGTGACTGCCCGTACTTATATTATTTTAAGTTATTGCGTTTTTGGTACACATTCTTTAATTTATTCAATTTCAGACAATGACTCCTTCAATCTTGATGAATCGTAAATTAATATTGCCGCCCAAATGCACAATATTGTCATCGATGATAATAGTAAGGCAGACTTTTGTAAGTATTTTGAAGATTACGTACATACTGGGTGATTTTTGGGTCATGGAGCAAGAGTGAACAGGGTGCGTAGCCTAGATGCCAATCGCTCACGCTCAGTCGCTAACGAAACGCAACTGTCACTGTCACACTAATAAGGAAGAGTGGTAGAGACAGGTAGCTACGATACGTTATCAAGCGTGAGCGATTGGCATCTTGGCTAAACACACAGGGTAGGTATCGGGGAAGAACACACTACCCAACTTTCACTACGACAATCATGAAATCGTGAAAAAGAAATCTTTGATTGTTAAATATCGATCAACTAATACTTAGGAGTAACTAAATATCAATTAGCTCTTCATTAGGAGACCTTTTTTCCCGAATTCGTGGTTGTCCACAGAGAGTTGTGAAAGTTGCTCAGTGTGGCCCTCCCCAGTACTCTGTTAACTGTTGCTCCATGACCCAAAAATCATTCCGTATAAAACACCTATACGGATTACTAGGGTAGATTAACTTTTTTATAAGTTTTTTATAAGTAGGTAATAAAACCTATAAGTAACATTAACAGCTTTTTAATTTTTGCGAAAACCCAATAAGTCGACACCCCTTGGTAAAAAACGTTTTCTTACAGGAAAACTAAATTAGTTATATAGCTAAAACACAAATTAACTTAAAGTAGATAAAATTACTTTACACGGAGAACTTATAAAACTACGAATTTACTTACCAAATTAGTGTTTGATGACCATAAATCTTTAACTTCATTTTTCTCGAAACTAGGTTTCTCATACTTATTGGGTTTCACCAGGCAACCCTCGATATATGCGTCACTAAATCTGCACATCACATAGGGCTGGGGTATTATTTTTACAGGCGAAAAAAATACTGAAAAGTTCAATACAACTGACCTATGACAAAATAAGCACCGCTCGAGCACACTTTCTACAACTATGACGAATTTTTAAATTATAAACATTGAAATGGAATCTTATTGTTAGCCCTAGGACTAAGTAATTATTTATTTTATTTTATAAGTTTTATAAGTTTATGAATTTACAATGTAATTTATTACTATTAAAATTTATTGTAATTGATTGATAAAAAATGACATGTAATATTATAAATATTGTGAATAAAAAATATGAATATGAATAAGGTTAATACTCGTAAACAAAGTGAACAACCTATTTTAAAAGCCTCCCCAGCCTTGTTGGTAGAAACCCTGCCTACGATATCTACAAACCTGGAGATCCCGGTTATTGCTTTTTACGTTTTTGTTCATAAATCAAAGCACGTCTAACTCAAGCCCTTTTATATAAGTACATATAATATCCCATATGACCTAGTTACTAAACTTTAAATTTTTCAGATCTGACATTTTATTCGTATTTCGTGGTATAGGCCCTGAGACAGAATTCTTAATATGAAATCATACTCTGATTCCGGTCGTGTGTGGCGACCCTAATAATAGTAATGCTTACTAGCTAGCATTAGCTGTAGAGTGTAGACTGGACTATGGACGAAACAGTTTGTCAGTTTAAAATGGACGCCAAATTCAATGACTTATTCTACTGGCAAATCGTTTTGTATGACTACGGCTCAAGAATAGAATCCAACAATTTTTTTTTGTATGTGTAACCCTTTGAATATGTCACTGTCACGGTCACTGTCAAATTATGGTTGCCTCGGTTGCCCGGGCCCTCCTTAGATCGAATGTTAAGGCAGGTCGGTTTAGGTACGACGACGAGCGAAGCGAGGAGGAGTGTTAGGTAGAATTGCGACCTAACAGCGCGCGAGCCGAGCGAGCGAAGCGAGCGTGCCGCGGTAGCGGCCGGCGAAAGCGCCAGAACCGACTTTTTTCGCATCCCACGAAAAGGCAGCCCAATCATCGGCGCCCCAATAATTGGCGACCACGATGTACATGGATTTTTGGGTCGCTGATTCATGGGTTGCCTTTTCTCGGGTCAAGCAATTTCGAAGCGGGCCAATAATCGGCAACCTAATAATCGATGCAACTACATGTACATCAATTATTGGGTTGCCATTTATTGGGCTGCCTTTTATCGGGTCGGACAAGCTCGGTAGCGGGCCAATAATTCGAAGCCACAGTTTTTACAGTACAATAATCAGCAACCCAATAATCAGCAACCAAAAAAATGGACACGAATTATACGGACTCGTTGCCGAATATTGGTCCGCTTCGAGATTGCTCGACCTAAGAAAAGGCAACCCAATAATCCATGTACATCGTGGTTGCTAATTATTGGGTCGCCGATTAAAGCCCCTCATTCACGGCAGTCCGCCGGCACCTCCGGCATGTAATATAGCATCGTGAATGTCGTTGCCGGATGCGTGCCGTACGGCAACATCCTGCTAGCTCCGCCCACCTCCTTGCAGTCCGAATTGCACTAAATTACGGTAATAAACAATTGAGAAATGCGGCAATGCAAAAAATATTAATTATTCATTATTAAAAATGACTTAAGCGATGGCGGCATTTTTTTAATTCGAGTACAGTGTATGCGCTAAAACGCAGCGCTGCGCATCTTTCAACGGTTAAGTGCGAATTGGACTGCCAGGCTGGGCCACTTGCACACCGTGTGTCCGCTACATCCAGCCATGCCGGAGTGCCGGCGGACTGCCGTGAATGACGGGCTTTATTGTGCTGCCTTTTCGCGGGATGCGGATTAGTGACACCCTCCTAAAACACAAACGTAGTAGTGACACCCTCCCAGTCAGTGTCAGTGTCACTGTCACTACTGTCAGGTCAAACGCCAAATTGAATCC
This sequence comes from Lathronympha strigana, assembly GCA_949128165.1. NCBI lineage: Eukaryota > Metazoa > Arthropoda > Insecta > Lepidoptera > Tortricidae > Lathronympha > Lathronympha strigana. Next base: position 21,134,665 of record OX421903.1, on the reverse strand, counting down.
AAAGCTGCTGTTATTTTGCATTTCTGATCAAAACAAACAGGTAAATATAAACTTCATCTTATATACTGATTTTGTGGCAATATGTGATGATATTTGCTAAATTAATTTTCAGGAGTATTGCTAAGAATCAAGATGAACTACGGCAAAGTGCACAGGTTCTTACTCAGAACCATCGCCAGCCAAGGCGTGCTCTCAGTCGACAAAGCTCAGCAAGTTGTGAACAAATTTAATGGTATGTATGTTTCTTACAAAAGTACCATACCGATGGCGGGATGACCTAGATAATCTTAATCATAAATAGAAAAATGTTATTATGGAGATCCAGAGTTTTAATAGTAGGTACTTACCGCAAAATGATGGTGCCAATAGCAGTAGTGAAGCAGCCCAAAACCTTGATATTTTGCTTTTTATATTTAAAGTTAACTAGGTGGTAGTCATGGCTATTTACCATGACTACCACCTAGTTAACTTTGTCAAATTGATAAGGAGTGAAAACATGCATTATGTATTATATATCCCCTCAAAAACATTACATGTAAAAAGACACAAGTTTCACTCTGCAGTTCTTATGCTTAAAACAAGTTTTGAGATGTAATGAATGTTAAAACAAGTCAGTTATTTTAGTTGGTACCAGGGGGTGTCGGTGTGGGTGGTGTTCTTGAATATTTCTAAATATTCATATTCATAAATTACAGAAAACAACCAGGCATCAATAGAAGATCTAGTAAAAGAAATAAATGATGAGATAAGAGCACTCCAACAGCAAATAAAAATTACTGATGATGAACTTACAAATGAACAAGTAGTGATATTCATGTCACTTGCTCATGATGCAGTGTCCAAAGCACAGAATATATTTTCTGCAAAGGAACTTGAGTACTACAGGGTTCTAATTGAAGAGATAATGAGCACAGAATCAAGACAGATCACTGGGATTCATGCTATGAATTTGGTGAACAGATTACAATCTTCCTTTACTAAAACAGATGGGCAAGTAAGTAAATTTCTACTATTAATTCTTAACTTCATAAGGCCCAAGCTATTTTTAGGACATTTATCATAACGGCCCAGTGTCCTAATTTTTATTGTAGACTCTTATTATAGGTACACTGTAAAGGTAATTATTATGAAAAATATTAATGTAAAATGAGTCGAAAAAATGTCCTATTTTTAGGTCACTGGGACAATATCTTATGAATGTTTGTTACTTACATACATACATACATACAAGTAACAAAAAATAACATTTATTTGAAATCTTTTGCAGTAAATTCCTCTACATTTGCTTAAACCAATGAAATAATGAATTGAAAACTAACATAGATTGGGCCTGAAGGACTACTTTTCTCAGTCCTAAAAATAGGCAGTTGGGCCTTACGAGGTTAAGTAGGTACATACCTGGGCAAGCAAGATAGCCTATCAAAATCTCATGAAAACACGAGAACATGTGTTTCCTTAGAGAAGAGATTTATATCTAAATCTATTCTTAAAACCACCATGCAGCCAATTTCAATGATAAGCAAAATATTATTATTTCCAAGACCCTCAAAATAAGTGTAATATACTGCTCATTTAAAGATATTCTATATTATTATATAGAGGTGATACCCAGTTTAAGCATTACCTTTTCAGGGTCAGAACCCTTGACTACAGGTAGTTACTAGGTTCCCTATAGTTTCTCCATGTCTGTCTGTTTGTGCATCTGTTTGTCTGTCTGCGACTTAGCTCAGCGACCGTTAGTAGAACTAGAAAGCCTTAGTTTGGTATGAATATGCATATCAATCATGCCGAAAAAGTGGTAAAATAAAAAGTAGTTTTATTTTTAGTGTACTTTAACATACACGTAAAATGTTTTTTGTTTTTCTTTCGTTTCAACCAAAAGTGTGAGAATTGAAGAAGAGATTTATACTTTTTATTGTTATGAGCATGAGCATGGTATCTATTAAAACCCTTTTTAAGTTCGCTTATTGTGACGGATGGTAAACTACGGAACCCTTCATGGAGCATGTGCTTAGCCAGTTTTTAAATTACAACAATAGCTTGTGAGCAGAGCCCACGAAACAAAGTTGGTTTTATGTATGTTTAAAATTACTATTATCATAAATTTCATAACTGCTGTGATTAATTTAATATATTTATAAATAACAATAGTTTTCAATTCACATGTTGACTGTATTATTAACCCTGCGGCCCTAACTAGATATTTATATTAGCATAATAGAACTTTGACACTTCAACATATGTACAATCCATACTTGGTATTTTTTTTCCAGTTGATTAACTTGGCAGTACTCGCACTGCCAAGTTAATCAACTTTTATGTAGAGAATCTCAATCAATTTATATATGCACTTTTCACATACAATTTGTAAGATGATTGTAATTGTTTTATATCGACAATGTTTCAGAAACTACTTGATACTTGGTGCCGCATGCGCTACTTGGACAAAGATGAAAACAATTATGCCCTGGGTGTGAGGGCTATCCATGAATTTGAAAGTTATCTGCGGGAGAATATGCCAGACTCCATTGAAGAATGCTTTTTGTGCAAGAAGATAGTTTTCAGAGTATGTATTTCAGTTAAATAAATCACAAATCAAGTTCAAAATGGGGTTTATTTCAGACACATATTTGGCCTTTATTTTTATATTCCTTGATTTTGATATAGCAAACAAATATCAAACAAAAAGATGATCAACCATTAGCAAATGTCTTCAGAAGCTGAAAGCTTTAGCAATAATGCTTCTGTAGGTCTGCTGTCTGTTTTCCCTCTACAGGTTGCAATAATTCTTGTGGCATTATGTGAAATAGTTCTATAGTTACATAGATCATCTTTGTTGTACCATTTATTATATATATAAAATGGTGAAATTTGGCTCAAAATACTTAAGCACTTTATGTTACTTGTGTAAGCTACAGAGTGCAGTGTTGTCAGATTTGATGGACATCATCCAGTTTACCTTTAACAACTTGTTGTCATAAACATACAATTAAATGTGCTTACTGGGATTCAAACCTCCAGCTTCATAACCTGTTATTGGTTGTTGTTTCATCCCATCAGCTAGGGGTCAATTTCTCAAAAGCTTGTAATTATTAAAACAAGCAGAAGTCTCTATCTAATAATAGAACGTAAACAGAGACTTCCGCTTGCAATATAACTAGGGCTGCCATCCGTCCGGGTTTCCCCGGATTTGTCCTAGTTTGGAGGCCGTCCGGGGAGCGTCCGGCCAGGATTTTTAAAACTGTCCGGGGTAAACCCGGACATTTTTGGGTTCAGGTCAATCCCTAGCACAAGCTAAATTTTAAATTAAAAATTGATTTCTTTAGTGTCCGGGGAGAGACCGCGATTTTAGTGAAATATCCGGGTTTTTTAACTTTTCGTCCGGTTTCGGCAATGTTCGAGATGGCAGCCCTAAATATAACTTACAAGCTTCCGAAAAAACCTCATCAAGAAGCAAAATCAGCATAATTAAAGAAACTTTGATTTAAAGGCTATAAAAAATGCAGAAGATCCTAACGTCTCGTTGCCCTGTTTTTACGTATTTGTCGTTGTGTCATTTGTTTTTGTAAGAAAGGAGTGAACAGTAAGCATTAATTTTCAGTATGATCTAATTAGATTTTTTTCATTTCAGGGTTATAATTGCCCAATAGCATCATGTGGGCAAGCGGTACACACAAGATGCCTTAACCGCTACTTAGAGCAGGTGCAGAAGTGGCCATGCTGCAAGGCAGACTTCAGTCAATCTCAGCTAGATAGACTAAATGCAGAGAGGTTTGTTTATTGCTACTCTTACTTCTTAGCTTTGATTGTCTGCATGCCTAACTAGGCATAGTGTGAATGCAATAAGTTAATAATCTGTAGTAGATTTATCGGTTGTTTCTTGCTTCGGGAGTGTTTCTACTATTGAGTAGGATACTTTTGGTAAGCATAATAACACTGTGCTGGATTTCCATGTTGGTATGAACAAAAACTAGAAACTTGCCATTAATTCCAACAGCCATGACTATTATAGTGACACAAAACTAGAATATGCAGTGGGCATCGAAAAATACGACGACACCCTCACTTAAAAAACTAAATATCGCTGCATAACATTACGTCTCACGCTAGTAATTCTACGTTAGGAGTTCCTTAGTTAAATTATTGGCACGCGTTACGAAACTGTTCTGTCGATATCTGAATTTTTCATGGGAGGATTATGCCTTTTAGAACGAGTGGGGGTTTTGAAAAACAGTTTACTCAGCTACTCTTCAGCTCATATTCGTGATAAATACACAAATAAATGACTTTACAAGGATTGGAACCCGGGACCTCCAGCTTCATAGGCAGAGTCACTACCAACTAGGCTAGGGAGGCCGTTGACCATTTAAATAGTTTTATCAAATCGATTTTAAGCGCGAATATGAGTATGCACTCGTAAATTTAAACATTTCAGAACTGTATATTTGAACTTACACCAACGTAACTAATATTAACGAGCATGGATAGTAAAAACTGTATATCAACAGTTCTAGGCTCACCCAAACCCAAGTATTGGACCAGTCCAGCCAGCAGTCCGCCGCATACGACACCATTGACGACCCCAGCGACTTGACCCAAGAGCAGACGCAGAGCTTGTTCCCCGAGCTGTCTCAAGACCTGCCAGAGATACCTCAAGAGTTGCTGGATGAAATATCGCAAGATATCCCTGAGGAGCCACGAAGAGTCACGCGAAAGAGGAAGAGGAATTAAGATTCCGGTATTTGATTGTTTTTCTTTTAATTTTTATCGAGGAATATTTCTTTCGTTTTTTCTTGAGTTGACGTTTCATCTTGTCTTTTCTACGTGTTACGTACTGATGTTAATTACATCATAAAGATTTTTTGTTACTTACGTATTTTTATAAAAAAACTTAATTAGTTTTCTAAGAGAAAAGTGCAAAATCACTACGTTCCATAAATGTTTTCTTAAGGATGATAAATAAAACCATTTCACACTATGTATCTATATTTCTAATTTAATAGTAACTTTAAATCCTACATACTCTTAGCTCATATTGCTAAATACACATTTTGAACTTTCTTTTGGACCATCTTAGCAGATTTTGGATAGAAATCTAACAAATACTTCCATTGCTCCAGTTTTAGGTACACTATATCTACCACTGTTCTTGCGCGGAATGAGAAGTGGTGTGACACGCCAACAAACAGACCCTGAAAAATAAAAACATATTAATTAGAACAGCTTTAGCAAAATATAATATAATACGAAAATATAATACGATTAATACACCTTGTCAGATAAATCACTTACTTGAGCTAAACCAAAGCAATCTTCAGGTCCCAGAATATCATAAATAGACTCAGTCAAATTCGGATGCACAGTTAAAACCTCCACCTTAAAGAAATACTTATTTACAAAAATAATGTAGATAGTAATAATTTATAAGCATAATTTTATATAATACCTAGTGTAAGGCTTGTCTTTAATATGAGTATTGCACCTTGAATTCAGCTTTTTATACTAAATAGGCATCAAACAAATATTACCTCTCCTCGATGTATGAAGTAAATGCACTGATCGGCGTCACCACACTGCACAATATAGTTTCCGGGGAAGAATACACAGTGATTTATCCACATAGCTAGCATTCTCCTGAAATCTGCGTCGGTTCTACTGAATATAACCGATTCTCGGATGTGCGAGCCATATACGGCTTGCATGACTTGGCAGCGGAGGCGAAAGGGCAGTTCGTAGACGAGTTCAGGCATCTGTAATATTGAAACAAGCTTGGCACTGAAATTTGAGTTATTTTATGTGCTCTCTCTCTACCCCGTTTGAGAATGATGGCGTAAATTAATGTATACACATACACTAAAACACAGATTCGTAAATGAATAAGTATTTAACTAGCTTTAGCTCACTCACGCGGTCACTTTACACAATCTTATTTGATTATTGTAGGCCAAGTACGCTATTGATTATTTATAGTGTGACTTAATATGCTAAATCGTTTTACTGGTGTGAACAACACTTGCTAACCCATATGAAAAGGGATCACAAACCTGTTTACCCTGCTGCCTATTCCATAGCTCTCTAACGTAGTCCCACATTTTATTCATCTGGTGGTCACTCAGGTCCATGTCGCGCAAACCGTCCCGAAGCTCGTTTATACCGTAATCGTAATCGATTCGGGATGACGAATGAGCTGATATCATTGCTGACATTTCTGATATAAGGAGGCCTGAAATTGTAATGTACTTACTCGTCTAAATACGGGGAGCGACTCGCAGCCTGGGCGTTTATATAACGTTGTTCCCTAACTTTTTTATTTGGATTTTTTAGTTGGAGGGACAACATTAAATAAAAACGCCATTTGAGCTTAGTAGACTTCCCTTATAATAATTCGATCATGCCTATCCGATCGTCTGCAACTTATGTCGCACTCCAGCGGGCATTTTATGGGCAAGTCATTTGGTAAGGTTCACAAATAAATTTTCCCCTCACTATCTCGGAAAGCGCTGTTTTGTCCTTTAAAACTAGCGTGGAAAAACGCATTTTATCCACATGTGGGGCAAAGTAATCTAATTCCTATCACTTACCACCAGTCCAGTATAAGTGAGTCCTATATGCCCATAGTAAACATGCGCAATCGGAGGTCACACCTTAAATTGGTCATGTGATCTTATCCCGCACTTGGTAAGCTGTTGGCAATATCTAAGTACCAGGAGCGTACCTACTCTATGACAAATTTTGAAATTGATTTTTGATGGTTTCTTCAAGATTACTTACATGTGGATAAGATTTATAATTGTATTTAGTCTGTATTTTCCTCGCAATAGTGAGGGGAAAAATTTTGTATTACACTCGGCGGCAAAGTTTGTTTAACTCTCGTGCCTTGAGACCCTCGTACAGCTCAAGATTCCAGTTATTGAACCACTCGCTACGCTCGTAGCTCAATTTTGGAATCTTTCGCTTGCTCGGGTCTCAATATAAGCCCGAGAGTTAAACAACAACTTTGCCCCCTTGTATAATAAATAACTATTTCGAGTTGTCAGTATAAAGTATTTGTACCTACTTAGTATTTGGTATTTGTAATGTGCAATTCTCGATACCTTAGCAACTAAGGCTGTACATTAGCTAGGTATCTATTTTTGGATCCACTCAATTTCAAATAAAAATAAGATTGAATGAATAGTAGGTATGTAGTGTATTTGATTTAACAAGTTACTTAAGCATATTATCAGAATTTATTATTATTTCTTCCAATTTTTTGGCAGTCATGGTACGCATGTCAGCTATTTCTAAGTGGCCACTTACTTAAATGCGCATATTTGTTAATCACTTCAAAGAGTATTTACACATTTGAGATTAATACGTGATACTATCATGATACAAGTTCAGATGGTTTTTGTAAACCTTACCAAATGACATGCCCGCAAAATCCCCGCTGGAGCGCGATGTATGTCGTATGATTATCACAGAGTATACGTCTAGTTCAACATGTTTTGTGTATTTATACATTTTAGTCATCTGCGCTAGATAGCTTGTCCAAATTACACATTTGCACTATATAACTTGATCTTAGAAATATATGAGCTCACGGTGCACAGCGTTAAGGGATTGGCTGATGATAATAAATGTTAGTAACGCCAAATAAAATGTTAGGGTTCATTTGAGATCAAACATAACAAACACTTACTTTAAAAATAATGAGAAATTACTGCTTGCGGCGCAAAAACAAACACGGGACATATATAATATAAGGCATAATAGTACCTACCTATATTATTATAAGTGCGAAACATTTGAATGTGCATTTATTTGAGGAGAACTGTTTTCATTTGAATAATAAATGCGATATTATAAATTATGTGCAGTGAAATAGTGGGCTAAAACGGGCAGCGGAACTTTTAATTGGAAAATCTTATTTACTCATACCTGTACAGAACTTTATAACAACAATGATGATAATAGTTTCAACCATTTCAAATGCGTTCCGCGATGACACGTCACCAGTGCCGGCAATAGTAAGCAAATTTATCATATACCATAGTGATGCTATGTATAACGAAAAGTAATCTTTCTGAAAATGAAAGTTTTAAATAGCTTAGTTGATGGACGGTCAAGAATTATCGTAAACAAAAAGTAATTTTAGTGATATAGCAGCGTGATTAAAAGAAACAGGATTTCAGAAGACTCAGTATATTTGCGCATCGCTTTTATATCGCTGATATCACGCTGACTCACTTTGCTACTGACTCTAGATGTCAATTGTTTCGCTGATCCCACCATAACAGGTTTAAAACCCATAAAATTCACACACAGAATCTTAGTAAAGCCAGTTAGAGCACTCGACGATAAACAGCAGGAATGATGATGAAGCCAGTTACTTACCTGGTAATATTTTGGTCGTAAATTGAGCTCTGGTTTAGCCATCCAATTAGACGACGTACATTGTAGAGGTGTCAGACATGAGAGTTTGAAGAACAAACATGCGTTGATATGGGACAAAATTGATGCCCAAATACCAATGGCCCTGAGGAAAACGTTCAATGTCAAAACAAAACTAAATTATTCATTTCATTAACAACTAGTATAATCTGATGATGTCTACTATTAAGTTATTAAGAAAATAACTTGTGACAGGAGGCACCGCTCTTCCATATTCACAAGTAAGTGTCGCCAGTACTATGCTTAAACATATTTCTTATCCTTTTTATATATTTTCATACATTTGTATACAATTTAATGATAGGCTAGGGCTGGATGTAATTATTTTATGATGCTTTAAATCCATATACCTAAGTTAGTGTAATTAATTCGATACATTGTATTGAATTGTCTTTTTCTATATCGAAAAACTTTTTTCTTCCAGCTTTCTGTGTCAATTTCAAACGGTATTTACGTTGTGACTAGTAGAGGGCGCAGAGCGTCCAGTACCCATTGGGGGGATTGTGTTTTCTAAGAAACCTTTACTTTTATCTATAGTCCATGGTAGCATCCTTGTCGTCTTACTGCATCCCCAACGTCGTCTCATATGATATAGTTTTATATTACTTACTTTTGGCATTATCACCAACACGGAAAAGTGTAGTGGACACTTTTTTTCCGTTTAGGTGATATATCAAAAAATAAGTACATCTACATTATGTGTACATAGACCAACCGTTGGGGAATTATTATGACTACAACGAGGATTATCGAGGAATGGAAAGGTTTACTAGAAAACATAATCCCCCCCAACGAGGGCGCCACTGGACGCTCTGTGCCCTCTTGACATATTGAGATATTAATATGTACTATTATTATATGATACTTCAAAGTTTCACAGCGTAAAGGCACATTTCGTGCAGTTTTGCAAGATCCTCTGATTGGCGAGATAAAAATAACTAGTTAATATGACTTAAAAAAAGTAATGCTTACGTTAGCTTAATGAAAAGATTTGACGAGCCTATATTAATCTTCCTGTGGGTTCTATGTGTAAATAAATATGAAATCCTCGAGAGCTGAGGCGTTCGCAAATAACAGAAGAAAATCATTTGTACACCTGGTTGGAGGTACTTCAGCGCAAAAACTATGTATGATATAGGCAAGTTAGCCAAAAAATCTCGTCTTCTTTGAAATCTTTTTGAAAAGAATCTGAAAAGGATAATCAAAACAGATAAGTTCAAATTACAGTGAATTGCTCCATTTATGCATCCCCGATCCCCGAGCCGCAGGGGTGACAACACCACTCTGTCTATCCGACGATGACTACCCGATGCAGTCGAAACATGTCACGCCTATTGTGATAAAAATACGTGAGCTTTAACCTTTTAAGTTCAATGTCAGTAGGTATGACTCACGAAAGTTTAAATTATATGCTCCATTTATCTCGTAAGTGTGCCCAGTACTTATATTCGGCAATTCATTATGTAGCTTATTAGCTGTAGCCATGTCGTAGATAACATATTGGTATCGTAGAGGCGATATGACATTGTGGTGATTAACCTTTTCGACGCCGTGTTAAATACAAACGGTTTCACTGAGACGCCACGTCACCGAAGTGTCAAAACTGAAGTTCAACTTTATGAGTGTTCATTAAGGTCTATTTTGCTCTGTCTCCAGGTCAGCTGCCAATATACGAGTATATGTTTTTGGCGTGTAAAAAGTTAATGTTATATCGTCGGTATTTCTAAGTAGTGTTGTACTCATGTAATCCTGTGCAATCAGATCCATAACTGTACATGACCATGTATTATTACAGTGGTATCCAAACTACACTTCGCGGACCAAATCCGGTCGTCAAATCCTCCATTTAGGCCCGCGGATAGGTAACGGGGAAATCCGAAGACGACCTGGCCTTTAGCACATTGAGTGCGAGTGCTACGCGCTACGCTCGTAGCCGATTCCGTTGTTTTCCCGCTTTGTAGCGGAAAGCGACCACCCACAGAGAACCCGCCTAGCGGGTTCCCGGCACTCAATGTGTTAATTCACCACGCTGACAAGTGTAACAATCCCTAAAATTACTGGCGTTTCAGGCGTACATAGCTCTATGCTTGTTAACTATCTATTTAATAATTTAAACTTACTCAACAATTCTTACTTAACAATTGTCACGAGAAATAATAGTTTTTAAGAATTTTCGGTACTTTTTACATGAGTCGTCGTCTTGTGTCGAAATTTCGTGAATATGTCGTGTTTCTTGTGACAACTGTCAAAAGCTCTTCTCAAAAGTATTTAAAGTAGTTTTAAGTTATTTAAATTAGAATAAGATTTACTAACATAATATGGATCAATTTCCGAAAAATAAACAATTTCATTTCATTTCATTTCATTAGTTTTTAGTGCTAAAGTTGATTTTTGTATTTTTAAATGACATGTTGGTGGTAAACAAGCACATGCTCACATAGCCAACGCAATAGTAAGCGGCGCCCATAGAGCCCAGTAATAATGTAATAATGATGCTGACAACTGACACACTTGTCACGGTAGTGAAATTGGGGCCAAGTCCTTAACTGTATATGACATTGTAATAGGGAGTCCAAAATACACTCCGCGGGTCGAATCCGGTCGTAAATTCCTCTAATTTGACCCGCCGGTAGGTAGTGGGAGATGCGTAGACGATCTTTACGATGACCATGACGGCAAAAACGACTGGAGACCCCTTTACTATAACCTAAATTGAGTACTTAGACCAACTGAATCAGATATGGGAAGAAACTTACAGTTGTCTTACTCTCTTTGGATTTAGCACATATTCTCCGTATCTGTTCATGTAACCGGTATGCGTATCCAAAAATAATTTGTAGATAAAAATCACGTCCGTTGTAATACATATGTAGTAAAAATAAGGCACTGATTGGAATGCCAGTTGGTAAACTAGAGTCATGAAATCTAAGTAAGACAAGACACTGATGAAGTACTCTGAAACCGAAGAGATTATTCTGCTGTAATATTAAACAAGTATTATACGTATGAAGGAAATTTGAAAATTAGCATTTTTCTTAGTTAATTACAGTCTGAGTGACTGACTCACCCATGAATTGTATCCATTTGCAGTCCGGTATTACACTACTTCGAAACCACCTGAAAATAATATCTATATTATTTCATCACACAGATTATTGTAGAGTATCGCCATACGACATGCGGTTGACATACAGAAACACCCACAGATACACGCCTTAAACTTTTAAAACGTCTGGTTTTCCGTCGGAAAGTATAAACAGTTTCAAGGTACGAAAACATTGAGATGACATTCTGACCTTTATAAACGAGCGAGCCAAACAAGCGAATTCGACGAGGCTAACAATCCGGCTGCATTTGTAAGTATACATTAACATCCATATAAACTACACTGTTGCAGTAGACTGCTTCGCTTGCTCAGTCTATTCCCAATGTGTATTTGTGTACGAATTTCATACCAACTTTTAGGTTTCTAATATTTCTACTCGTTAATAGTCAGCCTATGTTTGTTATGAATGTTAAATGTTACATGCTTATAGGTACGAGTATTACCTGTGGGGTTTGAAAATCAAAAGAATAGCTGAAACATATTCCACATTCCCCGCTGAAGTGATAGATCGTGAACCATGAGATTCCGCTATGCTTTTCTGTGGGCTCTAAAAATTACAAATGCTAAAGTTAAAATATTTTTTATAGTCAGACTAGATACTAGCTGGTTACCTACACGATTCTTCTGACCGCAAATTGTATTCACACTATCCATCCATCCATCCTTTCAGCCGAAAGACGTCCACTGCTGGACATAGGCCGCCCCCAAAAATTTCCACAATGACCGGTCCTGCGCCACCCGCATCCAGCGGACTCCTGCGACCTTCACCAGGTCATCGGTCCACCTTCTGGCCTACCCACGCTGCGCCTTCCGGTACGCGGTCGCCCCTCGAGAACCTTTCCGCCCCAACGGCCATCGGTTCTACGTGCAACGTGCCCCGCCCACTGCCACTTGAGTTTAGCGATTCGGAGAGCTATATCGGACACACTATCAATAGTGACAAATTATAACATCACTGAATTCTTGGCGTTCCAGGCGATCATAGGCTACGGAAACCTAGGCCAGCTTGGTAAAATAGGGGTCTGGTCACTTTGATCCTATAAATTAGGTCCCGAAAAGATACCCTTGCTGCTGATTTTACCTCATTTTTAGCTTTTCGCCGCCATTGACTTGATATCAAGTCAGTACCTACATACATTTCGTACACCACACGCCACGGCTTCCTATTCCTATGACCTATGTTTATTTATTGGTAACGCTTCATTACTTATTTGACGTGGGGGCAAAAACGTTCAGTAAATTATGCTTTATGCTAGTATTCTATTAACTCACATCCATATATACGTCAAGATCATTATTGTCGTCTTCGTCTGAACTTTCTGGCATTGTATTACTCGGTCTGTGGACCTGCATTATAAATGTAAAATTTGATTATTTGTTCTGTGAGAAACAGGGTTCTTATTGGTTGTACGACCATAAAGATTCAATAATAAGCCACGATACCAGTGACGTACTCCCATAAATCCGACCTCTAACTCATTCGCGATTGCAATAATCGAATGAAAGAACTATACTGCAACGTAAAGGAAACTGTGATATTTATGTCATAGTTAAAATGGCTTCACTGCGCGTTTGGCAAGATGGCGTTATTGTTGTACTTTGGCGTTATTGTTCTAAGACCGTAATGACTACCAATGAATGTAGGTATCTTATTTTATAGTCCATAAGGTCGATTTTTTGGTACGCATTTTGAATATATTAGACACTACAATAAACAGCATATCTTAAAGAACTCCCACCTCTTAAACGCGTAAAGCAGCAAACAATAAGTAGGTACCTAAACTTGCATAAGTAAGTATTTAGTTTTTCACTGTGTTGTCCTCAAATATTCCTACCTTGTTACGGAGTCAAAACAATTAATTTTTTATTTTTTCTTTCTATGTTTTTCAAAAAGTCACCTGCAAGCTTGTTTTTACTGTCAACATTGAAGGTAGTACGTAATCTTTGGGTGCCTGGTCAACTGAATTCTTTACTTTTTGCAATACTGATGGGTAACTCTGAAAAAATGCATTTTTTTTTGTAACTCAGAACGATATCGACATTTAGAGGGCACCAACCGTCTAGTGGCGCCCTCATTGGGAGGATCTGAGAGACAGCGCACTCTTACAATGTATGTTGCAATCGGAAGTACCTAGGTAATGTAACAAAAACTAAGTTTAAGTAAAAAACTAAACTAAAATTATCTAAAATTGGGTAATTTTCCACGTGCAAAAATAATTAACTACTTACTACACTTTTAGTAGTTTTAGTACCCATGGGAATTGGGTCCCGAATCCTTTATTTCATGTGCTTATTTGTAAAGATATCCAAAAACTTTAGGAGCTAATTACAATTTTTCTACGACTTTCAAATATGTTACCTTTAAAAGGGCATAAAATTCTACGCCGTCAATGCGCAGTAAGTCTATATTCCTAGAAGCGACCACATTTGACATCGTCAGATACATAGATGCTCCACGTATGTTGCCGAAGATTCCGCCAGGTCCCATACAAGCCTCTACTTCATTGTATTCCGATATAATGTCCACCTAAAACAACGCAATAATAAATTAAATTCGTGGCTCTTTGAACTGTAGCAGTGACCCCTCCTCCTTCCCTCCTATGGTTCCACCACTTTGAAAAATGTTCATAATCTGAATCGACAAAAAAACTATAAAAACTAGCCTTCCAATTTTCCACTCTGAAACTAAATAAAAACTAGAAGTGTCCCGAAATCCTGTATTTTGTATCAGTTTTATATACCTACCTATTGGTTATATAACCAGCTAACAACAACCGAACAAATTGAACAACGTTCTCAAATAGCATAAGTAAATTAAATCAATATAATCACCTTTCCTCTATAAATTATGTACATATGGCTTATCACTTCGTTGGCCCGTATAACCATATATCTCTTCTGGAAATACAGCTCGCTCAATTTCTTCGCGAACGCTCTAAAAAAGGAATATTCAACACCTTCAAACAGAGGTATCTCTTGCAATGTTTTCTCATACATGTATAGTACTGCATCTTCGTTGAGGTTGGCATGCAGTTTTCCCAGGATGGTCTGATGCTGTTTGCAACAAAATATATGTGGTGTTGAAACTAATTAACAGTCTAAATGCTGTTTATTTATGCTAAAAAGTAACATCTGGCTTTGAAAGATGGAATGCGCCTACCTACTAATTGGGAATGCCATTAGCTATCAAGTTTTTATTAAGATAAACGGCCCAGTGGATGACACTTTAAGGAAGAAATTCACACATTTTTACAAATAACTTCTAGACTATCAAACATAATGCATTCTTGTGCAAATAAGTAAATCACTTCTTTCTGCACGCTGTACGGACCATAAAATAAAATAATAAAATGTATTATATTCTTACCATTGTCAAGTTATTTTAGTTTTCTGCTACCTCTAAAATTGTACCAGTAAATGACAGGCAAATTCCCTCTATCCACCACCATCCGGCCTCCAAAATAGTAATTTAATCAAAATAATTAGATACAAACACACAACATCAATAGTTTAATAAATTATCTAACAGTTTTAATAATTAATTACTAAAAACACGCGTACTTGTGGTTATGATCTTGACTTACACGATAAAAATTCTTAACAAATTCGCTAAAACCACCTAGTTTCGGAAACTGTCTCTCAAAAAGTAAATTGTTTATTGAATCGACGGAAGTTTTTGAACACAATTCAATTCGCAAATGTCACTAGCTGTCTATTTTTGGTTATATTAATAGCGATATCTTTATTTATATTTAAATAAATTGTAAAAAGTCATCCACTGGGTCAGTGTCATCCAGTGAGCCGTCTACCTTAAATGACTCGCGGTTATTTGACGTGTAGGTAGGTTCCTACTCTGAAGGCTTAGTATACATTTTTATTTGTCATATTTGACATTTACTTCTCGACCGCGCTAACGCGATCGAAAAGTAAATGTCAAATACAACAAGTTAAAATGTATACTAGACCTTCTTAGAATTATAATTTCGCGCTGACGCTTAAATGATAACAAAGTGAGCAAAAGTGAAGCGATCTTTATATGCATATTTTACGAGTGCCAAAGAGAGACAACAATTGAAACACGCTAGGTATACATAGGTATAGGTACTCGCTTGATGATACGATAAATATGTAAAAGGTGGTCGGTCTAAATATTACCTAAAAGTAATGTTTAAGATATGTGGTGTGTGGATATGTCTTGGATTATAATGTAACAAGCAAATAATTCGCGTCACGTATTAATTTCGATTAGCCGCAAACGTCGCTAAACGCGGAATGTTAGTTCAGAAAAGTTTTGTAGGTGTAGGTATGGCAATACTTACGGACCAACCGCCGGTTCGTTTCCATTGGTATTTCCAATGCTCCATCACATTTTGTTTTAGTATTGTAGGGACCTTTTCTCTAGTTAGAAATAATTCCAATTGCTTTAGATTTTCATGAAATTTTGTTACCATTTGGTCGGCCATGGCTTTTAGAGATGCAATGCGAGCATAAACATATCTGAAATAAGTAAAAATCTTACCTAGGTAAGCTCTGTCTCATGGTATATGTATAGGTACGATCGGTTTGCATGTTTATCAATACAAAGTTTAACCTATATTAAGCCCTTGTAAGAGATTAATTGTTAAAGCGCTGAAAGCACTTTTCTTGATATCTGAGTTATCTGGCCAATGATGAACACTTTTCAAAAAAAATTCAGAACTTGTGCTCAAAAATAGCGTAAGCATAGGTTGATAATTAATAGAATGAATATGAAAGTTTAGTACGCACATGGGTGCATATAACACATACTAAAATAGTTTGGTCTTACCCAAAGAACAATACATCATGCACTGATATACAAATCGACGTCATCAATATCATTATGTTGTCCCTGCGCCCCTAGCAGGATCGCTGTTTCCGGTTAGTTGGACTTACCCAAAGAACAAAACACCATGTACTGATATACAAATGGACATCATCATGTTGGTAGTGTCCTGTGCCGTGATGTCTCCAAACCCGGCTCCGCTGAAGGTCGAGGCGGTCCAATAGTACCCTAGCAGGATCGCTGTTTTGGGCGATATGTGATCGGAGTTTACAATTACTCTTGCATTATCTATCCACGACCCTGTAAAGTATAGTGAAATTATTTTCCTGATTTTATTGAATTCTATTTACACCATTAGCCTTTTCATCTATAGAATCGTAGATTTGTGTAAGATTGTCCCACAATATTTATTTATTTATCGTGATTTAACAGCGCCCGTAGAGAAGTGTTTGTATTATGTAGGTGCCTCTTAAGGTCTTTATAGGTACACGCACGACATATTACGGCCACAGATGTAATTTGCAAAAACCCGGAAATTATAAAAAAAATAGCATCTTAAAATATTTTAACCCATCCGCGGCAGCTAAGATGAGCGTATACAATTACGCGGCCACCATACTTCCCTTGTTTGCTAATTATTACGTATGACTCAGCTTATGGCTCATGGGCCTGGCGCGCACGCTGAAGTCGCTGAATAGACAGCCGCTTACAAAGCGGGCCAGTCGGACGAGGTTGACCCATTCAGAGCCAATGACGACGCGTTGTCGTCATGCCTCTACGCACCATTTTCGCTACAAAGCGGGAAATGCATACTACGCTACTAGGCTACGACGTAGCGCTACAAGAAATCGTTGGCCGTGAATGAGTTAAGCAACATTTCTACTAAGCATTTTTTTCTTCCGTTCATATTTATCATTTTTTTAATAGTGATTGCAGGAGGTAAATTGTAAGAATAAGTTGTTATATTTATGTTATGATACAAGTAAGTAAATAAGAACGAAATGAAAATTTAAACAGACACGAGTTGTAAACAAGCCCACATTTAAACACGTAGTACCTATATATCATAATATCATTTTACAATGCATTGTGCGAGGAAATAAACAATAATTACAAGCGGTACGGTAGTGTAGTAAAACTGCACAGAAAAGTGTACTTATCTGCACAGTTTCAACATAACCTTTACATAAAGCACTTTTGGAGCATATGCATTGTAATAAACATATGTGACGTTTTGGCTGTTATTAACAGCAACCTATACGTATATTACGTATGCGATACTAAGCGACGTAATCGTGAGAGCCAGAATGGCGGCTGTATCTAAACATACTAAAGTCTGAAACACCCATGGTACAGTCCAGACTTAAGTCCTAATGATTTCTTCAACGGTACCGAATGCCTGAAGAAGCGGTTGAAGTATACAAAACGGCCGTTTTGGAGACCCCAGTTCAGACTGGAATAATTGTTTGTAAACTGGTTCGACTGAATGAAAATGTCTGTTACCATCTGTTACGTATCATGATATGCTGATGAATGATTACTTTGAAAAACAAGAAATACCATATAATACTTAAATTGACGACCGCAACTGATTTCCCTTTGAAATCAGTTGCTGTCGTCCTGAACTCTCACTTTAGCTAAACAGTTTTATCAGCTTTACCTCTTTTACATATCATGTTTCCCGTTGGATAGTATACAGTGTCCAAGAGTGGTCCTCGCACTGTCATATTCTTCACGATGCCTGCAAATTCATGGGGATTGGATGCGATGACGTATCGACAGGACATCGTAATAATTAGCGACGTGTATAGGTTCAAAAAGAACAACATCAATAGAGTAAATTGCACTACGCTCATGACGTAAGCCTGAAACATAAACGATGATTGTATTTATCTTTGCGACGATTCTCTTGTGTTTGTTACGTTCAAAAGATGTCGACATTGGTATAATTGGACAATACCGTTTGCTGAATCTCCAAAAATATAAAGCCTAAACAAAAAGTTCTTAGTCTTTTTCTCTTTTCTTCTGAATCGTGATTGGTGGTCATGTTATGTGTTAAGATTCCCGAGTTTTCATGCACATACTTATCCTGTATCGTGACATATGAACTCTTCCCTGTCAGGTGTCGCCGTCGACATTCTTCACGTACATAAAGAATTTTCCAGTTCGAAGATAATAATGTCTCTCTTTCGGGTACGAACAAAAAAACCTTGGATTTTTTATTTGTACTGTTACTTAATCGTGGGAGTAAGGTCAGTCTCAATTGTAGTCTTTTGTATTTTAACACCTACATATGTAGGTATAGACACCCACCCACCACAAATACTTACACCCTGTGAATGTAATTATGAAATGAGGACTCATTGAACAGATTCTAGTGCTCTTTTATCTAATATGTGTTAGATAAAAGAGGTACTGTGGTACACACGCGTTCAAAAGTGCATGGGTAATTTATGAATGAATTCGTTTATCAACTGCCCATGCAATTTTAACGCGATAGTACAGGATGTTTTTACGTAGCAGATTTCTTTTTCAGTTGTCTCCAGCAAAACATCGTTAAACCTACAATGTTTCATACTTAAATATACTCCAGGAACCGAGTCTCCTGTTAAAATATCGGTAGCTAATTTGGAAGCAATTTGTAAAGTTAACTACTTTGGTATGTTAATTTACCTAATTATATACATGTAAATTGATATAAGTATACTTATCACTTACCCGTTTCAATGCTCCTATTGATTCAGTCCAGAAAACAGCATATAATTTATATATTTGTATTACGTTGACCATCCTTAGTAAACAGTGAAACATGTGAGGGCTAACTCTATGTTCTGCAGCGGTATGGCCTTCATTGTGTTTGGGCATAAATGCTTCCCACAGTGCATACCATGGCCAGCACGTCAGAAAATCTATAATAAATGCCCTCTGAAATATTCAATAACGAAAATAAGTTGATAAAATAATTAAAGCTAAATCCATGATACCTACTAAAATAGAAAAGCTTCTGAACCTAAGTGCGTTTTTGCTGATCAGATGGAGCGTACGAGAACTGGTCTGAAAACTGCTGCTTGGTTGCACCTAGTTGTTTTTTTTCGCAAAAAAAGTACGAGATTTTAAGTTAAGTTTTAAAAGTTTTGTTAATAAATAAGCATATGCGTTAATATGCCTACCTCTAAAATAAAACTGAGCTATAGGTACCTACCTACTTATACTAAAAATAAACCTACAAGCAAACAATATGCCCCAGGTCTCCTTTGTGGTGTATGGTGCCCTGAAGGCTGGCACCGTTACCCCTTTGGATAGCTAAGCTTTATCCTCTGGCCACCTGATGCATCAATGAGGCGCCGCGGCTAATCTCTTTGAAGACACTTCGCGCTGGATCCTACCATCAGGTCCTAGGGTTTCAACACCAAACGGCGCAAAAAGCGTTAGGCGTTAATTGATCCTTAACGTTTACGTAACTAATTTAGTTGTATAGGACACACACTCGCATTCAGATAATCTTAACGATTGGGGGCAGGGGAGGAAGTCGAGCCAAATAGGTATCAGCAGGGAAAGCGGAGAACGTGTCGGAAAATCAAACGTATTATGTAAAAGTGATTAAACAAAAGAATGACTAGAGCATTTATGAGTCATAAATGCCATAACTCTGCGGCACGGCACACTTATAAATAACAATAATAACTAACGTTACCTTTAAATAGTTTTTAGCAGTCAAATAAGGATGGATAATCAGCTGGTTTTTGGAGCCGTAGTAAGCGACATGGAACATCAAGTATAGGTCGATATAGCACACAATTTCCAGCACTAATATCGGAATGTTAAACATTTGGAACATCGGAGCCATTGAAACCGTAATCTGAAAATATTTAAACCAATGTATTCCAGTGCGATCTGTGTCCGTCATATAACACCACCATCTTTGTTATACGAATGCACGTAGGTAATGAGGGCATATGTTTTACGTAATAAATATTAAATCCGGTTAAAATTTAATACAAACCTGTATGGCATGCTTGCAAGATAAGTGTAGCTAATATTTGTCTCTAATTTTTAGGAGCTTTTAATGACTGCTGTTAATAAGCGACTTACGGGTATCATTAAACAAAGTAGAAATGCCGCTGCCACGCGCAGCATTGCCCAAGTTTTGAGGAATATCCCATCCGGTTTTATAACTATGGGAATCAGTAAATATGGTGCAAGGTACTCGAGAGTGTGAAATTGTCTGTATGATTTCAAGTAGTTCTGCTTCTTCTTCTTGTAATCAATGTAAACATTTATAAATGAATCTGAAAAAGCATTATTCGAGTGAATATGGCAGAGTACAAACGCTCTGATGGCTTTGTGGATTCCTTTAAAAAACCGGCCAAGAGTATGTCGGGCCACGCTCAGTGTAGGGTTCCGTAGTCTGTCACAATAGAGGAACTTAAAAGGGGTTTTCATGATCATAACAAGGAGTATATTCGTACCTGTTACGACTTAAATACGTCTTTTTAACTAAAATCTATATGATTTTGATTGCATAAAAAAAAAAGTTCTACTTTCATGATTTTTTTTAACTCACCGTTCAAAAGTTAGAGGGGAGGGGACACATTTTTTAACTACCAAAATATTTTTTTTTGAAAAACCCCTATTCATTTTCGAATACCTATTCAATGACACCTCACACATTAGATTTGAAACGAAAAACAAATCCCCCCCACTTCATGGGTACGGGAGGAACCCTAAAAAGTATTTAAAAATATATATACGTATATTCGTACAAAATTATTTACAGCTTTTCAGTATTAAAACGGTCACTGAGATTTTCCAATGGGATTGGACAGACGACAGACAGACAGATATGGTAAAACTATAAGGGTTGATTCATTATCATAAACTTAAGAGTTTTTCACTCTTGTCGGTGGAGTATCTTCCAGCTCTCTCTGTCCTGCGCCAGCGCTTTGACCTTTTGATACAACATGGCTTTTACTTTTTCCTTCACTTTGTCCATGTAGCTTCGAGCCACCATTACCTATACCATTGGATACCATTGAAGTGAGACGCGGAAAAATGATTGGACATTTGATACGACATGACCACTTTTTCAAAGCTATTCTGGAGGGGAAGATAGAGGGCAAGAGAGGTAGAGGCAAACCAAGACGAAGCTACATGGATAAGGGTTGATTACGGAACCCTAAAAAGGGAGTGGATATCTCAGTTCTATGTATATAAATTGATATAAGCTTTGGCTTGGCACTATAGACGCTTTTGCGATGCCATATTTAGCGACTAAAAGCTTGAAATAAATATTAAAGACGTTATACTCATAATTCATAAAAACACACCGTCAAAAAACTTCTGAAACAAACTTGTTATCTTGATTTTCTTATCTGTGTTATGCATGTGGTGTTTAAGATAGTCGTCAGTAGACTGAGATGCAGCTAGTTCCTCTATATACTGCAGTTCACTTGGTGTTAACAGATCATCATGTTCTCTCATGGCGGGAAAAAGGCTCAGGGCAGATGTATATGCTGAATGACCAATGCTTATTAACTGTAAACACATGTTTAATGTTATACCTTTACATTTTGTTGAACCGTAAATTTCCTCAATCTTGTCCATTTCATGACTAACGTACTGACGTACGTACTTTACTGTAGTTATTACGCAGGAAGGTACTCAGTGTATATTGTATTGAAGATTTGATCTATTACACGCCAGATCGGTAGGTTTACAAACAACGACCGGCATAACCGTCTAACGCCGACAAGAAACATTAGTTTTGGTATCTAAACTGCCTATTCCTTCCGAAGAATTCAATGAACTAAGAATAATTGTCAAATTATATTTCGTAGTATTGGACAAATAAAAGAGCTACTTTCAGTCATCGTTAAAGTACATGCATATGTCGAAATAAATATTCCGCCAAGTAACGCCTGATTCAATAAATTACTAAATAAATATTTTGCTAACTGCTTACGCCAAAGTAGGAACACAAACAAAACTTAACAATAAACAAAATAGAAAAAGTTACGAATAAAATAATGTACTTATCGATATTTTCCGACATCATGTGATTTTTAAATTAAAATAAAATATTCAGTATCTCATAGATAACATTAAAATACATGCGTACCTTACAATGTGTCAGAGTTACCACCGAGCTCACAGCAGGCACTCCGTACAAGAGAACTAGGAGCCCTAAATGATTTCCAGGGCCAATAACCCGTTCTTTCTTTGTTTCCCTGAGTTCCTTGGAAGTCAGTAAACAATAACCGCTTTCTATAACGTAAAGTTCCCTTGAAACAGTGCCGCCATAGTAAACTATCTCTCCAGGTGGAAGAATTATATCTCTTGCCGCTAAAAAGACAAAGTTACTGAGTGATAAAACGATGTCTTTCCATTAAAAACAAAAATATAGGTACTTATTCCCTAATTTCCTATTTAGTCACCAAAACTTATCAGTCGTTTCTAATTAAAAGTAAGTCATGGTTAGTTAACAATAGCAAACTATAAAAATAAAACTTAATTCCCTCTTCTCAAGAAATACTCTCCTAGAACATGTTTGGCTTGCCCACATCCAGGAATACCTACTTACATTCTGTCAGTGTGTGTATAAATTCCTTATTCTTCACTTGAAAGAATTTGATGGACGTAAGTGTTTTGAATCGCGCTTGGTGCAGTACTTTCTTCCGTAGTTCAGAGGGCACTACGGTCTTTTCTAACCAATTGTCACTCGTTAGCTCCACTCCCTTAATGAAAATAATTAATAAATATTTTATTGAATTCGCTCACTAAAGAGACAACTAAATTTTATCTTGACTATGATTGGTTGAAATGTCCATTGAAGGCTTACGCTGTATAAAAAACTCGCGTATATTAAAATCGTCGAAATGACGTTGCATGCGAATTGTATAATATTGAAATTTTGATCTGAAACATAGTTACTTCAAGCAATACGGGCTTCTAGCACGTTAGTACAAATTATTCAGTCACTTTTTGCGGGAGGAAACGTGCACAGATACGCGCATCTCACACATTGACATTACATTTACATTACAGCAACCTACCTACATAAAACGATCTGTAATGACGACAGTAACACAGAATTTTTTATACAACTACTTGTAAAACTGTGTAAACCTTGCACACTTAGTATGCCCATTTGGGCTTGTATTTCAGCAGAGGGAAAACGGTACGTATACCGACTCCCCTTGCTGTGTTGCTTGAACGAAACATTTAATATAAAGCAATTTATGTAAGTACATAAAAATACCGAGTTGTAGTGCCATTGCAGTTCATAAAATGCCATTATTCTTTCCTTGATAGATCGATGCATTTTGTTTTCTTCCATAAATTTATCGATCGTAAGTATAACTTCTAAGAAAGCAGTTTTTGTCCTGGTGCGAGAAAAATATAAAGTTTAAGGGACTTAGGTAAGTAGTATTATTGTGTGAGAAATAGGTGGTATGATATTTGGTTGTGAAACACCTTAACAATTTAGATATAGCTACCTATGTAGCTCTGGAAAATTCCGCTAGGTACCTAGCCTTAAATTGAAGGGCGTGTTAACTTTTTGCATCTGTTTTCGAATTTTGTAGTTATAAACAGAATCGATATTCAAACTTTGTAGCTCGCTCCTGTCCTGTAGGTACTATCGCATTAATAATTGCATAATTGCATTGCATTGAATGAATTCATTCATAAATTGCCCATGCAATTATAAACGCCTGTGTGAACTTCAATTTTAGAGGTTCAATCTCATTTATATATGATGTTCTCACTCACTTTATCAACATGATGTTCTGTACTTGGTAACGTAGGTTGTCATGAAAATGGCTATAACTGCCTTGGCATACCATGGGTTGATGCTGCAGTTATAGCCATTTTCATGACAACCTTATATGGCATGGCAGTATGTTCTAGCTACAGATGTAGTGCATAATGTTGTGCCCTCTTATTTTCGCGGAAACGCCCGAACGTGTCATTATGACCGAATGGCTATTATAGCCGTTTTCATGACAACCTAAAATCGCACAGCCGTGATCAAATACATATATTTGAGTATAATTTTAAGCCTAATTATGTCATAATAAGTATACAAAATAAAGCACGTATTTTTACCTGGACGAATGGGTAACCACGGCTGAAAATTCAGCAACACAATATCCGATTAATAATACGCCGTAAAGACTGAAAAACGACACAAAGCTCATATCGTACATGTCCCCGGGAGCTAGGTCGCCGTAACCAACCGCAAGAAGCATTGTGGTCGCAAAATAAACTGACGTCACTAAAGTAAACTCTTTCCTAAAATATAAGAAAAGCAGTGATACTTAAGTGGTTCAATATAAATTATTATTTAAATTATTTAATCCCTGGTTATACCTGCTTATGGTTACTTCTGGTACTAAGTCCTCCCAATTTAAAACGTTGCTAAACCACGAGCCTTCTGAACATCTTGGCACAAAACACGACTCCATAAATAAAATAACACCACACCAGTAACATAATAGACACACGTAGACGCAATATTTTGCAACCTGCAATGCCGGAATAGCAAATAAATAAATATTAAATTCAACGGTAAAGAAAAACCACTTCATTATTTTCTGTTGATCAAAAGACGGTTCAGGTTAATTTGTAGATACTTACTTTAACAACAATGGTGTTTAATAATAACTTTTTCTCCAAGTTTTCGAAAAAACTAGATATTCTCCAAACAAGGCATAACTTTATTCCCTTGCTCATATAATACAAATGATTTCTGTGGTCGCTCCGGTGCATTGTATATGAGTGTATCCAAAGAATATATTCCAAAGGTATATTAGCTAGCAAATCTAGATAAAATCCCAGTGTATTTAATCGATATGAAATTATACCGCGAATCTTTCTTATATATTTCTTTTTAGTCTTAACTGCGGTAGCGCAAGTTATGATGATGTTAAACAGCAGAGATATGCTTATTACAACTTCAATGTAATACAAAATACCACCGGGAAAGGTTCTAACAAAACCTATATAGTATGGATAAACGATACAGATGTAGGATACCAGGAAAAGCATATAGAGCTCCCAAAATTTTACGAGATGACAATCAGCTTCTAGTATCCATGGAAAGGTCCCGTTCATACAAGTAAACATAGTAGATTTCTTTTTTACATGCTCGGATAAAATGTAAAGGTCCAGACAATTCAGATCTAAGTTATCGTCAACATTGTCAGTTTTAACCATTTTGCCTGAAAAAAAGATAAGAAATGATAACTACCTCTCTAATAGATACATATTATGTTTACCACTTTGGGGACACTAAATACGAATATTTTATGCCCAAAAATACTGGGCAAAACTAATAAGTAAATAACACTTGCGGGTTGCAAAACGAAAGAATTATTAAGAGTAGGTAATTAATAAATGTATCTTATTCTAACGCTTCCCCGCATACCTACCAGCCGCAGCCTAGCAAAAACCAGCCATGCTTACTATATACACCCCTTCCCGATACATCGCATTTTCGCAGGTGTCAGGCTCCTGTGTTCAACATGTCCGAAGTACTTACTGAAGGACCCACTGGAGGCATATGACATAAGCTAGCAATACGAGAAAATTTTGGTACCAATCGAATACCTTGGATAGATCTCAGTTTGTCCTTCAAACATTTAATGCTGCTTTTCTTTAGATTTTTCGAAATGTAAATATTAAGTGATAATCGATTGTCATTGTGTCTTGTTTGCTTCCTGCGGTGACAACGTTCGATTCTCGTTTCGATTTCTAGTCGTATTTTTTCTTCTAAATCAGGGTAAGTAATCATCAGTTTAATAAAGTCTTTCTTGTGAAGGACTTGACATTCCACGTATGTAGCGGCTTTAACAGTACATTTAGCTGTGGATTTATTAATAATGCTAATATATAATGTAGTATTGGCTAAAACAAGTATTTATAGAAGATCGACAGACTCCGTGCAACGCGGCGTGCCTCATGTGAGCTGTGGGCAGTAAGATACCGCCTACACCATGCCAATAAAAATACAAGAGTAAGTAAGGACGAAGCGATACCTAGGTTAGAGTCACAATATATGGTACCTGGTATGTTGTAGACCAAAGACACTTCACCCAAGCACGTGCCCTTGGTAAAGGATATCATGGGGCTTTCATCATCTTCATCAGACAAGAGCTCCAGAACTCCATTAGTGATGCATATCTAGAATAATTTGATTAATTATTTCTAATTATTGAACTACTAAATCGTAGAGTTGGCTGTTCTGACGCCTGAGTTCGGTAATCATCGCTCCGGAAGTAACTCTAACTCTTAAACCGCAAGTCCAAAAAATTAGGAAAAAATCATATAAATAAAGGTTTATAAAGAATCTCAACGAAAAATATTTTAATCTCGGGAAGTTAAGCCATTATTTATTTCTTGCGGTTAAAAGGACGTATAAGTCGTAAGAGCTGAATATAAACCTCTTTTAGGGTCACTTGCACCACCCGTGGTTAGCCAGGTAACCCGGCGTTAAGCGATTTTTTTGTATGGAATTTGACAGCTCAACTGCGGGTTAGCGGCTAACTCTGGGTGGTGCAAGTGGGCCTTATTGTTATAAGCATGCACGGGCGGTAAACTGCAGAACCCTGTACTGAGCAAGGCCCGACATGCTCTTGGCCGGTTTTTTCTAATCCTTTAGCTATGAATGAGCGAAATATATAAGCGTATATACGCTTACACAGACAGCGTAGACATATGTCTAACTAGTTAAAACCGATAATCCCGCATGACGTAGTTTTGTAATCAACAGAACATAGTTTTGGGAGTTTTGGTTACTGTTTTAAGAAATAAAATATGGGCAAAAGTAAATTAAAAAATATAGGCGAAATGTTAATATTTTATTTCGGCTTCGTTTGTCCAGGATACTACCAATAGAAGAAGTGTAAATACTTAATTACCTACTTACCATAAGTGTTTTCGTTTGGTTTTGGTTTAATACTATATCACCGGGTAAATAAAATTGGTGACTCATTGCCAAAGATAGTCTTCTAAGAAATGGTTCTGGCAACTTTCTAAATATCAATGAACTGTACAGTGGCACTGCATTCAAGTCATAGCAAATTTCCATTCGCAGAGGGTAGGGTAACAGATTCATTAGCTTCGGTTTAAACACGCCCGATTTTTGATTCCACAAGTCTTCGTAATACCTAAAATTAATTATTTGCATGTAATAAGATAAGCTGGATAACTTAATACAGAGAAAGTGATTTGCAACTTGACATTTGTTTTTTTTATACTACGACGGTGACAAACAAGCACATGGCCCGCCTGATGGTAAGCGGTCACCGTAGCCTATGGACGCCTGCAACTCCAGGGGTGTTACATGCGCGTTGCCGACCCTTTAAAAAAAGAGCCCTTAGCTTATAATAAATAAAGGCCATTTTAATATTTTGGTTTGATGAACTGTCATATTAATGGATGGGTAGGTATATTCGCTATTAACAAAATAATTAAATTATCGTAAGTGCCTACCTTATGATCCTTTTCGAGATATCCTCATTCATACGTATCAATTTTAAGTGATTTTGGATCTTCTTTAGTTGCCGCACGTATTTCGAACGTCTTGTAGTAATTGTTAGAAATTGAGAAGTAAGAGAACCCACAAAAACAATTGTAGTTAGCAAAAAGCCTATAACAATAACCACAATTCCAACAATCCTCTCGGCTGTCGTAATGGGGTACAGGTCTCCCAATGAGTTTGTGGTCAACATCATAATAGACCAATACGCACAGACGCAGTACCAATCAGTCACAGATGCAGTTGGTAAATGTATGGCTCCAGCCGACCAGGAAGAGCGGAGGTTCTGTATTTCGAACCCTCTATAAGCAAACTGGAACCATATGCAGGTGGAAGTATGAACACCCAGTAAAAAAAGGATTAAGTACTGAAATAAAAATGTTGTCCATTGATTGCGGCCAGCTTGCGAAGATTTGTTATAGAAGTACATTATTACTCTATAGACGCGTATCCCAGCTACCAACGGTGCAATAAAGCACAAATCAAATTGATAAACGCGCAAGTCGAAAAAGTATAATATTCCGTAAGGCATAGCTAGAACCACATCTAAAATGACGCGAAAAGTATCAGGCTCGACTAGATTAAGTGTTCTTCTCCATTTCTTTATGAATTTCAGACAGAAAATAATGACTACATCGAATGTAAATATCAAATTTAAACAAATGATAAGAGTTACAACGCCGTCGGTTCTATCCTTGTATGAGCAGAAGGTGTAAAGCCATGTTTCAACTATGTAAGTGGTGATTACAACAGAGAGTATCAAAAGATTCCATATGTTATTAGTGTATATTAACATCGCGTATCTTAAGTTGCAACTCGTGAACTCTGTCCGATTCTCTTGCAAAATTGCATAGATCTTCTTCTTCTGCGTCGTGCCGTCATTAACGTCGTATGTATCACCTTCAGGTTCCTTAAACAGCTCATTTCGGTCTTTTCGTTTTCTATATTTGTATATGTCCAGATTGTTGCTGTTTGAGTCATCGCTTTCTTCTGAAATAATCAACACAGAAGACGGAAGTATATTTTCTGTGTGATTAAAACTTTTCTACAACCTTTGTTAGTGTTCAGCACTTAACTTACCTACACCAAAAATACTGACACATAACATATAATGCGAAAGAAAAGAAATAGTAAGATCTATCGGTCTTAGGAATAAGTACCTACACAATAACAGTTATACACATAAGTACATTGCAGTTTTCGTATTTTAGGTGTAAGCAAGGTGCTGAAATACGGACTAAAGGTTGTAACACCTTACACTATTATATGTATAACTATGATCATAGATCTACCTACATCTACGAGTATGATATCATGATCATAGATGAAGGTGTAGGTACTTACTACACCGTCATAGACTCCGATAATTATAGTTGTATTATTGTTTTAAATGTTATATCAGCCAAAGGAGTCAAGGGAACGGAGTTGACTTTTATATGATTCTCCACAACAAGGAGTTTTAAAGTTAGTGTATTAATATAACATTTAAACTTACCTAATTCATCCATGCTTCGACAATGTAGAACCTTGCAACAGTTACGATACGTATGACAGCCGGTTGTCTCATAACAAAATATGTAGGTACTCTCTCTCGCTCTCCTATTTACTAAATCTAGATGGCATATCTTGCTCTTAATCAAGTAGGTTTACATGTTTACTTTAATTATCCCTGATTTTCGTATCATCTGGTTATGATATCAAGAAATCAGAATTGACGCGGAGCTCGGTTCAAAAGCGAGGGTGACGCAATGTTTTCCTCTGAGCATAAACCGTAGGCCGAAAGGCGGACATGTAGATCCAAGACGCAAGATGTGCGCACGGCACACCAACCTACATACATGAACGTAAAAATCTGCGGACTTGACGTGTTATTAAATTACATATGTCTGTAACACTATCGGGAAAATCTGTTTCTTCTGTCAATTTTTGAGCGAGCTCAATTAAGAACAGGCTGCGTCCTCGTTATACTCGTTGTTACGACTGGAACAATTTAAATAATGCTCTAAATCAAACACAGACATGCTGAAAGCCATATGTTCGTTATAAAATATTTTCCACACCACCTATTCATAAAAGGGTGTTTTCTGTTCAAGCTAGGAGGGATCAAAGTGGCACTTTTGTGTTCAAGGACTACACATTTTTACGTTTTCGGGCATTAACTAGTGGCATCGAGGTGTTAATATGATGCTGTTTTCGGCTTTGTTTATTTCCTCTTAGTTGGTGAGAAAAGCAGTACACCTATGTGTCACATGGTATCAAAATTATTTTGGTCTTGGGCGTTAACGCTTGAATCCCTTATTACGCTCAGGATTCTACTTTCATTCGGAATTCAATGTACGCCCTCGCCGGAAATATATCATTTTGATCCCTTGGAACACAATCTACGATTTCAGACTTTGATGAGGATAGTTAACTTTTTTAGGGTTCCGTGCCAAAATTGAGCCCTAAAAAAGGAACTTATGGTGTGACTCAGTCTGTCTGTCTGTCACATCGTTAAATATGGACTATAATTTGAAATTTGGAATATTTATAATCAAGGCTAACCCAGACACACTGACAGAGGATTAATCCTTTACAGGGCCTGGAATTTTGCGTGCGGTTTTTGAAAAGTCATAGGGAGAGAACGCCGATGTTTATCGATATATTGATAAATCGAGAGCTTTTTATTAGTTTCTTTAAAAAATTATACCTCAAACTTTCCGATAATAAATGCTCTTTTCAACGGTCAATGATGAAAAAAGGTATATGTATAAATGAAATACCAACTGATTACGGTTTGAATACTCTTATGACAGAGTTAAAAAAGTTTTTTTTGAAAAACGTTCGAAACTCAAATCTTGGTAGATTGAAAAAAAAACCCAACTGGACGAAACTAGTAACGATGTGTCTGAATTATCTGCAATTTCTTAAGGAATAGGCAGGACTTACGTCAGTGTATATACATATTATGCTGGTGCTCCCACACTGGCTGTTATAAATGTTAAGTATGTAACACGGTGTGACAAGGAAAATGTTACGTGCCACTATCATGTTGTGTGTGGATAAATGAATTTCAATAATTCTATGTTTGAATGACCGATATGTCGATAAACATTGTTGTTCTCTCTCTATGACTTTCAAAAACCGCACGCAAAATTCCGGGCCCTTTCATATATTTTTAATGAATAATGCCCGATAAAAGAGGGGGCAAAATTTAAAAGTTTAGTTACTTACTGGGTCATGTGAGGTATCAGTTAAAAGGGCTTGATTTGCACTTTTGAAAGCAATTTTTATTTTTATATAGGTACCTAAATAATAGTATAACGATAATGTTATGATAAATACCAATTTATTTGTCACGTATACATTTATTTGTTTCAATATAATTTACTTCTTCGTAGATCCGAGTCCCAAAGCGCACCTAGATAATTAGACCCCGAGCAAGCTGCCATAGGCGGCGCGGCCGCATAATCGCGAGGCTTTTATGGACTCCTAGCGCGGGTATCGGTGAAAAATGTTGTCATAAAACGATTTTAAATACCTTTAGCATTCGCAGTACATTCAATTCATTTAAGTAGCCTTCTTGTTAGTTATACCGCGGAATGGACTGCAAATATAAATACAAGCCGTTTAGACTCCACTGCTTCGTTGTTTTGATTTTTATTTTCAAATTATCCTTAAATAGAAAATTATTCATAATAAAAGGGTTCAAAACATTTTAATATATAAGATTTTCAAAATCATGAGTTGTCATAAAACAGCGACAACGATCAATAAGAACTGGCCCAGTGCGGGATCACGCAAAATGAACATAAGTTGTGTGAAAGGGCTTTATTGTGACTTCCGTCACAAGTCGGTTCCACTTCCACCTGTCTTTTTTCAAAGCGCTCGTAACTGGCAGTTAAAAGACTTGCCATCCGTTTTTCCACCAGCAGCTTCTCCAAGTTGTTTATCTTCACAGGTAGGTACTTACTTGAGATATCTTGGGCCGCCGACACAGATATCTAACACCGATATACCAATATTACCAATTGACAGCGGAGGCTGCTTAGTAGTAGGGTTTAGTAGGCCTAACGTATGCGGTATAACCCTAAAAAGTCACTGCCTTGTGAATAGTGATGTAGATCGGTCAGTTTGTAGGTAATGTAATAGTACATTGTGCATCTAGGGCGGTAAGAAGGGCATTATTTACGAGGGTCTATTGAAGCCCGACGCCGTAGGCGGAGGGCTTTAAATGACCCGAGTTAGTAATCCCCTTACTGCCCGTGGTACACATAATGTTTTTCATCACATTTGCGAGGAAATAACTAAACTCTCTATACAGGTAAAGAAACAATAGAATGAATTGATAGAATGATTAGCGGTAGTGTAGTTGCACAGTCCACAGTACTTCGGAGTGAGTACGTGCTGCGAGCGCGTGGGGGGCGGGTGCTCGGGGAGCTCCGGGCGGGCGGTAAAGTAGTATGAGAATTCTTTAAAACCATGGGAATAATACAGCTCTTTAAGTGTAAGTATGCTTGCATATAATATCACCATTTACGAGCAGGTGTGATGAAAAAAAACTTGTAGATGCGATCTTGCGACGCGTCGCATTATTGCGCCAAAGGATTATTGGGAACATGTTCCTTTCCTCACGTTCGTGTAGGTATTGCGTGCGCTGCAATGGGTAGATATGCGCGTTTGCTATTTATTTTTGTTAATGTAGTATTCTTATAGATATGCATTTTACCTACAATTATCTTAAAATTAACTTTACCCGTACCTACGCACTCGGTTGTTAGTCGATAGGTATCAATGTATTGCAACATTTATTATGAAAAGTTTCCATCAATGACGCTGTCGTAAAAGCATACCTATTCTCTATAAAAAAGTAGGTACCTATGTATATAACCTAGCTAACTTACCAACTAACTAATAATTTATGCCATCAACGTTTACTTACTGACTAAAATGTAGAACGTGGAACTGTTTAATCCGCTTAATTTGATAGAACTACCCATTCATTGGATAGGGGTCAATTATCCATTTATCCTTTTAACTAAATTGATAAAACGCACCAACTGGGTGATTTTAATTGATCGAAGGCACTGCTCTATTTAGAGGAAGTTTGGCCATTGCGTTGTTAAGCTAATTCTATATAAACGAAGACTTACCGATATCTCGAAACATTGAGATAAAAATGCTCAATAAAGGAAACTTCTCTCAACTTCTCTCTGTTGAAGTTATTCATAACCGTCTGTTAAATCTAAAATGCCGTAAATAATCATTCCGTTTCTACTCTGTCTGGGTAAATGGATTTTAAGTAGGTATTTTAACAGATGTTAGATAAAATAAATAAACTTTGGTTGAGGCTTTTTAAGACTACCATTGTACTTACTTAACTTAAAGATAAAGTTATGGACATTATAAATTGAAAGATATCAATAATAAACGATTTTAATTTATGCTGTACAAATGTACATAATTGGACATGTTCATATGGTAAGTTTTTTATTAGGTTACCTAGTAACATAAGTAGGTAACAGCCTACACCCTACAACCTACAGCGTTAAGATACTCAGGCATTACACTGATGCGGTTCCGCTCTGTAGTTAGGGATCCGATTCAGTGTGCATGATAACCG
Organism: Lathronympha strigana; assembly: GCA_949128165.1. NCBI lineage: Eukaryota > Metazoa > Arthropoda > Insecta > Lepidoptera > Tortricidae > Lathronympha > Lathronympha strigana. Next base: position 21,101,181 of record OX421903.1, on the reverse strand, counting down.
GCTTTTGCGTACAAATCCGGATTCTTTTTTCATACAGGTATAATAAACTGACCGGCGATTAACTCTAGTCACACCTGATGGAAAGTGAAGACAGAGTTAGTGAGATTCAATGTAACAGCGATAAGGTAAATAAAAATGTGGCCCTTACCTACAATTTGAGGAGCAGGCTCCATACAAAAAGTTGCATTTCAAGCTGCCGATGTCCCCACTATTTCCTCCTCCAAATTGAAACCTATAAGTATAAGTAAATAGTTTTTCACGTATGGGATATTTAAGAGTATGACATACTTACTAAGTTCCTATGTGTTTCTTTTTTTGATAAATGTTTCGGTTACTGAATTAGAAACGTTTTTAAATGTAGTGTTTAAGTAGCATTTTGTATTACACAGTTTACGGGGTTTTTATTTTTTAAATTAAATATTGGGCTAACACTAGAAGCTGTTTTATTAATTGTTCGTTGTACAGTTCTAATATATGGTTACATTAAACGTAATCATCGTAACATAAGTGTACTTAGTATCGAATAAGTAATATTACTCATATACTCCATAGTCGATTCGCCATCAACAGCAAGCAAGTCGATTAAGTAGCAAATTTCTTACTTATTATCATAATTGTTATAATATGCACAGGAAGTTATAATAAACCAGGTGTTTGACTGCGCAATCAGAACCATAATGTTTTGCGTAACCTTATAGGACTCGGTATAATATTAAAAACAATTCGACGCTCGCCCACTACTTCCTTTTAAGCGAATGAGAAAAATGTAGGCTCTATTCACTCTCTAATCGTGACAACTCTGGCAACCTCCAAATGTGGAGAGCGTTGGCGTAACTACGTAGGTACCCAAGTAGCAAACAAGAATAGTGATTAAATCTTACATATCTTAACTTTATCTTAAATAATAATTAGCTAAATTTAAAACGACTCAGTTTAGTCATTTTAATCTTAAAAACTAAATAGTTTTAAGCTACTCCTACTTTAGCAAGTTAAGAATACCTTAAACCTAGTTAAGTATGCTAAAAACTATTTAGTATTAAGTATGTCTACAGTTAAGTCTAAAAATGCGTATTTTACTCAACTCAGATTATTTGGAAGCTCACTTAAGACTCAATGATATAATTCAAGTATTAGTTTAGAATTGCAAAGTAAAAACTGATTTTGGTAGATGAACTTAAGATGATTGTAATACTAAGCTCTATTAATTGGGTTAATGAAGACTATTGTATTCAATTTTTGCTAAATTTAATAAAGTTTAAGTGAAAATAGGTTTAACGGGACGTTTTTAACCGAACTAGAACCATTCAAAGATAGACGAAATAAAAAAATATATTAAAAAAATCGTCAAATTGTGTGCGACCAAGTGCTTCAAACGTTACCAGTGCGATGCGTGAGACTTCGTTAGTAGTACCAAGTACATCTTCGAGTGATACTTCGGTATCATTATGCAGGACTGGGTATGTGCCGATTTAGATATTTTAGAGTCGTCGGGAGCATTCACATTTATTAGCGAGGCGCATGGATCCCGTTGTTTTCTCGACCACTGTATAGTAACTAAGGCCGCATTACGGCATTACCGAGTGTTATTGATGTTCATCTTACATACTATGTATGTTGGTCTGATAATTTTCCACTCATAGTAAAATGCAAATTGAACGTAGCGAGGAAAATCACTAATGTCAGCTTGGTTAATACATAATACAAATAAAGTGAAGTGGGGACAAAGAAATGTCCACCAAATAACGGAATATTTGAAAATTTGTAATTTAAAGTTAAAGAATATTGATTTTCCTACTGAGTTTCAAGATTGTTGCAGTAGGTATTGCGACAGTACTCGTATATGTCATAGGAGCCTTGTTGACCAACTGTGTACTGTAATTGGGGCTCTATATGTCATGCGGCTACTCTAACACATTTAAGTAATAAGTATTAGTGGACGTAAAAATACTTTAGCCGGATGGAACAAGCATGTGAAGGAGGCCCACAGTCACACCAAAAGAGCGTTCAGAATTTGGGAATGGTATGGGAAACCGGGCTCAGGGACGGTGTAATGACATGTTGGAGGCGCGTAAAGTCTTTAAAGGAAGGTTGAGGTGGGGTCAGAACCATCAGGACCAAATTAAAATGGACCTGCTGGCATCACATCACTCTAGTGGAGATTTCGGGGCCTTCTGGAAGGCCACAAATAAACTTAATCCTAAGAACGGCGTGCCTGGGAGTGTTAATGGAGTTTCAAATCCTAAAGAAATAGCTAACTTTTTCAGAGACCGGTTTAAAATTAGTTCGCCCTTAGGTCCTGCATGTCGGAATATCGAATCTGGAACTTTAACCATACAAGATGGAGTGCGGGGTACAGCGAGGGTTTGAGCTCACCCTTGATGTCTATACGTACGTAGACCCACTTATTGAGCAACTGAGCGGTACACATGTCGGATGCCATGTTGATGGCGTATGCCTAAACAACATTACGCGGACGATATATTGCTACTGGCTCCCTCCATTAGTGCGCTTCGGAAACTTTTTGCCATATGTGAATCCTACGCCTCCTCACACGATTTGCTTTATAACGGGAAGAAGAGTGAATTTATGGTTTTTAAGGCTGGTAACAAGTCCCTGACGAGAGTCACTCGCTTCAAGTATCTCGAGCATATTGTTACTGACGATCTGAAGGACGATGCCGACATAGAAAGGGAACGGAGAGCATTATATTATTATAACTACTTTGAGCTAATATTGAAAAACCCTTATTTTTTTATAATTTCACCATAATTTTCTTACCGTAGGTATAGATAAAAAATGAATGATTAGCTTAATGTTACTGTAACTACTTAAATAACATCAAGAATAATATTGGCCGCTCAGATCAGTAAAATACCACACTGCAACATTCAAAAGTTCAAAAATAGAATTTTGGCCAATCCTATGTTAAAAATTTGGGAGTACACCGGGAATGCACAGCACTGCGCCGGGCGAGGCTATTATATGAAGTTATGATTCAGATTCAGAATTCAGATTCATTTATTTCTACAGTGTATTACATGATTTTGCATTACAAATTAAAAATTCGTAATTGAAATATGAAGCCAAAATGTGTTTTCATCACAGGACATACAGAATGAATATTATATACCTATTATAAATTTAATGGCTCTTCTTGCATAAAACTTACCGTAAGTTGGACGACAACTTGCATTCACTAAGTCAAAACTAAGGATTCTATTGAGTCCCTTTAAGTATTAAGTAGAACGGTTTTTAGTATAAGTTAAGTATAATATATCTAAATCGGTACTTCTCCAAATCCAATGTGTCTATACTTTATCTAAAGTAACCTTACAAAATCAGTATCGTTTAAAGTCATACTTCGCTAAGAGTAATAAGACTTAACGCCATTTTACACTTGTAATAAATAAAACAAATTTAAAATTTCGATGCTGATTCTTAAAAAATAAAGTTCATTGAAGTTAGATTTTTGTTATATCAATAATAATTGTATTTATATCTCAAATACATTTACAGAAAAATAGTATTCTGCGCTGTATATAAGAAAAAATTCATTTTGCAACATAATATTCCAAATTTTAACTGTTTTTTTCTAGTATTTTGTAAGCCCGTCTTTTTTATAGCACTTTCGATCAATTCTACACGACAAACAATCGTGCGTTGTAGTTTTTAAATACCTACAAGGTAATAAAACGGTATTTTATAAAAATAATAAATAGTAACATAATCGCCATTTTGATAACCTTCAATGAATTCTCTTTTTAGTAAAAGAGTTAGCCATGTTTTCTCAAATACATCTAAAATACAATCCATGAGTAAAAAAAGGTTTAAAATTTTCTTTATTAAGAGAAGGTCGAATTTGTGCAACTCAGTGTTAATAGTTTTAAGTCAGTATTGTAGATATCTTTAAGTATATTTCTTGGTCTTAAATCAACCTTCAAGATATCTTGAAATCCAAGTTTAGAGATCTGTAAACCCTCATTCTTAAGTAGGGTTTAAGTTTGTCTAAACAGAAGTATTAACTCTTTCTTGAAATTTTCTTAAATACTGTGCCCACTTTGTCTTAACTGAGTCTTGGGGGATATCTTCAAGATATCTTCAGGGACATAATGGTTTTAGCCAAGACACCAGCAAGAATTTGTCTAATTGTCTTCAAGATATCTTCAATACCTTTTTAAGACATTTGATTGCTACTTGGGTAGATGTCAGTACAACATCTACCTTTGCTGGTTCGGAAGCGAAAACAGTCAGATAGAAATATTTGAAGTATATTGCCGAAGACCGATAAGTAAAAGACATTGACACGAAGGACGAAGCTTACGTAAAGTCAGCTGCTGCTCATTCAATCGTTCTATGCCTGGTCCATTATCTCTGCTACCTAGGTGAATAACTAGGTAGGCTAGGCTAGGTTAGGTCGTCGGACAATTTGGGAGACCGCTGAAGCTTTTGGTACTGCTTTTGTAGGTATAGGTATGTGGGTTTATTTATAGGTAGGCACTTCGAGTTCGATTTGTTCGGGTACTAGGTTGGTCAAGTATATATATAGTAGTAGCAGTAAGCCCTTTACTATACGCAAACATGTTGCTTACATAAAACTGCCAAATAAAGCATCTATTTATCTAATTTCTCGAAAAATCCCGTGAGTATCAGACATATTAAGTTTCCGCGATTGTTATTCATTGAAATTATTTAAACACTTTAGAACGGATTAACTTATTAGTTATTTGTTATTTATTACTGCACCAGGGTGCCTAGCCAAGATGCCAATCGCTCACGCTGAGTCGCTAACGAAACGCAACTGTCATTGTCACACTAATAAGAGTGATAGAGGGAGGTAGCTACGATAGCGATTGGCATCTTGGCTACGCACGCTGTACCTTTTTTGATTGACGGGGAGACTTCGCATTCTCTCAGTCATTATCTTAACCCTGTGAAAACGAGTGCTGTAAAGGGTCATGGTGTTTATAAACGCGATTAATCCGTTCTAATGTGATGTCTATCTGAAGTATGTGAATCAATATGTATCTGAAGTTCCATATACCATCCCTGGTCTCCATACTTTACCAAATTTATGGTTTGCGTAAGATTTTTTTTTTTATGCTATAGGTGGCAAACGAATCGCCTGATGGTAAGCGATTAACGTCGTCCATGGACACCCGCAACACCAGAGGTGTCGCAAGTGCGTTGCCGGCCTTTAAGGAGGGAGTACGCTCTTTTCTTGAAGGTTTGAAGGTCGTATCGGTCCGGAAACACCGCTGGCGACAGTTCGTTCCACAGTTTAGCTGTGCGAGGCAGGAAGTTTCGGGAAAAGCGCACAGTTGAGGACTGCCAACCATCTAAATGGTGAGAGTGGAAATATTGTCGCGTAGGGCGATGGCGGATTGGCGAATTTACTTAAGAAAACACCAAAATCACCATACTGGGCTGTTGAAAATTGTGGAGTTCTCTTATTTCCTCATGGATCCCATCATCAGATCAGCACCAAATTTATATGGGACCAAATTGAAGGTAACTTCTTTCGATCAAAAAAAAATCACCCAGACCAGATGACGGAGCTCGGGGTAATCGCTGAACATACATAAAAAAATATACAAGGGTTGATGAGCTATTTCCCATGATTACACTCCCCTGAGTTACTATTAAAATCACGGTTTTATGGCACTAAAATTCATAAAACATGTTTTATTTTGTTATTTTCCCTTTCCATGATGAGCCTTGAAGCCTTCTACCAAGCATGCCAGTAGAAAACACTACAACGTTTCTTCTAACAAACTGTGCTGCATTTGTCCCCTGACTGACGGGACAGACTAACAAAAACAAATGGTTGATTCACTCACAAACAGACGATTATATATAACCGCCCACGTCGAATTCTCGAAGTCAGTTAATAATTTAAAAAAAAAACACGAATTGAGAACCTCCTCCTTTTAACATTTTGAATTCGGTGTCCGTATTCATACATACAACGAGAGATGAAGAGGAACGACAGTGACACAGAGGAAAGCTAAGGAAGAGACAGATAGTATCCCTTGAGTAATGTTTTACTGTACGTAATAAGTAGGTACTTTGATAAATAATTACGTTATACCTACAATACCTACCTATAAAATAAGCAATCTTCTGGAAGGTTTTCCAACCTAACAATATAATAGTCCTGCATCAGTTCTGCAGCTGTTGGAGCCTAGACTGGGTAGTTTAAATTATCAAAATCTGTATGTACCACTTGGCCTACAAGGTTTAGAATACCTACGCTGTAAACCATGCCAAAAATAAAACGTCTTAAACTTCTTATTATATTCCTGCCGTCATTTTGAGGGTTCCGTACCAAAATGGTAAAAAAGGAACCCTTATTATGGCGTGACTCAGTCTGTCTGTCTGTCACATCGTTAACTACCTCGAGAACTATTAAAGCTGCCAATTTGAAATTTGGAAAAGTTAACCCAGACACATTTAGAGAGGATCTGTTCCTCTTTATATAAGACAAGCCTCTAGTAAGAGTGCGTTTAAGTGGATGCTGCGTAAGCAACTGCTGAAAGAAGAGTTTCCATAGTGTCCATGTAGTAGTATAATAATTCATAATTCATAATCATTTATTCATAAAATTATACAATTTTACATGTCAAAATAAATTTAAAATGAAATAATAATGTCAAATAAATCATGTAAATTACAATTAAAGATTAAAATAACACATTATATCAAATTAAAATTTAAGATTAGGCATAAATATTAGGATTTGCATTCAATTTAATTAAATATTAATAATTATATTAATAATTAATTTTTATTTTTTTTTATTAATTATTATATTATTTTATCTGTGTATTACATATATAACGTTCTTCAGGTCGCTTTGCAATTATTTCGATATTACCTATTACCTTAATTCTCCCTCTGCACCATTTTATTCACGTCTCTGTTTGGCCCTATGGTTGACTGGTAGAGAATGCCATTGGGCATTAAGTCCGCCACTTGTACATTTTTCTTGTATTTTGTGCAATAAAGTTAAAATAAATAAACCTGTCGTATATTTTAATTTATTTTCAATGAAAAATGCCCGATAAGAGACTCGACGAGGAAGAAAAACATACCATTCCCTTTTTATCTCCGAAAAAAATATGAAAATTTTATACAACGTTAACATTATTATAAATATGACAGGAAAAAAATTTAATATTGACCTATGTTATTAATTAAAAAAAAAAAAACTTTTCGGAACTTTTGAAATTTAACCGCCTTAGATTGTTTTTTTCTCCTTGAACTTTATAAGATATCATGCTTTAAGTAAGTACCGTATTTTAAATAGGTACTTGCACCATAGATGGCCCATTCCTTAACATGGCCCACTTTCAAAATTTCATACTTAGAGCTTTCGTACGAATTTGAATTTGCGTGCCAATGTTCGGTTAGTACCATAGACATAAGTGCTAGTTCATATCAAACGGTAGAATCCGCCATTTGTACTGGAGTCTTCACTTTGTCAGTCAAGTTGCAACAAGCTCGCGTGTTATAACCTATCAGTCACTTAAGTGTTAGTATTTCTTTAGAAATTCAAGGAGTTTTAGTGTTTCTTTTAAACAATAACTTTCTGTGGTTCAAGGGCGATCCCATGAAGGTAAGTGTTGTTTGTAGTTTTTGTTAATTTTCATTTTATAGAAATAGTCCTCGCTGCTGAGAAAATTACCTATTAAGGGCCATCTGACGTTCTCCCAAGAGGGCCCGGTAAACTTGAACCGGTTGTAAACTTGAACGAGTAGTAGATATGAGGCAGTGCGGTAGTTGTCTTTCATGGTACCACGAGGAGTGTGTTGGCCTCCCTAAAAACGAATCGGAAACATTCTCGTGCCCAGATTGCAGCTAAGACTGTATTTTTGTACCTAAGTAGTTAATAATTTTCGCAACTGTTTTTTGATACTCCTAATAAGGCCCATAAAAAATATTTAAAAAAAGTTTATAATTTAGAAGATTATTCCTTGTTTAAGTTTGAACTGATGTAAGAATAAGCAGAAGAAAAATGTTGTTTTAATATTATATGAAGAGTTTTTTTATGTTTTTTTGGTAGATTAAGTTTTGTTAAGCTTAAAATGGCCCACCGTCCAATTATGACCAAACTATTTACTGCAAGAGACTGATTACTTCAGAAACTCTTCTAATAGGTTAATTCATTTTATTTTTGTTTCAATACCTTTTATAATTTGAGTATTAAAAATAGGGCCATAATAAGCGCCTATATTCCTAAACAGGCCCACTTTCAAGGTTTTTAAAAACGAATGTTTTCCTTAAGAAATCTATTTTTTCGTACTGAGTTCTATGCTGATTGCTGACCCTGTTCCCAAATAAATAAGGCATGTCTTAGTAAAGTTTGATTTCAGAATTTATTTTTTATTTCTTATTTATTTAATTTATGCAAAAAATGGACCTTACATGGCGCAGGTAGGTACGTAAAGAAATCAGTTTTCGTAATTAACACAATACATATTCATGGAAAAACAAACTCGCATAGGTCATGCAAACGAGTGATTCAATCTGTCGGTACATGGGGCTGACGTTAAACTTCTACTTCGAGATGCAGTTAATACTAAATGTTTGTACGGTAGCCTCAGTGCGCGAGTCCGACTCGCACTTGGCCGGTTTTTAAAGTTATATAAAAAGAACCTACATTCTGATCTAAATTTGCCTGTACCAAATTCTAAATCGGTCTGCTGGGCGATAAAGATATGAATAATACACAATTTTACAAAAAATCAATCTAAAATTATTTAACGCCAAAAATTTATAAATTCAAATGGTCGTAGAAACCACACCTGCCACTGTAACGGTCTTAAATTTAGTATAAAGGCTCTAAAACGTGTTCCATACTCATAAGTTACAATATGTGTTTATAAACAATTGGTAAGCTAAATAAATAGGGGTACCTACCTTGGTATTATTCAATCGCCCCGAAAACAAACTTATTTTCTTTAACTTCGAATAAACCTGGTAGGTACTTACTTACCTGTCTCGTAAATATTTAGTTACTTACATAATACGAAACCATGTTATTACTTAACGAATAATCTGTCAATCATCTCGTACTATAATTTTTTTTTTACTTAATACATTTGTAGCTCCAGTGTGGTACCAGTAAATAGAAGTCTGCACGATATGCTGTCGCGCTTCTGGATCTGGAAAAACACTTTACAGTCCGACTAAGGTATAGGGTAGGAGTTTGCATCGATTTTGATGGCATAGTTTCTGAAAGTGAAGTAAACGACATAATAAATATCTTACGAGTAAGTATATCAAAATCGGGGTCACCTTTGCGTTGCTGGCATTTGAGATGGGAGTACGATAGTTTAAATCGATTATTAGATATATTTAAATTAAACCACAAACCACAACAATTTATGTTCCTGTAACCTATGTAGGTACCTACTTAGTTACATACGTATTTATTATGAAACTCACCTAAACCTAATTGTTTACTCATATAAGTTCTGTTCTTAATTTCCTATAAATTAAATTATAATTTATTTGTAGTTAAAAGTAGGTTGACTAGATGGCGACTCTTGGTCGGTCTTCGGTGCTAAAGTAGAACAGTCTACTGACAACGTGCGAGTGCGAGAAAGACCAATATAGACCATCGCTACGCCTACACTGTGAACGGCGCCGCACGCGCATAAAAAATCGTTCGACAAGAGCGCATGCGCGGCGCTATACTCGCCCACAACTTCACTTCGGTCAACTTCGTCATTTAGTTAGTGGTGTTCGAAACGTCGATGTGTGTGGAAGTGAAGTTTAACTTTTCTAACATACTTATCTCAATTAAATAACAATAACCAAGTAACAAAAGTACAATCTTATTTCAACGTGATTGAATAGACATTTTACGTGACATTAGTTGTTCAAATAGTATCCAAAATGTGTGATAATAACAATCCTTCGACGCAAAGTATAGCGGACTACTTAGCTCAGTTGCTCAAAGACAGGAAGCAACTGGCCGCGTTCCCGAATGTTTTCATGCACATGGAACGTCTTTTGGACGAAGGTAGGTGGAGATGATAGTCTGCTGTCTAAAACAGGTGATCTAGCGAAAGTGCCGACATTATTATCAAATTTTGTCACCGAGGTCAATATAAATTGGATGCGTCGACAAATGTAACATACAACGCACACGATATTAAGTTTATTTTTGTCTTCGCCCGCCGAGTTATGGTCCAGTGGTGTTTGTAATGCGATCCTTTATTACGAAAAGCGTTATAAATCTGTGCATATTATCCGTCGCGTCGGCGATTTCTGGTCAGTTAGATTGTCGCCGAGAAAAGAGATTGGTGAAATGAATGTATCTAGGTAGTAAACGGGTTTAGCAAAACATTCTTCTAATTGTGAAGACAGCTGTTGTAAATAAATCTTTGGTAATTAGCTCTGTGGGTAGAGAGATGTGAATTTATATAATATTGGGGGCATGCAGTGCAAAGGATATTGGTGAGCCTGTAACCTGTTGTAGGGCCGCGCATTCCGCGGGACTGGCGGAATGTCGCCGCGCGTAGGTACCGTACGGTCGGTCTACACGAGATGTGTGCGGCCGGCGCGGCGCCGGCGCACGCTGCCTGTACTGTAGCCTTGTTTTATTGCAACGCCCGCGGTAGTAGCCCTTATCTCGGCTACTTACGCTGCCTTACAGGCGTGTCACTGTTTAGATTTCGATTTAAACAAGTTGCCTTTTGTGTAGATTCGAATTAATTCGATTTGTGTGCTTACCATGAGTTCTACGTAACTGCAATCGACAGTGACTGCGCGAATTCGATAGTATATGCATTTCGCTCCTACCATTTAAGAACGAGCAAGATGTAACAATTATCGAATCTCGCAGTCGCTATCGAGTACGGTTAAGTAGAACTCTGTGTGCGTACCATGAGTTGCATTCGATTGCGACTGCGGCATTCGAAAGTATGTCCGCCTCGCTCCTACCACTGTCTAGCGTAAGAGAAGAAGTCGAGATTGAGTTGTACGTAACCGTAGACGTTAGCGACTCTAAAGTATGTCTGTCTTGCTCCTACCACTACTCTGGGAGGAGCGAGACGGACATAATTAAGAAACGCACAGTCGCTAACGCCTACGGTTACGTATAAGTAACTCATGGTAAGCGAACTCGAAAGCACACTGGAGGAATAGGTAATGCAATTAGTAGGTATAAGATGCTAATGAAGGTTTTGATTTTAGTATAATTGGCGCTTGTTTTTAGTAAAAGGTACCTACCACTTTGTCGGTTGTTGATAAGGTTCCTTTCGACATGAAATTTTATGACATTAGCGCAGTATCGGCAACCAACAAAGAAGTACATTTTACTCAAACCAATCACATGGTACCTACATTTAATTTGCTAGTTTATCTACTAACAAATGCATTGTGCAATTACTATGGCGTAGTAACTGAATGAACAGTAATTAACTACCTACCTATCCTGTTGCATAGTATCCGGAAAAAGTGTCAATTTGTATTCTGACTTTCTGACTCAATGTGTATTAGTCTACTTAGGAAAAACATCTGACGGAATTTTCTAAGGTAAACAGTTAGTACCACACGTATGACTAAATACTTATATATCTTACACATCTGTGGCAATAACTCAATTGTACCTATATGTATGCATTCACAATTGTATATGGCACGTTTTGATACCTATAGGTATCAAAACGTGCCATATACACTTAAGTAGGTACTTATTAGAAATAAAGTCACAGAAGAAACCCTGAAGGTTTTTACCAGGATCTTTGATACGGTGATATTACCGATTCTAAACTAAACTGTCTGTTTCTTTTTCATTTGCTTGACTGACAAAAAACTACTTTCGTTGTCCTTTCTAATACTGAAAACCATAAATTGAGCAAGTCTAGTAAGTCGAATAAGTCTTCGAAAATAACATTTAGTACAGATAAAGATTGAATTGAATTGTAAGTAGGTAAGCAGTCTTTGTACAAGTCGATTTAAAAGAGAAAAAAAAACCGACTGCACTATTTTGGCGCAAAATACCTATGTTGTAGGCGTGACAAAGACATGGACATACCTACATCTAGTTTATAAATAAAATAACTGGCGAAACCCCTTTTAAATAAAAAAAGTGCACGAAGGACATTTATCACATAATTGTTTTATTTCTTCCCTTTACAAATAGCCCTTGTCTCAAAGTTAAGAGTTAATAAGATTAAATGTCAGTTTCAGGAAAGGCTTGAAATATCATTCATCAAGAACATAACATTAATAAGCTAGGCGAGTTCATTAAACTATATCCAAGCTGTGTCTTGCTGAATACCTTTTTAAGCGCCACAACAATATGCTGTCAATTTGGTCATTGCAAACTTCAGCAAATATCAATGAAAATATGTCTATCTATTGAACGTACCTAAGCTTAAAATCATTATAACCCGAGTCACGTCCAGTGGCAAAGTGACAAAGCAAGGTCTACTGGGTCGTCATTGTCGACCGTCATATTTGTTGTCACCATTATGATTAACTGTTAACTTTTTACTAAATTGCTATCACGCTTGCTAGCTTGCATCAGTTTTGTAGCTTGTTAAGTTGAATAGCTGGAGCTGCTTGTTTAGTTAGAAGCAGGTATGTACCTACCTTATTCCTGGCTTCCTGCAACTATATACTTCTGTAAGAAAATGGTGCCTAAATCTGGTAAAGATATTTTCTAGTACGTTTACCTAATAAAAGTTCTTCTCAAGCCGGATTTTGTAACAACTCGTCGATTAAAATTAATTACCACTACTTCAACTTCATGGCTCAGAAATCGGATCTTATGTCTTAGTTATTTCAGAATAATGATGGTTACGATCTCCAAAAGAGGATACCTATACATATAAGTACATAACACATCAACACAGAAGATGTCCTCGATGAAGCATTTGGTCGCATACCTATAATAGCCCAACCAATGTTTACTTACACACATTTAAATGAGCTGTGTACAAAATGCGCAAAATTGATTGGTCGCGCTCAGAGGCCTAGCGACACTTAAAATTTCAACGGGGTCATACTAAGTAGGTTAGTACAGATGTCCCTTATGAAACTTGCATTATAGGAGCATTTTAGAACGGCCTAGACATTTTAATGGCGAGGTAAAAAAAGTAGTACCAATTCACGCTCTTCTAGAAAAATAAATGTATTTAAATGATATGGAAAAAACACCTACCCATGGGCCATATTCTGCTTGCCCAACTTAAAAACTTGTTGATTTAACATTTACCATAAAGAGCAAGAGCTCTCGAAATGGCTAGCGTTTCATTTTTATTTAATTCAGCTTTGATAACTTTGCAGCACTTGGATATTTGAGGTTGACTCACTTGAAAACAATTGTGAAATATCCAACGGTATTAAAAATTGTTTGAAATTATTTACGCTGTCCAAATATAAATACGAGCGCAGATCGTTTTATGGTTTGTTTGACGCGTCGCCGCCGGTCCAGCCGCGAAGAGTTGACGAAAATATCGACGGCAAGCTGACAGACGACAGGCGTGGGTATCGTGTTACACCAACCTGAGGAACTACCTATGCTGGAAAAGAAAACATTATTACAATGACCTGCGGCATGTCAAAGGAGGAAAAACCAGACGTCATCTAAAATGTCATCTGAAGTTCAACGAGGAATTCCCTGGAACTTTTGCCACATTATTGTTCCTTGACATTTAACAATACAGAATCATCACAAGCAATTCATTTGTTCATGTTTACACATTGAACTGAGCAATTGGGCTGTTTACATTCCGACTAACATCCAATGCGAACACTGCTAGATAACAATGTGTTCACGAAAGTAAATATACCAATTTGTCAGTCACAACAATGCTTATACCGATAATATTTGATATATCACTACAAGATAAGGGCCATCAATGAATAATCATTTTGCAATTCAACGATAATGGATAAGAACGAAAATAATGTAGTTAATACACTTACCAGATTTATGGATAATGTTTATCAGTCATGTTTTAACATGCTCCATTTGCAGATTAAACTGAGATAAGAGCAGAGATAAAATTGAGTTTAATAGCCTAAGACATAACCAAGTAGTTGATAAGCGTACCTACTTGCGTGTGATTCGTATGAAAAGTAATTCTATTACTTTAAAGTAGTTTTCACTAAAGCTTGTGTAAAGTTTGGCATGCTTTTTTGTTTTTATTTGTGAATGAAAACGACTGATTTAGTATAGAGATCTCCATTCTCTGTTTTTCATTGCTCATCAGTGTATACACCTCTGATGTAGGTAAATTTATTTATTTTTTAATAGCGATAGGTATCCTGATCTAATCAGGCGCGATGCAATTATACGGTATTGAAAATTTCGACGGTAATCTTGAAAGCAAGGCAAATATGACGCGGCTCACGTTGGTATTGAAATCAAATTATCGTCTGAATTATTACCTACGCCTTATTCTATAATATGTCGATTTCGAACTACAGTCAGTAAATAATATTGTAATTATTGCGTTTGGCGCGTAGGCGAACGAACTTTGATGTTGACGATTCCGCAACCCTGCAGCAAAAGTGAGTTGGGTCATTCATTATGTAGTTGCTTAGCTTGTGATTAGGCGATTGCGCCTACGCTGATGACCAAATGAGGGTGGTCGTGGGTAGCGCGGAGGTGTAGAAGCCAAGGTTGTGCCAGTCCCTCTCCAACAGGTTGTAACAGGCTGTGGGCTGCTTAATTAAAATGTCTAAACCGTCTGACGGTTTTCGAATTATAGCTTTGTTATTAAAGGCTAAATTATTTACGGGTCAACAGCGTCGCCGCTGTCGCCGTCCGCACCTTATAAGGACGACTTCTGTTCTGATGGCTCTGATTCACAGTTTTTATCGACATTTTGCGGCTGTCTCGCATTACACTAGATGATTTACATCTTAGAAGACCTTCATTAAATCTTTTGATCAATGTAGAACACGTGCGTTGATTGTATGTAGGTAAGCCATGTTAAATTCTGTTTGTATACGAGTAGTTTCACTATTCAAGTTAATCAGGTCCGTAATGCGGGGCGATGCTTGAAGAAAATGGGGAAAGTCAAGCAGTCTCGCAGTTTACATAGACACTCTACCCTAGACAAGTTTCGATCTGAGAAACGCCCTAGAAATTTAATATTGACACGCGACTCATTATCTTGTCGTCGCGACCTCGATAAGGCTGCGTATTGCATCTTTAGAAAACTGGATCACACCGAGGCCTATTCTTCATCGTTCCCACGACATTGCCGCTTCACGTATCTCCGCCTCGTTCATGCGACGTGATCACTTTACTAATGATAAATATTTTTTAAAGTCGAGAAAACTGGAAGGTAAATGTATCTCGCGAGTGCACACAGACAAGAAAATGTAATGATACGCTTACAAACCGAGCCTAGAACAATACCGGCAATCATTCCGTTCCCGTGTGTCTTCAGCTCAGAATAATGGCGTCTATAATTCAAGAACGGCAGACGCAGGAACACTGCCTTTTGTTCCGTCAACCCACAATCATGCGACAAATACTTGGAATGTTAATGAAAGCGGGTGACCATCGTGCTTAGTGTACTTGAACGCACCAAGAATGCATTCGGGAAGGGCGCGTAGGCAGCTTGCGCGTGAGCACTGTAATTTGAAATGAAAATCAATCGCTTCAGAATGCAGAGCGAACCTGTCCTGTGGGTGGAACTCGAGGCCTACTCGTACTGACAAACAAACCTAAAACGCTTTTACATTTTCGGTTCCGTAATATTTTACAGTTTAGACTCCTACGCGGTAACATGATTTATTGAATTGGATGGTTTGAAAAATGTTTATTCGTTATTTGTGAAGAGTTTCTCTATTGTCCGGCAGAAAGATAGTTTACTTGTGAAACCTTTGAAACCAATCACAATACAGTATGTGAAAAAACACGTATACTTAAGATTAATTTACAAAGCTAGCCTGAAACGGCACAATATAATTGAAATACATAATTAGGAACAAATTTACCATAATCGCCGCAAGAAACAACATGATTGAATTTTATCACCTTCCAGGCAAACATTGCTTAGCATATGTGAATATTCAGCAAGCAAACCAGCTAAGATCAGCCAACTAGTCGTCAGTCTTTGTGGGGAAGCAAACAAAAAGGTTGATTCAAAGCGTGGGAGCTGCCAGCCTACTGTCGACGAAGGTGACTTGATGGGTGGACCGGGTTAGATTAATAGTAGGCATCACGACGCCTACGAAACTACTTTGCCCCTTTAAGATAGGTACTTGTTATCGGCTACTATTAAATTTAATGAAAAAACACGAAAACATGGCCCATTTATTCACTCTGTGCTTAATCAAATCGGCCCGTGACCATCTTGGATATAAAAGTTTTATCCAATATGTTGAAATATGATAATTGTGCCTATCCCATGCATGATCACAGTTATCGCACGCTGCGTCGTGGATTGTTTTCTTGTTGTTCCTCCACCATGTACTTTACACTTGTGTCTAATTTATTTAGTAAAGTAATAGAATAGAGTAATTAATTTATCTCAAATTTCACGATTTCCATTGAGCTACGAAGTATTTGGTTTATTTGGAAGGATTTATCTGTATCTAGTTAAATTTTAAGAAACTAGAAAAACCTCTAATCGTGAATTATTGGATTGCACACCTCTCGCGTTCCTTGTTTGACGACCCCTTTAGCGAAGATATGCTGAATTGGCGCCGACAATCCTGATAAGTAATTTCCAAATGATGAACCTCTAGAAAATCCGGCGGAAGTATGCGTTATCTCGACTAAATAAGGTATTCCGTGGGAGTGCTGTGTGAAGCGGACGCTATGGACGCTCGAGGCTGGGAAACGAAAGGATACGAGAAGGCAAACGGAATAACGGTCGTGGCTACCTCTTAAAAGTGTAGCCACACAATCTCTAAATAAACTCCGGTGTCAGATTTTCAGTAAGACAGTAGGTATACAATAAGGGTTAAGGCAGAAATTGATTACAATAAACTTCACTATACCTTCAAGACACTTATAATAGGGGGTATCTTCTCAGGCTCAGCAGCCTGCACATTTTTGAGAGCCAATTTCAGTAACTAGGTCTCTTTATTTGTAAACAGGTAGGTATTAGGTAGGTACACGTTAGAATTATGTTCTGTTTGCGCGTACCCTACGATTTGCCAAACTTGTGCTTACCACGAGTTTGAAATCCACTGTAGAAAACTATAGTCGCTAGCGTCTCCGTCAAGTAGTGTCAGTTCATCTTGCTCGCACTTGCGGGTGGAAGCGGGATGCAACTGTGGATAACGTGTCGAAATCTATAGCAACTCATGGTAGTGACACTATTTAATCTCCAGTGAGCATTGATCTTGATGAATTTACATTACTAATGCGTGGCGATGTACAAACATGCACCGGTTTAATACACAGTGGTCACAATCTCACAATGAACGTTTGTTAGCGGTCAGAGTAAACACGGTTCGTTGGAAAACTGTTGACCTACATAGTACAATGGGCGAATAAATCTCGTTTGTTTAGACAAAAAGGTTTTCGTTATTTTATTAATGACAATGTGGGACGCCACTGCTGGTAGATGTGTGACTTGATATTTTATGCTGCACCGACTTAAGTGGAGGCTGGATTCAACTCCGTACCTACACAGTACACCTACATACGTTAGTTTTCCAAGTGTGCCTACCATGCGTCCTACGTAACCTTAGTCGATAGCGACTTCGCGATTCGATAGTGTAGCGAAACGTATTAAGAATGACTCACGCTAAAACGGGGCGAGATATGACGATGTGTCAATGTCAATTCCTATGAAAGTGATCACGTGACGCTTTCGGTTTTGTCTCCCGTCCCGTTATAACGTGAGTCATCCTTTAGGTAGGTCATTCTTGGACGACGGTAAGCCCCATAGTTCCGCCCGTCACATATATATATATATACACATACTTATACCTTAACCACTCAATCACCTTTCAATAGACACCACATCTAGGTGCATTAATTGTGCTAATTATTAGCTTAACATATCATGTTTAAGTAAAATACTGTTTCAAGCCTTCAACTGTACTCTTTAGCCAAATCTAAGGAACCCTAAAAACCAGCATAAGCCACGAACGTTCAACAAAATTGATATTTTAAATTTGACGTAAGTACCGTGATTTCTAATACTTTAACAGGATTAAGTTGTTTTTAGTAATCGGTGGCGCCTTTATCTAATGCGGGGTAGCGATAATCCCCAATAATAATAGTAATCTCTTTAAACAAGGCAATAAACTTATCGTAATCAATCATTATAATCTACCTGTTACTGTACCTGCTGCTGTCTGATTTTTTTACTATGCAAAGTAAAATAATGATGATGTTTTTGAATAATTGTTTTAAATGAAATAAACATGCAAGATCTCTCTCTCATAGAAACAAAATCAGAGGACTTTAGCTCCCAAGTGAGATATGCAACATCACACTTTTTTAAACATCTGCAGAGATGGTAATAGGTAATGCACTGAAACGAGTTCTGTTAATGTGTGAAAGTAGTTATTAGATATAACTGTTATGTTTGAAGATTAGCATACATTATATTTTTCGTCCGCACAGATGACAGCGTGTCTTTATTTAAATTGATGTGCTCGGCTTGTTTTTATAAAAATGAACGAGACAGAAAATAGTATCTAATAATAGTTATTTAAATACTATTGCGATATGTATTCTAGTCTAGCAGGTATTTGACATGTTTTATCACAGTTGGCCCAAATCTCTAAAATGTTTTAATATGTTTTTTTTGCCAACTGCGTTAAAACGAAAGTGAGAATAAATTGTGAACATTGTTTTCAACATACAGATTAGGTACGATAGTCGATAGCGTAACACGGAACGTTAATCACATCCTGTTATTTATTTGTTTTGGCATTTAATTTTTCGTTTAATGCAACTCAACACGTGAGACTTGTCGTTCTCTTGTTAGTGCAATAATCTCTAGTACCTAGAGTAATCTCTAGTGTCTATTACCATGTAGTCGTCTTAAAATTACTTCCCGAATGTCTATTGCGAACGTGAGTTCAGGTGCAGACTCAAAAAGGATTAGATAATTTAGATACTTATATCAAATACAATTTATTCTAAAAAAAAATGTGAGTGTTGTAGTGAACTGACAATACAGTTGATAGAAATAGTCGATTTCAAGTGAACAATTTTCTTAGCGAACATATCAATATTTAAATTGCTGCGAACTTCTAAATTTGGCGACGTTCGCCTACTCGTGTTCTCATCGTGTTTGCTTCCGTTGAGTGAAAATCAAAACAGTCCGGTCAGTCTGCGAGTCATTTCGTAATTCGTCCAAACAGGGCCGGTCTAGTTCTTCAACTTTCTACAAGGCATGTAGGTGGCGAGGCGCCGCCGTGGGACTGCAGTGACAGTTTCTTTCTTATAGATGGCACAATTTGCCTCCTATACCTGACTTATTGGTTATTATAGTGTCACGAATATTTTCACGTAGGTATAACTAACTGTTGTGTACGAGTTCTTTGTTGTTCAGAGTTTTCACGCCAATTACATTAACGTGATTCTATGTAGGTATACAAAAATAACCCAAAATTCAAATAACTATAAAAGAGAAGGCACAGCTTATATTATTCTCGTAGTTTTTTCTCCCATGAACATTGCTAATCAGCGCCAGTGCCAGTATTTAGCAAGTTTTCTATTGCATTGCGTATGCGCAGCGCAATTGACCCTTTCTGCCTACATTTTTAACAATCCGTGTGAAACATCGGGTGTTAATCAGTGGTATTTAGCAGTGGTTATGACAGCATTAAGGTACAAAATCCGCTTTTTGAGATGGATATCTAAGATTCGCTTTACCAGTATAATCGATAGGCAACGCTACACTAACAAGCTGCATAAACAATGTCGAAAGTGCCTCTCTTACGCCACCACGTGTGGGATGCGCCGGCGCCGTCCTGACCGTGCAATTCCCTTTGCTGGCGAGTCGCTTATGAACAAAGCCTTACATAGATCACGAATCCAGATAGAGATTGTAGAATATACGTAATGTAACGCATTTCAATAATTTTTATAACATATTTTTTCCGCAATAAGATTGCTCTAAGAATTTGCACGGCGCCACTTTCATATTCTTGTTAGTATATGAACAGATTCAACACGAAGATTCATGCACATATGGTCAAATGCGTTGCGCGTATTACGCACAACGTGAACCTAATAATACGTCCTAATGTACAGGCGTTAAGCGGCTTCTTCCAGCTCTTTACTCAGCCACGTTCGAGTTTACGTAAGTTGCCCTGCAAGTCCTGCAACGGGTTCGGTGTGGAGTAGCGTGAATCACTGTCATGTTACACACGACTAAGTCAATACACGAAGTGTACTGGCGATTATTATTATTTATTGTTAAGGGGATACCCAACGCCAATGATCTTCGGTCTGAATCCTTTGGGTTTATGATGGTTTTTGAAGCTTATCATATTTAACAGGAAAACTATATAACTAGTATCCCATAATTACTTCAAAGTTCATTCATTGTCTCTGATATATTTGGCAGCAAAGCTAAACAAATTTTGGTCAAAAATCTGGGTTCATGGGAAACCCAATCATGCCGATTTCATATTATGTGAAATCATATAACGAAAAAAGTGTTACTTTAGACAAATCATAAAAAAATAAGTATTTATTTCTTTCCAAATTTGGCAGACATGAATTGAGATAACAGATTGAAGAACCTATGGTAATTGGTTTTATAATTCTATCTGTAGTGCAAATTTATTTATAATGACTCAAAACTTATCAAAACTCGATGAAAACGTCGGGTAACTTAAACTGGTAACTTCGGACGCTCGACTTGTCTCAGCTCAGCACTCACTGAACTGAAATGTTCCCTGCCCCGCCGTCCGGCGCGGTGCGTACACGGCTTAAGGGTCCCATTCATTTCGCGTTAAGCAATTTGTTAAGGCAGAACGTTTACCGATTCATTCATGCGATTGTGCAACTGCTCATGTCCGGTTTAACTTCACTTATAACGTTGTTAATGACATCTTCAATTCTGTGCTTCGTAATTCAATTATAATGTTATTTTTTAGCTGTCAATGTCGTTTCTATTAATTGTAACTATTGTAAGAGCGGTGATATATTTTTATTGGCATCAGTACTGTTGTGACTGAGAAAAGAGAAACTGAGACTTCATTGAGACAAAAGGCAACGAATGTTATTTTATTATTATCTTCTCATTATTTGCTTCTGTAAGGACAAGCTAAACAGAATCGCTAAAAAGTAATAAAGACTTTAAATCGTTATAAATGTAGATGTAGATGTAATGAGTCATCCAAGAACTAGTCACGTGGTTCTTTTGTTTCCCTCTAACACATCTATGAGACATGTGTCTGTCACCGTCATTCGTTACGACCCGAAGTTGGCCGCCCCTGCGTCATGTTTGTTATTTTAATTAAGACCCCTTCTCCATTCAAATGTACAACTCAAAATTTTTCTAAAATATATTATTTTACGAAAACTCTTGCAATAAAAAAATACGTAGCAAACATTTAGTCAACATGTCAAGTCAACAGTGTTGATGTCATAAAATACAAAAATGATGTATACTCGAACTCGAAGCATAGCTGTTAGTACGTACCTATATGTTACACAAGCATTCTGTATTCTGTATTACGCCATTTACAGGATTGGAATCAAATATTCTTGACCTCATTTATGGTTAGGGCATATTGCTTGATTATCAATATGATGCTAAAGATGTTATTAGCAAACACTATTGGTAAAGGTATTAGGTGCTATAATAACTCTTTGATCTATATTTAATTATGCGGTTTCGTATAAAGTTACTTAAGTACTCGACGGAACCGCAGAAGAACCAATAGGCAACTAAGGCTCTTTGAATTCTGAGCTACAAAATAATGTACCTAATTACGTTTATCTACTCTGAACCTGTCCTGGTGATGACCGTAGTATAAATAATACTGAGGTCAGTGGGTTCCTCACATGCATTTGATGTTTTATCGTTATGCCAGTTACATAATACAATATTAATGAAGATAGTTCGCAGGCAATGTCATTTGTATTAAGATAATAACAATGTTGATTTACAACTAAAGATCTCCTTTAAAGGCCACATAGGCATGGTAGATTCTAAATGTAGGTACGCCATACTTGTGATTGTTAGTTATCAAATACGAAAAGTTACACGTTTATTGTTCTCAGTTTAGTTTTGTTCAAAGGGTAGGTACTTTACCTTTAGGCTGAAAAGACAAATGGTGGTGTACCTGCACAGTTGGATTTTATAATGAAAAGTTATTAAATTTATTTGGTAAGTACTAGGGATAGGTATCACTAGACCAGAAATCTGAGTGAAGTTAACGCCTACGAATGAATAATTTAAATAGAGCAATTTCATGCGATTCAAAATATCTAGATTCTAGCTATCTGGATCGGAGCCAATTTTCATTAATGTGAATACTTGAGAGACATGTTCTCTTTTACTCCGCTAAGTATTAAAAGTTCACAGTTTGAAACATTCTAACATTATTGTTTTAAAAATTAAAATAAACAAACATTTTATCTTAACATTATTTTGCGGTGTCAGAATGTACGTGAAAAGTTTCGAAAATTCTAATCTACTCTCAAATTATTTGGAGATCTTGTACGTTCCTGTCTAACAAAACTCTGCCAATCGTTCCAGGGTAACGTGTATCATACTGTAAATGAAAATAATTTAGAATTGGCGTCAGACCCGCATACGCCGTCATCGACCTCTCCTGCATTTCATTTAATATTTAACGGTAACAGTATTATACCCCGATAAAGTACGCGATAGTGTCCCCTCCGATAAACTACCGGTCCAATAACTGCTCATATTTTCGTATTTGACATTATGTTTAATCACAGCGAGCTATCGGGTTAAGCGCCTAACAATAGCAGCATTGTCGCCGTCTAAAACGGGAGTCGTAACTCTCATTTCTAAAGATTAAAGGATCCGAAACACGCATTTAAAACTATTTCTTTCAAGAAAACAAGGAATAAACCATCTCCTGAGTTAGTAGGTGTCGAAATGTTTACGTAACGAGTTCTTTTTTTATTAAAAAATATTAAACATTTGCCGGAACCCAACAACGACTTATACAGACGTCTTCCTAATTTGTCTGAAAGGCACAGGGGCCGCCGTCTACAGTTTTAATTTCGCCCATTCGGAAATGAAACTTCCTGCGTTTGGTTAAGATCTATTTTCGCCCGGTAACGATCCGCAAATAGGTCTTAATACGAATTAATTGGATATTTTTAATGACATGCCGTTGGTTATTTATAAAGCATCTGGAGCGGTGGCCTCACGGATGTGATATTTGGGAATAGGCAACGCAACGCAAGGCACTATTTTAAAACATTCTAAAGGCGAAGTAAATCTCTGAAATGAACGCGTGATATGATAACTTAAATTACAGTCCCTTTTGATTTCTTCTTATACGATTATTTTTGTTGCAGGTATGTAGCAGTTGTGTTATTGTTCTGCCAAAAAATATTAGAAAAAAAAGTTTGATATGTAAGTATTTCGGGAGACGCAACCCATAGCAAATTTAGTAGTGTTAATGTTACTGTGCAATGTGTTGCACACTAATGTGTGCATTTTAAAATAACTGATCGTCCCTTGGCTGATGGCCCTTTTTCAAGTCAAACATTCGTCATGAAGAAGGGGCTGCTATCCTGAAATAGTTAAATGAAAAAGTTTAACTTGATATTTGGTAAATATTCATATTACTTCCAAAAATTGATAAATAATCACAGTTTCTTTAATTTATTCAAGACAACGAATGAATTGACAACAACAAAATTAACACAATAATAGTAAGAAGAATAACTAAGAAATGTCTTAGATCTCGTGTAAACTTCGTTTCGGCATCGGGATCTGAGGCTTTCTTTACTTTATTTACTGGCCAAGGTCTGTTCACTATTTTTCTTATCGACACAGTCGGCAACCGGCGAATTTGTTTAGCGTAGTGGCCTGCAATTGGCTCCTTGCTGTTGCCTTGCTGTGTTACCAAAGAGCAGAAAAAGATAACAGATTTAAAAACCTATGCGGCCTGATGCTGCTGACTATTTAACTAACTACTAAAAAGTCAGCAACACGTCATTCAGACAATATAGCAAAGATTCTTGAGCCAAATAGAACCGCTTAGCAACTACTTACAGCAATTTCCTGTCTAGATTTTAAACGCATAAGATACAATAAAATCGACGTTTATCTAAACGTTGCGACGTCACTTCCGCTCCATGGTGATCGCAATCGTTGTAAATTATCAAATGGCGAGTACACGATGTGTCTAGCCTAAACAATATTTTTAAAGAGATTGTAGTATTTGTATTGTAGCCCAAAATTAACCAGTACCTACAGCATACAATATTATTGTCATTCATAATTGTTTTGTGTCCAGTCACAAACTAACAACCAGTTTGCCTACTTTGATATGAATTATTCATGTATAACCGGTACCTAATAATAATTAGCAATTTCTCAGTAGATAAGTGCAGATCTAACAGAATTAATTGCTCAGTGCAATTTAAATTTTGCAAGACTAAGGCCCACTTGCACCACCGAGGGTTTGCCACTAACCCGGAGTTTAGGTGTCATATTCCATACAAAAGAGAACACACTTAACTCCGGGTTATGTAGCTAACCCCGGATGGTGCCAGTGGCCCTTATAGGTACTTTTTTCTAAATTGTACCATTTAAACGTTCAGTTTCATTAGATTTTTTGTCGTATCCAGTCTTTCATTCTTGGGCGTGCGCCGCGCCGCGACGCAAGCAGGCATGGGCAGTGCACGCTCATTAAGTCCTAAAACAATGCAAGGCGGGGTTGTCAGCGCAATAAAAATTACAAGACGACCGGGATGGGAGCGCCTTATGGCTCCGTACCAGGGCTCGGAACCGGTTTAAAAAATAGCGGTTTATACCGGTTTGTTTCGGTTTTACTCCGAACTTTCTCCAAGAACGCAAACGTTTTAAGAACATAATAAAAACCTGGATTTAACCGGTTTATCCGAAAAGCAACTTGACGGTCTAAACGCGACGTTGCCAGATTTCGTGTTCAAGTCGCAAGACGTACGAACGGATGGTTCCTTTAACAATTTTAGTTTTATGATTTTGCATACATGTATCTAGAGACGGGTCAAAAAATATAGGCAAACCAGTGAGCTGGTATTTATAGGTGACAGCCAACAGTGTCAATAATTTATTTAAAAGAAATCAAAATATAAGTTCATACAGGGTGTATTTTCTTTTCGGGCCAATGGGGTCAACTAACAGATCCCGAAATGTTACACGAAAATGATCTTCAGACCTTTCCTCGATTTTAAATTAATGTCAGTGGCCTTTACAGAAGAAAAACATATATACAGGTTACGAGAAAAAGGTAATTTGTTACAAACATTTATTTGTGCTTATTTATTCAATTCCTATCCAGAATAAAAAGTTTGTATGAGACATGGAACCAAAAAAAAAACTTTTTTTCTAAATGCATTTTCATATTTTCCTATTAGTCCTAACAACAGGCAGGATGCCGTTCAAATGTAATACAAACATAATTATCAGTCCCATACGGATGAAATTCATAATAAGAAAATTATCTTTTTTTACATTTTGGTTTAAGTATAGATGAAATAAAACACATTCTTTTTAGTCCAAATTTGGCACTTTCACACCCTACATTACGTGATGACGCACCAACTAAAATTTAAATTTTAGCACCATCTTGTATAAATTTTTCTTTGATAATAATATTATAAGAATATAATAATAATAGATGGTAGATGTGGAAAGCTAAGTGGCGAGTTGGCTATGTGTCAGTGACACCTCTTTACCTTCATCCCTGATACTCGTACCGGTGTTGCCCCCTTGAGCCATCCTAGATGTCACCTTTTGTGGGAGCCCCTCTTATGTGGGCGAGTCACCGTCTGCCGTAAATCAAATTGCTTACCTTTTTCTTAGACAGACGCCCGATTTTATTTTCCATAACCCAGTATTTAGTGCACCACTTTCACAACTAACTATTAGTCCAGTATATTTTGGACTCCATTAAATCTCAATAGTACATACACCCTGGCGGGTGCTGCCTCTGCGTGCGTCCCATGGTTCGGGCAAGTGCAACATCCGCTCGGTGTACCCCTTACATTTCATTACATTGTCCCCTTTCGACATGATCTTGCGTGTTGGTTTTAGCTCCGCGTAAGCCTCCCAAATGTCCGGAACACCATTGTTCCGTGATGGGAAAGACATGCCTAACATAAGTCTTTATTTTCCAAATAATACATTTTACAAAATTACTTATTTCTGTTTTTTTTGCTACCCGTTATTGAGTAAAGGCCTACTCCATCGTGCTCCATAAACACCTATCAGCCGCCATTCTTGTCCAGGTAGAGCCTGCATACAGCACAATGTCTTAATTCCACTTTCGTTGAGGACGGCCCTGCGGCCGTTTCTCTACGCGTCGCCACTAGTGGAGTACGCTTTCGCTCCATCTGCTCGAGTAACATCATCAAATCATCATTGATAGTATGTAAATTAAAATATGCGATAGATTCTCTCTAATTGTGTCTAGAGTAACCTCGTTTGTAACTATTCCAAATATAACATCGGTAGCTTAAGTAGTTCTCGAGACGTTTTTTAATGATGTGACAGACATACTGAGTCACTCCATAATAAAAAGGAACCCCCTTTTTATCATTTAGGTACGGAACCCTAAAAATTAAAGTATACTAATTAAGAGGTATAAATGTATGTAATTATTTGTTTTTATCAATTTTAAAATCACTTACAGGTACAAATATAAATAAAGCAATTACGTGGCATCCTAGGAACTATGCCTCAAGCGGAGGATTTATGGCATCTTATCTATACATATTTTAAATTGTTTTTTTTGTTATTATCATATTTTTGTGGAATTAAACTTGTTTGTTGTTGTTGTATTAGTTGCTTAAAAGAAACTATGCAATTAGTTGAATGCCAAAAATACGCGGAAATACTCGCGCGTGGCAGATTTTGATGTACAGATCGCGCAACATTTCCTAAAAAATAAATAATAATCTATTGCGCTCCAGTAAGTCAAGATAACGTTTGGTTTGTCGGAACTTTGTAACCCTGCTACTCCTTAAAGTTTCACTGATATTGCCAGATTTTACATGAACACCTTTTAACAAGTAAGTAGGTAACTTATTCCACTATTATTTAATATGACAGATTAAAATATTTTTCTTATACCATTTTTTATTATGATGCCCTGGTCGCGCGAATCTATATTCGGGGGAGGTACTTAACAAGGTATTCCCCATATGTTAGACTGCCGCGTCGGTGATTGAATATATAAATAAAACTTCAGTCTTTCTCCATAGTAAATGTAAGGAAAAAGTTGTTTTAAATATGGGCCTAGTACCACTAGGCTTGTGCTAATTAAAACGATTAGTATGAAAAAAAAATCTATGAAAATAAAAAAAATATTCCTATAGAAACTATTGTGTGGGCTTCGATTTATAGCCGGATTTTTTTTCCATACTTATTTTCTTTTGATCTCAGGCAGGAGTGGAATACATCGCCATTAAAAAAATACTGTCTAGAAATTACCTTACATTCTCTTACCATGTAGGTTTTTATTCTAGAATCTGTAAACGCCTATCTCCATTCGGTGTAAAACGAAAAGGAAGGGAAGGTCTAAAAATATAGTTTTTATGTAGCAGCACAGGATCTGGTAGGTGCCCTCACTACCCATAAAAAATTCACTCTGTATAAATTACTTACATTTTTTTAAACCGCAATAGTGTATAATTTGCAAACCTGGAGTAAACTGTTAATACATAATTTGTGATTATTTTGGAATATTATAGTCGTACCACACTATTTTTACTAAAAAGTAAAAATAGTGTGGGAAATACTGAATTTATATTATTTATAATATTATTTCTTCAATATTTGATATTATTATTTCTTTGAATATATTTAGTTCGCGGCAGAAGAAAACACGCTTAAAAATGATTAAATATGCGAAACGACGTGCTTTTTAAACTTTGCTAACTGGACTGTAACTTGTTTATCCTGCGTCGCAAAAACCGGTTTTTATTGTTCTAAACCGGTTAAACGAACAAGAACTTTATTAAAATATTACTCTAAAAACCGGTTTAAAAATAACGGTTTCACGAACGTAACCGAAATATAAAGGTTTTGCGCCAAGTACATGATACCGGTTTGAAAAATTAACCGGTATCCGAGCCTTGCTCCGTACTTGTCGCTCGATGGATCACGATAAGAACTTTGTACTTAACATTTTGTAAGATTTTAAAATACTTTTGCGTACCGCTTTGTGTTGATGTTGATATGAATATAAGTCTGATTGTTTTTATTTTGTATCAAATGTACTTTAATTCTCGTAACCTAATAGGTACTATAACTACAAAGTTATTCCAACTGCATCTAACCGACTTAAATGGTGACAAGGACACCGTCTGAAAGTTGAAACTTTGTAGGAATATAAGCTAAATCGGGCTAAATATATCAACTCGGCAATTCCGTGATGTCCTAACCAAACGCGTGCAAAATATGTTCTCCTTGAGAAGGAAACCTACATTTTTCTTACTATACAGGATCTAATTTCGTTAGAATATATGACGATATTTTGGTAATTTTAATCTGGGAGATGACGATACTGTGACGCAATGATCTATGACTATATGCATGAATGGAGCTCGGGGCTGGTATTCCCTTCGACAGGCAGCAGACAAACGATTGCCACATCACTTAATTCTTCCATCATAAGCGCGATCTCTGGTTCCGTATAATTGTTACAAATGTAGAGGTTAGCGTCAAAGTGGTTGATTTGTCGAAGGCTGGCTAAACGATGGGAATCCAGGGCTGGCCAAGTTTCGGGCGGTCGCGGGCCAATGACGCGGGGATCCTGCTTCCGGCGCCGCGCCCGCGCAGCTACGCGTAAACAATCGCACAGATTCAATCTAGGGGAAAAGGGAAAGGTATAGACAATAGGAATAATAATGCGCTATTGTAAATGATTTTGTTTCCGAGGACATGGATATAATTATATGACTTATTTCTGCGCTAGACATCTGTTGCTGACATATCTGTTTGGAAACATCTGATAGACGAGCCATCTTGCACTTCTCGCAGTCAAGAATATATTATTATCAATTTATCACTCGTTTATCAAGTAGGTACATATTTAGTAGAGCTTTTCGTAAGTTGGTACATATTTAGTGGATATCTGAACAACTGGCTTGCTTCATTTTATTAGTGAAGTAGTGAGTTCAAAACATTTAAGTCTTTGAAGTAAAAAAAAGTTTGTAGATCGCGCAATCGGTATTTGGCAGCAGACGCAAATTTGTAAACCAAAACAAATGAGCTGTCCTCTAGAAGAAAACACCCAGTGAATTTATGTCTGGCGTGTTTTATAATAATACCACGAGTTTTTTAACAATCTTGAATTTCATATCCACATAAAAAAATGTCTACTTAACTACAAAGTAAGTAGTACCTTTTAAGCTAACATGGTGGCCAATAAAACAAAAATACATGGTAATTATCCCGTTTTAGATATTAGTTATAAGTAGTACCTACATATGTGTCGCTTAACTTCAAACTCTGGTAAATCCATTCGACCCTCTCAGCAAATATCTACCTTATTACCTTTTCTTAATACCAAAATCGCATAATCTGACAGATGGATTTACCCGAGTTTGATGTTAAGCGACTCATATGTAACACATACATTTACATTACATTATTACATTATTAGGCAACGTCCTGTATTAGAAAAAAAAAACCCGCAGACGACTTGGAAGAACACAATGAGTCACAAACGCCGTTTTTAGTAACGGCCACCTCTAATTTATTAGGCCGGGCGCGAACTGTAAGTTCTCTGTTTAATTCAGGTTGCAGCCATTCGTAATTATTTCGACCTTAAACGGTTTTCTCTTGCAAAGATCGCATTTCAGGTTACGCAACGAGTCTGCGCGTATTTCGTCACCGCGGAAAGCGCGCTGGCCCATTAAATTGTTTTATTATGAACCGACGCCATCTTATGTATTTTTGGCCGAGGTTTAGGTGTTTATCTCTTGGGACTCTGTCCAAACAGTAATTAGTAGGTATGTATGTATGTTCAACTTGTTTTCATCTCCTGGTCGGTTCGCGTTAAAATCTCCGGCGATGTGGCCTAGTGACTCCACTGTCCTCTGGAAACGGTTGAGTCACGAGTCACGAGCGAATCTGTTGTGCTTGTCTCAATTAATTCTTATAAACATTATTTTAGATGGGTCGTAATGTATCCGAAGATGTCATGCCAGTTGACACAACAAGGTGAAGAATTTCTTATGGAGTTGAACGACCGATCTATTTGTCATCCCAGTCCTCGTCCGCATCACCTGCTTCATTTTTCACTATCGTCGAAAGTAGTATCTTTATTTTTATTTCCGAGACTAATGTTGTTATGAATGAGCAGGCACGGGTGACACCGGACTCGGCACGTCCTCGTTAACTCGTACAAATAATTATTTTTGATCAGCTTGCTCCTCATTCAGAGAGTTTACTGGTAGCTTTTCGTAGTTATGCTATTTCATGCCAATCTAATTCGTTCGTTAACAAAATAATCCAGCACGTAATTCGTATGTGAATTAAACGTATGACAAATGGATTGGAAACGTATTGGATTGTGCGGCTGCGTTTGCACTGACAACTGAACGGAAGCACAACAACGCGGTCCTATAATATAGAGCCTAGACACCTCAATATATTCCTATCTGCTGAATTATTAAATTTCAAAATTATTTTTTTGGGATTAAGGTCGCAGTTGAACGCAGACTGTTATTAAAATTGATATGAGTAGCAACCAGTAACGCTGGATTCAATAATTTAATTATTGAATACATACGTAAATACTTAATATACCACATCATAAATAAATAAAGTTACCGCCACCTTATTCGCGCACTTACTGAGTGCGTTGTACTTGCAGTTTCATACACCATCTGTTATTGCTTGTATGAGTCAGCCCTAACAAGCACTCTACTAGTGTTTCTGTCGTCTACCTAGTATAGATTTGCGTTAGTAGGTACGAAACCGAAGACGTTTCTGATTTCCCTCTATCAAACGCTCGTCCACATTAATAGCCGATATTAATAGCGGGCTTACTGAATTTGCTTATTTTGCTCAAACAGTAAAATGGCTAATAGGTAGAAGAAACTAACGAATTAGTTCGCGTTTAAAAACAAACCAAGAAAGGAATGAGCGATTTCCAAGTCATTGAAGCAGGGAACCACTGATTTGCCCACTAGAATTGCCAACTGGCCTCAGCTCAACATAATACGAGAATACATGGCCAAGTTTAATAGCGTGTGATGTAATCTACGTTTTTGTCTGTCGAATGTAAGGGTCGTAAAGCGCCCAGTGTCCGTAATAGGCAACGCACGAATTGTCGTTGCATTAACAAGCCTACTTACTACTTACGCATACGGTTTGCCAGCTTCGCGCCACTAACATGCTGAACACGACATGAGCCCGTATCTGATTAGACTAATATTAAAAAGTAAACTGATCAAAGAGCTTCGAAGATTGCATAGTTAGAAAAAAGAACATGTTTTTTTTAATTATTGGGGCCAATTGAGTTGTCTAACTTCAAACTCGGGTAATCCATCAGTCAGATTATGCGAGTTTGGTATTGAGAAAAGGTAATAAGGTAGATATTCCCTGAGAGGGTCGAATGCAACACAATTAGAAATAACACTAAATATTTATTTCCTCCCTCCTCCTCAATCGGTCCCACTGCTGAGGATCGTGACTCTGCCGACGTAGTCTAGAAAGCATTCCTCTCCATGAAACTCGGTCGGTTGCCTGTTGCAGGGCTGCATTAACAGGCATGTTAAGGCACTCCGTCACCTGGTTTACCCATCGTTTAGGGCTACGGCCTCTGGGTCTCTTTCCCTCAACTATGCCTGTCACCATCAGCGTTTCTAAATTGTTAACATCTCGACGAGCAACATGGCCAAAATATTGCAGGATCCGGTATGGAGTGTATAGACATATAGATGAGAGGCTCTGCCCGCGCTCGAGGCCAAGTTCTTTCAGTATGGACGCGTTAGTTCGAAAAGCAGTCCAGGGTATACTTAGCATCCGACGCCAGCACCAGATCTCAAAAGCGTCAATTCTTTTCCTGTCTGCAGCTTTTATAGTCCAGGTCTCGGCCCCGTAAAGGAAACTGGAGAAGACCAGAGCATGGACAATCAATGGCAATTTTCGTGTGTCTTGTGATGTTTCTGTCTCTCCATATACGGTTCAATTGAGTCATTGCCGTCTTAGCCATACCGATGCGACGACGTATCTCTGGTTCACAGCTGCCTCTGTTGTTGATGACAGAACGGAGGTACTGAAACTCTTCCACGGTTTCATACTCATATTAATTATTACTTAAATATTTATTTCAGAACCCCCAAAATAAGTACATATAACCTCCAGGGAGTTAAAATCTATTTATGTACTTTGACACTTAACATGTCGTCTTAACGCAATTCGGTTTAGGTTCTTAGCTGTGCTCAGATGACAGCGATTTTTCTTATTCACACTTGATTCCAATTGCTTCTATAAATGTATCTTGGGTGTATTGCAACATATGCAACAATAAAAACTGCTTTTTTTCATTCCAGCACTTCTATCTGTCAATTAAATGACTGACAGCGATATTAAAAAAGTACCTATACAGTATACATTATAACATTGTCTGTGGTATTCTATTATAACATCGTAAAGCGATGCCCTTATGGGTTTTCATACAATATATGAATGCTGTTGTTTGTTTATTTTTTATGGATACGTCTTTTCGCTATTTGAACAGTCGTAGAAAAACTAGTACCTATATGCAACAGCTCATACCTAATTGGTCCTTATTATATCACTGTTGCATAATCTACTATTGTGACTTTAGATTAGAGCCTACTTATAATAGTAGTAGGTAGTAGTTCAACTGGACAACTATGGATAAATAGAAAGGACAAGGATAAATAGTAGGCAAGTAAATGGTGGTATATGATATTAATTAGCGATAATCCTACCAAAATTACCGGTTTCGAGCACCTAAAGCGGGTCAGCTGCACTAATTATCTCAGCAGACGCTTGCAGTTTCGTTGTAAGTTAATTCATAAAACATTCGTGTAACTGTTTTCTAGATCCCCTCGCGTCCCGTGCGCGTGCGGCGTGGGAGACGTGGCGCGTCGACCCCGCCGGCGACTATAAATACTCGCGTCGCTTATCCACCCGTCGAGATTGTCGGAAACTCCCTTGCGGCTAGCTCCGTATTTTTCGAAAGTAAATTTAGAACATCGGGAAAGCTTTATAATGATATGCCGCGTGTTGCCAATTTTACAATAGGTACCTTTCTTGTGCAAATTATATCCACCGAAGGCGCAATTCTTCGTCACCAAATTTTCCATTTTCAAACTCTTGTGGTGTGCATCTTTGAAGAAAATTGTATTAACAACTTTTGTTGACCGCGGTCCACGGTTATCTCACGAGAATTTAGACCTGGCGCATTCTAGCTGTACCTACTTATTACAAAATGTAGGAGTAACTTTGCTTACTCTAATCTTGATATCATCATCATCATCATCATCATCATCATTTCAGCCGAAAGACGTCCACTGCTGGACATAGGCCTCCCCCAAAGATTTCCACAATGACCGGTCCTGCGCCACCCGCATCCAGCGGACTCCTGCGACCTTCACCAGGTCATCAGTCCACCTTGCGGGGGGCCTACCCACGCTGCGCCTTCCGGTACGCGGTCGCCACTCGAGAACCTTTCCGCCCCAACGGCCATCGGTTCTACGTGCAATGTGCCCCGCCCACTGCCACTTAAAATCTTGATATCAGTGTCCCTTTATTCAAGCTATGCAGTGTACCTTTATGTGCGACTTATACTATTCATCTTTCTTGAACCTTTCGACCCCTACTATTAAATTAACTTCCTACTTAGGTACTAATTTCGCACTTCATAACAAATGACAATTTAGCTTCACGTGAATATAAATAATATACTCCGGTTTGGCGTTTGGCGTTTGATTAAGTCTTGATTACATGTGCGGGTTTAATTAAAGGTTTAAAATCCCATATTTAGGAGTGGGTATCTATTAACGTGTCTCTAAATTAATGAAGCAAATGTTATATTTTGTAAGCGATCTAAAATTAAATGAGGTTGATTAGGCAACTTTACCTATTCGCATTCGTAATTAAATATTGAACGGTAAAGGGCTCCTCATTAGGTTACATAATTATATCTGGCTTACTATTTATAAGTTGGCGTAATAAAATGTATCTACACGATTTCTTTTTAATTTCTGATACAAATTGTGCGGCGCGGGTCAATGCCGTCTGTAGATTGGTGATAGCAATTGAATCAGTTCCACTTGCATCAAATTAATGTTCATTAAACGAGTGACACGGCTGACTGCCTAGTTACACTACGGACTCGACGGCTATCAGAGGACCTGTGCATGTTGATCTTGTAAAACGATCATTAGGATGTCCTGTTCCATTAAGTTTTCTATTCTGCCGTATGACATCAGAGTGATTCCATGCCGAGGTTGCGTGTTCTCGATTAAGATTCTCAATTTTAACGGTTATCATTTACGCATTCTCTTAAAAACCCGATGTATCGTGGTCGTAAGACGGAACACGGCCGTCCCTGATATCGTCCCCGCACTAGGTCAGTTCAGCGCGACTCTTGTAACGGTACAATCAGGTTGTTGCCGTCCACTGCCACGTAACACTATGATTGCAGTTTGGAAACGTTTACTGTAACAATTCGATTCAATTGTCGCGGCCGAATTCATGCTTTATTGCGCCGTGATAGGCGCGATTTATGTTGGAGAGCAAATTGTTATGCGGTTGCGGTATGTTCTGATTTTAAATTGTTCACGGTCTCAAGTAAAGTTATCAGTTAATTGTCTTGTCTTGACACTGATCTAGTAAATATAATAGATTTGGTATTCAAAGAAAACTGGCAGTCAATGTGGATGGTCCCTTTGCAAATTGTTCAAACATGTTGGATATCCTTAATGCAAGGAAATGTAGGTACTGCTCTGCCCTCCAGCCGGAAAGCAGCCAATTGCAGGCCGCCAAACTAATCAAATTCTGCGTCGAGCAGAAAATTGTGTACAGACTTACGCGATTAAATACGAAAGCCTCAGATCACATGTTTGTCAACCTCACCTTCGCTTCGACAATTACTCGAGATCCGAGATATGTCTTACTTTACAGGCCTCGGTACGTAATCTATTGTACTTGTTCTTTTTAAAGTTGCGTGAACTACACGCCTTTTTTCTAAATTTTTGTGAATGTCACATTTAATATTAGGTTTAGGTCTATATGCTTATGTTAATTTATATTTAATTTATTAG
Source organism: Lathronympha strigana (assembly GCA_949128165.1). Lineage (NCBI taxonomy): Eukaryota > Metazoa > Arthropoda > Insecta > Lepidoptera > Tortricidae > Lathronympha > Lathronympha strigana. Next base: position 21,065,771 of record OX421903.1, on the reverse strand, counting down.
CGAAATGGTGATAAGATAACTGTAATGTTAATGAATATTTGTTCAATAAATAAATAATAATAATAATAATTATTTTTTCAAACATGTTCAGAAATGGTCGCATTTTGTTCGCAAATAGAAATATCCAATTCTTTAATCACCTCCAGCAGGGCGCAGGGCGCCTGAGGTCGACTATGCCGGGCCACCACCTCGTCAGTCAATCCCTTACTTTCCGATCCTCGCCAATAATGTACTATTTCAGATACTATCTAAATCGTAATCAGTTAACTCGACTGTCACGATTATTTGTCACCTTGGGTCGTTGAGACATTTCCTAACGCTACCTACTTCCAAGCAAAATTTCACAAAGTAGTATGATCTTACAAATCATCTAAATGTTTATACTCGTAATTTTGTTTTTAATTTTGTGATTATTATATTACCAGATCTTCGATTAGGAAATAGCGTGAGTTAAGTAGGTATGACATCACTTTTAGACGTTAAAAAGATTAGTAATAGTGTAAACACTCTTGTGTAAATTCTATACATTTTCTAAGTGGCGTCACGCACGTCTTGTTTATTCTGCGTATGTAGCTAGCGTAATGAACTGACATATCTCCTAACGCTGCATTTGAAGTGGGAATGTGACCAAAGCTTATTAAAAAAATATATACTTATTTATAAAAATGTGCAACACATTCATACCAATATTTTATTTGACAATATCCTAAAATTTTATTATCCACAATTCCACATCATATTTTCTTGATCTAAGATCGTGCACGTTTGACAAAAAAACACCCTCCTGGTATCGCTTACACAATAACGCAGGTGTAATATTGTACCGTTTCTACCTGCTGGTGCAGGTTCACTTTTGTGTGCCGAAGGATCCCTATTATCAGCTGTCTGCTCGGATAACTGCGTGACGTCATGTGAGGAGCGCCATAAGAATGAGGTAATCTCAAAATGGTAGAAAAAAGCGTTACGACTTTTTTTGCCTAGTCCTTATTGATTTTGAATAATAGAACCTGTCGCAGTCAGCGTGAATGTGATTCATGTCTTAAATATTATGAATAATGCCTTTTAATGTATAATTAGCTGATTTATAATTTATAATGATTAGATCAACTCACGATGCGATAGTTAAAAAAAAAAGTAAAATATTGTAGGTGTTTAAAGAATTAACTAAATAAATACAGTCATAGTGTGTAAGAAATGTACCTACACATGTGCACACGCGTTCATTCAAAAGTGCATGGGCAATTTATGAATGACTTCATTCATAAACTGCTCATGCAATTTTGAACGCAATAGCATTTGCAAATATGATGAAATAAAAGTGAATTCTTTCAGAACCTCAATCACAGATCTCTAATGTTTCGATACCAAATTAAATTCTTTAGCTATGTGCTTAGTTCTGGGAAATCGCAACATTTAAGTTAACTTAACTTTACGTAGGTACTTAGGACTGTCCATCACTTGCATATTGCTTCTAAGAAAACATCTGATCTATTGACCCAAAATCAACAGCTGCAAGAAACTATCTAGGTACCGAGAATTATGATTTTGCCGATTAATGTGCGTCAGTTAACATATATTCAAACGCTTGTTGTGTAACAAATATATTATTTGATAATTATATCCAAATGTAAGTACTTAGTAGTATATTTCTATTGTTTCTGGCCAGTATTATCATTTGTATACCAACCACGACATAGAAATAATCGTAGGCTTCTTGCAAACAATCGTCAGATTACACAATGGCTAGGCGTTTCTTGTACTCCGTAAGACAAAGGGTTGACCGTTAAGTTGCTTTTTCCCTTTTTTTGTTCTTCTGCCGTCGTTATAACGTTTGCCTTGTTTCCTGCCGTTCCACATGCTGTACTAATGTTGTCTTTTGTTGTGGTACGGTTGTTGCCGAAGACTTACAAATTTTGACCGACTTAAACTCCACACAATTTACTCAAATGCTCGCTTGGAATTTTAATAGTGATTGAACTTCAACTAAGAATAAATTGTATTTGCTGCACATAGCGTGACTATCTTGTGGTCGAGTTACAATAATACAATCAGGACACAAATCCGTCACAACAAAATGACTGATCTCAGTATTATTGTGGCTTAACCGCAAGCAGTACTGAGTAAGAATATCACCTACTGCTCGAGATTACAGTTCTTACGATATTTAACTTAGTTCCATTGAATTTAAAATGCATTTTCGATGATTCTTACAAAGGGCATTGTTTTACTGACATTGAATCAATTGCATTTGCAATAAAACCTATTTCAGGAGAATTGTTTATTACAGTGTGTCGGCTGTGTCGGTTGGAGTAGTTGCAGAGATCATGTTTCAGCTGCAGACGCGGTAGGTGCGTCAAGAGATCAACCGCCCTTTGTACTCCTCTCTTGAGTGACCGACTATTATTGTATTAACGTTAACCTTGCAATATGAATATACTAAATAATACATAGGTACCCTTCCGCCAAACACTATATCCTGTGAACTGTGATATCCTTTATACCTACATTGCTTTATGTTATCAGTGCTTAAAATTATTTAATACGTCAATTTTTGTTTTGATCAAGGTTGAACTGCCTATCTGGTTTTAATGCCGTCCTCAACTTTTGACAAATTAGTACAACAATTTATTTGATCTTGAGGTCAATTTGTAGACTTTCAATAATACTCCAATTGCAGACGTGAACTTGAATGATAAAGATCTATATTTTTTTTCGTGACAGATTATATGCGTGACTTGGTGCAGATTATTTTCATTGTGACTTCATTGCATAGACGGTGTTTATAAATACTTACAAATAAGCAGTACAAATTGGTATTGAAATTAAAACATCGGTTGTGGTCGCTGCGTTCGTGAGTATAAACACTATCAACATCGGTGACAATGCTCGGCCTCGAGGACACCGCTACTGATCTTTTTATCTTCATCGTGATACCAGCACTGACTTCATAGACGAGGTATTTTGCTTAGCACATTAAGCTTACTTGTGACAAAGACTTAAGGTTAGACAGGCTGTAAAGTTCATGTAACAAACTACTACAGATACCTATTACGTAATGCTATTATTTATGAAGCTGTAGCAACTGCGGACAGGGAAACAATTAGCTGTTAAAACACTACAAAATAGATTTATCGTTCGCCATTTGTTATAATTAACTTGTTAGAAAAATATTTTGTTGCTATTTTTTAATTGAATAGCCTCCGTCTAAGGCTATTGCTTACATTTTGTGGTTGTGTATGAATTACAGTTATTCCTGTTCCTCCACAGGTAGTAAACGCATCGTACAGGAATTCATAGATAACAATATATTTATATATAACGCATAATATACAGTATTCATGCAATATAATAAAATGTTAGATACAACTCGTTTTATAGCTGTCCTCTGGTGTCTGAATAATGATTTAGAAAGGGATACATTACGGTTCATGTAGTTCGTCGAGTGCCACAAGAGCTATAACAATTTGTCATAGGGTTTACAATTCATTGTCTGATATGAAATACTGTGTTCTCTTGATGTAGCCATTTGCACGAGCATTGTCGCGCTCTGCGCTTATGGTTTTGCTGACTATAAACAAAAAGCTACAAGTGCGTGTGTGCAAGTAGGTGTGTAGGTACATACTAACACGTTAAAATGTCTTGAAAGACAATTACATCATTATTTATGAATATTCTCTGGTTAACTAAGATGTTTGAATCCCAATAGACCTCTGTCATATTTTGCTGTAGATTATTGACTGCAGGCATAGCGTATGTTGTAACACTTTAGAATCTCTCTAGCAAATTACCGAATCTGACGAATGGTATGATTGATGAGTTAAGATATTAAACACCTAACTATAATACAATACAAATGTAGGTAGGTACTTAGCTAGCCAATTACCGATAGGCTTGATAATGTTTGTTTTCTCTAATAATCATAGCGTGTTATCGAAATAATTACTACACGTTGAAGAATCCTACTTGTTTCTCTAGTGTGCAGTGATACCTACATTTTAATGACTATATTAAATAATTAAAGCTCATCATTGTTGTTCGAGGATATAACTTACTTAAATAATGAATGTTATGAATATATCCTGATATTTTGTTCTTGCGATCATTATTTGAATGTCGAGTTGAATGTTAGAAAAATAGAAAGGCTATGCAGCTCCATAAAAAAAAACTGAAGTCGTTCAAAAGATGAAGCTTTTGATGCACCTTATAAGGGCAGCGGCGGCTTGGTTCTTCCCACACAGTATTCTAAACTAATGTCCATATTCGTCATTAGGGGCGTTCTGAGTAACGCCGTCGACGAATGAGCTACCTTTGTCAGAAGATGACTGTTTTTGCTCTTTAGGTGGGTGGCCAATTCACCTTCGATACTAAGATCTTCATGTAGGTGGTACCTACCACTTATTCTCGAGTTAAGGAAATGTCATAACATGTTATGCTTGGATTTTGTAATTACTGCCTGTACGCTACGTGGGATGCTTACGTGTAATAGAATCAGATAATGCGTTTACAATTCCGTTGAATTAAATTGTGATATCATTTAAATACCTACGTAGCATTAGTTGTAAACATCTGTGTACCCTATCGCTTTGGAAATTACTTAGTTAAATTAATCAGATGTTCAAATGCCCAGCTCATTCACGTATCTCTCAATTATGACTAATTCTACAAAATAAATCCGGTCTCCAGTTCTCCTTTAATTGCTCAAAGGTTAACTGGAAGAGATCCCTAAATGGGATAAGTTCGCCTTTGTACAAATATTTGTGTTATTTATCTTGTTTTTTTTCCCCTGTTTTTGTGCAATAAAGTGTTTTACTACTACTACTATAAATAAAGTCCGATATAATGAAGCAATAAACCCTAATTTTATAAACATTTGTTTGCACTGGTTAGCATTATCCTTTGTAAATACATGTCATTAACTGGCGATAGCAACCTGTAATTTTCTCATAACTGCGGCACCGAATGTTTCATCTGGCTACCGCCGCGCGATACCGTAATGGATACCCATGTGAACGAATTCAAGTACCCGAAGCCTACAGAGCTATTTTCATTTATCGTTTCTTTAGTGGCCGCTTGGATATTTACGCGTGGCTACTTAAAATACTTATAGCAATTTATTACAATCGGTATTTTTTATGGTTGCCAAAGCGGGCCCCAGGCTCCCTGAGCCATGACATAAGCTGGGAAAACGCTAGGAAGAAGAAGAAGACGCTAGGCTTTTTAACCATCATTATAATACCGATAGGTTGGACATATAAACGATGAATCGATTGTGTGAAAGAAGATATAAGAAAGAAAGGAGTGAGTGCTCAGTTGACGAGATATAGGAAGAATGGAAGAGGAAAATAAGTTGTACCGACCTGGGATAAGGGTAGAGAAAAGTTCCAAAAGAGCATAATATTTTGCTGATCTGTATTTATGTGTATATAGATCAATTACGTGGTCACATTGTTGACAACAGTTCTAGACATATATGAGTTAGACACAGACAATGCAAACAAACCTGTTTACATAATAAAAGTATAAACAAACTGCCGTAAGCTAATATTAGTCGGCAGTAGTTTGATTGACGCCAGATCATAAAATAGTTTTTCTACTCTAACAATTCTATCTGTCATTTAGATGACTGTCAGCGATATTAAAAAAGTATACATTATAACGTTGTCTATGGTATTCAATAAGAACACTGCTCCTATGGATTTTCATACAATATATGTTACTGTTAATTATTTTAAATTTCTTTAGTGGTCATGCGGCATCTTCCACATTCTGCCACCTTTCGAGGTTTTGCTTTTTTCACTATTTTAGCTGTTGTAGAAAAACTAGCGTATGAAACAGCTCATAATTGGTTCTTAAAACTCTCGGGTCTATTATTACAAAACTCGACTTGGTCTCGTTTTGTAACGGCGATCATCAAGTTTTAAGAACCCTTATTATATCACTGTTGCATAAACTACTATTAAATACACAGGCAAACACCACCGTATCTACAATATTCTTACAGACTTCCTTCAACATTATATATTTAGATATTATCTGGTTTAGCAATCTGGTTTTTAAATTCTTTATTTATTTTACTTAATGATTATAGAGTTTAGTGTGGAAGTATTTTTATATGATTTATTGTATTTATTCTACAATCGTTGTACTGGCACCTACTACTTAGGTTTTGTGTTGGTCTTGCTGCTACTCGACCGATCGATCTGTCTTCATGACAACTATGTACATTCTGTATACTTACTTCTTTAAGAGTTGAAAATTTGTACTTTTAGAGGAGGAAATAATCTTGATGGTGCCTAAATGCTTAATTGTTTTGGTGCGTCATGGACGTTGACTGTTATTTTGCCTGATATATTCTAAAAAACGAACTTGATTGGCAGGTAATCGGCAGACCTCTGAACTGTTAAATTCACTCACAATAGGCATGATCAATTAGTGGCAGCAGCACTGTGGGTGGTCTAAAAATAACGCAACAAGCAGTGTACATGTTTCAGTAAAACCTAAAAATGTTGAGACTCAAGATTTTGTAATGAATTGGAATTTGGTATGAACAATAAATATATGTAACGTGAAAACGTTTGTATTTTCGCTAATGGTTTATCAAAAATTAAAAGCCAGACGTTTGCCTACAGAATTTCCAGCAACACAGTTACCTACCCAGTGTACCTAGTGGTTATATTTCAAAACGCATAATTATTGACATTTACCAGAGCCCATTTGTAATTAAGTAAACGAGTTAGGATGGGACCCAGACAATGCCGTAATAAAACGGTTACTTTATGAACATTAAGTTCCATAATTTTGTCTTTGCCATTAATGGCATGAGTGTTTAGGTATTACTGTTTGTAAAATATTCTCCTCAGAGACCTTTTCAGGAAGATTTACTATTGTAACATTATGAGCATGCGGGACATGCATTTAAGACAACAAAGACGCATATTGTTCTCAGTGAATTGTCAGATCTCAAAGTAACATTTCCTTTACAAGTCAAGCTAGTAACTAGCTAATTTAATACAATAGGACTGTAATTTTCTTTGTCGCTACTTTCATCAAATTCTTCCTAAAATTATTTTCTTATCCCATATGCCTGTGTAGTGATCGTGTGCGAATGTCAGAAAGAATATTAAGTAGTATAGAGAATACTAATACGGATATCTTTAGAAACAATTAAATAAATAAATACTGAAAAACGATTTGAAGATTACATCGGCAGGGGCTTGTTGAACCAAGAACAACGCAAACTAATAGGTGCTACCGTATTGTCTCAGGCGGCGCCACGCATGCGTGGGTCCCGTGTCAGTATGAGAGAATTGTCAAAGTGACGTTTGAAACGTTTTCCCGCAGGACCCGCGCGGGTCCTACCCGCAGGACCCACCGCACACGCTAGTGCCCCTAGCGGAAAATCGACTCGCGATAATCCTCATTCAACTGTGTTATGAATTCAGCGCTCTATAATTTTACAGCAATTTCGGTGCAGCATACTTAGTAGAAATAATTTCTACAAAAATAATTTAGGGAGATGATCAATGAAGGTAAACATTACTGTTATTACACTTACCTTTAATTAGCTATCCCAGCTAGAATAGGGCATACATATGCTTTTAACGCAACTATGCTACACCGAAATTGCTACAATATTCTCCAACACTGCTTATGCTAAAATTATTGGGAAGCTGGCCAAGACGTAGCTCACGAACAACTATTGTTTTTGTCCCAAGAAACTGTGCTTACCTAAATAGGTTAGAGCTTCCGACAAGAAATAGTTAAAAGAAAATAAACTTCTAGCTCAAAAGAGAAATGAGAGAATTGATATGAAATTAGAAAAATATTTGCAATGACAACTTCAATCGAAGAGTCTTCTTTGAGGAAACATCGTCGTTTGAGTTTGATCATATCTGAATTAAGCTATATAAATATACAATTGCTTATTATATATACATATATATTTGAACTTTTGTAAATTTTTCGGGTTTAAGGTTCAATTTTGTACAAATATTCATACAATATCGTATAAATTATTTATAAAACTTTTCCTTGATACTTAATAGATAACTTTCATATTTTACAGTTCTGTTGTCTAATATTTAGCTTCAAATCTGTTCACACGTCAAGTCCAAGTGTCGAAATGTTCAACTCATCGCCGTCCGAAATGGAATGTTCGTCACAAACAGAGCGATTAACCGGAACGTATCTTTAGCTTCGCTTTATTATTCGACGGTTTTGTATGTGCGTGTGTACTCGACGCCGTGCCAAAGATTCATACGCATTAGCACGCTCTACTAAGATATAGGGACACCTCTATTTCAAAGTAAGCTAATAATCGAATGGTTGTCTTCCAAATATAAACAATATTTGGAAGACAACAATTCGTTTGAAAGCAATGCTGGGGTTAAGTTAAGTTAAAGTCTTCAATGTGACGCTTTCGTGCCCAATTAATCCTATCAGACGCTATAGATTAACAAACATTTTTCAATGTCACCGAACTTAGTCAATGTGGCGATATTGATTAATGAATTCATTTCATATTAAACTTGTCTGATTCAAAAGTTATTGTTATAAAATTAATGACGGTCCAGTGAAATCCGAGGCGCACCCAGTAGCCACACAAATGCTAAATATTTCCTCAAAGTGTGATTGCGTCACTTGCGCTAAAGAAACAAAATACACTACCTACTCGTTACATGACAGGGACAGGTATAAGACAGTTATAGTTACTGAAGACAGAACAACTGCAAAACACATGCACTCAGACACTGGTCAGTTAAGTTACAACATAGATTCTATGTTCATTATTCAGTCTGAAATTGAAGTGTCTGGTGACACTGATGTATTTCACACTTACCTTTAATAAACTTTGGTCATATGTGCATATTTTAACGTAATAAATTGATAAACCTCGGATTTTTAACGTTGATCAAATCATAATCGCTCATTTTCGCTCTAGGTACACTTATATTAGGTATATATATGTATTTGTATATGTAGGTATATTTATATTTGTATATGTGTAAGTATATACATTATATTATTAATTAGGTTTGACATGTCTTAGGTTATCATCTCTTTTTTTCTACTATCCTGCACCAGACTAACAGTTTCGGTTTAGCCCGATGGTTGACTGGTAGAGAATGCCTAAAGGCGTTAAGTTCGCCATTTGTACTTTAATATAATTGTGCAATAAAGTTTAAATAAATAAATAAATAAATAATCTGAGTGCTTGTTTGTCACGTACTAATTAACGCCTTTGGCTTCTGGTATCATCACAGCGGGACTTGGAATTTATCATTCAATTTATTGGACACTCGCTGCGACCGCTGCCAACTATTACTGATTTCCCACGATTGTAGGGTGCATTCATTTATTTGCATGCTTAAATACAGAAACGATAGATAGCGTAACAGCCGACTTCAATGTCATTAAATTTCCTAAGCTCTGGCCAGAATATTTAAGGTTTTAGTTCCTAATTTTTATTTTTTATTTTCAGGTAAGCCATTCATAGCCGCATCCCATTCACACTGGGTGAGAAATTCTACGACGCGATGTGACAAAGGAGATTCAATTTAACACTATTCTATAATTTCTATAAAACTTACAGTTTATAATTGGTAAATGTGTGACTTTTATCGTAATAGCTGTTTTCCTTACTATCTAGCACGTTTAATTGGATAACAGTGCATCATCATTATATAGGTAATGCATGTGCTGGAACTTATGCTTCCAACATCAAATAAATTAAATTAGGTTGATGTTCAGGGTCGCTAAAATCAAAATACAAAAGAAGTTCCGGGTCGGTGCATATATGCATCAATCATCGGAATATCACACCGACATCTAGCGTTTTTCGGTAATGTTCATTATTTTGAAGCTATTTTACTCCGCATACTTCTTATCTGTTTTATATCATCCGTATTCGTTTTCGAGGTTGGCTGCATCGGATGATATAGTAGATTGGAAGGACGTAAATGACTTTGACTTTTAGTGTACGTACGACCTTTTAAATAGGTTCAGCACAGCGGTTCAGGCGGCTTTACAAAGGAGCTCGTACATCTTTCCCGACGCTACGTCGTGGTCAGGAATGGCATGTAAATGTAACACGTTTATTATTGCAACGGAATTCCGCATCGTATTGGGTTAGGGTCGTTGGATGCATTAGAATCAACACTGTGTCAAGAATAAGACTTCTCCAATTGTTTCAATCTATACCATAGTTATATCATTGATAGTAATTAACCACATTCTTATTTTTGGAAATAACAATGTGGACAACCAATCGATAGAGCATTGCGAAATCGTCGTCTATTTACTAATATTCACTGTGATGGTTTCATCATTTATAGTAAAATAAGCAATGACTTTTTCTTAATTCATGGTAGCCCGAGGATTGAAAATCACGCCTTCAATGTTGATGGTTAGTATTTCCTTTGAAACGCAACAATAAACTAGTTAGCTCAGCCATTAGTGCGACTGACAATGCAAGCATTAATGTCACAATTATCTCCGTATGTACTGTGTAGGTGGTATATAAACATAAATGGCTTTGCATACATTAGAACCGCGGCTGTGATGCAAGGCGAAATCTATTGGTTCTAATGGGTGGTCCTTAGAGGAGAGGTTATGAATTAGTCGATTGACAGGTATTGGATTGTCCGAAGGTGCCAAATGCTGTTGGGCTGGCATGGCACGTGTCTTTATTGTCAAATATGTGGACATGCGCGTGTGCTAACATCTGCAAATAGGAACCAATCTAAGAACTAAAAAAAAACAGGTTTCGGGGTAAACCGGGCAGTGCATAAATCTAGATATAGGCTCATTAGCTAGTTACTTGAACTAAATCTAACAGAACTATTTTAATAGTTAAATTGTGTCACGATGAATCATCAAAGTTAACGACGTTGTTTCATTTACATACAAGACAGATGTTATCATAAGCCGAATGAAACTTGTGTGATGGGTGATTCACATAAAGTGGATATTTCAAGTCCCAGGCTAAGACTTATATTGCGATGCATCTAAAAATAACTGTGCTTCTGTATTTAACTTCTTTTCTTCATGACACTATTTTTGCTGTGCCAAAAATCGTGAATGAGCGCGGCCACAATTTTCCATTATTTTATTGTCACAGTTGAATATAAATTATGCTATTGTGGGTCAGACACAAACACGAAATTGACGCTTTTTGCTAGTTCAAGTCAAGTTGTCAATATTTGTCATCGACATGAAACTACCTGTTGAATGCTATATTAGATACGCCCACTAGACCTCATTGCATATTCGAACCGCCCTATTGACAAGTTAGGTATTGTTTGTCGGTTTTCGTGCCCTACAAAACTTTTAGAGTTCTGTAAGAAAATGTGTGCATGTATTTTTATTTTTTTAATACTTTATTGCCATCTGGCCTGCTCATTAACTATTTTACACAGACTACTGTCATGATCCCATTAACACCGAACTCACCGGAGGTAATAAACTTTCTATTATCTATTGGACGTGCTATATGATGCATAAAAGTCGCAAACTAAAACATTGTGGTGAACTATATTGCTTCCGCTGTCCCCATTTGTTCTTCCTCGGGGTTGACTCTTGTTTTTTTTCTTGTTTAGAATACTTACAAATTAAGGTATATGTGACTAACGTTACAACAGAAACAGTTGTATATTATGTGCGTTTAATTGCTATATTTTTACAGAAAATCGTTATTTTTGTAGATAATTTAATTACAACAAACTGAAAAGATGACATCATTGTCGTTGATTTCATCGTCTTTAATAAGATTAGTAAGGCTAAATATTTTCGTACCTGCTATAGTATATAAACTGTGATCCCCTTGATCACGTCCATAAGAAGTAACTAGCTTCTTGCGTTACGGACGTTTACTCTAAAACAACACATTAAAAGAGAAATCTAGTTTCCAAACCGTAAACCCGTCCTGTTTGCGTTTGGGCCAGCAAGTAAACCGTGAAAAATAAATATTGAGCGATATATCCGCAAAATCGTTAGTTTGCGCCTGAGCTTTATAGCTATAATAAAAGAACCGTCAACTACAGACAGTGTTCGGAGAATAAATAATAATACAACGTGGCCTGCATTCTAAAAGCGCAGGCGCGGAACTGCGTTCATTGGTTCAGCTTTAAATTCGACACATTTAGCTACACTACACCCGATCCGACCAGCGTGCTATTTACTCACGTGTACCTACGCGTAAATTCTCACAAATAGGATGTAAATCTTAAACCACAATTTCTATGAATGCAAATAAACCTCAGCTTGCTTGGACAGTGTTTAATAGAAATATCTCAAACTCTACAGTTTACAGATTGAAAATATATGTTTTTGTTTCCTGCTGCTAATAGGTATTTCATTTGTTTAAATTTTGTACTCCTTGTGGATATGTCACAATAAAGAGTCTCTGAATGACGAGAACAACAGTGCTAAACTATCAAACGGGGTTCTGATGTGCTGAAGTGTCCAGATTTCTTCAATAGTAGGTGTGTCGTGTGAGTCGTGTTCTCCGAAGAAATAATTACGCCACCTAATGCTCACGCGTTGTCTCTTTACTTGCTAAGTTAAATTTGCACTTCAGTGCTGGTTTCTTTTGCGAAACTAGTAATAAAGACGTCTAAGTCTTAAGATCGTCGCTAGAAAGTCATACACAAAATCTTTAAATAGGGAAGAGCTGGATAAAAGGCCAGCGGGTACAAAGGTTCATCGGAAATAAAAGTTTTAGATCGAAGCGACCGTAGTATATGGGAAAGTGGGGAAATTACTTTAGACTTAACTTCCAACTCCCAGAAATAATAGAAAGATGTCACAAACGTAATCAACTTCTATTTAAATTTAAACTTTATTTATCTATCTAATCAGTTCCTATTGAACTATTTTTTAAACCAACGTTTTAACAAAAATATGAGCAAAAAATAAAAACCTTGCCGTTCCTTTTTACCCCAACCACTATGGGATTGAGGCTACCCCATGGGGAAAATAGGAACGAAAAGGGGTTTAAATGAAACTCTTAAGATCTTCAATTTCATACGTTGTTTCATTATTTTTTAGGGTTCTATACCTTAAAAAGAAAAAAAACGGTACCCATGAACACATTGTTGTCCGTCCGTTCGTCCGTCCGTCCGTCCGTCTATCCGTCTGTCATCACCCTTTATCTCCGGAAAGCCTAAAGGTAGCAAGTTGAAATTAATTTCACATATTATACAAGTCTGTGGTACCCTGAAGCTGTGAAAAAATCAAACCTCTACGTCAACGCAATCAAAAGATACGGCCGTTTGTCGCATTTCCCATACAATTTCAATGGGAATCAAAATGTATAGGATACTTCCCGTTGACCTAGAATTACGAAATTCGGCAAAGAGCAAGACCTTGTAGCACAATTTCAGGAAAAATACGAAAAAGGCAAAATTGCCGCACACTGAGATTTCCCTGCCGCCAGTATTTTTAAGTAGGTACCTAAGCCGAAGTTATTGAACTGAATAATATGATGTTCACATACATTTGAACATAAGACCAAAATTACATCGAAATTGCGAAAAAAAGTTTCGTCTCATGCATCGTGATGTCGCGCGCGCAGCCTTCCGCTCCCGCTTTCACTCACGCTCCGAGGGGTGCTAGAAGCGTCCTTAGGTCTGGTGCAGGACAGGCTAGTGCCGGGGAGTACTACTAAGCTAGCCGTTCCCAATTCCCTTACTCTCCCCTAAGGTTACCTATATATGATTTTCAAAATCAAAAAATCAAAATCAAAATATATTTACTGAACAAAAAAACAATATACAAAGGGAGCAATACACTATTTAATGGTTAAATTTATTGTAATGGTTCCTTCATGTTTAATATCATTGCACGTCTAATGCAACTTGAAGTATACAACCAACATTATGGCACCGCCAGCTTCAATTCAAGATTCTAATTTATCGTTTACACTTTTTACATCCGTGTACTTATTTGCCGTATATCAATAGATACGAGTAAACTGTTTAACTGTGTGTGCCTCCCCGAAACGAAACCGGACAATTTCTTAACCAAACTACTGCAAAGAGTAAACATCTCCCTCATGTTTTCTTTCACACTGCTTGTCGGCAAAGAGCTGTCGCTGTCATTCATAAATATTAAAGTTGCATGTTTACATAATGTGCATTGAAATTATGGTAAATTCATACCCTCTGTTACATACTTTCCTACATAAGGTGAATTATCTATTGAAAAATCGTACCCCATTAACACCAGTTAGCTTTAATATTTCCTAGTTTATCGATATACCGTTTCATCGATATTTTATAAATATGATCAATCCGCCCTTTGACTTTGCATATATTAAGATATCACGATAAAAGCCATTTCAATCACAACAGTTAGGCCAACCTGCACTGACATTTCAAAACTGGTTTTCCTGTTGAGAAACTTCAGCCGTAACCCATATCAGCCGCCGACACAATTTGACATGTCAGCCTGAGTCTATTTGCATTATGCCGGGACTAACTCGAGGATAATTATATTTATTAATTCATATTTGAGTCATCGTTAATGCTAATTTCGTCACCATTCTATGAATGCAGGAGAATAACAATAAGCCCACGCAAAAGTCTTAGTACTTCAATCAATCTCTTGTCACTATATCGACCGCTTCGGGTAGGTAGCGTTTTGCTGTAGTACCTATTCATAAGTCAGAACTGTACTATAATGTCATTCCTGTGAAGGTAGTGGTTAGGTACTGACAACTGAAATCGATCTACCGGTACGTTTAGTCTGTGTTTAATTCATGTACTTACACAAACGCACGAGAGCGTAGTGCTTGACATCCGGGACGGGGAGTTTTGTCTCTTCTGTTTGTTTGTTTGTTACTTTTCATGGTACTTAAATTATGAATAATCGAGGTATGATTGATGAATAATAACTGATTATAAATTGAAAGAGGCATATACTACAGAAAAAGTGACCAAGGCCCAGGGCTGGAAAGCTGGAATTGAACCAGGAGGTAGACTTAACCTAATAAGCCTCTGCATCAGCTTTACCTAACACAAAGAAAATTTAGCTATTACGAGTACATTGATCTAGCCTTTGAGGTGCGTCCTGGCACTAGGTTTCCCAGTATCAACGAGGTAAAAAAAAAATTGTTGTCATCTCTTAAGGGTGACTCGCGCTAGAGCCACTAAGCCGGGCTGGGACGAGTCGGGTTTGGACGATGTATCAATGTCTTATAGAAAGCGCCACGTGATCTCCGAGCTATCACTAGACGCCCCGGAACACGATGGCGACCGTCTCGAAGGCAAGCACATTGTTTTCCACTACCGTTCCAACACCCTGACGCATGCCGGCTTGATTATCTCGCATCCATTCATCATCTCGAGTGTGATGCATTCAATTTGTACTTTATTGTTATTCATCCGACATTAATCTAACAATGTGTTTTGATTTATACCCTAAGTGATCTGGTAATTTGTTAAACTTCTTGTTCTTTAATTTAATTATTATTAGGTAGTTAGGTGCTGATATTGATATTAAGTAGAGTACCCAATATCGTTTGTTATTTACCAGTTGCTTGCCGGTGAAGTTACTTATACAAAAGAGCAGACCTGAAAGCTTACCGGGAACCTCAATTAAAGTGATTTCCTGTCTGTCATTTATAAACAAAAGCTTTTGGTTCTTAATAGATATTGGGGCAAAAAGACACAAGTATATCTTAACAGTATAAATAACAAATAGGAATTCAAAGTTACATTGAGACGTTATTTGTCATGTCGATACTATGGAACCTACTAACTTAGGGTGGTTAGATCATTTCTAATACAGACGTGCTTTTGCTCCTTGTTTGACATAACAGAGAAATTGAAAATCCAACCTAGGGCAATCCAACTAAACAATCTTTTACTTATACTAATACAATTTCATTATGTACTATAGCATTCAGAATTGCATGGGCAGTACACACGCGTTCATAAGTGCATGGGCAATTTATGAATGAATTCATTCATTCATTCATAAACTGCCCATGCAATTCTGAACGCGTGTGTACATAGACTACTATTATAACCAATTTTACTGATGTAAAATTACAAGTTAATGGTTACAATGATAGCGTGCGCGATCCGCGGTGCGCCGGCGCAGCCCAAGGAGGCGCAAACTAACCGTAGCGGCATACGCGCTTCGCTGCGCCGCGTGAGAAAACTACGCTGACTTACATTACCTACCATTTTTTTTACAATCTGAACTATTACATACTTATCTACGTGGGGCTTGTTTCTGCAATGGTACTAGTAAACTTGTTTGTGGACTAATAAAAATTATCTAATGCCGTCCGAGCGGTCCTTGTGCGAATATAAATCTAAAATTAATAAAAATCTGGGGACAATCTAACACTGAATTAACGATACAAATATATTTCCGTACCGGGATTTGAACCCGCCTGGGTTGAAATCCAATTCATTCATAAACTGCCCATTGCAATCTTGAACACGGTACAACACAATATGCAGGTACTTAGTTAAATCGATACCGATTGTATATAATTTAAACATTGCCTACGCAGCGCTGCTTTATTACATCCCTACGTTTTTTCCACGAATAACCAAAAAGATACTCCTGAACGACTGACCCTTCGTAACCCACTTGCTGCCGCTAATTAAAACGTCCTTGTAATTTCCCCGTCTAGACGACGACCGCAAACTCACTTTGTTATTACGATGCACCGAGCACTTACATCCGCAAACATCAGTTATGGTCGTAGTGGAAAAAACACTAGTTTCCATAGAGCAGCACTAAAAATGAAAGTGATTTTGACACCGAGTCTATACACGTGCATGCAATCAACAATGTGCCGGTGCAATCATTGGAACTAATAATGCAGTTAAATAATCCTTGTTAATAGTTAATAATCAAGGTCGAATCCTGATCGGGACATTTATTTGCGTGTTTATGGATGTTATTTAAGTATTTATATGTATCTAGTACCCACAACACAAGCCTTATTGTGCTATGGCTAGGTTGATTTGTGTAAGATTGTCCCATACTATTTGGGCCGTTCTCCTTTTTTACCGACAACAAAACGCGTAAAATAATAACAATAGAAATTATTAAAAAAATAAACACGTGTTTAAAGTTGACGATTTGATAGTTCTTTTCATGTCGGTAAGGTATTTTCCTTTTCAGTGGTTTTCTAGAAACCACCGTCACAGAGTGGCCCGTTTGAGCGAAGACAGCCTTCCGATTGACCACTCTGTCACGGTGTTTTTAGTTAAATAATGTAGGTAAGTTTATTTACAGTCACTAACCAGGGAAATAATCTACTGTACTGATAAAATAATCCAAAATTTCCGGCATTTACCTCCTACCAAAAAATAATAATGAAATTCTAAATCATACAGTTTTTAGCGTGGAGACAGCTCTGTCGCAAAAAAGGAGAATGGCCCATTTATTTATTTTTCTTATTATCAACATGTTTCTCTTCATAATTAATGAAAGTTGGTTGAGGTCATGTACCTACTATCGCATTCAAAATTGCATGGGCAGTTTATGAATGAAATCCATTTTACCTAGACATTTTACCTAGGTTTAATTAGTGGTTATGATTGACAAAGCCTGTTGCGGATTACATCGTTTGTAAGTATGTGACGAAGCCTGTAGCTGAGCCTAATCTGTATCCTCCTGACGAAGCCTATGTTGCGGATTTTAGAAAAAAAAAAAATGAAATCCTACTAATATCTAAACTAAATCCTACTAATAAACGCGAAAGTTTGTATGGATGTTTGTTACTCTTTCACGTAAAAACTACTGAATGGATTTTAATAAAACTTTACAATAATATGGCTTATACTCGTACATCAGAATAATACATAGGCTACAATTTATTAAGATATTGCGCAGACAAAGTCACGGGCACCAGCTAGTTATTTATAAATTGCCCATGTACTTTTGAACGCGTGTGTACTTACTCGCCTATCACTTCACATATCTAGTCTCAGATTTGGCCAAACGCAAAGGTATTAATGAATGGCGGAAACACATTTTTGTATCCCTGTGTGTGTAGCGTATGTATAAGCGTGTGTATAACGAGTAGGTATAGCGCTGAAGCGTGAGTATGTTCGTACAAGGCGCAATGATACGACCGCTTTTATTTCAACGCTTCACTTAAGACTGGCGAGGGGCCATAAAAGTATTCTAATGGGGACTATGAAACAAGCGTAGGCGTTAAGTTGAACGTAAAAATCCAATCACGTAAGTCAAAGGTTTCAATTCCGCGTCCGATGGTATCATTTATGCCTTAAACACGGCTACATTTATTAGCGTATAGAATAGAATGAGGGAGTTGGGATTACGGATGCAAAGAGGCGGCTCGCCGGCTGCCATTGTGGATGGTGACAATGGAGATTGCATTATCTGTAACCAGAAAGCATGCGTGGCTCCGGAATGCTCCAGGGAGGAATAAAATTGTACTTTGAAAATGTGTTTTTTAATATAGATGATATTATAAAATTTATCACAGATGCACCGCTCTGTAGTATGGATGCACAATGCATGCCTTGCTAGAAACCAAACTTTCTTTTAACCATAGACTTTGATTATTTAATCAGCCGGATTGCCAATGTCTGTCATTTTCTATACAAAAAATGCTGCCGATTTTTGCGGGGCGTAGGTACAAAAAGCTATGTCAGAAAAACGTCCTTCCATACAATGAGTATGATTGTTTGTCATATGCATTCGGCAGAGTGCAATTGCTACTCCGTCTGGTACAATACTCAAAGATACTCGTACACGTAAGAAGCATTTTATGTGATATGTTCAGAATCTACCTGTGTGTACCTAATCGCTTTGTAATAACTTTTATTTACAAATAAATGAACGGGGCTGAGAATGTAGTAGTATGAGAGTAACAACTAAAAGATTATAATCGCAATCGTTACCTGTTAAAAAAGTGTGATAGTTTTCATTACTGACACTGGTTAAACTTTGTTAATTACCGGCGCATATTTAAATGTTAACGTGTTTGACGGAATCGTCTGTAATAACAGCAAAACCACATATTTGTGATGATTTCAACACGGAAAGGGGGCCCCACTCCATATACGAGGTTTATAATAAACACGGCACTAACTGCGTGGTTAGCTAAAGTAAATAAATCATTATCCCATCAAGCATCAGCACTTCAAACGCTTGCGCAACTTGCTGAGCCTCGGAGGTGACAACCTTTTCGACTAGGACTGGTGCCGTCAAGTGAGACTACATTAATCAAACTAAAAATGTACACGTGGAGTGACAGACGGACAGCCCCAAATATCGACTCCGTCACAACACAACCTATTAAATTCAGCCTTTGTTTTTGTTTAGAAGCCTCATTTACTACACAAAGCGGGTCGTATTGTTCGAACGTCCATTACAAGTGTTTCGACACCCGTCAACTATGTGACAAGTTTGAAAAGTTTTTTGAACACGCTCTGACCTTGCCATGTAGATCATCAGGTGATTCAGTCAGATTGATTTTGCTGTCGATAATTGTTTGATCTATTGTATCGAACTTGTCAATTTCCGAAACCTGCTTGATGGCTCTGATGATTAATTTTAAAATATACCACAGTTAATTAATGCAAATCATGATTTGATTTAAATTCGATTTACAACAGACATTAGTGGAGAGCGTCCAACATACTCAAGCCAAAGCGAAATTGTGTCAAATATTAAGCCGGTAAAAAAGGAAAAGTTATATTTGCATAAAAGCTGCATTAGTAGATATCACAGCCGTATAAGTACCTACAAGCATTAAAGCATTTACGAGTATGTATATGCGAGGGAGGGTAGCAATTAAATAGGTACATAATCCATCGGCGATCACACGTCGCCGTACGGGTTAAGGCTCGTCTACCGACGTGACCCTTATATGGTGTGAAAGCGGCGCATTGTCGCACGCCGACCGCGCTGGACATGTGCCTGCGCGTCTTATCTGAGAATCGGATGTACAAAGTAACATAGGTGGTTGTTGGCATGCTAACCAGTTTCACGTAATTACCAAAAACTTTATAGCTGCGTTTTGTTTTCAGTATTTTCGTAACTGGTGGAAACGCACGCTGCAATATGTGAGGGCGTCTTTATTAGGGGGCTTGTTTATCGTTAAATATTGAACGAACAGGTCGCATGTAGAAAACACGAAACAACCAATCAGAACGAAATCAACACTAATTTAGAAATATAAATAAGACGTAAAAACCATCATTTCATCCTGGTGATTTCACTTGTGCTTGGTCCTTCAAGACGTCTCATTAATTAAGCTTCATGTGCAATACTTAGCTTGGTTAGCGTTTATTTACCTATTGTACCCATCTACATCTAAGATATCTTATTGCCTGAAGTTTAAAACGCAAATTCCCGATGTTACTATATTACTAGAGCGGTTTATGGACATTTATTTTGTAGAAACGGACTAAACATTTAAAAGTTGTGATTATTGCATTTACATATATCTATCTATTTTAACCACGGATTAGGTAACTGGGGCTACAAGGAGTAATAAATCTTATATGACCTTAGGTCGAAATACGAGTTTTTCATATTTTCATACATAATAATTGCTAATCTAGTAAAAACGTGCCTTTTAGAACTGGATTTGACGTTTAGAGTCAAATTAGATGGTTAAGTTTCGCAACGTCGCAATCGTAAAGGTGTTTCATACTGGAGATTTCATTAAATACAACATTTCTACAGGAAAATGGAAATATAGATCTCAAAAGACGAGCCGAATTTAGCAGACTTTAATTAAGATTTTTAACTTAAAATATGGTCAGGAATATGCTGTTAAAATCTCTCGCAATGCTCACCAGCACCGTGTATATATTATGAACTTTCGATATGAACGACCAAGAAACTATTGCTTATTTTATGAAGCTTTTTATTGACACCATACCGTTAAGTACGAATTACGAAAATAAAACGACGAGCAACATGCAATTTACTCGCACTCATTGTGCGAGTGTCAAGATTTGACACACTTTTGCACAACGCATAAGCATATGGCGTTCCTTATTCGGACGCCGGAAATCATCTGATGACTCATGAGATTCTTATCGGATAAGGGCGATAACGTTGAATCCTTAGCGGTTACTTAGGAAGCTCGTTACACGGACTTTTTAAAGATAAGCTAAATTAACGAGGTCATTTTTCTTCATTGTTAAAATTAGGAATATGTTTAAAAAAAAAAACTTGTTGCCTATAAGTTACTAAATCTTTCAGTTTGTTTTTTAATATAATTTTGCTAATACAGAGTAGGCACCTGGCTCGTTTAATTAAAAAAAAACTGTTTCTGTTGTATATGGGGTATTATGTTCATCTCTCTCCTGCCACCGTTATGGTAGGAGCGCAGACGGACATACTTACGATCGCCTCAGTCGCTATCGAATACAGTTGCGTGCAACTCATTGTAAACACACTGGGTAGGCCACACCGTTTGTCGAGGAGAAGCGTCAAGCGAATAACACGAGCTTTGCTTTCGGTAATAACACCCCGTCGTTTTGCGTCGGGGGTTAAAAAGGTAAAACGAGCTTCAACAGTCGCCAGGAAAAAAAGGTTTCTTTTTCTATTATACAACAATAGTAGTTTTAAGAACCAATTATGAGCTGTTGCATACCCTAGTTTTTCTACGACAGCTAAAATAGTGTAAAAAGCAAAATCTAGAAACGTGGCAGAATAGGGAAGATGTTAAGCCCACTATAGAAAAAAAAAACAACAAGTGTTAATATATTGTATGAAAATCCATAGGAGCAGTGTTCTTATGGAATACCACAGACAAGGTTATAATGTATACTTTTTAAATATCGCTGTCAGTCATCTAATTGAAAGATAGAAGTGCTGGAGTAGAAAAAGGTTTTTTTTATGAAATTACGTATAGGTAGGCTTATAGCTACTGAAGCTTATTTAATTGGCGGATTCTAATTACTAGTAGGTGTGTCTTAATAATCACTTAAATATTGTTTTACAGCAATTGCATCACCTGTAGGTTGTAGCAGCGAATGGCAGTGTGTCATGTAATTATGAGGTTCATCCATTGGTACATTGATTACGACTTCATGATGTCATGATGACTGATCCAAGGCTTGAACAAGTTAAAGGGGCGGTCCTTACAATGTCAGACTGTACACCTTGTGTACCTATCTGCCTCCTGAGATATGATCTTCAACGGAAAACCGTTGAGAGACAAATATATTTACTTATGTATTTATGGGCACATTCATAATTTCATATTTCATACTGGACCGTTTGGTTCTACTACGATAAACGTCGTCTGCGGCACCGCCCCCATATTTAAAGCCCAATATTTTCTTATAACTTAAGCCCATGACAAACATAAATCGTGTGTTAACTAACTTAGGTTACACCTACTTAAGGCTGATAACACAAGACTAGTTTTAGAATAAATAAAAAAAACCATTGATCAAAATCACAAAGAAAAGACTTCAAAACCTTCACCAAAAATTAGGGGGATATTCTAAAATTATCGGACCTAAGTGACAAATTTATCTACGAAGTTTATTAGGAAGTCACAGCGGGAGTATTCGCTATACTAATAACTTTGTTTTTTGTTTCAGAAATAGCAAAAGTACGAGCGAGTCTATTCCAAATAAATGGCGTTAAGAAGGAACCACTTATTCTACCAGAAGCAGAAGGCATGGTCACAACACTCACAGAAAAAGTATACGTGCCAGTCAAAGAACATCCAGATGTGAGTAGCCTATTTTTTTGAATAAGTATGTAAACCGCATTCTGTTATTTAATATGTCGACGACAGACGAGGCGCGACGCACAGTCTTGATTTCGAAATACACAAATATGTTTCAAGGGTTGTAGAGCTTTACCAAGAAATATTTCATGTTAACATGCGGAGGCTTGATTACTATGTTGCTTTAATAAAAAAGAAGACTATTTACATGTAAAATTATCAATAAAAATAAAATATTGTGTGGTCATTGGAGAAAGTCCAATTAAAACTGTATCTGTGGAAAGTTAATTGAGGTGCGGGTAGGTTAAAGTAGCCGCTAGTTGTATGCCATATATAGCTTTTGCATAGCCTCTACAACCATCAACGCTTCTTTGGTGATACCGATCTAACTTAAAGTTCTACTTAGGGCATGCAAATACCGACAATTCTCAATACCGGTATTGAAATTCGATATTGGGCCTCAATACCGGAATTCCGGTATTAATACCGGTATTGGAGTATGCCAGAAATAAAACATATTCTTGAGCATAATTTGTTTGTTGTAGGTCTCGTTTTATACAGATTTGAACCATCATTACTATTTGACAGTTATTTATTTTATTTTTTAACCAGATCTTGCAACGTTACAGCTAGGCGCCAATGCGCTATAAGACTAAAATACAGATAATGATGATAAATAGATGATATGAAGATGTATAATTAATAAAGGGAGAAGTAGTAAGGTGTTTACAATAGTAGACCGGGAAGATTGCGGTTCTTAACAAATATTATAATTTATATTTTTGAACTTCTATAAAAATCCTCAATTGGGACTTCATTTGACTCAGAGAATTATGTATATTTTTTTTTTGTGTGGAGCCTTCGGAGTATTACTTAAATACCTAATTCAACACTAACGGTACGTACACTGACTTAAACTGGCTGTGCGATAACATAACATATGAAAACATAACGTTTGTTAAGTAAGTATGAATTATAATATTTCTCATATTTTTTTCTTATTTCATAACCATGAAATAAAGACGAAAAAAATGTACATAAAATACTTGTAACCTACATTTTTCCTCGTTGCTGTACACATCTATGAGCCGCAAACTATCGCCACTATCAAACCAGAAAAAAGGAAAATATTGTACCTATTTAATTTAACAGAATCGCACAAGAAAACTTTGACAACTATCGAGGACCGTAGCTTTTTTTGCTACTAAATAGATTTATCGTTATTAGCACAGTGTTTCAAACAAAGAGATAACGAAATATCCTGTGCAGGAAAAACAATGACCAACCTGCTTTTTTTTTTTAACCTGGCTCCATGCACGGGGCGCTGATGATTACGCGTTGCGTCGGGCGTCGGGCAGCGCCTTCTTTCGAAGTTGGCTGCGATTTCGTCGTCCGGGTTCGTGAGTGTATGCCTAGGTTGCCGGACTGAGCGACCCTTAACCAGTAAATCGTGATTGAGAAGTTCCGGAGGTGGTGGAGGAGTTAGCAAATAATTTGCCAATTATGAATGCTGCCGCATTCCTGACTATTGGATTCCTATGATGGGAGGCGTTATCAAAGTAACGCCAAGCAGTCTGCTTAAAAAAACCGTACATGAAGTTAAGCTTCATGTCGCGGTGCAAACTGAAGTTCGTCTGATACCACGGGGCACCAGTCGCCCCACGGAGGAAACGATTCTTACCTTCCAGATCTCCGGCTCCAGGGGGTCCGAACCGGTTCCACCCTCGAGTCAAACGGCAAATTGTCTGTTGGGTAGAATATTATCGCTGCGTTCTTGTGAGGATTCACTTCAATACGCCAAAGACGAAACCATGGCCTAGGTCAAAGATTGCAGCTAGGAGGTATTTCCGAATAAGGTCGTAGCGAGTGTGCATCGTATAGAGCGCGGTGTCGTCCGCGAACAACCCTAGTTCGACACACGGGTGCCGTTAAGGCGTTCATGAACAACGAATAGAGCGTACGAGAGAGGACGGAGCCTTGTGGGACTCCAGCCCTGTTAGGGTGACCGACCTACGCCACCGGCCCGCTTAAATATCGTCGGGTCGGGACTGTCGGGATTTCGACATTTTTACAGCGTAGTGTTAACCAAGCAGCTGTGCCGTTGGCCATTAATCGCAAAAATCGGGCTACCTTTCCTACACTAACTCACACATAGCGTAAATACAGTCGGTCTAGGCTTCCTATAGATTTGATAGGACAGACTGCGAAAGTTTTAAGTAAACGCCATAACATCATAGAAGTATGACGTTTAAAATGTCAAACTTTAAAAGTTTGACAGTATATTTACTTGGAAAAGATAACCTTGGTTTGACTTTACAATAATTACAATGTATTTTTATCATTATTACAAAGAATGTTGATTGTAAGACTAATAATTGATGAAATTTAACTATTTTTCTTAGAATGAAACCCAATATCGGAATTCCGATATTTCGATATTGGTTCTTTAGAATACCGGTATTGCAATATCGGAAAAAATGGTCCGAGATTCCGGTATTTCGAGATTCCGGAATTCCGGTATTAATGCCCTAGACTTCTACTTACCTACGTAAGGTGTGATAATAAAGCCGCATTAGACTTACAGTAAAACAATCTTTATTCTTAATTAATTAAACATTATTTTACGCCGCAACAATAGTAACTAAGTACTTACATGCTTATGCCAGAAAAACATGATTTAGTCGAAACAAATCGATAACTTCAATCCTACTAAGTAGTTCGATATAAATCAACCCGAACTGGGTATTGTTAAGAATTCGGTCTTAATATTGTTGCTAACAAATTCCTCTACGAGTAGTACTATAAATCTGTCTCAGACAGATTAAATGAGTGATTGTTATTCATTCTTGTTGTTAACAAGAGTCACCCCGAGTATTAAATGTAAATATTGCTTCAGGGGACATTCTATAATAAAGGTGGTCGGTAAAATTTGTAACAATATTTTTAGTTTTAGGTAGGTATATACCAGGTGTTGCCTGTAATAGGAAAAATAAATTTAATCGTAGATGGTACTCCTCAAACCTACCAACTTTTGTTCAACAACTTTAAAAAATAATGTACTCTGTAGGTTTTCACTTTTTGCGTCTTCTAGCAACCTTTAAAGTGTAATAAAAATCAAAACACACTTTATTTTTAAAAGTCACTGTGCAAACGTGGTTCAGTTTCAGTAGTACTATCTACTATTAAATTTATTGCCCCTATTACAGGCAACACCCGGTATAGCAAATATTGTTCTGAGAAGAGTCAACAGCTACTCGTAACTAGAACTGAACGTTAGTCATACATGTCGATACAAGGTTGACAGGCTGCTACATTTGGTGACTTATGTCAGGGCTACCCCACTATTGCTTCGACACAAGGGAATATCGCTATCAGTCATTGATTCTCGAATTTTTACAACCCTCGCAAATCAAGATCCCGCTTTATCATTTCCGGTAGTTAGGTAAATGGTTTTAGTATTGTAAAAAAAACATTTCTAATAGATGATGAAAAGTTAATGTGTTGTACACTGGCATACAGAGTACCTACTCGTCCAACATCCACGATTGTGTGATGTCCATTCATTCGCATCATACCGTTCCAGACTCATTTGCAAAGCACGTTTCTACAATCCTTTATTCGGTGTTCAGAGTTCGTTGAACCGGATGACACATGCTCATGTTACTATATAAGTCAATAACTAGTTGTTCTAGGGATTTTATTGACGATTTTGTAGTGACCTCAGAGCCATGGCGAACATTAAAAATCAAATATGCAAATTTGAGTGGTACCTTGGCAATAAAATAAATACCTACAATAGAAATGATGACAGGCGAAAGTATGTTGGTTTCTTATATCTATAGCTTATATGTAGTCTTATAACATGGAGTATTTTTTTTAACATATACAACATTGTCTTGTATGTTGTGATTGTAAAATGTACAAGAGTTTTCGACTTAGAAGATTTCACTCGAATTGGTTACTTTAGTAGTTCCGTTGCGATTTCAGTTGATCACACACAGAGACACGTCTAACTTATTCCAGTCCCACAGCTCAGACTTATGTCCAGTGCTGCCTTCTAGATGGGCGAGGGTGGCGCCCCCATACTGTACAATTTGAAAGCACGAATTAAAACAAATATTATTTAGAAAAAGTGACCAAGACCCCCAGTGCGCAGGGCTGGAATCGAACCAGCGACCTCCGCTTTCGCGGCAGAACGCACTTTAAGCGTTTAAAAATAAGGAAGGATTGCATATACTAGCCGTGATCGGGTAGCCTAGTGCGTCTGCCGCGAAAGCAGGAGGTCGCTGGTTTGATTCCAGCAGGGCACTGGGGCCTCTGGGGGACTTGGTCACTTTTTCTGTAGTAGGTATATGACATGTCTTTCAATTTATATAGTTGTGTGACTACTTCAAAACATGAATCAAAACATTTATTATAAATAATAAATTTTGGATCGTGTTTTAGAATTGTACAGATTAAAAGTACTTTAGACGACGTAACAGCGTGACTCCGTCTGGCAGTGGACAGCACAATTAACTCTTCATACTGACTGTTTTGGAAGTGTTTGGTATATTTATACAAAAAAAAAAAACATTTAACGGAAATTATAAAGCGTGGTGTTGATTTTCGAGGGTTGTTAAAAATAATGGAACCAGCAATTAAACTCTGGAGGGGAAGTATTTTCTAGAAATATGCACACATGAGGTAATCGTGATCCAAGTAATGGTTTCTTGCTACCATAGCTGTGAACGGCTAATGACGCTGAGAACCAGCTACAATTACATCCTTCGGCGGTTCTTGGTACCAGGAATGTCGATGGTTTATAGAAATTAAATAAAGAAACCATTATGTACTTAACATAATGGTTTTTGCAAGAACGCGTTTCTGGTTTGCGGGAATACTTAGTACATATTTGTTATTTATGCAAGCTCTAAGCGTCTAAGAATCTTTGAAAATTATTGTAAGTAAAGTCTATTTTCATAGAGCTTACAGTTTTATGATAAATGAAACCTGTACGTAACCAATTTTAGCTTGTATTGTGTATTAAAATAATAACACAGCGGCTCTTTGTAAAATCAAGCTAAATCCGCTTATGTGTCACTGTCACTATTGATCTCATATTGTCGTAGATCATCAAGATAATTGTCAGGAATTCCACAATGTGAACGTAAATCTTAAGATAAATTGAACGTTGAATGATATTGATTGTCGATCAAAAGGGCCGTACGAGACATCGGTCACGTACTGAAATCATGATGGAATCGGGCCTAACGATGTAGACGTCGCGAGTCTAGCTGGCAGGCCTCTTAGTGCTTATTTACTAAGTAAGCAATGACATTTCTTCAACATTCCACGTCTTATATGTAGTTAGCAGCTAACTGCATGTAGTGTACCTATAAAGTTCTTTAGAGAATCGAACAATTTAAATTGACTAAAAATGCTTCAAAACATGAGCAGTTTCTAGTTGCAAAAACTGAACCGTAAACATTTTCGTCCACGGAAATAGACCGAAGAAAATGTGTTTCGTATGTCGAACATATTGTAGAAACAATAGTTTCAAAACCTTGCTGCCAATGAGTAATATCTCGAAAATGTTTTTAGTTTTGAGACTTTAACGTTCCTCTTTATAGGTAGTTAACGCTTTTATACTCGGCCGCGCACACGTTTCTGCTCAGTTTTCGGAACTAATTCCAAACCGTAACATCAGTTTGATCTTGTTTACTTGTGCGCTACATTTTGCAACAGGTCAAAATATTTGTAGCAAAATTCACGTCATCTCTTTATTCTCTTGTTTGGACGTTTAGCCGGTAGTTCTTAAATAGGTTTAATGCGGAACCAAACCGATTTCGTATTGCCGGCGTAGTGAAGTGAGGTTATGCAGGGCACACACGACAGAGCGCAGCCTGCCACGCTCAATCATAGTTGTATCGCCTTGACGGGACCTGGTTTCCAGGACTTCCTCTACTGGTAACTAGTCAAGACAAGATAAGCCACATTAATATCGATGCTATTTAAAATTAATGTACATTTACAAGCACCGGACGTATACATTGTCAAATGATTGTGTCAAGTCTATTTATACGCAAGTTATTGGTCTTTTACCGAAACGTCAAGGAGTTAGCTATAAAATGACCTTTATATAGTGTGTGTTTAAAATTTGGTAAAGTAAACTGGAGCGTCTTTTGAGTTTCGAACTTCGGTTTGATGAACATCCGTCGAAGGAATGTGTCCTAATGTGGTCCCCAATAGCATTAAATTACCTCATCCCAAACCAACATCCCAAACCAATGATTATTTTGTTGATATTTAGTTGGACATTATCTGCAGTTTCACAATACTTTAATAACTGCCACACGTTGATAATTGCCTCAAACGAAATGGCATCTTAAATACCTTTTAGTAATCAGTTATTAAGCCACCTCCTCATTAAATATTGAATTTATTGCTGTACCTACTTATTGGCGACGTCTACATACATACGTTAACAGAATACTTTATACGAATTGTCGATATCGATACAAGGTGCATGCCGTTGTAGACGTCATAACTAAATTAAGATGGGATTGGGCTTGACATATTGCCAGGCAGAGCGATAGCAGGTGGAACAAAATGTTAACGGATTGGTGAACTCGAAGATAGAAAAGTTTCCGTTAGCTCTATGGGCGGGCGATATCAGAAAGATGGATGAGGTTAGCAGTGGCATACAAAAAGAAAGGCCTACGCTCAGCTGTATGCGGTAAACGTCTGAATAGATGATGATGATGTCGATATCGATATAGCGCGTGTCCCCGCGCGGAAACTGTGCCTCCCCTTATAGGGCCCGGCGCGTTATTAAATCCGACCATATCGGTGGGCCCGTTACTTCGGCTTTTTTCTGGCCATCATGAGAAACCTGCCAGCATGCGCACCTACGCCACTAGCTCATTCCTTGTTACTTGTAAGTAATGTTGAAGAATAATGAAGTTCTTCGGCTTTTTCAAGTTATTGGAGTTGGACGCACGTTATAATGTTGTATTACGGCGAGACCAGAAAAATAGACTTTTCAATGTGATAACTGTTAAGTTTTCGACCCATCCGCAAAGTTAGAATATTGTTGATATTCATAGAAATTTTCTGGAAATGTCGGTATTCAGAAATAGTACCTACATAGACAGATACACGTGTCAATATTAGATCTAAATCGAAATACCCGTAGTGCTTTTCGATACCAAATACCTACCTAGACTGTTTATACAATATTCTTGTTTTCATAAAACATATCAGCAGACGGTATGCGGTTTATCATTCGCGAGTGCAAACATCGGTAAAAGCTCGCGAATGTGTTTCAAACATTAAACACTTTCAGCAAAACTATCGTGTATACTCTACTCGTGCTAACTATTCATTGCACGGTGCACTAAGGAAACGTACTCGTAGTTACGATTACTGCTGCCACAGAAATCTACATTACGTTTAGATCTTCCTGTACCTAAGAGGCAGGAAGTTTATAAAGGTGTTGGTTGGTATTTGTTAAATATCGTCGGTGTAGGCCTATTGGTATTTTTGCCATATACGTTTTAATTAGTGTAGAAAAACTTGACTTCCCTACCCCTAATACAGCAGCTACCTTCTTTTTCTCGCGTTTTCAGAATGTTGCGCAGATTTTGGAGAAGCGCCGAATGTGGGCGGCTGTTTATCTTATTACTAAGTAATATTTTCTGTATTTAACGTATTTTTTATGGCACATTTCTTTTGTATTAAGCTATAACTTTCGCAAAAAATGGCTGCGTGGGTTGATAAAACATGACTCGTTACACGTCACATTGTAAGGCATAAAATGATTCTTGTTTACTGACACACTTCGATCCTTTTCTCGTAAAATGAATTGCATAACCACGAAATAATTTCGCGGTTCACGATTAACTTCTTGCAGGTTACAATACTGAAAAAATCGGAAATTACCGGCATCAGCTCTGAAAGGGTACTTAATATAGGTACCTACGCGATTTAATGCGTTTTAAAGCGTTTCATTTTAATAATAAGGTTTATTTTACTTTTACATGATTTTGAATCAATTAACCCTTATTTTACGGACCCGGCAAAAGCTGATCTAGAAAGAAGGATACTATTCAGCTTGTATCACCTACATTTACGGTGATAAGTGCAATTGGCCCCGCGGCAATGAGGTCGATCGGATTGGTCATGCTCCGCGTGCGGCGTGGTCACGGGTCACGGGCACCGCTGCTGCTCTCGTTGGCTCCCTGTTTCCACTTTTGTATCTTGGCTTCTATTATCCACAGATAACGTATTAGACGAAGCATTTATATTATAAGTTAAAGTCAGAAAGTGGGCAGTGCCTCAGAAATATTTTTAGAGAGCTGGAGGTAATCTGTTTTTCCTTATCTTTATATGCCGCTTAAAGCTGATAAAGAATCTGGTTAAATCGAATTCTGTGGATGCGCTGCTACTGAAAGCTAGTTAGATTATCTGGGCATTTTGCGCAAATCCTAATTTATTGTGCCTATTTTGCGAATAATAGGGTTAGCACTACTCTAATAATCTAATTCCCTTAGCTTTTCCAAGAACTTTAACATACTTAGATATTGCTTACTGATCCGTGTGTGTGTGTCCGACTTTTAGGGGTAAACAAAGACTGGTACAACTAAATGGGTGTGACGCCTTGCGTGTACGGTAAAGGTAAAGCGGTGTCTGTGGGTGGTAGTCAATTGGTTTAAATGCAACCTACTCGTTTGCTTCTCGGGTGCGGTTTGACTTAGGTACACACGCGTTCAAAAGTGCATGGGCAATTTATGAATGAATTCATTCATAAACTGCCCATGCAATATTGAACTCGATAGTACATATTGTTTACTAGATGAGTGGCAAACTTTCTTAATAGTTTCAAAACAGGCTCAAAATGCTGGCGCCGAACGTTAAACGTTCCACTGAGCCCTTACGATATGCCGGCTGAAATTATCGTCGACAAGAATCGGTGTCACTAGTATACGAGTACGAACTCCGGTGACACCCATGAGTGTCAAATGGGATTATTTATTGGTATTTTAAATTTTACAACAATAATACCCATATACTAAGCCGATAACACGCATTTGTGTCATTTTTCGACAGAAGTCTGAGATTCTTAAATTTACAAAGAAATTACACTAACCCATACCATAATAACTTTGTTTTCAAAAGACTGAATCTTGTTACCTATAGACCTTAGGGTATTGGGCATAATGATTATTGATCCAAATTCACCTCTGCAGCACTGTTGCCGTATAAATTAATGTAATCATACAAAACTTTAATGAAAAATATCTTTATTCTTATGCATATCACTTATGCACGTCAAATTGTATTTCATTAACTAGTAACTATATATTACATGTATATTACTCTAACAATGTGTTACATATTGCTAATAAATACTCGTATTAGGTACGCTACGGTTATTTTTATTTCAATTCTACATCATCGCGATGACCTGATGGGTGTGTCATCAGGTCATCACGAAGATGTAGAATTGAAATAATAATGACTAATAGCTAATTAACACTTCGATTAAATGAACAGGGTGGCGTGGGCGTTGTGGACATCCTGGGGCTATTTAAAACTGTGTTAATCATAAAACTTTTCTACCGACTTGTTTTACCATGTCAATAGTTTAAGCCATTACTCATCTCAGCGGGTCAGTAAAGCGTATTTTTAGGCGAGAAAACGAAAAACACAATGATATTTTGGTCGCTTGAATGAGCGGTTTAATACATTTTTAATTTCAATTTATTAATATACTTACCTAAATATTTTACATTCTTAGGTTACATGTCGTAGGCACACTGAAAAAAAGCCTCGTACTGTACTGGTAACCAGAATCAAGTTACCTATACCGAAATGTCTTGTTGTATATGTGACGACCCTTTGTAAACATAACTGGACTGTTCTGGTTATATTTAATATTGTTGATTTTAATGTTGTATCATCATATTTTGTATCTTTTTAGTACCTACATAACATTTTGTTAGTATTACGATACATTTGCAAATAAAACAAACATTTTGTATTAATTACGACTGCATCTTTATTTCTACAATGTTAGTTGATATTAAGTAGGTAAGTAGGTACGTACGTACGAATTTTACTAGAATCATAGTGTTGTTTACAAAGCATATTGTACTCGATACATTATTTTTGATTATCAATACCAGATTTAAGTTGGAGTACATTTATAACACCTACATGTTCTGGTAGTATTGTAGGAAAATATTTTTTATGCCACACCTGGCCATAAAGTGCCGTTTTCTGCCCAAGTGTAGGCATAAAATGATGTACCTAACACGTGAGGTAATAAATAAAGCCCTTGATCGCATATTTACGTCCCTCGCTTGCAGCTCGGGTCGCAAACATCTGCGATCTGCGATCTCGGCCTTTCTTTGTTTTACCGCACTAGTTAGGTAATGTACTATTTCAGTGTTTGTGCTACGCGAGATAGTTACATTATGCCCGTTGAATAGCTACTTTAGAGTTTTAAATGTTAGTTAGGATCTATCAGTTCAACTTTTTTTATTGTATACAAACCAATTTTTTTCTTGTAATATATAAGTATTGTTTAAACTAAGTATATAACAACCGGGGTCGTAATTTGTGGATTGTGGAACATATTATAACTTCACGTTTATGCTACGGCTCCCACTCCGTATATGTTTCCCAAAATTCGAGTCAGATGAGTATACCTACCACTCCTCTAGCCATTCCCTAGTTCAATGTAGCCTAAAAGTGGTTTTATATGTCTAATAGGCACAGTGTACAAACTTCTCGATGAAATTATTATCGACATTGTAATTAACTATTTAACAACTCAAAATATCATGGGATCGATCGTGACTAATTCTCAAGCGAGGCTTGTTAAGTTATTAGTAAAAATGATTTATTGCTATAAAATAATGCATAATAAACTGCAAGTTACCGTTTACATTATTAAGTTGGCGCCTATTATGGGGAGCGCGATTTGATCTTATTGCTTGTTTGTTTTTGCTATAAATTGTCTTTTGTCCGTTATAGGTTTTACTAGCGGGGAGGAAATAGGTTAAAACTCGCCGAAGGCATATAATGTACCTGGAACGATACTCGATATTGTTTTGTGACATAACTAAGTAGTTTTAAGCCTAAAATATTATAGGTGTAAACCAGAATATAATTATTTTTCTCCAATATGCTCGGAAATGTTCACATTAAAGCCGCGGGTTAAAGCTAGTAATAAATAACAATAAATAATAAAACCATTGAAATAGAATAAAAGAATCAAAGTTATTTAACTTAACCTCCAAAATTATTAAAAAACTACATAGGCGTTTTTTCACACGCGGTTTGAGTAGACACTTTTACGTTTAAATTTATTTTAATATTTGGAATGTTCCTATATTTGTGTGAGTAAATTTGCAATAACGTGTTGTTACTTATGTTCATGTCGATGTCCATTTTCTATAAATAAAACTTCAAAATATCATTACTTATTTTTATTTTTAATAGGCACTGTGGCAGAATGTTATCATGAAACAAAACGGCACGGTTTGAGTAGACACTTTTACCGCTAATCTTTAAATTTATAATGTGTTATTTGTTATGTTCATGTCCATATCGTTGAGATGAGACCCTCGTAAAGCTCAAGATTCCACTTATTGAGCCACGAGCGTAGCGAGTTTGCAATCTTTCGCTTGCTTGGGTCTCAATATAAGCCCGAGAGTTAAACAACAACTTTGCCCCCTTGTATAATAATAAATAACTATTATTTCCTTTCATGTTTGGAGAAAAGCACTATATATGCCTCGGACGGAAATAGAATTTCGTGGATTCGTATGTATTTGTCGAACTCAGCTTCGCTTCGTCCGACAAAAAATACTCATCCACGAAATTCGGTTTCCCGGCCTCTGCAATAATGTACTATTTCTGACGTGTTAATATACTTCAAAAACTAACTCTGATAGTTAACATCGCGAGGCCGCCTTTGACTTTTCAAAAATAATAACAGTAATATTCTTATATGAGAAATGCCCTCTTATTTAATATACTTAAATTGAAATGTAGATAGACTTAACATTTTGTTCACAAATATAACTAACAAAATATAACAATAACAAGCTACCTTAAGTCTAAAATAGGCCTTTGGTGCTTTGTACCTAGGATGCTGGCGGCATTTTCTCGTTATATCGCACAATGTTGATAGTATGAGTGTGAGTGATAGTGCGAACCACCAGCTCATTGGTCACCAGTTACATCAACCAGACATTTCGTGATTTAATTAGTGAGCGCAATAATAAAATTATACTTAAACGTTACTAGCGAGTGCTATAACATTTATATAGAATAATCAAAGTAATTTTCACTCATAAAATGCATTGGATTTATTAGTTATATCGTGTCAGAGTATACCTGGATATACCTACGTGCAATGTCTATTCAAAATCATTGCTGGGCAAGTAGGGACCTATTATTGGTCCATGTGCAACTTAATGTGAGTACTTACACTTTTACTATTTCTAGTTGTCACCACTTTCACGCATAACAGCTGTCCACTAAAAACCACTAAAAATAAAAAAAATAGGCAATTTCACTAAACTTTTTATCAATATGTTTGCACACATACGGGTGCCTTGTTTGTAGTCGAGATCTTAAAATGATAAAACGAACCTGTTTTTAGTGTTTTTACTCATATTAATCAGCCATACTCGTATATTATAAACCCATTTGGTAATCAAAACCCTTGATCAAGGAAGCGTCGTGCATTCAGAAACCGTCATACCGCCGGAGGCAGCAACGATATCTCGTCGTGACCAATCCAGGTACGACAATTATGTAGGTATTAACCCATCAGTCACAATGTGGGATTGGCAACTATCTGGTATTAATGACTTGTGATTGCCAGCCTCGGTCAATAGTTCACTTGTTCGTTGTATTTATTAAGTAATGGCCAAGACGTGTAATAAGCGAGCAGTATTAGTACTAATACCTACCGATTTGTTGAATTTAATAACAAACTTGGACAAGATCGTGCGGATTCCGCGCGAATTAAATATCGACACTATCAACAGGTACTCAGTCTACTTAAAACTGGCACTACCGAGAGCTTTATGTACCTTGTCATTTCAAACGGACCACGTGACTAGTGTAATGTAGAAATAAACACCGATGCATAATTTAATGGCTGTCCCTACTCTAATCAATAAAAATAAATAAACATGGTGAATAACTTGCTTGTTTTACAACTCATACACTGTATAATTTAATAATAGTAACGTACGCATTTCAAATCTAAATGCATAAAGCGCCAGCATGCGTGCAAAATTCGACGTACTTTGGTGCTTAATCAATGTGTTTGTACTCCACGCATGGTCTGTGCTATATAATTTTTATTTCACCACACAATGCAACATTTAAAATAGTCTCATTAATGTAATACGTAGTCTGGGACATAAATCGCGACATTGCCCCCTAATAATGCGATCACTAGTTGTGCATTAAAATCTAAAGGTAGAATAATGCTATTTGTTTGTAGCAGGGGATCGGGCTTTTTGTATATAGTAGAATCCGATTAGTACGACGCCGTATAAAACGACCAACCGGTTTTAGCGACGTAGATATAGGCACATGGTTGGTTTTCATACAAGCCACTATGAAAGTGCATCCGTTTAGTACGACTGCTTATATCGACATACCGGTTTTAACGACGGGATTTATGTTCGGTTACAACGGTGACGGTGCATTGTAACCAAACAATACATACAATATAGAATCTTTGTTCGAAGCGAATGTTCTAAAACTTAAGCGCGTAAGGGTTTCATCTCGTGTAAAAAAAACTCCGCAATTTACAATGGCTTAAGTTGCAATGTAGTCGGGAAGTCCGAGTAAATAGGTCAATGGTTCAACAGTTTCTTTCTCTAAAGAGTAAACTATTCTTAATTTCCATTATTCTGTGAGTTACATTGAACCATTATGAATCATATTTATAATGCACG
This sequence comes from Lathronympha strigana, assembly GCA_949128165.1. Classification (NCBI taxonomy): domain Eukaryota; kingdom Metazoa; phylum Arthropoda; class Insecta; order Lepidoptera; family Tortricidae; genus Lathronympha; species Lathronympha strigana. The sequence continues at coordinate 21,029,102 of OX421903.1, read as the reverse complement.
TGTGACTATTAAAATTGAGAAACAACTTTAAAATTGACAGTTTGTTTAGTACGACTTCCGGTTAGTACGACGTAATATTGTCGGTCCCTTCAGCGTCGTTATAACCGGATTCTACTGTATCTCATTCGGAGAGAGTACTGGACCTTGATTGTTAGTGGCTGCCGTAATGATAAAAGGCACACATCACACTCGCATTAGACGGCCCCATTCGACTTTCTAATTTAAGTCAGTTTGATATCATTTTGCTATAACTTAACCCTTCATTTAATTCGTGTATTCGTGCGAGACGAACGGGTGAATAATATCAAATTGAGATCAATTAGTTAGTTCGAAATGCCCTCTAGATTTTAGATGGCTTTTTGCCACGCGCCGCAGCTGACAGTGACAATAAAATTTGCAGCATTGTGTTGTGTATTGTTAGCCGGTAATGATCTGTGATCTTGTTATACCATTTTGTTATATACTATAGAGCTACGGAGTGGTACCTAAATGTTACTAATAATTTTGGCAGTATGCAAGATTGCATTGCTTAAATCTAAAAAAGTAGCTCCATTGAAACGTTAACTAATAACGTATATATGTATTATTATCGTCTATAGAACGTTAAAACGAGCCCGCGTGAGAAAGGCCTTAAGCTTACTTGACAAGCGTTAGTGACTGCACTTCGCCCGTGCAATGCAATTTCTATTCACGCCATCGCCAGTGACAATCATCGCAACTCGTTACTGTTTTGTATCGTTAACCCAGATGTAGTGACAGTATCAAATTGATACAACAATACAATTGCCGTGTAAAAATAGCTTGTTACGCTGTTCGTTCGTTGAATTATGTTCGCTGTAATAACTTGTGTCCAGAATTTCAAAGAAGAAATTTGACTTAAGAAAACTCAGTGAATCTATTTTAAACATGTTCATCATCAGATCCGCATTGAGCCGCGCTCAAATTTCATCGGCAAACATGTCGTAACCAATGGATAAAATGGGTTATGACTTGTACCGCATATTATCAAACTGAAAAATATGTATCAACATTAATTTAGCTGAAGCCAATTAACTACCAAATGAAATTCTATTAAACTTTGTACTCACGTGGATGTTATCTACCTGTTTTCATGCGATAAATTATACCAGATGCCCGTAGGCCTCGGGATAGATACGAGCTTGCATCCCATAATTACTTTCTCTATATTAAGCTTCAGAACTTCAAACATGGAGGGATATATTTATAATTTTATAACGGCCCGAAATTCCTATTTTGAAATACATTATAAACATGCTTTCGTTATGAAAACAAACTTTGCAACTGCTCAAACGGCTTTTACTGGGAGCACTACAACAATTTTATGAAATTTTCACATATTTATCTGAAAATAGTAAAATTTTAACTTACTTACTTACTATTTTGGCTCAGTGACCCAAAAAGAATCTTGGCCTCCGAGACGAGAGCATGCCACCTGACCCGATCCAGCGCGGTTTCCTGCCACGAATTGGCATAGAGCTGGCGCAGATCCGCCTCCACGACATCACCCCAGCGGTACCTGGGGCGCCCCACCGGTCGACGCCCGGTTGGTCGCCCCACGTACGCTCCTCTAACTGCCCGATCCTCCCCCATTCTAAGTAAGTGACCGAGCCAGCGAAGTCTGTGAGATTTCGTTTCGCCGATGATATTGAGCTCAGCCACTAACTCTTCAATCTCGGCGTTCTTCCGGATCCTCCAGGTGCCATCGTCTCTTCTAACAGGTCCCAGGATCTTTCTAAACACTTTCCTTTCCGCTATCAGGAGTAGGTTTTCTTTTTAGGTTAGTAGGTTTAATTTTAAGCTTGTAGCTAAAATTTAGTTAGATTTACTTTTCGTTAGTTATATTATAGTTTCCATTACCTGACCTAAACGCGATAATAAAATACCTACTTGTCACGTATTCGCTTCGAAGAAAGGTATTTGTAGATGGATCCGTTATTTTTCTTGCGCAGACTGCGACTAATCGACGCCGTAGAGCTGTCGTCGCACGCGCGTTTTCGGGCTTCCTAATTCCGTCACGACCACAGTTTCCTCTAATTCCAGATAAAATATTGCCCCAGACGGAGCGGGCTTCGATCAGTTAAATGTGGGACATTTTTAAACGTCCGTAATTTTTACCGGAATACTGATGGCGACTCCATCGTCTTATTTATAAACGTCATGTTCTTGACTGTTATTAACGGACTAAAATAAGTTATTAATTAATTAGATATTACAAGTAGAATTACCTAAGTCTTAATAGTCTTTATTTATATATATCGCCGGGTTTTAAGCATAAGGCTCTTTAGTAAAATAAATAATGGTATGGGGGTTCTGAAAAACGAACTTTCAACAATTTTCCAGCGTAAATAAGAAACCGGCAGAAGCTACCAAGATGTTGTTCTTGAAAAATGAGGGGATATGCATGGGCGGGCGCGAAGCCAACTGGCGCGCCGGTTTCAAAACGGCGTGACATGTCCGGCCACGGTTCGCACCGGATTGTGAAATGCATTGTACGCTGGATAGCCATTTAACTTAATGACGCGGAGACCAATTAGTCTCCAGTGTAAGTAACAAACGACTCCAATTCTCTGCTACATATTCAAAACTCATCCAATCATAATCTTGTAAAGCGAATATATAGGTAAACTAACGTTACTTTGTGGCGTAAGCCTAGTATACCATTAAATAGAGCTTTTAGTGCTCATCATTATTTACAAGGGGCTATAATAATAGTTGACATGCAAAGAGGAAGTCTTCTCCCGCAGGCCGTTTTGCGGTATACCGCTAAGCAGCCAAGCCCTCTGCTTTAATATAACTATTACGATTACAGCTAGGATTTTATGCGCTGGAAACCGCGATCATATAAACTGGAGTTTTACAAAAGAGATCGCTATTTATGTGTGTGACTTTTACACCACATTTTGTAATTAGTCACTGTTTTTATTAATGGGTTTTTCATGTTTTGCAATGGCTTGGAAAAACATTATACTTTTAGCATGTGATGTTGTTGCTGTCATAAATAATAGGCTAGACGACTAAAACAATTTATTCAGTCCGTCTTTTAGATTATTAAAAAATAATGTACACGTATTTTTTTCTTTGTTTGTCAAATCAAAAATGACGAAAATACAGTTCGTTCAAGTTTCGCGTAACGTCACTATTACGTACAATTCTTACCTAGTAGCCACGTCACAAGCCCCCAACCCCGGAACTTTGATGCTCTTTATCTTCGTCAATTTCAGTTATATTGAAAAAGGAAAAAATACGTGTCTAATCATTTTAGATAATCTAACTGACGGACTAATTAGAATGAAAGTTTTTCAACCTAGTCGTCATCCCTATTATTATGAGAGCTTTTGTCATTTAAACAGGAACCGTATTTTTATTTATACCGTTGGTCGACGGTTCTTTAAGAAGTCTATACCGGGTGTTGCCTGTAACAGGCAGGAACGATCAATTGAATCGTATGTAGTCCTCGCCAAACTGAACAACAATAACAACAATTGTTCAGCGACTTTTAAAAACAACGTGTGTTTTGATTTTTATTACACTTTAAAGTTTGTTAGAAGACGTACTGCACATTTTGTCATTTTTGTACTATATCAAGAAACGTCAATTCGACTGATGTTAACGTACATTGAAAATACTATTTAGTCTGTATGAAAAAGTGAAAACTATTTAAAAGCTGTTAAACAAAAGTTAGTAAGTTTGAGGAGAACTACCTGCGATTTAATCTATTGCTCCTGTTACAGGCAACACCCGGTATAATGTTGACGGCATTTCGCTAAAAATGCATAAGCAACTTACCTACAGTTTGTATGTGATGTGATTTCTAATCCGTCAACGCTAAACCCTGGATGTTAATTTATGATAAACTGCGGTTTGATCAGATTCATTAGATGCAAATCAATATGCCAAAGTTCGGTCCGTTTGTTTTCCCATTGATTTACGATCGGCGATCCGCCGTCGATCGTCACGGTCGCCCGACCACGACGGATACTGAATGTCCCAAGCCTGTTTCCGTGTCTCATATTTCATCAATTGCATTGACACAATAGCTAATCAACCTAATACCGTCGAGATATACTTCACAGGTAATGAGATCTGTGATCACAAAAGATCTTGTTTGGGATGCAGCGTTTCAAAATATCGAGTTATAGCATCCATTAGTAGGTAATTTTTATGCTGTCACACATAATTAGTTAGTTTAACAATTGTTCAGTTTTAAGCTTCACATTCGATTAACCATTAAGTAATTAACGTAGTAAACCTTTAAAATAAAAATGTGAAATACCTATCTATATGTTTTGGCGGCCTGCCAAGCGTGTTGGTTAATTTTCTTAGTGCAAACGAACGGCAGAATGATACTGGTTCACAGTTCATATACCTTACTGGCCGACGCTTTGAAGCCAAGGAATTGAGGTTAAATTAGTGTACATGTGAACGTGTGTAGGCACGCAGGAAACGATGTGTGTGTAGCGCGTAATTAGTCCTACGGCTAATGGCAGTACTTGTACTGGGGCGTCTTATAGTTATGTAATATTATCTTTTGACTAATTAATTGAACTAAATAGTGGTCAGATTCCATTAGTGTACTATATTTTGTTACAACATAAATTTATTATTTATCTGCATGTAGGTACACACGCGCTCAGAAGTGCATGTGCAATTTATGAATGATTTCATTCATGAACTGCCCATGCAATTTTGAACGCGATAGTAGGTACAGTCAAGGGCATAAATATATGTACAACTTGTTCATTACTTTATATGGAATCATATGGCTGAAAAGACAAAAAGTGTATAGATATTTATGCCCTTGACTGTACATGCTAATTAATTTAAATAATTACTATATATTTGATTTACACGTCACGCAATAACAAATCAGCGAAAGTCGATTAGAAGAGATGCGAGTAGGTAATTAGGTATACCGGAACCTACATTGGTCCATATAGGAAATTAATAAATATATTGAATGGTTTCCTAACCTAGTCGGTAGTGCTTACGAAGCCGGGACGGGTTCGAATCCTGGTTACGGCATTTTATTAGTGTGTTTATCAAAAATATTTATTTCTGGGTTATGGATGTTTTCTATGTACTTAAGTATTTATATATTATATATATCGTTATATAGCTACCCATTGCACAAGTCTTATTGAGCTTACCGTGGGACTAGGTCGATTTGTGTAAGATTGTCTGATAATATTATTACCTATTGGATTGTGTAAAAAACATGAATGGTCTTTCTTGTTACAGTTCAACTTCGTCGGAAGGATTTTGGGCCCCAGAGGTATGACAGCTAAGCAGCTAGAACAGGAGACGGGCTGCAAGATCATGGTCAGAGGCAAGGGATCCATGAGGGACAAGAAGAAGGTGAGCGTTACTGTAAGCTAATCATTCATTCATACATCTTATCTTATTATACCCTACTTACAAAAAACATCTTATTTTTCATGCAGCTTTGAATGGATCACCAGGTTATATTTTACATTAATATGGGTACCATGAGTTGTAAGTAACCGTAGTAGATAGTGACTGCGCGATTCGAAAGTATGTCAGACTCGCTTCTACCCGTACTCTGGCAGGAGCGAGACGGACATACTTTCGAATCGCGCAGTCGCTACCGACTACGATTACGTACTTACAACTCATTGTAAGCACATCCCTGGTAAAGCTTCAATTTTAAACAGTTAATATTAATAGTTGCGACGCTAGCGCAACTCACAACAACTCAGGTAAACGTACAAGTTGGTTTACTTAGGTATATATTTTTTAAATCTACTGCCATTTACTAATCTTCAAATTTTGCGGACGTTATCATTCCCCACGTACCATAATTAAGGGATGGTTTCCATACTGCATCGTAATAGGTAACGGCAACTTTATCAATCCTTTCGGCATCACGCAATAAAAAAAGGTATGAAAATGTTTGCCGCATCTGAGCAAAAGATAGAGAGCCACGAGGCTTGCTAGTACATATGCGAAACTGTTTTATGTCTACCGGTGCTGATGAATAAATTTTACCTTCATGTAACAAATGGGTAGTTTAAGTAATACTTCATTGCGTTTGGTAAACATTACAGGAAGACGCGAACAGGGGCAAGCCCAATTGGGAGCACCTGGCAGACGACCTGCACGTGCTGCTGACGGTGGAGGACACCGAGAACAGGGCTAAGCTGAAGCTCGCCAGGGCCGTCGACGAGGTCAAGCGTCTGCTTATTCCCGTAAGTTACCTTAAGCTTCTTTCCGCCATCGCCCTACGCAACATTATTTCCACTCTCAGCATTTAGATCGTTGGCAGTCCTCAACTGTGCGCTTTTCCCGAAACTTCCTGCCTCGCACAGCTAAACTGTGGAACGAACTGTCGCCAGCGGTGTTTCCGGACCGATACGACCTTCAAACCTTCAAGAAAAGAGCGTACTCCCACCTTAAAGGCCGGCAACGCACGTGCGACACCTCTGGCGTTGCGGGTGTCCATGGACGACGTTAATCGCTTACCATCAGGCGATTCGTTTGCTCGTTTGCCACCTATAGCATAAAAAAACCTTGATATACCTCTTATACCACTTTTACGAATTATTTTTCATATCCATACAAATATTATAAACGCGAAACCAATGCGGATTTCAATTATAGTCGTGTAAATAACCCCGTAACAAAGTATACTACCTTTAACCTTTTTTTTTGTCGGTGTGAAAATACTTTATGCATACCTCCCTAGGGGTATTGTGGGAGGTTATGTGGGACTCTCCTCTCCCAGAGGGGTGGCCTACCCACTAAAAACACACCGGCGTCATCCGCACAACCGTTAAGGGAGCGTGTCAGGATCACATGGTGCAAGTCGACCGCTACGCTCCCCAGTCGCCAGGCTTTTGCCGGGCACCCGCGATACTACCTTTAACCTAACTTTTTTTTTTGTTATGGTAATTGATAACCGTGCCTCACTTATTGGGCCTCCTTAAGACCTTAAGTTTGGTTAATTATTACAGGTCATATTCTAAATTCCGATGGTGACTGAATTAACTACCTAGGGATGGTGTGACTTGCATAGCAAAACAAAAACTTTTTTCAACAATGGCAAGTTGAGAGGTACACTCTTGTTTTAAACCTGAACATCTCCATTTACAGCAAGCGGACGGCGAAGATGAATTGAAGAAACGTCAGTTGATGGAACTGGCCATCATCAACGGCACCTACCGCGACTCCAGCGCGAAAGCCGTCGTGCCTGTCAACGGTCAGTGCCTCATAAGTATGGTCGCATTCATGTTTTGTTACTAACCAAAAAGGATTCTGTTACCAAGTACGGCAACACGCCAAAGTTTTTAATATATTTCCATGAAGGTTTCATTATATTGCAATGGCGTGTCAACATCGCAGCTTCATAACGGAATCCATGAATTATAAGTACTAACAAAAAAATGGGGTTTGAAGTTACATTCCGGTTTAAAGTTACAGTATGCATGTAGCATAAAAACGGGGAACGTCACAGTTGCCGCATTGCTGTCGCTATTACTGCTATTAGAATGTTCTTTGTCACTCAATTGTTCACTTTAGTTTAAGAAAAAATTGCAGCCGGAATGTAAGCTTTAAAGGAAACGAAGTTGTATTGTGTCTCATATCCTATTTTCTGATGGACCCTCTGGGGTATTTAATAAAGGACCACAACGGCTCCAAAATATGTTTTATTCTGATTTTCAAAAAGGGATGTACATATGGCTGTGTTCAGTCTGCGTAATTCACGAATCAAATCACCAATAAATTCACTGATTTATATGCTTGGGAATTTCCTATTTTATTATTTCACGATTCTTATCACCCTTCGATTGCTTCGTCTTTATTATTAGTTTAACAAATGATCATAAATCGTCTTAATTTATGAATCCTTAACTATCTTGGCAAAGCGACTAAGTTAAGTGATTTGTAGCATGTTTTGATTGTTAATTAACTGGGTTGTTTAAATTCTAAGGTCAGTGTAATTTAAAATTTGATTATTTGTACCTATCCGTCTTGCTCTTTTTATTTTACAAGCCGTTTATAAAACTATTGTCATAAAGAAAGTTTGAGCTGTTTTGTCACTATTGGGCAATTTGACTAACAGGTGTAAAGTGACTAACATACTGGATGAGATGTATCTTAGCATTGATACAATCAAGGTGACTCCACAGCGGACGAGGAGTGGCGTCGCGTCGCTGCCGCCGCGGCTGAGACCCAGCGCCTGCTGGCGCCGGGCGGCGGCGTGACCCTGCGCACGCAGGCTCCGCTGGGAGCCCCACTGATCCTGTCCCCGAGGATGTCCGCGGGTCCAGGCGGCCAGGCCGGCCTCCTCAATGGCACTGGCGCGGGCGCCGCAGCCGGTCTGCTGTCCCCCGGCGAGCCGTCGCACCAGCTCATCTATGCGTCCCCATACGCCGACTACGCCAACTACGCGGCGCTCACCGCCGCCGCCAACCCGCTGCTCACAGCGGAGTACGCCACTACTGACCATACGGGTGGGTTGTTCGCCCGTTAATTTCTTTACTCGAATACTAGTCTTGTTTCATGACATTAAATAGGTGGGCAAACCAATTTAAATGTCATCGAACGACACTGGTTTAATTACTAACCAGCCGCCAAACACACGGTATTGGGTTCGTATTGTCCAGAATTTTATATAAACTACAGTCGTATTAGTCCTCGTATTTTATAACGTAAAAAGCTAGATGTTAGAACAATTTAGTTAAATTAATACAACGAGACATTAAAGACAAGTAATATATTATATGTCGACTGTAAAGCCGATTATCATCTTGTTTTAAAATAACTGCATGCCTTAAACACGTTCAAGTTGCTACCATGTTAGTATGTCTCAAATAAATTTTACATAGTCCTGTTTCATCAAATCAGTGTCGGTAAATAAACCGGCGTATTCTGTAATAAGTAAATACACACTAACATGTTGGCGCCCTAATCTAATTAGATTTGTTTTCCGATTGAAATAGTACCTACCTTATAACGCGCATGAGATAAGTCACCATAATCTACTTTTTATATAGCTAACCTTCTTAAACTGACTAAAAACTTAGGTTTGAATCACCGCGGTTAAAATTCGGCGACAAGTAATGTCCAAGGCAGCAACCTGGCAACGTTTAACAAACATGAGGGCTCGTGAATACGCAGCACTAACCGACTAATACGATACGTAACACAGTATTAAACTTTTAGTGAACTGTGTGTGATATATTTTAATGGGGTTTGCAGCGTCGAGATACCTACTTGCTGGCTTTTGACATTGGCCGCAAACGCATCATCAGTCCGCCATAAGATACGACCGACACCACGCGACGTATCGACCTCCGCATCATTATTGACGTCCTTTATAAACACCACTTGCCCCAGGACGCACTATTACAGTCATTTTAAAGCCATGATCAATCTAGGTTAAGCTATCTGTTAAGCAAAACAATTCAACACAATCATTTTGTACCTACGATGATGTTATAATGTCAAATTCAGAAAGCTTTGCTTCTTCGACGGCTGTTTGTACCTACCAGTTTTACAAAAGGTATATTTCGTTTTCGAACTAGCAGAGATATATTTATTTATATACATTATTTATAAAGATTTTAAAAATATTTACAAATTAATGTATTTCAATTATTTATTATTTAATGTTTACGTTTTTTTAACATACTCATCTTGTTAAGTTAGATGGATGGCAGACGGCGTAACTATTTTAAAAGTAGACAATACTTAATTTTACGGATAAGTTGAACTGCCAACAAAAATCTTATTAGTTACCGATGTATCTTGACAAAGAAGAATAGTTTTTATATTTATGTGTTTATTTCGTTATTGAAATTTTTATATACCTAATGATAGCCATAAAAAAGCCCGTCATTTTATCATCTTGTGATAACCCTTGCTTGTAACACAACTAATTATATTAACATACTCTAATGTTAATACGTATCCAATTTTCATTTTAGACTACTAATATGTACCTGTTCTACTTTCGAGACTTTAGTCATGGTAATGCACGCTGTTTTGTCCTCTCTACACTCAGCTCCATTCTGTGTCAGCACTATCTGGAAGTCAGAATGAATTATAAATAACCATCAGCTAATTACAAGCAAAAGGGACCAAAATATGTTATTTGACTTTATTTACAAAACACAATATTTTAATTTTAACTTTATAACACACTTACAATTTAATAATGCGAACATACACATTAGAATCAAAAATGAACAACATTGTAAGCGGTTCTAAATGTTTAAATTTTTTGAATTAATTTATTAGCCATATATATATTTATAAACATACCATAGGATAAGTATTATTATCTTTTAAAGATTTAGATAGGATAGAAAAGAGTGAACTTTATAAAAATATTATACCCGTATTATGTGTAGGTTTATACGTACCTAAACCTACAGTTGATTGTAGAGTCAATTTATTTTATTTAAAATGAAATTACGAAGCCAGCATTACCTGTACCTTGACCGGGATCCTTTGTCCTGTGATTTTATTATTTCATTTCCAAAGCACTAAAATAATAGGTAATATGTAGGCGTAGGCATAATATTATACATAAATTAGGGTAACTGCCAAACAAAAGCTTTGATAAAAAATAGTATTATTTAGTAGACAATGACGAGTATTTGGCAGTGATAGATAGCTATCGGAAAACTTTAGCATAGGAATAATTGTATATAGAATTATGAGATTTTCTTTTCAGCATTTAAAATTACGCAGAGCTTGAACAACTGAATTTAAGTATTTTTTAATCATAATCGTGTCTTATTTTGAATGACCGTAATTGCCATAAATTCTTTATTTCACCATGTACCTTCTGGATTTTTTCAAAGAACTTACTTAGTACAAGTGACTGTACTATTTATCAAAATATCACGTTATTACGTAAATCACGTATTCAAGCTCTGGTGTAATGGTGACACAGATGATTTATATGCATATGCCGCTAGGTGTCGTGCGTCGGGCGGGTCGGCTCGCGCAAGTGAGGGAGCACCCTTACCAACGCACAGCCTTACCGGCGCCTTAATTCCCGCCAAAACGCTCTCACGCCGCCATTTTGTTCACAAGGTGAGAAGCGCACCCACGCATGAGTTGTACGATGAACATGCTTGCTTGCTTCAAACTGTGACGATGATCAATTTAAACCATGGATTTTATGACTCTTACTTACGGTAGCTCTAGACAAAATATTTTTTTTATCTCTCAATAAAAGTGTTACCAAGCAATCATGTTCTAAGTAACGAATGCGTGAGTGTATTTGCTTTGTTGTCTCTCTGTGTCTCTTATACTATTTGTTGTGTACTTATTAGGTACGGTATTATTATTAGTTTGTTTAGGTCTTTATCCGTCATACCGGCTTCACACCGGATTTGAAGAGTCCCTGCATAATTTGGAAACTGTGATTTTTATATTTCTTTTATAGATTTTTAGATCTGTTACATGTTGTGTTGTACGACATTATTATGGGTATGCACGAGGCATTATAATAATGTATTATCTTTTATTTTAATCTCTGTTGTAAACAGCAGTATTACCAAATTTATTATACACTTGTTGTTGTTTATGAATGCTGTTGTTGCAACAAACCATCACAACATGTGCTTCTGAAGTCATGTGTTTATACTACATACCTTTCATATAGGTAAATAAAGGAAAGGAGGATTGGATATTAACTCAATTTAATCGAATCATGAATAATTTATTATTTTTTAAATATCCGAGTAGATTGTCAAATACGAGTAGACGAGGTGCTATAGCAGGTTGTGAAATCCTTCTTTCCAGAATCTCGCCCAGTATTAGTCAAAGGAACGGGTATTTTTAGAATCGTGCCATCAGTCCAGTATTAACAAAATGCTCCTCCTTTGACTCAACCGATTCTTAATCATCACAACTTTCTTAGTAAATTTAAGATTTTTATATGAAATTTTTAAGCTAGTTGTTTCTATTTTGCCTAGATTTAGGATATATTTTATTTACTTTCTTATTTGAAAGTGGTTATTATTGCACTTGTGTCCTTGTGGATCTATGAGGCATAAAAAGCCGTTAATACGTATTTTCAAGCTTCCTTATCATAAAATGAATTTTATATCAGCATATTTTTCTGTATTGGAATGTAATGTTTCTCTGTAAAATATTGTTCCAGTTGTTGATTGTAAATAAATGCATTTTCAGAGCAAATACCTACATGCAATAAATTGTCTGACATTTTAAATAAGCGTTTTCTTTTTATTAATTTATTTAGGTTCGCGGTAAATTTGTTTAAAGTGTTTTTCTGGTGATAAGTCAATAAAGTTGATGACGTGCAATCATTTTGGACAGTTGTAGCCTCACACGACTAACATGCAACTCCACAAGGCCAAGTTCCCGTTTGTGAAATAATAATAAAGTGCACTTTCATAACTGCTACTGCCACTACTTGCAGATTATTTGTAATTATGTATTTATATTATATGAGTAACTAACATGCAAATATGTAACGAAATTGATATGTTATCGCAAATTATTAACATTATGAGAATGCTATATACGATATATTGAGATGTTACAATGATGTTTTAAATAACTACTTACATACTTGCAGTTGGGTGCTATGGTATTATACCTAAGTGGTAAAATTTATTATGCTTGTTTGTTTGAGTAATGTTTGATGCAGCGATTGAATTAAGTTCAAACTACTGTTTCAAACACTACTCTGTTGGGAACTATTGGGCATTTTAATCCTATATTGTAGAATTTACTCGTATCATTATCATACTAAATTATTTAACATTTCAACCATTAACTGCGTAAACTAATAGTACCTACCCGATGTAATATAATGTTATTAACTGGGCAACAATCGGAACTGAATGTCGCGGCGCGAATGCCTGATAGACTCCCCTTGACATTTTTATCAGATTACCTACAGTTTTATTTAAAAAGAACCGTACCTACACATGTCATTATCAATCCGAGTTAACGGTTTACCGCTTTTGTTGCATATCTGCATGTCGAGGCGATCCCTTTCGAGCTTGTACCATGGAATTGTAAAGATAATTAATAGAGTCTATTCATCTAACATCGCCCCATTCGGTTTGCGCAGTGCAACGTCAGCGTCCGTTGGACTCGGGATTGGGGCTACTCTTGTAGTCGGTCCATGACATTTCGATCGATACTAACATTCTGTTTTTCTCTCTTCTCGTTAACCCGGCTAGGAGAGTGCTAACGGCGCAGAGGGACTAACCGGAGCCGCGGCCGGTGCTGCCGCCCTCGCCGCGTAACATTATCATCGGAACATCGACCACCATGTAGCTATAGCTGTTGGGCCTTTCACGTTAACATATACTATGTATTATAATAGTCTAACTATTAACATTTATCTGCCTGTTATGTTTATAACATGATGAACTTTATTAACATTTTTAAAATGGCACACGCCGTCGACTATATTTACTATTCTGTAACTTAATTGTATTTTGTTGTCGCTTGAATGTATTGTTGTTTAAGCACGAAGTGTTTTAGGCTGCCCACTCCTTGCGGTGCTAAATTTGTTGACTGTCCCGGAGACGCCTCAGGTATTGTGTCATTAATTGACTTATTTCTATGCATTTTACTCTTTCTTTTCTATAGACTGTCGCGTATTTTGTATTTTGGAACTAATTTAGCACCGTATTATTTTACTCTTTGAATCAAAAACTTAGGATCACAAGGTACTTGTACCTTGCAAATTGAAGACTGCGAATAAAACTTTAAGTACCATATTCCTCTTGGGATAGGGGTATCCGTCAATGAAGTTAAATTAATCAATTAAGATTGCTATATTATGCAGTCCGGTTGGACTGGCACAATCCAACCAGATACTTTTGCACTTTCATTTAAATATGAAATTATTTCTGATGTTAGTAAGCACCTTCCGCTTCAAATGCATTAGATAATATGAAGTGACTAGATGGCGGGATGAAGACACATTTTACATCAAAACTCTAAAGGTAAATCATGCTCTTGCTAGTGTTTATTAATTGCGTTTCATTGCTTTGCATTATAAATATTATAATAATTTAAAATGTTGGACTGATATTTGATTTATAGTCTAATGTAAATGTAGGTGGTTTTCACATACTTATTGACCTCACATTTTTGGCAGTTACACTATATCTATCTTTAAAACCAAAGACTAATATTATACTTGTAGCGATTTTGACAAATATTTTCTTATTTGAAAAATTATAGAAAAAGTCTTCCTTGTTATATCCTCTTGGTCAGTAAGTATATGAGTCGATAGTATGACATTTATCTTTAGAGATATGCATAGGATTGTATTTTATATAATGGTAGTGCTTAAATATTTATAGATAACCCGTTATATCTGCGCATCCCAAGTGCCTTAGTTAAATGTATAATGTTGTCACCTTTGGGGGTTATATATAAAGATGTTATTCTATAATTTAGTTAAGTTAGAGGAGATTAAATTATTGTTAACTTTGCTATGTTTATCGTTAATCTGCAGTTTTGGATCTAGATTTTATAAAAATATAGTCGAGCGTCGTACTAGTGTTAGAAAGCATAAACTTATCTTAAATGCCTTTCAAATTATCTCCGGTAAGAATCTCTTATTTACATGTTGAAGGATTTAATCTCCATTTTATCTATTTATACGTGTAACTTATCTACTACTCATACTACAAACTTACCTAATTACAAAATTTATCAGTTGCTGTGGCAATATTTTTCAAAAATAGTGCAATAGAAATGTTATTTCTTCTTAATATTTTATTATTAAAATCTCATTTATAAATATGTTGAGTAGATATTATTATAAAAATAATTCATAGAGATCTGATGCTGAGATTACTACGAATAATGGGATCGCTTCTGAGAAAAGTTGGTTTGATGTTTTGAATATCTTAAATAGCTAATCCGGTTTCAAACTATTTATGAATTATACTAAAGTATAAAACTGCACTTAACCTCAATAAATATACATACATTTGAAGTTGTTAACACTCCGTCCAAGATACATTATTTTAAGTACTTAATTCGTTGGTCTCGTGAATAGGTAAGAGCGAATCCGTAATGCGTTTCGAGATCATACATTTGTGTTAACACTTATAAATCCTTTATAATAGTCATACGTATAATTATTGTAGAATAGGTATTTTCCTTTCCTAAAAATCAGCTTATTTGAAGAGAAATCTATTAAACGCAGGAAGATTATTCAACTTGCAACATCCTATAAATTAATATTGCTGCTTTTGTTTCAAAAATATTTTTAATAAATAATCAATTTAATTCTTGTTCGTAACCTTTTTGATAGAATTTATTATACCCAAGTGCCTTAAAATGTGTACAAAATACCAGAGTATATATACAAATGACGCATTTACCATGAAATCATAATAATCAATGCCATACAGCGATGAACTTGGAATAGGGAACGTAGCTAAATCGAGTAAGATTGTTGATCAAGTAAAGTAGGTAATATCGTACAAAGTATAATTAATCGTGCTGCTTATAGCTAGTATTAGGTTATTTATTGTGTTTCATTACGATAACAATATAATTTGTTTCTTGAAACATGTCTAGTGCCATCATCAGACGTCGGCGACGACGGGCTTCTACATGTTATTATTTTTTGTTTAAATTTGTACTTATTTTACCTACATTAACGGCAATTCACAAATCAAGTGCCTTAAATGAACTTTGTACATATTTATATTATAATTATTTTTCAATAAAGTATTATAAAGAAAAATAATAAATATCTTATACCTATACATTTATGTAATTGTTTTCCAAAAACAAATAAAGAATACTTTTATTACTTCTAGTTAAGTGAGATTGTGCATATGTCTGTTTTGATGTGTGTAATATTGATTTGGCATTAGTAAATATTTGGATAATGCATTATGTTTTTATATGGCTCCCTTACCCTTTCTTATAGATTTATGACCTGTTTACACTTTGATAAGGTGATAAGTGTGAATTTATACATAATTTGCTACTTGCGTTTAGGAATTTCATTGGTATTACTCACAAATAAAAGTGTAAACAGGGCCTATAAACGCGTAAAGGTTTACGCAGATGGCGTTGCAATCATTAAAAACAAAAACAAATTGGATATTAATGAATTTACCAAATTCAAAACATAAAGTAAAGGAACTATATATCAAAGTAAAAAAATTTGATATTGAGGCAGGACTAACCTAACCCTCCGGGGGAACTAGCCTGGGGGTGATGATGCGTTAATGCATTTACCCCTGGGACAAAAAAAAGGACTAACCTAACCCAACGGAAAACTAAGACGTAGGTTTGTCAACCTTCAGACAAAACAGGGATTAACGCTACCATAACCCTTAAAGTTTTAATTTATCTTTAGTTTATTTGTCATGTCAAACGATGGAGAAGCGATACAATGCAATATCAACTACGATTTGAGAATAGCGCCATCTCGTAAGAAAGTTCCGAACTAGTTACTGCGCTATATTTGAGGGATGTGTTAAATTTGACTCTCCAACGTTAATGGGAGAGAACAACTTACTTAGATGGTAATTAACGCTTTTCACGAGATGGCGCTGTATTAAATTTAGAATTTGCATTATTCATTTTATACTTAGTAAATGATTTTGACTACCAAAATATTATGAAGAAAACAGTTTTTGTCTCATAATTAGGAACTGATACTAAATCTGCAATCAGGTAAGTATATTGTTTTTTATTTATTTATTATTATTTATTTATGAATACAAAATTATTAGGAATCTAACTTGCATACATTCTAATTTGTTTAAATTGATTTTAGTTGTTAGTCCGTAACAGTCAAGAGCATAACCAGTTA
Source organism: Lathronympha strigana (assembly GCA_949128165.1). Classification (NCBI taxonomy): domain Eukaryota; kingdom Metazoa; phylum Arthropoda; class Insecta; order Lepidoptera; family Tortricidae; genus Lathronympha; species Lathronympha strigana. The sequence goes on along the minus strand of OX421903.1, from coordinate 21,012,271 downwards.
TTGATTCAGCTAAAGATACATATAAATACTTTTTCTACTCCAGCACTTCTATTTGTCAATTAGATGACTGACAGCTATATTTAAAAAGTATACATTATCCTATGTGTTTTAATAATAATACAATATAATAATATGAGTACTGTTGTTGTTTTTAGGGTTCCGTACCTCAAAAGGAAAAAACGGAACCCTTATAGGATCACTTTGTTGTCCGTCCGTCCGTCTGTCCGTCGACCCTTTATCTCGGGAGTGCGTGGAGGTGTCGAATTGAAATTTAAACTATATACTAAAGTCTACGGTCCCTTGAAACCATATTCTGCGTTTTCCGAAATTCATCCCCTAAGGGATAAAAAAGGGGGTAGGGGGGGATTTTAAATCATTTTATGATGTACGGCACCCTCGGTGGGCGAGTCTGGCTCGCACTTGGCCGGGTTTTTTTTAAATTTCTATAGTGGGCTCAACATCTTTCCTATTCTGCCACGTTTCTAGATTTTGCTTTTTACGTTATTTTAGCCGTCGTAGAAAAACTAGCGTATGCTTATAATTGGTTCTTATATCACTGTTGCATAAACAACTATTAAGATATGCAAAGAAATTTTAAATCTTAGATAGGTAATAAAATTTTCCTAATAATACTCTGAGTTTGCTACAAATAAACTCTACATGGTGTGTCCAGGAAAAGTGTTCATCTACTTTAAGACCGAAATACGTTGCACAGTCAACATGTGAGATGGGGCTACAGTGGCAGTATAAAATATCATTATGGGTTATAATAGGAGTTGACGGGTAGGTATAGGTCGATTCACGAAAGCTGGCAGTAATGAATTGACCGAAAGTAATGTCACTTGTCACTGTTAGTGACAGTGTGAGTGCCGTTCTTATACAGGGGCCTTCTAATATTTTGTAAACGTGTTATAGTACATTACTGCAGACGCCGGGAAAGAAGGGCTATGTATATAGACGAGCCGAGCGTTAGCAAGGTCGGATATCTATACGAAGCCGTTAAAAGACCTTTTCACGGCAAGGCATGTATACTTGTATAGTGCTTTTCTCAAACATGCAATTAAATAAATAAATAAATCTCCAAAAATATGATTAATTTTATTTCTAGAGAAACTAGTAATTAACTTGACGAATTAATATATCTAAAACAAATATTTCTATTCAGTTCGTGGTGATTCCAACACGAATTTAGTCTATAAGGATAAAACGGATGATCCATAAATATTTCTTTATGTATAAATATGTCGTAATGTATGTATCAAACACGAACAGCACTTGTTATTCTGTGACAATGAAAATTATAACCTTTTTACAAGTTTTTGTAATTCTTTAATTATCCTTAGATAGACAGACACAGTTCTCACTTAATTTAAAGCCGATTCAATTTTACTTTCGCATTTCGCACTTAATTATGGTGGGGCTCAATGAATAGTCATTTCTTCGTCAGAACTCGACGACAACATAATTATTATAAATAACAATAAAAAAAAAACACTTTAATTCAGACAAATGTCCATATTGCTCGCACCATACAAAAGTATACAATATCATAAAATGAACAATAAAACTATTAAAATAGAATTAAAGAATCAAAGTTATTTAACTTAACTTACAAAATTATTAAAAGCACCTAGGCGTTTTTTCACACGCGGTTTGAGTAGACACTTTTACGTTTAAATTTAATATTTGAAGTGTACCTATATTTGTGTAAGTAAATTTGCAATAACGTTCACTTATGTTCATGTCGATGTCCATTTTATATAAATAAAACTTCAAACTTCAAAATAATTTCTTATTTTTATTTTTAATAGGCGTAGTGGCAGAATATTATCATGAAACAAAACGGGACGGTTTGAGTAGACACTTTTACTGCTAATGTTTAAATTTATAATGTGTTATTTGTTATGTTCATGTCGATATCAATTAAGTATCGACTTATATTAATATAAAACTGCAAAATATAATTTATTGTTTTTTTTTTTGATAGGCGTACTGGCAGAATGTCATCATGAACCATAGTAATGAAACTGTTATAATGGCTAAAAGCCATGTTGCTGTGTCACACATTTATGTGGAATAAAAAAAAAGAATTACTTTCCGGCCTAGGCCTTCAATTTTGAATGAATTACAGGTCTCTCCAGTTGCCCCGCCTGGAACGTGGTACTTTGAAGCCTATTATAACGAACGTTATAACAACATTTCATTGCAGGTTTAAGAAAAATACGTTTTCGTTATTCAAGAAAAGAAATCCTTTTATATTATTGATGTCCTGTATAAATAAAACGTATAAGTATTTATTTATCTGGCTTATTTTTAATGTTAAGAGTCGTTCGAATGGGTTGTTCGAATTGTAAAAAATCTAAAAAGCAGCAGACCAAGGAGTCCGTCGTCAACAGAGTTTTTAATTTATTTATATCCAGTTTTCACACTGACGCCGCAATCTACAAAATGACGGCGAAAAGATTACGTGTCGTCAAAGATTCATAATACATGTTTGTCATGATCATAGCACACCATAGCTTAGATATCTTAAGGGATCGTTGGCGTGGTTGGCACGGCACTAGACTTTAGGTGTTCTTGGCGTCGAAAGGTTTCATAACCTGTATTTAATAATTATGTAATGCACGTTATCATTCACTCGTTCAATTCATTCGTGCCAGCTTTTCGTGAATCGACCTTTACAGCATTGACATCTTAGTGGCACTGACAGCTTTCCTGGAGTGCTTTTCAAGACAAACCGGTCGGTAAGTAGATAATATGTACATACTTACTTATTGTATTGAAATGTTTGCAATTTGGTTAAAAACTCGATAAGTAACACAATTTTTTTAATATAAAAAATCTGGACCTCGATATCAAGGTCCCATTGTCAATTATATTTTCACCCCTCCTATTCGGTAAGTGTGATTTTTATGAACAGATAGCCGGGTGAAAAATAGCTTTTCTTATCCTAACGTGAAAAGTTTTTTTTTAAGTTACGATGAGCAACAGAGAATAGGCTTATGCTACGTAAAAGAGACATACCTAGGTAGTGTCTGTATCACTATTAATTAATGGGTAAAGAACCTAGATATTAACTTGTAATTGTTTAGAGCGACCAAAATTTGTAATGCCATACGATTAAATAAATGTGGTACACAGCTAACTATTGCTATCTCTTGCTGCCGCTTGAAAATAGTTATTTAAAATGGCAGAAATCCTATGGTAATTCAGTCATCCTTCCGAGGTTTTTATAACGCTAGCGACGCAGAAAGTGTTTTCAAGATAAAAATTGTTTGGGTTCAAGTTTTTTAAACTTATTGCCAATTTCAAATATCTCTAGAATTCTAAGAACAACTCTTTAGGGTTAGGACCTAGTCTTAGTTAGGTTTAGTGTGTTTTTAATTTTGTTTATGTATAAATGGTTTTTCTGTGCAATTTTTTTAGTTTAGTTAGTTTATGTAAATAAATGTAATTATTTAACAATACTAGTAAGTATAGCTTAACATTCTGAAATAAACTTTGCTATACAACGTGTTTTTGAGAAATTGCTTTAAATTCAAGGGTGCATTCTTTAGCTTAAATAAAGTTAATTTCCCAAAGACACCGGTATTATAATTTGCTCCATTTAGAAAATAACATTGATATGTCATAGTTTTCACTTACTTAGTAAATAATATTGTCTTCTGTTACCGCGATTGTTATTCATTGAAATTAAACACTTAAGAACGCTTAGTAAAGTAAATTCTAATGCCCGTTTTACATTAGCGGTTGATGCAACATGTCATTATTTTGTATGAAAAATTAAAAAAAGAAAAATTAACATATTTAATAAAACTAACTATGCCATTCTGTTACCTTAATTATACCAAGCTACATGACGAAATTAAAGCAAATGCTCAAGAACACCCTGTATATACAATCTATCAATGAATGAAATAAATAATTGAATACCTAATGGGCCCTATAGAAGTCTAGACTGAATTCGTTACACCTTCTTTACGGGATTGTATCAAAAATTGTTTGCGATTTGTTGCAAGGTCTATAGAATACGTTACACTGAAACTTAAAAAAAAACCTGCAGAAATAGTCACCAAATAAATAATTGAAAAGTTATTTTGCTGTGAGTAAAATTGGATTTATCAAGCGAATCGAGCCAACAAACGTTAATCTTACTCCCGACTAGGTACGTATAAAAGACGGGGTCGACAGTCTTATAACGGATTGTTCGGTAAGTATATTCACTTCGAACAATGCGTGATTTTTTTCATTAGGTAGTTTCTTCGATAACAAATTGATTTTATGAAACTTTACTTTCCTCATACTTCACTCAAAACACCTCAGTTGTGATGGTTCAATTTCAACCTTTAATTAACAATCAATTAATTAATAGAGTGTTATGAACTTATGATTATAAATTATAACCGAAAAATATCGTTCTAGTTGCCATTGACCAGTTTCAAATTCATACGATAGTTTTAGTCCAATAGTATGCAACCGTTCCAAATTCAAATAAAACCCATTCAATACTCTCACGCCACTTTATTTGGGCTACGTTGTCCAGCAATTTTAACTTTTAGCTATGTCCCAAATGGAATTTTAAATTCGCAATCGTAGCGAGGCGCATGGAAATAAACAGCGGCATTTGTGTCCAAGCTTTTGCTTCGTGACAAATATTTCGAGTCCAGCCATTTTGCATTTGGTTGGGCGATTCGGGTGATTGCTATCAACAAGCACCTAATATGTAGGTAAGTACACGCTTACGTACTTTATAAAACACTTAAAAGAGTCCTTATTCCTTCAAAAACGCTCATAAATTTACTAAGTAAATTTACCTACCTATTTATTTATATAAGTATTTTTTCGGTATGGTTTGATTATAATATTTCCTTTTCTTAACTCTGTAGGGCTATTTGTGTGGAGGGCATTTATATTGTTACATACTGAGAATATTTATTGAGAAATCTTAGGTACTTCAAAAATCTCTCGAAATTTACAAAATATATTTACATGAATTAAATTCAAGTTTCGGCTCTTTTACTACCTAAAAATTTAGATTTAGAGTATCACATTATATAATGAATATTTAACAGTTGGTTAAAAATCCTGTACTTTCGTGATTTTTCGAAGGCTTAGGCCTCTTAGCGTACGTACCACGTACCTAGCTCCACTTTCACATCACATTTTAAGTCCTATTATCGGAAGTTCGAAAATGTTACTCATACCATTTTACTTCATAATGATTACTACATAGTATTTTTTTTACTCTAATCATTGAAATTCATAACGCTGATGTTCATACATACCTATATTTGATACTAATATTTGTTTTCATAAATATGTGTCGTTTTCACGGCGAATGTGCCACATTGTCGCTTATGGATTATTGTTGATTTTAAAATCTAGTCGGATTTTTTTTTTGTTTTGTTTCTTAATAACTTTAATATGTACCTATACTTCAAATAATATTGTGTATTGTATAAAAGTGAAAAAATCGTTCTCAAAGTTTAACGAATAGGGTACCTCATTATCGCGCAAGTTTATGAGCGACAATCAAGTGCCCAAGTCATTAATTTTTTTTTGTTTTGAAAATGATATATCGAACTTAAACTATCGTGACACATATTAATATTATATAGATTTTTTTAGATTTGTATAGATTTATGCCCATATAGTGCAGATATTATGTTAAATAATGCAAGTAAAAGTGTAATTTCTCTAAAGTTATGAACAGTGACAATATGGTACCCTAGATCACTTTTCATTCATAAATTGTGTTAAAAGTACATAACTTCGAAGCCACTTTTTTGATACAAAAATGCATTACTTTTATATTGAATTACCTACATTTGTTAGATTTATTCATAAATTAACGTAAACTAGGTGATGACAAGATATGATGTTGATTTTATCGTATTTTTATATACCTATAAGTTATGACTTAAGTATGGTTTTATTTAATAAAAAAATAATTCCTTTATGTAGGTATGGCTGCTTCATTATTTTTAATAATATCTTTGGCTTCATGATGTTCAGAAATCAACATAAACCGGCTTAGAACTATTTTGAGTTATAAATTCATTTTTATTTCTCTTTCTTGTCTTGACACCCTACGTGCATTATGATATATTATTTCAATAATAGGCAAAATATTAGAGACAACATGTTATTTGTTGTGTACTTAATGTATGCGGAACATTTTAAAACTGCTATCTCCATAACTTCAACCTACAACTGGATTTTTTAGGCTTTCAAACTTTAAACTCAAATATCTCAAAATAGTACATTTGTATGTTGCAACTTGAAAAAAATCTTAAAAAAATAAATGCTTAAGTTAGCTCTCTGTTTATTTCTGCATAGGTATGAAAGAGAATGTTTAGGACTATAAGTAGGTACTAATAACTCAATACCGACGATATTATGTTACCTTTAGTCTAAAAACGCCACATATCTTAATCATACGTGGTATTTATACGAATTATTGAAATTCATACAGTCAATCATACATCTGGCTTACGAAAATCGAACAAATGAAAATGTGTGTCTTCTTCTCTGCCCCATTAAAATATTCGCATTCGCTTTCGCGAATATTCCAAAACCAATATTCGTTAGATCGCTAATACATATGCGTCTATAGGACACTGAACTCGAGATTCCAGTAGGTATATGTAGTTTTCGTAGGCTTCACTTAATTGAATGTCATCCTCACTCAACCACTCTCCAAACTAGTCTAGGCACTGTAGGCAGCGTATGTAAGCCAGTTGCATAGGCGTCGGTACCCGGCCTGTTATTAGGACATGCATTACATTGATTTATATGCATGGGCTCTTATAAATGATGCATAATTGGGCCCCTTTTTGTTTTACCGTTTAAGTTGGCGGTAATAAATCATCGTCACGTGAGCGATAAAACTGTAGGTATACATGATGATAAATGGGGACTTGCTTTATCGAGATTATCCGTCGATTATTATGCCCATATAGGACTTGGGTAAGTTTTATATGAATTTCATGTTTAGGCTGGTGACAGTAAAGAAGTGAGAGAGAAGATGTGTGATAGAGAAGGGACTTAGCGGATAATCTTGGTTTTTTTCAAGAAGCTCTGTGTAGGTACGTGCTTTTACATGGAGTGATAGGTTTATTGCAATTATGATACTGTTGATTAATCTGTTGGATTAAAAACAGGAAAGGTGCCCTTGTATAGTATGGTGGCGCCATCTGTCGCTTCTAGTTGAAAATATTCTGTAAATTTTTTGCATAGGTTGCCTAGGAAATTTCAGACTGGCTGCCGTGGTCGGGTCGCTTAGTGGTTAGGGCGTCTGCTGCAAAAGCAGGAGAACGCTGGTTCGATCTCAGCCCTGGGCACTTGGGGCCTTGGTAAATTTTTCTGTAGTAAGTATATGACATCTCTTTCAATTTATAGTGATTGATAAATTATAAACTAAAAAAACTTGTGATCACATAATATGTTGATAGTAAATACAAGTTGAACCATTTTCATGTTTAGTCTGGTGCCAGTAAAGGTAATAGTGTTACGTTTGAGGGGTGGGTACTTTATAAAAAATGCACTAATTAACCACTAATTAAAACTGAGGCTTTATTGCTACTACAAGACACTAAACACAGTAATTAAACACAATTAACACACACTAATTTATCGCACTCGTCACTTTTACTTCACTCCGATTCGCTCTTGATTCGCACTGTATCGCATTCAGAATTGAACTACTACGTGGCTGCAGGCTGCCGCTATATATACCCGTCGGCGGTACTCCTGATGGTTCCAGAATGTTCCAGCCAAATCTCGCCTCGACAGGTCGGCTTCGATTCTAGTAAGTTCGCGAGTAGGTACCTAAGTACTTCTCGCGACGCTTCTAGACGCGGCTGGGTACTAGGCAGGTGTGTCCGCGAGTATTCGAGAACATTCTCGACTCTTGCCGTCTCTTTCTATACTTCTCTTTCACACCCTTCTCGAATGTTCCGTATAGCTATCTCTTTCTAAGGGTGGTCTCTTTCACACAGTTCTCGAATGTTCTGTATAGCTACTAGGCAGGTGTGTTCGCGAGTACTCCAGAACATTCTCGATTGTTGCCGTCTCTTTCTATCCTTCTCTTTCACACACTTCTGGAATGTTCCGTATAGCTAGCTCTTTCTAAGAGTGCTATCTCTTTCACTCCTTCGAGAAATTTCGCCATATACTGAATTGTACTTCAGGGGCCCATAAGGGGTCCTGAAAACGCCTGAAAACGGGTTTTCAGGTTATTGTGCCATCTGGTAGAGGGTGGCCTGAAACGAACTGAAAACATGTTTCAGGCGCCTGAAAACAACGGTAACTGGGGTAAATTTTGAATCTTGTAGTATGTGAAAGAGGCACCTCTAAAACGGCCTGAAATCACTTTTCAGCCTGCTGAAAACGCTTCCAAGGCATGAAAAATCACATTTGAAGTTTTGTTCACATGACCGGCGTAACACTACCCCCTCCTAAGACATGCTCGTCCCGAGCATCATCATTATTGCCATGGTATCTCGCCAGCCGATCAACGTGAACAATCTTACATGGGCTTCGTGAATTTCGCTGTATCCGATACGTGACGTCGTTGATTTTTGTGACCACTTTATATGGCCCTTCCCAATTTGGAGACAGTTTCGGGGACTTCCCTTTCCTTCGCATCGGGTTATGTAGCCACACCAACGAACCTTCCTCGTACCCCATTTGGTTAGACTTCCTGTCATATCGAGTCTTCATTTTTGTGCTAGCTTGAAGCCCCTGTTCACGAACTAGGTTGTGAACGTCATCAATCCGATCCCTTAAATTGCAGGCATATTCTGTGATGCACCTAGGAGTATCCGGGGGTCGACCAGTTAGGAGATCAGCAGGTAACCGAAGCTCTCTTCCAAAATTCGCATACGCTGGCGTAACTGCCGTACTTTCATGGGTTGCTGACCTGTATGACATCAAAAACAGAGGAATATGCCGGTCCCAATCTTTTTGGTGAGTCTCAACAACTTTGGCCAGGTGTCTCTCCAACGTCTGATTGAATCTTTCGACCATTCCATCCGATTGTGGGTGATATGCAGTAGTTCTAGTCTTATGCAATCCCATGATTCGACAAGTCTCCTGAAACACCGTAGATTCAAAATTTCTGCCTTGGTCACTGTGTATTTCCAGGGGTACTCCAAAGCGACAACAAACTTCATTCACTAACTTTTCCGCAACGGTGACTGCTTCCTGATTAGGAATGGCAAATGCCTCAGGCCATTTGGTGAAGTAATCCATTACAACAAGTATGTATTTGTTGCCGGAGTCTGTTGTTGGGAATGGGCCTGCCACATCTAACGCAACCCTTTCCCAGGGCGCACCGACGTTGTACACCTTGAGTGCTCCTCTGCTTCGGGTCTGCGGTCCTTTAACCGAAGCACAGTTTACACACTTTTTGCACCAATTTTCGACATCTTCACGGCAGTGGATCCAGTAAAACCGCTGTCGAATTTTCATTAAAGTCCTTTTCACTCCAAGGTGTCCACCAGAAATACCGTTGTGGAAACTTTCTAAAACATCTTTCACTCTTTTTCTCGGGACGATAACTTGTAGGTGAGCATCTTTCCCATTAGCCGATTCCCATTTCCTGCATAGTACACCGTTATGCATAAGCAAGCTGTCCCATTGTGCCCAGTAGCTTTTTGTTGTCGTACTCATTGGAGCTACTTCACACCATTTTGGTTTGACTACACCCGCACTAATCCACTCAAAAATCGGGGTCCTCTTTTTGTGCTTGTTGCATGACTTCATCGCTCCATTCCTCACTAACGGTGTCTGTCCTCAACATCCTCAAACATTCCTTGCCCTCTTGTTTAAGACAATGCTTACAGTCATCTGGGCAAGGTCTTCGAGATAGAGCATCCGCGTTTCCGTGCAATTTCCCACTGCGATGTTCGATGACAAAGTCATATTCCTGAAGCTGTTCAATCCACCGGGCCACCTGTCCCTCGGGATTCTTAAATTCCAACAACCATTTCAGGGCAGCATGATCAGTCCTAATTCTAAATCTTCGCCCTAGCAGGTATTTACTGAAATGCTGTAAAGTCTTAACAACTGCCAGTAGTTCCCTCCGTGTGACGCAGTAATTTCTCTCAGGTTTTGACAACGACTTACTAAAGTAGGCGATTACGACTTCGTTATCTCCCTTCTTTTGTGACAGAACTCCTCCAATACCTGTATTACTCGCATCCGTGTCAACAATAAAATCAACTTCTGGATCTGGATAACCCAGTATTGGAGTTTGGCAGAGTCTTTGCTTGAGGTTGTTGAAACTTTCCGTACACCGCTCGGTCCAATCAAATTGTCGATTTTCTTCAGTCAGTTCATGCAACGGTTTTGCGATATCTGAAAAGTCCTTCACAAACCGCCTGTAGTATGAACATAGTCCTAAGAAGGCACGTACAGCAGTTTTGTCCTTTGGTATCGGCCAATCCTTCACGGCGCTAACCTTTTCAGGGTCTGTCTGAATACCATCCTTCGAAATCACATGTCCCAAATAATTGACTTTTCGTTTGAAGAGTGAACATTTCTTTGGACTCAGTTTAAGGTTTGCCTCTCGTAACTTAGATAATACTTGCTCCAATTTGTTGAGGTGATCATCGAAGTCTCTTCCAACGATGATTATGTCATCCAAATAGACCAAGCAAGTGTCACCTAATAGACCAGCTAGTATCTGTTCCATCAACCTCTCAAATGTTGCTGGTGCGTTACATAATCCAAACGGCATGACATTAAACTGCCAGAGTCCCTTTCCGGTCGAAAACGCAGACTTCTCTTTATCTTTATCCTTGATTTCGACTTGCCAATAGCCACTTTTTAAATCCAACGTTGAAAACCATTTCATTCCATTCAAAGTGTCTAAAGTGTCATCGATTCGGGGCAATGGATAGCTGTCTTTCTTAGTAACGTCGTTCAGGCGGCGGTAGTCGACGCAGAACCTCATAGTCCCGTCCTTCTTCTTCACTAAAACTACGGGTGAACACCACGGGCTTGTTGAAGGTTCGATAACACCGCTCTTCCTCATTTCTTCAATCATGTCCTCTACTTCCTTCTCTCGAGCTACTGGAACTCGCCGAGGTCGTTGTCTGATAGGTGTAACTTCACCAGTGTCGATCTCGTGTTGTACTACTCCAGTCCTTCCGATGTCACTGTCGTGCGCAGAAAAAACATTGGCGTATCGCAACAATAATTTCCGTGCCTTAGTCTGCTCTTCCTTGGTAAGGTCGTTACTTGACCCATCCAATAACCTTTCTATGTCGATTGAAGACAGAGTATCTCGAGATTCCTTAGCCTCTATAGGGTTCTGACAGCTTCGTATCCATGAAATTTCCTCGCATGATCCAACCAGAGCTCCTTTATTAAGGACGCACTCAGTGTCACTAAGGTTAAGAACTCTCACAAATGCTTTAGATGATGTAGTTACCACCGTGCGGGCTGCCATCCATGGTTTATCATTACTGACTTTTTCCACAATTACGCAACGACGACATCCTTGTCTTGTGTCACATGGCAATCGTACAGGAACTAGCACCTGTGCCTTAGGCTGGAGGATAGTCCTTCTACTACAGTAAACATTTCCACTTACCCCACCCTCCATGGGCACCTCATCAGATCCGCATTTCAAGACTCCAACTTTTAAGTCAATTTTACAACCATGGCCTCTCATAAAATCCAGTCCAATAATGCAGTCATCAATTATGTTAGCAACGATAACTTTATGCCAGTAGCTTTTCTCACCAATTTTTAAAGCTACTCCTCTCTCCCCCTGGATGGGAATGTACTGGCCGGTAGCGGTTTGCAGCTGGAGATGCCTAGGTCGGACTAGATGACCTCTGGTCAGGTGTTTCAGTAGCCGAGAACTGATCACCGTCCGAGAAGCTCCGGTGTCGATGGTGAGGTGACATGGTATTCCACCAATTTCTCCCATGACGATCAGACTATTCCCGTCGTTAACCTGTGAGATCACTATTGGGACATTTCGACCACCAGCCAGCACTCGTCCCTTAGTCCTGGCTTTTATTCGTTTCCCTGCTGCGGCTCTGATACAATAGAGCCAGTTGTCCTTGGCACCAGGGTTTGCCCTCGTTCGTTCCCACTGTGATTTTTCGGGCAGCTGGTTTGGATGTGGCCGCGCTCTCCACAACGGTAACATCGTGGCCCAAACTCACGACGGGGTGCAGTGGGCTCCCTTGCTGACACTTCACGCACCCTGAAAGGCCTTGATGGATCCTGGCGCACAGCTTCCACTTCTAGAGCGTGGGCCATCGCGTCCTTTAGAGTCCCATGGTGCCCTAATCGAACTGCCGCTCGCACTTCCAGGTCCCGTATTCCGTCAACGAAGGCCTGCACAAGCGTGGTGTCCACGAAAGAGGCCGATGTACGTTGGTACGCCTTTCTAACCAACTTCTCAATTTCCAGGGCCCACTGTTGCAAGGTCTCGTTACGTCCCTGTGTTCTGTCCTTCAGCTGAGCTCTGTAGACGTGTTCCAAGTGGCTATCACCATAACGGGCCTCCAACGCTTCTAGAAGCCGGTCGTATGATTTATCTTCTCCTAAGGCTTCGAGTATTGTAAGAGCCTCGTCACGAAGCGCCAGGATTAGAGCTGTGCTGGCTTGCTCCTTACTCCAGCCATTAGCCTGAGACACGGACTCGAACTGCAGCTTATATGCTGTCCAAGAAGATGTACCGTCAAAGGGAGGTACCTTAAACCTTCCACTTCCTGGCACGGGTGCATCAGATACGCAGGTACTCGTACCACTGGTAACTTTTATTTCCAGTTTCTGGAGGCGGTTCTTGTATGTTTCGACTTTTTCCTTGACGTCATTAACGGTTTCCTTGACGTCCGTCAATTGAGCTGAGTGCTGAGAAACTTGAACGTCTAAGTCCATTAGTTTCCCCTGGACTTCACTCATCTCCCGCTTCCATTCACCTGTGGTCTCATGTACCTCCCGAAGCACACTCGCCTGTTCTTCATGTTTTCGAAGAAGAAGTTGAACCTGTTCACGTTGTTCTCTCGCTTGTTCCTCCTGTTTTCTCGCTTGTTCACGTTGTTCTCTCGCCTGTTGCTCTTGTCTTATCGCTTGTTGCTTCAAGAGCAGAAATATCGCGTTGATGTCTACATCTTGCTTGGCGGGGGCGGTTGCGTCCGATGAACTGGCTTCTGGTGCAGGATTCTGACTTGCTGCAGCTTGGCTCCGGGTCTGAACTCCCGTCGGCACGTCTTCACTCGCTGCATCATGACTCCGGGTCTTGTCTCCCGTAGGCACGTCCTCACGTGGCGTAAATGGCATTTTCTATCCCACTTCTGACACCAAATGTTACGTTTGAGGGGTGGGTACTTTATAAAAAATGCACTAATTAACCACTAATTAAAACTGAGGCTTTATTGCTACTACAAGACACTAAACACAGTAATTAAACACAATTAACACACACTAATTTATCGCACTCGTCACTTTTACTTCACTCCGATTCGCTCTTGATTCGCACTGTATCGCATTCAGAATTGAACTACTACGTGGCTGCAGGCTGCCGCTATATATACCCGTCGGCGGTACTCCTGATGGTTCCAGAATGTTCCAGCCAAATCTCGCCTCGACAGGTCGGCTTCGATTCTAGTAAGTTCGCGAGTAGGTACCTAAGTACTTCTCGCGACGCTTCTAGACGCGGCTGGGTACTAGGCAGGTGTGTCCGCGAGTATTCGAGAACATTCTCGACTCTTGCCGTCTCTTTCTATACTTCTCTTTCACACCCTTCTCGAATGTTCCGTATAGCTATCTCTTTCTAAGGGTGGTCTCTTTCACACAGTTCTCGAATGTTCTGTATAGCTACTAGGCAGGTGTGTTCGCGAGTACTCCAGAACATTCTCGATTGTTGCCGTCTCTTTCTATCCTTCTCTTTCACACACTTCTGGAATGTTCCGTATAGCTAGCTCTTTCTAAGAGTGCTATCTCTTTCACTCCTTCGAGAAATTTCGCCATATACTGAATTGTACTTCAGGGGCCCATAAGGGGTCCTGAAAACGCCTGAAAACGGGTTTTCAGGTTATTGTGCCATCTGGTAGAGGGTGGCCTGAAACGAACTGAAAACATGTTTCAGGCGCCTGAAAACAACGGTAACTGGGGTAAATTTTGAATCTTCTAGTATGTGAAAGAGGCACCTCTAAAACGGCCTGAAATCACTTTTCAGCCTGCTGAAAACGCTTCCAAGGCATGAAAAATCACATTTGAAGTTTTGTTCACATGACCGGCGTAACAATAGGTACGGTTGGTAGGTGGTTTTAACTCGTTACGTTGTTCTTTAAAACCTGCCTATTACTATATACCTAATTAATTACTATATTCCTGACATTTAATATGACCATGGCCACCATGGGCAACGTTTTGTTCACAAACACATTTTTTTACTAGATGATCTTATAGTACCTTAGCTATTTATACAAAAGTAAGTACTTTGTATATGTGCATTTTAACCTAAGTTTTTTTCACTAGATGTTTCTACACGTTTGCGTACATTGTATTACATTTCCACAAAGCCAAAAGTGAGAGATTTCTACACAATGCAATTTTCTTGTGTTTGTAGCACTATAAGCGAATGCTAGGGCCGCGCAGCAGGGGCAGGCTACGGCGGTCGTAAAGTTGCAGCCAACCTTGGGGGAGACGTCTCAAGACGGCCGTGCATTCTTATGCGTCTAGACAACCCGGAAATTTCAGATAATGCTCGAAACGAAAATGAATACTCCTAAAAACCTTTGTATAAGTGCGTAGCTTCGCCAGAATACAGGAATTATGGTTTGTAGTGGTGGTAGTATTAATTTTGTGGTTTATAGTAAGCAAGCGTGAACCTTAAATAACCTACTTTCTTACCTACACAAAAATAACATAAAATTAGTATCTATCTATAAGATACGTGAAAATTAAGTATTATTGCTGTAGGCAGTATTCTTATTTTTGGCCTAATTAAAATATTCGAACGCGCGATTAATTACCTCCTATCCTTTCTTTTCCTACAAAGGAAAGGGGCTTTGATCACCGCTCCGTCCTATCCTAGTGCAGAGACTGTCCATCGTGATTGAGCGTGGAAACGCAGCTAGCGTGATGGGCACCTTTGCGTCGGGAGCCAATGGCCGCGGTTTACTCCAGCAGGGCTTAAATTTATTTTCTTTTGAGATTCGTCATTTTTAGGTTGAGTGTAAAGTATTTTTGTTTATCTTAAAAGGAAGATTTGACACTATGCATTGATATACTTAGTGGCATGTGGTATTTTGAGGAATACTGTGTCATCAAGGAATCAGTCGAGACTAACAGTCAGGGGCTCAAGGCGGGGTCATAAACTACTTCCCCTACGCGAGTGCGACACCTACCCGCTTTCTTCCCCGTTTACTGTTACCACTGAATAAAGGAAAACAATCGATAGGTGATACCTGTATCTTCTCCCTCTTTCAGTCCAACTGACCGTGGAACTATTCCAAACAACTTTGAAAGAAGTAACACTTGAATTTTCGCTTTATTCGAATTTAGGGTTAGGGGTATTTATTTAGTAAAAGAAGGAACCTAATAGAATAAATAAAATAAAACTTCCTTTCTAGAGCAGATAGTGTCCATCGCGTTTCAATGCGGAAACGCAGCGAGCGTGATGGGCGCTTTTGCGTCTGGAATGAATCGGGTGGTTTTCTTTAGTAGGTCTATAATATATTTTTTTAATTTGTCATTTTTCGGGTTAGGTTTATTTAAGGTTAGGTATATGAGTTAAGATTTAGATTTAGATATGATTATTAAGTTTTTATTTATTATAAAATATTTACGTGCTTTAGTTACAATTTTATAAATAAAAGAGAAATTGAAAAATTCCCCGCGTGAAGCAGGATTCGAACCTCTGCCTGTTCGACCCAGGATTTTACTATTTTTCTTTCAATTTACAAAAATGTAAATTTCGTTCACATACGTCTCTGCTTAATACAAAATTAATGGTTTTGTTATTTATGTATACAATATTATATTATATAGCTAATTATGGTACCGTTGAGGGTTTTGTGTTCCACCATAGCGTTAAAACTATTGAACTGAATTTGGAGAGAGAGATTTTATGACGCAGGATACGTTAGCTGTATAGATATATACCCAAAAAAAAATGGAAATGCACTATAAAAAACAGCAGATCGGTTAAACATTTTATTACTTTTTGTTTTTACTTACCTACCTACGTACGTACCGTAGAGTCTACGGTAGGTTACTAAACAGGCAAGGGCGTGCGTAGCCAAGATGCCAATGGGAGCTACCGTATTGCCGCTCACCAGGCGGCGCCACTCATGCGTGGGTCCTGTGTTAGTATGAGAGAATTATTGTCAAAGTGACGTTTGAAATGTTCCCGCAGGACCCACGTTCCACTAGCGCCCAGTCGCGAACGAAACGCAACCGTCATTGTCGCACTAATAAGGAAGAGTTATAGAGAGAGATAACTACGATACGGTACTAAGCGTGAGCGATTGGCATCTTGGCTACGCACCCTGGTCAGTCTACGGCGTAGACTGATCACGAAAATGTTCGTTCCCGAAAGGAAAAAAGGAAACTCTTCTCATTATACTTACTTTTTGCCTTGTCTGGTTGATTAATACACCTAGTCGAGTTTTTCCGCTCCAATTTAAATGAAAAATTTCCCCGGAGACCGTAGTTGTGATTTAGTAGAAGTGAAGTTTAATTATTTCCAGCGTTTTAACCAAATTAGCTATTTCCAATGATGCTTATATCTTAGTGAGATTAAGACTCATCGTTATATATCGAACCATGTAAAGCAATACGTCTTCGATTTAATAAACGGGAGTGGCATTTTTTTGTATATAAATATTTAATAATCATATTTTTGAAAATGATGAAGCTACTGCGCAGGATTTTCAACCGACTTGAATATTTCTAAAGGAGGAGGTTCTCAATTCGTCTGATTTTTTTTTTCAATGGATGTTCACTCATAACTCCGTCATTACTGAACCGATTTGATTTTTTTTTTGTTTTCTGAAAGTAGATGGTTCCAGGTTGGTCCCGTTTTTTTCAAAGTCCATTTCTGATGATGGGATCCATGAGGAACTGAGGGAACTCCTCAAATTTGAAAGGCACATGCATGCTGATTTGGGTGATTGCTTAAGAAACTCGAGCATTTCTTTACGAAAATCATCAATTTGGTGGAGTGGATCTGATAATGGAGACCAGAGATGGCAAAGTGGAACTGCTTGGTAATTCCCGGGACTATCATCCGATTTAAAAAAAAAAAAAATTGTCTGAAAATAGATGGTTCCAGGTTTGTCCCGTTTTTTTTTCAAATCAATTTCTGATGATGGGATCCATGAGGAACTGAGGGAACTCCTCAAATTTGAAAGGCACATGCATGATGATTTGGGTAGTTTCTTAAGACACTCGAGCATTTCTTTACGAACATTAATAATTTGGTGGAGTGGACCTGATGATGAAGACCAGGGATGGCAAAGTGGAACTGCTTGGTAATTCCCAGCTCTATCATCCGATTTGAGACATTCATCTTTTCTTTGTAAGGAAATACCTTTAAGATAGTCCTATTTGATTATAGTTCTATTTTGATGATGGAATTCGTGAGGGATTGAGAGAACTCCTCAAATTTTAACGGCACATGCATTCTGATTTGAGGGTTTCCTTAAGTAACTAAAACATTGTTTTGGGGGAGCCAACATTTTGATGAAGTGGACCTGATGATGAAGACCAGGGATGGCAAAGTGGAACTGGTCAATAAACCTAGCTCTACTTATTATCCTAGTTGTGACATTAATCTTTTTGATTTGATTTATATTCTGATGATGGAGTTCTAGAAGAAATCAGAGAACTCCTCAAATTTGAACGGCACGTTAATTGTGATTAGAGGGTGTTCATAATTAGCTTAGGCATTTTCTTACTGTGGCCATCATTTTGCTGGAGTGGACCTGATGTTGATAATCAGGGATGGCATAATGAAACTGCTCGATAATTTACAGTCTGTCATCCAATTTAACACATTGTTATTTTGTTTGTGTTAAAGGTCTACAAGGGAGTTCCGTTTGATTATACTTCACATGTAATGATGGGAGCCCGGACATTAAGAAAGCTCCTCAATTTTCAATCGTACACGTGCGGTGTATTGGATATTTGTGAAGTAAACTGGCTAACTCAAACAAATTCAAAATTTCACTTTTACCAGGAACCAAATGAAGTCGGTTTTTTTTTCTTAAAAATTATTGGAGCATCATTTTTGCTGCAATTTGTTGAATAACGTGACTATTTTATATATTTATATAGATACAAGTAGAATAAGGTAGGTACTACATATGTATATTAATAAGAGGAAATGGAACTTCACATTAAGTCAAATTACTTTCCTACAACGAAACAAACAAATCTTCGTAATTACTACGTAGTGAGATTACGTCATAGTAGAAAACTGATGTGGAACTCATAAGAAATTCAGATTGCCCTTTGACCAAGACCATTATAATTTACCTAAATTATTATTCAGTTCATTATTACTTATTAGCATCGAGCTAATGAAGTGGAAAGTTTGAGTATTTCATTTTAACCATTCAGTCGCCCGGGTTAACTAAAAAGGTGAGATTTTTCATTTGATTAGATATTACACAAGCATGTAAGTATATCTTTGAACAGCTACAACCTATAAGTATACCTATAGTAAGAACGCGTGCTTCCTATCATATGATTATTATTTGTAATAACAGGTATTACAATCGGCTTAATTTTGGTTTTGTCTAGGACTACATCTTTAAGCACTAAGGGCGTGTTTACACTACCGTTTTTTTCGGCGTTTTTGAACGCGGCGTGCGCGCGGCGCTAGCTGTGCCAATACGAGATGGTCGCATCTCGTGCACGCTGCGTTTTATAGAATACCGGAAGGAACGCTAGTGTGCACACTTATTAAGCCTTTGGTAGTCTTAGGTTACTTTACTTTGGTAGGTGCAGATAAATTGAATACCCGGAGGCGTGTTAACGTGCAGTTGCAGATGCGAGTGAACGGCTGCGCTACAAAATGCGCCTTGATATTGTAAAAGCTAAATGACGTGTCGTGCTGCAAACGAAAGTGGTCAGAGAAGTTTTTTGAGAGGCCCCAATAGCTTCATAATAATTATTATTATTTATTGCCTACGCAGTTGGTAATAAGAATTATTTTCTTCCGCTTAAGGTTATGAAAATAAAAATGTAAAATGTCTTAAATTTAATTTTATTTGCGTCTAATCAAAATTCAACAAAGTCGTCGCACAGACCTATTCCGAATCGTAAACGTAAATTAAAATGTCTGACATTTGTGGCCCTCGACTCTGCGCTCACGTTCGCCTTTATTATTTTTCTTGGATTACGGTCGACGTCTACAAACATTAAAATATATTTAATGGCTTCTTATGTTCTCACCTCAGATGGCTCTTAGAATAGTATTCCTTTCCACCATGTAATTACGGAGTGTCAAATATAATTAAAATTGTTTTAGTTTGCGGTCGGCGACAGACAGCCGAGTCGTTTTTTGGTTTTATAAATAGACTATTAGGAATATTTCTTTGAAGGGCCCATATGAGCCTAATGGTTGTCGACAGAATGATGTTCATAAACCTAACTCATTCTTAATGTGTGACACATTTGTAGGCAGCCAGAAAAAAGAATGCGAAAATGGTTCCGGAAAAGACTTAGCTCGTTACAATGATGTATGTTTGTGAAAAATGGTTTGGAGGAATGAAAGCAACACCGGATTAGGATGGTTAGCTTGCATTATTGTGACTTGCAAAATAAAAAATATGTTGGTACTTAAATACAGTATGTATCAGAACGAAAGGCAAAGAAAGAAACCCGTTAATGTTTAGATCATAAATATGAGCATGGTACCTAATTCATCAAAAATACGACAGTTTTTACGTGAGGTATAAAAATATACATTAATTAGTATTGTTTTGCACCTCCCCTGTATAATTTGTTTACAATCTTATTAATGACATTTCTTAAATTACCAACTGACAGACAGGCGTCAAACCTTGTTGAAGTTTGGATTTTTACCTAGTTACAAATAAACCGTTAACAAAGCGCTTGCGCGTTGCCTATGACTACAGCCATTATTTAAATGACACATCCCTAGTGCGCAAAATGTTCAAGTTTATAATCAAGACCAAGTGCGGGTAGTTCGTAAAACCCGCGCAGCTAGAAGATGTTGATGTCAACCTCAGCCAGTCTTTCTCCGGGACCACGGGGGCAACGTCGCCCTTGAAACGTCGGAGGTTTGTTTTCAAAATCTATACACGATTAAGCCCCGTTTTAGTAAATACATAAATAAAAAGGATATTTTGCAAATATACCTAGTATGTACTACCTACCTCTTCACACCAAAGTTGATGTTTTTTGTTTATATCAAACGTAACGTAACTTTACTTTCAAATTGTATTTCGTCCTCTTAGGGACACAAGCGTTAAAAGCGTGTATGGGAAAGTTATGAATGAATTCATTACAATTGTAAAGAACAAATTAAATCATAAATGTTATGATTCATGTTTTTTTGTTGTTTAAGTACCTAGTCACATTACTATATATGGCGGGAGACAGTAAACAACGTTCAACGACCTCTATGACCACGACTACTCTGCCAAAGAGTATACGACTAAGAAGAAGGATTACTATATATAAATTATAAATTAAAAGAAATGTCATATACTACAGAAAAAGTGACCAAAGTGAGCAGGGCTGAAATCGAATCAGCGACCTCCTGATTTTGCCGCGAAAGCAGGAGGTTGTTGGTTTGATTCCAGCCCTGCTCACTGGGGGCTTAGGTCACTTTTTCTGTAGTATATGACAACTCTTTCAATTTATAAATGATTTCATTCATACACTGCCCATGCAATTTTGAACGCGATAGTACCTACCTACCTACCTTATGTTTATGTTACTTTAGGTTTTTATGTCGTAACAACCATTTTGTTCGTGTAGGGAAATTTCAAACACTTTATCCGTTTACAAATTTTCATGTGACACGTTTTATTTGACACTTTTTTCGCATTTGTACTTACCGGGGATACTACATTACGCCCTAAAACGCTCTCGCCTCGGGGATACTTTTCAGTTCAGCGGCGCAATAATTCTCGGTATCATTTGCAGTCGTTTGTATGTGGCGGACATATTGCGTTGCTAGGAAACTTTCCCCTAGCCGATCCTCGACAGTTTGGAAGATTGTTTCGTGATTGTTTTACAAGATGAGGATTTGAGGAAGTGTTGAACTGGATCAACTGTGAAATTTAATGATGATAATAATTAATTGCATGCTGTTTCCAATAGAATGAATACCTTCAGAGCGTTTGACTTAATTTAACGCCTTAAAGATGACTCTTATTAGAACGGGCCGGGACGTAACCGGGCCGGGCCGATCCGTGATCCGTGATTCTTTCTATAGAAATTGACAGCTCGTCCCGTCCCGCCCCGTCCCGTCCCGTTATAGTGTGAGTCATCCTTTAGGTTATTGTCAGAGTTAATTGATAGCTTTTATATTATTGATGGGGCATATCAAAATGGAAAAAGTTACCTATTCATGGCAATTTAATACTTAACTTATTAAAAAAAAACTGATGAAGTCATGTAGACAACATAGATACTTATATTTTTTTAAGGTGTGACACAAGTGTGAAAGACTTAAATACTGTTATTAAAGGCAAATCGTTTTAATGTTTATTAACAGTGATTAACCGGTTGTGTGGAAAAAGCAGAGAGAGATTTCATGTATGTTTATCAAAGACGATTTTTCATTCTTACAAAAGCTTAAAAGTAAGTAAATGTAAGTTCGCTGCGTATCTGAAATTCTAATCAATCCTAAGCTTGCTTTTACGACATCTCCGTCACCGAGTAGTGCTTCAATAAGAAACACATCGTACAGCAGACCGGTCTCCTACCTGCCTACATGTCTAGTATAATCGAGAGCTCCGATTTGTATGCTTGCATGAGAACATCTTTCACGTGTGAACAATTACCAATTTAAGTCTACTGCATCAGGTTTGGAGATAATATAAGACTGCAAATCTAAGATCAAAATATATTTTTGCCTATATACTTGTACTGCACTGATATCTATAGAAAGTGTCATGTGATCTCCCAGCTATTACGTGATGCTTTGTTTTAAATCGACACATTGTTTCGGCCCGGCCCGTTCTAGCGTGAGTCATCTTTTATACGAAGAAATGCTATATTTACGAACAATACGAACATGAATTAATTTTTGGTACGTATCACTCGTAGGATATTAGGGATTTAAGTAGCATTTCGAGGAGACCCTCTGGACTCCTTTATCTCGTGCTAAAAGGGAGCGAGCCTACATTTTATATTCCCATGCCCTGATCCCGGTGGAACTACTTTACGACCTCAAATCCCGTATTCAGCTCTTTGAGACCTCTTACTTATTAAACTCTGTGGTTCCGGTTTCATTGTTTCTTGGGCAACTACCTTTTGTTAACTTTGATGTTAAAGGATAAGTAAAAGTGTCTTTCGATTTGTTCTTTTCGGCTTAGGCAGTAGGTAACAAGCTTAAGTAAATAGTTTTAGGTCAAACAGTGTTTAAAATAATATCTATCTTTTAGAAGTGGAGTTTTTAAGAGTGTCGTTATAAAATTCTAGCTGAAATTAAAGATCTGGTTTTAGACATTACTAAAGAGCATTGATGCGACTTGTTTTTTGTAATAGCTTTTTCATTTAGAAGATACATATAAGCCATCTGTCTGTGTAGATTGATAGGAATAAAACTGTCATTCCTCATGCACCCTCAATTTTAAAGAGATAAAACTTCGCATTATTGCATCATCTGCAAAATAGATTCTAAACCAAAGACGCAAAGCTACAAATCACCTCTAAGTTAAAGCCAACACAAAGAGCCATACAATGTATGATACCCGTCAACGTAGCAAGCCTTAATAGCGAAACAAACGGGCAAATTAGCCTCTGCGCTCCCCGACAGATCCTGATTGATGGATGGGCCAAACCCGCAGCGGTACCAAGTCTTACGCAATTAGCTTCTCGACAAAATCCCTTAGATATACGACATCCGCTAAATTAAAATGTATAAATCGGCTTTTAATTTGGGACACGTGTACTTTCCAAATGTGTAGGACAATCGGATTTCAATTTCGGACGCGTGAATTTTCGGGAATCGGGACACGTCAAATGACATCCAGATGGTTACTTTTTCTCTTGAATTTGCAAACACCTTATATATTATGTTCATTGATATTTAGTTGATTTTTATTAGTAACTTTCTATTTAGTACAATACCATTGAGTTTTTACACCCTTCTCCGTCTACAAACAAATAAGTAGGTAGATATGTGTCTCAATTAACATCAAAAAGCCGCTTTGTTGGTGTGACATTCTTTTGTTGCACATCTATCTACACCAAAGTTCAGTGACTCCCGATAGCTGACAAAGCTATGAATCAGCTAAAATGGATAAAGAAATGGGTTAATGACTCCCCTTCCAATACAATCAACCCCCGGCAAAGTATCTTCATTCGAAACGTTCTGACTTGATTTGGTTTGTTTGTGTTCCGTATAGTGTGTCCAAAGAAGTATTTACTTATGTTTAATTTTAATATTAAACTACATACCTACCTACTGATTTTGAGATTTTGTACGATATCTTCTAATCTACTTAGGTACTTGACTTTTGTCACCAACAAAGAATCATTTTTGTTCAGAATCGTCTAAGTTACTAGCAAACTTGGTCGACTCCCATAATTACAATGAATGATTAAGATAAAAGGTGATAAAAGAAAGTACGGATTATGGAGGTTGGATCAAAAACCGTTAGTAGGAATGTGCGCAACCCTGAATCAGATAGCGGAAAATGTGACATTTAGGAAATGTAAGACACATGAAGGTTGTTCATTCACATTTGTGTAAGAAACCTGCTTTATATTTTGTTAAAACTTCGAATACATGTGCTTGCATAAACGAATTTAATTTTGTTTTAGCAAACAAGTATTGCATTTTATTCTGGGGTCTAAAAGTTATTGACCATTCTAGTTTCCATTACAAAAGCGTTTAGAACATCGAGACGGTACCTGAAGACCCGTTGCTTGGGAAACTGAAAACTCTTTCAAATTTACCTTTAAGTAGCGTAAAAGTGGCTATACAAAGTTAACTTTGCGGAGTGAAAAAGAAAATGATATTGGAATTCAGCACTTATTTCCTAGAGAATACGATTACGTTGTAGTATGTTTTGTCTTTATGGTTGAGCCGGTGTATTATTGGAAATTCCTGAACGTTGGAAACGTTCGCGATATAGAACGGACTGGGAACGGAGCCCGGCAGTAGTTTGAGCTGCGATTGGAGCAAAGTCCTGCCTCGGACGTGCAAGATTTTCCTTTATAGAGGTAAGGTTTTTCTTAGTCCTAAAATATATCACTTAGAATGAACGACTATTTTTCTTGGAGTCTTGTGGTGTTAAGTCGAGTATTTTAAAGTGAGTAAAGCTTTTTACGTAATGCTTAATTTAGCGTGCGCCTATAGGGAATTGAGCATACAATAAGTAATATTTAAGTTAATTTTCAAGATTATGGTACAGGTTTTTAGGCAGGTGCCTTAGTATCAATAACTTCTCTATTCTATCTATTTTGTATTTTCTAACTATAATACCACTGGTTTCTGAGTTGTGAAGAGTTTTAACAAAAAAGTTACGTATTAAAAAAAAAGCCATGCAAATGCAGAATACTTCTGACGAATGAAGATGATTCTTAATTCAAATTCCAAGTAACATATTTTCGACATCAGCACGTTATCGCCGGCCAGCACGAACCAACTAGCAAAGTAGGAACTCTCATAAAACAAAGTGTCAGTTATTACATTAATAACGGAGGGCCCGCAAAAACCCTACCCTTTTTGTTTATCCCTCGGGTCTGCAACTTCCGCCTCTATGATGGAAGCATAGATGTACTTTTCCAGGAAATTTATGAATAGAGAATGTGTTTCGCTTTGGTTATAAATATAGCAGGCTTGTGAAAGTGTTACGCTCTGCTATTTTTTGTTGATGTAGTAGAAGCAGGTCATGCATGTATCTTTTATATTTTGTGGAATGTTTAGGGAGATCAGGAGCACGTGTGCGGAAAACTTCGAGTCAGTGAATTAGAACAATGTGTGCGGCTGACATCCGTGTAGTTTGTGGCTGCTCACAATGCATAGGAACGTGAATATGCACCCAGATTTGGGTGTGGTTTCAGTATTTAGCTCTGACATAATGACATACTCGTGCAGTTATGGAATAAAATAACATTGTAAAAGGGTCGATGTAATAAACGACACCAAACATTTTTGAGTCTACGACATACTTATTTTTCTCCCTAAAAAATATGTTTTCATACAAATAGTACGGAAGTAATTTGTTCAAAAAACGAAACCCAAATTATTTCTTTGCATTAGGTACCTGTCACAGAGCGTAAAAAGGGTTAGCGTATCCAGTCCCCGTGTAGATATCATCGCATCGGGCCTTGGGCAGTGTATTTCCATAGCGGGCGAGTAAGCGCCTCAGATAAACCAACAGTTTTGGAAGCCTATTACTTACAATTATCAGCAAGATTACGGGATCATTTCTAACTAGTTAGTTACCTTTGGTCGAGTACCTGGCCTGCGCTAGAAGGACAGGAATACGGTGCCCGGTCCGTTTTCCTGATTTATTGCTGGCCTGTCCATAAAAACCAGAGCGTAAGCTGTTTCCGTGCCCCGTGTCCAAATATTTTCTGCTCTTCTTTAATCTAACCAAGGTTTTTGTTATATTGATTTATGGAACACGCGACCCTTGCCACAAGTTTGCATTCAAGTTTTTGTTTTATTGAAAGTAATGGAAGGCTACTTGTTTTGGTGTTCTGTGGTAAAAAATAGTTACAAGAAAGCTGAATTAAGTAAACAAAACTATTATTACATCTTTTTAATTGGGTTTAATTGTGAGTTAATTATAATTTTGGAGCAGAAAGTGGATATTAATCTGATCTTTTTAGGAAATTGGAAGCAAACGAGCAGATGGATCGTCTAATGGTATGCGATCCATGTATGTCGCCGATGGTTATTCGTCGTATTCGCAATACCAGGGTGGTTTATCTGCTGCTAGTAACATAGTGACTCTTTATGTACTTAACTGGGGACTTTGCTTAAGTGGGGAACTACCAGAGACTGTGGGGGCCTCTAATTGCTATCAGTCGTGGGCCATCACACGACTGATAGCAATTAGAGGCCCCCACAGTCAGTTGCAAGTTACGAAAAAATAAGGATTATATAAAGAACGATGGTCTAGGTACAGGTTAGTAGAATTGGTGGTAAGTAGGTAGATATGTTTAAAAGGATATCACAGAAAGTTTATTCTTTTCATTTATTATTCAATTTTATCTATAGGTGTATCCTTTACATATTATATATTATACATAAGGCCAACACCGCCATTCCTACCTACAAAAAATATAGGTATACTATATTTATAAAATATAGTATACCTATATTTTAGAGTCAAACAACGTTATCTCTTCCAAATAAATGATCTATCAAACATTTAAAGTGTTATTTTTATAGATATGAATACGTGACGTTTACGGAATACTTTCACAGTCTTGTGCTATCGAAATATATGCAAACATAAGCTTAATGGTACTCTAATCGAACACAACAGTTGATGTGTATATATTGTATAGGATCTTATTGCCTGTAGTTGCGTACATCTACGTCTTGTTCATAAAGGATGACTCACGCTAGTCACGCTAGACCGGGTCGGGTCCGGGCCGATGTAACAATTAATATAGAAAGCGTCACGAGCACGAGACAGCCGGGTGAGCACGTGACGCTTATAACAGGGTGAATTACTCACTTACTATATTCAGCGAAGTGAATTTGTAATAGGCATACTGCACAACTTTTATCATGGGACCGATCCCGAAATCGGCATCAAATCAACTGGAATGTATTAAACGGTAATTTTTTAGGGTTCCGTACCTCAAAAGGAACCCTAAGGGCCACTTGCTGCAGACGGGGTTAACCTAGTAACCCCGAGTTAAGCGTTTTTTGTATGGAATTTGATAGCTTAACTTCGGGCTAGCGGCAAACCCTGGGTGGTGCAAGTGGGGCTTATAGGATCACTATGTTGTCCGTCCACCCGTCTGTCTGTCAAGACCCTTTAACTCGGGATCGGGATCGCGTAGAGGTAGCAAGTTTAAGTTAATACCAAATACACAGGTCTGAAGTCTCAAAGAGCCAAACCTCTAAGGCCCACTTGCACCACCCAGAGTTAGCCGCTAACCCAGCGTTGAGCTGTCAAATTCCATACAAAAAATCGCTTAACTCCAGTTTATGTGGCTAACCTCGGGTGGTGCAATTGGCCCTAAGTCAACGCAATCAAAAAATACGGCCGTCTATGTCGCATTTCCCATACATTTCCAATGGGAACCAAAATGTATATGGTACTTCCCGTTGACGTAGAATCACGAAATATGACAAAAAGCATGAGCTTGTAGCACAAATATAGGTGAAAATACTGTATAATTGCCGCATACTGAGAGTTCCGTGCGACCAGTATTAAATTATAGGTCATAAATGGGGACGAGCGTATATTGTGCGGAAACCTCGGTGGGCGAGTCCGACTCGCACTTGTTTTGTTTTGACATTGGTCCCGTAATAAAAGTTGACTTGGTTATGACCTATACCTAAACTCACGCAGAGTGACCTATAATTTCACTGTACAGAAATTGACATATTGTCCCGGGCAGGCCCGTCCCGGTGTACCGTGAGTCATCCTTTAGTACCTTCACGATCCAGCCTCCGCCGCTGCATGGGATTGACGGCCGTGAAATAGACTCTCAGGAACACTTTTACATGGAAATGGATATTTCCGTACAGAGGCCTTTATTTTTAAAATATAAAACTTACCTACCCACTGCCAGCTGACTAGCTTGTACTGGGTTTTATATTTAACAAATAAGTTCTAACTGATACGATCAGGTTTTTATGATAAAACTACAACTATGAGATCCATCCAGAAGTTTAATGGAACTAGGTACTACTAAGACAAATAGTAAGTACTTACTATTTGTCTCCGAGTCTACTGGAAAAATTCGGTGGTTATGTTTGTATGTATTTTTGTATGTTCGACGATAACTCCAGTATGGTCGATCGGATCGTCGTGGGCAGGAAGTTTGATGTTTTTTTTTTTTAATCAATTATGAGTCGGAAAATTGGTCAACGGGTCCCAAGTTTTCGTTTGGGACCAACCATTAACTAGTGTGTGTCTCTCTCTCTCTTCTTCCTAACGTTTTCCCGGCTTATGCCACGGATCAGCAAGCCTGGGGTCCGCTTTGACAACTAGTGAGTATCAGAGACACCCGGACAACCAGAGGGCAATCTAGGTCTTATTGGGATTAGTCCCTTAAAGGGATAAGTTCGCCTTTGTACTTACTGTTTTCCTTTTGTAAATTTTAATTTTTCTGTGTTTTGTACAATAAAGAGTTTACATACATACATACATACATACATTAGTCCCGGTTTCCTCACGATGTTTTCCTTCATCGAAAGCCATTGGTAAATATCAAATGATATTTCGTACATACGTTCCGAAAAACTCATTGGTACGAGCCGGCAGGATTTGAACCCGAGGTATTGTATAATATACATAGGTACACGCATATTCATATAAGTAGGTAACGTATGATACGTTACCCAGTAGTTAGCCAGTACGTGTATTTAAAGGAAGGCTTATTTTGGTTCGGTATATTATATCATTCTAAAACAACATTAATCTTGAATGTTTATTCATTTCAAGTACAATACCTTATTGTAATATTGAACAACTTAAGATAACCTTAACAATAAGAAATTTAAATATAAAAGTAAATAAAGATTTTAATAGAAATTTATACAAGAGATTCATAACATTAAATAATAACAATAAATAGGTACCGTACCCCCCGCCCCGTATCGGTACCGTATATTTTAAAGCATATTTGGATTAACTTACCTACGTCATTGACAGTTCATCAATACTCAGATAAATATAGGTATAGGCAACCAATTGGAACCCTAGGCCACCGTAGGACTATGTCATAGTGACGCTATAAATCAGATTGCTAGAAATCTCTTACTGCTTGTAATTTTGACATGGTTCTAGAGTGGCCTAGGGTTCCAATTGGTTGACTGTACCTAAATATGTAAATTGTGAAAGAGATTGCGTTTCAAGGTAATTTACTTACTCTTTAGGGCATATAATTATAAACAGTGTAAACACTAAATAACAAAACCCGGCAGCAAAAAAACTCAGCATAAAGGATGACTCACACTAGAACGGGATGGGATGGGACGATCTGTCAATAAGGACTACCGTATTTTTGTTCACCAGGCGGCGCCACTCATGCGTGGGTCCTTGTCAAGCGCCATTAGTATGAGTGTGTATGGCGCGAAACCAATATTAGAATTGATTCGTTTTCATTAATTTCCATGTTAAAAGAGATACATTAGTGTCTGACAAATGTTTCAGTGATGTGTAGATTCCGTGTTTTCTAAATTTTGAGGGGTATATTTGATAATCCAGTTAAATAGTAATTCGTGCTATTTTTACAAAGAAATATAGGTACTTCTTGAATATAGTTTAACCTGGTCAAAATCTTATAATCAACCAAAATATGATAATATCGGCATTAAAGATGCCTATGAAATACGAATGCTATTTGAAAATCATAAGAATAAAACACATTTTTAATATTATTTATTACACTTAAGACTTGTACCTACTTATTTCTACACTAAAAACTTCTGAGTGTTTCTTTTGGCATTTGTATTATTGATTGGTTACTTTTTAGTAGTTTCAAGTTTGATAATAATAATATTTTTGACAAAGAAAGCCGTTTTTGTATAATTTAACCTCTAAATTTACCGTAATTTACGGCCGTGTTATTTTACATTTTCAATTTAAAGCTTATTTTATAGCCAAATTAATGTTTTTAGTATTTAATATTCTTTTGTGTAAGTATTTCTGTAAAAGTGCATATTTTTCGAAATAAACACGACTTAAATTAAAAACAAATGAGAAATGTACTGAAAATGACATAAGTATAACCTTTTTTTCGTAGGACACACGGTCCACTAGCGCCCCTAACGGCGAACTCACTCGCGGTAGTCCTCATTACTATAGAAATAATCACGTGATAGATCGGATTGAATCACGTGACGTTTTCTATAGAAACTGACAGATCGTCCCGTCCCACCCCGTCCTAGTGCGAGTCATCCTTAAAGAAGAAATTGGCTGACTTTTCTTTCTACCATAGGTACCTTTCAAACCATAAAAAACCATTTCCGTTACTCGGTATTACAAAATCTCTATTTACAATGCCATTAATTGGCACATACCTTGAAATTTGTTACAAAGCGTTTACAATGCCACTAATATTTTCACTCTATTACACTCATTCTATGTAACTATATACTAGAGTTTGACCCTCGGCTAGGTGGAGGAATTCACTGCGATAAAAATACACATGTGAAAAGCAAAATTATTACATTACGATGAGTTTTAAGCCATATTTTAAATGTGAATCGTAATTAAACAATAATTTGATAATTTAAATGTTCAGTCTTATGCAAATAGACCTATCTTACTTAATAATATTATATAACCTAATACGTACATTTTTATTTACAAGAAAAAAAAAACAGTTTAGCATACGGCAAGCATATTACACAATTAATTACGCAATTTTACAATTAATTGCAATAGAAACGCCTTGTGAATAACATTTACATTCAATGTAATGGGTACAATCATTAATATTCGATGGCCTAAACTCACACGACTTCGGACGTGCGAAACCATGACAAAGATACGTCGAGGCTTTTGAATAATAATAAGTTTGTATGTATAATTAATGGTAACTACAATAACTTGGCAGCGTACGTAGCTATTGTGCCCTTTTCATAAATCTATCAATCGCTTTCGAAGCGCATAATTACGGATCACTGCATGGCGGTTTTCACATTGAATCCAGATCCGGAAGATCGCTATATACGTGTCTCGCTGTCTCTTTTACACATCGGAGCGGTATGCGGGCATGCATCAGAGTGATAACTTCATAAAAAGAAACTTCCGTACACAGTAACCCGTTTTCATTGCTCTAGCGTGTATTTAAGGATGTAACCTTACCAAGTTTACCTCGGCACTTAATGCGGTTAAACCTTACCGCTAATCAGAATAAAGTGAAGTATGTGCTTACCATGACTTGCACGCAACTGTATTCGATAGCGACTGCGGCGCTCGAAAGTATGTCCATCTCGCTCCTACTATAATTCTGGCAGGAGCGAGATGGACATATCCCCGAACGCCGCAGTCGCTAACGAATACGGCCACGTACAACTCATGATAAGCACTAAGCAGTCACTACACATATATTTCGACTTCGAAGTTAAGCGGATGGTGTCTCTGACTCTTCATTCTTACTGTGACAAAGTTCTTGCCCACTCCGCCTTCGGTTATATTGGCACTGGCATGAGAGAAGTCGTTGTCTATAGCTGCGATACCCTGTAACCAAAATAGGAAAATGTTAAAAACTAGGTACTGCCTTTTATAATATACGTACCTAACTAAACCTACATAGTTAATATAGCTGGGTGGACATTATTACTACGCGGCGCAAGTACTTAGTTATAAGCATTAACACGTAGAATAGGCTAGTATTTAAGATGTATACTAACAACATGATCCTTTGTTGGTCCTAGATAAAGAAATTAAATTAAATTAAAATTGTTCATAAGCAATTGTATGGTTCCTTTTGCCTCTAAGGAAAAAAGTTTTGTTGACGTAAAACTGCGGAAGTGATTGTGTGTTCATTGAAATATAGCTTCCTTTAGGATGATTATCACTAGAACCGGAAGGGATGGGGCCGGATGGGAAGATCTGTCAATTTCTATAGAAAGAATCACGTCCGAGCTCGGGTCCTCGGAGGTCACGTTTTACTGATAGATCGGCCCGGCCCGGTCCCGTTCCGGCCCGTTCTAGTGATAGTCACAGAGTGCCTTCCATGTCGTCTTCATGCGTACTGCAAAGTTGTCAGAAATAATAAAACCTGCATCTAGGCCAGTTTGTTTAATGCCTTCGAGATGAAAAATCAACACCTAGAAAAAACTAATAAACCAGTGCTGTAAATGATTTCACTCTAAGCTTCTACCTACCATATTGCCTCTGTTACGTATTAGAATGTACTTGACTTCAAAGCTAGTGGTCCCAGTTTCGAATCCTGGCAGGGCATTTATTTGTGTGTCTATCACGAATATTCCTGAGATGTGGATTATCTTCAATCCATTTAAGTACGTGTTTTGTCGCCAGTCCCCATAGTAGGTATTATTCAAACCTACTATATTACATGTTTGCTAGTACATACAATGGTCATGTTTGAGTTGTTTTTTAACCTGCGGTTGAGATAGAATTTTACCGGTTTCGCGTAAAAGGTTGAGAAATGTTAATGTAAATTAACAAGCAATTAACAGTCATCAATCACGGAACCTAAATGGTAAAACTAGCGTTTACTTAGAACTGTTTTCTTTAACAAATAGTTTGATACAAAAACTCAAATTCCAGCTTAGAGTAAACAACTTAGTTGTATGCCAGCGAGGTAATTTGTGTTGAAATACACGGTTAACTGGTGCACGAGAATTGTAAGAGTTCTTCTTATCCATGATTTACTATCTGCAGTGAAATTGTCTTGTAAAAGTGTGTCCAACCGAAACATGTTTTTTTGCCGAAAACGAAACCGGAGCTTCCGTATTGATTCTTGTTTCGGCCGAAACCGAATCCGAAACCGATCCTTTGATAAATGTGATTAAAATGCTGAATTACATGTCAGTAAGCCATTTTTTATTCAAATATATGAATAACGAAACATCTCCATGGTCCGATTTCACTTTTTTCGGATTGAAATTTTAGTATTCTAAATCTAAATATTATAGGACAATCTTACACAAAATCGACCTAGTCCCACAGTAAGCACAATAAGGCTTGTGTTGTGGGTACTAGACGACGATATATATCTTCTTCTTCTTTCGTGTCGAGGTTCCTAGAGTGTTGACGCCCAATAAACAGCGGTACAGCGGACGATATATATAATACATAGATAGATACATATAAATACTAAATACATAGAAAATATCCATAACTCAGGAACAAATATTTGTGATAAAAACACAAATAAATGCCCTGACCAGGATTCGAACCCGGGACCTCCTGCTTCGTAGGCAGGGTCACTACCGACTAGGCTAGGAGGCCGTTGATTACCATACGAAACTGAGTATTACCATACGATGTCATATTGCCAGCCGTGCCGAGCTCACCTGACGTCAGTCGAACGCGACGCGAAAATACGATATTGTAAGTTTTAGCGCGGCCGAAAGGTTCGGCTGTTTTTGGCCGAAACCAAACCTTTTGCCGAAAAATGATTTTTAGGCCGAAACCGGCCGTAACCGAAACTGAAACCGAAACTTCGGTCGGACACTAATTGTAACTACGTATCAATGCAATATATTTTTTGACACTGTTTTTGGTGAAATGAAATAAAAAAAACCGGTGTAATTGAGAGATATAAATAAAAATTGGTACAATTAAAAAATTCACGCTCATTACACATTCATCATTGATATGTGCCTATTCCAGTAAAAACACATTTATAAGAATCACTTATACCTAAATGTGGTCAACAGCGTTATCAATGAATCAGAATAAGATTACTTTAACTAACTACCTTCTATCTTTAGCTCATTATTTACACGTAAAATGCGTCAATAAGTTATTTTAAACATGTAATGCAATTAGTAAGAATGATTTACTTATTCAAGGTTTTCTTACTTCATGCTGAACTTTTCATAGCTATATTTCTCTAAATTATCACCTGCGATTGCTCTTTAGCGAGATAACCTGTTGTTACGCAAAAGTTTATGTCAGTATTTAAATTGTGGTTTTCTCTCATATCTGACATATTATTTTGTATGTGAGCAACAGAAAAGCGTAATATTGAAAATAATACAAGTTACGTACTTTGATTATTCTTTTCTCCGGGTCTGTATATGACAAAGTCCGTATCCTCTTCTTGAATGGTATCGCAAACTCCTTCACCCTCTGGTGGAACACCATTTTGCGGTGTACAGTATCCCCAACGATCATGTCGTATGTCACGCACACACCAAACAAACTTAGTAATGTCACAAACACTAGACGCATAGTCATTTCACATATTCGTTGCACAAAAATAGGCTCGGGTGATCTGCTCGGACGGTCAACGACGAATGACTAATGAATAACCGATAACCTTTCCTTGTGATAATGCTGCCATTCGAAACGGCGGAAATATAAATAAACATGCTGGTACCTACTTTTGCGTAATGATTATTTTACTCGATCTGTGTTCTCACTAGTTCTGAGTAAGCTGAATGCTTTTATTATTCGTTGGCGTAATGTCTATAAATTTTTATATCTTCTATTCCTAGGGATTAAAGACGATTGGGGTAATGTCAGTCACTAGAGGCGTTTGCAATATCAATAACGAAATTAATTTAGATTGTTAAGTAGGAATTGAATAGGTACCTACTGTATTTTGTCTTCATGAAAATTGTAAGGTACGAATTCCTCCATGAAAAAAGAAGACCTGTAAGCGTTTCCTACATTGGTAAAGCAAATTGCGTACCTAATTGCTTTTCTAACTAGTTTGTCCCATATATACGCAAAAGTTACGCAATATAAATTTTTGTTGCTAAGTTAATTTATTAGTGATATTTTGCTGTGATGGGAATCTTTTATATCTATTTATTTAGTAAACAGTGTTTTCACTGCAAATCGGATTTAAAACTTCACCTATTAGTCGTGAATCCTCGATAGAAACTGAACAAGGATAGCTCCAAAAGTTTTTATCGTTTCTTTTCGTCTGACAGAATGATTAATCTCCCTTCACTCAGGCGCTGACGGGAAAATTTCCGAAACTCCACCAAACAATCCGACTTGGAGATATTTTTAAACTCCAAAGCCTCTGTAAGTGGCAAAGTTATTAAGAGTTTCTTGTAGGTGGGTGATAGCGTATTATCACGCATGTTTTCTTGTTTTGCGACTTTATGTTGCAACTGCCAAGTGCTATTAATTATATTGTACCTACTTTAAATAATTATAAGGTCTGTTTCGAAACAATTATGGTATACTCAAGGCTACTTTATTACTATACCTACTTCATAATAAAAAATATTAAGCCAAAACATTTCTTTTTTCAATTACTCCTCAAAAAAAATGTAGGTACCATTTTTTTTAAAAGTCAGTTCCGAAAATAATTCGTCACCAAATTGCTGTCAAATACTTGATACTTAGCAAAGAAACCTGCCTATATCTAATTTTTTACACAAGTTTACCTTTTGATATATAATTTTTTACTTACCAACAATTTTTGAATAAAACGGTCACATATGTTTTAAAATAGAACGGACTTCCAACATTGTTTTAACAATTAGAGGTGACCAACGATGGCAAAGAGAGTGATTACCTTGCTATAACTGATGCTCTCTAAATCGAGCCTAAATTTCTCTAAATTCTTGATCCAACAAAATCCCACAATATAGATTTATTGAACAGTATTGGGTTGTGTGACCAAAAGAGGCAGAGGGGAGTAGTATGAATTAAAAAAAATATGTTATCACTCACAGGGCATACAACAATACCTAGTTACGACAGGAGCGGGAAAATATGGAGAGTGATGAATTTATTAATAAATAGTACTATTAAAACAAATCAACAAACTAAAGAAATACTAATTTTGATTACTTAAACCAAATTAATTTTACCAGTAACAGGGTTGTAAATTTTTCAAATTTGTTTCGAATCAGGCCCACTCACATGGAATGAGTTTTTGGGTTCTAGGGTACAGGATATAGAAATTAACATGAATTATCTTTTTATTATGATTTTTTAAAACGAATTGCCGACACTTTATTAAATACGTTTACATACATAAAAACTATTTCATTACATCCATTTTATGACCGTTATTAAGTTATGACTCAGCAACGGGAGGTCCCCTACTCTTCATTCTTAATGACTAACTTCCCGGACCCTTAACTTAGGTATTGCATTTAAATGTGAAGTACCTATTAAATCATGTTAACTCTCAACTTTAGTACTGTACTGTCCAGGAGCATCGTATTTGAAGCAAGCCAACTGAAAGAGACAAACTTCCCGTATTATTATTGTTTGATATAAGAATCGGCAAAGTGAATGTAAGGGGCAAACGACAAAGAATACCTAAAGCTATCTGTCTGTCAGAGCCAAGACCATTTCCTAAGCAGGGATTTATCCGGTTAGTTCCTCGACAACTGAATCTTCTGGGATAGCGCGCAAATATATAGTGCTCTTCTGACTGAATCAAGAATGTTGTGTTTGAATAATATAGTTTATGAAAAATAAAGTTTTACACCAAGCCGCATACTGACAGCCTTACTTGGTTAGCTTATGTAACTCGAATAATATTTATTTTACTTACTTATATGGTTTTCTATCTTTTTATAAGACCTTGGCTTCTGCATAAATCTTACAAACGTAGCTCTCCACGCTGCACGATGGTGACGATGCTCCACGATGAAATCGTACTTATGTTTCAATACTGAACCTGTGATTGCATGACAAGAACGAATACAGTGAAGTACCTACCTCGGAAATATGATCTGCTGTGCTATGTCTGCGGTTTCACGTAAGTTTTGATAAAACAATATAATTTATCATTTATACTTATACTTATATTTGTACCTACCTACGGATGACTGCTGCAACAAACTACCTAATTGTAAGTATTAAACATAGAATAAAAACTATGAAATTAGCTAGTAAAATTAACAAATATTTATTTATGACCCATCATCATCATCATCATCATTTCAGCCGAAAGACGTCCACTGCTGGACATAGGCCTCCCCCAAAGATTTCCACAATGACCGGTCCTGCGCCACCCGCATCCAGCGGACTCCTGCGACCTTCACCAAGTCATCAGTCCACCTTGCGGGGGGCCTACCCACGCTGCGCCTTCCGGTACGCGGTCGCCACTCGAGAACCTTTCCGCCCCAACGGCCATCGGTTCTACGTGCAATGTGCCCCGCCCACTGCGACTTAAGTTTAGCGATTCGGAGAGCTATATCTGTTACTTTGGTTCTGCTGCGGATGTTCTCATTTCTGATACGATCTCGCAGAGAGACTCCTAGCATAGCTCTCTCCATTGCCCTTTGGGTGACTTTGAGCCTTCTTATGAGACCCATTGTAAGCGACCACGTTTCAGTACCGTATGTCATCACTGGCAACACACACTGATCGAAGACCGATCCAAATATTTATGGCTAAATATTTGGATCGGCCATGATAGCATTCTCTATGTATACTACCTATATACTTTAACATCGCTGTTTTTGCTTAATCTAAAATATGCTTAAATTAACCACATGCTTAAAGATGTATCTTTGTAATAGTTTTCATATTGGTCGTAACGTTTCTTTGATCAACCCGTATAATGTGAATAGAGCATGCGGATAAACCAAGGTGTTGCGTTCGGATAATCGAGGTTCTACTGTTTCTGGGTTTCAAATTGCTATAGGTCCTACACAATATTGCATAAACAACGTTAAAGCGACGTGATTTAAACAATAACAGAAACCACAATAACCCATTCTAAGCATAAAATAGTGTTTACTGGACTTTGGATTCACCTTCCTAAGAATATAAAATGTCCAAAGTCTAACGGACACTGCAATCATTGCAAGAATTTCGCTGAACATGACTAAAAGGTTAAATATGCAGTAATTTCTTATTTAGTTTGGCTAAACTTAGTCATATATTTGGACTTTGTTCGAAGGCGCACTCTTCATATACACCTATAGATAGATTCATTTATTTCTAATTGGATATTACTTCTACTCGTATGTTAAAGTATTATATCCCTAAAATATCACGAATTCACAAAAAATCGTCATGTATCTGTTTTAAGCAAAGTGACCAGTTATAATGTTCCTAGTTTATAGATACAGAGTACAGACAGAATATTTTTTGTAAGTACCAGAGGAACTACCTACACAACAACTAAAGTAGGTATATCGGGGGGCACGGCAGTGCTTGCAACAAGTCGAGCAAAACAATGGTACGGCATAACGGCCTATCTTTTTCTCGAAGCCATACAGTTCATTTTCAACCTCCTGTAGTTAGAACCCTGTATTTTCACTGACATTTTGGCTACAATACAACTTCGATATAATTATAGTAACTGATCATGGAACATTTAAGAGCGAATCCGGAGTATTTTTGATATTTATCTCATACCTGTGTTAAATGAGGTCAAATTCGAAAGCCCTAATCTTATTTAATATTTATAAAGTGTTTCATGTAAGATATGTTTATCGGTTTCAAAATAGTGTCCAAATGAAAACGCATCTTTTTTAGACCGATAATGGGATTTTCTAGTGAAATTTAGTCAAATATCACTAAATATAAACATTTTTGCAGTAACAACTGATTGCAGGTTACACTGACAGGACTGATTCATGGTTAACTCAATGAACGAAACACATGCTGGTTTAACAAAGGAATAAAAAATTGTAACGGTAATTTTAAGCTTACAGGATTACTCACACGAGAACGGGCCAGGACGTGTCCGGGCCCGGTCTGATCTGTCAGCTTCTGTAGAAAACGTCACGTGACCTCCGAGGGCTCCGAGCTATCACGTGATTCTTTCTATAGAAATTGACAGATCGTCCCGTCCCGCCCTATTATTTATTATTATTATTGTTGTTTTTGGGCTAATGAAGATGCCGCGTCGACCAGTTGTGGCAGTTGTGTCTATTGTGGCAGCCCTTTATAATTCATTACTAATTCCCGTTGAGTCCAGAAAGTTCCAAATTCTTTGGGCTGTAATGTTGTGTATCTCATAAGGTTGCAGTTCGTGCCTACCGAGGTGGATTGGATACTTCTTTTGTGCATTAGTGGTCCGCAGGAGCAGAGGATGTGCATCGCGGTTTCCTCTGTTTCCTGGCAGAACCTGCATGCTGCATCTTGTTTCTTACCCATTAGAAACATGTGCTTGTTCAACTTGCAGTGTCCAGTCAGAATTCTGACCACCGCACAGGCTTTGTACCTCTTGAGCTCTTTAGTGTTTTTGTCGTTGAACCCTGTTATTAGAGCTTTCGAGTGTGTGTTTCCTTTTACGGATTTCCACTCTGCGATTGCCCTCATCTTTTCAAGATTGTTTAGCAGTTCTGTCCCGCCCTGTCCCCGTCCCGTTCTAGTGTGAGTCATCCTTAATCCGCTGACATCGATGTGATTACAGTCGGTGGAAGTCGCGTTCTATGGACACTCCCCGATACCGACTAAATAACCGACTTGTGTTTACATTACATTACATCTCAAAACTTTTTTTGCAGCATAAGAACTGAAAACAAAAATACAAAAGAAAACAATATCTTTGAGAGGAGGCAGAAATAAAATTTAGAATTTTCATATAATGTGAAGGTGACCTTCGTATGAAAAATGTTTCAGGGCCCATCAAAACTTTCCACACTATATTACGTGACTTTGTAACCTGTACCAACAAGAAAATACAAAGAACTATTTTGTTCCTCTAAGAAAACAGTAAAACGACGAACTCACAATCCGGCTAGTATTGGAAAATCCGAAGTAAAATCAGAAAATCCCCACTGTAAATAAAGGGGGTGAATAAACGAAGCGACGTTTGCCTGGGACGGATTCCTTTTTCATTGCCATGTCGAGTGATATATTCTCTACTTCACTTTTTTTTTATAAATTGAGTAGGCGTTTCACTCAATTTGGACGCTGATTTGTTTATTGAAATAAAAGTATTAGATAGGTGCTAAACCCAAAAGACATGCACAAACAAAATCAGTACTAGAATAGTCTTACATTACTCATGCATCGTGCTTATACCATAATGCATTCTATTCCATAAGAATTAAAATTGGTTTTATATTAATGGACTTCAGGTTACATCGATAATATTAATTAAAATAGTTGAGAAACTAGGAAAATTGAAATTGTTCAATATGGTTTACTACCTATTACACGCGAGTCCTTAAATTTCTGTAAAATGAGAGAAGTTTTTTGTGATGAATGCTTGTTTTTAATACTTTGACGTCCTTTGTAATCCAGGAGCATCCACCACTGTCTCTTTTTTACACACTATAAACAGTTTTATAGTGTCGCTACACGTATTAACCAGATCCCGCTTTTATGACTTTTGTTTATGTTGTTCTCGGGAAGTCCCAAGAATGTCTACTTAATTATCTACAACCCTTGTAACATTTATGACTCAGTATAACATATGCATAACTTAGAAGATTTTTTTTAATACACGCATGCACGTGTATGTGTACACAAAACGCACTTTGTATTCTTCACATCATTTTATCTACTCAGATGGTTTTTATACACATAAAATATGTGGTCATATTCCTTTGATGCCTAATTTAGCTCTATTAGTACGAACATTTTACGGGTAAATATGGTAAAGACACATTTTCCACTTAGTCGCACACTCACATAGCCGCTTAGATCTCCGTCTTCGCTAATAGCAACGACAAATGGTAAGCAAACGCTATCATTCGATCAGCTAATGATATTCACCTCCTCGGAAAACCGTTTCCTTTATCCATACACGTCGTGCGTTTGCCGAAAATTTAGCGAGAAATCCGCACTGAGGGAGGGCGTTGCCATGGCAACGCGACGGAGGCTCATGTGGGCTCCAAAACTTTAAATTGTATTACCAGTGCCTCCGAACGCAAATATCTTCTGTGTTGGCTCTATCAATCTTTCATAGAATCAGAGACAGAATAAATTCGATTTATTGTGAAGTGGAGTAGTGCAGTTACATCGATTTCAAGTTCACACGATAGGGGCCTGATGGGTTTAATCTTCTTGAAAATAAGGTTGAGACTTCTCATGTCTCTAGTTTTCTTGGTGGACGTATAAATATTTAGCGTATGGAGCAAGTTATTCAAAGGTTGCTATGTAGGTTTAAAAATATGGCTATTTATCTAAGTTTAC
Organism: Lathronympha strigana; assembly: GCA_949128165.1. Classification (NCBI taxonomy): domain Eukaryota; kingdom Metazoa; phylum Arthropoda; class Insecta; order Lepidoptera; family Tortricidae; genus Lathronympha; species Lathronympha strigana. The sequence continues at coordinate 20,971,166 of OX421903.1, read as the reverse complement.
TTTCAAACTTTTAGTTTTTCTCAAGTCTAGTAAATTCAGAAGCTGTGGTAAGTGGGTACCATTTGTTTCTATTTATAGAATAAGGAGACGAAGTAAGGTTTAACAAGTTACACAAGTATGTAAGTGTGTATGTTTATAAACACGAATATGTAAAAACTATTTAGTCTTTCATTAATATCCTACGAGGGTATTTTCTGAACCAGATAATATCATCAAAAGCTCGTAAGTGAAAAGGAAATGCAATCCAATTTATACCATACGAAGCATGATAAAAATGAATAGAAAGCAAGCGACTTTTCAAAAAATTGCAGGATATAATTGAATCAGTTTGTCAGAAGAGACCCTTTTTAATCTCAACAAAATGGGATTACGCCAGTTCGCTACCAAGGGAAAATCCGATGGAGCGAAGGATACGAGAGAGGCGAAAATAAGTATATCTCTTAGAGATACGATACCGAGTGGAGAGGCGCTGGAAGCCCGTATAAACAGGGCCATTACTATCAGAACTATGGGTCATAGATTGCGCTAACGTGCTTTATGTAGCGTTTTTGGCAAATAAATGTACGGGTGTTGTCGAAGAGACGGGAAAACAATCATTCCTTCATGCAGGTTGATAAGTGTAGGTAAACAAGAACATTTGTTACTGTTTTGACGGGGTATTTTGACACTAGTTATTTATCAATTGCGGTGGTTTTGCCTCTTTCTAAGGTCTTATGAACTGTAAAGGTTTTGGTTTTGGTTGTTAGTGAATACCCAGGGTTCCATCCGTTGAGATCTCATTATATGCCGTGCATGATAAATTTCTTGTATGGAGCTATTAAGTCACGGGTCTTTAAAATTTGCCCCATGCAACCGGCTCTAAACAATTTTCTGCGTTTGCATTTGAAATTCATAATATTCAAATCATTCGCTAATGCAGTCGTTATTTCGGAACAATTGCCTAATTTACATAGAGTAACGTCACAGTGCATCTCTTTGTTCATTCATTCCCGCATAATATAGGGCGGTGGCGGTAATTGATCCTTGCTCTGCGACCGGCCGGGTAACGCGGGGATAATTGCTGCGTGCAAATCGATAGACGGATATCCGGGTAGGCGGCTAATTGCCCGGCTCGCTGTGGATGTGAACGTACGACTGAATTAGCTCGATGGAACATTTGGCGTCCGATGTTTTTATGAATTTAGGATGCAGATGGTTTTTATCTGTACGTATAAGGCTTGTGGGAACATTCCGCTAGCAACTACTACGTGATGCTGAGGCTGTACCGACATGCGGGCGTTTCGGAAAGCAGGAAGAGTTGGTTTCACAGCCTATAATCATGTCTGTTCAACACGTAGGTGCATGATCGACTTCGGACTGCTTGCCTTCCACTTGTCCTTGCGAGACGTGGGTTGTGCCTTAACAACTAAACAAATTAGGTAAACTATTTAATATGTGCGCCTTGATATTGGAAATGCAAACAACCACAACACACTGGGTATGGAGATAATGTAAACATTCATAATATTTTATACCATTTGACAGACGTCCACTGCCAGATATCTAATGAGTAGAGACACACATTAGATATCTGGGTAAGGGCAGGTCGTCAGGGCGGCGCCGCGGTCTCGCGAAGCTTTTGCTAGAAAACTTAAAATTATAAACTAAGCACCTACAAATTAGCTATGAATAAATATCATATTAATCCATCATTGGCCGTTGAGATAATAATTATCACTTTCAAGTTTAATTCCTGACCATAGAGTTGACAAACAGGATGTCTATATGTATTGAAGCCAGCGGGTCAATAAAGGTTGCCGTTATCGTGTAAGACTGGTGAGGTGCCAATATACACTTGCAAAAAAGACTTGTATATTGTAAGAATATATCTCCTTTTGTAGAATGAAAAGAAACGTGAAAAAATTTATGACCTCGGGCGGGACTCGAACCCGGGGGACTCTATGATAGAGCGATGGGTACATTAATTTTTATATTCAATTTTCCTTTATTTCTAAGAAATCGTTCGCAGATGTTTCAGCTTATAAAAAATAGTATATACGAATAGCTGCCTAAATTTTTATCACTCTTGTGATAATTTCATACAATTAACGACGTTGTCGACGTACCATTATGTAATTCTTAGTATTGACGTAACTATCATACCTATTCAAAGCTGACATTTGACATATCTACTTAATAATCCCGACATCATTATCATGTTATATTGATAATTTCTACGGAAGTTCGCATCGACGTTCGAATAGGTCTCCTGGATTTCAAATAGGTACTTAAACGTTTATATTTATAGGTACGTTGGACAATCGCAGTCATCGCAGATAAGCGCCTTCGCCGTCTTAAGCGGCAATAAGTGTCACAGAAACCAAATCCTCCTCTCCTTCAATTACACAAATACTTCGCAAAATTATGCAGGGCCCAATCAAAAGCGTATCCCTATCTCCGCCGAGTTTGGCCTACTATTAGCTATTAGGAAACTCCGTACAGAAAGCCGGAGATATGCCGTATTGCAAAGATAGAAATTTTCGTGTCACGTCTCTTTTACTCGAATATGCAAGTGCGATAGAGTGCGAGATATGATACTTCGTTCGTTAGATTTTCGCGGTAGTGTGCCAGAGTTGTTAACAAACTAAAAGCGATAATATATCGTATGCGGCCTTATTTGCATAGCGATTTACTGGCTCCTGTATGCTTTACAAGCCAAACAGCAGTTAATGCTAAACCTACTCTGTGCAGACGTAATTTACTGCCGTTTATTATAGTGGATGTAGCTCTGTTCGTGTGATTTGATCCGTGATCGCTTGCGATTTACGAGCGAGTTGTGTATGGAGGCGAATACGTCGCGAGTTTGCCAGGTACCAAGTTTTGTATAGTAATCGCTTTCAAATCGCCAAATGTGATAAGGCCCTTAGATTAAATAATATTTAGGGTAAGCGGTAGTAATCTTGCCCCCCCCCCCCCCCCAATCATTGGGCCCCTGAACTTAAAATCGATTTATTAAGATATACGTTTAAGTAGAATACAGAAAAAAATATTAATATTTTTCTTTGTTGGCAACAGTATATAGTGTAATTGATAGTTTACCAGCATAATGCCTGGAACACACGTAAAAAAAAAACATTTTGCAACGATCGAAGCTAAAAGTGTGTTTTATCCCTACCATGGTATAATCATTGGCAGGGCCAATGAACACAAAGTACAATTGTTGGCATGCCAATCATTGTACTCTTGGTATGCCAATATTTGTACCCTGGGGGCCAATGATTATACTTTTGTCCCATTTTTAGGTTTTTGCGTTATATTTCACAAATGGTTGTAAATATATTTTTATGTTTGTGATTTATTCAAATTCTTAACATTTCTAGGGATAACTTGTCATCAAAAGTTTTACTATTTTAGCATCTTATTTGGGAAGGAAAAATGTTGAAACTCGAAGTTCACCTTAAAGGGCCAATGATTGTACTGCTTACCCTATTCATTACACATTTGTCGTTCAAATAGGCACATCATAAACATTATACTTACTCGTAGATAGTATTGACCCGATAAAGCAACATCGCCAAAATGTTGTTTTTAATGTTCCATCCCATATGACGAGTGAATACTGTAGTTTTTGTATTAATAAGGTAAACTTATATGTTTACTTATTTCTATAAAATACTTACGCTTAATACAACAGCACAACTGTTTACTAAGTTAACGCATCAGTACAATAAAAAAATCCCCCTCTTGTTTTGAGCCTGTCAGAGCCACCCGGCTCTCAGGAAAGATATTATTATTCTTCGCGATTATTTTTTTCTGATATAAAATATTTGTTTTTACTCGGTGGCAAAGAGTTCTCTTATATTCATAACGTTACCTAATGAATTATAGCAGATTACGTACCACTTTCAAGTAAAAGTAGAGCCTGTAAAGCAAGAAATGTCTCAGATCTCGTGTAATTGACGTCCGAAGTGAAGCTGAGGTCCAAAAACATGTGATCTGAGGCTTCCTTATTTACTGGCAAAAATAATAATTGTGGGGCAGTCTTACACAAATCAACCTCGTCGCTTGTGTAAGATGTCGATCGAAAAAGAGCGAGTAAGCTCAATAAGGCTTAAGGCTTAAGGCTTGTGTTGTGGGTACTAGGTGATGATTCATATAATAGATAGATACATATACATACATATAAATACTTAAGTACATAGAAAACATCCATAACTCAGGAACAAATATTCGTGATAACCACACAAATAAATGCCCTGACAAGGATTCGAACCCGGGACCTCCTGCTTCGTAGGCAGGGTAGGGTCATAAAATATTATGAGAATCTTGGACCAAACCATATTTCTAATCCCATTTCACTACGAGCGCGCTAAAAGCGCGTTGTCGCCTTCAATTCTGGTTCCAGCGAATCCAGCGTCACACGCCACGGCGGTGATACAATTTGCCCTTTCTATGAAACATTAGTACGACGTGCGGATGAAGATTTAAGTTACATGTGCTGGGTAAAGTGGTTTAGGCGCTTTCGGATTTATAGGGACTGCCGCTCTGAATATTGATTTTTGGAAGAGAGGCTATTGAACAATCTTTGATACATAGAAAATAAGAATACAAAGAATTTACTAGTGAAATAATAAAAAAATGTCGTAAAAAATTGTTTAAATTCTATAGATAATTACTATCATTCTAATTATTGTTGTCTCAGGTAATCTGAGAATACAGGGTTAAGATGATGACTGAGAGAACTCTCAACTGACTGAGTCATCATCTTAACACTGTAAAAACGAGTGCTGTAAAAGGCTCGAAACGTAGGGTCATGGTGTTAATAATCGCGATTAATCCGTTCTAAAGTGTTTAATTTAAATTTTTAAACACAGTCTAATACCAATGTTTCCAGGATGCGACAACAATACCGATACACTTATAAATCATCAGTGAACCTTACGCACATATATACCTACATGTTATATTTGTGAGGATAAAATATGAGTATTGGCACGTATGAGCCCCTGTAAAATTGCTTAGAAGATGTATCTTTAAAAATAAATAAGAGCATTTTTGATTTATTGACAAAACATCTTTACCAGTAGGTACAATTTGATCCTAATATATCCCTATTTCAACGTTTGAGTATAAATCCCAATATCATAGTCCAGACCTTTGCCACGTTCGCTCTTGAGCACCAGATTGACGTAGGTGTGGTTGAGGCCGCCTGCCGTCACTATGGCCTCGGCTTTAGAATACAGGTTGTCGTATACCAGGATCCTCTGAAATGTTGAAAATGGAAATGTTCGATTAAAGTTTGCTAAAAGGGTTTTTGTATTGCGAATTCATTTTTAACAAGGATGAGGGATCCTTTTTTGCTGACGGTTTAGATATGGGTTTTAATTTTAATGTTGATACATTATAACATTTTAACATAAATATATTAAACACAATTGTACAGCACGAATCAAATCATTTATTAAATGTAATGAATGCTTTGATTCATGATTTTTGTTTTTTAAGTAGTCACACTACTGTATATAAATTATAATTTGAAAGATATGTCATATACTACTGAAAAAGTGACCAAAGGCCCCGGTGAGCAGGGCTGGGATCGAACCAGCGACCTCCTGCTTTCGCTGTAGTACCTATATGACATCGCTTTCAATTTATAATATATTAAACACCTTACAAATATAAAGTACCTAGCCTTAGACCTTGCAAGACGCCAACTTTAGTTGATATTGTTTTGTCATAGCTCTGTGGATCTTATTTAGGTACACTTCTAAAATGTTAGTTCTAGTGGTATCAAGTCAAGACAAGGTTTTTATAGTTTGAAGCCGCTCCTGCTAACGTATGAATCGTATTGTCATTGTCAAACTCTTTTCTTCGATCGGTACATCATGCAAAGTTGGAATTTTCAATTCATAATGATATTAAATTAGTATTATTGTGCAACATTTAACATATTATTTTGTAGCGTTTGCGTTTACATGGCGAAATCCAGATATAATGCCATTCCGTTAGAAACCAATGCATTTGCCCACTCGGTTAACATCGATCATGTTCAATGAAAGTTGAATAGCAAGTGGGTTAGGGATTATAACTATCGTGCCTGCTGGTGCTACAGGGAGAGGTAAATACAAGCCAGTATATTTCTTTACTTTTCAGTAACAGATAACAATGTAGAAAGTATGGACCTTAGGCTGCCGTTGAAAAAATGTAAAACCGGCTTTAGGAACGATTTACTGTAAATAGCATTCAATTACATTTTGAATGTACTCGTATTCTTCAATAGTTAAGCTACATTATTTTACAATGTTTTTATATTACTGCTTATAATTATGATTATGCAGAATCATTAAAATCATAAGTCAAAATTAATATATGTGTAGTACCTACTTAATTTTATACCTATCCTAATCTTCACTTACTATTTAGGCCATAATATTGTAGGTAAGTACCTATTTAAAAATGTAATAAAATTTCGTATAAAACTTGCCAAATCTTAATAACCAATGTCCAATCATTAATTTTGGATTTACTTCACCTGTTAACACAATTTGTGAATAATTATTTAAAATATCGGTAGTTTAAAACTACCTGTACGTGATTGCCATGTTTGAATTTATTGAACGTGTAATGAATTTTCATTGGGACATTGGCTTAAATTGCAACACAGGGTTCCGAGTGAATTAGTTCATGTTGGATTACATTTTCTGCCCTGTCAATGTTAATACAAGTGCAGAAATATTGACTGAATATAATAAGGTAGCTATGAGAATGTTGAAAATAATATTTGTACAGTGTACAAATTGCATAATATAACTCACACAGTTAATTTTTTTACTAGACAGGTACAATACAAATTACATAAAGTTGGTAAGTAATCATTACAATAATAAGTCTAAAAAAATTATTATAAATAAATAAAAAATATAAATTGAGATAAAAATAAATATAAATTGATATACAACAATGACCCACGATAGACCGGGCCGGGACGTTGTGTCGGTTTCTATAAAAAGTGTCACATGAACATGATAGCTCGGAGGAAACGAGACGCGTTACATAATGGGTCTTAAATAGAGAAAATTTAACATAACTAACATTCCCAAACGTTCAGTTTTTGTTGAATCTAGGATCTGCTCCATTCTTTAAGCCTACCCAAAATACGAAAATAAATTAAATAGATTTAAGAGTGAAACCAAAGTATAATCTAATTTTGTCTTATTAAATTATTATTTTCATATAATTATAAAATATTAATTTCATTAAGTACTATTAAATTGTAAATGTAGATACATACGGTAATGATGGTTTGGTCTGGACTGGAGAAAAACAAGTTTTTGGTCCTTCTAGTAAACGGAATAAAATTATATTGAACAATCGTGTGATATATCAAGTGGTTGCTGTCCGCGTCGCCCATAATCAGATGCTCACATTTTACTACTAACACATAAGAAAGTACTAGTACAAATAATTTTGATTGCCGAGTCATTTGTCTATTTTACTTTACAATTTATTCTGAGCGCTTCAAAATATATCTGCTCTTGAACTGGAGTGTTCTAACTGACAATGTCAACTAGATGAAGACGTTGATTGGATAATATCCTGTTTGGTTGTGTTTGAATAAGTAGTAGGGGTCTTCAGGGTCAGTGAATCCCAACAGTAAACGAGAAAAGTAACTTTATATATTACCTAAGCCAGTAGTGCATAATACTTGTAGAACTAATATTGATGTCGGCGCAAATGATTCCATTTTGCAAGGCAATGTACGTAATAGTACAAATTAGGCGTTTATGTCAAAGTAATACTATATAGGTAATTCACGTGAATATAAATTATTATTTAGGTATATTATATTTTACCTAGGTTGTATACCTAAGATAAGTAAAGCGATATAACGAGTAATCATTTACAATTCTCCAATCAATTTCCATTAAACAAAGCCCCTAAACCAACAATAAACAGACAATCTAAAGACCAAACGCGAGGCGGAATTAGAAACCTTTGTCGAATGAAATTTCTGTATTACTCGGAAGGGTTGCATGCACCGAGGCAGACAATGGGATACCTTCGGAAATGCCTGCCGTTTTCTATTTTATGTGGGGTTCGAAGCTTCGAAGGGTCCGTTAGTCTGAATCCATTCCGAGTGTTCCGGAAGAATGTTCCGAACAATCCTGCCCCTTTATTGGACTTCGTCAGGGATTAGAAGAGGACTGTTTAAGTAAAAAATATTTGCTTTATCCTTATTTTACTGTAAATTGATTATACATTCAAATCTCTTTCAATGTATAACCAATTTACAGTGAGATACATTCATATACATCTACAGAAAAACTGACCAATGCCCCAGGTGAGCAGGGCTGGGGTTGAACCAGCGACCTCCTGCTTTCCCGGCAGATGCCCTAACCAGTGGGCTACCCCATTTTATTTTACTGTTTGTCTAAATTAATAAGCAATGTGGCTTTTTCTTCTGGTAGGTTATACCTACCTATTTTCTTTTCCTATACAGATATGTGTGCTGCCATGTCCCAGGCTGAAACGATTATTTACGGGTAAAACATATTGGAACTTAATTAGTATTATAGTATGTATAGTATCACAATTTGTGGCAGGACTAACCATGCAAACATTGAGTATGTATTTTTTTATTTTATCTCTCACAAAGGCTTCCAAATTTAGACGATCATCAAAATAAACAAATGATGGTTCCATCAAACTCCGCTAAGCAATGTGTAAAAGCCGTTGAAGTATCATAGCTGGTTTGATAAAGGACCCTCCTCGTGGTAACGAGCACTCGACGCGAACATATTCGGAGCCCGGCCTAATGCGCTCATTTATTTGACGAAGCTCATAAAAGTTTGCGTCCTACAATAGAGGGATTGATGCGATGTTCTCACCTGGTTATTTGCTACAGTTTGTTATTATAAGTTTGATACTTGTTAGACGTGTATAACTTTTATGTAGTGGTTCTTATGATGTAATTCGATTTAGTTTCAGAAGATAGTACAGTCAGTCACACAGCTAACAATACAACCAAAGTACCAAAAATATGTATACACGACCTTGATGCTCAGACAATGAAGTCCTGTATACATATTTTTGTCACTTTGGGTGTATTGTTAGCTGTGTAGCTGACTGTACGAACGAAACGCTTATTGATTGTACAATTATACGCTTATTGAAACAAATATCGTATTTCATATAAAATGACATTAACATGATAAATGATAAAAAATGATAAATATCTTTATTTTTCAATTTAGGCACATTATAATGCACTTATGAACGTCAAAAAAAAGCTACTACCGGTTCTATGCCTACACCACAGCCCGAGAAGATTATTACCGGCAAGAAACTCGGCGGGACTTATTTTTCAAAACAAATTTAAAAAGTAGTAAAATATTTACAATATGTGGTTCTATAAGAAACCACACCAAAAGAAAATAGTGAAACAAAAAGACAAAAAAAAAAGAATAAACAAAATAAAACAAGCAAACATCTATAAGCAGTACATGCAGTGCATGTGAAAACATGTCCAAAACGTAGGTGTAGTGGCCAGGGGCCTTACCATGACGTCTTAACGCGATTCAGAGGTCTTACCATGATGTCATGAGTTGACGACCTAACCTGAGTCGCTTTCATACAACTGAGCCTAAACTGAATCGCGTTAAGATGTCATACTAAGGCCCCACCCAGAGCCTAAACTGAACCTAAACTGCATCGCGTTAAGATGTCATGGTAAGGCCACAGGGCCGCTAGTGTGATATTTAATATTAGCACTAGGTAAGTGAAATATATAAAATTTTGGTTCAAGACAAATCTCGAGGAGGAATTGATACAGGTGTAAAGGAAGGAGATAAAATAAGAGTATATACCTCAATTTATAACAAACGTTGTATGTAAGTATTATCACTTAAAACACTTTTTAATAGAGGTATTTATGTACGTAAATACATGTAAGTACCAAGGTAACATCGTACTCGTATTTCAAAGAACAACCGCTATCGCCCCAGTTTCAACTGCCATTCACACAACCCGCCAAAAAGGTAAACGACAATTTTGAACGCGGCGCAACATTTGCAAAAAATTGTTTGTCGAGATAACGCCCAGGACAAAATGTTGGGGTGTCCTCGGGCCTTATCGCATCAGGGATCGATGAGGTTATTACTTCTTTAGAGTCTTGGTTACAATCTTTCAAACCAAGGTCATTTCAACCAGCGTTCGGGATAAAAAAAAATTATATACCTATGTTGCCAGAGAATTTCACATTCAATTTGACATGTTCTACTAAATTGTTTATCAAAAAATAAAAATTGTTTATTGTTTAAACAAAACCCCGCGTAAAAGCCGCGGGTTAAAGCTAGTTTATATATAAAACGTCACGAGACAAATCGTATATTATCACGTGGCGCTTTATATAGAAAGCAACTAGTGTTTCATCCTTTAAGAAGTTGGACCCTTCTTAGTAAAAGCCTATTAGATAAGTATAAAGTGCATCCAGTACCCCTAAGTGACAAAGGAACAATGCACGATACCGAAGCTCCGTAAGATAAGCACCGCGATTTGAGCAGTAATTTGTTAGTCATTGTGCAGCCTGCCAGTACTGCCACGTGCGATAACGGGCTGCCAAATCTACGCAAGCGCACGATCGATGGGGAACGAGATTGACTTAGCTTTGTTGACTTAGTGCCACATCTATCGACAGTATCGACGTTGATGATAAGATCTTATATTTACGACGCGACTTTGAGCTATAAAAGTAAACGCTAAACTAAGCGCTTTCAGAGGGCCTCTCATATAAGTGCAATTTTATATGTCGCATGTCTATTCCATCACAAAAAAATAGTGTTCCGGACCTTTGGGGGGAGTACGCGGAGTCCGAACCAATACGCAGAGACCCTTTCGACAATTTAATGAAATGTAAGGGGTACACCGAGCGGATGCTGCACCTGCCTGTGTCATAGGACGCACACAGAGGCAGCACCCGCAAGGGTGTAAGGACTATTAAGAGTTAATGGGATCTAAAATATACTGAGCTATTATGTGAAAGTGATAGACTAACAACTGGGTTATGGAGTATAAAACCGGACGCTTGCCTAATGAAATGGTATGCAATTTTAATTCTGGCAAACTATGACCCGTCCACATAAGATGGGGCCCCAAAAAAAACGACATCTAAGACAGCTCAACATCGGTATGAAGGCTGGTGGTAGAGAGGTGTCACTGGGCTTTAATTAAACATATAGCCAACTCACCACTTACGTTTCGACTTACGTGGGGTCGCTAAGCATCATTTTTACGGTGATCTTAGCTATTCATCCAGTTTTGACGAGGTTTGATCAGATACCCTCCATTAATGTTAAGAGTTCGTATTGATGAAATTATAATAGGTACAAACAGTAATCGATTCTTCAGTTTATAAGGGCCAGATTTAATAAAATAGTTTCGTTTAATATAATACCTAAGTACGTCATAGTTTCTCAGAAAGAAAGGAAAAGTGGCAAAATTCATGACCTCAAAACAACCTTTAAACTGCCGGTTTGGTAGCGCCATAAAAATCAGGAATTATCGTGCTATCGCAATATGCAGATGAACTAATCAAATATGTAGCCAAATAGGTACATATAAGCGCGCGGTCAGTGTTAGTTCGTTTTGTCTAGGTACCCTTCTTTTACGATATAATTATTGTAAAATTATAAATGTTTATTGCCTGTACGCTCACATTGTATATTTTTTTGTAATAATGTATTATCTCATGTAAGTGAATTGTAAAATTCTTAATGAGATTAAATGATCTTAAACCAAACCAAAATATAATATATGTAAGTTAAAGGTGACATCTGAAAACTGTATTATCGTGAATGTAACCTTGATCTTTGTTCTTATTCACTAAAATAGTCATTTTTTACTTTTAAACCAGTAGGCAACATTAAACTGCTCTAGCACAAATTAAAGGTAGCGAAGAAAATTGCTAACTAGATCTAGGCACTTATAACGAGAAACTTTCTTGGAAATTTAAACTAGCCACAAGCCACAATTTATGCTCAATTATCGCGTAATTGCTCAAAGACTTTCCTAATTATGGCGGAAATATAACTTCAAAAGATAAATGTGCCGTTCACACATGCCACTTCCTCAACAATTTATCATGAAAATTTGTCGTGTTTAACTAAATCTCCCTTTGGCTTTATCCCAATAGTGTCAACTGGTAACAGACAGCGCACGTGGCGGGGTTTAGCGAGTGCTCCATTTAGCCCCGGCCTCCTCGCATCGAGAGATTTTTCACGATTAATTTCTATAGTAAGCGCTGTCACTTTCATTTGTTGGCAGACACCCTTAACAAAAATAGGGATTAGTGCCTAAGCCCCCTCGGATATCGGTGTCTTATTTCCTGTTTGTTTGTAGAGGGACCTTGTTTATGTTTTCTCAAGTGGAAAAAGCTGGAGTGGTTTGTAATGAAATGGCATAGGCAGAACGTTGATAACAAACCCTCAATTAGTTTAAGATCTGGGTATCAGCGCTGCTTAATGAGCTAGACATGCAGATCTGCCAAGCTAAATAAAGCGACACAGATATTTGTTAAACAGCACGCCGTGCACAAGAAATAATCCTGGGTCTAGAGTTATATTCTTGTTACGGCAGGTAAAGTAAGAAACATCGTCTGAAGATAAAGCCGTGATAATCTTAAAATAAAGCGTATATCTCAGTAATGACCATTACCGTGCGTGCTTTTATCTGGCGTCGAAAGCAAAGCTTCTTTTTCGACTTCTTTTACATTATTAATGCATCCTTTTTATCTGTTTAGTGTCTAATTGATTTGTCGCTCGCAGCCGTCTGTTTCTTGCCTCTCAATTACGTGCGGACTCGTGTCTCGTATCGCGAAATGTCCGCCATTTTATTTATGGTCGGCCAATTGATTGAATTAGTGGCCCCTCAGGCGCTGGCCCGATACTGACTTGTTTCATATAAATGAAAATTTATTCCGCTAGCACCGATCGTTCATCTCGTTGGCTTTTTATGGAGGCTTAAGAAGTTTCACGGTGCAGTAAAATGGTTGATCGGAGTCTATAAACTTTTAAAATCACCGAGGTCTTTGATTAATTTCGAGATTTTATTTCATTTACGTGCTTTACATTTTAAAACGGCAAACATAGTAGATTTTAGGTAAGCGTTGAATTGTGTAAGAGCGTTTTCTACCGTCTTCTCTTACTCTGTGCAACATTCAACTTTTAAAAAGTAATTAAATGGTCATATTAAGATGCTTATTGACGAAGTGAGTTCCGTGGATCCGACTGGTATCGAATATTTTTTTTATTACTTAGCTAACATGCCGGCTTTGGTCAGATTACTTATTAGATCAGAATGATGGCTATGAAGTTATACTACGTAGTGACAAGATAATAGTAACAATTTACGTGAATTATAATGGTATCCACATCCCAGGCGAAGTAGTTATTTACTTTTTAAACTACTAATATGATATCTAGATTATGAAGCACATTAAGAATGCTACCATAAGTTACAAGATTAAATAACTAGCACGCCATTTCTATAATTTAGACGACTGCTAATAGATCTCGGGTTGCAAAGGTACCGACTACCGACTGTCTGGGCACGCGTCCGTGATGTGTATCGTCGTTCGCTTCACCTGACACCACGGTCCGAGCTACGTGCGTTGCATTCAAGACCAAAGCAACTAAATAAATCCTGGCAACGCAAAAGCTTTTTGCGTTGATTTCAAATGGTTTTGTATAACCACTCGCATAAGTTGAATTTTATACCTACTTTCGTACTTACTTACTTAAATTTATAATGAGTAAATTTTCGGTTAATGTAAAAATTTACATACATATTTTTTTGCATTTGGATTGTGGTTGTTTCTTTGTTATTGTTGTATTTATTTAAAAGGTAACAATAAAATAAACATTATAAAAATCTTCTCTCTCGTTAACAAACACAAGTATCAAAACAGCAAATTGCGTAGTTAGGCATTTTAAAAATATTATAATGACATTCTTAAAATAAAATTTTGTGATACAATTTTAATAAAATGGTTCCTTTGAAACTCTTAAAAAAAATAGGTTTTTTTGGTTTTACCGGTTGGTAAAACAAAAAATGCAGTAACGATGTCAAAATATCCAAGTGAGATGTCAAGTTAATTTGTAGCAAACCCGAATAATCTAAGCCAATGAATACTTTAGTAGAATGGAGTTAATGAAGGAAACTTCCTTTGTCCCGCCTGATAGGTTGATTACGAGCACTCGGGGGATATAGCCAGATTACGTGGGGTTGAACCAGGCTGATATGAATGATGAATTTCAGTTTTAGCGGACGTCGGATTAAATCTATGGTACGATTTGACGTTGTTTCTGACAGGTGACATGGGCAGTTTATCATGACGTGAAACGGTATAACCTGATAGGTTCCCTAACTTTGACTCCGGCCAGACAATGCGACTGTCATTTTCTATACAAAAAAGTCTGCCGATTTTTATGGGCGGGACGTCAAACATTAGTACGTACGTAACGTACAAATTGTTATGTCATTTTGACATTTTATGAAATTTACTCTGCGCTTTAACCGCAACAAAAAGGTTGCGGTTATAGTAGAAGCTAGAGGCAAAAATAGTAATTTATTATACAATGGGGGCAAAGTTGTTGTTTAACTCTCGGGCTTATAATTATTGAGACCCGAGCAAGCAAAAGATTCCAAAATTGAGCCACGAGCGTAGCGACAGGTTCAATAGCTGGAATCTTGAGCTTTACGATGCTCTCAATGCATGAGAACAAACTTTGCCGCCGCGTGTAATACAACATTTTTCCCCTCACTATCACGAGAAAAATAAAGACTACATACAATTACAAATCTTATCCACATGAAAGTTATCTTGAAGAAACCATTCACAATTCAATTTCAAAATTTGTCATAAACTACGCACCTGGTACTTAAAAATTGCCAACAGCTTAACAAGTGCGGGATAAGACTTGACCAATTTAACGTGTGGACTCCGATTGCGCATATTTATTATGGGCATATATAGGACTCACTTATACTGGAGGGTGGTAAGTGATAGGAATTATAGCAAGGTCAAACTACTTTCCCCACGTGTGGGTAAAATGCGTTTTTCCGCGCTAGTTTTAAAGGACAAAACAGCGCTTTCCAAGGTAGTGAGGGGAAAAAACCTGTTATACGTGTTACATATGTATGTGCTTGTTTTAGTAAATTGTATCGACAAAGTGATACAATTTACTAAAACAAGCACATACATATGTAACTCTTGTTGATAAGATTCATTTCTTACCGACAAAATAGTACCTTTTACTAAAAACAACGTATCTTCATGGCAATGTACCTATTACGGTTTCTGTAACTGAACAGTGGTTATGTTTTATTTGATATCAGAAAGAGAATAAAAACACTAACACATCTAACTTTACAAGTTTACATTCAGGTATTTATTATGAATATACCCTAGCACTTCTTTGAAAGCTCAACTTTTATTGATTTATAAGTAAAACGCTAACGACGACGACCCCTCTCGTATGGGAAAGCAGTCACGCAACGCGCATGTGAATAGCCTAAAGCACAGTCAGTGCAGTGTTTAAAATCAATTTAAATTAAAATACACTCACAAACGTATTGTTAAATAAATAAAACAGGAGCCCAAAGTAAAATAGACACGTGGGGCAGTATGAGAAATCTCACTTTCTGTTTTCTATCCCTAACCCACTAGACGAAAGCCGATATAATTATAGCGGTATGCTCTGGGAACGCAATAGCTTTCATGCATGTCCCGAAATTCCATACTTTTCCTTTATTTCTAAGATTCAACTATAATATATCCTGAGAAACATTTCAGATATTGTTGTGCATGTTTGATAGGCTGCTCCTGCTGTTCCACTTCTGGGCAAATACCTCTCTCTCTTTCTTCCACGCATCCCGGTCTTGAGCAATAAAATCGACGAGAAAGACGTCAAATTCATCTCTCCAGCGTTTTCGTGGTATGCCTTGACGCCGGACTCAGTTTTGTGGGACATACAATGTATTATTTTCGCCCACAGATCGTCCGGCATACGGCTGACATGTCCCACCAGTTTCTAAATTAAAATATAGATACTTAAAGGTTGCTATCCGACTTCGACCTATTCAATGACGGGGAAAATGGGGCATATAGTATCATAAACGGGGAATACAAACATATAAATTAATTTTTAAATTGCTATGTGTCTTAATAACACGTACTTTTTTAATTAATTTGCGTCCCTACTAATTTATATTTATTTAATTACAGGGAAATGCAATCTTAATGTCAAACGTGTTCAATCAATATATCTCTAATCAAAGAACCCATAAAAATTGTGTCACCAACTTTCCAAGCAACAATTCCGCTGAACGTGAAAATGGAGCATTGTACGTTACACGTCTCCTTTGTGTCAGCGCACCCCAGCTTCATCTAGCCTGTGTAAATATTTCAGTGCTTGTTAGGTAACTAGGCACGTGACTTGCATGTCTATACGCTGTCAATTGACACGTACCGCCAGACACGTGGAGGGAATTGTTCTACGATATTAATCTGGAGCTTGCGGTTGGGTTGCGATCTTAGAGCACAGACGACCGGAGACGGGTTTCAATACAATTTTCTCTTTGCCAATACTTCACACTGCCTCTTTGCACAGATGGGCAAGTTTTGGTATTAGCTGCCATTTATCTGATATTATGCCTTTTAGTACGTAATGCCCATCAGGTCATACAGTCATACACCCCCATCGCAAAAATCAGCGACAATACATGTCCAGTTGTATATCAGTGACGGCGCGTCCATAGAACTCGATTCCTGTCGGCTTGCCTAGTGGAATAGAAATTAGCCCTCTTTTCTTATAGATCTTGAAGAAAAGTAGACTATATTCTCCCCGGCTCGCCTAAGAATATATGCCGACGCGCCGCCACTGTTGTATATGGTCTAAAGTTGACATGATTAAATGTGTGCATAGGCTTACGCCGTTTGCTGAACGGTTCTAGAATAAGCGATTAGTATGGAAATTACCCATGGTCTTGGGCTACATTAAAATGTCCTTAATCATTAAGTACCATATTAAATAACTTAGTGCATCTGACTTTAGCTTTACCTACGCACCAAAAGTCTACGTACTACCAAAACACTACGTACTTAACTTGATACCTATTGAATATAATTAAACTAGCAATTTAATAGAAACCAGCTATGTTGAATACTCAATAAGGTGCTGCTACCTATAATAAGAACGAGTATAAATATATGAGTTAAAAAACTCGCCAAAATAACAGAAAGACTTGTAAACGTCAACGCGGCATTTACCTTATGCAGTTAATACTGCGTGTAAATTACAGTGTTAACAAAAAACAGTAATTAAGCCACCAGACAAGTTTTAATCCAAAGTCTGAAGTTGAGTGACACATTGATCGCTAAATTAAAGTAATTATGCTGTCGTCGATCTACTTCGAACGCGAACTCACGTCGCCGAACGCTTTTTCGGGAAATCGTAGCTTAACAATCGCGGAAAAGCGCACGGGTAAGCTACGGAGTCGGCGCGAAGTGACAACAAGAGTGGGGGGCAGTAACCTCCGGCAGTGCGCGCGGGGAGGTTGTGTCGCTTCTCGGCATAAACACATCGCGATATCACGAAATTACGAAATGATTTGAGACTTTTAAAGTTTAAGTTTTGACGCGAGCTTTTTTAAGTGATGATGGGACGAAAAGTTAACTATGTTTAAGTGTCCACACGAAGTGCGAGGTGACGGTAATCAGTATGGTCGCGGGTGCAATTAAGGCAGATAAACGAACATGCAACCAGTTCGGAATCGTGCTTTTGCATCTTTTACTCGTTTTCCCATGTGTCACAAAAGGTAAGTTATAAATACTATTGAATATTGTAGCTTAAAATAAAATCTTCTTGCATCTATTACTTTGTTTGTCAAAATATAAAATTAACATGATTCGATGATCGGATATGCTAATTTGTTAATTAATTTGGAATTTAGTCAGACTTACGTACAAGAAAACGGTTTTAGATTTCGTAATTAGATAAACCTGTTGTATAAATCGACCTCCGGTCATAATATTTTACCTAATTAATGAGTTGCTACTGTGTGAAGTATGTCTATCATGTGAAATATTCTTATTGAAGCATCTTATTTGCATACACGTAGGCATAATTCATAATGATACGATGGAATGAAAGTAATCTTACACAATCTTTGTTGAGCATATATAAAAATGCAAGATTATCCACACCTATTCTTAAAAAAAAACTTCAACTTAAACCTAACACACAATTCTTGATGAGGCAAATATTGTGATTTCCTTACCGCTACATAAAGTCGTACCTCCATAAATAATGTTGTCGTCTACCTAGACTTTGCGCATTACAAATAAGTGCTAAAGTTATCGGTGGAACCGTGTCACTTCCGCTTTTGATAAAAGTAGACGTGCCTATTAGTACTTAGTGTTGTAATATTGTTTAATATTGTTATTGTTTTATTATTTTGCGGATTTAAGTAAATTGCAACGAATAGGTACAATCTATTTATTGTTAGAGCTACAGATCAAATTATGCATTGGCTGAAATTAGGTACTTGCGTTATTTATGTTAATTATATAGGTGCAATAAAAAGATTTGTTGATTTAAACGGTTATGACTTTTTGGCGGTAAGTAACCACAAACCCAACCGACGGAGGTTAAAAACATTTATTTCATGGGGATTTCTTTCATCAGTTACTAATCACTAAAGGCCACTTGCACCACCCGGGGATAGCCACATAACCCGGAGTTATGCGTTTCTTGTATGAAATTCGACAGCTTAACTCGTAGCGGCTTAATGGCGCAAGTGGGCCTAAGTCTGCGTGAACACATAACCCTTTCTCTTTTTGGGCATTTGTGATCAAAACATGGTTATATTTGTATTAACCACCTGCTTACCTATACGTATATACTCGTAGTCTGACAAACAAACGAAAGCAGTAACAGAAGGTTAGAGAGGATCATGCTGTCTTTTTCTTACGCTTGTATTATCACCCAGAAAAAAAGGATGGATATCGCTGTTTGTCGTAGTGTTACTGCGGTCGTTTGCTTGTCAGACTATACCTAAGTGGTTATCTCAGAGGCCAATCCGAACGTACCTATATTTTGATATCATTTTATTATCAGTGACTTGTGTTTGTTCATACACACATTTACAACCAGCGAAGGCCTTTTTAACATCAAAATATAAGATCATATGCTTACTTACATTTTGATGTGGTTCGTTACTCTTAATTATAAACTTTTAACGGACTGTGGTTTCCAGGAAATTTCATTAACCGCAAACTAACTAGGTATTATAATAGGTTTTAATTACAAAGGGTTTCTAGGTACGAGTAGCTATACGTCAGTTATGTGTTTTTTTTTGCTTTACTTACGTTCTAAGATAATTACATAAGCACAACTACAGTAATTTTGTTGATGACTGTCTTAATTATGATAAGGCATCCATTAAGTGTACATTGTTGTTGCATTTATTTGTGGTAATTTTATTAGTTATGTTTAATCGATATTAATCACGTTAATAGGTAAGTCTTCTTTATAGGATGAATCACGCTAGACGGCTGGGATGGGCCGGGCCGTGATCGTTAACTATGTCAATGTCTTTAGATAGCGTCACGTGATCTCCAAGCTTTCCGAGCCAATCACGTGACGCTTTCTTTAGAAATTGACAGATCGGTCACGGCCCGGCCCGGTCTAGTGTGAGCCATCCTTAATTATACTTAGAGCAGGATAAATAGGAGGCATAATGTCACATCTGACCGCGGTTTAATGCACACATACTTTAGGAGGCTTCCACGCAATGTCCGTTCCTGTCTTATTATTTATTTATAATATATCGTCATTCTTAATTTATAAATTAATAAAAAAAATAGAAATATCTTAAATCCGTTATTTTGTTATGAGTTAGTTTAACTAACTTATAAGAGTTGTACATCTGCAGAATTCCATACCCAATTTATGAATGAATCCATCCATAATATGAGTAAGCACTTTTGCAACCTACCGTAGCTACAGATTAAAGAAACATAATATCAATATTACTTATACATAGGTACATAACCTATGTATTAAACGATAATCGGAATGACAACTAGATTGAAAAATTATCATTATACTCGTATTTAGCCCGTCAGTTAGATTATCTAGCTAAAATTATTAGACACGATTGTTTTTCTTTTTAAACATGATAACAATTGACGTTTTCGTTATTTTTCATTTGACGTACGAAAGAAAAAATACTTGTAGAATATCTTTTTAATAATCTAAGAGATGTACGTCTAGCCTATTCAAATACGTGACCATTGTAAGACTCATCAAAACCATAGCAATTATTTCCAACTTAAAATCCCATTAACTAATTGCTAAAGAGCATAGGGACTAACCCTCGTTTTCCGTAGGCCAAAGCCGAGCCCCGCGGATCAAGGAACACCCGGCGGACACGATCGTGGGCCGGAGCGAGCCGGCCACGCTGCGGTGCGTGGCTGAGGGCAAGCCGAAACCGACCATCCTGTGGTACAAGGATGGCGTGCCGCTCGCGCCTACCGACCACCCTCATAGGGTGCTGCTTGAAGATGGACTACTGTTTCTCAGGTTAGTATCATGATACGTTACCTACTGATCTTATTTTGTCTGTTAAACCATATTGGGTGTTGATTTTGAGAAATCCATGTACCAAATTCTATGGTTTCTATCGTCAATAGAGCTTAAGGCCATTATCTAGATTCAGATAAATTATAATTATACCTACGTAGGTTTAATGACAGTTTGGAAAAGGGCATACAGAGATTATAACGATCTTTTCCCATCGTTTCTTAATTAGAACGCTCATTAGTAAATTGTAGCAAATAGTCCAATCTCAACCTAATATTCAAATATTTTAATATCTGAAGAATTATATTTATGAACCCAACATATTACTTAATCTATCTCTTTAGAAACAACCCTCTTTTGAGATATTAATTTGCGTTTCGTATTAGTAATCCCTCATATTCGCGTTATTAAGCACTCCAAACATGTTTTAAGTCCAATGTAAATCAATACTAAGAACTAGTCAGTAATGAAACACCCCACAGTGACGTGTTTGTTTGTATTTAGGGTTATGCGGGGCAAGAAAGAAAACGACGAGGGCGTGTACTGGTGTGTGGCACGGAACTCCGCTGGGGAGGCCGTCAGCAAGAACGCTACACTTACCATAGCTGGTAAGTGGTTTTACAAATATTGGTTTACTGATTCATACACGATATAAAGAAATGTACCTACCTGCAGATGTAGTAAGTTATCTGGTCCTGTAAAAACTTGAACCTCACGACTCTTTACATAAAATTATATACTTGTAAGTAACAAACACTTCATTGCACAAAACAGGATGTGCGTTTACAAAAAGGGATAAATAAAAATGTACAAACGTGAACTTATCCCTATTATATGAGGAATTTCTTCCAGTTAACCTACGTAACTAATAATATATAAATATGCTTAATGTATTAACATATAATACACCGCAGGCGCCAATAACCCAACAGACTTTAACGGTGCATTCTGGACGTTAAAATAAGCAAAAAATTATGTATGAATTTTGTCATTTTCGGACAAAAATTTTTTTTTTAGATTTTTGAATACTTTTTACATGGCCAGTAATAAGTCAAACCCAAAAAAAAGTTTAAAGGTTTTTAAATATTTTTTTGAGGTACAGGTGTTTTGCGAAGTTTTTTTGTAATATATCAGTCAATTAGTATGTCAAAACTAAAACTCATAGTGGTAACACTAAATGATAAATGATAAATGATAAATATTTTATTTTTCAATTTAGGCACATTACAATGCACTTATGAACGTCAAAAAAAAAGCTACTACCGGTTCTATCCCTACACCACAGCCCGAGAAGATTATTACCGGCAAGAAACTCGGCGGGACTTATTTTTTCAAAAGAAATTACAAAAGTAGTAAAACTATTTACAATATGTGGTTCTACAAGAAACCATATCAAAAGAAAATAGTGAAACAGAAAGACAAAAAAAAGAATAAACAAAATAAAACAAAATTAAACGGTTTTACACGATATACACAAAATTTGATATGATGCACTGCATGCAAAAATATGTTTTTGCCCGAGTTATGATGAAAAAACATGCAATCTGTCGGTTTATTGGCGCCCACGGTGATATAACAGATATTAATAAAAAAAAAGAAAACTAACTTATAAGGTTAGATACTGTTTCTGACCAAAATGTTTTTAATTTAGACTTTATTTTAATAGAAGTTAAGTTTTTGATATTAAATGATAATGATAAGTTTCAGTAGTGGCTCTTTAAACTGTAGACTTCGCGACGCGAGCAGTTGGGAAGGTCTTAAGCGCCATAAACCTGGAGGGCGCTTAAGTACTTATTCAAAATACATATTCAAAAATCTTTAAAGCTGTAGAACCTGTTCACAAAATTACACGAGGATCGGTTGAACGCATTTTTGGCCAATCTAAAACGAAGACCCACGCTACGCTCTATCAAAAATAAAACTTTGAAGTATACAACATTATATATCTTAAAACCACCTAGTAAAAACTTTACAGAAATGCTGCAAAAGACCTTATTATCATTATTCTTTAAACTTATTGATTTTACTAATGCGGCCTATCCCTGAGCTGCCTCGATGGGTTTAGTATTAGTACCCCAGATAAGAAGTTACAGAAAATCCTGCATCTGAATTATGTTGTAGTACAGTATGAATTATCATACAGATAGTTTTTTTATTTAATTACCGCTAACTTTTATTTTTGGCAACATTTTGTAAAGAGTATTGGTATAGCACTAAAATATTTTTTTACGGAATAATAATATTGCGTCTCTCATTTGGTATTTGACTAGTCCATTTGTTGCAGTCCTTCGCGATGACTTCCGAACAGAGCCCCGAGACGTGAAGGTGGCGGGAGGAGAGCCGGCGCTGCTGGAGTGCTTGGCGCCCAAGGGGGCGCCAGAGCCTTCTGTGCATTGGACCAAAGATGGCCACGTGGTCGACGTAGATGTTAATGGCAGGTAATTAAAAGAAACCCGCACTGATACTTGCTTATTATCTTACTGATACTATAGACTGATATTTGCTTTCTATGTTTAATTCTATCCTTCAAAAGCTCAATAAGACTTCTGTTGGGTACTGGATGACATACAAACACTTTAATACATAGAAAACATCCATAATTCAGGAACGAATATTCGAATTATATAGGAAAAACATAAATGTTAGGTCATTAACTAATCAGTATAAAACCGGTTGTTAAAGTTTATTTAATGAAAATCCAAAATGATTTCGATATAATTGTATACTAAATCTGTTTTAAATTATGAAGTTGCAAACGTCAACATTGCTTAGTGTTACAGAAACTTTGACTATCTACTTACACTAATCCAAATTCGAAGTCTACTTTGAAACACAAATAAACTTATTTCAGCAAAAAATCCTTGCTTGTGTACATAAAAATCTTCCGTAGATTGCATTAATCCAAAAAAAGCGTTTATTAACAAACGTAAATCACCTGTTTTATGCGACGTTTATAAATCACAAATCACGGATTTACCAAGAATTGTTGCTGCTATCTCGAGAACAACCTTTCAAACAAACAATTGAAGATTGCCAATAATTTATAAATATAAAACTTGGATAGAGATGTAACGACGACGACTGATGAAGGATGATGAAAATAAAGCTTTCAGCAACAATTTATTACTAAATATTAATATTTATTTATAATGTTACAATCGATTTTTGCGGTCATGTCCGGAAGGTGGAGCAAGTTTCCTATAGCTCACTTAACAAAAATAAGCCAAATCCTCTCCAGCTTCTTTTGTTTCAGAATATCCGTAATAGACGGAGGTAATCTAAAGATCCTAGAAAGTCTTCCATCGGACAGTGGCGTGTACCGGTGTGTGGCGTCGAACGTGGCGGGCGAACGCCAGTCGCGCCCCGCGACGTTACTCGTGTTACGCAGGCCGCATTTTCTAGTGAAACCCAATAACATAACGGCGCTGATAGGCCAGAACATTGAGTTTCATTGTCAAGTAAGTCACATAGGTGTAATGCATTGTCACTGTTTTGAATCGTAATAGGCATGTTCAGGTATCGCATCCTGCATAGCTTCTTTTATGACTTTTATGACCCGATTGTGTTTTATCGGTGTTTGGTTACTTAATTCATATACAATATGCTACCACATTGCAGATTTTCTTTTGTTTATCATTGTTATTTGTTTCATATTTATTTACTTGTAGGCTTCACCAGAATCCGACGTGTCTGTAACTTGGTCTCGGGACAGTGGATCTTTATCTCCATATGCCATAGTACGCCGAGGATCGTTGCGGATAGACAGGGTCGTGTCGTCAGACGGAGGCACCTATACATGCCGAGCGGAGAGCCAGGCTGGATCTACCAGTGCTAGTGCCATACTTACTGTACACTGTGAGTATTATTTTATAAAGCAATTTAAATAAGACAAATTCAGACACGAATTTAATCACTTAAAAGCGCACCAACGATGCGTATCAGCGATACACGCAAGAATAAGAATGAATTGATGTGATCGAACATAAGAAGATACAAATTGACTTAGCTACATCCTTGGTTAATTCCCTTGTGATCAAACAATAATGTTATTTCAGCTCTACCTCATTTCACTCGAGTGCCTTCCGATCAGACGGCGTGGGAAGGTGAAGAGGTTTCTTTTTCGTGTGAGGCTGAGGGTACCCCTAAACCTTTAATTTTTTGGACCATGGAAGGATCTCAGGTATAGTATTATGAAATGATAGGATTTTAATCAATATATTTATTGGTTGTATTTTTGTATGGTAATGACAATGGATTTGCAGGAATTGGTGTTCCCAAAAACTAGTCATGGTTCTGGCACGTTGTACTTGGATAAAGTGTTGATTCAACATGCCGGTAGACTAACTTGCGTAGCCGTCAGTGAGGCAGGGAGTTCTTTGCATACTGCCACTTTGCAGGTTTGTGTTCTGTTGTATTTATGTTACGCATGTGTTACATGTGTATTCGCGATATATCTACTTACCAAAATAACCAAATACTATACAATTTTTAAAGCACGAATCAAATCATTTATTAAATGTAATAAATGTTTTGATTCATGTTTTTGTGTTTTTTTTTAAGTAGTCACACTACTATATATAAATTATTAATTGAAAGAGATGTCATATACTAAAGAAAAAGTGACCAAGGTCCCCGGTGAGCAGGGCTGGGATCGAACCAGCGACCTCCTGCTTTCGCGGCAGACGCCCTAACCACTGGGCTACCCGATCTAGCCCTGCTCACCGGGGACCTTGGTCACTTTTTCTTTAGTATATGATATGACATCTCTTTCAATTAATAACCAAATACTACTTACCAAATATTTGGTTATTTTGAAAGCCAGAATGATATAATTCAAAATACTGTTCAAGGTACTGAGAAGAGAAGCAAACTCATTTAATACCGAGCTAGATTCTTCGACACCATATACAGAATTGAGTAAACCGCAAAACCACCCACCGATGACGCAGTACGAGTTGGTTCAAGCACGCCGTTACTTACAACAAGATGTTCTTACTTTGAGACGAGTTGAAGGAATATCCGCGAACACGTTGAAAATTGTTTGGGAAGTAAGTTCGCCGTTTTACATTCTGAATTACTTACCTAATTTTAAAGTTTAAAGAGTTATTTATAGATGTTTCAAACTTTCTTTTTTAGGTTATGACTGACTACAACGAATATTTAGAAGGAGTTAAAATCTGGTTTAACGGGACATCTTTAAATCAACAACATTTGATGGAACTGCATAATCCAAGCTCAAATACATCAATAGATAATATTATACAATCAAAGTTCGGGAATTTTTCAATGACAACGGTCCACAACAGTGGATCATCTAGCCACGTTTTGACTGGACTAATGCCTTATTCTCAATATGACGTGTTCATAATGCCGTTCTACAAACTTTTGCTGGGCAAACCTTCCAATTTGAAAAGTGGCCTCACAGACGAAGATGGTGAGTCGGTGTATTCATAGTTCTTGTTTTCCAGTTGTGAATGTGGTGGTCTTAATGTCATTAAGTTTTCTCCGCTAAGTGGTAAAGTTGCCCGTATTTCCAGTGCCGTCAGCGCCACCGCAGAGCGTTACTGCGGGCGTGATTAATGCTACGTCGGCTTGGATTCGCTGGGATCCACCTCCACCGCATACTTGGAATGGTGAACTGTCGGGATACCTAGTAAGTAGTTTTTCACAGTGCTTTTAGTCTGTTTGAAAGTAAGTGTGCTGTTGTATTTATCTTCACGTACATTTTTTTATATGTAGGATAGAATTTTGCGTTATTATATCTTATATATAAAGTTGATAATCAATTATAGGTAATGATATTCCTGTCTTGGCATGGTAATATAAATTAAAATATTTTTTTAAAAACAAGTTTTCTTGTTTAACAAACTACATATGTAATATAGTAGATCCAGTCGAATCATCTCTAAAGGTACCTGATTACAATATAAAGAGTCCAATCAATTACATATTGTTTAACAGGATGTGTAATTACATTTAGTCCATTTGTTTTAGATTGAGGTGCGTGTTGGAGGCAGTGCCGGAGGTCGCGTGGTTGGTCAGATGTCGCTGGGCGCGCGTACGCGCGCTGCTGCAGCCAGTTCGCTGCGCGCGGGCGGACGATACAGCGCGCGCGCAGCCGCCGTCACGCGCCGCGGCCATGGACCTTTCAGCGCGCCCGCGCATCTGCACATGCTGCCCACGCATACCCAGAGACAATACATTCAGTAAGTACCACCTGCACGTTCAACATAACAATTGAAGTGAAGTCTCAGTTGATAGCAATGAATGCGAGAATGAAGAGGCATTAATGGTAATTTAATTTACATTTTACTACCGTAAAAGTTTTGCTGTATGAGTTGTATGACAGCCATCACCTAAGCTAAACTGAGAATTAACTTGTCGAACCTGTTTTTAATTCTGCAGTAGGTAACATTGTTACTTGTCTATTGTTTCAGAACGGAACCAGCGAGAGACAAAGCAATACTGTCGATGTTCCAAGAAACGTGGCTTCTCGCGCTCTGTTTAACTTTATTAGTGCTAATCCTGGCCACCGCCGGGACTGTTGTTTATATAAAGAGTCGGCATTCCAAGCAAAGGAAAAGTCAAAACTCTACTGGTGAGTAAATATCAAGAGACATTACATTTTAAAGTTATGTAATGAATATTATATTATGCCTAAACTAAGCTCTTCTTCCAGGAACCGCTATAAGTAACGCTCAGCAGTGTCTGTTAGGTAAAGAAGCTGTATGGCTTCGAGAAAGACCTCTATTTGAAGGCTCAAATGAACCTAGAATAGAAATTTTAAACTGCCATCAAAGTTTACTGCACGGTAAGAATCGATTTTCATAGGTTAAGAATATCTATGATAATTCCTAATCAATTTTCCCTTTTTTTTATTACACTTTTACGACTTCGTGAACCTATACCGGGTAGGGCTGTTAATTAATCGAAAATTATATCTATAGGTGGCAGATCAACGGGAACTATGACCTTGGAAGCCGAATATACTCTCCCGCAGCAACCAACAAATGTAAACATGATGTCTCACGAGGAACAACGAAGAGTCCCACCAGAACCGTACGCATCGAGCGCTATTTACACAGAACTAAACTACCCTGTAAGTATATTTTGAACCATGGATTAACCAGAAACATTCAATTTCTATATATTATTTTGTAATTAAATATTTTTTTGTAACAAACAGGTTCATACCGATGCAGGCGATTCATGTATGAAATGTGCAGTAAGTCCGGGATCATACGATAACAGCATGGTGCGATCGTTCGCAGACAGCAACCAATATTCCAACGAAGAATGCTCTACATGTTGTCGAAGCAGCAGCTCTACTTTGACAAAAGATTACAGTGAAATGACTAAATGTGGAAACGAGGTCGATGAAATGCAAGATATGTCCATAGATGACTGCCCGTCGTGTAAAACGCATCATTCTAGATCCTCTAGTCATCACGATGAAAATAAAGAATGGGCTATTACAGAAGTAGAATATGATTATCCGCAGTGGCATTGGCTAGGTAAAGAGAACAGTTTTCGGAACAATGGAGACGATCCAAGATACAATACAGAAGATAGAAACGATCAAAACTGTAGGATGAATCTTTGTGATATTCTACCTCCTCCGCCGTATGAAAGGTAATAATTATTTTACAATAGAACAATCTTCTCTTCTGTTTCCGCGATTGTTGTTCATTGAAATAAAATGCGATTGTTGTTAATTAATGCTCACAGGGTTTCTATAATTTTTAATTTTAACTGTAGGAAGCCCTTTAGGCAATGTATCATTCGAGAGAACGATACATTGCCTAAGGGGGAGGAGGGACGGGAGAAAGGTCATTGGGCGTTTTTGACCCGCTTTATGAAAGTTCGCGTACAGAGACCAAACCAATTTTATATTAAAGAGCTTAGTCCCGCTTCTCAAAATATATTAAAATTTTCAATTTATCGGCCGGAGGAAAAAAGTTATTCAAAAAAATAGACTGAGAATTTACCTATAATTTTTCAAAATTTTTGTTACGGAAACAGTATTTATATACATTCTTTAAAAGAAAATGAGGAAATATTAATGTCAATGTATCAACTTCATTCCGAAAGTACGCAGAGTGCTAGAATTAGTAATTACAAAATATTTTTGCAATGAATATTATTAATATTTTAGCGAAACTACATTGTACACACAACTCGTATATAACATGATACAGATATTCTTATTGCTTATTTTTCGTAACATATATCAGTGCTTCAACACCTGCAGGAGCCAACATAAAGCCACTTTTTTAGTTAACAATTAACTAATTGTAGTTATTAATTAAGCATTCAAAGTGCTACTTATCGCTAGATGGAGTGACAAACATTAATTTTAGCGCGTTTCGTCACATCGGTCTAGCTCCGTCATAAAAACGTATTTACCTGCACATGACAATCAATAGTCTATGAAATACTGAAAAAAAAAATTGACAGTTGTCATTCTTCAAAATAATAAATCGTTTTATAAATTGTAAGGCGATAATAAAATATATTTCTGTCTGTTTTTCATAAAATATTGGTAAATATGTACGAAAATATTGGTACATGCCGCTCTGGGTTGAATAGAAGTTTTTGGAGTGTAGCTTTTCCACCAAGGCGCCTGAATATGTGCCTAAGCGTTGTTGCAGCGATGTAAGTACGTTTTACAAAATTCACCTTAGCTATAACTCTGGGGCTTTGATAACTGCATTGCCATTTACTTTGTCCTTTTTTTGGTTTCAGGCTAGTTGTCGTCTGTGCCAAAAAAAGACCCATCAAATACTAATTTAAGCTGAATCGCTCGTAACGTATTGCACATTTTGAAGACCTAAAGATTATCACCTTATGCACTTTCACAAGAAGAACATTATGATTAATGGTCACATACAGGTAAGGTGTTCGTAATAAACATTGTATATACATGGGATCTATTTCACTACGATGAACACAAATAAGAAAACATCTCATGAAAAAAGGTCCCATACTCTTACCAGTCCCTCCATTCCTGCTGTTTACACAATCAGTGTTATGCGCGCGGTGTGTATAGGCACAGGTTTCGATTTGTAGCAGCTTCCGTTCCATTGGCGTTTGCAGCCATCGACGTTAATGAATTCTCATGTATGATAAATATACGAAGAGAAAATATACTAGCTTTGAGAAAATACAGACATTTGAGCCTTTTGGAGTTTTTGGATCTTCACTAGGTCGCCCAGGTACTTATGAGGCAAGTATGAGGGATTATCTGATGATGAGATCCATAAGAATTAAATGGAACTTCTCAAATGCACAACCCATGTATGGTGATTTTAGTATTTTAGGTAGCAATAACTAAACTACCGCTGCATATCACGAATTCATGTGAATGTGAATTCATTGTGAATGTGAATGCAGAAGGCGCAGCCGTTCACGATTTTTTATCAAACTTCAATTCAAGAACGAATTCCGTCTTTTTTAAGGGTATATGTAAATATGTATAGCACATAGCATACATTTCATTCTGATCTGATGATGGATTCCATTAAAAATGAGGGAACTCTTCAATTTTCTTGTGACAGGATTGAAGGAAATCCTAACTTAGATTTCGCGTAGGGTCGAATCCTACTACTTATTCGATTATAATAATTAAGGATTGCCATCTTCTTCTTCCTAGATCAGAAAACAAAAAAAAACCTGCATTTTGTTCTGACAAAACCACACAACACACTGACAAGCTTAAGCTCAACATCAGAACCCCACTTTGGTATCGGAGAGGATACAATTCTGCCATTAAACATTTTTGCTATAGTTATATTATAAAATAATTTATAGTATTAATAATTCACAATATGTTTTATCTCTTTTTCATGCGCCGAAATCCTCCTGGCATCGAAAGGCAAAGTGAGTTGCACGCGCAAGACGTTACGTTATTATTTCAAGTTAAGTATATTTACACTCACTATTCAAGACATTTATTGGTAAAACTGTACAAATAAACTTTAGTATTATGAAAGGGCCATAATACCAGTAGGACCACATCAGATTTGCGTTTATTATGAATCTGAGATATGTTACCTAGTCCACATGGAATACAGCTTCATTATTCGAAATCATGTTGAATATGTCGATATTTGTGTTAAGCACGCAGCTGAAAGTGGATCAGATTAATATTTTCGATATTTAGGACCAACCCATTAGTGTTAAACCACGATGAGATGTTTTCAACTGCCTGACATAACTTGCGTTTTTGGCTATGTACACCGATGAGTTAAACTATAATACAGGTACCATCGGCAAACATTACGGCTAGAGCCATTACCGCTAGAGCCATGGGCGTGTATACCAAAATCGCGAGTTCGAATCTCGCCCGAGACTTTTTCCACTGTTCGTTTTATTTCTAAGGAGTGATGAAATCCGTTTCTAGTTCCTTGTATATATATTTTTAACGCTAAAGTGCGAGGTGCCGTTGGACAGGTATTTAAAAAGAATAATTAAAAAAAACTCCCTTTCCTCCAAGTTTTGAACCGCAAGTCCAAACAATATTTAAAAAATCATAAAGTAGACTTCAGGTTGCAGGTTTGCAGAGGGTAAAAGCTTTCTCAGGGAGCTGTGTCGTCACCTGGTAATTAAAGTAGAGCTTTATATAAACTTTCAAGACGTTATACCTACGGAATCCTGAGCGTGGCTCAACACGTTCTTTGCAGATTTTTAAGGTTCCGTACCCAGAATGGCAAAAACGGTAACCTTATAGTTTTGTCCGGTCCGCCTGTCTATCCGTCTGTCTGTCTCTATGTCTGTCCGTCCGTATGTCACAGTGTATTTTGTGTGCCGCTATTTAGTTTTGCGTATTCATTGTGAAAAAAAAATGTTTAAGGGAGGCACCCCCCCAACCAATACATTATGGAACTAAATGTAAAAAAAAAAACATTTTTAGCAACCATGTGTTTCTGGCACATCACCTGATAGGTCTTTAGAAATAACTTAAAGGTTGCTTTAAATAGGTGCACATTTGATTAAAAGACCTTCAAGACGGTATACCTACGGAATCCTACTCTGAGCGTGGCTCAACACGCTCTTTGCAGATTTTTAAGGTTCCGTACCCAGAATGGCAAAAACGGTAACCTTATAGTTTCGTCCGGTCCGCCTGTCTATCCGTCTGTCTGTCTCTCTGTCTGTCCGTCCGTATTTCACAGTGTATTTTGTGTATTTAGTTTTGCGTATTCATTGTGGAAAAAAAAATGTTTAAGGGGCCTCCCTTAAACTTGTTGCTAAAAAAAAACATTTTTTAGCAACCATGTGCTTATGGCACATCACCTGATAGGTCTTTAGAAATAACTTAAAGGTTGCTTTAAATAAGTGCACATTTGATTAAAAGACTTTCTAGACGGTATACCTACGGAATCCTACTCTGAGCGTGGCTCAACACGCTCTTTGCAGATTTTTAAGGTTCCGTACCCAGAATGGCAAAAACCGTAACCTTATAGTTTCGTCCGGTCCGCCTGTCTATCCGTCTGTCTGTATCTCTGTATGTCCGTCTGTCTGTCTCTCTGTCTGTCCGTCCGTATTTCACAGTGTATTTTGTGTATTTAGTTTTGCGTATTCATTGTGGAAAAAAAAATGTTTAAGGGAGGCACCCCAACCATGTGCTTGTGGCACATTACCTGATAGGTCTTTAGGAATAACTTAAAGGTTGCTTTAAATAGGTACACATTTGATTAAAAGAATATTTTCAGAAATAATCGCTCTCAAAGTCTGAAAAAGTGTCTCTAACTTTAGAACGAAAGACCAAAAAATGTGAAAAAATCAGGAAGATATCAGACGAACTTACCGCTAACTTCATGACATTCTATAAGCCAAACGCATGGACTGTCATTGACGACTCTTCCGTCAATCGATATGTCTCATACAATATCATTTAATAGTGGTTTGAAAGTTATAATTAGGTTTTTAGGGTTCCATTCCATACCCAAAGGGTAAAACGGGACCCTATTACTAAGACACCACTGCCCGTGTCTGTCTGTCTGTCTGTTGTCTGTCTGTCATCAGGCTATATTTCATGAACCGCTATAGTTAGACAATTAAAATTTTCTCTCATGATATATTTCTGTTGGCGCTATAACATCAAACACTAAAAACAGAATAAAATAAACATTTTAGGGGACGTCTATACGGCAATTGTGATTTTTTGCCGTTTTTATAGATAATGGTTCGGAACCCTTCGTGTGCGAGTTCAAGGTACTCGAACTTGGCCGTTTTTATTATTATTAGGGAGAATCTCTGTTGTAAATACGTATGGAAAGGCAAAGAAAATTGCAAGTTGAGCTAATAAATATTTTCAAGATGTTACAACTTTATGGGCACTGCAGGTGTCCTTGGTCACTTTTTCTGTCGTACATAAATAATAAATAAATAAAAAATAAATATTGCGGGACAATTTTACAAAAATCGGCCTAGTCCCACGGTAAGCTCAATAGGCTACACTACCGACTGTCCATCATCATCATCATCATCATCAGCCTATCGCAGTCTACTGCTAGACATAGGCCTCCCCAATTGCACGCCACTGTATTCGATTTTCGGCTGCTGGCATCCAGCAACTGCCAGCCATCTTGCGCAAATCGTCACTCCACCTTGCCTGAGGGCGTCCTACACTACGCTTGCCGAGACGCGGTCTCCACTCAAGAACTCGTTTACCCCAGCGGTTGTCGGTTCTACGGCTAATATGGACAGCCCACTGCCACCTTAGCTTGCTAATACGGTGGGCTATGTCGATGACTCTGGTTCTCTGCCGGATCACCTCATTTCTGATTCGATCCCGCAGAGAGACGCCGAGCATAACCCTTTCCATAGCCCGCTGAGCGACTTTAAACTTGTGGACCAGCCATACCGTCAGTGTCCACGTTTCGGCTCCGAACGTGATGACGGGTAGGACGCACTGATTAAAGACTTTCGCCTTTAAGCACTGTGGGATAGTGTGCGTCCGTTAAACGTCGCCAGGGTCAGTCGGTTGTGGTGGCGTCCCGTAGCCCAGAGATTCTTCGCACCCCCTGCCCTGCCGTTACCGTAGTCGCCACCATAACCAGGAATAGCGGAGCTTCCGGGAACTGGGGGCCGTGGCCTTTGTTGTGGTGTCTTATGACACCACAACAAAGGTATGGGCAAACCCCCCATAAGGGTTATAATCGCCACGCTGGGCAAGCGGGTTGGCGATCGCAGGGCGTAGCTTCTTGCACTGTTGACGCTGCTGCCCGTCACCAGCCTGTTGGATTTAGCTTCGCCTATTTAAGATGGATATACCGCCATGGTCGCCAAAGCCTCGTCTGTTAATCAGCAGGGTGCACCACGGGCAGGTGAGGTTGGCAATTGGCCGTTAAGTTAATGTAATGTAATGTTAAGTACATGACATCTCTTTCAATTAATAATATTGTTATTTATACTTCCAGATAGTCCAAGTCCGACTTCAGTAAGACGAAAGTAAGTCGTATTCGAAAGACGAAACATCAGACAAAGGATCAATATCCAAGCAATAGAAAAGCTGCAAAGGATTTTTTATACAATATATAAGAATTGTATTTTTTGAATTGTAAAAAATAAATGCTAATGTGCTTAAGAATACAGAACAAATGGTGGGAATATTTGATAATGGTGGGTATATATATTTTTTGCGTGGTTTGCATTTCATTTCATTAATATTTTCTTATTCATTACTTCCAATATAGTAATTGTGTTCTGTATTCCAATGCACTTTAATTGTTTTTGCGTAATTATTTGTCATAGCGTGGCGTGCAGTGTCTTAGTTGCGTTTTGTGTAGTGTGCGCACTCAGGATGCTCATGTATGTACGAGTGCTCTGTACATTTACTTACTTGTGATTAACACTGTCCGTGCATTACATGTAATTCACTATTGGGACTTATGGCAAGTATGTGTTGGTATATATACATCTGACGTCCATGCATTACATAAAATGCACTTTCGTTGATATGGAGGACAGCCAAAGTGTTAACGTCACGCTGCCCGCCTCGCTGTACGTCCCGCTCGAGGGCTGCATACTGGCGCGGTTGCATGGAGCAAGCGTAGGCACAGTTAACCAATTGGAATCCAAAGGGTTGACTGTACTTAGGTCTTGCACTCACGCAAAGTCAGTAGGGAGACTAGTAAATGCGTTCGCATATACATGTAGGATTGTTTCTCTGTAGTCTGTGATAGATATATCTATCCCTGGCATTGTACCTACGCCGCAGATATATCCTTCGTTGGCGTCAAAAAGGTTTAATAAAATAATACTAACTTTAAGGCTTAGGTTTATTTAACCTTTTCGATTCCGCCAATTACGGATATATCCACAGCAAAGGTCCGAACGTCCAAACGCCGTATTTATCCGTCAGATACCAGAAGGCCTACCACGAACCACGAACGAAGTTTCACCTCTCTGTCGCACTTGAGTGAGAAATCACAAGTGCGAAAGGGAGGTATACTTTCGTTCGCGGTTCGTGGTAGGCGCTCAGAAGGCCTACCACGAACCACGAACGAAGTTTCACCTCTCTGTCGCACTTGAGTGAGAAATCACAAGTGCGAAAGGGAGGTATACTTTCGTTCGCGCTTCATGGTAGGCGCTCAGGGCAACAAACCTACATGTATGCACAAGCATATAGTTTAATTTCAGTTTGACAATTCGCGGTGCTTGATGTTTGATATGGCTCAATAAGGTCAACTCATCTTTCTGTCAAAAGTTATATCTATGATCATATCTCTGATCAGTGATCATAAATCTATATGCCTAACTTTTTCTGAAGTAAACCTGCGTAAATAAAAATAGAAGCATATAAATCTATGATCATAGATATATGATAGTGTAATATGGACCATTGAATAGCTAGGATCCTTTATATTAACCTTTTCGACGCCATGTCCAACGCACAAGCTTTCACTCACACGGCACGTCATCGGAATGTCAAAACTGAAGTTGAAGTTGAACTTTATGTTTTACCAGTGTAGGTTTATTTTACTCAGTGGTTTGTGACCGATATATCGGCCATTGGCGTTGAACCTGCGGTGGCAATATATACGCCTTTGGCGTGGAAAAGGTTAATACTTATCCGTCCCTGCAAACCTACCACGAACATCGAAAACTGGCATTGAGAGGAATACTTCTTTGTCACTCCAATATGCAAGTGTGACACAGATGGACACAAATCGTTCACAAAACGTTCGATTTTCGTGGTATAGGCCTAACCCCCCCCCCGTGGTATAGGCCTAGCCCTGAGCTGGACCGAAGGCGAGAAGTTTGCTCAAAATATATTGGCATGAGAGGATCTTGCGGATACCCTATGCACCTCCAGGGTGTCCCAGGATCTATATACAACAACAACAACGCCACTCATTTAGCACGGTGGCTAAGCTCTACTAAGGTTTATTTTACTTATTAATTGCTTTATCCCCTAAACGGCGAAAAGTGGCCACTACCTATTTTCTTTTTAGGTGATAGATAAAGCTATCCCCCAATAAGGGCGCCACTGGACGGTCGCCGCCCTCTTATATTGATATTTATTGTGCATTGAAATAAAGTTTTTAAAAAGTATTCAAAATGTTTTATTAAACAATAATTCTGTCAGTAGTAGATAAATATTGATTATATTATTAAAATTAAATATACCTACCATACCTAAAGGTATTTTAGGTAGATACTCTAGGTACATTTTATTTAGTGGTCCCAAACCAGTTTGCATAGTTTAATATAATTGGTGGAAAATATTCATTCGGTATTGTTTTTTCCGTAGTGAAATCGAGTGACAGTGAGGTACGAGTATTGTGAGAGAGACATTGGACAAGAAAGAAGGATATCGAGTTCAGCAAATAATCATGTAATTCGATTTTACCTAAATGTATTTAATAAAAACGTGATTCACATTTCTATGTAACTATTAAGGCCAGTAATTGCACAGAGTTGATTCTAACAAATAATTATATTATATATATTTTTCTCTATTGCTTGAATTAATTTCCATCAGCCCTAGAAATAGACAAAACTTCTTAGACAGAACATTTTGTTTGATAGTCAACGTTCAGAAATTAACTATGTTTACAATCCTTACATTTCAAAAGTATTTTTGATCGTTTAAAAGCACCTATATGGAGCCAGCATTTACTTCACCTACTCGCCGGTAACTCGGTTCATCTACTTAATACAAGATGTCGCTGTTGTGGCGTGACATCAAAATGCAAAATAAAAATATTTCTGCACACATTCGGCCTCCAGTGTTATATAATAAATAAAATCTATGATTAAACCTTATAAATAAATTATCTTTCAATTGTCTACTGTATAAAATAAAATGCTCATTTTGCTACCATGGCTCCATCTAGAGACAAGTAGAAAAATCAAAGCGTAGTTAATTAACGCTAATCGCAATTAATTAACTAAAACAAACCCTTATTCCTCAATTCTCCCATGCCCTGCAGGAATGCGCCCTATACCACTGAGTTGCAGATACATTTATCTACACATCTAGCTCTATTTCGTCTGTGTACGCCGTGGGTCAAATGCCCGAACAAAATGCCCAATGACCTTTGCATTCTGTCAGTCATCATCTTAACCCTGTGAAAATGAGTGCCGTAAAGGGCTCGAAACGTCGGGTCATGGTGTTAATAAACGCGATTAATCCGTTTTAAAGTGTTTAATTTCAAAGAGAACAATCATTCACTAAAATAATTTAAAATATGAATTTAATACGTACCTACCTACTATAACTTTATAACTAAAATATTTAGTTAGTTACTTACCAACTTTTAGGTAATCTGTTATCAGTTTGGTACAAAATGTAATTAAAGGAATCCTGGAGCCAATTTCAGTTAAAACGAGTAATAACATGTAACACAAACATGAACCTTAAGTCACTATTTCTGTTTAAATGCCTTATACCATATCCCATTATTTAGCGACACTGCACCAAAAAAGCTAGAACTGAAATGCTGATATTCTTTATTTTGGTCCACAGAGAGTCTCCTTATCGAGAAATGCACGCATTTACCAATCACTCAGGGGCATCAGGTTGTTCAGGACATACGTATCGAAGCTAGTTTTGGTTAAGTATTTATCATACTGTTAACAAAATATCACTAGAAACGTAACTCAAGCAATACTAATTTATAGAGAAATGTACATAATTAATTGTATTATATATCTGCATATATTGAAATCAAGGATAAGAATGTAAAGTTTGATTGACGAATCCATGCAAGGTTGAACTGCATTGAGTGATCTCCCATGGTAATATTATTTGCAACATTTGGTAAAAAAACCAATTCTGTTCCTGGACATTTTGATAACGGTATTATGCACTTTTAAAAATAGATAAGTTTGAAATCTTTTCTAAAACTTGTATATCTATGAAAAATGTCAGAGGCAGATTTAGATATTTCTGATATTGTATTACTTGTAATTGACAGGATTAAGGAATGTAGCATTTGTGAACGTGTTGTCAGAATAGACTGCCATGTGACGTAACGTAGGTATAGTTTTCATCTCTCTCTAGTGACTGTGATATAGTATAATTTTGGACTATTTTTGTTTTGTACATATTTTGAAATGTTTGATATTCTTATACAATTTTAACTTTATCTTATTTATTGTGTGTAGTGAATTATTATTACCAATGCGAACAATTGCAAATTTAGAGGATCATTCAATTTAGACAGCAGTTTTAAAACATTTTGTAATCAAAATAGAAACTATAATATATCTTTACAGTACACATGGTGCTACATTACCGCACTAGTGCGATAATGAGCACTTTATGTGCCTGCGTCAAAAGTTCAAAGAGCCATATGTACTGTAAAACGTCGTACAATACATACATGTGCAATAGGTAATAGGCAATAGGTAATTCGCAACTCGTGTCGATTTAAAACACTCCCTTCGGTCATGTTTTATTCTATCGCCACTCTTTGCGAATTTTCTCCTATTCGCACTTGTATCGTAATGTACTATTGCAATTATATGCATATTGATTTGGTAACAGATTAGTTACGCCGTTAACCAGCCAATATTATTAAACAGTACATTATACATTTAGTTTTTTTTAACAGAAACGAAACTTAGTCTGTCCCTTTAACGTAAGCTAAGGGTGTCTACACACGAGCGTTTTTGCCGGCGTTTTTGAACACGGCGTGCACGTTGCGTTAAAAACATCGGAAAAGGCACTAGTTTACTGGCGCCGTAACTTTAACATAATCTTACCAATAAACCTCCATATGAAAGTATGACAATTCCATTGATCGAATAGTATTCAGAGATACGTTCTCTGTATACCCGAAAACCGTAACGATTACACCCCTAATCAGGTTTTCTCGTAAATAACTAAGCACATATTAATGCAGGCTACACTCTCGCAGGCTGCGTCCGAAGGGGCGTTACCATAGCGACGCACCCCAAGTGCACCCTTGTTATTAATACCCGTAATAATTAAACTTGATTGCATTTCACACCAGGTGTCGGATGGCTCTTATCAGTTTGAATTGAGGTTGAGAGGTTAAGACGGTTGAAATTGTTGAGAGTATAATTTTATTGAAATGCAACTTAATTAGTTACTATTCGAACTTGCGAAAATGTATATTAAAAAATGATTTATGTGAGTAAATTATGTCAAGAAGTTATTTTAAACTTAACAGCGAAATCTTTATGATACCTGAAGAGGTAAGCTATGCGCATGTGTCATCTGTGCCGCGATTGGATCTACAAAAGAGTATCTATTGAATGAGTAGGTACTACAGCTAATTCTTTTTGCTATAAAATAACATTTCAGTCTCATGATATAAAAATAAACAGAATGCAGATACGTCTTAAATGGTATCAAAATTTACAGGCATGAAATAAAAGGTTATGTGAAGTTAGCACACAACCGGATTTGTACCTATTTATAACCGACGCAGATCAAAAAGAAGTACTTCCATCGCATTTGAATAAAAGGATGTTGGATCAAAAGGAAACGAATAATTTGATATCACATCAACATCTAGAACATGCACTCGGAAAGCCAACGACGCGGTTAATGCATGTTCCCTATCACCGAAAATCAGAATTCA
The DNA here is from genome assembly GCA_949128165.1 of Lathronympha strigana. Taxonomy (NCBI): domain Eukaryota; kingdom Metazoa; phylum Arthropoda; class Insecta; order Lepidoptera; family Tortricidae; genus Lathronympha; species Lathronympha strigana. The sequence goes on along the minus strand of OX421903.1, from coordinate 20,931,484 downwards.
TTTCGGAGCCCTACGTAGAACGTGACTCCTTTCAATCATTCCGCGTTTTCAGAGTTTTTTTTTATTTCCTTTATTAATCAACACTCCCCTAGGGCGGTTTTGAGAGAGCCCTCTGTCGGAGTCAAGTAGCGGAGACAGCGGAGAAAAATTGCGAGAGATGTAAGAAACGTCATTATTGTGAAAGTTCTTGTGTGTGGTGACATGGAACAAATGAACGCCATGTTTTTATTTCTTGTGTGTACTTTTTGGGATATATGAGATTCAAATGTGTTCATTTACAAGTTCACTCATTACTGTTATTGTACTAACAACACAATTGTTGTTACAATAGGAGTAGGTATTTTTTCCTACTAAAATCAAGGTCGATAAATCATTGGTAAAGCCTAAACATCCTACTCAGTAGGACTTACATACGCTAGGATTTCTAAAAACATTTGAAAAATCAGACGGCTGATACAGTTTTTACCCAGTTATATGTTTATGCAGTATTGTTGGGTTAAAAGCATCTGTATGCCCTATTCTAGCTGGGTTAGCTAATAACAGTAATATGTACACACGCGTTCATAATTGCATGGGCAATTTATCAATGAATTCAATCATAAACTGCCCATGCAATTCTGAACGCGATAGTACCTTGATTAATAATTTCCCATTAGAAATTCGTTTATTAATATTTCTAATATTCTGAACCAAAGTTGCTACACAATTTACGATCACTAAGGTACATCACATCACAAATACCTTATCACAAAATTACCTTATCGCAAAATAGCAAACACCTATGCTATGCTATGCTGTCTCTGGATGTGTGAAGTGTGTGGAAATAGAAAAATATCACTTCTAAACTTATCGTAAACTCGCGACTGCGATCGCGGTGCGTGCAGCGACAAGAAACAAATGAACGTCGCATTGTTTTTGTTTTATTTGGCGCAGTCTCTGGGGGGTTGAAGTGAAAAATTAGGTAGGTAATCCATTTATTACAACGGTGTTGCGGTGTGGTTGTCTGCGAACATAGTTGCAGGTATAATTATATTAGGCACCGTAAACTTGAAAGCAGAGTTAGCACGTTACGTGGTCTAAATGTTAGTTGGACTATTTATACGGAAAACCGCTGCAGCAGGCGCTTCGTATTATGTTTACCTACTATAAAAGCTATTATTATAAGTATTTATGTAAATGTTCGTTATATAGTATTTGTAAGTACATCAAAAGCCATGCTTTAATAACTGATTCATTAGGTCTGCGAAATTTAAAAAGGGACCAAATGCTGATCAGTTGGGCAAAATTTAATGCAGATTTATGGATGCTGGTACAAGAGGCACGTCACATACCTATAGACAACTATAGAATATAACGTACACGAATAAAAAAATCGTGCGTGTTAAAAAAATTAGAGGGGGGGGGACATTTTTTCAAACTTTCAGAGCGAATATTTCTGAAAAAAACGATTAATTTTTTTTTCAAGAAACCTTTAAGATCAGGAGCCTTACGCCTTGCGCGCATTTATTTTCGAAATATATACAGTAAGTGTAACTTAGCTAACGATCTACCTCTACCTATCTCTACCTACCTTAAATCTAAAATAGGTCCTTGAGGCATTGTACCTGGGATGCTGGCAGTATTTCCTCGTTGTATCGCAATGTTGATACGTTGTGCGAGGAAGGCACCAGCTCTTCGGTCCCAGTATTGTAATTTATTTTGACATGTAAATTGGTTTTATGAATAAAGCAGTATGAGTATGAGTATGAAGAAGTAAACTGCAGAATTTTCCAAGACCAATGTTTACTATTATGACATTTATGTGACAAATTAAAAGAAAAGTAGGTAACGTCAAACATACTCATTGCAGTCGATTGAAAACTCTTTACAGACAAAATTTAAAAAAGTTAATAACATTAGCAGGTAATAAATAGCCTTATACACTGGTTCAGCTAAAAAAATCATTTATTAAATATCTCGGAAACCATACGAGTTAACACACTAGTATCTTGGAGAAATTAACTCGAATTAACATCAAGAATCTCCCGTTAAAGTTAACGGAAATAATAAAATAGGTACGGTGTATAGTTACTGAGTAAAACCGCTATGACATACGGACGGACAGACGGACTGGACGAAGCGGTTCTGTTTTTACCATTTTGGCTACGCAACCCTAAAAAGCCCACATATCGCACTTTATTACAAGGGAAGGGATTAAGGTGATAAAATGCAAACATATTTTTGTCGTCGACTGTACCTAATCTAATATAATAAATATCACATAAACCACACGTCTTCTTAAACGAGTGTTTGTGTTTGGATCATTTAGTATGCTAAAGATGAATTTAGGTCATATATTAAGATGTTACGTATATAAGTTATATCATCTTTTGACATAGTAATAACGTCGACATAAATATTAAAATTGCAGCTCCGTCGAAAGAATTTTGGTGTTTATATTATGTGTTTCATTAATGTCAATACAGTCTACTTTCAGTAAAAAGTAAAGTAAGTAAAAAACCGGTAATACATCTGTTGTCAAGTAATATAAAGGTGACAGCTAGCGATCATACCAGTGGCTAAGAGTAGATACTTACAAAGTGCCTTATTTTATATCTGTTATGTTATCCTATTTTTACTTGTATTTACATGAAGGTAGCTTAGACAAGGCATAAAAGAATGGAACATACGATACAATTAGTTATTAAGTCCACATTAATCGTACAATTTACGCATAAGTAAGGTACTGCTGTTGTTAAATAGGAATGAGTTTTTTTATGAACTTTGTATACCTATATCAAATTATGAACTATAAAGATGAATAAGGGTTCCTAGTTGACTACGGAACCCTCGAAACCCGGACTTTCACTGAATTAAAAAAAATATATAATACTCGGGCATTCTTTTCATCCATAAACATTTTATAACATTGGTTAAAAATAATTATATACAAAAGAAATATACTTTAAAATTAGAGGCGAGGGAGGGTGCATGAATTATCCATTATACCGTACATACCTTCGGCCATAATTCCTGCTCCTTCGTTCCGGGCTCCGTGTATTTATAGCTTTAGATAAGGCCTACAGATGGCGGCTGCGGAGTTTTCCTTCCCCTAATACTTGTTGAGTTACGGTTTCCAATTTCCAGCTCTGCACTTCAGGTGCGCTCCCCGAAGGATTGTTGGCTATCGGCGGATTTCGAGTATTTTATCGCGTCTGGAAGATGTTATTTTTATGAAAAGGGTTCACGTGTCCATTATGTCGAGGAAAAACAGTGACACAGCTCACCAACGAGTTGTTATACGACTACTTTACTGTTGAGTTCAGGTAGATCGTGTTGTAAATAGTTGTGCTTTGGTTTTTAATACTCGTAAATAGTACCTGATAAACCTGAAGACTCACGATAACTGGTGGGCTTGGTATGTCAAGTCATATGTAAGCGTTTCAGTGACAATTATAAATTATTCATAAATCTATACAATCTTAAGTTAATATTCTAATAAATTGTGTACTGGTTAAAGGGAACTGAACAATAATTTAAAAGCAATCATTCTAAGTTTATAAGCATTAGTCACGGGTGAACGAAATCTACACAAAATTATGACATCGGCGTTGGAAGGTAACGTGACGCTAGTCACGCGATAGACGCCTGTTTTTTTGGTGATTTATAAGACCAAATAAACTATGACTAATACGAGTATAATCACGTAACGATATTCCCCTGTATATTTTGTTATGCTTAATTTAGTATTGTCTCGAATATATTTCTGGGATAATAAAGTTTCACCTTGTTTAGTTGTGGGATGTGGGTGGATGGGTTAATAGGCTACATAAATGAACAACAACCAACAAGATAAGATGAGTTCTCTAACAACGATTATAGTAGGTATGTCTAAGTATGCGACAGATTGGTGATAATAGGAGGAGCCAACTCTTGATCCCCAGGTGGCTAGCGCCAGTTTACCGGCAGATTCTAGGTATGTGGACATTAAATACATTACATCGGCAGATATAAGAAGCGCTGTCAAGAAGTTAAAATCTAGTGCTGCACCTGGGCCGGACGCGATTCCAGCCTTTCTAATAAAGGCTTGCGTTGATCACTTAGTTGGTCCTATAAAGTTTATCTTTAACCTTGTCCTGAATGCAGGGGTCTACCCCGCTGTATGGAAGAGGTCTAGAGTAACACCAATTCCAAAAGGGGGCTCTAAAATAAAGGTAGAAAATTACCGTCCTATTGCCATTTTGAGCGTTCTAGCCAAAATTTTCGAGTCAGCTCTTCAAGGAAGGCTGCTCCCTCAATGTCAAACCCACATCACCGATGCACAACACGCATTCTTACCCAAAAGGTCTGTGGCAACTAATTTACTCACCTTAACTCAGTTCTTGTCGCGCGAGCTAGATAGAAGGGCTCAAGTCGATGTCATCTACCTAGATTTCCAAAAAGCCTTCGACCGCGTAGACAATGACATTCTTCTTCTGAAGTTAGGGGCTATGGGATTTTCTCCGAGGCTCCTAAAGCTGTTTGCGAGCTACCTCCATGATCAAACGCAATACGTTAAGTACGGACCCTATGTATCAGAAAATTATCGCAAGCGTTCCGGTATTAGTCAAGGGTCCAACTTGGGGCCATTTCTTTTCGTACTTCTTATAAATGACTTGCCATCAGTAGTACGTAATTCCACGCTATTGTTGTTCGCCGACGACGTGAAGATAATAAAATCGGTTGAAACCCAGAGGAACTGTCTAGAACTACAAGTGGATATCGAGGCAGTCTACCGTTGGAGCCTCAGAAATAAATTGTATTTCAACTCCAGCAAATGTGAGATGATGACCTTCTCGCGATTGCGCAATCCTATACAGTTCGAGTATGCCATCGACGATGTTGGTATAGCGCGGTCGGATCGTGTTCGCGATTTGGGTGTGCTTTTTGACCCTGCTATCACATTTCGAGATCATGTCCAAGCGGTGACTGATGCGGCGTACAAAAGGCACTAGGCTTTGTGCTACGCAATTCTGCGTCCTTGAGCGTATATGCCGCGTATATGTAGTCTTGGCTGAGACCATGGAGGATTTAAGTACGATGCTTGTTAGCCTCAGTAGAGCCTCCGGGCGAGTTGGTCTTAAGATGAACATGGATAAGACGAAAATCATGTCGAATATCCATGTAGCACCAACTCCAGTGACAATCGGAGACTTTACACTCGAAGTTGTAGACGTATATATATACCTTGGACAAACTGTCCAGTTAGGTAGGTCCAATTTCGAGAAAGAGGTTAATCGTCGAATCCGACTCGGTTGGGCAGCGTTCGGGAAGCTGCGACACATCTTTTCGTCCAATATTCCGCAGTGCCTGAAGACGAAAGTCTTCGATCAGTGTGTGTTGCCAGTGATGACATACGGTACTGAAACGTGGTCGCTTACAATGGGCCTCATAAGAAGGCTCAAAGTCACCCAAAGGGCGATGGAGAGAGCTATGCTAGGAGTCTCTCTGCGAGATCGTATCAGAAATGAGACCATCCGCAGCAGAACCAAAGTAAACGATATAACTCTCCGAATCGCTAAACTTAAGTGGCAGTGGGCGGGGCACATTGCACGTAGAACCGATGGCCGTTGGGGCGGAAAGGTTCTCGAGTGGCGACCGCGTACCGGAAGGCGCAGCGTGGGTAGGCCCCCCGCAAGGTGGACTGATGACCTGGTGAAGGTCGCAGGAGTCCGCTGGATGCGGGTGGCGCAGGACCGGTCATTGTGGAAATCTTTGGGGGAGGCCTATGTCCAGCAGTGGACGTCTTTCGGCTGAAATGATGATGATGATGATGATGAGCGTATATGCCACTCGCGTGCTCTATGCTGCACTCGTCCGGAGCTTTTTGGAGACGAATTCTGTCGTTTGCAGTCCGCATGAGAATAAATATATTCTTATGCTGGAACAGGTCCAGAAAATGTACCTAAGGGCACTGTACAAGAGAATACATGTCTATTATCCCTACATGTATCCCACTTTATTCTTGCAGGGTCAACTAGGGTACGACTCATTACAGTTGCGCAGGTCGCTCTCATTGGCAAAGTTCACATTATCACTATTGAGAAATAAAATTGACAGTTTAGAACTTGTTGAAGTGTTCCTACGTCTATTCGTACCTAACCAGTACGGCCGCGCGCGCCGGCACCCGCTGCTGGCAGAGAGCGCCGCGCGCACGCGTGCGCACGCGCAAGCACCAGTCGCGCGCGCGCACGCGCTTCTCAACTCTGTGCTCGAGGCACAGCCGCAATGTGATTTGTTTGTGAGTGCGATAGGCTGTGTGATATCAGATTGCAAGAGAGTGTTAGAAAGTGAGATGCCTGAAAGTACCATACCGTAATTTTGTAATGTCATTGCTTTACATTGTCAATGTGTTCCAATTTGTGCCGTGTTGGCTTTAGCTGTAAGGTGCAATTTGTTATTTAATAATAATAAATAAATAAATAAATAAAATACGTATTGTCATACTTGATATTACATTTGCAGAATTTGCGTAAAAGGAATCTAGTTTATATTTTGAGATTAAAGTGTATACGTCTATCATGCCGGTCTAGCTGCGCAGCACAGGACGTTTAAATGAGACGGTAAAAAGTACAAAAGAGTATATATGTATATCATGACGCCGATAAATTATATTCGCGTGTTCCCGAATGTCATCCGATTCCATTGTATTTGTGACTGGACAATGAAGAAAAACGAAAACTTGCCAAAAAACAGACTTTCAATAGAACGGATTTAAGCTTAAACATTAAATTGACTTAATATGTTTGTTTTTATAAGACAGTTGTCAAAAAAAGTATTTAACCTGCCATACTGCTGTAGCTTGTCTTGTCAACTAAGTCAATATTCAATGTAAATTATATTACGATAGTTAAGGCAAATACACCTGCCAGATCTATTGAGACCTGATTTTATCATCAACCAGGCCGCAATACTAGATATCGTATCTCATATCTGAACTAATTTAAGTGTCAAACAAACAAGAAATGTAAATTACAATCTGCCAGCAAGCTAAGCTCAGATTTATAGGTACTTACACCTTGCAATGTGGCAGTTTAGTATGTGCCTTCAAAATTAATCCCCACAGTAATATGGGTGAGACCCAAAAGTTTTACTTATTTTGGAAACTCATTGGAGTTCGGAAAACCCGTTAACATATCCCTTGGGCATTGATGAATGGAGCTTTTAGTTCAAATAGCCTCTTAATTTACGTTAATCTGGTAATTTCGAAGAACGTTGTACGCTATTGGATTTCCTAGAGTTTCGTAATCTCAGATTTAGACTAAAAAATTTTATAGTTTAACCAAGATACACGGGAGTTATAACACTTATAACTGAGAAATAATATTGATTGGACAAAGAATGGTAGGGGAATCCCAAATATTCCGGGGTATATGTCTATTTACTACATAGATGAACGGATTTATATACACATATAGCATGCCCGCTTGTATAAGATTACAGATGTCGTGAAAAAGGTTATCCTGACGTATTTTATCGGGATATTTCGTTTTAATCTCGCTTTCTCAATTAGTTTCGGCGGAAAATGAAGCAAATTGTAATCAAAAGATTTCCGACAAAATACGCCAGGAAATTGGTTATATTATTAGGTAAGTATAGGTAAGTATTTCCGATCTCTCTCAGTCCAGAAAGGTTGCCTGTTTATCTCTTCTAAATTGATCTGTTCTCTTTAATGTTCTGAATTGATCATGAGGTAGGCGGTCTATTCACGCCTCTTCTGCCTAAAAAGATCTAACAGCTTCTACCCGGACAACAGTGCGGTCGGAGACTTGCTAAATCGAAATTTCAACTAGCAAATACTGAATATCGCATTACCAAATAATTTATGAGTTTCTAGGTATCCCACATAAATTGAAATGAAGTACCAATTTCGAGCGGGCAATATATCATCGCGACGCCTTCCTGCGAGATAAAACCCTAATGAATGGTGTTATGCTGCAAAGCGACTATGATATTAATTCAAGCAACAATGCAATTTAATACAGGTAACTTTATGGGAAAGGATAATAGCGGAGCTGCCAAAGGCATTAAAATTTTAACATTTTCTTAGAATTCTGTACGACAAAGTACAAATATTTTTTGTAAGTTGGTACTTCATGTTCGTCTGTCTATTTGTATATTTTCCCGCGGTTTAAATCACTATATTTAGCTACGAGTATTTATTTGGTTCCGTAACGACACTGCTCACCCCATAACCTGATGACTTTGCCACAAGAACGAAAGTACCTTAAAGGATGACTCACACTAGAATGAACTGATCTGTCAGTTTCTATAGAGATCATCACGTAACGAGGGTTCTGAGCTATCACGTGATTCTTTCTGTAAATATTATCGACAGATCCTCCCGTCCCGCCCCGCCCCGTCCCGTTCTAGTGTGAGTCCCCTATAAATGCTGTAGATAGGAAATTCTACTGAAAATGTACTACTAATACTTCATTTTAATTAGAAATAAACCTACAATTTTACTGTACCGAAATTTATTTAATTAAATTATTTTATTTTTTTAATTAGTGCTCTTAATGCACAGTGAGCTAACCGTAGTATTAGTAAACCAGTAGGTTTTCTCTAGCGAAACGATTTTTATTTAAGTAAGTAAATATTAAATTAAAAAGATAAATAAATTAATGACAAGAAATAAATATATCTATCATAGCAACTACTGTGACTACTGGTTTCAAGTTATGTGATGATACTAAATGTCAAAGTTTATCATACCTAAAGGCTCAACTACGTGGCGCAAAGTGCTCAAACAGCACTTATCTGGTTGATATTTTAAAGTAAATTACAAATAGGCCGGCGGCGCCGGTGCCATCCCTTGCCGTGCGTGTTATCACCGAGGGGATCGCGAATCGCGAACGTACGTACTAAGCTCCTACGATTGCTTGGAGTCTAGGCAGGAATTGTGAAGGAATTTAGAAGTATTAACAGTTCTGGTATTCACTAATATTACTTGCAGATTGGTGAGTGTATCAGTAAGGTGTTTTTATATCAATACGGTCGCAGACCAGGGTGTGGCTCTCTGATGTCAAGCTACGGCTGATGATAAGATATCTAGGTATAGATGTTTGCAATTTCGTTTGAGTAGGTAAGGCGCGCCTTATCGATCCTTCAAGTATACGAGAATTTAAAGTTAACTCCTGACATACCAACACAGTTATTTCCATTTCGCGTGTAACCATCTAAATGCGCTTAGTTATAAGATATTAGGTACAAATGTAATCCGCCGTATGAGGATACATGGTACCTCATATGGCGCATTTATGGTACACCATGGTAGGCCGACATTTTTCATTTCAGTTAAGACTAAATAATTCCGACTATAGAACGATGAAACCTAAGGAAATAGTAAAAAAATACAGCGGTATGCGTAAATTTTTCAAATGGAAAATTAATTCATCTTGCTTGTAACTACTCTTTGCAGTAAATCTGCATTCTTGGCATAGGTCTTAAAGTTACCTACGATAACTCCATAACACTATCAGTAATCAGAGCAGAATCTAAACTTGTAGCGACACTACAATCAGAGTGAATCTGCAGTCTAACATTATTACAGCCCGGGAGCTGTAACGTTGAGCTTAACGGCGTGTTGCGGCCTCGGCCTCTATTCCACTGAACTTCGGTTACCGTTTCATTTTCTGTTGCACCACATGGCAAAACCCTACTAATTTTATGCATAGGGCAGAGCTAGGGCATTTGCATAGCTTTTGGGTGTTATATTTTTAACACTCCGTGGCGACCACTTTATAAAAGTCACAAAAGAAGTACATCAATATTTATACGATATGATATTTATACGAAATACAATACTATACAACATTTTAATAAGGCAGTAAGCATACTGAAGTTAGTTATCCATAATAATTACTAATACTTCGCCCCGAACGTGAACACGCGACTCCTTGACCGATTTGGTTATATTCGAACTTAAAAATTATATTTATCTCATTTAATGACTTGCCAAATTTCACGAAGATTTGATCAAAGATATTCAAGATATCGACGAAACATACAAACATACATACAAATATACATACATATATACATACAAACGACGGATTGTCCAAGTAGACTGGGAAAACTTACTTGCTTCGCTCGCTCGTTCGATACGACGCTGGCGCCATTTTCATAACTTGAACATTTTCACTACATATGAAAACAACATGGTTATGGGCTCCGTTTTCCGCAAATATAGGGCATTGATTAAAAAAAATCGAAGAACAAAAATTTAAAAGCAAAACGTCATTAATAATCATGAACATCGTTGATATGTCACTATCAAGGAAACATGCAAAAATAATGCCAAAATATTTACATGATTATTTTATTTGTGTTTGCGCCTCTATACCCATAGTATGTACAAGACGCAGTCGGTAACGGTTTTTTCGTCTAGTTCCCAGTTGGTATTGGACCCCTCCACCACGATAACGTCGTTAGCGACTCTTTATGTGAAGTCTGAAGTGATAGTTAGATTTAAGTGTTATGTTTATGCCACGATGCGCTCAAAATACAAACACATTACTATTTTTGCTAACCCCTCATAAGATAGTTTGTCTGATGACTGCTGGATATATCTAAATACTTGTTGGATGACTAGATCTGAATAATAATCGCAGGAAACCGTCATATGACAGCAGCACTCGACCGTTCGTTATGGGGACGCTCGGATTTGATTATGATGATGATTTGCGGTAACAGCAAAAGTAAAGCAAAAGCTAAAAGGCAAACAAATTATTGTATGTTTTTTTTTGCCGGTTTAGTAATTTAGCCAGTAAGCAATAAAAATTTGTTTATTTATGGCGAGCGAAATGGAGATTTGAAAATAAATATTCTTCACGAAAAACCATACAAAGCAGAAATACGGCAGAAAACACTTTCTCTTTTTGTGTTATACTGTTTACTACCGGGAGAGGAGCAAAGAAATAAAAATCAAATGCGACCGCTTTCCTCAATTGCCAGTCTGTTTGTTTTGTTATATTTGTTTGAGGCACACCAACTGTTAGCACAAAGATCTTTCGAATGCGCTCTCTTACGCAGCTCGCTGCTAGCGGGTGGTCTCTATCATACCAAAAGCAAACACAGCATAATATATTTTATTATATCGAAAATAAACATTAATCTTGCCATACGCTTTATGCACTTAATGTTGTTTTGAAATGTCGTCATAAGCTCTCAGTTGAGAAAACAGCGATAGTAGGTTGACTGTTTTCTCAATCAAATTAAATCTTTGATTTTAAATTGAAATATATGTCATATACTAAAGAAAAAGATCAACTCCATTGGAGGCCAACCCGGGGATCGAACCCGGGTCTTCAGCTAACGTGGCTAACGCCATCCAATAGAGTTGGTCTTTTTCTTTAGTAGGTATATGACATCTTTTTCAATTTACAATTTATTTTAGTAGTGTTTCTACTTTAATAACAAGTTAAAATACTTAGTAAAATAATGTTATTTGTTTCATTAAAAAGTTGTAAATCTTAAATTATGAATGTGTTTTACCCATTCGTTTAACGATTTTCTTTAAGTTGCGTGGTAAGAGTTGGAAAAATAATTGAAATGGGAAATAAATTCACTTGATTACCTGTAACAATAAACTTACAAGTAGATAACCTTCCAGGCTTGAATCAGATTCAGATTCTGTCGATGGACTCAACACGCATTTATTTAGTTTTTGATTTGATTGAGGCAGAACTGCCTTCTTAAACAATATTTCATAAATTTGTAGATGAACACTTGTTTCTTTAAATCGGATTAACTCCTTGCACCTACGCTTTGAGCCCTTTAAAGCACTCGTTATTACAGGGTTAAATGATGAATCAGAACAAAAAAGTTATTTGTGCAAACTACATACATACAAAAATATAAAAACAAAAACAAAGGTTGGTCTACAATGCCCAGAAGGGCTCATGAAGCTAGTAATACATTACAGGGCATTCCACAATTAAAATTAAAATAACCTTTAAGAATTAACATACATATTACATGCGACGCTTCTCTAACTCCCATTTTGTCTCTTTGATCCATTTGCAATTTCGCGCATTTTTAAAATACGCCAGTAATTAGTTGTAAAGTGTTTCATATCAATGAACACTAATCGCGGTCATAGGATACAATATTAATTGTTTGTTGGCTTTAACGCTTTAATAACCATTCAGGGCTGATACAAGTTATTGGAGAAAGCTTCTGTAGGTACCTGCCTACTATGTGTATATATTTACTCTTGATTGTTAAAACATGTATATACACACATAACACACAATTTAAGTACGGCTATTTGGTTATTTTACAAATACTTTGTAGGTAATGGCGCGTGGACATTGTTTGATATATTGAGTTATTGGGGTTTGGTACACAGTCTTGGTGTCAAATAATACCACAAGATAAACAAATTAAATAAGATAAGTATTTTATTCATATACAATAATAAGATTCTGTAATTTAAATAACGCTGAAAGGGTGTTCACTAGTGTTCACGTATTACTCACGATATCGAAGTTTGGATGCAGATCTGGGAGCCTACCACGAATCCACTACTACCACTACCACTTCGTTCGTTAATTCCTCAATTACTTCTTTGACGTTCAAATATCCAAGAGCGATAGAGAGGCATATAGATGAACGAACGAACGAAGTGCCTCGTGTTAGGCCCCCTGAGCGTGTTTTGGTGGAGCAGAGATTCGACGACGACGGAGTGTAGGAGCGTCTTGTCAGAGCTTAGATCATAGACAAGTAGATGCGCCTTGTCTGACATTTTCGATGGAAAACATTTTGCTAATTTTTGCTATAGCTATTCTTACGTTACGTAGTAAAAGACATGTCAGATACGTCAGGCTATACAATTGTGCATGTTTATAGGCAGAGGGGAATATTATTGTGCACCAACCAACTTTTATTTCATATGAAATTTGGCAGTTAACGCCGGGTCAGCCAACTAATCCGAAGTAAAGCGGGTGGTGCAAGTGTCGTTAAGTGTCAGAGTTACTCGTAATAGTGGTGGTGATGGTGGTGGTGGCGATGGTGGCGGTGTCGATGCTGACGACCACGACCGCTACCGCGTTTATCTTCGTTCGTATCAACCTTTGAATGAGTCGGTAATTTGTTTGTTGGTGGTTGTATACTCTTGCAATCATCTAAGAGCTTTTCAAACTTGGCTTTTTCGGGTATGTAAGACATTAATGAATGGATATCATTTTTAATTTCCTGCACAGTCTGCTTCATATAAATCAAATTTTCACTTATTTCTGAAATAAATATCTTATTAGTAGTCTTGCGCTTGCAGTGTTGTGTCACCTTTGTGGCTCCGGCGGGAAACGGACTTTTGATTTTTAATAAATGATTAAAATGTGTCGCTTAACGTTAAACTCGGGTAAATCCATTCCACCCTCTCAGCAAATATTTAACTTATAACCTTTTCTTAATACCACGTACCTTTTCTTAAAACGCATAATCTGACAGATGGATTAACTTGAGTTTTTTTTAAATGAATGGTTTCCGTCTAGTGGGACAATTTCGCCAGTGTCAAGGTATACTGCCACATGGGTTACAAGTATACGGTCAGTTTAAAAGCTGGCTCCAGAGCGACGTTGTGCGGTGGACACCTTGCTTTACAAAGAAGACAGCTTTCTTTACGAAGCACGAGGCAGCCTGACCCTGTTGGACTGCCGACTGATGACCAAATTGTGGTTACATGCGTTTCAAGAGTATTTTTTTATTTGCTGCACACTTCTTCGTTAGTTTTCTGCATAATAAGCTATCAATATTAAACATTCAACAACTTTAAACGGACAAAAAGCAAAAAAAAAATATTCCTGAGGCATCCTCGCCATCTTGAGTATCAATCGGAGGTCCTTACCTGAGTTTGAAGTTAAGCGATACAAATTTCAAATGGAGTGCCTTAAGGAAAAGGGCTAAGTAGTTGAGTACCCACATTTATGACACAATTACAAACATCATTATTTTTAATGTACGTGGTCTCTTTTGATCAAACGTATTTATTAAAAATAGTTTTCACGGAAAAAATTAATGCTTGCGCTGAGCAAAGTTTTTAATTTTTTAGATTAGGTAAGTACTAATGTGATTCCGTTGCACTTTCTCTTAGTAATGATAAACATAATATATGGATATATATTTTGTCACAAGCGAATTCGAGCTGGCTCAACTCACATATACAGGGTAAGCCAACTAACTCTGAGTTAAGAGTTTTTTTCATATGGCATTAGATAGTTAAACGTCAGGTTAGCGGCTAACCCGGCGCAAGTAGCGCTAGAGAAAAAAAATGTACACAAAACCACGTTTCGTGAAATATTTGACAAAATTACTTACCATCTTCAATAGTTGAGCGTCTTTGAACGCGGAGTTTTGTTGGAACACCTTGATAACTTTTATGCATATTTGTTGTAGGGTGAATCGGATGGAATTGATCTGTGACAAAGAAAACGAAAACTTGACGTGGATAAAAACCAAACTTGACGTAACCTTAGCCGATTAGTTTAACTCGTCGGAGTTGCTGTGATGTGTCTGTGATAGGGTTTGCTATATATCTGGTTATACTAAATATATGGAAAATCTGTCGTATATATTTGATTTTGCTCGCTAAAGTGGCAATGGGCAGGCCATATAGCACGGAGAACAGATGGCCGTTGGGGCCGGAGAGTTCTCGAGTGGAGACCGCGGACCGGAAAAAGCAGCGTAGGACGTCCACTGACGAGGTGGACCGATGATCTGATTAAAGCCGTGGGGTCACGGTGATTGCAGGTTACTTCCAACCGTAACACGTGGAGATCCATGAGGGAGGCCTATGTTTAACAGTGGGCGTACTACGGCTGATATGATGATAATGATGATATTTGATTACTTTTCTGTAAGGATCACTTGCACCACCGTCCTAGGGTTAGCCAATAACCCGGAGTTTACCTGCAAAATTCTACACAAAAATCGCTTAACTCCGGGTTATGTGGTTAACCCCGGGTGGTGCAAGTGGCCCTTAGTGAAGTAGCCACGTACGAATTGACAAAGTGTATGTATAAAGTGATAGTCCCTACTATGTTAAAGAGGCAATAAATCCCTTTAGCTAAATTTTATGTTACACTTAAGTGTAAAAAAAACTTATCTTTTCCTATTGCAATTTTTTATATTATAGTACCTATAGTGGTAAGATTGTTACTGAATTTACGTAATTCAGCAATTTAATACAACAATAAAACAAATAATAAAACAACAAATATAGAGTGTAATCGGTAAGTGTAACCGTAAATGTAACAGATATCAGAAAACTTCAATGAGTAAAATCACATTAATTATAAAAAAAATAAGTAGTAATATTAGAAATATTAAGTTTAAACGATCCATAAATTGCTTGATAAAACTGCTTGAGATCTGTAGTAAAATAAAAAAAACTATCGTTTTTGAAATAATAAAACTAAAATGTAGTATTTAAAGGAAGTTCATTTGGGATGGTGAAATGAATAGACCGTATACTTAAACTAAACTAGACTTTCAACGAACGGTGCGCTAAATGTTTTAAGTTAATATTTGGGATATCTTTTCCATCATTAAAAAAAGTTATTAATGTAGATTATAAATTGAAAGAGATGTCATATACCAAAGAAAAAGTGACCAAGGTCCCCGGTGAGCATTACATTACATTTAATAATTTATTACATTTAATAAATGATTTGATTGGTGCTTTAAAAAATATATATATTAATGTAAGTTTACTCATTGGGCACACTTCACGATTACACCCTGTATATTTATAATGTATGTTTTTCAACTACGTATCTTACCAGTGCTCAACCCAGCGTTGACGTTATAATGTATTGCAATTATTAAAAAGTAAACAAATCCATGAGCTCTCATGATGCCAGTTATACTATAAGTATAATATCAAAAACTCAACTGCCAATATGTTAATTACTTAAACACTTCATAATTGATCTTTCGGCATGGTTACGGCTGATTTTCAAATACCTTAGGCGATAATCGCGAGTGTGAAATCTTTCATTATGCTAAAAAAGAGCACGGACTAAATTTTACAGGCTTGCTGGGGGCATTTTTGACTTTATGGGTCTAGATGGGTGGCTTGTATGGCGTACACATGATAGCGATTTGCACAAACCGCATTTACTCTTTGTGCAAGCCATTTGTGCGGCAAATCTAGTTTGTGCCAATTAGCGTTTGTGGCGTGGTTACACCAAATGCTAATTGGTACAACACTTTTTTGCGATAAGGTACAGTTTTGCCGTCTTAACGCACATGTGCCTGCATGTGTGTTCATATGCACGGCCTCCTAGCCTAGTTCGTAGTGATAGGCCTATGAAGCAGGAGATCCCGGGTACGAATCCTAGTCAGGGCATTTATTTGTATTTATGTTTATCACGAAGAGTTATGGATGTGCTATATGTATTTAAGGATTTATATGTTTGTCCCACAATATTTATTATTATTTGTATGTCGTTGGCATATCTCGGGACCGTGGGGTCCAGATTTTTGAAAGGCGTGCGTGGGACCGAAGCCAACAGCGCCGAGGTCTTTTAATCTAAAAGCAAGGAATTCACATGGCGGGTACCATCTCCGAGCGCACAATATGATACACCGAGAGATAGTCCCCGCTTGGTGCAAAGACTATTGAAGTGCAGCACATTAGCTACGATGGATACTAAGGTCATTGGGCTATTGATGTGAATGTTGGATGGTTTGGATAATGGGTCATGGGAGTAGCGGACACCTGCCGTAATAATCAGTCTCGAATTGTAATAGGCAGGCGGAGACTTGCAAACTCAATGTTTACTTCGGAGTGGCTGTGAGGTTATCGAGAGGCGAGTCTGCGGTGGCCAGATTCCGGTGATCTGTCAGCAGGGCGATGGGTATTTGGCTTATAACGCTCATATAAAGGAACTCAAATATTACAATTTGAATAACAATAAGAAGGGTAAATAACAGTTTAAAAGTATATGATTCTCATGATTTCCATAAGAAAACACACTCGTAGCTTCGGTCGTTGCAAAATGTCTTTTTTTTTCAAATGTTCCATCTGTTATGCTCGAAAACTATCAACTGCACTTTATTGTGTTGTCAACAAAGATAAATTTTAATGTTTTTTTATCTCCTATTCGCCTTTGAGTAGGATATAAAAAACATTAGATTTTTTTTCTTATATCTTAAAAAGAGTTGGGTTTATAAGGCCAATGATTGGAGGGGGGACATTACTGCTTACCCTACCTCCTAATAAAAAGAAAAAAAGGGCAGGAATCTAACTTCGTCATTCGTGGGCCCTGGCGGTCTGCTGCTCAATAGGCTATATGCACTTGAAATAGATAAGGCTTATATTTTTTTCTCAGAAACCATGTTGGTTCAGCATTACATCCCTATCAATTTTTTTTAATTTTATTTTATTTTAGCTGTGAAAATAATTATTGAAAAGTGCAAAAAAATGTGTGAAATTACAAACGGTTAAAACGTTGTGACGTCGAGTGTGACGTCATTGGATAGTGGTGTCTGTACACCAAACATTCGAGAAGCCAAGAACGCGAATGAACAGAGAGCGGCTGTAATCTCGCGTCTCGGTTTCTCAAATGTTTGGTGTACAGCCGGCACAGAAGCACTAGTATCCTATCCAGATCATTAAAAAAAAAGCATGCGAATCGTGAATCGTCTGTGTCAAATTGTATACATGTTCTCGTATGGAATTTCCTTCATAAGATATCTAGTGTTTCTCGTTCTGCTACTCATATTTTTGCATTTTGGCACAATCCAATACATATCCCATCTTTAAAGCGATTTTATGACTTGTATGTCGTTTTCCATTGTAAATGTAAACACAATCGGCTGAACAATACAAGACTAATTAAATAATAATCATTTTTTAGGTTATGTTGGGCCGATCAAACACGTTCATAAATCATAATCTTAATTCACATCAATTGATCTGAGAAATTTATTATATCTGAAAAAATCAGGATACGTGTGAGCAATATCTAAATTGTACGTAATTTTATGCATTATTAATTCACAATATGAATTACAATTATGCATCGTAATCTGCATGCCTACCACGAACATCGAAAATTGGCATTGACGGGAAACCTCTTTGTCACTCTAATATGCAAGTGTGACAGAGACGGAGGTATAAATTCGCAATCGTTCATTTTCGTGGTATAGGCCCTGATTCAGACTGTGTGCCGGCCTTAGATGAGAAATGACGTCACGGCTAAGCTTGTCGGAATGGCGGGCGTTTCAAACGCCCGTTTTTATTTGGAGTTTTTGAAAGAAGATTTATCTACTAAATTTTAGTTATTATGCGCTGAAAATTATTTTACAGTATTTTTATGATAAAAGCTATCATCCAACAGTTTAAAAAAAATTAGTGAATATTCCCTATTCCTGCGAGGCCTTAGTCAATGGTGGTTTTAAGTATGTGATATCAATTTAAGTTTATAATTTATACGTAATAGTGAGACTACTTAATATTAGGAATAAAAATATTTATATAAATTAATATTATTTGTTTTAGAATTTTATGTATTAGGGTATTGCATTTGCGATCACAGTATCTTTACTCGGCTATTACAAGCCGCTTTTGAGAGTTGAATCCGCAGATTTTTTGATGTTACTCTTACGCATTAAGTTTTTGATGTTAAACTGAGGCAAAACTGCCAACTTACTGAATATCTCATGAAGTTATTCGTATTGACATACGTTTCTTCGCTATAATACCTTAAAGTTTCTTAGGAAGATAGGAAAAGTGGAAAAAGTTATGACCTTGGGCGAGATTTGAACTCGGGACTCTCAGAGACATGGCCATCGCTCTGCCAACTGAGCTACCGAGACACGGGCATGATGTGTATCGTTCGCAGACATTTCTGCTTAAAAATAAAAACAAAACTTAAAGCCTTGTTCCCAGTAAGCCGGACCGGCAAATTTGCCGAAAACTGGCACCCGGACAAGGTGTTCGTCAGTTTCGTTACATAACACCGGATTCCACGAGAAAACCGGAGACTAGAGTACTTGCTTCAGTCCAATTCAGAGAACTGTACACGATGGACGATGAAGTTGTGGTGTTTTGGTGGTACCTTAAAATGCGTAATAGAAAAAAAAGAAAATATTGGGTACATCCTATTTTACGGGAAATATTCTCACGTGGAACCTTTGAGACATTAATGGCCCAAATTCGAAGTGACGACTCCCAAGTTTTTCAATTATTTTAGAATGTTTATATTTATGATTCTCGTCTGTTTTATCCCACAGAACGGTCTCTCCTGCATAAGTGCAATTAAAGTTTCTGCATGGTGTACTCGTACGGCTATCCGAATGCGAATGATAAGCTACCCGTAGTTTGACCGGGAGGGATGAGGTGAGGACAGATATCGGAGCGAGCTCGTTCACATTACTCCCGTCCGGGCGTTTTGCCGGCTACCCGCAGTGACAAACGCTACGGCGATAATACCGTGTCCGATATTTTTGCAGGATCCGTTATATGGGAATGGGGCCTAAGGTATTTTCTTAAAAAAGCATTTATGTAAGTAATTGCGGAAAGCAATTTTTATACTTGATTATGTTTATACTTGATTTGTACTTAAAGATGGAAGAATAAGGCGTATTTGGGTATTTTACAAATACTTTGTGGGCAATGGCACGGCGTCTGGAACGTCTGTGTTATATTGTGTTATTGTGGCTTGGTACACAGCTTTGATTATAAATAAAATCGTAAGGTAGACCAATGAAATCCAATGTCATTTATTAATATGCAATAAGCTTTAGTAAATCACAGATGATGGAGAGCTACAACAGAATACTTTTGGGAAGCCGTAGTCGGGGTAGTCTTTGTTCCAGACTTTATTGATATCTTTTCTTACTTGTTTATATTTGCAGTCATACAAAAACTGTGTAAACTTATCCATGTTTTGTATGTAATTTACCCTCAATGTACGGATATCATATCTCAGTTGCCGTAAAATCTTCTTTGCAATTAGCAGCATCCTACGTATTTCTGAAATTAAAATATAACTATTATAATATAGTAGTATTAAGGTAACATTCTGTTCACGTAGCTATTGCAGCTTTGTGGCTGCTGCTAGAAACATGCTATGGTAAAAGTTCCTTGATATATAGAGTGAGCCTTTATTTTACATGCACTACTTTCGGTTCCAGATTGATAACTACCAGAAAATTTGGGGATAGTTTGATATAATTTATGACATTTTTTAGTTTCGTTTTTAGGGCTACTTTGATATATTTTTTTATCAATTCTTATGTAATATAAAAAAGAATACTTATCGAAAAAAAAACTATGTATTGGTGCAAAATGTGCTTTAAGTGGCGCCGTTTTGCGTAGTACTATTAAGAGCAAATATTATGCTGAATGTTGAATTCAGTTAATGCCGAGATCCCTGGTAAAAATATAAATTATAGGCGTTATTTGCTTCTGCAAGTGCGTGATTTTTTCAGGACTTAATTCTAGCTGGTTCTAAAATTAATTTAAAAATAAGTAACATATAATACAAGTAAAAATCAGTACCTACTAATTATTTTTATTGCTCACTTCAAAAACACAACAGAGAATACAACAAACATAAGTTGATTAAAGTAATAAATCTTCATAACATCATCACTTTCATGAATTCCAGTCATCATTCAACCCTACGAAAACGAGTGCTGCAAAGTATTCAAAATCGAAACGCGGGGTCTCGTCTAGTTAGGATGGGTTGTGGAGGAAAAATAGGGAACAAAAAAATCGCAATAAACCCGTTGTTTCATCCTAATTATTACTTACTTCGAATAACACCTTTATTATTCTGCTTTTTTACGATGGGTCGCGTACGCTGGAATAAATCTGCGTCATCTGTGACAGTAAAAAAAAGAAAACAAAAACTTTAAATACGTAAACAGATGACTCGAGTTTTGTCTAGAATACATGGCGTAATCGCATAATGGTAATCTTACCATTATGCGATTCTATATGATCTCTATTTTCAAATGTCGTAGTGATTTCGAGCACATATGGGAAAACTGAAATAAAAAAGACCTATATAGAATACGAAAAAACAAAAATTGTACGGGGCTAAAATGCCAAGCTGATATCCTGATAATTGCTGGATAAGACGATAGTTTATCGGCACGTTCTGACAATTTCTGATAATTTTAAACAGTTCCGTCAAATGTCTTTGCATTTGGCAGCTGTCACCGTCGCACTATCCGTGCAACCTGTCAGTTTATCAACTTATAGCATTATCTTATGACATTCGTGGATAACCATCTTAGGCCCGCTAGTCCTACTCGTACAATTTCGGATAATTCCATACTTTTCTGTGAGTACCTACGTGTATTTGCGACGCATGAACATATGTAACTACTTAAGGATGACTAACACTAGAACGGGCCGGGACGTGACAGAGCTGAGCCGATCTGTCAGTTTCTATAGAAAACGACACGTACCATCCAGGGACCTCCGAGCTATCACATGATTCTATCTATAGAAATTGACAGATCGTCCCATCCCGTCCCTTTCCAGTGGGAGTCATCCTTTGAACAGGCTTTAGCTCCACTGGAGTCTTGATGACAATTGACAGTCATATATTTCAATTTTCATAACTACGCTCACTACAAAAAACTACACTCAAGAAATTAAAAACAAAATGACCTATTTTTCGTGTACCAGAATAGCAACTTCGATGTGAATTAAAACAGAGATTCCTTAAACCCATAAAAGAAAAAAAAATCATAAACGGTGTTGCAAAAACATTACTTTTCCTGTTGAGATAGTATAGTGGTAAGATTTTTACAAAATTAATTTTCTGTAGTAATTTATTAGTAAAAATATTTAACAGTCCATATAGGTGGGTAATACAAATTAATATTTTTAAACAAATGATTAGTGATTACCCTTACCAGAATCCCACCAAGCGTCAACAGTATAATTAATTGCAATCATTAAAATGTAAAATAATGCAAGAGCTCTCATGATGGCTGTACTGTAGGTATGATATTAGAAAACTCAACATGCCAAAATGTTGATTACTTAAGCACCATCTAATTGGTCTTTTGGCATGGCTACGGTTGATTTAGAAACACCTTAGGCGTTTATCGTGAGCGTGAATTTGCCGTATGAAAATAATACTGATATCGTATTTATTGCGTGAGCTCGCTTGCTCTTGAGTAACAGGTTCCATGTGTGGAAGAGGTATGGTCTACGGCCTAACTGAATTTCTGTTTTCTTAATTTTAAATCATTTATTCTTTATCACAGCCTGTCACGTTAATTTAAGAGAAATGCGTAAATTACCTTTTGTGAAACTAATTAAAAAGGTGTACTTACTTAAGTTTTCCATTTTTTATTTTAGTTTTTTCTCTGTGTTAGGTATTGTATTGGCATTTACATGTAAATGTTGGCAACGGGGCGGGGATAGAATTTTTTTTTTACTGAGCATATGTGCTCGTTTTTAGTAAAAGGTATCATTTTGTATGTTGTTGATAAGATGATAATGATTTATTCCTAAATGTATCTTTATGGCATTAGCTTAACGCCCTTTTTATTGGCTAGCGACAAAGTGGTATATTTTACTAAAACGATTATTATTATATTATATTATTGACTAAACGAGCGCAAAGCAAATATTACATTATAGGTAAAAGAAGGGATGTTTTTCCTAAAATATAAATGATTAGAACGGGACGGAACGGGGTGGAACAATCTGCCAATTTCTATAGAAAGAATCACGTAATCGCTCGGAGCCCTCGGAGGTCACGTGATGTTTTCTATAGAAACTGACAGATCGGCCCGGCCCATTCATGTTCCAGTGTGAGTCATCCTTAAGAAGGTAGGTTAGATTCGTTAGGCAGCTTCAGATGCCCGAAGGGCATATTGCCCGGAAACGCGGGGCTCCGTCTAATTAGCTTGGTTTGTGGAGGAAAATAGGGAGGAAAAGAAAATATGTCTAGAATCAGAAAGTTATAGATAGAGAGCTAAATATGATATGTATGCAATTTATAGAGCCACGAAATCGCTTTAGTTAGTATGCCATACTATTATTATTAATCTATCCGCGTGCGTGACTGCTATTCAGTAATCGGTGTATATAAGAGTGGACGGGCAACAAAGGAGTTATAGAATCAATTGAAGGTGTGCAATTTGTAGAGGAGAGTTTGGTACGATATGATAGCTAGTTATGTACCTAAGTATTTAATTCGAATAAAACATTGCCAGGCGTTTTCATTGGAGAAAAGAAGTGTTAGGTGACGTCCAAGGTGAGGTAAAAAGTGCCAAAGTCGTCTCATTTATAGCGGTCTGGGCTTTTTAATTAGAGTATACCTTCGTGCATGTAAGCGTGTATGCAAAAATACAGGCGCAAAAAATCAGTCAGCCACCTCGCAGGGGACATGACAAAGAGCAACTGTCACTCGGGTGAACAGCTGCCAGGCTATTACCACACTATATCTGTTAATATATTTAATAGATATAGTATCGCACACTAACGATCGCAAAGAAAAACAAAAAAATTGTGAAAAACGCGAATGGATCAAAATCTATATAGTCGCGGTTACAAATTAATCGCCAATTTTTTTTGCCAAATTTTCATTTTCCAAACAATTTTACCAAAACACATGTTTGCTAAATATTCATTTGCCAACGAATCATTTCTTTCGCGGAATATCATATTCCCTATCCTATCCTAGTTGGCAAATGAATATTCGGCCAAATGTGAGTTGGCAAATAGTAATTTGTTAAAAGTTGAAATGCCAAGTGAATCATTGGCGAAAACTTGGTTGGCAAGTGATATTCGGCCAAATGAAATTCGACGAAAACTCAGGATACCATACAGTCGTAAAATGGGGTGAGTAGGGATTGCGAGGATAGTTGGTTTATGAATGAGGAGAAGAGGGACAATAGAGGGGTGAGTTGGTATTTTTAGGCCAGAGATGTCATAATGTTACAAAAATATTTTATTTTTTTGGCAAGTCAACCTATCGTAATATTGTGTCAATTTTAGCAAGTGTCCAATGTCACTCATTTCCTATCCAACTCCAATTATAGGGATGCGATTTTGTACTATTTTGTGTTGATCGTAAAATCCGGAACATAAATATTTAAGTACTTAACGTGCCACATACAAATACCAACTTTTATCTAAGTTTGAATTTTGTATTCGTGCCAATGCCAACGCGCTCCATTTTTCTGTACCTAATTATAACCTGTGGTAATATTTAAATGAATATACAACCATTTAAAAAAAAAAAAAAATTTGAGATACTTCCTATTTATAATGGTTATTTTTTAAAAGTAATGTATGCTGGTATGTACCTATAGCGTGAGTCGCCCGTGACTATTGAAATTGGCCCGGCCGTTATTCTTTTTTACCAATAATGAAACGTGATTTTATAGATTTTTTTGATTTTTGGTCATGTGTAATATAATAACGGTAGAAATTATTAAAAAAATTAAACATGTGTGCTTAAAACTATGTGTATAGTTATTTTCATGTCGATACGGTATTTTTCTTTTAACTGGTTTTCGAGTAAACACCGTGACATATTGGTGTTTTGAGTTAAATAATGTAGGTAAGTTTACAATCACTAACCAGGGAAATAACAAGTATACCTACTGTACTGATAAGGTAATTATAAATTTAAGGCATTTAGCTTCTACAAAAAAAAACAGATACTTTTCAGCGCAAATACAGCTCATTGTCGCTATAAAAGGAGAATGGCCTAATTGCCATTTAATAATACTCGTCCCAAATCGGGTCGCGCGTCGACGGTCTTGTTCTACGAATCCGCGATGTAGTAGTTGAAGGCTGCTTCGTTGTAGTCGTTGGAGATGTCGTGGTTGTCGGTGTTGTGGTCGTTGTCATTGTCGGTTTTGTGGTTGTTGTTGTTGGTCGTGTTGTAGTTGTTGTCGGTTTTGTGGTCGTAGTTGTTGGTCGTGTCGTGGTAGTTGTTGTCGCTTTTGTAGTCGTGGTTGTGGGCCGAATCGTGGTAGTTGTTGTCGGTTGTGTGGTCGTTGTTGTTGATCGTGTTGTAGTGGTTGTCGGTTTTGTGGTAGTTGTTGTTGGTCGTGTAGTGGTAGTTGTAGTTGTTGTAGTGCGCTTTGTAGTTGTTGTCGGTTTTATGGTAGTTGTTGTAGGTCGCGTTGTAGTAGTTGTTGTCGTGGGCCGAGTAGTAGTAGTAGTAGTTGTTGTTGTTGTTGTACGAAGTTTTCTTGTATTACATCTATGTAGTTTTTTTCGAAATTCTCTTATCTCGGGTATGTAACTCTTCAAATACTTTATTTCATTTTTAAGTGTGTTGAGTGTAACCAGGGCATTTGTCATATCTTTTTCCATTTCTGAAACCGATAAGGATAACATTGATTATTAAATACTTAATAATAATAAATATGGTTGTACACAAGTAACCTGCAGTTTGGGGCAATATTTACTTTAACATTTATTTTATTTTAGTTTTAGGTGTTTTTGTTGTTATTTAATTAAAGAATTCCACAATAGTAAAAAAAAACCTGAAATTTTACATGTATACGAATATTAAACTTTATTATACAAACATGATATGCATTTACAAAAAAGAATAAATAGAAAAGTTCAAAGGTGAACTTTATTATTATATGCTGTCATCGGATAAATGTTGATCGGATAATTAAAGACGTATCCACTATAAATAAAATTAAGTACAGGTCCGACCATAGACCAGTGAGAATAAAACTCCAATTGAATGTAAACATTAATCGGAAATCTGGAACTGAGATTGACGATTCGTGCGAAAAATTTGATTCGAGATTGGGTATTTTGAGATCTCGTCAATTTTACGGACGAGATCAAGATTTCTCAATATTAGCTTAAAATCGCGTATATTGCCGAAAAATTAGCAACTTGTGACATTTACCTACTTGGTATGGTATTATATTTGCGGATATTTCACAGAATTGGCAATGAGCGGATAAAACATCGACTGATGTGATTCATTTCAAATAGGTACCCCATCATACTGATAACTTGATTACTATTAACGTTAATAAACGCACAATTGAAGTTAAATTTTAAATTAAAGGTAAATATTTTCCCGATTCCACCCAAAACCCAAACATACAGCGCAGAGGAACCAATACATTTAGTAGAAAAGCGCGACATAGGTAAGTGACAATAGAACTTGCATATGCGATCAAAAATCCATAATACAACTGCGTGTACCTCGAACCACACCAGTTTAAATTTGCCGCATATAACTGTAACTGTTTAAAATGAATCAACAGGTACTAAATAATTCGCATGCATTTAGTTATGCAATCTTGTTCGAAATCCTCAATGCTCGATCTTGGCGACGATATTATGTCTCTTTTCGCACACAGCATCTACAACAAATGCTGCAAGACGGCGAGCCATAAGTCACAGTTAGGACTCACAATGAATAGAGCAAAAATCAAATTAATGACCTAACGAGCTAAACGTAGTGTAGGATAGCGGTAGAAGGACAGGATATTCAATATGTCAAAGAGTATGTTTACTTGGGCCAGACAGCATCCTTCGAATCTATCGAAATTGGTAGACTAACACATTGAAGAGCTTCTGGTCCATGAAAGCGCTCATGAAGGGCGACTATCTTCTGTGTCTTTAGCGCAAACTTCTTGATATCTGATTCCTGCCCATCCTAACATACGGCAGTCAAACTTGGTCGTTAGAGAAGCTCTAAAGTCCAAACTCAAGGTTTTCCAGCTAGCGATATATTAAGTGGGTGTTCGAATAGGAGGCCTTTGCCCAGCATTAGGACACCTAAATAAAATAATAATAAGTAAATAAAAACCGGCCAGTGCAATCAGTCAATGATAGATAGATAGATAGATAGATGTATTTATTTCTTAATGAAAATTACACGGTATTTAACAATGTCACAACCTACAATGTATCTAAATAACATGAATTCACAAAAAGATCGTCAAAGAATATACAAAATAAACAGATGAAAAATAATAAAAAGTAATATTTGAAAACAATGCTTATGTCAATTATTAAAAGTATAATATATTGCTAGGGTATTCTAGATAATATAATGTCAAAATATATTATTAAATCAATAACAAAAAGTAAAACAGTAAAAATAAACACAAACAAAATAGTTAATATCTTGTAATTGGTACTGATTATTCAAATACAAATGTCATTTAAAATTATAAAAATATCTAATTCATCAGCTGTTTTCACTGTAATCTTTTACAGAATACAGTGATTGTTTTAAAAAGTATTCTTTAAGTCGGTGCTTAAAAACATCATCTGACACTTCATTTTTGAGACTGGCGGGTAGCTTTTCGTAAAGTGCAGGGCCAATATTGCAGGACAGCTTGTGACGAGTTGTCAGGGAGTAGGGACCCCATGTACCTGAGTACTTCTGGGGGGTTCTGCCATCCAACCCAGTCTTCCGCCTCTGGCTTGCCTTAGCCGGCCGTCCAGAGTGGGGTCGAGAGAGCTGCGTTATCGAGGGTAGATATGGAAACCTAAGTGGCGAGTTGGCTATATGTATTAAAGTCCAGTAACAGCTCTCTACCCCCAGCCCGCATACCGATTTTGCGCTTGAGCCATATTAGATATCGCTTTACGTGGGTTCCATCTTATGCGGAACCCCCCCCCCTCCCACACCCCAAAAAAAACCACCGTCGCCGGAAATAAAATTGCATACCATTTTACTAGACAGGCGTCCGGTTTTGTCCAGTAATAATTATTGAGGCCACCACTTTCGGCTGATGGCTAACTGAGAGCAAAACATTATGCACAATATCTGTACTACATAAGTTTCGATTTGAGCCCTCGACTTTCGGACTTAAAGTCTTAATGCTGGGCCACCAACGTTATCAATAAGCTAATAAACGCTACATAAGAATAATTATGTGAAGCTATGATATCCTTGGCTCATTTAACAGTTTAACGTTAATTGATATCACTTTACGCTAGGTACTTACGATCTTTAACCCAAGTTAGCTTTTGAATTCCTTTACTACGCGCATGTAGATTTCTTCTAGGAATCCATGAATTTGTCTGTAATGCTGTAATTCATGAATGCAAAAATAGGTTAATATTAAACACGGTAGAACGGACTCACCGCGTTTATTAACACCATGGCCCAAGTTTTCAGCCCTTAACAGCACTGTTTTCTCAAGGTTAAGATGATGACTGAGAAAATGTAAATTCCCCCCCGTCAATCAAAAAATTACTTGTGCAAACTACCTACGTACAAAAAAAAACAAAACCAAAGGTTAGTCTACAGTTCCCAGAGGGGTTAAAGAAACAAGTAATACATTGCCTGTAGGGCATCCTACAAATAAAATATATAAAACATTGGTTTTTGCAGTGATCTCTTACATTTACATCACAAAAAAAAAAAAAAAAAAAAATATCATCAGAAGTTTATTCTTAAGGCATGAGTAAAGTGATACAGAAGAATGAAACTGACAGATCGTTCCGTTCCGCCCCGTACAATTTTTGTTCTAGTATGAGTCATCCTTTAGGCCTTTACAACACATTTTTTTAACGTTTTTACCGTTCCAACATTTCCTTATTTTAAACACTAAAATGTGTTGAGTGAATTGTTTACCGGGATGCCACGTTGCTTTGACACTGTTTTTGATTTTAATAATTGAAAGGACAGCTATTACAATATATATCCTCATGGTGACTTTATTGTAGTGTATGAAAATATTGAACAATAACGTTGAGTAATCACCACGTAATTGATATTTTGATATGGTTACGGCTGATTACCATACCATACGCTGTTTTGTTAAGTTAACTTTGTAAAATAAAATAAATCTTATGGCATACTTCTGCCTTTGAAATAATTACGAATTTAATGAATAGACGTCTTCCGTTTATGTATTACGGATATTAATGGTGAAACATTAATTGAATATTGAGTCTTCATTACAAAATTAGTAATCATATAAAAACCATTTCCAGTTAATTAATTGTGGTTTAAGCATGTAATTAAAATTAAATTACTTCGAAATTAACAAAGATAATTGATTAGTGTTAAGTTAATTTTTTCTTCCTTAATTTCTCATTGCCAAGCCGAAGATGAAGGTCCACACATTGGTAATTTTATTAGGTGTTATAATGATCGATTGTGCTTACTCCTGGTGGGCCACAGGTAATCTCATTACTTTACTGTGATTTTTATTTTGTATTCGTCAAGCACTCAAGTCGAAGTCCGTCAAATAATGTTGCAAAATAACGGAAGTAACAAACATTTAAAAAAAACTCACATGAATTGATGACCTCATCCTTTTGAAATCCTTGTAACAATAAAGAATCCATTCACTTAAGAATAACTATAGATCTTTTTTTATTAAGTAGCTTCGTATTTTTTGTGCAATTTTCTTATATTTGTTTCTTATATTCACATTACCTTATATGTGTACCTATTTAAGGCGCTTTTAAAATAGTAAAACATTTTATACATTAGGATAAATAATCGACATATTTAATTAAACATTTCACAGAACCCGATGTTGTGTATAACTCCATCCTACGCGGGGGTAACAAAAATGGTATTTTAAAGCTTGGAAGAAGAAAACGTGGTAAGTAACAAGACCTAATTTCCTAATTTTTTGCAATATGACATTATTTTATCTGTTTTTAGGATTTTAGGGCACCCTTATAGTTTCGTCCAGTCCGTTTGTCTGTCTTTCTGTCTGTTTGTCTATCCGTCTGTATGACACAGTGGTTTTACTCAGTAACTAAATATTTTTAGGGGGGCAATCCATACATGTAACTAAATGTCAACATTTTTTCTTTAGCAAATATTTACTTGTTGTGTTATACTTGTTGGGGATAGGTCTTTAAAAATAAAGTCAAGGTGTTTTGAAGATAAAAAATTATTAATAGATTTTCTTAGAAATAACCGCTCTCAAAGTCTGAAAAAGTGTCCGCCCCTCTTAACTTTTGAACGGGAGGTCCAAAAAATTTAAAACATACCAGGAAGATGGTCTATTAGACGAACTTTCCATGAAAAATATTATGAACATATTTGGTCAAGCCTTTTTTGCCAAAAATGATTTTATGTAAAATGACGTAAGAGCCTTGATATACCTAATGAAGGCAGTTACGTCTATTTACTTGCACATGTTTTTATCGTATGACGGTACGGAACCCTGAACTATGCGTGGTCCGACACGCACTTGGCCAATTTTTATTTTTATAAACTAGGCTTTTCAATTCTGTAACACACGAGTCCCTTAATAATGATTTAAAATCGATCGAAAATATTCGGTAATGAATCAGTAAATCCCTTTTGCATGGCAGCTCCCTTTGACTTACAGATCGATTACTCTTAAAACATCATTCAAGTTTTTATTATAAAATAATTAATGATTTGATTCGTGTTGTAACTTTGTTTAGTATGGTGACGCCATGCCTTATGATGCTAAAACTAAAGTCTCAGCATTCTACAGAGTAAAACGTAGACTATTTAACTAACCAGACTGGTAATTGGCAGGTTTTTGTCTACCGAAACTTACTTACGAAAGCATTATGATATGACCAACGATCATGTTCATTGTATGCACTGATGTTTATCAGACATAGTAATTTGTACATTACGTACGAATAGCTATACAGTTGAGGTGCTCCCCCGCAAAAATAGGCTTTTTTGTATAGAAAATGACAGACAACGCCAGTCTGGTTGAGTAAATGGTCTAAGGTGTAAAAAAATTAACTTTCAGAAATGAGACAAAAACTACTCGATGGTCAATATACAATGAGAAGAATAAAACAAGCCCTTCGTTCGATACAATCATCATACATACCGCATATACAAAAAATGGAACAACTGTTAAATAAATGCAGTAAAATTAAAGCGGTTGTAAAACCGCCGAAAAGTGGTTTCGACTACGATCATAACGCTCCTGATTATGACTATAACTATTAGTCGTTTACTATAAATTTGATTCTATATCAAATAATACACAATTTGGTCAACGACAATTCTATAATATAATATTTTATGCAGTCGGGTAAAAAATTACTCATTTTATGTGTTTTGTGTGTAGAGAAAATTTCCTTCATGTATGTAATCTATGATAGACTGAGGCAGGTTGGGGGACAGACAGTGACATCACGCTAGTCGGCTTCTTCGCTCGTTCTACTCATAATGGGGGATCTCGATCGGGCAGTCAAAGGAGCGTACTTGGGGCGACCAACCGGTCAACAATGTCAACATCCAGTTGGTCACCTCAAGTACGCTCCTTTGACTGCCCGATCGTCAATTCAAATCGACTGGGGATTGGTCGCCTCAATTTGGTAGAGGTAGATCTGCGTCAGCTTAATGCCGGTTCACGGCAGAAAAACGCGCTGGATAGGGACAGGTGGCGTGCTCTTGTTTCGGAGGTCAAGGTTATTTTTAAATCACTGAGTCAAAGAAGTAAGTTATTAAAAAAATTGTCGGAAATGATGTAGAAATTAGGGTTATTTAGGTAACTATACAATTAAAAGTATAAGAGCTACGCAATTGAAACACAATTGTATGTTGTACAAGTAAGACCACGCCATAATATCCCGAGAATACTGTATGTCAGGGTAATCCAAACCCAAATATTATAAGGGTCCACAAAAATTACAAAGTGCTTCGAGAAATAGTTGGTATTGTGCTTCGCTAGGTGCGTCTTGGCAGGGGCACTATGCCGCCAGATTCTAAAAACTGTATATCCTCATTATTTTCAAAATTAAAAACTTCTAAATCTAGATAACTAAAAACAGTTTAATACCGGGGGTTTCCTGTAATATTAGCAATCCATTTAATAGTACTTAGTGGTCCTCAAACCTTACAACTTTTGTGCAACAACTTAAATAATGTACTACTCTGTAGGATTTCACTTTTCATACATACTTAATAGTATTTTCAATGTACACGCGCGTTCAAAAGTGCATGGGCAATTTATGAATGAATTCATTCATATACTGCTCATGTAATTTTGTACGCGATAGTACGTTAACATAAGCCTAATTGACGTCTCTTGGCATAGTTCAAAAATGTCTAAATTCGCAGTACTTACATTGCTTCTTCTAACAAACTTTAAAGTGTGATTAAAATCAAAATATACGTTATTTTTAAAAGTCGTTGAGCAAACGTTGCTCAGTTTGGCGATTACTACCTGCGATTAAATGTATTGCTCCTTTTACAGAAAACACACGGTATATCCAAGTACCTACATACAGTGTGTAAATCTAATAAGGGCGAACCTCTTAACGGTGGTTTGTATAGGACATAAGAAATGTAATTAGGTAACTTTTAAATGGAATTGCAATAAAAATTTTATCCATAGAAAATAATACGGCCCGCAATGTAATGCAAACACACTCGCGTTAAACATTCGTTGACAACTGTCAGCGTAAAATTTTTTATAGTCCATTGCTGCTGAAAATTTTATAAAAAAAATAATTATGGGGTCACAATTAAGTGTAACTTAAAAATATGTTTTAATTATTGATAACACTAATGTATTCTATGTTTGGTTAAATTTATCGCCCGTATCAGACTTACTCACTGTATATCTCCATACTTTTAGAAACAATACCGAACCGACACCAACTTTAATTTACCAGGGCTGTAAACCAATCGGCACCCCACTGTGCCTTTAAGCGAAAAACCTGCAATCATTACTATTAATGCACTCTCTATTACTCGATGATGCATCGACATATTAACTTATTAAAATTCAAACCAGTTTAAAAGGTTAAAGGCTTCATAATAACACTTTCGTTGCCCGCTGAGACGTCGAGATGAAGGGATAAATGACGCATACGCATGAACACAAGGGAATTATGCTAATAGGAACCACTAAAGCTTAAAATAGTGTTTATAAATATGAATGAGGTAAGTAATTGCTGTTTGAGGTGACCTCGCCGTGCCACTCTTGACGGGTAAAATGAGGTTTTTGGAACTTATGCACATATTTTGTCGTGACTTTTCGTCATTTGTGACGACAGGAGTCATATTTGGAGACAATGAGGCTTTGTTGTATTACGACTAAAAATATTCTGCTCCTAGACATAAATCATTATCAATCTCTGACTATAGTATTGTTGGCGAAAGATATATTGTCATATTTGTCCGTTTGCTTAGTTAAACATCCAGTAAGAATTATTGTTAAGCTCTCAGTCTTATATGTATTGAGATCCGAGCTAGCGAAAGATTCCAAAATTGAGCCAAAACTGGAAGCTTTGGCTTTACGAGGGTTTCAAGACACGAAAGTAGAACAAACTTTGCCGCCGAATGTAATACAACATTATTCACCTCACTATATCGCGAGGAAAATAATAACAAATCTTATCTCAATGTAATTTAACTTGAAAAAACCGTTTAAAACCTAAGGTCAAAAAGTTTCTTATAGTTGCTGCTGGTACTTTAGATTGAGAGCTTACCAAGTGCGGGATAAAGCTTAACCAATTGAATGATGTGACCGCATATTTACTACGGTCTTAAAGGCCTCGCTTATGCTGGATGGTTGGTGAATTAAATAAAATATATTGGCGCAAGGACCAATTACTTTCCCTACTTCCTTTAAAATTAGCTAGTTTTAAAATATAAAAGAGCGCTTTCTGAGCTAGTGAGGTGAACAATATTTTTAGCATTGATGACGAGGATTCGTTTGTATATTGATACCTTAGCACCGTATTTGTTACACTCAATCACTTTATTTGTCAACATATTAATATAAATATTAACAATACAATCACATTTCTTTTAAATGCCTGAATTACGTATCTGGCACAGAATCAATTGCTACTAGGTACCTACTACCGTTTGACAAACGCGCCTTATCCAGTTATGCACTATAAACTTCAAAACACGTTCGCTTTTTGACAATCAGAAGTCGAATCTATATGGATAATATAAGGTACTTTAGTTCTCTAAACATCGCGTGAGATGTTACTCCAAAGTTACTTGGGCGGTGTAAACGCGTCAACTACGTCGCCGGCGGCAGAAAGCAGGCTGAACGATAAACAACGAGTAAACAGGGTATAAATAACACCTTACGCTAAGCATGGATTATTTTATACCTGCGCAGTTTATGAAGGGAGTCAAAATTGCGGCTTCCTTATTAGGATGCGAGCAAAATGGGTCATTGTATGTCATTTTCAGAGTATTTCAGGGTAGAAAATAAGCTCTTGCAAGCCTGTTTTAAAGGTAAGCTACTAAACTTCCTCGGTGCCATTTTCTGTGTATTTTCTGATTTTTTTTTTTTTTTTTTTTTTTATACTACGACGGTGACAAACAAGCATACGGCCCGCCTGATTACTATAAAATTAATTTGTAGCTGGTGTTATAGATTGAATACAAAAGTATGTACGGTCATCTGTAAAGATAAGTGACCCCCCCCCCCTGCATAGAAAGTTATGAACGTACATTAAAAAGTACCTACATAAGAAATGAAACAAAAAGTTTACCTTGAAATGGGCTCACCTTAGCAAAATGCTGACCCGAAAGTCAGCGCTAAGTCCATTTGTGGACCGCAAGTAAATAATAACAAGTGATTCAGTCGATTTTCGCTCGACATGTTTCGTTCTTTACGAAGAACGTCATCAGGAGCGCCCACTCGCGGCAGAGGCAAGTCGTACACTGCGGCGTAAAATATTATTTAATATGTTCGAGTCTCACGAGAGTTTTATAGTTAAAATAACAAGTGACTCTTAATACGCCGTACACGGACTAAAATTTTAAATAGAGGCAGAACATTCGAAAATCATTCGAATAATTTTATAGCAGTAATTCAATCCGAAACTAAAAAAGCACTCAAGTCGGAGTTAATTAAAACGTTCCGGAAAGGATGGCCATTACCGGGGATGAAAAAGCGATTTCCCCAAGACTGAGTTTTAAAGGAATCGACGAGGTCTCAAGTCCATTTTAGTGAATAGAAGGGGCTCGTCGTCTGTGGCTTATAGACTTTGAGCGGTTTTCTTTTATGGATTGCAACAAAGATTTTTATTGACGTATCTCATCAAGTCAGTCTGAAGCATTTCGGACTGTTGGGTAACTGTTTTTGTGAGAGAAATTGTTATTTTACGATGGAGCTTTAACTGTTCCAAAAATCGTTCAAGCAGATTTTAGTAGAAATATTTTTGCTAGTTTTCGCAATCTCTTTGCAATAGAGGATAGAGAAAAGTTTACTTTTGTCATTACAGCCCTGTTTTATTACTTCTGGTATAAAAAGCCAATAACATTAACTTTATTTTTATATTCATTCAATAAAATCGACCGGCTACTGCAAACTTAACAAGCCTAGAAATAAATATACCGGGCACTTTTAAGCCCCTTAATTTTAATTATGTTACTTATTCCATTAACAATTAAAATAGTCCAATGGCCATATAGTTGTAATAGGTACTGTCGTTAAAAAATCGAATATCGCTTCTATCGTGACGGGCGAAAGAACGCTAATTGCTACAAATCCGGACCAATTTTTCTAATTACATAATGGTTAAAAGCGAAGTTTCCTTATCAACAGGAATTACTTGCCGGAAGCTTGGAACATTAATGCAAAATAATGAGCGGCTCGGGAGTTCTGGATTAGGGAATAAGGACCGGACGTATCCGTACACTAATAGCACTAGCATGGCAGCCAATTTGCAAAGGTCACGACGTTGTATACGTATAGTTACATGGAGGATAGGCATCGATATAGAAGGACTGTATACCCAATCTTCCGATAAAACACTTTTTCATGTAGTCTTGTTTGGAATATGACGTTTCGTTAAAAGCCTATAAGTAAAGTTTTAATAGTGTTGGTAAATAGTTCTGTGTATGAATTTAACACTTAATGTGTTTATATGTAGGTACTTATTTTATTTTATGCTACGTACGCTTCTTAAACTGTTTGTAAGTTTTGCAACGCTTACTGAAATTTATTATATTATTTTAATTTCCTTTACATTTATGTTGTCTGGAAGAGGTCGCTTATCAGCGACAAGACTGCCTGTTGTTTTTTCTGTATATTGTATTTTCTGTAATCTTTTTTTATGGTGTGCAATACACCGTTTTTTATTAGCTTTATTATTAGTTATATTGTGGTTACGTATATTTGCAGTAAGGTTTATGGCGACCCGTTGTCTAGAAGTAGCACAGGCTTTATATTACAGCGCCATCTACTTTGAACCCTTGTTTAGTGATGTCTCGCGATTTAAGGACATCACTAAAAAACATATCACTTTATGTTTTTTTACATGACATCTTTTCCAGTTTATAATACCCAAGCGACTACCCGCTCCGCCCTCGCCTAGTTAGGCGACCAACGAAGCTCGGAAATAAAACCGTGCTAGATCGATTTGTTCTGAAAACTATTTTTTTTTTGAAAATTTATCTATTTTCTGGGTGCCAAAACAACGCGATAGTAATATCGCTTTATTTATTAATTTACTCTCTATACTTGCCTCTACAAATCATAGCAATTACATACTCAAAGAAACAAGAACGAAGTACGGAGTTAAGAATGCTTCCATTGTATTCATCCGGTGGCCACATGAAGTCAAGTGTCATCGGCTATTAATAACATAATTATGTCATCCTTATTAGTCATTTATTTGTTATCTCCCTGTATGGTAACATTGTACTGAATTATTCCTTCTAGTGTCGTAAATATGTCAGTTTTAAAGCACTTGCGCGATAAGTTAACTTTAATAGTAAGCTATATTAAATGTTATATTCTTCGGAGATAGTATTAAAATACTCTTTGCTTCTATTAATTATTCTGCTTTATACGGTGTGTGAGTATGCGAAAGTCGTAAAATGTCAGATACTTTGTCTCTGAGCAACATTAAATGTTCACATGGTAATTATTAATGCTTTATTTCTGAATAGTTTAACCCTACAACAAGGTCTATAAACAGTTTTATCTTTGTTGCAATGAATTTATATCTTCCAGTCTAATTTTAGACTGGGCACTAAAATTGGTTGTTCGGGACATTTAAATATGATAATAAAATTGATAAAATTTCAATTTATATTTACGAGTAAGTGGTATCAAAACGACAGTTGTTAACCCGTGGAGCGTCCTATAGACACCGTGTGTCCATAACTTTTGTTGGCGGGTAGCGCCCTATAGACACACCGTGACTATAAGAGAAGTGCTGCTATTGGTGGGCTTCTTTGTCAGATTCGGTTATGTTGTCACTCCAAATTGTATTAAAAACTAGTGCGTGACAGTTCTACCAACATAAAAACGTGGATATTCGGCAATTTACTCGAATCCAAGGCACCAAAAAGAATAAATTTCTGAGACGTGTGAAAAAATTTGAACGAGCCGTCATTACACCCCGTTTGCGGAAAGTTGTGTTTCGTTTGTTGTGAGTTTTAAAATGAAAAGTTAAGTGTTACTTATATAAATTATATATCAAATTACTGGAAATTAGATAAAGATTTTGTTTTATGTATTGGTTTTTGAAAAATCGCAGCATAACTTGATGATAAAAGCCTCCAAAGTTTGACAGTTTTAAAGGCGGCACGGACCCGCGTAGCGCGCGCGTAAACATTGCGTAAATAAATAGTTCTTGTGTAGTGCATAGCGCGTCTTGGTGAAAACCAATGGTATCTATCGACGCGGAATGTTATAACGATCAAAATGATATATATAACAAGTGTGAAATATGTGAACAAGTTGTGTGTAAAAAGGCAAAGTGTTCAAATGAGTGACAAAAACAAATGAAACTCGAAAAGGAATGTTTGTTTTTGGATTGATAATCACAGGTCAGTTACATTTTTCTAATTGTCATGTATAGCATATTTATTCAGCTTTCTAACGATGTCTAACATATGTTATATAATTATAAAACAAAAGCACAATTTCAAATGAAGTATCAAAAGGTAACCTCAAATCTTTCTACTCAAATTCGCCGGGCAGTTGCGGCCATTTTATATTTAAGCGGGAGGTCGCTCCACGGGTTAAGTTAAAGCACAATTTGGAATGTACCTAAGTATACCTCAAGTGTCTAATCCCAACTGCAATTTGCTAGAAAAGGTGGAAAAGTTACAACCGTAATATAAAACGAGGGTTCAGTAGTTACGACCAGGATGAACGTTGGTTCGTTGCATAACGTTGGAACGTAATTTCTGATGTCGCTATTTTAGTTTCGCAAATTAGATTTCACCACACATGCAACGTAAAAGCATAGCTTATATTCATGATCGGATACTCTTCTTCATATATTGTATATTCAAGTATATTAATAAGTACATTACTTACGTTACAATTTTTATACTTTTTAGTGCACATGAACAATTCAACTTCTTCCGCCTATTTTATTTGTGTCATATATTTATAGACATGTGTTCATGATCATGAATTTAGGTAACATAAGGTAAACGTACTAGAATTCGATGCTGTTCCAATACATGTCCTCTTGAAACTTATGTCAATGCCTGTACGTACAAGTGACAGAAGGGTGTCATGCATTGGGCAAAGTTCCAAAAACAGTGGTGATAAAACAGAGAGTGGTGTTGGAACTGTCAATATCGTAGATATACAGAAATCAACTACTTAAATAATTTTGTATTAAAATATATGTCATACACTAAATAAAAAGAACAACATCGGAGGCCAAGCCGAGGATCGAACTCGGGTCTCCAGCTTACGCGGCTAACGCCATAACCACTATTAAAATTATTTGTTTACAAAAAGTTAAAGTAGTTTTGGTCTACGTACTTATTGTTCATAATGCTTTTATAACATTGACAAGGAACCCTAAAAACCCTAAGCGTTTCAGTGGTTTTCCTTGCAGTGAAAAATCGTGCCATTATGGCAAAGGGAAGGCGGTTTTCGCCGGTCATATTTCAAAACAACACATTATTGTTTTCTTCTCGTTTTCCTTTCGTACCTAAATCCGTTATAAATTTAGGAGGAACGACTTTACAAGTCGTGTTTTCCTTTTAGGAAATATTCCATGTTTCCCTCGCGCTGACCACACGGCTGGAAAATTAATGGGATCTCTTCACGATATCGAGCCCTAAAAATGTTTTTCGCGTTTTTATTTAGCGAGATTAGCTTGGTAGCTGTAAAATATGTATAAATTTGTAGGTAGTATTTTTCTTTAGGGAAACTTATTGCTTATTTAGTACTATTCCTTGCTGTTCCCATTTTTATACTACCGGCGTATGATGGACATAGTTATTCATGTGATTAAGTAAACGTTACTTTTTTACACCTCGCGATTGAAAGAGATAGGCACTGTTATTAGTGTTATTACTACGATATCACATAGAGAGAACCAGTTCTTTTAATGTGTGAAAAATGTTTCAGCACCTTCAAGAATACTTAAAATTTGATTTGATTTAGCGTTGGAAATCACTAAGAATGATACGCTGCAATGTAATGATAAGCCGTAGGTACACAATGTAATGCTGGATTTCAGTTTAAAACTGCCGTTTGAAATTGTTCTACGAGTAGGTATTATTTGATAGTGAGTAGATTTTTTTCGATTCTCAGTCATGTGGTTGCGACGTAAAATATGAATAGAGGTTTTTTATTTTAATATAAACCAAAATAAAGTTAAATAATGACTGTAACAACTGCCAAGCCAAAAATATTCAATTTGTACAGGCTAACCAGGAAAATGAAGCTCCCGGGGGAAATTAGCCATTAACGTTTACGGTTTTTCCTATACCTTACTTTGTTAAAAATACTGATTATCTTTTTCATAAATATTAATATTATCTTTTATCTTAGTTACTCAGAATTTAGTCATTGGTGAAATAATAAACTAAATTGGTCACCTTATTCAGTTTTTTATGTTAAATACTAATGAAAAAACTTACCAAGAACTCCAGCGTCCATACGCATATTTGTATAGCATATATGTACATTGCAGACCGGATGTTATACGGAGTAATATGTAGACACTGCTATTCAATAAATTCTCGAGTCCGACCATCTGCCGTATCAAAGTTAGGTATATGCAATGAATTAGGTTGCATGATATGTATACTGCACAGCCATGGCCACATATTATACAAAACACATTATCTCATAACTATTGTTAACTGTGACGATTTTAATCAAATAATACTTAAACTTTAACGACAGACAATTTATATAACAAGATACCTTTTTAATACCACCACTAGAAGAGACGAGGTATATAAATACAATCAGTGTAATCAGCCATTAAAGAAATAAAATACAAAAAAATACGTTCTCTACAAATGAGCCGAGTTGAATTATTTTTACGATTCACTCTCTCTTAATAATTAGGACTAGCTACGAACGTGAACTGTCAGTGTTATTTAAATTTACTGTACCAATTAGACGCGCCATCATCGCTGTGATGAAACGGAGCCGTGTGTAGTGAGCCTTATTAAGAGTTCTATAATTAAAGATGCAGTCCGAAGCTCCTAAAGAAGGGACAAAACGTCTTCATTAATGCACCAATAAGGCGGCCACGTTTCACTCGATAAAATATGCCCATAAATTTAAGTGGAAACTACTGTTCTGTGTAATGACATGCACTAAGATTACACCGAAACCGATCAAGTTACTTGCATAAAGGCTTGCTATACAGGATGCCTTTATTAACATATATGATAGCTTTATTAAAACAGTGATAACGTTATTTTATACAATTAATCGACACATTCATTTATTCGAGATTAGTAAAGCAATAATTGACCAACATACTAACACAGGTTCGTGAATATTTAAAAGCATTTTATCGTCAGAAAAATTAAAGCTCTCGTGCTATTTCTCACAATAAATTACGAAGAACATTTCTGGTTTCTTTTAGGACAAATGTTGCTGGAATTCTTTAGCATATTTTTCTCGCGTGGCTTCTTATTGTTAACAGTGGCAACAAAAAGCAACAAAGTGACTATAATTCAAGCTCATAGCAGATATGGTGTTCAAAAGCATCGCTAAAACAAACAAATATCTCATAAAGTTAGACAGGGCAAAACATCCCTTTGGCATCTACAATGTAGCGAATTTTGGCATCCGAGGCGAGAACAATCTGGATGATAGAATAAACTTGTTTCTTTGTGATAGACTTACTTGGAATGGTTGGAAGTGGCGTCATTCTGTCGGGGTTTTGTGGCTATAAAACTAAGTATGCAACAGGTTATAATGAGTACGCTTTGTTTGAGACGACTGACAACCTAGAGTTCCACTCTAGAACTCTAGGTTGCCAGTCATCTCTAGTTAATATAGGTATCTTGACATATATAGATTGGGTATATCACCGTATCAGACTTTAGCAGCTTCTATCCAACGTAGAAAAAATCTTACATACACTCTTTCTGACATATATGTCGTAAATCGGATAAGTTCGCCTTTGTACTCTCTTTCATTAAGCAACTTTCCTTATTTTCCTGTACTTTGCTTTGGACTTTTAATAATGCCTTGGCTTATCGCAACAGTCAGAATACTAGATTTAGACACTTTTATTTAAGAGTATTTCGTATAGGTAGGTTTTTTAAATATATGTATTAATATGTATGTGTCTCATATTTACGTGTAGAAAAGGCCCGTATTCCTACAGATTTGATGTGATCAAATGGGGTAGAGCAAGTATTATTGATGTTATGTAAATATAACTCTTGGTGCAATTGTATAAACGTCACATTCGCATGAACAAGTTCAACCTGCTCGTAAATAGACAGAACTGAACGTTGT
Organism: Lathronympha strigana; assembly: GCA_949128165.1. NCBI lineage: Eukaryota > Metazoa > Arthropoda > Insecta > Lepidoptera > Tortricidae > Lathronympha > Lathronympha strigana. The sequence goes on along the minus strand of OX421903.1, from coordinate 20,889,847 downwards.
TATGCCAAAAGTTTGAAAGTTCACGAGTTGACGATGTCATTGGTGACGTTGGGATTACGCCAAATGTGTAAAGACGCATTGCGGGTTACATACTTACTCTTATTATTATGAGACTTATTGATATTACAACTGAAATTGGCTCTTGCTTCAAGCTTCTTTTTTTAGTTATGGTATTCAATACCACAATTTGAAAATTACTATTTACGATTAAAGTCAAAATGGGGACAAAATATGTACAAAAGTCCTACATTGTTGTTCGATCATCACTTATCTTGGCGTTCGATCGGGTCGATCATTAATCAAGAAGTAATTGACTATCTATCGCAGACGACTAAAAGAGTGAATGACCCATTTCTTATTTTAGCTTTACACCATATTATTATACACAAATGAAATGAAAGATCTAATCCACTACTAAATAAACTAGATTGACCTTAAATAAAATAGTTTTTTTTGTCTGTATTTTTTGTAGGTAAAGTTCAAGATTTACCATTCTCATGTATTGTATACACGACGACAAAATACCTACTATGTAGGTATCTACAGTTAAATATCCGCCATTTTTTTAAATACCTACTTACACTTGTTATATATACTTGTTATCATTACAATCTTCATTTGGCCTGAAGCATCGTAGTAATTTATTTTAATAACTTGCCCATCTTTTTAGTCGCCATTCGTCGGTCCAATGAAGTTAATTAATTAGCTTTATTGATATACTGACCTAAAACATCGCAGGTAATAAAATTACAATATTTATGTGCACGGTTGGCTCCCTCGGGGAGCTGTCGAAGGAACAAACGCCGAGTATGAATTGTCGTGAATGGGAGCTGTAAATTCAGGTATTTGCTTATGTCGATTGAACTCGTGATGTAGAAAAGGATTCATCTAAACTGTTAATTGGGTAAACTAATTACAGATAAATTATTGTGTTAGATTGTTTCAGTGTGTTTACTAGTATATAGTACAAAATCGATTTATTTGTATACTATATATAATATAATATAATACCATAAGCAGTATTTCTATACCTTGTCCACGTTAACAAGCTAGTTTCAGAAAACTAAGACAACACTTAATTGGTCAGCGATAAGGGTGATGATGCATGTGCACTGGGAGAGTTTACATGGTGGTCAAAATTCAGTCAACATCTGTCTCTTGTACAGTGCGGACGAATTATAGTGCTCTCTTTTCTTATATGCTCATATAGTAAGTATACAACTAGTTAATTCAATTTGTTGATCACTTATTAACTATTTTTGAATTCAATAAATGCCTAAACCATAAAATTAACGGACAGTAGAATCCGATTAGTACGACTCCGCATAAAACAACCAACCGTTTTTAGCGACGTAAACATAGGCAGATGGTTGGTTTTCATACAAGCCACTATAAAAGTGTATCCGTATAGTACGACTGCTTATATCGACGGACCGCTTTTAACGACGGGATTTCACACGAAATTGTTCGGTTACAACGATGACGTGCATTGTTACCAAACAATACATACAAGATAGAACATTTGTTCAAAGCGAATGTTCTAAAACTTAAACTTAAGTGCGTATTCGCGGGCTTAAGCTGGAATGTAATCGGGAAGTACCAGTAAATATGTCTGTAGTTCAACTATTATTTCGCTAAAGAGCATAATATTCTTAATTTCGATTGGTCGATGAGTTTATAATAGAATCAGAAATCGATAAACCACTTTAAAATTGTCAGTTTGTTTAGAACGCCGTCCGGTATATCGTCGGTCTCTTCTACGTCGTTATAACCGGATTCTACTGCAATTTTAAAATCGTACTAAAAATTAAATAACTTTATATAAAAATATTAAAAAGTCCATGCTCGATGGCCGGCATGGAAACCACATATCTTGTCATTTAGGTAAAAACGTTAACCACCGCCGGCCCTCTTTTGTCCGTTTCATCTGCATACAATAGTGCAAAAGAGAGGCCTCTATGCTAAGAGCGCTGTCAATGGAACTTCCTTACAATGTAAACAAACCGCGACATTGATCGTAATAACCTAACATTTAAGTTTTTAATGAAATCTCCAAGATTAACTTATTTATCTTATGTTTTGTATGTTATGATAATACGACCGTTTCAGTAGTGAATGGTTTCAGTGATATTTGATGAGGTAGTGTAAAATTACAATGAAAAACAGTGACAAAACCTTTGACGCCTTTTATTTACATTGTTAGGAAGTTCTATTGACAACGTTACTTATTTACGAATATAAATTATCGTGAGATATATGTAAATATTATGATAAAGCGTCCGCCTGCCCACGTCATCGCTTACGGTCCTGGATGCTTTATAATGGCATCCTAAGATGTCCGAAACATGTCGCACGTAGTGTTTAAAAATACGTGAGTGATATCCGTAATTTATTAAAATGTTACTTATTTCAATCGTGAAGTAGTAGGTAATTCATTTTAAGAAGTATCTTCTTCAGAAAGTAAACAACAACAAAGAACACAAAAACGTTTTCACAGTAAAACAACCTCAAGAGCCCAAGGACGAGTAAAGAACCGTTTTGAATACCGCTCCGCGTCCTTAGACGGCTGAAGCACCCAACAAACAAAGCGGATCATTGTTACATTTCCCCGGGTATCTAATATTTCCATGTTTTTCTTTGTCGATGTAGACACAATAAAAGCAGCTGGCTCGTTAATCGCACAGAGTAGCGAGTAGCCCGGGCGCGTAATTAACTTTGCAGCCAGAGAGAGCAGAGATTTACGTGAACCCCGGGCACAATTAAATTTGCATAGGAAATTGCACAGAATGAGCTAAGAATAACTTACTTACCTACTAAGACCTATGGAACTTGAATTTTAGAATAGCAAAGACAAAGGCGTCTCAATTGGCCGAAGCTCAAGTGTCGCGAAGGCATCATTAAAGTAACAAATCTCAATTTTCTATTTTGACTTTGCCTTAAATACTATGGTTGAATATCAGTATGTAGTAAATTCTTGTTATGTCTGCAGGCGCCAATTGTGCCAATCCAGGGTCAGCCAACTAACCCGGAGTTAAGAATTTTTATTATGAGTTTTGACGGTTAAGGGATGACTCACATCACACTAGGACAGGACGGGAAGGGACGGGACGATCTCAGTTTCAGAAAACGTCACGTCACGTGACATCCGAGGGCTCCGAGCTATCACGAGATTCTTTCTATAAGTCATCCTTAACTCCGGTTTAGCAAATTAACCCTGCTGGTTTACGCAAGTGGCGCATTGGGTGTCTATTGTACACATGCTTGCCATACTTATGTGAATGAATCACAATACATTTTTAAGTCTGTCCTTACACAAATATTACTAAACAAAATATTCAAGCTTTAATGTGAATTTCAAATATGTACCTATTTCTTTTCATTTACCTGCTACCAAGGAATCATTAAGTGGGTCAGAGTGAGTAATGGCGGTTTCTTTGTTTAAACCAGCCATCAATCAGCACTACCCGCCAACGAAGATAGAACTGTATAATTAAAATTACAACGTTACTTTTGTTTCAACAAACCATTATTAACAATTTTCAATGCTTGTATTATGGTAACGTACCGTTGATTACTTTCATGATTAATTACAACTTTTCAAAGTATATTGTTTTCACAAAAACTTTGGAAACATATTTTATAAAATAAATGTGTAAAATCAATATATTTTCTTACAGTATAAGTAGTAAGATTAAAATTATATTTATCTTTATCTGAATTCTGTAAAAAAATACCAAAATAAAATGTCTCTTTAAACACCTAACCGAACCTAAATCAAAATAAAACAACCGAACATTTAAACAACCTGAACGTATTTAAAAGAAAAAATAAACCAGTTAAAACCTGTTACTGTGAACTTTTACTGAAAACTCCATCGCAAATATCACTTGACTATGTCTTAACTTTTGACCAAAAAGGCCATGACTTTTTCTCGAAGTCGCACCGATCATGATCTGGAAACCATAAATTTCCGAGCGGACCAAAGATTACGACCCTGGCATAAAACAATTCTTGCGTCACCTATATGATTCTCAAGTGCAAACATGTCACTCCATTGTGCAATGCGCAGCCTTTCAAGTTCCTACAAATTGTTCCTGTGCGAGTTTTATTACTGCATTCGCGAACGTCTGGATATTTTTCATATTTTACGACACTTTGAACTTACGCGAAGCGCAGAAAAGTTGACGTTCCGCCATTGCTGTCGCATCGCCGCGTTTCATGTCTAGTTCCAAACTGACTGTTAAAATGATTGTAACGTCTGTTTACTTTGCAACATGAAATTCAATGTTGAATAACTATTTCGCCGGGGACTAAACAATGCGTGTTGAATGGAAGCAGGCGTGAAGGCTATAACATTGTTTGAATAGGTTTTAAAGAAATGATAATTCTATTACTTACTCAACAAGCGAACATAATATTTTACTGTGTTGTGTTTTACGTGTTGAGGGCTATAAAGAATTCCTTTTACATCTGTTTAACATATGAGTGAAAACTATACGTCTGGAAATATACCACAAATTCTAAATGTTTTCAACTTAAAGCATATTGCCGAGATTTGGTACCGAGCTGTTGATTGACAGCTACATCTCGGTAATCTTAGCGTCCATTGTCAGAAACAGTTCTATAATTTTTTTGTTATATTTTTAGCCCAATACGATTTTTTATAATGAAAATCCTATGGGAAATGTTTAACATAACCATATAAACAGTATTTTATTGGTATTTTACTCAACAAGTTACTAGTTTCATAAATGCCTACTATTTGTCTTGAAAACGTTAAGTCTATATTTTTCAACCGACTTCAATATTTCAAAAGGAGGAGGTTCTCAATTCGACTGTTTTTTTTTTTTTTTTTTTTAATGGATGTTCACTCATAACTCCGTCATTACTGAACCGATTTGAATTTTTTTTTGTTTTCTGAAAGTAGATGGTTCCAGGTTTGTCCCGTTTTTTTCAAAATCAATTTCTGATGATGGGGTCCATGAGGAACTGAGGGAACTCCTCAAATTTGAAAGGCACATGCATGATGATTTGGGTAGTTTCTTAAGACACTCGAGCATTTCTTTACGAACATCATCAATTTGGTGGAGTGGACCTGATGATGAAGACCAGGGATGGCAAAGTGGAACTGCTTGTTATTTCCCAGCTCTATCATCCGATTTGAGACATTCATCTTTTCTTTGTAAAGAAATACCTTCAAGATAGTCCTATTTGATTATAGTTCTATTTTGATGATGGGCTTCATGAGGGATTGAGAGAACTCCTCAAATTTTAACGGCACATGCATTCTGATTTGAGGGTTTCCTTAAGTAACTAAAACAGTGTTTTGGCGGAGCCAAAATTTTGATGAACTTGATCTGATGATGAAGACCAGGGATCGCAAAGTGGAACTGGTTAATAAACCTAGCTCTACTTATTATCCTAGTTGTGACATTCATCTTTTTGATTTGATTTATATTCTGATGATGGAGTTCTAGAAGAATTCAAAGAACTCTTCAAATTTGAACGGCAGGTTAATTGTGATTAGAGGGTGTTCATAATTAGCTTAGGCATTTTCTTACTGTGGCCATCATTTTGCTGGAGTGGACCTGATGTTGATAATCAGGGATGGCATAATGAATATGCTCGTTAATTTACAGTCTGTCATCCAATTTAACACATTGTTATTTTGTTTGTTTAAAGGTCTACAAGGGAGTTCCGTTTGATTATACTTCAAATGTAATGATGGAAGCCCTAGGACATTAAGAAAGCTCCTCAATTTTCAATCGTACACGTGCGGTGTATTGGATATTTGTGAAGTAAACTGGCTAACTCAAACAAATTCTTAATTTCACTTTTACCGGGAACCAAATGAAGTCGGTTTTTTTTTCTTAAAAATTATTACACGCTAGTATACATGTAAATAATTTATTAACGTGTATGGTATGAGCATCCGTGTGCTCTAAGTCTCATTGAATCAGATGTACTTAGCCAAAAGTGATTATTTTACTTAAAAAAGAACCTAAAAACCACGATTTCAACCTCAATTTTTTACGTTTTCCGGCGCACGTTTTTCATGGCGTAGTTGATGGCCAACGATTTGCAAAAGATTTCATCAGTGGACAACAATTTTCCTTAGGGTACGGGCTTCCATACATGAAACGACAATATCCTTTATTCATTATCTAAAAATTATATCCACTAAAAACTAAAATACTTTTTTAATATATTCAAAGTGCCGTTTTTACTACGCGTTGTAAATCAGACTTTATTTTAAGGCCTTCTAATCAGCGACAAGGCAAACACGGGCCTTTGTTACAATTAACTTTTAATTTACTGCCACCGCCTTATCGCGGATTGAAACAATCCTCCATTATTTACAGGAATTCGCCGCTAGAAACAAATGTCGAAGATTTTCTCTAATTAAAGGTAGTTTTATTACAGTGACATGTGATGATTAAATTTAGTTATTAGCACATGTCACTAATTAGAATCCGTATGCTTGTTTGTCACCGTCGTAGTATAAAAAAAAAAAAAAAAAATTAGGTATAATATTAGGCTCAGTTAGTTAGTCATTCATTAAAATTGAGGTACACGGGTACGAGGCATAGGCCATATATTAATAATATTAACGGTAGTTAATGTCATATTAATTGACTAGCGACCCGCCCCGGCCTCGCAATGCTGATACGAAATACAGCACTTCTTCACACATTTTTTTCATTCGACAATACATACACGTACATGTTTTCTCTAGAGGTTACGTTGAAAGAGCGACATAATTATACTTTGACGACCGGTTGGCGTAGTTGGTAGTGACCCTGCCTGCTGAGCTGATGGTCCTGGGTTCGAATCCCGGTAAGGGCAATTATTTGTGTGATAAACACAGATATTTGTTCCCGAGTCATGGATGTTTTCTATGTGTTATGTATTTGTGTATTAAATATATCGTTGTCTGAGTACCTGTAACACAAGCCTTATTGAGCTTACTGCGGGACTTAGTCAATTTGTGTAAGAATGTCCTATAATATTTATTTTATTTATTTATTATACCTACTTAATATAAGTATAGTTACTTAAGTAGCCGGTACCGCCGTAACCGCTATGTGATTGCATTTTGTAATATCTAACCCTGTAATATTTAACTCAATATTTATATTAAGCGACGTTCCGTTCGCCCACTTAGCTAGAATTATGTTGTAATGGTGCTTCCAGGCTAGCTGTTATAAATATTTTATAAATTATTATTACATCTCTTTCTCTAACATGATAATGTCACGTAACACTATCCTTGTCACACCGTTTCATATAACGTTGCCAATGTGGGAGCATCATTAGGTACATGAGGTATGTTTACAGAAGGCCTAGTATAAAAATTTTACGACATTAACTTCTCGACCGCGTTAGCGTATCGGGAGTTCAAATTATGTTTGCCGTTCATTTAAATCATCCGGCAACTTTCATATTTTGACCCCTCGATACGCTAACGCGGTCGAGGAGTTAATGTCGTACAACTTTTATACTAGGCCTTCTGTAACCTGAAGCTCGTCTTAAGACGTTCAGAGAATATATAAATTTATTATATTTTAAATTGGTAATTAAAGATAAGTTGAGAAAAAAAGGATATTATAAAATATCAGACTATTTAGACGAAGTTAACCCTTGGAGTTAACAGATACGTTTAGTATTAAATTTGAATTAGTTTTATCTTTAATTTTAATGTAATTATCGATTGTAAAATGAATTTGTATTTCTATTATTATGATTACAAAATGTTGATGTGATGACGTCATAAAGTGATTGTAAAATCCTATTATGAAAAAATAAATATGAATATGAATATGACTAATGAACTAGACGTGTGCGCCGATTAAAAAATGATCGGCGGCGGCGTTTGCCAAAAAATCGGCGGCGGTGGCGTGTTTTCGGCGTGAAATCGGCGTGAAGGTCACGTAAATAAAGAAGCAAAATTATTCGTTTTGGTTATTAAAATTGAGATCAATACAATATAACAATTGCGTGTAATCGACCTTAGTCCGCATAATAAATAAATCTTTATTATAAAAAAATGTATAAGATATACATTTCTTTATAATTCATGATTAAAGAGATTATAATGACCACATACAGGTAAGGTATATATGTTTAGATATAGTCAGTTTGTCCTTCGTCACTGTGTTCCTCACTCATTTTTTCTTTGTCAAATAAACACCACGTTTACCACGTTAGGAAAATGCACAATCCACCGCGCAGGTAGGCACAGGTACACTGAGTGCTAAACCCAAGGTCCAATTAGTATTTTTCAAGTGTTAAGAGGGGATGGGGTGCAGCTGCAGTGATAAGAAACTGTGCGGGTGAAGCCTTCCAATGCAAGAACGGTTAAAATCGTCTACTAAGTACTTTATTATAGCATTAGAAACATATTTTTTTAATGTAACACTAATTAAATAGCGTTTATTGACGAATACATATTATTATACCTATATTATGTTATGTATCAATATGTATGAACCTAATACCTATACAGGGTGTAATCGTTAAGTGTAGCCAGGCGATAATTCCGTAAATATAACAGATATCAGAAAACTTCCAATTGATATCGAGAGTGAGTAAAATTAAATTAACAACTTTTTTTATATAAATGTAGTCATATTAAAAAATATTAAGTTAAAACGCTCCCAATCCCATACATTTAGTATGCCATTCATTGAATGACTAGTTTTTGTTTGAAATTTATGAATTGTTTTATGTTATCCACTTTTACTCCAAATCAAACAATTATCATTTTCAAGTACTTACACGTACTGATCTATTATTATCTGACCGCTTTAAATTAATAGTAAAGTTAGATATTTTCATTCCATTATTTTATAAAGCAACCAATACGCAGAGTTTCACCCCGCACTTCACCGAGTAGGTCAGGTAGGTCAAATTCGCATTATTGGGCATTAATGTTAACAAAAGTTAATTTAGAAACATTTAAGAGGACCCGTGAATGTATCGCACAAGAAGGGCGTCACATCGAGCAACTGTTGTAAAAAAATCTACCTACTCGTACATACTCAATTTTTCATTTAAAAATAAATGTTAAATTAATTATTTTGTAAACGTTTTTATGTATTTACGAGTATGTAGTTTTATTATTTTATTACAGTGTATTCGTGAAAATAACGAGTATCAAGCATTTTTATCTCTTACGACACCGACATTCTTTCAGGCTGCAAGTCGTCGTACTAATGTCCATACATTAGTCCATAAAACGCTCCCATGAGCGTTTTAACTTAATATTTTTAATATGACTACATTTATTTAAAAGAAGTTATTAATGTAATTTTACTCATTGGATAACGCACTTTCGATATCAATTGGAAGTTTTCTGATATCTGTTATATTTACGGAATTATCGCCTGGCTACACTTAACGATTACACCCTGTATATGACATAATATGTAGGTATATATGGAAGGATAATCATGGATATATAAATCTTATTTCTTACTTAAGGGTATTACAAAAGCTAAATACAATGCTTGGTGTTAAGTATTTTGTCTGATTAAAAGAAAGTCATTCAAGGCCACGCCGATTTCAAGCCGATCAAATGTCGGCGGCGGCGGCGTGGCAAAAATAGCCGGCGGCGGCGGCGCGCCGGCGCGGCGCACACGTCTATAATGAACTTGGCGGTATTTAAAATAATAAGATTACTTTACTTTGACCAAAACAAAACATAGTTTATAAAATGCACACGTCCGTTAATATATCGTTGCCACCGCAGTCGCCCACCCTTTGTTTTGCACATTACCGTATCCCCAACTCAAAAATTCGCCAATGGTCATCAGGTTCCAGGGCCGGTACGCTCTATCGAGCCCTCTCGTCCCATTGACGCCTCTGGCCGCTTTATATGCAAATTGAATGACTCTGAATTTGGACGGAACGAGTGAAATGACATCTTCACTTCGGACACGTTAGGCGTAATTGCGGTATTGGGATGTGCGCTTTAGTTGAAATATTAATAGTAATAGGTACGGTCGGATGACCGTACTACTACTAGAATAGGAATAAGTCAACGGCGATGCGACGCGAATTACTACGGATGATGTCAGTTTAACGGCCTCCTAGCCTAGTTGGTAGTGACCGTGCCTACGAAGCAGGAGGTCCCGGGTTCGAATCCTGGTCAGGGCATATATTTGTGTGTTTATCACGAATATTTGTTCCTGAGTTATGGATGTTTTCTATGTATTTAAGTATTTATATGTATCTATCTATTATATATATCGTCGTCTAGTACCCACATCACAAGCCTTATTGAGCTTACCGTGGGACTAGGTCGATTTGTGTAAAATTGTCCCACAGTATTTATTTATTTATGTCAGTATTATATTAAGAGCGATAAACAAGCGAACCGCCACTATCACCATTAGGCTAGCCTGAACATTCGAATACAATAAGCGGTAAGTTGAAAATATAATTTAAGGTAATATTCAAAATTCAATCACATTGCCATGCCAGTAAGCTTTATTTCTACGATGTCATAGATACAGATAAAATTTCCTTTAGAAGTTCTGCTACTACATCAAGCGCAACACCGTAGCCATTTCCAAAAAAGACAATAATGCAGTATCATCATCCTCACTTAATTTAACAAGGAATCTGACATTTTCCGTTATGATGTACAAAGACTGATACAGATACAGTCAGCCAGGACAATGGTTAGTTTAGAATTTTTGACAGGAGCTATAATCGCATGTTACCCTCTGCAGCCGCGAAGCTACTGCAGTTGCCAGTGAAAGTAATCTTCATTAAAATCGCGCTTGCATTAGGTACCAGTGCGGTTCTAACATTATATCCCTATGTACCGTTCTACCGTTAAACGCTAGTTATGTGCCTTGATAAGGCTTTTGGCGTGCGTGATAATTATTATTATAAGACCTCAATTGCCGCTGCTGGTTTTATGCGAACGTTGGTAACGCTATCTATTAGCCAATAATGATTTTGTTTCATCTATGAAGCAAAATGGCGTCGCATTTTAACTGGCCGAATGCAGAGGATCAATACGAGTAGTATTTACAGTTCCGTCACTCAATGTACCCAATTGTATTTTTTTGTATGATGTAGCAGTGATATTGGCAAGACAATGTGATTAGTTTCACCAGTTTTGACAGATATCGCACGATTCCCGTTGCAGCCGTAAACTTGGAGCAGTAACTGCAGTTCCCAGCGAATTTTACCTTTAGCTAGTTTAGCTACATCGTAGTTGCATTACCAGTGCGGTAACGGTATAACGGTGCATAATTCTATGCATCATTTTACTGTTATACGTAAGTATAGTTATAATTATGCTTTGATAGCGCTTTTAGCGTGCGTGGTAATTATTATTAATAGACCGCAATTACCGCCGCGGGTTTTATGCGAACGTTGGGAACGCTATCTATAGAAGAAGAATTATTTTATTTCATTTATGAAGCAAAATGATGTCGCATTATAAACTACTACTCGAATATAGTGGACCAATAACGAGTTGTATTAAAACACAAAGTATTTAAAATGGCTAAATTAAAAAGCTACATTTGTACTTGTTCGGTTTTGTATGTTAATCATCAACAATTATAAATATGTATTCAAAATGGTAGTTTTCGTTGTAATAGTTAATTTAGTACCTAACTACTACTAAAGATATTGCAAAAAAAGATTAATGTTAATATTATGTTATGTATTCAAACATTAACCGCAGCGAATCACTTTGAAGTCACATAAAAATCGTAAGATTTAGTCATCGGGAGCATTCAAGTTTAATAAAAATAGATCAACATCAGCACCCAACACAATTTTATGTGTTCCTTTAACCACACAGATATACGAATACATTCAAAATTATGAATGAAAACAAAGTCGTTAAACGCACGGGCAAAGTGCAAGCAAGTGTGGCAAGTGAAGCTTGTGCTATGTAAATATTGATTGCTAAGTTTTATTTTATTTAAGCCAGCTCGCTAAGTTAAAAACTGAGGATGGTAAAATCATCACATCCAAACCTGAGCTCCTGAGTGAGATAGAGAGCTTTTATGGACAGCTATACACGTCTACTAGCAGACCCGAAGTTGGTCTGGCGGAAGACCCTAGAGCTAGACTGGCCCGACACTATACCGAAGACATCCCGGACATCAGCCTGTACGAGATTAGTATGGCTCTTAAACAGCTCAAAAACAACAAGGCGCCTGGTGAAGACGGAATTACAGCCGAACTTCTGAAGGCGGGTGGTAAACCGGTCCTTACGGCCCTTCAGAAGTTGTTCAATTCCGCCTTACTAGAAGGGAGAACGCCAAAGGCATGGAGCGGAGGTGTGGTGGTAATGTTCTTCAAAAAAGGCGACAACGCCTTACTGAAGAACTACCGACCCATCTCACTTCTGAGCCATGTCTATAAGCTGTTTTCAAGAGTCATTACGAATCGTCTCGCACGCAGGCTTGATGACTTCCAGCCTCCCAAACAAGCCGGTTTCCGAAGAGGCTTTAGTACCGTAGACCACATTCATACGCTTCGTCAGGTTATACAGAAGACCGAGGAGTATAATCTGCCCCTCTGTTTAGCGTTTGTGGACTACGAGAAAGCCTTTGATTCGATCAAAACCTGGGCGGTACTACAATCTCTCCAACGGTGCCAAGTAGACTACCGCTATATCGAAGTGTTGAAGTGTTTGTACGAGAGCGCCACTATGTCAGTCCAACTCCAAGACCAGAACTCGAAGCCTATTCCGCTGCAGCGGGGAGTCAGGCAGGGAGATGTCATCTCTCCTAAGCTGTTTACCGCTGCACTGGAGGATATTTTCAAGACTCTGGACTGGAGAGGGCTAGGCATCAATGTAAACGGCGAGTACCTCACTCACCTTCGATTTGCTGACGATATAGTAGTCTTGGCTGAGACCATGGAGGATTTAAGTACGATGCTCGTTAGCCTCAGTAGAGCCTCCGGGCGAGTTGGTCTTAAGATGAACATGGATAAGACGAAAATCATGTCGAATATCCATGTAGCACCAACTCCAGTGACACTCGGAGACTTTACACTCGAAGTTGTAGACGATTATATATACCTAGGACAAACTGTCCAGTTAGGTAGGTCCAATTTCGAGAAAGAGGTTAATCGTCGAATCCGACTCGGTTGGGCAGCGGTCGGGAAGCTGCGACACATCTTTTCGTCCAATATTCCGCAGTGCCTGAAGACGAAAGTCTTCGATCAGTGTGTGTTGCCAGTGATGACATACGGTACTGAAACGTGGTCGCTTACAATGGGCCTCATAAGAAGGCTCAAAGTCACCCAAAGGGCAATGGAGAGAGCTATGCTAGGAGTCTCTGCGAGATCGTATCAGGAATGAGACCATCCGCAGCAGAACCAAAGTAACCGATATAGCTCTCCGAATCGCTAAACTTAAGTGGCAGTGGGCGGGGCACATTGCACGTAGAACCGACGGCCGTTGGGGCGGAAAGGTTCTCGAGTGGCGACCGCGTACTGGAAGGCGCAGCGTGGGTAGGCCCCCCGCAAGGTGGACTGATGACCTGGTGAAGGTCGCAGGAGTCCGCTGGATGCGGGTGGCGCAGGACCGGTCATTGTGGAAATATTTGGGGGAGGCCTATGTCCAGCAGTGGACGTCTTTCGGCTGAAATGATGATGATGATGATGATGATGATGATGATGATGTTTTATTTCTGTTTTGGTTGCTCCTGTAAGTGTAAACTTCTCCGTACGACACTCGAACTCATTCATACACTGTGTTTTTTTCCAATAACATCTATTTTTATTGGTTTACATTGCATTTTATAATTTTAACACCATAAACAATACACACATTCAAATCAATACAAACTCATATCTTGACCAAACAAGAGAATAAAATAATAAAAATACATACTACAATTACTTTTAAAGTTCGAATAGACCTCGAAGCACTTCTAATGATTAACACAAATTTAGCACAGTATTTTAATTACTCCTTGGCGTATAATTACTCAAATATTTAAGGACTTGAAATAAATTTAGCTACCCTTAGTGAATCGTTCGAGAAATAAGACCCACAGTCCCAAGACAACTCTCAAGTCAAGACTGCGCTCAAAGGATCAATCAGCAGAAGAGCTGACTGAGCGGCTAGCGTGTTCATAATGATCTTGGCACACTCTTGTTATCACAACAATAAGGTCGTGCCAAGATACTTATGAACACCTTTTCCGTGTAGCTATTTCTGCTGCTGTCTGAACAAGGAACGATAAATCGAGCAAAGCTTTGCAAGCCAGCCTGATATTAGCAAGTCTTACCCTGGCCCTAAATAATTAGGCAATTACTTTTATTTATCGTTCACTGGAAACGTAATAGAACTAATAAGCGTTCGTGAGGTGAATTAAGTCATTATATATGAAAATATTTTTCAAAGCATTGTTTCATGCGGCGAAGGAAAGCGTTCAGGTAATTGAGTGAAATATGCTTACTAAATAATTGTACCTATGTATTGGTACCTACCTACTATACCTACTGTAGGTAGCTTTTTTATAATGTTTTTTTATATATTTCATCTCTATATCTCTATATATCATATATTATCTCTAATAACATAATGATTTCTGTTAATGAGAAACCAACACAATTATAATGCATTTGCTTTTAAAATTAGGAGGATATATGAGCATGTGTGCAGTTGCTCAGCTCCATCGATTATTTCAGATCCCCTATTTCCTCCTCTTATATCGAACCAATTAGAATGGTTTTTTTTACATACAGAATAATAAAAAGTATGACTATCCCCCTTATGTTCTGTTTTTTTTATAACTGTTTTAGATTTAGATTAGAAAAGCCTATAAATGGGATTACGGCACCTCAAACATGCAACTGTTTGTATGGAACGAGCATAATTGAGCTCATGCTCCCATTACCCGGTCAGAACTTAGAACCAATAAGGCCACCTCGGAGTCATTTCGTTGTGAACAAAAAGGAATCATAAATCTCAATCGATTCTTAATTTACGGACTGGTCGCGTAATAAATATGATAAAATTCAAGCCTTAATTTAACATAGAACAGATCTAGCTATCTAAAATAAGAGATTGGCTTGTGTAATTAAACTATTTTTCCTTATTAACTATTTACCTAGTATTTATTTTAATTTTAATATTTCCGCACAGTGTTTGAGAAAAGCACTATACAAGCCTCGGCCGGAAGAGAGATTGCAGGACTTGTTTTATCCGACTTGACTTTGACTTGACTCGTTGACTTTTGTTGTTGGCAATAAAAAGATGCACTAAAAGTTTGTCATTTAATTTGCTCTTAAAATATTTTGGCAGTTCCTACATGATACGTATCTTTGATAGTTTAATAATTGAAAAAATCGTAGGCATGGGTCGTTAGTTATAAAATACTTCCCCTACATGAGACTCAACACCCTAAACTAAAATCCACCAAAAGAAAATGTAAATAACGGGGACGGCGGCGTTTTACTCGTATTCGCAACTTGAAAATTTATTCTGTGGAACGAAATCGTGTGGAAAATTTGCAATTTAGAAGTAAAGGGGAACGCCAATAAGCCATCGATTATGCAGATGCACGCCTTTTGTGCAAAACTGCAGAGTTATCTTTGCAGTTAGTCCGCGTTCCGCGAGTTTTTGTCGAGAATCGGAGTATTTACTGTTGCAATCCCTACCATTATCGGAATGTTACATTGTCTACTCAAAGTGTTTTAAGTTATCTTATAATTGTAAATGTTATACGTACTTACCTAAAGGAAATACAGCTTATTAAGTGATATCGGATTGAGAGGTGATTATGTTCTGGTAGTTTCGAGGTTGTCTCTTTAGAAAAAGTTGTTAATTACGGGCTATGTGGGTAGATTGTATTGATAGGGGTTTCGAGTGATTTCAAATGTCAGAAAACGTAGTATAAAATCTAAATGAGACTTTTGAGATGATCTATTTTTACTCGACTGCGCAACGCAAAGCCGGGTAGTGTGTTTAACAGAAGATACAGAGTGATTATTTTATCTTGGGTGATAGATTAGTTTCTGTGTAATTCCCCTTTGTTTTCTGACATTCGAAATTATCCCAATACCCTCGCTGAATAGGTACACTTCGCGATTTGATACGCAAAAAGTTACAAGCAGGGACTATCCAGTTACGAGTATAAATAGATGTTGACGTCTACCAAACATACTAAAAGAATGTCAATATATTGTCGCCAGATAGGTAAAAAAATGATTTATTACAATCCGACATCAGCAATACGCCTCAGAGGCTTTCAGAGAAGCGCAAAGATAGCCCTTCCGGTCGGCAACTTCCTGTTGCCGAAAATACCGACGATTCCCACGCCAGTTTTTGTTGGATTCTAAGAAAAATCCAAAAAATAGCAAAAGAAACTGCATAGAAGAAGTCCATGATTACTGTGAAAGAAATGAGATGATCTGTAGGACTAACTGGAATTAGATTACACTTCTTCTGATACATGAGTTATGTTATGGTGTTTGTGCTTGGAAATGGCTGAAGAGAAATAGATAATTTAGAATCAAATGTCTCATGTGTATCATTGAAAATGTACAAACTTTGTTTCAACACAGTAAGGATATATCTTACTATGTTGTTATGTAGGTATAACACGAGTATAATTTTGTTTATTATTTGTTTTTCAATTTAATAAATTATTTATTTGGGCATTTGACGCGAATGTCCCTTACGTAATGTGATGCTTCTAATTAATACCTCTGAAAACGCTAAGAAAGCGATTTTGTGCCTCATAATACCTATTTAATTTCATGACTTGGCCTACAAATTGTCTTTACAGATAGTAGCTTTAAAAATTTCGTTGAAGTAGCTGCCATACAACTTCAAGGCAAAAGCGTTTCGTAAAGGAAATTTTCGTGGAATGCACCTATTGTGGTCTACTATTAATATATACCTATATATGTTTCCGTAGTTAAGTCAGGGTTTCAGAAAAGCCTTGAAAAAGTAATTTCACTAGTTGAAACTACTCTGTATCTTGTGCAAGTGGAAAAGACGCAGGTTCGATTCGAGTTTAATGTTAAAACTAATTTGCCGGAAACACCTTCGATGTAAATATGAGTTCTTACTGAAAAATAATCTTTCAAGACTAGTTACTATTACAGTTTCATTAATGAAAAACTAGTTCGAAATAATCCATACTTATATTATAAATAGGAAAGTGTGTGTGTCTGTTTGTTTTCCCTCTTTCTCGGCAAAATCGAGCGACGAATTGACGTGATTTTTTAAGTTGGGATAGTTGAAGGGATGGAAAGTGACTATGTGGCTATGTTTTTCTGGCAAAAGCAAATTTTTCAATAATCTTTTGAATTTAAATTAGAAGACGCTTACTATAAAATAATCGGGTTTCTATAAGAATCCAGACACAGTCGTTCAAAACACAACTTCCTTCTGTTTTGATATCCCCATAGCTGTACAAACAAAACAGTTCTATTCATGACCTTTTGGCAGCATGTGTGGTAATGCGACACTAGGCGGCGCTGGCGTCGACACTGTTTGCTCTGAAACCCAATATGGCGCATTAGACCGTTGTTTTGCCTCCATTATCTTAAGCTTTGATGCTGCCAACTAGATTACGGGACAGCCGTTTCAGTATGGTTTGCTTTGCGCATATCAATATGGGTAGTTGCATTATTAAATATTCTTATAGTTGTTAATAAATTTTAAATTACTTTTTTTTTGTTGATACAGCTCTGCGGTGTCACGCTTATCTCGTGTAACTTAAACAACGTAGTTTTGAGTAAGATAAGATCGTTTTTTTTTTAATTTCACGTGACGTTTTCTATGGAAATTGACAGCTTGTCCCGTCCCGCCCCGTCCCGTCCCGTTCTAGTGTGAGTCATCCTTTACGTCCTAAAGGACCTCAGCTCTCTGACTCCCACCAATAAATAATTAAGTAAGGAAACACAAGAAAATTGTTATTTTGACCGCAATAAATCGAATGCATTCATTTAACAATTGTAAAGCATGAATTAAATAATTTATAATTTATGATAAATGGTTTGATTCATGTTTTTAAGTAGGCACACTACTATAATACAACTTTTGTGACAATGTCGTACGAGGGATTTGTGAGCAATTTTTAAAATGTTTATTTGTGGATAGATAAACGCGAGACTTAATAAATTTTATTATAAATTAAAATTATTTAAAAAAATATATTAAGTTATTATATATTGAGATATTATATATTAAGTTATATAAAAAAAATATGTTTAGATGTTCATTGAGTTACAAAGGGTTTCTTCAAAGCTAAGAGTTACAATTTTCGATATAAATAATTATATTTAATACTACAGAACATGTTTACTAACTCAAGCTACAATAATAACATTTAGAGGAGTATAGAGAATTGAATTATTGTCTTTGTTTGTTGAGACAATCAAAGCTAAACTTAAATATTATTTTTGGTTCGACTCATACCCAACATAAAAGGCCTTTAATCTTGTTTGCATGTCCCTAAGCAGTTAAATTTTGATTACAGTAACGACATTTTTTTAGTTTGTCAAATTCCTACATAACTACTTGATTTCATTGTGCTTTCAACAACGCACTGGAGTTTAGACAGATGTTGTCGACATTTTTAACGCAATAAAAGTGAAAACACCTGAAGAATTTTTTAAACATTTATCTACTTGAGGCCACAAAGCCTTACAATTTTTCCTCAAGAATAAGATTGGCTTTTGTAAACCATTAATCAGAGGTACAATGCATGTCAGCCGACGCACCGCATAAGGGGCGAGTTTCCCGTATAATGGGGTATGAATAGAAAGTGCCATTGCCGTGTGGATATTCGGCTTTGTGGTAAAGGGTGGGCTAATAATTACATGCTTGTACTTTTGAAGTAAGACTTGCCAAGTTATTTTACGGTAATCGGTGATTGTGGAGATAAAATTCAGAGGACTGATCAACTTAATCAAATGATCCTAATGATAAAGCAAAATAATATATCTAATTATTAAGTAACATAAATTCATACGGTAATGGTCTTTTATTTATTTATTTTATTTTATTTATTTGGTTTACCAACAACTGTTTACACTGACATCACAAAGAAAATAGATGGCATACACAAACGGAGTTATATATTAAGTGTATATTATATATTACTTAAAGGTATAAAGTATTATGTCAAGATAAACTCATGGAACATTGATTTGTTCGTGCAGTAATGCAGCTACGTACTCGTATCTACCATATTTTAGAAAATCATATAATTCCAATGAAGTTTTTTTTTTATATTTAGGGGCTTCTAGCTCGATGTTACTCTTTCATAAAAAAGCTAATGAAAAATGTGTTTTAAAGAGGGCCTCGTGTACACGTCATATAATATCGATAATACGCATGGCGCAAGTTGGAAGGTACGTGATCAATAAAACATTCGGTCAGACATAAAGCGATTAACAATCAGCGGGAACAAATTGACTACTTTTACTGAAACAAAATGTACCAACCCTAATTGAAATCAGAACAACATAATCATTTTAACTGCACTGCAGCTAACGACAATGCATTCCCATATACTATAACTATCAACCATAATGACATATCGTTATCGTTGTTCATATTAAACAGGCTTTGGCACCATCCATGTAATTGGTTGTATCATTTACCGACCCTAGTTTCTGGCACATGAATACTAAATTGTAGGTAAAAAAAGTAACTTGTAAACTAAATTGTAGGCAAGGAATTAGGTGATTTAAGTTTTTGTTTTCCTAAAAGTAAAGTATTCTTTATTCTGAAGTTCAAATGAGTTTATGATCGGCAACCATAACATGATTTCTTTTGCTCTTTACTTTATCGATTGCATTAGGATGACTGGTAGAATGCCTTGTGGCATTAAGTTCGCCTTTGTACGATAAGTTTTTCTTTTGTGAAATAAAGATTATATAAATATACAAATATAACTAACAAAATATATACAGTAAGTTACAAGCTTAAGAAACCTTAGCAAAATTTACATCTAAAATAGGCCCTTGAGGCATTGTACCTGGGATGCTGGAGGCATTTCCTCGTTGTATCACAATGCTGATACGTTGTGCGAAGAAGCCAACAGCTCTTCGGTCACCAGTTACATCAACCAGACGTTACGCGATTTCAACAAAAAACTTGCGTGCGCTGGGACCCCATGGACCTAGAGTTTCGACCCCAAATAAATAAATTGCATATATGGTTCTACATACCTATTTGAAAAAAATTAAACAGAGATAACTTTCAAACTGGCTTATGGATTACTAAATTAAGTAGGTAATCTTCTAGAATACATTTCTTAATATGCACTTGTATGTCAACAATGTCAACAAAGATTTACGATACCCATTCAAAGGTCTGTCCCCTATATTTATGTTTAGTGTATAATAAAAGTAAATTAGCAATATTCGCCAAAATGCAACCGATAGGGGAAGCAGAGCGCAGACAATCACCGACTGGTTTCCAAATTTCCCAATATACGCAGCGTAATTGATATTTACGCCACATTAACTGCATACGAGAATATTAAATATGCCCAGTTTCTGTATACGTTCGTATTTTCGGATGATTTGTACCCAAAAGTCATTAACTTTAATTAAAAATTTCCAAATTTCAAGAAGCATTTTCAAATTAGCTGGTATCATCAAAAAGTGGCATTTATTTTTTTATTCCCACATTTTAAGATGTCTTTACCAATTTTTATTGGATTAAATTTGGTTGAATATGATTTCTCCATTTTTTATGGTAATAGTTTGGAAACAGTATGGTTCCTTCTTTTGTTACGTAACCATAGAGTAATCTGCGGGGTTTGAATGCTCTGTTTGCAATAGTTTAAGACAAGTTAGACAACGAGCGGCATTAGTCAGGGATACCGGGCCCATTTAACAGTGTCAACCGCACATTTGTATTGGGCACAACCTTAAAGAGAATCCTTTACTTCGTGAACGGGAACAGATTGTTTCTCAATTATTCCGACATATGACTAATCTGCTTCGGTTACTAGCAAGTAGTTCATTCATGAATATAATTCACTGTTTAAATTTAGTTTCCCAGACAAAATTAGTCCTCTGCTTTTAGTTACTAGTCTGACTTGCCCATTGAAGACTTCGAGATTAATGATCAGCCTACAGACGAATCCATTTCCTTTTAAACAGACGGCGGCAATTCCAATGCTCAATTTATCAACGATACTTAATCAATAGAATTTAGAATTGAATGTTTAATAGCTGTTTAAATAGCTTTCGAGTGAAAGAAGTTTGTGAGGAGGGCGGAAGGGATCGGAGTTTGATTGTGAAGGCAGCACGTGTCATCCGGCACACCTGTACAGATACAGAACAAAGTGACTAATGGTACTCGGTTTACCGCTACACGATTAACATGATTGCTGATGAATGTTTGAATGTCTACTGTTAAAGAGTAATTTGTGTCTTCATTTTCTTCTACGGTTTTTTTTTTTATACTACGACGGTGACAAACAAGCATACGGCCCGCCTGATGGTAAGCGGTCACCGTAGCCTATGGACGCCTGCAACTCCAGGGGTGTTACATGCGCGTTGCCGACCCTTTAAAAACTTTAACACTCCTTTTTTGAAGAACCCCATATTGTAGTCCTTTGGGAAAACAGTGGCAGGGAGCTCATTCCACAGCCGGAGCGTCCGCGGGAGGAAGTTCCTCTTAAACCGCACGGTACGAGACCATTTAGGCTCCAGGGTATGCGGGTGAACACCCTGCCGACGGCGAGCGGTGCGGTGGTAGAATGCAGCCGTTGGCATCATATCAAACAATTCCTCAGAGCACAATCCATTGTACAAGCGATAGAACACACATAAGGAGGCGAAGTCTCTCCTTAGACTTAAGGGTTCGATATCGCTCGTGAGTTTGGGATCGTTGACAATTCGGACAGCACGTCTTTGGATCGAGTCAAAGGGGCCCAGCTGGTATCCAGGTGCTCCCGCCCAAAGATGGCAGCAATACTCCATACTACGGTGACTTTACGTTGAGTTTGATGTTTGAGTGGATTTAGCCAAGTTATGTTACAACTCCGGAACCCAAATACTAACTAGCCGTGGTAAAGCCGCAGTTACCTTTAATGACTTACCTCATAAAGACCGGCGTATATTATAAGGGGTTAGCCCCTACATAATATATACTTTTTCTTCCGTTTATTTTTAGAGCCTTGTAGATAATGCAGCACGGTTACTTAACTTCCTCATTAAGAGTTGCAATATTACGGAACCTAATGGATGGTCTTTTAGATGTCGCCTCTCGTGTACTTTCATTCTAAGTCTTTCGGACGGGTCTCCATTAACTAAAGAGGATCTCCGGCCAGCTTAATTAAGAATTCTCTCCGAAATCTCGCCTCGGCCACCCTCGGGCGAAATGGCAGCGATTGATTTTAAATGAGCCGACAACAAAGACCGCCAAAAATGGCCAAGTTGCCTTTTAAAAACTTAGTGTTCAAACTTGGCCGTCGTTAAAGAAAAAGCTCATTTTAATCTTCATTCGGTTCCGGGCTGTTTAAGACACTAAATGTAACAGAGTTTCCGTCTCCAACAAATTTTATCACATTTCGCGAAACAATTGAATGTAACAAAGGCCTGTAAGAAAGTCGGCAGACAGTCCAATCTTTATGTAGTCTTTTATTGTAACGCTAGTAAAGATTTTCATTGGATAATTTAAAAAGGTCACTATAATTTAATAGGTGCGAAGGGTAATTTATAGTGAACATCCGTATTTCCAAATTAAATAATATACAAATTTAGAATAAGTTACTATTCTAACAAAACATGAATTACGAGTAAACCAGTGTAAAAGAAGCTTGATTTTTTTTCAGGCTGTACGTATGTTCTTACTGCTAAGGAAATATTAAACACAGAAAGGCAAGCAAAATTGTCAGTCTCTGCCTGACATGTAATAGTTAAAATTATAGAACTATTCCATTTCATTGAAGCTCAAATAAATTCAAAATATAAAAAATACGCAAAAAATCTTAAAGGATAATTGTCTCTTATGGCTCCTTGTTCCGACAGACGGAAAATTCTGCTACAGACGACATCTGGCACACAAAACTTCCAGCATAAACATGGAGACAGAAAATTTCATCCCAAGTGAGGAAATATTACAGCAGCTTAATGTTACGAGGGCGCACCTTACGGAAGGCTGGCTCGTTATGCTGATTTATGAAGCACCCCGAAAGGTGTTTCAAAAGAAAGCTAGTGCAAATTCCTGCCTGGGGTAGCTTTAAAGGTTTCAAGAGAAACGTAGTTAAATAAATATCGTAGGTATAATGTAGAAACATTTACAGGTTAAATTTAGGCAAAGGTCAAAGGTACATGGCCAAAGCTTGTACGTAGGTGGATAAATTATTCAAATGGGAGCAATCTGGTCTATCCTTTTCTAATGGAAAGTATCCTCTCATATAACAGTTGCATTAGATAGAGACTGATCTGAGTACAAACCGTTGAAAATAGAAAAAACTAATGAGGAGCAAAATTGTTTGTGATAAATACCGGAATTTGAAGCCTGCATCATGTTTCGTAAGTAATACCGACTAACTAGGCTAGACAGGCGTTTTAGGGTGAATTCTAAGAGGGTTTTAATGATACGAGTATCTATCGAACAAAATCGCAGTTAGAGGCTACTGAAAAAAAAAAGTGAATTGTGAATTTAAAAATTGTGGTTGCGCTTGTAAAAGCGATTCTCTATCATTGGTAACCTACACGTAGCAACAGAACATACAACAGTTACCCGTTAATTCGTTTCTTATTATTAAAATTACGCACAGAACAGATTTGGTATGCACATGCAGCGACGATATATAAATGTTTTATGTTTTTCATATAAGAGATTAGGTTAAGTATTTTAAAATTGATTTCATAGGCATTAATTTAACGTACGAGTACCTTTGTAATACCGATAGGGCTACACGCTGACTCCCCAAAGACCACCTGTGGTTTAGGTACGCCGTACACACCTGGTACGGAATCGAACACAAGCAGGGTTCAGAGTATATCTTAACATTACTTTATAATAAATTTAATACAAATAATTTGATTTCAGGACGACTCACACTAGGACGGGACAGAGTGGGATGGGACATTCTGTCAATTTCTATAGAAATAATCACGTGATCGGATGTCACGTGAGGTTTTCTATATTAGAAACAGATAGATCGTCCCGTCCCGTCCCGTTCTAGTGTGAGTCATCCCTTATACTTCATAATCGGCATATGTTCTTGTCAAATTTAGTACTATAGACACATTCATTGATTATTTAAAGTATGATAAAAGTATACTTACATAGCTGGGCACCGTTAATCCAATAGTAACATCGTAAATCGCTAATCTGTTACAAAAAAGATAACGTCGTTAATCGTTAAAGCGCTACTTTTCGGAAGATTTAATTAAAGTGAACGTTAATCGGTAATCCGTTAGCACGTGGTAAAAATGGCATGTTTTATATCTTTCAAATGTGGCTACTGGTTTCGGCCGGTGTTGAACTAGAATCCGATTCTATCCTACGCAAACTTTTTTTTTAAATGACGTAGGAACATTGGTACCTACGTACATTTCTAAGTATACTTCCCAAGTTGTTTCTCTTAGCGCTGGCGGCGCTAAGTAATGAAACGATCAAATGAATTATATTGTGATTATAATGTACTTGTCATACTTCCTCGCAGCTTTATCATCACCAGTCCAAGCGTACTAGTTAAAACGAGTTTTTTGCGTCGTGGCGCGGTATGTGCGGTATCTTTTTGGTAGGTATATATTATGGAACTGGATTATCGAACGGACTTGCGAAAATTTAACGGAAGTTAATGGTTCCTTTAACATATTCTAAAGTTAACTAAAACGTTAATTCGTTAATGAAAATGATAACTTCGTTATTTACGATTAACGGATTAACAAATCCCCAGCAATGCATACTTACTATCCTTCCCATGCAAATACCTACGTTATTGGAATGGCCTGCTAAGTTCCCCTATAATTGTGTATGTTCAATTATTATACGTATTATTTACTCGGAAAATGTACGTGACCGTGCTATCGATATGAAATCTTTGTAGTTTTTCATATTTTGCGGTACACGGTACAATTTTTCATAATGGTATTTTAAACAACAGGAAATTGAAACTATAACGGCGATCGTCCACTCGGTATGTTTCACGAAGCGCTTAACGCTTGCTTGAAGCGAAGGCCATTTTATTTTCATTTAATTTTTTAAACAACTTAATTTTCTGGCACTTTAGTTGTATTTTATATTTCAAACGAGAATGCAGTTATGCTATAGTTTAAAGAATACAATCGAATACAAAATTGAATCGTATATGACTTAGAGAGAAGACAAGCCGAAGATAGAACAGGATAGAAAGAACAAGTGTCATCGTCTCCTTCCATCCTTCCTTGATTCATTTTACGATAGTAAAGGTGACTCGAAAGCTATGTAGTAGTATTTTTAGGACGCATTCAGTCAGCTACATTACCGCGAGAAATATCAATTGCCTGGGGAAATTGAAAAACGACACCGGCCACAACGATGCGCCGTGGAGCATTCCTATCCCGACAAATATACGTATGCAGATTTTAAAGAGGCCATAAAAAAATTTTTTTTTTAAGCAGGCATGTTACAGTGCACTTTTGAACGTCGAATTAAAAATAAATAAAGCTACACCGGCTCTAACATGCATTAATTTGAAAAAAATACAGTTCCGTTCAATTTTAAATAGAATCTTTAACAAATTATAACTTATTACTTAGACCAATTTATTGATGCTGTACACAGAGATATCCGAATTAAAAATAATAATTTCACAATAGAATTTCATAAACGCACGTATGCTGCTGCAACAGCATAATTTGCAACGTTATTTCGAGATAACTATTGGAGATCGAGTCGTGTCTGAGACGGAAAATTATTCTTTAATCCGGACAAAAAGATCTGTGTCCATACAGAAAATATATACCTATACCTACTAGTCTATTTAACCAATACCAGTGTCAACCGCGTATTTTTTTTAAATATATTTTTCCAAAGTCTTCAATTAATGAATTTATGATATAAGTTTGATGCGACAGGGATTGCTTATAAA
This sequence comes from Lathronympha strigana, assembly GCA_949128165.1. Taxonomy (NCBI): domain Eukaryota; kingdom Metazoa; phylum Arthropoda; class Insecta; order Lepidoptera; family Tortricidae; genus Lathronympha; species Lathronympha strigana. The sequence goes on along the minus strand of OX421903.1, from coordinate 20,863,790 downwards.
GTATCATCTTTTCTCAACTTCGTACTTAACTTTGCTTAAATGATGAGGAGATAAGTATCATTTTGAAATGATATTGCATTACTTGGAGTAAACGTACATGTCATCTTGATTTTTTATCGCGTTAAAGCCGAAAGGGTTTTCGTCCTTAATAAGCTTCGCAAATCGTATATCTTATTTTTTATGAACACCGATTAAGAATAAATAAAACCTGCTCAACGCAATAAAAGTCGGAGTGAAATGAGAGATATCGTTATCTTTATAATATAACGTTTTCTTTAACTTATGAAAGGAATTTCCGCTAGTTACCAATGTCATAAAATAAGTTTTTTGTTACATACCAATTTGCCTCACGCGAGGTTTTATTTAGATGATATCTATCTGTAACTATGCTCGTATACAGCAAATTTATTGTTAAATTAGGTAACTACTGTAATAAGAGGGTAAATAAATATACTTTAGTATATTTTCTGTAATTTCTTGAAATAATTCAGACGCAATTCAACACACTGTTTCCATCACAACTGGATATGGCGTCCTTTCGCGCATGAGCTCCGAAACGGATGATTTTTCCCGATAGGAGCTATTGTTATGGGCCCGTACGAAACAATCGGGGATTTTTTACCCCATTTAATCCCATTTGTATTCCCGTCCACTGAAACATGAATTTATTTTGTGCGCTTGATTTAACTGACAATTTGATTTTGCCGCTCGAATGTGTTGGCTTTGTCAACACTATTCAATAAAAAGTGCACTGAATATGCAACATGTTTATCTATATTGTTCAATTATTAATTAAGTTACATATTAATTAAGTTACATTAAAATACTTACAGTGGCGAGTGTTTTTCGAATTCGACCACAGAATGAGATTAATGCATTCTTGATAAACAGCAATATGTGAACAGGAGGTATATTGAATTAATTTAAACTGAAGTTTATGGTATAATTTTTTGTTGGAGGAAGAATTTTTGTCCGAGTTGTGTGTGAATTATACAATCACTGCAATCATTTATTGAAATTTACTACTCGCGGATAGAGTCAGTAGAATTATTCATGCAAGAATGATTTAAAAAAATGTTGGACTAGAAGCGAAATTATATGTTTAATTTATTAATTATATACACGTGAATTCAACAGAGACAATCTTCTGCCTGTAATTATTTTTCGCCTTAATATCAAAAATCGCCCAATTAAAATGATATCATACTTAAAGTCACGTAGTAAATAATGAAAACTAATTTTAACCATAACTGCGTACCTACCTATTTGGTACGGAAATTGCCACCAATAAAAAAATATTTTTCGTTTTTTACGTAGACTCGTATATAAATTCATATCTCCTTCCTAGTTACTGCCATTTTCTGCAAATAAATAATTATCTATAAAACAAATGCGTTCATTAGTTATATAAAATATCTCCTTTACTTAATATATTGGGACTCAAGCAAAATAAATCTTCGAAAATTCCAGAATGAAAATCAGTGTTTAATTAAAAACGAGCTTTGCTGCTGAAAGTTTTAAAACCTTTTACTTCAGCTAAGAAAATTAAAGTTGTAAAATATTATAGTAAATTTGAACCAAACGAAAGCTCTGCTATTGGACATATCAAATCATTAAAAATTCTTGCACGTTCACGATTAAATCTATCAAGGCAGCTCATATAAAGAAACTACTAATATCAACACTTTCACAAATGACTTTTTTTTATTAAAAGCTTTTTTGTTCACTACCGTTAAAGAAAAGAGTTCTTTTGAGCGGGTGTGACATGTGATAATAATGAAGGATGACTCACGGGACGGGATGGGACGGGACGGGGCGGGACGGGAAAATCTGTCAATTTGTATAGAAAGCGTCACGTGATATCCGAGGGCTCCGAGCTATCACGTGATTCTTTCTAAAGAAATTGACAGATTTTCCCGTCCCGCCCCGTCTCGTCCCGTCCCGTGCTAGTGTGAGTCATCCTTAATACTTTTGTTATTCTGTTACATATGAAAGTAAAATGCAGGAATTAATAAAATTGACTATTCAAATGATTGTTATTATGTACAAATCTCAAAATATTTATGTATCGGTTTTTATGTCACTAGTTGTAGGTAACAGCGGTACCTTTGGATAATTTAACGTAGTCTATTTACAAGCGGGGTAAAACATAACAAATTGCTGGGCGTTAGCAGTAACTTAGAGCTAAATTACCATATGCGGCCTATTAGTGGTAAATAAATGGTAACTTCATTATAAATTTGCAAATTCACCTACCTGCTTCCTTATCAATTCACCTACTTTCGACGTTCTAGAGTGTAATAAGCAGTGATCACAAATTTTGTAGCAATTTCGGTGCAGCATAATAGAAATAAAATAATTTCTATAAAAACTAGATGTTTTTTATAGAAATTATTTTATTTCTATTGTTGGTCATGATCAATTAAGGAACATATTACTGATTTTAACTCTACCGGTTTTGTTTTATTTTCTCTGTACCACTAAACCAAATTAGAAGTTTAAGATACTCATTCCACGAAAAATGTAACCTTCTTTAACACCTACCAGAATTACTTTCTCATTCGACGTACCATTTTCAAGCTAGACGAAAAACACTGAACAATCAAGTACCGAAAACTTGTCAGTTACTGGGCTCTCAAAAGTCAAGCTCTACTCCTGGAACTGTGCAAACTCGGTTGACATGTCTTTAGGACCTAATGCAGGTATTAAAACGATATCCTGCTTGCTGGGAATTACTTCCTGGAAATTATCTAATTTTCTTATCCTATAAGTGTAATTAGTGTAATCAACAAGAAAACTATTAAGCTTCAGCTTTAATCATAAAATTTCTGAGAAGTTTTAATATTATATTAATTTACAAATAACATTCGCATATTTTTAGTCACGACGCGTGATACTTTTGGATGTCTTAGGATTCCATTAGGTATCAAGCGTCGAGTACCGTGCGCGGCGACGCAGTCGAGCAGGGTAGGACAGGGGCACGGAGCTAATCTCGATGGCCTTGAAAACACCGTTAAATTCAGTCATAAAATAACTGTTTTGTTTCGCGATATTTTTATATAGGACCACAATTACGAAGCTTAGAAATTAAAAAGAAAGAAGCACGGAAACAAAAACAACTAAAACTGTTTCCGTGATTGCACATAAACTCGTAATGAATAGTAACGTATAAATTACGTTATTTCGGAGCGGCCCGTATGGTCTAATTCCCTAAACGTCCAGTCTGTCCTTTAGGTCTAATTCCCAAAATGTCTATTCTTCGAAGGTCTAATTACCCTAATGTCCAATATGTCCATTTTGTCCATTTCCAAAAAAAAATGATTAACCCCATCTATGTGGTCTTAACAATCCAAATTGAAAATGGCATCTTAAGGAAAGGTCGGTGTAGGTACGACGACGAGCGAAGCGAGGAGGAGTGTTAGGTAGAACTGCGACCTTACAGCGCGCGAGCCGAGCGAGCGAAGCGAGCGTGCCGCGGCAGCGGCCGGCGAAGCGCCAAAACCGACTTTTTTTTAATAAAAAATGCTTTACAGAATGGCACCTTAAGGAAGGTCGGTGTAGGTACGACGACGAGCGAAGCGAGGAGGAGTGTTAGGTAGAACTGCGACCTTACAGCGCGCGAGCCGAGCGAGCGAAGCGAGCGTGCCGCGGCAGCGGCCGGCGAAGCGCCAAAACCGACTTTTTTTTAATAAAAAATGCTTTACAGAATGGCACCTTAAGGAAGGTCGGTGTAGGTACGACGACGAGCGAAGCGAGGAGGAGTGTTAGGTAGAACTGCGACCTTACAGCGCGCGAGCCGAGCAAGTAAAAACTCCCAGCTCATTTTAAAACATCAACCTTTGAAGGACTCTAACTCGGCCATTTTTAAGTTTAGAGAAAAGTTTTTCCTATAAAAGATGCTTGTTTTGACGCCATCTACACATTACAATCATTTAAAAATACTGTTATAACGACACCACTCTCGATGAAAATTTTACAAGTCCCTTCAAAGAAATAGACATTCAGAGAAAATAGACTTTTAGGGAATAGACATTCGAGGAAATGGACTTTCAGGGAACAGACATGCGGGGAGTAGACTGTTAAGGAATAGACGTTTAGGGAATTAGACCCAATGGACCGCTCCGCGTTATTTGAGTATGTTAAGAAGACAGAAATAGGAGTCAAACCACGTTATCTCTTTCAAGTAAATGAACTGTCAAACATTTAAAGTGTTATTGTATACATTAAACTTGTATCAAATTAAAACTTTTACTTAAAAGCCATCGGGACAGGTAATTTCTCCATTTGATTTTTTGATATTTTTTGATGTTTTCGTATATTTTTCTGAAAAACAAAAATTGCCAAGAAAGCGAAACAGTCCGAGTTCCGACACGGTTATTTAAATTCTGATTTGTAAAAAAACCATTGCTCTAGCTTCACAAACCAAGGAGGAAACAGTCGTATAGAGAAATTATCCTGTCCTGTACGCTCTTAACACTTTCCCAGTCTGTGCTATGAAAATCTATGCAAACTCTAGTTTGTATGAAAAAAAACGCTAAGACTAAATAATTCTCCTTAAGTATCTTAGGTATTATGTTTCAGTAGGTTGTACCTCTATCAAAAAAATAAAGACATACATAACACCTGCACGAAGCTCTTCATCGCACGTACTAAAATTAAACTTCATAAAATTCTGAATAATTAATCGACCAGAGCGTGCCGCGACTGCAAACGCGTTCTCGTACAAAGCTGAAATTAAAATTATGTTTAATAAAGATACCTACAAGGATAGCCGCTGCTATCAGCCAACATTGAATCTTTTGTTGTCTCTGGCAGCAGGATTGAATGGGGGAATTCTTAATTAAGTGTTCGCGAGGCCCTCTCGCTTAATGCAATGACTTCACGGCTCGTTTAACTTTCATAAAATTCTCTTAGACTCAGCAATTTTTCCGACTTGCGGATTATATTTTAGCCGGCAAAGTGGTTTCGTTATAAATAATAAAAAACAAAGTGGTTTATATGGGCATGAGAAATGTGACTATGCTTAAAGGTTGTATGATTAGCTAGAATCACTAATATATCACTACATAGTATAAAACAAAGTCGCTTCCTGCTGTCTGTCCCTATATATGCATAGATCTTTAAAACTGCCGTCCGTGATTTCGTTGCGTGATTTTAATGCTATTTTTTTAATAGAAAGAGTGATTCAAGAGGAAAGTTTATATGCATTTCACCCATGCGAAGCCGGGGTTGGTCGCTAGTAACGTAATAAAACTATACTACAACAGGTAGAAAATACTTAAGTCATTTATTTTTTCTTTGTATTTTCGTCCGTATGCAATGTACCTATACAAAAGCGATTTAATATAAAAACATAAAATGGTTATTCGAGACAGCGCCGTGTTAATTCGAAAATGGAATATAGGCATAATGGCGTCAAAGTGATATAACATCGAAGTAATTTCCCCTCATCATTGTAATGGTTTTCATTACTCTCTTTATTACAGCTATAAGGGAATAAAGTTGCATGAAAAATAATGTAAAAACCGACGCACGAGCTATCAATCAAAATTATGTACCGATTAATGCCGACCGAGGTTTTGTAATGGCCGGAAATTATCGAGAATTGTGGTGGAGAAAAATTTGAACTATAATTAAAATAACTATATTAATTGCATATGCTACCTCACCATTTCACATATAAATGGTCGGTGTTAGATACTGTCAGAAGGTGGCGTTAGAAGTAGTCGTAGGTACAGCATGTTAAAAACCATTATTCTTTCAAATCTTTCTAGCAGAAAACTTATTAATTATGATTAACGTGGGAACCGGTTTAGGTATCTATATTATTTATGCGTTGTCATTATCTACTTGTTTCAATACTAAATGCAGATGTCTCTAATTCAATTTTTATAAAACATTTGGCAACTTTTAGGAAACAATATCTAAATATACCGGGGATAGCTTCGTGCAAGACATATTGCACACAGGGTGGCCCAACCCTAATAAAGATCGATTATTATCATCTCCCTCTATGACTCACGTAATACCATAATTGATATAAAAGCCTATGCCTTTATTATTATGAAGCCCCCTGGTAACGCAGATTTAAAATGAGCAATTGTTGGATTATAATGATTAATCTTGCCTCACGGCTTATATTTCACTTGTCTCAGTGAAGACTGCAATATTTATTATTATTTTACTTACTGCTTACTTTTGTAAAGCTAAAGATGTGGTGATTAATAAAAGAGTTACAGATTTATCTCTTAGTTATTTAAGTTCCGACGGCTGCAAAATCTTCCTCAGTTTCAGATAATGTTTACTAGTTTTTTATAAATAAGTAAGGTCAATTAAAGTAGTAAAACATAGTTTTGTTTTACCTCGGGGCAATAGGAACAGTATGGAAACCCCATAAAAGTGCATTGAATGTCCAACATTACCTTACCTATATTTCCATGAAAAAAAATATAGTAAATAAAAAAAATACAATGAACTATGTTCCAAGAACTAGTAACATTTTCGTCGCCACAGGAATGCCAAGGCCGTTCTGAATATTTATTCAGTGTACCTACGGGTTAGTGACAATTTACAACTGTGCTTTTACAACCACGCACAAATGTTCCGTAAATTGATACAATGCAAACATACGCCGCGCATTTACACCAGGGTCGCCAGCATGCTGGGGCAAACTTGGCAGACCTTCGCCTTCAACACGCAAAATTTTATGTCATTCTAGAATTTACTCTAAGTGTTTTGTTGTAAGGTTGAAGTTAGGTTATTTTTACATTGGGAGGTTGTGATGTTTTGCGGATTGGTATGTTGTCTTCTATTATTCTTCGTTGCGAGGGTGGAGCGGGTCAAATCGGCGCTTGCTAAAGAGCGGCGCGTGCACGCTGCGTTAGTTACGCCCGGGCCTCGCCTAATGAACGCGGTTGCACTTACACGTGCAGTTTAAGACCCAATTGCGACTATTAGAGGGTATTTGCAGGATTTGCTTTTGTAACTAATTGAAATTACGTACTTATTTGGAATATTAAAATATATAACTATCTATTTATGTGTATATGAGGATATAGAAACATATTATTGTTAATTTGTTTGTATAATAGGTAACAAAGCAAGCCGTCTAAATGCTATAATATAATCATTATTTTGAGGGGTTTCGTAGATAACTAGGAACTTTTATAGTTACACCATGTCTGTTTGTCTGTCCATTTGCGGTCGTTGTTGAAATTTGGTATGAATATTAGGTATATGTCAATCAAGCCGACAAAGTGATCCAATAAAAAGTGAAAGAAAAATAAATAAGGTACCTCCTATACACGTAAAGTGGGGGGTGAAATATTTTTTTCGTTTCGTCCCGTAGTGTGAAATGTCTTCAGCCTATGAAAAAGAATAAGGGTTATCTAAAAACATTTCTTGTTAAAGTAGATATTTTCGGGAACAATCGCTCCGGGAGTTTTTAAAAGTTAAAGCCTTTAACCGGAAATAGAGAGCTTTATAAATACATACTTTTCAGAAAAAATATTGATGATATTCCCTTAGTAATACTTCTGTTTGCTTGTTACGATCATGGTATCTTCTTAAATCCCCTTTTAAGTTCTTGTAACTCTACAATGAGCATGGCCCGACATGCTCCTGGCTATTTATTTTAATTCACGCCACAAAAGAAAGAAAACGTATAAAAAAAAAGTTTATTCTGAGCCCATCTGGTGATGTTGTCAGCGGGTAAAAAATACTTCCGTTAAAGTTAAACAAAACAGAAAGAGACAAACAATAAAAAATCACGCAGTTAAAATACCTATATATAAACCTTTATTCACTTGCAAGACACCATGGACTAAAAATCAGCATTACTTATGTGTTGTTTAATTTTCGCCATCGTTTCGCGTTTAATATGGCTCCGTTAGGTACGTAACCTTCGCGATTAGGTACGTGTTACCAAAATCTGCGTGGAAGGTGCAAACTCACACGCCCGTATTAAAATTTATTACGTGTCAAAGCTAAATAGAGATAGCTTGCGCGTGACCCGGCGACTGGCTCATAAATCAGAGAGGATCTAATTGCTTGGAGCATTTACTTTGCCGACGGGGTCCGGTGATTGTAAATAAGACATACTAATATATTTGTCCAAATAATAGTATATATCAAGGTATTCTTTGCTTACAAACAATAATTATCTTAATTATTGTGTATTTTTTTAATTTGGTCACACGGTCTTCATTCAATTTCGTTTCTAAATTCTTTAGGTACTGGAGCTTTACCATGACGTCTTAACGCAATTCAGTTGACGCCGTAAACTGAGTCGCTTCCATATAACAGAAATTAATCTGAATCGCGTTAAGACGGTAAGGCCCCTGTTTCGATCCATTAAGTACCTTAATGACAAAATATGAATCGAATTTGTTTGCAAATACGCATACCGTTTTTTGTGTGATTTGATATTCGTTTACTTGGACAATACCTCGTTAGTATGTATGTATATTTGTAATAACTATGTATGTTTTTTCGACGATAACTCGAGTATCGTCGGTCTGATCGTCGTAAAATTTGGCCAGTACAAAGTTAGATAGAATGTAATTAATAAAAGTATTTATTGGAAAATAAATTAAACTAAAACTAAAATGTAATTAATAAATTTGGATATGAGCCAAATCGGTCAAGGCATTGCCGAGATATAGGGATCGCGACTAAGATTCACTTAAAATAATTTTATTAAGATGAATCTCTAAATACTCTCATTTAAGTAAGTAAGTATATTCTTACAAAAAATATTGATATGTATTATTTAACCATTCAAACTCTTCTTTTACTCGTACTATCTGCTTGTATGTTATTCTACTTTACGCATACTCAATTGCCCCAACAAAAGCAGCTGAAGAAACATTATACTTTTTGACCCCACCCGACCTTTATTGTCATCGTATCTGCGTTGTCTGTGCAGCATCACATTAGGCCGGGATAATTTTATTCCCCCACGGTTTGCCCCACGCTGTTTAAAGTTGCGTAAACGATACAACCCGGTCAATTTGATGCGCTATAAATTGCATTTATTTCAATGTCACTAGTATGGTCGGGAGAAAGTGCAATGAGCTTTATGAATACCAATTTAATTACCATTAGAAATTGCGTAATTAATTGTTTTATTCAAGTTGACGTTTTAAGTTGTCTTAATTGTTTGTTCTTAGGAAATTAATTAGGCTCAGTACTAAGACACGTAGGGAAATGTGGTCAATATACGCGATGAATCAATTTTAAAGTATTTCATTTCAATGCTAATACGGGAACAGAATATAATGTTATGACAGTAATAAAGTTTGACCTGAAAATCTACACAACATTGCGGTCGGCGTTAATTTCATAGGAAATTGACTTTTCTCGTGATAATGTCCCAAATTACAATGCCTACCGCCACGGTAATGTCGCTGGTTTTCGATAATCACATTTCAATTCCTTAAAATGTTAAAATATCAACAATCACGATACGAAACATTTCAAAAGTCACACTAACAATAATATTGTCTTCAGCGGGTCTAGCATGGTTGCCATTTTATCGCTTATCACGCTATGCGTCACTTTCGCACATACATACTTGTTAGAACGTGACAGCAACGTCGGTAAACGATAAAAACCCGACCATCATAGACTAGCTGTTTCGTCGATTGTTAAATTAAATTGAAATTTAACACTTTAGAACGGACTAATCGCGCTATAATTATTAGCATCATGACCCTACGTTTTGAGCCCTTTACAGCACTTGTTCTTACAGACTTAAGATGATGATGATCTTAACCCTGTGAAAACGAGTGCTGTAAAGGACTCAAAACGTAAACGGGTCATGGTGTTAATAAACGTGATTAATCCGTTCTAAAGTGTTTACAATGTTTCTACCAAGAGGTGTAAGTTTCAGTTCAAGCCAATACTTCTCGTCACTTCTGTATCTTGTAGTGAAACGTCTTACGTTTCTCCAATATTCACCGCTTTCAGGCTGACTCGTAGGATTTAGGAAAGAAGAAATAGGAATTAACTGTTACTCTATAGATTAAGAGAAACTATTGTAGTAGATCCACGGACGTTAATTGTCTAATTTTGTGTTTGTTCGTTTACAATACTACCCATATGTGGTACATGCTGTATCTTAAACTTTGTGTTAAACTAAACAACAGCCCCATTAAACCTAACGACCTTTTACCAAAACAAGGTGTAACTACGTTTAATATAATATTTATCTTAATAATTAGTAAAAACTCGCCAAGTCGCGGTTCATTTGATAAAGGTGCGTGTAAACGACCCCTTGCGTGATAAGCCGGGGCATATAAATTAAAACATAATTGTGTTATCGTGACGCCATGCTTTAATGCATTTAGGACGTCGCGACGGAGCGTTTAAAATGTTACTACGTAGAAAAACTGAACAGGCCTTCATAGGAAATTTACTAGTTAAAAAGGAGTTTTAATGGCCAATGAATTTTCATCCAACAACAGTAACATGAAAAAAATATGACGTACTTTTAACAAGCTTGATAAAATGTAGGATTTTAAGCATGGCATAAATAACTGCTTTTTGTAAGTGAATTAATTTGGTATGACCCTACCTACGTAGGTACTATAAGGTCATAGTACCTAAAGTTATACCTAACCATAAAAATAAAAAAAAATTTTCTTTGTTATGATAGAATTGATCTGCGGAATATCGATGTTTTAGTTATAACTTATGATATAAAAGTGATAATGCGTTTTGGTTAAGATTTATTTAAAAATAATTTCTACCAATGAACGGTTTTCCGTATCTCTAAAAAAATCACTGCTTCGTTTGTTTTCTAAACCCACTTACTTGTTTATGACTGAATACTAACTAACTGTCAACATTCTAGTGGCCAATGATTTCACGTCTTCACCCACCCATTGTTCGAGGTATCTACCCGTCCCATTACTCACGTGCAAAATCAATATGTAAATAGGCTGAGACTGCCAACTACATTTATCACGAAAGGTCCCAAGTATAATGGAATCTCTTTGAATATACGACACTTTGGACCTAAAGATCCCATTGTTCTGTACTCCTAACAACTTGTATTAACTTGGTCTAGACTTAACTGGATCTAAATTTGAGGCTTTCGTGAGGTATTGAAATTTGCGGGCAAAACTTGCCCGTGTCGCCGTTCGTTCGTCGATTTCAAATTGTTATAAAATTTACTTAACTTTGTGCATAGTGGAAATAAAACAAAGTGAGACCGTTCCATGGTGTCTCCCACTAACAACGTGGTCTCTAACAGCTGGCTGTCGCATTCGCCCGTGCCAAAATTATTTATTTACTTCTTAGTACTTTTTTTTTTTTTTTTTTTTTATGCTATAGGGGGCAAACGAGCAAACGAATCACCTGATGGTAAGCGATTAACGTCGTCCATGGACACCCGCAACACCAGAGGTGTCGCAAGTGCGTTGCCGGCCTTTAAGGTGGGAGTACGCTCTTTTCTTGAAGGTTTGAAGGTCGTATCGGTCCGGAAACACCGCTGGCGACAGTTCGTTCCACAGTTTAGCTGTGCGAGGCAGGAAGTTTCGGGAAAAGCGCACAGTTGAGGACTGCCAACCATCTAAATGGTGAGAGTGGAAATATTGTCGCGTAGGGCGATGGCGGAAAGAAGCGGCAGGGATTAATCCGAACAATTCCTCGGAACACTCCCCATAATACATGCGATAGAAAATACAGAGTGAGGCCACATCTCTACGCAGCGCCAAGGGATCAAGCCGATCAGAAATACGTTGGCAGTTGACAATTCGAGCTGCTCTCCGTTGGATGCGGTCTAGAGGAAGAAGCTGGTACTTAGGTGCCCCTGCCCAAAGATGAGAGCAGTATTCCATATGCGGGCGAACCTGCGCCTTATAAAGCTGTAGGCGATGGGCCGGCGTGAAATACTGCCTCGATCTATTGAGCACACCGAGCTTCTTCGAGGCCAATTTGGCCTTACCCTCTAGGTGGCCGCGGAACTGGACTTCACTCGAGATGTCAACGCCAAGGATTCCAATACTGGCTGTGGCAGATAGGGGAGTGCTCTCAAAACGAGGTGACGCGACGAACGGAAGTTTTTTTGCGGTGAACGCGCAAACCTGTGTCTTTGTAGGGTTAAAATGGACCAAATTAAGTCGACCCCAATCTGAGACTTCTTTTAGGGAGGTCTCAATTTCGGACACAAGTTTGTTCCGGCTCTCAATGACGTTTTCCCGGGAAATATTGGCGCGGCCGGTGTAGGAGGCATCACCCGTACTATCATCAGCATAACAATGAATGCCGCTAGTTTGCAACATGTCATTGATATGCAGGAGGAATAGCGTGGGTGATAGCACACAGCCTTGAGGGACACCAGCATTCACAGACATTGAGTCTGAGCATTCACCGTCAACTAGGACCTTAATGCTTCTGTCTGCTAGAAAACTGCTGACCCATTCGCATAATTTCCCGGGGAGCCCATAGCATGGAAGTTTCGAAAGAAGTGCTTTGTGCCAAACGCGATCGAAGGCCTTCGCTACATCCAAACTAACTGCCAGTGCCTCACCTTTACTCTCTATCGCCTGTGCCCAGCAATGTGTCAGGTAAACTAAAAGATCACCAGCCGAACGACCCCTACGGAAACCGTATTGTTGGTCACTCAGCAGCTGGTGATCCTCTAGGTACCAGAGGAGCTGACGATTGATGATGGACTCCATAATCTTAGAGAAAAGGGAGGTTATAGCTATCGGCCTGTAGTCGGATGGATTTGAGCGGTCGCCTTTTTTAGGGATCGGGTGCACCAAAGCTGACTTCCACGAAGTCGGGACTACGCCAGAAGAGTAGGAGAGCCGAAAAAGACGCGTTAAGACCGGCGCCAACTCAGGAGCACACATCTTGAGAACAATTGCAGGGATTCCATCAGGCCCACTGGACTTATGGGTGTCGAGGGAGCGAAGAGCCTTACGCACAAAGCTTTGAGTACAACCAAAAGTGGTGCTTTCGTTTCACAATGTTTCTTTCCACCGTCCATTGATTTTCGTATACCTACGTCTATGATATAATAATAAGTCTGAGCATATACGTCCTACATAAGTAGACCTACGGTATATATATACTTATGTATTTATTTGTTGATGCACCTATGTAAGTATCATGATGTATATTTTTACCATCCAATGGAAAACTCCCGTGAGTATCAGACATATTAAAATATTTATATTAAGTTAATTGGGTCAATAAATTCGAAAATAACACGACATGTTTCGGAAAAGTCCGTGTCCCTTATTGTACACTCAGCCGAACGCATTACTCATGAATAAGGAACACGGACTGTTCCGAAACATGTCGAGCTATTTTCGAATTTATTGACGTGAGTAACCCGATACAAGTATTTTAAACATCACATGATATTTATACATAGATTTCGAAAAAGTCATTGCCACGAGTTAGAGTTCTACTTACTTGTTTTATTATGTTCATAATTATTCTTGAAATGTTTTTCATATTTCACATTCCGTAATAAGAAAATCTCCAACGAACGATAAATCAATAGATATATCAAGATATATATAACATTTATAATCATTATTAGTAACAGCTATATTATTATTCATTATCATGTCTGTCGCTCACATCTGAAATCTCCATAAAAAGTCACAGTCAATATATCGAAAATAACTAAGTCTATAAAAACGCGAGGGTCACCGTTTTTAGAAACGTTTTACCCTCGTAATATTTGTCTATTTTTATTCAATACTTCCCGTAAATATTAAAAACTACTTACAGCGCGGATGTGTCCATTAACACGACTCCCCCTCGTGTAACATCCATTGTTTTTGATTGGTAACATGTTATACTATGTGTCTATTTTATTAGAAACTGCTCCGGCGCGTCAAAAACATGTTCTCGAACTTTGATTTGTAAATTAACCCAGGATAAAGAGAATAAATATTTTTTGAAGTCAAATATATATAAAAAGTCAGAAGAAGATAATACAGGCTATGCGTATGAATTCATTTTACAAAGATACTTAGTTTTGATAAAATAATGTTAATATGTATTTCTTATACAGATAAACTAATAGGTAAATCAGTGTATACAGTTACGAAAATCTTCCTTAATATTGTTTATCGCTAGTACCTGTTCACAAAAGTCAAAATAACGGACACCTACGAGTAATTTCCACCATTAAAAGCATGACAAATGACATCAATCCAATTTCCTGGCGATGACATATAATTTCGTAAATCGACAGCATAAAACAAACATTAACGGTGCTCAAGTTACTTTTCACAAGTTGTCACGCATTTTATTCCACGTAGCGTCGAAGCGAAGGAGTCGCGCCGGGCTAAAAATAGCTCCAAACTTTTTAATAGCGTAAGGCGCTCTCTTCCATCGGCGCCTTCCAAAGTCCCCAATGACATTTATGACTTTTATTAAAAATTGTCTTTGTATTGAACGATATAATCATTAACATAAACAGTGAGCATTTCAAAATTGCAGTAGTTTATTGAAGTGGCAGCAGCAAGAAATTGATATCGATTTATTTTTACTTTAACTAGTATAAAGTTAGTAGTAAAGTTGTCTACAAGAAATCGCGCTTCTTAGCAGCAAGACCGCCTGTTGTGTACCGGTGTTTACAATTTAGAGTTTCATTTATTTTGTTTTAGGTTATTTCACTGTCGATGAACAATAAAAAGTAATGTAATTGTATTGTATAGGCGGTTTAGGCGCTCGTGTTCTGAAATGGTTTTCGTGCTTAATATGAAAACTCGTTTCCTAAAGTAACTTAGACTGCTAAATTAGTTTCCAAGTAATCCCAAACTTTGAGGTTTCAGTTAATATCTCAAGCCACAACCCCAGATGACAAAGAAATAATAACGTTAAACTTAACCCAGCATTGGCTGACACTAACGATAACTTGGCTCGAGCTAACTTAGATAACTTTGGCTCGGTATCGGGTGCTAAGTCAGCCGAACTAACCGTTTTGTGGTACTAAAACTTTGCCCCCAAGTTAATCCGAAGCTTAGTTATTCCCTTGTTACCATGCGATGTCTGCTTACCGAAGTGCTGTCGAAGTTGACTTCCAATTTTTGTGATGTTGGTACTGTCGCAGAACTCTAGCGGGCATTGCTGATATGAATACTTTGAGCAAGATTGGTTACTTGGATTGGATGGAAATTGAAAGGAATAAAAACCGACTTCAATGGGCCTTTCCGGTAAAAGTGTATTAAGTTTGAGTTAGAAACCAGTTTACTTCAAAAATATTAAAAATTACCAGACGCGTAACTTTAAATATTGAGAAGCTAACTTAATACTTCACGGATTTAATTATCAGATCAGAACTATCATGAAATAGGTTCTTTTTTCTTCTATGGATGGTACATCCTCACAAATAAAAAGATAACATATATGTATCAAATCGAATGAAAGAGCTGGGAATTAGCGAGTTATTCCTATGCCACCCCTGGTTTTCAACATCAGGTCTACTCCATCAATTTTATGGTTTCCGTAATTCCTCATAAAATCCATCATTAGTTAGAATAGAAGTCAATGAAACGGGACTACGTTGATAGCATTTCCTTAGAAACAAAAGATAAATGTCTCAGATCGGATGATAGAGCTTAGAATTATAGCATTACCACTATGTCATCCCTGATCTTGCGAAAAATGTAACCTGAATCACCGTGCATATTGTGCCTTTCATATTTAAGGAGTTCTTTCAATAGGGATGACGACTAGGTTGAAAAACTATTATTTTATTCCGAGTTGGAGCCAGTTTTTTATTTGTAGGTTTAGTTTTAATTTTAGTTTAGTATGATTATTTTATTCCGTCAATTAGATTATTCCAAATTATTAAACACGTATTTTTCCTTTTTTAAGATAACTAAAATTTACGAAGATAAAGCGCGTCAAAGTTACGAGGTGGGGGCTGGTGCCGTCACTATTATGTAAGAATGGTGCCTAGTTGTGACGTCACGCAAAACTTTAATGCACTATATTTCCTTCATTTTTGATTTGACGAGTAAAAGAAGAAATACGTGTTGAATGTTTCTTAATAATCTTACAGACGGACTAATTAGATTTTTTTGTCCTAACAAAAAATAATATTTTTTATAATCGGTCCAGAAATGACGGAGTTCTGAGTTCACACGAAATTTATAAGTGGGTTGAAACTAAACATTTTATTGTATATACATACATACCCGGGTTATGTGGGTATGTAATTGAGGATACTACATGTATTGTATTTTTGTAAATCTAAGTATAAATGAAATTCTAATTACAGAGTATCAAGGTTGAAATTTCACTGGTATTCCGTCCTCAGTTGGAAGAACTATAAGGCATAATGCATATTGATGGAGCCATTACCTCGTTTCAGGTAAGCTCATCTTTCATTAGCCTGAAAGGGTTACAGTGTAAGGGTGGAAAGGGTAATAAAATTGGAAACTTCGATTTATAGGACTAAGAAAGATTAATGATTATGACGTTTTGTTCGACGGAGTGATAAGTTAGGCGTTAGAGGGGAAAAGTGTATTTTTTTGAGAAGAAATATACCAAAAATGTTTTTCTTTGGCATAATTAATGAATACATTCTTCTTCTTTGTCGGTATCACTCTTGACAGAGTGGTCTTGGTCATTAGTTTAGAATGAAGAATACATAGGTTGTTTTATTTTGTAAATTCATCATGAATACTGATAATTCGGGTGTAGTAGTTTTACCAACTTACTTAATATAAAAAAGAATTACCTGTTAAACTATGTTAGTAGTTGATAAAAAAATACATTAAGGTACAATTGAAACAACAAACAAACATAAAATTGCTTCCCCTGAGTACTACACTGTTTCAGGGTAGTAAAATGCACAAGCTTCCAGTTAGTGCGTAATAGCATACTTACAATGTGCTTAAGTATATGTATATTTATGTCATGCGAGTTAAGAAAACTAAAATGTTCTTTACAGTAAAGCTTTTAGCAATACAACTGTCCTGCTCTATCTCTACGTATATTTACATATAGAAGCATTAGGCAGAACGTATAGCGCGCTTGGCTTAATTACACCTCCGGCAAGGAAATTACTGACATGTAAGGGCGGCGTTATAGTGTGTGCTTTACAAATTGTCAATAATGACTTGTCATGTTGGCTAATCTACGTTGGAAGCGATACAAATGTAACTATCACGTTATGATACGACGTATGTAATTTGCATGCTTATAGTTGTCCTTATTAATTAGAGCATAAATGGTATTTGATCAATTGGTACCTACCTACCAGAATAAGTTGAAACATGAACCAGAATCACATTGATGCTACGTAACAGCTAATGCATTACCGCCTTATTCATAAAAAAGTTGACAGAAGCTTTAGTTAAATTATGTTTTCTCCCATTCTGACAAACGCGATTGTCAAAGTGACAGATAAGGACAAACAATTAGTTAGCTAAACTGTTGTTCAAATGCGTTTATGAATAACGCCATTTTCCTACAAGAGTTTTTTGTACTTACATACCGTAAACATGCCAGTTACTACGCCCAACTTTTCAAAAACTATGCCAAACTGCTGTCCAATAGGTACCTATATTTTCCTTTGGCAATAATGAGCAAGGTTATGGTATACATACCTAAGTTTTTAGTATGTCTTAGAATAACGTTTATTTTACTGCTTGTCAGTGTTGACACAAATTTCCAGTGTTGCAATATTGATTCATGTCAATTGCAGATAAATCTTAAGTTACTCAACACCTGTTTCTATTATAATCCGGACCGCAACACCTACACCGGAGTCAAAAGCGGGCTTTTTTGCATATAAATAGTGTTGCCCGCCGAAATGTCCCACGCGCCCACTTTCGCTACACATTAAATCAAATGGCTCGCCATAATAGTAAACAGCGGGTAAAACATCTTTTATTTCTCTCGTCAGTGTAGCGAGATTCAACAAGTCTTTTCTATCATTTAGTGAGCAGGCTCCTTTAGTATAGAAGGGAGTTCTGAGCAAACTTTGTACGTTCACAGCATAGTAATACCTTAATAATGCCGAAACAGCGGGTTTTATGTTTAATCAACGGCGTTGCAAGAACTCTACATACATGGCTACGATGGTTAGAAGTAAAATATTCAATTAAACTGTAACGTCTTATGTCTTGCAGACGAGTGAATATTGAGTGTATAACGCCTGGAAGCAAATGAATAGGTAGGTACTACAGTTGGAAATTGTATACAAAGACTAGATAATTTTGGCTTAAAACATACTATATAATCAGATATCTTAACAAGAATTTATTTTTTAAGTAGGTCAATCTATAAGTTTGAATTGTGGTTCAAGTATACCGTTTGTTTTATTATTTTTATGACGATCCACTTAGTAATACAACCGTATCTATAAAAATAAAAAGGCACAGCAGAATAAACACTGTTTAAAAAAAGAAGATATACATATGGATATAATATAATACACGTTCTACGGGAAACATACACATATTGAGATATTTTCTGCCGCCGTAAGGGAAAACGGCGAATATTCAGTAAAATATGAAATTTAAATTATAAATACCAGAAGATGCGTCTGTTTTCACTGATTCTGAGTACTTATATCTGTAACTCAATTTAAGAAAAAATTACAGAAGCGTCCTTTTTTTACGGCGGCCGTTCTGTTAGGAGGATAAGTACTTTTCATGATTGTAAAAGTGAAGTAGGAAGAATAAACATCAGCAAAACTTGTTACGGTGCGCGTATTGCACTTGAAACTTTGTCACCGGCTACGGCACCTGATGCAACGTCAAGCGAAATAACAATAAAATCCATAAACTAAAGGTGAGCGTAAAAGCAACAATGGTATCTGACCCTATAATTTATAATATTTTATTAACTTTACAAAATAAATTATTTATGCCCTCGATATTTAAAAGTTCAGCAGGTTTATCGAATACTGTTATAGCTTTGACCATCAATTGATAGCTTGCAATTCTTGATTCATGTCTTGATCTGTATTCTTCATATCTTTAGCAGATAAACCTCGGGACTTGCAGAAAATCATCTTACAAGTAACGAGGCGTCCCACGTATCTCCTTAGACTAGAGTGGCTATTCCGCAAGGATTGGTAGTTTAACGCTTGATAAGATAGATTTACTACGAGAAACTTGAACTCAAGATCGAATCGATTACATGTCCGTGGAAAACTGTTGTAATGGGCTCACTGGCATATAATTGCATATAAGTAACACATATCTTTTCAAATATAATCTTTAGTTGGCACATATGAATATTGCTTGTATAAGTGAAAGTGCAGTATCATTAAAATATAAAGAAATTTTCTATTTATTTTACCACTAATTAGGTATATTTCGTTTATATTCAAGTTCTTTCAAAATATTCATGTATGCCTTGTTTTCTGCAATTTTTAACGTTTATCATTAAATCACAGGTATTGGACCTGTCTGTCAGACAATTAAATTGAGCATAGTCAGCCTTTTCTCTTTTTCAAGCAAGCACACGGTAAATACTAAGTAAATGCGTGACATTAAAAAATCTACAATGTTAATAATGTGATATCTGATTAATTATGCTACATTCTTTTTTTGACGTTTAATTAGGAATAATGTAGGTACCATAATGCGTTCAATTTTTCTTTAAGTTGGGTTGAGTTTCAAATGTGTGAAAACGAGTATGTAAGAGAAATATGGATGACTTCTGGTTCTGAATTGACAAGGAAATTGTATTAACTTCTAAATAACGTCTGTGTTGGTACACGACGGGCAATTTATTACAGAATAGCCGCAAGCTAGACTAGTGACAGCGCCCCGTTCCGCCTACCGTGCCGCGTCGTTGCAAATCAGGTGCGTGGGCCCCGATCCTGTCTGAAACACTTGTATTGTAGGACGACTTGCGAAAATTATAAATGATTTTATGTTGATGCGAAGTATATTAATGATGTATACTTCGCGTGGTCCGTGCAGGACATTTATCTGTCTTGCGTCTTTATGATTGCCCAACAATAAGAGGAGTCCGCCCACTGACAGTGACAGAATTCCCTTTGATAAATGAAAATGTAATGCTTGTTTTGAAATCAAGAGGAAATCCAATGCAGGGCAAAACGACAAAACGATTTGGCATAATAATATAATGCGTCATGAAATTTACATACTTGTCCGTACAATAAATTGATTAAACTTTTTTTTTTTTTAAATCATTTATTCTCGAAATATATACAGTAAGTGTAAATTACCTAACTACCTACCTCTACAATTAAATCGATTAAACTAATTTATCAAGTGCACATTTATTTTATGCATTTATCAACTCATTTACTAACTCAAATTTTTGCAAGTTTCTTATTTTATGATCGAGTAGTTTATAACAAAAAAAAATATTTTGCAATATAACTTTTACTAGTCCCTTGTAGATATTTTTTTCCGTGCAGGAATCCACAAGACTCTTTTAATCAAAATACAATAAGACGGTTAACAATATGATTGCGTCGATTGCGATCAAATGATCATTAGCTTTCCTTTGACCGTTATTGACTGTTATTAGTTTAACTACAGCCTTTTACTAGCATAGTTATAATACTTGGTTATTGTGGTCATTGAACCGCTGACCCAACTTATTTATTTATTTACCTAATCAAACAACAGCGGGCAGTCAACAATACCTACTTAATGCCTCTTTTTTTTTACTGTACGTGGATTGGATCCTAGCCTGGTGTTATCATAATAAATGAATACCAGTGATTATTATCTTCGTCATAATTTAAAAATTGTATGTACATTACTGCATATATTAAACTAGAAAACTGCTGAAACTCATTAACCGTAACTCTCACTCAGTAACTCGTCTTGTAGGTATTGTAGATACTTCTAAAATAAATCAATAATTTTGAAGAAATACATCAAATACCTAGTATTTGAATAGATGTTTAATAAAATGTAAGTTTCACGTGTCTTAATGTCTAATCAAGTTTTCAATTAATTGACCGAGCGAGCGAAGCGTCTCCGTTGAAGCAGCTAGGGCGAAAATGCTTTTGTGTGTCTGTCCATTTGTTCTCCTCTACAGGTCGCATTCATTGACCAATTCTTGTGAAATTTAGTAAGCAAATTCATTACTCGTATTTACATTTTTTACTTTTGATGGGATCCGTGAGAATTCCTCAAATTTTAAAGGCACATGCATGGTTATTTGGGTGTTTTCTAGAAACTCGAGCATTTCTTTACGAAAACCAGACCAGGGATGGCATAGAGGAGCTGCTTGGTAATTTCCAGCTCTATCATCCGATTTGAGACATTCGTCTTTTATTTGTAATAAAAAAACTTCAGGGTAGTCCCATTTGATTACAATTCTATTCTGATGATGGAATTCATGAAGAATTGAGAGAACTCCTCAAATTTTAACTGCACGTGCAATATGATTTGAGAGTTACCTTAAGTAACTTGATTTTTTCTTTACGGAAACCATACTTTTGGTGGAGTGACCTGATGATGAAAACCTGCGAAGACAAAGTAGAATTTCTCGATAATTTCTAAATTTATCAATCTATTTCAAGCGTTCTTATTTTGAGTCTGAGATGGTATCTCCAAGGTAGTTTTTTTATTTTACCTCGGATTTAATAATGACATTTAGATAATAATACGAGACATTAAGAAAGGTCATTAATTTTCAAAGTTACACGTATGGTGATTTCAATATTTTTGAAGTAATCTTTGGAAGGCCAATTGAAAATTGCAGTCAGTTTTTTTCTTAAAATTATATTTATTTCACCTAGATTAATTGACACGCCATAGAATGCGTTTCCTATACTAACTTCAAGTATCAACAAATAAATAAGCTCTTATATAGTACCTACCTAGACTACCTACGAAATCGTTTTGAGGTTTCTTAAAGAGTAACTTAGGTATTTGCCTGGTAAATACATATCTAACCACTAAATTATGACATGTGACACGCTCTTATGGCTCTTGATTTACCGTGCATAAGCGAAGGTCTCCGTTTCAGCTTATGCAAAAATGGTTATTCTACTCGACAGGTTGTATTTCTCTAACAATTCTCGTGAAAGTTGTGTGAGCAGGTTTTATAGTTTTGTAAGATATTTTTGTCGTTTAATTTTTTGGAAAATATTTGAAATGATGGAAATTGACACACAGGGATTAAGCGCCGCACAGGCTTATGTCGCTTAAGATCAGATGGTCGCGAGGTCTACAGCTCACAAAGTCACTAGTTGTAAGTGGACGTTTACGTAATATTTAACTAATTATAAAATGTATAAATGTGTTAATATTAAACTCTTTTTTCGCAAAAATTGCATCACAAAGTTTGCCTTTCGACACATTGACACCTAAAATTGGATTTAACGCAGCTGACAGCAACTAGAGTGCTCTTTTCTCACCCAACACAGAGCTGGCAGGCGCGCACCATCAAATTTTATCAACCTTATTGACAACGTTTTGGCGCGACGTCAGTTGCCGTCGACGAGCGCCAATAAATGTCAACAACGGGCTAATATCGAGACAGTGAAGATAAAAAAATATCACTACTATTTGAAAACACCTGCGTAAATAAGAGTAGGTTTACAATAGCATGTAGAGGGAATCCTTAAAACAAACAAGTATATTCTGTCCAGAATGTTGACTTGAAACACAATGCTAGAAGAACAAACAAGGTAAAGTTTGAAGATACTAAAAGACACTGATCATAAATTTAAAGAAACAATCCCTTGAGAGTTCTATGCAACTCCCATTTACAAGTCTAGTGTTCCAAACAACGGTGGCATAAATTATATTGCTTCGAATTAATTGGATTTTGCTGGGACATTATGTACTTTATCTGCTATAGTTTAGAGTTCAGTTTTGTTAGTATTTTCTGTTCTAATTTTGTCTCCTTATCGTGATATTAGCGGCGGCAGGTGAGACCCCTGGAATACCTCTATGTGCAAGTGTGTGGGTGTTTGAAACTATGTGCATTAGCAGAGTACGTCGCTTTGTTGTCATGTCTAACGTGTTGTGTAGAAGACACCAGTCTTTGTACATAATGTGTTTTACAGTTTTGTGTTTGTTCGTCGAGTGTACTGTGTACAATTACGGTTGTCACATGGTGCCGTATAAATTTTGGTGGAAATAATTGTACAAGTGAAAATGTGACTAGATAATAGCGAGAAAACATATTACTTAAGTATTATTACGCTGTTGAGA
Source organism: Lathronympha strigana (assembly GCA_949128165.1). Classification (NCBI taxonomy): domain Eukaryota; kingdom Metazoa; phylum Arthropoda; class Insecta; order Lepidoptera; family Tortricidae; genus Lathronympha; species Lathronympha strigana. The sequence continues at coordinate 20,840,643 of OX421903.1, read as the reverse complement.
AATCGAGGAATTTAAGGCACTCCTGGGTTTCCATACTAAGTAATATCTTCGTTGGATAATTTGCTATTACACATAAACTATAAAACTAAATACAAGAGACCGTCTAGCTAGTACTACCGTTCAACCTAAAATAATGTACCTGGTATTCCTATCTAAATATTTTACTATGAAAGCATTGTTAACGCGTACATCACTAATTAAAATTTAAAAGGTTTGTTCCCGTTGGCACTGACTTGTTCATTGTTTACTAATATTAACGCTAACAATGAAAATTACCGGCAACATGCACTGTAGCCACTAACCCGCGTAATCCCATGTGAGTAACGGCGGCGGGTGCGTTCCGCTTGGAACTCATTAATTTGCCCCACACACCGCGCCCCGGGATTTGTGGAATTACTATTGTTTATGCCACTGTCGACTTAAATAATGTGTGTTCTACATTTTACCAGCTCTATTTTCATTTATTTGGATATATAACTAAAGGTTGTCTATTGTTTGACCGAAAGTTATATAAAATAATACTCGTATGCCCGAATTTTATTTGCCCGAATTTCATTTGCCCGAATTGTTTGTTTACCATAAAAATTATATAACATACTCTTTGTTTACCCGATTATTCGATTCCAGAACGTACGAGTGCCATATTAATTGTTGTCCATATTATTAAGTGCAATAAAATTATTTAATAGAATATTCAAACGCCATACTAAATAATGGTCTTTCTCCGAATCCATGCATGCTTGCTCACGATATTCCTCTGTAGGCGCTCTAAAAATATTTACAAACTTGTTATTATTAAACATGTGGTGGGTATGCATTAAATTTTGTAGGCGATATTAATTGTCATTTATATGTGCTTGGTGCAATAGTTTGCTGTTGTATTAGTGTTGAAAATGGATATAAGTAATGTTTGTCAGTTATTTAAAACATCAAAAGGTGGTGTGAAGCTCAATGTAAACGGTTATTCGTACGAGAAGAACAAAAATTACTACAATAAATACATTAATTATTATATATTAAAGTTGTTTTTATTTATAAGTTTGTATTATATATTATTAAATAGAATTTTATATTATATTGGAAGACGGTTCTGGCGCTTCGCCGGCCGTTGCCACGGCACGCTCGCTTAGCTCGCTCGGTTCGCGCGCTGTATGGTCACGGTTCAACCTAACACTCCTCCTCGCTTCGCTCGTCGTCGTACCTAAACTGACCTGCCTTAGAGTTGAATAGGTAGGGAAGTTTTCTGACTTATCATAATTTTGTATTATATATTATTAAATAGAATTTTATATTATATTGGAAGTCGGTTCTGGCGCTTCGCCGGCCGCTGCCGCGGCACGCTCGCTTAGCTCGCTCGGTTCGCGCGCTGTATGGTCACGGTTCAACCTAACACTCCTCCTCGCTTCGCTCGTCGTCGTACCTAAACTGACCTGCCTTAGAGTTGAATAGGTAGGGAAGTTTTCTGACTTATCATAATTTTGTATTATATATTATTAAATAGAATTTTATATTATATTGGAAGTCGGGTCACGGTTCAACCTAACACTCCTCCTCGCTTCGCTCGTCGTCGTACCTAAACTGACCTGCCTTAGAGTTGAATAGGTAGGCAAGTTTCCTTACTTATAATAACGTTGTATTCTATATTATTATATTGAAAGTTCACAGTTCTAACCAAACCTAACCTAACCTACTTTCTGGGAAGTAATTTGGATGGCAAATGATATTATGGCTAGTGATCATTATGGCTTACAATGATGATAACAAATGATATTATTGATATTGATTTTATGGGAAACAAAGTTTCTGGCACGTGACTAATATAGTAAACAAGAAGTATTGCATATGTTATTACGGGAAACAATATAATGGCTTTTGACTATTATGGCAAATGAAATTATTGCAAATGAAATTCTGGCAAATGGGTGTATACCATAACTAAATTATTGGTGTTTATTATAAGTTCATTCACAGACACATGTATACTTCAGACGATAATTCTTGTGAAATATGCCATATATTTTATTTTACGGAGTTTACCATTGTGAAGCATAGTTCTTTTAAAATTACTCAAAAATACTTTCTGCATACAGAATCGAATACGCTTACGTGAATTTGCGTACATTGGAGTACCTAAAACTGAACCAAAACAAGTATGCATGCGTTGGACAAAAAGCCTCATTCTGTTTTGTTTGATTTTCAACCCACTCCAACAACGCTCATTATTTCACTATTAACACCTCGGCTAGACTTGTAAATAGTAAAAAAACTATCACAAACCGACCTCAACGATCCCTTTAAAAGCTCGTTTCACAGCACTAAATTCTTATTTTAGTTCGAGTCCTTGCTATCCTTAAGTCCAAATTACTTTTTAAACTTCTAGAGCATTATCCACACTCGGTGTCGGAGATAATAGTGTAGTGGTAATAGTGCTATTATGGCGCCCTACACTAAATAATATAGACTGCTAATTAACAACTGGAACAGGTTTTAGTAATGTCCAAAATTACAGTTATTGGAGAAGTCGTAAAATGCTGGTATAAAATGTATTATAGAAACATTGTAATAATGTCAGCCTAGAATATTAAGCCCTTTGGAATTCCGACAAAGTGACTTGCTTAAATGGCCATATTCGTACCTCAAATACCTCCACCCGCTATCTCATTTTAGTCGATTAAATATGAATAGGTTTGTTCTAGTTCTGAATGTTTGTACTTTTTATTATTATATTATTTTATTTATTTAACCTTTATTGCACAAAATAAAATCTTGACGTGCAAAAGGCGTACTTCAATCCAATGCTTAAAGGCATTTTCCACTAGGCAATTTTATACATGCGGTTAACGTTAATTATCGTTTCACACTTACTTAATTCACGGGTTTTTCGTATTACAGCCTGTTTACGTATTTCATATAAAATGTGCTATAATTGACATCTTAAAATTAATATAAACTCTTATTGCTTAAGATTGGAATGTTAATGAGAGTTAATTTATTGTAAAATATGTTTGGTAATCATTATTTTGGCATATATGTTAAGGTTCACAAGTTAATTTATAAGCCTATTAATGCTGAATGTAATTGGTATGATTAGTCGGTTTAATGATACCTACTCTTACCGGTGTTTAAATACAAAATACTATGTTACGGTATAGTTTAGTTCTGTTTATAGTATAATACTGGATATACTTATACATATTATGTATAAGTATTTCCATGCACACCTCATGGAAAAAAAATATCACAAGACACAGAAATACAGAAGAGGCAGACAACAGGCGGCCTTATCGCTAAAGAGCGATTTATTCCAGACAGGGTAGCGGAAAACTAGTACTAAAAAATGCTAGTAGGTGGTGCAAAAAATAGAATCCATTAAAGTATATACAGCAATAACACTAATATACATACATAAATAAAAATAAACAATAGACATACATATACATACTACATACCCATGCAAAATAAATAAATGAATCAGCATAAAATAGTGATTAAGGAAGAGACAGATAATAATCTTTAAGGAGTTTCCTGAAGGAAGCTAGGGATTGAGGATGTATTAAGTTAATTGTTTCTATTAACTAAAAGTTGTTGGTAATCGCTTGATATTAAAAAAAAACACCTTGCTACATTACTGTGGGGCTAATATCAGGTGAACTATTTAGCTTTAGCCGGTGGATCCAAAAATGGATCTGACCCATTTGGTGCAGCTGCAACAATATGTAAGTGCGACAGAAGCGCGCTGATACTGATGTATTTTTTAACTGAATATTAAAGGCTATGTAACAATATTTCTACTTATCCATAATATATTCTACTTGTTTTATATTCTTTGCATTAATTTTAATAATTCTTTTTAAAACACACTTAGGTCTTGCTTCTTATTTATTTAAACAGTGTCGGATTACATTATTATTTACATGTCTATTTTTACTACTTTATTTAACTTTTTTACATTTTTTAGCAAAAATAAAACTTAAGTATTTTTTTTTAATACTTAAGTATTTTGATTACATACCTAGTTTTGCTTGTTTTTAGAAAAGTATTCCGAGTGGATGACTGTCCAAAAATCAAAACTATTTCCGTTAAATTAACGCAACACATGGGAACGCCTCAAACAGCACGCTTGACCAGGATTTGTCTCATTCAATTTGCGCGGATACATTTTGGCATGCAAAAGCGTCAGCAATCCCGGTAATTGAATCGTGTTTTTGAACCCGCTGTACGAGTACGTTGTGTGTTGGACAAATATTTGCAATATAGCGCGATAAATCTGTGTAGCAAAATACTTACTTTTTGGTATCTACTTACTCAAATTAGTAGAAGTTAAGTATGTGTTGGTGTTAGACACCGTAATGTGTTTGAGAAGAATCCAAATAACTCCATTAACGGATTTCTGAGGTCAAAAAAGGGTAGGTACCCAATTCTCACACATTTTGTTTTGCCACAAATTTGTAGCAGGTGTATAATGTTAATATGCTTAGGAATACGCTGGTAAAATTATTTGGTCTTAGTCAAAACACGTTGTTTATGTACGTTTTATATTACTGACACATGCTGAGCAATTGCGCACGCACCACCTTATAACCACACCCGACATTCTCTTATGTTCTGCAGCGGTAATAACATTTGACAACTGATAGTCACTGGAGTATGGCGTGATTGATTAGGATGAGTTTGCCTAAAGAGTTTTGGACTTGTGAATAAACTAAACTAAACGTTATTCACTGGTACATTATATATTTGTTCGTATACTTCTAGTTTTGTACTACTCCCTTGGTAAGTACAATAAAGGATGCACACCAATCCGATCCGATCCGATTCGGGACGATCTGTCAATTCCTATAGAAATAATCACGTCATAGCTTGGAGCCCTCGGAGGTCACGTGATGTTTTCTATAGAAACTGACAGAACGTCCCGGATCGGGTCGGATGGGTGTGAGTCATCCTTAAAAAAAATCACAATATTCCGCTGCAGTCGAAACGTTGCAACAGCAACGCTGCTGCAGTCGCCAGCAATGTTACTTCAATCATTGTGATTAAACGTATCCAACAATGGTCATGTATTTGTTATCAAAAGTGATGTATTTTTAGCGGTGCACAAGCTCTTCTGGGAGTTAGCTAACGTCACGTTCATTTGTTACATCATCTGCCTACCCGCATCATACTTGTATACTCGTATACTTATAGCTAAAGGTGACATCCACCGTCGATACAAGCATCTCCAGGGAAATTACTCCTCACCGCCGTACGAGGGCGGTAACTGGGTTTGCGCCTCGCAACTCAGAAACTGGGTCTGATACGTAAGGTATTAAAGGCCAATTGTGGTGGGACGGCCATTTAAGTACGGTGAAGTTAAGTGACGTGCGGAATTATTTTTTGCGTTTTTTGCAAACACATCGCATTTTATTAGGCTCTGGGGGTGTTAAGGTTTATTTGCTGGGATTATACTCCTTTGTAGAATGCGGGATGATTAAACTTAACGCTTTTAATTACTTCACCAAGTCGAACTGTGTTGTTTTTTGTGTTGTTTAGTTAGTTGGTATTTCTTTTATTTCCTGTTTCACCGAAAAACACACACACTTAAATGGTTAATTTGACAGACATACAAATAAGAACCTTTTTATCTCCGGAATTTAAACAAATACGGTAAACGGCCTCCTAGCCTAGTTGGTAGTGACCCTGCCTACGAAGCAGGAGGTCCCGGGTTCGAATCCTGGTCAGGGCATTTATTTGTGTGTTTTTCACGAATATTTGTACCTGAGTTATGGATGTTTTCTATGTATTTAAGTATTTATATGTATCTATCTATTATATATATCGTCGTCTAGTATCCACAACACAAGCTTTATTGAGCTTACCGTGGGACTAGGTCGATTTGTGTAAGATTGTCCCACAATATTTATTATTATTATTATTTCCTTTATTTATTTTCATTCTTAAGTTAGGTTTTTACAATATGTCTATAAAAGTAAAATATAAAACAACATACAAAAAAAAAATATATAAAACATAAACACATTATAAAAAACCTAACCTAGAGTGCCGCCGGCAACGGAGCAGGGCCCAGGCTGCCGGTGGTTAGGGCCGCAGAGAGAGGAACCGCCGGACTATACGCGCCGTGTCTAGGATTACCGCCTTCTGCATCTGACCCTTGATCCATCCACCTAGCGAGAGTCTCTCAAGATGTTGGTCGAGACTCTTCGCTATGAGACCGTTCGCTGAAACGACTATCGGGACAATGATCGTCGAGTCAACATCCCACATGGCGGTTATTTCGTGAGCCAAGTCTAGGTACTTACTGGACTTGTCCTTCTCGGCCTTCACGAGATTCTCGTCATGGGGGATGGTGACGTCGACGAGCACGGCCCGACGCTGCGATCGATCAACCAGCACGATGTCAGGCTTATTGGCTACAATAGTCCTGTCCGTGATAATAGATCGATCCCAATAGAGCGTGGCACGACCATTTTCAAGAACTGGCGCAGGTGCGTACTTGTAGTACGGCACTTCGTGGTCCACAAGGCCGTATTTAAGAGCAAGTTGCTGGTGAATAATCCTAGCTACGAGATTATGTCTGTGCAAGTACTCGCCGTTAGCAAGATGAGAACAACCGGAAATAATATGCCTGAGTGACTCTCCGGGACGGCGGCATGCCCGACAAATGTCGACCGTACCGTCCTTCAGGATATATTTCCGGTAGTTATTCGTCATGATAACTTCGTCCGCAATTGCACAGACAAAACCTTCGGTTTCTCCAAAAAGGTCCCCGAATCGTAACCAGTTCACCGATGCGGGCAGATCTACATTATTATTATTATTATTATTAAATGTACCTAATGATACCAGCAAATAAAATTTAGATTAGTCACATTCCCTCCTAGCTACTCTACGCTCGTAGCTCGTAGTAACTGGCGGTAGAGCTGTTATAGTAGAAAACGTTAATGTTATTCTATTTATTTAAACTTATTTCAAGTAAATTCATCGATAAGGGCAGCCAGACGTACTCATTCGACCAATTGTCAGGTTAAATGAAATTATTTCGAACTCGGATCGAATCGTATAAAAAATGGAGAGCCAGTTACATCCCGGTTTTTCCGAACGCAAATAAATCTGTCAATTTCACTCGGACTCCCGTTGCCTATTCACTACGCGACTAGTGAAGCTGGGGACTGGATTTTTGAAATCACTCGACAAAATTGCTTTTTCGATGTTTGGAAGATGTTGTAAACATTCGTACAAATTTAAAATTGCACATTAAGGATTCAATATATAACCCGCCAAGCGCGAGTCGGACTCGCGCACGATGGGTTCCGTACCATTATTTATAAAAACGGCAAAAAAATTACGTTTGTTCATCATGGGAGCCCCCTAAAATATTTGTTTTATTATATTTTTAGTAAATACATCATCTGTGAACTGTCTTACTATAATGGTTCGTGATTATACAGCCTGGTGACAGAGAGACAGGCAGACGGACAGACAGATGGACAGCGTAGTCTTAGTACCTGATAGGGTCCCGTTTTCACCCTTTGGGTACGTGATCCTAAAGATAATCATTCGATTATAGGCATGATTGTTATCGTATTTTGATTAGGCAAAATTTTTTTGACGCGTTACGGACGATTTGCACCATACTAAAAAAACACTAATTTCCGTTAGTCTTGTTACACCTTGTATCATGTAAAAATAACTAAAATACCTGCACCTACTAGAACTCGTACATATATTGTTATATCATAAAATCCATAATTATTGCATCAGCGCATTGCCTTCAGAAGGTTCCTCTCTCTCTTTCAGCTCTGAAAACATGTAAAAATATTTTTTAAGTAGTATCAGTGATGAGATAAAATTTCATCAAAAAGGTACTCTAAAATTAAACAACGTAGGTACATAAATAATAGGAAACGACCTGCCTACCTTTACGAATCTCCATTGAAATGAACAAATGAGCTCGAAATTTAAGTCATTTCCGTAACGATTAAACGTTCGACGTTTCGCGAGATTACCCTTCCGAAGCTTAACTCATGAATTTAAATGTAGAATCAATTTTAAAATTCCAGATTAATGATTTTGTCCCTGCATTATACAATGTGTGCTTTTATGAAGCGCTGAGTTTTACTGGTGTTACTTCTACTTAAATTGAGGTTGTTCGTAAAATTTTCCCACAAAATGTTCGGCATTTCCATATCGCGTATAAAACAAATTTGCGACACGCATCCGTCATAAACGGTTTTATGAGTGTTCCCTTCATGTCATTGTCAAATGCTGCTCGATATCGGAATCCACCCGTCAAATATTGTAAATAAATGAATAGCTGTCCCATTTGCGTGAAAATATCATCCGGTAAAATCTGGAAAGGTCATACTCCGATTTAAATTCAATATCACAATGACGTTACATATTAATCGGATTATTTAAACGTGATGTTGATAAGAATGCACACAGCATTTCATCGTTATTCAAGCGGTTGGGTGGTAATATATTTTATAAAATACACGTAATATACAGAACCCGCTTTATATAGGTAGGTACTTATCGTGCAAAGTTGCAAACCAATCTCATCTGGATTTTCCCAAACTGAATCCCATTTTCCTATGTACGCGACAAGTGAAATCAGGTCCATTGAGTCGTATCGAGTGCAGAGTCGGACTGGGAAATGAGCAGTGTAAATAAATGAGGACAAATTGTTTATCCACCTTGCTTGTGGATTACGTTTACCTTCGGACTTTTCGTAGGGTAGAGCGGGGTACATTGAGCAAATTTGGAATCAAAGCTCTATATTTTCTTAATGGCTTGCGCCAGAATAATGAAACTCACTTTGATTGCTAGATTTGCTAGGAAATTTATCTGGCTATAAATATTCCCTGATATGCTAAAGCATATTAAGGAATATTTAGGGAATATCTAGGAGGAATAATTAGGGAATATTTGTATCGTGCATTATTAAGTAAATATTTGCCCCTATAATGAGGCAAGTTGAGCCCAACTTACCCGCCTGCTCAACATGTCCCTCCCTACCCTACTCAATTGGATTACAAATATATTAATTATGCCTCTTCTTCCTACCGTTTTTCCCTGCTAATGCCACAGCGCTTTGGCAACTAATCCCTAAGATTTGACGTACATAGGTGCTAGTTTTACGAAAACGGCTGCCATCTGACGTTCCAACCTAGAGGGTAAACTAGGCCTTATTGGGATTAGAGCCGGTTTCCTCATGATGTTTTCCTTCACATAAAAACGAGTGGTAAATATCAAATGATATTTCGTACATCAGTTCCGAAAAACTCATTGGTACGAGCCGGCAGGATTTGAATCCGTGACCTTTGGATCGAAAGTAATAATACATTTTATCTCATATGGTATTTGCAAGTGTGTAAGCGGAGTATGTGTATTCGACATGTCATGGTTGTCACTTACTTAGTAAAGTTAATTCTATTGCCCGTTTTACATTAGCGGTTGATGCAATATGTAATTATTTTGTATGAGAAATTAAAAAAATAAATTTTTACGAATTTAATAAAACTACTCGTAACTATGCCATTATGTTTCCTTAATTATATCAAGCCACATGACGAAGTTAAAACAAATGCTCAAGAACATCCTGTATTAGCTAAACTTGTTACTCAGTTAATGATGTCGCAGCCGTCGCAAGTACCTAACATTACAAGATTTTCATAATATTCCACTTGATTTCTCCTATTTTCCGATATTTTATTGCAAGTCATATTTCTTGAGAAAATAACTTCGTACGATCCTCGCATTGAGATCTTGTATCGAGATTGTCTGCCGGTATTGGCTTTTGATTGCTTTTCCGTGGAAGGTGCGTTCGTAATCTAGGCAAATAGAGATCATTTCATTTTTACGCTACTTTTAGTTTATCTTTAGTGCCTGTTTAGATACGTAGGTAAGTGATAGAAATACTAATGTGATACAGGAATTCTTGAATATATTTGCATTAATTAATACTTTGATAATTTATGTAAGCATACGTACACAATACTTATATTTTACTAAAAGACCTAAATTAGGTCGATAAATAATTTATTTGTCTTGTTTTACTACCCTAATTTATATTTGTTGTCAGCTATTAAACTAATAGGTAAAAAACTAACCCTTTATACATCAAAATAAAAAACTTTTCGTCGAGCGAAAAGTTTGTCGTTATCCAGCAATATTTATTGGCTATAAAGCAGTGCAGGTTTGGGGCACGGGGCTGTAATAAAAAGAGGCTCCGAGGGTCAACTCTCAAGACAACTTTGTCTACTTTTACTTCTTAGTTTTCTGGGCAGTGGTATTTTCAAGGTAAGGAGATATATTACTTTTGTAGTTTTATAGGATTTCTGGGTTATCTAAAAGTTTTCTTTTTTAACCAACTTTGATATAGACATGTTTAATAGACGGAGAGCTAACTAGGGAAATAGGTACCTATGCAATTTACAGAGCCACGAAACTCATTTAGTTAGTGTGCCATACTATCGTTATTAATTAACTCGGGCGCCTAGCCCACCGCTGAACAGCTGGTATAGGAGGCAACAAAGGGGTAGTAAAATCAATTGAAAGTGTGCAATTTACAAATCTCTCTGAGTTTAGTGTGATATAATAGCTAATTATGTACTTACCTATTTATTCGAATATAACATTGCCAGGCATTTTACTTGGGGGAAAGCAAAGTAGTGCCAGGTGACTTCTAAGGCCGCAAAAAAAAGTGCCAAAGTCGTCTCGCTTATAGACGTCTGGACCTATACTTTTTTATTAAAGTAAGTAGACCTTCAAAATCGTGTGTGCAAATAATACAGGCGCAAATATTCAGTCAATCACCCTGCCAGGCGACGACAAAGAACAACTATCACACCCACCGATGAACAGCCGCACGGGCGCCCAGATTAATGAAAAATGATAGTATGGCACACTAACTAGAGGGTTTTTTTGGCTTTATAAATTTCATACCTATTTCCTTAGCTATCTCTTAGACTATAAATAAATATTATGGGACAATCTTACACAAATCGACCTAGTCCCACGTTAAGCTCAATAAGGCTTGTGTTGTAGTACTATAATGTTGACCTTACAGAATAAATGCTTGTAAAGCACGAATCAAATCAGTTTATTATTTATAATCATGTTTTTAAGTAGTGTGACTACTTTAAAAAGAAAAAATATCATATACTACAGAAAAAAAGCCTAACTAGTGTAGTAGTTAGGACGTCTGCCGCGAATGCAGGAGGACGTTGGTTTGATCCCAGCCCTGGGCACTGGGGGCCTTGTTTTTCAGTACCATGTGACATCTCTTTCAATTTATAGAATAAAGGTTATTTAAAGGTAAGTTATCCATAACTTATACATTGAAAATACATAGATGTCATATACTGAAGAAAAAGACCAAGTCCATCGGATTGGCCTCCGATAGACTTGGTCTCTTTTTTAGTATATGACATCTGTTTTCAATTTATAATTTATATATGGTAGTGTTACTACTTTAATAACAAGTCAAAATATTTAATTTAATAATTTTCTTTGTTTTGTTTTAACAAAAATGTTTAATCCTTACCTTCATGTTGCAACATTATCCTAAAGATTCGTTTTTACGAAAACGACTGCTATCCATCCATATGTACTCCTAAGTTCTTTGGAAAAGTCTTATTAGGATTCCCGGTTTAAACGCCATATTTAGCGTAAGCTGAAACGCAAATGTTATACCTACCGTTTAACGGTGGCGTCGTTACGTATGAGAGGCGAGCGGGGTTACAGACCCCGACATTGTCAACTGTGATGTAATGTCATGGTTGGCAATACATATTGACATAACCACTATACTCAAGATAGACTAATGTTGACTCCTGTCCGTATTCTACGACCCCTCTTCACCCGCGCTCATTCCTAGGGAGACGCCGCAGTTAAATGGTGTACCTATAATTTTAAATGACTTTTCGTATGAGTACCTACTCATGTATAAGATTGAACTAGGCAAATGTCCTTCGGATATACAGTCGACCTACTAGTAAATCGTGCATGCTGGGCAATAATCACTAACCCGAGCGCTGTAACAATTTCCAGTTTATTTAGAAATGTCAACAAAGTAAATAGAGTCGGAAGCTTTTAATTCCGTGTATAAGGGTAAATCTACCACCAGTTGCGAGCCGCACGGCAGTTGGCGGGGCTCCAAATTATTTAAAAAGGAACCTCGTAACGGGCTCATTTCACCGGATCACGGCATAATGCTTGTTAGTGTATTTTTTTATTAAACTTACGGGTTTCCGCAAATGAGGTTTATAATGAAAATCATTATATTCATATATAACCTGTGTCTTCAGTTGCGTATTTATACTTAAGATAAAATAACTATTTCATATACCTACATATTACCTGAAAATTACTAAAAATCCATAAAGATTATAGACCGTAAAGTTCCTGCTAAAAATTGCACTTGTTCCTGAATCTACCGTTGTACTTCTAGGTAAAAAAGAACTCAATAGAAAAAAATCGGCCAAAAGCGTGTCGGCCAACGCTCTGTGTAGTTAGTATCCGTGGTAGTCTCAGTGTACATAGGGTTCAGTGTAGAATACCGTCTGTCACCATTGAGCAACTTAAAACGGGTTTTCGTGATCATAACAACGATTATGATCTCAGTTCTTTTATTTCGACTGTACAAGTCAAAATAAAAGAACTGCGAACCTGTTAACTAAGAGAATATATGTAATTATGGTTAAAATAGACGGTTTATCTGACCATATTCATTGTAACAGAAAAACACTTTTTTTTTCAATTTCCGGAGTGATTATTTCCGAAAGTACAATTTTTATTAAATAATTATCTTTGAGAACTCGTATTCTTTTTCAATATGTAATCTATGTAACGATATCTCACACTTTAGGATTGAACCAAAAGTAAAAGAAGTGAACCTTTTACTAAAAACGCTTACAAAAATATATTCTTTCATTACATAATCATGTTCTTTCATCAAATCTCTTCGATAGACGATGAAAATGGGGTAACATGTTATTGAGACGAAATTACGGCCGTAGTTAGGAGATAGGTAAGTACATATATAACTACACTAGCTTTCCGCCCGCGACTTCGTCCGCGTATAATAGGGTTCTTCCTACAGATTTTCATACCTAGTTTTATCTTTTTAAAATGTGACTTGATATAACCTACACATATATAATACAAATATTTTCCATTTGCTTTTACGTTTAAGTTTTTATTAGGTAGATGTTGGCAACAGGCGGTATTATCGCTAAAAGGCAACATTTGTCTCTTACAGACAACCATCCGGTTAAATAGCATAAATGATTACCTACATACTTGAATAACAAAATTGAGTTGAAGTCTATGGATACAAAAGAAAACTTTCCGCCATAGAAACTTTCAACACTCTTTTCGCCTCGTTTTATGGGTGGAATTTCCAAAAAAACCATGAAACCAGTTTTCTTTTATTTTAATAAGGAATCGATGCATAAAGTTTCAAATCTCTAGCTCAAAAAAATCTTTATTTCCCCGCTTCATCAATTTTCAACCCCGTTTTTACCCCCTTAGGAGTACAATTTTCCAAAACTATGAAAACACTTTTCTTTTGTTCTAATAAAGAGTCTTTTCACAAAGTTTCAAGCCTCTAGCTCAAAAAGATTCTCCTTTTCCATACAAACGTTTAACCCTAAGGGGGGCAAACAACTTTTTTATATTTTAATAATGAACAGTCTTTGCACAAAGTTTCAAGTCTCTAGCTCAAAAAAAACACCATTTTCAAACAAACTTTCAACCCCCTTTCTAACCCTTTAGAAGTTGAATTTTCCAAAACTACGAAAACACTTTTCTTTGAGTTGCAACGGTTGACACTCACGTGTTTTTGTCACAATAGGCGTCAGGACGTAAGGCATTCGGCAGTAGTGAAACATACTTTCGGTACGGACGCGACGCATTTCATTCGGTTCGATATAGTGAAGTTGTTGGCACGGGAAAAATGTTACGTGCCACGCAAGATCCGTGAGGTCATTGAAATCGGACGTCGCCCTAATTCAACCGCGACGGAGGTTGGACTCTGCCACCGGCTTGGAAACCAGTGCTTCCTAGAGGGAACGTGAATTTGTGTGGTGACGATTCGGTGGACACGGTTAGTTCGATGTGCTTGTAGTTCATCCCGTCAGACGATCCGACAATTCAGACTCCCGCAACGACGGCGCCGGATTGCGCGAATCACCCCGCTTCCGCTTCCTCCCGCGCGAACCGTTACCTACGCCGGGCTCGGGCAGCGAAGGTGATAACAACACTCTGTCTGTCCGACGATGTCTGCCCGACGCAGACGAATCATGTCACGCCTATTGTGATGGAAATGCGTGGGTGTTAACCGTTGCAATTTAATATCAGTATGACTCACGAAAGTTTAAATTATACACTTTTCTTTGATTTAAATAAAAAGTTTTTACAAAAACATTCAAGCTCAAAAATAATCTCCATTTTTATACAAAGATTTTACCCCCTTTTCACCCACTAAATTTCCAAAAACCATGAAAACACGTTTCTTAAATTGTAATAAAGAGTCTTTACACAAAGTTTCAAGACTTTAGCTAAAAAAAACATTCTCAAATAAACTTTCAACCCCCTTTTTAGTTTTTACCCCTTTAGGAGTAGAATTTCCAAAAACCAATTAATCATTTTTCTTTAATTGTAATAAAGAGTCTTTAAACAAAGTTTCAAGTCTCTAGCTCAAAATAAATTCCATTCTCATACAAACTTTCTACCCCTTTTTTACCCCCATTGGGGTTGATATTCCAAAAACCATGAAAACATTTTTCTTTAATTATAATAAGGAGTCTTAACACAAAGTTTCAAGTCTGTAGCTCAAAACAAAATTACATTCCTATAAAAACTTTCAACCCCCTTTTTACCCCTTTATAGGTGGAATTTCCAAAAACCATGAAAATACTTTTCTTCAATTGTAATACAGAGTTTAAAAACAAAGTTTCAAGTCTCTAGCTTAAAACAAAATTCTATTCCTTTACAAACTTTCAACCCCCTTTTTACCCCTTTAGAGGTAGAATTTCTAAAAACCATGAAAACAATTTTCTTCAATTGTAATTAAAAGTCTTTACACAAAGTTTCAAGTTTCTAGCTCAAAAATAAATTCCATTCTAATACAATCTTTCTACCCATTTTTAACCCCCATAGGCGTTGAATTTTTCAAAACTATGAAAACACTTTTCTTTAATTATAATAAGGAGTCTTAACACAAAGTTTCAAGTAGCTCAAAACAAAATTCCATTCCTATACAAACTTTCAACCCCCTATTTACCCCTTTAGAGGTGGAATTTCCAAAAACCTTGAAAACACTTTTCTTCAATTGTAATACAGAGTTTTAAAACAAAGTTTCAAGTCTCTAGCTCAAATCAAAATTATATTCCTATACAAACTTTCAACCCCCTTTTTACCCCTTTAGAGGTGGAATTTCCAAAAACCATGAAAACAGTTTTCTTCAATTGTAATTAAAAGTCTTAACAAAAAGTTTCAAGTCTCTAGCTTAAAAAAAATATCCATTTCTATACAAACTTTCAACCCCCTTTTCACCCCCTTAGGGGTAGAATTTCCAAAAATCCGTCCTTATCTCTCGCCTACGTACTAAAAGGAAGCTTTGGTAAAAATTACAAGTTTCTAGTCCTAGCCGTTTCGGCTGTGCGTTGATCGTAGATGAGGACAACCTCTTTTATATATATAGATAAGAGTTTTGATTATTATGAAGAACTCGAAGAAACATGAGAAGGTATGTCAGATCAAGGAAACTAAAAGTGTGACGAAATAATTTGACATCAAAAATGTTAAAGTACTCGTAATGCAATTAAAGTTTCGCTTAACCGTCAGCTGTTCTCCTCTATAAAAAACATTTTCCCCTCACTAGCTCGGAAAGCGCTGTTTTGTCCTTTAAAACTAGCGTGGAAAAACGCATTTTATCCACATGTGGGGCAAAGTAATCTAATTCCTATCACTTACCACCAGTCCAGTATAAGTGAGTCCTATATGCCCATAGTAAATATGCGCAATCGGAGGTCACACCTTAAATTAGTCATGTGATCACGTCTTATCCCGCACTTGGTAAGCTGTTGGCAATATCTAAGTACCAGAAGCGTACCTACTTTAAGACTGGAATTGATTTTTGATGGTTTCTTCAAGTTAACTTACATGTGGATAAGATTTATAATCGTATTTAGTCTGTATTTTCCTCGCAATAGTGAGGGGAAAAATGTTGTGTTACACTCGGCGGCAAAGTTTGTTCAACTCTCGTGCCTTGAGACCCTCGTAAAGCTCAAGATTCCAGTAATTGAACCACTCGCTACGCTCGTGGCTCAATTTTGGAATCTTTCCCTTGCTCGGGTCTCAATATAAACCCGAGAGTTAAACAACAACTTTGCCCCCTTGTATAATAAATAACTATTCTATCATAGTTAGAATAAAAATATCTGTTGTTAAATTAACCAGCAATTTAGAACTACGAGGTAACACGGCACACGACCCACATTATCTCTGGCATTATGGTAAACATGGCTTGAACGATATACTTAATTACATAGTAATTTGCTGTTATTGTGGCATAAATCAAGTTAGAATATTTTTTATTTTCGTCTTCCACGCAAACGTAAAACTGAAACAAGGTTTCTGTAGTATAATTTTGTAGTTTAAATATTATATTACTTTACGAGAATTACGAGTTACAACACAACCTCAGAAGCTTTGGTTTGCGTTCCTTAACCCATTCAGTGCTAATCACGACACATTGTCGTTACGCACCTACGTGCCATTTTCGATACAAAGCGGGAAATGCATGTTATCGGCTCTATAACGCTACGAGAAATCCTTAGCGGTGAATGAGTTAAAATTAGGTTTTTCTTTGAATTTCAATTTTTAAAACTACAGATACAAATGTAGGCGAGCCGGCGACACGAAGTTTGTTGTAATATCGCATGTAATATTACGTATATCGAAACTTTCTTTGCCCAGAGGCTAAGCCTCCCAATCCAGTGGGGCAACGCGGCTAGCGTCCTAGTAACCATACCTCAGGCGGGGGATTTACGGGGTCTTTTCCGTTTACGTTAAAATGTTTGTTATTTAAATTTTTAGGGTTCCTTTTTTTTAGTATCACTTTGTTTTCCGTCCGTCCGTCCGTCTGTCTGTCATGACCCTTTATCTCTGGAACGTAGTAAGTTGAAATTTAAATTACCTCATGGTCTGCGATTCCTTGAAGCTGTGAAAAAACCAAACCTCCCGTTGACCTAGAATCACGAAATTTGGCTAAAAGCAAGAGTATCACAAGTACAGGAGAAAATTCTGAAGTGGCACACTGAGAGTTTCGCGCCACCAATAGGTTTAAGTACAGCGAATGCAGTAACCACATTTGAAAACTCATGCAATTCTTTATCTTGTTTTCTTTCAATAAAGTTTTTATTTAAACGACAATTTTCATGCAAGTACTGCATGTGCAATAAGCAGGGGAGCATCCTTTGTGTGGGAACCCTCGGTGGGTGAGTCCGACTTGCAGTTGGCCGGTTTTTTTAATTATCCTGTGTTTGTGTAATAAAATACCTGGATAATTCTACATGAGTTTAGATATTAGCAGAGGATATGTATAAAGAACCTTTCATAAACTTACTAGTACCTATCCACCTATTGTTTCGCATCGCTAGCAGCTCTTGCTAAATGACACGTGCATGAACTCTTGATTAATGGAGTATCCGTGTTACAAAATGTGACGTTAACTCCGTTTATTAAATCATAAAACCTTTGTGCTTTTCACTCACAACCGGTCACGTCCATTTATAAAAGGTGTAAATGTGAGGTTATTTTAAATGAGATCATGACAACTCTATGTGGTGGCAATAAAAATAGAACAAAACTGTATGTATAAATGTTAAAACTCCTCTTTCACCTCTCAAAGGCACTAATTATATTAAGAAGAATAACAATTTTTTTATCAATTTTTTTTTACTTGAAGTACTAAGAGACGTAAGTCAGGGTAGTTTTCGTACGATTAGTTCTCTTAGTAAAATATGTATGTACCGATAACCGGCGGAAATCATCACACAGGGATAAAATCGACAGTTAGTAGCTTTTCTAGTCCTATCTATATCTAAGGGGACCTTCAAAGCCCCTTCACTGACCAATACGCCGTATTGAATACGGGCATGTTTTGACTAGTTAGCGGTATGACATAACTTTATTTACTTGTAACTTTTGATGTAGGTATAACACTTATATGCTTGAACTCTTACTCGCACTTTATGTATAGGTGATATGCACAATAAAAATAATCACTTCGGGTACCAATATTTGAAGCTTATTAACAAATAATCACTAATAAGTTAAGGAATTTAAAGTTAAGGTACAATATTAACGAATTTCTCGAGTTTAAGATATAAAACCTTAATATAAATCATAAGTAAAACAATCATATTACTTATCATCAATATTTAAGAGCTTTGCTCTTGTCGGTGGAGTAATTGCCACTCTTCTTTTTTCTGGGCCAGCCTTAAATTATATAATGATATTACTTAAATGATAATAATTATAGAATAGTTAGCGCAAGAACAAAGTACATTTTTCATTAGACATTTTATGATGATTAGAATGATATATTGCCTCTTTCAAGAAGGAAAATTGACTCTTTCATCCTTCAATGTTTAAAAATACACCGTAACAGTTTTCCCTTTTAAATTCTATAAAATTTAAGCAGCTTTTTTGAGCTGAAAATAAATCTTCTAATTCAAATAACTTACAGGAATTTATTGCAAATCCGGACGCAAGGTTTCTTTTCGAATAGCAAGCAATTCATGTTCTTTGTGACGCAAAACCAATTTACAAGGGTAAGCTTTGAGGAAACTCCTTATAACCATCCCTTGATCTTTTCAGGTAAGGGCGTTATTATTATTCATATTTTACGACGAGCATTCCGTGCGCTAAGGCATTCCACTCACGACTTGAACTTTTTCAATAAAACACCGCCCCTAGATATCGTTCCGAAGTGCGGTCACGCAGCGAGCAAAGCGATTTTATAACTTTATCACAGTTGGGGAAGCCGATACCTGGAGTCGCTAAATTTAGGATCAAAACGCACCGCAAGAGGCCCAAAAGTTCTGTCATTAAAACCCCCATAATATTCCACGCACAAGTAGATGTTTGTACGATGTGCCTAACTTTGCACTTCAAAGCGGGATACGTCGTGAATTGTGAACGTTATGCAACCGTATTAAATACCAGTTTTGAAAAATAGCTCAGTACCTACTAAAAGTATATATAATTGTCATACCTTTGAACTACTTCGCTGCGCGATACCAATGAGACAATAAAAAGTAATGCCATTTGTAAAATTACTAAAAATAATACAATAAGTTTTAATAAGTACAAATAATTCGGAAATATCTAACGTAACCAAACGGTGTGTACCTATTCCGTATTTCATTTTTAAATCAGATAAAATCTTCAGAATAAAAGAAAACAACAAGAGGCTATTACCAATCTCAGTTTATTATTAACATATGTCTTTAGAATGAAAGTAATTAATCTTAATAAAAGCAATTGTGCGCCTGGATTTGTAATACAAAATGCTCATTAAGATGAAATTACAACAATCATTCATCACATTGGCTTCCTAGAACCTCATCAAAGCATTCCAGCTGTCAACGGTTGACAAGAAAATCATCGCTAAAGACGTCCAAGCCCCGCCCAGGAGATCGTCGGCGAGTCGAGGATTAGCCGTAAATATTTATAAGTGCAATAACACCTTAATACCTATTCATAAGTGAAAATTATTATGCAAATAGTGGCAACGGGGCGGGCAGTAAATCCAAGCGAGTCTGCCCGGGCCTTAATTGCCGTTCCAAGTCTGATGTACTGCGCTCCGGTGCCACGTAAGTGTTTGAGGCTGATTTGTGTTGAATGGCACATGGATTTACATAACAAGATCCCCTGTCTGTCTAGCGCGCATTCAGCACAATCATCCGTCTACTTCGAATTATTGTCCGTCACACGTACTTCTCATTTCAAGCGTAGATTCGTGGCGCGGATTGAATGCCTCGCGTCCCGTTATTGTTTGATATGCGAATTACATTTTAATAAACAATACCATATTTTACTGCTGATAGATAAATAACCATTTCGATTTTCTCAGAAACTATTTGTTGCTCTTCAAAGTACCGTATGTCCGTTAGTTTTTTTGCTTTCTAAGCGTCAGTCTTCATAGTATTGCCTATTAATGACCTGCGTGCCTATTTTTTCCTGCTCAGAGATTGGTTGAGATATATCATCATCATCATCATCATCATTTCAGCCGAAAGACGTCCACTGCTGGACATAGGCTTCCCTTAAAGATTTCCACAATGACCGGTCCTGCGCCACCCGCATCCAGCGGACTCCTGCGACCTTCACCAGGTCATCAGTCCACCTTGCGGGGGGCCTACCCACGCTGCGCCTTCCGGTACGCGGTCGCCACTCGAGAACCTTTCCGCCCCAACGGCCATCGGTTCTACGTGCAATGTGCCCCGCCCACTGCCACTTAAGTTTAGCGATTCGGAGAGCTATATCGGTTACTTTGGTTCTGCTGCGGATGGTCTCATTTCTGATACGATCTCGCAGAAAGACTCCTAGCATAGCTCTCTCCATTGCCCTTTGGGTGACTTTGAGCCTTCTTATGAGGCCCAATGGAGATATATCAAAACATTATAATTATTAAAATCGGCAACATCAGGTCGTAATCACAGTCCATGGATACGAACGGCAAACTCTAATGCTAACTTTGCGCTATCAAAACAGACTGGCGCCACCGCCCACGGTCGGGTCTCGACTCAACCCGTGCAATTGCAAGGCCTATTACCGCACCGACCACTTGTAACTTGTATACCTTCCACCACTAGGTATCTGTATACTGCCTGGGAACAAACCCCGGACCTGTCGCTACAACGCGCGTGGGCCGACACTTAATAGCCTTTTAATTTTCAACACGCGCTTCTCGACGCGCACTGACCGTATGGGAACCAATGCGCCGTCATATGATCCGCATACAAGTCGTAATAGCCTCTGAAAATATATTTACGGCATTGGCCCACGTCGAGTTCAAGTATTGCCACAAAGTTTGCAAAATATTCTGCCGTGGGCGGTTAATGCGAACTAAAACCTCCACAAATCGCGCCAAGTGACGCGATGACACGTCACCAGCATGCGCGCCTAATCGTATCAATAAAAATGTAATGTTGTTGCTTATAACCCAAACAATTTGTAACACACACGTTTACACGGGTTTGTGGAGAAAACACAATGAATTGTCCTGTTGCTATTGACACTTTACCAAGTTAAAGGATCGTTTAAATATATTTATTTATTTATTTATTTAACCTTTATTGCACAATACAAGAAAGTACAAATGGCGGACTTAATGCCTTAAGGCATTCTCTACCAGTCAACCAATATAAACGGGGATAGTAAGTTTTCTATCTAAATAGTGAACATTAAATATCGGTTGCTCTGCTAAATCACGTTGACGTGAGTGATTAATCTTTGAAGGAGAATGCTTGTCGTTAGTCAGGCAATAAAGAGATAACAAAATAAATCAAACAGCTATAAATATGCCGGGATGAGCGATCAGTACCAGAACTGTCCGATTCGATAGAAATTTACGGAACTTTTTATAGTCTTAGTATGGAACTAAGAGGAGTATAAATAAATATAAAAACAGCACTCAGTTGTAAATAATGTTTATCGCTTTTAGAGGAACCAGTTAAATGTTGTGACTGTGTATGCTATCTAGATCGCACCGCCTTTTCAAGAGTTTTAATAGGTTTTGCCGCTACAACTTTGCTGAAGTTACGTACACTTTTAGGAGATTGCCTTAGAAAGTATAGCCTATTGTGCTTTTGCACAGAAGCACACAGCCTTGAGTTTAGGAACAAACTAACATTATGGCTATTTCATATATAGGTACGTGTCCCTTAATTTATGTAGCCGCGAACTTTTGACATTAAAAGTTGCCGATGCTCGTGTTCAATGTGGATGGCTTCTTCGGTTATTATTACACATATTTCAGAAGTGGGAATGCGGTGCAAAAGTGCAATATCCGCGACCGGGGCTATAACTGTCAACAGAGGAATGAATCAGTGGCGTATAAATCGTAGCGGCGACAGGATCGTGCTCTGGACTCGTGCAATCGCCGCCTGATTTTATTTTATTACTATCACTGTGGGAGAAACGCAGCTGTCGATTTGTTTAGTTAAATGCTTTAATGAGTGCCCTTCACGCGATCTATGGTGCACGATTAAATATTATTCCACCCGGATCGACCTCCGCTGGAGATTAAAATACACAATGAGAGTTTTAAAATCGAAAGTTCTCCGATACCCTTCGATTGTTCGATAAAAAAAACATGTCACGTGTGACTCATCAATTTTATCGTAAGCCTTTTTTTGACTAAGCAAACAGTTCAGAATTATACAAACATCGGAGGTCGACACAGGAAGCTAGTCTCGTGCACGCATGACATTGTCGCTGCTTGCATTGCGACAAAAAAAGGCCTACTGAATGACAGTAGACAGCGTTTGGCTTTTAGGCATGCAATTGCAAATTTTGTTTTATGTCAACAGATTTACCGTCTAAAAAGTTTCTGAGAGATGATAATTTGGTCACACCAAAATATATATTACTAGTCGTGTTATACGGCAAAGGTGGTGCATTATGTATGTAGTTTGACTTCTCTATTATTGCAAATCTTTGCACAACCTGCATTTTTATCAATAGTGAATCAGTGCCACAAATGTATTATAGTATAGACCAATTTTAAACATAATTATGGATATATCCGCCATATTAAGTAAATAATTATTTCAATAAAGCCTGATGTCCTTTCTGGGTTGTAAGCTCTAATAGCAGTCGGAACCGCTTTGACAATAGCCCACTTTCTTTGATATTTAGAGGGAGCAGATGATGCCGTCTTATATTGTGTTTTGGATGCTCATATTGCGGCTGAAGGAACGAAGAAATTTCGTGTAAGTCTCTCCAAGTAAACAAGATTTAAATATGTAGGCAATTAGCTGTTCCTCCTGACGAAGCCTACTTTGTGGATTTTAAAACCCTGTTTGTTTGTCTCTAGACAAATACCCGGAAAAGAAAGAGAGTATCCCTAAATTCAATCCTCAAGAAGGTTAAATGGAAGAGGGAAAGCGGCGGCTCCCAACACAAGCAATATGCTACCTGGCGGCTCCATCTCCAT
Source organism: Lathronympha strigana (assembly GCA_949128165.1). Taxonomy (NCBI): domain Eukaryota; kingdom Metazoa; phylum Arthropoda; class Insecta; order Lepidoptera; family Tortricidae; genus Lathronympha; species Lathronympha strigana. The sequence goes on along the minus strand of OX421903.1, from coordinate 20,817,410 downwards.
AAAATACACGAGTATCACAAACTCGTGTGTTTTAATGAACAAAATTATTTTGAAATTTGTAACTCAGGCTTCAAAGTAAGCACTAGGCGTGACGCGTGGGGCAGGACCCAGGTTTGGCATTTTTATCGCTTCTACGCGGATATAATCACGGGCGGAAGCTCTATAAATTAAAAAAATAATTCAGCAGCCATGTCTTCATTTCTATCAAAGAGAGTTTCACGGTCACCACACGCAGGAGATGTGCTTATAAGTCACTTGTCTATTCCGGGGGACCACCCACTGCATGCGACTGTTATTTTAGGCCGCACGTAATTGAGTTGTTACGAGCACCGAACGACGACCTGGTACACACGTAATGTGCGGTTTTACATAGGTGAGATTACAATAGCTTATCGTTTTAGTTATGTTTGCCTTAATATATGTATTACATATGTAGGAGTCATGAAACAATATTTCGGTTCGTAGATACAACAATTTCAAGTACTTACTTAAGTACATTTTGAAATGAAATGTTTATTAAATGTTCATATCAATATATGCATACATACTACTTTAAAAAATATATACCTATAAGTACTCGCACTTACCGTATACTCAGATACTTTTAGTTGAAACATTGTGATAGGGACGGTGAATCCTGACCCACCGTGATACAGTTTAAACTAGTACGGGGGTCAGATACACTTACTTACCTTTGGTTTTTACCATAGTATTCTAATAAGAGTTAAAATAAAACAATGTAAGTAGTACCTAAGCACTTTTGTCAGCTCAATAAAATACTTTTTACTTTTTTTTTTACATAAAATCACTAACTAAATATAGTCAGATTGGTCAGATAACATGAGCGTTTAGATTAGTGCAAATATAATACTAATACGACTGCAGGTATTTATTTATTCACATTGATATTTATAAATAATACCTACGGATGCGAACAAGTTTTCACGTCATTGTGAAATAAGATAATTGACATTAACTTGTGAATACACGAATTCGTCGGGCGACCGGTCGGCACACCTTTATGTTATAAATATGTAAATATGGGAAATTATGTTGTTGTTCTCTATGGAACCCAAAATTGGTAAAATTACTTTTTATTTAGGACAGTTACATATTATAGTCACTCTTGGCTAACATTTCCATTTCAAATAAAGCGTATGTCATAGGAGCTTTGGTAGTTGATGAACGTCCTTGTAAGTATATTTGGCTTTACGCCACTGAAATTTCAAAGTATTTTTAAAGTAGTAACATAAAAATGTAAGTACTCTGTCATCCATAAAATGCGAAGTATCAATATACGGGCTCTAGGTAAGTAGTAGGGTTTACACACTGTGTTTTAAAAATCACCTGCGATGTTAACATGAAACGCCATTCAGAATTTTAGGTAATAGTACATTACATACCAAGGCCGTTTAAGTGGGAAATGCCTCGGATTCCATGTAATTGTCGGCCGAGGCGAAGCCGAGGTCGACTAACATGTGATCCGAGGCTTTCCCATTTACCGGCCGAGGTTTGTATACTATTTTTCAGCCCGACGGAGCCGGTAGGCGGCAATTTAGTTTTGCGTAAAGTGGCGCTTACCGGCCGGAGGACTGAAATAGTACATTGTGATACACGTGTGCTATGATGGTCATTAGACACGAGGCGATATTGTGCGCGCGAGCTGAAAGCGAGTGCGCAATAAGGAAGCCGATGTTTATAATGACCATGCACACACGTTTCATATGACATTTTTCAACACACTTGTAAGTAAAAATCTATATTTTATTCGTGGTTATTAACTTTACACTTTACTCCTACACCCACCTATTCTTTCCAACTGAAAGTACGTTTCTAAGATATTACACTAACTACTGTTTGAGTACCTACCTAACAGTAGTTCAGTCATAACGAAAAAGGATCGAATTCTACTACACACATCAAAATATCCAAGTTTGTACCTAAAGGTATGCCGTCAGTCATGAAGGTACTGTAATATTTAACATTTGGGATAATAGGTGAAACCTTTATGCCGTCCCCGGTGCGAGCATTGTGGAACATGATTAATAGTCTGTGTAGACACAAAATGATACGTTATTTTTTACCCCACATGGGTTTCACCGTTTGATGGAAATAGGCCGACGTGAACAGGAAAGTTCTGGTGGCAAATATGAAAAGTTACGGATGTTCCAGGTGTTCTGGGGATAATGCGGTGCACTTAAGTCAAAACTGCCGCTTTTAGATAAATTAAAAACATTATTTAGTGGGTTTTTAATATTTAATATTTTGTGTGTGTGTTAGCCATTTTCGATCAGTTGTTTCATTCAAAGTAAAAAAAAAATCGAATTTCGAATTTTTTTCACTTGCATCGTAGTCAGGGTCATTAACCTTATAGCTGTTGAAGTATCGTTCGCTATTTTTGTTACCTGTATAATACTTTTTGCGCAACACCTAAATGTCCTGTGAGACAAAAATATTGTTTGGTTCAAGTAATATCTATACAAAAAACCTGACTTTCTAAATTTAATTATACTGGCTATTATAACATTTCCGAGCAGTAGCGTTGTTTATAGTAGTAATCAATGCCGATATATATTACCTACTAACTACATATAAACACCTTAAAATGTTATTCTGACTGAATGACGAAGCACAATTTCTAATTCTTCTAAGAAAGTTGTTTAACTTAGCTGCCTATATGACAAAAATGTTTGAGATTAATGAAGGTAAATGTTCGTGGGTCTTATTAGAATAACTAAACATACTTAACACATTGTTTGTATTTGGCTGCTAAGAGAAATTTCGCAGGTATGACTTCGCCAAGTCAATACACATTGCAAATTAAATATTTGCTTTTACTCAGTTCCTTTGTTCCCTCGTTACTTATTTTTAGCAAAGTGAAAAAAAGAAGCACAATTTATTTTATAACTAAAAGCTGCAGGTGCATATTAGCTTCGATAGCACGGTGAGCTTCTGAAAAGCTTTTATCGATAGAACAAAGTGTGCTGTTAAGTTTCTCTGTTTTCATTTAAGCTTTATTCTAAAATAGAAACTGTTTTTTTATGGGAATAAGAGACCGTGTACTTATTTAGAAAACTTTACCTAAAAAGTATTTAAGTTCACCAAAACTTAACAAATCGAGGGTAAATATTTTCCTACTTATTCATTTATATCATATAATTATGTATGACATTATATTTAAAAATCTATGAGTCGTGTTAGTTAAATTCAAACCATTGTAAATTCCATGGAATAATTATTACCACAAAGTATATTATTATTTTTATTTAAGGTCCACTTTATACAGGGTGTAAAAGAAATCCCTAAAGATACTTCAACACCTGATAAGGTCAATGACTCTGAGGACGATGCAAGCGGAATTGGGAATTTCGAAATTTCGAAATTGGGAAAAAAAATTGTTACATCCTGTTTTGTTTTTAACGATATTTTTACTACTAATATTAATTAAACTTTCGTGTGACCTTATTGGTCACACGTAGGTTCAAAATACTGAACAAAATTCAATTGTTGATATTTTACCCCTACTTGTATACTTATACAGATATCATTAAAAGCAAACAATAACATAACACTACGGCACAAAACAGACAATACTGCTCAATAATTTTATTATCGGAATAAGCCACTTTGGCTCCCGAAGAGCGTGTAGACATAGTCCGGGCGCTCGATAACTTTTATTGGCTCAATTATGGCCGTGCTATGTCACGAGGATGCGGCGATGGCCTCCAGACTACGGTGTTAAGCTCCTAGACTATCTATACTAGGATCTTTATGGAATCTTGTTTTTATAATGGATACTAGGTAAGTAAACGAATATACTCTGAACATTTCAGTATATAATAATCAGTATCTGTTGCCTGAAGGTTTATTTATTAATATGAGCCCACAGTGTCCTACTGCTGGGCATGAGCCTTCCTGACTATTAAAAGAGGTGATGTATGATGTAAAATGGTGCCGTAATGTTATGATTGTTTTATAACGTTTTCAACCTAGCAGCAAGGTATAGTGCTGTTGTTACGTCTCCACAGAGATGTTTCCTCCAACTCAATTAAAGTGACATTGCGTGGTGATATTAAAACTTATTTATGAATACGTCGGCGTAGTGATAAAACAACGCTCCACATCTGTTTGTCCGATTTCTGCGAATGAGTGCAATTAATTATGACCGATGTAGTCCGTGCCGGCGACCGCGGCGTCTTTTTGTTTTTTGCGTGCCATGTGTAGAACAATGCCGGCGAGTGCGAGTTTTATCTCGAAACAAACAAACGACGTCGCTTGTCTACTTTTTGTTCGGACGGTGCCCTCGCACTTTTTATCTCGGATTTATTAGAACATTTTCTGAAATGTCTCTTGACCTTAACAGCGGATAATTTCAGGTGCATAAAGTTACTACGGCCTACTTGCACCACCCGGGGTTAGCGGCTAACCCGGAGTTCAGTTGTCAAATTCCATACAAAAAAACGCTTAACTCCGGGTTATGTGGTTAACCCCGGGTGGTGCAAGTGGGCCTTAGATGCCATCTTCAATGGTTAAACTTATAGACAACATAGTTATTATTTATGTTTTAATGCGAGCATGGGACTAAGCTATAAACATGTTCGCTGCATTGTTTCAGTTAATGTTAAACAGTAATAATGATTGACTCATTACTTGTATTTTCTTTTTATTAGATCTTTATTTATAGAAGTGCCTTAATGGAAAGATCAAAAGCGTCGGCAGTTAATTTTAATGTCTCGGTGTAAACGGCATCGGTGCAGTGCGTTAGATATAATTAGAGGTAGAGCCTGCTTTGCACCGCTGCTGGCGGAGCGTGCCGCTGTATTTTGATCTGGCTGACATTTATTACGTCACCTATTTTCCACGAATTTCTGCACTGTGCTGCAATGAATCACAGTACATCATTCGCGAGTCGTTAAGTTTCTAGTCTGTTATGTATTTCAGTAAACTGTCCCCATTTTATTTTAAAAGTATCCAACAAATTATTTTAAACAGCTGCTATGAAAGTGTACATTTTCTAAAATTAAATGTGACATTATTGTGATAAAACTCTAAAACGCTCAACACTAAATGGCCAATAAACTCACAATTCCGGACATAACTTTTAAATGAGTGTGACATTTCACAGCCTCTTTCTATGAAATGCCATTCATAACTCTAAATACCTATTTAGTGCATCGTGTTCTCAAGTTTATAGTTTCAGTGAAGGTTGTCTTATTAACTAGGCACTTTATTTTATATCCACAGGAAGCTTCTGCGACGCGCTGGGGCAAGTCCCATCAACCTTAACGATCCATTACCGCTCACACCCTCACTCCAACAACCCAGCCATGGAGTCTCAGGGGCGACGGGGGCTACGGGGTTAGGGGTTCCAGTAACATTCGGAAGTCGCGTAACGTGTAATTATTTCAGTGAGGATGCCGATAACGAAACCGCAGTACATTTGTATACTAAAGTGTTGCTCCATCAAGTAAAATTAACCCATGGGAACCATAAGATATGAACTGATGTTTCATAAATACATACCTACTACGTATTTAAGTTTGATGTACTTCCTGCGATTAAGAAAATGTAACCCAAATAATTTGAAAAATAATTTACCCCAACACATTGCAAATATTGTAATTTGTAGTAGATAGCAGATTAAGCATTGAAAAAAAACTGTTCAGACTCAAATTATTTTTGCCAACAAAACAAAGTCGATGAGAGATTTCCATGTCACCATTATGAATGGGAGTAATGAACGAATTTACACAGCCAACTGTTCAGTGCAGTGAGTTATTATCGGGGAGAAGCACAGACAGAGTAAAATGCTTACTGAAACGGAACGTAACGAGTCCATCTGAAATAATTCACAGTCGATTCGACATGGACATTCTTGGCTAGCGCCGTGGGCGAGTGCAGGCATGTCTTTAGCGACGACAGCTCACTACCTACCCTGCTAACTAGTACCTACCCACAGTCGGTCCGACTACCGTGGTTATTTCTAAACCGTATCACGTCGCGACCGGATCGCCCGAACACTTTGATGTCGCATTCTCTTTTTGCTAACCACATTTCAGTCGGCTAAAACGGAGCGAATGTTTTCGGGAACAATCTCTAACGACTAGTTGACGCGTACCTATTTCGAGTGGGTACTTTATTTTAATTGCGTTCGTCACTTGCGTACCACATTCGTTTCATGATTGACATGATTTATTCGTTTTATGATTGTGAACGGTTAATTCAGTAGCATTAGTAACACAACACATTCGTACAATCTTTGTATCCACAATTCCCTTACTAATTAAGAGCTCCCAACAAAACGTGATATCGATTACTCAGCTACTACGAGTATGTAAATACTCTTTGAAATTTTTTTAAGATAATAATATTATAATTTAGAATATTCATGTCTATCCGGCATGAATTCTATTATCCTAAAATGCGAAAATCAAAATGTGTGCAAGCAAACTGTTTTTCAAAGTAATAATAAACCAAATATTTACCTATATACTGTAAAACTGTTATGTTGATTGATTTATGATTTGCTCACGGTAAAATGAGCTCCATTTCATACCCTTATGAGGCATGTTTTAATTACAAGTGTGTTTTGCTGCGCTACCTGTGAACAGAGTTATGCTCAAGGCCAGGTCCACTTCTTTAGCGCTCCATTGTCCTATCGCGTGAGTGGAAGCCACGAATAACTCCATGTCGGCGCCCGAGCCCCAAGTCGTCGCGCGCGACTCGAGATTATTCGAAAAATTTTAAAGTGTCGATAACGTGGCGAACGTAGGGGTTGAAGCAGTTTATTTTCAGCCAAGCCAATGTGGTAACAGATAATAGAACGCCGTAAAACTCGGTCCCGCGTGGGCGCCGCGCGTAGATAACGGCTAGCGACCGTATCTCTTAAAGCGGTAATTTGTTACCGTTCTTGCTGAGCGCTCCTGATAACAAAAATAAAAACCTTCAACAAGTCCCTATAAGCAATTGAACTTGTCTTAGCTATCAGATATTTTCCAAGTAATGGCAGCCGTCCACAATTATTGTGACAGTTTTATTGTTTAGTTCAACGGGATTGATTTGCGGAGCTTTATATAATTCACATAAACGAGTAAAAAATAACGTGAGTAAAAAACCACTAGGGCAGACTGACACATCAACGAGCGAACGACTGACAGCCCAGCGAGCGGCATCACGCCCTATGTTTTATGACGAGGGGAGGCGAATCGAAATAAAAAGCGGAAATTCTACCAACGCACAAAAGTACGAAGAGCGAATGTCTTCGACCAAATTAAAATGCAATGATTTATTGCGAGCGTCTTTAAAGTGACGCTTCTTTCAACGTCGAAAATTGCGTTGTGCCAAGAGCTTTACTTTCGCAGAAATAAATATACGCGTCTATGACAAATCTTTGCTTAAGGTAATTATAGAACAATGTGACAGAATATTTTTTTAATACTGCGTTTATTACGGTAGTTATGTCTTAATCTATATAAGTGTAATAACTGTAAAAAGTTCACCGCTTGTGTTTTTTCTTCACTGGTTCAACCAACTAGTGATCAGTTGATGACAGGGGCTTTTTTAATACCTAGAAAAACTGTAAATATAGAAAAACGTTGGTAACTTTCAATATGTGTATGAATCAACTGGTAGTTACTCATACCTATATTCTATACAGTATAATCTATGTAATAACAGGGTACAGCGCGGCAGCGTTTAATAAAAAAGCGATCGAGTGTATTAATTTATATCAAATTACTGTATTTTAAACTGAAGATTGCACTTTAAAGAAAATAATCGTTTCAAATGTATTTACGAAGGCTATGAAATTGATGCCTTTTATTAATAATTACCTACCTAGCAATTAAAGTGCAAATTAAGGTCTAGGTAAGTATAATATAATAGTAGTTTATGCAACAGTGATATAATAAGGGTTCTTAAAACTTGAAGGTCGCCGTTAGACCCGAGAGTTTTAAGAACCAATTATGAGCTGTTGCATACCCTAGGTTTTCTAAGACAGCTAAAATAGCTTAAAAAGCAAAATCTAGAAACTTGGCAGAATAGGGGAGATGTTGTGCCTACTAAACAAATTTAAAAAAACAACAACAGTGCTCATATATTGTATGAAAAAAGTGTTCTTATGGAATACCATAGACATCGTTATAATGAATACTTTTTAAATATCGCTGTCAGTCATCCATCATGACAGATAGAAGTGCTGGAGTAGAAAATAGTACATTATTGGCGAGGGACGGAAAGTAAGGATTGACTGACGAGGTGGTTGTCATAGCCCAGCTCAGGCAAGCCCTGTTTCCGCCGAGGTAGATATAGTTAGTTAGTTTTCCTGGGCTTTTTCCGCAAATCGACATCCATTGTGCCTTTTTTGCGTGGGCAGATATAGTACTTTTTATCAAAATGCGCGACCACCGGCGACCGGCGGCGTGTGGGGCGAGGTCACCGGGGCTAGTAGGCCATTTTTTCCCTAGGAGTGAAATTCCATACAAAGTCCTTTATTGTCCGCTGCGACAGCACTCCAGCAGGCCGCGGGTAATTTCTGAGGATGTTTGGGAATAATAATGTTTGGTTATGAACTGATTTTAAAACCATAAAACAAAAGAACATTAACTTAATAGGAAGACTAGATTATCACTAGGAAGAGTAGTTTATGTGATTATATATAATGAAAGAAAGCTGAAAGAAAGAAAGAAGAGCTGATGATATGTGAGGCTATGATAATTATGTATAATTATAAAAATGTTTTAAAAACAAGTTTTATCTACTTATATTTTTAACTCACTCCCAGTTATAGGTAAGGCGTGACATATTAAGGTTAGATTCCGCATACAATTATGAGGTATGATTTATGATTATGTAGAATTGTGAAGATGTAATTATATTAGTTAATGTTAAAACACTATTACGCTGAGCACACAACATAGTACCACGATTATTCTAATAATGCAATTTTAGATACTTACATAATATCATTATTCCGTAACTCAATTTCACGTATCAAGTATACAATTTCAGTGTAATGTACCCAGACCCTCCACTTAATAGTGCTTAACCTTTGTTAGTCTACACAGGCGGCTCTCCACGTAACAATTTAGATTGATAATACTCAAGGATCGGGTTACGACAACCTTAGCTATAATGCTGAAATGTGGTAATAGGAGAAAGGCGGTTTCTGTCAAAACACTAGTAGTTTTAGGTTTTATAAAGACGCACATTTAGCAACCTATTTAGTGTAACTGATTAACATAAATTAACGTAATGCTTAGGCTGTAAGCTTTTGTAATTATATAAATGCATGTCAGTTTGCGATGTATTGTCAATACATATATGGCAAAGGTCCAACCGAGACTACTTTTTCGTCTGCCGGCTCTCGGCCAAGACCAAGACGGAGATTTTATGATATACACAAAAAAATAAGCATATACCACAAAAAATAGTTAATAATCAAAATTAAACTGTTATTGATTATATCCAACAAGTTCTAATTTGCATAACGATGACACGGATATACTTTATAATTGGCTAAAAATACTGGCGAGTAGGTAACCAAAATCGCAAAAAGTGTCAAAATAGACGGTTAGGCCAAGTTCGAGGATCTCGGTCCTTTTTGGGCGAGACGACCGAGACCGATACCTCGATCGGACCTTATGTATTGGGTACGAACACCTCAATATTTAACGAAAAAGAATGTCAAGTATACACATTTCTTCAGTTTAAATAAAGTAGTAGGTTTATTTTTTGTATCAACCGACATCCGTTTGTATACGGAGGCATACATAAATTAGCGTACATGAATAAAAGTTACAATATCGAAAACATTCGTTAGGCCCAAACGAGGCACAGCCTATATATTATTTATTAGATTGTAATAATATCATCTTTTCTATCAAAAATATAGACAGTGAAAGTGGACAAGTACTCCTCTCTGTACCGACTAAAAAATATTTTAAAATAAAATAAAAATAAAATAAATAAATAAATATTATAGGACATTCTTACACAAATCGACTAAGTCCCGCAGTAAGCTCAAGAAGGCTTGTGTTACGGGTACTCAGACAACGATATATAATATACAAATACATAAATACATAGAAAACATCCATCACTCAGGAACAAGTATCTGTGTTCATCACACAAATAAATGCCCTTACCGGGATTCGAACCCAGAACCATCGGCTTAGCCGGCAGGGGCACTACCAACTACGACAATCGGTCGTCAAAATCAAATGCAAAGAAAAACGCTATCGCTTGTCAATAAAATTACCGTTATTCTTTGTACACTAAACCCAGACCCTCCAATAAGAATCCCGTAAAAGACAAGGGGAAGTGAAGCCTCATTGTAACCGTGAATTTTGTAATTAAACGCCTCGTCTAATTGCGACCTTCGCCGCGACTTCACAGACCGTTTCACGCCCCCTTCTACAGAACGGTCGTCACGCTGCGCCCTTTCCTCCCAATTTTACCAAATGACTGGCATGATGTCTTATCTAGGTTACGAGTTTAAATAAAATTTGTTCCATTTAGGTATAAAATTATGTTTTAAGCCATTGAAATCAAGAAATACTCCAATTTTAATCTCTCTTCTCTTCTAAATCGGTCCTTCAGTGATGAGGATCGTGACTCCGCATTCTAATTTCCTTTACTGCAGCTCTTTACTTCTCCCTATATCGGTTGCTTTGTGGAAGGCGTTACCCATCACCTTCACCATCACCAACACAATCGCGTTGGACTTGGTCTTCTAGGCCGTCTACCATCCACCTTTCTTATCAGCACAATTGTCACCTAGTCGCTGTAACCTCAATCGGGACGATGATTTTAGGATCTGATCTACATGAAATCCAGTCATTGTTTTCAATGACTGGATTTCTATATGTAAGGGGGTGGACATTAATATGTAAGTGTAATCGTGCGTCTTATGTGGTGACTAATATCCCTAGTGCGCAAAACGTTCAATTGATAATCAAAATCAAATGCGGGTAGTTTGAAAAACTCATGCGGTTAGAAGACGTTGATGTCAACTCATGCCAGTTTTTCTCCGGAACCACGGGGACAATGTCACCCTCGAATAGTCGGAGGTGAATATTTTCATAATTTATACACGATTAAGCCCCGTTCTGTTAACTTATAAACTTATAATGTGTAAATCGTGAAAGTTTTAATTAGTGTTTTATACAATTATGTTACTTATATAGACTAAGTAATGACTAACCCTTGACTTATAATCTGTAAAGGTAACATTCCGCTCACACCCGCGCAGTATCATTGCCGTTGCGGCGTTTCGGGTGTAGGAAGAAACGTGCGAGTGAATGTTACATTTAAGGGAAAAGATAAGTTATACTGAATGAATTATATTTTACAACGGTCCCCCATTCGCGAAAAATAGACACTTCGTTCAGTATGACCGCCATATTTTTTGAGCGCAAAATATAGATAAGAATTTATAAAAAAACACTATGTTTGGTGTTCTTATTTTACTGATACCTATCCACATACCTAAATCTGATTTAATTTTACCTAGTAATATTTAACTAAATCAGAGCTATTTATTACTGGTACTTACTGCTGTTTCTTACACGAGAACATGTGCTGAATTGTTTGCGTTTACAGTTTTTATGTATGTACATAGCTAGGTTCGCATTGTAAGACGACGAGATAGCGAGCAGCATTTATGTAAATTGCTTCCGCCTGGATTACAAGAACAAGAACAATTAAATTCGTGCTACGGACCCATCGAATAAATTACCTGTGCTTTAGTCACGATCATCAGTCATCAAAAATCGTTTGGTATCCGGCGTTTATTATAATCGAAAAATTCCAGGGAAAGTAAGAACCGATCAAAAATAATCACAGCTATCGAGTGATGTAATGATGTTACTTTTAATATAATGTGTAACACCACTATGTTTTTTCATAATTTGGCCACACCGTGTTGAAAATCCTAATGGGTTGATCAAAAGAATGATGTTAGTAACGTCGTTAACACGTACTTGATTAGTTTTGATATCAAAGCGATCATTAATATAGTTTTAATGGACTGTCAAATAAAAATAGAAAACCTATATCTGCGGTTGCTGTTTATTACTAACTGTTGATATTTGTTTACGTTTTTGTAACAAAAATACTCTGTCTACTGTGTCTACTCTGGCTACGTAGGAACCGAGTACTAACTTCTGTTAACATATTGGTAACTAATTTGGAAACACCTTATAGTTACTCATATGCCGTAACATACCTACATATATAACCTATACGTCACCTGTGAGTATCTGTTTAACAGTGGTTTAACTAGTAGGAACATAATTAGAAGCATATTCCAAGTTCCTATATTACTACGTAGTTACATATAATTATGCGATTGATAAAGTTCTCTGATTGTAATGGCAACATATAAATTGCGTACGTGTATTGCAAGCTATCCATAGCTTTTGAATTCTGTATCATGTATTGACAGGGATAAAAAAATACGCCGCGTTAAAACAAATCTCAAAGGAGAAAATAAAAACCCAAGGCCTCCACCCTAGGGCAGGAAGGCTACCTGTCCAGTTTTTATTGGCATTTATATTAACTTTTCATGTTACTCTAATGGATTAGTGGGGGAAGGGGAATTCAGATCTCCGGTTATAAATTTGTCAGCTGAATTCTAGACTTGGGGTGAGTTTATGCTCGGGGCAGTTATGTGCTCTAAAATATCGATCAAAGATATTATTCCATGTATGTTAGCCTATAAATGTGCACAGTGTACTGTGCACATTTATAGGCTAACATACAAGATAATGTTTTATTCATAAGTGTTATTCGATAAACGCATCAAATGAGAAAATCACATATAGGTAATAAGTTTAAAAACTAAAAATCACATAATTATAATATTTTAAATGAGATTGCAAGAGAAAAAAATTGGTAGGCTATTACTGTATCACGTATACCTACGTCATACATCAAAATAAATTAAAATAACAATACAATATCACGTAACCTGATTGTCTAAATGTATTCAAATGAAATGTACAAAGGTATCTGTTGAACGCAACGAGATGTCGCATAATTTGCAGACTCGGCTTATTCTGATCACCGTCTTATGATAAATGGTTTCCCCACGGAAATAGCCCAGAAGCCGATAACTATTTACATAAATTATACTAACAGATTAGCTGAAACTGAAATATTTATGATGTTGGTTGCGTCGCTAACAACGGTAGCGAAAGGTCGCGCATATCGCTCTGGTTAGACAATTTCTTTTGTAAAGTAAAGATTGCGTTCGGCGACGTGGTTTTGCCTTTATAACTAGTGCCTCGCATTCCGCACTTTTGTGCTATTAAACGACAGATTATGCTCATTTATACAACACGTAGGTAAAAAATCTAATTATGTAGACGTTTATTCCTGAGGAGCCATCAGCCTAGGACTTTCTTCTTTATTGTATATTGTTGTATTTATTGTATTTACTAACCTCCCTAGCCTAGTTGGTAGTGACACTAGTGACCCTGCCTACGAAGCTGGACGTCCCGGGTTCGAATCCTGGTAAAAGCATTTATTTGAATGAGTTCCTGAGCTATGGACGTTTTCTGTGTACCTATATTTGTAATTATTTACATTTTATTTACTTTTTATTAAAAATATATTTCCCAATGCTCAGTTATAACTTTTGTAGGTGTTTACGACGCATGGTAATGCGTCGTAAACTGTATAGATAGGTATATCTATGCAGTTTGCCAATATCCTCTAGTCTTTATTTTACTAAAGGCGCTAAAATTGTAGGAATGCAATAGCCCATATCATAGGAGTCGTTTTACTAGAAAAAGAGCACAACAAAAACGCCATACAAGGTGTCCCATAAACAAAGGATAATACGATAATGCTCATCAAGGTAAGCCATTGATTCCATCCTCAACATGCGTCCAGACTCCAGACCGATTGAATGGCCCGCGAATGCGCTACTCGTGCGCGCGTCCGTTTTATGTAGATTGCACGCTTATAGTGAGACTTACATGAGTTCATTAGGCATCCAATCTACAGCTGTGCGCACACAGCACACGCGCAGTATGCGTGCGGAGCATTCAGGCAGTATGGACGGATCTTTGTATATGCCCGGTATTTTAAACCGTTTGTGTTTAAAGGTTGTGTAAATGCAATAGTGGTCCGTGTTTGTTTACAAGGACGTCAACTATCGAGGACCAATTTCAGCTAAATTAAAGTTGGTGAACTGAGAATAGAGAAATCATTAGTCATTTATAGCATAATTGTTGTAATCTAATTTTTAAAAACCAAATAAATCTTGCGTAATACCTAGATTATTTGTTATCTTTAGGGTTTCGCCTCAAGAGGAAAAAACGGAACCCTTATAGGATCAGTTTGTTGTCCGTCCGTCCGGAGGAGCATACTCTATTCGGAAGCCTCGGTGGGCGATTCGCACTTGACCGGGTTTTTATTGATAAGGAGATCAAAAGTGACTTGTGATCAACGGATAGCCATAACTACTGAACCTACCTTCGAATATAACGTTCGTTATCACTAAAAATAAGTATTACAAAAGTTAATCCTCATGCACATTAAATATTTCACACGAAAAAAATTGAGGGACCTACTTTGGTACTGTTGAATATACTAATGACTTAACATATAAATCCAATCGTACTATATTCTGAGACCCACATGATCAAATATGCAACTCACAATTAATTTATTTGTGGTACTTACACTTTTATGTGGATTACGACGAAACATAAAAATGCTGGCTATTTTATTATGTCCAAACGTACGGGCGGCCATAAAATAACAGAACGTCGTGTGAGTAAAGTAAAATAGATATAAAAACATTACAACACATTTAAATATGTATGTACATAGTAACATGTAAATTACTTTTACCATAAAATAAATAAGCGTGCTGGGAAAACGCCAAATTCGATCTTTATTGACAGAAACAATTTGTGGCACCATTTATTGATATGAATATTATATGTACATATGCCTTACTGGAACTTACAAGATATTCTTACACACGTAATCATTTCTATTACTGCGACATAAAGTGCCGTCTTCGCCTTGGCTGGTCTCTAACTTCTTTGATGGTTGCAACCATGTACCTATAAAGTGTCGGAACTATAACTTACGTGCTCTTACATCCTTGTGTCCACTAAACGTGACATGAACGTACGTTTTATATGAAATTCAAGCAGGCAGAAAATAATACTTCCCCCAACATAAAACTTGAAGATGGTCTCACGAATAAACTTTACTGCCCTATTTTTTGTTTACCGCCATCGGATATTTGTATGATATTCATAATACATTCTCATGCCACATAACAGATGACTCACACTAGAACGGGCCGTGCCGATCTCTCAGTTTCTATAGAAAACGTCACGTGACCTCCGAGGACTCCGACCTATCACGTGATTCTCTCTATAGAAATTGACAGAGTGTCCCATCCCGCCCCGTCCCGTCCTAGTGTGAGTCATCCTTAAGTCGAAAGTTGTACTTACTTATTAGTCTTCCGATTGTAGTCAAACTATTCATCTAAAACTAATGTTGGCTCAATAATAGTCAAACATTTTTTTCATTAAGTGACAGCTTAGAACGGTCGGCGCAATAAATCTGGCATGTTTTTTTAGCAAAAACAACTAAAACCATTCTAGCTTTAAATTGAACCGTCCACAAAAGCCATCAGGGTTATCACCCGCAGGATTTGTCAGTTTACTCTGTTGTCATTTATAACTGTCTGCGAGCGTTTTAAAACTATATTACTTTAACATATAAGCGAAAGTGTTGAAGCGTCGACTTCTCTTGGTAATTTGGAGTTTCGCTAAGAATGAAGATTATGGCATAATTGTAATATTTATCACAGTTAAACTTTATACCTACACTGTATTTGGTTTTAGTTTAATACTTAAAAATACCTATGTTGCCTAACTTGTCAAATAGAAATATAAATATTTTTTTCGAAGACACACAACAATTCCAATACAAAGTGCCACGAAATGGACTCATCTCAGCATAATGCTGGCGACTTCTGCGCTGAAATACGTAAGAAACAACGTATACGGATTTAAAAGTTTTATAATAGTTAATGGAAAATAATAAACCGGCACACAGACATACTAAACGTGCGAATAGAATACTAACTGTAAGTACTTTGTCAAACACTGGTAGTAATTAAATGAGCATTCGGAAAGTTGGTATTTCAGTCAGTACGTTTATAGCCTTGTCAATGAGTGCTCAAAAAGGCGGTCTAGGTGGAATGGTGGAAGCAGAATATTTAACAGAATGGTACAAAAAAGTCACCAAAGTCACAGAGGGTAAACCGATTCCTCAACCTAAATGCAATAGAGATAAAACACAGCCTACTTTTTTAAATCTAAATTGAAAATTTTATGCTAAACAAAAACAAACTTCTGACTAACATTCGATTTGTTAAGCTACCTATAATAATTAGAAGATTTCTAACTGTTATAAACATTTCTAGAAGTCCATGAAAGGTGCTGTGTAATTTGAATCGAATGGGCTTTGTTCCGTTCCTAAAACCGTCCGATAAAGGGAAGCCTTGTTCCAAAAAGGCATCTATAAATGTGACCGATACGTAAGCAAGACAGAAATAAATTGGACTTCACGATTTATTGCCAAATGCTTTTAACTCGTAGCCTTTTGGTAAGAATAAGCTGCAAATTTTGAAGCTAGGTAGATTGCTTGCGCAAAATCAGTGTTCATTTTTTTTAGTATTAAGTAAAGCTTATCGAATTCATCCGAGTTTGACGGTAAGTTAAAAAAAAATGAATATAAAAGCCTCATATTCTTATGCATTTCAGTTATTTTATGGTTGATTTTAAGTAGAAAAACATCAATAGGTACTTACCTAGCTTAACGTAGTGGTATAACGTATGTCTATCAATGCAGAATTTAAACCGGCTTTCTTTCCGTATTCTAAGTAACTGGAGTAATTTATGTATCTAAACCCGTTTTTGGGTGGAATAAGACATAACCATGACCATAATTCTGATTTAAGCTATCCGTTTATTTAGTATATACATCGCCACGAGCTGGTTGTGCGGTATTACAAGGTTTACGAGTATGGTAAGCGCTGTAAGCCGTAGGTAACGACGTGCTCCATTACTAAGTAGTTATTATTTACGTCGCCCTTTACATCAATTTATATCTTGATACTGTAAACCGAAACACGCGATCCTCATAAAAATAGACGAAAAAATATATTTCGTACAGGTTCCATGTAAGCCTTGAATAAGAAATGAGTTTTTTCTGGTTATTTTAAACCCTGTAAGGAGGTAGCAGTTAATAAAACTAAATGTAATTTATAAATTTGCTATAATTCAAGTGTCTGCTCTAAAACACAACAGGATTTGAAAATATTGAGATTACAGTTCAAAATTACTCTTAAATATTAACAGCTCTTTTAGGTGCACTGTATGCTAATACTGGTTAAAATTTTGAATTATTGGAAAGTTCTAAAGATACTTAAACTATGATTACACGTTACATCTAAAACACGATTTTTATATAAATATCACAGTCAAATATTATAAAACTACATTTCTATTACTAAATGAATCTAATATGGCAGTGAAATGCGTGGCTAAATCTACACATTATTATGAAACAACCTCAAGTTCGTTCAGGCTAGGTTATACAAAAATGGTGTTTAGAAAAGTATAGCATTTTGAAATAGTGTTTAGACTTGTATACAGTAAGGCTAGTCTTAACTCTGTGACTAGAACATAGATAGGAATTAGGAATACAAGTAGGTATTTATTATATTCGTTAAAAGGTACAAACTCTACAAATTGTTCTACATTGCTATTTGCCGCCTTTCTGTATAACTCAAACACATTCTGGTGTATTTTTATTCTTCTTTAATTCTTGGTTTTCAGAAGGCATTTGAGTTATGCATCAACCTCAATAAAGCTATATTAACGTTCTAATAACCTACTTATAGATTACAAAATTCGTATTTTTTAATAAGTCTATATGTGAAATTGTATCGAAAATGATAAACAAGTCTCAGTTTATTTTTCTATACAAATGGATACGTTACTTTTATTGCTCAACTTTTTAAAGAGGGTTTTTTTAGACCTGCCTCAAATTAATTTAAAATTTTAGATTTTCGGGTCATCTCTGGTTATTTGTTGTTTTCTGGACTCTGCGAAAAAAATATTTTTTGCTAAATATATTTTATCTACTTAGACACCTATTTTATTACTTATAATAATGAGAGAACAAATCCTTTCATTTGCGTTAACTAATGAGGTTAGGTTGGTAAAAAGTTATTATACTTAACCACGAATTAGTTGAATGGGCCAACCATACTAATATTATGTAAAGATAGAAAATACAATAAATATATAATAATTTTTCTACTTGAAAATATTTTTTTACCAACCGCTAAATCGGTAAACCAATAGTCAGATTAAAGAAATAAATCACTAAATTCATTTTAAGTTGAAAGTGAACAACGAGATTATCACTTAGCAAGTGGGTGCAAAGTTGTACAAAATATAGTTGGTAATCGGCTTTTGATCATTAAGTTGCTTTAATGTCACCAAGAGCTGCATTAAATATGTTCAATTTACCTCATATGGCGGCGGCGGTAGTATGTCACACAGGTTTATTTGACAGCCCTGCTCCGAGCGCGCCACATTCGAATGTCTGCCTGTCTGAATGGGAATTTTGAAACTGTTCTCCCTTCCCAACCAGTGCCACTGCGGGTAGTCGTATTCTAAATCGTTCGCCGGGCACACTTTACTTTTGTCCTGTCTGCTTCTTGATCCAGACCTATTCGTATTACAGGACGTACAATCGTCCTCCAATACATTTACATCATTATGTACATCGTGCCTCGGCTCTCTGTAATCTTTTGTAGATCTACTAGAAGTACTATGGCAACATGTAGAGCACTCCCCATTGGAATACTGAATACTCCCGTTGCACGACCTAACAATGCTATTGTTATGAGATCGTCTTTCTGAGCAATTCCTCAGGTCTCCGATGTCGTTATTGTCCTGTGGAAGACGATATCTATCGTTAGTTTAGTTAATTTTAATTCTCAGTATTGGATCCTCATAGTAACAAGTTGAGTGTGTAACCTTATCTGTGTCAACATGTGAGTTCCCACAATGCTTATCGGGGCATACCTTGAAATTAAGTTCGGTGTAAATAGCGCTGGACGCGTACGGTTCGGGCGGCCCACGCCGCAGTCTGTCCACACTCGACGCGTCTAAGCCCTGAATGGAGTTCTGCGGTAAACAGTATTCCGGCTCCACGTTGAGTATGTTGCTCGATTGTCCCGCTGCGAGAGATAGTTCAGTTTTGATTAAACGTCACGAGGAATCTAGGACACACTTGTTGTTGTAAATGGAAATGATAAATATCTTTGTCGTGGCGGTTTCTATTCTAAAACATTAAGCAACCTGTTGCTCGTATAAGGTAGAATATTAATCTTAGTATACTCACTATGCAAAAGACTTTGATGACAACTGCTAACTTCTAATGTCGGGTCGTTTGATGGAGCGAATACCGCGCGGTCCCGGAGCCAGATCGTGTCTTTATTCAATAGACACTGTTGAGCCGTGACAATCGATTGACCTACAATTGGGCTCAATGTTTAAATTATTGCTGTTTATATCAACAAGTTAGGCGGCGCCGGATCGGTAAAGCGCTCCCACGATACGGGTATAAAACGAAAAAGTATTCTAACAGCTACATACTCGTACTTACTTCTAAGAAATAGATAGGGGACTTTAATGAATTGTAGTTTAGTATAAGATATGAGGTAAGAAGTCGAATAACGTATATATATGTACATAGTTATTTGATTCGTAAATAAATTTACTATAGAACACAATTTACACTACATGAGTTTTTTGCTCGTCTGTTATACGAATAGTTAATGCAAAGAACATTGTTACCAAATTAACTATGTAATTAGTTGTATTTGCTTTTAGAAGATATTTAATTTAATTTATGTTTGTTATGCTTGTTTGATATAAACATTAAAATCATTCAATTAAATATCGTAGGTGTGTACTATGTACTTCTGTTCACAAACAATATTGTAATAAGCCCGAATATGTAACTAATCCGGCGCCTCAGTGCATGACTAGTATCAGCTTACCAGCAGACTTCTTCCTTTGCATACCATTACGTCGCCTGACATAATACACGCTGAACACGCCGATCATAATTATGGAGAACAGGATCAGCCCAAGTGCAATGATCCAAGTTTCGTGGAAAATCGTTGATATATTCGAATCTTTCGGCGGTTCAGTTCTGAAAGTAATAAAAATCCATGTAACACTTGGATAGAGCAACTATTCATTTCTAACAATTCGCGGATGGAATCACTATCTAGTTTTTACGGCTATCGTAAAAGCAACATGAGGATGTGGTGTAGTTTATGGTTTACCTACACGTAAAACTTAAGCTCTTGACTCATAGTAGTATGGTACAAAGAATTCACATGGCCCTTGTTGTGAACTTTACGTATGTTACCACTTGATAAACCACTTGAGAACTAACTGGTTGACCGTATTAATCTCATCGAGGGGAGATAAAAAATAAAAACGGTGTTGTAGTAAAGCTGACTTAAGCTAAGGGCTCTTAAAAATAAAACAATAATAACAAAATCACTAGTTTCAGGAATTTCTAGTTTTAAAGGGTGTTCCCTGAAGAAACCTGTTAATATTAGTGAGTTTACTCACTGCACGTATTGTCTTTGGGTATGCGTAGGCAGCATGTGCAGATGCGCGGGCACGCTGAAAGGACCGTGACCACGGCGCGTGACGGCGGCTGCGCGCGCGCTGTAGCGTCCGCCTGCGCGCAGAGAGCTGGCTGCAGCAGCACGCGTGCGCGCGCCTAGCGACATCTGTCCCACCACGCGCCCTCCAGCAGCACCGCCAACACGGATTTCGATCTATTTCAAAATTATTTATGTGATTTAACATTATTGTACCATAACATTTTTGTTATTTGTTTTGAACTGCCTGCCAGCCTGCCAAATTGTCCTTTAACGGCAACTTACTTCATCGCGCCCCCGATTGGGCACTTAAAAGCGAGAATCATACTTAGTTGCACTTGCAAGCATTAAAAGAATTTGAAAAGAAATTGCAAGCAAAATAAGAAGGGATCAATAAATAAATTAGTCAAAACTAATCAAAGAGTAACAATATTTATGTCGTTAATCTTAATCAAATAAATATGATTAAAAGTAAATAATCCGATGAGTTGATCAATGAGTTGTTACATTATCATCCTAAAATAATAAGAATCAAGTAACTATGTATTACATATTTACTACAAACTAAACCCCTACAACTAAATAGTGGAAAATAGATTGCAAGTTATGAGCGGGCAGAGATAAGTAAAAAAGGTTATACCATTAGCTTCGACAAAATACTAATCCCGTCCAATATTATTTTGCTTAGGTGCAATTAAGCCAAAAACATTAAGGAATGAAAAATGAATATGTCTGTTAAATAAACAGTAAAATCACAAAGAGAGCCAGTCGATGCATTTCCGCCAGATTTCACGTTGTCATTAAGTTAGATTGATTATATCCGATAATTGATTTATTGGCAACTACTTAATCAAAATGATCAAACGATTGGAGTTGGTAAGTGAAGCTGTCTGATAGTAAATGATTACACTGTCGGACAGTGCACAACATGCTTGTTGTACAATACTTATATTTAAGATGCGCATAATAGCTTACAAAATATAAGTATGTGTATCTGTTAAAGGTAGATGTATTGCTAACACAAACTGGCTTTGCTCGGTAAAAATATCATAAAGAAGTGCTATAGCGTTCAGAATTTCATGGTCAATATATGAATGAATTCATTCATAAAGTGCCCATGCAATTCTGAACGCGTGTGTACAACACAGGTTAAATTTCATTGAAACTTCCATATTTGTCATAAGTGTTTGTCATCAAAATACCGTGTTTATATTTAAACATATGGAAGACAGAATTTCTAATTCATAATTAGTAATAATGAGGCGTAATGTACAACAAACATTAACACATAAATTAATAATCAATCATATTTATGTAAGAACTGTTTTATAATATCTAGAGCCAATAGACACTTAATAATTTGCCGATGTTTGAGCTTCCGTTTGTAATCGATTTGATTAGGAATTCCTATCGTAGTCGGCTGTTGAATATTTGAAATAAAGGCAGTGTTTACCAGGTAGCCAGTGAGTTCTCCATTCCACGTTGCCGCAGGTGGTGGCTCCCACCGAATCCACGCCGAAGTCGCGTTTATAACCCCCGCCGTCACCGCCGCTGGAGCAGCCGACGGCACTAAAACGGTAATTACCGGTAAATAACCGTAACTCTAATGAAACACGGAATAATTTATCTGTGTATCGGCGCTGAAGGCAGTGGAAAGTTAGAAGTAATTACTGTTTTCAACGATACAACAAATTAATAGGGAATAACAAACAATCTGATTTTGACAAAATAAACTACAACTTTTTTATTGCTACTTTCAACGTTTTATGGCAATAATCAAACTTTTAATTAAAACAATGCTTAGTTAGTCAAAACAATGTCCTACAGTGGACTTGAGTTACTAAGGTGACGTAGCTATTTCATAATAAGCAGAACAGCCTGCAAAATTTTGCAGTTTCACACAACATTACTCTGACCTGAGAGTGCATAGGGGATATTGCCATGGCAGTATTTGCAACAGCTTGTGTAACTTTCTCGGCTCAAATTAGGCTATGTTCAAAACGTTTGAAGTTGTTTTATTTGAGTCAAAAATATATTAAAACAATAATTACCATCTTCTTCAGTGTATCCAGGCATTATGTTTGACGGTTTTCCCAATAAATTCTTATAAAATGGCAACAAGAACACATCGTACTGCGTATATGGTAAGAGTCCGGAGAGTATGTAGCTTGAAGACCCACTGTTGTCAACGTCTGTTAAAGTACCATTTGAACATACCATGGTCTGTGTGTGCGATGTGTTAAATACTATGACTTCTTCATCAGTAGCGTTACGCCAATTTAAGGAAGTACTGTTATACCATATCTTAACGCCCTCTAAATACTCGTTGTAGTCGGTTAATACCTGAAAAAAAGACAAATCAGTTTCCGAGCAAACTATTGAAAATCTAACATTATTGAGGCTTTTGAAATGATAAACAAAAATTCAACAATCCATTCGTAGGTAGTTTAAACAAATTTACGATTACTGTTGCAAAGTAATTATTCAAAAAGTATGATACTTACATCCCAAACGACTTTAAGAGAACTAGCAGATAACGTTTCTAATCTTTTTAACACCAGTACATTTTGTTGCAGAAATTTCCTTGCTTGCACGAGTTCATATTGCGTCATATGAGCACCTCGGTGAAAATTATCTTTTATTTCATCTTCGGATTTTAATTCGTTATGCCCTTTTCTCAAAACGGTGAGATAAGCTTCCTGCATAGTGCTGCCAGCAGAATTAACGGCTGTGCAAATAACTCTACCGCTGTGTTCAGCTTTCGCTCCATCTAGATATAGCAAGCTCGAGTTGCTTTTCATACATTCAGGAAATAATAAAGAATCTTGGTTTCCCTCTAATATCCAAAACGTCGTTGGTGTGGGCAAGCCTTTAGCCTCGCAAGGAATGGATACCACATCGCCTTCCCATGCGGTAAGATTGGACGGTATCTGTGTGAAGTGGGGTAACGCTAAAACAGACGGCCGGATTAAAATAGCTCTAGACATTTAATGATGCAATAAAATTGTAAATAGACAGGGTTCAGAGATATAAGTGCACGGGCGTTTGATCAAGGAAGTGAATGGTGTCCTAAATACTTGCAAATATAGCAGCTTTCTTCCTAGAGTTTTAGACATGTATCAGCATATACAGATTATAATAGAATCTAAAATGTCGTTTGCCCCTATATATAATCGTTAGAAAGAGAGAAGATATAGATATATTAATGGCCAATCATCTGTTTATTAGGTAGCAGTGGAAGCTGCACTTTAGATGACAGCTATAAAGACGGAAGTTAAATGACCTTGGAAATATTTTCCGACTCCTCCTCATACTGTCTTATTCTATCCAAGCTGTAATTAAGGAATACATGCTTACTGTAAACGGTTAACGTGGCACTAGCGACGCTGGAGCCGGCATGGCTGTCGGCGCGGCACGAGTAAGTGCCCATGTCTGTTGCCGACACATGCTCCAAACGCAACATGCCTCGTATTATAGTCGCATAGGCGGGTAAGGTGCCATCTTCCTTCACCCATGATATTTTAACACTTGAGTCGAAGCTCTGGGGAAAATATGTACAAATTGAGATATATGAGTACTTGACAATAAATTACGCTGTGATAATGGCCACAGTTTACATACAACATTTAATATTTTTAAATGCTACTTTTTATTGTATGGCTTGAAATAATTCACTAATTTATGGAACCCATATTTTTATAACGAATGGTAACCATATTCTACGAATGTGTTTCGGTACTGCGTCAGCATCGTGACGCAATTTTTAAGGAGTTTTATTAAAATACCATAAAAAATGTTTAATCTACAGGCGTTTATCTCGAAATGGTTTTCGATTAAGGGATATTGAACATTTTGAAATATAGGGTAAGGTATAAAGGTGCGCAGTAGGTTTAGCACAAGAGTGCAGCAAAGACCTGTGACATTTTCTTGCTGTTCGGATTAGACAATGACAGTTATCTTTTTCAATCACGAGATACTGTCGCAGTACTCTTGTGCTAAGGCTACTAGATGAACTCTTCCTTTGTTGCATTTCAGTTTACGCGGTCTAAACAAAAGCCAACGTGGTAAAAAGAGAAGGGAAATTTTGAGCTAAGCCATTTCAAGATTTTAATTTTTTAATGATATGATTATTTATTTACCTGGCAAGTAAATTCAACAGTCTGCCCAACTAGAGCGGTAATATTACTAGGCTTAACTACGAAGTGAGGTCTTCTTAAAACTATTAATGCTGCATGCCTCGATTGCCTCTCTCCGGCTATGTTGGACGCCACACATCTGTACAGCCCGCTGTCGGTCGGCAGGGTTTCTAATATTCTTAAACTACCACTGTCTGTTAGTGTTACCCTAAAAGAAAAGAAAATACTACAACCAATTCATTCATGATCAACAATATACGGCGGCATGATTATAAATTGTCATGGTTATTAAATAATTACTGCGCCAGCTTTGCCAACAAAGCAAATACATAGCCATATAAAAGTTCCACCTGAAGTGTCATTTTATTATGTACCTTCCGTTAACTTCCACGTCATATAAATTCCCATCTTTCAGCCAATGCACGGATGGATCTGGAACTCCTTTAGGGGGAGAACATTCCAGAACCGCTGGCTCGCCGGCTGCTACGTGCACGTCTCTAGGTTCCACTCGAAAGTCGTCACGGATCACTGAAAAAAATGCCTCTTAGAATCCTGCCTAATTAAAAATCCTCTTCATTTCAAATGAAACCTTCTGAGCGGGGTGTTAAGGTTGTACTTACCGGCAACGTTCAGAGAAGCATTGCGACTGACAGCCTCGCCTGCCAGGTTCCGTGCCACGCACCAATACACTCCCTCATCGCTTTCCTTCTTGCCTCGATTTACTCTAAGAAAGAAATATATCTGGCCTATATAATTTGTAAACAAAAAATGCTGTCTACGATAAAAATAAATAAAAAGACTCTAAAGTAAATATAGTGAACAAGTATTTGTACAGGGAGGGGGACTAGTAAGGGGAGTTTTTGTCGAAAGGTAAATTATTTGCACATTCCCTAATTGTATTGACCGAAACCAAACAGAAATGTATTAATTTACAAAGTTTACATAGTTCGACAAAAACGTCAGACTCTGTCCTCCCACTAAAAATACGAGGACCCTCTGGTTTACTTTACTTACCTGTACAGAACAATAGTTAAGTGGGTTATTGCTAATTTGAGTACTTGAAATATTTTATGCCGCAATTTAAATTCGTATATTACGTTTGCGTAGGTAAGTAGAGGTTGCGTCGTTTTCGTTTGCCAGATAAGAAAAGAGATGCATCTTGAATGTTTGTGTAAATTCCCATAATAACATACGAAGTGAATTTGCAGCATTTCAGAATGAAATAGCTTGCAAAAATATATGGACTAGGTGGATGGAGAAATAGCCGTAGTAATGTTTTGTTAGTAAGTAAAATATTAAGTACCTTAGAAACAGTAGTCCGTCTTCCAATAGTACTCTATGGCCATCTTCAGCCGGCGGCAGTGGGGTGCCATCTCTGAACCATTGGACTAGAGGCTTGGGTCTTCCTTCCACCACACATCTTAGAGTAGCGGGCTCACTGCGGCCTGAGACCGTGTTTGATGGGTGTTCCTTGATGCGAGGTGCACGGTTTTGAGCTACGAAGAAAGAATAACAAAGTTTATTTATTTTAATTGCTAGCTTTATTTTAAAAGATGAATTTATTTACTATTTTTATGCATTTAAAAATATGTCTTGTTGAAATAGTGTAAAAAGGTTTTTGTATCAAAACTAAAACGTCATTTTAAAATGAATCAGTTAGTCAAATAACCCTAATAATAATAGGGAAGGCATCAAAAAGCTCATTCAATATTTTGTGTTGTATGCAAAGTAGAAAAACGTCTCAAAACCACTACTTCAGTACTACTTTAGTACTACATTCGATATTAAATGATCAGGAAATAGATAAAATTGGGGTAAATGTTCGGATTTAGTTTTACGACGGTGACATCGTCTTATAGTTGACTTTGAATACAAAGAGCCTACTCATGAGGCTCCTCCTTTTCCAAGATATTATCTCTCAGTTGACGTCGGTGTATTTGGAGATGACCCTATTGTTCGAACATTATGGCATTCGTTCGAAAGTTCACTGAAACTCGACAAACGTGAATTCCAATAAGTGATATTCTGAGAAACATTCCTTGTTAAATGCGCCATGATCTTGTATAGAGTGCATTTAGTATGTTTATTGTATGGCACAATATAAAATAAAAATATCATTCTTTGAAAGTTACCTATTATTATTAGTAGCCCAGCAAAGATGCTAAATTTGTAGTAACTCGAGCGTCGTGGAGATCTATTGGAATCGGTAGATAAATTGATAGGAAGAAGAAAAGGTTATATAATGTTTTATTTTTTAGTGGTGGGGGAAGCGACTATAGATTTTTTAAATATAAATGCTCCAGATAGTCAAGATAACGTTTTGTTTGTTGCTACTTTGTAACCCTGCCACTCCTTTAGGTTTCGCTGAAATCGACAGATTTTTTTAATGGACACTGTTTAATAAGTAAATTATCTACTATTCCTTACTCTGGCACGTATTAAAATACTCGATTTTTGAATACACTTTTTTTGACACGAAGTCCTGGACGCGCGAACCTAAGGACTTAAAATAGGCTGAGGGACTTAGCAGGGTACAAGGCAAGGTATTCCCCCGTATATTAGAGTTACTACCAAAATCCCCTCTTTGACTGATACTATTAGGTATTATTAGTACAAATTGGCTAAATATATGACGCTACCAATGAAGATAAGTTAAGCATACTGTCTAACCATAAAACTCTCGTGAGACTCGAACATATTAAATAATATTTAAAACGGGTCACTCACGTAATTTAGTCGACTAAATTACGTGAGTGACCCGTTTTAAATATTATTTAATAAGCATACTGTCTGTTGTAAGGTTTAAGGGAAATAACTTATTTTCACAAAAAACTACACTCAAAAACACGAAAACCATTATTAGCCATTTAATTTTTTCGTTATGTATAGTTACTTCACTTCACTTCAGTTAGTTATTTGAAAAACATTCATAGGTTTATTTTATTCATGTCTTTGAAGTGCCCCTTAGGCTCTGTAACGATTAAAAGTTGAGAAAGAGTATGATGACAAATCGTTGTGGAGTCCCGCAGTCAGATTATTTAATTTTCTTAATTTGACTGGTTTAGGTTCTCTTACATCTGCGTGTACTTACGTGCTTTCAAGCTGTGAACAGTGAAAAAATATATTCGATCGATATAAATTCTGCCAGGCTACAAATCACCCAGGACATCTTCATAACTTCACTAACAAGCTAAAAAGTAAAAGGAACACCTATCTCAACTTAGCCGCTTTGACGCCGCGTTTAGATAAACGCAGATAAGGCCAGGTGTATTGTAGTAAGTCGTGATTTATTTTTTCTGCCCCTCGGAGCGCGGTAGTTCCTTTATTAATACTTGTCAATGTCACTGATAACCTTTACAATGCTGCTATCTTGACGTGTTTGTCTTTTTGTATTACTTATGAGGGTACGCCACGCCTATAGAGCGCAGTTTTATATATGTAAGGACATTAATATGGGAATATGAAATACCGACTTTTGTTTTCATAAATGCGGGTTTATCATCCACAGTAATATAAATGGAAGAATTCTTTAACTAGTTTATTTATTTATTCATAATTATTTATTTTATATACCTACTTATTAGCTTGCACAAACGAGATCAATCTGTTTATTTTACAATTACAAAAAAAACGTTACGTACACAAGTACCTTACGTATATTCGTTTATTTTTCAGTAAATTATAAAAGTGTTACCTTATATTGCGATTGTGAAGCATATTATTTTGTTGTTATTAACATATGTATGTTAGTGTATACAGATCGATGGTGTATGAAACGGTAATTAATTTCATAGACATTCCGCGCCAGCTTTCGTGAATCGACCTATGAACTATCGAATTCCACCGTATTATTTTTACACGACTGCCCAAAACAAAGAAGAGTGTTATGTATTAGGGGTTCATAATAAATAATAATAAATAAATAAATAAATATTATGGGACAATCTTACACAAATCGACTTAGTCCCACGGTAAGCTCAATAAGGCTTGTGTTGTGGGTACTAGGCGATGATATATATAATAGACAGATACATATAAATACTTAAATACATAGAAAACATCCATAACCCAGGAACAAATATTCGTGATAAACACACAAATAAATGCCCTGACCAGGATTCGAACCCGGGACCTCCTGCTTCGTAGGCAGGGTCACTACCAACTAGGCTAGGAGGCCGTCGAAACTCCAGTGACATCTCTCTATCCCCAGCCCTTGTTGCCCTTGAGCCATCTTAGATGTCGCTTTTTGTGGGGGCCCATCTTATGTGGGCGAGTCACCGTCTGCCGGAAATAAAATTGCTTACCATTTTGTTAGGCAGACGTCAGATTTTATTCTACATAACCCAGTATTTAGTCCACCACTTTCACATAATAGTCCAGTATATTTTAGATTCCATTTAATTTCAATAGTCCATACACCCTGGCGAGGGCTGCCTATGCGTGCGTCCCATGACTCGGCCAGGTGCAACATCGGTGTACCCCTTACATTTCAATAAATTGTCGAAAGGGACTCTGCGTGTTGGTTTCGGCTCTGCGTACGCTTCCCAAAGGTCCGGAACACCATTGTTCCAGGAAGGGAAAGACAAATAACTACCTATACAACAACGTGACGCAAATGTAGGGAATAATGTTTAATTTAATTTGTTTTATGGGTCTTAAAAATTTTCGTCACAGATGACGGCAGATGACTTTACAACACTTAATAAATCCCATGCAAAGGTTATAAAAAACTTCATAGAGAATGTCCACATGTGTCTTTGGCTACGGTCGATTTGTTAAAATGACGCCGACTCTTTATCGAGGGAGCATGTGTTTTAGTTATATTGCAAAAAATACAACAGGAAAGTTCACTTTGATTTTATCACATGACCCAGATACTTTATTGAGTTCTGTTGTTGTTTAGGTTGCGTCCAAATCATGCGCTCATGTTTTTTTTACTGGGCCGAATACGAAACTCGCATGAGTTGCGCTAATTAGGCTTGCTTTCATGCGTGCGAACTAGCAGTGCATTTTCTAGGTACGGAGTCTGATTCTGGAATCAGCCTTAGTCAATAGACAATATAAAAATTGAATAAAATTTAGCCTTTAATTTAAAAAAATATATGAATCAAGGTAGTTTTATAAATCGTGCTCTGTGGGTACGGACTCAGTTTCTGTCAGTGTTTTGTTTTTTAACATAAATGGTGATGAACAAAATCAAGTTGATTTGTTAACTTAAATCATTATAGTCTAAGAGCTAGCGACCAAATCGGTCATGTGGCTTCAGCTGTATTGAAACTCCGTCAGCTACTTCCCTGAATAACCTTTTCCTATAATCTTCGTGCTGGCAGGCCGCGGGCGGTGAGTGCGGGTGTAGTGGGGTGGGGAAAAAAAAGAAAAAAAATGTGGGCTCAGCGACTTTAATTTTTTTTCAAACAGTAGCTCTGTACTCCCTGTGTACCTCAAAAAGTACCAAAATAATAATTAAATTAAAGTCGCTGGGCCCACATTTTTTTCTTTTTTTTCCCCACCCACTACACTCGCACCCACCGCCCGCGGCCTGCCAGCACGAAGATTATAGGATAAGGTTGTTCAGGGAAGTAGCTAACGGAGTTTCAATACAGCCGAAGCCACATGACCGATTTGGTCGCTAGCTCTCCGTCTATTAGACAGATATGCTTAAATATTTGTTAAAGTGATATTGTAACATATGAAGTCCTGAATAAATAACTAACAAATAAGCCTAAAATTTAGTTGGAAGTCCCAACAGACGTTTATGGTCATCGGTAATTTTGACCTTCCTTTTACAGCTAAGACTTGTCCAATATTTGATAACACGATTTGACAAAGTGAGTGGACGGTCAATGCACCTTGAACTTTAGCTTAATTGCTTTGTCATCAGACGAGACATGGACGAGACATATAATATTCAATACCTAAATAGGTACTATTGCGCTGATATTCTTATAGGTACTATTGCGATGATAACAAATGCTATTCATATATAAAGTTTCTGAGGTATAGGAGAAATCAAAAATATATACCTAGGCAACACTTTTAACTTTTAAAAAGCCTTAGGGATTTGCTTGCCAAGTTAAAATAAACCATGTTGACTGTTCCTGTTTCGACTGAACTAAAAAAAAGTAAAGAAAATTTAAAATAGATACAAGCTAATAAAAGATTAATGACCTATAAGAGCTTGTTTGAGCCTAGTAACGAGGCTTTGAGAAATATTATCGCAAATATGACTCACGAGAGTTACACTCAAAATATCTAACATTCTCTTTCTGTCTCTGACATTGACATAATTAATGAATTTGTAATGATTGTAATTTTATTTGTAAACATTTATATTACTTTAAGAGGGTTAGTTAAAATCTTCTTTATGATAGAGTTCAAATTCGCTAATAGTATTTATGTTCTGTCTTCTTGGCAAGTTGGATTTAGCACAATAAATCATTAAATTCCAATGTATTATCTTTTTTTACCATAGAATTGAATATTGCGTAAACTTTGATCTTCCTTACAATAAAATTTAATTTTACACAAAAAAGTAATAATACTAAAGAGAAATTTACCAAATGTGAGAACTTAAGTAAACAAATTGCAATTTACCCAAATAGAAAACACAAAAAAAATTAAATGTAATAAAAACATGCAAATAACAAAAGCAATCGCCTAAATGAATGTCAAGAAAACAAGCCAAAGCAACAAAAAGTACCAGTCTACTGCTTCACTATGAAATCCTGCAAAGAAATGCAGCTACGCTAGCAAGATCTTGTGGGTGCACCTTTTGAAATTTCATTCTTTAGTGATGCTTTTGGTGCTATGCCTAGCCCTTAAAAACTGGACTAATAGGTAAAGCATAGGTCGCCTGTGTGTAGCAGGTGCAAACCCCGGCTCGTAGGTATCAATGAGTTTTTCAGCGAAGTATTATTTGATATTTAGGTACTAAACATTTTTCGACGAAAGAAATATCGCGAGGAAACCCAATAAAATAAGGCTTAGTTTAACCTCTGAGTTGGAAAGTTAAACGGCAGTCGCTTTCGTAAAACTAGCACCTACCACAGCTTTGAATTAGTTGTAAAGCGGATACCAGGCTCCCTAAGCCTTGGTTAGGGTATGCAATTATCGGGATCAGAGCGCCTACCACGAACCGCGAACGAAAGTATACTTCTCTTTCGCACTTGTGATTTCTCACTCAAGTGCGACAGAGAGGTGAAACTTCGTTCGTGGTTCGTGGTAGGCCTTCAGGATCCTTTATTCATTCTGGATCCGCATTGCAATGCCTAGTCGTGATACGCCGGGAAAACGCTAGGAAGAAGTAGCTCTTCAACTTCAAGTAGGTACTTGCAATACCTTTTAAATATAGTACGTTTTTAAACCCTACCAACATAATATACCGTGCATAATACTTATGTTTTTTAAACTGTAAACTCGTAACTACAGCTTTTATTTCGATAACAGTAGCCGTTTCATTTTTACCAATTTAACGCAAGCGTTAACACAAATTAGGGCGAACGTTAAATAATAAAAAGCACCATTGTTTTGTTAACCCACACTACGAAACTACATTTTGTTAATTGGTTCCATGGTACTTTAATTATGAACCGAAGTGGTAACTGTCTAATGGAAACAACCTAAACGGTGTTCCACCACTCGGTGTGTGACTGTGAACTATGAACTAAACTGAAATGAAGCGTCGGGGTGTAAAAAATCATTAATATTGCTTTATGTCAGGGAAAATATAAAAAATATATATTGATATTAGTTTCACTTTTTTAAGAATTATGAAATTTAGAACCAATAGCAGTACATTTCTAAAGCAAAATAAATTAAAATACTCTAAAACTTATTAAGTGGTGACCTTAATACTAAATCAGGTACTCTCGCGTTCAAAATTGCATGGGCAGTTTATGAATGAATTCATAAATAGGTGTATTCCTATAGGGAGTGCAACCCGGGTTTCTTTTTGTATCCCGGGTAACACCCGAAAACCCGGGTTTTCTTATAGTCAAAAACCCGGGTTGCATTGCATTCCCTAATTCCTACCCCAAATATGAATCGCTTGTATTGTTGGAAAATTATAGCCAAATACCAATACCAAATAGAAACCCATACTATTTAGTTATACTTACATGTGAAATAAATTGTATTCAAGCTTTAAGGATGACTCACACTAGAACGGGACGGGACGGGACGGAACGGGGCGGGCCTGGAAAATCTGTTAATTTCTATAGAAAGCGTCACGTGACATCCGAGGGCTCCGAGCTATCACGTGATTCTTTCTATAGAAATTGTCAGATTTTCCCGTCCCGGCCCGTCCCGTCCCGTGCTAGTGTGAGTCATCCTTTATCCATAAGTAGAATTCAGGATGCCCATGATTGTTGAACAAGCTTTGCTGTCAAGTCGCGACGTGCGAAATGTTTTTAAAAACCGCCTTTCGGTTCCAAGAAAGCGGCGCCGTCTCACTCCGTCGTCGGCGTTAACATAAACGAAGCGGTTCCTTCAAACTTTACTCCATAAACTAGGTACCAACTCTTTGTTCCTGCAGCACAAGCTAAGCAAACTTTTTAATGTTGGGTCGTAATTCTTAACGCCTATGTAATAATTATCAGAAATCGAATAAATATTTATTTACCATTCGTTCCGTTCAGTCCAATCAACAGCAAATGTACGAGTACAAAAAACACGAATTGGTTTCTTCCATTTATAGTGTTATCGCACTCATTAGCACCAACATCCACCATACTGCCACTGAATTACACTTAATTCTCATACCATCGATTCAAATTTACATGTTTATTATTCCACTGGTAACACTATCACTCGTATATTCTTGTACTCATTCCTTTTTATAGTCCTTATTCCAATAGGATTCGAATTTCAAATTTGAAAAGTTCGGTAAACAGACGCGGCATCGCGTTCGAACGCGGCGAACAGTCGTTGACGCGACCAGTCAGTTACAAGTCTTGCGCCGTACTATCGGCCTCCCTCCCTAGTTCGGCCATCCCATCTCTGTTTACTCTCTCCTAAATGGGGGGATACAAAGGCGCCAGGCGATGGTCTTCCTTGAACTAATTCCTTTTATCAAAAGCAAAATTAGCTCATTAGGAAGAGGGATTAAGGAATCGGTGTTTGGCTCTTGGATATAACTAACTACATTGCTTTAATATTATTGTATAAATTTGTATATCAATAATAATTGTATCTTTACTAAAAATTAAAAAAAAATGTATGCGTTGTGTGATAAGATTTTGGGTTTAGTACTAAAATACAACTGGTTTTAGAGTAGAAGATCGAGGACATTCTATAAATACCTAGTTCCCTCATTAATGTTGATGTATTTAAAAATCATTGGGATGCTGCATCTACATTAAAAAAACAATTTCATATTCACATTGTACACGAGGATTAGATCGAATATTATAATGAGCGGACTATATTGTATGCCACAAATTAATTCTAAACGCAATGTCAAAATTTCTATTCAATATGAATTGAAAACCTCACCAAAAAAGTAACCCTTACTTATTCAATAGAGGATCAAGAAAAGGAAATGAAATAAAACACGGCTTATTCGACGCATTTGTCGAGTTAGCGCATGCACACCGGGCGGGCGCCGACAAAGGCAGAATAACGAATAAAAAACGTTCTAATTTCAAACCGGTCACCCCTCCCGGCGCACGCGCATCCCTAGCTATTATGCTTTATGCTGAAGAGGTCATTCGCAGCTTGCACAATAGCGCACATGGGGGAGCTACCGAGTGGGTTTTGATTCTAAATTTGCGAGATGATCTTATGAGTGAAAATGATTATTAACTATGATTTAACCGTAATTAATTAACAAAAACTTCTTATTGTGCTTAAGTGGGAATGTATTGTAAATATTTATATATACAGTCAAAACAGTAAAAAGTGGCAAACATCTATTTCATAGGAGTGACAAGCATAACGACATATACACATAATCAAAACGCCAAAAAGCTCTAAAGCGGTGTAAATGCATCACACGTCATAACTCGGCTTAAAATTATGATACTAAATATGCTAATGTGAAAGGCCTCCGGTATTAGGTTGATAACTTCAAAGCTAAAAGGTCACCGCATTCCTCAACTTAATTTACACAATCTTATCAAAAGCCGTTGATTGAACCCTAGTGAGGCAAATTACTTGAAGACGTGACAAATGTGACGGAATTATTGGGACATTCGATTTACATTTTGAAAGGACTCGCAGTCAGCCTGTCGAGATTAAATGATAATGGCGTCAAGTCGTATCAAAATAAAGGGAACGAAAAGGCTAATGGAGCGGTCCTCGCTGCAACGTTTCTCTTTAATTAACCATATCTGTTAATTGTCAGACCAGTCACCGATCAGAACCCGCAGTATGAATATTACGGAGCTTTAATTCTACATTAGTATGCAAATCGTAAAATTAGTATCGGAGCTCATAACGTTGAAGAAATTTTATTCAAGATTTCAACATTGTTAAATGTTAATTATGACGAATAAAATATTCTTCAGAGAACAATAGTAATTGCAGTGAAGAGCAATAAACGACATCCGAAATATACGGAATCTGACTTCATCCTGTCCCGAACTAAAATGAATAAAACGGTCATACGACAATGTAAATATCAAATCGTTACATAGATCGCTTACATTTTGTTCGAATAATAGTATTAAGGAAATTCTGTGAATATGTAATCAGTGTGGAAAAAGTAGTAGCCACACGGATGTCGTCTACGCGCTACGTGCCTATACTAGCAATCGAGAACAGTTGACCAGTATATGTAGAGCTTATGAAGCACAAAGACAACCTTGTTACCATCCTATCGATGTATCTAACGAGAAAGGTGAGGGAGGTCAAGTTAAACTAAACCAGCTTAATATTTTATAACCCGTGCTACGCTGTTGGCTCTATAAAATGAGCCAAACTTTGCATAAGTAAATAGTAACTGAGTAAGCAGAAACTGTTTTCTAACCTTGTTCGATTTTAGCTTTTTGAAACACATACACTTTAAACGTGACTAGCCTATAATATTGGGGTACTGTTTTGTATATTGCTACACTGTTTGTGAAAACGGCTTTGTCAGTATTGTTTCCCAGGATTGGTTTTCCCAGGATTGTGTTTCCAGGAACGATTCGGTGGTCTTGTCAGTCAACGTTTGTGGACAGTATGCCTTCTGTTTATAACGCGCCACTCTTGTAGATTACTCATACGTAGAAATTCCAAATATGACTTTCACGGAACCGATCATTTACATCTCTAAAAACAAATTAAATTGGATGAACAACAGAGCGGCTCTCCAAATGAAATGTATAGTAACAGAAGAATACAGTTAAAAACTGTTTGATTTTTTGTCGCAGAATAGAGAACTAATTATCAGCATAATTATATAAACCTTATCATTTTATACCATTATACCTACCATTTTATTAGGCATAGATACCTAATATGGTAAAAATTGCTGAAAAAATAAAAATAAAAATTGTCAACTTGCGCAATGTTAATGCATGTTAAATAAGTATATACTTTATTTTATTTTGCACTAGCTTTAATAGTGTGCTTTATAAAACATGTACAAGCTCAATAAGCAGTACCTACCTAGGAGAATCGTGACAAACAATTGTAACAAATATGAGATTTATTTTAAACTTTACAATTATGTGGTACCTATACTTTAAAACGTCGGTTTATTGATATAATTAGGAATTAGTCAGTTTTAAATTTAGTGTGTACTTGAGCCGCTAACTAGGTTCAATAATCATTTTTAAATTTGGTTTCATTTCGAACCCGATCCCGCGTCTCACCCGCTACCGGTATCTAAGCCCTCGCGTCGCCTATTGATTGATGAGCAGACAACTGCCGTGTTTTGCATTCAGCTATTTACGGGCATTTCCTCCGCTTAACCCGACTGTCGTGATTAATGGCTCCCGCTACCACCTATTACGTGATAGAGATCGACTAATTCTAAAATTTTTCGTCGATACCGAATTTTTCGTGTGCTTTTTCCTATTATTTTTTTAATTTAGGAATGTGTAATTTTAAGCACCCGCCGAAAATTAAGAAAATTAGAAAACGCACTGCCTAAACGGAGTACATACCAATGCAACTCATATGTGTTGGTAGTTACTATGTTTTTATTTATGTCAAGAATTAGTATAAGTTTATTTCAAAGTAGGTATAATACGAGTACAGTTGTGTGTCCTAGAGATGATGAAATGCAAGACCTAGAAATTAGTGCGAAGCCAAGAGGACGCGGCAGACCCAAACGAACAATGATGGGGCTTATAAACAGCGACATAAAAATGCCTGAATATCTACTACGCAGACGACCCGGGACAGAATATCCTGGCGACGCCATACTAGCAGAGCTAACCTCAAGTAGATGGGATAAAGGCTAGGCAGAAAAAGAAGAAGACAATACAATTGTGTGTCCAGTTGCAAATAATATTCATTAATGAAGAATTGCACATTACCTGGTTATTTTTGTTTTCTTTAGAAAATCGAATTAAAATATAGCTGTAGCTTAAAAGAAACTTAAAACCGAAACCAGAACCAGTTAGCTTTGTGCGGCACTATTTTTGTCGCTGAATTGGCTCGATGGATGTACGCTTCAGTTCAAACCTGGACAGCGATGTATTAAGCTCGATTGTAAAGCCAACTTAGAAGTGCTGCTGACATAAAAGCCGAACACTTTCTGGCGTATTATTTATTTTTTTGTCATTTGTTTAGTGTAGATAATGACTATACTCAGCCTGAGCGACAGTAGGTAGAGATATTCAATAGAAATTCGACATTGTGTATGTATTACTTACTTTAATTATGGATTCATTGTAATGAATAACTACATAAGTATGAACGAGGGAAAACAAACCGGTTGCTAAATGTATGGAAATCCGGTTAGTTACCGGTTATTAACCAATATTCCATACAAATAAAAACCGGTTTGCATTCCCCAGTGTGTACATAAGTTGTATCACTAAGTTAGGTAGGTTAGGCTAGGTTAGCTAGTGTTGGTGATCTCTCGCTTGGCAGTGTCGTGGCGGCCATGCTGCAAAGCGAGAGATCCTGGGATGCGGTTGCCTCCTTCTGTGAAACCGTCATTTCTCAGAAGGAGGCCTCGGAGAGGGAGCGCGAGGATAGCGATGAGGCGCTTCCTCTTCGGCGGAGGCGTAGGGGTCGAAGACGCGCGCGGTATGCCACGATATACCGCGTTCTCCCCCAGTAGGGCCGAGGGTAGGGGACCCTCAAGCTTGGCCCTACATGCCTGGGAGGGGGTTCCGAGCGTTGCGGTTCCCCCTCTCCTTTGATGCAGGAGCCCCGGCTCAAGACGAGCCGGTACAGTCGGGGGGCGTCGCGGATGATATGACATTCCCACGGCGTCCCCATGCAACGACAAGTGGTGGCAACGCCGCAGAGGTTTTAGTGGGTAGGCTCCTCCCCTCCCTCCGACTAGCGGAGGGGTTGCTGGAGGAGAGAGTCCCACATACCCCCCACTAATGGGCCATCCCCAGGTCCCGGGGGGATGCGTAATGCATTTCCTCTGCGACAAAAAAAAAAAAAAAAAAAAAAAAGGTTAGCTAGTGTTACCTACCGCAGAATAAGCAATCTTAATTTCTTGGTACAAATACATTGAAATGCAAATTACTATGAAATAATATTTTATACCTGTGACATCTGACGCTTTAATCAGACCGCCTTCGCAGTTTCTTGTAAGCATAAAAAGCCACTAGGCAACAAACAAATTTTCTAAGAAATTGATTTCCAATTAAAGTATCTCATGACGTAGGCGTTCGGTAATTGTAGCCGTATCATTTTGCAACGCCCGTTTAAAATCATAATTGAGCTACGAATTACTTGGTTGGCGCGCAATGTAGGTTAAGTTTATAAATCAAACACGCAGGATGTGACTGGTTAATACTTTGTGCCGCTAGAGCCTGGCGCCTGCGCCTACGCATGGCCTAGTGCAGCAGTGAAGATAATTTGCAACCTGCTAATAGCTAACGTGACGTTGCAATTTGTATATAATTCAAATTAATATGGATTTCGATTCGTAATGGAGAACTTGTAGGTATATATTTAAAAAAACTGTCGATTATGTCGTTTCGTGAATTAAAAACATGTATCAGGTTACACGCTCTCGTATCATTTATTTAATGATTCAGCAGTTTCATGCAGTTATAATTTATTAAAATGTAGAAATCATGACATTACTGTCGTTTATGTCATTACGTTTACGCGTTAAATAGTAAGTGTGATGTCCAACCATAAACATGAAGGTTATTAGTCCAAATCAGTAAAAAATTGTCTTGTAGTGATAATTGTTATCATTGTGCCCTAATAACACTGCTTTCATCAATATTACCTATGTTTGCTGCCTCTTTATCTGTTAACTTTTCACAAACTACCTACTAAGCCTTATTTTAGGAAATTTGAAATCAGAAATCGTGGCATAACTCTGATTGATAACTTTTTTATGAATAAGCTGTTGTGATTTACTTACCTGTTGTGAATTATTTATTACCATTGATAAATAATTTTAAAGTTAATTTTATTACGAGGCGTACCTACTTACATATGCGCGTGAGATCTCAATATATTAATAGAGTTTTATGCCGATTTGAGCATATCCATATTTCAAATTTATACTTGTACATTCTTGACGGTATATTTAAGGCTTTAATGATGGGTGCTAAACATTTCATGTAGCCTTTTTGCTCGTCCGCCATTTAATAACGCATCGAGCGCCGCGGTGCGTGGCCCGCCAAAGTTTTAATACGGGGTTTTGGAGTCGGGGCTGTGAGCGAACACTGATTTTCAATATTTAAGCCACGATGACGTGATTGTTGCGTGATAATGGTAAGATTAGAAATAACCGTCAATATGATGTATAACATTAATATGGATTTAAGTATTCTACTTTTTTGGTACCTAACGTGTAAATTCATGTAATTCGCGTACTCTTCACTGATATTTCAAACTGGGGGGTGGGGGTTGGCTATTCGTACGGTTACGTAGTAATAGGCTAGACTGGTCATTGGACATTGGACATGATATGTATTATGATTTTTCTGCGTATTCTTTTGACAGAGTTGAACTTAATGCAAATAATAAATTATTTGATTTGTGCTGTA
Source organism: Lathronympha strigana (assembly GCA_949128165.1). Taxonomy (NCBI): domain Eukaryota; kingdom Metazoa; phylum Arthropoda; class Insecta; order Lepidoptera; family Tortricidae; genus Lathronympha; species Lathronympha strigana. The sequence goes on along the minus strand of OX421903.1, from coordinate 20,777,415 downwards.
CAATTGTATATTCAAAAACATCAAGTTTGCTTAAAACATGTTTTAAATTGGAGATTATAATATAAGTACCTAAACACATCGAAAATATTCCTAATAACTTTTATTTTACACAATGACATCTAATTAAAAAAGGTCCCCTGTTCATGTCGTATCATCAATAGACGCGAGAATAATCCCTCACTGTAATTCAAATACCAATACAGATTGTAAGAACATATCTTTAGCCAAAAACAACATCATGTATAATTATCAAATTTGTCATTAGCATTAGAAAAAGACTACTTCTAACATTTTAGGGTTATAGCATAAACTAGTAACAAGCGCTCTGGCTCAACCACAGACGAACCCATATAATTTATTTATTTAAATTGCAAGTTAACCAGACGAAACCCCTACTTAAAAAGCTACACAAAACTCCAAGCGCAATAAAATACGCTAATTTTATTAACTGCAAAACTATAGTGAAACTTGAAACTGAGTAAAACAGGCTGTTACAACCTTCACAACTTTATGGTTCGAGAACTTTAAACTGATGGGAAGTACCGCTCACTTTGTAACTGGCCGCCTTGGTTCTGGTAAAAAGAAAAATAAGCATTTTTTTCTTTAGCAGTTCTTATTTCAAATTCAGTTGGAATAAAACCGTCTGGCAATACGTCGTCGTGTCGGCTGCACTTTTTACGATGGCCGCGCTCGCAGACGCAGAGAAACTTGTTCGCTAGTTTAGAGCTTTATTTTAATTTTCCTTGCACACGCCGCCAACAGCCTCTGAGGTAAAAAACGTTAGCCATTTACACGTAAGTACCATATATTATGTATTTTTACGGAGTCTACTCGTAGTTACCAACAGAAATAAATAAATAAATAATAAATAAATAAATATTATGGGACAATCTTACACAAATATAAAAGCACAGTTTAAAATAAATACAATTCAGAATGGACAGGGTTCTGAATTTAAGGTGTGCGAAGCGCATCGGTGCGTCTGTGGAGTCATGGTAGAGGAAAATGGACACCATGGTCTAAGTTGTCTGAAGTGTGCGGGGCGTTTTTCAAGGCATCATGCACTCAATGAGTTGATTCGCCGGGCTTTGGTGTCAGCCAATGTTCCTTGCGTTCTGGAACTTCCTGGGTTGTGCCGAACGGATGGCAAAAGGCCTGATGGTCTGACATTGGTTCCATGACAGAAAGGTCGGTGCCTTTTGTGGGATGCAACGTGCGTCAGTACGTTTGCACCTTCACATTTGGGTCTCACCGTTAAGTCTGCTGGATCAGCCGCGGAGTATGCGGCCAAATTGAAACACGCCAAGTACTCTGCCTTGGAGCCAATGTACGACTTTGTGCCCGTTGCAGTGGAGACTGCGGGACCTTGGGCTTTGGAGGCCAAGGAATTTGTGAGGGATTTGGGTCGGCAACTGAGGGAAAGGTCGTACTTGGTCCAACAGAACTCATTGGCCATTCAGCGCGGTAACGCGGCCAGTGTGATGGGTACATTTGGGCCGGGTACGATTCGGGGGGGTTGTAATTAGTTAAGTATTAGTAAATAAGAATGACAAAGCCTGTTTTTAATGTGACGATGTACATTTAATGTGCTGTGTTTTTAAAATGTATTTATTTGGTACGATATTTCAATTAGGTGCGACTGAGAGGCAGCTATTGGCCGCCAGCTAGCCAATGAAAGTGCTGTATTCTACAATGCTACACGCGAAGAGAACCCTGGCTATTGCTCCCAGGTCAACGTGATAAAGCCTTACAATGCCATGCTGGCGTAGAAGCTCAACTAAGCATCCGCCACCGGAACACGAAGCCGTCGTAACAATATTTCAGACGTCTCTGCCACAAAACAATCAAGTCGCCGGATAAAGACAATCTATATCTCGCGAAAGTAGGTACTGTAACTGCAGGTGGCATAAACCTAAAATATAATAATCCGTCTGTATTAACAAAAGTAATATAATAATATTAGAGTCAGAATTATTTCAATTGTAAGTTAAAGATACTCTTGAAATTTTCTTCTTTGATTTGATTACCTATTTCAGGTTTTTTTTTGCAAAACCAATCACGGTTACTTTGTATACCCCAACAGGCACATTAAACGTTTTCTTTTTAACGTACTTATCGTCACTATAAGTACGTCTAGTATCCGGATGTATTAAGAAACACTGTGTTCCTCAATAAGAAGAGAAGGCTTCTGGCAGTTGTTCATCAGTGGAGGAGTGACAGGCTCGCAAAACTTGCAAAAAAGGAATGCCAAAATACGTGAACACTGCCAAAGTTGTCTCATGGACATATATAGAGTTTCACATTATATTGTTGATTTATTAATCAATATTATATTACGCATTGCGGAAACCGAACTGACAGGCGAAGACATGTGACACTTGTTTAATACCAAACAGAAACGCCTGACGATGATATATTCGAATTGAATACAAGACTTACATAACTTTCCTTAATATTATACCTAGCCCTGAACTCAGTAGGTACTGCCAGCATTACGCTGCCGAAAAAACCTTTTTTTAGTAACTTCGAAATTTAAACTGACATTTAGTCTCATTTTTGACATTTACAAAAAAATTATAAGGCATCAAATGTAGAAAATAAATGGAGAAAGAAACAAATATGAGATATCTTTAAAGATTATTTGCATTTTGAAGTCTTATTTTGATGTTCTATAAAAAGAAAACCGCTTTTAATCGCGGGTGAGTTCAATTCATTATTTAGAATGTAGACGAATGTTGATCTTTGAAATATGTATCAGTTTCTGACCATTCAATTTTGTCCACAGTTTTCCCTTCCGGAAAACTTCCACCTAAGCTAAAATCCATTCATCCAACGTAAGTGGCGACAAGGCGATACCACGAAACCTATTATAGTTCGTCCGTGGAAATTACAACACCGTGATCAGTCTATAGAGCTCCAGCAATTAACACCCGCGTTTGCAGCATTGTTTTCAACTGGAATGTGAAGTTGTGCTGGCGCGGCCCACCTTCCACCGGCTCATTTTGCCTGCGAACCTTAAAGGTAAGCACCCATATATTTAAAAAACAGTTTTAACGAGATGCTTTCTTAGACTTTCTTTATAAGTATTTGAAATTAACGTTAGGTGTTTTTTTACTGATCGTGACCATACACATAGTTGTTATCTTTACTGGTGCCATATCTATCTACATAGGGAAGATTCTTGTTGCTAAACTTTTCAAAACTTTACTTCTGCAACTTGGCATTTTCTGTGGACAACATTTTGTGCTTTCTGTGGACAACATATTTTTATTTTCTGTGGACCAAATATTTGTGCGTATTTCTGTAGACGTTTAAATTCTTAATTTTTTTTAAACCTTAATTTTAAATATGTATTTTTCTGCTTGTGGCGACCAATTAATTATTTTTTTCTTTTTCTATTAAAGTTGCTACAGTACTCTATATAATACTTTGTGCCACACACTTGGATATGGATATGACAAACTAACTATCTAGTTTTAATGTTTTCATAAATATTGTTTTTTCGTGCTTGTTGCTTAAGGTCTAATATGACCCGCAGTTATGCTATTATGTATAAGTATATATGACATCCACCCGACAAAGATTTTTTAATATGTTTTTTCTACTCGCCGACTTTAATCTGCCAATTACGAGTACATAGACAAAACTATAAGCTCATACTTTTCGATATTAGACAGTCCAACTCAACTATAATATTTCATTTCGATACGCTGTAGGCAACTATAATAGAACTTCATACAAATTTTATACTTATTTGCGATGACGCCTGAGACTTTGCCGAGCGCGCGCCTCACGCCTGCGCCGACCGCGCCGGCCTGCCGGCCATCTTTTTGTGTTACATCCTTGTTAAGTCAATGAAATTGAATGATGAAATTGTTCCTCCATAGATGATGATGATGATGACTCGTAGAAAAAGTATTGTATACAATCGTAATATAATTAAGTTTTTCAATCTCGTACCTTACTTAGGCCACTCAGCAAGCTTCGTGGCCTAAACACGGTACTCGACTGAAAAACTCTTCATTATATCACTATTGTATAAAATACTATTAAAACGAAACTGATATCATCCAACCGAAAAATCACAGGATTAGGGTAGGCTTTAATTTGAAAAAAGTTTAGCCCTTCATTGAACAAGGTTTGAAAGTACTTTGTTAATCATATTCTAATCAAATGCACGATTTTTTTATAGATATCCACTGATTTAAAGATAACTCACATCAATCCGATCCGATCCAGCACGATCTGTCAGTTTCTATAGAGTATAGACCGTCACGTAACCTCCGAGGTTATCTGCTTTAACCTGGAATAAAAGTCAATTTATTTAACTATGTAAGTAAATACATATTTACAAATTATATATTGTTACACTTTACAGTACTCTATAATAACGAGTGCTGTAAAGGACTCGAAACGTAGGGAATGTGGTCAACATACGCGATTATTCCATGTAAAGTGTTTCATTCTAATGAATACAAATCGCGGTAATAAAAAACAAAATTATGCTCGGTATTTAATTTATTTCATTTACGACAACGGTCTTGAGCTTGATATTTATATATTATGCATATGAATTAAATAATATTTATACATGGCCTCGATGGCAATAGAACAAACAAAAAATGCAGTTATGTAGATATTTAAAGCAAACAAGAGTGAATAAAATAGTTTATTACGATAATAATTATAGGTATCTACTTTGAAGTCTGCGTTGCTTGATAATTATTAATTTTGACTTTTAATGTCCATATACATACTACACTAAAAAGCTAATTACCTAGAATCAAGGCCTAAATAATTCTATGCCCCGTAGAAGCTTAAGCAAGCATAAATCAACCCGTCGCGTCGGAACAATACTCCAGGCGCCGCCGCCTCAAAACAATGGAGTCTCAGGATAAAGAGGGGGGATTCAACTATTTAAGAATATAGTATAGTCAGCACTTGAGCACTATACTATAGTTTGGAATGCAGTATCAAGAAAGTAATAAACAAAATTTTTTATAGATCAAAATTAAGTACACACGCGTTCTTTTGAACGTTTTTTGTGCATGGGCAATTTATTAATGAATTCATTTATAAACTGCCCATGCAAATTTTGAACGCCAAAGTAGATACCTAACACTTTGGAAGACAATATAATAGATTAGATACATACATCGAACGGGCCCTCTTGCAGAGTTCAGTTGTCAGTGCAGTTTAGAGTCTAAAGGCCACTTGCACCAACTAGGTTTAACCAACTAACTCGGAGTTATGCGTCGATTCCAAATAAAATTTTCAGTTAACACCAGGTTAGCGGTTAACTCTGCTTGGCACAAGTAGCGTTAAGATGAACAAAGTAAGCACGACACAAAGTCAAGTAAGGATGGCTGGCAAACTCTTCCAACAAATAACCGACTGACCTCAAATAAATAAAATGCTCAGACTACCACCTATTTAATCTCTTAGTGTTCTAAAAGTTTGCCTGAATCTGTAACATAAAGTAGAACAGAGAGTAAACAAAAACCCTAACCCGAATATAATTCGCTGACGTCATATTCTGACTTCTTTCGAGATTTCGTGTAGTTCGAGAAGCCGGTTACAATATTTACCTTCTTAATATGCTGTCTATATCTACGCTAATTTAATATTATCTTCTCTGCGGTTTAAGTAGGAAGCGAGCACTAATAAAAACAAATTAAATGATAGTATGATTACGAGTATCAACTATTAACGGTTCCAAACCTTGAACTTTGGTGAACATGAACGATGTTTTTCTGGTAAGTAAATCATTATATTTAGGGATGACTCACACTAGAACGAGACGGGACGGGACGGGACGGACGGGACGGGACGGACGGGACGATCTGTCAGTTTCTATAGAAAACGTCACGTGACATTCGAGGGCTCCGAGCTATCACGTGATTCTTTCTATAGAAATTGACAGATCGTCCCGTCCCGCCCCGTCCCGTCCTATTACGAGGCATCCTTTATTCAGATATTTATTATACAGCTCGACGTTAAAAGAGGTGATGTCGTTGCGATTGGATCAGAGTAATTTTTTGTGCATTACGTGCCCACTGTTTTAGCTATAGCCTTTTCTGGGGCAGCTTACACGGGCTACGAGCTGTATATCGGAAGAGGTATGTAGTCGTACTTACAGTATTAAGTTACATTGTATGTAGCTACCTACTTCAAACATATGTTTTTTTTTTATACCAACGTTTTCTAGGAACTCGTAAACTAAGGTACACAGATGTTTTTAATGCAACAATGCTGCACCAAAATCAGTGAAATATTTGCAAAAAGTATTTGTACATTATATCGGACACCCAAACAAATATATTCGGAGGTTTAAATTGAAACATTTTATTGAATCGTAGATTCCTATCACATAGCGGGGTAATGATTCGACCAGGGACAATAGAATGGCCCGGGACATATCGTAACTCGACACAACGAACGACCGGATCCCGGACAAAACGGTCACGTGCTGCGACTGTGATTGTAACCGAATAATATCCACGATGGAGAAATGAACCTGAAAGAATTTATTGTTGCACAAACTTATAGCTACTTTCCTATTACGACCGCAGAATCTTTACTACTGGACATCATTGCAGTCTTAGAAACAGACTCTGACACCGGCTATCTCCTTCATCGACCGCGCATCTTTGGCAACTTGGCCTATGGTGGCCGTTTTCACCATAACCCCACAAAAACGTCGATGCACGTTACATACTTTGCTCCTTAATCTCTATTTAGGTGAAAATAATCACACAGAAGTCAAGTCACTTATTTTTCTAGGATGCCTTTTCGAATGAGTATTGGCAGAATTGATGTCACGAATGCCAAAAAAGCCTCCTGTAATGAAAAGACATGTACTTAGGTTTTTAGTTTGTAAAGTAGATCTATCAACTTATGTAAAAACTTAGGTTGGGATTATTTGTAATCATAGGTTACGCGAAGAGATATCCTGCATTCTTCAATTCTTCATTCCTTCGAGTCAAGAAAACAAACAAATCGTATGTTTGGTCCTTCTTCGACTTATCGTGTTTGTAATCAAGACAATCTGCTGAACCAAGACGATAAGTCATCAAAATGTATAAGATACTTACTATTACAATGTATTCTTACTTTTACAGCAATAAACAGGAATACAGTCATATATATTTAAGTTATTATCTTGTGTCAGTAGACTGTCCTGATTATTGGCACCGTTTTGGTAAGTAGGATATATATTAATTAATATATTAATTAACGTACTCGTACATAGTTGAGGTATCAGCAGGCGTTACATAAGTGCTTAAAATACCGCTACTACCAATTTCTTGATTGCTAGTTTTATTATGAACTATCAATAAAAATATATTTTAGAAATAAAATATTGCGATCGAACAGTGGTCCGTATTGGTATTTCTGTCACGTAGTACTAAAGTTGGGGCCAAGTAACAAATGAGACGTGGAAAAATCGTGGAAATATGTGAGCTGAGTTGATTCTTCCCGAGAGTTCCTGATTTCGGACACATGTATGCGGGATTAATGCTACGCGATAAATCTTTCGCATAAGTATCACGTACGGTATTAGTCAGAAAGTAAATAAGTTACTGTATTGCTTGAGATAGAAAATTGCATTATATATTATGTTTTTATTAGGAAACGTATCTTCCTTCGTACATTCCTTCAGTTACGATGATATGGCAAATTTTATGGATTCCGTAGAATTAAAGAGAAAATTCCAAATGCACTTCGTTGGCATCTGTTTAGCAGAGTAAAACAACATAATATATATTAATAACAATACTTCCCCGTAATAATTAACGTAGTTAGTTCCAAATTCGTCCTTAAGTAAACACAGTCTCATTAGCGAACTTCGCCCGACGAACGCTAAAGAATTGACTGCGGAGGAAGAGCTCTGCTAATAGGTCGTATTATCCCGGGACTACTAACTGGATACTTCGAGGCCATTGTTCTCTATCTACTTGAAAGGTCGTATCTGACGGGCTTGGCTTACTAAATTTGACCCGTTGGTTCTAGCATGGCCCCCGTATCACTCCCATGGGCTTCAGAACTATGTTTTCCCCAGAGGTCAGCCCTAATGCGAAACGTTGTGCATAATCTGTACTTATTTTATGGTGCATGAGATACATGGATTTCTACTTTTGGATTTTGATGGTTTGAATGTGAAATAACTTAGAGGAATTGAAATTAATTGTTCAAGGTTGGTGCTTATTTTCCACATTATTTATAAAAATCATTGTAAGTGTAAAAAACGCAAAAAATATTGTACGTGTAAATCAAAAACTTTATTATGTTTTCTCAGGCTGGATAATTACTAAAACCCGTAAAATCTCATATAATGTATAAGAGATTGACTGCGATGTGAAGGTTATCACTACCTACAACTCGAAAACAAAATCTGTTATTGTGTAAGTAATTTTTTGACATAATACAGATATTTCTCTTTTGGGGAGTTACTAATGATGCAGATTATTATTCTGCAAATGATTTAATCGTAACATAGACATCAAAATGAAGCTCTAGTTATTCATTATTTTTTTACCTTAATAACAAATACCGAAAAATATGAAAACATTTCGTAGAAGTATAATTTTAATATCATACATTTATATGAAGTATGAATACAAAGACGTTTTATTACAAACATCCTGAAAATTGGCGCGCCGACGTAAAGCGAGAAATATCAAGTTTTTATGACCACGAATTAACATACAAGGCGAGCGATTGCAAGTATGACGAGCAGGAAACTTTTAATATATTTTTATGAAAAGGCATTTTTTGTGCAAACCCTGAATGATTAATGTCTGACACTTCAGCGGCCCCGTAGCTAATTCCCGGAATTTTTCATAGATATACATTTTTTATAATTAAGCCCTTAATTTTTTGAGCTCACAGTGGTTTTTAAGAAAAAGGGTTGCGTAATCTGAGCACTTTGAGAGAAATAATTAAGATGCATTAGTCACTGAGCTGTATTACTGTGATCTTAGTAATGAACAAAAATTACAACTAAAATTTCTTCATTCATTTATTAAATCAGGCAATTAAAATCTACTTTACAATTATACTTTCTTCGACTATAATAACTGATAAGAAAATTTTATTCTTTTTTAATTTTAATTAATGTATGCTTGTGTAAAATGATAATAAGAATTCTACGTGATGCAATATTTTAAACCATAATTTGATACTTTATAACTTATTTAAGAGCAGTGACTCAACGGGCATAGGTGTATACCACTTTTGTATGAAATTAAAATTTTTTTGTTCGTCTGCTGGGTCACACTTACAATATTCATTTGTTGAAAATGTTTTTTTTTACTCTTACATGTAGGTACTGGTAAAAATATGATTGATTTTACTCTAGTTCGATCACGTTAAAACTTATAAATATGAACAAATAATAATTTAGGCCAACAGTTGTAATAAAAAGAAAAAGTTAATTCACCCATTCGATAGCGTTGTTTTAAAATTACTTAACTATTAAAACTACTTAACGGCGTCCTAGCCTAGTTGGTAGTGACCCTGCCTACAAAGCAGGAGGTCCCGAGTTCGAATACTGGTCAGTGCATTTATTTGTGTCTTTATCACAAATATTTCCTCCTCCTGTTCCTGAGTTATGGATGTATCTAAGTATTTATGTGTATCTGTCTATTATATATATCGTCGCCTAGTACCCACAACACAAGCCTTATTGAACTTACCGTGGGACTAGGTCGATTTGTGTAAGATTGTCCCATAAGATTTATTTTATTTATTTATATTTACTAAAGTATACACAATTTGCTATATTTATAGCATATGTGAATACATATAGAAGCTTTAAGTTCTTTGCTCCCCAGAATGTTTATTGTTCTAAAAGTATAACTTTTTTATAACATTACAATATTTTTTTCAAGTTCCTTTTCTTTTAACAAATATGACTGTAATATTATAATCAACTCTTATAGGACCGTTTCAACTAAACAATAATAACGAATGACGGTTCAAAGTTCCTAATTTTGTTTTTCCTCAAAGAAAATGAATATCCGACCGCTACATCATCCAGGCAAACGCTCATAACCGAAATTCAATACAAGCGCGGGTCATAAATCGCAAATGCCCTGTAATAAATCGGTTATCCGATTTATTTCCCACTGAAATAGCCTCCAAACCAAATTGGTTTTTGAATAACGATTCCGGTAAAAACAATTATTTCACGGGTTTAATGTTGTAATGCAGTTTCAGCGTTACGTGATGATTAACATATTTAATTTCGAAATGTTTAATTGGAATGGTAATTGAGTAATTGTATAGTTCATGAATTACCGCTTACCTGAAATTGTTATTTAATTTTTAATTTAGTTGGTGTCAACGTACCTAAAACCTTAATCCGTTTAAAACAAATGATGCTATTGTACTCAGCGGCCGCGATGATATCAAGGACAGACCCTTGTGTGTAGTGAACGCAATATCCAGACATTTTTATTCAGCCAATATAAGTTTCGTTGGCCGTCTCCCCGCCAATCAGGCCCCTGGCCAATTGATAAGTGGCATGTTTATCAAACATCTTTTCCCGGTAATCACTCTGCAGATCTTAACATAAGCCAAGCAGCTGCCGTTTTATGGTAGCATCTAAATTATAACCTAAGGGCTCAAATCTCATCTCAGGTATTAAACGCGATCCTTCTAATTTAATATTGTAAAATATACGATAGACCTGTCTCGCGAAATTGAATATTATGGACGTTGTCGTATTGGTAATGGATGTCTTTAATCTATCGTTTGATTAAGTGTTAGCTCAAGGGTACGGAGAGTAAACTGTTGTGCATTTTGCTTGAAATATACGACATTTTCAACTGTTACTTGATAAAATTATGTATCTGCGTTTGAATTGGTATTGGAGCTAATAAAAGTGGGGAGAAAACCTAATAAAACATTTACAAAAACCTTACTAAATACTGAAATTAATAGAATACTTAAGCTGCACAACTAGTCGTACCTTTAACTGACATCTAAAAAAATCGTACCTCTAATTTCCGAATTAAATGGTAACTGAAACAGTTAAAACCGAACAAATGGGGCTATATATAAAAACGTTAGAGCGGAAGCGAGGGCGCCTCAGGAAATTGTGACTATTCTTCAGGCGCCCTGATTGGCGCCTCGGGTTTCCACACACTTTATCTTTCAGGGAAAATAAACGAAATGTTCACACAGTCGCATTGAAAAATTTAAAAATAAATTGTATTCATTTAACTCTTAAAGTATTTATCTGAGTTGAAATTAAAACACTATAGAACGGATTAATCGCGTTTATTAACACCATGACCCTACGTTTCGAGCTCTTTACAGCACTCGTTTTCACGTTTTGATGATGACTAAGGGAACGCGATTAATACGTTCTATAGTGTTAATTTAAAAAAACAATCGCGGAAACAGAAGAGAATATTATAGTTACGTTATCTATGTGTCATAATTATGTATATTTCCTTGACCAAATTGTAATCGCGTCGGGATACGCGCGGACGGTCTAGAACGCAAAATGCTTACTGTAATATTGTGCATTCATCGCTTTTAATCTTTATCGTATCTAGTCGCATTTGATAAAAATAATTTGTATTTTTTTTTCTAAAAAGGTAGGTACATATATAATTTAAATGATTTCGACTTCGCACGGCTATGAAAGAATAAGCTATTAAATTTTCATTGCGTCCCCCGGTGCAACGAATGACCTGAATATGTGCGACTTCTACTCTGAAGCATGGAATCGAGATCATTAATATCAAGAGAATCGTAATATCCCTCGTAAATTTCACATCCGAAGAGAGTCATCATTCGATGGAAACCGTTACTATTTTAGATGTCATTTATTAAATGTTTATTCCTGGTATTTGGTATATGTTCTATAACAATAACAATAAACGGTTTTCATGTTCAGAGATAAGTGATAAACCAAAAGAATAACGGTTTCCCAAATTATAAAAAAACCTTTTTTTGAAATTGCCTCCAAAATGTACTATAAGGGAAGGCTATTATTTTAAGGCATTTATTGATAAAATCTCTGCTTTACCTAGTCGTAATTTGATAGACACATAGTTACTTAATTCTTATTATATTCAATTTTTAAAGCACGAATTAAATCATTTATTAAATGTAATAAATGTTTTGATTCATGTTTTGGTGTTTTTTTAAGTAGTCACACTACTATATATAAATTATAAATTGAAAGAGATGTCATATACTAAAGAAAAAGTGACGTGATCGGGTAGCCCAGTGGTTAGGGCGTCTGCCGCGAAAGCAGGAGGTCGCTGGTTCGATCCCAGCCCTGCTCACCGGGGACCTTGGTCACTTATTCTTTAGTATATGACATCTCTTTCAATTTATAGTCTTATTATATTAACTATCTAAGGAATATGTTATTTTAAATGTAAAAATGCGAAAATTGTTATTCTTTAACTACTTTGTGGCTACTGAAAGAAAACTTCGTTGGAATTCAAGTGCATTCAAAATGGCGGTGAAAACTTAGCTCTCAGTTTAGATCGTCTACATTTGATAACGCCGCCGTTGTAATAGTCGATTTGTTAGTAAAAAAGGGCACCGGAGAGCCGGCTAAAAAGAGGGGAAGTCGATAAGACCACTGTGAGCCCTCGTTATCTGGGGTCATAAATTACGCAGACACCCTGCGCAGGTAGTCCCGCCGAAGTACTTGGAAACGCTATAAGAATTCACGGAAATGAACTGACTACGTGATCCAATTGCGATTTAAGGTGCATTCGATTTACAGATAGTCATGCTCCGAGTTCCAAATTTCATAGAACGCCCCCATAGATAAGAAGTAAAAAGAAAATAAGAATACACTACATTCATACTTTGACACAGTTATAGCGAGTTGGTTGGTTGGTTTTAACCCAATATTGGTTTTGAAGTTAGCATGAAGGTATAAGTTCCGCAATAAATATTCGTATAAAACTTAAACAGTACATCACACAGCTTCCGACATCCGTATGCGACCACATATGACAGGCGTGTCGATACAATATTGGTAGAGCTTCAAGACTCCGTATATGACAAACATTCAAAGTTGTAATACAATCTTATATAGGAACAAATAAGGGCGGTTTTAGAACGGTGAGATAATTTATGGGTGTACAGCAAATGTGTTTAGAGAGAGTTTTGACAAATATCTGCAGGTGACGGGTAGATACGCGGTTTCCCTGGAGGATGCGTCTGACGTATTGCTTTGGTGGCGGTTTCCGAAACATGCGGGTCCAATAAATCATGGACCACTACATAAATCCCGGCAATTTGTCTTGCTTTCTGTTATTTGCGCGATCGTTATTTAATTGGTAGTCAGCGTTTAGCGAAATATTAATGACTAGCTAGGGAATGTTCCTGCGGTATCGCTAAACACATAGAAATATTTACCAAATTGCGTACACTAAATATTAGAAATTTAATATTAGATTCGAGCGTTGGTGGCCCAGCGGTATGACGCGAGACTTTCAATCCAAAGGTCTCGGGTTCAAATCCTGCCGGCTCGTACCAATGAGTTTTTCGGAACTTATGTACGAAGTATCATTTGATATTTACTAATGGCTTTTCGGTGAAAGAAAACATCTTGAGGAAACCGGACTAAACCCTATAAAGCCTAGTTTACCCCTCTGGGTTAGAAGGTCCGATGGTAGTCACTTTCGTAAAACTAGCGCCTGCGTCAAATCTTAGGATTAGTTGCCAAAGCGGCAAGCTTCCTGAGCCATGGCATAAGCCGGGAAAACGCTATAAAGAAGAAGAGTGTTCACAAATATTAATAACAGCTGATCACACTATGCGCCGGATCATTTTTTTATAACTTTACACATATACATTGTGTCACTTCACTTTCAACAATTGTAAGGTAAGTAGTTTATGAAACAGTGATATAATTAGCGTTCTTAAAATTAAAGTGTCACCATCTCGACTAGATCTCGTTTTGTAACAATATCAGCAGATGTTAATGACGGCAATGTGATTTAAAACGTTTTTGTTTACAGAAATAACATAATTTTTATTGAGCTCTGCGAGTATTTAAATCAGGGTTCAATAAATCAGTATTACGCAGATTTCAAATGAATATAACATGTATAATATCTGAAGGGCCTTAACATTTAGAGAGATCTTCAGCGACGTCCCGGCTCGGAAATAATTGGATTATGCCTCGATCAAATTACCAACTTCTTAGATATTTTCCGCGTCCTTGCACACGTTGTACGGAGAAAATTGTATCTTGATTGAATCGCACAATATATCTAATACAAATATAGTTGCTGACGCAATCGTAATCACTACAGTAAAGATATGGGACCTTAATTTTCATACATTGAAGTAAATACAGCTAATAGTGAAGTATATATTTTATGAACTATATAATCTGGCTTTATTTAAACATTATCTAGCTTACCTAATAACATATATATTGAATGAATACCTAAGCTATGTGAATAGTCGTAAAACGAGCCAGATTTGTAATTCTCTCATTAAATAAAGAAAAAAAACTATTACTTACTCGTATTTATTGCCCTACTGCCAAAGGAAGGTTGTGTTTTAGTGTGTATGTATAATAAATAAATATTGTGGGACAATCTTAAATAAAATCGACCTAATCCCACGGTAAGCTCAATAAGGGCTGTGTTATGGGTACTGGGACACATGTCATATAAATAGGTACTTAAATACATAAAAAACACCCATAATTCAGGATCAAATATTCGTGATAAACACACAAATAAATGCCCTGGATTCAAACCTCCTGCTTCATAGGCAGGATCACTACCGACTAGGCTAGGAAGCCGTTTATTTGTTTAATTCTCCTTGCACGTTATTTGTAGCCTGCATCGTTTGACTGATTTAAAAGTCTGAGTTGTGGGATGACACAAGGTATATTAAACTTAAACTGATTATAAATAAAAATCTGCCTTTTTGCGCCGCAATTTCTACTCTTTTGAATAGACTTCACAACGTCTTGCAATATAAAACGTGAAGTTTACGATGAATTCAGTATCTTACGGCCTTGGATTTTCTTCGATCACCTAGTCCATAAAGTAATATTTATATTAGTCGTAAAAAACACTAATCAAACACGAGGCTTGTTTCGTAAAGTTAGATAACAAAGTATCATGACAAAGGCCTTTTTCAGTTAATTTACGACGCGGTCTGCGATGCCTCTCCCTACTAATCCACACTTATTAAGGATAATGGGGAACCGATGAACAAGTTTTCTTCCTTTATCTGGGCTCATAAATATCAGCTATCGCCTACAGTCCCGGTAGCCTGAGGTGTTGAAAGTGCGGTTTAATGGCGCTTTTATTACATTCGGATAATAATTTTAATGTAAGTATTAAATTGAGGTTTATAGCCTGTTGGCTTTTATTGTTGGGTTATGTGTTCGAACCGCTTTTCTGCTGATTGAGCTAAGTCCATGTCCTTACAGTATGGTAATTTTGCTGATTGTAAAATAGTACCTATAATATGACGTCAAAATTATTAGGGTTTCTTTACGTACTTTCTATCTTGTCTGATATTAGTTTGTACTCTATTGTTAGTTTAAGTGGATGTATTGGTCATACCTTTTGCGTGTGTTTATTGTAGCTGAGATAAATTCGTATACGTATATTTATTAATTTATGTTTGTTTAATTAACTACCTAAGTAGTTCTAGGTCGGTAGGTTATAAACTACCTATGTTTTATTAGGTAGTTGATATTATTTGTATTCATAAAGGGCACATACATTACACGTTAATGAATCACAATACCTAAACAATAATAAATTACCAATATCGTAAACATACCATAGATACTATTCAAATAACCCGCCCGTGTCATTCCCGGCGGAAAGGTAGGTATACATCACGCTTGCGGCATTACCGCGTTGATTCGCGATGGATAACCTTCTAATACCTAATTATATTTTATTTACAGGCATTACAACCATAGATTCCTGAAAAAAAATCTTTAATCTAATTTATATATATATATATAGATATGTATATATATGTATATACTAGGTTTTGCCCTTATATATATTATATATTGCGCTTATAATATATATATAAATCGCATCACATAGCTACTGACAGAGCCATTTAAACCGTTGAAGTCATCGTTCACATAAATACTTATACCTATAGACGATGTGTGTATTTATAGACTAGATAATAATACTGCTGGTTTTCCCTCTGTAAAATCACCCTACTAATAGCGAACTATGTAGAGAGCTTATCATTTCTCATTACCCGCCACACTTTCACCCTGAAACTTACCGCGGATTTCCGCCCTACCCTTTCAAAATTGGTTTTGCGAGTCCCTGGTTAGGTTGTTGTTTGTGTTGTTTTCCTAAACGAGATATATGCATAATATTGTCTTCTGTTACCGCGATTGTTATTCATTGAAATTAAACACTTTAGAACGGATTAATCGCGTTTATTAACACCATGATCCTACGTTTCGAGCCCTTTACAGCACTCGTTTTCACAGGGTTAAGATGATGACTGAGGGATCATGGTGTTAATAAATGCGATTAATCCGTTCTAAAGTGTTTAATTTCAATGAGATATATGCAGATGATGTGGAGATGGTTTATGAAGAGTGTAAAGATAAAGTTGCGATGATAATGGAATTAATGGGTGGATTCCGGTATTAGGTAGTAGGTAAGGGAAGGTTGCTAAAAGTGTTTAAGTGTCTCTGTAAAAAAATACCTACCATATTTTTGTGCACTATAAGTAAATTCGTGTACTTATTTGTATATGGATGAAATTTATAAAACGAAAAAAGTTGCTATGATTGGACCATGCTAGATGCGGGGTGTTGATTGCAACTATATAGTATATACCTACCTGTCTCAAATCACATAAAATAAAAATGAAAGTAAAGAGAATTATATATATTTTTCGATAATTATTGTACCATGTTTATATTGTACGAGGTATGATATAAAGGAAATGATTAAGTGTTTATTAAGTATTTAGTAATAGGATTAAACTACATAGATTTATAAGCTTCGCAGTCGGAAAAGATAAAAATTAATTTGTGAAAATATAGTGCAATCTATAACTTATCCCAATATTTCCTCCTCGGCAGCTATAGTCAGCTATGCCCGCCGAGTCAGCCAAAGCTGATCTTTTGTTGTCTGTATTCTCAAATGAAGTCTGCCGGTAACCTTATCGTCTCCGCTCCGCGTATAAACGAACAAACAACAATTTTATTTCCTGCCGTATTAGTGTTTGTCTGGCCAACATTAGCCCGGGGGCACAATTCGAGTGAGTTATGGCTGGTCACCCCTGACCGGCGCACAGGTGTGGAGCCAGACGTATGGCTCTATTTATTGCTAATTTTATACCTTCAACCGTTGTTATTTTATTGTTTTACTCGTAAACGCCGTATCTAGTACGTGAAAGTATTATAGATCTTGACATTGGTTTAGTGAGAAATGGCGCGCCCATTGTTTACCCGCTCATAGCAATCTATTCGGATTTAATAAATAAAAGACTTTGATTACATAACCGTTTCGTGGCTGTAGTAATGCATTAGTAGATATTTATCTATTTATTAATCCAGCGCGTATTCACCCACTGCTAACTCTCAGCGATCCTGTGCTAATCTTATCCACAGCTTATTTGTAATTCAAGGCTCATGATCATGCTTATAACCGCATATTTTTTTGCACGAGGTATTTGTTCACATTTGCTTATTGATTCAATTTTTATAGACTTGAGCATTAAAGTCTTTAGATCCAACCTTGTGTCCATTAAAATGCTTCTGTCATATAATTATGCATAATCAAAATTAAATTATATTTTCTCAAAACTGCCACTTAGAAGCGTAAAACTTAAATGTCGTAGAAATGATTTAACTTAAATGTCAAACGAATGAAGTGAAGTGCCTTTAATTGAGAAGACAATAAACGACCTACTATTTATAAATCTGACCTTTCCATTAATTTGCAAAGACTTTCTCCTATCGCATTTCTCGGATCAGTCGGAATCCAGTACCAGAGTTATATTTTATTTTCCTTTAGCTCATTGTTAGAGGTAGCAATATCAGGTAATACGCGCGCCGCGAATAATGAAAGTAATCTCTACTATTTGTCAAACGAGGGCCAGAGTATAGCTAACACAAATCGACAGTAGGATATTTATTACCTACATTCTTGTCTGGGCCGCGAAGACGGTTTATGAAAATGTTTAGCATTATGTGTATTATAACTTGTCATTAAGAAATTATTTTGCGTAGATGATTGCTTTTGGTTCGGAAATTTCATGTTTAAGGTAGGTATTATTTTCCCGGCTAAATGGTAGCACAATTATTATAATGATCGAGCAATTGACAAAGTAATAAAAATATTACAATAAGGCACATTCTAATATTTATGATAAAAGTTTTAACAGTGGTACATTTCTTTTTACTCCTCAAATTTGAAAAACTCGTCCATGATTTAAGTGTTTTCACGAAAGAAGAAACTTTTACTTTCGTAAACCACCGATTTCCCCAAAAAAAGGTGTCTGTTTCCCAATATAATTTTTCCTTATGGTCTTGTATTTTTTTATCACTTAGGGCCACTTGCGCCAACCAGAGTTAGTCAACTAGCAGAGTTAGCTGTGAAATCCCATTGTAAATTTGAAATTGAATTTGACGGCTTAACTCCGGGTTAGTTGGCTAAACCCGGATGGTGCAAGTGCCGCTTAGACTATTGTTATGACGTATTAGTTATTACCATTATGGTCTACTTTCATCACCCAGGGTTAGCCGCTAACCTGGAGTTAAACTGTCAAATTTTATACAAAAAAAGCCTAACTCTGAGTTATCGGTCTAACTCCGGGTGGTGCAAGCGAGCGGCCCTTAATGGTTTTAACGAATACCTAATTCATAATAACATTTACTATGAAATTTGACATTATTCTTAACATATTGTTGTATTTATCGCCCCTATTTTTACTGTTACCAACATACCGTAATTAAAAAAAGAAGTTGTGATAGTATCAGACGTTTACAAACTGCGATCATTTGCCGTCCTACTGTTACTTGATATATTTTGTGAAAGCTTTGCGAGGCTCCTACTGAGTAAGGTCGCATTGAGGCGAATATTGCCCAAGTTTTTGCTGACAAAGGAAATAAGTGAGGTAAGTGAGAGCCTTTCTTTTTCTTGCCCAATAGAATGTGGGTCAATCACTCGTATATATTGGTACTGCGCCTTGAAAAGCTTTTTCTTACATTACGTAATTCAAGTAAATTGACTATTTGTGGTTTTAGTATGATTGTATATTCCTAAAACCAACTGCTGCCTTGCATCGCTAACGTCCAACTAAGTTACATTAAATACGGGGTAATATTTAGGCTTATCTGGAAAAATATTAGTCAGAATTTTATTTGAATTGACAGTAAAGCTAAGAGTCCACGAGCAATTCTTTTGTCATAAACTTCGTTGTATGAAGGGTTTTGAATTTTAACTTAAATGTTAGGTCAGTAAGTGCCACTTGCGCTAAGTAACTTAGCCGCTTCTCCTGCTTGGCGTAAGTGGACTAGATAAAGTAGCCGAGAGCCGCAAAAACTAATGAAACCTCCTTTCCTATTCAATACAGCCACAATTCAAGTGTTTTGTAAACAACCCAGTTTTTTATTATAAAACGCTAACCAAACGATATTGTGTACTCATATATAAGCCATGTTTAAACAACCAGTATTATCCCCGTACAGCGAGACGTCTGCGGGGATTATTGCAGTCTGAAGTAATAAAGGGGGTGTAACGACACCTGGTAAATATTAAGAGGGGAGTTATATGAAAACGAATAAAGTCGGTGTCATGTTTGTCACCAAACGTGACCGGGCCGTTATGGGTTTATGAAGTGTAAAGAGATACTGCGGTGATTAATTAAACATTCTCATAAAATTTAACATAGATTATATAGGGTAAGAGAAATATCTTGGCACATCGATCTATTAAAATATGGTGCAAGCTAATTACAAACAAATCAATAAAAATAGAATTATACTTATTGTTGTTCTGACTTTATACGCCTGAGACACGCCTTTTTGCCAAATTCTGCTGCTGAAGGGTTACAAACAGTTATATATTTAGACTTTGTCTCCATAAAGTTACTTTAACAGGGTAATTCTTTTAAATTTCTTATTTTTTGTTCATTTGGATACCTGTTAGATGACAGTTATAAGTACGTATAGAGATTTTTTGTGATGAAGAATACCCAATATGGAACAATTTCGAAGTTCTTTATAAAAATAATCCAATTACACTGCCGATTCACTAAATTCCCCGTAATATAAAACGACATTGTATAAATTGCTTTCAAAATTTGATCGCAGGCTTCACGCTAAGCTCCACATTTCGGTGCAAATTTACGGAATAACGTTCGACAGGCAAGCAATGAAATGAGGAGCACTTACGTCATTCCTCCCTGGCAGTTGGGACGTAGCAGTTACGTCATCTACCAGGCTGTTGCCGGTGCAGGATTAGATTGAAATTGAATGGTGCTCTCGAGGAAGCAGCCGAAATTTACGGAAAATAAAATTATAAGAGCGACGTGGTAAGGAAGTAGGAGGGATATTGAGCATTTGAGCTAAGGTATTTGAGTAATAAAAAGTTATGAACGGTGGCCAATTTCAGATTGCTTTTAGCTGTCGTTTTCTTTGTTTGGATACCAGGTATATTTTGGAGTTGGAGTTAGGAGTGGGAGCGAGCCTTGTATCCAATTTTTTATCAATTTAGAAAAATCATTTCCATAAGTGTATTTCTTTAAATAATAAAAAGTGTAACCGAAAATAGTTTCATGTTATTGTTTGCTTTTAAGACTTTAATAATAAAACTGATATTGAATTAAATAGATATATTTAATGAATATTCTAGAATGCCATTCCCTAAATTTACTTCGTTGTTAATTATTTTCAACCTAAGCCTCCTATGGCTGTCATATCGGAATCCCCGTTTATCCGATGCCTGCCAAATCGGTTATCAAACCGTAACACCCTTCCAATCGAGATATCGGTACTTAATAGCCCCGTCGTTTCCGGATCACTCAAATCGTGGGCACACTCCGGTCTCATAGCATGCCATAAAGCGGAAATTGCCTTCCTAGTTGAATTCATACCCCGAGCACCTTTGGTAATAACCTTGCAGTTTCATCTTGGAAAATTTTAGCGTTGTGACAGAAAAGTCTTCTATTTTCTATTGATAGTGTTGGGCTATATTAAAGAGCTATGCTATGCTATGTTAATATGGTTACCTGAAGACTTATGTTTAAGAGGCGTGCATTCTTCTAAAAGCAAAAGCTTATACCTACTAGTGGCTCTATTAACAGTAGAAATTGGTCCTTCCTACTTTGAGGCTAGGCCAATTTTGTCACACGTCAAAAATATATAGTTATTTATCGAATCTTATCAAGATGGTTTAGCCGGTTAGCGAAACTGACACGCCAATATTGTTATATATATCTTAATATTAGTATTATAAGCCTATGTAAGAAGGTGCCACTGCTAGCCAAAGGATTCCCCTCTTAGTCTTCAATGGTCCCGGTTCTGAGTCGTTGTTATACGCATCATGGGGCTGTCACCTGTCTTGCGACATTCACTCCGTGAATATTTTAGCCCACTAACTAGATGCATGCAGTACGTGCATAAGATATGGCCGAATCAGTCCTATTACAGCTTGGCGCTCTTAACTCCAACATTGGCAATAAGGGTTTTGAAGCGCGGAGTTTCGGATTCGGGCGATCCGTTTTATTCCTAGCATACTGCGCTCTATACCTCTTTAAAAAATATTGCATATTTAAAAAAATATGTTAGTACCTAATTTGTAGGTAATAAGATTCCAATAATTCTACCGGCGATGTGTTGCACACACCTAAATAATTTTATTGCAACATATTGTATAAAATAATAAAGATAAACGATAGGTACTCTCATGTTATAAGTTACACGCAATTTTGAACTTACCTAAGAATAATAGGAACTTCGTCTGCCAACAAACCGCATTGTGGTTCGGCAGAAGAAAATGTAAATAATATTAATTTATGTCGCGAATAAATGAATTTTTCATATTTTTTTTATCTTCATATAAGGGTGAATTTTTATTTGGTTGTCGTTTTTTTACGTCAGTTTTGAATGTAATGTAGGTTATTTTACGCTAGATAGATACAAAATCCCAATGGGCGAGAAAAAAAAATTAAAAAATTGTAGGACATACTGGGTAACTGGGAAGAGAATAAGAAACTCCCTATCTAACAAATTTCATTCAAATCTGACGCGAACAAAACGAGGCCACAAAATAAAAAGCCGCTCTTAAACATTCTATGTACAGTTTTTGGCATCCTGTAGGCCATCCCTGCTCGACTGAAATGCTCAGTCCTTGATCTGTGATAGAAGTGTGTTTATACTGCAAGGTACACAGGTAACGAGGCGAGCAAGGAAACTACTTCCGGTTTATAGCCATTTCCCAGTTTGGTTAACTTGGATGCTCCGTAGTAGCGTAAGTTTTGCAGGCGTGAATTCTCGAAAAATAACGAAGAGCAGCTGTTATGTTTTTGGAACGAAATTTAAAAAACTGAACACATTGCATGTAGGTGCAATGCACCTATATATTATTTAGGCAGAGGTGGTAATCTGTGATATAGGTACCTATGTGTATTATTTTTAGTGTTGCTGACTACAGCAGCGCTGCTGTTATGACGTTGAAGCTACAGCTGAAAAATGCAATAGCATAGGTTTTCCTGGATACATTTAGTAACGGATATGAACTTTTCGAGTGTTGAGTTTTGAATTGAGTGAGTAATTTGAGTTTGTAAGTTGCCATGTCATTGGGATCGGCGCATACACTCGATTTCTGTATAAAATTAGAACTGACATTATTCTAGCCTTTAAAACCTAAGGTTTTGTAGGTATGAGAATATTTTATTGAATTATACTACTTTATTCATGTTTGTATAGAAAAATAAGTACAATTTAATTTAAAAACAAAACGTTCATCAAAAAAATACGTTATTAAAATGTCTTTTGATAAATACCCCCCGACGCGCAGTAACCGGCATCAAATCGTAATCAATAACATTTTGATAATACTAAGAAACCCTCTTACCGAACATTATCATATTTCATATTTTAATATCCACCATCTGGCCATCACGTTGTATTTTACTACAATTTAATTATTTTAAGTATACATAAAATTACGATGATTAAGTTATTCTTAAGTGAGTTATAATGAACACGGAGTTGCGCGTGTCGCCGCCGCGGGGCGCCTCGGTGCCACGGGACGTTGCCTCGTCACTGACGAATTAATTATTAAACTACTGATTCATTTGTTTTCTGTGTAATTTTATATGACCTAGTTACTGTGGGACATTCAAACGTACTTTAAGAAAAAAATTAACATATATACTTTACTGTTGATACCATAGATCCGATACCCAATCAGCCGAAAAAATTACGCCATTAAAGTGCTGCAATTGTTGCAATTTTCATATAATCTAGTTTTAACAGTGTTGGTAGTTCTGTGTATGAATTTGACACTAACGAATCATTTATCGTTTGTATCATCAATATCATCATCAATGCAAAATTGTTTGCTAATGTCATTCGGATCCCCATTTTTTGAGGCTTTTGTTCCGCTTTGTGTGTCAATTTCTTTTAATAAGTCAACTAAGTATGTACCTCTTATAAGTTAAGTCAGTACGTATGTCATATACACAAATAGCTAATGGTAAATTTTACAAAAATAATTAAAGGCTTTGGACTGGGATGGAGGCGAACTTAAATTACATTTGAATAAAAGTTAAATCTAACCAAAATGTAAAAATAAACACATGAATGATGATGGTGAACTTTATCTTGCTATGATATAAAGCAGGCACGTAAATTACATGTCATTCTAAATTAATAATAGAATTGAATGAGAATTCTTGCCTGGTGGCATTTCAAAAAACTCAAAACTTATACAAACAAAATACACATTACATAAATAAAACGCACAATAGTATTTCATAATACCGTAAGCGGACAATACATTTGTACATAAATTTGGACATTCGGGTTGGGTTCGGCTGAGGTGTGGTCGCAGTAAAAGCGATTTAGTAACCGATGGTTAAAATCATTTATCATTTTAAGGTTATTCCAAGGATAACTTGTAGGCTTATTCAATCTTTTTTTTTAAGAATGACACTCAGCATAATAATGCTATAACGACCTATAATATTATCACGAAGCATTGTTTAAGAAATGAAAGCTTTGAACTAGAATGACAATTTGTCAACTACTAACTGTAAATAGAGTAACGTATGTATGTAGGAAGTATACGTGTATAAGTGACAATTTGACAACTGCCAACGAAAAATGGAGATTAAAAACGTATGTATGTCTTAAGTCTTAAACGTATGTATTAAGTATGAGAGAGCAGAAGACTGTTTAAAACACAAAAGCAAAGACAGAGCATTCAAATTTTATTTATTTACATGATGAGACTAGCTTATTAAGCATTGAGTTTCGTTGACATAATTATGTTAAACGTTCTTCATCACGATTTCAACTATTCGAGCAAAATTCTACCAAAATTACATTAGTGAATTGTTTTAATTACTTACATCTAATACCTAAGTAGGCCTAAGTAAGCTCTCATAGGAGTTTCACAGTTCAAATAGTTGATCCTATTTTAATAAGACCTTAATTCAGATTTACATTTTACTTAACTACCGCTAGAACTCTTTCCACAAAAGCTCCCGGACATTCATGCGAGGTATAACTCTGTTACCCATGTACCACATGCGGTGCACTGGTCAGATTGAATTGGGGCCAGGAAATGAATAAAATGGCCACGTTCCGGTTGTGATACACAACAATTCAAAATACATAAATAAAATGTGAGCACTTTTTTCCAACTATATTTTATACGATTTTAATGCATAATGTTTTTAAACTAACGATAAAAACATGCACGAGAAGGTATAAGACCACATCTAGGAATATGAATATTCAAATTAATTTTTGAAATGTTCATAATGCTAAGCATCAGCATTTCTTGATTGGTGTGTAACATGATCTTTGCTAATTAAAACCTGAACATAGCATCCTGTACTCGGAGAAACTTGAATAGTTACAATCTTACAATAATTAAACATGTCGAAATGTATCCTACAGCCATATTACCAACTCGTAACGACGACATTCAAGACCACAATGATCGGTTTGAATTAAAATTCAAATCGAATCAGAAACAAGATCGATAAAACTCGAACATTAATAGAACAGCTGTCAGTCGAACGACATACCGGCAATCTGTATGCGGTACATAAAGTAATTTTGTTGTGCACTTAACGACATCGAAGTTGACACGATGCCGTTTATGACGGAGGCTGATCACAACCAAACGAAGAATAACATGAAACAGCATCACTTTGTACTTTGTGAACAACTGAAAATGTCATGAAAGCGGCTTTACGGCGAGAATCAGCGAATTTCCCCAGAGTGTAGTAAAAAGCTCTCCCATACGACGTGAGGCGACACGACCGACAGTTCCATTCAGTGTTGATGCTCGGACACGCGTCCCCGTCGCCGGGATAGTTCACGTCAAATACCAACAAATCCAGCGCTCAAATAACCTTCCCTATTTACGTTCGGGATCAAGCTACATTAACACGTGTGGCTCACGGAAATGCGTTACTGGCTTTCTAATAACATTATTGTATTTCCTGCGGTTTTTTTCTATTCCTCCGTAAAATCATGCTAAGATAACGGAGCCATTTCGAAATTTTCTCATTACTTCGGCCAAATATTTCTCTTACTTTACTGCGGAGTGCGCCCCTTTTTGTTCAGTCAAGTATTATGAAGTTTCCCTCGTTGTTATCTACTGCAAAAGAAAACGACTAATAAGAAAAGTCACTACGATTGTTACAGACCTAGACAGCGGGACCTTGCATTTTAATTAAACTGAGATGAAGACTTATTTAAATTATAAGTTACGTATTTAGTGCACTTCTTTTCGTTTTTTATGCGATGACATACAAAACAAAATGATGGTTACGACTTGCCGACAGCGTTCTGTTTTATCTCTCGACATGACCATTTCGTGTTGAAACAGCCGAGTGAGAGAACCCATTGAGTTTAGAGAACTTTCCAAAAATGTAAAAAACTAGTCTTCGTTTCAATTCTTTTTATCACTGGAAGCTATAAATATGTCCGCCGCCCTCGCACGCTCCGGTGAAATTCTTTACCTAGTACTAGCCAATAAATTTAAAAGATTAATGATAGATACGAAATATATTTACATTAAGTACCGTGCTACGAAGTAACTTAAAATACAAAATTAATTACCAAAACACATTATTCCTGGTGTCACGTTCATGAACCAGCAACCAGAATAATCAAGATCAAGCATTAATAGTCTTATATTTAGCTATATAAAAGAGAATGTGGAAAGTATCAATCATCATCAAAATATTAATAATATTTACATTAACGACTTTTAGTAAATCAAAATTTTAGTACATTTTAGTAAGACAGTAGAATATGTTATAGAATTGCATAACAGAACTGTTTTAGGAGAATCTACTGCTCTCGGAATCCTGAATCCGATCATCTGAGGACTTCCTTTGAACCCACACTACACCTACCCTACGTCGAGTCTACGAACCCACTAGGGTGACAGCACCAATAATGAACACTTTAAGCTGACAGGCACCAGTGATGGACACTTCATTCTTAATTAAAATATATGATATTAAGAAATGAGAGGGTAATGTAATATAATAATCCCGATAATGTAGTATCGCTTTCAAAAATGCATTGGCAATTTAAAAATGAATTCATTCATAAACTGCCCATGCTATTTTAAGCGTGTGTGTAGGTACATTACTGGTCCCTTGACCATTACAGGTGCCGCCACCCTACTACTGCTACAAATACGAGTAGTTCTACGGCTTTGCTGATTTGTGCATTTATTTATTTATTCGCCCATTATCTATCCAAACTGACAAGGTAACCCTAAAGTTATTCTGATCAAGCTTCCATACACTTATTGATTTAACAAGCGTTCCATATGCAAGTAAAACCAACGACCCTCTAAGCAAAGAAACACCATTAGGGGCCACGTGGGACCCAATACCCCTGGGCAACAGTTCCGCTGCTGCACATTTTTACTTTACCACTAATTGGTGCATTTCGGGGGTAACTGTGAAACCCCAGGCAGTCTCCAGGGAACATGATACAAACACAGTTAGCAACGGGGACTTTATTTTTGAGGTAATGAATTCGTTTTGCTCTTTAAATACATCTGGGTTTAATTGACGGGATTTTTACAAAAAGAACATAACTACACTGAGGAGAGCGATAAAACTAATTTTCTCTTTGAAAACTAACAATTGAAGCTTGATTTTCAGGGAGGTTGTAGATATATGGTCACAAAGTTAGAAATATCTATTTATTTGTTTTGAGACTTTCTATTTTGCGTAAAAGATATGAAATATACTTTGTCGCTTATGCAGTTTTTGTAAAATTTAGGCTAGTTACGTTGTTTTTGTGCAAAGTTGAGTAACTATTTTTCCTAAAAAATTTTTTTTTATATTAAATGTTCTTATGACATCCACTAAGTTTCTCTAAATTTAAGTAAATATATCATTTATTTTACTGTTGCTCTTAATTCAGTGTTTTTAATGTAAATTTTTAAGTACACAGTAGTATGGAGGATATTTTAATTGCATATTTTGACAAACATATTAGTTTTTGGACTACCATTATTTCACCGTTCGTAAATCTTTTGGACTTGAACAAGCTGACATCAAAAACACAAATCCGAAAAAAATTTTAGTTATGTTGTTTTTGTAAACACCCCTTCAATTTTATCTCTAATACGATTATGTGACATTTCTCACAAACAAAAAATATTATGGTTATGTGATTCGACAATATAATCGGTATACACTTACTTGATTTACTTAGTTGATGGACTATAATTTACAACATATAATTTACAGGCTATGTGACGGATCGGGGTAAATTGTATTTCGTCAATTAGTATTTCGATAGAACTAAGGAATTTTGCTAGCAATTATGGTCATGAAGGGTTAGTTTACAGTAGATCTAGTTTTTAAGGTTTGATAAATCAGTTGCTTAGTTAAATTTTCATTTTACTTAATGTTTGTTAATTTTATTGTAAATAAATATTTTTCTATTCGTCAATCATAATTAGAATCCTTTTTAAAACCAGCCGCTGCGTACGGCAAATATGTGAATTTATCCTACAGAATATTTTGGAACATACTTAAGCTACAATAAAAGCAATCCCCGTACTGACGTAAGCAGTTCCAATATGCCGAGCGTTCGCGATCTCATCCCTAGCCTAATCGGAATTTATTAAAAAACTCCAGACTGCGGATCTCGGGTTCGCAGGACAACAATAGGAGCCTTATTATTATCGGCTCATCCCTGGCCATTGCGTGCACATATCTGCAAAATTTCACGCACCCTTTGTAATAATATGAGTACGTAGAGCCTCTTATCTACCCCTCGAATCCATCGAAGCTCCAGAACTCGAAACTGCGATAAAAGGGTCCACTATATCATATTGGCACTTTCGACAGAGGATCGTGTAATATTTCGTACTTCTTATAGGATCCGATCGGTGGCGAGAAGGGTTCAGAAAGAAATAGCACTTTACGAGTGCTAGTCACGCTTCACTCGCGAGTTGATTTGATCTCGCAACTATGAAGTAACAGATTGAACCGTAGAATTGGAGAGTGAAGTTTCGCTTGTGAGAAATAAGAATATACTTAAACTCAATGTATTTTCTCGCACGAAAACGCTTGGTTGTATTCCTTATTTTACTTTTAGTTAGGTAGGTGTTTTAGTAACTATTTATTTTCTGGGCACTTTTCCTGATGAGACTTGTTCGAATAACTCACTTACATTTTTTTTTTTCAAATTACTTGTGATAAAAAATCAGAGTTCGTGTAATAATTGCTGACGTGTAAATGTAAACAAAACAATGACTGAGTTGTTTACAGGCGCACCCTGGTCAGGGCGCGGCCCGGGACTGTTTCTAATAGTTGTTGTAACCCAGTTTCAGTGATGGCTAACGAGGTGTCCCGAACAGGTAATGGGTTACCTGTTTATCAAATGTTTAACTAAATTGGTAGTTGTAACCAGGCAGATTGACTTGTAAAGTGATACGTTCTAGAAAAAACACAAGTTGTTAAAAAATAAATAAATTATACTTCAAAAATCATAAAGTGAATATGTAACAGCTTTCTAACATTTGCGAGTATGTAAAAATAATTCTAAAATGCAAACGCGTCTTACTATAGTGTATCTACCATGAGTTGCTATAGATTTCGACATCTTATAATACAGTTGCATCTCACTTCGACCCGCAAGTGCGAGCAAGATTTACTGACCTTGCTTTAAACTAGACGCTAGCGACTATATATTTCTACAGCAGATTTCAAACTCTTGGTAAGCACATAGGTACTACTGCATTCGGATCCACGTGAAACTTTAATAACGCTAAAAGCGTCCAAATTTAGACATTCTTATGTGAATTGTAGCATCAAGGCAGAAGTTAATATTTGAAAAGTACGTAAAACGTATTGTATTTACTGCCAGCACAAGTAAAAATATATTATAATTTTCGTCGCTCGCGTGCAGCGCGTTGCCGGTGGATAATGTCGTGTTTTAGGTATTATACCGATACGTCGCGTGTCGCCATACTGTAATACGAATGGGTAACAATGCCGTAATGCCTTTACAATAGCCCGCTTAAATCTTGCCTAAAGGGAATTATTTAGTAAGCCGTATCGATTCGCAAAGTGTGTTATCGTAAATGTTTCGTTCCACATTTTAGGAAATTCAACGATGAAGCTTAATAGACAATTAGTAAGATATAGAAGAACAATGCAAAGATTGAAAAAGCTGTAGAGTGGATAGTACCTATTCCAGAGATTTTTTTTATTTGCTTCTTATTGCCTTTTTATTCGCCTCCGTTTAGTTACCGTCGTTTATTCATTAGTAATCGCGTAACACCCCGGTAGAGCGATATAATTACGATGTAATTTATAGCAGTGTATATCTCTAACACGTTTAATAAAACAAAAAAAGCACATTTAGTACACGCAAAGTAATGAAAACAAATCTTTATTGTTTCATGTTTCGTGTTGTCACATTTATATCGCATAAGGCTCTGTAAATAATTAGTAGTCATCGTATGAATGAATGAAACAGTGCTGATTCAGATGCAAAAGCAACAAATTGCCGCGAAGCGAATCGTGTACGCTTAATTTCATTTACTTCTCATGTGTCTCATGCATGACTGATATTTTGCGTCGCAAGGCTCTTAAACAAAATAAGCACTCAAATGTAAAATAAGTTCGTACCTAAATTTAACTGCAAACACTGGTTTGAAAACTAAATTTTGAATAATCCAAATGTTAACATACAGAATTACACGAAAATATAACAACAACAGCAAAATCACAATACAGGGATCTTATCGTTCCTCATTCGTGATTGTGCAGTA
Source organism: Lathronympha strigana (assembly GCA_949128165.1). Taxonomy (NCBI): domain Eukaryota; kingdom Metazoa; phylum Arthropoda; class Insecta; order Lepidoptera; family Tortricidae; genus Lathronympha; species Lathronympha strigana. Next base: position 20,746,906 of record OX421903.1, on the reverse strand, counting down.
TGTGTAATATACGGGCGAATCTCTTAACGGTAGTTAGTATAGGACATAAGGAATGTAAATTAGATAATTTTTACTTAGAATTGCAATTAAAATTTTATCCTCACAAAACTTTGGCTTCTTTGGCTAATATTGTCTTCTGTTTCCGCGATTATTACTCAATGAAATTACACACTTAAAACAGATTAATCGCGTTTATTAACACAATGTCCCTACGTTTAGAGCAAGGGCTCGAAACGTAGAACGTGGCTGTAAAGGCCTACATACAAAAAAAATAAAAACAAAAACAAAGGTTGGTCTATATTGCCCAGAGGGGCTTATAGAGAGAGAACATTATAAAACCCTGTGAGATTGAACATACATACGTATACAAACTTACGAAAGCTTCCCAAAGTGGCTTAATATAGCAGATTGAAGCGACAAGAAAACTACCTCATTCTGCCTCTTTTATCCGTTTTCAAATTGTCAAACAAAGTCCAGTCCAGTCTTCCAGTCCTGTGTTGTGCTTGGTCCTTGATGTGATATAATAGAGGATCCTAAGCTGGTGGTACCGAAAAGCCATCCTCTCTATTGAGATTAGAAAGATTCTTCAATGGCCTCGCGCAGCATCCTAGAAATTTATCGCTTCTCCTTGGCGACGACCAGAGGTTTGTTAAACTTAATTAAATGGTTTATAAAAAACATGCTCCCGGACTGTAGTCCTTGGTTGACGATGCTTAATATCGTCTATATGTTCATTCACCCTGGGTGATATGCTACGCTTTGTTTGCCCAACGTATAAATAGATCTCATTAACAGTCAAGCTTGTAGACACCAGCGTTATGTATGAGCAAGTTATACTTCAAAGGACTCATAATTTGTGACATTTTCTTCAACGGCTTGAAATAGGTCTTGATTGAAGCACGCCGCAAGATGTGACTGATCCTGTCCGTAACTCCTCTGAAAACAGGAAAAACAGCAGACTTACGCTCAACTGTTGGTATCTTCACACGGGTGGATAGCCTGACACGGGGTATCTTGAGGCTGTTAACCAACAGCACACGTTTTGCATGCTGTTTTGACGTTTTAATTAGCCGGACTGGCAACGTCTGTCATTTTCTATACGTAAAAGTCTGCCCATTTTTGCGGGGGAGGGGCACGTCAAATGTACGTAGCGTACAAATAGCTATGTCAGATAGACGTCAGTCCATATAATAAGCATGATACTATGCCATACCCATTTGGCAGACGAAGTAGCAATTGCTACTCCGTCTGAATTTAAACTTATAGATATAAAATAATTCGGCCCGCAATGTAATGCAAACACACTCGCGTTAAACGCTCAATATCAACCTTTAAAGCTTATATTTACAGTATATTACTGCAAATAAACTTTTCAAAAATAAATTATGGGGTTGTAATAAAGTGTAAGTTAAAAAAACACATCTTAATGAATGAACACTCTTCTTCTTCTTCTTCCTAGCATTTTTCCGGCTTATGCCACGGCTAAGGGAGCCTGGGGTGCGCTTTGTCACTAATCCTAAGATTTGGCGTAGGCTAGTTTTACGAAAGCGACTGACTGACCTTCGAACAAAGAGGGCAAACTAGACCTAATTTGGATTAGTCCGGTTTCCTCACAATGTTTTCCTTCACCAAAAATAAATTGGTATACCTATATCAAATGATATGTCGTACATAAGCTCATCGGTCATTGTGGAAATCTTTGGGGGAGGCCTATGTCCAGCAGTGGACGTCTTTCGGCTGAAATGATGATGATGATGATGACATAAGCTCATAGAAACGAGCCGACAGGATTTGAACCCGTGACCTTAAGATTGAAAGTCTCACCTCTTTACCGCTGGACCACCAACACTTGTTCTAATTAATGATAACACTAATGATTTTTATGCCTGGTTTCATTTATATCGCCCATATTATATAGACTTACGCGCTTGTACACATAGTTGTGAATGAGTTTCTTAATATATTTTACACAACGATTTTTATTAAATAAATTTATTTATGGTTCATCTATTGTCAGATATTATATGGGTAACTGAACTGTGATGATATAACTTAGTTTTTACAATGCAAAGCAATGATACGCAGGAATATTAATAACAAAAGATACCGACCACACCTGCCGGTTGCATACCACAGTCACTGATTAATACGTACGTCCAAATTGACCATTCATAGCGCATGTTTCGGTCTATTATAATAGACCACTTTAGTTACAGGATAGAACAGTTTCACCGTCAAACAATGCGTCTCTTCTATTGACTAATAACATTCGATATTTCCGGTTTATAATGCTGCATTTTCATTCTTGTTGTTGATGCCTAGGTAGGTATACCTAGTAAATAAATAGTCGGTGTCGGTTCATATTTAATTAAATGTTAACGGCGACTTATGAGGCACTCGAAATTACAGTCACATTTAACGCCCACATTTACAATTCGAAATTACAGTCACATTTAACGTCCACTTTAATCCGTTTAGTTACATTTACAAGATACAATATGATAAGATAACCAATTGCTAACAGTAACAGTTTTTGCACCAGTTTAGTGCAGTTTACAAAAATACTCACGTTATAAAGAAAACAACAAATGGATTCCGCACAGTACAAATCGGTAACACGTGTAAATTACTAATTATTTAGTCGTAAAAATGTTACAAAAAGACTTGGAGCAGATAAGAAATAGATATATTTGTACTGTCATTTTTATCTTTCCGCAATCACCCCCGTAAAGTTCTAAGCCACCCTTTCTTAAGTCTCGCCTGTTACAAAGAGATAGAAGATACGTTAAGCTACAGTCTTACGACCAAAATTGTACAGAGCAATCGACTAACAATGTTACTAGGATAAAAATATTCAATAAAAACTTTACGGTATACCCCGAATTCAGCAATTCGTCTTGAAAATTGTGCTTGAAAAACTTCATGAATACAGGTATAAGCAAAATTGTTACGAGTGGCAATTTTCCTTAGGTTTTATCTACCTATCTACATTTTTGACACCGCGACCGTAACAGCGTTAATAGATAAAATATAATAGGAACTATCATTTCGAGTATTTAAAAATGTAAGGGTTAATGCAAGTCGGCAGTTCGTAAAGGGAAATAATCGATGACAAAAAGAACGATGCACTTCATTCTATACATGGTAATTCTATACGAGGTAGTTTTTACTTATAAAGTTGACGAAGCTTGTGCGGATTGTTTATGTCTAATAGTACGTTGACGAAGCATGTGGCAGATTCCTTTTCTATACATTACATACAGTAACAAGTGTTTATTTTACCAAGTGATAATAAATATACCACGTTAATTAGGAACTATAATGACAGCATCAGACGCATTACCGGTCACAGATTGATACAACAATGACTGACATCCGGAAATGCAATTAAATATGTATACGTAAAGAGGAAATATCAATTCGCTCGGAGGGGATTGAAACCACCGCTAGTTTGGCCACTTTGCTCAATTATGTTGGCACTATTAGATCGTACGCAACATACGCTATTGCAAAATTGCGTTACCTACCGAATTTGGTGTGCAAGGGTGAGTGTAAAAACAGAGGATACTATATTGGATTTGTACGTTTTATTACTCTTAATCATTAGGAAAATAAATGTGACGAAGACATGGTTATTAAGAAAAAAACAGGAGATCGTGTATTTAAAATTTGGCAAATACCTACAGTAAAACCTAATATCGCGTTTACGTATTACCATTTATTACACTCCATTTTTCTAAAATAATAGTAAAAGTAAGTAAAGTATTATAAACCTAGTTTCAAATATTGTATTCACGATAAGTTGAAGTAAAATATTCTTGACTAGTTATGATTCAATTATCAAAACGTGCGGACGAGTAATAGAATTATGCAAAGTAGCCAACTAACTAAACGTACAGCGGGACCTTAACCGGCGAGCGTGGCTATGTTTAGTCTCTTGTTCATCCCTGCAGTATTTCGCTCAAAATATCGTACATTCTACTTAAAACATCATTAGCATACATTCACGTCAACATCTTAAATTGATGCTAAGTTCAGACGCTTTGAAATTAATATAAATATATTTTGAATTTCAGGATGAGCCAATTATGCAAATATGTACACAAGTACTTTTTTGTTTCGTTTATGCGGGTTCTACTTTAAAGTTGAAATCGTATTGTTTATTTAAGCTGTAACCTAAAACAATCAGTGTAGCTAGGTATTACGTTATTAATTGTTACCAATAGTTAAAAATAATAACGTTTGCAGATACATACCTACATAAAAAGTAAATATAACCTTATAACGCCATTTTGTATTAAATAAATCGTTTAGAGCCCATGAAACGGTTGAGAGTAATTAGTAATATTTAAACATCCAATTTATTTTAAATACTACTACCTTCTTATTGCTTTTTGTCATTATATTCTCCTCTTCTAAAATGACGCTCACAGTTTTAAACAAACGCATACTCATACAAACATTCGGATCCGGCTATTCTGGTGTATCAGGGAATGAATCTCCCAATTTATCTGATCGGGCATCGCTCTATTGTGCGGCTCAATCGGGACAAATGGGCGAGCGTTTTACTCGCTTTACATTCTGCGCCGAGATACGGCATCGGAAATAGACGGTGAATGTGTTGTCTATGTCTGGCCAGTTGCGTGATTAAGGATTTTCATTCGTTTTATTAACCGACATCAAAAACATGAAGAGTTTAACGTTGAATGGTTCTTTTATATATAGCTGTGAATTGTTTAGTACTGTCTTTGTAAGTCTAATATAGTCTTAGAATTTGATCATTTATTCAACGTAAAATTGTATAGGTACATAAAACAAAAATTAAAATCCAATCAATCACTCCAAAAAGGTACCATCATAATTCATGCGAGATAACATGTAAACCCGAAAACCAGAAATCAACAGACAAGATCTGGATCGCTAATGAAGAGTGTGCATTTAAAACGCAAATCTCTTTGATAAAATCAAAAAGAATCTCGCGGTGTTTGAGTTATTTGTCGTCACATTAAACAAGTGCTCGGCAAAAAGTGGAGGAAAGATCAAAGGCATGGTGACGGGGCGAGATGCTCTGAAATAACATCCAGCCAACGGACTTGTCATCAAACGGGCATGTGTGCTTTTAGATATGCACTTAGTACAATGCTTGCTTTGATCGGCGTCTCAAAGACGAGATAAGGATGACATCTGTGCAATGCTTCCACAAAATAAATAAAAACTCTGCGCAAGTTTCATTTAATATTTGAAATGTTTAAAATTTAAAAATGTATATTTTTTTTTAGTTAATTTGTGAAGGCTATAGCGTCTTATGTAAACATTTAAGTAAAATCTTATGTACTTGTGATAAATAAAATATAGAATTCCGCGGGACAAGTTATTTAAATATATCGAAACATCGTTTTAAAACTAAACAACCTACATTCAATTTTATTTTCGTAACATTTTCATTACGTTTAGTCTAGGTAAATTACCCTCAATATTCTTATTTTTTATCTCTTAGGATGGGTATTTATAGTATGATTATAAAAGTAAAATACAAAAACAATACAAAAATATATTATTAAAAAAACCTAGCCCCAGGTGCCACTGGCAACGGGGAAGGGCCCTGCAGGCTGCCGGTGGTTTCAGCCGCAAAGAGAGGAACCGTCGGACTATGCGCGCCGTGTCCAGTGTTACCACTTTTTGTATCTGTCCCTTGATCTAACCACAAATTCGCTATGAGACCGTTCGCCGAAATGACTATCGACACAATGATCATTTTTATTATCATTAAAGCCTGAAACATGTACAAAAACACCTACACTAAAATAAACACATAATATTATTGACGTAGGTGATATCTCAGAAGATTTTTTTATTAATTCCAAGCAATGTACGTAAAACTAACAGGCCCCGTAAGTGAAATATCTCCAACAAGCAACGGAAACACAATATGGCAAAGGGCTTTCGCATACTTCAGACGCACTTTGAGTAATGACCGTCATAGAGTTAGCATAAATACGGAGACAATGCAGTAGTTAAATACAATTTAGACGTGGAAAACGCGCCTTCATTGTGAATTCCTATAGCATAGAGTAGGTTGTCTAGTTTGGTTGCTCATTAATATAAATGATAAAGAACCTAGATATTAACTTGTAATTGTTTAGAGCGACCAAAATTTGTAATGCCATACGATTAAATTAAAATATAAATGATAATGCTGTGGTTTTAACTGTGATTCCATATCATAGGCCAATTTTGTACACACGCCTTGTTGCTTATCTGGATGGTGCCATTTCCCCCTTCACCGTTCAATGCTCAATACTTGAAATATGTGACAGTTGCGCGTGAACACGGTAAAAATTGTCACACCGTGAATGATTGCAGTTTCGTCTCAACGGGGTATTAGTAATTATTTTATAGATCTATGGGTATGACTATTTCTTAAATGCTGAACTAGCATTTAAATAATTAATTATGACAATTGACATTATTGTCTTGCAAATAAAAAGTGCTGGATTTGTTTTTACATTTATAAAGTACCCACTAACGGAACACAAGTTGACTGTCGACATCTGATAAACTAATTAAGCACATATGCATAGTTTATTTAAAAGCAAATAAAAAGTCTTCAACAGACATAGCAGTTATGGTGGCACGAATAAAATTTAGCTAGGGACTTCCACACTATATTATTTTATTGATAAATTGTACTTACCTACTTATAACAGTAGTTATGTTATGATATGACCATGAGATAACGTACCTATATTACGAATATGCAACTTGCATACCTATTGCACATTATGAAGTGCGTATAAATCGATTAAGGAAAAATAAAAGGTTTACTTGTTAAATTTGATTTTTATTTGAATTTCAAAATTCCTAAAAAGTATATAGATGACATTGATGTGTAGTAGTAAGCATGTTTTTGTTAATATCTATTTTATACTTATTTACTTAATAGCTAATGATGAAATGTTATTTCGAAATAAGTAGTTACCCCTAAAAAAATCGGAAGGAAGGCCCTAGTTAACTGACGTTATTACCATCAACACTTCTATACCTGGTCATCACATGCTTGATCAACGTGCCAACGCACAAATGTCACATTTAATTCGATTACCATAATAAAACCGTTGAGCGGTAGGTATCTATTTATTTAGGGCCGCTTGTTCCATCTGGGGTTAGCCATATAACCCGGAGTTAAGCGTTTTTTTGTATGGGATCTGACAGCATACCTCCGGGTTAGCGGCCAACCCTGGGTGGTGCAATTCGGCCTTAAGTATTAGGTATCCACTATGTATTTATTTTTCAACTTGTACCTAACTCTTATCATATCAGTTTAGATTAAATCACAGTAACTTACAACGTTTATGTCCCTAAAGTTCGTATACCTACTTGAATAAATAATTCATTCTCATTGAGACAAATCGAACACTCCCAAGTCTATTAGGTACATTTTGATCGGGACTCGATACGTGTTCCCACATTCTAATGCTCGCTTTCATAATGGGTATGCATAGTGGGAGGAATTTAATTACTCGCCTACCATATAATTATAATGTTGTTAAAACGAAATGTAGAAGCCTCCGATCCTCGTAGATACGTCACCTTACTATGCGGTCAGATACCCATCTCGGCGGAGTGAAGTAGCGCCCAGAAGCTACAAGGTACCTACATATCCGTTGGTGGCCTTAGGCGAAATCTTATTAAGAACTATTGCACAGCGGAAGAATGTAACAGTAAACTAAAGTAAAATGTATGTTCCAGTGCCCCATTGTTTTACAAATTCATGCAAATTATAATTGAAAAAACCCGCGAGATCTATTTTTATAACTTAATTAAGACTAATGAATTTACTCTGATTTAAAACATTCATTAGATACATTAAATAATAAAAAAACAAATAGTTAGGTTAATAGAATTATAGTTATTTATGTGAGTCATGAACGCGCGTTAGCGAGTTTCATAATAGGATCACAGAAGTATAGTGGCATATTAGTTACTTTATAATCCGAAAAAATATGAACGTATTTTCTGTGTACGTAACTTAGTCCCGTAGAGTACAAACATAATTTCAATAATATAATGAAAAACTATGCGTGTTTAATATCTTAGATTTTATGAGCCTAAAAGCGGGACGAAAAGAACCTCGTTACGACCAAGTGTGGCCAAATATGGCTCCCATTAAATTTAGAATCAGAATTTTACTTTTTTCACATTGTGAATCGAGTAAAAGATTATAGCAAATAATTTTTTTCAAAGATATGTTCTAAACTTGAATGCCAGTGCATCGTAATTATTAACATTAAAGTATCGGTACCTATACTGATGATGCACTTTACTTCAATGTAAACATTATTATGCATCTATATAGGTATACAGGTTTCTTTTGTGGTTACAGTATTATTTAAATATGAACATATACAATGTGTTACCCCTATATCTTTTTTTATGATAATGGTCAATTGACCAAGTGCAGTTGTATTTGGCGGCATAACACTTTGAAGGGGCGCCATTTCATAACGGTTGAGAAAAAAATATATATGGGGGATGGTTTGTTTGGTTACGTGGTTAACAGCTCTAACATACGTGTACAATACAAACACATTGTATATAGAAGTTATGAATTATGGATGTATATAAAAAGTATTATTGTTTTCGCTTAACTTACTTACTGTTTTTAAACAGACTGTGAGTGTGACTTAGTGTGTTTCTAACTGTAGAGCTAGTAGTTATTTTAAATGCGCTCTGAGGTAATACTGTGGGTAGTTAATCTTGCTGTCATAATTTGACGGTCGTGGAATTTTGAAATCGTTTTAATTTGACAAACTAATGTCTGTTGTAGGTTCAGTAGAAAGGTCAGTCATTGCAATAGAGCATGATACATGACCTAAATTTAATTCTACTGTTTGTAAAATCTAATAATCTATATCGATTACCATCGGGGGCTCAATTACCATTATAATATGGACCTATGCTCAATTAACATACCTCATACGGGTAAGTTAAGCCACTCTAACTGTAATCAAATATTTGTTAAATAATGCACGACACATAAAACTTGTCTAGGGATTTTTATTGCAGATAAATTTTCTAGCAATCAAATCAAGTTCCAACTTTCTAGCGAAAACCATTAAGAAAATATAGAGTATGATTCCGAAATTGCTCCATGTGACCCGCTCTACCCTATGTACCATTTATTTTATATTAAGTACCTATATTTATAATACAAACCATCGTTGTTTAGAAGATATATGTTTATACTAGGTCATTAATTGTTTTGACCCATTTGGCGGAATTACTTGAAAATGATTTTAATTTTTCTTCTCACCCAAGAAACAAAACTTTTAATAATCTAACGACACAAAACTGATAATGTATAAGTCGATACCGCAGGCAAACAAACCTGACAAAACAATAGTCACATAAATCATAAGGCATTATTACCGAAACAGCGATATATATGTCGCTAATCATGTTTTAGGTTGCGCGACAAATGACTGTCGAGCAGCAATAAAATCGTTTAATTGAGCCTTTAACTTAGGTACACGATATCGACATTGTTACAGAACAAAACAGTTATGACTTCTGTAATATATTGTTCTATTAGGGCCACTTGCACCTGTGGGGGGTTGAAAGTGGCGCTTACCGGCCGGAGGACTGAAAATATCTATTTCAGTCCTCCGGCCGGTAAGCGCCACTTTACGCAAAACTAAATTGCCGCCTGCCGGCTTCGTCGGGCAGAAAAATAGTATACAAACCTCGGCCGTTAGATGGGAAAGCCTCGTATCACATGTTCGTAGACCTCGGCTTCGCCTCGGCCGACAATTACATGAGATCCGATAACTACTAGGTAAATAGTTGAAAAATTGTTTAATTTGCCACCTTTTTATTTTTTAAAGACGCCATTTCAATGAGCTATTCGAGCACCATGTTTAACCGCACATAAATATACATAGAACCATAAAATTTGTTTTTTTTAATGTCGCAAGTATCTAGTGGTCGTTGGCTGTATGTATTTTTTCCTTTGTCAGTTTAGTGTTAGTACGCAAATTAAAAAAGTTAGAGCAGCGGACAATAATGTTTCGTTCATACTTACGCTTTTACGCCATACATTACTTCACGACCTCCGGCCAAGAAGTAAATGGGGGGAGGAGCCATAAACAAGAAACGTCTTCATTTCGTGACATAAATGCATACGTGCATAAATGCCTATTTTCGATCGTGTTTGAGAAATATATATTTAACGTAATTTACTAACTCTACCCCCTCTGTATCTCAAATTCTCACTGCAGCCACTTTTCTCTCTGTTTGGCCCTACGGTTGACTGGCAGAGAATGTCTTAAGGCATTAAGCCCGCCTTTTGTATTTCTTATAACGTGCAGTAAGGGTGAAAATAAATAAATAAATACATATATTGATTTTCCCATACAATTGAGGTTACCAAATTATTGAACTGCCAAAATGGTCATAGTATTATTGAAATGACGCTTGCGTCCGACTTAAATGTGCATAATAAAATAAAGAGCTAAGTATAAGAGACCACGCAAGGTCAGTACACACTGTACACATTTAGCATTGATAAACTGATCCTCAAGTTGACGTAACGCGTGACTCAGTAGGACTTGCTCAATGAGTTAAGACGTTACTTTTATAACCTAGAAAATTCGCTGGTAAACAAAATGAGGTTAGCTCTGTTGATATTAGTGCTGTGTGTGCTTTTGTGTCGAGCTAAAGATTTAACCGTTGGAACTAGAGTAAATAACTTATTGGTGAATACAGAAAAAGTGGTCGTCAAACCAATACTGTTATTTAAGAGGGAGAAGACTTATAGTTATGTCGATCCAAAACAGAGAACTATTAAGGTAAACTTTGTAGTTGAACTTATTAATTATAGATTGTGTCTCTTGGCCCAAAGTGGTGTCTGGCCCAAACCCTAGTTAGTATAATCAAAACATACTCTAATTATCTCAATAAGTGTTAACCTTAATTCGACATTGAACATATCAGTGGTTCTGATTGTTATAAGCCATTAGAATTAAAACCTGTGTTTTAAAAGTTTTAATCGTACTTGTTGTATTACTATATACCTGCCTACTGCATTTTTTTATATGAGATGATACTGTTAAAGTATTAAACTACAAGTACGATATTATCAGTATTGACATTATCTAGGAATGTTGATGTTGCTCTGTTTATTTTCAAATCGTTTATTTATTTAGCAAATTAACCTCAAACTTATTACAAATTACAACTCCATGACCTTAAAATAACATAACAATGTTGAAACTAAGCTTGACATTTATTTTATTCCAGGGCATCATAGCTCGCGACCTCTCTCGGACGAAGACGGAACCCAACATCACCGCGGGAGGAGTGGGCGAGAAGCAAGTATCCATACAGTTCCAGAGCGAGAGGGGAGGAGGGATCAATTACCTAATACTGATATTTAGTGATAATGTACGATAATAACACATTATGATAACATTAGTGATTCGGAATGACTTAGCGATTTGATTAAGTTGTAATGAAATTACGATAATTTAATTACTGATTAATACATAATAATATATATTTATGGATACCTTTTTTGTTACTAAGTCACAATGATTATCTTTTATTTTTTTACACTCAATATATTAAAACAAAAGTAAAAACGTACCAAAGTCTTTTAATAAAAATAAAAAACTATAATTTCTGATAAGTACTCAAATATTTCCTACTGTTAGTTAAAAACACTTCATTCTGTTTAATACGTAAATGTAGGTAGTTTTTAATAATGCCTGATTAATATAATTATAAGAGGGTACAAACCATATTTACTTTGTAGTAAACCTTAAACTGCTCTAATATTTGTTTCATCTTCTTCAAAAACGATGACCAAGCCGAAAAATAAACGAACTTATCTTGCCTTACGCACCCTATAAACACTGTGGCCCGCCGTCCAAACAGACACAAATCAATTTCAGGGAATTGTCAGTACACACGGGGTGTTTAAATTGAGGGCGCCTAATGGAGACACACGCATTAAACCGGGCCGCGTGCAGATACAGGGGGACCTAATTAGTTTAAGCTTGCGAATAATCTACGATATAAGTACACTGGAAGAGGTATTTTTTTTAGAATGGAAGGTGGAGAAGAAGGGGAATGATGACATTCGCAACCTTTCGGCTTACGCTATTCGACTGTTTGTCAGGTATTTGTAGACAAGTGACAATTTGAAAGAATGTGTATTAAAAAAATAAAATTAAGATATTGAGGTTTATAAAAGGTAAACATACCTACAAATTTCAAAGTCTCAGTAATGATACCTACAAAATATACCTAAACATGATAACAATATGCAATCAACAATTTCTTACAAGATTTTTTCATACAAGAGTTATCTTAGAGTCTAAAAAGCTTTCAGTCTAAAATTATCACTTATAATAACAAATTATGTTTCTTCAAGTTTTTAAATTTTTAAACACGATTCTGCTTTACCTTTAGTAGGAATTAGTTATTATTTATCGAAATAATAGGTATGGGTTTCAGTTTTATAGGAAGTATGAGTAGGATATATATACATCCACGATAACGAACGGGGATAATGTTATCATCGTACAGCGCATTTATTTAAGATTAATTTACCTTTATAAAAACACTATACTTAGCTACTTGGTACAAAATATTGCATGATTATGGGCTCAGTATGAGCAAAAACGTGAATGACTCTTCCAGTTGTTTGACTACAAGTTCTATGTACTTATCACCCTAGTCCAGTGGATTTTGTCTGGGGATCAAAAGGCAGGGCTTATACAATTTCGCTGCATTAACTTCATACGTTATTCAATTCGAAGCCCATTCGCGGTTTCACTCATTTTATTACGTGGTTTATCCAACACTTAGTAGCAATCTAATAATATTCGACTTCGAAAAACTTTCGCAAACACTTATTTTTTGTACCTACAGAAGGCGAATCCTCTTAAAATTTGAACGTTGCTTACTTGTATTAAAATACATTTTTCAAAAGCTTAGTTTTAGAAGATACAAACTTGCAAAATAATTTCTAAACATGTTTATTAATTAATCAAAATTCAAGCCCACGGTTTGATGTTATCAAGTTATTTAAGCAGCTAGTTAACTTTTATTGGCAATAAAGTTAAAATATTATCATAGTGATTGAAATGTTTTGATTACGTGTTAATCTTGTAGTGGCCCTAGACTGAGGCGTTATCTATATTTAATTGGGAAAAAAAACCTTCATATATATTAATGGAATAAGGAAAAGGCATATTTGTTTGATAAACAAATAGGCCATTTCAAATATAAGTGAAGGGACTCAAAAAAAATTTGGAAACTGGAATATATCTAGGCATCTTATTAGTGATTGTATTTAGTACAAGGTACGTCTTTTCGGTCGCTGATAAGGCGCTTATGCCACAAAAATTCATTTAGAAATAAACCTTATCGACAAGGGACAAAGTGTTACTAAAAACAAACATATTTGAGTATCCTCATCCTCACACTGACTTGAGTGCGTTCTCGTCGTACCTTTTTACGTTACGGAACATAAGCCAAAGTGGGTGCTTATTCTAAGGATAAGGATAAAAATATCACAGACGGCACGTATGTTACCTAATCGCCAGGTACCTAATGCTAAAAAAATTATATCACGCAAATAAAATAAAGTCGCTCGACTTGAAGATAAACTTCAAGTTTACTTTTATTTGGCATTTATGTAGGTACGAAAAACTAAATATATTTTTAGGGGTACAAATCTGCGCCGGCTCGTACCAATGACTTTTTCAGAACTTACGTACAAAATGTCATGTGATATTTCCAGTTGCTTTTCGGTGAAGGAAACACATCATGAGGAAACCTGCACACATCCACAAATTAAATTTAGGCCTGCGTAGGGACCATGTAGTTGTAGGGGCTATTATAGTCTAATCCCTCGCTCGCTTGAGAGGAGGCCTGTGCCCAGCAGTGGAGCTTGTATAGGCAGGATTATTATTAATGTATATTGTATTTATATTTTAACTATAAAACTCTCGTGAGACTCGAACATATTAAATAATATTTAAAACGGGTCACTCACGTAATTTAGTCGATTTTCGCTCGACATGTTTCGTTCTTTACGAAGAACGTCATCAGGAGCGACCACCCGCGACAGAGGCAAAATCGACTAAATTACGTCAGTGACCCGTTTTAAATATTATTTAATATGTATTTATATTTGTAAGATTCTTATGTTTACTTACTTTTTTATACTTTAACGTTGGGTTGATAAACGAAAATTCCACGGAAATTTAAATACGGACAAACGGAAAAAGGGTATAATATATTTTTATTATTTTTTATGTAGTCAACCAATTGGAACCACGTACCTACTCCTAATAGAATAACTAACGTCTCTACTAACCGTGTATATTTATGTCACTTTAGTATAAATCCGAAAAACAAGTAGACAATTTTAAGTAGGTACTTAAAATAGTTAGGTATAATAAAAGTCAATGTTGATACATAAACGTTACTCTATCAGGTTAATTTTCCCAGTTAAAACAAGTGACTAGCAAATAAAATTAATATATATGCACGAGGTTCTTCATAAAATACACTGACTATTCGTATGAAATCCGAATAACATGAAAACTCGCGGAGGTGTAGTGAAAATTCGACGCTAATGCTACCACTTTCGCGCGGCAGACGCAAACGAATAAATAAAACATGGGCTAGTAATGCACACCGTAGCGCGGGTCTAACTAAACCGACTCGGCATCATAATCTGACAATTCTGATACCGATAGCAGACCGGTAGCGAAATATGTTTTGTATGGGAAGAAGAGAAGAGGTTAGATATAAGTATAAGGTCGAATTCACACGAAATGCTGATTGGAATTCCAAGCAAAGTGCTCCACTAGTGAAAGCCTAAATTATACTTTTTAATTACACATTTTTCTTTATAATTATTTAGCCAAATAGGTAGATGCATGATGTAGTATACAAGGTGTAACAAACATGCTGGTGGTTTCAGGGCGTCTTATTAGGGAAAAAAAGGAAAAAAATCGGCGCGAAATATTTAGTACTCCTTGTATATTAGAACATGCATCTATCTATTCATATACCTGTCTTACCTTGAATTACACACGTATCGCCCATTTTATACCAGTTTGAATTTGGATCGCGAGAGTATAATAATATGTAGTCTGCTGTTTACATTGAGACCTGAGAAAACTATAGATTACCAAATTGAATAACGAGCGTAGCGAGATATTCTATAGTGGAATCTTGAGCGTTCCGGGATTAAAGCACAAAGTAAAGGCTTTAAACTATATGTATATGTTAATCCCGTGGGAGAGGAGCCGGGGTCTGCTGTGGGATGCCACGTGCGTCGGCACGTTCGCGGCATCGCATCTTGGCCGTACTATGCGGTCTGCAGGAGCGGCGGCTGAGTTGGCTGCGTCACGGAAGCGGGAGATGTACGCGGTCCTGGCGAACTACCTGTTTATCCCTCCTGCGGTGGATACCACTGGGTGCTGGTGTGCCGAAGCCCTAGCATTTATTAAGGAGGTGGGAAAGCGCCTGAGAAGAGTAGTCACGATCCTCGCTCCGGGTCTTTCCTGTTGCAGAGGTTGTCCGTTGCTGTTCAACGTGGAAACGCGGCGAGCGTAATGGGCACCTTTGCGTCCGGAGGGGCGCAGAGTGGGTTTAATAATTAATGGGTAGTAGTTTGACTTTGATTGTTAGTTGTATGGTGTATATATACGTGTTTTTAGTTAAGGACTTTTTATCGATTGTAATTTAATTTTATGTTA
Source organism: Lathronympha strigana (assembly GCA_949128165.1). NCBI lineage: Eukaryota > Metazoa > Arthropoda > Insecta > Lepidoptera > Tortricidae > Lathronympha > Lathronympha strigana. The sequence continues at coordinate 20,731,127 of OX421903.1, read as the reverse complement.
TGACATTTTGTAATTAAATTAATTTACTTTGAATATATATATATTTTTTTATTAAACAACGTTAAAAACAAAAATATATATATATGTTTATTTTATGTTATTATTTTATTTCCTACTAAAATTACTGTGATATTGCCACTTCTCTATTTTGCAACGCCAACTGACTTATGTTGTTTTTATTAGTTTTCGCTACCTGAACATTCTTTGGAAAAGATCGCTTTAGCGATAAGACCGCCTGTTATTTAACTCTTCTTTCATTTGCTGTATTCTCTGTTTTGACTTCTTTTGAGGTGTGCTATAAAGAGTATTTGTATTGTAAATACAGTTGATTATTTTAAAAGACCATACTCACTCAGAATCATTATTTAAAAGTTATATGCTGCCTTCTAAGAACTTATGAAATGCCTTTACGAGCAGCGTGTGTAGCCAAGATGCCAATCGCTAACGCTCAGTCGCAAACGCAACTGTCATTGTCGCACTAATAAGGAAGAGTGATAGAGAGTGATAACTACGATACGCCACGTAGCGGGAGCGATTGGCTACGGGCCCAGATGTGGTAAAACAATTGAATGGGTATTCCAATGCGTGGTGAAATAAATACCTTTTATCTCATACAATTAATTTAAACTAGACACTAAGATTCAATGTGATCGACCGGTCGGTTAAAACCCGATTGTCGGAAGCTTTTCGCTCGCATTTCCACTAATACCCTGGAAAATTCTAGAATATTATAGAAAGGAAGTACGGTACATGAAGCGTTGGTTTCAGTCAATGTCTTTACTTGGTTGTTTTGATACGGAAGAATTTCTTAACATCAGGCATAGATAAATAATGCAATAAATATTGAAAACTAAATAGGTATTTTTGCTTATTAAATCATTTGCACTGACAATGTAGGTATATATATGTAGAAAAAAGTTATACAAGTTATAGAAAAAGTTGAACAATTCTGTTAGATCCTTTGAAAATTTCTAAGTATAAAAATATATGCATATACCGCCTGACAAGACGGAAGACATAAAAGTTCGTACCTAAGACAAGGTCCCAATCAATGTATTGTAACAAATAAATGTGATGTTTCGGGAAAAGTTTCACCCTCACTCAATTTTCTTCGACACATACAAATACGCGGCCCCCTCGTGGCGATAAAGTGAACTCACGTACGACGTTAACGAAGTAACACATTGATGAAAATAACAAACAAAATAAAGGTACCTATAATATAAATACCGCGTGCACCCCATAACAGGAGCAAAATTTTTTATCGTAGGTTGTACTCCTCAAACTTAAAAACTTTAGTTCAACAACTTTTAAATATTATGTACCTTTTATCTGTAAGTTTTCACTTTTTCGTACAAACTAAATAGTTTTTTCAATTAACGTTAAAATCAGCCTAATTGACTTTGCGTCATAGCACAAAAATTACAAAATTCGTTTGTTCAGCAACTTTTATAAAATATATTAATATTATAATTAAATAGTACACAAAATTATTCCTTTAGCGACTGCAGAGAGTTGTATCGACATTGCCCTGGTCCCAGGCAAATTGTGTGATGACACTTGTAAATTTTTTTCACAAATTGAGTGACAGAACTGCGTATCGTCGGATTTGGAACTCACTACAGTGCTGCTGTCGGCGTTGTCACTTTTCTAATGTTAGTTTATTTGCCATTCTCACCAATAAGGCTACAGCGATGTAGTTAGCTGTAAAACAAAACCTTCAAGCCTCTTTTATTTTTATTTTATAAAAAGTTTTTTATTTTAGAGCGTTGGTGGCCCTGCGGTAAGACCTCACGTCTTCTTCAATCCTTACTTACTTTCAATCCGAAGGTCTCGGGTTCAAATCCTGCCAGCTGGTACTAATGAGTTTTTCGGAAATATATTTACAAAATATCATTAAGGTTCACTTGCACCACCCTGGGCCAGCCACCTGACCCGGGGTTTAGGGTTTTTTTTTTAATGGAATTTGACAGAATAACTTCGGGTTAGCGGCTTACCCTGGGTGGTGCAAGTGGGCCTTAGTGTTTACCAATCACTTTTCGGTGAAGGAAAACATCGTGAGGAAACCGGACTTACCCCAATAAGGCCTAGTTTGTAGTAGTATTGGCAGGTCAGATGACAGTCGCTTTCGTAAAACTAGCGCCTACGTCAAACCTTTGATTAGTTGCCAAAGCGGACCTCAGGTTCCCTGAGCCATGGCCATGGCATAAGCTGGGAAAACGCTAGGAAGAAGAGAAAACTTTTTTTATTTTATCTATTTATATTGATATGATATAATGGGTAATTTATAAGTATAATAACAAACGATTGTTATAAAACCACCAGTATAGTAAACTAACTAGGTAGGTTCTGTTTATTTTTTCGATAAGAAATGTTTATTTGAAATAGAGCTGAAAACTTACGTACCCTGAAAGTGCCAACTAATACAACTGTAGTTTACGTGTTCACCCTAAACCGACGGAATCTAATTTTGATACGTCCCATCAAAAAGTAATTTCCCTTAAAACAAATGCCACAAAGAAAAGTTCTAATTCGATCCAATCTAAATCCAATTACTTCCACCCCTGTATTAGTCACACGAAGAAAGCAGGTGCGATATGAATCTTCAGGTCAAATCGCAATAGAAACTTGCTGTTAATTTTATTCCAATTATTTTTGGACAGTCTTACAGATTTAGGGATTAAGAATAACCAAATCTGATATAAAAACAAATTGCATTAATGATGAAAAAAAATTGTTTCTGAACGCATCTGTCATCGATTCGTTTAAAAAAAACATAGGTAAAACTAATCTGAGAAATGGATCTGTATCACGTAGTTTAGTAGTTGCAGTGATTGTAACAAGTTCGTTGGCACTGTCCGTGTATCACAGCTTTATACTGCTAGGTGTGCTTGTAAGTACGTTCATAAACAGGCAGCGTTGTACCAACGCGGCACGCGACCTGTCAACTTGTTTCTTGAAAAGCCATGTCAACTGTCCGACTGTGATCTATATCGTGTCTGTGATACAATTTTAGTTCGGGTTAAATTGTTGGTAATATTGCTTGGATATTAAGATGGTTATGATTAATTTTAGTTTTGTAAATTACATCAACAGAATCGTGTAGTTAGTGTCTAAGAAATAGTTTATACCAGATGGTACTGTGCAATTTGAAACATAATTTTCCATAAAATGATGTGGAACTTTATTTATTTATTTAAACTTTATTGCACAGTAGAAATACAGTTACAAAAAGCGGACTTAATGCTATAAGGCATTCTCTACCAGTCAACCTACAAGGAGCATTGTTCAAAAGTTTAACTTTTTTAACGCGTAAGAAAGTAGGCGGAAGATTTTTGTTTGTGGTATATTTTCTTAATAAAAGAGTATTGCGTAAGTAAAGAGTGTTGAGTAACGGCCTCCTAGCCTAGTTGGTAGTGAAGTGAAGTGCCTACGAAGCAGGAGGTCCCGGGTTCGAATCCTGGTCAGGGCATTTATTTGTGTGTTTATCACGAATATTTGTTCCTGAGTTATGGATGTTTTCTATGTATTTAAGTAGTTATATGTGTATATCTATTATATATATCGTCGCCTAGTACACACAATACAAGCCTTATTGAGCTTACCGTGGGACTAGGTCGATTTGTGTAAGATTGTCCCATAAAATATTTATTTATTTATTTATTTATTGTACATAGCATACATACTTAAGTAATTTTTCAATCCTCCGGCCGGTAAGCGCCACTTTACGCAAAACTAAATTGCCGCCTGCCGGCTCCGTCGGGCAGAAAAATAGTATACAAACCTCGGCCGTTAAATGGGAAAGCCTCGGATCACATGTTAGTCGGCCTCGGATCACATGTTAGTCGACCTCGGCTTCGCCTCGGCCGACAATTACATGAAATCCGAGACATCTCCCACTTAAACGGCCTTGGTATGTAATCTACTATTACAGTAAACATGGTGCTACTTTCCCGCCCTAGGGCGATAATGAGCACTTTACGTGCCTGCGTCGATTATTCAAAGGGCCATTATGTACTGCAAAACGTCGTACAATATAAGTGCGAACTGCGAAGAGGTAATTCACAACTTGTGTCGATTTAAAACACTCCCTACGATCGTGTTTTAATTTATCGCCACTCATTGCGAATTTCCTCTTTTTCGCCCTTGTATCGTAATGTACTATTTCATCACACCTGCTCGTAAATGGTAATATTATATGCAAGCATACTTACACTTAAAGAGCTGTATTATTCCCATGGTTTTAAAGGATTCTCATACTACTTTACCGCCCGCCTGGAGGACCTGCCCCGCACGCGCTCGCAGCACGTAGTCACTCCGGAGTACTGTGGACTGTGCAACTACACTACCGCTTATCATTATTGTTTCTTTACCTGTATAGAGTTTATTTATTTCCTCGCAAATGTGATGAAAAACATTGTGTGTACCACGGGCAGTAAGAGGATTACTAACTCGGGTCATTTAAAGCCCTCCGCCTACGGCGTCGGGCTTCAATAGACCCTCATAAGTAATGCCCTTCTTACCGCCCTAGATGCACAATGTACTATTACCTACCTACCTAAATCACTACAATCTACGACTACCAACAACAGTAACAACGCATCGTTTTCCGAAATAACACGACATCTCAAACGTTATCCCGACTTAGCCCGGATTTGCGAGTATTAATTTAAGTCCACGAAGCTGAAACAAAAGCGTTTTATTAAAATTGTTCCACGCAAACGCAGTTCTAAAGCGTAACGTTATGAACCAACTTGGAGCGAGTTTATAACTATCGTGGAACTATGCAGGAGCTACGCTAACTACATTTGCGTCGAGCGTAAATTTGCGCTAGTCCTTACTAAACCCTAATTACTTCTCGTTACTAAATTACTCGCGGAGTTGCCGTATAATTGCATTTTCAATTGATTTATTAAAGTTTTGTAAGACATTTGCATCGATAATTATACTGTCTTCGTCTAGTTTACCTGCTCGCGGCCTTTAATTTGCCCTTTTACGTCTGACATATTAAGTGCTAAGTGACAACCATTTGCAATTTCTATGTTACCTCTTGCAACACCCGGGACTGACCAACTAACTCAGAGTTAAGCGTTTTCTTTTTTTTAAATCTTTGTATTTAATAGTTGGTTCTATATTTATATATAATTAGCTTATTTTTAGATATAAATTAATATAGTAATTTTTTTTTTCACAGTAGAACGGGCCGAGACGTGACCAGAAGGCCTACCACGAACCACGAACGAAGTTTCACCTCTCTGTCGCACTTGAGTGAGAAATCACAAGTGCGAAAGGGAGGTATACTTTCGTTCGCGGTTCGTGGTAGGCGCTCTGGCCGGGCCGATCTATCAGTTTCTATGTATAGAAAAAAGTTACGTGACCCCCGAGGGTTCCGAGCTATCACGTGATTCTTTCTATAGAAATTGACAGATCGTCCGGCCCCGACCCCGACCCGTCCCGTTCCGTACTAGCGTTATTTTTTTTTATATACTTAGACCCGCCCTGCCTAGTCTGCAATGGAGATTAGATACGTATAAGTAGGTATACCAAAACAAAGAGTGAATACCTTTATTCCAAAAAAGGCGGTCAACTGTGATACTGTCACACTACTATCTCAGTTTTAATGGGTTTTAAAAAAATAATTAAGTCTGTGATTTATAGTTCGTATCGTTTATAGCCGTTGCCCTCCTTCTGGCACGATAAGGGAAGTAAAAGAGGAAGCAGTGAGTGATTTATCGTCGGGCTCAGTTAATTTTTCAATGAACCACTGTTTATTGGACATAGCACACGCACGATAACAATCCCTTAATAAATTATTTCCATTTCTTAATGAAACTCAGTCGTCGTGAGTGTTTTTTTGTGATAAGTCAACGTCTATCTATCATTCGACAGTTTTATTGAGTTTTATGTAGTATTGAAAAAGGTTATCGAAAATACCACAAATAAAATAGACTTTTTGGCCCCGGTGGTCAAAGAAGCATTAAATTAACATAGAGTTCTCCCTAATCTCGGGGCGAGAGGTTGGCCATTCGTACCCACGCAGACGTTTACGTCAAACGTAAAGGATGGCTCGGCGCTGCACTCGGCTCATAAAACAAGCGCGGTCACGCCTCCGATGAAGCAGCGACAGCTTTATGGAGCTACATACTGCGTCGCGGAACAGCGGAATCACTGACATTTTTAAACATGGGATTACCCATTGCAAATTATCGCGTTCGCGTTCTGAACCTAAACCTATATATATAGGTATATTATTACTTTAGATTGTTTAAAACAATAAGGTATTTGTAAAAAAATAAAATTTGGTGTCGATTTTACAAAAACACCACCACATTAATGTAAAAAACTGTAAATTAGCAATTATTTCGTAACATCTTAATAAAAACATAACAATTTAAATACTCACGTGAAACTTTAACAAAAACTTTTATTTCTAAAATATATTTTCATACTTTTATTAAATAGCATGCGTAATTTACTTTCATGTTACAATAGACGGAAGAGATATTTAAAGGTTTGCGCTAACCGGGGTTATCCAACTAACCCGGAGTTAAGCGTTTATTTCATATGGAATTTGATCATTTACGCCGGCTAAGTAGCTAACTCTAGTTGGCGCAAGTGGCGCTTAATCTCTCATGTTTCTTATTCAAACCAAAATCTACCTATGCTTACCTATGTGTATCGGTTTTACTTTATGTCAAAATCACTATGAAAAGGGCAAAATCAGTAACGTAATTTTTTAAATTTTTTCGGAAAATATACCTTTTTGATTTTTTTGAGATTTGTATACTTTCATTTTTTGTTTACATAATATTTATCAAATTTTAAGCCAACATGGTCATTTACATTATAATAACAATTTATAATACATAATATTACTTAGTAACGTTGCTGCTGATAAATGTTCTTTGCGGTCCATTCCTCGGTATGTGGTTAAATTTAATTCCGTTCTAAAAACACTTGCTTTCCCATGGTGGTTAGGCCATAAATCAAGTTATTGTTAAATTGAAGACAAACAAAACAATTTGTTTCCTAAGAATTTAAGCGTACCGCGGAAATTGGTCGTGTACCAGACATTGATTATGGACATAATTTTTCTGAAAAACGTAAGAATTAACAAGCTGAGTTTGATTTACCACATGCTTAGGACATTCATCTGTCAAGGTTTTCACACGCTTCTTACAAACATATCATAACCTATTTTAAATTTTATTTAGTAATTAGCCAAACTGATTAGCCATACTTACTTATGTATAGTTATGTTACTGTGTGTTTATAGAAAGCTGTATTTTTACTTTTTACATCACGCATAGGCTGTCACGATTAATAAACCTGCTTATTACAACGATTTCGGAGGTTGGATATGTACATCTACCGATGTACCCGAAATGTAACAAGATAATACAATTAGGTACGTAAGTATTAGGCAGCGGAATGATAAAAAAATTAAACTGAATTTTGCGATTCTAAGATATAAATCCGCTTCTTTTCTAGAAGGTCTTTTAATGGCTTCCACTTAACTTCCAAGACTCAAGTGATTTTTTTCCTCGTCATAATATTATACTCTGAGGACGGCGAACTAAGGAAGAGGACTATTTTTCTCCTTTTTATTTATTTATTTTTAAATTTAATTATGGTTGATAGTAAATAGCATTTTATCTCGTTCGCCTATATTTATACGAGGCGTATTTTTTTCTTTTCGCCGGGTATTCAACATAAAAACGAAGTCGCTCACAAAGACCGTAGTCTGTGAAACAAAATTGTACATTTGAACAGCAAACACTTATTCACAGCGCTGAATTGTCCTGTCGACAACCAAATTAGTGAACGCAATCAAAACTCATGATAGGCACCATTGATATGCAAATGCTAATGATTGGACTTGTTAGAAGCGCGTGATGGAGTGATGAACAATACTGGAATGGAACAGACTATGATGAACTCATTAGCTAGGTAGCACATTGCAAAAGCTGTGGATAGATTTACTATTAAAATAGGAATAGTTCGAGAAAACATTTTTTGTTAATTAATTTTCGTTAAATACAATTAATAAATATGATGGGAATATCTTACGCGAATCTAGCTATAAAGTCTCACAGTAAGCTCAGCTCAATAAGGCTTGTGTTGTAGGTACCTACTACCTAACGATATATACAACAGCTATACATATAAGTACTTACGCGTTACGCAAATACATACCTACATAGAAAACATCCATAACTCGTCTCATCCATCCATTCATGATGATTTGTGATAAACACACAAATAGGATGTAATTTAAATAAATGCTCTAACCAGGATTCGAATCCGGGACCTCCTGCTTCGTAGGCAGGGTCGCTACCAACTAGACTAGGCTGCAGTTAGTATTGATGATAAGATGGAATATGCTTTAACTTATGTTTACACAAAAGGGCAAAAGCAATTGTATCTGCGAAACTAGATTTGCATTAATTCCTTTTTTTTCTTCTCGTTGCCGTTGATGTATCAAATATAGTGTGAATTGCATTGCTTTTATGATTTAACTAAAAAAAACACTAAAAGGCGCACTCATAATTACAAGCACGTATCAAAAGTATCAGTATCAAAAGCACGGTCATTTTATTGATATTTTTTCTAACCAACTTTTATTTAGCAAGAAGCCATTTTACTAAAAGCGTCAAATACTCAAGAGTTAATAAGCGGAGGCAGTGAAACAACGCCTCATTTGATATTCATGTTCGACAGTAAGCATAAACCTTCTGAACAAACATATGGACGCAAAACCAACATCCTTTGAGTGACGCCCATCTTAGAAAGCTGAACGAGTGGGCGTATAAGTATGAGTCACTAAATGTTCACCCAAATAATAATGTACGACAAAGTGCAACGTTGCGTAATGGTTTTCCGTACACAAAGTTCATACTAAAATCGGTAATGCTGCTCATCGAGCAATGTGGTTAAAATGTAGGTAATGTTGGGATAGAGTCATTAGGAAATTAATAAACCTGGAACCATTTTGCGATGGTATTAAAATACATTGTTGCATTTATAGGTAACTGAGAAACTTCACCGTAAGTACTTTATTTCTATCGTGCTGATATAAATGTCAAATTAATAGCATAATCATGTTTAGAGATAGATCTAATTGCGTTCCAATCCTAAGTAAGCAGATAAATGCAGTAATTTCTTTAGTGCGTCTTGCGCCACCAGGCCCTTGTCAAAGCATTAAAAGAAGCTTAACTCCGGGTTAGTTGGCTAAGCCTGGGTGGTGCAAATGGCTATTAATAGTTTATATTTTCATTTAATAATTCGTAAGCAGATCTTGTCGCTACTAAAATTGCTGAATTGTATGCGAGTTACAGACCTATTATATTTTACTAACAGTACATGTTTGGTAAGTATAAAAAAGATTACCATAATTTGACTACAAAAAATACACCATAACAATAAACAAAACATTGTTTATTTTCAAAATATATACAGTAAGTGTAACTTACCTACCGACCTTGTACGGCTTGTACCTCTACCTACCTTAATTCTAAAGTAGGTCCTTGAGGTATTGTACCTAGGATGCTGGCGGCATTTCCTCGTTGTATCGCAATGGTGATACGTTGTGCGAGGAATCCACCAGCTCTTCCACCTTAACAATTGTTTTTTTATAACCAAATTGACCGACTCAAACTATTGTTTTCGACTGATGTGAACCCGTCAGAGCAGCCGTAGGTGTTATTTATCTGTACAGAGTTCTCAAAACTTAAATAAAGAGTTATATTACATCTAACAGTATGAACAGTCGAACATCACTACTTGAATGCGTTAGTGATAAATCGCTGGCCCATTTAGGACCGATAAACACTTTCTCGTGTGAAGGTGGATAGCATGCCGCTCTTATCTCTGGACAGCTGCGAGTGCTAATGTGTCCGACTATCACGTTACGCTTCTAGCGTTATTACTAACTCTTGCTATTGAGTTAACATACAATACAATATAGGTGTTAATCTACCTATATCTAAATCTGTATATGTATAAATGTATGTAAATGTGTATATGTATGTATACAAATTTAAATATAGGAAGATTAACACCCTATCTGCGTAGAGGTTTACCTTTTTAAGGGATGATTAAAAAGCGAAACTTCACAATAATTGACTATTTAGGCTGTGTTTTCTGTCAGACTTCATATAGGAATTTTATTTGACTGTTATACATATAACTCACCCGGAATTAAGGATGACTCACACTAGCACGGGACGGGACGGGACGGGAAAATCTGTCAATTTCTATAGAAAGAATCACGTGATAGCTCGGAACCCTCGGATGTCACGTGACGCTTTCTATGAAAATTGACACATTTTCCCGTCCCGTCCCGTTCTAGTGTGAGTCATCCTTTAAGCGTTTTAAATACAATCAATCCCTAAGGAATTAAGATAACGATTGAACATTTTAAGCGAATTGATTCATAGAATCAATACAAAAGTATCTGAATGTGAGTATAAAACTTACGTCTACCGTACACTATTCACTAATCTTAAACCTAAGTACCCACCTAGTTGTGAATATTAAAACGGATGTAACCTACCTACGTTATACATTACTTATGTGTTACTATGAACATAAAACATTGCTTTATATTTTATTCCGTAAACCAAGTTTATGTTAATTAATACAAATGTTCCCCATTCCCAAATTCGTGTGAAAATGGGTAAATTTTGACGTCACGTTCCCTGCACAATTTCCACAATGGAGTTCAAAAGTAATTTGTAATGTTTTGTTTCACAACTTCAATGTTCTGCGCGTAACCATTATCATTTATCGTGGGAAAAGTACGAGCATTTGTCATGGTGCGCTATATGTACACAACTTTTCATTTTAGACCCCAACAGACAAAACCCATTAGGTTCGTGATAATGCAAGTTCATCGTTGCCAGGTATTGTTTAGTGTTGCCATCGCGAACAAAGCAGGGTTGCCGTCTCATCCACGGACTACAGACTTATTACGGGCCCATTGTAGCGGGAGCATGGAGAAAATTAAAAATGCAGCATTGTCTGCGCCCATGACACGCGATGGAAACTTTGTTTTAATTACTCTTCGCCCTTGCATTCGTTTAATTTGTTTCCTTTTTTAAAAAAAATCGTCTCCATTTGGCTTGTCTATATTCTTCGTTAATCAGCTCAACTTTCACCCTCTTGAGAGAGAATAATTTAAAACTTTCGGCATCGTGTAATTTCCCGTGGTCCGTAGGCCAGCTTATAAAATGTAGACTCCCTTCTCGGTTCATGCTAAAGTTTAAATTGCTCGCCGACCGCCGCCACTTTTTTCACTATCTTCCTCGTACCACTCACTTTTTCTTATTTAAACTTTCTCGTTTTATTATAAAAGCCTCTTCTATTTCTTTTACCCAAGTTTCGTATACAATCTATGTTCCTGAATCTACAACAATATTTACATGCTTTTTTATACCTACAACGTGGTTTTTATAAATTGTAACTAAAAACGTAAATATAAATTACGCCTAGTCTCTTTAAAGTACTTTTTTTTATGCTATAGGGGGCAAACGAGCAAACGAATCGCCTGATGGTAAGCGATTAACGTCGTCCATGGACACCCGCAACACCAGAGGTGTCGCAAGTGCGTTGCCGGCCTTTAAGGTGGGAGTACGCTCTTTTCTTTTCTTTTCTTGTACTTTCTGGTTAAGTTTTAATTTGGGTTAAAACATACTAGAATAATTTTGGGCTAATAGATTTTTATAGTCCGCGGATATGACATAAAGAGAATTATGTGAAAAAATATAATCAATTTACGTAGCATGTAGTATTTAAGCCACTTTTTCAATGTTCATCGATGCACTGTGGCAGCTATACTACCTAAGTAGCCATGAGGCTATGACTATGACCGCTCACTGTGCAAACAAAATAATCAGAAATACCTTCCTACCTACTCAAAATTTATCACACTTGAACACACTGATCTTTCGAGTGATGCTATTGATGATACGACACTTGCAATGAAACGCAAATGACTTGTAACATCTTAAGGAATGCGAATGAAGTATCGAAACGTCGTTACGCTCATCGAAATCGCAGCAAATAAAATAAATAAAACTCGATGGTTCGCGGCATTGGATTGCGTTCTTACTCCAATCGAGTGCTCTTGAATTAAGCGTCTGGGAATCGAACACCATTACCGGCAAAAGTTCCGTTGGTCGTTTTGTCGATTGTAAGTACTGGCGCAGCCGATGTACAGTTAAATATTGTAATTATTTTCGAGTAGGTAGGTACACTTCGGTGTTATATCTTAAGACTCCATTCTTTTGCACGACCTGTTCGAACTGTCTGATAAACTCTAAAACACATTAGAATATATCTCAAAATTTGGTGTAATGTATACGCCGTCGACGGATGACGGACGATGGTTGATTTGGCTCTGTATCGGTACCATGAATTGCTGTAGAATGACAATCGCTAGCTACTGCGGGATTCGAAAGTATTTGCATTGCTTCACTAGTCGGAGCGTGTTGCAAATACTTTCGAATCGTGTAGTCGCTATCGACTCGTGGCTAAGTAAAAACTCATAGTAAGCACACTGGTCTAACAGGAGAATGTCATGTGTCTATCAGATTTGTCTATAAAAATTACTACCCGCTGGCGATGAAGGATGGTTTAGAGAAAACACACGCATGCGAGACTGACAGCGGGTGGCGTATTGGGTGACTCAGCTCTACACTCTTTTCTTGTCTGTGCCCAGGCTCAATCAACCAAAAGCTAAGCTGTCACGGCAGATAGACAGAAATGTCAGGTTGATCCATATCTATCCTGGGTAGTCTTTTGATAGATCTCGCTAAATGTTCATTTGCACAGGAGCATGTAAATAATAGAAGTCCTATCCTTTGTTCGTCCTGTTGAATGTGCATTCCTAATATTACTGTAATTAAGGAAAATGGTAATTTATGTGCAGCTTAACGATATCTATACTTATTTAGGCCTACTTAGATAAAACGCTTAAAATATAGGGTACTTAATAACTTATTACTATCAACGTGGACCGCTATAAACAATAAGCGGCCATATACTTAGTTTATGCCGCAGACGACCAATAAATCGGAATATTTTGCTGATAGCAATAATTACTGGAATTAATCAGGGTGGTTTTACGAGCCATTTCTCTAAGAGCTCAAGGGTCGCAGCCGGCATAATATTATGTTGACAGACCGTTACACAAGGTCATATTTTATTTATATGATAGGTACCTAGAGTATGGCATAGAGTTTTGTTGGGAGATCAATTTATATCTATTTGGACCTACATGAAGTTGTACGAAATTGCTGGTTTAATTACAAGATAAAAATGTAAACCTACCTATATAAACAATCTAAGTAACCGTAACCTTGATTATTTGGATTACGGAACTGCATCATCGTTGCATATGGTAATCGTGACGCTATCATTGACGTCGTCATTCAATTTCACAAGTTAAAGACTTTTCTCGCGTCAATATTGCAAACTACAATATAAACAGCCTCGGCAATCCAGTATTTGAGTTACATTCTTCTAACTAAAAACCAAAAATCTGAACAAGTTGTATACCTACACATAGCATGTTTGTGTAAGTTTATGTAATTGTTACGCTGTTCCAGATTCTACGCGTATTTCTTATATTAAAAACCAACAGACAGACAGAAAATTGTTTGTGCTAAGTCAGACGCCTCTTACATTAAATATTATTGCATCCCATGCCAATGTTTTTCACTTACTCACAACAAAGATGGCGCACGTAATTTGTCCGGTTTGCAAACGGCCGCAGGCAGAGTCGTCAGAAAATTTCAGCAAATTGCTATTATAGCCATGTCTACAAACAAATACATACTTTATCATGACGGAATAAGGTTGAATACTGGTAAGACATTTTAAAAGATAAGTGGTACTGGAAGTTAGTCTCGGTAATGTTTCGAGGGAGAATAAAATTCAAAATAAAAACTCATAATTTAACCCTCTCGATCCCACGTGCGTTGCATACACAGACACGGTTTGGGAAATGCTACCAGTTCCAAATAAGTGGGTTTACATTATTACATTTCATTTTACAAAGCTTTACATTTAGCAATTGTATTTAAAACAGTACTTAGGTAGTTACTAATTATAATTAGCAGTAAATTGATGATTGAATGCGTAGATATTATGTACAATCGCGTTCAAAGTGCATAGAAAAACTATGGATATATTAATTTTATATTGTCCATGCACATTACGCATGCATAACGCGACTGTACATATGTTACAACATTATACTGAGCTTATATCATACACCGTTTTAATGAACAATATTTATTTTTATAGTGACAATCCTTTATTGATATTGATATCGTAAATGCTATGATCGCGTTGGTATATGTCATTCCAATTCCTAAATTACTTACATTTCTATCAGCATCGTTGTTAAGCAATAATCTTGGCTGCATGCAGATCTAGTTCGTTTTAATCCTATAGTACCTACAGGTAAACCCAGCATTAGTTAACTAGTGTCTAAATCTATTTCGATCAGCTAATAAATGCCACACCTCAGTAATTCAGTATAATGTATTCAAAATACCTCACTGATGTGCCGGGCAGCGCCGCAATTTGTGCACTCGCGTCAGATTCGCCCGTCACCATGGCAACCCCCCTGCGACCACATTCGGAATTGTTTTCAAAATCCACCCAAACCTAGCTGTTGTTAAATCCGTATTAAAACAATAAAATCGAGTCGTTACGCGAGTCCCTTTTATGTTTTCGTTAAATTTTGAGTGTAATAAAGTAATGAAACGCGGAATATGTGAAAATAAAATTGCATTTTATTACGAAAATTTTCGCGTCAATTTACAAAGAATATCTATTGCTGCAAGGGTTCAAATCTATGCCAATAAAACAACGTTTGCTACATAAACACGAGTTATGCTGGAAGCATTCGTTCAATTATCAGCCTTACCACTATGTCAGAGTTAGTGCATAATATAAATGTAGATAAATAAATATTATGTAATAGACAATCTTACACAAATCGACCCAGTCTCCGGGTAACCTCAATAAGGCTTGTGTTGTGGGTACTTGGCAAAGATAGAAAACATCCATAACTCAGGAACAAATATTCGTGATAAACACACAAATAAATGCTCTGACCGGGATTCGAACCCGGGACCTCCTGCTTCGTAGGCAGGGTGACTACCAACTAGGCTATGAGGCCGTTACTTAATGTACTACAGAAGTCATTAAACTTTTTGGAGCTTTTAAGGATTGCCAGACAGTCAGACAGCAAACAATTGTCAAAACTTTATAAATTACATGCAAAAGAAATTAAGCTCCGGTGTGCCTTTTCGAAATTTCCCAATTATTTCTCGAGTTTCCGTAGTCCATATAGGGGGCCCGACGAATTATCAGGATACCAGAAGCATTAAAGTGGCTGCACTAGGGCTGTAATTGCTTGTTAAAGTTCATGGAGCGTAACACGGCGGGATCAGGGGAGGGTGGGGAATCATTTCCGTGGTTTTACTGCAATGTATAGAATTTTAAAGAAAAACGGAATTGGGCCGTTCTCCATTTTTACTGACAATGAAACGCGATTTTCTCGATTTTTCAAATTTTTAATCGTGTGTAAAATGATCTATTTGACAATTATTTTCGTGTTAGTAAAGTATTTTAATTTTCAGTGGTTTTCTAGAAAACACCGTGACAGAGTGGCCCTTTTCAGGGAGGACAGCCTTCCGATTGACCACTCTGCCACGGTGTTTTGGGTTAAATAATGTAAGTAAGTTTACAGTGACTGACCAGGGAAATAACAAGTATACTGTTTTGATAAAGTTATTCAAAATGTTGGGCACTTACCAAATCAAAAATACCTTATCAAAAATATTATGATTAAATTCCAAATCGACAGTTTTCAGCGCGAGGACAGCTCATTATCGCTAAAAAAGGAGAACGACACAATAACCTACCTATCTAATATTTACATCGTGATAATGTACCTACTACCATTCAGACGCAAATTATTATTTTTTACCATTGCTTAGTAAATTGTAACTTTTCAGTAATATGGTGTTAAGAGTCCGGTATACTTTTTAAAGCGAAAATCGTTAGTTATGAAATAACGCATATAAATTGCAAATGCTAAGATAGTACGAAGTATAGGTATTGCAAAAACAATATTTTAATAAATATATTTTATGATTTAGTACCGAAAAACACAATTTTTACTGAGGTTGTTTTGCGAGGTGGTTGATTCATACAAATATTGTGACTTGATTTTTTATTATTCATTTTTATAACACTTAATTTATTTTCATAGCAGTTAATTAAGCATACAATGAAGTTTTATTTTTGCATCTTTATTTTAATGAAATATATTTTACACATACCCAAATTTTCACCAGCTAAATGTAAATGTATTCAAAAGATATACCTATATGAAAGGTTAATAAAAGTTCAAAAAATATATATGAAAGATTAAAAAAGGTTAAGTAAGTAAGTTCATATATTTCATTTAAATTATCTCTCGTAATATGCTAAGAATAGGACCGAATGGAAGAGACGAGGGGAGGCCTTTGCCCAGCAGTGGGACACTTAATAGGCTACAAAAAAAAAAAAAAAAAAAATATGTTTAACAAGTTAACAGGATTCTTGTTAGATGCTCCAATAAAGTGTCAAAAAGTTTAGCAAACTCGTAAAAAACGTATACCGAACTCTTAATAGTTGTTTAAGGTCCATACTCAAAGGGTACGGAACTCTTCGTGAGCGAGTCCAACTCGTACTTGGCCGTTTTTTTTGAGTGATTGTATTGTACAGTCTTGTAAGCCTGTAGATTAATAATGATATTTAATTTATTTCGAACATCAACGGCAACATTAAAAACAAACGTGGGACGATAAATCTGTCAAGTGCAAACAGCAGGGTAAGTGGGATGATTGGGTATTGACAAATTGGCGCGGGTGTTAGATTCAAATTTTAATTGGAGGTGGAATTGGTTTAAGGGTTATCTATAAAATATTATATATGTAGATTGAATAGGTTTTAGGTGATAATTATTACAATGAATTTTTACTTGCCTCATTTTTTATTTAGGTTGCGTTGTTACATAATAAATTTATTTTTACCTTATGTTTTGTTACATTTGCCCGCCGTTTCTGACTGATTTTCGTTTTCAGTGCTCTCATGTATTTGAGTCTATCTCACTTGAATATATAAGTACTTTAGACACACATTTTCGATTACTCTTTGTTCGCGGTGGACTTTCTAAATGCATGCTAGTATGGAAACGTTTTTCTGAATATTTTTTTTACATTGGTTTCTGGTAATTTCAAAAGTAGCCCAAATACACAGTAATTATGTTAATTTAGTATTTTAACATTAATTCATGATGCTAATGAGGAAACGTCAATAATATTAGGATTACAGACACTTGTCAGCGTAATGACCCTAATAATAGCTAACAACCGTGACAGTGATTATTGGACCTTGACCAAATCGACCAGGATACGCCGTTAACACTATTATAGTATGTAGGTACACACGCGTTCATAATTGCATGGGCAATTTATGAATGAATTCATTCATAAACTGCCCATGCAATTCTGAACGCGATAGTACATTATAATTGTTTGACACCTATAATTGTTTTGTTGCTGTCATGACAAATTATTATTATGACTAATAACCTAAGTTAAGTTAATAATAAGTTAAGTTAGGTAAGTTAAGTTTGGTGTTCCTTTTTTTTTCAGCAAAACATTTTTTTTCTTGACAATGCTATGGGACTATAAAATATAGCCAAAGACACAAGAATTGACAATTGATAAAAGCAAAATAAGAGTGGAGAACTTAGAATAAAGATATATTTAGTCAAACATTGGAACATTGCAAATCATAATGCCTCCGCGATAACAAAACTTATTCAACGAGAAGTGAAAAGCTTTGCCACTTTCATAAGCTCAAACACTTTTCTCTCCACATTTTCTAATGTTATGTGAACACAAAGAAACAGTTACGTTACTCACTCGAAACTCTAAGAGCAAACTTCTCAAGCACACGCACTGCATATTTAAAATCTTTTTCATCACGATAAAAGTTTCCGTGTCAAAAGTTCCACCGTTGAATACCAGTTGGAGTTTGCTCAAGAGGCAAGGATTGTGGAGTACGCGGTACGTGCTTCAGAACAGAGTGTGGAGCATGCTTGATTGAACATTTAAAATATTGTTGCGGATTCATACTTAAACAGTTGTGCCACCTTCACATAATAATATAAACGTTTTTTTAAGATTATAAGTTTTGTTTTATGCCGTTGGGTTGTACTGTACATGTCCTGGGATGAACTGATTGTGTACGGTATTAGAAATCTATATAAATATAGTACTTATAAGTTTATACAAGAAAAGTTTGCCCTTACGATAATATATTCATTCAAATCAGTTCATTTACTAAAGAAAATTAAAAAATTGTTTATTGGTCACAAGATATGGCGTTAAGAAATTAAGAAAGGGTTTGAATATCCTATTAAGTATAGAAATATTTGTGCTAGGAGGCCCGCTCTTCCAACAACAATTTAGGGTTACAAAACCAATATATAGTTTTAACTAACTAATGATATAGTAAATGAAGTTTTATTAATTATAAGTATACATTAAGAGAAAAATAAATTATATTATTTATAAAATAGTTTGTTTATGTACCCAGTACCGTAAAGTTCCTAGTAGAATCAGAATATTTGAATAAGTTTTTAACTACATGCAATTAAAACAACAGTCAGAACCGTTCAAATAAATAAACTGGAAACTATGTATGCTAAGTAGGTAAGTAATTGTTATTATTTAATTATAGGTATTTTCTCGATACTGATTGAGTACATACTTCAAAGCCAACAGTTCAAGCTCTTCGCTTTATGCATTCAGCCCGAATCGTCGTGTTTAATAAGTCAACGACGCAGCTGGTCCCGCCAGCTGGCCCTCCTCACAGATTATACACAAGAAAATACAACAATCACTGAACAAACAAAACAACATCTCGAGATATTTCTTGTTTAGCTTGGCCAACATGAAAGAATAAGAGTTTGTTTTACTTTGGACAAACATTTGGCTAAACGGTCTGCTGAATTATACATTTTGTATTTCAGAGTCATAATAGAGAACGATTAACGGGGTATTATAAATATTAAAATAGATATAATAAATATCTGTAGTGTAGAATAGTAACAAATTCGCTCCAAAACCATACACTGCTTTAATGACATATATTGAAGTTTGATACCGATGCACCTACCGTATGAACCTACAGGTTTATTTATGTAAACTGATAATTTTTTTATAAATATTACAAAATTTTTGACAGGTATAACAGAAATCAGTTATCTAAGATGGATTTCCTAAAGTACTGCTATTAATCCGACATGGAACAAGTTATAAGGCGGCCTTAGAACAACTATCCACTACAGCCACCTACGCAATACCTGTTTCGCTACGACAACACTGAGATTTCTGGAGACATTGTTTACGATTCCAACAGGTGACGGTCAACAATTTAATGTAAATCAGAAACAGCTCTTACTGGTCACAAAATAAGGGCTATGTCATGACATAACAAATAGCCGGTTTTAAATACATTGCTGAGACATGCATCGTACTACAAACGCTACATTGTTTAGTAAGCTGAATGTCATGTTGTTGGAACTAAGGTGAAAATTCCGTTCAGGTTTGCGTTGCAGTGAACGATCCTTTATCAACGTTGACAAACACTTAGATGAAGAAATGGAACTAAAGTAAGGGTAAAGGAATATGACAAGCGTGTAAGTATTTATTTATTAAACAATGATGGCGTTTTTGTATGAATAGAATACACTTCAGAACACAATAAAATTACTTTATATATTCAATTAAAATAAAATAAATGATTGTACTTTTTTTTAAATTATGATTCTCTTTAATATCTGAATCATTTAATAGGACCCGCGTCATATTCTAGTACAGAACTATCATTGTGAGCACCAGGTAGTAAAGATTAAAAAAATAGGGGTGTTTGCCTCTATGGTCTATATTTTTTAAGATCTATGGGATATATTTTTGAGTATGTTGCATACAACAATATATTACATATCTTACATGCACTTGACTGTACACCCATCCAAGAATCTGCTCCTAATACAACTTTTAAATCCCTTCAAAGCTAAGGCTTTCCGGAAATGTTAATATAATACATATAATGGCAGAGTTTAACAAAACACGTTTCTCCTTACCTATTACGAAACGAAAACATCTTCAAAAATAACATGATAATAATGTGCTGAGAGCACATAACCATATCAATAACTCGTCCAAGAAGCTTACGAATATTTTAAACTCACAATTCTTTAGACGATCATCCGCCTTATAGTAGCTAGCATGAATTACGCGGGATTAACGGAGAGTTATACACATTTCTGCGGTAGGTCCGACCAATCCGAACTCTCGTTCTGTGAAGTGCTAATCCGAAACATGTGCGGTGGAAAAAATAATGAAGATAAGGGTCAATTTCGAGAATAAACATCGACGGCATGCCGTTAGGGCTGTCTCTTGTAAACGAACCTTTGTCGACAAACACTTGAAACTGTTTCATGCATGAAAACAAAGACAAAGGGTATTTACTGGCTTGTTATAATATAAGGATGTATTTGTTATTTGATTGTAAATTAGTACATATGTTTAAATGTTACAAATTAATAATTTACTTTGACATCCCTGTAGATCATGCTATAAAAAGAGCCAGGATCAGCGCTCAGATTGACAATGACAAGCGTTTAAGAATGGAGTTTATTTATTTGTACAAGTATTCCCTTTTAGCGTTAAGACAAAAGAAGGAACTTTTAGATAAGTATACACTACAAGACTGTGTGATAGGAACTATTCATTACCTTGCTTGTGCGGGCGGCTCGGGTACGGGTACACGCGACAATAAGTTAATGCAGAGATAAGAATGGCTGGAGGTATGTTTTGTAATCTATTATTTGATCACATTAGAATTCAAATAGGTAGTATTTCTTATTAAACATTTATTGCTTGTTGGTATGTATTACACATTGATTCCATTATGTAGGATTTTTTCCAAATTAAACCATTGAGATTCTAAAAACTTAAACGCAAACTAAGTCGCAGGAAACCGCTAGTTTTAATTAATTAATAAGTTCAACATTTGATTACGCACTTATAAATATGTGACTATTGTATTTTATTAATTTATTGATTTTATTTTAATACAGTTTGTGAATATAGTATACAAATACTTAATCATTTAGTACGTTTTGTTGCTTCGTAACAAGAAAAAAAACATGTACCCTCATGTACACCACCTCCGTGCCATATTGATAAAAAATGCACCTAAAAATTCAGTCACAACCAAAAGCTTTTACCACCTACTTACCAGCTAGGACCCCTTTAAAAGCGTATTTATATCGTAGTTCAAAGCCCCCATAAAATCGAATAGTTTGAAATGGACAAAAACCGTCCAATGTGTAATTGAGTCGTCGTGAGTCACCGTGCACATCTGCTGCGTAACGCGCAGGGCGCAGTGTGGTAGGTACCTACCATGCTGCCACAGACCTTTGACAATTTTAATCACATAACAGGCAAACGAGCAAATGTATCATCTGATAGTAGGCGATAATATGTGACATAAAATTTGATGAGATGTTGCTCTTTCCTATATTGCATAAGGTGACTATTTACAATTAGAACAGGTCTTTCTAACTATATACATTATTTGTCTAATTATACTTATAACTTCCTTGTTTAGATAACAAAAAACTTAAGATATCCCATAGTCGTGTTTGCCCAAATAAGGCGAAGTGGATTGTTGGCATAACAAAAACTAAAGTAAATACTTTTTTATATTATGTTTAGGAATATTTAAAAACAATGGTTTTATTTCCTTGTATGATGATTATTCTTAATCTGAGCCAGTGAACGTGAACTAACAGAAGTAACGTAAACCTAATTAGTATTAATTTGTTAGTAGTAATTAGTAATAAACATACTTAAGTACATAAAAGTGTGTGTCTGGTTTTATCCGTAGAAAAAATAGTTTTATTTTTTTCAATCACTTAGACATACATCATACTACTTACCACACCGCTTAGGCACCTATTCCCTTCGGTGCCTATTCTGTGGTTTAGTTCCGGTACTCCCGCGCATTGTTTTCCCCTCTAATAGTGCGGTATTATTTAGCGAAGGGCCTTTAATGCACCCGACCCTAGCTAGGGAAGATTAGATTTCTTATCAAACAAACTATACTGAAAAAATGTTTACAACTACAAATTGTATAGGCCATTGTGTAAGCTTTGACATTTTAGGGGTTTTTCTCATTTAACAACATTGTGGAAGAATCGATACGGAAATAATATAATTAAAAACATCACATTCATCAAAAACAGTAAAAGACACAAGTCTCGCTCCGCAGTTCTTATGATGCAAAACCGTTTTGAGATGTAATGTTAAAAACAGTCGGTTATTTTAGTCGGTACCGAAGGGGTGTCCATAGAATTCGACTTCCACCGATTTGCCTATTTTCAAATCGTAGAGGAACACGATGTTGAAATAAAATAGGCAAGTCGAGTACCGACTAAAATAACCGACTTGTTTTAACATTAGGTGCCGTGCCCCCAGAAAGGGTTGTTTGATATCCAAGATCATACAACAACGACATACGACTACTGTAGCTAGCTACTATCAGCGTTTACGTTTAGACGAGGACTATTGTCATATTATATTCAAAAGCAATTTCTTTCTTCTCATCCATCCATATCTCCCTTATATTTAAAACTTTAGCTTCAACAGAGATTGTGTAATTAGATTTAATTTTGATCCCACGCTATCTATTATCATCAAATACGCGCGTAATAGTAATATATTATTAAGAGCCCCCGTTTGTCAAACGGCAAGTCACTGTACAACTACAGACTAGCGCCTGTCGCATGTCGAATAATTCCAGAAACAAAATTAACACATTTCAAAATAACCGTCACCAATGCCCACATGCAACGCTTAGAAATTAACGCGAAAACGATACATTACTTACGACGTTAAATTTTGACAGTGTTAATATGCGGGTATACCGTCGCTTCGTGCTTTTGTATTTATATTAGGGTTGTCAATTTTAAAATCTGTTGGTTTTGCTCAATTGCATTTTTATAGTATACTTTATTTGCAGATTATAGTTTTTCACAATTGTAGATTAGTGCAGGTATTTAATTAAATATAAGATGAGTACTAAGTGAATAGAAGAGGCAAATCAAAATAATATGTGCTTGTTTTAAGTAAAAGGTAGTTACCACTTTGTTGCATGTTGTTGAGGTTCAATTCTTAAGAAAACCTTTTTTATCTCATTGTCACATAAAATTACCTACTTACCTTATAAAGGTTCGTTAGTGCTGCTTTAATTACGTCTATTATCATTCAAAGGTACCAACGGTTTTAAACAATCGTAGACCCGCTCTTCTCTTATAGACTACTTATTGTTATTTTTGCTTATAACGTCGCCGACAGGACAAACTACACCATTACTTACAACTTAAATACATAATACAATATAGGTACATTTTCGTTCATCACCGACCAGAGAGTAAGTTTCGGTTAGAGATGTTGTCATCCAATTAACCATAAATCAATCTTAAAAATATTCTTTGTAAGTGCTAGAATTTCGACATATTTATATAGATTATTGTTGCAAGTAAGCTGGTAACCCCACTGGCATGGGTGCAGCAATTAACATCATTACCACCCACGAGCCATTGTGCATGATGATGTAATCGCTTGCATTGATGTATGAGATGATAATTATGTTAGCATGAGCCGTCTGCTTTTTGTTTTATTTCCTTTTATACTTTTAGAAATCCAATAGCATCAAACTTATACGGCGGAAGTTGAATTGTTCAAAACACTGATACCATTACAGTGCAATGTCTGTTACACGATTTTGACTATTGCCTATTTATTTGACTAAATTGCCGGGAATGCATAAGCACACTGCCAAAGATAATAAGCAAAGATGTGTGCGATATAAATAGCGGTTTAACTAGGCGCGGTTGCGGCTCAGTGAAAAGCATGTTCATCTATTTAACATAAATATTTTGGCGAAATACAAAACTCTAATATATGGAATTTTAGCTTTCATCCTATCGTAAGCGTGACATCGTTTTATATCAGTCAACCCAACCGGCACGAAGAAATCATTTATCACTTGCAAAAAATCAACAATAGCCAATGTGATTTATGATGCCTATTTTCACACCATACGCTTCCGAGGGCACAATATACAAGAAAAAACACAAAAAATAGATAGATATAGGACGAAATGTGATCGCTTCTCAATAACGACAGAGATAAATATACCCAAATCCCAATGGAATAAATTACTGCGATAAACATCTAACCCCGCCCGCAGCCCGGCGTCAAAAATGCTGTTTAGTAGAAAAATTGAATTACTGTACCACTAATCATGTTAAGTAGATTACGTAGATTATTCTCTATTTTGCATTTACGATTGTTATCGTGTTTAATTAATGGTATTTAAATTGCTGCTGGTTTTTAAAAGTGCATTGGGACGATTAGGTTCATTTTATTAATAGGTTTTGCACTGCACGAGCGTGAACCATAGTTTGATAGTAAGTGATTAGAAAGAATAACGTATATTCGAGACGCTTAAATGTACTGAAATATAGCACTTTAGAACAATATTTTTCCGAAAAGTTTTCTACTCAGCTTGATAGCGGCGTGTAGGTACCTTTTGAGTACCTTGACGCGCTGGTCTTCCGTAGAAACCTTTTCAATAAAACGTGACAAGCTGCAAATATAAAAATGAAATATAAGTATGCGCTATATAAAATCAGACCATTGGAGAAGACGAAGGTATTTTAAGTTTTACTTAGTTTGGTTCAAATGATTTTAATTTTATTACAGAATGTGTTTTTCATTTCGAAAAATAGCTTTTAAATTAGGCTCCACGCCCTTTATATTTATCCGCACATAGAATTTCGATGCCTTTTTTCTTTAGGGTAGCCATTTTTGTTCACATACGTAGTATAAGATACGAATAGATGCTCACTTGCAATTCCTTCCTTATCACATTGTATTGTTACACTAACACCCCATTTAATAAAGTAAGGCGTCAAACAATTTAGAAGGAGACGCTATAAAGTAAGACGATGGGACACAACAATGATATGGGCATCGCAGGACGTTTGGCCCAACTTTATTTTACTGTTCCCACTAAAACGCGCAATAAACCGCCCACACGATGTAACACTCATGATATTCCGACCTCTGCCCTCAAATAAAGGAAACCTTCATGCCCCGGCTCATATCCGACGATATTTTATTTGCAAATACATATTTTAATAGCGCTGCCCATAACATAAACTTGCATTAGATGTATAAATATTTCATGCCAGTCTTATAACATAACGGTTACCTTATGCTAAATATTTATTTATTCAAAAACATTTTCAAGTGAAGTGTCCTTTTCCGTCTCACATTTCACCAGAAACCACTTGAGATTTAACATAAAGCTCTAGTGTACGGTTAAAAAATTGCCAAAAGTAAATTATAAAAAAACTAGTCATCAAGATTGTAGGCAAACCAGTATGCTGATTTTCAATATTGTTCCCAAGTGTAATATAACTACAATTTAATGAAACCAAAAATGCATTTGAAAACTTGCAGTAACAGCACGATTGTATGAAGGTTACATTCGAATTGTAAACACATTGCCGCACAATGCATACAATGTACGCTAGGCAAGGCTAGCACGATCAGGATTACTACTTCCCATCAAAGTCAAATTAAGTCCATGTCCGTATCCTTATTTTCATTAACATATCGTAAATAATGTAATGTATCATGAGGAGAGTTTGGTATCAAAATAATATTCAGCTTAAGCAAAGACACTATTTCATTCTGTGAAATGCGCGTCGTAGGGCCGAAAAAAATTGACTTGCGACGGCGGACTCGGCGTTCGCAATAATGCAGGTCGCCGAGTTAAGCAGAACTGCTGCAAACTACCACAGCAGCAAGCTGTATTGCTGAAACAAAAAAAATACATATAAATAATTCGTACCTATGCAACGAGGCCACAAAAGCCCTATATAAGAAGAAAAAGGACTAAAGTCATGAGCGTTTTTAAAAGAATAAGGATTGTTAACGCTTTTCGGATTGCGGTAAACTGACAGTTGAAATCAGAGATTAAAATAAAACGGTTCTTTGAGTTGCCCGCAGTGCGCCAAGTATCTGCTGGCCACCCTCCAGTTTCTAGATTGTGAAGAAAATTATACTGGCATCTCATGAAAGCTTAGACTTCTCGAGATAGCGTTGTTGCGAGAAATGCACAGTCATACACGGGAAACTGTTTAAGCTAACAGCGCAATATCGTTTTCGATTTGAATAAGGATAAAAAGCCGCATATTATCAGCCATTAAGATCCCATATAATTTGTATGAAACTTATACCTATTGTATTTATCAATTTTGAATGGCTAAGGGATGACTCGCATTAGAACGGGACGGGACGATCTGTCAGTTTCTATAGAAAACGTCAGGTGACATCCGAGAGCTCCGAGCTATCACGTGATTATTTCTATAGAAATTGACAGATAGTCCCGTCCCACCCCGACCCGTCCCGTCCTAGTGTGAGTCATCTTTAATGCTATAGACATTTTACTAAAATGACTTTAGGAACAAAATACCTACTAAGTAGGAACAAATTATTCCCTGCTTGGTTTATTGCCCCCGTGTTCGGCTTGTTAGTTTTATTAGCTAAGCCGTTTATCGTATTAAGACAGCCGGCATTATCTCAGCCGTGGGGTGTTTTGATAAACCATTCAATTCTAAAATGAATGATACTTCCTTTTGGTAACAGGATTGTCTTATTACTTTAAGTGCGTTATGCATGACTTTGTGTTTCGCCTTGTTAGCCCGGTTGTTCCATATTTTATATCAATTTATGAAGTTCCTGTTATTTAAATTGGAACTTACTTATTTATCAAAATGTGTTGATGTGTCATGGTATAGGTATATATTTAGATGTAATTTTCCAATGATATTATGATAATACATCATATCGGACCTCAGGCGTGACTCGAACTTCGATAAATCCTCCTTTAAAAAGTTAGTAAATAAATTTAAAGATAATTATATCCCATATCAACTAAGACCGGAAGCTGTCGGCCTCGTAAGCAGTTTCGTCGCACTTGACAAGAACCTCGTAGATCAAAAGACAAGACTTCCAAGTCATAACACTTTCCAAATCTGAGTGACATATCATTAGTGAAAAACTTTGCACTTACGGTTTTCTGAAAATGAACATTATTATTTTAAAATGTCCTTTTCATAATCACGAGACAGTTAAATTGATAACGAACGGCTGAACCGCTTGGAGCAGACACAAAATCAATATACGAATGATGGATGGTCCGGAATTTTAATTAAGCACACATCAGCTAGTTGACAAAATGAGCCTTTAATGATCCTGATGCACGAGAAATTGATTTAAAATTGTGCAATAGGTTGAGCTGACGCCGGTAAGTAGGTGTGGATTAACGCGAAGATTAGATGCGATTGAATTATGCTCGCTAGATTAAATAAGTCATGACTATTAAAGTAGAAAGTGCACGACGCTAATCTACTTATGCTTAAGCTGGAGATAGACATGTATGACTATGTTTGCAAAACATTATCTTGATTTTTATTAGAGTCCTTTAAGAGTGGTAGCAACTTAAAGTATGTATCTCACGCAATGAAATAAGTACGAACGAGTTGAAGTTTATAACACACCACATTAATAGAAAATACAGATGAGATTTTAGAAATTCATATTCTACGAAATTAGATAAAAGGTAAGTACAAGCAGATTGTAATGAAAATTTAAGCTACAATAATTATACTTCTTCAACAAAATGTTGTAGCTACTCTAAATAGCCCACATCCATAGTTAAAGGTAAGTAATCAAACATAGAGCTCCATAGCGTCGCATCACGAGAGGACTACTGGACCGAGACATGACCACGACCACTCTGTCAAGAGTGTCCAACTGAGAAGAAGTAAATCATATTAAAGTCTGACCACGAAACGAACGCAGTAACAGTAGGTTAGATAGCATTATATTGTCTTTTTCATGCACTAAATAGTATTACCCAAAAAAGGGATGGATATTTTTTTTAATACTTTACAAAATTTCGCAAGAAGTGGTTAACGAATGCGACCTGTAAAGGAGAACAAATGGACACACGAAATAATTTCTGGCCCAGAAACGGACACTCTTCGCTTGCTTTGCACACTCGGTCAAAAATAAGCACATATACCTAATTACCAACTTTGAAATTTATGGCAATGTTTTAAGATTAAATAATTAGCATAGACATTTTAACGAGGTACACCAACATATTCTGCCTAATGCTGCCCACGTACCAATTCCACGATGTTGCCTCATCCGCCAGATTAGCGAAATCGCACTCCCACCCGACTCGCTGACACTAATATCTGTGCGGATTGAATCCTATCAAAACATCTACTGATGTAGAGAGCTGTGTAGGTGAGAAATAAATTAAACACCATTAGAAACGTAATCATGTTGGCACTTACGAGGATTCATGTTTAAATTGATTGCATTTAATAATAAAATTAGTAAAATGACAATTTGTAGATACTTATAATACGATAAATAGAAACGGTTTTAATAAAGAATGTGTGGCTATTTTTGAAATAAGTACCTACATTAACTGAGTAGGTAATCAATTTTAAACCGAGTGGTAAATACCTCCAAATTGAATCATAAAATTAATGACAATATTAAAACAAACAGCGCTATCAAACCCAATTTAGGATATTTATTTATACTTATTTTAACGGCGAGAAGATGGGTGTCTTAATTTTTTGTATTAGTTTACGACAGGACCACATGGGCTACGTTTCCGTCTTAGCATAAAAGATCTTATATCCTTTTAAACCGAGATAAGTTATAAGGCTTTTTTGTATAGTAGGGGCTCACGGCTCACTAATGTAAGTTTTACGAGTAATTTCACGGTTATTCATTCTTGAGCAGCAGGGGGCGACCGCTGGTGTCAATTCGCCACGTTTATTTTATATTCGCTTATACCTGATTATTCTGAGCGTATTATTTCTTATGTAGAAGATTTTGACGATCAAAATATTTTGACCATAACCGTTCGTTATAATAAATCAACTGTCAAAAGACAAGAAGCACAGTGTAAAATAGGATAAATCTTGATACCTTGTTTAGGTTAAATCTCATAGTAATTGCGATAATAAAATGTGCAGTATACGCAATTTCCCGCGAAAAAACTTAAGAAACCTTATTTGGGTTCTTAGTTTATTGGTTTCCTGTATAAATGTACCTACCTAAACTATTAACTATTTTGAAAATGAAAAACGTCGTTCAAAAGATTCTGCCATCGTTTTACTCATATGAATATGACACTACACATTCCGACTCTTCAAAACTTAATCAACAATTTTTCACCTCCAACGTTGCATGAAAAACCCCACGATAGGCTGTCACACGTTTCCAGTCCACGGAACCTGGATGGGCCGGACACCTCACATGATGAAGTGTCACCGGTGACAAACGATACAGCATCCCGAGCGGCAAATGAGAAATCTAATTTCAAGCTACCGTTAGTGTTTGGCTGTTATGGATACTCGGGGGTCAGGTGGCAGGAAATTTAATCTGTAGTAGACGAGGGATATGCACTTGTGATTAGTTAATAATGTCAATTAATAATAATGGCCTGCTAGTCTAGTTGATAGTGACGCTGTGAAGCAGGAAGTCCAGGGATCTAATCCTGGTAAGGGCTTTTATTTATGTGTTATCATGAATTTTTGTTCCTCGGTTATGGATGTATTCTTTGTATGTATTCAAGTATTTATTTATATGTACAAATCTATCGATTATATATATCATCGTCTAGTACCCACAACACAAGCCTTATTGAGATTACCGTGGGACTAGGGCGCTTTGTGTAAGGTTATCTCAAAACATTTATTTATAATAATGTATCCAAATAGGCAAGTCAGAAGAAATCAACTTATATGGCCCCGGTACAGACTAATGGCGTTATTCATAAACGCACTTCAACAACAGTTTAGCTAAATGATAAGGAATCATTTAGCTAAACAGTTGTTGAAGAAATCTGTCACTTTGACAATCGCGTTTGTAAGAATGGGAGAAAACATAATTTAACTAAAGCTTCTGTTAACTTTTTTATGAATCCTTATTCAGTAAGTGGCTAAATTGAATAAGAACTGCGTCGGTGTTCTTACATGTTATGTTTTGATGGAATTAATGAATTCATAATTTGGGTTTGCATTTTTGCAGCCTTCCGTATGTCTCTGATGAGTGATATTCTACTCGTAATATTCTGTTCGCCTCAAAAATTAACTTAACATTGATAAACAACTTAATTACAATATTCCGCTTTTACCCCTCGCTATCTTTTCTTAAGTAGCATATAAAACCAGTATTTACATTTTTTGACATGTCATAGGCTACATAATTTATAACTAGCATGCGCAGGCGTGTTTATGCGCGGTGTTTATCATAGTCCGATCAATAAGGAAAATTGGCGATTGCATAATACCCTCATAAAGGTTGATATTATGTTGCCATTGCCATACATAAAGATAAGAGATGAGGACACATCTCCTTTATCACAAGCTTTATCATAAGCATCTACCAGAATGATGCAATAGGCATTTATATGTGTGATGCCAACTACATAATCAATTTAATCAAGAGCATATACGGTCTTGCTTAAAAGTCTATACCAAGCATAGAAGAATATCTTTAAAATGGATATTGACTTTTAAAAGTGCCCTTTAGGTGGAACTATACATTTTCAATTACATATCGGTAGGTAGGTACACACCCGACATACCTCAGTGCCGTCTTATGATGACTTACGCGCCGAAGCGTGGTCCTGCACTAGCGGCCTCATCTCAAAACTCAAAGTCGCTCAACGAGCTATGGAGAGGGCTATGCTCGGAGTTTCTCTACGCGATCGAACCAGAAATGAGGAGTTCCGTAGACGAACTAAAGTCACTGACATAGCCCTCCGGATTAGTAAGCTAAAGTGGCAATGGGCAGGCCACATTGCACGCAGAGCAGATGGCCGATGGGGTCGAAAAGTGCTTGGGTGGAGACCACAGCTTGGAAAACGCAGCGTAGGACGTCCACCCACAAGACGGACAGATGACCTTATAAAGGTCGCCGGGAGACGCTGGATGCAGGTCGCTTCCAACCGGTACATATCGAGGTCCAAAGGGGAGGCCTATGTTCAGCAGTCGCGTCGTTTCACGTCGTTTCAATCGTCGCGTCACCTCGTTTTGAGAACACTCCCCTATCTGCCACAGCCAGAATTGGAATCCTTGGCGTTGACATCTCGAGTGAAGTCCAGTTCCGCGGCCACCTAGAGGGTAAGGCCAAATTCGCCTCGAAGAAGCTCGGTGTGCTCAATAGATCGAGGCAGTATTTCATGCCGGCCCATCACCTATAGCTTTATAAGGCGCAGGTTCGCCCGCATATGGAATACTGCTCTCATCTTTGGGCAGGGGCACCAAAGTACCAGCTTCTTCCTCTAGACCGCATCCAACGGAGAGCAGCTTGAATTGTCAACTGCCAACGTATTTCTGATCGGCTTGATCCCTTGGCGCTGCGTAGAGATGTGGCCTCACTCTGCATTTTCTATCGCATGTATTATGGGGAGTGTTCCGAGGAATTGTTCGGATTAATCCCTGCCGCTTCTTTCCGCCATCGCCCTACGCGACAATATTTCCACTCTCACCATTTAGATGGTTGGCAGTCCTCAACTGTGCGCTTTTCCCGAAACTTCCTGCCTCGCACAGCTAAACTGTGGAACGAACTGTCGCCAGCGGTGTTTCCGGACCGATACGACCTTCAAACCTTCAAGAAAAGAGCGTACTCCCACCTTAAAGGCCGGCAACGCACTTGCGACACCTCTGGTGTTGCGGGTGTCCATGGACGACGTTAATCGCTTACCATCAGGCGATTCGTTTGCTCGTTTGCCACCTATAGCATGAAAAAAAAAGCAGTGGACGTCTAATGGCTGATATGATGATGATGATGAGGTACACACCCGTTCAAAAGTGCATAGGCAATTTATGAATGAATGAATTCATAACCTGCCCATGTAATTTCGACGTCCGTCGTCGGTCGCACAGAAAAAGTTGTCATCGACTGGGGTACGCCGAAACCCGAGTAGCGATGTGTTGGTAACTTCCGTCGCCAGCACAAAGCATCGTAAACATTATCGTCCGGGAACGCGATTATAATAAACTAAGTTTATCGCCTATTAAAGGCTAGGAATTCTGAAGTCGATAGGTGGTTATTCAGAAAAAACTACTGGAATAAGTAGTAAAGTCACACAATGGGGCCGTTCCCGTTTCAAGAGCGTAAAGCTTATAGGTAGTTAGTTGTAAATGGTCAATATTTACTTTAGTCAATCTTTTACATTCAATTCGATATTTAATGTTACGTAAATTCTAGAATAACTTTACTAGTGGCTTTTATGCCTTTCAAATAAAACCTTAAAAATAAAATGAAACACTATGATCTCCTATATTGACTAATATTCCCCTACGTTTCAAGTCCTTTACAGCATTCGTTGCTACTGAATGATGAGTTGATGATCCATAATAATCAGTATTATCCAAGCCTGTGTAATGAAAAATGAATGTTAAAAAAATTAGATTTTCTCAATTACTTAATCCATTTCGAAATGTTTTATTTTAATGAGTACGTACCACGGTAACTAAACAAAATATTTAATTAAATGTGATTATAATTATTTTTGTGGAAGTCAGCTCTTTTTTCAAAAGATTCGACACCCGTTTTGTTAAGCTGGGCTAACACTCAATGTTCCTTACGAAATGTTTTTGCCTGAAATGACAGCTACTTCAATTAAATTCGGCAAACTCGAGAACATAACTACTGCCAATTTGTTAGCCGAGTCACAAAATATCAGACACAAAATTGCTTTCTTACCGTTTTCAGAACTATTAGAAGAATCGCATTTCGCAAGGGTCAGTCTCGTGTAATATACCTCTCAATTTGGTTTAAATTGACTATTCCGATATAATGTATTTCCGCCACAATCGAAGCCAATCACAAATTTTAATTAAGAGCTCATTTAATTCCAACCACAACCGCATCTCATCCCCTACAATAACCAGTAGCGCAGCGCACCAAACGACGCTTAATACTTTGGTAGCTTAATTAATAACTCCTATCCACTCGGGACATATTTTAATATTCCACAGCCATCAAAATGTCCAGAGTGGCGAGACAAAGCCATAAAGTGTGTCAAATTAAAAAACTCTTTGAAGTAACCGTGGACATAATCGTGTAGGAATAAAAAGGGAGACATGTGTCCACATGTTCGTAAGACACACCGTGTATAATGTGATAAAGTGTGGCCGCCTCGTGGGAAGGAAAGGAGCGGAGATGAAGGTGAGATTTAAGGAGAGATTTAGTGCGCGCACAGTAAAATCTTAGGTGGTGGAGCTTAAAAACTATTTTGCACAAGCCTTAGCGGATTTGGCCCGCTTTTTCTTTGATTCATTTAGAAAATCTACTATTGGTTCACGCAAGGGATACCGACAGGAATCGAGTTCTATGGACGCCCCAGTACTAGTGCATACTTGAAGATGGATATTCATTTCATACAGATCCGCATGACAAAATTCCTTTGTATAGGTACTGAGTAAATTTAGTACTATTCATAGTAGGTCCTTATATATTAATATTTATAGTGGTTTTTTTACCTCAGTATGTCTACAATAAGAAAAGTTAGCAAAGTCTCCCAGTTCAAGAGCTACCCTAGAAGGTCTGTCGGCAGTTTTTGTTTATTTATGGCAAAGTCCTGTAATTTACTGATGCATCCCAAGTCGATGGCTCGAAGTCATAAAAATGCTAATAATTTGTAAATAACCAGCGGAAAATTATTGAGGAAAAAAGATAACTAGTGTAGACAGCAGGCGGAGACTCACGTTCTTGAGCTTGAAGGAAAAAACACGAAAAGGAAGTGATAACTACCAAATTCATGAACCTTGTTCCACTGCGTCCATTCCGTATTTTACTGATCTCCATGGACACTCGGCTCAGATGACGTCCCTTTTAATTATTAGGCACTATCTTGAAAGCAAAACTGTTTTATTTTCAACCGAGCTCGGCGCCCGACACTTGTATGTTAACTCCAACATGCCGGCGTAGCGTCAGAGTGTTTTTATGTGATACTGTTCTCTATTATTATTTTAATTGGACGAATTAGAGTATTAAAAACATGCCACCGTACATATGATTGACATAGGTATTTTAGTCTGGTATGCAAAGCTTCTCGATGGAATTAGGAGCGGTACAAATACAAACTAACGAAAGGTAGACCCATTCATTCAGGAATGCTCTAGCTAGAGCAATCCAAGGATGCTAACTTTACAATAAAATCTAAACCTTATTAGCAGCGTTTCTGTAGCAATTTTAAGGCTGCAGCGGAAATATAAATTTAGTGAAGAAAGTATATTTTTGTTAG
Source organism: Lathronympha strigana (assembly GCA_949128165.1). Lineage (NCBI taxonomy): Eukaryota > Metazoa > Arthropoda > Insecta > Lepidoptera > Tortricidae > Lathronympha > Lathronympha strigana. The sequence goes on along the minus strand of OX421903.1, from coordinate 20,696,558 downwards.
GTTAGTTAGTTCGACACAATAATCAGTTTTTGTCAGGTGTAAAATAAATAAACGCCACGTCGATGTCGTTTGTATTCGAACGTTTATTTTATTGCATTCCAATATTTCTTTTAGCAGGATGTGCTTGCTTTAGAGACTGCGAGGGTCGTAGAATTCTGTAAGTAATTCCAGAAGACCAGAATTTTATTTACAACCATTCACACTACATACCTGTTATCTGAATTCAATATGTATTTAAACCTGATAAGTCTATCAGGAAAAACGAACTTGCCTCAAACTTAAACTGGAGATGCGTTTTTAAATAGGGTAAACTCGTGTTATTTGGTTATATGTACTACACAGAAAGAAAACGTTGCAAAAAGATCGAATTCTACAAATTCAAGCGTCATACATTCGTTTTTGCAAAGTATTTTTATTCTGTGTAGTATCACCGAATTAGAAGTGTCACCAAATAACGCGAGTTTACCCTACTAAGTAACGTTTCTTATCCATTTTATCTTATAATGCCTGTGCATATGCCCCCATGACTGTTCATGGGGCGTTTTAGCCCTAATATTCACAGACAGGTATACTCTTAGCAGAGTTAGATTGCACGTGCCTTAGACTGGTTTATTTACTGATCACGTGCGCCTTATGGCATCGTTATAAGGTTAATTTTAAAATTTATAACATCTTTAGGAGGTGGGTACCATTTGACAAAAAAGCGTTCAGTCGTCGCCAGCAGAGATAACGTATCGGCGTAGACTGTTAAACCTATCGCTAACTTCAAACTTCTACATCTCTGTCGCACTTCGGGTTTCGAAAGTAAGTGCGACAGATGCAGATGTCAAACGCCGTTCGCGGATCGCCCTCCAAAGTACCTAGGTACCTACAGTATTAGCTCTAGACTACGCATTCTTATCATTGGTTTTTGGGCAACATGTAGCCATGTGGGCCCTAGGAAAACATTTTTTTTTCTGGCTGGACTGATATACCTACCTATTGATACATTCATCGCTAAGGATTTTTCGTAGCGATACGCAGTAGTCAATGACTTTTCCACTTTTTGGCGAAAATAGCGCGTAGAGGTGTAAAGACATGTCTTGAATAGCGCTGGGTGGGTTGTACAATAATTCATCAATATAATTAATTAATTGGAGGCATTTTGAAATTTGTTTTTAGTAGCGTAAGCGAGCAGGGTAACAATACAATACAAATATTATTTTTCCCCTCACTAGCTCGGAAAGCGCTGTTTTGACCTTTAAAACCAGCGCATTTTATCCACATGTGGGGCAAAGTAATCTAATTCCTATCACTTACCAACAGTCCAGTATAAGTGAGTCCTATATGCCCATAGTAAATATGCGCAATCGGAGGTCACACCTTAAATTGGTCATGTGATCATGTCTTATCCCGCACTTGGTAAGCTGTTGGCAATATCTAAGTACATATCAGGAGTGTACTTACTCTATGACAAATTTTTAAATTGATTTTTGATGGTTTCTTCAAGATAACTTACATGTGGATAAGATTTATAATCGTATGTAGTCTGTATTTTCCTCGCAATAGTGAGGGGAAAAATGTTGTATTACTAAAATACATATAACTATTCTACTTCAGCACTTCGGTCTGTTAATTAAACGACTGACATATTCAAAAAGTATACGTTGTAACGATGTCTATAGTACCTTTTCCATAAAAACATCGCTTAGCGATTAAGCTTTATGGTTATTTTTTCGTATAGTTGGCATACGACTGCGACTTTGCGATTTCACTAATTTCACTTTTATCGCTATTTTCGCGTTCATAGAAAAACTAGTGTATGCATCAGCTCATAATTGGTTATTATTATTCAAGAGTCGCTGTTACTAAAAGAGACGTAGTCGAATAAAACAGAGAGTCGAGAACCCTTATAATTAGGTATCACTATTGCATTAACCACTATTATTGCATTGCGTCATAGAAATAACACATTACAAGACACAGACAAACAGTAGAGTCAGACAACAGGCGGTCTTATCGCTAAAGAGCGTTTGCTTCAAGACAATCTAAAAAAAATGACATTCGATTGCTAGAAGTTCTGAATTCAAACTCTTTCAGAAACGATTAATATTTAACGATTATTATTTTTTTTCCCTTATAGGGATAAGCTCGCCTTTGTACCTTTGTTCTTATCAAAATGTTTATTTTTACTATATTTGTGTACAATAAAGTGCTTACAAACAAACAAACGATTAAGTGGCATTTTATATTTATATAAAAACGATGATGCTTATTTAAAATTTGTAATTTTGTAAATATATAAATAAAATAGAGTGAAAGTCTTTTTCTCAAACATAATCGGAAATGTTTGCATTATTGTCACGAAATGAAGACATAAAGTTTCTTCTTTATGGCTCCCCACATTTAATTCTTGGCCTTAGGCCGTGAAGTAATGTACGGCGTAAGTATAAACGAAACACTATTTTCCGCTGCTCTAACTTTTTAAATTTGCGTACTAACACTAAACTGACAAAGGAAAAATTACATACAGCCAACGACCATTACATACTTGCGACATTAAAAAAAAAACAAATTCTATGGTTCGTATTTATATTTATGTGCGGTTAAACATGGTGGTGCTTGAATAGCTAATTGAAATGGCATCTTTAAAAAATAAAAATAAAATTGACCAAGAGCATGTTGGGCCATCATCAGGACGTCGTCTCAGAAACCCCCGAGGGGGATCTGGGGATGCTGGTCAGGGCGTTGGCCCCTTTCAGCGGTTTCTACCGCCGGCCATGAAAATGGCTGGGTCATTGGGGGGGAGCTTTGTGAGCTCCTGTGGTCTTGTCCGGGTCATCTTCACACCGGCGAGATCGAGCCAGCCGGGTGGAACCCCATTGGGGGAAGCCCAGCTAGCGATCGTCAACCGGTGCCAGGGTGGTGTCTAGTCCGAGGGGGGGTCAGTCCGGTGTGGTGGGGGCTGCGGGCGCGAGCTCGCGCGGCAGTCCCCTGTGGTCGGGCGGGCGCGCATGGTACGGCGCTATGCCACGGAGGTGGCCAAAGCGCGACTGGTCCGCGCGCCCGAACATCCGGTCTGCTAGGCGAGCTACGAATTGTCGTAGCGGTTCCATCTTCAGGTCCCGGGCTATCACGTCGTTCCGCACGTAGCGCGGGGCGTCGACTATGGTGCGAAGTGAGAGCGATTGTTGGGACTCGAGTCGCTTTCTGTTGCACTCTCCCACCAGCGCGTACCACGCGGGGGCTGCATATGTTAGGCGTGACCGGACGTAAGTCTTGTACACGCCTAGCTTCACACGTAGCGATAGCCGGGACTTCAGGATCGGGCCGAGTAAGGTGCGAGCGGCACGCGTCTGGGCGATCACGTTCTTGACGTGCGGTGCCATGGTGAGGCGGCGGTCTATGGTTACCCCTAGGTATTTCACCGTCGGGGACCATTCCACGGCTTGCCCCAGGAGTGTGAGACGCGGCGGCATCAGCACCTTGCGGGAGATGGCAATCGCCTGGGTCTTGGTCGGGTTTGCTGACAGCCTCCATTTCTTCAGCCAGGGAGGGAGGGCCTCTAGCGCGCTCTGGGCTTTGTGCGCTGCGTGTGACAGGCGGATGGATGACGTGATGTAGGCAGCGTCGTCGGCGTATAGCGCAAGCATTATGCCCTCGCTCACCGGGATGTCATCTGTGTACCGCCCGTACAGCACAGGCGAGAGGCAGCTCCCTTGGGGCACTCCGGCAAGAATCGCGCGGTCGGTTGACGTTACGTCTTCCACCGCCACGTGGAAGCGGCGATTCTCCAGGAAAGTGGCCACAGTCTTCACTACTCGACGCGGAGTAGTAGACGTGGACAGCTTGTAGAGGAGGCCGGGGTGCCATACGCGATCGAACGCCTTCTCCATGTCCAGGAACACAGCGACCGTGTGCTCCTTCTTGTTGAAGGCTGCTGCAGCGTGGTGCAGCACGCGGGCAAGCTGGAGCGTCGTCGAGTGTTCTGGACGGAAGCCGAACTGTTCGTCGCGTGGCTGAATGTGGGGCGTCAGGTAAGGCAGAAGCAGCTTCTCGAAGACTTTCGATATAGTGGGCAGCAATGTGATGGGCCGATAGCTCTCAGGACGAAGGACGTTCTTCCCGGGCTTGGGAATCATGATGACGCGACCCTGCTTCCAGGGACGTGGGAAGTGGCCGACTCGCAGGACTCCGTTGAAGAGCCGCGCCAACGTCGCGATGGCTCGCGGGGGTAGGTGGCGTAGAGCTTCGTTCGGTATGCGGTCGGGGCCGGGCGCCTTCTTCAGCGGGGTGCGTCGAATCATCCTCTGAACCCTGCCGGGCGTGAGGATGATGGGCTCTTCGTCTGGAGCTATGGGCGTGGCGAAGTAGTCCGCCAGGTGCTGCTCTACAGCTGCTTCGTGCTCGGGGTCGTCGGACGGATTTGGCCTGAACTGCGTCTCCAGGTGGTCAGCAAAGATCTTCGCTCGATCTTCGGCTCGGTAACGTGGGGTGCCATCACCGGCTAGAAGAGGGCGAATGGGTGCTGGTCTTCTGGTTATCCTTCTGCACAGGCGGTGGATGTCGTTCCATTTCTCACCAGCTGACTCGATATACTCGAGCCAAGAGTCCTCGGTATGAGCCGCGAGGCTCTGCGAGATCTTCTCGGCGAGGGAGTTTAGCTGGGACTTCATGGTGGGGCATCGTGTGCGTTGGTAATGTCGACGCAGTTTCCTCTTCCTCTCGATAAGGGACAGGATAAATGCGGGGATCCTCTGCTTGTGGCGTTCCTGACTGGCGCCGGTCTCGGCGGTGGAGTCGGTCAGGGCGGCGGTGATACATGAAGTGAGTTCCTCGGCGAGTCGGTCGACTTCCTCCGGTGATGTCACGGGGAAGGACGGAGTGTGCTCATTCATGTAGGTTGCATATCGATCCCAATCCTGTCGTCTGCGAGGCGAGGGCGGCACCGTCCGAGTCGGTGTCAAGTCCAGGGTTGCCAAGACGGGTTGGTGGTCGGAAAGGAGGTGGTCATTCAGGACGTCCTGCGCGGGCCAGGTGGTCAGGCCGCGTATTACCATAAGGTCGATGACGTCCGGGAGGTAGGCTGCCGCGTACGGATAGTGCGTCGGGGTCTCTGGCCCCAGCACCTCGTATCCTTGATCTTCTGCGTCGGTGTGGAGTCTCTGCCCGTCAGGGCAGGTCCTCATGGAGTTCCATGCAGTGTGCTTGCAGTTGAAGTCGCCGGCTACGATCGTGGGCAGCGGCGAGTCCAACAGATCGTGGACATCAGCCACTGCGAGACGAGAGGTTGGCGGCTTGTAGAAGGCAAACACACGCAGAGGGTGGCGGTCGACGCAGATTTCCACGCCAAGGGCGTATGACGACCGAAGAGTCGTCGGTACAGGCAGCGGCTGGTGAATGACCTGGCGCTTCACTAGGACGGCCAGTCCCCGGTAGGCGCGTCCGAGTAGGTTAGTCTCCTCCTTCCGGTAAGCGACGTAGCCTGGTATATTAAGGCGGTCGCCCGCCTTAAGGTGGGTTTCCGAGATCAGGGCTACGTCGATCTTCTTCTCGGCCAGAAGTTGTCGCAGCAGGGTTTTCTTGGCTCCGGAGAGCCCGTCGGCGTTCCAGTGTATGATCCTCAGTTGGCTAGTGAACGCTATACAGGTCTGCTAGTCTCCTGAGGATGATCGGGACAGGGCTCTGTCCCGACTGGGTGGCGGCAAGGATCTCCTGCAGGATCTCCACGAGCATTGTGATGGCCTCGGTTCGGCCATCGACGGCTCCCACTCCTGACTTCGCCTTCTTCCCCTGGAGAGGGGCGGCGACCGTGAGGAGCGGGGCGGTAGGTGGTCGCGACTGCGACTTTGCGGCCTGGGCGATCGGTTGCTGCTCAGGCTGCTTCGAGGTGGAGGTGGGCTGAGGTCCTGTCTTGGATTTCTTCCCTCCACGTTTGCGTCGTCTGGTGGGCGGGCGTTTCCCGTCATTGGCGGCGGCCATGAGGGAGTTCTCCGCATTGCCAGTGGTGGCGGCTGGTTGTGAAGAGGCGGGTAGGGCTGCGCCAGTGCGCGCTGCCACTCCGGCCTTCTTGTTCCGTGCCTCCCGCTTGTAGGCCGGGCACTCCGTGCTGTTGGCAGGGTGCGCGCCTTCGCAGTTCTTGCACGTAGCCGGTTCTTCCAGAGGGCGCGGGCATTCCTTGGCGGTGTGCGGACCGCCACAGCGGACGCAGGCAGTAGGGCGATGGCAGTTCAGCGACGAGTGCCGGAACCCCTGGCACTTGTGGCACTGCGCGGGGCCCTTCCTGCCACGCCAGGCTTCAATTTTCACTCCTGGCATGCCCAGAAGCTCGGATATGGCGTAGATCGCCGGCGTCGTCTCCGCGGTGCGCTGTAGCTGGGCGTGGAAGATACACCCAGGCCGGCCGCTGCGCGCGCGGATTTGGCGGACTGACTCCGGGAGGAAGCCTTTCTGCCGTAGGTCTGCTTCTATGTCTGCCGGGTCGGTGTTAGCCGGCAGACCTCGGATGGCGAGTTTGAGGCTCCGCTCCGCAGGCAAGCCATAGCAGTACCAGTAGAGCCCGGTGATACTGCTCAGGTAGCGCTGCACGGTGCGGTACTCATCCTCGCCGCGTGGAGTGAAGATTATTCCTTTGTTCAGGGGGCGCGCGTTTACCTGATGGCCGAGCAAGGTCCGCAGCTTGCGGAAGTGCTCAGGCCAGTCGGGCATCAACTCCACGATCAGGGGCGGGTAGCGCTTCCCTCCTGTGGCTGCAGTAGGGGGCGTCGCTCCGTTGGTCGGTGAGGCGGGTGTGGGTGTTGCCGCTCTTGAGCTTGGGGGTGAGGCCGCCGAGGTCGGGAGTGATCTACCCACAGTCTGGGTATGATCCTCCTCTACTCCCCCGCTTAGAAAAACGGATAATAAAATGCCGCCGACGCCCAAACGTCCGGACCCTACCGTCCGCAAGATCACCCGCCCTCGAAGGATCCCCGCGAGGCGGACAGAGGATTTCGCCGCAGTACAGCGCGCGCTGGATCTCCTGCGCGCTGCCGGCCAGGAGGTGCTCCGTCCGCCCTTAACGCCAACCTTCGAAGGAGCAGGCGAAGCGCGATTTGCCGCCCCTGAGTTACCGGCGCTACTGGCGCTGGGCCAGCTCCAGCTCCACCCGCCCACACTACGACAAGCCTCTTCGGAACCACAACAAGGTCCACCGAGGGGTACAACCCCCGCCGCCGTGTCCCGCCCTCCTGCGACTTTCGCACAGATGGCTGGACAACCCGAGCTGCCTCCGCTCTCGCGCACACCGCCCCAGCTTGAACCCCAAGCGCCACGAAAGGCCACGAAACCGCCAGCTCCAACTACCAGGGCCGGCAGGGTCCCCCCTGCCCCCGCCCGCAACCCGCGCGCAACCCGAGACGCGCCCGCGAACCGCGCGCCCGCCCCCGCGCTCCGAGCGCCCGTGCCGCGCGCGCCCGCGACTAGCGCTGCCGCGACTGCGCCCGCGTCCCACGCGACAAACGCCGCGCCTACGACCAGCGCAAACGCGACTGCGCCCGCGTCCCGCGCGACAAACACCGCGCCGATGACTAGCGCTGCCGCGACTGCGCCCGCGTCCCGCGCGACTAACACCGCGCCCGCGATTCACGCGCCCGTGCTTTGCGCGCCCGCGCCCCCAACCACGGGATCCGCCTCAGCCGCGGCACAACTGCCCTCGCTGCGCATCCCGTCGCCATCGCGCTTCCCGGCGCCAACCAATTTGCCGCGACCTTTCGCCGCAACCCCCGAAGCCCCCGAAACCACCAGGAAACGGCAGAACGAAGTATCTCCGCCACCTCGTTCCCTACCGAGGCTGGACTTATCACCGATGGACATGTTGGGCCATGCTCATGCCGTCCCGACCCCATCAACTCCGGAAATATCTTAACAGCGCGAAGTAGACCACGGTACAGCGCCATCTCTCGTGAAATTGGGTTACTAATTTATACAAACTAGACGGGTTATGTATGTTGGGTTTTCGGGGGTAACTTTTGATCGCATGAATCAATTATAATCATTTTTTTTATTACAAGGAAGATACGTGCGGGATGATAAATTAAATAAGATAAAAAAAAAAAGTTTGCATTTAACCTCCTGACGACCGAATATCAAAATTTGCCAATTCAAATTTAACTCTGTCAAATTGACAAAGAGTCAAATTTTCATTGGGGCCTATGTACTAAGTATAGGACGCGGGTAGTCAGGAGGATGTACGGTTAAATTACAAACTTAATTCAGAAATTATTTTGCACAATTTTTCAAAAACCGTTCAACCAATCAAGTTCAAAATAAGTTTTCAATAAACTGCTTATTAAGTTCTATTTTTGTAATTTTTTTCTTATTTTTGAACTCAGTTCAAAAGTTAGAGGACACATTTTTTTACACTTCTGGAGCGATTGTTTCCGAAAATATTAACTTTATCAAAAACTGTTTTTAGAATCACTTCATCACTTCAAATCACTTCCCAAGTTCCCACTGTACGTGGAGGTACCCTAAAAAAAATTATAACCACTTTTTATTTTACCACTTTGTTGGCCTGACCGATATACATATTCGTACAAAATTACAGCTTTCTAGTAGGTACTTACAGTCACTGAGGTTATCCGCGGACGGACCACTGAGGTTATCCGCGGACGGACGGACAGACAGACAGACAGAGCGAAACTATAAGGGTTCCTAGTCGACTACGGAACCCAAAAAAGATGGCAAATTAAATTATTTTTTCCTTATTAACTATTTACCTAGTAATTATTTTAATTTTAATATTTCCTCACAATGTTTGAGAAAAGCACTATACAAGCCTCGGCCGGAAGAGAGATTGCAGGACTTGTTTTATCCGTATTCCGTCGTTTTTCATTTGACGAACAAAAGAAAAATACGTGTATATGTTTTAATAATCTAACAGACGGACTAATTAGTTTTTTTAGTCGTCTAGCCTATTATATCCGGCGCCCAGACCACTGTACACTTTCCCATCGCCGCCTCTTTTTGTCATCGTGTATTCGTGTGTAGGTACACACGAATACACGATGACAAAAATTACTCCTTGGACAGTATAGGAAAATCAAAGTTAGCACTGATAAATTCTTCTCAAAGTACCTAGGAAAAAAAAATCATTTCCTCAAATCACTGCCCCTAGGCCACAATACCCAAATAAAGTCCGGTCTACCACAAACTCGTCCTGCAATCCCTTACTTCACGGCCTCTGCAGTAATTTACTATTGTTTGCAATAATTTTCGAGCACTCCAATAAAATAAAAAAATCATCCCCTGCCTTGAGATTTTTGCAGTTGATAACGCCATCTTCTGGTCGAGCGCCTAACGGCTTGCGGTAACTACAGAGACTACATGTCGATACTGTATTGTACTATGTAGTAGTAGCGTCATCTAGTTTAGAAATCCTGTAACTAATAATGCCATCTACTGGAAAACCTCACAACTGAAACGGGCCAGCCGTATGTATTATTTCACCTCGAAGTTTACTGTTTGATCAGAGTTGACGAGAGATGGCGTATGCAGTTTGTAACAGCGACTCTTGATACAACAAATTGTCACTAGATGGCATTATCAGCTTCAAGATTATGTATTTATTTGTTGAATGATATGAGATTGAGATGAGCTGAATTGTACTTAACTGTACCATATTTTTATTCATTTATTTTTAGGAATGATTGGCCACCCAAATTTTTTATACTAGTCAATATCAGAGACGAAGAAAGAGAGAACACTGCTAGTTTCGAAAAAAAATTGTTGTACAGTGCGGTGCGTCAGACAAAAGGTACAAATTAAAAAATGGCAACATATTAGTGTCGTCCCTTTCAAATCAATATATATAAGAAAACGGGACGACACTACAATATTGCCACTTTTTAATTTCTACGTTTTTCTGTCCCACTGTAGGTATATGTATACATACTTATGGTTTGTTCTTCTAAAGTTTTTGAGTTTGGCTTAGGACCATAGGAAAGTAAGTCGTGTAGGAGGCGCTAATAATGGACTAACATGGAATGATGTTAAGTTGATATGAAAATTATACACAAAACTTAAAAAAAAAGAGATTACGTTTAATATCATATTAAAATAATACGTAGGTACTTACAAGCTAACAATTTCTTGACTAGAATGTCTGTTTTTTTAGCTACACTTTCACCCATTATCACATAAGAAATTTTAAGTGATGATAAAGTTATTTACTAAAGATTCATTTTTAGTCCTCAACGAAACAATTATGTCTAACATACAACAGCGTATTGTAACTTCGCGACATTAGCGAAAAATTGATTTATTTTTCAACACTAGTCGCTATAATGCCGGAGGGGGCAAAAGTCGTGGTTCAAATCCTTTCGATAACTTATCTTTTGGCTCCAAGTGAACCGCCAATGCAGCTCGAATAGCATCTGTTGAGATAGTCCTTGGCACTAGAGGCGCAAGAGGTAGAGTTTCTTTGCTATCGCCAAGAGGGCGATGCGGTAAAGCGTATTGTAACTTTTGCCAAAACCACGGGTCTCCCCACTTGACATAGGTATTTGTTCGAAGATAGGAGCGCAAATCGTCATCTTGCGCATTGGCTTCGGGCGGTGGTAATTCGCCCAGCAATATAACTATAACACGAGCACGACCCTCTCGAAGCGCTCGGGCATGAGCTGCACGGAACTCCGCTCGAGCCCATTCAGAGCTTAAGAATCCAGGTGATGCAACCACCAATGTGCGCCTAGCCTCGAGCACTGAACGTGACACATGCTCCGCTATAGACTCGCCCGGCGCCCAGTCTCGGTAGTGCACGCAAAGCCGGTAACCTCTTCTTTCCAGCTCTGGTACTAACTTATGCACCACTACATCTTCATCCTGATGTGAAAATGACAAAAATACATCGTACTTTGCAGGTGCTTCTTTACCCGATCGCGTAAGACAGCCACACCAGCCGCGTGCAAAAAGATAAACTTTAATTTCGTTCTGGTAGCGCAGCCACAGTATTGCCACTGCGGTAGCTAGCACCCCTAGTATTGCCAATGTTCCACCGATACCTGCCGCCCAAGCGGCTCTAGTTCTGGCGCATAATAAATTCGCGTCCGAATTGAGCTGTAAGAGACCGCCGTGCGCGCACGTTGTAATATTATAATCCTTTACTCGGTTTGATGATTTGTACAGAGCTACTAGCTCTGCAGAGTGTGCACAGTCACATGCGATCGGGTTGCGAGCTAGGCGCAACTGATAGCCTGGAGCCGGTGGCACTTCTGTCAGTAGGTTGTTGGTGAGATCAAGCAGCTTTAGTTCAGCCGGTACAGGTCCGGGGGGAGGCACTTTCAAACCAAGACCAGAAAGTACGAGTTCGTTAATTGGCAACGAAAGGTTGAGAGTGTGAGGTGCATTTTGCAAGCGTAGAACCGTACGATTGAGGCCATATTCTGACGGCGCTGGAACATTAGCAGGTGGATCGACACAATCGAGTTTAATTGCGTGTTTAGCAGGATGCGAGATGCAGCTGCAGTGGTTGGGGCAAGCAGGCGCAGGCAACTCGCATGTGAGTTTATCGAGAGGCGCTTTACGCACTGTAATGTTTGCTAGTTCGAGTGGCGTGGCACAAACAGCAGCATCTAGTGTTATCGCTGGGAATATATACTTGTAACTCGGGCTGTTAATGAATCGCAAGAGCGAGTACGTGTAGCAGTCGCAGTTGAAAGGATTCCCGTCGACTAACAAACGGCCACTTCTTGAATTTCCTTCATCGTAGTCTGCGCGAGCTTCTAGCTCCTGTTCTAAGACCTGGATCGTAGTTATTTGATTGTGTCTGAAGTCGACTGTTACTTCGTTACTCAGGAAGCTTATGTCAGCATTCTGAAAGTAAATTTTCATATTGTAGATGTGGTGTAGATAGTGTAATGTAGATTTAATATGGGGTAGGTTGGTACATGATGTTTCAACGATTTTATTGTTATTTTGTAATAAACAAACATAAAATTGCTCTGAATAATTAATGTTCATGGGTTGACTCACACTATAACGTGCCGGGACGAGACCGGGCCGGATTGATCTGTCAGGTTCTATAGAAAACGTCACGTGACATACGAGACGGGACGGGGCGGGACGGGACAATCTCGGAAGATTGTCCCGTCCCGCCCCGTCCCGTCTCGTTCTAGTGTGAGTCATCCTTAGTTTGTAACTGACGATTCGAAATTTTTTGCAAATAATATTTGAACTTGAACTATTTGTTGTCATAATTACTTAATTAGGTATCTAATCATATACGCAGTGTTTACACCTTTATAACAAAGAAAACATTAACACTATACACGCGTCATATCTAAAGTAACTAATTAAGAGACCAATTTGACTCGTAAGCAAAGTCAGATGATGTGGCACTACGACGTGACCCTGCCTTAAGCATAAAAATCTGTCTTTAGGATTTATTTCTTGAAAATAGTACGGTAAACAATTAAGTGAGTTTTCCAACTACTTCTGCTGCTGTTAAATGAGTGATAGACCGGATTCCTGTTTTTCTGATAGTGTGTGATGAATGTGATAGTAATGAATTATCAAAATTTTCTACTCGGTTTGAGTAATAAATCAAGTCAAATTGGTTCCGTTTCCTGATTTGAAATAAATAAAACTACTATTATTAAGTAATAAAAAAGTATTATGGAAGTAATGCTTACCCCAAGAGCCTCGATCCGGTTATTTGTTAAATTAAGTATCTTTAAATTTAATATGACATAACGCCAGTCATAGAAAACTTCTTGGATAAGGTTGTGTCCGAGGTCTAAATGCTGCAGCATAGTAAGCTCATACATCGGCGATGGGCGGTCCAAAAAGTCTCCGTACCCGTCTGTTGTAGTTTTTATTGTGTCTGTAGACCGGAGTGTTAACTCGTTGTGAGCCAGGTCTACATACTCCAGCGCACGCGCACCGTGGAATGCGTCGGGTGACAACACGCGCAAGCGATTGTTCCGGGCCGAAAATGAACGTAGTACCCCCAGAGTCTCGAACAAAGTGCTGTAAATAAAATAATGGTCAGTAAACTTACAATACAATGATAAGTACCTCCATGCAGCAAAAATATTAATTTCAATGATAACTTACCGTGGCAACTCTTCAAGATGGTTCTGGTCTAGGTTCAGCTCTTCTAGGCGCCACAGCGGCTGAAGCAGTGTTGGTGTCAAAGTTTTTAAGGCATTATGGCTAAGGTTGAGTGCTCGCAACTCCCCCGAATCACGCAGTAGTTCTGATGGTAGCGTTTCTAATCCGTTATGTGACAAAGATAGTGAGCGTAGCGAACGCGCGCCAGCTAAGGTATCACCAGGTAGCATTGATAGCCTGCATCGCTCCAGTTGCACCAGGCGTAACTTCGGCAGTGCCAATGACCGTGAGCCCAACGTCAGCTGTTTTCGTACATCTAGCACTATCAATTCCTCAAGCGCGTTTAGACCACGCAATGCTGGCTCATCTAGTTTTATTAATTCAGTATCTACGAGTCGTAGCACACGCAGGTTGCCCGCTGCCGCTAACACACCATTTCCCAGTGATTGCAAAGGGTTAGAGCTGAGATCAAGTATATCCAGCCCATGTAGTCCTTCAAAGGTACCATTTTGTAGTGAACGTAGTTCATTACCCCACAAACTCAGAGTGAGCAGCGTCTTCAGTTCACGAAAGACTCCTGCGTCGAGCACTTTAATATCACTCATGGATAGCTCTAGATATTCCAGTCCCGAAAGTCCCACTAGAGTATCTGAAATTTGCAAACGCGCTTCACGGACTGTCAATCTTCGTAACAAGGGGAGTCCCGCTAAGGCGTCTGTTGGTAGATGTGCAAAACTTGCGCCTACTAGCGTGAGCGTGGTTATGTTTTCCAAACCGTGAACATGCTCCAATGTGAGATGGGCTGCTGAGACACCGCGCAGTGTAAGGGAGGTGGCAGAAGGTGCGCCGAGAGTTAGCAATGTGCAAGTGAGAGACTCGTTGACGGGCAGCACGCAATTTTTAAGCATAGCACGCGTCGGAGGTGCTGAGTTTGATGTTACTTTCGGTAATTCAGCGCAATTGTATGAACTCTTGCCGTCACATTCTAGCGTGACATATTTACGGGCCCGCCAATCGAGCTCAATCTCTGTTCCACTTGGAAGATGGCACGCTAGTTCGAGCTGCGCACCGCCCGGCGTGGCGGACGGACATGGCTCAGCGATTACACTCGCCGCCAATGTCAGTAACACCGCCATACATATCATGCTCGTGTTCAACTCCATTATCCTTCATTTTCCATATTTCACGCTATTCACGAACTCCTGAAAAATAAAATATTTACATTATTTTTAAAAACACACACACAAAATAAGCTTAATTTGGAATTCAGATAATTTTTGTTATCATATTCTGGGGCCAAAATAATAAATTAATATTCTCATTATACATACAATATTTGGATTGCATTTATTACATGAGTAGCACCTATAGGTACTTACAATTGTATCGTAAACATTAGTGTTCAATTAAAATATCCCAATGTTACGTTAGCATGGTATAAATGTTATATCGTTACTAAATAGGTAGGTGTGTTATATTCTTGTTATGTGTAGTTACCTAATAAAATGTAGTAATTTTTTTTTCTGACTTTCCTATTCATTTTAATTTAAAGCAATAAGTAAGTAGGTAGCTTTTCAGTTAGGTACATACTGACGCGCTGACGCAAACTCGCATATTATATATGAATAGCGTAGGATAACATTCACCAGAGGAACAATTTGTAATCAAATAAATTTAAGTAGGTAGTTACTTATTCCTACTGGCTTACAAGCTTGTAAAATATTTGTGTTGACTTGTACCATTTAAATGCTGCTCTATCTAGAGTGTCTAATATCAAAGCGTCACAACACAAATAGGCCATTAACAGTTCTTTGTTCTTACATTACAGATACTGTTACAATAACAATGAGTATTTTAACGACAGATGGACCAATAAAATAGTTGTACCTGCTGTCGTTCGTGCGTATTCAACGTTTGCCAGGAATGTACGTAATTAGACTAATGAAATTTTTTGCGAGCGTTTCGTTCGCCTTTCTCCGCTACCACGTGTTATTTTTTATACTTGAATAGCCAAGTAATTTAATTATATATCGAATCATGAAAAATATGATTTTTAAAGTATTTGGTGTTCACCAATGGAAGTTGTGCTTAGCATAAGAACTATTATTATTGTCATAGCCACAACTCACTAAAAATCTGAACAAAAACAAAAAAGTAAAAAAAAAACTTGAATAAACCAAATTCACATTAAATTCATATTGAACCAACTATGTTAAACACTAAAACTTGTAAAAAGAACTCATCGAAGCCATATTGCTGGCGGTGAGAACTCTGCTTGTTTAGAATAAAGAGTAGAAAACAAGTCGCAATTAGTTGATTGGCACTGAGTATAATTTATATTTAATGCATTTTTTTTGTTTCTAATTGAGCATTTTTTCGAAAATAGTCTAGCGAAGATGATAAAAAATGTTCAATGATTTGCTAAACACGCATTTGTTATAAATGCTCCGTTTAATTGTTTCTATAAATCGATGTAAAAAGTCGTATAAATAAACGTTATTTCGATGACAATTTCTTATGACGTTTATGAAAAACCGAAACATTTACACTGTTAGTGCAAAAACAAGAAATGCAGAGTCGAAGAGATTGGTAATCGAATAGAATAAAACCATAAATACGGATATCTCCATCAATAATAATCGATTTAAAGAAGAAATACCTACTAGAGTTTCTTCAGTACAAATTGTACCTACTTCATCGGTAAATATCAAAAATAATAAAAATCGGTTAATCTTTGGCGCTTTAGTGAACCATTAACATTTTTTTCATTGGTTAGTCAAAAGCTATTTCTCAATCTTCTTAAAAATGTCCTTCTGTTCACTTGGGAGTATATTTATTAATTTATTCACCAGAAGACTCCCTACACCCCAAACGTAAAATCGTCGCTGAGAAATGACAAATGAGGCACAGTAAAAAAAATCTTTACCTGGGGATGTCGGAAAGAACTCAAAGAACGGCCACTAGCAGTAGTAGAAGTAGGTAATTTCCATAACGGATAGCGAGTAGCGACTATTCTCGATTTGGGAATGGATTGATTTCATTTATTTCTAAGGAAATAGGTATGAACCTTTGGTCGTAGTGATTATGATCGCAAAAGTGTTGCACAATTTCAGGACGCATAGAAAACAAGACCCACACTATGGTGCCTGTTTGTGGCATGGCATTGGACTCTATCATCGGTCAATCTACGGACTAGCTATGCAGCAGAGCGAGATACCTAGCAATACGTCGTACTCCCTCTAACACATAATTGCGTCCGTCAGATCGCCCACCATGGATGGACCATTACTTGGATCATTATTTAGACCACCCTTATATAGCCTATAACAAGGTCGAAAATTTAATAATAAAACGATTTACATATTTGTTTTTGTTCAAATATTCTATTATACCGTCTGTACCTTATGCCCTTGACTGTTTTCAACAAGACTGTACAAAGTGTACAAACGCGTACTTACATCATTCCTAAAACTCCTAAAACAATAATACATATTATTATTTATATTTATGTTCATATTTTTAAAGGCAAGATAAATTTTTATTGGCTTAAAAGTGTCAGAGAGAGACGAATGGTAGATAATATTGTCTTAGTTACATACATCGGATGTGTACCTATTGGCGGATCTAACACCTACCCATATATAATCATGTGTTCTGATGGACGCCATACAGTGTTTAACCAAAAAGCCTCATCTTCTTATTAGTAACATATGGTTTACGGCTTTTTCATATTCGCAGCATGGGCAATCGTCACGTGACCATCGACCGGTTCTGCGAATCGTGCACACAAACAAGCAGCTCCTCTGTGGAAACAAAATACCACACTCTAAGAGGTGGGGCCGGTGGGTTGGCAACCAGGCACAAATAAAACGCGATACTGGTTCTGAGATTAGACGTGTTAAATCTATTGTTTGTTAAACCGGCTTCCCAACGACCGAAAAAGAACCGTAATAGCTATGAAGATTTTTGGCCCGCTTACAATGTATGTAAACAAGCGCTTGGTATAAGATAGACGCGCATGTTGCGCGTAGCGTAGACACTTAAAACTATTACATTACGACAGTGTAAATTGTAAAACCCACCTTCAACGCTCGAATGCGCCAATCTCTTCATGCGAATATCGCAATCGGCTGCTGAGCCGGATTGTCCTTCTGGCCTCGTCACGCTCTCCTACTCTCTTCTCACCGATTGATTTCTCATGAGTCTTCAATCACTATCAAAACACAAGGCACGTAAAAAGAGACCCATTTAAAATTCCACACGCATTCAAACAATGCGCAAAGTTTTTACTATCGTAGATAACAAGGTTTATCGCGTAAATGCGTCGACCGTGCGTCGAAGCGATGACGATACTGGCGCTGACTGGTGGGACTGATTACGGCGGGAGAGGGGGGTCACGGATATGCAGAGCTCGATGTTGAGCGCGGCGCCACCAGAACGTAAGCGCAGGCCCATGCCGTAGTACCACAGTTTGCCACCGGCACCAGATAAATTTGTATTGGTTGGATAATTATCAGGCCAAACAACAGTCTGGACGTGTCAAGTTCACGAATACTTCGGTTTAGACAGCTTCGTCAAAAATAAAATTCAGTGAACCTGTCCATACCATACCAAAATTATTTGTGTGAGCTACGCGTATTCCAAGTATCAAACAGAATATCAGCCAGGACGATTGTTTATTGAGCTTATGGCCACCGAGACTGAGTTCCGTTTCTCTAACGGTATTTGACTAGATATTAGTCTATAAACTAATAGCAGTTAAGAGAACAATAGATGGCTATTGCATTATACAACGTATAGGTTGGTTTGACGGCCTCCTAGCCTAGTTGGTAGTGACCCTGCCTACGAAGCAGGAGGTCCCGGGTTCGAATCCTGGTCAGGGCAATTATTTGTGTGTTTATCACGAATATTTGTTCCTGAGTTATGGATGTTTTCTATGTATTTAAGTATTTATATGTATCTGTCTATTATATATATCGTCGCCTAGTACCCACAACACAAGCCTTATTGAGCTTACCGTGAGACTAGGTCGATTTGTGTAAGATTGTCCCATAATATTTATTTTATTTATTTATATTTATTTATAGGTAAAATATTATAGTTTGCGATATCTAAGAACCATCTTTTGTTTGACCCATGTCAATGCCCATAGAACGTAAACGCGAATGACCTCTTGAAATTCTAAATAAGATCCTGTTATGATATTAGACATTTCAAAAATATTTCACGCTTTTTAAAACAAAACTTAACCTGCGTTATATTATTTGGATCGTAGTTATTACATATTTACCTATAATAATTTATCACAGAAACAGTCTTATTTTTTTTCTAAGATGTTGTGGGCGTTGTGGCCGAGTCTGCCGTTTTGATTAATATGACGTTTCCGTAAGTTGATAATAATAGATTACCAATATACAAAAAAATACCTACATTTAAAACCAAAACAAAATGAAAATAAGATGAAACCCGATGTGAAAAAAAAGGTTAATAGGTATATAATTTAAACAAACACTACGATTTTTGCATAAACAAGTAGGTAACTTCATAACTTGTTTATGCAAAAATCGTCTGTTTAATCGATTCTATTCAATTCGTCAATAATCCCTAGATTTGACAAACAATACTTCTTAGCCTCATCACGATAAACTACAATAGACAAAATGTCAATACTTAGGTAATTCTTAAATTCATATTTCTGCTGGCGTCGTCTCATCATCAAAATTGGCATACGAGTGCTGTATACTTCTATTGCACCTACTAATAAAGATATATTAATCAATAAACAATGGGTTTTAACAAGTTTATTTTCACGTAAAGAAAAATAAAGAAGTTGTTATGGTAGTGTGTGTCTAATTATCTTAAAATCACTATGGTACATATGACACAAATATTAACATTATCCTTTTACGTAATTTACAATGTGCTTTCTTAAAATTAAAATAATAACGTACCTACCTGTAGTTAGTAAAAAAGAAAAAAATAAAATTAAAATTAAAAGTAGGTACTAAAAACATTAATAACTAGCGAATCTAAGACATTGATAAGGTACTAGTAAGTATTGTATTCAAAAAGGTGCTAAAAACTATAACACAAACACTAACTATACATTCTACTTTCCTTTTCCACCACTATCTATTTTTTTATACAAACATTGACAATGAATGGGTAACATAACATATTTTAATATTATACGAATCGTAATATTCTAACAGTGCAGCATGCCTACCACGAACATCGAAAATTGGCATTGACGTGATTGACGGGAAAACCTAATTGTCACTCCAATATGCCTGTGTGAGTGTGACAGAGATGGAGATACAATAACTCCATCGTTCGATTTTCGTGGTATAGGCCCTGGGTCTATAGATTTTCGCGTCAATGCCAATTTTCGATGTTCGTAGACAGTTCGTAGTAGGTAGGAATGCTGGGCTTATTTAAACGTAGTACCGACGATCAAAACAACGAAGTTAACAGATATTGGTGATTATAATATGAAAAATATATTGCTTATCAATTGCATGCGTGTTGGTATGTACTTATAGTATATATACAATCAAAAATGATAAGAGCATTATCTACATATACACTGGCGTATGTATTAAAGAGTACAAAATTACATGTTTCAGTTAGACACTTTCAGAGCATAACCGGTAAATATATTAATATCACTCGTTTATATATAAAGGGTAGACTTTTTTTATTGCAATTACCTACCTCATCATGTGCACCAGGTGTAGGTACCTACAAAAGGATATTCATATAATTAATTTAACCTAAACCAATTTTTTTTCTTGAATGATATTGATTGAGCTTAGTATAAAATTGCATCTTTTTATCTAATTATTAGTCTTATCACTTTAGCAATCCTAATCGTAGGCTGATCACAAATATTGTTCATAAGTTATGGAATGTATCAGTACGTATTTATACTATTCATCTTTTTTATGTATGGCAGTTCAGTGTCCTTAGTACCAGCTTTGCTCATTTTGGTGCTATGTTGGTCTGTATAATATTGTTCCCAAACCATATATTTAGTCCAAAAATATATTCATTTTATATTCATATCACTTGAATAGTTTCTTATTCATAATCTTGGTGGTTAAGTAATAATGAGAGCTAATGGTTGTTGGCGCCGTAAGTCATCACTCCCCGCCGAAACGTGGTCCTTCCTTGACTATCGGCCTCATCTCAAATCTCAAAGTCGCTCAACGAGCTATGGAGAGGGCTATGCTTGGAGTTTCTCTACGTGATCGAATCAGATATGAGGAGATCCGTAGACGAACTAAAGTCACCGACATAGCCCTTCGGATTAGCAAGCTGAAGTGGCAATGGGCAGGCCACATTGCACGCATAGCAGATGGCCGATGGGGTCGAAAAGTGCTTGAGTGGAGACCACGGCTTGGCAAACGCAGCGTAGGACGTCCACCCACAAGATGGACAGATGACCTTATGAAGGTCGCTGGGAGACGCTGGATGCAGGTCGCTTCCAACCGGTACGACGGTATATGGAGGTCCAAAGGGAAGGCCTATGTTCAGCAGTGGACGTCTTATGGCTGATATGATGAGTGGTTGTGGACCTCTACCCATTATTTAAATTCGTTTCGGCCACTAAAACTGGAAATAAAGTAGTGTGCTTACCACGGGTTCGAAATTTACTGTAGAATACTATAATAGTTACTTATTAAGCGTCTACGTCAACACACATTCAGTGCATCTTGCTCACACTTGCCAGCGGCAGCGAGATGCAACTGTAGATAACGAGACGTAAAGAGACATCGTTTACTACAGCAAGTACAGTAACTCATGGTAAGCACATAGCTAGGTGTTGTAGGTATGTCTAAAGCATCGGCCAACGTGAACTTGAGTTGGCTCTAGATAGATTCAAAACTTGAAACAATTATCTACTAATCCTAACACTATTAACTATCTAATAATCTTATAATCTAATCTAATTATTATTAGCAATACAGTGATTTGATCAAGATTTGACTATTTAACTCAAACTACTCTCAGTAACTGGCTCGTGTTTATTGGTGTACGCGTGAAACACACAATGTAAAATATTAATGAAGTTAAGAATTTAAGAGGCTTATAGCCTAGCCTACTAAGGGGCCGGGTATTTCATGTGTAATTGTTGTCGTTATAATGGGGGGTGAGAAGAGAAGCACGGTGTACCGTTAAGGGGGTGAACGGGACGCAATTTAAATCAGAAAAATACTTCAAAGAGTACATACTAATAAAAAAATGCAACCATCGTGTGAATTTGTTAGAATTGTTTCGCTTTGTAAGGCCCACTTGCACCACCCAAGGTTAGCCGCTAACTTAGAGTTGAGCTGTCAAATTTCATACAAGAAAACACTTAATTCCGTGTTATGTGGCTAACTGTAACTGAACTTTGGGTCGTCTTCTGAGTGTATCATTCTAATGGGGAGAATCTATGACAATTGTTAAGCCATTCAGATGTTTTGTTTTTTTCTTTTAGTTATTTACCAAAATTTCATTAAGTTAAAGTTAACAGTAAAACAAATGCATCAAGAATATTATGTTCACTTATTACATAATGCAAGAAAATATTAGCGGGTTTTTATGGCACGATTCTCGAACAAAAATGATTTATTTACAGCTACAGGGTAAGGCAAAAACAAACCATAATGTAAAAGGTTTAAAGTTTAAATCAGCTAGTTGAAAATTATTCATAGAGGTCTTAATAGTCTTGTTTAAACGAAAAGGAACTTTAATATTTGGGACATAAGAGATAAAATACTAAAAATATCGTCGAATTTCGAAAATGTCGCCACAATGGTCGCCAGAATGGTCACCAGAACAGTCGCCATAACAGTCGCTAAAACGGTCGCTAAATCGGTCGCTAAATCAGTCGCTAAATCGGTCGCTAAATCGGTCGCTAAAACGGTCGCTAAAACGGTCGCTAAAACAGTCGCTAGAACGGTCGCTAGAACGGTCGCTAAAACGGACGCCATAACAGTCGCCAAAACAGTCGCTAAAACAGTCGCTAAATCGGGCGCTAAAACGGTCGCTAAAACGGTCGCTAGAAAGGTCGCTAAAACGGTCGCTAAAACGGTCACTAGAACGGTCGCTAGAACGGTCGCTAAAACGGTCGCTAAAACGGTCGCTAAATCTGTCGCTAAAATGGTCGCTAAAACGGTCGCCATAACGGTCGCTATAACAGTCGCCGGTCGCCAGAACGGTCGTCGAAACGGTCGCCGGTCGCTAAAACAGTCGCTAGAACGGTCGCCATAACGGTCGCCAGAACAGTCGCCTAAACAGTTGCCAAAACAGTCGCTATAACAGTCGTCAAAACGGTCACCGATCGCCAGAACGGTCGCCAAAACGATCGCCAGTCGTCAAAATGGTCGCCGGTCGCTAAAACGGTTGTCGAAACGGTCGCCGGTCGCTACAATAGTCGCCATAACAGTCGCCAGAACGGTCGCCGTAACAGTCGCTAGAACGGTCGCCAAAACGGTCGCCGGTCGCCAGAACGGTCGCCAAAATGATCGCTAGTCGTCAAAATGGTCGCCGGTCACTAAAACGGTCGTCGAAACGGTCGCCGGGCGCTACAATAGTCGCCATAACGGTCGCCAGAACAGTCGCTAGAACGGTCGCCGGTCGCTAGAACGGTCGCCTAAATGGTCGCCGGTCGCTAGAACGGTCGCCAAAACGGTCGCCGGTCGCTAGAACAGTCGCCAAAACGATCGCCAGTCGTCAAAATGGACGCCGGTCGCCAGAACGGTCGCCAAAACGGTCGCCGGTCGTCAAAATGGTCACTAGAACGGTCGCCGGTCGGCAGAACGGTCGCCAAAACGGTCGCTGGAACGGTCGCCGGTCGCCAGAACGGTCGCCAAAACGGTCGCTAGAATGGTCGCCATAACGGTCGCCAAAACGGTCGCTAGAACGGTCGCCAAAACGGTCGCTAGACCGGTCGCCACTTTGAAGCTATAAAAGGAGGTGGAAAAATGAAATCGGGGTGATTCAACATCAAAAAGTCAGTGGGTCTGGATCTCTGGAGGATTGCTGGTGGGTTGAGAATCTAAGGAGCTTGTGCCTTGGTTTAGTGATTTTTATTTGATTGTTAATGGATTTTACTGAATTTTGGTGCTTGCTTCAGAGATATTTCTTCTTACCTTTAATTATCTGGTTTTTCGGCACTCAGCGTCAGAGTGGTAGTTAACGCTGGTTAATTGTGTTAATTTTTGTGTTTAAATTATTAGTGGTTGTTTATGAGCTAGATATTGTAAGGATCAAATGTTCTTATAGGATCTAGTCTCGGAATTTTGCTTAGTCTAACTTAAATTTAACTTCTAATTTAAAGTGTTTTTAGCCAGCAATACTATCGAGATGGGTTAACAGCCTGTCTACCAAGTTCATATTACCTAACGGTGACATCCTCTCACCTGAAGAGGATGGATTCTCCCTGGTTTTCAATGCCCAGCAGCTTTTGATCAGAGTGAGCGTTACATATTTCAGAGTTAACGATGTGGGTGATCCACACTCATTTCTGGCAAGCTGTAGTTGAAGCCTTGTAGTCTTATTAAGTATATTTATATATCATGCTAATTCATATACACCAGTAGGGACCCATCCTACCTTTCCCACCATATCCTACGGGATGGAAAGGGGGGTATGATCACATGCGGCTATAGTTACAACTTCGGAATTGCCCGCCGAACTTTAGCTTTAAATTAGAGTAGGGATACACTTTATGTATGTTCTGAAACAGATAGGTCTATGGTAAGTACGACTCCTGTTTTAGAGATACTAGATTAGGGAATGGGGTAGCCGGAATAGGTACACATTTTTGCAAGGGAATTAGGTCGTCTAATATACTACTTTTTACTCTTTTAACTATCTCCATCATCAGATAATGATGATGATGAACACTCTTTTATATTTACAACTCTATTAGCTAGTTACTCTTGTGACTTTGTTGGAATAATTAACTATTTTCATATTCATTTCCTGGTTTCCTAATGTGGGAGTGGAAGCTGAGTTTTGAAATCTGGTTTTGTGATAATACTAATATTTTGAGAGATAGGTATACAATCCATTCTCAGATAGTACAATGCTTTGTATATAGAGCCATGGTGTCAGGCTGAGCAGTACACTGTGAGTAGGGATCAATGTCAGGCGAAGCAGTACATTGAAATTGTTGATTTGAGTAAAGGAGTTTGCTCAAATTAACATCTTCTTTCTTAGAGTAATTATTTGTTTTATTTTGTTTTTTTGCATTGGGAATAATCAGGAAATGACATACCTACCTACTCAGTTTGAACAAAATATCTATAATTAAATTAATTCGTTTTACTTATATAATTTGTTGCCTACTGCGTTCATTATATTGTCATTCTCATAATAAACAGAGCCTTCTCTGAGAGATAGTATGGTTGACTAATGAATATCTTGGTATTTCAATTCATTAGAATAGGTTCACCTAGGTTGAGAAATACAGGTCGAGTCATAGGCTGGTAGGAAAGCCCAACTGATGAGATTTTTATGGAAAAAGTAGGATTTAGGAGGGATTAGCCCATTAGAATGCCGTCATGTGTGAGCAGAGACCGTAATAGTAGGTCGGGGTTAATGCTATAAAAAACAAATTTTATTCAATTAAATCAGATTGCCCAGAATTAGTTGGTCAAGCGGTACGGCTTTTCGTTCCTTTTATACCAAAAATTTCTCTCTAAAAATTTGTTAAAATTTGTAATACACAGTTACTTAGTTAAGACTGTTATGCTGTGTCATTATGTTGAAAATAAATAAATAAAAATAAATAAATACTATCTCTCATTAATACAATTCGTTTATGCTAATTATAAATTCAATCAACTGTAATTTCTTATCTATTCTTCAACAGAGTAATACTAATTTCCTTTCACTAATCCTTACTACACCAAACCATCTTGTATTTTCTCCGTATTCTAACATTTTTACTAATATTTTACACCAGTTATACTCTAGTTTACTCCAGATGAACAAGCAATTAATCAAGTATATAAGTGCGTCAAATATCCATTCAACAAAGTTTATCTAATTAGGAATTTAAATCATTATCCTTCATAAATTGGTTTATTAGGGATAACAAAATAAACTCGGGATAAAGGAGCACGTAAAATGAGCCAGTTTTTACTTTTAAAGAATCATGCGTTATTACGGTTCACAATCACAACATTAAAGAGTCCTACTACTAGAGATCACGAGGCCAAGATATTAGTTGTAAGTGGGTAATAAAAGCGGGGTACGTTATGTATGGGGAGTAAATTAAGATTAAATGTAGAATATATTTAAGGGGGTAGTTGTAGTTACATAACCCCGGGTGGTGCAAGTGGCTCTAACAAACATAAATTAATATCAGTAAAAAAATAGGTTTTCTAATTTTATAGTCATAAAAAAATTGTATGTTTTCCTCTCTAACGGTCAAAACCCTCCAAGCATCATACTCCGATAAACCTAAATGGACCATTTGTGACTAAATTTTGTACTGTCGAAAGTGACGACAGTACCATATTCGAGTACACAAGTACAACAGTTCATTAATTTATCAAAACCACTAGCGATATGAGAACTAAGTTCTTATCACCCAAACACATGTAATCATTATTATCCACCCGTGAATCCCATGATTCATAATTGTAATTTAGAAGCTAATTATAATTTCCACGACCTATTGTACGATGAACTAACGAGCGAGGGAAATCCTCATCATTAGCTAATATGACAAAACCCCACATAAATAAACATTTTGTTTGACTAATTGATATGTACGAGTAAGTAATTTCAATGATAACTTTTACTTGAGTTTAGGAAACGATACCTAATAAAACTACCAATACTAGTTTGGAAATTCCATCTTGTGTTTCAAGCATAAACATGAGAAATATATAATAAAATTATTTTACCTACCTATGTACACCGCACACGCATTTAAAATTGCATGGGCAATTTATAAATGAATTCATTCATAAACTGCCCATGCGATTTTGAACGCGATAGTACATAGATACTATACATACTAGCAATAACGAACTACTAATGCTAAGCTAATTTACTCGTACTGCTAAAGCATAGACACTTACCTACGCACTACACTAATGAAAATTATATTAGTATTATGTATAATATAAGACAGCCTACTCGAACAATGAAAATCTTAAATTCGTATCTCTTCCGATTTTGGTTTCCGTGATATCGTTTTTAAATTTTCGCTACAGGCTAGTTCCTATCATACTTTTAAGTGGTTTATAATTTTTAGTGGACTTAATTTTAAATTACCCATAAACATTGTATGTTTCTATATTAATAATGTTGCCCGATAATAATTATAATCTCTTTGTTATTTTGTCAGTCCCAATGTTTTTTCTTAAATTTAAATTGAAAATCTCATCATCCAGAGAGGAGTAATGTCCTTACCCTATCCTTACAATTAAAATTATCTAAACATAAACATATTGGCTTTAAACAGATTTAAGCAGGTTAAGATGGTAAGCAAAATCTGTTACCTATTAAAACAAGATTATCTTATTTTTTTAACACACCGAAAATAAGTTTTAAATCAGAAGTTCAAAGGTTGTATTCTTAACTGTTTAGAGTGGCCGATTGCGTTTTGAATAAACCAATCCATTTCTGTTTATTCAACTATGTAGTTTATTATTAGTCTTAGATCTTAGATATTCCTAATTCCTACCCATTCCCCCATCTTGGACAGAGTACTTATTTAATAATATTTATCTAGAGAAGTTATGTATTTTGAATATCAGGTAATGTAATATTACATCAAAATATTATTACTTACAATTTGTACAAAACGACTGTTTTCTTTCTTCAATATTGACTAAAATTTAGTGACTAGTTTTAGTTTGAGTTGAATATTTTGAAAACGACTTTATACTTCTACACCCATCAGTTACAGCTAAGGAATCCTCCTGACAAAACAAGGTTAAAAAAAAACACGCAATTTGGTTGACCCGTTTGGGAGCTCCAATGCCACAGGCAGACATATACACACATTAACATTATAAATAACACTTTCCTTTTTTACAGTGAGGAGTAACGAATTGTACTTAATATTTTTTTGCCTTAACATACACTTAAAATGTAGGTATTTATTTACATATTAAGGAACTAATAAATGCTGTTAACCCTGTCCTCCTCAGTGGGAAACAAATCATCGAGGGTACAAGCTGTTCACGTTAGATATTGGACGGGAGATTATATTTATTGACCCCAAGTTGTGGAGGTTCTGTTACTACTGGGGTAACAGGTGAATCCTTCCCTGACAATTCAGGCGAGCCATCATGAGATCGCTGTACTGGCGGGACTAGCACCAGTTCAGAAAGCGGTGGGTCTCTGTCTAAAGATAATCGCGATATCAACAAAGTAGGATCGGCAATTATCTGCTTCCCCCTATCAGGAAGTAGATTTTTATGTGGTACCAAAGCGATCGTGCTTAACGGGGTAACTCTCGGCTGAGGCATGACTCGCCACATTTTGTCCCAGAAGTAACGATCGCTCCAGTCAAGGTACGTATTATTTTTAAGATAAAGTCGGAGGTCATCTGGCAGTTTTTCAATCGATTGTATTTCACACAGTACTACTATTACGCGTGCTGAGCCGCGCTCCATAGCATGTGCATGGGCAGCATGAAATTCTTCCAGACCCCTTTCTGAATTAGCATAGTTATCCGATACTAGCAGCAGAGTTCGCCGCGCGGCTATCACCGAGTGTGTAATCTGCCGAGTTATATTTTCTCCTGGCGTCCAATCCCGGTTGTGTTCTATAGTGGAATGTCCGTGCTCCTCAAGCTTTGCAATCAGTATTTTGGCGGACTCTAAATCCGCTTGCGAATACGATATAAACACGTCGTGTGTTTTCATAGGATCATCAACGTCTTTAATGTTCAGCACATAATGCAAGCACATACCCTGGTCAAAGAGGAACTGTTTAATGCGCGGCCGTAAGTAGAGTAAAGTCAGTGCAGCGATAGTGAACACAAGTAACGCGCCTGTCACTCCCAGCAATATCGGGAGTATTCTGCTGGGATTGTTGGAACATAATGTCCTCTTGTCTGCGACAAAGTGTTGATCAACACACTTCGTCATATCCCAATCCGATATCTGTAAAACATAAATTAGTTTTATTTAGATACAATATTGACTTGAGCAATTAGGTCCTTTTACTACGTTTTCAGAAGGCATCATCTTTCTGAAAACGTAGTAAAGCGGAGGAGGAGGAGTATTTAGTAGTAGTGAGGCTCATGCAACTTGATTCTGGCTTGAAAAAAATTCATAAAAATAAAAATTAAAGTAGAACCCGCTTACAAATAAATTACATATTGTCTCTGTTAGGCAGGAACAGCAATGAATTAAAAAAATGTATTATTGGTGGGATATAAAAAGCTGACAAAGTAGGTGGTCTTGTTTAAGTAAGGTTAAGCAAGTAATTTTTTTTTCGGTTATTGGCTGTTTGCAAAACATGTACCTTGGCACGTTGAAGTGTCTTAATAGCGCGTTCGTCTTCGCACTCGCAAGCCAGCGGGTTACCGAAAAGGGACACATTGTAGCCGTCTTGACCGCTCAGACGCTGCAGCGCCTGCGCCGCCCCCAATGTAATGTGCCTGATGCTGTTATTTCGGACGTCCAGGACCTGTGTGTAATGAATAAATTTTAATGTATTATATTTAATGTATGCAGAATATTCAATCTAAATGGTACAGCGAAAGGAAATTGGAATCTAGAAGATGTACCCAAATATTTTTTTAATTGATTTGAACGAACGTTTAAGTAGCCAGTATCTATCTAAACGCTCTTTTGTTTGTCACACACTTCACAATAATAAATCTATTCACACGCCAGAGGTTTTAGTTATTCTGGATTGTTCTCACATTTTATGTATGTAATTAGATTTTATATAAGTATGTACTTTTACCCACTTGTTTTTCATTTGAACTGAACGTTATTAGTACCTCATAGTATCGAACGACCCTAAGCGTATTTTTCAAAATCCTACCTTATACTCCCAATTAGCGTATCAAAAGATGAATGTCCAGGGTGCGTAGACAAGATGCCAATCGTTAACGCTCAGTAGCGAACGAAACGCAAATGTCTTTGTCGCACTAATAAGGAAGGGTGATATAGAGAGATAACAACGCTATGCTACGGAGCGTGAGCGATTGGCATCTGTCTACGCACCCTGTTCCTATTGTATATTTCGAAAAACATTGTTTTTTCCCCACTCATAGGCACTGAGGCTTTCCTGTAATGGACTCTGGTATAGATATAAAATCTTAGACCTGCTAGAACAAGTGTCTTACTTAGTAGGTAGGAACGGAACGGAAGTTACGAGCAAGTGTGATGAAAAAAATAGTTTTTCATTACACTTGCTCGTAAATGGTGATATTGTATGCAAACATTCTTAGACTTAATGAGCTGTATTACGCCCATGGCTGTAATGTATTTTCATACATTTTACCGCCCACCCGGAGCTCCCGGAGTACTGTGGACTGTGCTATGCTACTGCACTACCAGTAATAACTATTGTTTATTTATCGGCATAGTAACTTTATTTATTTTCTCACAAATGTGATGAAAAACATTGTATGCATCACGGGCGGTACAAGAATTACGAACTCGTGTTAATTTCTTGTTTGCCGTTCTTAATACATATTGTAAAGAGCCTTAGCTAAGATTGAACATAAATAAGGTGACCCGGTCCAGTCTTCAAGTAAAGGTGTCCAGTGAATAGAGTTACTAACACGCAAGGTAGCACTTATGTCCTCTTGAGCGATGTTGGCAATGTTATTATTGGGCGCGTGCAATTCTCTGAGATTAATGTGTGGTATGACTGGTATGGCGCCCAGGGTTCCGGGCGCCACGTGCAACACTACGACGTCGTCTCGTCGCGGCCAGGATGGTGCCTGTGGCAGGGGGCCTTTACACTGTACCACCACCGCATTGTCGGGTTCGCGTTTTTGGCACGAACAACCTGTCAAAACAAGACATGATATAATTAATTGACTATGATCAATTATTAGATAAGGCGGATGTCACACTGAATGATTCCGATTCGCACGGCACTCCGGTTTCTGAGCGAGGTAACGCTACGTGCGTGTATAGCGCTGTCCCCTTGCACATTGCACAGTGTCACATCCGCCTTAAGTTGGTTGAACTTTCTTCATTCTACCGGTTCAATTCAAACTAAGTTTATATGGCATTTAGCGGATAGCACTAACACAACTATTGTTTTACCTACTTTAGATTGTTATTATTGCACATTTTACGCAGGTAAAGTTGTGTGGTCCATACAATTTTTCTGTCATATTTGTTCTCCGCATAAAGGGTGACTCACACTAGAATGGGCCGGGACGTGACCGGGCCGGGCCGATCTGTCAGTTTCTATAGAAAGCGTCACGTGACCTCCGAGGGCTCCGAGCTCGGACGTGATTCTTTCTATAGAAATTTACAGATCGTTCCGTCCTGCCCCGTCTCGTCTCGTTCTAGTATGAGTCATCCTTAACTCTTTTCGTCTTCTATAAAGGACCTAAGGATATCATCGTTTTTAATTCGAAATATTAACGCTGAAGAGAACCAGCCCAACGTTCGCGATCCGGTAGGTAAGTAATTAAGTATATTATTTTCTCTCCATTGCCTATCGTAGTCCAGGAGAGGAGAGCCAACGTGGTCGCTCCTACCCGATGATGATGATGATCGTTCCCCCGCGATGTAGCTCGCACGGTGCGACGCACCTCGCAGGAACAGTAGGAGCGGCGCCATTGTAGCTGGGGTATTCCCCAACACTAGAGCAATAATAAGCGGGTCTTCTTTTGCTTCTTAGTTTTTTTTTTTTTATACTACGACGGTGACAAACAAGCATACGGCCCGCCTGATGGTAAGCGGTCACCGTAGCCTATGGACGCCAGTTTTATTAGTTGTTTATTCGTTGACTTTCGGAACAATACTGATACAGTACACCTTTTTTTTTTTACCTGGCAGGGGCTCCATGCACTAAGCTTTGAAGCGTACGGACTGTAAAGTGGGACGATAGTCTGGGGAAAAACCCTTCCGCAACATCACATCACACGATATTTACAACTCTGGAATACTCCTTCTGAATTTGTGCTCCAGAGAGATCAGTTGGACCGAACCGAAACAAATCTGAGGTGTGTAAGAAATCTAGCTACTAGGAGTTTTATTGCTGGTTCGCTTCCCCTAATCTAGCCAAGAAGATTCCAGCAAGAAACTCAGCTAGGTCCGATCGCGGTCGGATTGATGATACAGTACACGGGGCTCTTGCGCAATTCATAGCTCGAGCCAATAATATATGGCCGACCATTCGCACGGGCACTTATTTCTGTCGCGTGTAAAATATCGCCGTCTCGCTCTCGATGCCCGATTGGCGTCAGGTGACAACGCCAAAAGTAAGTAATATAAATCTATATCATATTAGAGACCAAATGTTGGGGAATTAGTAAGACTACAACGTTGATACCGTTGATTATAGAGAAATGGAAAGGTTTATCAGAAAACACAACCCACAAAAACATAAATGTGAAAATGGAAGCCAAGTTTCATATGAGAATATACGTATCGTTATTGTCGACTCCGTCGACAAAAGATCTGGTATCTAAATCAGGGCTAAGTTCTGTAGCAATTAACGAATGTGAAGTTAAATATTTGACTTGCCTAGTTTTAACAGGCAATCAAATTTTAGAATACTTAAGATAAATTTACCTTACTAAATAATGTTATCAAATATTAAGCTTATTACCCCTTAATATGTATTTCACGTATGTTATTTGCACAATCAGTAAGTTAAAAACAATTTAAAATATTTTATGGGTAGTAACAATCTCATTTACTTTAAAATACAATGAGGCAATGACAGATGTTGTCATCCTGTGATTTCTGTCTAGCACATCACCTGACCAGAAGAGAATTTTCTCAAGATGCAAAGTCCGCCTTGTTTGTTGTTTTGCATTGTAAACAATATTTTTAACAACAAGTTTATTATTGGCATCTCATTGCATATGGTACCTATGGTACATATATCTTAAATTGTCACTGCCGGTAAAAACTAGCCAAGTCAAGTATTTAACTTCACATTATTTAACTTCTTCAGAACTCAGCACCCAATTATTACATCAGATCATTTGTCGGAACATGGAAATTGATATTGATTAAATATAAACACTGCAGCGGCGTCGCCTGAACTTGGCTGGACACGCTGCCGCGTGTCTAGATCCCCCAATGAGAGAGCCACTGGACGCTCTGCGCTTTCTTAACCAACTCAACCAAATCAACATCGAATATATTACAATGAAGAGTGAATTTCAATAACTATTACTAAATATACTATGAAAAAATTACCTGTAGGGCAAGGACAAAATAAGTTTTCACGGTAGTCGACAAATATTTTGGTGGCTCCCTGTGGTGACATGCACTTTACATTATACGGCTTCAGCAGCGGGCAACTTTCTAGCATTTCGCCTAACCAGTGGGCTTTGCAGTCACATTCAAACGAGTTCAATAGCAGGTTAACTCGTACGCGCTGCAAGTAAAAGCGAAAGATTAGGTGCCTTACCATGACGTCTTAACGGGATTCAGTGGACGAGCTAAACTGAGTCGCTTCCATACTATTGAGCCTAAACTGCAACAAGGTGGCCAAATAAGAGTCATAAATTAAAAAAAAATTACTCTCTGAAATTTTAAAATCATAATGTATTTATTCAAAAATATCTGAGGATCCGAGAGGCCCTCCATGAAGAATCTGAAGTCAAAACTGCAAGAAACGTTCGCCATCTTGAATTTATTCAGTTATGAGCTGATCTTGATGAAAATCGATATCTGGGGTTCTGTGTAATGAATCAGTCAAAATTGCGATCAATGGCCACCAACTTGAATTTCTAGAGTTTTTGTCGCGATAAAACTCGTTTATAAAGGGGTTCGAGAGATTCTTAATAACGAATCAGAGGTCTTTCTCTTCTGTCTCACGTGCTTTTATTTTGAGAACCTGTGCACATTTTTAGGCGGACGATATAGATAGGTTACCTACGTCACGTCGATAATGCACAATGTACAATGACAATTTATGGATAAATTCATTTATAAATTTTCCACGCACTTTTGAACAAAGGACTCGAGTACGCTAGAGTTCTTGTTTATGCGACTATCTTGGAGCAAGCATGTAATCTAGTTCAATTGTTAATGATCAGTTTCGAAAACTGAATTAACTTACTTTACGAGTTCCACCGTTTTGCATTGTGCTATCATGCACGCATTTTTGATAGTCCTTTTCATCGATGACAATTTTCACGGGACTGATATTATTCTGTAGACTAAGCAGCACTGACTTGTTCTCAGCACGCCTCATTCTCAAGTCGCTGTACTGTAATAAATAATATAATTGTTATGAGTCATTTTATTATTAACAAGCATGTTAAGTATACGATAGTGCTTAATATTTATATTTAATACCACGAGTGTGTAGTAATAATAAGAAGTAATTATTACTTTACCACGACTTTTAATCTAATCAATCAACAAAATTAACATTTAAATGAAATAAATAGCTGGTGAGCAGAGTAACAAAAACTTTGCAATAACTACAGTCATAATAAGGAGCCCAGCTTTATGTTCCATGTGGTAAACAAGTAAGTGTTACACCTGTTGTGTTTTACCTTACAGTAAAACTTAATACGTTAATATTTAAGTAAGTTTATGCAATTTTTTATATGGACTATCGAAGTTAAAATAATAAGCGAACTTTGATGGATGCTATCAATGTGCTACATTGGGGGACCTCAACCTACTTCTCAAGTAATCAGAATATCGATTTTAAACTGACAAAAGTGTTTAAAAATGGATTAGACAATCGAAATAACGAATAAAAGTTTCTAACCTAAATAGTTATTGTTAGGTAAGTGGGTATCACAACAATGGTAAGTTACTCGTTCAATATATAGAAAACTTATTCCAGCAAGATAAGAATAGTCTTTGCTGTCTTCCTTTTTAGTTATCAATACGATATTATTGGTTTTTAATTTTATTGGTCGTATCTGGGGTTGCATCATACACTTCATTTCGTTACAAACACCTTTGTATGCAATCATCAACCCATGTGCGCATGTACCAAATGAAGTCTAAGAGTCCCCTATTACATGATACATCGCAGTTTTAATGTGGGTTCCCGTTTTCCCTTTTAAACACAAAACGTATGTATGGCAACTCAAACCTTCGTTTTCATCATTTTCATGGAAACCATATACGACTGACTTTTATTTCAAACCTCGATATTAAATAAAAATCAAATTAACTGTAACTATTTTTGTTTTTGTTCGAAAATATTGCAAAATACGATGCATTTCGATACATTTTTAACACGCTTTTTTTTACGCGCTTTTATTAGCTTCACTTGTTTTTTTTACACGCTTTTTATTACACGCTTTTATATTAGCTTCACTTGTAACTATGTATGTAAGAAAATCTTGGAATCTTAATATTATGACCCACTTCCCGGTCCCCGATTATTATAAAAGTTCTACATTTGTATTTTTTTTCATATTTTTTAAACTTATAGTTCAAAAGTTACACATTTTTTTAAACTTCTGGAGCGATTATTTCCGAAAATATTAACGTTATCAAAAACTGGTCTTAGTAAACCCTCATTATTTTACAAATACCTATCCAATGATATGCAACACTCTAGGTTTGAAACGAAAAAAAAAATCACCCCCCACTTTACGTGTATACTAACTCTACTACTACTCTAAAAAAGAAATTATAACCACTTTTTATTTTACCACTTTGTTGCCATGACCAATATACATATTCGTACAAAATTACAGTCACTGAGATTATCCGCGGACGGACGGACGGACGGACGGACGGACGGACGGACGGACAGACAGACAGACAGACAGACAAAGCGAAACTATAAGGGTTCCTAGTTGACAACGGAACCCTAAAAACACGGCGTCTAAACTGTATAAGTACCTAATATTAGATGTCATTGACTGTGCGTCAGCAAAGTCAACGTACTGTTGTATAGCTATCCAGCCGAAGGAAGATTTAAGAGCCGGAGATATTTATGGCAACATCTGTTTGTATGAATTATCCTTTGTGCCAATTGCCGCCATTAAATTTTGGCTATGCTCAACTAGTATACAATACTTTCTGTACTGTAGGTATCTTTAATTTCTATAATATGTAAAATATCGGCAGTGCATTTAAAGTAAAATTATTTTGTTATGGTTCATGATTTCTTATAAATGTTATTACTTCTTTACTTACCCATAATTTTTGGATTTTATTGCCATCTAGGTATATTTTCAAGAGAAAATCATTCTCAATCCAATCGGTGCATATTTGTGTCGCTCGAGTCTGGCTTAAGTTCAAGAAACGCAGGTTTTGCGGCAACATTGAGCTTTCTGCAGTACAAAATATCCATATCAATAATAAGATTCGGTTTTAGGCTTTGAAATTTAGAGAGCAACGAATGGACATAATCTCACATACAAGAAAAACAATTGGGGGGAGGGGGTCAAAGAAATATCACTATTGATCACGATGGGGGAGGGGGGGAGTCCAAACCACATCACGTGTACTTTTTTTCACACAACATAATAACACAGAACAACGAAATTTCTCCCATCGGCGCACATGAAAATGTCGACTCAAAATCACTCGAAAACTCCACGTGATCTTGATGGGTAGCGTTGTTAAGATCACCAACTATCACCAAGGGGGAGGGGGGGGGGTCAAAATAAGGCCAAAAACGATCACATGATTTTTGAATGAGCCCTATGAGTCGAGGTTGTTACAGAGCAGCTTCCACGATTTAAAATCAGTGCTTCTATTTTTAATGTCCTTAGATGAACCTCGCCATCCCGAATAGAATTGACTCAATTATTATTACAGTATCTAGCAAGTGGCAGTGGGTAGACAACTGCTGGGGCAGAGTATCTAAGATCGATGTCAATGGAACTTCCTAACAATGTAAACATACTCGCACCGCCATATCGATCGTAATAACCTAACTTTCAAGTTTTTAATGAAATCTGCAAGATTAACTTATTTATCGTATGTTTTGTATGTCACGATAATACGACCGTTTCAGTAGTGAATGGTTTCAGTGGTGTTTGATGAGGTAGTGTGAAAATACAAGGAGAAACAGTGACAAAACATGACATGTTTTGTCACTTCTCCTTGTATTATACACATTGTGAGACCTTTTGTTTACATTGTTAGGAAGTTCCATTGACGGTGATTTTAGATGGGTGACCACGTACTGCAAAGAAAACGCAGCGCGTGGGAAGGCCATCAATGAAGATATACCAACGATCTGGTCAAGATTGGATACAGTTAGCGTACGTTTGAATAATGTTGTAAAATATTATTAGCGTGGGGCATTTGTGCAGCATGAGACGTTTTTCGGCTAAAACGATTACCTACATAATTATGATATATTCACACGGAGTAAAAAAGTGTTGGAACTAGTTTTTTTTATTTGTGACTAATAAACATTAGTGAACACTCATTACAAGAAAATTGTGATCTTTACAATATTCTAGTATTAGCAGCAATAGATATTGCTGTTAATACTAGAATTATATTAATGAGTAAAAAAACGGTCGTCACATAAGTATACAATAGCAAATCTGGTAAAGCGAACTAGACTCCGTGCATACTTTTTACCTTTCGAGCTGCATAGTGAGTCCAGAGGGTTATTGGTGACCTTCAAAACCTGAAGCTGCTCTAGCGACTGGACGGCGCGCACCAGGTCTCGTCCTCCCAGCCGGTTGTGTGAAAGGTCCAATTCGCGCAAACTTGAGCTCAATGGTGCAAACACGTCACTGAAATAATCACTTAACTCGTTAATTTAACAAAAATCACGGATATTGACAGCTGATGACATACATGAACAATGTTGACTTCCAGTTGATACTCAACTTACTCAAGGCAAGACAGGATGTAGTAGTTATTTGTTTCTTGTCCACCAAACGATCTTAAAATCTTAATAATATTTATAGCTTAGTGTATAGTGAACTAGCGAAGAAGTGTACAGCTAATGAATAATTGATCTTGAAACGCGTTTAACCACTCTTTATTTATTATCACCCGGCAGTATCAGGGTCTCGGCCCCATGACACTATTTGTAACATTAAGCTTAAAAATTACAAATAGCGAGGCCAACTACCGAACAACGTCACCCAATTAGCAACAGATAGTATATATTATACTATATAGGTACTGATATATTAATATAATTTGACATTGGCAACTCTCGGACGGAAAAATATGAGGAATGTTACCATTTAATCAAGATTACGAAAACAAAAAGAGATGTACACATGTTATACATACTTAACTACCATTATTTCTTCTACCTACGTGAAAGTTTATTAATCGTGGAATGTAATTAAGTGATTTTTGCGTCACGAATAAAATAGCTTCCGTTTGTTTATAGACTACGAACGAATGCCTACATAAAATGATAATATTATCGTGGGTTATTCCAGCTGATTTCAACGAATTTAACTAAATTTGTTTGACGCACAATTTTTTCACAAATATTTGATAATAAGTATAATAACGTTGGTGATCTGTAAAACTCTAAATCACAAGCATTTTTATACAGATACCTAATTCAGAAATCCCTTCTTTCTTGCGTTTTTCCGGCTTATGCCACGACTCAGAGAGTCTGGGGACCGCTTTCGCAACTAATCCCAATATTTGTCGAAGACGCTAGGTTCACGAAAGTGACTGCCATCTGACCTTCCAACCCAGAGGGTAAACTGGTCCTTATTCGTATTATTCTGGTTTTGTCACGATATTTTCCCTTCACCGAAAAGTGATTAGAAAATATGAAGTTGTATTAATTAAAATTTTATATTATTTTATAAGTATAAATTTACGTACATAACTTTCAAAAAACTCATTAAGTACGAGCCGGGTTTGAACCCGCGATCTTTGGATCGAATGTCGCAAGTTCTTACCACAATCTTCCTCATACTCTTTTTTAATGTGCTCTTTGATATAATTCAAATAACACCTTAAAAATATATTTCATAAATCTATCGAAAATAATTTAATGGGTCATTAACATTGAAGATAAATAAATAAATATTTGGGGACAACCATACACAGATCGACTTAGCCCTAAACTAAGCAAAGCTTGTACTATAGGTACTTACTAGACGACACATGTATATAGAAAACGTCCGTAGCTCAAGGAAACAAACACACAAACCAAGGTCGACCAGGAATATATGTATGATAATGAGCCATGTCGTGGAACTTCATTGGAACTAATTTCTAGTACTGTGAATAATTTTAATGGGAGGTTGTAACTGACATAATTATTATTGTTTGTTCCGTTATGCATCTCTTTCGCTGGAATTATTTAAGTGCGATAAAAAGGGAGACGTATACATTTATGTTCGTTGTTTAAAATCATTTATTCTCGAAATATATACAGTAAGTGTAAATTACCTAACTACCTACCTCTACCTACCTTAAATCGTAAATAATATTTTTTTTTATGTTCGTTTGATTTTCGCGGTAGTAAATATGACATGACGTACCTATATTGAATCGTTGCCATATAATAAAGTGAGAACAATAGCACACTCTTGACAGTTATCATTATATTCCAGGTCGGCCTCTAAAATGCCCTTATCAGGATTCAAACCCGGACCTCCAGATTCGTATAAATACATGGTCACTACTAAGTTAGTGCGCGTTTACTTTTAGTTTGAGATTTGTGTTTTATGGATATGGCACTACTTCGTAACTATTATGGAGTTATTCCAGGTTTTTTTTTACGATGGCTTATTCAATATTATAAAGATAATTAGAAATATTCTATTTTCGTTTCAGCTACTTCGGCTTCCATCAACTTGTTAATCAAATTGCAAAGGAACACAAAGTTCAAATAAAAATAGGCAAGTGGAAATCGCTTTCTTTAGACACCCTCCGATACTGTGAAAAATAATGATAGTATAAGAATACATATATATAAAAATATTTTTTTAGATAGTACAAGACAAAATTTTGATAGTATAAGAGCGCGTAACGAGACTTGTGTCTTTTGACATGTAGTGATTTTCATGGGATTTGGTATAGGTACACGGACAGATCCTTTTAGACAAAATACTACCTATCTACGAGGTTCTACGAGAGTTACAAGAGTTCAAACCTAGAGAGTATGCATCTTTGTAGTAACTAAGCTAAACAGTTAGCAATTTGCTAATTAAACCAATAGTGGTATCTGTGGTCGTATTTTAGCTGTAGACCAGACGGTGAAATTTATTAGGCCCAGACGGTGAGTAGGTACATTCAGATAGACGGTACAAAGACAGACAAATATAAAAGGTATGTACCAACTCGAACAGGTAGGTCAACTTACATTAAAAATGTTTCTCATAATATCATACTTACTTTGGCAAATATCTCAATATATTATTCTGGAAGTTGATCTTAGTTATATTGGCGCCTTCGAAGAAATTATTCGGTAGCTTCTCCAGTCCGCAACCTATAATTGTGAGCTGTTGCAGGTTAGAGTCTTTCAACCATTTGCTGTTGTCAAGCATCGTCGGTGCAAGTGGAACTCTGTTTAAAACCAATGTCATTAGTTTGGAAAAGGAGGCCGGTGGTGGTAGTGCCACTAATATTTTCGGTAGCTTCGTTGTTTGTTCTGCTAGATGAAGATGCTTTAACGAATGCAGGCGCGTAAGCCAGTCATTTCCATCGTCCTGCGTCTCCGTTGCATTTGCAGATGGCAGAAGCAGACGTGTGTTGTATAGCGATACGGACTCAAGAGACTTAGGTAGAAGTGTTCGAACCTCCTCCTCAGGTTCAACGCCTGAATTTAATATTAGAATTTTTAAGTTTTGCAATTCATTTAGGAAATCCTTCTTAGGACGGGTTGGTGGGTTAATTTTACCAGCACTAATTCGAAGCTCTTTGAGTACTAGTCCTTTAAAATGATATCCTTCTAGGCGTGGTTGTGCAGGTAGCTCAGTCAACTTTAGAACACAATTGTCACATAAAAACGTGATATTAAGAGCTCTTATTGCTTCGTGGTATGGGATGTGAGGAACCAGGCAACCAGTGAATTCCAATGAGTTTATGATAGTTGGCGTTGGCATCGCTGGCAAAGCAGGATCATCAACCGCTACCATATAAACGTCGCTTTGACGGCAGCTACAACATATTTCCAATGATTTCTTATTCTTATCGTGCTTCACCAGTATTTGCTGTTTTTCTGAGAATCGGATAAAAGAAAAACTTATTAGTATTTAACAGTTACTACTTATTCTTAAATAGGTGTACTTTTACCTACACTCCTATAGCCACGCAAGAAATAATGAACATATTAAAAAAAAATTAGCGGCTGTTTTGAATGAATTAATAAGTAATAAATTTTCTGCTGCTATGTTATGACTATAGGTGAGTACATTATAGTACACTAATCTATTTTTCCTTCTATCTTTTCTACAGATTTTCTTAAATTTCAGGAAAACGATACAAAGG
Source organism: Lathronympha strigana (assembly GCA_949128165.1). Lineage (NCBI taxonomy): Eukaryota > Metazoa > Arthropoda > Insecta > Lepidoptera > Tortricidae > Lathronympha > Lathronympha strigana. Next base: position 20,655,954 of record OX421903.1, on the reverse strand, counting down.
GGGAAACTAAACAAACATACCAGGGGGAGGGGTGCTGCCGAAGATGGAAGAATAGAAGAGTAGAATGTACACTTTACTAGGGGGAGGGAGGTAGTACACTTTACTAAGGGGGGGGGGGGGGGTATAATGACCATCATTGCACACTTGTATCACAATGTTCTATTAAATATGAGACTGCTGATCCGATAGTCAAACTGTTTTTACAGTTTTGTTGGACGATGTACTTAGAATAAGGCTACCACTGTAATTATTAGATAATAAAAATCGATTTTCACGACGAAGGACGACATTGGCCCCGTGGTCCCGGAGAAAGACGTCGGAGGTTGGTTTTCAAAGTTTTACACGATTACGCCCCGTTTTAGTAAATTTATAATTAATGAAAATCGAATTTTGTTCTGTGAAACAAAATAGGTAGCCAAAGGGACTCTAGTTATTTTGTGTAAATAGGGAAACTAGAGTCTGAGTCTAGACGTCCTTCACAACTACCATCTCAAAACAGCAAAGCTAAGCCAGTAGATAATTAAGTTATATCTATCTATAACAAGGAATTCAGAGGATAATCTAGTTCTGTCTACCAAGAGTTAGGTTAGGGTTTTGCTGTCTGTAAAAGGCACAAGCTGCAGATAGTCGAGATCCAATGACCCCCGACGATGCTATATTGTATTAACATATGCAAGTCTGGGCATCTGAGTTTGTTATTTCAAAGTAGACCGAGTTGAAAATAATAATAATCGTTGAAATCCTTCGAATTATCGAAGTCGCTTTAAAAGCGAATTCAACGTAACAGTGCAGTTAGTACCTAAGACCGGGACTTCAGCAGCAGATTTCAGCATTCGCACGGGTGCGGTCGGCTACCGCCGGTTGTTGGAGCATACGCTAGAATGCGACGGCAGATGTAATTGGCTCATCTAGTAGGGACTAGGGATCATTATTAAAACTCCTTACCTTTGTATCCCCCTGATCCGTTAACATAGTAAAAAAAAGAGTCATCAAATATGTTATCGGTATGTTCTTCGCAGTTGACTGCGCTTCTGCATTTTGGGCGCTTCAAGTCAAACGCTGTCGCTAAACATGCTAGCACTACTAATAAGACTAGTAGCTTACTCCATGAGCCTTCCATCGCGATGAATCAAATACGCCATGGCATAGAATCCATTTCTTTGAAAAAAAAACACAGTACCCAAAGTGAATAAATAACAACACATAATAATAATATTTTCTACATTTTCCTGTTTTTGTTCTAAATAAATTATAATTTGCGGTTTTTCTAAACAGAACACTGAGCGGCCAGTCTGTACAGATCCCGTGTTATTACTGATTATATTATGTGTCCAGTTCCAGTTTCAGCCAATCGCGTGAAGTCAGAGAGCGTCCTTACTCGTACAAAGGAATTTGAAGCTTCTGCGCACTACTTACAGTCCATATCTAAACGGTGTTTACCTACTGCTTGACTTTACATGTTCGGATGAGTCCTATTACTGCGCTATCGCTGACCAGAATGGCTGACCTTTAAATACGAACATTTATTTTGAAACTAGCGTTCAAGTTTATACCGGTGATGTTCTCACAAATCCGCTATTTTATGAATTAACTAGCAATGACCAAACGATGTCTCACAATAAAACGAACCGGGCCAGGCCGGGCCGGATCGGGACATTTTTCTCTAGAAAGCGTCACATGACGTTTTCTGCTGAGATTGACGTATCGTCCCGGCCCGGCCCGGCCTAATCTACCGTGATGTGAGTCATCCTTAAGAATTAGTTTGGATTCATTTAATCACTTACGATACATATTAATTATAGACGTACTTGAGTAAAAAGTACCTAATTACTAGCCTATACGATTCAAGCGCTTATTTTAATAGTGAAAAGTTACAATCTACTTTCTTAATGACACTAAGATTAAAATGCGGTTTAATATTTTATGTGATCGCCATCCGCAATGCCTTAGAACTTAAACAATATTTTATACAATTCTTAAATGAGCTCCTTGAGCCCCTCACTGTATAAATAGAATGCCTTTAGCATGATTTTGAAATTATACACATTGCTGGTAACAGACAATATTAACACAGTACTTACAGTATAAGACCAGTAGTAACTCTCCTAACAACCGTAGGTACGCCGCGCGATTTGTACGCGCGAATATAAATAATAGGCATTGTAATATAGAATTTCATACTTATTAAAATTCTATAATACAATGAGATTTTATTACACTTTAAAATTTAAAAATCAAGCATTGCGTATATCTTGAAACATGCGTAAATATTTTAGTGTGTGCAATCTATAGTTGCAAGCACTGTACGATGTATATTTGTACAATACCAGTAGCTACTTAAATAGTTATTTTTTATAAATATATTGTTTCAATTATTTACATGAACTCTTATTTATTATACATAGATTCTTACATACCTTCGTACCTGCTAGGAAAGTACCTACATCACAATATATCGAATCAATGAACTAGGCTACTTAGAGGTGCAAAGCACTTTATACACCTTGCATAAATTAGTAGCTGACGAGCGGTATACCGCGATGCGTTATTCTCGCATTTTTATATTAATAATCTGTATGTTATACTGACTGATGTGATGTATTGTTATACTAATATTTAATAGTATTAGATACTAACATATTACTTTATACAAAGTCAGGTGACATTTATTTTGTACAACCCTGCGCTCCCGAACGCAGTAGCTAAGGTACCTTTTGCGCCGCCGAGTCGTCTTTATACTGTGATATTACTTTATCACTACATATGAAACTATTGTATTACTTGTATTCGAGTAGCGCCCGTGTGGTTTCTGCATCGCACGGACGCTACTGGAATATCAACTTTATTCCAAATGCAATAAAATGCTACCACATTACCAATACTAAAAAGGAATTTACACGCGTTTCTATGGGATGCAAAAACTACACACACCGAATTATACTAGAATTAAGATACATTTTATTTCTCATTTTAAATTAACAATGTACATTTTTATGTGAATAAATGTCTTAAATTATAAATTGAAAGACATGTCATATACTACAGAAAAAGTGCCCAAGGTCCGCGGTGAGCAGGGCTGGGGTCGAACCAGCAACCTCCTGCTTTTGCGGCAGACGCCCCAACCACTGGGCCACCCGATCACGATCTTAAATTATACTTTATAATATTATTGAATGACTAGCTGATGAACGCGACTTCAGCCGCCGATAATTATTATAATTTTTAGCCTATTACCTGACAGAAGTTCTCTAAACGTGCCAGTGAAGGTTGCATCTAAATCCATTCAGCCGTTTCCACGTGATGCTCGAACAAATAAACAGACAGACAGACAAAAATACAAAAACTCTGCTTGCATAAAAGCTGACCCTACTCTGCTTTATTATATGTATAGAAGATAGATAGGTAGATAGATGTTAGTATATAAATCAGAACATTCAGGAAGAGCCTTATCTGTATAGGTGGGACTAGTAAAACAAGTCTGCTTGTTCCAGTTCTAAAAGTTCTTTTTCTTTAAAGCCGGTTGTGGTTTAATATTAATGGCATTTACTCTATATACCTAGTAACTTTTCTGAAACACGCAACAAGGTGTGTCGAGTCAATTACTGAAAGTGGTTAGGTATTATATTAACTCCAGCTACTCTAGACATAATTTTGTATTAGGGTACGAAAGGTGGAAAACACTCACGGAGTCGAGCAAGAAACGGTTGTCCAACTTTTACACACACGTGCATCGCTCTACCCACTGAGCTACTGATACCTATTCGTTGGCTCCGAATTCGTGCACTTTATATACTCAATTCAATATTAAGGTTTGCGTGGAGAACAACTACCCCAAGAAACTTGTGTAAGATATCTTGGCCTTCACTTGGATAGGAGACTAACGTGGGCGAATTACATAAAAAAGAAAAGAAAAGAAGCTGATATTCATTATAAGCGCCTGTACTGGCTGATCGGGCGACAATCACCTCTTACATTAACCAATAAAATACTAGTATATAAATGCATTATAAGACCTATTATGGACATACGGGATTGAACTCTGGGGAACAGCAAGTAACTGAAACCTTGAAATCTTGCAAAGGTTTCAGAATAATGTTTTAAGAGCTATCACATGTGCATGGTTTGCAAAAAACACAGAGATACATGAATACGTAAAAATGCCAACGATCAAAGATGAAGTTAACAGATATTGTGTTAGGTACAAAGAAAGGCTGCAAAAGCACACAAATCAAATTGCCAGGGACCTGGTGTGCTCTAATAATGACAACGCCACTAGGCTGAAAATATGGCAAATACTGCAGTTCGACCAGAGGCACTAAAATATGGCGAACTCTTCTGATGTCAAGAGAGTGTATTTAATGTAATACCTCTCAAAATACTCTACAAAGACAGAAAATCTGATTATGGCTACTCGTAACTAGCCGCTTGCAGATAAAAATGAGAGAAAAAAAAAAGTTTACTTAAGGCGTATAGCCTTAGATCGGCGTTATCTACAAAAATCTTATACATTTCTTAAATAATATTGTTGTAGGCAGCCACTTAAGGAACAATTTAAAATCTGGGGGCACGGTAGTGCCCACAACAAGTCGAGCAAAAGAAAGGCACGGCCGTACCATCTTATTCTCGAAGCCATTCAGGCCAGTTTTAACCTTCTGTAATTCAGCACTGATTAAAGCTAGAACTCTGAATTTTCAGTGATATGTTGGCTACAACATGACTTAGATATACAGCGTGGGTATTTGATACGGGTGAATATTTTAATGACGATTACTATTGGACCTAGGGAACCTATTTACATTAATTTCTTTAGGAAATTAAGATGTTTTTTTTTCATACATAAAAATTCAGCACGCAATGTATTGCATCCACATAAATTAACGTAGCTATCTAAACGTCATACGAGTATCATGTCAGTGCATGCAGTGTCATTTATCATCTCAAACAAAGTTGGACGACATACATTGCAGCTCTGTCGCACCTTAGAAAAATCATTACACCTAATTAATAACACAATTTAACCAAATTATTATCCCATACGATTCATATGAACAGGTACAATAGCTGGATTCATTATTCGCCCATATCAAATACCCACGCTGTATTCTTAATAACATTTAATTTTAACTGTGTCTTTTTACATGTTACATGTAATGCTTTTGATAGGATACCTAATTACGAATAAAAATAAAAGCATGAATTATCAAAAGTCTTTTATATCTATTACAGGGCAATATAATTAAGGGCTCATCAACGACATTAACTCTTATATTATGTTATCTTATTGAAAGAGAGGAACTGGGCTGCAGGATTGTTACGTTATACCTAATGCTTTATTAATACAATTTACAGTGTCGGTTTAATTAAAATTGTCCTGCTCCAACGACTTTTATGTTTATTTATGCTTGTTATGTCGTATAAATTTTGATACCTACTGCCGGTTTTCCTCACTGTTATTGAAACATGTGTACTGTGACGCAAAATAAGTACCGACTGAGTACAATTCTTAGTAACTCAATATGTTTAAAAATGATAAGAATGTACAGAACAAATAGGTACTTATTTCTATAAAAGTAAAGGTCAAATACGAGACAAATAATCATTACTGAGAATTTTACTTGTACCTAAATTCCCAGCACTCAAATTTCTTTCCTTACTGGTAGTGGTAATAGCGAGCAGTGGTGGAAAAATAGTAGATTTTTAACCAAGGGCTGAAATGGGTGCCTTTTACCCAAGTTAAACACTCTACTTTTCATTTCGAATGCGAGGAAAGTAAAAAAACAACTAGAAAGCGAAAACTACTCCTTTAACTTCTTTAAGAAAAACTTGAAGGAAGCATTACAAAAGTGTAGAATATTTAACACAACAACGGCATAATGTAGGTATTTTGTTTTATTGAAAACAAACATAGGTAACTTTGTTCAACTGGTTACTATCATTTCTTCTTCTTATCTATCATTTATTCAGGTTAACTTTCTATTGTACTTGAAAAGTGGTCAGAATAAATTCAAAAAATTCTACAGCAATTGCCTTGAGCGGGTGATAAACTCACAATCGGTTTTCTTGGACTCCATTCAGTAGCTTTTTCCGAGTTTATCTTGTAATTTAATACTGAAATAAAGAGAACTTCATTCGATATTCATATATGAATGTTTGCAGTACAAAACTTTGAAAGCCTAACCTCAAAATATCCCAAAACAAATATCATCAAATAATGTTACACCAGGTACCTATTATAATTATTGAGTATTGGCAGCTATATTTCTTGAATTACATTGTTGAATGTTGATATCAGATATTACTTTAGAACTCGAAAACTAAAATTTGTAAACAACAACAACAAGCAAACTTTTTTACTTATGTGCCACAGATAAAACATATATTAGATATACCTATTATTATACCTAATTATAAACAATTTTCGTAATTCGTATAACTTATTCAAATACAGTGTTGCTAACCACGATATTTTAAATTTGCCGCACTTTTCTACAAACAGAGTTGGGTTGTTCTAATTGTATGACTAATATTTTGTATTTTGCATAAATAAGTTAGTATGAATTAGTATGTGGCTGTATAACTTGTTGCCATTGCTTACCTGAACATATTGAAGTTAAAAAAACAACTTTTTAGGTTTATTCCTTCTTGTCACCGCTAAATAGAACCAATGAGACACTTACATTCGATCCGAAAAATTAAAATCAATTCACCAATTCACATCTTTACGTATGATAATCGTTACTATGTAGATTTCTAACAGGATTCAGTGCTATTGTAATCATAGATATAGAAAATAAATTGGAATAAAACTATTTATTTTATAGTAACGAGTATATGCAATAACAACCATATATAAATTCTTTAAGTACTCACATTAATATAATCTACTAACTTATTGTCGCAGTCTAGTCCTTCAATTCTGCCCAATGTCTCTATTTTAGGCAATCTCCAGCCAGTATCAGACTAAATACTACGTAAGTTCGATTCAACAGCATACCTACTTTCCCAGGAATAATATTTTAAAACAGTGATCCTTAGCCATTGTTACGACGTAGGCGAGCATCGGAAACTGCGAATTTTCTTTTCAATATTGTTCGGAGAAGCCACTAGAATCTAGTGGCTTCTCCGAATGATATTGAATAGATTCAGACAAATTTTTCGAGATTTTGCGGACTTCGGAGACTTAAATCATGTCAATCGGCACCTTCTCACTGTGCACTGCACCAAAAAACATCATTTTACGTTCGGTTACGAGGAGCTTTTATTTTTATCCGAAGTGTTAGTCTCTTGCCTCACTCTTACATCCATACAATAAGTATCAGCCCTTTGACCGCCTCGTATATTTATATATCCGCAGCTTTGTATTCTAAGCTTACTTTATGAAATCGTTGATACATCGCAAGGTAGCTATATAATAATTATATTTACTTTACTTCAAAACTGCCTGTGATAGACGGACAAACTCCGAAGTATTCTTAAGTACTTTCCATCAAACATTTTAGAATGGAACAAATACAATATGGCTTCCTATTATAATCATGTAGCGTAAGTATCTTATTTTTGACTGTGTTCTATCTTAGAAGTTTTATTTCCGTAAGACAGGGGTCTCCAAACTTTTTGACTCAGATAAGGAGCATAAGGATATCCATTTTATTTATCACAATTTTCATCACAACAATTTACTTTCCCAAGTTGTTTCTCACCGTGCTCGAGTCTTGAGTTTTCAGATTTATCTCCATGATCACCACTCTTAGAGTCATTCACTAAAATATCGGCTCAGGATTCCCTTCCACGAACGGTGTTGAACAGAGATAACTTTTGCATTTGCAAAATACTTTGCTAATGCTTAAATTTTTCGAGTTCCAAAATTACTTCATTACTCAACATGCGCAGGGGATGATTTCAGACTGTGAGACAAGTGCTGAACTGGGTTCAAACGGTTTATTTTGTTTTTGGATTTCATATCTTCTTTCAAAATTGACGATGGAGGATTAACATCGCTAAGCAATAATTGCACAGATTTGGGTGCTTCGCGCAGAGGGGGCATGACACGGCTCAGTTTTTCCCAAAATTTAGGATCTTCCCAAGCGAGGTAGGTGTTATTATAGAGATAAAGCTGCAGATCCGAAGGCAATACTTCAGGCTTGTGCAAGCCGCAACGTACTATCAGCACTCGCGCTGTCCGGCGCTCCATCGCATGCGCGTGTGCAGCGTGGAACTCTTCAAGCGCCCATTTTGACTTAGCGTAGTTATCTGAAACAAGCAAAAGCGTGCGACGGGCACATAGCACTGAGCGCGCAATCTGTTCCATCACAGCATCCCCAGGTTGCCAATCACGACAGTGTTCTATAGTAGAGTATCCGAGTTTCTCTAATCCGCTCTTTAGTTCATTAAGCCGCTCAAAATCATCATATGCATATGACAGGAATACATCATGGGTCTTATCCGGGTCATTGGCTTTGTCATTAGCACTAAGAATCCAACGGAGGCACAGGTTACGCTTGAACAAAAGTTGCTTGACTCTTGGTAAAAGCCGTTGCAGTACCAAACCCGCCACTACCAGCATCAGTAATGGGACTGCTACTCCAAACAGTATTGGCAGCAGTAGACTAGTACACAGATCATTTTTCGTTTTCAACGAAACATAGCTTTGGTCTACGCATTGTGTTTTATCCCAGTCTAGTACCTGCGGACAACGATACCAGAGGATAGATAAATACAAATATGTACGGAATTCACACTGTTTATAATAAAAATCGATTTTGACAACAAGAGGTCACGTTGTTTTATTGCATGACATGCTCCCATTTTCACTAGATTGTGCTTTAATTACTAATAAAATCAGTCATGAACCGAGCCCGCCTGAACAATTGTTTGTTTAACTAGCAATTCATTATCTTTGATGGGTTCGAACGCCGGCTCGTATCGTGTATAATAGGTACTCGTAGACAGTTTATGAATGATATTAAATTGCAACGGTTAACACTCACGTATTTTTATCACAATAGGCGCCTATTGTGATAAAAATACGTGAGTGTTAACCGTTGCAATTTAATATCAGTATGTCTCACGAAAGTTTAAATTATATTAGTTTATGAATGAAGTCATTCATAAACTGCCCATGCAATTCTGAACGCTATAGTACCTATATAATTTAATATTTTACCAATCGCTTTTCGGTAAAGGAAAGCATCGCGAGGAAACGGGTCTACGTCCAATAATGCTTATATTGCTTCATTGGTTCGCTGTTCGGCGCTTTCCTTAAATCTCAGTGTCTCTTCCAATCAGGAGATAAAGTTGCCAATAATGCCAGTGTTATGTCTGATGCAGCCAAAACTTACACATAACGAAAGAATAAATAATGAATTAATTGTAATTACCACCCGTTTCAGAAGACCGAAGGCAGCTACATCACTACAGCTACAGGCAAGCTGATTGCCGACCAGGAACATGGATCGGTTTTTCCCTGCGGCATGCTCGTTATCAAGCAGCTGTGCCGCTGCCAGCGTGACATGCGCAATACTGTTATTTCGTACGTCTAGGACCTGCCGATAAGAAAAGAAGAGATGTTGAAAATTCTATACCCTAATGGACACGTTCCGCTACGCTCCAAAAACCAGTCGAATTTGAAATTGTCGAACAGGTAACAGTGACACTTAAGCACAAGGTGCATGTGTAAAATATTGTATTTTGAATTCTAATATAAAGATAATTACAATTAAGATATAAATAGGTACATAGGTTTTTGGAGCAGAGCCCATCTGGGGAAGTACCTCCACCTTACAGAAAACTGCAGTTAAATAACACTAGACCCTACTCATGGTGTTGTGTTTCTGTTGGTGAGTAAGGTCGCCAGAGCTCCAAGAGGATTCGCTGTGTTGACAGCTGAGGACCCACGGAGCAAAGCCTTTGGCCCGTTTAGATGTCAACACAGCGAATCCTCCTTTTTTTAAAGGGTCGGCAACGCGCATTGATTTAATGATTTAATGATTTATTTTTGTAACACAGTATTACAGTCATACAACTAAGACACCGTGAAACTACACTAACTACAAAGTACAATAAAATTGCTGATACTATTTTAGTACACATTATTTAAATATACTGGACACCCTATCATCCATCGCCTCACATAATCTCAAGCATTCCTGACACAGATCCGTCCATCCCCAAGCAAGCAGATCACATTATGGAGCTGATACCAGGAGCTCGTTCAGTAAACCCAGAGCTCGAAGGATTGGCGAGTTTCTATGAGCTACGGTGCGCGCCGTTGGCACTGCTAGTAGAGGCCGCACGCGTGGCCTGAGAGGTATCCTTTTGACATCAGGCACAAACAATCTAACTAACCTCTCTCTCAGGACAGTCTGAGCTACCCCGTAGAGTCCGACATGCAAAGACAAGCAAACTGTAGTTGCGCCTCACTTCTAAAGAATTATATCCTAGGGTTCCTAAGATAAATTTAGTGGGATAAAGGAAAGGATGCTAGTCATGCATGTAACACCCCTGGTGTTGCAGGCGTCCATAGGCTACGGTGACCGCTTACCATCAGGCGGGCCGTACGCTTGTTTGTCACCGTCGTATTATTTAAAAAAAAAGTCAAATGTGGGTACTAACGCGCAGGGTATCAGGTATGTCCCCTTTGTCAATAGTGGTTATGTTGTTATTAGGCGCATGCAGCTCGACGAGGGAGACACGTGGTACCGCACTCAGCGTACCCGGGCCCACATGGAGCGCCAGCGGGAAAGACCGCGTTGCTGGCGGCCACTCAGGATTTGGCGGCAACGGAACTGTACATCGCACCACTGTCGCGTTGTCGCGCGGGCGCTTGGCGCACGAGCACTCTGCATAATTAAATTAAATAATTCTTAATTTTAGATATACCTACACATTAAGTAATAATTCATATAATTTATTGTTGTGTTTTGTCGTAATCAGGCATATGTTACTTTTTTATTTTATTTATGTTTAACCTAAACATAAATTGAAAAAATAACTAATATAATGCCTGATAATTTTTATAAAAAAGGGGCTAACAATAAAGTTATCATAGACTATTTTTATTAGGTTGCCAAGTTTTATGGTAGGTAATAAAATTAAGCTTGGTAAGTTATTTCAGAAGGCTGTTGGACTATGTCAACCCTCCGACACGATATCGCTACAGGATGTAATTGATTGGGCCCAACCCAATTTGAACAAACTTTACGAGCCAAATGCCCAGCCTAGTAAAAATTAGCCATTAATTAAGATAACAATCATTGTATTTTTGTTAGCGATAAGACCGCCTGTTTACTACCATAGTAATTGTGTTTATTTTATCTGTAGGTTCATGACTAGGTTTATTATTAAAGTACATGTAAGTTTATCAACCGACTTCAATATTTCTAAAGGAGGAGGTTCTCAAATTCGTCTGATTTTTTATTTTATTTTTTTTAATGGATGTTCACTCATAACTCCGTCATTACTGAACCGATTTGAATTTTTTTTTGATTTCTGAAAGAAGATGGTTCCAGGTTGGTCGCGTTTTTTTCAAAATTCATTTCTGATGATGGGATCCATGAGGAACTGAGGGAACTCCTCAAATTTGAAAGGCACATGCATGCTGATTTGGGTGATTTCTTAAGAAACTCGAGCATTTCTTTACGAAAATCATCAATTTGGTGGAGTGGATCTGATAATGAAGACCAGGGATGGCAAAGTGGAACTGCTTGGTAATTCCTAGGACTATCATCCGATTTTAAAAAATATTTTTTTGTCTGTATATAGATGGTTCCAGGTTTGTCCCGTTTTTTTTAAATCAATTTCTGATGATGGGATCCATGAGGAACTGAGGGAACTTCTCAAATTTGAAAGGCACATGCATGCTGATTTGGGTGATTTCTTAAGAAACTCAAGCATTTCTTTACGAAAATCATCAATTTGGTGGAGTGGATCTGATAATGAAGACCAGGGATGTCAAAGTGGAACTGCTTGGTAATTCCCAGCTCTATCATTCGATTTGAGACATTCATCTTTTCTTTATAAAGAAATACCTTCAAGATAGTCCTATTTGATTATAGTTCTATTTTGATGATGGACTTCATGAGGGATTGAGAGAACTCCTCAAATTTTAACGGCACATGCATTCTGATTCAAGGGTTTTCTTTAGTAACTAAAACATTGTTTTGGGGGAGCCAACATTTTGATGAAGTGGACCTGATGATGAAGACCAGGGATGGCAAAGTGGAACTGGTCAATAAACCTAGCTCTACTTATTATCCTAGTTGTGACATTCATCTTTTTGATTTGATTTATATTCTGATGATGGAGTTCTAGAAGAATTCAGAGAACTCCTCAAATTTGAACGGCATGTTGATTGTGATTAGAGGGTGTTCATAATTAGCTTAGGCATTTTCTTACTGTGACCATCATTTTGCCGGAGTGGACCTGATGTTGATAATCAGGGATGGCATAATTATAAGTTAACTGTTGCAAATACAGTACCAATCAGCGATAAAAACTTGTATCAAAAAATAATTTTGAAAATAAATCTCATTTGTGTACCTACTTGAGAAACTTCATTGAGGCAGATAATTTGATCAAGCAGATACACTGGCGCTGGTAGGTCCGGCATTATCATCTACCGTTAAACACATTTCTTGCAAGTAAAGATACCTGGTAAACAGAATCCATCATAGGGGCACAGGATTTGGTCCGGTCCGTAAGCAAGCAGCGAAGGCTGCGCGGGAGCAGGCACTTTGTCGCACGGCACGTCGTCTTCCAGCTGCAGCAGCGAGCAGTCGCGCAGAGCCTCGCGAAACCAGTACGCGCCGCAGTCGCACGCCAGAGCCGTCAACTTCAACTGTACTGGTACTCGCTGTAATAGTTAATTGTCATAGGTAGAATGAAATGTTAAAGAATGATATACGTTTTATTTATATAGAAATTGACTTCGTCCCGGCTAGGGAATGCAAACGGTTAATTGGTAATATGAAAATCTGTATTAACAAATTTAGGTGAAATAAAAAAGATCCTTACCGTAAGAACATCAGTATCTTCTGGAGCTGTAGACGCATCTTCAATGCACTGCTTGACGTCACTGGGTAGCACTTCGATCACACGCAGCAAGTTGTTGCTCAGGTCGAGCCAGACCGGCGCTCCGGCCATCTTGCGCAAGTTTCTCTTCATTTCCAGTTCGTCGTACTGCGAAAACAAGATTTGTTTTATTTTTGAGATATCGTCGCGGCATTAGTTTCTTATAACGTAGCCACTTGAATACTTTTGAAAAACATTTTAATTGAAGCGGACTCACGCGCCACTATTTACCCCATCACTAAAACTTCTTTAGTTTCGCTGCACCACTAATTTCCGATAATCGCTAAAGGTCGATGAGCCATTATTTCTTAACTTTCTTTTCTTACATATTTATAAAATATACTACGCGAAAACTAGAGGATTAGGAGGAGGGGGGTTTCTGATATACCACGGTTGCAAAAAAATTGGTCACGTAGTTTAGGTATGTTCCCTTAGTACAGTGCGACAGAAAAAAGTTGAAATTAAAAAGTGGCAACATTGTAGTGAGTATCATCCCTTTAAAATCTTCCACGGATGTTTCCACTTTTAATTTCTACCTTTTTCTATCACAATGTACATTGATTGTCAGATCCTGCGGATATGCCTGAACGTATATGGCCGGCTAATAACACAAACTGAATAGTCTTCTTTGCACAACGCCAGTTCGAATCCCGGTAAGGGTTAACCCGGGACAGTGCTGACGGGGATTCGAAATTGGTCCCAAGTATATTATTCTAAAATATTATATTAAATCTGGGTACCTATACACTGTTACATACTGTTGTAACGTTGGCATTAAATATCTTGAGTAGGTAATTGTTTAGTTAATTAGCTTAGTTTATAGAAATGGATAATAATTTAATGTGAAATGTAAAGACATATTTCAAACCCAATCTTGTATTGTTTCTGAAATCAATCAATTTATCCCTCTTTAAATTGTGTCACGCCATATTTTTTTGTTAAGTTCAGAACTCAACAAGTGAAACAAAACCAAGTGTTTTGTTTTTCCGTCTTTGAGATCATTCTGTATAATAGTTAGAATAACAAGGAACATTATTATTGTGCATTATTATTACTAGCGTTATTCTTCCATCCTTTTGAGTATCTTTTTCCTCATAACATCCAATCGATTACTGTTTACAGTTGTAGTTATTTGTAACGAGGCACGAAGTGCCTATATGTAAGCTTCTCCAAACTCGTTTGGCAGGCGTAGGCAAAAAGTTATATATAGATAATGGATATGGTAATATCCTGATGAAATTATATAATACTAATAGAATACACACAAACAAACCTATCTATGCGGAATGTATTGTCCCGCATCATACCACACCTCTTGACAAATGAAATATACCTAAGTATGTAGTCTGTTGCAGTTTTTTTTAACATAAGTAAGTAGAAAGCTGGAGTAACATTTGCATACTTACTAACACATATGTCATTATATGCTGAAGAAGCAACTAAAGGTTTAGTTTTATTTCAAATTTGTAACAAACATGTTCCACTACAACATAAATTACTACTTAGTAATCAGCGGTTTTGTGAGTTGCAGGAGCAGATTTAGACCTTCTGTCAACCCCCACTACCTACCTCAGCAATTTAAAAGAATTTAAAAACCAAAATACAATGTAGTTATCGAATCTGCTTGCATACTTTCACTACTGTCGGTTAAAAATACAACGTGTATAAATGATAAAGCCGGACCGCCAGAATGCGGCGTTGAACAAGATGTGAAAGCAGTTTTGCCCAGTAAGCTTACTTTTCGATCGCTCGGACAATAATATATCAAGATCATATTATTTTCAAAAATTTCGGGCTATTTCTGGAGTAGGTATCATGTATAACAATGGTTCCTTTGCAAAAACAACAACAGTTAGAGCAATTGTTGATAAATGAAAATGCAGGCAAACAAATAAACAGGATCATAGAAACTACTAATTCTCCATGAAAGTTATTAAAAAACTCACCGTCAGATCACCAATTTCATTATAGCTTAAATCCATATACAAAAGCTCATTGTTAACGGTCCAATCATAGCAGATACGAGTTGCTTTTGTGCGTTGTAGTTCCAGCCGTTGCAGCGAGTTGGGTAAATTTGCATACACTGTAAAGAAACAAGTAAACATGCCATTACTCAATTCAACTTGGCCGTCTTTGCTTTTTGAAATAGGTACTTGAGAATGTTGAGTGATATTATGTTTATAAATCTGTGTTTATGTTTGCAGAATTCCTCTTAGTTAGTTTTTAGATTTAGTTTTTAATTTTACCGTAAAAAAATATTTATTATTTATGTTCTTCTAAATAATTATATAAAATACTTCTATTATGTACTTAGTAACTGACACAAATTGAAGGTAGAGATAATGATACATGTAATGTATAATTTCCAAATGTCGGAGACCTTCACTGAGAATGAAATGAATAGTGCCATACTAATATAATTGAAGTGGGGTACCTCGATTATATTGGTATGGCACTTTAAAATAATGGAAGTTGAGAACTTACAGCGTATAAACGTATTTTGAGCCCCTCCACACAGTGATCCGAGGGGGTTGTTGTTAGCCTTCAGCGTCTCCAGCCTCGTCAGAGGTGATACCGCATGAGCAAGAGTAGCTCCGTTCAACTTGTTGTTCGATAAATCCAGCTCGCGAAGCCACTGCAGCGGAAAGAACACGCCGCTGAAATGTTTCGGATATTTGAGTTTGCATAAAATAAGTACTCTAATGCGGTATATAGCTACATCGGATACGGATCCACGCCCCGGGCCAGCGTAGCCCGTAGACCCATTCAAACAACGGATTGAAAAAACCGGCCAAGTGCGAGTTGTGCTCGCGTACGAAGAGTTTCGTATTATTATCTATAAAAACGTCAAAAAAAAAGAAAACACGTTCCTTGTATGGAGCTTAGATACCTATTCGTTTTATTTTAATTTAATTATTTATTTTTAAAGTGAACACATAACTAAATATTCTGTGAATATTTTAAGCGTCTACCTAAGTATTTGACGTTATCAATAACGAGCAATAAAGAGCAAAAAAAATCCCACGTGTTGTATGGGAGCCCCTTTAAATATTTATTTTATTCTGCTTTTTATAATCTGTAATAAATTCAACAGTCTACCACAAGTCATGAGATACAGTGGAGTCTGTGGGGTCCCGTTTAACCATTTGGGCACTGAACCCTGAAAAAAATCCGCATCAATGCGATATGTACTACTGATACTATATATATGTACAATAATCATACAGTCACAAGGTCACAGCTACACATGTCAGCTTGGCGAGTCGAATAGCTAGCTATACATGTAGATAGATACAATAGATACCAAATTTTAACAATTCGACGCTATTGTAACAGCGACATTTAGTGAAAATAAGAGAATATTGTATGGGTGTTATGCCGTGCTGTGATCAATAATAATCTTATGTTCAGAACGATACCTATACGCTTTTACACCCATTTAAAAAAAAACTTACGAACATCTACATAATCCGCAGAGTTACTTACTTTGGCAAGGCTGTGAGGTTATTGTACGTGAGGATGACTTTTGTTAAGTTCGCACCCTCAAACATTGAGCTTGGCAGTTCTGTTAGTCCACATGATTGCAGTCGCAGTTCTTTTAATTTAGAGCCATTGAGCCAACTGGACAGTCCACTGTCAGGCCGTACGTCTAACGGCACGTAGCTCAGAGCCATTCTAGTCAGGTTTGTCAACGAGCCTAGTTGTGGTGGAGTGAACATTGCTCCTGGGGTCTCTGCTAAACTTGCCGTGGATTCGGCGAGATACAAAGCACGTAGCGAAAGCAGTCGCTCAAGCCAACGCGGTGCATTATTGGTAACGTTGCGTAGCGCGTGCTCTGCACCAGGCAGTCTTGCGTTTACAATGTTTAAGATCTCAAGCAAGGGAGGTAATCTGATTAGCGTTTCTGGCTCCAAAACAACATCGGTAAGCTTCAGCGTCCGCAGTTTAGGCACCTCATCTAGGAAGTCAAATGAAGGGCGCGGCGGCTTTGAGGGATCGACTGCAGTAATCTCAAGATTGGTTATTTGTAAACCCCGTAAATGACGGACTTCCAATTTAGACTCGGCAGGTAGTTTCAGGAAAAGTGTTTTGGTTACATTCACATTGAAAGCCTGCAACGCATCGAAATATGTGCCGTGCGGAATCACGCACTGGTTGAATACTGCTTCCTCCACGGTTACATGTCGCGTCATGGCCGGCATTTCAGAGTCGTCCGATAACAACATCGCACCAATGCGGTTACTGTCACATCTAAGTCTAAAGTGGTGTCCATCTAGGAAATCCAAGATTACTGTGTGACCTGCAAAAGTTCCAACATTAATAGAAAAACTATCAATAGACAGATACAGCCGGATAAATGGACTTTTCTTAAAGTGTTTGTTTTGCACCAAGTAGGTATACGAGCAGATCTTATTCTACATATGGTTTTTTAATCAAGTTTAAATATTTTTACACAGACTGAGTCGTCCAGAAGTAAACCACCTATTTTTGCGCATAAGTATATGCAATTATGCATTACAAACACATTTAACTATTTGACAACCTGGGACGCGTAGAAAGAAAAGTTAGCAAATACAAAAGGCCTCCATTTCTATTTTTTGATGATAAGTTAACTACTTAATGAGTTATTAAAACCTATTAATACAAATTGGCATTTTAAAGATCTATGCGCGATTACTTTGCTGGCGGTGATAAAAGAACATATTATTAAGTTACAAAGTTTCCAAAAGTATTATCGGATATGTAGGTATATATATATTCTTCTTCTTCTTCTTTGTCGGTATCACTCTTGACAGAGTGGTCGTGGTCATCACTTCAGGTGTTGGTGGCAAGCAAGGTATATATATATATATATATGTATGTATATATGGGTATTTGTATTTTATATTATATTTTATGCGTAAGTTGGTTGATTTATGATAGATTTGCTTTATTTTTGACCTTTGATTGTTAGTCTACTTAAATGCTCCGCCTACAGTTTTTCTGCTTTGTCTTAAGGTTAGCTGGTAGAGAATGCCTTATGGCATTAAGTTCGCCTTTTGTACGATAAGTATTTTTTTCGTGCAATAAAGATTAAATAAAATAAATTAGGCACTGATTACACCTTAACTTTTCTAACGTTTTTAATATCGCAAAACATAACGCGATGTTTGTAATTGAAACGATTTAAAACAAGTTTTATTAAGTACTTACCTAATATTATAAAATTAACTTTTACTAATCAACATAAATAATGTTACTTTGCTATTCGGCCAAACGTGCTACCTAGTCAATTAGTGCCAACCGTTATACCTACTTGCGTATTTTCTGCATGCAATTAACAACTAATCGACAAGAGTCATTCTAAATTCTCACCACCACGATATACGTTCCACTACTGGGCACAGGCCACGAACAAGAAAGATTGGGCTATATTCCATTCCACCATCACGTCACGCTGCCCGCGCTGGCCAAAACCGAGCTAAAGACTGAATACTCCGTTGAATTTCTTCACGGATCTATGGAGGTTTCCTCGCGATGTTTTTGTTCACGGAATAACAACTGATAAAATATATCTAATGATTTTCCAAAAAAACTAGTATGTACGATGGAAATGAAACACTTAAGAACGGACACGGAGTTATCATCTTTACCCTGTTAAAACGAGTTCTGTAAAGGGCTCGAAACGTAGGGTCTTGGTGTTAATAAACGCGATATTTGTTCTGAAGTGTTTAATATCAATGAACAACAATCGCGGAAACAGAAGACAATATTAAATATTATAGTAGGTACGAGCCGAGGTTTGACCCCAGGATCCCCGGATTGAAAGTCAATGATGATACAGTCACGTCTATAAATATGTATACACTGAGGAACTTATTAACGGGGATGAAGGGTCAAAATTGAATATAGATGCATATATATTTATGAAGCCGACCGTACATGCCGCAAGAAGGATATTCAAAATCAACTCAAATCTTGAATACAAACACCTAATCCGGTCTATCACGCTTGCACTCTCATGTAAACATATATGCGATTTGTAATTTAGGTACAAAAGTAGGGTAATACGGTAAATAGGTTGGTACCTACCGATATGCCAGATGCAAATGGCAGTAACACTTAGTGACAATAGTGACGACGTAGTTACACTCGATAACGTACAGTCGGCATCTAATACATACTAATCAGAGAAATCACATACCTACCTACGAATTTTGCTCTGATAGGTGTGCGATTTCCGTGACGCTAAGTATATATAATAGAGTGACTTTTTTACTTTTTGAAAATATAAGCGTGTTCATATACTTGTTTGTGCTTTAGCAGGTTCTATACATATAGGTATCCGATGACGACCGACTGTCATAAATACTTACATAGTTAAAAATATCGTTGTATAAAATATTTAAGGTTTGTTTTTTATTGGCAGTGATATCAAACCCAATGTTTTATTCGCAATAGGTAGTAGGTTCCCTATTTTAAGAACACATGTTTAATAACAGCTGCGTTAGGGTTTTCCCTAAAATAGTTGGACAATACCCAGATTATGCTTGGATTTTACACATATTTATCTACGATAGAGTTTACGCTTCTTCGGGAAATACAAATTAGTTAATTGACATATTTCATCGTGATTTAACGATTCCTTGAAATTAAATGTGTTTTATTGAAACCACATAGATAAGGTTAAAATAGAGACGGAAAATGAATAGAGGAACAAATAAGGTTCTCTCTTTCTATAACACTCTAGGTCTTATACCCTTTGCACTGACGACTTCAATCGTAGAATGTGTTTTAAGTAAAGGTACCTACGCTTCCTTTACATTGGCGTCATATTGATGTGTCACTGCGTGCTCTAAATTACTACTGCAGCATACATTTTGCATCCTCAAACTTACCGTTAACAATATATGTGATTTCCTCTCGTCCATGACCAGTTTTGTTACAACTAGTTGAGGGACGGCATACAGCACCCTCTAAGGAGCTAGGAATGCTCACAGCTCCAGCACTTACGACAAATCCCACAAACCCAAGCACCCAAAGCATCACGGTGCAGAATTAACAATCATATGAAAAGTCTAACTCTCTATCAACACGACTTAAGATCCAGTCATACTTGTTTTGATAATCAAACCGCAAAACTTGTTTAACACATAGCACTAATGACCGCGTACATTATGCGGGTATTTTTCCTTGTATTGGGATTCGTTTTTTGTCTCTTTGAAGCGTAGTGAACGGCATGGCGGCCGACCTCGTTGGCGTGAACAGATACACTGACACAACATTATACACTTTGTAAGGTGCTTCCGTGGTTAGATGGCATGCTGGACCAACCTGCATGGCATGCTCATTTATGTTGTTTATGTTTGTACCTTAAAGCTATACAATATTGGACTTAATTAAAGTTCAAAACCTCTTTTCTAAATGGGTATGGGTTAGGACAACAAAATGAATAAAACAATGATTTGTATTGTAAAATATATATTCATAACTAAATTATTTTACAAAATAGTATAAACTATTTGAAAACATGAAAATCCTCTATTTTTAAATTTATTATATAAAGCCGCCATTATTCATTATTTATACAATTTATAAATGACAAAAAAAAGCGAGTAAGTGGTAAGGTAATACCGGATGGGCCCCATAACAGGAGAAAAAATGTAATCATAAGTAGTAAGTACTCCCCAAGCAAACTGAACCACGTTTGATCAGCGACTTTTATAAATAAGGAATGTTTTTTTTTTTAATAGCCTATTTTGTGTCCCACTGCTGGGCAAAAGCCTCCCCTCTCTTCCTCCACGCGTCACGGCTAAGTGCATGTCTTCGCTTCTATGATTTAAATCACACTTTAAAAGTTAGTTTTCAGACGCAATGTCCTGATAATTTTGTCATTTAAATACAAGAAATGAATGGATTCATTCATACACTACCCATGCAATTCTGAACGCGATCAAACATTGAAAATACTATTACAGTTTGTATGAAAAAGTGAAAAATATTTTTTAAAAGATGTTGATATTAATTTGTTAGGTGTGAGGAGTACAACCTACGATTATTTTTTTTGCTCCTGTTATGGGACCCACCCGGTATACCTACGTATGTAGCAATCGCGCAGTATTTAGGAAGGATTCGCAAGTAATTAATTATGATCTTAAATCTGCACGACACAATTAGAACATTACATTACATTACATTACATTACATTACATTTATACTTAATTTATAATTAATTTATATTGATATTGTTGTACTGAAATAGAATTGTTTCGTCTTAATGAAACCAGCGCGAGCAAACCAATGCTTTCTTGAGAATTGATCCGCTGATCTTATTCTAAGAGAAAGTTTGAGTTTATTATTTTTCATTCTTAGGTTATTTTTTATACAATTTGGATACAGAAGTAAAAAAAGTATTACAACATACCTACAAAAGGCAATATAAAAAAACTAAATACATTTTTAGTATTAGTTTACCTTTATCTTAGCTAAGAAGCAAATGAATCGTCATTTCCGCCTAATATAATAAAAACATCTTGTAAGATACATTATCACGTAGAGGCACTAATACTCGTAATATCAAAGATAAACATTCATTTACAGTACAGATTCACTAATTTATCTGACTCTCTTTTTTTCTGATTTGTTTGTTAATTCTAATTTTAATTTTAATATTAATAATTGAATTAGCTTATTTATCTGACTAGTAGAAAAAAAAGGCTTCAGTCTTTACATTGACTTTACATATTATATAATCTACAAAAAAGTTAGAGGATGTAAGTATTTATGACGCTCTTTCTTTATATAAAAATAAAATAAAAAATAAAGTTACTATTTCATTGAGACAGTCAGACAAATTGCCTCGATAATCAAAGCGGTAACATACACAAGACCTAAAATTATAGATATATATATATATATATATATAAATAGGTAACCTTAAAATAATGACTAAAAATATACCAACTCAAAAATAATATGGCAACTGATACAGGTCTTGTAGACCTATTATAATTGTTTCCATTCGGACAAAATCTTCTATAGAAAAATCTCTTATAGATAACTTATACTTTTCATTTTATTATCTCTATCCTTAAGATATGTTTTTATGATGGATCATTTGACATGGATCTTCATCGAAATAATATCTAAGTTTTACTTCAAATTTCAATATTTATAAAATACAGGCATCAAACGCATGCAATTTTAAAAGTTACGTTAATCTAAATTTCGCGACGTAATTCGTAATTTTTGACACATTCATTTTAAAATGTAGATTTAAATATTTTCTTTATGAATTAGGAAGCTTTATTTAAGCTTATTTTTGGTACTTATTTTCTGTCATTTAAGTTTTATGCTCGTAATCGTCTCGATCGATCGCGAATCGCGTTCGATGATTGGGGTGAGGAGCTCCTTAATATCCGAGATGTTTCTCTGAAGGATTCTTAACTTAACTTAACAAAGTTATTCAACTAATACAATGTTTTACACAAAAAGTATCACTAGTATAGGTAAATTTTGCACACCAATAATAATAATAAAATACTAAGTTTTAATTGAACCATAATATAAAAATACATTGCAGGTAAATGAGTATATTTAAGATCGTTAACAATTATTATCAATAACAGTAGTCCTCATCTGACAAGGACGTACGTAGAAATTCGATGGTTGTAGGAGTTGTCAGGCGAATTTTATTGTGCCTGCATCTTTCTGAGGAATGACCGACAGAATGACTAACTTCCGAAATTTTCTTAATGGATAGGTCATTGACTTACTAGATACCATCCCAAAGGACATATTTCTAGATACTGAGTGTCAAACATGGACAACATAGTGTATGTGCATATTTTGTTCTCGTTGCCTCCTCGGTACTATATTTTTAGGTAAATAAAGGCTGCAAGAGCTTTAGGAATCGAATATCTCGCTATCAATGCACAACGTACGTCACAACTTACTACTTCCCCATCAGATTCTGATCAGCATCAACTACAATAACGTCCGCCTTAGGGTTACGTAAAGCGGTGCTTCATGGCATTTTCAACCTTCCGCTTCATCGGTATGGACTGCAATCTGTCAGTCCTTATATTGTACGCGACTGTTATACCTAAATAAATTTAGAAGACAATGTACAAAAAAACTACCCCACCGACCGTATGAATAAAATACTACATGCAGCTACAGAGAGAAAGTACCCCACCTGCGTACAAACGACAAACTTCTATGTAGGGGATACCGTTTCTCTGCAACTGATCGTAAGTAAGGTACTTAATTTATAATATAAACCAAAGTTATTATCCATGCGTCAAACGCATAAAGCAAGTTTAAACATTGGTTATTATTACATGTCTAGAAAAACATGCACTTGAGTCTATTCTAATCCTTACCACTTTAGCAACAATAAATAAATGTCCTTATATTAAATGGTGCCGTAACTTCAACAGGCGGAGGCACCAGTAATGGAGTTTATCGGTATTGCCAATTGAGGCTTCTCTGGGTTCTTCTCAAGAAGCGGAACATTTTGTAGCGAAGGCGGATCTAAGTCGTCGGGCCTACATTGCACATACTCCTGACGCGGTGGCGGCATGAAACGTCGAAGCTTGTGCCAAAACCTAGGGACGTTCCATTCCAGGTAAGTGTGATTTCGCATATATATCAGTAAATCTGATGGCAACTTTTCCGGTTTCTTTAATCCCCAATTAACTATCAGCACCCGCTTTGTTCGAGTCTTTAATGCATGTAGGTGAGCCATCTGAAACTCGACCTGAGTCCATTGAGATTCAGCGAAATTGTCCGTAACAAGCAAAAGGGTTCGACGAGTTTTTCTAACTGAACTTTCTATCTGCGTAAGTATAGCTTCTCCTGTCTCCCAATCGTTTTGATGTTCTATTGTAGAATATCCAAGTTTTTCTAACCCATATTTTAGTTCCTGAAGTTTTTTTAAGTCAGCATGTGCGTATGATAGGAATACATCATCCGTTATGTCTGCATCGTCGACATCGTCCCAATCCCTAAGAAGCCAATCAGCGCATAGATCGTGTCTAAACAGGAATTGCTTGACTCGTTGGAATATAATTCGGATTGACAGAGCTAGCACGGCTAATAGCAGCAGTGGGACTACTACACCGAACACTAACGGCAGTGAACTAGGACACAAATCACGTTCAGTTTTCCCTGAGACTAAGCTCATGTCGACGCATTGCACTGAATCCCAATCGCCTACCTGTAAACATAAACGGTTAATTTTAGCAAAATTTTAACTACTTAACTTAAAGTACTAACGATATTTTGTTGTGTAGTAAATAAGCTAAGTCCATACTGTCCCTTTCTCTTCTACTTTCATCGTTATTTTTCAATATCTATTTTGTCTTACGTATTCAACTGTAGCATGCACCAAGCGCGTAAATTTTTGGTTAGTCTGCAAAGATGTAAGAGGAGAGCATTCTACTTGCCGGTATATGTGCTGCATACGTATTTATTCGGCATTAAAAAAAATTACATTATGGACTATTTCAATAACCGAAATTAGGTGTGTTATTATGCGTAGACTAAAAAAAAATTAGATAATATTTTCAGCTTTACAAGCATATCCGAAACAAACTTTTATTTAGGTACTTTTAACATGAGCCGGAACACAAATCACAAAATATCTCTTTGTCATCGTCTACAATTTTGTGATGTTGACAACTTTGTTGCTCTTCGGAGCAAATGAACTGTCAAACTTGAAAGTGTTTTTTATTTTAAAAGTCAAACTTAGGTATATGAAATTGTGACGCTTACTAAACACTTTCAAACACACACACACTTTGACTCGCGTGCGCTGTGTCGCATGCCTGTGTTGAACGAAAAAAGGCATACGTGGACTTAGCTATATCATGTGTTATTTACCACTGGATTCAGATGACTAAACCCCGATGCATCTTCGCATTTGCAGGCCAGAGGATTGCCGGAGAGGTACACTGAGTAGTTATCTTTCTGCGCGCGCAGGTTGCCAAGAACCTGTGCTGCGGCCAACGAGATATGCGAGATGCTGTTGTTGCGGACGTCTAGCACCTGCAAAAAAGGTAAAATGGAATGTTCATGAAGAAACTCAAAGCTACAAAATGAACACCGTAAAATAGGAAATAACCTTTCCATTTCTCTATAATCTATGGTATCATCGTTGTAGTCCTACTAATTCCCCAACTTTACGTTTATATAATACTATAGTTTTGCATTACTTACTTTTGGATTTACTACTTATAAGTGAAAACTTGAACTTTGAAGTATTTCAATGAAAAGTGGACATTTTGACACCTAATCAATGTGACGCCTAGCCTTTATGATAACTAGACATTTTGACTCTGAGGCATTTTGCCAGTGCGGGATTATAACAATCGAACGATTTGACAATTGACTTTAAGACACTTCACCATTTTGGCACTAAGACATGATGACAGTTTGACCTAATGACACGCTAATGATAAGCTAAGCCGCAGACGGATTGACGGACGGACAGACAGACATGGCGTAGCAATAAGGCAACCCTAAAAAGATTGTACTCACTCGTAGGGTGCCGGATATGTCTCCGTCGACCAGCTCGGTAATGTTGTTATTTGGTGCGTGCAGTTCCACCAGAGTGACATTCGGCACGGCGGTCAGAGTGCTGGGCGCGACGTGTAGTGCTATCGGGAACCGCTTCGCAGCGACGGGCCAGCGTGGCGCGTGTGGTAGCACGCCTGAACATCGGACTATTGTGGCGTTGTCCCGGGGCCGCTTCTCGCACAAACACTCTGAAGAAAAATTATACAAAGTCAAGTTTGTGAAAGGAAATAAACACTCCTTTTTGATAGGCCACTTACTATACAAGCATATCCGCATATCAACACTACAACCAATCTTTTGAAGAATATGTTTATTAGGAAAATAGTACTTATTTTAAACATTAAAATTTTAGAGGTAGAAGATGAGAATGTAATAAATTCAAAGGTTATCGGACTCTGGGTGCTCATTCTGTGACCGGATCGCCAAGATAAGAAAACGGAGATATTCAACAGTGATTAAGCTAATATCCGAGCATTTCAAAAGTGCCAATTGCGGTAACTTTCCAAAATGCTTAAGAAAGGTATTTTAAATAGGTAAGTTAGGTAATACTAGACTTAAGACCTAAATATACTACATAATACTTAAAAAAGGTTTTATGACCATGTAAGTTAACACGACTTAAGACCTTTATTAAGCACTTTGGAAAGTTACCGCAATTTGCACATCAGTAAATGCAATGGGAATCATAGAAGCTTTTGTCTACGGCACGACTTCCTTGCCAGGAAAGAACCTACGAATCATGTAATATGAAAAATAAATAAATCATGTAGACTTCACGTATGATATTGCAATTCGAAGGCGTCCAATTACATTCTATATAAGTAAGTATTCTTGCTTAAATTAATTAAACTGTGTAAATAACTATGCATATGTATATACAAAAAGTTCTAGCATGCCAGTCGTGTCAATGATTGTTTTAATTATGTTTTTGAATGGAACCATTCTTATGCGATAATCGTGCATGGTGTGTAGTCATCAAATTCAATTTACCTGGTAAACAGTAGCCGCTGTATGGACAGGAGATTTCGTCACGGCCGTATTGTTGTAGCGTTTTATGGAGGGGCTTAGATTCTGGCAGACAAACCACGTCCTTCTTTAGTTTTAGAAGCGAACAGCTGCGCATTACCTCACGTAGCCAGTGCACTTCGCAATCACACACCAGCTTATCAACATCTATCTCGACTTGTACTCGCTGCAACAAAAATATAAATCAAAATTCGTTATGTCTTAATCATTTTCTGCCTCATTATTGAATTTATTTTGATAAATTTAAACATAAAAGTAGGTAAGTATTTCAAATTAAAAACACAGACAACTTTTTTCTCTTGCTTTTCTTCTTCCTAGCGTTATCCTTATGCTTATGCACAGTTCGGGGAGCCCGGGGCCGGTTTCGGCAACTAAACCTAGATTTGGCGTAGGCACTAGATTTACGGAAGCGACTGCTATCTGACCTTCCAACCTAAACTAGGCCTTATTGGGATAATTCCGATTACCTCATGATGTTTTCTTTCACCGTAAAGCGATTAAGCGAGCAAATATAAAATACTGTTTCGTGCATAAGCTCCGAAAAACGCATTGGTACGAGCCGGCAGCATTTGAATCCACGACCTTCGGATTGAAAGCCGCACGCGTTACCGCTGGGCAACCAACGCTTTTATTTCACTTTGTTCTAACAGTTGAAAAATCTGCACCGAATACAAGTTAATACAAGTCTCTGTTTGTTTACTGAAAGGGAATGCTTCAAGGCATTAAATCCGCCATTTTTTTATGTGCAATAAAACTTAAATAAATAAATAAAAACTCTTGGTAATATCTTGTAATAGTAGGATTACAAAGACCACAATGAAATAATAAGTACTCACATGATGTGGTAAATTATTCAGCAATTCTGGTATATTGTTGATGTCAATATTGCTTGTGTTGAGAAGGGTCTTTTAAAGAAGGCCTATGTTGTATGGATTTTATAGATCGATACGTTTTCTTGAAAATACACTCCACAAATAGTAATTACTTAATTATTAGTTTTAACTGACCGTTATAATGCTGCGGTCGTCGGGTATAGGTGACAATGCTTCATTCATACATTTTTCGAAATCACTTCTCGTAACTTCAATTGTTCTTAGTTTGTTGTGCGTCAGGTTGACTCGCACAGTTCCGCGGTTCGTTCGGCTCATCTCCAAATCACTAAACTGTAAAAAGATGTGTTATAGTTATTGTAAGGAACTCACATTTTTGACACAGTTTCGATGTGATGCCACGATTTGCGTGTTGATTTAGCTCCAAAGGATGCCAGAACATTGACCTTTTAAACTAATTAAAAACTGTTTCGTCTACCGAGAACCGAAGGAAATAATAATGTTTTGTAAGTGTACACAGAATATTCTTAGATGTTATTTAAAAAATTACAATATATTTAACAGTTAAGAAGAAACGATGACTCACATACTTTTAAAACGAAACGTATGTGAGTCATCCTTGCTTCTTTTATCGTAGGTAATAGAGTCAATAGTTTCTTGAGAAGCTAAATATTGTAAAAGTGTACTAGGCAACCTCACAATAAAGCCTAATGTCAGCTTTCCTTTCGAGTTCAATCAGTCACATGACTCAGAAAGCAATGCGATCAAGGAAAATTTTCGCAAAATCCCGTGACAGGCAGGATGAAACCGAGAACCAAATTAAGGTAGGAAGTAGGAATTATGCTAAATTAGGACGTAAAAACTGCCAAGTGATACGCTATTTCTTTACTGTTCACTATAAAATTTAGGATAGTTTATTCATAGAAATAGGGATGAAGATAGAGCAGGGTGGAAAGACCTCGTCACTGTCTCGGTAAAAGCTTTTCAAGAAAGGCACGACCTTCAGGAATGAAGAGTACGATGAAGAAGAGATTCATAGGAATAGGAAAACAATATATTTTAGTCGGTATTTATTTGTTCGTAATACCGTACGTGCTTCGCAAAGTTACACCCGGTTAAAAAAGGTACTTAATAAAAACAAAAACATAATTATTACTTACTGAAAGGTCATTAATGTTATTGTAACTAAGATCTATCTCCATCAGAGCATCGTTTCTGATCCAATCGGAGCAGATGCGAGTTGCGCTAGTGTTCCTTAGCGCGAGCCGCCGTAGCGATGCTGGCAAGTACGAAGGCACTGTAATGTACACAAGCAAAGAGTTTCTGTTGAAATTGAAAAACAAAAACGGACAATGGCTAGTAAAACCCCACCTGAGTCCATTAAAACCAAATTCAATGGAAAATTAAAATAAAATACTCGAACTTGTCGATAAGTTTAAATTAATCCCAGTTTACGACGTTGCATTTCTATGACAATCGGAATGGGTGTAGAACTTCATAACTGGGATGATGACATATGTTAAAATGAAGGTAAATGGGTATGGGTATAATATAAGTAATATAACATAGTTCAAGCATCAAGTTTTATATTAAAAGTTGTATGAATTAATACATACAACTTTTAATATAAAACTTGATGTTGTTACGCTTTGCAAGTAATATTTTATTTAATTATTTAACCTTTATTGCACAAAAGAAAACCTTAACGTACAAAAGGCGGACTTAATGCCAGAAGGCATTCTCTACCAGTCAACCTTAAAGCAAAACAGAAAAGTAAGCCTAAAAAGTAAGAACAAGTCAATGTAACCAGCCAAATTTACATCGTTACAGTTCCTAAACGGTCTTTCAAAATTAAAAATGATGAAATTAAACTTAGTAATGACTTTCAAATCCCTATTCAATTAATTTAGTCACTACACTCGACAATGTAGGTATATACGTCGATCTTCATTTATTCTTTATTACAACTGGCTACTCATGACCACCATTTTGAATTGTATTCTACATCTTGCTATGAAATGAAGCGTTTGTGCCTATTATGGTTGTGTAAAATGCGAAACTTCACGGAAAACATTTAATTGTTCAATTAGTTGTAAGGAAAATGCTCACTTTTAGTGAAAATAGCTTGTTTTTAATACATAGGTAGTTTAAGATGGCTGCAGTGTAACAGTGGCGTCACACCTTCTTGTTAAGAGCGTTTTGAGCGTTAAACGCGAGATTCAAACATAGCTATTGACATAACAGAGCAGGAATGTCGCCATTGTGATGGGCAACTTGCCGAGACCACAAAAATGAGTTGGTTTGATTTTTAAAGTCTGTTTTAATAGTTTTACTTACCCAAAAAGTGAACGGACTCTATAAAAGTGACAATACAAAGTACGTGGCAAAGGACTTACAATTAGTTTTAATGAAACTGGCATCTCCGCAAAATGAGCCCAAAGGGTTGTAGTTGGCCTTCAGGATCTCCAGCCTCTTCAGCTGCTTCACTGAATCCACGACAGCCTCATAGTTTAGGTTGTTGTGCGACAAGTCAAGTTCTTGCAGGTGGTCCTTCAGCGGAGTAAAAAGGCCTCTGTAATACATAATAGGTATATATTTTTATGTTTGAATATTATACAATTATTAAATCGCTTATCGACAAAAACTGGTCCTCTCACTAAGTGTTAGACTTACCCTGGTAAGGATGTAAGCTTGTTGTTGGCTAGGTTGATTTGAGTAAGTTGTGTATTCTCGAACATTGACCTTGGAAGCGTTGTCAATCCACAGGATTTCAGTATAAGGTTCTTAAGAGTCGAATTTTTAAGCCAGTTGAGTGTCTCCGAATCGAGCGGCATGTAGTATAGACTGAAGCTAACCAGGTTTGGTAGCAAAGACAGTTGCGGTAGAGTAAGTATCTCCCCTGGAAACTGTGCTACAATGGATTGTGAGTCTACTAGATGTAGAGATTGTATTGACTTCAGTCGCTCGAGCCAATGTTGAGTTTTGTTGTTACTATTACGCAGTGCGGTCTCTGCGGCAGGCAGCCCAGCATTCACAATGTTTAGAATCTCGAGGGAGGTAGGTAAATGCCTAAGCGCTACTGGGTTCGGAACCACATCATTAAGCTTTAGCGTCCGTAGTCCTGGTACTCCATCTAGAAAGTCATATGAAGCGCGCGGCGGTTTTGAAGGATCCACAGCAGAAATATCGAGGTGGGCTATCTGCAGACCCCGCAAGTGCTGGATCTCCAACTTAGAATCTGCGGCGAGCGTCAGCTTCAGTGTTCCTGTTACAGTGACATTGAATGCCTTCAACGCATCGTAATATGTGGTCTGAGGAATCAGGCACTGGTTAAATACTGCGACATCAACGGTTACTGGCCATAACATAGCAGGCATTTCGGGATCATCCAAGAGCATTGAAGATGTTTTACTGTCACTATCGCATCGCAGTGTAAAGTAACTTCCATCCTTAAAAGATATGATGATCTGGTGACCTGGAACGATTTAACAATAGAATTGTTATATATACTCGTGATCAATAAAATAACTTTTAGTCCCACCTAGATTATTATTTAAACTAGGCATCTGATTTGTTAAAGTACTGAACCAAACAGGTAAAAATGACTCCTTGGCTGTTTGTCTAAATACCTACCTTTGGAACTACTTGCGCAATTCATTTTATAGGAATAAGCAGTTATAATTAAGGCTTATCCAGAAGCATTGATTTAAAAAAACCTATACCTACCTATAGGTACACCTTAGATCATAATAATAATATTAAGTACATCTTACACCTTACTATCACGAACTATAGTTCGTGAAGGCTAGGCCTAGGGCTTGGATTGGAGAGTTTGAAAAATGATTCTACATGCTAAACAACAACAACAGTTTGACAACTTTAGGCGAGTCATATTATGCTATTTATGAAATATGATCTCTTCTTGGCAAAATTTACATGAAAAAAGTTGTTCAGAGATGCCTCAGTTTCAGAATATTTTGTTGACTCAACTCAGTAGGAGTGAAATCCAATTTGGTATAATCGAAGTTTCCAGTGGCAACAGGTGATAACATAAATCCCAGCGATTACGATAGTCAAAATTAAAAAAAATATTCTGCAACCTCCAGGGCACTCTTACAAGTCAATAAGCATTACATTAAAGCATTTTCACTACTTACGATGTAATAATAAATAAAGATAAGACCAGTGTAAGTTTTTTGCCAACAAACTGATTGGCAGATAGTATTTTAAGTACACATTGTTTGTTTACTTAATAAAAAAAAGTTATTCATAACAAGTGGGAATAACCCGTTTTATTAAACCAAAGAAATTTCAATCCAATTCAAAGTTTTCTTACCATTGATTGTATAGTAAAAAGAGTATCCAGTTTCGTGTGTTTTTGTACATGTGGACGACGACCGACAGATAGGATGCTGGCTGGCTCCAACACTTGCCAGGAAACCCAACAATCCCAGTACGTAACGCATCGCGATCCTCATAACTCACACATGACACACACTTATATCTAGGTACATTACAAGTGAATTTTTCAGCGGCTTATGAAACACTCATCTCGTTTTCGGGAAACGATTCACAAAAAATGTAAACAACAGTATCGTTTATCCTTGAACGCAATATGTGTCGTTGGATTTCCCCCGTTTCTTGGAAGTGGGCGGAGCCAGAGCGCGAGCGGCAACCGATCGCACTGACGTGAGTGAGAACACTAATACCAAACTAATACAATTCAGACATGTAGTGCGGTATGGTGACCGGTGCGTGGCCGCACTCGGACTGTCTGTCTCAGACTGAGCTGCCATGGTGTGGAGCGGCAATCAGAGTGTGCGTGCTACGCCTCTACTTATACATACATACATAATTATTCATTTTATCGTAGCGTCGACTATACTGCGATATCCAATTGACACCTAAAGTTGTATATTGTAAACTTGCTTCGCGATGCAAAGTAGGTTAATGTGTTTATCAGTCTATCAATCAATGTTTGCTAGTTTGCTCTTTTCTGTAGAGATAAAATGACCGTTTATGATATAAGCGATTTAAAAGAAACGGCAGTACTAGAATTGAGAAATCAGCAATCTTATTTCTCAAAAGGAAAGAAAATGTGGAAAATTCATGATTTTTCTAATTTTCCTTTGTTTTTGAGAAATTTATCGTTCGCAGAAGTTACTGCTTAAATCCGTCCAACTAGGTAGGTCCAACTTTGAGAAAGAGGTCAGTCGCCGAATCCAACTCGGATGGGCAGCGTTCGGGAAATTACGCAACGTCTTTTCGTCCAAAATACCTCAGTGCCTTAAAACCAAGGTTTTCAACCAGTGTGTGTTACCAGTGATGACATATGGATCCGAGACGTGGTGCTTCACCATTGGTCTCATAAATAGACTCAGAGTCACTCAACGAGCAATGGAGAGGGCTATGCTCGGGGTTTCTCTACGGGATCGAATCAGAAATGAGGAGATACGTAGAAGAACGAGGGTCACCGACATAGCCAAACGGATCAGCTCGCTGAAGTGGCAATGGGCAGGCCATATAGCACGGAGAACAGATGGCCGCTGGGGCCGGAAAGTTCTTGAGTGGAGACCGCGGACCGGAAAACGCAGCGTAGGACGTCCACCGACGAGGTGGACCGATGATCTGGTTAAAGCCGTGGGGTCACGGTGGATGCAGGTTGCTTCCAACCGTAACACGTGGAGATCCATGGGGGAGGCCTATGTCCAACAGTGGGCGTACTACGGCTGATATGATGATGATGATGACTGCTTAAATGGTTGATGTCTAGGATGGGATAAAATAAAAAAGTAAATTCCCAAAAATAAATGACATACTTAGGTAAACTCTTCTCCCTCAGTAGGGTACGTACGGTCAGCTGCAGAGTTAAATGAAATTGCTTAGAAAGTTGGTATGCAACCCCGGGCCACTTAACTCTGCAGCTGACTGTACCTTACCTACTATCTAGAACTGCAACTGTAGAAGATGGAGAATAGTCGGGTCGGGACCCATTTGTGGTTGAATAAATATGAAAAAATATATGAAACTACAGGTTTATAAATACTTTAAAAGGAAAATTATTTTGAACTGGGTCCGTTAAGCCATTTTAGATTTCTTGCAAAAAAGCATATCTCGTAGGCGCCTAGGCGTATAAGTCGTAAGAGAAGATACTCCTTTTTTATAAATAAATAGGTAGTGATACTTTACTTGTCAATTATTGACCGAGTGAGCAAAGCGAGCGAAGCGTCTCTGTTTCAGTTTGGGCAGAAATGGTTTCGTGTGTCTGTCCATTTGTTTTCCTCTACACGCACGTTTGTGGATTACATACAATTTTTATAAATATTCAGATCTTGTATTTCTACCAAAAATGTATCAATGTTAACAGGTTTTCTCTCAATAATTTTGTGTGTAAATGTTCAAAAGTATTCCATTTGATCCGTAGCAGGTTATTGTATACTGAACAAGAAAAATTGTTTAGTTAAGATTCAATAGCAAACCAATAGTAGATCGAAAACCAGATCGATATTTGAGTCTCGCTCCTCAAAAAAATTGTAAAACGGCTGTTAGAAAATGGTGGATTCTTCAAAAACTGACTACAATATTGAAAAAGGTTTTGATTTCTTCCATTTAAATTGAAATGATGTTTTAATTTTTGTATTAATACATGTAAAAATCAGCATACATGCTAATCGTCACACATGGTAAAAATTTGAGCTAAATCAGCCGAATTTATATACCAGCCTCTTAAGCGCCGCACACGCTTATGGCGCTTAAGACCAGATGGTCGCGAGGTCTACAGCTCACAGAGCTACTAGTTTTATAAGAAAAAATAATTAAAAGTCAATCATACATATTAAATTAAACGTTCGAACAATTGTTCTTTATAATCTAGAGCCTAAAGTTATCTACTAATTAGTAGGTACCTTTAGAATATGTAGCCTAGCCGTATTAAAAATACATGATGTAGAACCGTAGAGTCACCTGCAATAATGCGTAAGTATAGTAGATAGATACATATCTGTCTCTATGAAGACCGCAAAAATATCTCCTACACACACACAATCTTAGTAATGCAGTCATTGAACTGACAGCTTGTATGGAAGTTTTGATTATTTGGGAAATAATATATAATGGCTGATGTTGTTAGCTTAACGGATATCTCGTGAGTCTAGTATTATGTAGGCAACAAAATATCGTTACATGCTAATCGTCACAAATATGTACACACATGTTACAAACGTTTTTCTTGTATTTTTTATGTAAGCATATACGTTTTTTTAGTCGTGTAAAATGGATCAGGAGCAGTTTCTATCTATTACCATTTGGTTCTAGCGAAATAACACATCTATCATCTATGACGTACATTTTGTGTATTTAACTATTTTACGTGAATAAGTTTTTTCAGTTTCGCTTTTAACAGATAGAAGACAAATATGTGGAATGTCCACAAACAAGAAGGATATTTATTACCTTAAATTTAACATATCGACTTAGATATGTTTTATTTTTCAACTATTGACCTAAGAAAATGTTGTAGGACTTTTGCATATACAATATTATCTATAAATATCCCATTCGAACGTAACTTAAGAAAATCAAGCTATTATAATTGAATGTCTGCCAAAACCGTATCTTTCCTGGGTAGTTATAGTTTTAGTAAGTGCGTGTCACTTATTTTTGCGGCCTTCATAGCGAAATATATTATTGTAACTGTAGCTAGACTTCAGGTAAGTTTGGCAAATCAGGTCACAAAAATTGTAAGTAGATTGCGTCACAACTGTCGCAACGGAACAAAATGAAGTAAAGGATAGAATGCTCAGGATTCGAAACTTTAGAGAGTTTCGAATCCTTAGCGTCAGGGGATTCAAGCGTCAGCTAGCGCTAACTAATAAAATAATTTGGCTTTGACATGTACATATATTTTACCCAACTGCTTTATCACTCCACTTATGAACAAAAAAATAACATCAAAATTAACAACACAACTGCACGATAATAGAACTTACTTGACACTTAAATAGAAAAGTGCTTTGATCCCACGTAGCAGAGAGAAAGCACTTTTCCCACCAGATAGTGTGACCTAGTACTTAATTAACTTGCCTTTTATTAACTTCAAATACAAACAGTTAATAGTAATTACCATACAACCAAACTGAACTTGAGCATAATTTCCTACTTGATAGAGATCAAAATATTATAGTAGTTTATGTGATTGTATATAATGAAAGGTAATTAAACTCGAGTGTAGGTTTATAATAATAACATCTCACGAGTGTTTTAATGCCTAAGTATTTACAATTATTACATACACTGCTTTATATACCTACACACATATTATGAGCTCTCCATGATGCGTTCAAACATCAAACCGCATAATATATTTCGACCGCCATTACGACATTTATGAATGAAAATTTTTGTATCATTAAATTTTTGGCATTTATATTTAGGGTTCCGTGCCAATATGGTAAAAAAAGAACCCTTATGGTGCGACTCAGTCTGTCTGTCTGTCTGTCACATCGTTAAATATCTCGAGAACTACTTAAGCTACTGATGTGAAATTTGAAATAGTTATAAACAAAGTTAACGCAGACACATTAAGTGAAGATTTATTAAATATTTTATTTTATTTTCAATGAAAAAGCCCGATTAAAGAGGGGCCAAAAATTAAAAGTTTAGTTACTGGGTCATGTGGGGTATCATTTGAAAGAAATTGAAAAAATGAAAAAAAAATTGCTAAAATATTTTTTTTTCATGTTTTTATTTATTTATTTATAAACGATAATGTAACAAAGCTATAGTCTGACAGCCCATTTAGCGCAGTAGCAATGTACATCAAACTGAAATATAGCAACACTCTCGGACGCATCGAAAAGCAAGCGTTGCTATGAAAAACAGCAATGTACATCGAATTAAATACCGTTTTTTTTTACTGCCCATCGCACTTTTTTGTTTATCATCTCAAAATGAAAACAGGCAATGATGGCTGAATAAATTATTTAATATTTCTCATATGATTACGAAGTTATGTTATAGTAATGTTAATAAGAAGCGGTAGCGGATAGTAAGTAAGTTGTAAAATAGAGTGACATTGTCATGTTGACAAAACTCTTTAAATAAAGAAAAAAAAAAAACTTGTATTGAACTTCATTTTTACATAAAAGGGTATACTTAATAAATAAAAGTAACATGACATTTTGGTGTTCGTTTAATTTTAAACTTTAAATACTATAAAGAAATCATTGCAGAATGTTGAAAGATTACCTACATAAGTGTAGAATATTTAACACAAGAACGACATAATATATTTTGTTTAATTAAAATATCACAAACATAGTTAACTTTGTTTCATTTTTTACTATCATTTCTTCTTCTTGTTTATATTTTCTTCATATATTTTTAGGTGCTTTCTATTGTACTTGAAAAATACTGAGAATAAAATAAATTAAACAAAATTCGGCAGCAATTGGCTTGAGCGGGAGATAAACTCATAATCAGTTTTCTTGGACTCCATTTAGCATCGTTTTTAGAGTTTAACATGTCATGTAACACTGAAATAAAGAAATAACTTCACTTGGTAATTTGCAATAGAAAACTTTGGAACCTAACCTCAAAATATCCCAAAACCAATCATCACGTATCACGAAAAGAAATTATATTTGCTATCGTATCATTATCATTACTGATATTTGCCTTGAATTAAGTGCATTGTTCAATGCTGAAAGCAGATATTACTTAAGAAATCGTAAACTAAAATTTGTAAACAAACGCAAGAAAACTTTTTATAGAAGTTACATGCCACTGATAATACATGGATTATGCACAATTTTCGAATTATTCAAAAACAGTGTTACTAGCCAGGGATTTTTTAAATTTGCCGCGCTTTTCTACTGCGCTGAGTGGGCTGTCAGACTATACCATTCCCTCCCTTTTATCTCCGAAGTTTATGAAGGAAAAAATATGTTTTTTTTACAAAACCTTAATATTATCATTATACCTAGATATTTTTCTAGCAGGAACAAAATTTGCTTAGTGCTTACCACAGTAAAAATATCGACAATCTTGCTATCGATAAGTACATACTTACTACTTCAACGATAAGACGTATTGCAATGAATAGTTATTAATTATAGAGCAAACTTTTAGGGTGGGTAGTGTTTTTTGTTAATCTTGATTGTAGTGTAAAATTTGGAATATCGCACGTGTATCTGCATGCCTAAAAATTGATTTTATAAAAAAGTGTTACAAACATATTTAGGGCAAGGGAGGACAATGTTCTGCGTCTACTACAAAAACATTCTACTGAAGTCACGTTTTATTTGTTCATAGTTGGTCATGTTCGCTAACGTAGATATTAATCATTGTACTTGCGGCATGTAGGTACTTCAATAAAAGTCTGTGAGGAAAACATATTTAAATGTCATCCAATTTATCCAAGTAATGATAAAAAGGCAAAATCTCAATACACATTTAATTTAATTTCTCCACTTATTTCCAACGTAAAAAGTGAATCAAACTTTTTATATTCATAGCCGTTATTCATTAAAAAAGTAAATAATTATTGACATTAAATGTGACGTTTATTGACATTGCAAGGCAAATATATTGTTAACACAAGCCTGAATGCGAATAAATGCCACCCAGAAAAACGTCCCGAGACAAGAGAATTACCTCGCTTATTGTAAATATACCAGAACTCGAATTTCGTGGTTCAACATTATTCTGCACCAAATGCGAATGAAAAATAGTCGCAAAAACAACATCAGATGTCACATTAACACAGACACACATAAGAATATTCAGGAAGAGAAAAAACTATTTCATATGGACCTAACGAAATTTATGATTAACTGCAATGTTTTCTAAAGTATGTAAAATATAAATAAATTTATAGTTTTGTTACGATTATTTATTTTAACTCACCCTATTACCCTATATTTTTCTTTGTATTACCTCTATGACGTTGAAGTAACTTATCGATAACAGGACTGTCGATGTTTTTATTTTGTTAAACCCTTAGACGTCAACGTTCGTGCTAGGAGAATATCTAGGTAGAATTATCATAAACGTTAAAGGAAAAATATAACATTGACCGCAACTTCATTTATTTATTTATAACTAAAAAAAAACCTTACGGAACAAAAGTTGAAATTTACCAAACTTCGTTTTTTTTCTTTAAATTTATGTGATATCATGCTAAAAGTGCTGTCCTATAACTAAAGTAAAAAAAATTGGTTAACGTCATAAAAAAAATCAAGGAAAAACAAACTAACATACTAACTCCATGCCGTACAAACGACTGACCCAATCTGTCGATACATGTGGCTGACGTCAAATTTCTACTTCTAGGTGTAATTGCAACATAAAGTTTACACGGAACCCTCGGTGCGCGAGTACATCTCGCACTTGTACGGTTCTTTTTTAAATTCAGAGACAAACTAGAGCTGGCCTCAATTTTCATATCGTTCGACATCAAATAACGTGCGACTAACGTCCGACATTGTTTGCAATTGACACTTAGTTTCTAACTAAACGTCATCTAGACTGATATTAGAATAGAGGTAAAATCAAATTACGTTGTTCGTCAAGAGATGTTCGAAAAAAAATAAAAAATAGGTATATTATCGAAGTTTATAATATAAATTAGCTCTAATATCATTTTCACAGATATTAAATTTGTTGTAACAAAAAAGTTTATTATTATATGCAGTCTTCTGCAGGGGGTCTTTATATGCAGTTTTTGAACGCATTATGGAGGGCTAATGATATGTATGTAGGTACCTATATAAAAAGTTAAAAAAAATTACGTCACACTATTACGTCTAGTTACCTAAATGTGTTTATTTTAGTAGGCACCACTTTGTCGATTGTTGATAAGGTTCGTTACTAAACGCATCTTTATGGTTAATGCCATAAAGCATTATCGTTAACCGACAATGTGGTACTTTTCACTAAGGACAATTGCATAATTTAATGGCATAGTGGAGATAGATAAAACTTGAATGAAGAAAAAAAAACAAATGGCCCCCTAATTCATAAATACTTAAAAATAGGTCCATCGTCCATCAAACCTCAGTTAATCTATTGTTTGTCCTTATTGTGTCAGTTTGGCAATTGCGTTTGTTAGAAAGGAATGAAATACAAAGTAACTAATAATATAGGACTAATACGTTTTTATGAATAAGGGGGTTATTCACTATATCTAAAGCATAAGACGACATATTATCCGATACACTTAAACCCTAGGACGTGAAAAACTAATTTTACAATACATACATACCTAACTATGTTTTCTATACTACTTCTAAGAACTACTAACTTGAATTGACTAGACACTGATTATGACTATATCGTTTAACTCCAAATATAATAGTCCGATGTAGAATCGGTTGAAAGGCGTATATCTCATAATTCGTTGTTTATTATTTTATAAAAGCTGCTTTATAAATTACGGATAACACTTAAGTATTTTAAGCCACTATGCGCGACATGTTTCGGACATCTTAGACAACCTACTACAACTAGACTAGACAAGATATCTGGATCACCCTAAACATGTTTTTTTTTTATCAAGAGCGCTTCGGATGGCAAAGCGAAATGCATTAGTAATTTAGTACGCCCGTTTGCGTCATCGCGCACGGTATTCGGCGCTAGATCATGGCATCATAGGATGTCCGAAATATTTCGCGAATATTGGCTAAAAATACGTGATATCCGTAATTTTATTATAATCTCCTTTATTCATTTTCTTTCTTAGGTTAGGTTTTTACAATATTATTATGTCTATAAAAGTAAAATATAAAACAACATACAAAAAAAACATACTTAAACACATTATAAAAAACCTAACTTAGAGTGCCGCCGGCAACGGGCAGGGCCCAGGCTGCCGGCGGTGGTTAGGGCCGCAGAGAAAGGAACCGCCGGACTATACGCGCCGTATCCAGAATTACCGCCTTCTGCATCCGACCCTTGATTGAGACTCTTTGCTATGAGACCATTCGCTGAAACGACTATATAATATATCCATTCTTAACCGATGTTGTTTTTAACTAGAGATAAGTCTGGGCACTAACTTTAATGATATTGGTACACAGCACAAACAATTATAATCTTTTATTTTGTAAGCGAGCCTATAGTACCTATGGTAACGGGTTCGCTAATAAGTCTGTTTTGTGATACAAACAATATCTTAAATGATCGCTGCAGGTTGCAGGCTATCACGTAAATCATTTAACGTGATTTAACTAAGCTAGTGCAGTTTCTATTTCCGTCTCTAGCACATTCGAGGGATAAAGAGGCAAATAGACGAACGAACAAAACAAGGTGTTTATGGTAGGCCCTCAGGCTTCACCAATGGGTAAGCAAATAAAGCAGATTGTGGTGCCTAATGTTCTTATACTCTCAATGCAATCTGGAATCTAGGTGGACCGAGATCTTTATACAATGTTTTCCAAAATTGTGTGTTATCCCAATCGAGATAAGTATAGTTTTTAATGTAGGTCTGTAGATCAGAAGGTAGCATATTTATTGTCTCTTCACTCAAATTGTATCGGATGACTACCAATTTTGATGTTTGATGCCTCATTGCATGCGCGTGTGCTAAACGAAACTCATGTGGCATCCATTGAGAATTTATAAAATTGTCCGAAAGTATCACAACTGTTCGACGGGTTTTCAGCACTGACTCTTCGATTTGGCTGAATATAGGCTTGCCTGGTTCAAAATCACGGTTATGTTCTATAGTTGAATATCCCTTATTCTCGAGAGCATCTTTTATTTTATTCATTTGAGCTAAATCTATCTGGCAATATGACATAAAAACATCCTTTTCCTTTTCAGTGTCGTTGTCTTTAACTCTAAAGACATATCGTCGGCAACAGTTCAATGTAAAAAGAGCTTGTCTAATTTGAGGTTTGAAGTGATGAAGCAGTAATCCGAGTGTAAACAGTAGTCCTAGACAACTCAGGCTCAGCCCAAGGTGTAGCGCTGGGAAACACAGCCCACTTATCATTTTATCCGAAACGTAAATACTGTCCGAGCATAGAGCGTCATTCCAGTCAAGCACCTGTAACACCATAATAAATGTGTTAGTCATATGTTAGTTATAGTAATGTGGATTTATAAATTTGGAATAAGTTGTGTACGTAATTCGGTAAGGAGCCAAATTAAAATGGGACTCAATTGGATTTTTAGGCGCATGCCGGTGAGTAATTGCTTAATCTAACAAAGGAACTTGAGCTCTCCAGAAGAGCGGCGTACGGCAGGTTGACAAGCCTTTGGTTTCTACATAGATTATTTTTCGTATTTTTTATAGACTACCATATCCCTCGGCTCCTAAAAACATAGTGGGGGCTATCCTTGCGTGCATGCCACACATAACACACAGGTTTCAGTGTGATCTGGTGTGGTTACAGTTTATATCAGGTATCCTTATGTGTTGGTTTCGGCTCCAAACAATATTTTTTGTGTCTACACACCCAAGGCCATAATAAGGTAAAATTACGTACCACTTTGCTATTTGCAATAAGCTCATAAGCTGGTACATCAGAACAGGTACAATCAAGCAAGTTGCCTTTGAGTAGAAAAGAGCGGTTTCTGCCTTCAGAACTCAGCTTCCGAGCCGCTTCTTCCGAGATGTGGTGAATGCTGTTATTACGGACATCTAATATCTGAAAGGATTTATTTATTTTTATTTTATTTACTTCAAAATCAGTTTACAGTAGAACGGTAAAGACCAAAGTACTGTGAACCATCAACACAAAAAAAGAAAAACGTAAACCTTAACCACTACATATAATTTAGTTTAGGCGACATTACTTCGTGGAGTATAATAAAAATGTTTTGGTACCAATTAATGTATGGTCTGTATGGAATCAATTTTTTCGGATATTTTCGCGGTAGTTAAATAGTTATTTTTTCAGCTGCCAATTCAAATTTGGTAATAGGTTTCAGTAGTGTGGTAACATCACTTTTGCAGCGCGAATGTTTGGGCTCTTTAACAATCCACAAAGACAATTTTAAGTTAATAACACAAGACAAAGTCTAGTTTCTGGTTAGCTTCGCTACATCAAGTTAGTATGAATTTATCGTGCTTGCTTTTACAGGGACTGCTGAAGTGATGAAATAGGTAAGTACCTACACTCGTACCATAATCTTGGTTACTCTTTTTTGCAGGGCGCTTGCCACGACCGTTGGTGGGACCAGACCAAAGATTCTCTGATTTGTCTGGTCAAAGGCTGTGGTATTTTGGCGGATCGGCATTTCCATTTTTCTTTGTACCCAATTAAGAAATTATTCTAGAGAAGATTAAAATAGTCCGTTTGGTGACCCGCTTTTAAAACATGTTAAAAAGAGTGCCAACAAAGATAAAAATATTTTTTTTTTTTCGATTTTACACTAACGACTTATTAAACATTTAAGCATTGAAAAAGTGTGTGACAAAACAGACTAATTATCTCTTTAATAATTTCGAAATTCGGTACAATCACGGTACAACGAACAATAGAAATGCCCGGTACCGTGGCAACTGCCAAATCCAAATCCGACTCAATGGAGAGCAACTTATTTTAATGGAGACTTGTTGTTTGGTAGCTCAAATACTGTTAAAATTTGGGTGCACTACAAGGATATCGAAAATCACCAAAGTGACACAAAATAACTTCACCAATGAATTGCAGCAATACACTGCACGCAGAAAAAAGTCTAGTTCCCTTTACCCTTTATTGCTGTATAGATATCGGACGATCATTTTTTACTCATTAATAAAATTCTAGTATTAACAGCAATTGCTATTGCTGCGAGAATATTGTAAAGAGCACAATTTTCGATTTATGCGTAAAAAAAAACAAATAACATCATTTTGTTGTCACACTTTTCTTCACCGTGTGCACTTCATAATATTGATTACATTTATTTACCTTCATGTACAAAATTACCAAAATGAATACCTACTTAATTAAAAATCTTTTCATAATGTTATTCATAATTGAAAATAACACTACTTTGTTTGGACTGTCATGTAGAAAAGAACAAAAGAAACTAACCATCAGGGTATCAGAGATCTCCCAGGCGGCAAGCCTGCTGATGTTGTTATTGGGTGCATGCAGTTCCACGAGTGTGGTGATGTTTGTCGGTATCGCAGTCAGTATCCCGGCTTCCACGTGCAACACCAGGGGGTAGCTCTTGCTCGACGGGGGCCAGGGCGGCGCCTGCGGCAATGGGCCCGTGCAGTTAACTACTGTTGCATTATCCCGCGGACGTTTCTTACATGAACATTCTGCGAAAAAATACAAGTAAGTTTCAACAAACAAATATCAGTGAGATTTAAGTATTCATTAAAAAGAAGAAAACAAGCCATATTGACATTTATCATCCGTTACAAAGATAATTAATGGACTATATTCAAAATAAAAGAAAGAGAATGTGTTAATCATTTTGATCTATTGTATTGCATAGTAATAACCGCTGGGTATCTAACAGTCAGGAAATGCTCATCGTTATCTCATTTCCCTGTATGAATACAAGTACTGCAAGTACTGCAAATTAAGCTTATTTAGATATTGCTAAATTGCTTTAAACTTCAAGTAAATATTCGGCTACAATACAAGTGTATTTTGAACATTCAACGTATCTTGACAAGAAAGGAAAATAAAGAATTACTCACAAAAAATATACCTGCTCATTGAGAAATAATACCTGGCAAG
Source organism: Lathronympha strigana (assembly GCA_949128165.1). NCBI lineage: Eukaryota > Metazoa > Arthropoda > Insecta > Lepidoptera > Tortricidae > Lathronympha > Lathronympha strigana. The sequence goes on along the minus strand of OX421903.1, from coordinate 20,611,784 downwards.
CAGTCACCGTTGTACGGGCATGAAAGTTCACCGGGATCGGAGTATCCTTCGCCAGACTTCAGCCACAATGGGCACCTGCTTAACGCTTCAGTCAGCCAGTACGCGCCATAATCACACCTCACATCATCCATCTTAATATTTACGATTAAGGTTACTTGCTGTAAATAGAAGAAAGATATTCATTTTGCAAGTTTTTTTCTAATACATCGTCTGAAATCTGATGCACACATGTAGGCGAAAAGACAATTGTTGATTGAGATTTTTTTTTAAATGTGTACTAATAGAAGTTAATGGTTCCATCTAGCTATACGAGTAGCTCACACATTTGTGAATTTTGTGAAGTACATTAAACGTATTTGAAACCTCATTGGTTTCTTGCAGAACCACATATTTTAAATATTTTTACTACTTTTAATATGTTTTTAAAATCAAAAGTCCCGCCGAGTTTCTTGCCGGTAATAATCTTCTCGGGCTGTGGTGTAGGGATAGAACCGGTAGTAGTTTTTTTTGACGTTCATAAGTGCATTGTAATGTGCCTAAATTGAAAAATAAAGATTTAATCATTATTAAAAAACCAGCTAGCTTACCGTTCGGTTGTTTGAGTCTTTTAGAGCCGATAAATGACTAGAACACTGTACGATATCGGCGCTCGACACATTTACGATGCGTAACTCCGAATTATTAGACAGGTTTAATGTCACCGGCTTCATCACAGCTCTTTTCATTTTCAGATCATTGTACTGCAATAAAAATATAAAATTTTATATATAACTCTTATCCTAATCTTATTATTATTATTTGTGTCTCCGTATCAAACTCTCTGTTCTTTCGAGCCTGGGCATTTTTAAAGTTTACGTGGGGATACAGATCCAACATGCAGAGTCAATGCCTGCTGGAAATAATTCACGGGTACAGCTATATATACCCGTGAACTGGTTTCAGCAGGCATTGGAGATTAACGCGATTCAGTTTAGGACCTAAACTGAGTCTGGGTATGTTGTAAAAAATATATACATATACTCACTGTAAGATCCCCAATGTTATTGTCTTTAAGGTCTATATACACAAGCTCATCGTTTTCGACCCACTCCGGGCAAATCCGAGTTGCGTTTGTTTTGCCCAGTTCCAAACTACGCAGAGATTTTGGCCACCTTGCTGTAATTTTATCGATTATAAGTGATAGATTCGCAAAATATTCAGACGTGTAATGTTTAAAGCCATACAGAAAAAATATTTTGGCCACCAATTTCTTACATTCTGTAGAAATTATATCAGCATCACTGCACAGCGAGCCCAGAGGGTTGCCTTCGGCTTTAAGCGTCTGAAGGCGGGGCAGTGAAGACACGACGTTCATAAGAGTAGCAGCATCCAAGTTGTTGCGCGGTAAAGCCAGTGTGGTTAGCCACTGCAACGGTGAAAACACGTCCCTGAAATAAATATATACAATTTCCGCTATTTTTCTGCTCGACGGAACCGGCAGGCGGCAATTTAGTTTTGCGTAAAGTGGCGTTTGCCGGCCGGAGAGCAGAAAAGTTAATTAAAAGTACACTCTCAATCATAAATAAAAGTATACGCACCCCGGAACAGATAGGTTATGGTATTTCATTTCAAGCACCGTTAAATTTGCTCCTTCAAACATTTTATCTGGCAGGATATTCAATCCAGTCGAACACAGCACCAGCGTTTTAATAGATGATCCATTAAGAGTCCCAGCTAAGCTGCTGGAATTTAGCGGTATATTTGTCAAGCTCAAATCTGTTAAATTTAGTAACGAGTCATTAAATTTAGGCAGAGTTATTGGTACATAACCGTAAACTCTTGAAATAGGCTCTTGGAGTATCAAAGATTTTAATGACCGTAACCGTTCCAGCCAAGCGCTGCCTTTGTTTACCACGCTTATAGCAGTTGGTATGTGCGCGTTCATTAGGTTAAGAGTCTCTAGGGTATCAGGGAGCTGCATCAACGCCTGCGCATCCGGAATCACATTATGAAGAATCAATGTCTGCAGTCCTATAACACCTCTAAGGTAATATTGTGACGGGGTCGGTGGATCGCGAATGTCATCACCGCGAATTTTTAGTTCATTAATGTTCAGACCTCGCAGGTGCCGCTCCTGCAATATAGGATTCGCAGATTGTGCTCCCAGGATCAGTGCCAGTTTCTTAGTCACAATGATATTCCATGTTTTCAATGCATCGTAAAATGATGTGTTTAGGGGAATTAAACAGTCGTGAATTTCAACTATTTCCACTTCAACTAGATTAGTCATCACTGGTAGGTTATGGTTGTCGACTGCTATATTACATTCAGTAATGCACCTCAGGCAATAAATTTCCCTTTCTAAGTATTTGATGTATACACATGCAGATTCTGGAACAGAAAGTAGGTACACATTTTTTACGGCTGTGGACATTTAAGAGGATCTGAGGATCATGCATGAAAGATCTTAGGCACTCAGGACCCGACCTTTCTATTTAGGAATTTTGTGAATGTTTTTTTATTCTAATATGTTACCTACAATATTTTTTTTTAATCAGGCGTTACTTTTTTTTAAATATAAAATTTACTACAACGGCGCTTATACGCGTAAAACATTGAAAACTAACCTCACTAACCTCAGTTTCTATAGTAGAAATACCCCAATTTCAATCGGGACGATGGTTTTCCATCCACGTAGAATTCGGTCATGAATAAATATCGCCGGCTCAAAAATCGGACATCGTGAGTGTAGTGTGTCGACAGAGTCATACTCGTATTCCTAGTGCGCAAAATGTTCAAGTTGATAATCAAGACCAAGTGCGGGTAGTTTGTAAAACCCGCGCGGCTAGAAGATATTGATGTAAACCCCAGCCAGTCTTTCTCCGGGACCACGGGGACAATGTCGCGTTTGAGACGAAAGTTAATTTTCAATGTTTTACGTGATTAAGCCCCATTGCAGTAGTCTATTTTATTATGTGTGAGAATCGTGAAAGTTTAAAACAAAATGTTTGTATAAAGTTTACCCGCAAAAAGTTTTGTAGTAAGTTTCCTCTTTTTTTGGAATAAGTGAAATAAGTACAGTAAATCAATTAGTATGTACCGTAAAATGGGGTGAGTAGAGATCGCGAATTTGCTTCTGACTCAGTTCCTATCCCTCTTAACCCCAACTATAGGGTGCGCTGGGATATGGTGCTATTTTTTGTTTGTCGTAAAATCTATGAAATGAAATGGCAAATTATCATTGAAAAACTAACATTACACAGTTTAAGTTTATAAATGAACGTGCCATTACTCGTAAATATCAACTTTTATCGAGGTTTGAACTTCGAATGCGTCCCAACTCATCCCATTTCACGGTAATAACTATTGGAGTTTAAACTAATGATATTACAACTGGCAGTACACAATAAATAATTAGGTATTAGGGTTTAAAAATAACCTTACCACTTATATTATAGTTGAATTCGTTGTAGTCTGGCAAACTTGAATTGTTGTTATAAACACAGCTACTGTTTTCCGGGCAGACCGGGCGTTTGGTACTGGCTTGACTGACAGCTGCCAAGCTTGCAAAAAAGACTAACACAGCCACTTCGTGTAGCATCGCAGCTCGCTGTCACACCACAGGAAAGTACTTACTTAATAACAAACAGTGAATAATCTCTACGTAGTTGTCGTAAGAGTCATATGGTTAATGAGATCACTTGGGTTGAGAGGTAGCTGTAGGTATTGATTAATAGATGTATCAGTTACCTAAGAGCGATGAAAACAGAGGATGACTCACACTAGCATGGGACGGGACGGGGCGGGATGGGAAAATCTGTCAATTTCTATAGAAAGAATCACGTAATAGCTCGGAGCCCTCGAATGTCACGTGACGCTTTCTATCGAAATTGACAGATTTTCCCGTCCCGCTCCGTCCCGTCCCGTCCCGCCCCGTTCTAGTGTGAGTCATCCTTTAGTCATTAGTAATAAGCATCACCTATATAGATTTTCGGTACGAAGTACGTGGTAACCTGAACGATTGCAGTATACTATGTGAAGAGAAATATTAACTTGAAAGGACTCTTTTCAATAGATTGTTTTATATAAGTGAATCATTTATTGAACACTAATGTGCCTGTTGTGGAGAGTTACACACAGTGATACTCAAGTGATAAGGTATAGGTCCTAGGAATGGATAGAATAAATATACAATTTCTGTTTTGGTTTGTCTTATATTTTGTAAAAGGATGGTTAAGAAAGCTATAGAAATCCTAAAATACAAGAGCTTCAACCGAGAAGATGGGTTTCAACTTTCGAGGGTCTGGCATTCGGTGCTTCGAAAATTTAAAAACCCCCCATAACAACAGTGAAGTAGGTTTTAGAAGTATGTATGGCTCTGCTTATATCTTCATACATAGCCTCTATTCCATCATCGGAGTGTGACGAGGTTGGTGCATATACCTGAATCACTTTCAGAGAATATTGTTTGGATATTCTGAGTATCAGGTATACCACCCTGCTCGACACACTGTTGATGGTTATGATGTTGTTTATGAGGGACTTGTGAACGAGAAACCCGGCACCACCTTGGGACCGTTGGTCGCTTTCCCGGTGGTAGAGCAAGTCTTCAGGGTTACGGTGTCCTCCCTCTCTCTACGGACTTCGCACAACTCTGCAATGTCCCAGTGCAACCTGCTCAGTTCCTCTTCCAGTTCGTGAATCTTTTCGTCAGTCCTCATAGTGCGAATGTTGTGTGTTACCAGGGCCAATCGTCGTGGGGGTTGGTAGCCGGTGATTCTTGGCACCCCTTGCCCTGTTTCAAAAATGGTATAAAGATGACAATTCTATTTTAAAATTGGCGATGATAGGTTTGTGTGTCTATAGTCCGTGTGAAATGAGGAGCCTCGTGGGTTGTATGGAAGCTAATGCTGACGACGTATCTTCTAATTCCGAACAGACTTTATTCACGAAGTGTTGTTGAGTGTGTGGGACTCATTCAGGCATCTATTTAAATTTATAATTTATACTTAATAGTGTTACTTATTTAATTCGTTTCAACAAAAAGTTGGGATTTGGTAAGTTATGATTGGGGTACAAATACGTGACACGTGATATATAGGCATAAGTATACAAATACATACTTAGATACAGATTATTAGGTAACTTACAAAACAACCATGAACAAATTTTAGTAGGATTCGAACCCGGGATCTCCATGTCTAAACTGACGACAATACAGGTTAGGCTAGGAAGCCGTTTGAAGCGTGGGAACGTAATTTTAACCACTTCAACGACGTACAACTCGTAGCTATCCTGCCTGTTTCTATTTATAGACTTGCTTTTTTGTAGCTTTGTTGATAGCATGGCCTTGAGGCATTAATAATATCTGTACATCAGACAGTCCCCATATGAATTGGAATAATTATGTTGATAAAAGAAGCCAGTTGTTGTATTCTGAATACATTTGCAATTTTTTTTACCCATTATATTTGTCAACAAAGGGACAGCTTTGCGAAGGCTTTGGGAAGGCAGCTTTGGGAAGGGGGAGGGGGGAGCTTGTACGAAGGGATTAGAGATCGGATACCGGTATTTTCTCCATCCAGAATTATTTCGTTCTTATTCGTTCTTTTTCGTTCTTTGACTTATAAATCCATTGTTAATGTGGCAATGTAATAGTACGACGTTGGTACCTAAATAAAATATTGAGTCCTACATAACGAGCATAAAAAAATCTAAAATATTCGGCTAATTTTGAGATAAAAAAAACTTTCCGATCACTGGAAGGGATTAAATGTTTGTTCTAACTAGCAGTTGTTTGTAGGGCTTGCAAACATTCGACTTTTTCAGATGTTCTGATATTCGACTTTTTTTTCAAGGTACCTATTCGAATATTCAAATAACATTCGAATATTTTGGGAAATATAAGAAAATTTATAAGGTGTGTTTTCAAGGTTCTGTAGGTACCTCTAAAAGATAAAAGAAACGTTGAATTGAATATAATAACCTGGTCAGGCGGTGGTGGGACGGACTTGGACGGATTATGTTTTTTTTTACATATGTCAAGCAGACAAAATAATGCACATTTTAACGATTGTGTAGGGCGGCGCTCGCTTTCCATGGATTATAGTTATTATCAATATTGTAAATAGCTATAAAACAGTATTTGTAGCCTACGTTATTTGTTGAAAAGTCTGTGCGGAAAAAGATAGGTTGTGTCAGGTATGGGGAAGTTATGAATCCTACATGGGTACTTATTTTTTGGCATTAAAATATAATATTATCAATGTTTTTTTGCATTTGTGACCGATATATAGGACTGGTATTGTAATCAATAGTAAATATCAATAGTCTATAAATAGGTGAGTATTTCGTATTTTCTACGTCCTCGAATACCTATATCTGCCTGTTGTCTGCCCCACATATACCTAAACAAGCAGACAAGGTCATAGTCTCCACGGGGGTAAATATACCTGGGTAAATGGTACATGTAACACAATCACAACCACATTAAGACACATGTTTTACACACTACCATACATATACACTACATACACGCATTTTATCACAAAACTGTTTTGATACGAGAGTTAATTTCTAACTATACCATCGCTGGGCAAGTGGCGGCCAGCCCTCTCGACAGAAGTATGTAAACTAACCAGAATGTCGTAAGGGGAACGCGTAAATACCAACGATAGCAAAAGCAGATAATAAACTTATAAATAAATTTTATTATCACTAATAAGTATCACTTTCTTATGTGAATTTAAATATTTAAGTATTATATATTTATAAATTGGGACTAAGTAACGATGTTCCTTTGTTACAACGTTTCACGTCTTCCGTGTCATAGGTAAGTGAGCATTTCCATTTTTCGTTGTACCCAATAAAAAAAATATTTAATCGAAGATTAAATTAGTCCGTCTGGTTATGCACTTTTTCAATGCTTGTTTTTAAATAAGAAATCGTAACAAACTGGATATTTTTCTATCCTTGTTGGCACTGTTAGAAATGTTAGAATATCCGGTTTGTAACAGATTTTTTTTTATTTTATCGATTAAAAAAGTGTATAACCAAACGGACTGATTTAATCTTCGCTTTAACAATTTCTTAATTGGGTACAACAAAAAATGGAAATGCCCAGGTACCTAATATAACTCGAGTTACATAATATACGCGTAAAAATTGTATTTGCAATGCCTTTAAATTATCCACAATTTTTTTTAAATAATACTTACGAATAAAATTTCTCGTTCGAGCTTGGCACTAAAGACGGAGAGCTACGGCAATAGGTACGCAATTTGTAGAGCCATGAAACCGCTCTAGTTAGTGACCCATACCATCATCATTAATGAATCCGAGCGCCTGGCAGCTGGTCTGCGGTGGGTGTGACAGTGAATGGTCACACAATGGTAACTAAGGGGGTTTAAAATCAATTTAAGGGGTGTAATTTATAGAGCTCTGAGTTTAGTGTGATATAATAGCAAATTATGTACCTTTTCATTCGAATAGGTAGGTTCATATATTGCCAGGCGTTTTAATTGGAGAAAAGTAGGTAGTGTCAAGTTACTTCCAAGGTGCGGTAAGGTGTATAATTCATAGAGGCCATCTCATTTAAAGAGGTCTGGCCTATATTTTTATATTAGAGTGGATCTTCAAAATCGTGTGTGCAAAAATACAGGCGCAAATCACCCCGCCAGGCGACGACAAAGAGCAAAAATCACACCCACCGCTTAACAGCTGCCAGGCCCCCGGATTAATTAATAATGATAGTATAGCATGTCGCTAGAGGAATGTCGTCGCTCTACTAACTGCAAACCTATTTTCCCAGCTAGCTTCCAATTCAGCTTCAGCAGCTTCAGCTTCCGCAGCCAGCTCTTAATCCAAAAGGCGCGTTGTCAAAGGTTGTACGCAAGGAGCAAAATTCGATCTGTTTTTACTCAAAATTATGTTTTGTGAGTTACTTACACGAGATAGGCGTGACACGGCAGATGTGTAATATTATATGACAGTAACTTAAAATAAAGCAGGTCAGGATTTTTAAAAATCTAACATGCTTGTCACGTTCTAACTAACAAGCTATACAGCAAAGCGACAACGTCGACAACCATGCTAGCCGATGATGATTTGGCAAAGTGGTTTGAGACGGCTTGACGGTGGGTTGGGGTGGTTAGGGTGGGTTGAGTGGTTTATCTTATGAAATAAGCAGGGCTTTGATATTTTCAAAAATATGACTGTTATTGGAACCCCTCAGCTCCATTGACGTGTATTCAAAATTAGGAATGTGAATATATTGGGGGCCGTGTAAAAATATATATATTTCGTTCGTTTATAAATGATTATAAATAGTACAGATACATTCAAGAAAGCTGGCGCGGAAAATGTATGAAACTGTCATTGTAAATGTTCTTGAACTTTAAAATAACCTATCCGGCACATACTTATATATTACTTACCTTATGACATTACTTACCTATTAAAAATTAATTTAAATCAATGTCGACAGTTTTAGCTAAAAAAAACATAGCCTCCACAAACAGTCTAAATCGAGCTGTCTTATTTGGGCCTTTTATTATGATTAACGTCGTTAAAGCATACCAACAAATCAGTCATAATTCAAGAGCTTTTTCAAAGGAATTAGGGTTCTTGAGAGTTATGTTTATACCACGTTTCTAATTATGATCTCGTGTGGTTTAAACAGACGTGGTGTACCTACCTGTACAGGTCCAACTGTTGCTCCTCCAGAAAAAAAGGGATACCTACAAATAATAATAGATAGCGCTATGCCTGCCACACCTATAGAAACCATAAGGGCGTCCCATTGATATTATTATTACCTTGTGTTGTCATACTTTCTTTTAAAATGCAATCAAGGAGAAGCGATCATTCCCTTCCCAGGATGCCGCGCGAGACTTAGGCGAATACGCGAAGACTATAATGACCCCTAAACATAACATAACTCACAAGTCGATTTTTTTTAAATTACCTATTAGAGTACACTTTAGACTAATCGAGAAAAATATTGTCTAACTGTTTTAGATAAAGCTTTGGGTAAAATATAGGTATTTGTTACCGACGCGTGTAAAATCAAGGAAAGATTATGCAAGTCATATTTTCTATCTTTATATTATTGGATTAAACTATTTGAATGTCACCTGTCATTTTATAACAAATTTGTCGAAAGCTTTCTTGAAGCGAGAAAAACCTACATATTTTCTCCAAAAAAATACTTAAGTACATCCAAGTACCTGAAATGTGTTAAAAAATTATGTAGATAACGAATAGGTTCCATGTCTAACGTATTCATCAATAGTTTCAATTTATATGAAGAATTCAACTTTTAAGGTCTTCTGTTAACTTCAATAAAAATCTAGAAATTTTCAAGTTGGTACATTTTGTTCATTAGTATTATAGAAATGCATACACCGAAATTATAAGAAATACATCAATAGCTCTAAATTTTATGATCTTATCAGTTCGCATCATAATTCGAACTCGAAGAGATTTGAGCGGGATAGTCTATCGCGCTACGGCCCGTGCTGTGCGACCAATCACATCACGATTACGCAACGCGTTTCTTACATTTCGTTTGTGCTACGTATTAAATTATGATCTGTAATGTAAATATTAATTTGTTAATTTTAAATTGTAATCCATATTGGTACCTAAAGCAAAATTGTTTTCTTCTTTAAATAAAATATTAAATGCACGCGTAGTATAAAATTATTTATTCAAATACTGTTTAATCACTATTTCTAAAGAAACCTCATTTAGACCGATATTAGACAGACGATGTGTCCTTTCAAAGGGTACGCAGTGAAAGACTTAGATTTTTTTTAAACATAGGAGTCGTAAAAGACTTTGATTTTATTTTAACAAAAAGTGAGATATTCATAAGTAAATTTAAAAAACTTAGTTTTTGTACCAGAAGTAACTACTTGGTCAATTTTCGATGGTTGTTGTGCTATGATGACACTTACTTTATACGGAGGAATTGTGTAGAACACGCTAAAATAAGCGTGTTTTGTACGGACAGTTTTTATCTAAAATCAAAAATGGCCGACTTATTTGACCCCAAAGATGAACAATTTTAGATCTTACTAAAATTTTCGATGGTTGTTGTGCTATGATGACACCTACTTTTTATGTTAGTATCGTTTAGAGCACGCTAAAATAAGCATGTTTTGTATGGACAGCTTTTTTCTAAAATAAAAAATGGCCGACTTATTTGACCCCAAAGATGAACAATTTTAGATAAGTAAAATTTTTGATGGTTGTTGTGCTATGATGACACCTACTTTTTATGTTAGTATCGTATAGAACACGCTAAAATAAGCATGTTTTGTATGGACAGTTTTTTTCTAAAATAAAAAATGGCCGACTTATTTGACCCCAAAGATGAACAATTTTAGATCTTAGTAAAATTTTCGATGGTTGTTGTGCTATAATGACACCTACTTTTTATGTTAGTATCGTATATAACACGCTAAAATAAGCATGTTTTGTATGGACAGTTTTTTTCTAAAATAAAAAAATGGCCAACTTATTTGACCCCAAAGATGAACAATTTTAGATCTTAGTAAAATTTTGCGATGGTTGTTGTGCTATGATGACACCTATTTTTTATGTTAGTATCGTGTAGAACATGCTAAAATAAGCATGTTTTGTATGAACATTTTTTTCTAAAATCAAAAATGGCTGACTTATTTGACCTGAAAGATAAACAATTTTAATTCAAAGATTCAAAGTATTTATTTGCATCGAACACAGTATAGTGGGTCTTACAGTTAGAATGGTTAAGTCCAGTGCATTCAACCTGCATGCAGGCGTGCAAATATTTCGAATAGCGTGTAGTATTTACAGTACTATATACAAATATATTAACCTTTTATGTCTTAATAATTATATCTAAAATTATAAAAAATATGTCAAGATAGATAAAAATGCATGAAACAATGTGTAAATTATGAACAAAACCCAAAAATAAAAATAAAAAACAAAAAACAATTGTGGTAGGTAATGAATGCAAATGTCAATAAAAATTCAATATTAATAATAATTAAAATAAATATGTCAGCTATATTCTAAATATTCTTTAACACTGTAGAAGCAATGGTCTAAAAGCCAAGAAGTCAATTTATTCTTAAATCTATTGCCTTGCAGGAATTTTATGTCAACAAATAATTTATTATAAATAATTAAAAGCATTCTTATCATAAATCATTTTATGAGCACGTGGCTTGTATAATAAATCCATAATGTTTTGTCGGGTCTGTCTGTTATTCATAATTGCACCTCGCGTTTTGAATGAAATTTGGTGGTTGTTTACAAAAATGCATATATCCCTTATGTACAAACACGGTAATGGCAAAATATGCCATTGTTTAAATAGGGGGACACATGGTGTTTGGTGGTTTAGGTCTTGCACCCGGCAGGAGCAGCTCCCGCCTTAGTCTACGATGGTTTTTTTTATCCGTCCAAATAAGATAACTTCACAGCTGGCTGTTGGTTGTCACTTTAGACAGCGAGCGAGCGAAGTGAGCGAGCAAATCCTCCGGGGCAGAACCGACACGGATTTGGTTAGGTTAGAAGACTAAGGCGAGAGCTTCGCTTCCCTTATTAAAAATAAATAACCTGGAAGTCTAAGGCGGGAGCGAAGCTCTGCCCGGGAAGGTCTTGCTCGCTCGCTGTCAAAATCATACCATCAAAAATATTACCAAGACATAAAATTGCTCATCTTTTGGGTCAAATCAGTCAGTCATTTTTTATTTTAGAAAGAAACTGTCCTTACAAAACATGCTTATTTTAGCGTGTTCTACAAGATTCTACCATAAAATGTAGGTGTCATCATAGCACGATACCCATCGTTTTTTTTTGTAATAGCCTGTTTTTGTGTCCCACTGCTGGGCAAAGGCCTCCCCTCTCCTTATCCAATCCTCCCTGTGCTGGGCAAGATCCCACCAATACCGCTGAAACGCATCCAAGTCGTCCCGCCATCTCTTTCTCGGTCTGCCTCTGCCACGACTATACCGGGGATGCCAGCTAGAAAATTTGACTGTCGTAAAATATCTTCTATCTTTCGAGTCAAATAGGGTAGACTGGGGACGATTAAAACAATTTGCCTTTAACCGTCTGTGACCGTCATATTTTTATGAGTTGAAAGATGTCCGCACAAAAACTTCATGGTTAGTTATCTGGTTCCTAAATAAAATATATTTGGATGGTCTATAATGCATAGTTTTTGACAATGACGTAATAAAGAAAATAGGGCAATGTGGTTCAATTGACCCCACATTACTGTCAATTGAAACACTATGTGAGGTCAATTGAAACACTCAAATATCTTCGGCACAATTAAAGTACTTATATTTGTTTTTATCTTTTTCATAACTTCCTCTGCATACAATGAGCTCATCAGAAGTTCGCAAGCATTACATAAACATTTCTCAATTTATGAGCATCTGAAAAAAAACGATAAAAATACTTGAACAAAAAAATATAGCTCTTTTAGTCTTCTTTGTCGCTGCTACATTATACAGTTACCTTAAACAAAGTAATTTTAATGCAATTATAAGATATAACTTTCAAGAATCGCAGAAATAAGCATAATTATGTTTCATACAAAAGTGCTTGTTTCACCTATAACAATGTTTCAATCATAACCATTCCCACACAATTCGAGACAACGAGTGATGCAGACATCGGGATGTAATATTCAGTAATAGACGCCATAAAGTATTATATTATATTTCTAGCTTAAAATAATCAGTTTAAATTGTTTTATTATGTATACTTACTTAAACATGTATACCAAATAAAAAAAAATGTTCCGTAACTCTGATTTGAATTTTAGTAGTAGGCGACCTCGTTAATCAGTTGTTGCTAATAGTACATTGTGCATCTAGGGCGGTAAGAAGGGCATTACTTACGAGGGTCTATTGAAGCCCGACGCCGTAGGCGGAGGGCTTTAAATGACCCGAGTTAGTAATGCCCTTACTGCCCGTGGTACACACAATGTTTTTCATCACATTTGCGAGGAAAAAAATAAACTCTATACAGGTAAAGAAACAATAATGATAAGCGGTAGTGTAGTTGCACAGTCCACAGTACTCCGGAGTGACTACGTGCTGCGAGCGCGTGGGGGGCAGGTCCTCCGCGAGCTCCGGGCGGGCGGTAAAGTAGTATGAGAATCCTTTAAAATCATGGGAATAATACAGCTCTTTAAGTGTAAGTATGCTTGCATATAATATCACCATTTACGAGCAGGTGTGATGAAAAATGTATTAATATGCTTGACATATGTGTTATTATATGTCAAAAATATCAAATCAACATATAAAACATTCTGTAACAAGTGTTGCTATATGGCGATATACCAAAATAAAATAACATATTATGTTTTTTATGTGACATAAAACAAAGTAGTTGTGCTCACCGCATCAAAATCAGTTTAGCCGAACGCGAGATAATCGTGTACAAAACAAACATAAATACAAACATACGGGTCAAACTGAGAACCTCCTTTTTATGAAGTCACATATTCTCAAAAAATCAGTATAAAAAACATCGAATATCTATAATTTAACAACTAGGTCAAAAACTACACAAGTGAATAATATTGTCTTCTCTTACCGCGATTTTATTCATTGAAATTAAACACTGAAGAGAAGAGAAGAACGGATTAATCGCGTTTATTAATACCACGATCCTACGTTACGAGTACAAGTGAATTTGAAAAATGAAAGAACAAACTTGTGCATCGAATACAGAATCTTATATTATATTATATTCTTATATTATTTATTATTTTTTTCGATATTTGTTCCTGAGTCATGGATGCTTTCTATGTATTTATGTATTTGTATATTATATATATCGTTGTCTGAGTACCCGTAACACAAGCCTTATTGAGCTTACTGCGGGACTTAGTCAATTTGTGTAAGAATGTCCTGTAATATTTATTTATTTATTATTTATTTATATTTCGCCCACCACATTTTTCAGTTCAAAGTCAAATATTATATATAAAAAGACTCGAACGCTGATCAACGGCTGTTAAAAACATTCGTTTATTCTTAAATATAACACCTACATAATTTAATTCGGCAAAATACAAGAGTGAACGAAGTTATAAGAAAATATACGAAAACACAAATACTTATTTTACACCGCGTAAACCTGTTTTGGCTCGTGGATACTCCCGTAACGCACCGGCGCTCGAGTGGTACTGGCCAAGTATTCAAACATGGCTGGTCATGTTTTCAGAGTGATGCGTCAGACGCGTAGGTATTATAGTTTTCGAAAATTTTTAATAGTTTCAATTGTCCCCTTTCTACCCTAAATCGGCCATTTTTGATTTTAGAAAAAAAACTTCAAACAAAACATGCTTATTTTAGCGTGCTCTACGCGATACTAACATAAAAAGTAGGTGTCATCATAGCACAACAACCATCGAAAATTTTACTAAGATCTAAAACTGTTCATCTTTGGGGTCAAATAAGTCGGCCATTTTTTATTTTAGAAAGAAACTGTCCATACAAAACATGCTTATTTTAGCGTGCTCTACACGATACTAACATAAAAAGTAGGTGTTATCATAGCACACCAACCATCGAAAATTTAACTAATAAAGATCTAAAATTGTTCATCTTTGGGGTCAAATAAGTCGGCCATTTTTTATTTTAGAAAAAAACGGTCCATACAAAACATGCTTATTTTAGCGTGTTCTATACGATACTAACATAAAAAGTAGGTGTCATCATAGCACAACAACCATCGAAAATTTGACTAAGTCCAGCGCACTAATTCTGGTAAAAAAACTAAGTTTTTGTTTAATTTACCTATGTATGAATATCGCACTTTTCGTCACAAAATTTTAAGTCTTTTACAACTCCATGTTTTTTGCACTTTCGGCAAAAAAACATCTAAGTCTTTTTCACTGACATCGACCCAGACGTGCTAGTCAATTAGTGCCAACCCGTCGTACCTACTTGCGTATTTTTTGCATGCAAATAGTCTTCCCACCCTCCCACCGCAAAAAATAAATACGCAAACAGATATACAAGCCACCACCAATAATATAAACCTCGACACGTGTTTAATTGTACAATCGAGTTCATAAATATATGATCATTTTCAATGCTTCAAAAATATTAGGACCCTGACAATAACGTGTAATCGCCTTATTCATAAAAACTTAACAGACCCATATTATCACATATTATCACACGACATTGACATTTTGATATAACTATCTTGCGTAAACACTCAGTTGTAGTCATATTATCGACATCATTGTTATGTTATTTGTTGTTATTGACAGACAGACAAGTGAGACAAAGTGCAAATACAACGACCTACCGTCCCTACCGATGTACGTACCGATTCACCGAGAGGCAAAGGCGCCTGGCGCGCCGGCTGTGATGTGATTGGTCAAACCGCCCCCGTTCCGCGCGAAACACACGCGATATTAATTCCCGCGCGTAGCTTCGAGCATTTGAATTACGCCTAGAATTGATAAGATAATAAAAAATGAATCTTTCGATGAAATCCTTAGAGTTTCCGTATACATACTATTTAAATGATTTTGAACTAATGACCTTGACTTGAAAATTATGAGATTTTTTTTATGGCTAGGAGAATTTTTTTTTAATTCTAGTGCCTACATAAATTTAAGCTATTGATGAATGTGTTAGAAATGGGCTCTAATAGTTATCTTTAATAATATTAAATGCATTTCAGTTACCATAAAGCACTTGCGTAATGTTTTCGAAGAGTAATATTTTTTTTTAAGTTTTCATATTATATTGAAATAAGCTCTGGTCAAATATGTTATTAAATGATAGGCGACGTTCAAATAGTTAAATACGATTATCTGAAGAAAAAATTTTCTTCTTGTATATTTTTTCCTTAGATTTAAAAGGTTGGTAACGAATTTTTTTTTAATTCCTAAAGCAATATCAAAATCTGTTATCTTTTTTTTTTACGCTTTGTTCTAAGAGTATTCTAACCGTCGACAAATAATATCGCTCTTGGGAGTTGTAAAATTTTATTTCCTTTACGTACCGTACTAACTATTGACACCAAGTGTGCGTTACTAATGTCAATAGAAGGAAGGCAAGTGGAAGGCTTTTCGCTTCGTTACGGAAGCGTCGTAAGTGGTATATTAATTTATTAGTGGTATTTTAATTCTTAAATAGTTATTTTTATTTAATTTTAATCGTTTTATTGTTCTTCAGTCTTTAGACAGCTTTACTGGGTGTAACAAAAGTCCAGAACGATACTTAAACATTTGGTAAAGTCAATGACCCTGAGTGCGATGCAAGTGGAAAATTTTCGGAATTGGAAAAAAGATAATCGTTTTGTATGGAGATAGCAGCATTTTCAATTTGCTGTTTCATAGAAAATGAAAAAAAAAATTCGAATTTCGAAAATTTTCCAATTATATCGCACTCAGGGTCATGCAGTTGTTGAAGTACCGTTCTGAACTTTTGTTACACTCTGTATAGTAACTTGTTGTTGAAGAGTTCTAATTTTTTCAGTCATTTCATTATTCTACCTTGTGATAATTAAAGTTGTTATATTTAAATTTGGATATTTGTATATTTGAGGATAATGTCACACAGATCAGCCTACTACGCAAACTAAGCAAAGCTTGTACTGTAGGCACTAGGCGACGATATACATAGTTATCTAGGTAGATACATGCATATATACATAGAAAACGTCCATAACTCGGGAACAAATAATTCGTTGTAAGCACACAAATAATGCCCGTACCAGGATTCGAACCTGGGACCTCCAGCTTCGTAGGCAGGGTCACTACCAACTAGGCTAGAGAGGCCGTGTTAGGATCTGGAAACGTAAGGAATGTAGTTAATAAACGCGATTAATCCATTTTTGAAGTGTTTCATATCAATAAAACTAATCACGGTAACACTGTACATACTTTACATACTTTGGATTTTTAAAAATATCCCTTATCTTGTCTTATAATAGGACTCATTAGGCGGGTTAGAGTCACGCAACGTACTATGGAGAGGGCTATGCTTGGAATTACTTTGCGCGATAGAATCAGGAATGAGGATATCCGGAGAAGAACCAAGGTGATCGACATAGCTAACAGAATTGCACGGTTCAAGTGGCAATGGGCGGGCTATGTAGCCCGGAGAATGGATGGTCGTTGGGGCAGTAAAGTCCTAGAGTGGCGACCACGTGTGGGAAAGCGCAGCGTGGGACGGCCCGCCAATAGATGGACGGATAACCTCGTCAGCTCGTCGTCGGTAGCAGAGAGTCGATGTATGCGGTCTGCACAGGATCGTAGTTTGTGGCGAGCTATTGGGGAGGCCTATGTACAGCAGTGGACGTCTGTGGCTGATTAGATAGATAGATAGACGCTTTCTTGCTGCTCGATGAGATAGGGTTGCCAAACATCATTATTTTTAACGTACTGTCATCGCGTTGCCAGATAAACTAACCAACAGTGCCAGAGCAGGGTAGGAAAGAGACAAAACCTAATTTTAATTTAACCAATAGGTAAGTCGCTGTAATGATTTCTTTCTACAGTCCATTAAATATTATATTTACTATTTAGTCAGATAATTTAATTCTATATCAAAGTACCTGAAATTATATAGGTAGGGGTAAACAAAATGTAAGTAAAAAGATACCATTGTGATACTAATTCGATTTATTTACAGATGAAGTACAAATTAATATAAAACGAAGATTTACTTATATATTAACCTATCTCTTCTCACGTCAGAACACATTACATACAGAGTTACCCACATTCAACTGTGAAATGCGGTAAGAGCGGGACTATTTACAACACGACAAGGCATTTATGAAGTTCAACGTCATGACCGTACTTCAATATCAAATTAAAACACTCAGCTTGTTAAACGTTTATATTAAAGTTACTTAATTGTAACTATACGGGTTAATCAACTATTTATTGTCACTAGTTCCCACGGGTATGGCCTCCTGGGTCAGCTTTAAAATCACTGTTTTATGGTATTCAAATTCACAAAACATGAATTTGTTTAATTTAATAAACTGCTTCATTTGTCCTCTTGCTGACGGGACAGAATAACTAAAGGAAATAGTCGATTCACCCAGATAGGGATATTCGCTCGGATATCTCTAACCCGGTAGGCAAATCCGACATTGTATAGCGTTTTATTAGACTCGGATGAATCTATCAGAAATATGTATCCGTGTCCAACTCCCGCTGTACATTGGCGATATTTTTTCCGCCAGACAGATCTAACGGTCGGATCTGTACGTGTATCTTATTAATACGGTCGACATGTGAGTCCTATACACCCTGCGCAACGTTCATGGTTTTAGAGTCTAATAATACTAAGCATTCTTTAGTTCAAGAGTAGCTACATATAATTATATGTTCCAGATGAAAACTTACCTACTCGTCCGTTGTCTGTCTCCCGAACATTAAAGTGAATGTCTAGACAAGGCCTGTGCGGCGTCTATTAATACTTTTGTATATATTTATTGCAGTCTTCGTCAAAGGGCAATTTTACATTTTTGAAAACTACGCCTGGTTCCTTCTCCCTCATATCAATCTAGTAAGCTGTTACATATAAAATAGGTACACATTTTTCATTTTAAATAATGTATCTTGTTACTATCCATCTTAATAGTTAATAATGATTAATGACCTATCAATAAGGTACATCTTCGTTCACTAAACTTTTTCAATATTTTACCTTTGAAATGTTTCATTGGTAGGTGATGAGTGATGACGATATCTCCCTCCCTACATACCTATCTGTAACCTTGGGCTGATTCTTGGGTTACTAGAACCGGTTTTTATCCCGGGCCCTCGAGAAAGATGGTTGGCAAAAAGCATACATGTAGTACTTATAGGTCTAATCTTTCCGCATAGGCCTACCCGTAACGCAAAATTGGACGGTTGAAACTATTATTGACTCGCTGTGTAGATAGGTGTCTGGCATATAATCAAATAGGTCTGTTTATTGACACAGAGACACTTAAAAGATGAAAAATTACACAAATAATAATTAGGAGACATAAACAATTGAACGTCTGCATAGTAGGTACTTAGTAGGGGAGGCCAAGAGAGGGTGTTGGTAGAAAATCCGGCGCGGCAGACTAACAGACTAATATAGGGATACTTTGTAATCTGTTAAGTATCTACATCGAATATGAGTCCTTAATATGATATCGAACGTCATGTCAAAAAATAGTATAGTACAAATACTCGATAACGTCAGATTAGGAAATAGTAGAAATACTTAGTACTTCTAAAATATGACGATTTTTGCGAAAGGTAAAGTAGTGGAAGGGTCACAAAGTGGCAACAAACAAAACCTTGACCTTGACTTATCCGGGCGCGCTAGACTTTATTTTTATTTTCGGTACGGTACGGTCGGTACGGTGCGCTACCTGTACTCTGTACTGATATCTGACATGCTCGAGTATTTCCACGTAATATTTTTTTTTAATTCAAAATATCTGTAGTCTCTTCTACTAAAAAAGAAAGCATCATATAACTTTTTCTTCTTTCTATGTACTAATCTTTCGATTCCTATAGATCCCTACGACGCTCGTGTTATACAAATTTAGCATTGTGGCCTCCCCTAATATAGGGTGGGCGTTCGTGGGTCAAGGTATGACAATCACAGGCCGCAGTATAAATATATTTACATATATTATAAATATTATTTTTTCATTTTTAACTCCAAAAATAGGGACGCAGATAAATTAAAAAAAACAATGCAGCCTGGGGTTGTCAGACTACAGTGTGATTGACAAAATTAATCTTAATAAATGTATTAACATAAATTTTGCAACAGTATGAAATCTCTAATGAGTAAAATTGTCACAAAAATTGGGTTAACATTCAAACAATTTCACTTAACATACCAAAGCCAGCGGCCTTTCAACAGACAAAATCAGCCAACTACATAATTATAGACATTCCACGTCAAAGTCACGCGAGCCACGATTTCATTGCGTGTTTCTTATTACCTACAATTTAAGTTTCAGTTAAAGATATATTAACAATACATTTTGCATAAGGAATAAAACTGAGACATACTAAAATGGTAGCTCGCGTTACTCTTGCCGTTGCGCGTTGATTGAACTCTTAGGCCGATGTCACATTGGCAACGATTCGCACCGACTCTTACGCTCACGCCGGTGTGCAAGGGAGAATAGCGCTATACACTCGCATAGCGTTGTCTCACTCACACACCGCATCGCATTCAGTGTGACATCCCGCTTACATGTTTGAATCCAAGTAGATAATCGGTGCATTATGTCCAATTATAACAGTTATTTGTCCACTCGCATGGATGCGTGTCGCTCCGCCAATGGCATTATCATCTGACGTCAAGGGTGAAGGTCGTTGTCGACGTCAAGTCTTCGTCGCACCCACTGCAAAAGTGCTTCCTGTTAGAAAAAGTTTATTATCGTCGAATGTTTATAGTTTTCGGTTCTCCGGCCAGTACGTATTTTCTACAGAATCAACTGATAAAAACAAAATTATAATATGTTCAAAGTACGTAAAACTTAAAAGTGTTATTTTACACGTCAAACTTATATTAAAATATGACGTTTACCTATCACTTTCACAGTCTGTGCTATCAAAATCTCAGAAACTAAGCTAAACTATACGGACTCTACCGTTAAAATATTGTACAGTGTACACTAGCCGGCCGTATACGTTCGGGCAATCCGTCGGATCTCCATAGTGGGTGTGTCCGCCAATTTGAATTTTCTACCTCAATCAAGTATAGGTGGATTACCGCAATCACCTAACGTGATTCAGTTTGGGACCTAAACTGAGTCCCTATCCAACGATACCCACTTTAGGGTTAAAATAAAAGATTTTCGATTTTTTATTTTACCACTTTGTTGGCATGATTGATATGTATAGTCATACTCGTACCAAGTTACAGTTTTCTAGTACAAACGGTCACTAAGCTAAGCCACAGATGGACGGACGGACGGACCGGTAGAAATGGCGAAACTATAAGGGTTTCTATTTTACTACAGAACCCTAAAAAATATACCTTCTGTCTATATAATCTATTGAGGTAAAATATAACGTTAATAAATAAGCCACAGGGCAGATACCACGAGATCGGTTTGTTGTTTTGTGCGTCTAGGCACGATATAATTTTACCTTGTTTGCTCGAAACGTATAAAATGTACCGCAAGTTTTTTTAGATATTTTATTTATTAACCGTATTAAAACGTATCCATTAGCTTAATCATTATACATGACTTAGGGTACGCGTACGGTTTGAGAATAAAACGAAACCCCAGCTACATTTTATGGTATGACAATTTAGGGAACAATCTTGGTGTAACTACTCATGAAAGTATTTGGTTGCTACTGGAGTTTCATTTAGACTACTATGACCCGCTAAAGTTGTGTTGCGAGCCTACGACGCGAAGTTATGTACTGCGTATGGTCCTAATTACCAGAAGTGCCTATAAAACACCGTGCCCTCTAAAACTAACTAGTTCACTGAGGATTTATGTGTTTTAGCGTTCTTGTTTCAACTTTTAACAAAAACATTTTCCTGTTTTTCTTGGCTTGGTTTTTCCCATGCCGTGTTCCCAGAAATATCTCTTGTGTTCGAATCATTTTAGAGATATGACGTTACAGCTTCCGATGTAACGGTATAAAGATTAAAAAAACACAAACCGATGTTATTTTAAGCTACAACTTTTTATTGTTATTTTACGAACAACTTGTGAGTTAACCCAAATTCCCCAAGTATTTTCTTCATGTTTTATCAAATTATTTATATTTATAAAACCCCGTTTAGTCGTACTAGTATCGAGCTTTATTTAGAAACACTTTTACAAATAACTAGTTTAGGTACTTAGACCCTTTTGTAGGCAAAACTTTGGCTTCGGATTAAAAATAAGCCCAAAACGGATTATTGAAACCAAAAAAAGGTTTGATATTTATACTATGTAACAATAGCTCCTGTTATAGTTTCTGCACTCAGTTTAATATAAGCAACTTAACATTCGTCCAGCTGAGTGTACTGCAATATAAAAATACATAAATAAAACCTTATTTAGGATTCCGTAATCAACTAGGAACCCTTATAAATAGTTTCGCCAGTGACTGTTAGTGCTCGAGAGCTGTAATTTGGTAGTAAAATAAAAAGTGGGCAAAAACATTTTTAGGGTAGGTACAGTCACCCAATTGTAACCCTAGGCCACTGTGGGACTACGTCTCTCACTGCTTGTCATTTTGACATGGTTCTAGAGTGGCCTAAGGTTCCAATTGGTTGACTGTACCTTCCATACAAGAAAAATTGTGTTTTTTTTTTCGTTTCAACCCTAAAGTGCGAGCTATCGTTTGATAGGTATTAAAAAAGAATAGGAGTTTGCTGAAAATATTTTAAATATTTTCGGAAATAATCACTCCACAAGTTACAATTATATGCCTCGAACCCTTAACCCTTATAATATTAAAACCCTTTTTAAGTTCGTCTATTGTGACGGACGATAAACTACGGAACCTAACACTGAGCATGGTCCGACATGCTGTTGTTCGGGTTTTTTAGTTACTGAACGTTAGTGTGTTAAGACAAATTTAATCTAATTTATACCAAACATGCATGAGGCTTACCTTAAAGCAATAAGGTAACGCCGTTAGAGGGGGAGCGAATCGTTACACCAACGGGAAAGAGACAGGAGAGGATAATTATGGAATAATGGCTGGACATGGGAAGAATTTGTGAGATACAAAATATAAGCGAGGGTAGTAAAATCTCCCAAGTTTTTTGTTACAATATTACTGGTGAACTTATATCTGTTATTGTCTCACGAAATTCCTCGAAAACGTATCGTTCTCCCAAGATGATAGAATTATTAACAGTAAATTCTCATCATTTCGTAAAAAACCAACAACGAAGTGTTAGGTAACTAAAAATCCAAATGTTTGCTCACGCTACTTGTGTTAGGTGAGTCATACAACTGGTGTAGGTAATACCACTCAAACAAGTGCGCATAAAACCATAGATATACCTATAGGTAGCACTGAGTTCCTTTATGTTTGCAAATCCGAAGACAATCGATTTTGTTTAATTAATTTTCTGCGCACGAGCCAAAAAAATTATACATTCTAATTCCAAGAACAATTTATTTAGTGTTCACAGTAAAGTGACAAGAAACGCGATATTCACATTCGTAAAATTAATAGAAAAAAAGTAATATAAGGACGCCCAAACGCACAAATGAGGAGATCGATTGAAGCCAAGGTGCAGTTGTTGGATATGGGAGTGGTTATAGTTGGGCTCAGTCATGATGTAGGGCTAGATTGGCATTGTCCGTATAGTCGTCGTAGTCGCGGGGCGCGTCCAGCTCATCCTCACGCGCATCATACTCTTCGCCTGGTTCTTCCTCTGATTCTTCCCCCACGCCCCCCGGACCTCCCCCTCCAGCACCCTCTTCGCCTGGCTCCCGAGGTAGCGCCGCTGAAGACTCCTGCCACACCACACATGCACTCAACTACCCACTACATAATAGTTGTTATGTTTTAACACTGCATGCAAGAGTCTAATTCTAAATTCTATACCCTGTCACCAAAGGTTTTTATCATTTAAAAGTTTGTATCTGTTGGTACTACAAATACATATTTATTCATATAAGAATAATTTCAGATACATATTATTTCATAATCAATAAATATCTGAAGATAATTTACTTATTGGCAATTATTCAGCCTTTATGGGCGAGCTTATTACTTTCGTGACAATTACAAAGACCACTTTCCGTATAATCGATGTCAACGACACATAACCGAACAACTAAATTTATATATTGAGCAAAAACAACTAATGTACACCTACTTTCAGTAAGTGTCTAATATTTTCTTATAATATTTTATTATCACATAAATAATTGCGTACATTATGGGTATTTTAAATATAATATTAAAAAAAAAAACATCACTCACTTCAATCTCGGTTCAGTTGAGTTCAGGATTAAATGGTAAGTACAACGTTTGTTAGTACAACTAGAACCATCCCCCAGTTATACTTACTACTATATTGAGTGTTTTATTTATCATAGATTATGCGTGCATAAGTCTACCCGTAATAAATAACTTTAGTAATTAACTATACACCACCACTTTAAAGCACATACGTAGATAGTAATGAGAATATGGGTAGGTAAAGTATGCTTGGTATGTTTCTAGCGACATAAAGTTATTTGTATTTGGTGTACCTTAGCGGGTCGCCATCCACATCCTGGCAGCGGTAGTCCGTCAGGCCCTAGCGGACACGGTGCGTCTAGTCCTGGTACACCTTGTTCACCCTTGTCGCCTTTGTCTCCTTTGCGTCCGCGCTTCCCTGCTGGACCCTGCACAACGATACTGCGTTACACAACGCTGTCACGTTACCACCTCAGCACTAGCACTCGGCCCTCATGCCTGCAAGGCAGTCGAAGTTTCCAATAAGATTTTTTAGTACAAAGGTATTTACGTTGATATTCTCTGCTTGTATAATAATAGACAAATAATACGGTGCCTTATTCTCATATTGCCAAGAAACGGGCCGAGCTCCAGACAATGGTTACGATTTCGATTCTATTTATGCAGATCAGAATCATAACCGTAAACCATTTGAATGAGGTGTCTAAGTAGGTATATATTTTACGTTGTATTGATGCACACCGTGTTAGTGAAGCCATGCAAATGAGATTTCAACTCGGAAAATTAGAGACGTGTCGTTGAAAATTCGAAACAGTGGATGCAGGAAACAGAAAATTGTGGAAGGCCAAGATTCGCTCCTGCACTTACTGGTTCTCCCTTATATCCCTTGTCGCCCTTCGGGCCCTGCGATCGAAACAACATGTTAGCGCTACATACACACAGTACATCACGTCACTCTACATACCCGCCAACTAACCTCTTGTCCTGGGATGCCATCCGTGCCCTGAAAATTTTTAAGTGCGCATCAGTGTATTAGTCGACCTGTGTTAGTGCATCGTTAGGGAAGCGAAGCAAGTATCTTGTCGAAGCAATTTCTACACGTACCGGTAGCCCCGGATCGCCGCGCTCGCCCTTGCTGCCCGGCTCGCCCTGCGCGCCCTGCACAGGACAAGCACTCGTCACTTACACGCGCGCTCTTCTCCGCACAGTCAAGCGCGTAGTAAAGTATAGACTTGTGAATGACTCAGCGATATAATTAAAGCTTCTTTCAGGATTGTTATTTACAAATGAGTGACGTGAATGGTGATGAAAGTAACCACCAGTGTATAACCAGGAGTGTAGCGGATCGTCGAGATACTCACCTTCATGCCGTCGAGTCCAGGCGGGCCCTGCGGAACAACGCACCGGTCAACACAACGCTTCGCTCATGACGGTCAGGCGTGGGTGCAGTTGCAGCGACATGCGACGTAACGAGGAAGGACGCCAGCCTAACTGGCTGCACATTCACAATCAGGATGGAAGGCAGAAGAGAAAGACTGATATGCATAGCATGCAAATATTTATTTTCCTCAAAATAATTTGTAAACAACAATATTCTTATGCTCTTGTGACGTATGGTACAAATGACAACTTTCGATTCTCATAAAAAAA
This sequence comes from Lathronympha strigana, assembly GCA_949128165.1. Taxonomy (NCBI): domain Eukaryota; kingdom Metazoa; phylum Arthropoda; class Insecta; order Lepidoptera; family Tortricidae; genus Lathronympha; species Lathronympha strigana. Next base: position 20,586,226 of record OX421903.1, on the reverse strand, counting down.
CTAAATCCTTAAGAATAGGCTTATAAATTAGGAGGTACCCTCATAAGAGTAGAGTACAGAGAGATAGGAAGGAGTATTTATATGAAGAACTTTAGAAGATATACACTTAGAGATTAGAGGTAGGAAACCTCGGGCAGCGAGCAGCGTGCCCCATATGTATGCGTTTATCCTTACAACTATTAGATATGATTTGTACATTTCGTCATTAGATATAATTATTCGTTATTACAACAACATACAAAATGGCAATGGAATATAATAGGAAAATGCTCGATAAATAGATAAAGGTGAATACGCACGAGTCAACATTAAAGTACATAACATTAGGAGAGGTGAGGGGCCCGGCGCGAGGCGCGGGGCGCGGGGGCCGGCCCCTCGGGACGGTAACACCCGGGTGTGCGCGCGGCCCTCGCCTCGCTTCTGCCGCCGCTTCCGCTTTCGCTTATGTTTTAGAACCACACATTACGTATTCCAGAGCGTGTCAACCGAAGACCAGAGTTCATAGATTTATTAAAATAACTCTGATATGTTTTGACTAAAGTATTTGAATATGTTTTGAATGCCAATCACTAAGCGGCGGCAGGAGCATGGCGCGGGAACGCATTGCTTACTAAGTACCTACTGTTACACACCATACATGGCAAACGCCTCACAACGTCCACAATCACACCTTACAACAGACTTTCCGCTACCATACGAATTGAGCGAACAATTACCATACATACTTAGGTAGCACATGTAAAAGGATATTAAAAGATAAGTAGATAGATTAGGTACAATATTATAATGAGAAGATATGATGAATGATTATCTAAACGACTATAATTGCTGTTGACTGACGTTATATTAATTGTTTTAGCGCATCTGATAAGTATTTTTTGTAATAACAAGACATTGATATATCTATGTGAAGTAGTGGCACCAGTAATGGACAAGGGACCAGTAATGTGTGATGTACATTCACTCATGAGGAAATAAGGCTCATGCATTTATTTTATGTCAATTAATTGTCAAATATATGGTATTTGAGAGGAATGAAGTGTCCATCACTGGTGCCTGTCAGCTTAAACTGTTCATAATTGGTGCCGTCACCCTATCCCTCTCATATCGCAATATGGCACTGTATATGGTACCTATTTGAAACTTTTTGCCATAGTAAGTAAATAATACTCCGATATTGTGGTAATATGTCCCTCCCTATGTAAAATTAATCAGGCTAAAAGGATCAAATAGGTTCGTGCATAGATACTAAAAGTCCCAAGACTCTTTTAAAAATGTGATAAATTATGCAAGTATTTGTTTTTTTATAGATTTTCTAAACTTTTTCTGTCCGCCGGAACACATCTTCAGTGTAATAATGGAGCCAACATGAAAAATACAGGCCTAAATTTAAAAAATTAAGATATTTACCATTTATCAATTGTACTTTGTACATTTTAAATCCACGTGGTTTTGTCAGCCTGGTATCTAGTGGGAATTAAAGTTTTATTACCTTTTTTACATAACCATTTTGGATAACAATGGAAGGTTATCCAAATTCGACTTGATGCTACTTTGTCACTCTTTCAATAGAATCGTACTAAACACAAAAACATTCGAAAGCTAGAATTGCAAAATCACTCGATCATACAATTTTCGTATTGCCAGCAATCCTAAATACAATTAGATAAAAATCAAAAAAATTATGCCTCAAAGGGATTCATATTTTATTTCCAGAAAATAACGTTTCCTTTTATTACACGATCTCTAAATAAGTCATTCCAGGAACTTTCAGTATAACCCACACATGCAGTGCGCATTGTAATACCTATAATACGCTTTAACATTAATGCACACAAAGCGTCACAATATGCAATGTCCGATGTTTGCCGCAGCTCAGTAAATATTCAAAGTTTTTATCGGCATTGGTTTTGCTGTAACTGTAGAAAGATAATCGCTAGTGACTGTTGTGTGAAAGTATTTGCATCTGGCTTATTCTTAACCGGTTAGAACGAGTTGCAAATACTTTCGAATCGCGCAGTTGTTATCGACTCGTGGCTATATAAAAAACATGGTAAGCACACTGATTGCTTTTTTGTTGAGTAAAAAGGGGATTTAACTGTATACTATACTGGATACTAAGCGAGGCAGACATGTCACTTTGCATTCGTGCGCAATGCACTCTTAGTAAAGTTTTATTAGATAAGTACGACATGAACCGTTTCGTTTCCTCTATATACAAAAAATATTTCATACTTTAAAAATAGTCGCTCTGATAGTTGGCTATGTACATTATTGTTTGGTTTAGGTTGGTTAATAACCATGGTTTATCTTAATAACTATGATGACATGACGAGACAAATAGAGAAAATGAATGTTTATAGCCGTGAAAGTGGGTTGACTTACTAACGCTAATTCATAGGAATTGTCACCAATGAGTTGGCATTGGTGCAACCGAATAGCAAGGATCAAGATACTTTTTAAATGCTTAGAAATCGAATATAGTTTATAATTTTATAAATGGGTACCTTGATCTGAAGGTTGGTTGGTCGTAGCACTGTGCATGTACAAAATCGAAGCTAACTTTCAATAAGCAATACAGAAATAAGTAGCGCCCGTAGATGTACCTACACGCGCTTGTGTGTGGTAAATGCTGTATTCTGGGGACTCAAATAAATAGGAATATAAGCACATACCAAAGTGTTATTGACGTTATTGTACTGTAAGTATTGAACGGTTCTCTTTCGCCTTTGGCATAATGTATCTGTTACTGTTTAGTTGACATCGTTATTAATGAAAACGTAGACATAGTAATGTAATTTAAATACTCTAGTCAAGGCGTTTAATATAAATAATGTCAAAAACCATGCTACTATAACATAATTATCTTTGTGTGGCGCCTTAATCCGCGCACATTTAATAGGCCTCCCTAGTTCGTTGGCTTTACTTTGACTGTTTATACTTACAAACAATACATCTTTTTAAATCGTAATGCAAAATTAAATAAAAATAGATTCAAATGCTTGCTTCCGGAATCTAAATCTACCTCGATGTGTAACGCACGGCACAATTTCAAAAATATTATCTTTTACACAGGTCTGTAACACTTACGCTAAATTTGGTAACGTCGCTTACATCTATCTTAGAACTACATACAACGTACGTACAAATATTACAATTTACAGCGGCGTAGGTGACGAGCGCCAGCGGGTAGAGACGCGCGCGTGCACGGGCGGAGCGACGCGGCATCACTACGTGAAGGTGAAGTCTGGAGGCCACCGGTTCTCCTGTAGTGTGCCATACCCCCGGGTTAGTACCACGCCACACCACGGCGTACTGCGCGCGACCCAACACTACCAAACGGCCATAGGCGCTTACATTTGTTTATTTGATATATACGAGTATGAGCCATGTATATAAACCTGGTGAATAAGGCCAGGTGGATAGTGTTGGGTAAGCGTCAGGCCATGTTATTTTTATATATATCAAATTATCTGTAGTGACTGTGAAGCTAAAATGGGAAGCTTTAGATTTTTTCTCTTATGAAGTAACGATGTTTACGGGAGCTATGGAGGTATAAGCAAGTTTAAGTTACCGACCCTGCTGGTAACCGATATTTTTTTCGCAGTAGCGCGCATCATCTTTTTTTATTAGCGACAATTTATAATTTAGACCAGTAGATAGAAAATGATGGTTGCTCATCCTTTATTTATTTTTTAGGTACTAAGAATTGAGTCAACTGAACTAACTACTATAAACAATTCTGTACGAATTTCAGATATCGTTCAAAGCCTGCCCATTTTATTCACAGAGATAAATTTACCATGCTACCGTTGCACTCTAACTACCATCAGTTAATTATGTTTAGTACAAACGAGTGAGTTTTGTTAGTAGTAAATTATTCAATAATTCGTTGAGAATATGAAACTTACTCTAGGGCCTAAGTCGCCGGGCCGCCCTGGTTCGCCTGGCTCGCCTGGTAGACCAACCGGACCCTAGAAGCAATAATAAATTTGTGTATGTTTTAAGTTTGCTTTCAACAAAGATCAGCACACCATTTTAATAAAGTAGGAAGCGTTCATAATTCGTCATTAGACTTATTAGTCATTACAAAACCCCAAACTTTATTCTGCGAGCGTCTCCTAATAGAGCTTGGTAATACAAAATATTAAAAGAGAAAAGTAAATTGTTTTCCCTCCACGAAAATGCCTTTACATTCAATTAATCTTGGTTTTTCATAACATAATTTTTCCTTCTTTTTTGGTTAAATCGCTTTTATTTTAGTAACTGCAATGAAAGCTGCATGAAATTAATGTTTTTTGAAAGCTTATATTATCAGCTTTCTAATGGTAGTACTAGGTCTAGGAATCCCAATTCTAGTTTCTGAGATATTTGGATCTGAGTAAAAAAAAAATGTTTGAGTCGATTTTTTTGCTCTCGAGTGTACATAGTACACATATTTTATTATTATCAAAAACATTTAACATTATACTCTTTATTTTGAATTATTATGACTCAATATTTCAATTCAATTTAAGGAAAAAAAATGAATTCACTAAGGCTTTGAGCTATTAGTCATTTAAAAAATCAAATAATTATTTCAACATTATCCGTTATAGAAAGATACTCAAAAAATAACATATAAGTATCAAACTCAAACTCAAACTCAAAAATCATTTATTCGAAGTAGGCCAAAATTCAGCACTTTTCGACGTCAAATGGATTAAATATAAAAATAATATACAAAAGTAACACTTAATTCTAGTAGACATAATAAAGACTACAATTGAATTTAAAATATAACAATGTCAGCAGAAATTTAAAAATAAAATAAAATATAAAACAACATACAGTAAAATAATAAATTAATAAGTTAGTCAATTGGAATCCACAAGAGTTCCGAGGCGAATTACCTACGTCAAACAGAAAAGATGGTGAACACACACAAAAAAAAAATGCTAATCCGAACCGTCGAGACTTTATAGGTAAGAATTTTGTCATTATTATTTACTTTAAAGCTAGAACATGATTATATAAATACATAATTATAAGTTTAACAGGTTCTACCCACAAATGGGGAGAAAAATAAAATAAAAGATTTAATGATTAAATTTGTTGTTTTAGATGCCACATTCAAAACTAAAACCATCGCAGCTAAGGTCAGAGCACGGAAGAAAAATAAGGAAGAAACTATCACATGATTATCGGCCTGCGTAGTCGGAAGCAACTCGGTCCCAAGCATTTACATCGTCGATATAATCTTTAGTGCTGTAGTACGCTTTACTCATTAAGGTATTTTTGATGTGTTTTTTAAACGTATTAGAGTAATGTAAAGAGCAAAGAGTAATCTTATTACACATACGAGTAAGACTTATTTTTAAAATAAAGACCTCTCATTCATTTAAGCACCTAGCAAATTAAAAACGTTTTATTATTTAATTTTTTTTATAACTAGAGTAAGAGTTGAAATATACCTATACAATGTTTTACAGATTTTGTTATATAATAATTGAAAACGAATTCTCACAGTGCTAATTACGTTTACGTACAATATGTTGATCTGCTTCTTAAGTTTAGAGTGTTTAGACGTTATGATGGGAAGTAGTTTGTACTATCTGTCATATTAAGCAAATTCAGAGATTGCGGAGCATATCCATATTAGGTACAACGTTAAAGGTGAGTAATTCACCCCGAACTGCACCGCCTAATCCAATAAATGTTCATAAAGAATTTTATATTAGCATAAGTTAACACTTACCGGTAATCCCATAGGCCCCGCATCTCCCTTCTCGCCTCGGTCCCCCTGCAAATAAAATTAAGACTTAATACAGTTTAGAGAATATAACAATAAAACTTTACAGCTTTCATAATTATCATAAAAGGGTTGAGATAATGTAAATACTAAGGTTTATGAGCCACTGTGGTCACAACTGACCAAGAATTTGATATTACTTTCTCCCTAATCTCTTTCTCCCATGAAAGCTTGAAGATAAGTTCGCCGTGCACACCATGTGGTCGCTGGTCGCGGCTTTAGCATATTTGATTGATTACATGATGATGATTGCTAATCAAAACATATACTTATTTTAAAAGTAAAATACAATACATAGGCCAAGAAAATTAGATGCATAAAAAGCGTTTCCAGGAATTAATTTCTATCAAGGTGGATATCGTTTCAATACCTTCATTAGGTGTTTAACACGTGTAAACCGAGTTGGCATTATTCCAGGGGTTGATCTTGACTTTGTAGATCCAAGTAGTCTGATGATTGGTAGATTCAAGTGGGTCTAGCTCGGAAATAGTACGTCGGACGGACAAGTTATTTAGGTACGTATTAAAGAGGGTGAAATTCTACGTCGAATGAGTACCTATCTAGAACGTCAAATTTGGTTTAATGGCACAGCCAACAAAATTGCGTCACACTTTTTGAGTCTTTTAGAGCGATCACTTTTAAAAATATCGGACTAATTCTTGTTTAAGAAACCTAAAAGTTATCTCTAAAGACCTATTAGATGATGTGCCACAAATATGTAGACACGCGTTCAAAAGTACTATAGCGTTCAGAATTGCATGGGCAATTTATGAATGAATTCATTCATAAACTGCCCATGCAATTCTGAACGCGTGTGTACATGGGCAATTTATGAATGAATTTATTCATAAACTGCCCATGCAATTCTGAACTCGTGTGTACATAGGCAATTTATGAATGAATTTATTCATAAACTGCCCATGCAATTCTGAACTCGTGTGTACATAGGCAATTTATGAATGAATTTATTCATAAACTGCCCATGCAATTCTGAACTCGTGTGTACATAGGCAATTTATGAATGAATTTATTCATAAACTGCCCATGCAATTTTGAACGCTAAACTCGTAATAAATATATAGGGTCCCCCCCTAAAAATATTATTTTCTGCAATTTATTTGCAAAAGTAAGTAGGGCCATACAAAACACACCTCTAGCTGTAATATCATCGCAATATGCTCTACCTACAGTTACCGAGTAAACCCGCTGTGACACACGGACTTTAAGGATCCTCTTAGCTGAGGTTGAAGTCTGTATGTCACTGTATACTAGATTACGCATGTCACTTAATGAAGGTATTAAAACGACATCCAGTTTACTGGGAATTAGATCCTAGAAATTATCTAATTTTCTTGGCCTATCAGTAGGTAGGTAATATATTTTATTACCTATAGCTTCCCGCCTATTAAAACACTGAATTTGTTTCTTTTTTATAGTTTGGCTACGATAAAATTCTTCCCTGCTAGTTTGCTACATTAAACCGAATATTTCCGAGCGTGTAAGATATTAGTATAATAATATGAATAATACGTACGGTTTTTCCTCGCACCCCTGGGTCGCCTTTGTCGCCTTTGATTCCAGGAGGACCTGCGACGCCGGGATGGCCCACCGGACCAGGCGCCCCGGGCGGGCCCATCATCTATAACACAATCCAAGCATTAACGTACTGTTCAAAAACAAATTTCCTGGTTCTCGTACAAGTAAGTTTACGAGCGGTATAATTTTTGAGTGAACTCTTTTTTTTTTCAATTTAGGCAAATTATAATATTTTCATAGTCAATTAGTCAGTCTACGCCAATGGCGTTATAAATGGGTATTGGGTAATATTTGTTTGTCACAAAATACATCTTTTTACTATTACGAGAGAAATCGAAGAGACACGGAAAATTGAATAGTAAGCTTAACCTTTCGAGACCCGGACAAATATGACGAAATTCCGTCGACGCTGGTTACTCAACTCAGGGAGCCGACGGGTCGCAAAAGGTTAAAATTAAAGAAAAACTAACGAATGAAAAACATAAACGTTTCTGTTGGATTTGCATCCTTCAGATAGAGCAGCATATAGCCTCTAAAGTCTTGAACATCACCTTTTAGTAGCTTAACTTATTTTCAGTGTTCTATCGGATACCGTTCCATCACATAGAAGTCCAAGCATAAGTAACCTAGCGAGTGAAGCCATTATCTTTTAAGCGATTCAAGTCTTCTTCCAGAGTCTACAATCATGCCAACATAGCATATCGTTGGTAAGGTATTCACGATAAAAGCGATTGTGCTATGACGATATCTGTACTCCTATCGCAACTTCCTGTTCAATGAGAAAGGTTCATGTTGCGAGTCAGTCTAAAAAACTTTGTCATGTGTGTGCTTGACGCTTGGACGGGACTTAGGTTGAGTACATTTCTTTACAACCTTGTAAAATAAAAACGCATCAAAATACAAACCCAGAACACTGAATCTCTAACATGAGCGCACCGCGACGGTAAGTATCTCGCCCGAGATATATAGTCGCGGCGGACTATTATATTAAATAATAAATCAATAAATATTTAGAGATAATCTCACACAGATCGACCTAGTCCCAAATTAAGCAAAGCTTGTACTATGGGCAATAGGCAACGATATACATACTTATATAGGTAAATACAAATACATAGAAAACGTCGATAACTGAGGAACTAAGGTGATAAACACACAAATAAGTGCCCTCACCAGGATTCGAACCCGATACCTCCAGCTTCGTTGGCAGGGTCTCTACCAAAGGCAATTTATAAATGAAATCATTCATAAACTGCCCATGCAATTCTGATCGCAATAGTACCTATTAATGGGCATATCAGAAAATGAAATGTGTAAAAAATGCTTGCTGACTCATTCTCATTGTAAATCATAGACATAGAATAAAATACCTGGATACCCAATCAGCCAAAAAAATGACGCCATAATTTTCATATAGTTTTGTTTGGAACGTGACGTTTCGTTAAGTGCCAACAGCCTACAAAGTTTTAACAGTGTTATACTTCGTTTTTTTTAGCATTAGAAAGACCTTTGCAGAACGATATATAAGGATTTTTATCGGTCACATTCTGCGGATCGAGCAGTGGAAACGAGTTAATAAATATATATATACATATTATCATGTTTCATTAATACATACATTGCTAAGTGTTGTGAACAGAGAAGAAACATAATATTAGTTAATTTATATTCTTAGATTAAAAGATAAGAATTTTAATAAATTGCGTTTGCAATTTTTTATGGAAAGGTTGTACATTAAAAAACCTAAAGAGGCAGAGTTTTCACACAATGGTCTGTTTTTAAACGTCACTGTAACTATCTGTCAACTGTAACTCATGTGGGATTTTCTTTCATTCGAGTTCATATTGTTGTCGGTTGAGTCGGTTGTGTTTTCTATTGCTGTTAGCTTACCTAAAGATTGTTGTTATCATTTTTGTTGAATTTCGTTGTTAGTTGTTGCTCTATTTAGATATTTCTAAATTGCCGCCATCTTGCTTATAAACACTTAAAACATTTTTTATACCCAACAAATTAGTAATAAATGTGAAAACTATGCATTCAGCTATCGGTATATATCAAATGATATGTATGTACATAAGTTCCTAGAAATTCACTGATATTGGCTGAAATCGAAGAAGGAAGGTTTGCGACCACTGCTTCTTTGTTGACCCGTTTGACAGATAATCCTAATCTTAAAAAAAAACGAAGTATAGTAGTTCTATGGACCTAACAATTTGACACTCAATGCTTACGTCAGTTCTCAGTCTTTTCGTCAGTATTTTTAGTACGAAATATTTATCGTTTGTATCATCATCAATGCGAAATTGTTCGCTAATGTCAATCTGACCCACATTTTATGACGTTTTTGATCTGCTTTGTGTAACATCGAGCATTTTAACTCATTTTAAGACCAATAGTGCTAACCAATTTACAACAATGTTTTGTAAAATCTAGAAATTAACTTAACATCGGCGATTTTAACTGACCTTTTGATAATATGTACTATGATAATAATAAATTCCCAACATCAAAAACCCATCTTGGGTTTAGCCGTGTGAGTTATCATCGACGCAAGACGCGATTGACGCAAAAGGTCAAAGCGGTCGCTTGTTGACCGCCCACATGTTGTATGAACCTAACTAACAAAATATAGGTAGGTAATTAATTCGTCGGATACCTACACATTATCCCTATTTTTTAATCAAAATCTGCATATTTTTTTAATGACAAAGAGTTTGAATTGTGTAAGTAAATACATCTGTACCTAAGTATAATAAAAGTTTAGGCACAGCCGCAAATTATATACGGAAATTCAATATTTATAGAACACAATATGAATGTTCATGAGAATTCGTCATTTCCTTGATTTATATTTCAATGGTTTATTTTTTCTTTTCGGCCACTCGACGGGAAAATTGTACTTGCGTATCATATTGACATACTTATTCATATTTATGTCGTACTTAATCGTAATAGGGTTGTATTTTTTTTGTGTGTTTTTCACACTTAATTTACTTACCTGTTGAGTTTCAGTTAACAACGAACAAGTAACTAAATGACCCGAAGTTTAAATCCGAAGATCGCGGGTTCAAACCCCAACTCGTACCAAAGAGTTTTTTGGAACTTATGTACGAAATATCATTTGATATTCACCAATCGCTTTTCGGTAAAGGAAAACATCGCGAGGAAACCGGATTAATCCTAATAAGGCCTAGTTTAACCTGTTGGTTGGAAGTTCAGATGGCAATCGCTTTTGTAAAACGCTAGGAAGAAGAGAAGGTGTAAGTTTCACACAACGTTTGCATACATTTTCATTCCCTATTGAATATACTTCATTTTTGGCGTACTCGTACTTGAGTTGAGAGAAAATAAAGAATTAATTAATACCAATGTGAGATCAAATAAATATTCGCCATCGCCATAATGTTTCTTAGCTGAACTGTCAACATTAAGTGACAAAAAAGTTACCGCATAATGTTCGGGGACATGTGGCGCCATCTAGTGCCTCGAGAGGCGGCTATTTCTTAACTATCAATATATATAGATATTACTTTATTTCCGATATTGTAATTAAGTAAGTTGACATAAATGTTACTTAATGGCACTACATACTTTGTTTTATCAAACTAAATTAGGTATTATGTTAATTATAGCTAAATTCATTTATTAATACTATATAATACAATAATGGCACACAATTGAAACAATGTGTATGTAATGTATGTGTATATAGATTATATTTTAAATATATATTACGAGTATACAGTGGAACCTTAATAATACGAATCCCTAGTAAAATATCGTTTCGTTTCGTTTTATTCAAGTCAATATTTTCTATTTACAGAGCTTTTTGGGTTTCAAGGGAAGATTTTGGCATTTGTACTAGCGAGGATGGTGTTACATAGGTTCCACTGTTATATATTTTACTTACAATTTCATGTCCGTACAGCTCGTAGCCAGTGCCGTCTCCCTGCAAGTTCAACATTGGCTATAAGATTATCAGTTCGTATGTCAATACAAAATGTGTTACTACACATTGCACGTCGTGAACTAAGCTCGATATTACAAAGATCCGTCAACTGTTTTATCCAATGTCTGACTTCACGAATTTAGAGTTCATTTTGCTTTCTGTTTTCTACTTAAAACTCATATCAGTGATAAGATTTTCTCCAGCACTTTGGCCTTTAAAATAACTTAACCTGGATTCAGTATAACATTATTGCGGATGGCGTGAAATTAGAGATCTAAGCGACAAACAAAGTCGATAATCTGGGACCTTCTGCGTTAGTGTATATTTAGCACTAGAACGGACACAATTTTATACAGGCATTCTCAGTTGACTTTGTTTTATTTCTGCTCGAACCTGACGGAGTTTTATACAATCGAACCTTCGAGTTAGAGTTGATAGTTACCTGTCGCCTCCTCAGCTTTCTGTACTTCTAATATTGCCGCCGTCCGCATCGCACCAACCAAACCGGAAATATGAAAAGTACAGCGACATGTTAGTATTTCTTCAATTAAGAAACTACATTACTTTCTTTTTATAACCTGTAGTAGGTATGAAATATGTAGATAATTAAGTGTAAAATCTGAAGAACGGGATCCTTTATTGTTAACAACACAACTTCATGAATTTTATTTTGACTTTATTACAGTCAGCTTTTCAATTGTAAATGAGTCTCACCGAGTCTCCTTTATCTCCCTTTTCGCCTTTGAGCCCTGGATAGCCAGGAGGGCCTGGCAACCCGGGTGCACCCAGCATTCCTGGTGAGCCCATGTCACCGTAGTCACCCTTTTCACCCTTTGGACCTATCTCGCCCTGAAAAGGGAATGAAAAAGTTTTTTATAAAATTGAAATAAAAGGTACATAATTAAGAAAATATATTAAGTGGCTTAGATTCCCTCTTTGGGTAGAAGGGCGTTTTTAACAAGAACATATGCTTGCGTCCATAGGACTAGAATAAAAGAACTGGATACCCAATCAGCTGAAAAACACCGCCATAAAAGTGGTGCAGTTGCAAGACTTTTTCGTATAATTTTGTTTGGAACCGGACGTTTTGGTCAACAGTCCATAAAGTTTTAATAGTGTTATTAGTTCCGTGTATGAATTTGACACTTAACGCACACAGTGACATTAATCTCTTTTTGTATCATCTTCAATGCAGAATTGTTTCGCTAATGTCATTCTGATCCACATTTTTTGATATTTTTACTCTATGCTTGCGCCAATTCCTTATTAGGTTAGCGAGAAGACCTCAGGCTATTAGCGAGACCTGGCAAAATCCGAGTCTAAGTTAGTAATACTAAAAACTGACTAAGAAGTTTTAGAAATGTGTATTGACGCAACACTATAAGTTAAATGTTATAGCGAAAGGGACTTACTGGTTTTCCTGGAGGTCCTTGCACGCCCGGTTCGCCGTTGAGACCATCAAGCCCAGGAGGACCACGAGGGCCTGCTTCCCCGCTTTTGCCTGCGAATACGACGTAAGTTTCAAACTCTACTTATATGGTAATCAACGTCATAGAAGATGAAATCGGAAATTCTGAAAAGTCGTTGATAAGCATTTGAAAAAAACGCTATTAAAGTGCTACAAGTATGGGGTCAAATTTACACCAAATTTCTTAACTCCGATTCTAAATATTAAGGTAAATCACATTAACGCAAATTAGTTTTTAAGTGTCGAGCCGTCCAGGCTTTGGTTTGCATTAACATGGAGTTTGCTATCAGATTATCATCAGACAATTAAATTAGGTACGTCTTCAAGCATTCAATGATAGGTATTTTTCCCCGTTCGACACAATACATATTAACACCTCGTGAAAATAATTTTGGGTGCGTTATTTCACCAGAGATGTCAAAATCTAATACTGTACAGGCTGTATGTAGAGTTGAGGCGAATGATTACACACACAGCCAGCCACATGGAGTACTGATTACAAACAAAGTGAATGAATGAAAAGTATAAGTGTGCGTGACCTCAACTCTAGTGGAACTACCTATACCTAAATGACACCCAACAACTCGAAACTTGGATACACAGAGACCTCTCGGCCTTTAAGGTGAGAGTGGGTACGCTCTTTTCTTGAAGGCATGACACAAAAATACAAGGCATAGCCGCCATGACGTCATCAGGGACACCAATTTTGGTTGGACTAAGAAATAAATATATTTTATAATTTTGGCATGTGCGAATTACACAGCTAGCTGTCAGTGACGTCGACGTTAATTGGAAACACCACAAGATGGTTTCAGCTTGTTTTTTACGCTATGCTTGAAGGTTAGAAGGATCTCGTAGATTTAAATTTAACTTAGACATCTCTGTTGAAACAGTGCTTTTAATATTACGTTTAGCAGTAAAACAGCATAGGTCAGTAAAAAGAGTTGGCAAGTCTTTCAGCATTTGGAATGTGACTCACCATTTCCACTGTACACTCGACGTGAAGCGGCGCTGTGTGATGCCAGTAACACAAAAGCAACTACACCAGAAACTACCACATCTGCATTAGTTATCATTTGTACCATTAATACGTCGCTAAAGCTTAGTATAATTCATACAACAGGCGTGCAGCGTGCGCGTGCATTAAGCTACTGGACAGCATAGTAGACAGAGGAGGAGAAGTACGAGTAGTAAGACAGAATATCTATAACTCCCATTCGCTTCCGAAATATAAGGTATGTAATAGCGGTGCTTTCATGTCAAATAATAAGAACAATGCGGATACAAGCTCCGGGCAGAACTGAACTAAACAAACAAATATTTTAGTTTTCGTTCAGTAAATATAAATTGTCCAATCGGCAGCCCCAATCTGTTTGCTTTCGAATGTTATCCAATAGGACGCGTTCATATTTTAAGTCATATGTAACAACGAAAATTTTGTATGTAGCCAATGGTATTGGAAACCGCTTGTGTCGCATAGGCGACGACAGGCGAGCTTGTACCCCATCGCGCTTGGGCGCATGCGGCGCGGCCCCGGCGCCTGCGCAGCGGCCGGGGCTCGCGCGGTAGTTACCCGCTTGCCGCGCTTGCCGCGAGTGCCCTTGTCGCCGGGCGGCCCGGCCGGCCCTGGCGCGCCTGATTCACCTCTCTCGCCGCGAGTGCCTTCCGCGCCTGCACACACGTCCTTTCATCACACCCATAAACCTACGCGCTCTCCTTTTCCTTCTCTCCTTCTGTCCTATACTCTACAAAGACATTAACTACTAGTACAGTGTCTAATAAAACCCGATACATAACAGCAAGTGGAATCTTGATACAGATTTAAAGCTCAGCGTGTGTTTGATGAATATTGAGCAATTCGATAAGTACTGCAGCTAGCAGTATGAATCGTATAAAACGCTTTACTCGTACACCATAAAGCAATAGTTTAATCGCGGCCCAAAGCGTCCTCACCACATTTAGTTTTGCAAGTTGTTAATGTATTATTTGGTGTTGAGTGGTGCTGGCTGGACTAGTCGGTTGCCTTACACCAAAACATAGCAAAAGGAATCCATTACACTCCGCTCTTTAAAAAAAGTGATATGTAATAATTGCATACTCAAGATCATCTGGCTATGTTTTAGTAGGTATAAGACTTGCGCTGTGTTGGCTGGGTTGAGCTCTGCTACACATGCACTACAAATTTATATATAATTTGTGGATGTGTTACCAGGCGGGCCAGGTGGGCCTGGTGGGCCCTCAATGATTCCGGTGGGGAACGCGTCGCCTTTCAGCGTCGTCGTGAAACCACGCTCCCCTTTGTCTCCTCTGTCACCCTGAAAAATTAATGTCGAATAGTTTCGGACCTTGGGGCAAAATAAAAACCACATTCAGCCTAGGAGAACCCAGTCGCGTGCGCACCGCGCTAGCGTTAACTTGTGCCAAATATACCCGATTGTTATGTTGCTTTACATTTTCATTTGAAACGGTTGGGTTCATTAGACACGTGTCTGACATTGTACTGAAATGACAAAACTGGGTCCTGTAGGTAAAATAGGGTTTTCTAGCTCAGGACACAGGGTCGTAATCTACTCTGTAATTTTTAATGTGTACCATTTATTTTTCATTTTTCAATAGGACTGGACTTTCCATGCCGGTCGACTCTAATATTAAGGTGTCAAAAAAAATACGCCTAGTAACAAAGACTAAAAAACAGCCAACTGACCGTACCATTTGACATGGGAAGCGACAAACGCCCCAGTCGTCAAAGCCAAAGGCGGACACAATAAAACGCACCCCATCACCAAGATATCGTTAAGCCATCAGCCAGTCAGTCACGCGTTCAGCACGCCTACCACGAACATCGAAAATTGGCATTGACGGGAAAACCTCTTTGTCACTCCAATATGCAAGTGTGACGGAGATGGAGATACAAATCCGCAATCGTTCGCCCTGAACTCAGAAATCTCCCGCGGCTGTTATGCCCTTTAAGCTTTTATTTACCGTGTTTGCATTTCCCATACAAAGTCTGACCCCTCCTTTCTTCCCCTGAATACTACAAAGTTGGTAATTTTTATGCACTATAACCTATCCTTAAAATCATGATAATGTTTTTTGTTATCAACTCTAAAAGCTTCTCACTGTACAGATTTTTGACCCTACTCTACTTTATTATTTATGTATAGATATAGAAGAAGATAAATAGGTAGTTATAGATAGACAAAATTCGTAAATTTTACCTACGCTAAAAGTGCTAATACAAGTTAGGCCGCGGATTCGTTTACGCGTAAAGGAATATCGCCGGCTCAATCGGACATCCTGACTGTATAACCGTGTCGACATAGCCACATTTAGTGCGTAAAATGTTCAAGTTGGTAATCAAGACCAAGTGCTTAAGTTGCTGGGTAATTCTAAAAACCCGCGCAGCTAGAAACCGTCGATGTAAAGTTCAAAAAGTCATTTTCCGGGACCACAGGGCAATGTCACCTCTGTCAAATGTAAATATTCCTCCAACCTAATAATTTTATAGTTTAAGGGTATATAAGATCCAATGTACTTAAATGTACCTTTGGTCCTTGTGGTCCGCTTGGTCCGGATGGTCCACCTGGCCCTGCCGGCCCCACGGGGCCCGGCGCGCCGGGGGGGCCAGCAGGCCCCGCAGGCCCCGCGCGCCCATCGTGCCCTGGCAGGCCCTCCGGGCCCGCCCCACCTGGTGGACCCGGTGGTCCCGGCTCTCCAGGTTCTCCCTGAAATTCAACAGCAGGAGACATCAACACCGGTTCATTGTTATAAAATCCAAAATAAGCTGTAATATGCAGGAATTCATTTAATCATTTATTGTATGAGGTGGAATAAGAACCACAATTAAATTCAAAATCGAAGAAAAATAGTTACAATTATTATGAACGTTAAAAACTAACAAAGAGATAAAATCAAAGTCACTTTATGAATAATTTACAATTCAAGTCTGAAAATAATATTTATAAAACGCTTGAAATAATAATTTTAGATTGAACATGAGTAGGTAATTCAACTTTTAATCAAAATTGTAAACTCTTAAAAACGACCTTAGTGGGGTAATGCATGTAGAATTATTTAAAGTAGTAAAGCATAGCTAAATCAAGGCATGTAAAAAATTAAAAGACAGTTCATGCATTTAAGCAGGCAGAGAATATGGAACCCAGAGTGAGAATTTCGTTTTAACTGGTGACTAACTACTTATTCACGATTGCAAGGAGCAGGGAACGCCGCAATATCGTCGCGACTTGCTTCTCACAGATTTCACTGATCAAAAATTCTAGTGTACAAGAAACGTTTCCGTCGTTAATAGGTTGAATGAATTGAAAAGGTTAGTGGGAAGTGTCTCTAAGTCCGTAAATAATTGATGGGGCGAATATTTGTCTTGATTGTTAGTTAATTGGCAGAACGAGTCAAGTGTTAGTGTCTACAAAAAACTTCATGCTCACCCGTAACTTGCGTGTTGCAAGTTAATTTAAAGAGTGGTTTCCTTTTACTCGCACGAGTATCTTATCGAAAGGGGATTTTCGTTATTTAATGTTCATACGAAATTTATCTTTTTCACCCATCAGAAGTGAGTATAAGATTGGCATGCGCGAGCGCACTGACCTTCAGCTGTATGATGGTGTTGGCGGAGACGTTGTGCCCGGCCGCTTGCAGCCCCTACGACGCAACCGCATCAGTACACACAAAGCACACTTGCAAACTAGGATTATCAAAGTCTAGAAAATGCATCATGGGACCGTTGAGAAGCCCAACCAAAATTATCTATCTCGATCTCTGTAGCCGTAGCCAAGATGAAAATCGTTTGCCGAAACCGCTAAGCGAAAAGGAAAAATGTATCGGCATGACAGATGTCACGACACCGTTTTTAAGGTTAACGTAAGTAGCATTTTGTGCAAACATTGCTATTTTGGTTAGGCGCTATTAACGCAAAAATATGAATCAACGCACAAGTAGCACGGAAGATGTTTTAATTTAAATGGCTTTCTTACGGCTTCATGAGATCACCTTCTAGGCTTTATTGTTCAAACTTTACTACATGCGGCTATTGCACTACGAGTTTGATATTACTTGCAAACGTGTTTAATTTAGTATAAGCAATAATAAGCATATCAAAAGATACGTAAAAAACGGCAGATGTTTTTCTAATTAGAATTATTTTCTCAAAAGTTTCATCATACTCGTAATGCATGCTCCATGAACATAATACCGTAAACTATTGTAAACCAAATATTGTATTTTGTTTTGTTCTGTTCCAATATCTGACAATAGTTCAATGTCTAGTAGTCTTGTCTATCCCACAACACGTTTCCATCGCAATAGTAATCAAAATCGTCTAAGTTTTGGTGTTAATAAAATATAATAATTAAATGAAATCGTGATGTGGAATACATTTTAAACTGCAATTCTAATTCACACTGAATTGCTGCTGGAAATCACACACGAAGCGCAAATGAAAAAAAAACGACATCAACAGCGGTTATCACCAACAAACAAAACACAAGCGTCTACGAAAACCGCTACGAGGAGGCTGGTACCTTAACGGCTATGATCTCTGCAGTGGTGTACGGACTGATCTTATAGTTGTCGACGGATCGCTTGACGCCCTGTAAACCGCGATATGTTCAACGTTGGCATTTTCTCAGTGTTGTAGTTGAATTGTGACGACAATCGTTGTCTTACTGGTCGATTTATGAGAGCTGGCATGAATTAATTGACCGAAAGTCACTTATCATGATCAGTGACAGTGTGAGTGCCGTTCTTATACAGGAGCCTCCTAATATTTTATAAACATGTAGGTACCTACACAATTATATTTTTGTTATCAAGTTATTTGTTTGTGTCAAAAAAAAACTAATAATATTAATATAATCTGCACCACGTATCATGGTAATCCTTTTAGTAATTATAATTCTTCAATCTTTCGTGAATAAAACCTACATACTTTTTTCCGACTTATGTTTAACTAGCTTTTGCCTCACTTTAGAAAGCTTCGCTCGCGGTAGAAAGTGACAAAAAGTAACTTATGTCACTCTCCATCCTTTCAACTATCTCCACTTAAAAAAATCACGGCAATTCGTCACTCCGTTTTGCCGTGAAAGATGGACAAACAAACAGACACACACACTTGACCATTTACAATATTAGTATGGATGGATGTCAAGAATCGAAAGGCGATGGCTTGTTCGAATTGTAAAAATTAAAAAAAAAACCTTTTTACGAAATTTAACTGTTATTTTTGCGTTTCACGGAATCGGCATTGTGCATGAAACATGGTTATAAGTTATTATCATTCACTCGTTCCATTCATTAGTGTCAGCAGTCTCGTGAATCGACCTGTATTCATTTTATTATAACTGATTCTTGTATTTACAATGCCACAAGTAACATGACACTGCAATGAAAGACCGATGCTCGTAATATATGTTCCAGCGTTCCGCTTTCATCAGACCCATGGCATAGCTTTGTCATGAAATGAACCGGTATGATTATATATGTAGACGTAATACTTACTAAATATTTAGGCGGTGTTCGATTAAAATACGAGTATATCTAAATTTTTTTTTTGTAACTGTAATGTTTTAGATTTAGTTCAATGTGTTACCTTAATGGCAGAGAAAACGTCGAATCCAGGGCTGCCATGCTCGCCCTTCTGCCCCTTATCCCCGGGCCGCCCCTGAAAACATACATGTGGTCGATTTAAATATGTTCTTAAATAAAATATAATTATGAGCAACTAGTACTTACAAATTAAACTTATAGTTACTTATGCCTGTTAAAAATGTCGACGTTGACTAAAAATAGGTAGGTCACTTCAGCGTCACTTTTTGAAACTTCTCATATCTCATACTTTCAAAGCTCAAAGTTGAAATGAAACAAACCTAGTACAGTCAGTCATACAGCTATGAATACAACCAAAGTGCCAAAAATATGTATACATCACCTTAATGCTCAGATAATAAAGTCCTGTATACATATTTTTGACACTTTGGCTATATTCATAGCTGTGTGGCTGACTGTGCCTAACTGAGCTTACAACTCACTAGTTTTTACCAGTATGTAGGTACTTAAGTAAATGTTAACAAAGCGGTTTTTACATATGCAATCATAGTTAAAATAATTTAGATGATGATAATAAATAGGTATGCTTAAACATTATGCTTTATTTGTTTGTTTCCCCTCGTATTTCATCCACGTTAAATATGCTATGTTTAAAAAACTTTATAGAGAAATTACATGTCAATAAATTCTGTACTTGTATTAAGTAATAGTTTTTGTCTTAAAACATTCAAAATATTGCAGTTAACACTTACCGGGTCTCCTTTGGGCCCGTCCAAACCAATGGGACCCTGTGAACAAACACATACAGTCAAGATTTTAAGTGTCAATATTCTATATAAATTCAAAGTTGTTAATATGTACCACTCCAGGATTCACTACAAAGACCCACACAGTTAGAAAGAAAGAGTAGATAATTATAAGAGGCTTAGTCGGGATAGGTAGGTACAATAAGCATGCTAAAGTCTATTAAATTGTGTTACGTTTATGTATATATATTATATATGTTTTTGTAACTTCCTCGTCGAAAAAAAAAATCCACAAAATCTTAATAAACTAACGCATTATTTACCTACATACATACATTACGGTACCAAAATTTATAATATGTTCGTATGTTATAAAGGGATCATTTTCTTAATTTTTCCTGCTATCTACATTTTTTGTTGTTGCGTAAGTATTTCATGAAACATCGAACAACTAAATCAGAGAAGGGATGTCACGATTACGACTCTGCAGTTTCCTCGTTAGGTGCAAATGCCGAAGGGTGTAAATCAACTTGTCTGTCAACATCAGGGGCCGGCTAGTTAGCGCACGACGCGACTAGAATCACAATCCTCTCAATCGCGTATCAGGGATTTTATTTCCAAATGCCAAGCGATTTCATCACACGAACTAACGTACGTAGGTACACCTCTGTGAACTGTACCAGCTCTGCGTTACTAGATCACACTTACATTGGTTCAACATGACGCGACGAAGTGATATAGCCTACAGCGACACTCGTGTCAGCCCATCACTACCGGTCTAGCCTAAAGCTCGGAGCGACTATTTTAGTATTCTCCCTCGTCTAGAAAAGCCGGCGAAATTTAAACAATATATCCATGGATATCCGTGTCATCTATGAAACATTACATTCCTAATTCCTATCCTTCCAGGTTCTACAAATTTTTAGTAACTGTTTCATGTAGGTAGGTACCTACCTACATAAAACAGCAGTAGGTAGGTATCTACTGCGAATTCTGATAGGGGTTTCCAGACAAACAATAATACCCAATGTATAATCGAATGAGATAAGCATTGAATCATTGTTTGGATGATATTTGAACACCCACCCATCTTCTTAATACTTACTGTAAACATTAAATCTGCTATGGCAATAAAGAAACATTAACGAGTAAGATAATGTTGTTTTTTTTTAACTAAACATATGAGGAGCGATCATAAAAATATTTCGCCAGTAGGACAAAAATAGCACATCGTAAAACTGTATATTTACACTCAATGACGCGCAATATATTTATTATTCAAATCTTCATGCGTTACGGTTTTCCCGGCCAGTGGGTAAATACTAGGAATATAATTTTGGGTATTTGAACAACGGACATGACATGTACGATTTGGTTATCATGTGTTGCGGTTGAGTGTATCTCGGGACATCATTAGCACGTTTATTTGCTGTCTCTGTCGCCAATTACTAAATGGGTGGCGTATACCTAGTGTTGTGCATCGCAGGGATTATTCCCTAATTAGCAAACATTGACAACTAAACATGTGGCACCGGTATTAGTCTCTGCTTGTTTTAATATCCTATATCATCTTAAAGGGGTTTTATTCATTTTAAGATTTCCGTTCTCGAAGTGAGATCAATAAATGTATGTAAATATCTTAAAAGCTATAACAGGTAGAAGCTACCAGTAACAGAGGTAGAGGTTTAATTAAAAGTTGCAAAGAACGCTGCAAGTATGGGGGTTAATTGTTATTGAACCATAAAACATAAAATGTATCGAAGTTTTCCGTCGCTTCTACTACTTATTGTTGGTGAAAGTAAACTTCATGTTTTGGGATGTTTAAATGAGTAATGCTTAAAAATCCGTATTATACTCCCGGCATAGATACATCACTAGCTAGGCCACATTCACAATGGCCCGGGGTAATTAATCCGCCTCGCCTCGCTTCGACGCGCTTTAGTTCGCCTCGTTGCTAAGGCTACTCTCAAGAGTTCTTTGAACAAGGCATAACTGTTCCATTACGAGTAAAACCCGAAGAGTGGTTGGGACAAACTTTGCTAATGAGACTTCTGGGTTAATGTGATTTTGACCTGTTTTGTTTACTCACTACTGTTTACATCCGTATAATGTGCAAATTATTTTAGGATCAGTCTCATTATATGCATTCCCGGCCAATTAAACTAATAGGTGTGACTTTATTTGAGAGATCAGCCGGTAGGCTTCAAACAACTTTACATATAAATTATCTACATCCATATAATAACTTAACTATAATATGTTTAAAAACCGTAATGTAATTACCTAGATTAAGAAACCTGTATCTATGGGTGCATCATAATGTTTTACCTTATAGTACAGTACAGTCGAGTACTGACATTAATGTTTAGAACATCTGCTTAAAAATTAGCGTTATTTTACTGTCATTAATCATTATCTAGTTAGTCTATTTTCAAAGTAAAAAAAAGGAAAATTGTTATTCTATAGGTATGTAGATACACGATTATTTTTAATCAATGATCAGGTACCTTTTTTTCTAACCCAGTAATTGATGGGGTCACATCACATTGACATTCTTGTCACTCTACTAATCGGTATCTATGAGTCTACAGCCTCTTTAAAAACTTTAACACACTGAGCGCCGGGAACCCGCTAGGGGAGTTCTCTGTGGGTGGTCGCTTTCCGCTACAAAGCGGGAAAACCACGGAATCGGCTACGAGCGTAGCGCGTAGCACTCACTGGCAACTGATAATTTATTAGTGATAACTTGTTATTGTCACGTGACACCGTAGTTACTTCATGTAGGATGACCAATTATATTCAGTGGTTATTCATTTCAATTAAGTTTTAATTAATTAAACAGGTAGTAATTGCGTGAGCCGTCGCCTAATAAGTTTAATTTGGGCTGTATATTAATATTCTTCTGCTCCTGAACGCAGATTAAAAATTATCTTGTAATATTATAAACGCTTGTTATATTATAACTTATATCTAAACATATTATAGGAGGCCATGTTATGCATGTAGATAAACTTTTGCATGCGACTGTACATAATAAGGAATTAAAACATGAGCGTTCATAATAGGATCACTCTTATTATGCACCAATCACATAGATAACTATTGTACCTGAGTACCAAGACAACAGCTATAAAAATCCCTAAAGTCTGTTTGTTAATAAATATTCATTTAATACTTACCTACTTTCCTTTTTCATAAGAACTATGCAAAATCCTATTGTGTATGTTTTAAATAAGTTTCGATGCGACGTTAATCGCTTACCATCAGGTGATTCGTTTGCTCGTTTGCCCCCTATAGCATAAAAAAAAAAAAAAAAAAACATAACTTATGGCGTTAGTTACTAAGTTATTGATGAAAAACCTTAAATGCTTAATACCTATACATGCCTATCTATAAGTTGCAATACACTATTATGTAAGGGAAAACATGTTTGGATTCTAAAATGGGTGAAAGAGGTTTTAAGAGTTAGTAGTAGATGCAAGGAGTTACTAGGGGGCCACACCAGGGTCTGGGCTTACCATGAAGCCTCGCTCGCCCTTCTCGCCCTTGCTACCCTGAAACGTCACACCGGTACAGACACCGCACAAGTGAAATAAGAGAAGAACGTCGCTGTGGGACGCGACAAGGCTGAGATAACAGGATTCGTGTCTTGATACCGCACATATAATGTTATAACTTTGAACACATTCGCAAAATAGTTTTCGAATTTTAATGCACTATGAATGCCAACTGCCCACTGTGTTTTTAACATCTGCCGCGAATACAAGACGCTGATTCGATTCTAGAGGCCCGTCGAAACCTTGTAACTTCCTTGTAACTTGTAACCTTGTAACGCGCAAGCCCCTTACATTACACGTTACAAGTTTTTCAGAATAAGAAGCCCCCCCAATCAGCGTCTTGTGCTCGCGCAATCGTAGCCTTGTTGGTTGGTTACGCATAAATCTATTTTAGTTCATGAAATTAGCGAAATGTTTGATGTTCTAACATTTTATGTGCGGGCTTTAAATAGAAAGAACCAAGTGTAGGTATTTGTGTTCATGTAAACAGAAACATATGCAGGATTGTAGACAAAAGGAACTCTTGATTAAGTAAGTTTAAGGTTGCAAAGATGGCACATATTTACAGAAATTAATTTTTAAAACAAAAAGAAATGAAATAAATAAAACAAAATAAATACCGGGAATCCATTCTTCCCCGGCGCTCCTGTTAACCCCTGCAAATGAAAAAAAAAAAATCTTAAGCATAAAAAAAACTGAAGCAGTCTGTTAAAGAGTATGATAGCAAACCAAATTGTCTACAAAAACTAAAGCGCCTGCACAAAAACAGTGAGCAATATATTTCGGTTTAGGGTAAATGCTATTAAGTATTAGCACATACGTAACTAGAACGACTAGATATTTCCCATAATATCCATATATTGAAACGCACAAAAATATAAGAAAAAACTTCAGGAGATTTCTTTTTATTTGAATCCAACTACACAGTTATTAGTATTTCTTCTGACATGATAGTACCAAGCGTTTCTTCGTAAAAAGCATAATTTCAGGTACCTAGGAAGGTACCTGACGTCCGTCTTTATGTTGAAAATATGAATTTTAACTTGTTTATCGCTCTATGATGCAAAACCTAAATCAAAGAAAACATTACTAGACACTTATACAGAATGGCCCATTTAGATCGGTCTGTAAGGGAAAGTCTGAAACTATAAGAGTTGTACTGTTCTTAACCAACCATGACCTCGAACCATGTCATCGATTTTAATAACAAGAAAAACTGCATTCATACATTAAAAAAAAAACCTGTACTGTACGTCGAACCCGGGTGTTTTTAAATTTCATTAATGTCAGAATGTTGATTGTAGGAATGCTTAACAATGTTCAACTTTCCGCAACTATTGAATTGGCGTATGCCAGTATCAATATCAAAATAGCAACTGTAACGTCTGTAACTTAAACACAACACCTATCACACCTATTTAAATACCTTCCTTATGTTTATAGGAACATTATGGGACGGGTCTTTCAAAAGATTATTATAATATTGTGAGTTTTAGTGTTTAACAATATAGTTTACTTACGGGAGGTCCCGCCTCGCCAGAGTCGCCTTTTTTGCCTTTCTTCCCTCGCTTGCCCGGAGGTCCGGGTGGACCTGAAAAATACAAAAATATGGTGTTACAGAAATCATCAATATTCATGGTTTGATCATATTTCAGCTTATTGATTGCCCTAGTAAGTACTCGCAGGACACTAAACACGGCTCTATTATTACTTTATTAATGTTCAATGAACTATATTATCGAAATGAGTATGCAGCGATGCCTATAGGTAAATAGAGAACCCGATATCGGAATATTAGCGTTGAATGTGCTAAATAAAATATTCAGAGTGACACAAAAAAAATACTGGTGAACCGTTTAAGGGCGTAATCTGCATCATGGACCGATTAGGAAAAAAAAGGAAAAAAAAAATACGTAGGTATTTTTACTTATACGGGTAGGTCGTTCGAATGGCAACCTCTCATTTTTTATCACTTCACAGTCCTGATTACACCCTTAAACAGATCGCCAGAATTTGAGTTACAACATGTAGAAAGAAAAAGCAAATGAATTTGACCGGATCCAGTTTAGTAGATTTTTAGATCCGTTGTTCTTAACTTACGCAAACCATTGTTTCTAAACTTCTCCCTTATAATAGTAAGCCTTAGATAATGCATTCGGATTATTTTTTCTATATGAATTCCAACTCCGACAAACGAGGAAGGCACCGCCTGTCACGCCTGTGACGTCACAGAACGTGCGTGGCGTCACGTGGTCGTCGAACGCCGACGTCGAGTGCACTCGGTCCGACGGTTAATGGTCACTCGGTCAGGTGCCGCGGTCACAGCGTGCTGGTATGGATCTAATTCGAATCACGAATTTAGAACAACCCACTTCGCCGGATTGCAAAATGTGGTGTAAGTAATTAATTGTGTTTCTAGTTTCCCGTGTCAAAGCGAGACACATTCAAATTTTTCATTATTTATTTTTACCTTAACTTTGTTTAGTTTTGCCTCAGTCAATCTTAGGGCAGTGAAGAAACAAGTCACTTTATAATGTTTAGTAACCTTGATGCTTTTGTGTTAATCGATCGGGTAATTTTTAATAGTTTTAAGATAGGTAACTCGGCAAAAGTGGCAGGGCGGTATACGCATTAATGCGCTTAGGTAATTACCTAAGCGCATCTCACTCGCCAAACAAAAAGAGGCTGCATCGAAGGTCACGGCTTATAACTCGTTGCGCAACCTAGACCAAGTCAATAATACGACTGGGGCAAATCTAATGATACCTAACTCATTGTAATCCAACAACCGGCGTGGGCTTGTAGGCCGTGCCAAAGAAAAACATTCATACAACTAAAAATATACCTATTAATATGCGATTTTAAGAAAAAAATATCTGTTCATAAACGATTTGAGTAGTTCTGTTTCCGGAAAATAAGATAATCTTTGTATCCTAACAGGGATGTTAAGAAAAAAATGGTTGCCTGTAAAGTCGGTTTTACGGGCGAAGATTTTACGTGACAACGTCTTTTTCTCGGTAGAATATTTATTGATATGAATATAATTAAATTGCACAATAGGAACTTACTTAACACTATCAACGTTCGAGAAAGACAAAGACAGAGACACAAGCATGCGCCGATTCAATGCGCCTAATTCTCTAGTGCTGCGCGCGCGGCAGACCGATCATAGTTGAGTGGGAGAGAGACGCAAGGCATTCGGCGGGCCTCTCTCTCGTTCGGTGACTCATCGTAACGTTACCGAGCGTTACACTTTTTCATAAGTGACTCCCAGCCGCAACCTAATTTAAGACGTTTTCACGTCAAAAGAATGTAAAGAAGAAAAATACTCAATGGCTTTCATCTCACAGCCTGTGCTGAACTTAAGGATCTCACATTATGTCATATTAAATGAGTGGACATCTATTCTTCTCAATGAGTACGCATTTTTAACCAAACAGCGATTAAATAATTATCGCTTAAAATCGCTGCTTCCGTTTGACCGAGTGCCTTCGACATGAAGCCGCCAATGGCGACCACTCAACTTAACGTCGAGACCTAATTAACGTGCTGATTTGACGTTAGGTGACCTTTTACGTTTACGTTTGCATTTTTAGTGGGTAAGAAGTGGAACGTTCGACAGATGACATGTAAACCGTTTGACCGCATTTATGTTTGGGAAAGGTTTGGTGAAGTTGAGCCGCTTTTTGCATTAAACGATTTGGTAATTGGTATTTAAATACATCCATACTTATGCAAGTCTATGGAAGTCGCAACAGCCTCCTGGCCGTCTTAGCTGACCGGCTGGACACTCCACTCCTCATACACAGAGTACACTCAGTGATAGCCACATACACACACTGTGTGTGTGAGTGTATGTGGCTATGATACACACATAAGTGTGAGTGTATATATTATATTATGTAGTTGTTATAAGTGTATGATAAATTACACACAATTTTAATTTAATTTTAAGTTGCGCTAACAAAATGTATGGACTAATGTTGTCTGAAATAAACGGATTTTTATTTTTTTATGGCTGAATATGACATTATATAACATAATTTTAGTATATTTGCGCCACGCGTTCAATACATAAATTGGCACCAGCTTGCATGCTTTATAATTTTAATCCCATTTTTTGAAAAATTAAAATCACTTTCTAGGCAACCCAATTCAAATTGGCAAGAGTCAGTCGAAAATCGTAAATTTTCCGTTTCTAAATAGAGGACATACATACTATACATAAGTATGCCACGAAGACAATACTTAATAGAAAATCCTTTCAAAAAACAACTATTTTCTAAAATAGTTGTAGTACCCATATAGTATCCATATACCAATTGACTAATTATCCAAATATAACCTTGACTAAATGCCAAGATTCATAATCGTAATCCGCTATCTGCGTAAAGATTTCTTTTGGCAGACATGTCGACGGCGGCGGGCTGCGTGGGGGTGGGGAGGTGTCCACTAAATTTGATTTGATTTGCGGACAAATTGAGTGTCGCAACGCGGGACGCGGGGTGCAGGAGGAAAACGTCGAGTCTTCACTACTTGGTCCCTACTATGGATCTGAACTTAAGGGTTCGAGTTTATTATTATTATTTATTACTATTATTTTATATTAGACAGGCAGCTGATGCTGATACGTCTAAATCATAGTTTACTATGCACTTTTTGCTTCTAGTAGTTTACGTTTTTATTTCCGTTTTTCTTTGAAAATAAATAACACACATAGGAATGAAAATGGGGTTCTAAATTGGTAAAATTGTCAGTTAAATAAGTGTTTTGTCCCTTTTTAACAAATGCAAATGTCAAACTGAGAGATGACGACAAACAATAAATTGGTTACCGGACAAATGTCCGGTAACCAATTTATTGTTTGTGTTGTATTGTATTGTTTGTCGCTCATCAAATGATGAGCGTTTGTAAATAACGGCATTAATTGCTAACTCCATATTTGGCAACAATTACAGTTAAAAGAGATATCACAAATAAAAAGGAATCGCTTCGAGTTTCCGCGGTAAGACCCTGAAACCGTTTTTCCGGATGATCGAGAGCTGGCGAGACGGAATAACAACATGTTTTTATGTGGCAGTGCCATTGGGTACCTACCGACTTTGCTACGGACCACAACGTCGCATGTCGGAGCACAGCCGTAGGGGGTCACTTCATACTGGTTGATTAAAACTCAATGTTCAGTTACGAATATAATTTTGTGAGTGGATATTTCGCGAAGATTTTTGGACTAAAAGGATGATTTACTTTAAAACAAAGGATGCGCTTTTAAAAGCTTACTTACTTAGCTAATTTATTTGTATTGACCTGAAATTAATACAGTTAAATTATTCGGTTTTTAAAATCGGCACGGTCGTCGCTTATATCTCAAAGATAGACTTGTCTCCTAACAGACACAGACACACTAAACACGGCCCGGCACGGCCACGGTAACACACTAAACACGGCCACATTGGTCACATCAATGCGCTTAGTATACGAACGCCACCTTAACTTATCGCTTCTATATCGTAGTTCTTTACGCGATTCACCCGTAGTCGATCTCAGTTTGTAGTTTTTCCGCTATGTACTTAAAAAAAGCCACTACCAATATTGCAACCTCCTAACAGTATATTTTATATAACAATACCTACATGTTAAATTAACGCACGCGGCGTAACCAGCCCTGTTTTGTTTTAATACTTATAAGTTATAAGTTTTTATAGATAAAAAGGGCTTTTCTAAGCTGGGTCTAAACCCCTTCAATTTATCAGTGCACGCCATTGTGTAGGTGGGTGAGTTCTTACGGCCTGACCGTCGTCAGAGCCCGCGGGGGTGCAGGGTGCGACGGGCGACATCGTTTTCCCGTGGCCGAGTGACGGTGACATGTGACTGCCAAAGTGCCGCCTACACACTGCATGATGACATATCTTTTTAACATATCAATGCTAACATATCTTCTCAAAAAAATTACTACTACCAAAAAAAAATACTACTAAATTATTACTATTACTACTACCTCATAAAGGACTCATGCGAGACGTTAAACATACAAGAATGATTACCTATTTTTAATACTTCACTGCCTTAACTAGTAGAATAGCATTAATTTATCCTCCTGGATCCCCCGGTCCTCACTTGAGGACATAACATTTAAAAAAATCTCCTGTGAAATGTCAAAGCAGCATAACAATTTTGTACGCATAAAACGTTTCCGAACGTAACTGTCAACCAAAAAAAACAAACACCTAGTCTCAGATGGCCAATCAGCGATCAGTGCAGCTTAGACATCTGACACTACCGGCCACACCATGCCCCAAGGTAAGTAAATCCAAATTTATCTCACTGAAAGTCTAATTATATATTTTTGTTTGGTTTTAATTAATAAATATACGATGTTTTTCATATGTTAGTTAGTGGATTTCATCCGTATAATTAAAAAACTTTGATTTTATATAGCTCTGAAGTTTATGTTCTCGTGCGAGTACTAGCGGACTTAAACAAGTAAATTTATGTTCTCGTACGAGTACAGCCGGTCTCAATACTGTAAGTTTTTTTTATTTCACATGAAAGTTAATCATGTTATGTTTCCAATTTTCAGGCTTAAAGGACTGTGACCTTAACTTTGATGAATCCGACAGTCATTCTAAAGGCGAAGTTGTTTATATTAGAAGTCATCAGAATCGGAAAGTGACGACGAAAATAGCGATATTTTGGAAAATATTCAAAGATTGTCCTCAGAACATATAATATCGGCGGTTCCCAGTCCTCGGAGTCTTATTATTTTATATTATTTATTAAGATGATTATTTAAGGTAAGACAAAAGTCCTAATCAATGTAAGACTGAAGATTTAAGTTACTTTATTTTCTTGTTATTTAAGTTGTATGTAAATAAAATATTGAACTGTATGGTTAATGCATTAATAACTAAACTATAATTATGTTAAGATAAAAATGTCCTAAGAAATGTCAAATCTAAGACGTAACTTATTTAGCAAAAAATTGTAACTGTGATTTCTAGTTAGTAGATTACATTAAAGTAATTTGCTTAAAATGCAACTTACATACTATTGTTACATGTATACTCGTACAATTTTTTTTAATAGCCTATTTTGTGTCCCACTGCTGGGCAAAAGCCTCCCCTCTCTTCCTCCACCAAGAAGAATTTATTTTGTTATTGACTTTAATGTGTTAGCTTGTGCTGTTAGTAAACATACGTATTTTTTGTAAGTTTATATCCAAGATCAAGATATAGATTCATAAGATTTCGGTTTATTTGAGAGTGAATTAATATGGTTATGAATAATAAATACGAATAAGTATTTTCTGTATTTTTTTATGCAAGTAAAGTTGATTTTTGTAGTATTTTGTTTGATACTACTGGTACCTCGATTGAGGACACAGTCCCCATGTACTCGCCTGAGACCATAAGGAAAAATCGAGGGGAAAACACCATGATTTTTTTTACTAATTTTCCTACGTTCCTGGTTACTTACTTAATCGATTTTTTCAAAAAAATATCGGTTTTGCCAGAATTGATACCCCCAGGATCCAGGAGGTTATTGACATCAAATACTTGGAAAATGGTAAAGCTATTATGTAGGCAATAATTAATGACGGCAGAATTATACTGATGTCTTCATACAACGGTACGTTTAACTCCCTTATTCAAATGACATAGCGAAAAATATGTACTTACGTTTCTTTTTTCGATAGCGATTAGTCACCTATTCGATAACGGAAAAACTGATCTGTACTCAACTAGCTTTCTCACGCTTAACGTTTCCTACGGAAACGGAATTGTATGTGACAAAATGAATACTCATACTTTCCCTTTTGACAGTTTTCCCTGGTGACTGCGAATGTGTACAAATGTGCGCTTGTCCGCGGCGGGTCTATTCAAGCAGTTCTTTTCAACTTTTTGTTGTACAGCCGCAGTCTTCTGCATATGTAAATACTATGTCATTCGGTCGCATTTCAAGCAGTTTGTACAACCAGTTTGCTCAAGATTTAGAGCTTTATTTTAGTTTTGGTTTTATTGTGTTTTCGTCGGCACTATTTAGACAGCATTAAAATCTAAGTTTAAAGTAAAAAGCATTTAAAGACACTGTTTTTCAAATAGAAAACAAATTAATGTTTATTCTATTTCATTTGAAATTCTAATATACCGAATAATATTAGCATAATTAGATAACAACTTTCAGAAAGCTCGAGCAGTTTTAAAGCATTATTCTACAATGAACTTGGTCCATGCAAGGGTAGGTTACGCGGTTGTGTTTCCAGCTGTTTGCGCCCGCGCGCCGCTCTCTGCCGTAATGAAATCTAAACAAACACCCCCTGGGCCCCTCGAGCGGGGCGCAACAATAACACTCGACAAATAATATCCTTTACCAAGCATAATCGCGATAATAAAGAGGCCAACGGGGTCGTCGCCCGCTACGGGCTACAAACCAAGTCGCTACGCCCCTACGCCGTAGCCGCCGTGTCACCGGCTTTCCATCCTTGTTTCTGCCTCATATTATTGAATTTTCTAGTATTCGCGGAATGCAATGCATGTAAAGAACGCAATAGACTGTGAACATTCAGTGAACGTGAAGAATGTTGAAGAGATAAACTTTAAAAATATTTTCTCAAGATAATGGCATTTTAAAATTTAAAAATATTTACGTTTTGATGGTGACTTGTGTGATAATATTTTTCAATCGTAATATTTTCCAAGTAAAAATCTTAGTCGATAAGTAAACAGTAAGATGTAACAGTGAACAACTGAACAAGGACCAGCAAACCGCTTCGTATGTATACAAACAGATGCAACGAAAATTGCTGGCCGCGGCCTTTATGGGGAGCAGGGACGCTTTATGATGGTTTAATTTAGTTTAAAGTACGGACAGACAACGATTTTACGATTCCTGTCGCATTAAGCTGGCAACATACGTGTAGCTACGCTCTGGGAGCGCGTGTAATTAGATTGGAGGTACCGCAGCTAAAACTGAATGCGGTCCAGACACTTTAAATAAAAATTACATTTAAAATATTGTTGTCCCATTCCAATTTATAGAAACGCGCAAATCACGGAAAATTATAAGCGCAAAGTTGATCCTACTGCATAAATAAATAATGCTTAACTGGAAAAATACATTGATTCCGTGCCATAATTATATATCCTACGTCTATCATAAGCGTCCTATCATAACCTCTTCTCTTCTTTCTAGTTTTTTTCCTGTTTTTTGCCACGGCTCAGGAAGCCTGGGCTCCGATGTGACAACTCATCTCTAGTTTTACGAAAGAGACTGCCATCTGACCTTCCCACTCCGAGGGTAAACTAGGCCTTATCGGGATTACTCCGGTTTCATCACGGTGTTTTCTTTCACTGAAGGAAAACATTGTGAAGAGAGTGGTACATATGAAATGACATTACGTACATAAGTTTCGAAAAACTCATTATTTATGAGCCGGGGATTGAACGCACGACCTTCGGGAATGAATGTCGCACGCTCTGACTGCTGGGCCAACAACGCTCTCTAAGTACTCATAGAGTCAAACCACATTATTTCTTCCAAGCAAATGAACTTTCAAAATTTTTTGTTATTTTAAACGTCAAACTTTGTATGCAAATTATAACGTTTACCTACTTATCACTTTCACAGCCTGTGCTATCAAATATATGAAACTTAACTTAAACGGACTCTAAGCTCTAGCACAGCGTAGGGATGTATTACATCCTTACGCTGTGGCTCTAGTGACTTTATTCACCACCAATAAATGCGATGTCAAGTATCCAAAGTCAAGCACATAAAAATAAGTGCCTTAAGGCAAGCTGACCTATCCCGTGTATCGTGGCGCCTATTACTGAACTGTATCTAAAGATTTAACGACGATGAAGTTCTTGATATTTAATATATAATCTAGTGCTATGTAATAATCATAATACCTTTCCCATATCTAATTCCCCAGACCAAACATCCACCCGTGGTTAAGCTGTATTAAGTGTGGCGAGTCACAGTATACGTATCTACAAGATCTGATGAAGTGACGCGTCAGGAATGTCCCTACACGCGGCAAGCATGTGTTGCCAAGGAATGTTACCGTGCGAGTATGTAGTTAGTCCATGATTTATGTTACACCAGGCATGTTGGTCTAATTGACCTATCGATAATGTGGTATTTTATGGTATTTTATTTAATTAGTAAAATTCACAACGACGGAACGAACAACATTAACTAGTAATTTGTTCTTAAAATTTTAAACACGAAATATTGGCAGATGAAGTTTGCAATTAACCGTTCCGATAGGCAGAAGAGAAGGGAGGTCTTTAACTAGCAGTGAGACACGAAATAGGCGGATAAAAAAAGCAGATGACGGATTTATTAGGTACCATGTCGCATTCGATTTCAGTCATCTAGCAAGGGAAGCTTGTATAGTTAAATGTAAGAAAGAACCATAAATATAAATATAAAAAGTTAATCGAAACGCTACTAGTACAAATATATATCTATGTTCTTTTCCGTGTAGGTAGTTATAAAAATAACGCACACAAACTAAGTTTTTTAACCTCACTGTGCGTTATGCTATTCTGACGTCAATCCGACTGCTCAAGACCGATTTATAGCCTTAAATAGTTGGATGTGACAATAAACATGTAGATCGTTATCACGGTCACCTAGAAACAATATCTGGATGAACAACTACTCGACATAATTAGAGAACAACACGCGAATGTTATCAGATGGTGCTAGTTGTTATTCCCACCGACTATTGCAAGCGAGGGTTAATATAATCCTTATGCCCAATTCTTGGCGTAATGTCCTAAGTCCTCCAGATGGGATATCGGAGCGTATGGCGTACACAGTTTGCCGCCATACGCTCCGTGCTTGAATTCGCTGATTCGCTCCAAGTCTCCCGGATTGTCTTTGCCTCAGCAACGAAATCTTGTCACCAGGTTTACTTTTGACGACAACGTTTTTGCTGTCCTTGGGGGTTCTAATGTAGGGCTTGGCTTAGTGATCAGCATCCTTTCAAAGTGTGTGCCCAAATAAATAATAGCAATGAAATAAATTTGCAAGAATGTAAGTATTTGCGGATGAACACACGCGTTTAAAAGTGCATAGGCAATTTATGAATTAATTCATTCATAAACTGCAATTTTGAACGCGATAGTAGATACAAGATATGACGCGCAAGCTTGTGTATGTCAATGCAAAGAAAAAATGTATCACTTGTGTTTGTGTGACTGTTGATTTTGTGAATCTTACGTACAGAGTGTTCTTTGGTAAACGTCGTGTGATCATTGATTTCGTATAAATGAATTCTGGTTTAGTTGAAGCTAACCGCTCGGTAGCCGATAGGAATAATGGACCTGCGGTGACCCAACTGCAGCCAAATAAAGGGGTTTTGTTCCGAATAGAATACAACATTTGCAACATTCTGTCCAATTTAAGGCGAGAAGAGAGTCGTTATGCGAATATTTACGACGCAGTTTCTTCGACAGAACTCGAGTTTACAATCTATAGAATTCGTTGCAAAATTGGCGAAATCCAGTTGGATACACTACGATATTATAGAGGTACATAGGAAGTCACTAAAGTTGCAGTTATAGAACTAATTAACTATACTTATTTAAATTTTTTAAGTAGACAAAGCTTATACAAAGAACATTTAAAATATGCACCTATTGAATAAAATAAAATATACTGAGAGCAAACTCATCGAGCTACTTACTTAGCCCTATTGAAATAAGTAGGTATGTGACGCTATTTAGCACCATGCATACCAAAAGCAATGACATAACGAGCCACTCACCTGCATCTATAGGTATGCGACTACCCCGTTAGCATAACTTGATCTCCGAGCTATCACGTGACGATTTCTATAAATTGACACATTGGTCACAACCCGTCCCGACCCAGTCTAGCCTGGATATTCTTAGTTGGTAGAAAGCAAGAAAGACTTAGGAATGAATTTCCGACCGATCAGCATAGCCGAAGCACTAAAGTGCCACTGTAGCAAGGTTGGAGGTAAATACCACTTCTTATAATTTTTCGGACTTTGGTTAAACCTGTTTTGTTAATGTGAATATTGAATAGAATCAAGCATTTTATACTTTAGCAAACATTCGACACTTACGTGTGATTTAACAGTTCGGAACGCGACCGCGCGGTGCTGTGTGCATTATGTTGCACTAATAAAAACACGCGAAATATTTGCCACGTCCAGTTCAATATACACTGGGCTGTGGTTTTGGCACACGCGTTTTGGCGTAAGCCATATGTAGCTCAGTTAGTTCCTCTCGCTACATTGGAGATAGTTTGGCCAGTTTTTTACGGCCTCATTCCAGTTTCGATTGGTAGCGATAAAATTTAATTGTTTTTACTCGTAGTCGACGGACTGCGGAGGGTCGGGCGAGGGGAGATTCACCCAAAAACGAGCTTTAATTAAATATCGAACATTCCCAATGTACGCGGGTACTCACCGGACAGGATTTAGGAGCACAGATCGTCTTATTCTTGTAGCTTGTTCTGATTTTGGCGAAACATGCGACTAAAGTTATGGATAGCCTTACGCCAAGAAGAGCAAAACTATTTTAAATAATTAAAATTCTAAATTATTATGTATACCTACACATACTTATAGCTTATTGACATGATCTTATTTATTAAACAAAAAGACACCTCCTTGTATCTTCACGACACCAAATAACATCAATATATCTACAGAATTCATGCTAATTAAACTATTTAAAACCAAACTTTACACCCCTGGAATCTTTATGCTCAATTTCGCCATTTTTCAATATACTAATTTCGTTCGCGAAATAGGCAGCCCCATCAGTTAGTTACCCCTCGTTTCTTGTAGAGGGGTCCATTCTACGGTTGATAGGTTTTTAATTTAAGCAATTTATATTAGGCACTAGAGATCGGTACGCGTAGCTGATCGAGTGATGGCAGTGGCAGGTGACTAACAAAGCTATGGATTTGATTCTAATATTGGCTTAAAGATCGCTACAATCGAAATATAATCCTAGCACATATTGCTACGATTTTCCACGAAAATTACGTTTGGAAAACACTTCGGAAACTTGCATATTCATAAGGGAAAACTTCGATAAGTCGTGGAATGGTGCTCCGAAAGGTCGCAACTGGGATATATAGTATGCATAAATGTACGTATTCTCATATAGTTGATTATTAACCCTAAACAGTAACCTAAAGATATATTTTCAAACATTTTCTAAATAATACACCTAGTTAATATTTACACAAAAAACATACTCAAGAGAGACACAAAATAATTCTAGCAAACGTATTTAGTAACGCTGAATAATGTTATTTTAAGTGATTGTAATGTAAGGTAAGCTTAAAAAAGCCTCTAGATTAATTCGCAAAACATTAATATTTATAAACAATTTAGAACAAGCCTCTAAAGTGAAAGCCTCGCTTTTAGGCTTAAATAAGTGTTTGAAGTAGCAGCGGAGTTAACATAAATCGCTAGATAGAGGCCAGACGCAGTTCCGGATAATACAATTATAATTCAATGTTCAATTTGGTAATTGGAGCACCTGCGGGGTATGGGGCGGACTACAAATCACCACCATATTATTGAGCCATTACCGCCCTTCACTGAATTTTGATAATCGAGTTTAGCGGCAAAAATATGGACGAAACCGGAGTTTGCTCTAAGCGGCCGAACTGCGCGGTAATCTTGTTTTTGAGGGCGCGGGTGGAATCGCGATGAGGCATTGTGCTGGTGATGATTGTCGCGAGGGGATCTCGGAGTGGAGCATGATCAATGGTTGTCGGAAATATTGAAAATTAAAATATAAAACATATTATTTTAGGTAAATCTAAGTATTCGGCTGGGTATTAGGTGCAAGACTTACACTTAACTTATGAGTATGTCCTCTTCACAACCGTATCTTTACACGAGGGCATAATTATCACTCTCATTTTGTAGCATTTGTTTATTGTCTTTAACTATGCCAAGCTATATACAAATTAAATATTCATCGCTTCTATCTAATTAAAATTAGAATTCATCAATATGCGCAAGTTCATGGAACTAACTAAAAGGACGATCATAAAACGCTATGCATTATTAATAGACCCATAAAACAACTGACAAGCACACAGGCCGAGAGCACCCGGGTGTAATATTATCTCTAACTTTTGCTTCGTATCTGGGAGATACGCAACTTGTATAACTCTACCACAAACGCTAAAGATACATTGATCAACATGCTATATCATAATATAAACAATTTTTATTGATTGAAAATATTGAGTACCAATGTATAGCCATACAAAATTTGTGTACCTTACACTTAAGCAATTATAAAACTTGATCGCTGTGTGGGTGTTCATGCCATGACGTCTCCTTTAATTAAATAGGTATGTACCTATAGGGAATTTATCTAATAATATGAGCTACAAGTTAAATTATACAGAAGTCTACACTGGTTCTTAGTTCCTGTCTAGCGCCCTCCCCACGGACACTATTAAACACTAATTACCACTTTGATACCGCCATAAAGTAAAATCCAATTACGATGGGATCCCCTAAATTTCTTTGTAATTTTCTTGAGTAAATTACATGTAATTTACGTTTTTGTGCGTCCTGGCGTTTTTAACGCTATCATTATTTTCTTTGGGTTAAACGGTCCGTTTACAAACACTAGAGTGCGGTGTGGGTGTGGGTAATGATAGACGTAGATATTTGTTGGGTAATGATAGTCGGGTGATATGCGAGGGTCGCAGAGGGAACCCTCTAGGTAAACTTTATATTGCTTTATGATTTGAGTTAACAAAACGATTTAGTTGGCGACACATATAATTAAATAAAAAAATTTTTGCGCGAAAATAGTATGTAGATATCATTAATCAAATCGGTAATTGTTTTCTTGTGTAATTATTTCCTCGTCTAAGATATTCTTAAAGAGACAAGAAAACTCAACCTAAAATTCAAACCTCTAGTTACCTTGGTCAAGTAACATGTCATTGCCAGCAACGGCGGCGTGGCGATGGATGGCTTCCTGGCCTGGCCCATTGTCGGTGGGACAATGCCCGTTCCCACGCGGTTACGTCTCTATACAACTTGCACAGGGGAAGATGGGAAGGAGATACATGCCGCGTTTATCAGATCATGATTTATATGAAACAAAGTGTACCTACCTACGCGGAGGGAGCATTTTAGGAATATATAATTTGACAAAGGAAGAAAGACATTTGAAATTGGCGAAATGGATGGGATTACCTCAATATACTGGCTACCCGGTACTGGCTAATAAAAAAAAGTGTCGGAACTGGGAATCCCGCATCACGCCGTACAAACTCAGTAACGTACCGGGAGCATTTCCTACTCGATCAATAATAAGTCCATATGTTTTAATTATGCCTTGGAAAATGTAATTATGCACATGAGTATGTATTATTCTTACTTGTGTGACAGCTTGTGTTGCAAAATACTCAGATGTGTCAAAAAGAAGAGGCATCTTAAACGAAACACTAGATTACCCGCTACGCACTCTTGTTGAGCGCGATTTCTTTGCCCACTCTCGCAGTTCTAATTTGAGTGTCGCAGTGTCGCGAGCACTCTCAACGCCAGTGTCGGGTGTCGAGTGCGAGTCGGAGGTTACCTCGAGAGCACTCGCTCAAAGCTTTTTCTATTTCAGTTCGGGTTTTACAGTGGCTTTGTTAATTCGAGATTTGCTGACATAGTCAATTTTAGGAATATAAAAAAATATTTCTGAAAGAACATATCTAAGTAATGAACAATGGGATGTGATGGTACGTATGTGAAATATTTTTTATACATTTTGGCGACTTGTACTAAAATGATGAACAAAGATAAGTATAGCAAATGGAGACCTAGCCTCTCGAACCTACATGCCAAGCCATCGTTGACCCTATTTGCTGGAGCCTATTATACGGAATATACTAGAAGAACTATTAAATTCTCGCGCGCAGGACACGACAGGAACAATTAGAGTTGTTTGGGTGTTTGCCGGCAGCTGTACGGGGTTGATTAGACGCGTCCGCGCCGCCGACCCGCTCGGGGCCGGCTCTACGAGGGTAATTAGAAGCGTTTTGTTTTTAATCCCGCTCGGCGCGGCTCAAGAAAATGCCCTGCAATTAAAATGAAGGAGAACTTCCGTAAATAAAGAAAATACCAGTATCATTGGAATCGACGGTATTTACAGAAACGGAACTGTAATTAAAGCGATAGAAATATTCCAAGCAGGAGCTACGAAGCGAGGAAACAACGGAGCTGCCAGATACTCCGAATTAAGCCGCGCTGCTCTAACTGCATTTGCGAAACACAGACTTCTCGCGGAAAATAACCAAGTTTCATAATCTCAGAGACGGCATGTTTAATTAGGAGAATAAAACCGCTTTGTTCCTGGAGTCTTAATCTTAAAATGTTAACTATAAATCTTTCAGCATCATTAATATAATACCTCAAATTACCCTGCGACGAGTTTTTGTTGGCTATCATTAGGGGAAGCACTTAATTAGAGGGTCTTGCCGCAATCATTCAGGTAATTTTGACACGTCCTACACAAGACTGGTTTGTTAAAAATAACCTTCGGATAATTGACTGGATTAAAGGGTGATACACTATTGGGCAGTATCAAGGTCTTATTTATACATTTATTTAACCAAAGAGCAAAGCGTAGAATTTTATATTATTTAAGTCCTTCGCAACACAATGATTTCCGGAGTACGCAGCCGTCTTGTCAGAGATAAGCAAGATGAAGAAGTACGGATGTCTTAATTTAAGCCGCTGGGCCCTACAATTTTTCTCGGTGAATTATACAGTAGCTGGCAGCATAGCGACACGCAACGTTTTGGTAAATCTAGTTTAATATAGAACAGTCCGCTTATAGTATGAGGCAAGTAATATCGAGAGAACTGAAAATTCGTGGCTTATTATAAAACCATAAAATAAGAGAGCTTTGCTCCCAGTTTTCTGTCCAATTATATTTATTTATAGGTTAATTTTATAGTTAAATATAAGTAGGCAGGTAGGCCTTTTGTGTAACTTATGATTCTCATAAGCAATTATTTCCTCGATAAGATTTTAGAAGATTTGCTTTTTACTAGAGTTTGTTATTTTGATCTAGTGTACCAACCAATAAGTAATTATTTTGATGTTCAGTATTTTCTGCTTTCACATTGTGAGAAGTAAAGTCTACCTATCTATGTTGTTCCACGTGACGGTTTTCGCGTGGTAAATAAGTTTGCGTGTACTAACTTTCCTCATCTGTACTTAAGCGTTGACATTATAGAAAGTTAACACCAAGTATTCGAAACGAGCTTCCAAATCTTTCGCTAATAGGAACTAGTAAATACTCGTCGAAGAAATGACAGTCGCCATCAGATATATCGGTGAGCCATAGGTTTTCAAAAATATCCAAACAAGCGCCTTTGCAATAGATCTGTGTTCAGATAATTATAATGTCTGCCTCGTCATATCTGATGGTAACTATAATAATATAACTAAAGCTCTCTCTGTCGCTCTTTAGGCAAACATTAATGGTTTGTGATTTGTACAATGCTATAACTGCTTAATTATTAACAATGCTTCTCAAAAGGTGCTCGAAGTACTAAAGCTACGCACGTAGCCAAGTATGTCAATAAATAGCAATGAAAGCATAAGCAATTAAAGGTTTTCGATTGGAAGATATTTCACGGCTAATTTGATGACCTTCGATTGCCTTCGCCGCGGTAGGTCAAATATTAAGTGCTTTAGCGCATCGGGCCGGGTGCAGTCGTGCAGGGCAGTGCAATTATCCCCGCGGTGGTCTTATATCCACCGATACCAGTACTTTGAAGGACAGCTAAATGATGGTTTATGGTTTACTACCTACATGAATTACCGATAATTTTATTTATGGTTAGGTTTTATTCTTAAAGAGCGACTTGGTTAACAGTAACTATCCAAACTTTTGGCATGTCTATTGCGTTTATAATGTCAAACGTGCGTCAATATTTAGGAGCTGTCATACCTATAATTTCGCTTTACTTATAGTTATTTTACGCCGAATTTCTGGAGTAACTTCATTGCTGCAGCTAACAGTCTATAGAACATGATTCCCATCGACCTGAATTTAGCTTCTTATCAAATATATATCACGGGAACGGTGGGAGGCATGTAAGAACCCCTCATCTTCTTCTTTCACAATAGGTTTGATTAACTCGCCGTCACTTTCACTTTGAAATACAGGAATCCAGAATTATCATTACGGATTCACAACCCAAGCAGTGCAATACTGCGTACCTATGTTATTCTTTTTTGAATTCTCGTATATATTATTCTAAACAAACGCAACTAGCGAAGACACATCTTAAAGAGGCAAACGACCCTAAGACAACAAACCGCCGCGTCATCGTAATGCAAATAATTTCTAAAGCACAAAGTATCGGGATCCCTCAAAACAATGCCATCCCGAGCGCGAAGACCCGGTATGGTAATGTAAGGAAATTAATCGTCAACACGGGAAGTTGGTCCTTGGTCCGGA
This sequence comes from Lathronympha strigana, assembly GCA_949128165.1. NCBI lineage: Eukaryota > Metazoa > Arthropoda > Insecta > Lepidoptera > Tortricidae > Lathronympha > Lathronympha strigana. The sequence continues at coordinate 20,544,124 of OX421903.1, read as the reverse complement.
TCCCGTAAGTGCAAGTCACCCAAGAATAAAGGGAGGCGAAGGCGGGACTTGTGTTACTTGTCACCAAGGAACGTTTACGATTATCAACATATTTTGAAACTGCCACAAATGTGTAATAAAGTTTTAAAGCTTTGAATGCTGCCGCCTTTCTTTTTTATGTTGTGATCAGTATTATAAGTCAGTTTTGTCGTAATTGTATACTTTACGAATGTTAGCTACCATCTGATGCCACTAAAACTTATAAGATAGGTCTGCAAAAAAAAACCGGCAATGTAAGCTATTTTAGGATTGATTGTTTAAACGAAAATCATTAAGTTTAGAAACTGTTTATTCAACTGTGTAGTACATTTTGTCGATGCACTTATACTTGTCTATCGTCCTTCCTATATTTCTCAATGTTTTGATATCACCTCTCTCACAGCCGATCTACCTTTTTCTGTTCATAATATATGTATACTTACCTATTTAATATATTTAACGGACATGGTTTGAATTACAAAGACATGCAGAGTAAGATCTCATCTCATTTCTCAATGCATAATAAGGAGTGCATTGAAGGCGTAAATATGGAGGAAGCAATGCCGGAGGGCCTCATTAGTGGTATCGCCATCGGTCGTGAGCGGCGGTCAAATTATTGTCATATCTTGATGGCGCATATGTCACGAACACAAAAGTATGTTTTTAAGTAGACAACTGAAAACGTTTCACTCAAACGACGTTGATCTACAAACGTAAACAGCAGCCAAAAGATAATATACGTTTCGGAATACCTTTATATCTCAGGTTCTTAATTATCGCTTTCTATATAATTAAGTTTCAACTGAGTAACCTCTAAGTTTCCACGAGTTACAACTTACTCACAGACAAAATGATTACTTGGCGACAATCTTTCATACTTTTGCTTGAGGTTCATAATTAAATTCACGTGTCGCGCAGACCAATTGTAATAGTCAGTAGAGCTACTATGAATTTTTACGTATTGTTTTAGTGGATCGAGGAGAGTTAAATAACTTAGTTTACATCGTCGTCACTTGTTGGCCAAATCTATAGCCCGCACATAACTAGTACCAATACCTAAGTATAGTAAGTATACATCTATGATTATGAAATCCTAACGTTAATTGAATTCTGTCACGTCCTATGTTTGTTAAAGTTTACACATGCCTCTTTACTACTATGATTTACTTGTAAAATATGGCAGTCACGTCGTGGTTCCAACCTATGTTTAATTAAATAATTCAACACCTTATTTCTCTGTAGTCTAAATCAGGTCATGGCTATAATTAAAAGTGCATTTGTAACAACCGCTCAACAGTGGCGTGCCATGCACTGTAATTAATCAACACTCTGCAAGCCAGTAAATGAATTCACGTAAATATTTCCTATGAGTTTTAAATCGTTTCAATAAGGTTCTAAATAGTTTGGCACCGTCGAAGAGCTCTTCATTCAACACTAGTGGGACCGCGAGGGCTTTCCAGCTATTTTTGTGCGGTGAATGAGTTATTGCTGTGGAGAGTTAAGTGAATTGTTGTTTGTTGACAGTATGTGTACCATGCTTGCGAATAAGTCAAATAGAAAATTGCTTAGGTTATAGGTTAGACTGATCGCCTAATATTCATATAATTTGATCCATCAACATGCGCTTAGGAATATCTACTTATTATACCAATTATTCTACTGGATTCTAACAATAAAATATTGAACAGTTAGGAATCGACCAAATATCAACCAAATAACAAAATACCAACATAATGTTAAATAAGCAACAGCCCCCTATTTGCGGAGTTCCCTTCTCGATTTCCCCAGATGTCCAGAAGGCACACAAACCAATAAAATGGAATATCAATATGCTAGGGGAAAATCTTATCTAACGAGCCAGTGATGCGTGATGCCTCCAAGCAAACTGCACTATGTAAACTCGACTAAAATAGTGGTGCTTTGCACTTTAGTCGTTTGTAAGTGATTAAATTTCGATACTATTCGCGTTTGCATTGATAAATATTTGCGCATCGTATGCGCGTTAAATCTGCCGAGCTGAAACTGTGTATCTACAGCAGCTTTTAACGCGTCGATACAATCGTATGTGTTTATTTGCTCATAAGAGTGCATTCACGCATTTCCCGACCAGGTGTATATACACTCGCGGTCAAATAATACGGGTCAGTAGGAAAAACTAGAATATCCGCTTAATAATAAAGCTATTAGCAGCATGAATTAGATAGTATATTGTAGATACATTCATAGTTAATAAAACAAAACCAAAAGTGTGAAACGTTATTCACTTATTTACCTATTAAATTACCTGGTTCCTGGTCTTTTAAGGTTCTGCCTTGTTGCTAGGAAACGTTGGAGGACTCGCTGCACCGTAGAAAGTATCACTCCTGTTATTTTCGCTATATATCTTTGACTTCTGCCTTCTTCTAACATAGTGATGATTCAAGCACATTCATCTTGTGTTAGCGACATGATAGTAATTCTATAATGACCATAAAAGACAACAATGACTGCTTTTTATCATTGTGCTTTGACAGATTTAAAACAAAAGTAAGAAAACAAGCAAAAGTAAGTAAAATAAACTTTATTTGAATTTGGTACCTGGGCATTTTCGCGAGAAGAGGTCCAAAAAAATAATTTGTGAGGAAGGTAAATTTAATGTTTTCCTACTCAGAATAATACCGAGCTCTTTCAATCTAGGAGAATAAAACTTCGAAAAAAGAATTGGTCTCAAAATTTTCAAACATTTTACTTACTCTCCATTTTGTAACCGCTGTACAAAGTGTTTAAAAAATGGTAACGGGGACTATTTTTTCTCCTAGTGCGATCGAAAGAGCTCGTGATTCTAAGTAGAAAGCACGTTTAAATTAGGTACTTACCTGTTATAGAAAAAAAATACCGACTTAATTCGACTTCAAAAAAAACACTTAGCATGTCATGTCACGTCAAGGTCAAGTAGAACATTGAAGGTTGAATTTAAAACCATACTAAATTCTCTTTAATACTTACAGAGTTATTGTCATGCAAATACCACTATCAGTTTGAATAATTTTTAAGAAAAAAAACCGACTTCATTTGGTTCCCGGTAAAAGTGAAATTAAGAATTTGTTTGAGTTAGCCAGTTTACTTCACAAATATCCAATACACCGCACGTGTTCGATTGAAAATTGAGGAGCTTTCTTAATGTCCTAGGGCTTCCATCATTACATTTGAAGTATAATCAAACGGAACTCCCTTGTAGACCTTTAAACAAACAAAATAACAATGTGTTAAATTGGATGACAGACTGTAAATTAACGAGCATATTCATTATGCCATCCCTGATTATCAACATCAGGTCCACTCCAGCAAAATGATGGCCACAGTAAGAAAATGCCTAAGCTAATTATGAACACCCTCTAATCACAATTAACCTGCCGTTCAAATTTGAAGAGTTCTCTGAATTCTTCTAGAACTCCATCATCAGAATATAAATCAAATCAAAAAAATGAATGTCACAACTAGGATAATAGGTAGAGCTAGGTTTATTAACCAGTTCCACTTTGCGATCCCTGGTCTTCATCATCAGATCAAGTTCATCAAAATTTTGGCTCCGCCAAAACACTGTTTTAGTTACTTAAGGAAACCTCTAATCAGAATGCATGTGCCGTTAAAATTTGAGGAGTTCTCTCAATCCCTCATGAAGCCCATCATCAAAATAGAACTATAATCAAATAGGACTATCTTGAAGGTATTTCTTTACAAAGAAAAGATGAATGTCTCAAATCGGATGATAGAGCTGGGAATTAACAAGCAGTTCCACTTTGCCATCCCTGGTCTTCATCATCAGGTCCACTCCACCAAATTGATGATGTTCGTAAATAAATGCTCGAGTGTCTTAAAAAACTACCCAAATCATCATGCATGTGCCTTTCAAATTTGAGGAGTTCCCTCAGTTCCTCATGGATCCCATCATCAGAAATTGATTTTGAAAAAAACGGAACAAATCTGGAACCATCTATTTTCAGAAAAAAATATATTTTTTAAAATCGGACGATAGTCCTGAGAATTACCAAGCAGTTCCACTTTGACATCCCTGGTCTTCATCATCAGGTCCACTCCACCAAATTGATGATGTTCGTAAAGAAATGCTCGAGTGTCTTAAGAAACTACCCAAATCATCATGCATGTGCCTTTCAAATTTGAGGAGTTCCCTCAGTTCCTCATGGATCCCATCATCAGAAATTGATTTTAAAATAAACGGGACAATCCTGAAACCATCTATATACAGACAAAAAAATATTTTTTAAAATCGGATCATAGTCCTGAGAATTACGAAGCAGTTCCACTTTGCCATCCCTGGTCTTCATCATCAGGTCCACTCCACCAAATTGATGATTTTCGTAAAGAAATGCTCGAGTTTCTTAAGAAATCACCCAAATCAGCATGCATGTGCCTTTCAAATTTGAGGAGTTCCCTCAGTTCCTCATGGATCCCATCATCAGAAATGGATTTTGAAAAAAACAGGACCAACCAAGAACCGTCTACTTTTAGAAAACAAAAAAAAATTCAAATCGGTTCAGTAATGACGGAGTTATGAGTGAACATCCATTAAAAAAAAAAAAAAAAAAAATCAGTCGAATTGAGAACCTCCTGCTTTTGAAATATTGAAGTCGGTTGAAAATTTTTGTTATATAAAAGTATATAAAAGTTTTTGTTACTTATCCGTATTACATGATCGCGAGTGTATTTCTCGCTACATGAATACTATATTTTGTGCTTGCTTAACAATGCAGAAGGCCTAGTATAAAAGTTGTACGACATTAACTCCTCGACCGCGTTAGCGTATCGAGGGGTCAAAATATGAAAGTTGCCGGATGATTTAAATAAACGGCAAACATAATTTGAACTCCCGATACGCTAACGCGGTCGAGGAGTTAATGTCGTACAATTTTTATACTAGGCCTTCAGATAACCGTATATTTTTGACTCATGTCATATCTAATAAGGCGTTTTGTTTCACGCCCGAAACCCGAGCGGCTAATTTATCGTCGTCGCTGCGTCACTGTCACCGTTCATTCTTGTAAATATTTATTGATAAAAGTTGCAACACTTACGGTGATTGCACAACCTTAAACGATGATGGTAGATAAGTGCATATTTTATGCTCAAGACTACTGGGAAATGATTTTTCAAGTAGCCGAAAGGGGGGTTTGATATTTCTGATTTTTTGTTTGAAATTAAACATACGATAACAATCCGATCACTTTTATAACATTTAAAACTTTCGCGATTTTAACACATATTTAAACATGACCAGTGAAACCTGTGTCGAAACTTCGGTAAATAAGGTAAACAAGTTAATTCGCGTTAGATCCGTTTAATAATTATGTTTAAATATCCGATCACTTTTATTATGTTATTGTTGATTTGAAGCTATAGGTACGCGTTGGTATGAATCCAACAATTAATTATAGTTACATTACGATGACCTGACGGCGATGCTAATATGGCGCCTTATTTAACGGAGTCAGTGTCACTTCGCTTAATCAATATTTTTAGGTATACAATAGCTATCAATATATAAAACAATTCCTTCGTCATTGTTGATTTTAAGCTAAAAAAAGCTCATATGAAATTAAAGAGTCACAGATTTCCTCATAATCTTCTCCCGCTAATAAGAGGTCTAGTTTCTCTCGACCCGACAGTGCCCGACACCCGAGCGGCTAATTTATCGGAGACAGTGTCAGTGTCACCTCTCGCGGTGACAGCAACGACACGACAGCACCCTGCTATTTGTCGCCGCGACCCATCGCTTCCGCTCACAGGTCGTTATTTTTCTGGTTTAGAATAAGAATAAGAATCATTTATTCGTGACGATCACACACAACACATAATAAAAGAACAAAAACAGGAAAACAGAATTGTTGTGTGCATCACGAAATGGACCCAACTCAGCATAATGCTAGTTTTGAAGCCAGCGCTGGTCTTCCGTAGGGCCCATTCGATGATGCCACGAAAAGTAACACATAAAAGGACTAGAAACATAACAGTATAAATTATTAAAATTACCAACATTTAAAACATCACAAAACCAAAACAAAAATTAAAAAGAAGAAATACTACCTACTCATGAACGCGACCATACCATCTGCCAAGCTTGCTTGTTTACGGTTACACTTACAACTTTAGTCAGTTGTTTTAGGTCATCCTTGTATAATTTACACTGTATTATATTATTAATCAATAATTATGGATCATTTGTAATAAATAAGGATTCATACGTGTAAACATTATATTCGTAATATCCGCGCTTGCTCGCTTTCAAAATAGTTATCTAAGGCGGATGCTACACTTCATGTGATTCGCATCGCACTCCGGGTTGTGAGCAAGACAACACTATGCGCGTGTATAGCGCTATCTCCCCCTTGCACACCGGATTGCAGTGCGACTCTTGTTCAAGTCGTTTTCTTATTTTTTAAGCTATGTTATGTGCCAAACATTTGCAATTGTATCGATTTTATGTTGGCTATATTTCACAGAAAATTTGCAGTCACAAAATAACCTACAATTTTTTTCTGTCCTCTTGTTTAACTTGTAAACTATTTTGCTTACTACATAGAAGCTATATACGTACTCGTACGTCACGATGTATTTAATACCTGTAACCAAATAAACAAAGCAATTAGATACAGAGATACATACAAAGTATTACAAAGTTACAAGTTTTCATTCTCTTGGCTATATGGTTGCAAACGTAGCAAAACGATAAGACGGAAGTTCCTTTATACAAGCATGAACATAATGGCCCGCATTATAAGATCAATACGAACTGATCATGCGATGCGGGAAGCGTAAACAATATTATGTCGATGCTGTTCTTGGAAATTAAACGCAAACGTTCGTAGACTTACATGGAATAAACCAAACTTTAATTGAAAGACTAACATTGTTAGTCTATGAACTATTAAATTTGTTTAGACAAGGTAAAATATAAGTACCTATGTTATTAACATAAGCCTTAAGCTGTTGAAAAAACATTATTCGGACTTTGCTATTGATTTGTGAAATGGTAAAATATTATAACAAGTTCTGAGAAAATCAAGTACCTTTCACTTCTCTTGCTCAATAAGTTCGACTTTAAGTCGAGGCTAGGCGACATAAATCGCTGTTTATGCTCTAGAGCATAAACTAAAATCGCCGATATGAACAACCGCACCCGTTTGGGCGCGCATGGCAAGCATGGATATTTAATTTTCAACTATTTAAAGTGAAAGAAATATTTCCTCACAATCGAAGTGAAATGCAGAATGTATGTCTCGGCACGAATACCCATTTTATCCTCGTTCGAACATGCTCAGAAATGGTCGCATTATCTTCGCAAATAGAAGACGTAAATTTTCCAATTCTTTAATCACCTCCAAGCAGGGCGCGGACGCAGCGGAAAATCATGGAATTTCATGGTTCTTTTTACTCCTACAGAAAAAATGGCCTCGTCGCCCCACAACCGCGCCTGCCCGGTGTCCGCGCCCCGCGCGTGTTTGAGAAAAGACAAAAATATAGTAAACGCACGATGACGGATCGTGTATGGGTAATCGGACTCTATACGCAAAAAAAAAAACATTAAGTCGTTTATACTAATTGGCACTAGTTATCATCCTGCTAAATAAAGAGATTTTTGTTTTTTGAACCGAAATGGCAATAGGGACAAAGGAGGTTAGGCCGGTATCAGACAGTAAGATGAGTACCTACCTGTTACAGTAGTCCCATATATAAGAAAAACATTTTCAAGCTCATTTCGCCGAAGTCTGATAAATAAGACAAATTTTCGTCTATTTTCGGGTGACGCGGCGATACGAGCACGCTCAATGAAAAATTCTAAGCGGTCAAAATGTGTTTTATTAATCGAGATAACCATTTAATGGCAAATATTCAGTTGTTATTACAGAGATGGTTATGTTTGAATGGTATTGGACTTGTTTCACCTGTGACGTCCCATTATCGGTACAAAAAAAGAAGTGTTTTCATTTGTCTACAATTTTGAACCGATTACAATGTCATACATGTAAATCATTATAAATATAAATTAAGAGTAAGACGTTAAGTTAAGAGTTTTAATATACTTAGCGGTCCAACTTTTACAGGTAACAGAGAAATATCAAAAATACTCCGAATTTGCTCTTAAATGTCCCATGATCGGTACAGTTACTATATATCTACCTCGGTGCAAACAGGTTTGACTGAGCTCGGCTGTGGTCTCGCCAAGTCTCGACCCGGCAACCACCTTGTCAGTTAATCCCTTATTTACCTTGCCAATAATGTATTCGTTTCCAAACAAACAGTGTCGCTAAACGTATTAGCTAGCATTTTATATTCCTTTATGACATAGACCGACAAGGAATGACCTTTAAGTACAGACAAAAATCAAAATAAATTTAAATAGGTACTGGTTCAAAACGATTTACATGACAGCTAACATGTTCCGATCAGACAGGCCGATATAGCAGTCCCTTTCATTTACTAATGTTGCGCGTCGAATGATACGTCGGATACAGATCAGGCAGCACACCTCGAACAATACCGGGCTTATCACCTCTCACATCACATCACGCCTGCGTTGGACTACAAAAGGGTAGGTACTAACATTATGTTCCAATATGCATCGCCAGTGCAGCTGACTCGAAAGGCTTAGCAACAACCTTTTATGGTGACTAATATTATATGGGACCATTTACAACAAAATTAGTATGGTAGAGAGTCGAACGTCAATAGTAGGTAATTCACATCGACATTTTCTGGTTTGAGAATAAGTCACATTGTAGCTAAAAATAGAAAAATAACATGTTTTCTTACAAAAGCAAACCGAAAATTCTTTGCTTTTATTACCTAAAAAAATGTACCATCGTTTTGCACATATTATTTTTCTATGAGCATAAACACAGTAGGTAGGTATGATTATCTCAGTCTATGTTGTACGAACAAAGGACCGTAGGAGAAATTGGAAATGACAAGATTATATTTTATTACAAGAACTTCCATTTTAGTTTTTGAATGCACTTCTTTTTATAGACGGTCTGTGCAATTCCGATTGTATGGAGAGCCAACAGGTGCTTCAGCAATACCGAGCGTGTCGGGTGAGTCGATCGGGTCCGCCCCCGATATCGCGGCATATTAGCATCACAACGGACACGTGTCGCACGTGTCACCGTCGGGCACGAAGAAACGATCGTGTCAAGTAGACCTTATTATGCATAAAGTATTGTTGTTACCACTGCGAGTATATTGACAGCGCAGAACAGAAAGGAGCCAACTTTTTATATAAATGTCGCTAATATGCTAAATTCATGGCTAGTACTGACAAAATAATTTAAGGCAATCAAATTTTAATGAACTTTGCAGGTGCACATCTGAAAAACCAATATTTCTTTCCTCAATGCCAACTTCTCTTCTTCCCTTATCGAAGTTTAAACGATAAAAGGATTGGCAACGTAAACTAGTTAGTTACACATTAAAGAATAATTGTGTTAATCTAGAATATAAAACCGTTGAACTTCTGAGCTATTAAGCAGACACAGAACTCGACAAAGACATTAAACAAACGCAATTCATTATGCAAAAGTTGTGAGATAAGTATAACGAGAGTTTAGTTGTTATTGCAGTAATAGCGTCGTTCATGAACATTTGCATGCATCGCGCGCAGGCACTCGCATCCATCAAACCTACGAGATGCTTCGCATTCTCTGTCACCGTCGTACAAATAACATTAGGTTTGCATTCCTTTAATCGGATGGTAATATTAACCTGGCCTGTTGAGCGCGAGATTTGCAGTCGTCGCTGTTCTTATGCAAAAAGTAATAAGGTTTGTATTGCTTGAAAGGATATGATAGGCAGCGCTGGTGATGAGCCAGGTGCGGGTGACGCGTATTGTCATGCTAATGGTGCGCGCGGTTTGATTAAAAAAGTTAGGAGATTGGAGCCTTCGTGTTCTGTCACGATAATTGTAGTTTTAAATAGGAGATTTGTACGTGCTTGAAGGTCGAAGAACAAAAATAAGAATGACCAAAAGTTTAATTATTAGGTTCTTTCTCAACGTGGGCTCTGGAAATGGGCAACATAATAGGAGTTGCAGGCGTCTATAGGCTACGGTGATCACTTGAAGGCCACGGACGTAATATAAAAAATAGGTACCTAATAAGGTACGGACTCTGATGCTTTTTAAATTGCCGCTTAAGTTAACATTTTAAAAGAAGCGGTTATCTATTTTATAACTTAACAGTTGTTTTCATGTCATTTGAAATAGAAGGTAACTGTCTGTCGTGTAGGTTTGACTGGTCTAAGTATATTAATATGTCTAATACTCACGGGAGTTTTCTATTTAAGAAGGTAACTGTATTGATTATAATTCTTAAAAATAATTTCTTTTGGCTTTAGCGTCTCACATCTTCTTTCCTTTCCATAAGTCGAATACGATGGGGAGGAATGTCACAAATCATGCCCCCTACCATCGAGGAAGCGGAACCGACTGCCATTTCCTAAGGAAACTCTTCAAACTTTAATATTTTAAATTCTCTTGAGCGCTTGCCAAATAAATAAAACCGTGACGGAAAAGGATATAAAATACTCATGGTAAAGAATAATTACTTTGAATTTAAGTACTTAAATAAAGAGAGAGTGGAATTATTTATCATACACTATTCATTTATGCATTACAAAACATAAACATCAAAATCCTCGTAATTCTTCAATTAAGTATTCAAAGCCAATACTCTGAGCTATTATAATTTTGGTACCACATATTTACACACGTAGCACATAAGTCGTATAAGCAATATTAATATAATTTTATTCACACGCTTCATTACTATAATAAAACCATATAGCGATATCTCATAGATCACAGGACCACATACCAATATATCGTAATTTCACATGCTTTTCCCACATTAGACTTCCGACCTTAAACCGGATCCAAAGATTTCATTTCTGTTTGACTCATAATGCTTAGGATAAATGTTCAATCGGTAACGCATGACGCGAGACCACCCGGGCCCTGCTCTGATAACTTTCTGCTTTGGGGTCCTGCATTAAACATAGAGTATCAAATATTTTCCCATATATTGTAATTATTCTCTACTATTAACATAACTATGACTATTATTAAGATAACACACACCATATGTGTGATAGAGAATTTTTCAGGCAATACCTTTTTTAAGTCTAAAGAATCGGTGACTTTTGCGTTACATCCAGTACCTACTACCAATGGCTGTTTAGGTGTCAACACTAAAAAAAAAAATATATATATATATAGGTACTTATTTAATGGATTTTCTTCCAATCTTGCCTAATTAAACTATGAAAAATGTAAAACACTAGTATCTACATGTGCGTCTTGTAGGTATTATTAGAAATATTTACGAGCCATAGATCTAAATCCGCAGCAGCAGAACCAATGTAACCGATATAGCTCTCCGAATCGCTAAACTTAAGTGGCAGTGAGCGGGGCACATTGCACGTAGAACCGATGGCCGTTGGGGCGGAAAGGTTCTCGAGTGGCGACCGCGTACCGGAAGGCGCAGCGTGGGTAGGCCCCCCCAAGGTGGACTGATGACCTGGTGAAGGTCGCAGGAGTCCGCTGGATGCGGGTGGCGCAGGACCGGTCATTGTGGAAATCTTTGGGGGAGGCCTATGTCCAGCAGTGGAAGTCTTTCGGCTGAAATGATGATAATAATGATGATGATGATAGTTCTAAAATAAAAGAACTGAATACACAATGCAGTTGCTGCACAGCAAGTGCTGCAGTTGCAGCACTTTTATAGTCTTGTTTGAAATGTGACTTTTGGTTAAGTGCCAACATCCTATAAAGTATAAAGTTTTAACAGTGTTGGTAGTTCTGGGTATGAATTTGATACTCAACGCTTACGTCGGTAAGTTATTTTTCGTATGAAACATTTATCGTTTATATCATCATCAATGCAAAATTGTTCGCTAATGTTATTCTGACTTATTTTACTTTTTTACTTTTTTGTTCTGCTGTGTGTGTCTAGTTCTTTTAATAAGTCAATGTTACAAACACAAAGACTATTCCGCAAAGACGATCTAAATCTGTATCAGACATTGATACTGGGCTAACATAAGCTTCACTTTAACTAAAGCCCATTAAGATACTCCTTATTCGTCCTACACTATATCAGGACTCCTCTTTTGTTTGCCTGCACGTCACATTACGGCTCTAATCTGATTTATGCCGTGATCCGGCGCATCGATACAAGTGCGCTCATTTGTTACCAGATTACAACCGGGGTGGTCGACCTGTTGCTATAGCCGGTGCTTTATATTACTTTATATGGCCATTTACTTAGTTTAATTGGTATAATTACTTTTTAAACATGCTTTAATATTAACTTACTTAACATTTCATTCACAAGATCCAATAACCTGCAAAAATGTAACCGAGCTTAAGGACCACTTGCAACTAATCTAACCTAACCGAACCCGAAGTTAAGCTTATTGCATATGCAATTTAACAGTTTACGCAAGGTTAGCGGCTAATCCTGGTTGCGCAAGTGGCGCAAATTAATCTAAAATAAATATAAAGTTAGGTATTATAAAGTACCTATACCGGGATATTTTGGAGTTCGTTACAACTTTGAATTTTGTCGTTCGTAAATCACTCTTAGTGTCACAGTATATTACTATTAATTTAACAACCAACACAAAATAAAAATCCAGTGACACGGATCATCAGAAAGCATCATTAATAACCGGTGACAAGAAGCCGGCAGTGCCATCTGCGCCCAATTAACCGCACTAACTATGAGGAGGTGATACGAATTAAAGTTATTAATTGTATCCGCAAAGGCTATTTTTAAAGTAACACTTTTAAAACAAGAGTCCACAGACTAAAAAATCTGTAAAAATAATAACTATATAAAAGAAATAAAAACAAATAAAAAGATATTTATTTACTAACACAAAACATGCTGCATTACAAAAAATAATAAAATAAAATCAGATCAAGTTGACATTTGTGTAGTAAAATAGATGAGACCCAGCGAAACTTGTTTTCGCGAGAGCGCTGGTTTTCAGTCCTCAACCAAAACTTATAGCTAATTTTTATAACTAAATCACTAACCTAAACAAGAACGAGAACAAGACTAGTTAACATACGTATATGTAGTTAAACACATTTTAAGAGGCTCTAATTAAATACAATGTGGGCTTATGTATAACTATCGATTTGATTTTTACAAACGAAGATAAAAAATAAAACAAAATTTTGAAAACCGCAAAAAAGCCGACCACTGTCTGAGGGCTTTATCGTGGTGCTTTTACAGGTTACAAGTTGCAGAAGCCAACTTTTGCACATATTTTTAAACACATACAGCGTTTTGGTTTTCTTAATAGGAGGAGGTAGGTCCTTCCAGCATTTGGATGGTGCAAAACGGAAGCTGCCCTTAAAAGAAACTAATATCGGGTTTTACTGCAGAAATATTGTGACTATGCAATTGCAATACAAATGCGAGTTGAATGTCAATACTGGTCAGTGTAATTGTAACATTGAAGAAGAAGAAGGGTCAAATTCTTACAAGTATGACATGCTCAAGCGTCTCGCAAAAAAAGGAGCGGATTACATCCCATTCGTTACTTGTGATGAATCTCATTTTCTGCTTTCGACCAATTAAAGATGATGAAAAACAGCACAGGCACCACAGCTGTCACGATCTAAAAACTATGTGAGCGCAACAATGACGCATGGTAAATGTAATCCATCTTATGCTTGCAGGCTTGTCTTCGAGAAGTGACCCGCAATCTGGTATTCCTCTTATAATAAAACAGCCGCTACTACTCTGTGAACATATTGCATATAGGCATGTACTCCGGCAGTCTGTTTTGCTAATTAGCTGTGCCATAAATTCTGGCTCTACAAATACTCGTGATATTAAGCTTCATTATCTGATATGAATACATGGTAGCTCAATCCCTTCAAAGTCCACCAATGCATAAAAACTATTATTAGTAAGTTTTACAATGCTTACACAAACTAAATATGGGATATACCTAATAATTGGAGCTTTAATCAGCGCCATCTATCGACGCCCTCCCCCAGAAATGATAAACCGCGCGTCGGAAGGGGCCGTGACGACGTTAAATCAGGCGCTTCCGGCAATAAGTCAACGATTAGTGCAAGCGGGCCCACCGGGTCGTGCCGAGGCGGCTGACGGTCACAGAGAAAGGCACTGAAACCTATATCGTGATCATTGTTGTTTTTCGTCGAGTTTTTACTTGGACTTACGACTTTTCTGATATTATGAAGCTTGACTACGAACTTGTTTACATTAGGTACACATGCACTTTTACAAGTTTATTTAATTCCCCTAAGAAGAAAATAATTATAAGTGTATACTGCTCAGCTGATAAAAACAAGACACTAAAGTATTAAATTGCAACGGTTAACGCTCACATATTTTTATCACAATAGGCGTGACATGTTGATGTTGATGGGGTTGTGATGCCCGAGCCGCGAAGGTGACAACACCACTCTGTCTGTCCGACGATGACTGCCCGATGCAGTCAAAACATGTCACGCTTGTGATAAAAATACCCGTTAACCGTTGCAATTTAATGTCAGCAAAACTCACGAAAGCATTATTAATTATAACACTAAATCATTATTTATTTAGTAGTGCAAGCATGTAATGCAAACATTTAAAATTGTATATTTGTTGACCCGTAATGAAACGTCAGCGACACGAAAATTGTAAAAACTTGAGTAATTGAAAAATATTCCAGAAACGAGAACAACATCACAATCACCAGCACTTTTAACATATATCGCGTTAGTGATTCAGATAGCTTCAGGGCAACCATAAAGACGTCTATTGCAGCTGTCTCGCATGAGATTTCAATAAGCATAACTCGACAACACCTCGAGCTATCATAGCTCAACCATTTAGCGAAGCGGACCCATAATGTACCTGACAACTTTATGCACGAGCGTTCTCCGCTCGCTTACTCACCGACTATTTACTGTCCATATATCTCGTATGAATATAAATGTTCGATTATTTGTTCATTTCGACTGTGGGAAACTGCTGTTAACGAATTATGTATAGCAATTGGAATTTTTACCACGAGTCTGTGCAAATTTTGCCGCTACTCTTTGAATTTAAATTGCACAGCGATTAAAATATATTGAACCTATTGCCACGTTAATCGAGTTTTATCACCAATAATTTTAGTTACGTGTTATTTATTTGGTAATTATTTTGGTAGTATTTCACTCCATTACTCCAAAATTCCTACATTATAACTTTAATTTTCATTGTAGCATAATTATGTGCGATTATTTTTATTTAAGTATTGTACGTGGGTGGATCGACTATTTCTTGTAATTATTCTGTCCCGTCGGCCAGGCGACAAATGCAGCATAGTTTGTTACAAGAAACGTTGTAGTATGTTCTTCTGACATGCTTGGTAGATGGCCCATCATGGAAAGGGAATATAACTACCAAAAAAAAGTTATATGAAGTTTAATGCCATAAAATCGTGATTTTAAAGTGACCCAGGAGACCGTAACCATGGCAACTAGTGACATGAAATAGTTGATTAAACCAATTTCAAACCATAGGTCACTTTCTACCATTAGAAGCATTGGCAGACATATTTAGTTAGCGGTAAATCTTTTTAAGATTAGGTACCAATGTTTCATTCATTTACACTGAAAATCCTTGCCTAAGTAACTTAAAGACAATTTCCAGAACAAACTATTGCCGACAATGTAAAGTTTCCTCAAGACAGTGAGTCGTTATCGGCCGCCTGCAGCCTCCAGATACTCCTGACAGACGGCCGTTCGGTGTGACTGATGCCCTCCCCCTTGCACCCGCTTTCGTCCTCTCGCTTCCAGAGCCGACGTGTTATTCACTTAACATTGTCTTGAAAGCGCTATTATAACTTGACCCGTGATTCCATACAAACAACTGCGGAAAATGATATCAGACTGCCCTTGGGCTGCTTATACTTAAATTATTGGTAAGGGTTGTGAATAAGTTCTGGTTAATCGGAGGCATTGCTCATAAGCGACCCGCGAGATGTTTATTGTCACGTCAGTATAAGTGAGAACCAGGTCACGCTGAATAGACGAGCTTCTGGTGACAAATGCGCTACCGGATAAGACATGAGGCCAGTCGTTATTAGTAAGCACAGGACATTACATTATGGCTACCATTTAGTAACGACAAGTACAATGTTTCGTGGATAATTTGTTTAACAGGTATATTACTTACGTATTTTTTAAATAAAAGTTATTGTACCAAATATGACATTTGTTAAGATAATATGAATATAAATTCGTCGTACATTTCCAATACAAACAAACAGGTAAATAGGTGCCGTCATTATCTCGCAAGAGAGAAAACTTGTTTAATATATAAAAAGGAATTTACGGAGCTTGCTAATAACGAAAATATAATAAAAAGGGTCATTCCACGGTCACTTATATTAAGTTTAAAACCTGTGATATATTTCGAAAACAAACAAACAAAATTAACAATAAAACAAACTAATAATAAAATTGAACATAATATACAGTAAAAATAAAATAAAATCCAAAAATATCCATAAATAAAAAATGCCCTCCAGATCGCTACAATTACGTTTTGATTTCAATTAGGATATAATAAATAATCGTATCTTTGAAGAGAGGAAGTAAATATTTTTATTGGTAGCAGAAGTTGATTACTTTTTTTAATAAAGTATATTTATATTTATCGAATGTACATACTCCTTAGTTATGCGTTCTAATAAAATAAAATAATATTAACAATATTGACTCCCTCCCTTCGAAGCTACGATTATTTCTGTTGTGCTCATTGAATTCCAAACGTAATGTAAGTGACCATAGAATGACCCAGAACATGAATAGTGATTAAAGTGTACATTCAAATCTAAGATAATGTCAGAACCTTTTAAGTGATAAAAAATTTGCTACTGTCATGAAAATTGTATTATTTACCTTAAATCAGAGATAATTCTCGGGACCTATCACAGTGGAAGAAATCGGGGTTAATTAAGCATAACTTTTTTTCATAAACTGGCTATGAAAACCACTATGGACGACCACTGGTCAACTACAACGAAATACTTACACTATGTTTTACAGCTAAATCCCCACAAATGATGACGCGCTTAAAAGGTACCCAGCATGCAGTTATTTAATGCAAATTTCCGCTTTTACCGAACTATTTAGTGGCAGTAGTGCAAAGTCTGAACGTGTCACGGCCACGCCACGTCCTCGCACGGGACAGTTTGCGCCAGCGACTGTTGTCGCAGATGTTTAGTCCGAATATTGAATTCATGAATAAAAATTGAATTTTCACGGGTTCCGATGATTGCACGATGTAAAGTTAGTTTTGGAGTTAAGAAAAGTTTCAAATGAAATTTCGCTTTAAATAATATTCCAGCGGTTTTCTTTGCTTTTCTTTTTGTCGTTCGCATCACGGAACAATGGTGTTCCGGGCCTTTGGGAGGCGTACGCGGAGCCGGAGTCAACATACAGTGCGTTATACATATTTTTTATCAATATTAAAAAAAAAACGGTTCCTTTATGTTTTTAAATAGAACAAACTTCCAACATTATTTTAACAATAGTTGGAGATGACCAACGATGACCTTTCTTAAATTGGTGCTCTCTAAATCGAGCCTAAGTTACTCTAAAGTCTCCCACAGTATTGATCTAAAAATGTGTCACAAGACACTATCGAAGTGTACGACACTAATTAATACAGGAGTGGAATAAAATGGAGCATTCTCCATTTTATTCCACTCCTGTCATGACTCCTGTCACTCTGTCATGAGTTGAATTGAATTTGGCAAATGTGGCCTTATCAGGGGAATCGGGCCTTACATAACAAATTTTATTATTAATCTAAAGGATTGAGGAATAGTTTCTTATATAATGTCTGCAGTAATATTTGAATAAATTGAATAATCATGTCGCGGCAGGCGTTAATGATGGTTCGCAAATTGCCAACTGCTAATTTATTGAGCTCGAGAAATATAAATAAGAACCATGTATGTAGTCGATTACTGGGAAACAGGCGTCGAAAGAACATATCGACTCATAAAACAAGACTAAGCACATTGCAATAATATTATTACTTATTTTTCACGAATTGACAGTTTCATTTTTCTCAAGACCATTAATTACGTTTCAGACGTGAGAGAGATATAAATTTAATATCATAAAAGATAAAAGAGACCGCTCAGCGTAATTAATATTTTTTATTATACAATATATCACCTGCAAAACAAAAGTGCAAATGTTGAACTCAATAATCACCAGGTAAATAATTTCGTCACAGTTTAAATAACACATGACTTGCTTTTAAACACAATTCGCTTTAAAAAGCGAATTGTTAAATTACAGAAATCGCTAAAAAATACTAGCAAAAAATTACCATAGTTTTCCAATATAGATTTTAAATCGAACTAATAAAAACTTTAAAAAGTAGGTAATTTGGCAATACTGAAAAGTACATCATCTCAATATTTCATAATACATAATTTTAAAAAACCTGAGTAATTGAAAACCTTCACTTAATTTTTTTTGATCTGGGTAAACTAAGCACCACAGTGTTTATTATTTTTAATTTTTTTCAAATTTCTTAGTCATCATCTCTGTAATAACTGCATAAGTAATCGTTTACGTAGCACCTCCAGACTACACAGAAGGCACGAACAACACGCGCAGTACAGAAACTTCTCCCTTCGGGAACCCCCTTCACCGCCCCAACTCGCTCCAGGAATCCAAGTTGCGATACTGCATTAAATATTCTGCTCTGTGGGGAACTCTCCGATATGTGTACGTATAAGTGGAGAACTAGAGTCTTGTCTAACGTATTGTTAGCTGGGGAAGCCGAGTTTCGCATAGATAACGTCTTATTTTAAAGTTAGATGAATTCCTGAGTCTGGCATAAATTATTATAAGCTGAGGGCATGGAAAGTTTGGTTATTAGCTACTCGTTTTTAAATGTATTTGTCTACGAGAACACTTATAACAGAGAACGGTCTTTAACGGTGGAATTATTTAAAAAATGTGCCCAGTTACAATCAGGTCAGATCCAACTCCATGTTCGCCACTGTGGCACATGGGTAAGTAGATACAGTGGAAAATGTAAGATGTTGAAATTCTCCGGTACTAGTTACACTCAAAATATTACCTGCCCCATGGCATAATGCCGGCTATTAGCATGGCGAGTTAGCGTTTGGCGAGCGAAGTGACAAGACAAATAAAATAGTCACTAGTTGCGTAGTATTTTTATTAGCCCGTTACTAAGTAGTAACGGGCTAATAAAAATACTCACCCATTTAAGTATCACACTGAATACTATTTTCGTGTTAAGGATGAAAAGGACCAGTGGAAAATACCTAAACAAAGTTTTCTCTTTTTCAAGTGCAAAATACAAGACTTTGCTGATAATGTGATCTACGTCGCTATTGCTGCACGTTTAACTACTATGTACTGTATGTACACTATGAATATCCGAGCAGCATGAAAAAACAAACTCTATTTTAGCGCTAAAAGCAAATTGCTTCGTTGTTTTTGATATTCAGCTAAAAAGCTTCGTTAGAAAAATCACTATAAACACAGTAAGAAACTTTTTCATTTTGAGCGCCACTTGCAGCATTTTGGTTTAGCCCTAATCCGAATTTATTGGTCCCTGTTAAATTCTATACTAAAAATCGCTCAAGTTCGAATTAGTTCGCTAAACCAGAAAACTGCAACTGTATCCGTAAATTTGAGTCTATGGCCAAGTATGATACTACTACCTATATAAAAATCTTATCTAAGTGTTCTACAAATCTACAGTGAGGAGAAGTACTTTCTTAAGGGAGATGTTGCTAAGCGCCCCCCTAAAGCGCATACAAGGGATATGGTGAAGAAATTCGAGGCCATGAGTGTGGTATCGGTTAGCTTAGTTGGAGGAGTGATGGGTGTGTCTCCCTGAGTCGCAGGTTTGAGTCCTGCCCGAGTTTTTTCTTTTCTTTCCAGCTAGACTAGTTTCTTTCTAGAAGAAATTTGGTATCGTTAGCGGTTTTTATCTCTGCTAGATGAATTAACTATATTTCAAATATTAAGGTTCTACCTTCATAAGTTATTGTGCATTGTCGGCCAGTATCTAAGAAGCTGAGCATTTTTGTATACTTAGATTTTTCTATCAAGTCCTTAAGTTGCGACTAATCATTCGAGTCGCGTCGCGTGCCGCAACGTCATAAAGGACCGAGCCCCCGCGATGTGCGGCTCGTCCGATAACGCTGTCGCGACTGATAGCAGATACTTTATAATTATTGCATCAACTTCCTTATTTATTGGAGAGGGTTAGTTTCAGCAGTCGAAATACATTCGAACCGGGGTTGGCGGAAGTCATTAGTATGTTAAATACTCGTTATCTTAAACGTGTACATTAATGCTGATAGGCTAGATCGTAGTATCAGTATTTACATGCTTGACAAAAATATATGTGTTCTTGTGTACTTGACTATCGATAACAATATTTAAACATAATTCCGTTATTCACACACGAATGAATATTTTAACTTTATAATGTTGTGGTTTTTTGAGGGTGTATATTTATGGAATAAATCTTCTTATCTTCTAAATCTGTCTTATCTTTTTGGAACCATGCGAGTTATAATAATTATTAATTAATTAAAATATTTTATTAAGCTATTGCATAGCTTCTATCGCGGGCCTTGAGCGCGGGGACCGAATCCAGAAATTCCGTAACGAAAAAAAACCTGACGCTCCCCACTCCGACGGACCGAAACCGACTTTATTCACTTTGTTACAAAGTTCTTTATCGAGGAAAGGATATATCTCCAAACGAATGTCGCTAAGTGTCATATTCTATACAAAATATTGAGGACAGTAGCTCTTATTACCAGAGATACGGCGATGTCAAACGTCAAAATAAACACTATTATTATAGTCCCGCCAAAATCAAATATGTTAGTCGCAAACTTATGTTTCTTATTTCAGTTATCATAAACCTATAGTTTCAATGATAAATATTCCTGAATAACCAACAGCTACTGTAAGATAATAAAACCCACATATATTGTAAAATAATGTTGACAAATTTTCTATCAAAAACATTGAATTTGAAAATGAATAATGATCCACAAGAGTCTACAACAAAATATGGGACCACCATTGACGCGGTATTTTCTAGGTATTTAGAGGATATTAAGTCGCAAACTTATGTTTCTTATTTCAGTTATCATAAGTTTCAATGATAATAATAATTATAATTTCAATATATCAACGATGCCTCTGGAAAACTACTAACATCAGACGAAGAAATCAACCGCCGATGGCAAAAGTACTTTCAGGATCTTTTAAATGAAGAATTTCCCCAATGTCCACTATCACCACTGCCTTGCGCTCTTGGCCCTATTGAAGCTATATTATTAACAGAAGTGGAATCGGCAATTTCCAGTATGAAAAATGGTAAGGCTACAGGCCCCGACGAAATACCAGCAGAGCTCTGGAAAAAGAGTGGAGCAAATGGTGTCGCATGGCTTACAGGTCTTTTTAATCTTATCCTAACAACCGGGGTAATGCCAGATATGTGGAGACTTAGTAACATGGTACCATTTTACAAAAACAAGGGTAGTATAGCGGATTGTGGAAATTATAGAGCCATAAAATTAACATCTCACACGCTGAAGATTTGGGAAAAAGTAATTATCCGGAGACTCAATAGATTGTCAAAAATAACACCGAACCAATGCGGATTTTCTGCCGGAGTGGGTACTACCGACGCAATACACTCTGTAAGGATACTGATGGATAAATACAAAGCACTGAAAAAAGACCTTCATCTAATTTTCATTGACCTTGAAAAAGCCTTTGACCGGATTCCTCGCAAACTCATATGGCAAGCACTCAGGTCTCAATTAATACCAGAGCAATACATCGGTATCATACAGGATATGTATAGAAACATTACAACCCGAGTGATCTCCCCAGCTGGCACAAGTAGCAGTTTTGAAGTAAATGTTGGAGTTCACCAAGGATCTGCCTTGAGCCCCTTGATCTTTAACATTGTGATGGACTACGTCACCAAAGATCTTCAAAAACCGGCACCTTGGACACTATTATATGCAGATGATGTAGTCTTAATCGAGGAATCATTGCCGCGAATTCAAACTGACCTCGAATCATGGCGAGCAGCTCTAGAAAGCAGGGGTCTACGCGTGAGCCGACAAAAAACTGAATACCTACACTGCAATTTCTCCGGTAATATTCACAACCAAATTCCACCCACACTTGAAGGAACCCCTCTAAATAAGGTAGAGGAATTCAAATACCTCGGATCAATACTTAACTCTACGGCAGGTATAGAGAGAGATATAGAGAATCGGATAAAAACAGGATGGCACAAATGGAGGACACTGTCTGGAGTTCTCTGCGACGCAAAAATGCCCATTAAAACGAAAGGAAAGGTATACAAAAGAGCAGTACGGCCAGCTTTACTCTACGGTTCCGAGTGTTGGGGAGTTCGAAAGTGCGACGAACAGAAAATGCATGTTACGGAAATGAAGATGTTACGCTGGGCCGGGGGTGTGACCAAACTCGACAAAGTTAGAAATGAACACATCCGAGGGAGCTTTAAGGTAGTTGAAATCCAACAAAAAATGCAAGAGAGCCGCCTACGTTGGTATGGTCACGTAATGCGCCGGAACGAGGACCACGTGACCAGACAAGTTATGGCCATTACCGAAGGCAAAAGAGGTAGAGGACGCCCACCGACCACCTGGGCAGGAACCATACAGAAGGATCTGCTGACGATGGGTTTAACGCCAGAGATGACACAAGACCGCCTTAACTGGCGCAAAAGTATCAGGAGGGCTGACCCCAAATAGGGAAATAGCCAGGAGATTGATGATGATAAGTTTCAATGATAAATATTCCTGAATAACCAACAGCTACTGTAAGATAATAAAACCCACATGTATTGTAAAATAATAAAAACATTTTAAACAATATTAACTTTTTATTTGTTAAATAATAGAAAAATTTGTTTTCTTATCGGTCACCACGCTCAAAAAGTGTAACTTGAATTAATATCAAAGAAAAAGAAATACTGCATGAATAA
The DNA here is from genome assembly GCA_949128165.1 of Lathronympha strigana. NCBI lineage: Eukaryota > Metazoa > Arthropoda > Insecta > Lepidoptera > Tortricidae > Lathronympha > Lathronympha strigana. Next base: position 20,520,989 of record OX421903.1, on the reverse strand, counting down.
AATAAATAAATAATTATAATTGCATAAGTTGATACAAAATGATATGCAATAGCTTTACCGCGGCAGTCCCCGAGTGCCACACGTATTTTTTTTGATTTGAGTTGATCATGCACGACATATTTGTTCTACATTGCTAAATAATGGTTGACTGGAAGAGAAATTATAGTCAAACTAAGCGTGGCAGTAGATTTTTTAAATCTATAAGTATGTCTCCTGTTTTTTGGCAGGCATAACAATAAAAATAAAAAAACTGTCTACTGTCAGACTCGGTTGAATATAAGTTGAAAATAAACATCAGCATTGCACAACGAAAATAAATTTAGTGAAAATAACAAACAGTGACTAGAATAATATGTACCTATATGTTACTTTTGAATAATTAGTTGTGTCTCATGCATGAACAGGCCGTAATAACTTTGTACTAAAGCTTAAGAGTTTAATCTTTGATAGCTAAATCCCAAATCCCGGCATTTGTATTCCGGCAACAAAGTAACACGAACGTTTCGCGAACTCTCACAGCGCGTGTCCGCATTTGCGGGGCGTGCGGAATGTTACAACTGGAGGTGTAGCGGGGACATTCCAGTTCTTGGGAATATTCCTTTGACTAGGAAACATTGAGTACCATAGGCAACTGGAATCATAATAATGGTCTATTTTTCTCATTCAAATGTTTTATTATTAGCCTGTGACAACGTTAAAAACTTGTTAAAACTTTTAAATGTTTGACCTTTTTAGGAATTGAAACGGTAAACAATTTTCTATTTGTAGGCTGACGATATTTGTTTATGCTGTGCGTTGTCTGCATGGCTCTATATAACAAAACCGTTCTACGTTTTATACCTTTACAAGATTTTAGACGATATTCGGCCTCCTAGCCTTGTTGGTAGTGACCCTGCCTATGAAGCAGGAGGTCCCGGGTTCGAATCCTGGTCAGGGCATTTATTTGTGTGTTTATCACGAATGAGGTGCGGTGTTTGTTTCTGAGTTATGGATGTTTCTATGTATTTAAGTATTTATATATTATATATATCGTCGTCTAGTACCCACACCACAAGCCTTATTGAGCTTACCGTGGGACCAGGTCGATTTGTGTAAGATTGTCCCACAATATTTATTTATTTATTTATATTCTAATGTTATGATATTATGGTTTATGGTTTAAGAAATTTATTTCTCTAAAAAGAATATTACAATTCACTTATATAGAGAAATACAAACAATCTTAACATACATTATTTACAAGTGCACGAAAATCATAAAATAACATTTTTTCCACATTTAAAACTAAAAACTAAAAGCTATGATTATAATGCGGGTACACACATTTAATTTATTTGTACTCGGCAAACCAGTACAGCACTTAGTGACAATTCAATTAAATTGTCATCGCGCGAGCGCGGGTCAACCAAGCTGTCGCGCGTCCAGCGTAACGTGACCGAGGCACTGATAGAGAGAGCGCAACCTAAGGTACGCGGTTGTACTGGTTGATCCGCGCGGTCAGTACGTCCTCCGCGCTCGCCCAGCGATTGATGATAACAACGCTACACGTATTTTTACATTTTGTTCTCATTCAATATATTTCACACTTAGTAACAATTAGTGAACTATCATTGATTGTTGATAAATGCGGATATTTGTTACTTTTTTCGGGAAACTTAGTTTAATTTCACCAAATTGTTTTTACCAGTAAGCCCATGATGCGGGAATATTTCCCAGGTTGCGCACATCACTAGCTACAACTGCCGCCCCCGCCCCCCCCCCCCCCGCTCACACGCGGGATTGTCGTGGTTATCATATCCCGCATATTTTGACCCCGAATAACATATCACGCGTCGCGGGGAGCGTTTTCGCCGATAACTCAGCTGTCGCTGACAGATTTAGGCGTTTGATTCTGACAACTCATCGCGCCGTGTTTACTTTTTGGGATGAAGTGTGTAAAACGGAGGTTAGATCTTTTTCCGACTTTTTTTTAGTACCGATATATACGTATTTATTTTAAAGCAGGTTCTGGGCACAATACATCATCGTGGCGCTTCTATGAAGTATTTTCGCTACTTACCGAGAACATATTTGATTGGCTACGGCGTAGCGCTACGGGCCAGTACTGGCTGTAGTAGTCAGTGTTGTCGCAACAAGGAAGACAACTTATGAGTAAATTTCTTCACGATTCTAATTATAATAACATTGGCATGGTTAGAAAAGTTCCTAAATCTAATGTTAATCCGAACTCACGCATAAAAAAGTTATGTCAAACTCTGACTTGCTAATATCGAATGCAGGGTGACAACTAACAGTGTACCAATAGATGTCTCTCCTACGGAAAAAATGTTGCTCGTATGATGTAAATTTGGGCTCAAACCGACTGGCCGATTGTTTATCATAACAGTGGACGGACCAGCTGTGGCTGCGTTCCATGACAGACTTTGACTTGCTAATGCTGACTGTCGCTGCGAGAGTGACAACAATGTAAAGTGCATATCATACGATCGGATATTTTAATAAAAACTGGCAACGTTACCTACATATTGTATAAACTCAAGCTACGATACAATAGGGGTGATTTATTATGTCTACTACTACTCCTGACGGCGCAATAAAAATAAGTTATAAGTAAAAGGACTTTTCATTCGTTAAAATAGTTTCTTTAATTTCAACATTGTCAATCAAAATGCGCGATAATATAAGTCGAAATAACATAATGCCAGGTATATGTCATTTCGACTCATATTATTATATATATTAAAGGTATCATTGTAATTTCTAGTTATTGAATTATCTTACGCCTGGGAATTATTTATTGCACTCACATAGGTATAAACTACCATCACTCATCTCATCCCCTATGTAAGAATGGTTTCAGGGATATCTTTAGTGAAACGAAAGATCTGAGTTAAGAGGAATATAGTTATGATTGCAACAAGAGGACATAAGTATAAAAATAGTCTATATTATGAATGTTCGAGGAGTTTTGTATTGCGCATGTTTAAAAAAAGAGCAAAATTCCTTACAAATCCGCAACTGTTCTTAAATTCAAATCAAAGATATCTAAATCTGTCACGTAGCACATTGCTTGTTTTATCCCACCGACAAAAACTGAACGGATTTCCCTTTCAAATGCGAGGGTCGGGAGTACGGGAGCTAGCCATGTATTCGCTTCGCTTGTACTAAGCGCTACGCAGGCGAGTGGTGGATTCGTAAGAACCAGTATTACTTCAACCCGAACATAACCCGGCAGTATTGCTTCAAAAACTGAAATACTCCTGAGTAACGATATACACAGTGTGATGAAATACTATGTTAAATTGTGACTATACTCGGGGCAGTCGAGCTTTGCTCAGTGGTTATCTACTTACAAGAAGGAATGTGATATTTTTCGGGATAGCCACGGTTTTCGACGGAGAATGACCATATTTAATGTGGTGGACTCATTCAACCGATTGCGACGTGGAAAATCTCCCTAATTTATCAATAATATTGGCAGGTTTCCTGATGCAGCCACATCGTAACAATACAAGGATAGTCAGTCACCTTCAGATGTACATATGTATTTCGCTAGTGTTTATCTCAGTGACATCCTCAGCTGTATTTTAGAATCTAGGAGCCACTTATATAAAATTATAATGACACAAATTTATTGACAACGATTTCAAATATAAAATCCACCTAGTACTAGTTTTAGGGGTGTTTATTCGGTATGTGTGGTTACTGTACAAGCTGAATAACTGAAAAACTAAGCTCCGCAACCAACGCGGATATGAAACCTATTCACACCAATGTAAAACACACCCGTGTTTTTAAAATGTAGTTAAGTTAGCATCAGTGGCATACCTAAAACGATGTAGGTGGTTATACCCTCACGCGTTATATGTAGAACCAGTGTGATAACTTGGGATGCTTGCAGCAAAATATATGAATTGACTTTTTAAAATAAACTTTTAAAAAACTACAATGACTAGGTACTGAATTAACTATGTAAAGTGTCCATGAATTTTTAATAGCTTCACAACACAGAAGTCGCAGAGTGTATTCTAACGCACATACATTAAGGAATTACAGATTATCGAGTAGTTCACCACGTCGGACACCATTATTCGAAAATCTCATTGGGCTTAAGAAACAAATATCTAGTTCTAGGTAGCTTTTTAGGGTTCCGTATCCAAAGGGTAAAACGTGATAGTTAGACAGTTGAAATTTACACAGATTATGTACCTATTTCTATTGCCGCCATAACAACAAATACTAAAAAGCAGAATAAAATAAACATTTAAGGGGGCTCCCATACCGCAAACATGTTTTTTGACGTTTTGAAAAATAATGGGACGGAACCAGTCGTGCGCAAGTCCGACTCGCACTTGGCTGCATAGAAGAGCACTTTTCTATTAATTAAAAAACCTACACAAGCTGTTAACTATTGTTCAAACTTATTTCTCTTTAAAATTTTACGTAAAACGAATATTTCCCTTACAGAAAGTCTAACTGAAATGTCACGTGATGCGGTAACATGCCGCGGGTACACTAACGCCGAGGTGCGACACGCGTCAGGCTGATCCCTGCCGAAGTGTCAAGAACGGGCGGAATACCAAACTAGCGGAGATTCGCTACGTGCACCGCGCTAACGTCTGACAAGGCCCAGCAATTTGCGTATTGACTGTACTTTGCGTAAATTACTCGTACGTCGAAGGAATAGAGATGACTGTGTTTTGCGTCGCTAACTATGAAGTGTCGTTTCCAGTATACAAATAAGCAAAATACAATATCAGAGGATGTAATGGCAAGACTCAATTTAAAAAAAACTTAAAAAACTTGTGTTTACTTTGACTTACATTGACTAAAATAACTTTATCCTTCTATTGAAGACAGTCACATATTGAGTTAGCACCAGTAGAAACAATGTGATTTTCACATTATTTATTCAATACTTTCACACCTAGTTCTCCCCCGCACGCTGCTTATTACCAACGGACATTTCAGACAACTAAATTACGTGTTGCAAAGTAAAACAAACAAAGTGTTCTTCTACAGATACGACTTGGCAGGAAGGAAATAAAAAATATCGAAGGAAAATGTTTCATGATAATATCTACCAGATAATTAGGGACAATATTTTTTCTACATACAAATGCCTACAAATAGGACTTTGCAAATTTGATGATAATTTAAAAAGTTATAGACCAATTTTTTTATAAAAAAACCTTTCTAAATAGCTTTTAAGAATTGCCTCAATGGGTATAAACTGGCATTGGAGAGAAATGGACAATCAGCGATAAAAGCTTGTATCAACTATTAAAATGACCAAAAAACTTATTTACATTACGCTTCCAGTATAAAGTTGAGTACGAGTTACGACTAAGCAGCGATTCCTAAAATTGAACCCATTTTCGTATTAGAAGTCCCTAGTCACTTTAAAAAAAAGCTATACCTATATACAAAGCTTTGCGTTTGGGTACATAACATACAGGCTGTTAAGCCTCACCAAAATCGAATCTGTCCGGTAAGCCAATAGCGTATAAAAAGGGACATGTGAATCGGCTTCGGTAATTCGAGAGACAATACGGTGGGGATGTTAGTGGGAGGGGTGGGGGGTGTCTTGCCGCGCGCTGAATACAAGACGACTCATTAGGGATCGCTCGCGGCCGGCAGGTGGAGCCCGCGACGTCATGGAGTTTACAGTTGTTCAAAGTTGGTGAAATGGAGCTTACTCCTCGAACATGCTCGCGCGGTGTTCGATCGGGGAATAAATACGGGTTTGAAACAACAAAACTGCTTAGTTCAGTCAAACCCATATCGTTAAAGATAATTTATACACTTATTTTAAAGTAAGTGGTCAATAAAAAAATGTTTTATTTTATTTAAAAAGAAAATGAAGATAGGGTCAATAGTTACATTTTTCCTGTAAATGTTAGTTGTATAAAAAAAGAAAAAAAAAAATTTCCTTCGTAATCTTCGAAGATAAGGGGAAATGGTGTTGTTTTCTACATTTTCATCTATAAAAAAAACTGTAAAATATTTTTTTTGGAATGTGCAAATCAAGCCCTTTTAAATGATACCCCACATGACCCAATAACTAAACTTTCAATTGTCGCCCCCTCTTTTATAGGGCATTTTCATTGAAAATAAAATATTATATCGATGTGTCCGGGTTAACCTTGCTTATAACAATCGGAAGGCCTTCGATCGCGTTTGGCACAAAGCACTTCTTTCGAAACTTCCATGCTATGGGCTCCCCGGGAAATTATGCGAATGGGTCAGCAGTTTTCTAGCAGACAGAAGCATTAAGGTCCTAGTTGACGGTGAATGCTCAGACTCAATGTCTGTGAATGCTGGTGTCCCTCAAGGCTGTGTGCTATCACCCACGCTATTCCTCCTGCATATCAATGACATGTTGCAAACTAGCGGCATTCATTGTTATGCTGATGATAGTACGGGTGATGCCTCCTACACCGGCCGCGCCAATATTTCCCGGGAAAACGTCATTGAGAGCCGGAACAAACTTGTGTCCGAAATTGAGACCTCCCTAAAAGAAGTCTCAGATTGGGGTCGACTTAATTTCGTCCATTTTAACCCTACAAAGACACAGGTTTGCGCGTTCACCGCAAAAAAACTTCCGTTCGACGCGTCACCTCGTTTTGAGAGCACTCCCCTATCTGCCACAGCCAGTATTGGAATCCTTGGCGTTGACATCTCGAGTGAAGTCCAGTTCCGCGGCCACCTAGAGGGTAAGGCCAAATTGGCCTCGAAGAAGCTCGGTGTGCTCAATAGATCGAGGCAGTATTTCACGCCGGCCCATCGCCTACAGCTTTATAAGGCGCAGGTTCGCCCGCATATGGAATACTGGTCTCATCTTTGGGCAGGGGCACCTAAGTACCAGCTTCTTCCTCTAGACCGCATCCAACGGAGAGCAGCTCGAATTGTCAACTGCCAACGTATTTCTGATCGGCTTGATCCCTTGACGCTGCGTAGAGATGTGGCCTCACTCTGTATTTTCTATCGCATGTATTATGAGGAGTGTTCCGAGGAATTGTTCGGATTAATCCCTGCCGCTTCTTTCCGCCATCGCCCTACGCGACAATATTTCCACTCTCACCATTTAGATGGTTGGCAGTCCTCAACTGTGCGCTTTTCCCGAAACTTCCTGCCTCGCACAGCTAAACTGTGGAACGAACTGTCGCCAGCGGTGTTTCCGGACCGATACGACCTTCAAACCTTCAAGAAAAGAGCGTACTCCCACCTTAAAGGCCGGCAACGCACTTGCGACACCTCTGGTGTTGCGGGTGTCCATGGACGACGTTAATCGCTTACCATCAGGTGATTCGTTTGCTCGTTTGCCCCCTATAGCATAAAAAAAAAACAATCCCAAATTTCAAGTCGGTACCATAATTATCTTGTTGTCAAGATATTTAATGATGTGACAGACAGACGGACATTTTTACCATTTTGCTACGGAACTTTAAAAACAGATGACTAATAAGTTAATAACATCCAGTCTGTAGTATCAATTCATCAATGTATCTCTAGGTACAGCTAATACTATATATACAATACCGGCTAATACTACGAACATGAACAACGCTGAAGATGTATCAAACAATGTAGGTATGTGATGAACAAAAGGCTATTGTTTTGTTAGCGTGTGGTATATCTTCCCACGGTCTCGAAACACTTTTACAGAAGCTGAAACAATGTTGATTCGGAGAAATGTTTAGGCCTCTCAGAAAACATTTACACACTAAGGTGGTTTATATTTTGTCGAAGTTGAATATTTAAACGGGGCACCCCGTTGTTGTGTTCAATCAATGACATAAAAAAACTACTTCTGTTTTTTTTCTTTTAAACAAGTTGTACGGGTCGCTACCGATTATTAAAAATTAAAAATTCCAGCCAGAGTATAAGTTTATAAAAAATGACGTTGAAATGAAAAGCTTTGGAGATTTTTTTATGTTAATAATTGTTTGTTTTTCGTACCTACTCATTTTATTCTTTGATACGGCAAGCTAAAAAAAAACGCACTTTAAATTTAAAAAAAATTACGCTTTTGCTAATCGCTTTTCAACGCACTTATTAAAGTAATACTCTGGCACGTCATCAAGCAAAACAAAGAAAAAAAAAATTTTAATTTTCAATAATCGATAGCGATCCCTAATACTTGTTAAAAAAATATTAGACGTGGTTTTTTATGCCATTGAACACAATAACGGAGTGCCCCGTTTAAATAATTAACTTCGACGAAATAAGAACCAACCTATCACACCTTACCTTATAAAACTTTTCATACCACATTAATTTTCTCACATTTTTGGTTTGATACTTGTCACTAGCACACGATCCTGTGAATTTGAATCCTATGTTGATTATAAGCACGCGGTCATTGCCAATTTTGTAACGTCTTCAATTATGTAAAGTAAACTATGGTTTAACATATGTACTAAATTGATCGTTTGACCTTTTTACTTATAAACAAACAATGACCGTACCGTGCGGTTTAAGAGGAACTTCCTCCCGCGGACGCTCCGGGTGTGGAATGAGCTCCCTGCCGCTGTTTTCCCAAAGGACTACAGTATGGGGTTCTTCAAAAAAGGAGTGTTAAAGTTTTTAAAGGGTCGGCAACGCGCATGTAACACCCCTGGAGTTGCAGGCGTTCATAGGCTACGGTGACCGCTTACCATCAGGCGGGCCGTATGCTTGTTTGTCACCGTCGTAGTATTAAAAAAAATGAAATTTGGCCAGTGCCAATATTATCATTGTCACCTTTTACTTGACAATAATCCACACTGTACATCTTCAGCTGTGTAGTCGAGCTGATCAGGAGTCGGTTGAATTAACATGTCGATTTCATATAAGCATCGAAATGTTATTTTAATGAGGTACTACTCTTAGAGTCGCATGTTCACTTAATAGCTACTGAAATGAAATAGACATTGAATGCGAACTTTCACCAATAATGGCGCCTTTTACCATCATTTTCTCGAGTATTTTCTGAGATAACATCGAGTTCGTTGGCCGGCAGTGATAGCAATCCCGCGGCGCAGACTCGTGAAGTATAACGAGTAGAGATCGATCTAACTAAACAATAGACAATAGAGGCTTACATATATAGGTACTTCAATTAGGGTTAAAACGTAGGCTTAGAAGATTGTGGCTGGTTCCTCTAATTAGAATACAATTTGATATAGCATATTTCATTACCTATATGAAATATTTGTATTATTTTAAAATTACGGATAAAATTTACGTTTTTTACAGACATGAGATTGGGCGGTGCTCTAATTTTAATTGATACCCTGTAGTCCATACTCAAAAGTTAAGTGTAGGTAGTGACAGTGTAGTGGACACAGTGAGTTTGGGAGTTTGGTGTGCTTGTCGCGTTTCACATTGGATGAACCAAAATAATCTACAGTCAAACAATCATGGGACTCCAAGACAGGAATACCTTGAACCGGTTTTGTCATCGAGAGCGCTACGAGCGGCGAAGTGAAACGCTGCAGTACGCCCGCTTATGTCGTCGCGCAAGGTACTCAGCGCTTGATAATCGCATCATAGGATATTGGAAATATCTCGCGCATAGTGACTATAAATACTTTAGTGTTATCCGTTATTCTATTATAACATTTATATGTCTTACGATTTAAATTCGAAATTCGGAAATATTTGTCATATTAATTTATTACTGTACTATGTGGGCCTCTGATAGATTTTTGTGATTTTCAATGTTATTTACCTACAGGGAAAGTTTGAGTTCAACGAAACTTATTTCATACAATAGGCAAATTTTTCTGATAGCTGTTAGACGTTATAGTCTGCACCATTACACCATTAAAATCAAAGCACCATATTTTAAGACAATGTTTTTTTGAATACTCAACACTATATTTTCTTTTTAACTTCGCAGCTTGAACAACATGCATTCAACTAATTATAAATAAACTAAAAACGCCACAACACCCAGTCCAGGGTAAAAACAACTTTGCTGATTAAAGAAACTTTACTAAAAAACACCAGTTATATATACGGGCAGTGTAGTAAACTGCAGGCAATAAGCATCTCAGAAAGGGGTAAAAACTTCGTGCGAGTTTTTACTACGATACTGCAGCGTACTGCATCGGGTCTTCACCCAGATACTGTGGCAATCTATATAAAATTACTGGAATTATTAAACAATTATACAAAAGGGAGAGAATCCCAATTAAAATTAAGGCAAAGTCCACTTGTATACTTTTTGTGACCAGCAATGCGGAGGCTGACGATATGTAGTAGGTACTTGTTTTTTCTTTGGTCGTTTTGACACGAAACCGCTAGTTTGATGTCTATTTCTCTACAAAGCCAATATAGAATAACCAATAGCAAATATGTTTGGAAGTAAGATAAACTACTAATCAACACCCTCTTCACATAAGATTCAATAGTACTTATGAAGTATGATGATATAGTATATATGAACAAGAAAATTATGATAAACATGATATTCCGTGTTCTCGCGATTTTTGCAAAGCGCGTCCCGCCGGGACTGCGATCAGAACACTCGCACATTTTCCACCGACATAACTTGTAATGCCACACAATAGCGAACATTTTACCTTGTTTATTGTGTCCTTAAGGTAGCCCTGCCACTGTGTCTGTCTGCACATATTTGCATGCGCGGATGATACAGAGGGGGCAACTTAATTTGAGAGATTTACTGAAGATGTGGAGTTCCGAGTGAGATCGGTTCCAAAACGAAACTTTCGTACATTCAACATTGAGCTGTATGCCGGTAAGGTAAAATTGCAAATTGGATGATCAGACGTAGCAGCTGAGTTTGCTCACTCCTTCACTTGCAGGGAGTTTCAGATGGATTGAGGCGGTTCGAGTTTATGCATTCGATTTCGAGCAATATGTTAGTCATAGCTTCCGAAGTTTCTTATGTTAATGGTATTTCTTACACATAAAAAATATACATCTAGAAGTAACACTATAATAACAGCTGATATCACACAACTTTCGTAATGGTACACTTGGTTAACAAAACAAGTTAATAATACGAGGACACGTATAACCATTAATACATATACCATACATACATAAGTATGTACTTTAGGTAAGTAAGTAATTTTTATCTCAGGAGGTTGAGTGTATGAAAAAATGCTAAAAACATAAAATCTGGCAAATTGTATGCTCTACAATTTTTCTCTAAATGTAAATATTATTGGAGCTATAGAAACTTCGATATCGGCAAAAAACAGTTTGTTTAGACGTTTGACCTGGAATAACTTACGACGCGGACGGGTGATTTGCAGTGACTTTTAAGACAACAATTAGAACATCGTCTGATTCCGCAGTTGATCCCTTTTATTGTCTAATTTAACTACACTAGTATAGTACCTACATATACATATACACTTGCCGTGTGCTTATATTTTTCCAAAGCACATGGTAAATTTATACCAACACGTCGTGTTTTTACGCGTCTCGCGCCTTAAAAAGTCGTTTTCCCGCGGGCAACCCGGAAAACACTCTCCAAACGAAATTATCTCCAAGTGGAGGGTGTGTGAATGGTATTTATTTGCAATCAAGTGAGGGTGGGGGCTTAACTGCGTTTAGGAGTTTTGCAATTTTATATAAAGACAAAGAGGATTAGATGGGGCGCGAATCTTTGTAAAGTGTAGAATTTTAAAAAAGGTTCATGCCGAAGTTACGAGTAAGTCGCACTTACATTGATTAAAGGTCATTGGCATTTGGCAACTTGTTTGCGCAAAGAAGATTCTAGTCAGCTCGTTAGCTATCCGATTATTTCTCACTGAAAATGGCACATGTGTATTTAAGTGAATACAGAATGTTTTTAAAATTTATAAAACGTACAAAACATAATACATGTACAAAATATTAAATAGTGTACGATCCGGGACCATGATATATTTAACAAATAAGTGCTTAGGTATATAATAGGTAATTTTCGGGTGATATTACTCTAGTGCCTGCTTGTAAAATAAAAGAATTACAATACACATGCAGTGATTTTTGCTTCGGTAGGTGAAAGTCACCTCGGTTTGTAAAATATCATGTATGCAAAAGTAATTTAACTCAAACGTCACTCGCAAAAGTTAACAGAATTGCGCCCATATATTATCTTAAGTGAGTTATGTTAATCAAAGAAAATTTGACTCTCTGTGTACACAACAGGGTTCCTTTTTCCTGATTATTGGGGTATTTACTGTGAAGATTGTGATGATGGACATTGTACTTTATGGCCCGGGGTTAAGATGCTAGTGGAGGGAACATAAACCTGTCGTTGCATTATGTGACGAGATGAATGAGGTTTACGAGTCGCGCTTTGATCTGCATCGCACGTGCGGACATCACTTTGAGATTATGTCAATAAATTAAGGAAGGCTACACCGTTATGCTATATCAATACAATCTATTTATGATATGCAAACAGAGTAACGCTATTGTACTTTTAATACTTACCTACTTAATTGTTGGAGCGATATATGGGCATTTTCAAAAATAGGGTACCATTTTCTTATTTTTTTAATATAGGAAGTTTTGGGTTTTTCATAACCAGAATCACGAGTACTAGTGATTTAAAAAAAGAAAAATAGTGTCTCGATTTTTTTTGGTCAGCTTTGTAACGCATTTTTTCATTCATTTCGTTCACTTTTTTCTGAAAGTGCCCATATAGGAGTGTGAGGAGCCAACGATCAATCTTCAAGAAAATTGGTTGTGTTTCGATTTTTCCACGTGTTTTTAGAACTTCTGTTCGCCCTGGGTACTCAGTTAACATGAGTTTTTTATTTTATTAAGGATAGAGATACGAAACGTATGCTATTGGATACGAATAATATATATATATATATCTACTATTTATGATTCTAATAATTATAAACTTATTACTTAATTATATTTCATGTACTTACAACTTGTGCGGTACATGAAATATAATTAGATTATGGAACGAAGCACAATCAAGCTGGGCTGATTAAATCAGGGTAATTATTACCACTTTTAACACAATTAACGCAAATCACAAGTACGGAATCTGCTTAAATTAATTAAAAGCTAAACCTAATATTCTCTAATTTATAATGTACCCGGTATGTACTGACAGAAAACCTTTACAATATTATTTAAAAATTGAATAGAAGTGCATACAAGTAATCTACATAAAACGTATGTGAAGCTCTGAAGACAAAAGCGCTATATCTTGTAGAAAAGTTTGTGTTTTGTAGTAGGTGAGGTGAGCAGAGTTCACGGGGCGCGCGGGGCACGGGAGGGGCGATCGGGAAAGTTTTCAAATAACCACCGCGTTGTCTATTAGCAAGTAACGCACCCAACACCCTGCCTTACTTACCACCACAAAGAGAAACCAACCATAAATAAATGAGCGCAAAGTTTAACCTAGCTTGCTGAAAGTTTCATAGAAAAACGTATTACACTTGAAGCTAATTTGTTAAATTTTGCGAACTTGCTCGGTTCATATTGCTTCCGCAACTTTTTATTGTTATGCCGTTGGGATATTACTAGAGAAGGGGAACTAGTGGTAACTTGTTACAACTTCAACGGCGGACAGTACACATAATAATGCTTGGAGATTATCATGTTGTATACGGTCAATAATTTTAACTAAAGCTTTGCACAACGAAAGCCACAAAAATACCTGACACTTATACTCGTATAACTACAAATAAGATCGCGTCAGATATTGTAACGCGTATCATTGCTTCAGATATTAGTTATACCACGTTAGACCGAAAAAAATATGGAAAAAATATTTGGCAACTGAAATTCCTACTAATTGACGAACTTTATTATTGCCATAAAATGAAAGAATCTGTTAATTGGTCCGAAACCAAACCGGCGCATTAAGCATAAAATCTCCATATTAATCGTTCGTTGGCTCATCAAATAGATGTCCCGCGCACCAATCACTCACACGCTGACGTACACATATAACCGCCCCATATACATAATTCATATACTCACTAATAAGCATTGAATGGGACACTACGTCTGTCGTTTTATTCACAGCGCTCTGATAAATGTAGTGATGTTATTTATTGTAGGAGGGACAGTGCTAAGCTTTTAGGATATTGCTTCTTTATAAATAAACGGTTTATTATGTTTTCAAAGATGATTTATGAGTTGTAGCGGTTAAAGGAAAACACGGTGAAAGTAAACGGCAAATAAACTCTACAAATCATAAACTTGTATTGCAATAATGCCACAATCGGCTATTGGTGCGGTAACAATATCAAGAATTACAAGTTTGTGAATGGCTTTGGGTTATTTATTAACATCTTTAGCACCTCTAACTGTAATTATTCTGAAATTTACATTGGCAAAGCTTCGCCTAAGAACAAAATTATAAATCTGGTTCTCTAAATTATCGCGAGAATCATTTTGCCGAACATCACTTCTCAACTAAATTATCGCAGAATTTCATTTCGCCGAAAGATCAGATGCCAATTTTGTTACAATTGGCATTCGCGAATGTATCTTTCACATATTATTATAATCCTACCTAACCTAACATACCTACATAGTTAGCAAATAAAATTTCGACCTAATGAAAGTTGGAAATGGTAAAATTATGTTCGTATGCCAAGTGAATCATATGCGAAAAGTTGGTCGGTAAGTGATATTCGGCAAAATTAAATTCGGAGTAAAAGCAGGGCCTATACTACGAAAATCGAACGATTGCGGATTTGTATCTCCCTGTCACACTTGCATATTGGAGTGACAAAGAGGTTTTCCCGTCAATGCCAATTTTCGATGTTCGTGGTAGGCATGCTAAATAAACCTAGAAAGTAAATATCTAAAATTCCACATTCGCGGATTTTACTGTTCAATACTTACACACAAGTATGCGTATGCGTTGCCACTCGTTTTGATATAGTTATCAGGAACATAATTTTTTTGTACCTGAAAAAAAAAACATAAAGAGGTTAAACCAGTAGCAGGTAGTCATTGTAACAGAATTAAACATAGCCAACTATACAAAAAGTTCCAAAGATGTTGTTTTTATTCCATCCCCCCCAGAAATACGAAGGTGTGCATATAGATGAGTGAGTGAGTCATTGAAATATATAGGACTCGCCAAGGTTGCTCAACCGATTTCATTATTATTATTTTATGCAAACGAGCGCCGAACTTCTCAATTTGCCCAAACAGATTGTTTTCAGAGAAAATTCAATTGAAATTTATCTGAGCGTCGTAATGAAAGGGGCTTAATGCCGTATCGGTAAACATTAGCATAAAGTATTCGGAAAAATTGCGTTCCGGGGACCAAGGGGTAGGGAGGAGGAGGGAATCTTAATATAGCCCTTACCGCGGAGTAGGTACCTCTGACGACGTATTTTGCGGTCACGAAAGCGAGCAATATCGCGGCGTGGCGCTGCCACAAGAATATTTCCAAATTCAGGAGCATTTTGAGACGTGGATTAATGACGCGAACCATGTATCGAGCGAGCGGTTAGAGCTGGCGTTTACTCTCTTCTAATTTATCTCCGATATGTAAGTGATTATAAATGAAAATCGAGATTTAGAATTAGGATTTCATTTTACAATACTTATTTATTCCACTTAACACATGATCTTAACTTGAACTGCATACAATAAACTTCAAATGCTCGTTAGTCTGATCCTCAAGGCACTAATTTCGTTTGATTTAAATCGTGCAATAATCTCAAGTCGTTGATTATGGGGACATTTATTACTGCGTCCATATAAATCAGTTATGTTTAGACGTTACTAAATAACCAGTAGATTGGGATTCTTGGGTTAATGCGATGCACCGTACGCGATGACCGCGGGTCAGCAAGCTTTAGCCACGGTGATGTAGGTAATTAACAATTTATTACCTCGCAATGATTTATCAGCACGTACAAGTTTACCTTTTAAGTCGCGTGACTGATCAAAGTGCTCATAAATTAATGGACTATAGAGAGTCTTTAGAAAGTAGGTAATTTCGTTAAAAGCCGACGTATTCATGACTGATTCCTCGTAAATAGTTCAATGGTAATTTCAGCTCGCTGTAGCTGAGTAAAGTGAGTGTCGAATAGGGAATATTCATAAAACGATAAAATATTCTGTATGGAAAGTCGTCGATAGTTATTGGTGAGTAACTTCCCGTAGCGCAGCCACGGCTGTTTTACATATTGGAATATTCAATCTTGGTGGTGTGAAGTATCCGTATTCCGAATATTTGTATGGCGAAATTATTCTTTGATTAAGGATAGTCTTAATTAAGGAATTTGACAAAGTGATGTTTACGTGTAGCTTTAAAAATCAAAAGGTTACATGCTATATCTAACAAAATGTCTGTGTTTCATTACGTCCTTGATATTTATCAAAACGGCAGCAGTGATTCCAACCATATTGCCTGGCGAAAGGAATGTGATATTTTCCACTATAATGCTTCAAGTCACAATGTGGAATCGGCAAAGACTATGATCACCTCAATGTCTGCTCACTTGTTTGCAATTCGAATTTGTATGGTACGGGTTTCGACTGAATTTCACTGAATGAATTTCTATTGTCTTCGTTGAGTGCCATGCGTCTTCTTGGGTATTATGCAACATAAACAGGAGTAAGTACCTACATGTATAGATAGTTTTCATCATACTTGCTCGTAAATGGTGCAAGTGCTCGTAAATTATATGCAAGCATTCTTAGACTTAATGAGCTGTTTTACGCCCATGGCCGTAATGGATTTTCATACATTTTACCGCATTAGACCTTGCGCGGCGCGCCCCACGACGCGACGCACGTAGCAGCCGCTCAGCGCGGAGTACTCTGGACTGTGCTAGTACACTACCGCTCATAACTATTGTTTATTTATCTGCCTAGAAAGTTTATTTATTTACTCGCAAATGTGATGAAAAACATTGTATGTATCACGGGCGGTACAAGAGTTACTTCGTGTTTACCGCCCTTACTACACAATATATTATTACGGACCATACACATACATACATAAACTCAAGCCTGTATTCCTAAAAGGGGTTGGCAGAGCAAATTAAACTGCTCAGTTTCAGTGTTATTTTTAGCAATGAAGGGGTTTAGAGATAACTAAATTGTAATATTGCAGTGACAGGTCGCTAGTTCACCGCTTATAGGTAACACAGTTGAACCGTCCGTCGTATCCGTCAGTCGACTTCTATATCACCCATGGAGCGAAAGAGACTGGTGAAATGAATTACCTAATGTACCTCGTTGTTAAAATTTAGGTAGGTACGGTCAGCTGCAGAGATAACGGATCCCCTCTGCATAAAAACCTTCTATGCCCCCCTGCATAGAAGGTTTATATGCAGAAAGGTCCTTTATGTCCGAATGTCACCTTTAAAATTATGTATACGTAACAAATATCATTTTGCCTCTGTTTAACCGCACCTACCATCAGAGCATCACTATCCGTTCGCTGTCACACAGAATAGCAAACAAACGGAATGCGAGTACAGCATTAGCATGCAAATGTTTGGAATCGAACCCACTACCATTTGTTATAGCCCATTATCCGTCTGTGGAAGCGTAATCGGTGATTGTGTTTGTTTTCGAAAAAATCCCTTTGTGCTTGTAGCTGAAGAGGAAAAAAGGACTTTTTCAAATGGATCTTGCAGAACACTTTTCCGTAAGTATTTACAATTTTAGTATTCTTCTATAAATTTAGTTTAATCACTCTACCGAATTTATATTTTTAACTATAATAGGTAGGGTCCACAAATATGACATCAAAGACTTAATTACTGTAAAGTTATCTTTGATTTAATGACACGGGTAAAATGGTCCGAGATACTTTCATCCCTATTCAGTCTTCAGGCGATTTCATCCCGTAGGGTTATGCCGCCGTCACTGTACTCTCTGGTCAAAGAGAATAGTACCTATTTGCCTAAAGGGCATACATAAAACATAGTAACATAATATTAACAATGTTAGATACACTTTCTTACAGACGATGCATGTATACGTATTATTTGTTGAAATTTCATTGCAAAACATTGTACCCATTGTACCGCCAGTCCTTTTTTTTAAATTAATGTTATGGGACTATCTTACAAAATCGAACCAGTCCTACGGTAAGCTCAATAAGGCTTGTGATGTGGGTACTAGACAAAGATATAAATAATAGATAGATACGTATAAATAAATAAATAGCTGAACACGTCGTATATAAATAATATAATGTTGTATATTTGCATTGTATCGTTTCTTATTCATATTTTTAACGCCGACGTCGCATTCCTTTAATACCATTTTCGGGGATATTTCAAACTTTGTGTTCTGACAAAAAATTAAAAATACAAAATACTATTATTAACCAAACTATTTGATTCATATCGCCATAATTCCTAATTAACGACTTGTTTCCAGTTTTCGAGACAAAATGACATACGTACGCCACTATAAATAATACTATAACACGGTTTTCTTCATTTTAACTAACCTAATAAATACAACACTCATAACACGTGCCCGGTACTTATAAATTAACAGGGAAGTATTTACGTCCTTCATCCGACACCAGTGCGATATGGAAACAGGATATGTGGCCCTGGGAATGCGTAAATCACATTTGCTGCGGTTAGCTCTAGATGTAATTAATGTGCATAAACTATAATCAATATGAGTTGTATATTTGGCGGTTGTATTTAATATTTATATAAAACGAAAAATCTGAGTTTCTGGATTCTATGAAAAAAGGAATGGAATGTAAAAAATAAAAACGTCACTCATACAATACTGTAATAAATAAATAAATAATTCGGGACGATCTCACACAGATCAACCCAGCCCCAAACTAAGCAAAGCTTGTACTATGGGTACTAGGCGACGATATACATACTTACATAGATAAATACATACATATACCTATATACATAGGAAAATTAGGAAACGTCCATAACTCAAGAACAAATATTCGTGATTAACACACAAATAAATTCCTTTACCAGGATTTTAACCCGGGACCTCCAGCATGGTAGGCCACTACTAACTAGGCTAAGGAGGCCGTGTAAAACCATTGCATCAAAAATACATAGTGGTTTTAAAAAAAATGTGTAACTACACACTAAACGATTCAATTTGAATTCAAAACAATTTTAAACAAATATAAAGGACATCCTTGTTACTGACAAAATAAACGAAGAGATAAAATTTGACATGTTGTAGGTACTCTTAATCACAAATTATTCAAATTGGCACAGAAAGCAGCAAATTGAATCATGTTTACAACTTGTTTAATTACACATATCAAAAGTATAACTCACGCCTATTCTCTGTTAAATTTATACAACCATTATTCTTCACCCCTTTCACATGCGTATCGCGTGAAAAGGACAAGTAGTATTTTACTTTTGGCAGAGGGCCAGTTCAATATCCTTTTATTCGCGAGGACCACACAAAAAGCAGTTAACTATTGTTTATGATCTATCCTGCATATCGCTTTGGCTTGAATATAGCTTTGCTCTTATCCTTTAACTTACAGCTAAATTACAGCTAAATTAAAAACTTACAGCTAAGGTAAGATGAATGGTAGTGACACAGAAACGATAAGCCAAATTACCTTATAGACAGTTTAAGTTAGACATACAAGCAGACCCATTTGAAAAGAAGTGGGGAATGGTCTTGCGCCACGTATTTGCTAAATTGTATGCATATTGACAACGTAGATCGACAATCGCTTCCCAATATATTTTTTTTATGCTATAGGGGGCAAACTATCAAATGAATCGCCTGATGGTAAGCGATTAACGTCGTCCATGGACACCCGCAACACCAGAGGTGTCGCAAGTGCGTTGCCGGCCTTTAAGGTGGGAGTACGCTCTTTTCTTGAAGGTTTGAAGGTCGTATCGGTCCGGAAACACCGCTGGCATTGAGTCATTGGCACAAATTGAGTCTAAAAAAAACTATTGAAAGAAATACCTTCTATTAGATCGCTTGAAGCTAGAATCCCTTCATAAATTAGCTTTTTGTGTACATTTGACCGTATGGGGCGTATGAAGTTATTTTGTGTAACCGAAATAGCTCTCGCAATGTTAAGGACTTCGGCTTGGACAGCGCACATAGCGCACATGTGTAACTACACACAAATCACCGAAGATTTATTTCAGCCAGTTAAATTAACGCCTAGCAATTACCATTTATAAAAAACAGAACGGCTATTATTCACAGTGCATAATGTATTGAATTATTTAAGTCATAAAGAGTAAAAAAGATTTAAGTTATAAAGAGTATACGTACTTACTATATATAATCAAGTCTTGTTGTGGTCTGTGTTATTATGGTTTCATTTAGTAGATCACATTAAGTTACTTGCGCGAAGTTGAAAAAAAATAAATAGAATTATCGTGTTTAGTGCCATAACGTTTGGATTATATATGTTATAAAGAGTATATTATACTAATCATACTAATGTTCTGTGATTTTTCCTAAAATCACAGAAAAATGATATTTAAATCATTTTCAATCAAATTAACAGATGCTGCTTTATTTACATTTATAAATAACACATGTCAATACTTCACTTAAGAAAAAAAGTATATCACTGGATTAACTTGCTTCTTCCTTAGCTTTTCTTCTTTGACACTGTCGTTTCTCTTCTTCACTCATCGTTATGTATATATATATTGTGTATGTATGTTTACGTATGTATTTATTATGTATGTATGTTTATGTATGTATGTTTTATCGTATTATTATTTTGGTATGTATATTTATTGTGTGTGTTGTTTGTGTGCTTTTGTTAATCTCTGTGCCACCTAATACATTTTTTCATTTGATCTGTACTCCACTACCCAAAGGTTGTCTGGAAGAGATCGCTCTTTAGCGATAAGACCGCCTGTTGTTACCCCTTACTGTTACTGTTCTGTATTATTATTTTCTCTTGTAACTGTATTTCATCTGTGTGAGGTGTGCAATAAAGAGTATTGTATTGTATTGTATTGTAACTTGCTATAATTGAAACAGGTGGATTTTTGCACTAAAGTTTAACAAGCTTTATCTCGCAAACCGTACATAATATAGACATGGTTTTCTGGGTAAAAATAAACCTCTTGGTGGGAACAATTCGCAGATTAGTAAAACTTTATCGTTCTCTTCCATATTCTGTATATTAAATATAAAATTTCATATAAGTATATAGATTTTAATAGATTTGTACATAATCCAAAACAATAACAGTCAATTTACAAAACTATTCAGTATTTTATATGGGGCTCCATTCGAATGGTACGCCATTGAGCGGCGCCCGCCGCGCCGCGAGCAGACGCGCGGAAACTCAAATCGCGCGAGAAACGATACGCAACAATGTATTTAAATAAAAGAGGTTATAAATCGTGGGGAGATGAGTTTATCCACTTGATTCATGTGTCTACGGAGCAGCGTTACTGCAAATGGTCCAGTTTTACTTATATTATCACGTTTATTTTGCTGTGTTACTATTTGGAACTTTACAAAAGTACCTATAGAAGAAAAATCTACCTAGATGCAATTTTTCTTCTTCATCTATCATCTTCATCATAATACTTTATTCCTACGAAAGAGGACAAACTGATTTTGTTCTAAAAGTACGTAATTTCTCGGAAGAGCCGTGGGGAAAGTGACACAAACCTAATTATGTTAGGTGTGGGTGCTTTGTTAAGAAGATAAGTTGGTAGTAAATTATGTAACATTGGATTGCTGATTTTGATCTGAGTAATCTATATTGCATACGAGTACCACCAAAAGCAGCAGCAGCTATTATGTTTTGTCATAAAAATGAAATGTAACTTTGCGAAGTACAGACGCTTTTCCACTACAAAGCTAGTGCTCACCGTGTTACGTACCTACATAACTGTTATTCGACGATGGTAAATGGATTATTCCGACTCCGCGGCGCACTCGCTCCATTGTTCAGCATACGAACGAGACAGGAATATGAGAACGTCGTGATATCAACCCGTTTTACAATCCTAATGGCTATGTTGTGGTTTTAACGTGTAAGGTACCTACTTAGTTGTAAAAAAACATTTCGAAGTCAAATATTACCAAGCGTATTGTGTAAGCTACGTTTTACACTTTCTAGTTGTTTAGTTTCGGAAAAATATCTCAATAACATAATAACATGAATCGCTAAAAAAATGAAAGCTACCAGAGAAATTGGCAGCTTCGTTTCAGATAAGGTAAATGCCGTAGTACATTTGCAAATTGGAAATACGCAAATTCGCTAAAAAGGATTGAATGAAATTGTTCTTTGGAATGCTAATGAAAATGCACAAGTCCGCAAACAACGCCGCTAGGAAAAGCTGAGATTTATGGCAGGAAAGAACCATACCAACAATATCAGTATTTTTCAAGCAGAGTTTCAGATTAAATGCGAAAGTAACTTGTAAAAGGATGATCTTACCAACATGATAAATTGTCTTCACTTGAGAAGTCTTCTAAGAAGTATTTCGCCAACATTGGCAAATGGGGATTACGTAACTTTTATTACAGAATAAAGAATTTTGCTATTTCATAATATCTAATTTGCGAAACGTCAAGAACATAATTCTGTCTTCAAAAATATAAACAAAAACCTTGTCGTATAATAATATGAACACACGAAGTTAATGAATATTACTTTAGAGCAATGTTACTTAACAGTTTGTTTAGATAGCAGTTTGAAAATAGTGAGTTGGTTGGTACACATTAACCGTCAAATGAACTTTATTCTCACCGGCTTGCCATATCACTAAGATCACCGACCGATTCTCGAGTTAATTGCTTTTTAAGAAAAGGGAAATTGGCATATTTTGCATACGAATATTATTTTTCAATTGCTATCAATAACTATTTATTTCTAGTATTGTCTCGCTACTCTAAGACTATTACAAGTAGCAGTACATCTATTAAGTCCACTCGTGTGAAGGCTGCGCCCTGAATCCAATTTCCTTCGAGATAAACCGAGAGATAACACCGACCGACAGCTGAATTCATTCTGTTGCTTTTGAAAGCTGCATGTCACATCACTATACTGCGAGCGCAAAATGATTCCAATCAGAATATTCTTAATCCGTTTACTGGATGTTTCAGTTAATCCCTCTTATAATCCATCATGTTCGTACGAGTCCCGCGGGACACTTGCTCGGGGCGTCCATTACCGGTCTGTATTATTTATCGGCAAGCTCCCGAGTAGAGCAAGTCGGCTAAAGCAAAATATACCAGATTTACTTAAGCAAACACACTAAGCATAGACATGAGTCGCTCGTTCGTAGAGCGGAACTGATGCACTAAAAAAAACAAATGACATGACTACTGAGATATCAAAATTATAATTTGTTTTTCTTTTTAAGCCGTAGAGATATCAAAACTATTATGACTATTATGACTACTTGTCATTCATATGTTAACATGAAAATGGTCGCGTACTGTGCGGTTTCAGAGGAATTTCCTCACGCGGACGCTCCGGCTGTGGAATGAGCTTTTCCTGGAATATTACAGTATGGGGTTCTTCAAAAAAAGGAGTGTAAAATATTTTAATGGGTCGGCAACGCGCATGTGACACCTTGCAGTTGCAGGCGTCCATAGACTACGGTGACCGCTTTCCACCAGGCGGGCCGTCTGCTTGTTTGCCACCGTCGTGGTATTAAAAAAAACCGTTATGTTTGTGTCAAAGCTGTCCAACGATAAGAAAATTTTGCATGGGCAGTAGTGATTTTAGCACTATCATAATTTTCTGTAGGAGACATTGAATAAATTTGCCGGACTGCAAAATGGCAAAAAATTACAACTAATTTAGGAAACTGAATGACATTGTGTACAGCAAGGACCTGGTGGTTACTTACCAAAGTCGTATTTAGCAAGGAAGTTGGCAGGTTCATTTCGGCGCAAGTTTTTTGCCGCAGCGTCTCATCGCAACAACAAAGCTCCCAACGGCATGTAACTTCACTTTAAGCCACGTTTTCTAGGTAATGTTTCCTGTCTATTTCACAGTGTAATTTAATAGTGTATTGTTCTCGTAACAGCCGCAAGCTAGAATTCATAAGATTGTTTGCTCCTTTCAATTATACGTCTGTCATCGGGCAGCCGTTTAGTCTGCCTGTCGACAAACAAGCAGCAGAGCAAAAGAGCTATAGCAGCCAAGACGTTCTTCTCAGAAATTGTCAGGATTGTTTAGGGCCACGCCCGATTATAAATGCGTGCAGACAATCGTGGGCCTAATGTGGTAATTATTAATAATAACATTTAATCAGCCCAGTCTCAATCTAGTGCAAAATAAAGCATATACCTATGAAGTATCTTCAGTTTTAGAAATAAGTATTAAAATGCAAATGAAACGTTTATAAACATATTTTTAATAACGTCTCACACACAAGTTTTATTGAACTTTCGGTGGGATTACCCGTTTTGTGTCGCATATAAAATAATTAGTATTTGTTTCCTGAAACTTAATTTGCGTGGATTTATTTAAATTATTCTTCGTTTACTATGTACAAGTTATTCAGGAAATTGCTATTTAAATAAATTGTTTAATTTTAATTCATGGTAATAACCATGCCACCAACCATAATATTATGTTCTCTTAAAAAAAACAAGTACGGAGTTAAAACGTGTAAATTTCTGAGTGTACATCCTTTTGAAGTTACGATATTGGCAATTGATAAGTATAATTTGCTCAGTTATTTCATTAGTTGTTACATTATTTGTGTCAACTTGTAAGTTTGTCCAACATTTATAGGCAATTAGGTACAGTTGGGTTGGGTATATTTGCCTAGGTATAACACCTAGGCAAATATATAAACATAGGCAAAAAAAAGCTACACGCTCATAACTTAGTTCACATATTAATGTCTCTCTGTTCGAATTCATATTTCAGACTGCTTATGTATAATGCAATGCTATCAGTAAGAGCTATAATAATCCGTACAAGCGCGGTTTCGCCGTAAGCATGCAACTAGTAGACGCGTCGGCGCGCGATCGAGCGAACGAACATCAACTTAGATATCTTAAGTCACACACTGTAGCGGGAATGTTTAACAGTTCTATAATTTATATTATCGGTAGGTAACTTGAAGATATTGTTACAGACCGCCTATCCCGTAAAGTGAAAAATCTTTAATTTGTATCTTATTGCATAACTATTCTTTGATCTGCGCGGTAGGCTCTCAAGGATGAATTCATCTTCACATAGTTGCGGCTTAACGTTAAGTTTTGAAATAGTTTGTATTATGAAGACGATTGGGCCCTATTAAACCCCTTAATTACTAAAAGTGGCACTGAAACTAAGGAGCTTCGTATGCTCCGCTTACCCCTTCTGGGAATACAGGCGTGAATGTATATATGTGGGGTCCTATTAAATTACAGACCGTGTTGTATCTACTATGTTGTCCACATTTGTCCAAATAATTTAGAAAATAAATTTGTAATTAGCATATGCTTATCAGAATCTCTCTGTTGCAATCTCATTTCCAATTTTATAAACACTAAACCCATGTGCCAGATTATGCAATTTTGGTATTAAGAAAAGGTAATAAGGTAGATATTTGCTGAGAGGGTCGAATGGCTTTACCCGAGTTTGAAGTTAAGCGACACATATACGACCAATAGCTGATCGAAGACCAAGTACGTAAAATTTAGATTGTTTATTAACTTAATAACGAGTAGTTCCTAATTGCTTCGTTCGCCCCGCCCCGTCTCTCTCAACATTCAACCGCTAAACGCTTATAACATACAGCTCTCTGTAACGCGCTCCGCCTGTCCAATCCATTTGTTCTTACCGGGCCGTCGGCAGATACGATTACTAACTTCATATGTATGTGCTACTCTTTTTGTGCAGCTTTACTCGCTCGACTGAACCCCTTTCCCACCCCTTGCCTCACCCCCTATTCGCTGCGATACGGGTAACTTCCATCCAACGCCATTGCTAGTAAATGCACCTTTGAGAGAAATTGAACTGAAGCATTGAAGCATTTCTTAGATCTCTTTAAGTGCCAAAAAGTAAAGAAATACTTACAAGTATGCGATATATATTGTAGGAAAGTTAAAATTTCTACGATTTTGCAAAATTGCTTAAGCTGGACGACTTATTGCAGATGTCGCCAATTTATTCCGCGAAGTCCTAAATGAAGAAGCTTGTCCTTCGCAAAGAAAAATCCGAGGCCATAAAACATTTTTGTAGCAAATTTTCAAAGTGAGTCCTGGGAGAGGGTGGGGGAGGACAAGGCAAGACAGGGTAGGGCAGTATATTAAATTCCGCGCGGACAACAATTTACTCATTAGAGAGCCGCCGGCAAGGGACGAGATGTGAGGAATGAAGCGGCGACATTTGTCTCCGACTGTGCTGCGCTGGGAGCTGGAACAGCGAGTGCACTAAAGCCTGTTACTTATAAACAAACCAAGTAGGTACAATTGTTCGTATATCGACTTGCAGAATCAAACAAAAAATCTTTAACTACTTACATCAAATTAAGTTCAATGTTTTTTATAGTTCAGAAGAAAATTATTGGTACACATAAATTTTATGTTTTTTTCGAGCACAAACTTTCGGCCCAACAATTGTCGGTTCAATAAAGTTGTGTCGGTACAAACCATGTTTTATTCAATATTTTTCAAAATGATTGCAGAATTATATCAAGTTGAATTGATACTTGGGATGATACTTACAAAGGGATTGATACTTTTCTAAATGTTTGTTATGCTCAGGTATGTACCTTCAATAAATGAGTGATCTTTTTATCGCTGCACTTTGGCAAGTTAAACTGACCCCCAGAGCGACATATTATAAGCTTTCTTATCTTTCCATTTATTGCTCAAAGCGGTGTCATTACGCCATTCTTTTGCAAATATTTTGGTAATTTGGTGAAATCTGCAAAAAATCTCAAAAGTATGAATAATTCAATTTCTGAGCCTACTTTAGTATCAACAACAAGACGGCGTACGTACAGTATTCGGTCAAATACTGAATACTGTTGGTAGGTTAATTTTTTTATCATCTCTTAAGTTTTTTTTAAGAATTGTTAAAGAATTTTTAATATTAACAAAAATGTACAGTATCATGTAGGATGTATATTAATATATCATGTAGGAATTACAAAACATTGTTCGGTTTTATAGTCTTAAGTGTATGTGGAAACTAAAATCAAAAAACATACTTTTAATTCTTCTCCAGTAGACTAGTATCTAATAGTTACCTAAGCAGTCTAATAGTTATTTACTATAATGGACAACGGACAGCAAAGAAAGCGCAAGGTTGCGAGTACAGCCGGGTACCTACCGACATTTGTCATTTTTGGCTCCATTCTTGTATAACAAAGTGAATAAAATCCTCAATATGTCAAAATTAAGTAATTTTCAAGTCAAAAAGATTATAAAAGTCTGGTTAAAGTCCTTAAACTACACAGAAGCTGAAGACCTTTTTTCAAATATTATCTTAAACTAACACATCACGCATACTCACTCACACACACACACACACACACACACACACACACACACACACACACACACACACACACACACACACACACACACACACACACACCGAATTACATACAGAAGACACAAACGCACACATTCTAACTTGCATGTTCTAGTTTAATATATATGTCAAAAAAAAATATTGGTATAAAACAAATGTCTAACATTGTATACTTATGTAACGCCTTTCAATGGGAAGGAGCTGGCTCTTGAGACACAGGGTAACCTAGTTTGAGAGTCAGGTACCAATTATTTATGTAATACCTTAAGTTGCAATAAAGATTTATTTTATTTTATTTTTTATTTTTTGTCGCCACTGATGCAGTCGTAAATATCATAGTGCTCGGAGCACGACGTATATATATATATACCTATATATTACAGTAGTAACTTCATGAAAAAAATACACTCATCTTTATTATACTCATAAATTATACAGTCGCAAGCTGAGCTTCGTGTTAATGATTTATATTTATATTAAATATTATGTAATGCAAGTTGCTACAGTTAAATGTGCAAATACTGTAAGTAACTTTATATCTACTAAATATAATAATATATCAAAGAACAATTGTAAAGCAATCCTTTATTATTTATGAAAAATGTTTTGATTCATGTTTTTAAAACAAGCGAAAAGCAAGGAAAGCAGGAGATCGCTGGTTCGATCCCATCCCTGGGCACTGGGGGCCTTGGTCACTTCTTCTGTAGTATATGAAATCTCTTTCAATTTATAAGATAGGTATCAAAGAATTTTGATAACTCGTGTAAGTGTAAAAAGGCTTTATAAAAGCAATCATAGTTAATGATATCTTGGTGTCTACACAGCTTTATGATAATGACGTAAATTTCCATTGGATTATGAAATTAAAGAGGTATACTATCATAGCCACAAGTGTATGTATAAGTGTTAACAAGCCAAGCAATAATGAATTCCAATCCGGTTAAACTAAAATTTTCTTCCTAAAATGAATTTGCGTGCTATTTCAAAAGAGACACCTCTTCGCGGAAAATTTTCAAACTTCACTAATCTTTTATCAATTTAACAACGGTTCCATTTTATTTCCGTAAGATTAGTCCGTTTATAACATTGGTCTATAAATTGCCTCTTAAACTAAAAAAAAATATTTTAATAAATTGCGTAGGCTAAATTACCTAATGGTGGTGAAGGTATGTTTCGAGTAAGTATGTTCTGAAATAAAGTAAGAATACAACACATAAAAAACTAATAGAATGGCAGCAACCTACTGGTAAGATTCTCACATTATTTAGGCACCTACACCAACTACACCGCTCATATCGCCAGCCCGCCGCAGTAACTGACCGCCATGCTGGACTCGGCCCGATGTCCGCGGATCCAATTAAGCGGCGCGACGCAGTTTAAAATAAAATACGTCGCGATCCGCGAAATCCGGAGCGTTTCACTCGCCTAACAGCTCTACATAAATTATTACGGCTTACTCCGATTCCACTTTTTTACAGCCCTCGATTTTTCAAAAAGCACGAGAATATAAAATTTTACGAGAACCATTTTTCAATTTAAAACTTTTATCGCACGTGTGTTTATGCGCTTAACTAAATCTATTTTATTGGAATTAAGTACGTTTTTTTCTGACAATTATTTTTTACAGTAAAAATATTCATACCCGTTTAGCTTGTTTAGCTATTTTTGTTGTTAATTGTTATTCATTGCCAAAAATGTTTGACGGGAGTGAACATTACATAAAATCTAATTCTTACTCTGTGTATATTATTTAATTATATATTCTAAACGTGTCGTAGATGTCCATTTCATTAAATCTTCGAAATTTAATAACTGCAAAATATGCAGTTATTAAATAAGTCTAAGAAACATTACTCGTACGATTTTGGACTATTTGTCTTATTTCTATTTATTAAAATTGTATATTGCTAATGTTTCTCAATATTAACGAGTCTGGGTAATATTACCATTAGCATTACTGGAATATTTCCGCATTTGGTTAGTTACTGGTAAAGACCTGTCGCTGTACGCATCAAATAGTATTTGAAATAATACACAAAATACTTATTATTCTGAAAAGTATTGTGCAATTGTATTTTAATTCCACGTATTTCCAATAAGTCACATATTTAAATATAATATCATGCAACTGCAAAAAGGATACGTTGGGCATGTAGCTGCAGACAAGCTGGATTAAGAGGCCACAGTGGCCAAATTGTTATCATTCAGACGTCTAGATCTTAATATTGATAACAACTAGGTATCTGATATTCATACACATAAAACTTCAACATATTTCCTTCAAACTGGTAAACGTGAAAATATGGTTTTTAACAAAAGCCTCGATACTTTTATTTTTCAAACATAGGTCCTTTTTTACATGTTTTTGGTTAGAACGTCGAAACCCTTGAATTTATAAACATGATTCTTAGTTAAATAGTTAAGTAATAACTAGTTCTTAAATCTGGTAAAAGCTTTTCTCTACAGAAATTGTAGTTTACGTGTAAACAGCAATTATCTGATTATGCAGTGTATTTTGACGCGCCCGCCTACTATCGCCTTTTCATCTTTCGCGTGGTCTTGCAATTAGGTCTATCCCGCTCTCTTTTGCTCGCATATGTGGACTCTTAACATGCTTTATTATGTTGCTTTTGTAGAAATTGAGATCGAGTTTGTGGCTAATAATATACGAAATTTCAAAGTGCAAGGAACTAAGGACACGCAAAATACCCATGCGAAAAAAAAACTTACCTAGAACCTCAAAAAGGCTTACTCAAATATAAATAGTTTGAATAAAATTCGTTCAAAAATAAATAATTTTCAAAACATTTAGTAAGAAAATTAAATCATAACAATATTGATGTTTTTCTGTATACGAGTAGGCTAGGGATATACGATTTTCTCCCTCTTATAATTTTGTATTTAAATAAATTAATAAATATTATATATTATTAATTAAAAATTTACATATAAATATATAATTACAGTATAAATATATACAAGTATTTTTTATTCTAAATTTTATTATTTTCATACTTCTCATGGACAGAGACACTCTTGTCATAAAGTCAACTGTTGAAGTT
This sequence comes from Lathronympha strigana, assembly GCA_949128165.1. NCBI lineage: Eukaryota > Metazoa > Arthropoda > Insecta > Lepidoptera > Tortricidae > Lathronympha > Lathronympha strigana. Next base: position 20,490,521 of record OX421903.1, on the reverse strand, counting down.
TTATAGTTTAAATTTTGGCACATTTAATTTAAAATGGCCGCTAACACTCCGCCTCCTCAAGGTCGAAAACTTACATTTTACTTGATTAGCCTATACTAAAGGTGTGAGGTGAAAATACCTGATTAATGATTTAATATAGCTTTCTATGACTAGACTAATGGTATGACAATGATAGTTTTCGGTAGTGTCAGAACTTGTGACAGGAATGCCTAAACAATATCGGTTACATTATCTTCCCCCGACACAACGATGCAGACAGTTTATTTTCCTATAAAAAGTTTTGCATCAGACTCGGGATTCTCACAAGTACGTTGCAAAACTGGGTAACAATCGAATATCCTGTAATAATTATTAGTTTTCATTAAGTGCTCTACACGCGACCGCCACGACCCTGTCGCGTCGCGACGCAAACTTTTTCAATTAGTTGACCAAGCCGACACCCGCGTCCGACGCCAGTATACTTTACTACTTCAAATTAAATTAGTTTCCCAAAAACAGAGTCAACGTATGTTATAGATACCTAGTTTATTACAGTTAGGGATTCGGTGATATGACTTGCCTTGAGAGAGTGTAATCAACGCAAAGCTTGTTGAATGGGACCAATAATCCAGTATCACAATGTCGAAACGCATGTAATTTACTGCAAGCGAGTGCATAATACTTCAATCTATAATATCAGCTAACCTACGCGTTTTTCTGGCCGGTAGCGGCCACCCATGTCGATCGTGTATCGAATGGTAATTCTGTAATGGACTCTCATGTTCAAGTGATGATAAAAAAATCAAAAATGCATCTCTCTGATGCATAAAACGTCATAAATTTTCTAAGTTGGAATGGGCCGCGTGAACCGCGTCGTATGTAGTGTAATATTTTAGGAATTATCTGCGTATAATATTTATACATATCCATTCGACATAAAATGATATATCCATCTATGAAATAAACTTCAAAGATACTTTGGATTTCGGGGGTTGTGGCAAAAACGGCACTCTCTAATGCTAACGTAAGTTAATTAATAGTAGTTTATAATAAGGGTTCTTAAAATTCAAGGGTCGCTGTTACAAAACGAGATGTAGTTGAGTTTTGTAATAAAAGACCCGAGAATTTTAAGAATCGATTATGAGCTATTGTATACACTAGTTTTTCTACTGCAGCAAAATGGCGAAAAAAGCGAAATCTTCAATGGTGGCAGATTGAATGTGGAAGATGTCGTATGTCCATTATAAAAATAAAACAACAGTGTTAATATATTGTATGAAAAACCATAGGAGCATCGTTTAGCGGTGTTCTTATGGAACACCATAGACAACGTTATTATAATGTACTTACTTGTGTATTATCGCTAACAGTCAATTAATTGACATATAGAAGTGCTGGAGTAAAAACATATTTTAGGAATTATCTGCGTATATATCTGTGTACCTAATATTATAGAATATAAGAAATAAGTCTGCACATATTGATAACCATGATTAATTAAGTTAAATCGATCACAAAAGCCAGTTAAGGATCCCTCCCTTTATCTTTGTCGACCCCGAAACAACGCTTTAACCGTATTTAATTTCCTCTAGTAGAACAATGAAAACGGCCATCTTTGATATAAAATAACTCGTTTTCATTTCCCCTCAGTGTATGTGCGGGTACATATTTTTGTTTAATCATACTAGTACCTACAGTACCAATTAAGATTAAATATAAAAGGTTTTAGTTGTAAGTGAACATTCGTGTTACAAATGGTTTCTGAGCTATGTATCTGCAGATGAAACTTCAATATAGCTTCATTGAGCGCATCGTTAAGATTACAATCGCTTTGATAATGCATCAATTTGTATGCGCGTACGCGCCCTGCCGATAAGGCCGCCTACACGCGCGCCCACCGACTCTCCGTAATTGACACTTCGGTAAAATAAAGGCTTTAAAGATTTGATCTGGACGATCTGGTTCGTCAACCGTTGAAAATATGGGACCAATTGTTTCCTGTTCGGATATTTTCGTGACGTTCATGTCAATAAGAGGCGAGAAAATAATTCCTTGAATTTCTGAACCCTAATTGGGGGACGTTTTATTTAAAATCGAGTGCTGCAGGAAAAAAAGGATATTTATGCGGCAAAATTTATACGATTTTGAAAGTATGTTTTAACCATATCTTGGCACTAGAAATAAGGGTCTACCGAGTCCTAGTCAAATTAAGGGGTGGTACCCCTTGTCTGTACCCACTAACCAGGGGGTAAGCTGAATCGAATGAGACCATACTCATACTTATAGCATCAATATTTTCCGAGATATGAAGGGTTTTTTGTATACGCATAAATCTTGTAACTTGTGAAATACTTTAAGTAGCGCTATTATTAAGATATCAATTTTTAGAATATATCCTGAGCTATCACATTACAGTCAAAAAAGTACAGGTCAATCACCTGATGGTTTTTGAGAAAAATTATGAAAATAATAAAAAAGTAAAGTTTTGTCATTTATTATTTTTGTCGTTGATTTTCTATGAATTGCAATCTAATCACATTTTCTTTATAAATTTACGATGGATATTTGGACAGATTATGGTCATTTAATCAAGTGGAGACGTGCTTGGCGTCAAAAACATATGAAGAGGCGCATTTGAAATGGTATACAGAAATAAAACTTTGTTTAACTATATCTTGGCACTAGAAATAAGGATATATGTCGAGTCCTAGTCAAATTAAGGAGTCTTACCCTTACCCTACGTATTACCTTGTAACTAGGAGGTACGGGCGGATAAATTTTAAATTTAAACAAGCCAAGTGTGGTATAGTTTTTGATGTGATTCAAACATATATGATCAATATTTTGCGAGATATAATTTATTTATTAAGTTTAAGCTCGGTAGCTCTTACGTCTTAATGGTGTGGTGTTGTCAAAGTAACTGATTCACAATACATTAATGTTTTGCTGAAAATGTGAGAACATTCCTGACCAACAGATCAAATAATTAAAAAAAAGTAGTAAGTAAAACATTATCTTTATATTTGCTTAACTTGAGTTTTACTTATCCACGAGTAGATGGCGACTGCGCGATTCGAAAGTATTAACCATGTTAGCTTAAAATCATATATCATGTTTAGATACCTACTTATTGATTTTAATTTGTTACTAGCCTATACGAACAGTTGTTAGTTCGGTGTTAGCGCTCACTGGCGCGATAATTACTATAAGGCGTGTTGATATAATATTTAGTCTCATTAAGTGAAATGTCAATTCTTTGAGAAAATAAAGAATCTATAACCGGATTCTCATCAAAATGTCCTGTATGCGGCAAGTCTGCACTTAGACTTGAAGACGCTAGGTTGAAACAATCTTATTTTCGTCCCACGTAGCTATTTATTACCGGCAATCTGGTGCGATGGCAATATGCATGCACATATGAACACTTTGCCTTAATACACGAGCCTTATATTTCATCACATTGTTTTAACTTGCTTAAAGAGCGTTTTTTATTTGGCCCTGGTTAGAGCATGCTACTTTTAATCCGAAGTTCGCGGGTTCAAACCCCGACTCGTAGTAATGAGTTTATTGGAATTTATGTACGAAATGTCATTTATTATTTATTTACCACAATCGCACTTCGGTGAAGAAAAACATCGTGAGGATCCCGGACTAATTCCATAAGGCCTAGTTTACCTTATGGGTTAGAAGGTCATATGGCAGCTGCTTCCGTAAAACTAGCGCTAACGTCAAATCTTGGGATTAGTTGCCAAGGCGGCTCCCTGAGCCGTGGTATAAGCCTTTCCAGCGTTCACATCAAATCAAATCAAATCAAATATATTTATTTTGCATAATTGTCCTGTATTGCAGAAGAGCTTTTCAGCATTTACATCAAATTGTCCTGAATGCGGTGCAGACGTACCTACCGTGAAGATGGTAGGTTACACTTAGTATGCAGTAATTTCGTCCCACGTATCCTATCGCCAATCTAGCGCGATGGTAATATGCATCCATATCAGCGGGATGCAGCGGAAAAAGTAGTTAGCAAGATTACAGAGAATTCGTAATTTTGGCTTTAAGAGTCCGGTCACAAATTGAAAGTGAAAATCGTTAATAATGAAATAAACGCATACATATAAATTGAAATTTCTAAAATAGTATGAAGACGAAGCACTGGGCCCTTACCATGACGTCTTAACGCGATTCAGTTTAGGTTCTTAATTGTGCTCAGTTGTATGTATGGCAGCGACTCAGTTTAGTTTATATAAAAATGGAAAAAAAGTGTTCATGGTCATTGTTTGTGTCATTTTGGTTATCAAAAAGTCTCAACAAATTATAACGTCGAGCAAATATCACTCAAAACGGCCCTCAATTTTTTTTTTTTTTTTTTTTATGCTATAGGGGGCAAACGAGCAAACGAATCACCTGATGGTAAGCGATTAACGTCGTCCATGGACACCCGCAACACCAGAGGTGTCGCAAGTGCGTTGCCGGCCTTTAAGGTGGGAGTACGCTCTTTTCTTGAAGGTTTGAAGGTCGTATCGGTCCGGAAACACCGCTGGCGACAGTTCGTTCCACAGTTTAGCTGTGCGAGGCAGGAAGTTTCGGGAAAAGCGCACAGTTGAGGACTGCCAACCATCTAAATGGTGAGAGTGGAAATATTGTCGCGTAGGGCGATGGCGGAAAGAAGCGGCAGGGATTAATCCGAACAATTCCTCGGAACACTCCCCATAATACATGCGATAGAAAATACAGAGTGAGGCCACATCTCTACGCAGCGCCAAGGGATCAAGCCGATCAGAAATACGTTGGCAGTTGACAATTTAGGTACATTATTAAAAAACGAAAAACAAAAACAGAAAATAATTTATACATTATAACTAATATTTGAAACGGGATGATTACCATGTATGTTTTCTTTTATTGAGCACCCAATTCAAACATTCGATTAATATCGAAATTATCTTCCGTAATATGCTACAAAACTAACAGGATTCTTGTTAGGTACTCCAATATAGTATCAAAAATTTTAGCAAAATTGTGGCCGGCCTCTTAGATAATACTTTAATAGTATTACAAGTATATAGGTACTAGCTATTTTATTTTAAGAATGATCTCCGCTCTTTTAGGATTATCCAATTGTGAAACCTATATATGTATGTTGTCCGCTGGATGCGGGTGGCGCAGGACCGGTCATTGTGGAAATCTTTGGGGGAGGCCTATGTCCAGCAGTGGACGTCTTTCGGCTGAAATAATGATGATGATGATATACAGGAAGTTATAAAGTCCCGAAAGATACACCAATAGCTGATAATGTCAATGACCCTGAGTGCGATGCAAGTAGAAAAAATTCAAAATTTACAAAAAAAATCCCTTTGTATGGTGGGTGATAGGTGCATTTTCGATCAGCTGTTCCATACAAAATGAAAAAAAAAACGAATTTCGAATTTTATCTTCGGGACTTTTGTAACATTCTGTATGATATTAATAAATATGATTCCTATATGTCAAGTGACTAATTTTGATGCATGCACCTAAGGTTTTACTGGGGAAAGAAGGTTAATAAAGGGGGAAAAGGTCCCTTTTCAGACACCACATGATTGGGAAAAAAAATAAGTTTGGTATATTTTAAGTTACTTACATTTTATAACAAAGATACCTACATGATAGTTATAAGGACCGTTAATAAATTCATTCCCGCAAAGTTGCCGTATAATAAATTCATTTAATATACTTTTTCTCGACCAAAGTATAAATCGAATAAATTTTACATGTTTAGCTATAAGGCCCAAAGTTGCCGAATAATAAATTCATGGAATACTTATGCTTTTTCTCTACTTAAAAAGTCTTTACTAAGACAGCGTATGATAAATTGAATAAATCATTATTCCCTGGTCATTTTGCCGTGCAAAATTAGTTCCAACGCGTCGGCATTATTTCATCTTCGGCAATTTGCCGATCATAATTCCTGTTTAAAGCATTAAACGCTGAACACGAGGAGCACATCATTAAGATTCAGCCCAGCTGCCAATAAACCGCACAACTGTGAACAAGTGCAGCCTCCAACCTGCCGTATACATCACCCGTCACGCTGCACGCAATTATAAGCCCTATATCTAATGAAATAGCTAGGGAATTGGCAGGTTCGATAGAGATCGCGTGTTCCGGGACGGGCCAGCATGTTTATAGCCGCAGTGATGAATTATAATCCATTACAGAATAAACTGGCGCGTGTTATTATACCCGGCTTACATTACTTCGTCAAGTGTGGTCCTACGCCTTGGCGTACATCGAATTACTCGTCTTAATGCGGTATTAAGAGCCGAGATTCCGGACTGAATTACGCCTAATTTTAAGTCTGTTTATGCCGACTATTTTCTGGGAAGAATGAATAAGTCATGGCCCTTAATGAGTAAAAAATATGTAAATGTATTCTTATCCTTGTAAATATCCCTCTTTATTAAGTAACTTTGACACGTAAACTTCGTTTGTTATTATCGGCGTATGATGAACACAACATTTTATTATGAGAAAATTGTTTATTCAATGATATAGCTCTGTAACTTCCACACTTTGAAATTATATTTTTACAATAGTAAACTGAGCTATAATTTGTTTTCCTTGGCGCAGCAGTTAGAGAACGCGTGTGTAACACAAGTAGCGCCGCCGGCGCAGACGTAAACGCAACTAAACTAAACACCCCGAGGCGCTCGACGCTCTTGACGAGCCCTATATATTATAATAATAGCTCATAATGCTGGATAAAACTAGTGTCTAGTAAATGGTTCATGTTTATAAAATGTATACATTCTGGGACCTACCGAGTAACCTAATAGTAAATTTTATAATGATAAGGTTAGGAGTTAAGGTTAGGTTAGGCTAGGAGTCTCTCTGCGAGATCGTATCAGAAATGAAACCACCCGCAGCAGAACCAAAGTAACCGATATAGCTCTCCGAATCGCTAAACTTAAGTGGCAGTGGGCGGGGCACATTGCACGTAGAACCGATGGCCGTTGGGGCGGAAAGGTTCTCGAGTGGCGACCGCGTACCGGAAGGCGCAGCGTGGGTAGGCCCCCCGCAAGGTGGACTGATGACCTGGTGAAGGTCGCAGGAATCCACTGGATGCGGGTGGCGCAGGACCGGTCATTGTGGAAATCTTAGGGGGAGGCCTATGTCCAGCAGTGGACGTCTTTCGGCTGAAATGATGATGATGATGATGAATGATAAGGTTACTGATTTTGAACTAAAGTAAAAATACCTATAACACACAGAGTAAGTATACAGTAATGTAACAAAAATGCCGGTGATCCGTGAGCCTTATTACAATATGAGGTTCACGGATCACCAGCAATTTTGTTGCATCCTGTAAAAATATCTTTGTCTAATATTAAAAAGAAAAAAAACGCAGTATATGTGTCTAATGAAGATAGATTCGAAACGCAACATTCATAATTTTTAAGAAAAAAAAACCGACTTCATTTGGTTCCCGGTAAAAGTGAAATTAAGAATTTGTTTGAGTTAGCCAGTTTACTTCACAAATATCCAATACACCGCACGTGTACGATTGAAAATTGAGGAGCTTTCTTAATGTCCTAGGGCTTCCATCATTACATTTGAAGTATAATCAAACGGAACTCCCTTGTAGACCTTTAAACAAACAAAATAACAATGTGTTAAATTGGATGACAGACTGTAAATTAACGAGCATATTCATTATGCCATCCCTGATTATCAACATCAGATCCACTCCAGCAAAATGATGGCCACAGTAAGAAAATGCCTAAGCTAATTATGAACACCCTCTAATCACAATTAACCTGCCGTTCAAATTTGAAGAGTTCTCTGAATTCTTCTAGAACTCCATCATCAGAATATAAATCAAATCAAAAAGATGAATGTCACAACTAGGATAATAAGTAGAGCTAGGTTTATTAACCAGTTCCACTTTGCGATCCCTGGTCTTCATCATCAGATCAAGTTCATCAAAATTTTGGCTCCGCCAAAACACTGTTTTAGTTACTTAAGGAAACCCTCAAATCAGAATGCATGTGCCGTTAAAATTTGAGGAGTTCTCTCAATCCCTCATGAAGCCCATCATCAAAATAGAACTATAATCAAATAGGACTATCTTGAAGGTATTTCTTTACAAAGAAAAGATGAATGTCTCAAATCGGATGATAGAGCTGGGAATTAACAAGCAGTTCCACTTTGCCATCCCTGGTCTTCATCATCAGGTCCACTCCACCAAATTGATGATGTTCGTAAAGAAATGTTCGAGTGTCTTAAGAAACTACCCAAATCATCATGCATGTGCCTTTCAAATTTGAGGAGTTCCCTCAGTTCCTCATGGATCCCATCATCAGAAATTGATTTTGAAAAAAACGGAACAAATCTGTAACCATCTATTTTCAGAAAAAAAAATATTTTTTAAAATCGGACGATAGTCCTGGGAATTACCAAGCAGTTCCACTTTGACATCCCTGGTCTTCATCATCAGGTCCACTCCACCAAATTGATGATTTTCGTAAAGAAATGCTCGAGTGTCTTAAGAAACTACCCAAATCATCATGCATGTGCCTTTCAAATTTGAGGAGTTCCCTCAGATCCTCATGGATCCCATCATCAGAAATTGATTTTGAAAAAAACGGGACAATTCTGAAACCATCTATATACAGACAAAAAAATATTTTTTAAAATCGGATCATAGTCCTGAGAATTACGAAGCAGTTCCACTTTGCCATCCCTGGTCTTCATCATCAGGTCCACTCCACCAAATTGATGATTTTCGTAAAGAAATGCTCGAGTTTCTTAAGAAATCACCCAAATCAGCATGCATGTGCCTTTCAAATTTGAGGAGTTCCCTCAGTTCCTCATGGATCCCATCATCAGAAATGGATTTTGAAAAAAACGGGACCAACCAGGAACCGTCTACTTTTAGAAAACAAAAAAAAAATTCAAATCGGTTCAGTAATGACGGAGTTATGAGTGAACATCCATTAAAAAAAAATAAAAAATTATAAAAAAAAATTCAGTCGAATTGAGAACCTCCTCCTTTTGAAATATTGAAGTCGGTTGAAAAAAGAGGGTTACAATAGTTTTACAAGTTCCGTTTAGAACATTATCTTCAAAATTCCCCGGTTGACTATATTTACGTTGGTATAATCTCGCAAAGTAAGGTCTGATTTGAATTTTATGGACAAACTATATATTTCAGGACCGTACAAGTATTACCGTAAAAGGTAAAGTCTACAGTTTATGCCGTATATTGCCAGTTAGACTATATAACGCGTCTCTTTTACTCTCAGTAGCACGCATAGAGACATATTATAACATAGCGATATAACTAAATATTCAAATATTAGCTTTGCTCGTATTCGGTAAGCTTCGTCAACTAGCACATGCAGCATTCAAGAAATTATGGGGAACAATTGGCTGCAGTAAACTTAGCTCGCTGCACAAACACAGCAGACTAAACAGCGCCAGAATAAGCACTGTGCGTGATGGATGAGTGAGTCGTCTTGTTGCTACTAATAATAGTATAATATGCGAGGCTGTGCTATTACAGAGTTATATGTGGCCGAATTTGCTTTGCCTGCATGATGATGTAGTTAAATTGTTGAAGATGATTTTTTTATTGTATTATATTTCTCCAAAACAAGTTTATTCATATCTAACGTTAAGTGAAAGGTCTTTTTGATTACCAATTAAATGCTTTATTAACTTATATATGAAATAACACTAATAAATCAAAAGCAACGGCAAACCGCTTAGCCGTAAACTTAATTTACCAAAAAAACTTTTTCTGAAGAATTTAACTCAACCAGCAAAAGGACATACCCAAGAGCCCGAAAGGTCATCTGTCAAGCCAGCAGTTTAAATTAAATTTGTTTTGGGAATAGGAACACATTATTTCAGATTTCATCAGGTTTTACTTAAAAAACTGGTGCATACTTAGATCCTTAGTAAATGGAAATGATGTTTATTTGTGTCAGTTTTCTTTAGCAATGAATACAGCATAAAATAATATTTTCAGTTAAATAAAATCGGATCATAATTAGCACCTCTCTTTTTGCTAGTTACAGCCAGAAGGAATAGGGGATAATAAAGACTTTCACTACTTATATCTAGTACTAGCTGGTGTCCGCGACTTCGTCCGCGCAATATCTTAAAAAATTGTAGCCTATGTGTTATTCTGATATTATAAGCTATATTATTGTAAAGTTTCATAAAAGTCCATTCAGTAGTTTTTACGTGAAAGTGTAACAAACATCCATACAAACTTTCGCGTTTATAATATTAGTATGATGAAATAATACGTAAATAATAGCTATAAAAGATAACTGACTCCTAATCCGAGTAAGTTGGATGAATGCGGTGCACTTTGGTAATTGCCGGGCGGTTTGGATGGGACGGTGTTGTTGGGACTTTCATAATTAACTAGCTTTTGTTCGCTGCTTCGTTCAGGTCGCTCCTCGCTTTAGCACTCGTTTTAAAACTTAGTTTGTTGACTGAGTGTCCATTAGCGTTAGAGTTGATATAATACAAACGTAAGTTTATCTTAGAAAGGTTTTAGAACATACAAAAATTCCACGTTGGGCGCCACTTACGTAGAAAAATTTACTTAAATAAATCAAAATCAGGCATAAGAATCTTCAAAACCTTTATAGTTAAATTAAAGTCGGCTACTAATATTTATATGGCCCACGATCTGGGAAATCAATATTTCAATGCATATAATATGCAATAGTTAAATAATTGGTTTTGCTCCGAATATTCCGATAAATGTCAATTTATCAATCATTGTTTTTTTACTATTAGTCAAATAGTCATGGGTATACGAGTAGAATAAAAGAAGTGGCTACCCAATCAGCCGAAATAAATGACGCCATGAAAGTGCTGCATTTGCAGCACTTTTTCATATACTCTTAGTAGGAACGTGACGTTTTGTTAAGTGCCAACTGCCTATAAGGTTTTAATAGTGTAGGTAGTTATATGTATGACTACGTAATGCTTACGTCAGTAAGCTCTTTTTCGTACAAAACATTTATCGTTTGTATCATCATCAATGCAAAATTGTTCGCTGGTCATTCGGAGCCACATTTTTTGACGTTTTTGTTCTGCTTTGTGTGTCTATTTCTTTTAATGAATCAATGCTATTATAAATTGAAAGAGATGCCATATACTACAGATAAAGTGACCAAGGCCCAAGGGGCCTTCCCAGGATGAGCAGGGATGAGATCGAACCAGCGACCTCCTGCTTTCGCGGCAGGATTGTCAATGCTATAAATGAAGTTTAACAACTTTTAAAACAAAATAAATATAATATAAACGTCGTAGGTAATGCAATGATCTCAGGCAACATTTTGATATGTTCAGTTTTTTTTAATTATTTTTGTGGATTTAAAAGAATTATACAGTCTTAAATCACAATTTGTTGCAAGGTAATATTAAGAAGTTTCTGAAATTTATTTTTATTTTTTTTGCTCAAGTTCCTAGGCAGTTAAAATAAATAGACGATTAAGTAATAAGTAGGTATACCTATTTAAATAGTCACGCTTCTAAAATTCCTCAATTCACCTTCACGCTGTTCTACTCTCGCTGGGGCACACAACGTGAATGATCCAGCGACGTGTCCCGCTAATGACTATCATTTTGGGGGGGTCTGGGGGGCTAATAGTGAACCCGTGTCGTGCTAATGAGCGATTAATATGCCTCCCGATTTCCGATAGGCGTGCCAATCTATGTTCGACTCTGTTACAATTAGCGTTGAACGTAGTGAATTGGCACTAAAGTTTCATTTTATAATTTATAATGCCTATATGCTATATTATGTACTACATTAAAATAAATGTTCTTAATTTTACCGGCTGCCTAGCCTCGTTGTTATCGGGATGTCCCTAGTTCAAATCTTGCTAAAGGGATTTTTTGTGTGTTTATCACGAATAAATTTTTATTATTTTAAACGGCCTACCTACGAAGCAGGAGGTCCCGAGTTCGATTTCCAGTCAGAGCATTTATTTGTGTGTTTATCATGATTATTTGTTCCTGAGTTAAGGATGTTTTCTATGTAGGTATTTAAGTATTTTTATATAATATCTATATATATATCGTCGTCTAGTACCCACAACACAAGCCTTATTGAGCTTACCGTGGGGCGAGGTCGATTTGTGTAAGAATGTCCCATAATATTTATTTATTAAATATTTTTTAGACAAACCTTCAGCTTCTTATGCAAGGTACGAAGACGTTTGATTATAATATTAAATTAATTTTATTTCAAAAACAAATGGTATCCATCCATACTAAAAAGGAGAGTTGCCCCGATTTCTTCGAGGGACAGACGCCCCGAAAGGCATCCATCCGTCCACTAAAGGTATAAATAGGCATAATATCTACTCCTATTTTTCGACTTTTGGGTGTGTATAAAAAGGGTTTAAAGATTCGTTCTTTAATATATTTCAGAATAATATGAAAGAGTCGAATTTTTTTCAAGTATTTTTTTACTTGTAAATTACACATTTTAGCATACGTTTTAATTGTCATGTTCCAAAAGGCATCTATCCCTTCTAGTATTTTGAAGAGAAGGTATCTATCCGGACCAGTGGAGCATCTTCCCAAAAACATGTCTTCAAAAAACGTAAATACTGCAAAAAAGGTAATAAATAGAGAAAAAAAAAACACATCCTCAACGATAAACAAATAATTAGACTAGCTTATTTTATCAAAATTATTATTGGTAAAATTATATTTTCAAAGTTATAACGCTTATTCTCATAGTGGGGGATCTATCCCAGTTTTATCATATTGTGTATAGGTAAATATGTATGGATTAATCAACTATTTCTTGTCTCTGGTTGCCACGGTTACGGTCTCCTAGGTCACTTTTAAAAACACGGTTTTATGACATTAAAATTAACAAAACATCATATTTTTGGTAGTTATATTTCCTTTCCGTGATAGGCCATCTACCAATATCAATAAAACATACTACATCGTATCTTCTAAAAACTGTGCTGCATTTGTCCCCTGGCTAACGGGACAGAATAACAACAAGAAATAGTTGATTTACCCATAAGTATATTTGTATTGTGGTTAATGTGGTTTCTAGATACACTTTTTTTTATCTTTTCGTTTCTCATGGTAATTACGACTAATATAAGCATTTACCATACCTAGATGTTTGTATATATAAAGTGCACTAGACCACGGTCAGCGCACCTAAACCCCTTTTTAATTAAACTTTTGTAATGCCATACTACACATTGCTATGTCTCCAGGTATGTAATTAACCAGGCTGTATATTTCCGTCGCGAAGTACGCCGCACGGCAGGAAGAGATGGGCTAAAGTGTGTGATTCTAAAAATAATCAAACCAAATTGATCGCCTTTAAATCATGAATAATCAGGATCAGGTTGAAATTGAAAGATTTAGTTATTTTGAAGTAGTTGTTTAGTTACAGATTCGCGGAAGCTAACGCGCAAAATATATGAAAGTGCTATTCATTTCTTTGACATTTCATGAAGTCAGAGTACTGTTTAATTTTTTGACGGTTCTAGGAGATTTTAGCTCTCGTCCAGAATAATGATATTTTTACATGTAACATTTTAGAATAACCTTTTTTACATAATGTGAAGTGTATGTGTGCTTATTATCTAAACTGCGGATTCCTAATTATTATGGAAAATGTATCCTTATTAAATCTGACATATTTTCAATATATTTTCTTGTAATGATCGATCAAATTAATGTTTTTATTCAGTAGTGCTCATCCCTGAAGCCAGGTATAATTAACTAAGCCGCGCATACGCCACGCTGAACATACCGACGAGAAGACTTGACATGTATGGAGACATGCGAGTACGGGTACGGTATATCCACCTGTATTATCTGCGTGGCCTGCAGAAAAGCAGGATTCCAAAGCTAAGTGGTTTACCGTGGTCAAATTCATTTGTAAAAAAAACCTTAACCAGTTAGTTTCCATCTTATGGTCTCCTTTCTTCCTTATTTTAATTTAATTTCTTTTTAACTTAATCTCAACTAGCATTCAGTTCTCATGATTATAAAAATTATCATAAAATGTCTTTGACGTAGCTTTCCAACGTTAACTCATTAGTATTTTCAACGAAACGGCATTACAGCTCATTTCATACGTTAAGGTCCACTTTCACCAACCAGGGTTAACCACTAACTTGGAGTTATGCCGTCCAATTCCACACAAAAACGCTTTACCCCGGTTGGTGCAAGTGGCCCTAATAGTTTTGCGTATGTAGTCGTTGCCACTAGTTTCATCGCACGCATTTTATAATCCATGCCACTATTACAGGTCCAATACCTACTTTAACTCTTTAATGTAAATATTGATTAACTCATATACTTATCAGTAAAAGTTAAATTTGAATATTAAGGAAAATATTTTTTATGTTATACTTACATTACACTCAGGGCCCGTACATTACATGCCGATGACAGACAAATGACGTCAAGCTTCATACATCATGTTATAGGTTTAACGTTTGAAAGAATAATGCTGTCATTGAATAGGGTCAAAACTATTACGTCCTACGTTAGAATAGAACGAAATGAAAACCTATCAGACTTTATTTGACATTAATTCATTTCGTATTAAAATATCCTGTGTATTTATACGGCATTATGACGAAACCGGCATAAAAAATACAGGCCCTACTTACACTGTTTAAAATGAAATAGATACCTTAATTTAAAATAGATTAATAGATCAGATTAGACTCTTGACTAAACCGGGTTAAAACGGATGAAGACTCTTAATTCTACCCTGTGACGGAGAATGTATAGGACTTTACATGTCAGAAGACAGTTAATATATACTACTAGTTAATGCCCGCGACTTCGTCCGCAGATAACTTTTTTTGCTTATAACCTGACAGGAGATCCCCTTAACGTGCCAGCTAAGGTTGCATCTAAATCTATTCAGCCGTTTCCACTTGATGCTCGAACAAATGGTGACACATTGAGAACAATGATGCTGAACAGGCAGACAGATGAACAGACTAACTTGAATTTGAATTTATTATATGTTTAGATTTGTTTAGATAGAGATATATAGAAGATTTCAATTTAATCAGTTATAAACTGCTCTATTTTAATTTATCATATTTACAATAACTGATGATATTCAGATGTTATCGCTTTGGCGATAAGCGAGTAATATTACGTAGTTTCACCGCATTTTTATCCCTTCGTAAGTATGATAAAACATTGTAACCTGGGGCTGCGGTCATTGGTATTCTATGTAATTCTCTTGTTTGTGCTTTTCAGTACACTAAATGTTAACATATTTCTACAGTGTGTAAATCTAATAAGGGCGAGGGGGCCTCTTAACGGTGGTTAGTATAGGACATAAGAAATGTAATTAGGTAAGTTTTAAATGGAATTGCAATTAAAATTTTATCCATAGAAAATAATTCGGCCCGCAATGTAATGCAAACACACTCGCGTTAAACATTCGTTCACAACTGTCAGCGTCAAATATTTTATAGTACATTGCTGCTGAAAATATTATTAAAAAAATAATTATGGGTTCATAATTAAGTGTAACTTAAAAATATGTTTTAATTATTGATAACACTAATGAATTCTATGTTTGGTTAAATTTATCGCCCGTATTAGACTTACACACTGTATATTCACGTATAAACTATTGCCGCAATTTGTAACAACTTGTACTATTGACAATCTAATAAACAGCGGCCAAATTATCCGCGAGATGGGATCTACAGGACCCGATAGGGCTGGCGACCGGTACATTCACCGTAATGGTGACAAATCGTGCGCCACCACGCGGACTACGCACGCTGACTAACGGTCAGCTAATGAGGATTTGTGATCTCATCTGTGTTTATTGTAGTACCTCTGTGAAGGAATTCATAGACTTGCTAATTCTATCCTTGAATAACTTAAAAAACAGGCCTTGTGCGAGCCGGACTCGTGCACGAAGGGTACCGTACCATATTCTATAAAAATGGCAAAAAAATCGCGTTTGTTTTATGAAATAATATCAGAATAAAATCAATATTTAAGAGGGCTCCTTTTTAAATATTGATTTTATTTTGTTTTTTAGTATTTGTTTTTATAGCGGTAACAGAAATATATCATCTGTGAAAAATTCAACAGTCTAACTAATATTACGGTTCAGAAATATAGCCTCCTGGTGACAGACATACAGATGGTCGGACAAACAGATGGGCAGCGGAGTCTTAGTAATAAGGTTCAGTTTTTACCCTTTGTTGGGAATCCTAATAAAGAAGAAAATGGAATTAACATAATTGGTTTTTCGTTTGCCCGTTATTTCTACAAAATGGGGGTCAATCATTAATTTTGCAGATATTCTAGAACTTTGAAACGACAACCAATTTAATACTTTGCGAATAAAAATTAACCGAGTAATTCTTGAAACAATAAATTTAACTTAACGAGCTTCATCACAGAAGTATATTTTCCCCATCTCTTTCAGCTCAAACTTTTTCATCCAGACGCCGGTATCCCCACCATTGTCTTCATAATTGCCTGACATTGTCCAGTGCTCGCCCTAACGACTGTCACCGACGGCGACACCCGTGATGGATTAGGCGCGCGCGATAAGAGTGACAGGTGACAAGCGCGACAGCAGCGTCGGAGACGCGTGACGCGACTCGTTACCTGCGCTGATGAGAACCGGTACTGTACCTGAAGCAAGAAATGGGATATTAGAAATTGATATCAAATTGAAAAGATGGTTTCTTGCGTAAGTATTGATTATATTTACAGATAGATTCGTAATTTAGGTTATATAGGAATAATTAACAATATTATAACATGAATATGTAATGTAATAAATTAGCACCAATCATACAATACCAATTTAAATGGAATTGAAGTTCAGTTAACACTGGTAATTACTGCAGTACGGTAATATTTATCTATTACGTTATCTTATGTCGTTTCTACAGCTAATAGGCGTGTTATCGAAACTTAATCACCTAGGACAGTGTAGATAGATAAAATAAAACCAGACAAATTTGCAAGCCAAATTGCTCTTGATTCTATCTAATGTCCAATTAGGGTCTCCTAATGGTGCAGAACGGAAGCCACTGTCAAATAGTTCATGACTTCATTTAACACGAGACGGGTTTAATGCAATTCTGGATTCAAATGAGCACGTCGCACTTATTAATTTTAATTAAACCTACACACAGTGAATATAGGTACAATGTGGGTATTATTTTCGAAAATAAGGTGACACTTAATCTAACCTTGAAACAAACTACACATGTAGTGCATAATGACTTGCCATATTTTCACGGAAACGCCCGACCTTATCATGATATGTCAGTCAGTGTCAGTACAAAAAATACCGAAATCGATTGAATTAGCATGACAAATACAAAGGTTCCTGAGAAAATACGAGAAAAAACAATATGCACTACATCTGTAGTCATGACTGATCATACCTTTTCAAATAGGAGCGATCCAATATACAGTCAAAAGTAAATATAAACAAACACATCATTTATTTGCAAAGAGAAAGCGAAATGAATCAAATGCAAATGCACGTGTAATGAGATGCAAATGGCGCAAACAATCGCAGTCAATACAATCCTGACCCCGGGGAGTCGTGGCCTGGCCGTGAATATCGTCAGTAAAATCGTGGTTCGACATAGTACACCACAAGCAGAAATAAGACCAATACAATCTATTGTTCAAAGGAAATGTAAAACAATTACTCTTTCCCTCGTGTAATAAATCACAAATAAGGCGCAATTGTTCAAGTAGTACACATCAATAAAATGGCAATGATATTAGCTATGGTTGAACGACCATATAAGGAAGTTTTGTTTCACGACATTGACGATTAATCTTCGGATTTTAATTTACTAGATCTTTTAAGAGTAACGAGGATTTGTTACAAAAAAATATTAGGTTTACTGTTTCTTGTATAGAATATGTTACTGCCACGTCATAGATAAATTAATAGATGCACCATATTTATGAACAGAATTGGAACAAATTACTATTTAAAACGAGATATTTACCATGTATATTTGTTTTTATGAGCTCCCGATATTTCGGCACTGTTACAAGTGCCATGTTCACGGTGTAACTAATTTGCTGCGAGTTTTTATTTTATTTGTGGTCTACCCACACCCCGTAGCGATCTACCCGCTTACGGGTTCGTTTAATTTGCGCGGTGTCCCAAAACTCGCAGCAAATCAGTTACACCGTGAACATGGCACTTGTAACAGTGCCGAAATATCGGGAGCTCATTAAAACAAATGTACATGGTAAATATCTCCTTTTAAATAGTAATTATAGTGTAAATCAAATCAAATCAAATCAAATCATTTATTTCAGGCTGCGCCCATAAAGTGTTAGTAATATTACAATATACCTTAAAAACTATGGTTAGTTACAATCTTACAATACTATAAATACCTACTATCTAAGGGTTGCGAACATGGAGCTGGGTCCACCGACACAAGAGCGCGGAGTCCCAGCGGTCCGCGAACGCGCTCAGGATCCTGTTGGTGCTGCCCAGTGTCCGGGCTCGCAGAGATGCGCAGCGTTTACGCATGATGGCCGCGAAATCATCAGTGCGCGCCTCGGCGAACATTCCCGACGCACTACAGTGTCGTGGCAGACCCATCAGTACCCTGAACGCGTTGTTATACTGGACGCGCAAGTCGCTATACGCCCGCTGCGTAAAATTAACCCACAAGCCGCACGTATAAAAAGACTGGCAAAATGCCTTGAATAATGTTACCTTTACTGGTCTTGAACACCGTGCGAACCTGCGAGCCAACATGTTACATCTGACGGCCAGCGACCAAATGCCACCAAATGACCAAATGACTAAATGACCATGTTAGCTTGAAATCGTATATTGGAACAAATTATCCCGTCCCATGACAGCTACCTAAATAGGGAGAGGAATTATATGAGCTTACAATATGAGTAGTTCACTCCAACTGACCATTTACTGAAACTACTGGTCTAAAATGTACAATGTTATATCAGGAAAGGAAATAAAAAACATAAGTTAACCAGTCAAGAAAAATCCCTTTTAGGGAAGACGGGTGCTTATAATAAAGATCAGAATTTTCTGGAAGGTAGACATCCAATCTTCTATGCACGGATAGGGATGAGCAATAGAGCGTGCATACTGAATTCTGATGTGAGTTTTATGTCAAGATTTAAATTCTCAATATTAGATTTGTATGAAAAATGTTAAGGTTTTAAAACTAGAAGGTTTATTATAAAATATACATTCTTTGAAAAAATCGCAATATCTCTCATCTGAAAGCTCACCTACGAACCCTCTCAACAGTAGAACGTAGTCGCTGCGACTAGAAGATGATGATGATGAAAAATAAATTCCCAGTTTGTAAATATAACGATTAAAATTGAAACGTGCGAGCAAACGCGCGGCAAAGTCAAAAATGCAATGGTTAGGTAAAGCTAAACAGCTAGGTATGTCAACTCGAAGCTTATCAGTCAACACAGATGACTCGTCGGCAGTGTACCCTCGCTGGATTATCATGTAAATGTATGTAAATGACGGGGGAGATTGGTCAAGTTAGAACCGGTGAACTCAAAAGAAAAACCTTAACGCTTTCGCAACCAGGCAAAATTTCTAACAATACCCCAGAAACCGACAGTACTCGCTAGGCGGGCAATGACGTGCAACTCAATGCCGCACGCCGTACAAAGGTACTATAGCGTTCAGAATTGCATGGGCAATTTATGAATGAATTAATAAAGTTAATTATACACACATATTCAGTATGGACCGATTAGTCAAATCACAATGGACGATCTAATTATCTTAGTGCTGATGATGATGATTTCATACAAAGGTACTATAGCGTTCAGAATTGCCCATGCAATTCTGAACGCGTGTGTACATTCAATAATGATTATCGTTTATATTTCATACCATACAATTTTAGCGAAATGTATTTAGGAAAGGCGACGGTTGGTGCAAGTTGGTTTCCCTAGATAGGTAGACTCAACTGACGCAACGAAAAAGCTCAGTTCATTTGCAAAGTTGTGTTCTTTTTTTTTAATTTACTTTTTTTTTTCTTTAAAGCTTGGTTATCATTTTTTACATTTCAAAAATATCCAGTCACGCTTAATTCAGAGGAACCATAAGCCGACACAGCTTATGGAAGGACGTGAGGCTTTGTCTAAACGGTGGGACGCGGCTGGATTTAGCAGTATTTGAATATGACGGGTAACCTTGCGACTAATGACTCGGATTTTGGACTAGATAAAAGTTGACAGTAGCAATTTAATATTCTACGTGCTGGTTAACTAAACAAGTTGGTAATATTACATGCAACCCGCGTAACACCAATATAATCGTATAATATTTATACAAAATATGAATGTTTATTAAGAATAGACTACTAATAGACTTTGTCTCTCCGTTAAAATAATAAATGGGATGACTTCACGTGAAATTTTTTCTCCAAAACATCCAATTGACAAGCTTTGTATTGCATTTTTTAATCAACGGCGAATCATGTTTACAGATTTCTTGTGGTGCAATTTTATTTACACCTCTTGTACTACAAGTTCCCAGGTGATATGCATTTAGGTCATTTCGTACATTTATACATCATGTTTGCTTCCAATGCAGCGCAGGTGACGACGTGGCATGAAAGTGGCGAATCTTGTTTTTTACATACACTGTTAAGAAAATTAAACCATTATCAAAAAAAATCTACTAGGTACATAAAACACTTTTTAACCAGAAAATGGGCGCTTTTGATGAGAAAACAGGATGTACGTCTGTGTGTAGTCTAATTATCAGCCAGTACGAGTATTAACATGGAATGTATTTGGACATGCGCTCATATGCATAAGTGTCTGATTAGGTTAGCACCGTAAGCGTGTAGCGCACGTCGGCTGGCGTAAGCCGCAAATCCTTTGCTTTACATGCGCGCGCCATGCCGTTGGCAGCCAGTAAGCTAGACGTAGGTACCACCCGAGCGCCAAAATTATTACAAAAAAAGGACGCGAATTGCTTTCGTAGCTTGCCTAAATGCAATCGGAAAATCCTATTTACGATTCGCATTCTAGCCGGAGTGCGCCAGATATCGGGTTGCTACACCATCAAGGTACACCGATAAATCTATTAATTTCATTCAATCTAGATAATTTGTTGACAAAAAACAGTTTCAGAAACGGTGTCTGTTTTGAATTAGCAAACAAAAGCAATACAGAAATTCTAGTTATTTTGTTATTTTGTAAGCAAATTTTGCTCAAAAGTGGCTTCGCTACACAAAGAACATTATAATTAACTAGTATTTAAGTCTGTTTGCTCGAGGCGCCGGCACTTTTTGGGGTATGCCCATTGCGCAAGCGGTCTTATGCGATCTTATAATCTTCATGATTTTACGACATTTTACTTAAACTTACACACGTTTTACAAGTTTATGATATTTTTTGCAAATCTTTTAAATCTATTACCCTTAGTGATCAGTTCACGCAGTATCAAAACTAAAGTAAAAATATGGGTAATGTATTATAGGGTGCCAACCGCATTCCAAAAATCTAAACCGTGCATTAGAAGAATTTAGAGAAAGGTAAGACACAGTTAAATTTAATTGGAAGTAACAGAAAATACACATACAGATGGCTTAAGATCGCGAAGACAATGTCAAAGGAGAGCCCCTAACTGCTGAACTTTGAGACCGAAAATTACAAGGAAAATTTTCATGTCTTGTTTCACGGAAAAGGGAGAGTAAAATAAGTAATACCAGCTTCATTTGCGTCTTATACTTACATTAAATGTTTAATAATCATAAAATTGTGTTTCGATAGAAAAAAAATTGTAATTATGTAGCACTTTTTGCCCAACCACCGAAGGAAGGTCGTCTTTCGAGCGCATGTTTGCATGACTACATGTGTAATTAGATATCTAAAGTACGACACACAGCCATCCGATCCGATCCAATCCGGGACGATTTGTCAGTTTCTATAGAAATAATCACGTGATAGCTCGGAGCCCTCGGAAGTCACGTTTTCTATAGAAAATGACAGATCGTCCCGGATCGGATTGGTGTGAGTCATCCTTAATTCTTTTTCATCCCGTGCAATTGTCTGACTGATTTCAATATGGCATTTGTTTTGTCCTAGTGGCAGTAGTGATATAAATAATCGTAATTGAAGAATATCGCAGTCAAATTTGTTTCACTTTAAATCGACTTGTTTCATGATATAACTATAAATGTTTTTGTACGTCGGTGCGTACATCGGTCATATCATAAAAGTTCATAATATAAAACGTGTCACTATAAAGACTGGTCGCAACCAGAGTATGAATACCGATTCTCTATACAAAAGTACCGGTAATATATCGGTTACCTTTCGGTACTTTTTTATTGGGTTATTTAATAATACGAATATGTTATCTAAATGCATGAGCGAGAATAGTTCAGAATATTTGGCAATTAGGAGGTTTACAAAAAGTAACGGTTCCAAACTCTGGTCGCGACTGTATTTTAATGGCTTTTAGCATTATCTGTATCACGCAGTACATTAGCCGCCCGCGCATGTTAATACGCAATGAACCCAGCGCTGTCGAGTACGCATCGCCAACATTGTTCGCTGACCTTTTGTAGTCTCTATTTGCAACGGCATAATATTCACCCACGGTCAGTTAAGGCTGTTGCAGTTTCTACACGTGTACTCCCGAATACACGTGTACCGTGTAATCGCGTGATGTCGCACGACTCTGAGTGGACCATTGTAAGTTCGCTTAAATTGTAGACTCGATACTTGAAATTTGATCCGGATTTTGTCGGTTTCAATTTCTGTACTGAGTACAGGGTTAAAAAGTGGGTGTCTTAGGGACACTAGTAATAGGTAACCAGAGTTTGCCGTCAAATTCCATAGTAAAAACGGTTAACTCAGGATTAGTTGACTTACCCCGGATGCTGCAAGTGGCGCTTAAAAAAGTAATATTTTACATGTAGGTATATTGACAAATTCATTAGTGTACATAACAAAAGCAAATATTTACGTAACTCTATCAATATTTAATGGAAATATGTATTGTTATGTGGTACTATTGTTTATGTGGAAGATGAAATGTTGGTCATGGAAAATACTCGCGATCAATAAAACCAGACTAGAAACGCCCCTAATGAAGAAGATATAAAAATGTTCCCTTGCTTTTAGACGCATCTAGACTCGTGGATATCTACCCCGTTTAACTACCAATGCACAATGTCTGCCCTTTGTCCTCTGACTCGCCCGCTGCGCTTAACTCAATGCAATAGCTCAATAAGCCTGTTATGCTGTTAATAAATCGTGTCCTATTAATTCACATGGAAGTTTGCTCTAACATGGTCATGCCTAATGGTGACTTTGAGAGCGTTGGTGGCCCAGCGGTATGACGTGAGACTTTCAATCCGAAGGTCTCGGGTTCAAATCCTGCCGGCTCGTACCAAAGAGTTTTTCGGAACTTAAGTACGAAGCATCATTGATAAGGGTACCAATCGCTTGACGGTGAACGAAAACATCGTAAGAAAACCGGACAAATCCCAATAAGGCCGTAAGGCCGTCTGGGTTGGAAGGTTAGATGGCAGTCGCTTTCGTAAAACTAGCGCCTACCTCAAATCTTGGGATTAGTTGCCAAAGCGGCATAAGACGGGAAAACGCTAGAAAGAAGGAAAATACCTAATGGTAAGTAGGTCAGGTATGTATGTAATGTACTTACCAACGAATTTTCCTGTGTCAATAGGTATTGACACAGGAAAATTCACGGACACATTTTGTCGCAATTACACTTAATATGACATAGACCTCAGAAATGTTTTCTCTATCGTTCTGTGTAAAAAACTTTGTTATACCTCTTCAAATAAAGAAGTTAGGAGATAGTAAAATTTTGTCGTAACTGCCTAAAGCTTAGAAATATATGTTGTATGCATAACATTTTAGGTTAAAAGGTATAATGGTTTATTTGAAAATAATATATGAATACAGGCAAAGTGCCAAAAATATGTATACAGTATTTTGATGACTGATCTATTGTTAAGATTTCAGTAGGTACCTATATGGAAAATGTTTGTCTTTGTTTATTTTTTGTGCACAATACACGGCAATAATGTAACCATGGTCATACCTGGGATAACTCGGCAAAGTTCTAGGAATTTAATATGGATAAAAACATGTGTTTAATATGGATAAAAATACAATTGACTGTCAGTACCATTTGTACCTTTAATACAAGTTTTAATTTGTTTATGTATTTTATTTAAAACTGAGGAGAAAAATATGTAATATTTATTTATGTAGAATAACATTTTGATGTTGACAGTAACGTCTATATATTTTTTGACGATAAAATATTTTGCTACATCACTTTCGTACCCAGTGGGTAGGTAGGTAGTTATCCCAGTTACGGTTATGATATGAATCTACCTATGTATATCTTCTATAATTTCCCTCTACTGTTATAATATAACTTCAACATGTTTATTACCTACATTTACATGCCCTAAACTTCGACTACCCGCTAGGCGCCATTATAATGTTTATGTCAATATCAGGAATTATTTTATTATAAAGTGTCGTGTTCGCATTGATTACATCTTGATTTACTTACTCAATAAACTTCATACAGTCGAAATGTTTATAGTAGCTTTGCTGTTCGGCGATTGTGCGAAAACGACACTGACGGTTGATTTACGATTTGTGAATAAATATGTTTTCGCTAACTGGTACAAATTAATTTCAATTTAATAACTAGTTAATTCGCAAAAACACAAAATAGGCTATTATAAATCATGTTAAACGTTAATAGAAATCGCACAATCGTTTTCAAGTGTCATTGACTGTGTCTCAAAAGTCACGTAGGGCCAAGGCTACTCAACAAAGTTTGAAAAGCTTTTTACTATCATTGGCTGTAGAACATGCATTTTGCATATAAATAACATATAATTTTAAGTTCAACCGTCAGGTTAGTCATTAAAATTTACTGAACGTGCATCTGTTTCCCAGTATAGTTAGTTGATCCTTCCTTATTACTCGGTATACTATTTTATTATTACACGCTATAGGTATGTTTTACACATATGTACTTGACAAATTATTGCAATAAGAATGAAACAAACACGGACCTGTCCATAAATACGAGTAGGTAATAGGTATAAAGGATCGAGTTAATATTCATCAAATTTATTTTTAAAAGTTGTGTTGTGTTAACTTTTCAAACTTTATAACATTAAATCCGACACCTATAAAACCTCATACGAATAAAAAAGCAACTATCCCAAAACTGCAGTGGCATCTGACTGCGGAGCATGGCGCAGTGCAGCTAGCGGCTTCGAGTACAATGCTTTTATTGCTTCAGCCTTTGAAAATCTCTGGCGTTATAAATGTCGCATAGTCGTAGTGATAAATTAAAGGACATGACTATGTGGTTGAGCATTGTGGTGGTAAAAGGTTTGGAGGTTGTTACCTCCACGTGTTACAGGGGAGGGGGTAAGTGTTCGAATACAGCGACCACCAACTGTCTGCGGACTAGCCGATAGAAACAGTATAGTAGACACAGAAAAACCGATTTGGTCCCTACTTTTTTGAGACTTCTAATTTCGATAGATTTACACTGATACTTAGTTTTACAATTTTGAGATTCATATAAAATCATTATTTGTTGTTACAACAGGGGCCTTACCATGATGTCTTGACGCGATTCAGTTTAGGTTCTTAACTGGGGCCTTACCGAGTCGCTTCCATACAACTGAACCCAAACTGAATCGCGTTAAGACGTCATGGTAAAGCCTTATCTTAAATAATATTTATTTACATCGAAAAACATTTCAAAGCCACTCTTCTTCATTGAAAAAAATAGTTATGTTTCTAAAGAATAAAACTACTTTTATCCTCATACTAAAAGATAAACCAATAAACCAAAAGCTATTAGTCGAAATTTGATACTCGACAAAAACTAATAAGCAATTTCGGAGAGTTGAAGACAGGAGCAGGGGGTTGGCAGGGAGCCAAGATGGGACTCGTCGCCTTTTTATCCAACATACCGTCTCAACTATCTGGTTTGCAGCGGAAAGGTGTTTTGGATAGCCGTTCTGGATTCGGTTAGGCATTTTACCGCGACGATTCACTTTGAGTTTTACTGTCGAGTTGTACGAGTATGTAATAAACTCCTAATACAGGCAAATATACTTATGTCAGACTAAAGCGACACAACGTTGCGTTACAGGAGATAACAGGAGTTGTCATTGTTCATCTCTGATGCTAGGTTATCTCAAAATGATTTTATCTGGTAAGCTAAGTTAAGCTCTATATATTTAGATGCACTATTCTTATAATATTATTCACAAATCCAAAATCGATGAAAATATTATGTCAATATATCTCATAATATAATTTTAGTTATTTTTTAACAATATTCTTTCAGGTTGGTTTTTAATTGTTAATTTTCATACGTACAGCTTATCTCTCGTATTATTGGATATTGAAATTTCCTTACAAAAGTAAGTATGAAAAGAAGATAATGACATGTCTCGCCCTTTAGTAGGGCAGCTCGCAGACAACAACGCGCAAGGAGCAGTTGTAATCCAAATATAAGTATGACTCCTTAATGTTTATTGCCGACCAGCTGATTTATGTTTGTCCGCGCCAATAAGACGATTGTCGTCGCGTGCGCACATCCCGACGGCTTTCAAATGGATCATTCTGTTAAGTGTTTTGATTGTTTTTTGACGAAAGCGTTGCATGCTTTTTGTTTGTTTGAAAACCAATGTATACGTATAGCCCTATTGGTACCAGTTGGGTTAAGGAGTCAGTTCTGCGAATTATTTAATAAGATATTTTTGACAAGGGATACATGTTATATTTTAATTTCACATAACGCTTACGTCAATAGTCCACATCATATTTATTTCATCAAGATTTGTTATTTGGCGACGTAAAAGTTTTGTTAACAACAATTTATGCGGAGACTTAATAATCAAACGAACTTACCTGTGAAGTTTGATTGGAATTATACGAGTATCCAAATCGAAGATTACATATATTTACTAGCAGCAGTACACGGTTATGTGCTGTCCTTGTCACACATTTAGAGTTATAATATTATTCAAAAAAACTGTTCTCGCTCTCGCCCGCCGGGTAATTAGGAACGGCAGCGCTCCCAGCGGCGTGGTTGATCATTATTTTAGAGCACATAGATATTTTTGTGTTAGGACCAGAGACGATTTTATTTTAATTTTTAGGGTCTGGGAGGGTGGGAGTATGTAATCTTCGATTTGGATACTCGTATAATTCCAATCAAACTTCACAGGTAAGTTCGTTTGATTATTAATTATACTTCGTATCCAAATCGAAGATTACATATATTTACTAGCAGATGTTTAGAGAATTGTAATACTACATATAAGTAGGAAAAATAAAATAAAATATCGAAGTCAAATCCGTACGCTCCTATGGGTTCCTGATAATTAGCTTCATACATGAGTGCCTAATAAAATAAAACGGTACTATTATGTAAATATTATATGAATATTTTTATTAGATTGGACTTATGCATGACATGCTGTGCGTGTCCAAGTGAGGAACGACATTAATAAAGAATGAAATTACTTTCAATAACCTTTTAGGTGAAACAAAACACTGGAGTGTGTATTATCGTCGATATAATTTTAACATTACTTGAATATACCTGCTTTAAATTATACTTCGTTCATTTAATTGAACTCTACTGACGAATCCCTGCATAGTGATTGTATACTATAGATATGCCTGTATTTCATATCGAAGTAAAAAAGGAAGACAAAAACAAGTTGTATAATTAGTAAAACAAGCTATCAGTAGTTTCTTCATTGCAAGATTAGTACTAAAGAAATCTTGTTATAAAATATACATACAGATTTATACTGAGACCAAACAATAATTCAAGTGGTTGGTAATGGTTAATACGGTAAGTTTTTCCTTTTTGAGTAGAACGTTGTAATAAAAAAGTGGCAGGTGTCTTCGATTCTACTGTAGGATAACGAAATATTGACCAGTACGCTACAGCAGCAAGAGAATTACTATTTTTGTAAATAATTGTTATAATAAAGAACAGACACGTGGAGTGTTTTATATCTTGATAATCGGAATGCTACTATTGAAGAGAAGTCTCATCATGGTAAAAACAACCTGATGGAGTAAAATTTTATTACATTCTACACAATTCCTGTAGAATATGTAATAGGAGACGCCGTTAATGCGGAGCAAAGTTGTACGATCCTCAACACGATTTTATTAATGTGAAAAAACTCAACGCTGTTAATGCGAAGCAATGTTGTACAATCATCAACAAAATTGACGTAGAGTAACTCAACGCTGTTGAAGCGGAGCAAAGATCTACAATCCTCGACACAATTAATGTGGAGAAACTCAACGCTGTTAAAACGGAACAAAGTTCTACAATCCTCGACACAATGAATGTGGAGAGACTCAACGCTGTTAAAGCGGAGCAAGTTCTACAATCCTCGACACAATTAATGTGGAGTACCTCAACGCTGTTAAAGCGGAGCAAAGTTCTAGAATCCTCGACACAATTAATGTGGAGTACCTCAACGCTGTTAAAGCGGAGCAAACTTCTAGAATCCTCGACACAATTAATGTGGAGTACCTCAACGCTGTTAAAGCGGAGCAAAGTTCTAGAATCCTCGACACAATTAATGTGGAGTACCTCAACGCTGTTAAAGCGGAGCAAAGTTCTAGAATCCTCGACACAATTAATGTGGAGTACCTCAACGCTGTTAAAGCGGAGCAATGTTCTAGAATCCTCGACACAATTAATGTGGAGTACCTCAACGCTGTTAAAGCGGAGCAAAGTTCTAGAATCCTCGACACAATTAATGTGGAGCACCTCAACGCTGTTAAAGCGGAGCAAAGTTCTAGAATCCTCGACACAATTTATGTGGAGTACCTCAACGCTGTTAAAGCGGAGCAAAGTTCTAGAATCCTCTACACAATTAATGTGGAGTACCTCAACGCTGTTAAAGCGGAGCAAAGTTCTAGAATCCTCGACACAATTAATGTGGAGCACCTCAACGCTGTTAAAGCGGAGCAAAGTTCTAGAATCCTCGACACAATTAATGTGGAGTACCTCAACGCTGTTAAAGCGGAGCAAAGTTCTAGAATCCTCGACACAATTAATGTGGAGCACCTCAACGCTGTTAAAGCGGAGCAAAGTTCTAGAATCCTCGACACAATTAATGTGGAGTACCTCAACGCTGTTAAAGCGGAGCAAAGTTCTAGAATCCTCGACACAATTAATGTGGAGTACCTCAACGCTGTTAAAGCGGAGCAAAGTTCTGGAATCCTCGACACAATTAATGTGGAGTACCTCAACGCTGCTAAAGCGGACGATCCTTGACATAATTAACGTGTTAAAGCTCAACGCTGTTAAAGCAAGCTTATTTGACACAATTTTTGTGGCATAATTGTTGAAACGGAGCAAAATTATACAAATTTACACGCGATTTATGTCACGTAACTCGGCGCTGTTAAAGCGGAGCAGCGTAGGGTATTTAATAAGATTAAGCCTATTTCATCGATATAGCCTACGAAAAAAAATATATTTTCGTTTCGTATATATATATGTGTATATATATATGATATGAAGTTTCTCTAGGAAACTATAAATCAAAATTTAAGTCGTTGTTTGTATTACTTCAGTATATATCGGTTCATGCTTTCAATAAACAGGAATATTAGTTTCGTGATAATTCAATTGGGTTAAAACCATTTACTCTCCAATGAGGTTTTTGTTAGCAAACTCACTCAGCTTCGTAAAATTATTCCGTTTTGGTTACCACCTTCCTAAACGGTGAGGTTTTAATAGTAGGTACGTACGACCATATTAATATCCGACTTAATTTTAATTAAGTCGTGTTGAGTCCTATTATCGTAAAGATATCATCTACAATTTTATATGTAGGTATCATAAAAATGTGATCCACAACATTCACTACCTACATGTACAAATTACAATACTTCTATTATAATATGTATATGTAAAAATCATATGATTTATATAATTTCATGCATTGCATTGCATTGTAATTCGTTTTTACTAACCGCAACAATTCGCAAGACTGCGCCGTCAGATATTGGTTCAAATTCCCGAACCAAACTATCCTTGTTTCGTGATGGGGATACGTAAAGTTGATAAAGAAAATCAGTAAGTATAGGTATTATTGTTATGCAAAAAACCACAAAAAACTTTAACTATTTTGTGTCTTTAACCAGTTTTCTCGTTATTCGCTCCGAGCATGCAGGAAAGCGATTGAACACCTTTTAGGTGTGCAATTTGTTAAAGAACCACCAATCATAATATACCTGTAATTTCCGCATATTATTTAGGTATTGTATTTTGTAAATTTTTACATAAACCAAAATATCATATTTTTGACCTGGTTATATCGTTGTATATTGAACGGTTTACGGTATCTAAAATATGAGGGAAAAAAATAATAACCTCTTTCGAGTCTGAACAAAACAAAAAAGTTATTCTTTACCTGAAATAACTTACCTATACTCAAAGAATACACCTCTGAACATAAATTATCCTTCTTTAATCGTATAGACACTAGGTCGCAAATTAAACCCCTGCAGCGGCTACAGCAAGCATTCGCGCTATTTAGCGGAACAGGGTAATACGGCACTGCCGCTGCGGTTACACTTCCCTTTAGTTTAGAGCCTTAACTGACTCAAAATCGCAATGTCATAGTATTTTGACTTCATTAAAACATGATCAATATTATATATTCCGACTCATTAAAGTAGTATTTCCTTGATAGAACCTGAAATAGGCTTACTCGTAAATAGGAACGTAGTTTATACGAAACCTATCTTATTTTTATTTTACAATTTTTCTCTGCAACATTATGATGATAATTATTGATTGTAGTCATTGTTACTTATTTCAGCGAGCTCATGATTCTTTATAAGCGAGTATATTTTTATGATAGTTCATATAAATGAAGTAGGTAGACGACGTACAAGAAGCGCTATAAGTATGTGTACTTCTTAGCTGACAAATCGAGGCTGTCTTTCACGAATAATACAAGACAAACATGAAGAATTGAAGAGGTCATACCTCCCTTTTAGGGATAAAATGGGGAACCTCTAAAATACCTATATTGTCCCGAAGGCTCGACGATATTCGAAACGGCAACATCCGGATCATAAGCTAGCTTTTATTAACAAAACTATAGATAAATGAGGGAACCTCTATGGCTATTTTACTTTAAATTACTTTTAGATGCCATTTTGTTAACCGAATTTACTACAATTTGTGAAATTCATGTCGACTTTCATAATTTTTTAGCATTGCATACTTCAATACTTATTACTATAATTATCTCAGAACTCTGGAAAGGTAGATGAAATCATTGCGTAGATGAGATTACATTTGTTTTCGTTAAATACCAGGGTTAGAAGTAAGTGGCTAACCCTCGAGTATGGCGTGTGGCGCAATTTTTAGTATACGGTCTGGTACACAAACCTGATACGAATTATAACGCGTAAATACTATAACGCGTAAATACATAACGAACCTTAAAGTTCTCTTAATTAGGTTTAAATTTGTATGTTAATCTACGAACAACAACCCGTGCCTTTAACATGTACTTTACTTATATTACTTAGAAAAAAGAAGGTAGATGTAAAAGCATTATTTCGAACAAAGTAAATATTCCTTGATCTATTCTTTTAGTTATTATATGATTAATACACCACACTAACATTCGGTTTTAAATTGTAATCTACCACACATATATTGAAAGCAAAATCAAACATTTGGACAAAATCACTTTCCGAAAGAAGATTCGTTAAACGGCAACTAGGCCGCGGTTTTATTCTGTAATTTGAATTCATCGTTCTGAAGATGTGTAAAATCACTCACCCTAATCCTTCAATCTGAAATAGATATACACTAAAACACTATTTTTGCGAGAAAATACGTGTGACTCGGACAGACACAAAAACATGTAATGATCAACCACGCCGCTGGGAGCGCTGCCGTTCCTAATTACCCGGCGGGCGAGAGCGAGAACAGTTTTTTTGAATAATATTATAACTCTAAATGTGTGACAAGGACAGCACATAACCGTGTACTGCTGCTAGTAAATATATGTAATCTTCGATTTGGATACGAAGTATAATAATTTGTAATCTAAGTAGTTCATGAAAAATTGAATAAAAACCATAGCTTGAAACCGAACAAACTATGTAATCAAATAAGGGATATTTTATTTACGATTAAATTTGCACTTCAGAATAAAGCTGGATCTTTCATGTGTTGGTACTTATTTTTGTTATGAAAACAATCAACGATGAAACGTGTTTATTAAAACAAACGGTCGGTGTTAAGTTTAGAAACCACTTCGAAGACTTTGCTCAACACACACACCACTTCTCTAAAATAATGCAAAACACCAAACTGTTATTGTAACTAATACAAAACAATGTGAAAGTTCGCCGCGTTCGGCAAACGTTGGGTCAAACAGTGCGGTCGCGGCACCGTAGTTGTTTCGGTGTTACGCAGATTTGTGTGCGACCTTCGCTTGTTTTATATCGGTTGGTATTGGTTTCACTTTCATGTGACAGTAGTCGGTTTGTGGTGGAAGTGTTTCGAGTTATTGGGTGTTTATTGGGATCTTTTGTTTTTATTTCGAATCTAATACCACATTTATTTAAATTGCAATGTTTATCGCTTTAAGATAGCTGCGCTGCAGGTGCTATGTAGTGGCCGCAATGAGCTCCTATATTTGCTCCTTCATTGATAAATTAGATGACAAATCTGCATCATCACTGGGGGTTGGAAATCACCGACACGTTGTGGTTGGCGTCATCAAATTCCTATGTCACAATGCAATATACAACAAACGCATCATCCGGACGGCAATTATAACATCTGTAGTTGTACTCTTTCTAGTAGTATACTTACAAACACACAAAAACCTTAAAGTTAACATGTCCATTTGCTTTATAACTACAATCTAAAAACATGTCGGCATGCGCTTACAACAGTGCGAAAATATCGGGTGCTCAATAAAACAAACATACATGGTAAATATCTCGTTTTAGATTGTAGTTATAAAATCTTGAAGCTTTGAAAAACAACCTTAGATTCTAATGTTAAAGAACATTTTCTTTTATTGATAACTTGACGTTAACTGTGTACAACTTAGTTAAAGATTGAACTAAATATGCATTAATTTTCAATCAGTTTCAATCTGAACTCTTAGTCTAAAGTAGTAACCTCGCTCATCAATAAAGTTCTCAATTTAGATTCAAGAAGTCGGCGCGCAGTGCAGTCTGACTTGAGTAATGGGCGAAATATATTCAAGAAATCAGCCGTATTAGGGTGGGCAGGATTAAGCGGGCCATACTTCATCCCTTAATGCGTAGATTAGTGCGGTGACAAGTGCAATGAGAATGAAAAAGGGTTAGGTCGTCCAGGTTCCGTATTTAGTATTTTAGGCACAAATAATTAAAAAATTAGGTACTTAAACAAAACTGTATTGTGTTATATTGAATTACTATATACTATAGCAGTGACATAAGGAACTCAAATAATAGTAGATTATATATCAAGGGCAAAAAAAAAACCATTTTAGCCGAGGCAATTTTGTGGTGTGAGTGCAGCGAGGACCAATAATAGTGGTCGAGGATATAAAAGGCTTTTATGCTTGAGGTACCTATGCACTCTATTTTCACTTCGATTGTAAAGAAAATATTTGGTTTTATTTCACTATAAATCGTTAAAAATTAAACATCCACGCTTGCCATGCTTGGTGTTCTCACCCGCCGCACGCCCCTCGCAGGTGGCTGGGGGCCCCGGCGAGCGCCGGATCCTGCGATTTTACTTCGTGTTTTAGAGCATAAAAACCGAAGCCATGCCTTAGCCTTTATGTTGTAAAGTCGAACTTTTCGAACAAGAGTAGTGAAATAGTAGATTGTACATCAAGGGCATAAAATGACCCATTTTAGACGAGGCCATTTATTAGTCCGAGTGTAACGAGGACCAATATAGTAGCCGAGGATAAAATGGGTACTTATGCCCGAGGTATACACTCTGCTTTTCACTTCGATTGTAAGGAAAATATTAGGTTTTATATCACTTTAAATCGTTGAAAATGTAACATCCATACTCGCGCGCTTGTGTTTTCCCCGCCGCGCGCCGCCTGCAGGCGGCCGGGCGCGCGGGGGGCGACGCCGCGGCGAGCGCGCTCCATCTGCGATGTTACTTTATGCCCTAGTGCATGAAAAGCGATTTTGTGTCGCCTAGCCACGACACAAAGGCGAACTTTTCGAGCAAGAGAAGTGAAAACGTACTTTATGGATCTAATCTAACGACATTTCCATGCAGTATTTAAGCAACACGTCCACATAGCGACGCTATGTCCGCCGATAATACCTACTATGAAAATATCTATGGCCAGTCAAAAAACAGTGATTATTGATACAAAAATAATATTGAATAGGTATTTTGTCCTTTAAGAAAACGTATCTCAAAGCATTACCTGTCAACAAAATACCTAACCTTATTCAAACGTACCTGTTTCATGAATAAGTTATCTAATTCCACACACAATAAACGTTCACAAACTCAGTAGCAAGAAGAACTCTAAACGAGAAGACGATAAAAAGGCGAGTGAGCGATGAATTCGTTAGCGTCGCGATGCACTCCCGACGGTCCATTAGTCTCCGAGGAACAAGAAACAAATCCCGCGTTCTCTTTTTGGACAGGAAAAAAAGTTTGTGTCATCTCTAATCACTGATTAGCTATCTGACATAAAATAGCATAAATTGAGTTAGCCGTGTCAATTAAGATTAGGATATTTTACACACAACCTGTGTTATACTTACATCTTTCAAACTCTACATATACTGTCTGTGAGAAATTCACAGTAAAACCGGTATCTGATTAAGTACAGGCACGCTTTTTCATACCAGGCAACATAACGTAATTACACAATTCTCATGTATCTACCTACCTATAACATGACAAAAGTGTCAGTTAATATTTAACTCGGTTGGTAATATTGGGTTTCAATTGGCACTTTAGCTAGATGCCTAGTTAGGCACGCCAATTAAGATGCTAATAAAACTTCAGACAGTCACGTTCACGCCTCTGGGCCAGCTTCAAAGCAGTTAAAGGCTGGCTACAGCAATAGCCTCCATTTACAATAGGCAAAATGGGCTTCAACAGTCTATTCTCAAAACTTTCAGCGCACTAGAGGATATAACTCTCAGTAAAACCACCGTAACTGGGACCTGAGTTTCTTAGCAACTAATCGGAAAGTGTATTACAATACTGGTTCTTCGGAAATGTTAATAGCTCACTGTGGTTGGGTAAGCTATTTAAATAAGGATCGTAGGCCGCAATAGGTCAAGCTAGTTATTGTCACGGTCCGGTAATAGTATAAACAACAATTAGCTATCGGGCCTGCTCCCGGTCACGATGTATACAATATTAAACCGACGATTGATGACAAAACTACACTTTAATTTACATTTTACCTATATCTATTATTTACTTTTCTTTATGTTTCCGTAACACTATTGTAACTAAACTATCAAGAACATCTTCAAAATATTTTTTGTGCTTTACTTTCTCATTTTCAATACCTTAATCATTATCTCTCATTAACAAAATAATAAATCGCATCTGACAAATCGTATCGTCATGTCTAATAGAGCCTTTATACATATTTACCTGATTGAAAAACGCCTCTGCTTTGACAGACATTTCCTTGGTTGTTCCGTTTCATTCACACAGATTTATAAGAACTGTTTTCAATGTTATTATTTTTAATTAATGATCATTATTATGATGAAGAGGTACGAGTAAATAGTGAAATATGAAATATGATTATCTTTAATATTTTTGCGTTAATAGTTGGTATTTAGTTGTATTACGTCTCGACAAAGTTAACGTACAATAATAATCATGAATTGGAACAAAACTAAATTAAAAAAAAATGGAATATTAAAAAGCACTAAATAGTTCGCAAAAATTAACTTTGCGCACGCAAAACAGACAAAAAAAGAGCAGCTTTTTGAGCAACTGTATTGAAAAAGTTTATTATTATGTGGGACTTTATATCCGTTTTTGTACGCATTATTGAGGGATAATGATATATGGGTATATAAATTAAATTAATTTCTACCTAATTAACTAAAACCTAAAATATCTAATAATAATTCATTTTACAATACTGCAAGTTTGTAACATATCTGAAAAGTGTTGGTTTATTTTTTATAGAAATATTTTTTTTAATTGAAAATACTCGTATCAAATGAGCTGTTGCCCGAAACAACTGAACATGAACGATGCATAATCATTTATAGTCTTTTTCTCAAACATTATCGTAAATGTATGCATTTATGTCTCGAAATGAAGACATGAAGTTTCTTGTTTACGGCTCCCCCCATTTACTTCTTGGCCGGCGGCCGTGAAGTAATGTATGGCGTAAGTATGAACGAAACATAATTGTTCGCTGCTCCAACTTTTTTAATTTGCGTACTAATACTAAACTGACAAAGGAAAAATTACATACAGCCAACGACCACTAGATACTTGCGACATTAAAAAAAACAAATTCTATGTTTCTATGTATATTTAATTTATGTGCGGTTAAACATGGTGCTCGAATAGCTCATTCAAATGACATCTTTAAAAAATAATCAGGTGGCAAATTAATCATTTTTTTCCTTATTAACTATTTACCTAGTAGTTATTTTAATTTTTCCTCACAATGTTTGAGAAAAGCACTATACAAGCCTCGGCCGGAAGAGAGATTGCAGGACTTGTTTAATCCGGCCTCGTCTACGACTCGGCCGTCTACCACAAACTCGTCCTCCAATCTCTTACTTCACGGCCTCTGCAGTAATGTACTATATAATTGTCTGATACAATAATGTAGTATCATTTTGTAGAAGCACTCAATCCAATGTATCAGTCACCTAGTCGGAAACAGCCATAGGTAGGTATATTATTCACTTAACGGTTATATGCACAGCGAAAGCTCAGCTGCGAAAACGGGACATTACGACAAATATTTATTCCCGCCGCGAAAGCCGACGTCGATGCTTTTACGACTCATAAAACTGACGGTAAAACCTACTTATTCCGAAGGATGTAAATTATGTTGATTCAACAACATTTATCATAATGCTCCAAGTGTCGAACTGATGCTGATGTACGTAGGTAAGGCCTACCTACCAGGGTAGGTAGGGGTACCTACTAGGTAAAATTCGATTGCATGGTTGTATTCAACGAACATACATTATAAATTTTGTTTGACAATTAATTAACTATCTTTTATATGTAGTATTGGACATAGACACATTAGTCGAACGACTTGTAGGGCAGGGAAAAGTTAAGTCAAAAGAGCGTGCACAGAATTGCAAGAAGCCCCCTTAACCCCTTTACCCCTAAAGTGATGACCACGACTACGGTGCCAAGAGTGTGATGACAAGCTAGTCTACTTTTTGAGCGATACACCGCACTTGTTAAACATTCAAGACTAGTAACGTCTCCAAAATGGTACGCGTGGTAAGGTAATAGATGCGAAGCTTCCCTTAGTAAAGTAGGTACCTAACTATTACTGTACACATTTCAGGTATCATGTTTCAGTTACTGCGCATTAGTTATTAGTAAACTTGCTTAATATTGGTATACAACAATGAAATTGAAATTAACGGTTAACAGTTAACACTAAGCTTTATTGATTTGGATCGCAATTACAAGAACGATGCAATCAATCGCTATGCAAATGGTCAGAGATTAGACTGTGATTTATTAAAGCGATAAAGACTATTGAATATTGAAAATGCTTTTAACGAGATTTTTGATTAATGATCTCTTTATCACATTACTCTTGTAATGTATCTGTTTTCATATATTTATAGATGAATTTTTTCTACTTTTTCCTAGCTTTTCCCCGGCTTATGCCACGGCTCATGTAGGGAGCCTGGGGTCCGATTTGGCAACTAATACCAAGGTTTGGCGTAGGCACTAGTATTACGAAAGCAACTGCCATCAGACCTTCCAACCCAGAGCGTAAACTAGGCCTTCTTGGTATTACTCCGGTTTCTTCACGATGTTTTCCTTCACCGAAAAGCAATTGGTAAATATCAAATGATATTTCGTACGTAAGTTCGGAAAAAACTCATTGGTGCGAGCCATCAGGATTTGAACCTGCGACCTTCGGATTTGAAAGTCGCACGCTCTTACCGCTGGGCCACCAATGCTCTCCAAAATAAATGAAATTGATTTGTTTTAATTCGACAAACTTATACTTATACCAGACCGTATAGGAATATATATTTGACAGCTATTTCTTACTAAAGAATAATACCAGTGAAGACTAGACTAAATTTGATTGTGAATGTATATACTAAATACCTAACATAAATAGGAAAATAGGAAATAAAACAGAATCATATTCATATCATATAATTCTTTATTGTATCTAAGATTTTTTGGCCGAATACCAGCAGAACTAAAATCACGTTTCATATAAGATAAAGAAATACCCGCGTCTATCCAATAAAATCCGAACATCTTAGCATTCAGATATAAATGGTAACTGTGCACTCCGCATTGGAAACCCCGCTGTAACCCCACAAGGTTTGGACCCCTTACCCGTTATAAATGAACCCCCTCTTGCCTGTGACAGATTGCATCACTACAACGAATCACTAATTTTAATGCATTCAAATGGACTTATATTTAAATGGAAAAAATGTGTCATGAAGTAAGTGGACGATGATTAATCGAATATTTAATTCAGTTTATAAATCACATTTTGCGTATGATAAAGTATCATCAATTAGAATTTAGATAAATGATTGACACGTTTCAGTCTATATTCAAAACCAAAACAATGTTTCCGTCAATCGTACAAAAAACTGGATGCCAATTTATAACGATTACGTATATTAGGATTACCGAGCCTCCTCGACTAAAATAGTTCATGAGATAGGTTAGTAAGTAGATTGACAATAAGATTATATAATGTCAATGCTTACATAGTAAATAAGGTACTTAGGTACTAAATAAGGTCGTATTTAACAACACCGTAGTAGCTTCTTATGCTTCTTATTTATGTCTTACCTATAGGTAAGACATAAATAAGAAGCTCTTTAAAATAACTATAGTACTCAAGAACTACACGAAACATTCGATAAATAAATGTGTACATGTACCTACATAGATTTAAAATATTTCATCAGTTGTGAAAGCGTCAAGATGATCCTTTATATACCGTCGTCTCTACACCAAGCAAACCCGTATGTTTAAGCCCGTGTATTTACAATTCAATATTGTAGTTTCGTCACACGTCCGCGTCACACATTAAGTATTCTCCTTCGATCCCAAATCAGTAGAAGACGCATTTGGTGGCACTGTTTAAAATTCAAGAATCAACCGAAGGGGGAAGGGGCGCAATCCTGGAGAAACATTTCTTTTTATAGGGGTCAGTGGAGTAAATAACGCGTCTTCATTGGGGCGGTTGGCAGGCGGGTCACGTCGTCGGCCGCAGACTCGCCGCGAGGGCCCGGACACTTTGAATATTTACATAACGCGATTAAAGTCCGGTAGACAGTTTAGTAGACATCATACATTATTTTCAAAACCTAATTTAATGGGCTTCTATTAGATAAGCTGAAAGTCAAAACGAAGAGAAAGTTAAACAACGAGGGTGCTTCTATTAGACGATTACAACGTAATTAAATTATTTGCGATTTATTTAACTAAATATTTTTTATCAATCCTAAAAGTAATTGCAAGGGTATTTTTCGTTAGACATTCCTATAACACAATTGCCTAGGTCTTTTTGCCAAGGGTGCGACAGGCGTTGGATTGGAACCCGCATTCCGATTCAAACAGGATTGCTGTCACCCGTCAGCCGACGGTTCAGGATTTGTCCACCAGCCGGTCAGAAGTGTAATTAGTTTGCCGTAGACCGTTTTTTTGTTACTTCGTTTAATACAACACTATAATTCTTCGAAATGCACCTTTTACAAATAATAAATTTACTAAAACGGGCCTTAGTCGGCGGTACTGAGACAACAATAGATACTACAAGCCCTGATAGTCTCACGTAAAGTATGATTCAGAGGTGCCAAAAAACATGTCGTAATTCGTGGAACACGTTTTCATAGGGTCAAGTATTGGCGATTCGCCAAATGCCACAACGTGGGCAATTCTAGTGCTTCATTCACATCGCTGGCAGTAACGTCTCCAACTATACGTCAAGTTACAATGTATTTCACAATCTCGGATGGCATATACCTGCATTTATAAGTACATAGAGCCCGTGTCCGTAGTAAAGTGCAATCGATATTGCGGCTGCAAACACCGTGCTCGGCATTCTCCCTGCAGCCTCATTGTGAATACAAGTGCATCGCCGACACCGATCGCCGCCGTTCAATCTCGACACGCGACGTCGGCGTCTTTTGATCATTCCCAGTAGAGCCTTAAGTGTTGAACAAGTATCTTGTTTTGCATGTAATACTCTATTTGAAACGTAAAGTGGCGCTACAAGTCAATTTACAAAATCAGTATTTTAATGAACTATTATATAACTAAGATAAACGGTAACGAGCATTCTTTAATATTCTATTGAATCAAACTCGAACTTAGTCTTAGTGGCAATTGACTGCGTTGTTGATTGAGTTCGATTTAAAGTAAAGCACCTATGTTAATCAAATAAATTTCTAGTGAACTAATTAAAGTAGGTAATATTAGGTTACCTGTTATTACTGCTTGCTTGTCAAATAAAAACATGAAGCGAATGTACAAAAATCAAACCCCGATCGAAATTCAGGCCACGCACCAAGTCGTCCATATAAATGTCGCCATGTTTTATAAATTGGTATATTCAGGGTATGTTGTTTCAATTTTTGATTTGCTCGGGGCTGTATCTAGGGGTTCAACTTACATTTTTAATGAACGTTGAGATGTTTATGCGCATTTTACTCCATTGGGTAAAGACATACTCACCCTAGATAATGTACAATTTATTTCATCATAAAGGTTGGCCCAGAAATTCGTTGAAAAAGGACTATATCATTATTTTTCTAGCGTTACACGAATTATACGAATTATAAAATTTAAAACACAAAACAAATGTATCTATGATTTATGTTTGTCTAATTTACAGAAAGCTTTCAAAATGTTTCGAATTTGTGAATAATACAAAGGACAGATGTTGTTTGAGATTGATCACAAACTATAAATGTAAGTAGAGGGTAGGTGAATATTTATAATTATGTGTTTACACTATTGACCGACATTGCATGTAATTTCCAAATGATGACGAGTCCAGTCGAAATATCTACGGTAGACGCAAATATATCCAAGGTTCACAGCCTCATGAATACATTTTCGGTAACTGCACTATTTTGATTAATATGGCCATTTTATGCCATCGTATTTTTGCGCCAACCTGTTATTTCCAATCAACTTAATGCATTGTATCGTCAAATATCAGCAACACGTATATTGTTATTACAAAATACTGTTTTTTAATGCCATTCTTAATGTAGCGCAGGGAGCATCTGTTTGATTTTTTATTGAAAATGACAAAGGGGCTTGAAGATTTTCTTGTAAGTAAGTAAGTAAGTAATCGTTTATTTGTATAACACAGGTGATACAAAGGGTCTTGAATAATATGTTTCTGGTTGACCTAACTTTTACATGATTATAATTATGTTAATTTTGACTGTTTTCATATTTTCCTGGCCCATTCTAATAAAAACAAACACTGTTTTCATAAGATCAAAATGTTAATATTTTTGTATTACAATAACAATCAAGGCGCATCTAAAACCGTACAAGATTGGAAAACTTATTTTACGGAAAGGAGTTTGTTTCTTTATTAAATCATATTGTGCATTCACTTATTTATTCGCGAAATCCGCAGTTCGTTTACGACTTCATCCTCAACTCCAGTCATAAATTTTTATGAACACATAAACAGAAACCTCACCGGCCGTGATTTTCGAATTCATGAGAGTTCGCCGAGAGCCGAGAGCCGAGCGCCGAGGCTGAAGCGGAAATGTGCAATCACGGATATTGCACCCCGACTTCCGCCTTTAATATTTACTAGACGTCTTTAACTTTGAAACACAAGTTTGTTTTGAAGATACGATTTCAAAACATTAAATGGTAAAGTAAAATTTCTAAAGTAAACTCTTCATCGAATAACATTGGCAAACGAGTAGGAATTTCCATTTCAAATGTTTCACCATTACTAAAACACAGTCGACCAGATTTCGACTCTCATATTTGTTTAAAAATTATATGAATAAAATACATAAACGCATTTGTTACCTACATATCTACAGTCAGGCATGTAACTACGTTATCACCATATTAGCTATTATTATACAAGAACCAGGTTTTCCGAGGAAATAGATTTTAGGTTCGGTAAATTAAAACTATATTTATATATAATACTATGTACACCTCGCGGATTTTAATTAATGAGCCACGATGGAACCCTGTCATCATAAAGTAACTTCATGTTACAAACAAATTTCAATAATATTTTGATATTGACATTTTGCGACAAGGTTCCATCTAGGCACAACAATTAAAGTCCGCAAGTGTACATGTAATGTACTTACTTCCATAGCTACTTAAATAGTACCATAATATTTAAACATAATTATTAAACGGGTCTAACGCGAATTAATTTGTTTACCTTATTTACCGACGTTTCGACACAGGTTTCACGTTAATTCGCGTTAGACCCGTTTAATAATTATGTTTAAATATGTGTTTAAATCGCGAAAGTTTTAAATGTTATAGTACCATAATAATTTGTATATAATTATTTCCACATCACAGATCAAACATTGACACCCAACTAACCTTACTACTCATTTAAGTTCAGACAGCAACAAACATCCATATAAATAACTTCGTTTCCCAAAACAACTAATTCGTTTCCATTTTTAAACCGTTTTAGGGAGCCGTACAATTAGGCGCGTGACAGACAGACGGATATAGCCGCGGGAATAGTCAAGCGTGGGCGACGACTCGCCGCAGTCTGGACTGATAGTCATTTTACGTCATATTCTATGGTATAAGTAGCTGCAATTTTAAAGCTGTCTAATTGAACTCAGCCTCGCAGAATGACAACGATGTTCTGCAAGATAGGCCATGAAATAATGTACCTATATGCCTGTATGACATAATTTATATACATTTATTACCACCGGATCATCAAATTTGTGTGGTGCTGGATAAGTCCTTCATGAGCGAAGCATCGGTTTGAGTAAGAATTCATATAATAAAGTTAGTTTATTTGTATGTTCTCGTACTACCATTCTTTAGATTCAGGCACTGACTAAATGTTCCACTTAAAATCAGTATCATGTCATGTATCATAGTCTGCATTAATTATAAACGAAACTGTGAACCCTTGGAAATATGAGTTTGCTATAATAACGGGTTTGAGCAAAGGGTTCGCATCTAGTGGGTGGTGAAGACTTCGCTTG
Source organism: Lathronympha strigana (assembly GCA_949128165.1). Lineage (NCBI taxonomy): Eukaryota > Metazoa > Arthropoda > Insecta > Lepidoptera > Tortricidae > Lathronympha > Lathronympha strigana. The sequence goes on along the minus strand of OX421903.1, from coordinate 20,447,000 downwards.
TTGCTAATGCTATTCCCCTAATTATAGCTTCCTGTCAACCTGCGCGATATGACGGGCCATGTCCAACGCGTTAATAGAATGTGTCATGTAATTACTGAAGATGAGGAGGTGATGTAACATCAAGCTTAAAACATTCGTAGCTCATCATGCTTTATTTAGTGATTGGTATTGCAGTAAAAAACTGGCAGCCCTGACACATGTGAACAGACACCTGTTAATTTTAATATTGAAAAGGCTCCACCGGCACTATGTGTCACTTTAAATTACATATATTTAACTTCTGGTTTAAAAAATACTATTGGTACGAGTATGTATACAAGTTTGGGGGAGGGGGATAATAAAAAAGGAAATTGGAAATTGTGGTAGAAATTATCATGCTACATTTGAGGTTATTTAAGAATTTAGAAGGTATGTAGGTATAATACACTTACAAGGATTTAATATTTTTTATCTACTCACATATCATTTGTACTTTAAAATGCCTCCAGAAACCATAGTCAATGACTAGCATTACCAACCAGCAGCAATCAATAGAACTGTAATTTTAACATTACCTACTGAAAACAGTAGGTTATGAATTTAAATTTGGAACAGCTGTCAAATTCAAGTAGGTGTCTATTCTAGATTTGAAACGCCGCCATTCCGAACTGTCATTTGTTTATTTGCTTTTTACTTAGAAAACTCCCGTGAGTATCAGACATATTAAAATTCTTATATCGGGTTACTCACGTCAATAAAGTCGAAAATAGCTCGACATGTTTCGGAACAGTCCGTGTCCCTTATTCATGAGTCATGCGTCTAGCCGCGGCGGCTGCTATATGCACACTGCGAGCCCCAGCGCGGTCTGATCTCGACACATCTTTATCATGATCATGAATAAGGAACGCGGACACGTACACATGCACAAACACACATTTAACACTAGTAAATTCACCCGTACCCGCCTTGGAAGCAAAGAACGCCTCATTCCCGCCAACCACCGACTGACTAAGTCTTCCAAAATTATGCAGGTAATAGGCCCCAACGTTTTCAACAATTTACCCACAGAAATGACGACAATCGAATCCACCAGTCTGTTTACGTGGAAATTAAAAAAAATGGCTTCTATTCCACGCCTTCTACTGTCTCAATGACTTTTATAATTATTATTTGACATCAACCTAGTAATGAACTGACCTTTTATATAATAATTATTTTTTCCTAAAATGACTCTTCTAAACAATTATAATGTTTCGATTTCATTTACACAATTTTAAAACTGTAATAATCCACATAATAATATATCATTTTTATTGTAATTTTAATGCAGAATATATATGACGTGTAATATGTAACAATATTATTATTAATAAATGAGTATGAGTATGATTATTAACATTGCAAGTAATTTCCGTAAGAACCGTAGGTGTGGTAGGTAGTTAATTACGCATTAAAACAGTCGTGTAACGTTATTATAAAACTCGCCATCGGATCGTTTCATAAACCCACACTCGTGTTGTAATGACCTTCATTACGTACATTCGCATAAACTAGGTACCTACTATTCTACTATTGCATATTTCCAAACAAAATTGTACTATAAAGCTGAACGTATTTATTTAATTACTTTAGTTACTAGTATGTTTGTACAAAACCAACATTTTGAGAGCTGTTTTTTCCTGTTTCAATTTTGACGTTGCATTCGAACCTGAAAAAAACACAAAAAGCATCGAAGATAAGCTTCGCCCTCGACAATGTAATTAGCCCCAGACTAAAGAGGTGTAGGTGGATTCACCTGTGCGCGAGCCTAAACGCATTATCACCGAGTCTCGACACAGACACCAGACAATCGGATCAGGCAGATCGGGGTATGTACAACGTCGGTATAAAGCACAGCTGACGAAAAAGTTAGTACCAAATAACAACACGGAGGACTACCTTATTATTGCTCACCAGGCGGCGCCACTCATGCGTGGGTCCATGTCAATCGCCATTAGGATGAGTTTGTATGGCGCGAAACCAATATTAAAATTGATTATTTTTCATTAATTTCATGTTAACAGAGGAACACACGCGTTCAAAAGTGCATGGGCAATTTATGAATGAATTCATTCATAAATTGCCCATGCACTTTTGAACGCGATAGTACATTATTAGATTCTAACTATTTTTCAGTGATGTGTTTTCGAATATTAGAGGATTAGGATACGTTTTTGTTTGATTGTTTTATTGTTTTATGATTGTGTGATAATATTTGATAAAACAGTTAATTATAATTCGCGCTATTTTTACAAAGAAATGTAGGTACTTGTTTAATAGTTTTACCTGGTCAAAATCAACATTTGCGTAATTATATGTTAATATCGACACTGAAGATGCCAATGGAATACGAATGCTAACGGAAAATCATAAGAATTAAGTATAATAATAATACTTATTAAAAATGTGTTTAAGTTTTGTACTGATAAATATTAAAAACTTCTGACTGTTTTCTTTTGGCATTTGTGTTATTTATTACTTTCTTTTTAGTAGTTTCTAGTTTGATAACAATAACATTTTTGGCAAATAGAAACGTTTTTGTATAAACTAACCTCTAAATTAACGGTAATTTACTGCCGTGTTATTTTGCACTTTCAATTTAAAGCTTATTTTATAGCCAAAATAATATATTTTTAGTATAGAATATATTTCTATGTAATAATTCCTCAAGTGCATATTTTTCGAAATAAGCACGACTTTAAAAGTAATGAGAAATGTACCTACTGAAAATGACATATGTATATTTGTATAACCTCTTTTCGTAGGGCCCACGGTCCACTAGCGCTCCTAGCGGCGAATTCACTCGCGGTGGTCCTCAGTAAGATTAGCTCGAATAAAATACAATAATACCTATAACTCGTTACTCTAACTAAAAATATTTAGTTTAGTAACAGAGGACCGATGCAGACCAGAAAATCTTTAGAAAATATTTACTACCAAGAAACAGTCATCAGTGTCAGTACCCTCTCCATAAATATTAGTCTATATGTCTACTATTTAACAGAGGCCTCTCCCTAGGCTTGAGCGCGGGTAGAGAGGGGTCGTAGAACACTGACAGTAGCTATCATTAATCGGTTATGTCAACATTGTATATATAGTATGACGTAACTGTAACCTCGCCCCGCCTCTTAATAAGGTCCGACCGAGATCTCGGTCTCGGTCTCAATCTCGGCTCTCGGCCAAAAAGGGCTAAGATTCTCGGCGCTGGCCGAACCTTCCGTCTTCGCACTTTTTGCGATTTTGGTGGCTCACCAGTATTTTAAGCCAATCATAAAGTGTATCGTGTCATCGTAATGCAAGTTATGACTTTTTTTCTCAAACTTTGGCTGTAAATTATATTAAACAATAGTTTTATTTTCATTATTGTATATTTAAAACGTGTGTTTACTTTCGTATTTATTACATAATCTCGGTCTCAGTCTCGGTCTCGGCCTAAAAATAAAAAGTAGTCTTGGTCGAACCTTACCTCTTAGCACATACCTACTTAGGGAAATGCCTCAGTTAAGCGGTAGACCCATTATAGTAATTAATATTATGGAAAGGTCTATTGCAGTCTTTAAAAATATTAATTTTAAAAACTGGCATTAAAAGTTCGTCATTGATACGAACATGCTGTATCCGTTTAGAAACGTTGAAAAAATTGCAAATGGCTCTTTTATACTACTTCAGTTTTGCATTGCATTGTATGGGACTGAAATTCCATTACATGCCGATAAGTGCTACGAGCTGTACATCGCTAACTAGACGAGCGTTTACTCCACGACGTCTCGCCTATTCCGCTCACGTCGCTATTTCAATTAACACCTGTGCTCATACGGTAGGCTGCTGTCGCTATAAATGCTAATAGATTGATGTCTAAAACAAATTACTATATCTACTAATCATAGTAATAGTAAAACAAACGAATCAAAACTCCTTTTAGCGCCTGAACTCAAGATTGTCCGTGGCATTCGTGTTCAATTTTTTTGTTTGGTACGATACTCCAAACTAGACTGTGTGCGTAGCTAAAATGTCCGCTACGCTCACGCTACGAAGCATATCTTGGTTACCAATCTCTCTCTATCAGTGCCTTATTAGTGTGACAGTTGCGTTTCGTTCGCCACTGAGCGTTTGCGATTGGCATATTGGCTACGTACCCTGTAAATAATATGACATTCAAAATTATACAATAATCATCAACAGCTTCTACATTGTTGCGAAAAATTAATGTCACGTTTCGATTTTTTGTAGGTACTAAAAAAACAAAGGATAGCTGTAGTATCACTTATGATTATGACTATTACTCATTCTCTTCAATGAGTCCGGTGGAGTCTAGTCTGTCTGTGTCTGGCCTCGAGTTTGTCTAGTAACCTAAATTGTCATGTCTAGGGCTGTTTCTAATGGCTTCGCCATAAAATATTGTTTCAATATATGAGTTGCGTAGGTGAAAATATAGCTCCCGCCCCCAGATTTCGTTTACGTTGAAGACAAGACCCGTTTCATATCAAAACCAAATTAAATTATTCTTTATCTTTCTTTGTTGCACGGATGCACGGTATATTATTATACATACCTATAAACCTTCCTCTTGAATCCGCATCAAAATCCGTTGCGTAGTTTTAAAGATTTAAGCATACCTACATACAGACAGCGGGAAGTGACTTTGTTTTATACTATGTAGTGATAAAGACAAAAATGCTAGTACGCATGAAGTAAAAAGAGGAAGGAATTTCAATTGTTAGGTATTTGAGACAACAGTCAGCCCTAACCTGCGTGGGCGTCGGACGTCTAGTCCTAGACACAGTAATTGGAACAATAACGTGTGACGGAAATTCAATTTCGGAACTAATCACACTCACGATTGCGTAACACTTGAATCCATTTGTCTGACGTAGCGCTTTCGACAACACGACAGAAATTTATCGAATCAGGCGTTACTTTGCGAATGTCAAGCAATAAGTTAAAGTTTTGACCGACATATGTTTACGAATTGAGGATATTTGATATCCAGCATCGCCGGGTACCTTAGTTACTAAAGGATCCAGATTAACGCCTTCATTCATAAGCTTTCCTTTTCAGCTCTTTTAATATAACTTTCCCCTTTTCAACGTAAAGGGCCCTTCTCACTGACGCGAGCTTGCTGCCAGGAATTTTCAAACAAGTAGTTCAAACATTTACTTGGCGGTAGCGAATTCAGTGCCGGTGTTAACGGCCTTAAAAACTTAGAAGGAAAAAAAGAAAATTGCGGACGTTGAAAGTATGGTCTTATGTAGGAAAATAATTCAGCGAATAAGGAAAGGATTAGTGAGTTGAATACACTTGGGGAAAGGTTGAATGAATGGGTTGGGATGTATGTAATGCCTGAAGGTTTTACGTGTATTTCCGGACTGATTTGTGAGTTTGCTTAAGAGAGCTGCGACCCAGTTTAATAACTTCACCCACATAATTGAATTCAGAATTTCACGGCGCCGCCAAAAAAATGTACTCGTACAAATTTTAACAGCTTTCAGTACCTACGTAATTTGTAATGCAAGAGATAAGTTGATTTGTAGGTAAGTTATATCATGGCTGTGAAGTTTTCCCGAAGGACTACAGTATAGTGTTTTTCAAAAAAGGAGTGTAGAAGTTTTTATTTAGTCAGCAACGCGCATGTTACACCCCTGACGCTGCAGGCGTCTATAGGCTACGGTGACCGCTTTTAATCAGGTGGACCGTATGCTTGTTTACTACCGCCGTGGTATAAAAATATCATGCCAATAATCAGGCTGGGATTTGTAAAGTTTATAAGCATCCTTCTGCTTTCACGTTATTTTCATTGCTGAAGGTCGTGTCAGTTGTAAATATTTCCGAGATGTTCTTGATTCATTATCATGCTGTTTAGTTGTACTTCAGGCTGCGAGTAGGCCTCCTATACATTTTAGTGCGGCTCAATTGGTTAGCCGATAGGGTACGAGTATGTATTGGTACATGTATGTATTGGTATGTTGGAGTGTGGGATAAGTTCGCCTTTGTACTTCAATTTTTGCCAATAGTTTTGTGATCTTATTTCGTGTAAAATAAACTGCTTACTACTACTACTACTACTTGTAGTAAAAACTCGACATAACAATTTACCGTGACATGTAGGTATCTCGTTATGTGCAGTGAGACGGTCTGTTCGGAATAGCACTTGGCATCCCGTACGTGTTTTATAGTAGATTATAATTAAAATAAAGCTGAAAAAACGTCAAATTCGTGCATACTTCGGTAAAAGGGACAGTCAATAATGAAGTCATCATTAACGAGGCTGCGCATTTTTCCCAACTAAGCCAATGTTTGTCCGAGCCGCGGGCCAAGGGTGGTTGTGGGGGCCACATTACGGGAACGCCGCTAGCGAAGCCTGGTTAATTGCTCGTAAATTGTCTCCGTCTGCGCACATTACTACTAAACCGCAAAATATCTTTTGAATAATAATGCGATGCTCAAAGGAGGGAGACCATCATGACGATATGATTGCTAACAAAATTCTGACAATTTTAATATCTGGCTTTAAACGAAATTCCTACTGTAAAGGACCTTTTCGGTCACTGATATATTTTCTGCAATGCTTCAGAATTGACTCGTAGAGATTGCCATTTGATAATTTTAGGACTTAAAAATACAACACATATTCATAATAAATTAACCAGTTCTCATCAATTTATATCTGAATTTCGAGGACTGTGTGTAACATGTTTCTATCACATATAATATGTATCTTGGTAAAATACCTAAAAGAAAGTTATAGCTAAATAAAGCCTATTCACGAGTTTCGTCCTTTATTAACTTAATTAAAGTTGGTTGAAGAAGCTTCATTCAAGTTACTCAACTTTTCTGTACTAAATACCTAGATTAGAGGAAAACTTTCGGCAATTTCGGAGCAACCTCTGAAGAATTTATCTAATAACTGTACCTATGTCTAATCATATACGTGTGACTAGTTAACGTAAGAAATCAACTCAAACATTGTTTTATTTTATTTGACTCGTAGTTGGTAGTGTCAATCCGGTCTATAATAACTATCAAGAACATGAACTGATCACATGTTGTACGTATTTATTTCTATATCTGCTTGACACTGGTTAATCTTGGTTATTTGATGCTGTTCATATACCATGAGAAGATAATTTTACAAACATCATTAACTGTGTACCTATCCAATCTATGTCGGACGAGAGTCAAAATCATTTGTGCGGCAGCCTCCCTCCGACATAAAAGATTAGCCAATCCTCACGTCCCCATCACCGGCGTCCATACAGCCCCCTGGGGCCTCCGTGCAGAGCTTCTTAAACACCCAGGGGCTACACAAAGTTATCTATGCAGGTGGTGAACTAACATTAACGAGTTGGGTTGAAAAATATCCCTTTCGCAATGAAAAGGGATTTAAAAAAAATGTAGTGTGAATCGGCGCGACTTGCAGCTCCTTCAAAAAAATATACTTCTAAAATATGCAATATTTTTTAAACTTCAACGGAAACTTTCGACCAAAAATATTTATGCAAGAACTTCAACTAAATATTTCTCATTCTTTTGCAAAATTAGATTTTTAATGGAATGTAATAATAATAGATAATAATTAACCAATGCTGTTATCAGGAGAACCAAATGACTACTTAAGTCTAATACGCCCTACACACTGAATCCAACCATGCATTAACTTTGTTACACTACAGACAATGGCGCCACTGAAAGCCTAAGTCTGTGCCCAATAATTGGCTATAAGGCTTAGTATTAAGGGGAGATCGAGATTAAGTCGATGTCATTAAGTTGACGAGGACCGCATGGTAGGTAATTACAACAGTGATTACATGTCCGTAATGAAGACATTTTATTTGTGGGTACCACTATTTATTTGTAGAGAAAGAACTATTAGATTTCTTTTTGTTTCTCATTGCTTTATGGGGAGACTTTGATGCATTTATTTATGCACACAAAATACGAAGCTGTTTATAGACAAAGGGTAGACAAACAAGCACATATAATATGTAACTTAAATCAAGTCATCCCACTTTTAATCAAGTAACCTAACGTGCCCTGTAAATGTATTCAATTTATTCACGAAATCAAACAGCGCTGAGGATAGATTGCAGAACTACATGAGAGTGTGCAACCAAGCGGGTTTTATTAAAAAACTAAACATATCGACGCGAGCACTCGTGAGCCAATGGAATGAGATGCATTTCGTTTGTACAATTACGTTACTACTTCAGTAGTTACGTTGAAATCTTATGGAATAAGGATTGAATAATTCATGAAATATTGGAGAATATAATATAGATTCCGGTGATTTCATCGGTAAAATGTAAGTATGTAGTAGGAAGTTGTCATTTCAAGTGACAACACAAAATGGAAGTTTTAATAATGACTAAATTGATGATAAATTAATTGATGACACCATTCACAACGCTGTGGCGCTTGCCAAACTCCACGAGACTGCAGTTCCAACATTCAATTTATTATAGAATTTGATAAATGCCATCACTTCAGCCACCTGCTGCAAACATCAGAAAAACGGTAAGAAAACATAAAAACGACTTGGTTTCCAAATTTGCGATGTCATAATGCATTAAGATTTTAAAAGATGTTCGTCCTGACTTATGGGCTTGGTAGTACAGAGTTTTACATACATGTTGGTAGGTACATTTTATTTTTTTCGTTAATGTAATCGCTTTCAACAATACGTAGCGAAAATAATCCTGTATACTTAAACTGTATTACATTAATTTTATCCGGAACTAATTTCGGGAAGTTAAACTCTAAGCCATGTCACATCAGCTACGAACCAACGATTATTTGCGTTCGTGACAAACGTTCACGTCGCGTTACCTCGTCGCGTACGTCATCAATAACCCGCGCCTCTATACTATAAGTAAAGTTGTGATTACATCTATAAAGTAGTAAGTCAGTATGAAACTGGGAAGGAGATACGATTTTTTGTATACGGTACTGGGGAAGAGATAGGTTGGATATAGAGGGCGGCAGACACTTGTGCGTCATCCGTCTTCGATCTCGCCTCGTTGAGTATTCCAAATGATTACGCGGATGCGGGCGGATTAAGGATTTCAGCTGCATCTATGTAACAGGACTTCGTAGGTTTATATCAATAGTATGGACGTACATAAACTGGTTTGTCTGAGACTGTGCTTGATGAGCGACTGGAATATCTTGCATGAGCTTTAATATACAGTTCGGTGTTGCGACGACAATGTTATTGATGAATCTAATTTTCAGTTACCACAGATAAATTTAAGCTTATTTCGCTTTGAGGTGTAGATATTTAATCATTCAGCAGTTGCTCGCATTCATAACACATATTATGTATAATAGGACTCAATTAAAATGATTTACTAAGTTATTCAATCAATCGATAATCGATTTGGAAAATCACAAATTTTACGTTAACAGTAAACTTACATTAAACGTCTACTTACGAATTACCGTTAGGTATCCACCTTTAAACATACCTGTAACAAACGTCAAATTATAATAAATACACTTTCTAAATCCCTTTAATTCATGTTTTTTTTTACTGCAAAACTGTGTGTGTTTAAAATTTGTGTAACTCCGTTGAACCGATTAAAAACAATTTTTGCCAAACAGGAAACTTTGCAAAAGATTTAAAAAAAAACCTCGCCTTTTGTTCGTTAATTTTCTGTTCTTTGACAAAGCGTAATAGAAACATTTAATCCTTTGCCATCTCCGAGCGGCAAAAACTACCTCAAAGTCCAGATTAAAATCCTACAACATTCTTTTGAAATTACACTTTAAATGTGAAATTTTACGGTGCATTTTGGTAGTGGCGCTGTTAACAAAGACGGCTTCTTAGTGAACGAAACGGCCAAGAGCAATTAAATGCAGAGGTCATATTCAGTAGAAATATTAAAAATATACGAGTGGTCGGGGATAGTGGTTAGTCTGTCGTACTACTCGTACTGCAGATTCTGTTTCATTTTGTTATTAGTAAATACATACATATGTTAACAACGCAGTACTCGTTTAACTAACGACAAATCAAACTTTCTTCACATTCATTAAATATAGTTTTATTGATTTGTTATACAGAATATATTGGAAATTTTATTTGAGCTTCATTGGTTGGAAAGTGGCTTGCTAATCTCAGTAAAAGTATAAAAACGCTTTGCAATATATTTATGAAAGGCTAAATATGGAATGTTACATGAAAACATATACCTGCTTACTCGTAAGCAGATATACAAATATGTAAGTACATATCTGCATATATGTTGCAGCGATTAATAAAGTGAAGGTCTCAAGCTATTAAAAAACAACTCTGGCGACATGAAATATTAACCACCACTTAATATTACACACGCCTGACGATCACATTTTGTTACAAACCATTGACTTTTTTTTAAGTTTTTTTTTTTTTATTACAACAATAGCTTCTAAACGAGCTTCATAGTAGTATTTGAAGACCCACTATTTGAAATCATAACAATAAAATATTAAAAAAAAGCTATTGTTTATCATCATTATTCCTGGTTAACAACCAAGACTCCCGTAAAGGCCTTCTAATTTGACAGCAATAAAAATATGACACCGTCACGCGCGGGCCGTAAAGCACGATTATAATGATCCCCTTGATCTGAGGGGGGGCAGCTTAGGCTGTCACAATAATAGGCGTGAGTGGAAGATATGGACGAGTTATCCACTTAACTCCAGGTGTAAATTAGACTTTAGGGTCTAAGGTAATGTCAGCAAGGTAAGTCACAATATACGTTTCCGTCCCTAATTACGCCTGTGAAAAAATGTTTCTACACATTAGACAATTTATAAAATCTTTTAGTTAAACCACGTTCCTTGGAATGAGGTTGCTGGCTTTGGCGAAAATGTAATTTGTACTAGATAGGTGTGTACGATTATGTAGGTAACATTATAAATAAAGTCTCATAAATACCGATATTTCTTACAGTCGGATGTCGGAATGGCCGTAAAAGCGTGTTCAGATATTTATTTGTGGCCTTGCGATAAAGGCGTGTTCCGATATTTGTGACCACCTTTGCTGCTCCTATATATCTGATTGCGGCTGTACTAGTAACTAGAATAAATTGGTCAGGTCATCGCTCCCTGGCTTCTAGCTAGATAATTTCACGCGACTCTGCTCGTAATCCCGGATTACCGTTATTTATGCCATTCTCTAGTTGGTTCCGCTTGTTCCTGCCACATTTATACTATTTTAGTTTGGATTATCTAGCGACCTATATATGCCGTCGGCAACCTGTTAACTGACCATTTGTAATCTCTATTGCACTACCCTTGGTATGTTGAGGGTGTCGCTGTTTACACGTCAAATTAACTTTATTAAGATAACACCACACATCATGCATGTTATAGTTCTTAAGAACAGATATTTATGTCTCATAGAAAAAGTGAATACAAACCGTTTTGAACACTACGCAAAAAACAATTGAAAGTCGGCCTCCCTCACTCCCACACAACGCTAGGGTTGCCTACGATTAGAAATATTATATAATACTGGCTTGTGGGCAGCCCATGTGTTGTCGGTACGGTACTTACCGTACCGACAAAAGACAATCAGTTTAGAGACGGGAGAGTTCCATATATAAGTATAACACACAATTTATTCTTTATTTATTTATTCATTTCAAAAAACAGTTTACAGCATAACAGTAAAAACCGAAGCACTGCACCATCAAATAAAAAACCAAAATCAAATAAAAGTCCGACTGCCAAACTAAATACCTAGGTATATACGGTAAAACATAATATATATCATGGGTCTGTTAAAAGAAGTGGGAGTAACATCTGCTTTTTATCCTGTAATGTCTTCTTTCATCTAATCGTGTCTGGCGGGTGCTACAGTAATTGAAGTAATCAAAATGTTAATAAAGTAATTAATGACAGTTATTACTGGTCACGCGCAGTTGAGTATGATGGGCAAGATTAATAGTTGTTATTTATGGCTAGTGTAGTTTTGTAAAAAAGATAGGGGGACTAAATATTCTAAATACTATATTTTCTGTGTTATAAATAGTTATAATGCGATTAACAACAAATACTGCAAAACACATAACAGTTAAACATAATCTTAAGTGTTTTACTCTTTACTTGGCCCATTATTCATTATTCATACTTTTCAGAAAGTCACTTACATACCAATGTTTTATATACACGCCTAGTACAACTTAGTGCAACTCCGATCAAGTTCCGATTGACGTATGAAGCAGCGCTATGCTATGGCGGATATGATTAAAAAAGTAATTTCGACTTTTGTGAAATCACTAGAAATACTGTTACTTAATTTGAAATAAGAACAAAAAAAGATAATAACAAGCGTTTACCTGACCTGTTACTCTGGTCAATTGGACATGCCTTGTTAGCATAGCTACAATTTCAACTGCGGAAAATAACAATTATGTTTTTCGTCGGATGTCACTTGTCAATCAATTACATTTCGCTCGGTTATTAGCCCGCTAATTGTAGAACTTGTGATACGATAAGTGGCCTTACTAATTGCCAGACATGATGTGGGCGTTTGACTTTATTAACTATGAATGCTTTGCTTATAATATAAAGCTTGGTTTCGAATTCCTGGGCAATTACCATGACGTCTTAGCGCGATTCAGTTTAGGACCTAAACTGAGTAGCTGCCATACAACTGGGACCTTATCATGACGTCTTAACGCGATTCAGTTTAGGCTCAGTTGTATGGAAGCGACTCGGTTTAGGTCAACAACTGAATCGCGTTAAGTCATGGTAAGGTCCTTGAGCACAGTTAAGAACCTAAACTGAATCGCGTTAAGACGTCATGATAAGGGCCCTGTTAGACGTGTGCAATTTGTGATACATGAAAACTTCAAAATACCTATTTAGAAGAATTTACTAAATACCATTAAACACTATGATTGCATTTTTTAAAGTCAATCTATAAATAAAAATGCGATAATAATCCTTAAATCTGCTACTTTACGCTTAAGGACATGTATAAACTAGTTTATCCATCTTCTCTGAAAGTTTTGTGTCCACTGCCTAAACGCGAACAAATAGATTCGTTATAAGGGATAATAATGAATGTAATAAAGCTAATTACACTTAATTATTATTTTAAAATCATACTCAATCATACGTTTATAAAGTGTTCAGTTTTTTAAATAAATACATATTATAATATATATTTAGATACATCACATGTGAAGTAAATATAAATGCTGTAGGGTATCTAGCAACCAAAGTCACTTGCATTTTTTTCATTTATGTAAATTCATAGCTTCATTGGACCCGGGTATGTCCTAAAACTACGACCAAGACCACCGGGGGATGGGCAGCAGCATCCCTAAGTTACGGTGGAGACACTGCGATCGCCAACCCGCATGCCAAGCGTGGCGATTACGGCAAAAACCCCCCTTATGAATCACACCAAAAAACCGCGGCCCCGAGGTTCCGGCGACCCCCGGTGCCCTGGGTATGGTAGCGCCCAGGGTGCTAGCGGGGTCAGGGGTGCTAAGAATCTCCGGCAAAGATCCGGCTACCACCACCGACGACTCCTGGCCCTGGCAACGTATAACACGCGTACACTGCGGACCGACGAAAAGTTGGCGGAACTGGAGGAAGGATTGAGCAAGTTGCGTTGGGACGTCGTGGGATTATCAGAAGTCCGAAGAGAGGGCGAGGACACGATAATCCTAAAGTCCGGCAACTTGCTCTATTTCCGGGAGGGCGACCAACAGTCCCAGGGAGGTGTCGGGTTCATCGTCCACAAGTCCCTCGTAAACAACGTGGTGAAGATCGAGAGTGTGTCGACTAGGGTGGCGTACCTTATACTCAGAGTATCCGAGAGGTACTCGTTGAAGGTCATACAGGTGTACGCGCCGACTTCGGCACACTCCGATGACGAGGTGGAGGCTATGTATGAGGATATTTCAAAAGCCATGCATAGCTCCAGAACCTACTTCACCGTTGTTATGGGGGACTTCAACGCGAAACTAGGCAAGAGAGATGGTGACGAGCTGAGAGTGGGGCAATTTGGGGTTGGACGTCGGAACCACCGGGGGCATCTACTGGCTGGTTTCTTGGAGAAGGAGGGACTCTACATGATGAACTCTTTCTTTAAGAAACGCGAGCACAGAAAATGGACCTGGATGAGTCCCGACGGTGCAACTAAAAACGAGATTGACTTCATCATGTCGACGAAGAGACATATATTCAATGATGTTTCTGTGATCAATATGGTCAAAACCGGAAGCGATCACCGCCTGGTAAGAGGCACATTGAATATATGTCCTAAGCTAGAACGCTCTCGACTGATGAAGTCTACGCTCCGTCCTGCACTCCAAACTCAAAACCCCGAGAGCTTTCAGCTGGAACTCCAAAACCGTTTCGATTGCCTAGGCGATGATGTGGACGAGTTCAACGACGGGTTTGTGGAAGCTGTCCATAGCGCTGGGTCTAAGTTTTTTAAGGCCCAACGGACAAATAAGACCAAAAGGCTCTCAGACTCCACTCAGAGACTCTTCGATAAGAGGAGTAAAATGGTTCTACAATCTTCAGTTGACGCGACTTTATACCGGCGGCTCAACAAGCAGATCTCTAAGTCCCTCACCCGCGATATGCGCCAATTCAATACTAAGTGTATTGAAGAGGCCATTCAGCGAAATAAGGGCTCCAAAGTTTTTGCAAGGGATCTGTCTGTTGGGCAAAGCCAGCTCGCTAAGTTAAAAACTGAGGATGGTAGAATCATCACATCCAAACCTGAGCTCCTGAGTGAGATAGAGAGCTTTTATGGACAGCTATACACGTCTACTAGCAGACCCGAAGTTGGTCTGGCGGAAGACCCTAGAGCTAGACTGGCCCGACACTATACCGAAGACATCCCGGACATCAGCCTGTACGAGATTAGTATGGCGCTTAAACAGCTCAAAAACAACAAGGCGCCTGGTGAAGACGGAATTACAGCCGAACTTCTGAAGGCGGGTGGTAAACCGGTCCTTACGGCCCTTCAGAAGTTGTTCAATTCCGTCTTACTAGAAGGGAGAACGCCAAAGGCATGGAGCGGAGGTGTGGTGGTACTGTTCTTCAAAAAAGGCGACAACGCCTTACTGAAGAACTACCGACCCATCTCACTTCTGAGCCATGTCTATAAGCTGTTTTCAAGAGTTATTACGAATCGTCTCGCACGCAGGCTTGATGACTTCCAGCCTCCCGAACAAGCCGGTTTCCGAAGAGGCTTTAGTACCGTAGACCACATTCATACGCTTCGTCAGGTTATACAGAAGACCGAGGAGTATAATCTGCCCCTCTGTTTAGCGTTTGTGGACTACGAGAAAGCCTTTGATTCGATCGAAACCTGGGCGGTACTACAATCTCTCCAACGGTGCCAAGTAGACTACCGCTATATCGAAGTGTTGAAGTGTTTGTACGAGAGCGCCACTATGTCAGTCCGACTCCAAGACCAGAACTCGAAGCCTATTCCGCTGCAGCGGGGAGTCAGGCAGGGAGATGTCATCTCTCCTAAGCTGTTTACCGCTGCACTGGAGGATATTTTCAAGACTCTGGACTGGAGAGGGCTAGGCATCAATGTAAACGGCGAGTACCTCACTCACCTTCGATTTGCTGACGATATAGTAGTCTTGGCTGAGACCATGGAGGATTTAAGTACGATGCTCGTTAGCCTCAGTAGAGCCTCCGGGCGAGTTGGTCTTAAGATGAACATGGATAAGACGAAAATCATGTCGAATATCCATGTAGCACCAACTCCAGTGACACTCGGAGACTTTACACTCGAAGTTGTAGACGATTATATATACCTAGGACAAACTGTCCAGTTAGGTAGGTCCAATTTCGAGAAAGAGGTTAATCGTCGAATCCGACTCGGTTGGGCAGCGTTCGGGAAGCTGCGACACATCTTTTCGTCCAATATTCCGCAGTGCCTGAAGACGAAAGTCTTCGATCAGTGTGTGTTGCCAGTGATGACATACGGTACTGAAACGTGGTCGCTTACAATGGGCCTCATAAGAAGGCTCAAAGTCACCCAAAGGGCAATGGAGAGAGCTATGCTAGGAGTCTCTCTGCGAGATCGTATCAGGAATGAGACCATCCGCAGCAGAACCAAAGTAACCGATATAGCTCTCCGAATCGCTAAACTTAAGTGGCAGTGGGCGGGGCACATTTCACGTAGAACCGACGGCCGTTGGGGCGGAAAGGTTCTCGAGTGGCGACCGCGTACCGGAAGGCGCAGCGTGGGTAGGCCCCCCGCAAGGTGGACTGATGACCTGGTGAAGGTCGCAGGAGTCCGCTGGATGCGGGTGGCGCAGGACCGGTCATTGTGGAAATATTTGGGGGAGGCCTATGTCCAGCAGTGGACGTCTTTCGGCTGAAATGATGATGATGATGATGATAGCTTCATGAAAAAGCTTTCTTGCTATCAGTAAATACGCAGTAACAGTTAAAACAGCACAATAGAGTCAAAATTACGAACATTACACATAAACAATACTCAGCGCTTAATTAACACATTGCGCGAAATTCCACAACTCCGCAATATTCCCCACAATATTCGTAATATTCCGCTTTATGCCAACCCGTTGGGTCCCGCGCCTTAGCGCCTGCACGTAAGAGCCCCTTTTGTCTGATCACTCGTAATTGCTGAAGGCTGATCAACGGACAAAAGACAGAATTATGACTGACTTATGAGATTTAAGCGGAAAACGGGGAATGGATTTGATAATGCTGTATATTAGTCAGTCGAGTCAACGAAGATATTATAAATTAGTTAAGTTGGGAAGTCGTGTTTAATAGTATGCAACAGTGACATAAATTCAAAGGTCACCGTTATAAAATGAGACGTAGTCGAGTTTTGTAAATATAGACCCGAGAAAGAGTGAGAGTTATGAGCTATTGCATGTACTAGTTTTTCTATTACAAAAAATATAGCGAAAAAAGCGAAATGTCGAATAGCGGCAGAATGTGGAAGAATTATATATAGAGATGTTATTATAGGATACCATAGACAACGTTAGTTGTCAGTCATCTTATTGACAGATAAGTGATGATGTAGAAAAAGGTGTACTTAATACACCACATCGTAAAATTAAGACCTACAATTTTCTGTGGTAGTAGGTAAATAAAAAAGTAAGTAGACGAGGTTAAATATCCTTTCTTTGAGATTCCAGTAAATGGTTGATGGTCTCTTCCATAGGTTGCAGAAATTATTATAGAATGAGGTATGGGAAAACAAAACTGTGGATAAAAAGGCCCTACCTAAGTCTGTTACCAAGAATGAATTTAGGAGGATTCAATTAAAGTTTGATGTGATGGACCTTTTTACCCATGGACCCGTGAATCTTCGCCTTACCTAAGAACGAGTGCTCGCAAAGTATTCGGCCATAATTGAACCTTTAACTACCGACCTGATTTTGATAGAAAATAATCGCAATCTTACACCCCCTGCATAAAATTGAGAATCTTTATTATGTAGTATGTCTTTACATGACGTCTGTGAAACACCCACATCATCAGTTAAAGGTTAAACAACATCTAATGAAAATAACTCTGTCAAATGAAATGTTTTCCTTTCATCTTACTACCTTTAATTACCTATACTTTTATTTTATTTCACTTGGCGTTCGCTTGCTTTCAGAAACCATCCAGGCAGTTAAGGGTTTATTATTTACTCAACAATGAGCGTTGAGAACAAATGCTCGAGTTAAGTCAAGGGCGGTGGAAAGAGCTTCGTAATAAAAGGTTTATTCTTGTTTCTCTGACAAATCTTGCATTTCTCTTACAACTGCCATATTAGGTTTTATTTAATGCCTGCCTAAGTAGTAAAAACTAAAACGAAACGAAAAAATTAAACAGCAAATAAAAATCATCTAAATACATATTTTATTCTGTTTTCGTCCCTAAATCTGTTATCTATATAACACTAGAAAACATGTTCTCTATGCGTAAACGATCCAAACGTGGGCTTGCATCGCCACAAAAGTTGCCTGCTGCAAAGGCCCCCATCCCACGATTTATAGCGATAGTTCGCCGACTGAATTCGAATTATACGCGAGGAAAAGTTGTAAAAAGTTTTATCACCACCAATTTGTCAACGCGTCTCCGATTTGAATATTTCTACGTTATCTCTGCCATGTTTTATTGTATAGGGAAACGTGACGACGTTGTATTTTCAAGTCACTTTTTTGAAGGGACTCTTGGAAGTTGCCAAATGCTGCTTGTCATTTTATAAAATAAAAAAAATTTGGTTATTTTTCCTTGAATGATTTACTTTATTGTTTCGATCTAACTAGTTGTGAAAAAATCGCTAGTACATTAACCCTTATATGCCTGATAATACTAAAATATAGTTTTGTTTTAATAAGCATACAAAAATAACAGTATTTCCAGTTAAAAATATCCTAAACGAGATCGTATGTTTACCATAATTAGGCCCACTTGCACCACCCAGGGTTAGCCGCTAACCCAGCGTTGAGCTGTCAAATTCCATACAAAAAAACGCTTAACTCCGGTTTATGTGGCTAGCCTCGGGTGGTGCAAGTGGGCCTTATAATCATAATATTTTTGGGAGATATCTCGAGTTCAGAGACCGACATTTAGTCTAAGATATCATCTGCCCAATTTCTAAAGCATTGTCGGTACCTTATAAGAAACTCCATACAGAAACCCTACATATAAGGATTAATGCCATACATCCATTTACAGCCAAAAGTCACTCTTAATACCGCTGTGTAAAGGCCACCAAACAAACATAAGATCTTCCATCTAAAGTGTGAAGGTTCCAAGCTAATTTGAGTCTTGACGTGAAGTTATAGAATTGGTATTGTTATCCAGCATTTAATCCGCTTGTAGTGGTTGTCCATTGAGGCAAACGGGACGGTAGCCACGAGGTAATCTTGATCAATGAGCTCATTCAACATGTGTGATAGTAAATAGAAAATGTGAGCTAGTGGTTAATTACTAAGACTAAGAGATTAATAGAAAGGACATATTTCCCCTCGGCCGCTTTACTTCTCAGTCTTATTTGTGGTAGGATATAGGATCTCTTTAAAATTTCATTGATTCCTTCTTTTGAGGGGGTACCCGACGTTTTTTTCATTGATTTTTGACAAGATTTGAGTAATATTTAATTGAATGGACTACAGATAGAGTTATAAGACAAACTGCCACCGGTTCTTCGATCTTTTATCTCGATCGATCCAAAGGATCAGAGCGAAGTCCATTGGCGTTGAATATCCCCTTAAGGGTTAGATGTACGGTCATCCAAGTGGTTTTTGATATTTATCACTTCCTTAGTTCCTGTTAATCATGTTAATGTAACTATTATTGTTTTCTTTTAATTTGTTTGATTGTGTTATCTCAGTAATCTGTTATTATCATTTCGCTAAATAGTTTGTATTTGTGTTTACGTATTTATATATTTATGTATGTATGTATGTGTGTGTGTTTTTTTTGGTATATTCGTATTTTCTCTTTCGTATCATATATTTTGGTTCTCACATAATACTTTATCCAGTTTTTGCACCACCCACTGTATACTTACTCTTACTGAAGTATCCCCTCTACCCAAAGGTTGCCTGGAAGTGATCGCTCTCTAGCGATAAGACCGCCTGTTGTTTTGCTCTTTTTCACATGTAATCTATACCAGTTTGTGTTATTTTTGCTGTTTTGAGGTGCAATAAAGAGTTATTGTATTGTATTGTTGTATTGTATTGTAATAACATATTTAACAGGAAACAATATAAAAATGTTACTTTTTGGTATTTGTTTTATAGTAGGTACAATATTCGTTCTTTAAGGGCATATTTCCATGACTGTATAAACTTTGGCCTATTATTTCTGCGCAGTCTACATTTGCACCTATCGTATCGTTGACTTTTAAAAGTCTAACGAAGACAATGAATATCCAAAGTGTGAAAAAATCTACATTAGAACAGTGTACAGAACAAAATTGACAGTCTTCAAAATGCGGTGCAGTAACTTAAAGCTTACAAACTCAAAATCCGTTACTATGTTGCGTAAATCTCAGCCAGCTAGCTAGGTGGAAATGATCACAATGGTGAAATAAATATTTCATACTTCTACTTATTATGTATTTATTATCATACAGCAACAGCAGTAGTAGGTGTAAAGCTAGGGTAAGATAAATTAATTTTTAGTGCAAGTGCGAAGGGAATAGAACTAAAAATTGAGCTCAGTGCTAATTGTTTCAGTGGAGAAACCTTTATTTAGGCCTATTATATAGTGTGGCTGTAGATTTTATAGAAACACATTATTCACATTAAACTTTACTGCTAGGAAAATAATATTATACTTAAATGAAACCTAGAACATATCTTGCTTTGTTATACCATAGTTAATGTAGACGTACTCGTAATTATTAATTCCTGATAGCTAGCTTCCCGTTATTGTGGTGCCACAAATCAACCCCTGCCTCGATCATAAATCGCCGACATAAATTGTCAAATTTGTCCAAACCCCCAAAATTTAGTCACTGATTTCACGTTTATGTAAACGTCACGCCACGTCTATACGTGACGTGACCTACGTATGTACACACGCGATCTAAATTGCATGGGCAGTTTATGAATGAATTCATATGCACTTTTGAACGCCTGTGTACCTATATCATTTAGTAATTAGTATTATGTACAGATTTAATCAGTAGGTATGTATCGTCATATGTGGCTTATACGTATTTTTTTTCTATACATGCGATATTAAAAACGTATACATTATAACGATGTCTATGGTATTCCATAAGAACACCGCTAAACGATGCTACTCTGGATTTTCATACAATATATTAACACTGTTGATTTTTTTATTTCTATAGTGGGGTGGGCATAAGACATCTTCCACATTCTGTCACCATTCAAGATTTCGCTTTTTTCGCTATTTTTGCTATCGTAGAAAAACTAATAGGTATATGTATGCAACAGCTCATGGTTAGTTCTTAAAATTCTCGGGTCTATTTTTACTAAACTCGAATACATCTCGTTGTGTAACAGCAACCCTTGAATTTTACGAACCCCTATTATATCACTGTTGTATAAACTACTATTAGGTAATTACAGGAAACCGTGTCATGACTCCAATTAAAATTCACGTTTTAACACCTATTACTTTTAATTTGTAATACCTAGTTGTTAGTGTTATTACATAAACCTATACAATTAGCTCTGCTAGCAGTGCATTAGTATTTTGAGCTGATTAAACCTAATGTGATTGATGTGCATCGATATAATTACTCGGTAGAGGCATTACCTACGTTTTATTAAATAGCAACACAGATACTTAAATAAACTATAACTTTATTAACTAAGACCTTAATTAATCAAAATGTTACATAACTAAAATAAAATAAAATAAACTCGAAAATATAAGTATCAAAAATTGAGTTACTTTTTTGATACTCTCGAAAATGTATTTAATACATTTACGAAATGCGATTCTTCTAATAGGTACTTCTGAAAATGCTAAGAAAGCGATTTTGCACCTGATAATATTTATAAGTTGGCTAACAAATTCCTAGTATTTTCTCGAGAAGTAGCTGTCAACAAGGCAAAAAGCATTCTGTAAGGGACATTCTCGAGAAATTCAATAAAACTATACACTTTAATCTGAATGCAATACCATGGCCCTGTGGCATGGTGTTGAGGACACTGGCCGCTATGGATTGTTAAAATTCATATAATATTTTCATATTACAACTACTCGAATCAGTTTCCATATTAGCTTATTAAGGTCTTCACGCTTTTCGCAATTTTGGTGGGAGAGTCTGGGTACCCACCACTACCAGTATTTTAAGCAATTATAAAGTGTACCGTATTATCGTATAAGTAATGCAAATTTTGTATTCAGCAGAGACGTCTGCGACCGAAATTTTCAATTTTATAACTGAATGAAAAATTGAAGAAATCCATTTTTCTTTCAAATATGATAGTACAAAAAAGTAGCCTCAGTCGGACCTTAAAGATAAGTATGCATCAACACATCTTACTTCTTATTCTTGGCCGTTACAAGACACTCACTCTCGACACGACTCTTAATTAAGTTGCTCCCTTTAGCACATACCTTACTATGCCATAGTTATTATACAATTATCTCCGATAGCAGTCCGTTATCGCGGCGTCACAAATCATCCCCTCCCTGAGGCATTAATCCCCGACGTGACCGGAGCGCTGAGCAGCCCAAATCGCCAGCTGTATTAACTCATCCCAATTGTGGGGCAGGTATAAACTAAGTTATGCTTGGAAATATAATTGAGTATGTAATAACGAGCGTAGTGCCAAGCGTCCATATGAATTGAAATACACAAAAAACATCGCCAGATTAGTAAACCTTAGTAAACCTATAATTACACAAAAGTAACAAGGTATCTATCGGTGTTCTAAGTACTTTAAGTAGTAGAAGTTCAACGTCAAATACAAAATAATTACAATAATTGCCTTCTAATTAGCCGTTACTTCTGTTCTACTCGTGAGTTCTGACGAAAATAAGAATTACTCATTTTAAGCAATATAACGAGGTACACATTTAAGCAGTAATAGAATGTAATATGTTCTAAATTTTAGAACATAATATCTGTTCGCGTTCATCAAAGCGGCCAGAAATGCTCTGCTTCGAGGCCCAACACTGCAAAGGTTTAAGAAAGCTGGAATGCTCTGTAGCGCCGTGGATCAGGGTTAAATGTCAATAAAGTTTTACGCACTCCGGACGGAGCTGCTCGTAAAATATTTTCATTTGTATGCTCTGCAGCATCAGGAGGGATATTATGCAACATTATCTTTAATAGCCTATTAATGAAATAGGTACACAAACTAAACTAAGACTTTTTCATGTCATGAAACGTAGCTAGATCGATTTATCATAAGTACAAACAAATCCTAATACTGTACATTTTATCGGCGTTATTAAGTTATTGAATTACTTAAAATGTCCTTTTTGTACTATTTGCAAGTTTTACAACTCACAGGCATTTATGAAACAGGCTCGTAGTGTACAACAGGTGGGTAGTGCACATCCAATTTTTACTTTGTAGGTTCAACCAGGCTTTGAGGGGGCTAACGCGGTCAGTCTTG
Organism: Lathronympha strigana; assembly: GCA_949128165.1. Taxonomy (NCBI): domain Eukaryota; kingdom Metazoa; phylum Arthropoda; class Insecta; order Lepidoptera; family Tortricidae; genus Lathronympha; species Lathronympha strigana. Next base: position 20,423,922 of record OX421903.1, on the reverse strand, counting down.
ATTGCTTTCAAAGCTTCCCGTCGTCTTTCGGCCTGTGTAAAAAGCAATGCTGCTGCTAGACCTTTCGGTTTATTCAGTAGCATAGTTACTCATAGATGCTCTAAAGGCTCTGCTGCTATTGTCTACTTTTAAATAAACGCATCTAATAATAGGACTACTTCAGTATGACGAAAAGCAGATAAGTTTTCTCTCAGTGCGTTTTAACCTCCCCGCCGTCAATGCATGACGTATGGCGCATAAACGCGCATATTCAGAATATCGCTGATTTATCACCCTCCGACGACTCTCTTCTCTGAATCGACTGATGCCAAATAATTTTTCAGAGGATTGCGTGATTTTTATTGCATATTGGTTTTTAATATATTCTATTATATTCATTTATAATTACATTTATGAACAAAATGAAGCGATACACATGTAGTGCATTATGTTTTATCCTCGTATTATCTCGGAAACTCTCGTCATTGTCGTGCTACTACAATCAACCTCGATATTTGGGAGAATGGTTTTATGGAGAACTATTGGAGAATGGTTTTATTTACCTATGTATTTTTCACTTCTCCTATCGGAAAAGAAGTGTTTTGTAGCCCGTTTGTAGGTATCAAAACTGCATTTCGTTTCCTTTCAAGATGTTTTTTTAATCGTTAATTTCTGCCCTACTTACAGGGAACAAAATTGAATTTTACTCCCTGTTACAAAGTTTCTAAGTTGGTAGCAATGCACGGAATAAATATTACCGATGAGCGAAATATCTGTGTTTTTTAGTGTTTTGTTATCGGTCTTAATTTCACGAATTTGGTTAACTGAAAATTAATTCATCCAGTAGCAGTGATGAAATTTTTTTCCAGTGTTACAGCAACAAGTCAACAGTAGGTAACCTGCTCCCGGCAAAAATAAGGATTAAAATACCTAAAAGCCTATGAAAACTTTTGTACATGAAAAACACACAAATACCTTAATGTCAGATGTTATAAACAAAAATAGCGAGTAACGACTATCTATACCTACTGCTGGTATCTGACCTTACACTTACAAGTACATGCATGGCGTGGCGCAGCGTTTGTGAGTCGTACCTATTTGCAATGGTAGTTAGGATGCTGTTAGGACCGCCACGCAAACCACGGAGCTAGGAGACCGTCCTCTCTGCGCGAGCATTCCTGATGCACTGCAAAAGCGAGGCAGTCCTAAAAGCATCCTGAACCCATTGTTATACTGAACGCGAAAGGCGTTGATGGCCTTCTGCGTATAATTGGTCCATAGGCTGCACGTGTAGTACACTTGGCAGTAGGCTTTGAAGAGCGATATTTTGACTTCCTGACTACAACGTGCAAACCGCCGAACCAACATATTGCACCTGACCGCCATCGCCCTCCGCTCCCTTTCAATATCCAGTTGGTCTCTAAGGTCAGTACCAGCACAGGCCTTTAATATGAAACGTCTTTTGCAGGAAGTGGATAATTTTTGGAGTCACTGGTGCATGTCGAGGATTGAAATTATTAAATATTATCGTAGACGACATGGAAAATCAAACACCAGACCGAAGAAGATACTTAATAAAAAATCAAGACGAATTTCACTGCCCATAAAAATAAATAAAATCTAGGCAAAAATGCACAAATTAAGTAAGCCTTTAAAACCTATTGTATTTTTTACTTATCTAATTAAATTAATGTTAACGTGCCTTTCTCGTTTTAATTTATGTTGATTTCATAGGAGAAGTGAAATGTAGAGTGTATAACACGGTAGCAAAATTATTGACACCTCGGGTGACATAGTTTGAATCCCTAGCTTTGCTCAAGATTCCACGTTAGAATCCCAAGCGTACTTTCGCATCGCTTAAAATTCAATCTGTAGGGAGGGAGGGTTCCATACAATTTAGTATTTTCCTCCCTAATCATACAATCTACTATTGTACAACTAAAGGCTGCCGTCGAAAAACCTTGTTTAAAAAAATATAACCTCTAGAAATAAATACCTGTTACGGGTTTTAATGACAAAACAACTCATAAAATCCGCCGCCAGACGTTTATTAAAGAAGCAGTAAATATCCAATTATTCTTGACGGACTGTAATTTAATAAAACCCTGACCGAAACAGCTTAATGAAATCGCATTTGTTATGAATTAATCTGCGAAAGGGTCAAAAGATAATGGAGCCGTGGACAAAGCCGTAAAAGTTTAGTTAACTAATTAAGGAGTTTGCTTGCCAGAGTCTAGGATTTTTTTTAAAGTTAGCCGGTAGGACAGACGGCGTAGTTAGTAAAAAATATATATATATATTATTATAATGAAATAAGTTTCGACAAATCATACTCAAAAATAAATTGAAATATCCATTGAAATAACCACATTGAAATAACCATCGCGTTCTTTGCTTGGGCAGTTTGTTTTTTTTTTTTAATACTACGACGGTGACAAACAAGCATACGGCCCGCCTGATGGTAAGCGGTCACCGTAGCCTATGGACGCCTGCAACTCCAGGGGTGTTACATGCGCGTTGCCGACCCTTTAAAAACTTTAACACTCCTTTTTTGAAGAACCCCATATTGTAGTCCTTTGGGAAAACAGTGGCAGGGAGCTCATTCCACAGCCGGAGCGTCCGCGGGAGGAAGTTCCTCTTAAACCGCACGGTACGAGACCATTTAGGCTCCAGGGTATGCGGGTGAACACCCTGCCGACGGCGAGCGGTGCGGTGGTAGAATGCAGCCGTTGGCATCATATCAAACAATTCCTCAGAGCACAATCCATTCATAAATTGCCGGTGCATTTTTATAATTAGTTCAATATTTTAAAATATTCTGCATTCAAATTACGATGTCCGTCTAAATCTAAAATGACTACCTGCATCATGTATTAGGTAAAATAACGACACAAATGTGCCGAAATACTTACGTCCCTATTAGAAGCTCACGCCTGCGTGACCAAGGCGTAAAAGATTGTTTCCTGCCATCAACTTACAACAACACCCTAGATTTTATAATAATGTTGGATTCCATTAAAACATTACAGTTCGAGGAATAAATTCGTGATGTTTCGTTTTTTTTGATTAAAGCAATGAAGCTGAGAGAAAATGAGATGCATTGGTTTTATTTACTTATCTTCTTGTTGTTTTCTAAATTTTTGGGATCTGCTTTCCTGTAGGTAATACAACCAATTAATATGTATTATGAGAACCAGTAATTAATCGAATAGGTATAGCTTAAATATACACAGTTTTGCCGGTTTGGATTTCCTAATCATTGATTGACCTGGGTGTTTCTCAAAAAACAGTACAAATTCTTTACACCTTGCTACAAAGTAGCAGGCTCCTGTCGGTTCCGAGAGATTTAGTAAAAGCTCGAAGCTACCGGCTATCTAGGGCAGGGCAGGAATCGTTTGCGGCTGCATCCGGCGCGCTATCCTGATCAAAGCCTGAACCGGCCGGAAACATGTCGAGTGGTGCAAAGCGACGGGCGAAAGCGGAAATTATTGTTTCCTTGCATTACCGTTGTTTCGGTAGTAAATGCAGAATATGAAATGGATCGATGTGAACTCACCAACGTGTATTGTTTTGGGTTTAAATACAAAATTACTAAAAAAGGTTTTGGTAAGTTAAACGTCGAGAATGTTAGACTGTAGGTAATAGTTTCAGTCATGTTCTGTGATGAATAAAATATAATAAATTGGTTCACTCACGCAGGTATTAATATACGAGGAATACGAATAACAAAGGCATACGAATTTTAGTAGGTATTCCACATAATCATTACTAACACTTTTAAGATATGCCAAATCTGTGTTAGGACGCGGTATACGAATTAACTTTCGGCAACATAGAGCACCTATGTCATTAATTTTTAGTTCGAGTATGAACCGGCTACCTATTATTAAAGCCTAAATAGGTAAAAACAGTTCTAGTAGGTACGTCTTGCAAAGCTAACTTTCGTTTTAAGCTTTTCCCTTGCGTCAGCCGCCAGAGAGGTGATAGTCTGCTAGTGGTAGCATAACTCGCATTATCGTGGCAACCGACTAATTACTACCTTATCCGCCATCTTGAAAAAAATGACAGCCGCATCGAATTAGCCAAATGCGATCCTTGCACTGATAACCGTGAAGTTTTTCCAAGGTGTGAAACGACATGAAAACACGAAACCTGAAATATTCTTGGACCTGCTGTAAGTAACGTACTTTTACATCTACTACGCCATATACCTAGGTCTGGAGTTTCTAGTTCGGAACTATATCGATTTGCGTATGATTGTACCTTAATTGTGATGTATGATTTCTATAATGTCAATTTATGAAAGTTGAATGTCATCATGCATATAAAAAATAGCGATGCTGAGCTCAAAAACTCATTACAACTCATTTTAGTTTCTATGGTTGATGACGATGACCAACTATATTGATCCATTTTGAAAACCTTTCTCCATTACTTCACACCTAATGTATAAACCATTTCTTGACGTGTCATTAACGCTCAACCCGAAATAATTTGAAAAAATAAAATGCGTGAGAAAGAAGTTATAAAAACTCAAGTGGTTTTTTAACGGTTAGTCATAAACATCGATATCGGTTAACCACCTAGTTAACAAGTTTAATGACACTTTGAACGCGCTGTTTTATTGGTTAATTTAGTTTTAACTAAAAAACCAGTTCATTTTTGTACGGTTTTTTTACTTTGTTTTGTATTTGAGGAAGCAATTGTAATTATTTCTCTATTAAATAATATTTAAAACGGGTCACTCACGTAATTTAGTCGATTTTCGCTCGACATGTTTCGTTCTTTACGAAGAACGTCATCAGGACCCTGCGAAAATCGACTAAATTACGTGAGTGACCCGTTTTAAATATTATTTAATATGTTCGAGTCTCACGAGAGTTTTATAGTTAAAATATTTCTCTATTCATGAAACATTAGGTATATATACATGATGACCTCTAAGACGTGATAATTCTTATGGAAATCAATATCCATTAACTACTTTATTTATGCCTTGTCAGTTTTGATCTCGTTTCCGAATACACTCCGTGGTATAATACCTACGCAAGTAAAAATACAATCTACAACATTGTCTGAGAACTTAGATACTTCTCGTGTTTAGATACTTCTTCCTTTTCTAACCGATTCTTTCCGGGTTCGACTTTCTGCCATTATCTTTCTTCCCGCCAATTACTCAGTAACGTGATACGTCTCTGTCCCGTCCACTAATAAAACACTAGTGGGCATAATCAGTAATTCGTTCGATCGGGTGTCTCGGCTAATGGCGCTCAGGTTGCGAGGGTGTGAGGTATCAAGTTTTGTAGCGAATTAGTATTATTATTGGGCTGCAATGATAACAGACAGGATCGGCATAAGACAGAATCGATATCGCCGAGTAAAGTGTTAGTTCCACCGTTTTTCGATACCCAATTAGATAATGTAGGATATCAAGCAAAAGATTCACTTCCCCTTACTAAGGTAAGATAAGTATCAGCAAAAATGAAAATAAACCAAGGTATTTACTTTTCGATAGGATTTAATTAATAGCCCGTTTAAAAGTCAGGCCGGGCCGGGTTTCACAAAGGGATTTTTGCTGAATTTTTAATGTATCCGGAACTGAGATCAGAGAGCCGGTCCTAACGCCTGTGCCAGACTCTTGCCCTGAAAATGATATATCTTTAGAAGCCTATTAACTGGGATTAAACATTTGCGGATTTAAGTGTACAGATTTAATATATCATTAACACGTGCAGAGGATGTTGCAAAACGCAGATTTATTATTCATGTAATTTTTTTATACCTAGGTATAGATACTTTTCAATCGACTTCAATTTTTCTGAAGGAGGAGGTTCTCAATTCGTCTGAATTTTTATTTTTATTACTATAACTAATATAAAGGAGTAATCTCGAGAGTCTTGTGTGTAAGTTTAGGAACTGTGTGCGCACGGACACGCAAACAATGGCGGAGTGCACATGAAGCTAATTGAATTGATGCACAAATATTTGACGGCGTCTCCGGTTCGGGCAATTTCATACACAATTTCCATTAAAGGTGATATTTGACGCTTATTAGAAGTATGTGTTATAACTATGTTTTAGCTTATAAACTTTATTATTCCTGTGAACTTCAGGATAAGCATTTAACCGTCCAAAAATGAAGTAAGTCAGCGAGTATCAAGTTATTTCTATGGAGTAAAAAAAACAAGTTCGTATCATTGTAGAGCGGAATCTAATCAAGTGTCCATTTTCGGGACTGCTTTTTCTCAGACTGTAACCTACACATCCTTTAAAATTAATAAATCTCTGGTAATATTACTAAGTCTAGTACCTAAGCAATAGCTAAAAAGTATATACCTACATCCATTCCTTAACAACTTATTAGTGGACTGTTTGCTGTCGAGTACAGTTATTTGCATGTTCGTCGGTTGAGTGGCTGGAACAGGCACTCGCGCAAGTTACAAGCATGTTACTTGCCCGACAATACTTAATCATTGCAAGGGGTAATTTGCGAGCTCAGCATTGGCACTAGCCTGGAGAATTAATACAGTACCTATTATTGTTGATATTTATGGAACGTCTAATGAAAACCGGGGTTCTAGATATAGTATATTTGAAGAAAGCATAACAACTTTAGTTTCAATGTTGTGAATGAATTTTTGGATTAAATACCCTTGATAATAAATTAATGATAACAAACCTTATAACTATTATTAGAGAGGTGGTATTTAGCATGTATCTATGTTTCTTTTTGTGAGTTCTCAATATTTCGGCACTATTGCAAACGCCATGTTCACGGAGTACCATGAGTCCGTGAGCCGTATCAAGTTTCTAATAATAGATAATATACTCAAAGTAAGTGACTATGTTATCTTGCAATCATATATTGAGATACCAATCCTGCTCTTGGTGTCCATCATTTATGGATAAATCATAACATTGCTAACACTTTAGACTACGTGCTTGAAGAATTAAATGTAAAACTCACCTACAAACAAATATTTACGTGAAGTTCCACTGTCTGGAAAATTTTACCTGAAACAAGAAAATAAATAATAAAATTGCAATATTGTTATAAATTATTGTACCTATATGTAATGTGTTCTAATCTAAATATTTATATTCCTGTTTGTGTTTTAAGAATGAACAAAACGTTATATATTCTTTACTTGTCAGTTTAGTTTTTTTTTTTTACTTTTGTAGAAGAAGACTTTAAAGGTCGCGTGTATATAGTGGGACAATTTCGCCAGCGCGAAATTGATTCTCTTCACACATAAGTAGATATAGAATAAAAGAGCTCACGCCATAAGAGAGCTACAATTGCAGCACTTTTTCATATAGAGGGGTTTAGAACGTGATGTTTCGATAAGTGCCAACAGCCAATAAAGTTATAACAGTGTTGGTAGTTCTGTGTAGGTATGTCATTTTTGCTTACGTCAGTCAGCTCTTTTTCGTATGAAACATATATCGTTTTCATTATTATCAATGCGAAATTGCTCGCTAATGTCATTCTGATCTTCATTTTTAAAATTTTTGTTCTGCTTTGTGTGTCTCATTCGGTATTAATTCAATGTCTTCACAAAATCAAAGCTGAAGAGAAAACATACAAGATAAAGCTTTGTTTACTACATATTTCCTTCTGATGTAAACACAAGTTAACCAACTCTTCTGACCCCGCAGTCAGATTTCTAACAGTAATTACAGCTTATAAGTGTAGGTGACGTAGAAACATACGAGCATTGAATAATCGTCTCTCATTCAACCTTTCATTTATCAAATGTAAGGAAACATTAACCAGGGAATGCTTATACAGCTACAAAACCATGATGCCGCCCATCCCGTCAATACTCTTAAGGCATCCTTAATCAAGCCGTCATCTCAAACTTGTATTCGAACCATGTGTTCTTCTTGCTTGCACTAGCGCATGTCTTCTCGAGCCATATTACCGTGACCTCAAGATCCATAACAACAATTAATAATTTGGGAAGCGCTTTATACGGGATCGTCTGAGTGTTTGACACGCTTGTAGGTAAGCGAATGGAATGTTCCCTGTAAGCCATGGTAATTAAGTAAAGTGCGTAATGCACGCGCCCCGCGCCGTGTAACGACAGCTCAATTAAGGTTGGATAAGGGGATAGTGCCCCTTGCGAGGTACTGTTTCACTTTGGTGCCGATTCATGGACCTAAAGACACAAAAATTATGTGAAAAGCATTGCCTAAAAATGCCACAGAGACGGTACATTATCACTGCGAAGATATCAAGTGTTCCGTTTTCTTTTATTGACACGCTATAAATAGGAAAATACTACATATTACAAACAATTAGTTAAAATGAAGAGATTAATGCATGCCAAATTACAAATGATTTAAGTAAAACTTACTGAATTTAGTTTTAAAGAAGACCGAGGACGTTCATTAGTTTCATTACGTACATAGTTTTTCAAAGTATGTATATTCGTAACTTTGCAACTTAATCTGAAGGCTTAGTATAAATGTTTACTTGTCATATTTGACATTTACTTTTCGACCGCGTTAGCGTATCGAGAGGTCCAAAAATGAAAGTACCCGGATGATTTATATAAACAACAAACATAATTTGAACTCTCGACACGCCAACGCGATCGAGAAGTAAATGTCAAACACAACAAGCAAAAATGTATACTAAGCCTTCAGAGCTACATTTACTTTAATCTTGTTAATAGCCTAAAAAACATCGTACTGAATCAATGTGCTCATATTCCACATTAAAATTGTTAATTCCATTAACCAAACTTTTCACTTTCATTTATAAATAAACAGCAATTTTGATCATCCATCAATTGTAATGTAATTAACCCATCAGTAGAAAGCCTCCATTTAATTTTTAAAATCCGATTGATCATATCTGGCAGGCGGCCCTCGTGATGCACGCGTCGTCGGGCAAACATGAAAGCTGCTGAGGCTAGCTTGATCAGTATGAGCACGAGAATAAACAAACGGACCAGAGTTGCAGCAATTGGTACACGATCACAGGATGTGCTGTTATACATACATTTACAAACACACATCATTAAATATATATGCAGCATAAATCTATTCTTTCTATACTTAACATACCGGTTATATTTCAAAGATATAAAAATTGTTATTAAAAATTTAAGAAGTATGTTTGTAATTGAGTAAAAATTCTCTTACCGGTTTTATATTATTAATGAAACCTACTAATTTAAGATAGCAGATTTTTTAAATCAACCTTCTAAATGAAGGTTTTGTGTTTAGTTTAACTTAGGTTTGACTTAGGTTCTTACTGTATGATTTTTTGAGTGCCCTCAAAACCAGTGTCGCGGTACACTTAGATGTGTCAGGCTCATGCTGAGTGGCATCCCTTTTGGTTTATTTAGTTGTAACTCTTGTCTATCTTTAACCTTCTGATGTTTTTAAAACCAATAAATAATTTCTTTCTTTCATATCAACCGTAAATTGTGTAATACAATTATGTACTAGATAGACGTGTCGCCGCCGCTGCGGCAGCCGCATACAAGGTAAGTTATTAAAACGCAATAATTCTCAATTAAGTTGCGTCTAGTTATTTCTGAACACTTTTTTGTTAACTCTACTGTCACTCTGTAACGTTTTATTATTCCTGCAATAATCTGGAACGTATAGGGTTGTCAGGAATGCCAAGGTACTAGCTGTACTCGTAGCTACCAGTTGAGTGACAGTCGTAAAATTGTTGAATTTATATCAACTACTGGTACCTACTTAGTATTAAAAAGCGATTAGACTCCGCGAGACGTTTTAAAAAGAAGCTTTAATGATTTCTTATTTTTCAAGAACACTTTGTTTTATTAGTAAATGGATCATCATTTTAATCGAAACGTTTATTGCTGGACATACGACTCTCAAATTGAAAATTTTCATTACATTACATTCTGAAATTTTTATAAAACATTTTCATTTTAGTTAGGTGCTCATGTTTACTGTCACTAAATAGAAAATAAGCATTAATTTAAAAGATTTATAATGCCGTCATCAATAACTTCTTTAATAAGGTTATATCGAGAACTGTTATCAGGAATTGGTATCGTAAGGAGTGTCGTTAAATGTCGATTAAGCTCCTTTCACTGACTCCTGCAAGAACGGTTAAAGCTGTGTAAATTATATTTATTACAAAACCATTAGCGCGAATAATACTTATCGATACCTTTAATGTTGATTGGAAATTTAATATGATGCATTTCCTTTACACTAAATTCATTCTAAATGTAGCTTGTCATTTGTTGTCTTTTACAATGTAGAATTCCGGTTTTATTGTTATAATATATATTAATAGTTATTAAAGACATAATCTATTAGCAAGCTAGTAAACAGAAACTAAAACCTTTAGGTAAATAAGTAAAGGAAATTCTAGCCAGAGACACTGAAACAGCTAGACTGGACGCGAAAGTAACTATTTAACTGTTATAAACCGTGACCGTTACTACGCATCTCTGGACGTTAAAATAAGCAAAAAAATTTATAAAACTTTTGTCATTATTTGACAAAAATAAAATTACAGGATTTTTTATTTATTGCGTAGGTAGAGGTTTTTTTGCGAAGATTTTTCTATTTTTCTAATATCAGTCAATAAGTATGTCAAAACTAAAACTCATAGTAACACTATAAAATTGCAGTCCAAAATGCGTTTTTGTACGAGTTATGACGATAAACAGTTTTAGAGTAAGATGTCATTACCTCTGAAACTAAGTCAAATCCAGATAGTTTCATATGACATTGTACTCCTTAAATGAAGTCAGGAGTACACCGTTAAAATCTTTCGGATTATTAACGGTTATGGTGTATTTTTAACTAATTTAATTGAAAATACGCGAAGAAACTAAATACAAGAAATCATACCAATTGTTTTATATCTATGTATTATAAACTCCGAGTAAATATCATCATCAACTCCAAGATCAAGATTTCTGAAGCAATAACGGGAGGCTGGATGCTACAAAAGACTATAATTATCCCTGTTAATTTTATTTGATATATTAAACTAATGCCGCGAATCGCGATTAAAAAAAGGATATTCCGACGCTAGTGCGGAGAGTATATAATTACTTCACGAGGCTCGAGATATTTTAATACTTGGAACGAGTGAGGAATGACATTTCCGCACGAGTATCGACCGAATTGGAACAAACCCAAAGGTAAAAAAATTGGAATAGTAAAAAATACTAGTTCGCAAAAAAACTTTGCGCACGTAAAAATGCCAAAAATCGACTGTTTGAGCAACTGTGATAAAAAAACAATTCATTCACTCAAATTGGCCGACGTTGATAATTTACAGAGACTTTGTCCGTTTCCCGCATCCTACCACATGCACAACAATGATTTCGGTAAAGCACAACCATAAAATGTATGGAAAAAACATATGGAGATCTACAAAATATAAGTAGGTCAATAACTTAACTTCGGTATATCGAACCTAATACCAGATAAACTATTTTAGCTCTACTACGGTCCAAACCTAACTTTTGCTCTATCGTAATCCTTGTAGCAAAATGCGTCATTTTCCCGCGGTTTCGTGATTCCTCTTTTTCCGTAACTACAAAAAATGGGTTCAATAATAAAAAACGTTAATATCGTCTCCCGAATACTTACACCCGACGGCAGTAAGGCGTGGACAGTGTCTGGACGTCTTCATAATAACGATATCATCACGACTTGGAGGGGGTGCCGCCTGGCCGACCAGCGCGCTAATAACTGCCTTTGCGAGACGCAGAGCATCACAGACTTACCCACTTTAAAATATTAATTTGCTAAGTAGATAGCTACATTATTTTCTCGCGTAGGTCAAACCAGTTTTTGTTCTTTGTGAAAACTGAAGACACAAACTAAACGGTACAACAGTACGGTACTTACATTTAAGAGGGCGTCCTACACTCCAATGGCGCTCTCATCGGGCCAATCGGGGTGTTTTGTAATAAAACGTTTCATTTCTCTATACCCCAACTTTTGATCACTGCCACATAGTTTAATTTTACATATTTTTTGCTTTATCACCTAAATGGCAAAATATTGCATTTTTTTCCAATTAAGTGATAAAGCTAAAAGTTAGTAATATAAAACTGTGCCAACCATATACATCAAAAGTTGAGGAAAAAATAGGACTACAACGATCTTATGGTGGGGTAAAGACAAAATGGAATGGTTTATTAGAAAACATAATCGGCATCACTGGAGGGTCGGCCCTCTCTTAACTGAAGAAACAAACTAAAGTTTAACGCTAAGCTATACCAAGTTTCTGACCCATCTATCTCTTTTTTATTAACTACTCTTGAGCTTTCATAGAACTATAAAAACTGTAAAATAACGTATCATCTCGGTTAAATGAGCGTATTAGGCGTAAAAGCTGCGAAGATACTCCTTTATTAGTTATTGTTATGAGCATGGTAACTATATGTTATAACCTTTTTTAAGTTCGCCTATTGTGACGGACGGTAAAATACGGAACCATACGGTTTATAAAAATTAACAAACGTCCTTAAACTACACTTTTAAAAAAAATCCGTTCCTCTTCAAATGAACTATCTTCTCAAAACTTCTCTAGATAATAATAGCCTTCGCAATGCACTTAACTGCAGATGAAATATTTATGTTTATGTTAGAGACAGTTCGAGATATAATAAATGTTCCGATTAAAATATATATAAATAAGGACGGGTTATTAAACGTCCAATCCGACGGTACCGTATCTAGATCAAATAAGTAACGAGTTCATATCAACAACACGATTTATCACTTCATTATAGCTATTTCCACAACTATTTAATTACAGCCATTATATTTGAAACATGAATTTTCTCGTAAGATTGTTGGTTTTGTATTTTTATTTGTAAATAAATATAGAACAAATATCATTCTCCGTGGGATAGTCAGATGTTTATCAATAGTATCTGAAGTAAACACTAGCGTTTATATTGATTTATTATAAACTTTATTGCACATTAAAAGAAGCACAAAAGGCGGGCTAAATCCCTTAAGGCATTTTTTACCAGTCAACCATAGGGCACAACTGACATTTTCCAAAGTGAGTTGAGACACAGAGAGAGCAAAGCTAGTTTGTTATTATTTGTCGGCGATTTTTACGCAGCGTGCACGTAGACAACGCAAGTGGGGAATAGTAAGGAAGGCACCGACGCGAACACGACGCATTAAAAAATGCTGGGAAATACTCTGACACACACTCTGTGCACACGTCCTAATATAACACAGTTTACATGAGCGGGTAGGTAAATCCGCGGTCGCTTAATCAGTCACTACTAAATGCCGAATACGCTTGGATTACGATATGGGTCGAAATTAATACAGCTTAAAGCAAGTTACAGTCTGGTAGAACAGACACGGTTTGTTATTTGTTAGATGATTCTAGTTTTATATACAGCCTTTTAAAGATACATCTGCCTTATAGTAAGTAGAGTGACAAACTGATTATGTATATACCTAATTAAATTACCAAACATTGATACGTCAAATTAAAATGTGATCGATCATACGATACATATACCTACTCGTATTCGTACTAAGCTCCAACGAAACGGCAGACCCATAAAAAAACCTTAAGCTTCTAAAAACAATTAAGGAAGAAACAAAAAGACAGCTCAATAATGTGGGATACTAAAACCCATTCATTACGGATGTGAGCGAGACGGAGAGATATTGATATCGTAGTAAGAAGAGAGATGCAATTAATTAACGTAATAAAGGAGGATAAAGCTGCACAGCGTAAAAGCCGGGTTGATGTGGAAATATATGTGGCTCGTAGGTACATTTGGCTGCTACGACTCTGATAAGGTATTTCTAGTTCCGTTTTATCACCAAACATTTTACTGAACGGACGAATAGAAGTTTATTTAGGTATGGAAATCTTTAGGGGAGGCCTATGTCCAGCAGTGGACGTCTTTCGGCTGAATGATGATGATGATGATGATGCATATTTTCATTAGTATTCCGAATATTTCCTGAACAAAAAAAACACAAAGTCATTGAAGCACCACAATTTTAATTACTTTAAATCCATATTAAAGACTGGCTGATGCCCGCGACTTCGTCCGCGGATATATTTTTTTTTGTCTGACATGAGGTCCCCTTAGCGTGCCAGTGAAGGTTGCATCTAAATCCATTCAACCGTTTTCACGTGATGCTCGAACAAATAAACAGGTAGATAGACAAACACACAAAAAATCATTGAAAAGTGTTGTTATTGTTATATGCATACTCGTAGATAACACGCCAATATATAATGCGTATTTTAATGTCAATCGATACGGATTGTGTAAGGATTCTGTATCGAATCAATTGCATGAAATAATTATGAAAGTCAGAAATTAGGGTGCAGTGTTTTTAGTGTAAAGCACGAAAGTGTTGCTAAGTAAGATTCAAGCTTACATATTCGCATAGGATTAACAACATTACTCTGCAGAAACCTAGATACGTTTGCAGTGAAAATAGTGAAATAGACACCACAGCAGAGATGCCTTTAGAATACAGGTTGCCTTACGTAAGTCAGCGTATTTAGCGCTTAAAACCTTGTGAATGAAGTCTAATTGAAGCGCGTATTACAGACTTAATCCCCTTAGAGGTGGTGTACAGCAGTAATTCCGCAAACCTCCAGCTTTCTACGGTCAACACAATCAACGGGCACGTTCGCTCATTGAGACTAAGCTGATAGCTTTTCTTACATTCAGGCGTTTAGATGATTATTGGCTGAGTCACTTTTTGTTCTATAGCTGTTTACTTGTTGCTAAGTAAAAAAGTACCAATCAACGAGCAGACTCCCGCAATTTTTTTAAATAATGCAGTTTTTATGACATTCTCGTCTTAAAGACGAAATGGCACAGGACTGGTTTATGGGCAGCAAAATGTACTTGTAAAAATGAGGCCACTTATAAATTTGAAATGAACAAAGCGAACGATAAAGAAACATAATAACTGGATCTATTCACTGAAATGGATTTATTAGCCTCCATATCCATTATTTACTTTATATTCCCTCTCATTTAGAACGCGGTAAAGAAAACAGACAATGCTTTAAGCACAGCATCAGTATCTTTTTAGACAGTAAGCTCCATTGTGCGATTTTGCCCTTTAGTTATCATATGAAAGCTCCCTCGAGCTTTGTTCGCAACCCGATAAGGCTGAAGAGGTAAGCTTGAGTCCAAGTTACAGCGATATTGTGTTAACGAACGGGACACATTTATTAATTTATATTTTACTTTTGATAAATACAATTTTAAGTAGTAGGTACCAGTTTTTAGCTGCAACAAGTTTTGGCATACTAGGCATACTTAGCTAACACGTGCCGGGTTCTTGAAGGGGTTGGAAACAATTAGTTTTTGACTTCACTTTGACGTCACTGGAACGTCACCGAAGTGAAGTATGGCATGTGGCCGATTAATTCGTCATAAGCGTTGAACTTGTGGTGCCAAAATATAAGTCTTTGACAAAAAAGGTTTATTGAAAATACAAATCGTTTTTGTAAGTCGCACATGAAGTCAGTTAAGATACCCTGTAGGCAGTAGGCACGTGATGTCTGCAGATGATGGAAGCGGAGACATTCCTATCAGTCGGAGAAGTGGCAAAAGTGACGATGTTACTGTAGTCCGCTCGCACTCGCGCCGTCCCACAATACTCGCGTAACGGGATACGCTGGAAATCCGGCGGCTGCGTAAACTACCCACTTATTGTCTTACGTGTAGCGCCGGGGTAACGGCCCTCGTGCTTACAACTGAATGATTAATGACACAATTAACAACTACGCCTGGTTATAGTACTTAGCTTCTTATGAAGGGGACAAAACATCTAAATTACTTTAATTGAAGTCTCAAACAATATAATAGGGTGCACAAACATTCTCCTCCTTGTTTCATATTAGTGACTATGAACTCATATGCTTGAGTAAAAAATACCAAGGCACGTTATCTCATTCCTTAGTTAACTTTCTGACTGCTCAATTTTCCCACTACTTTTTATAACACAGAACTTAAGCTGAAATGTTCGGGTAGTTTAGGTACCTGGTCATCAAATAATGCAGTTTATGACTTAATTACCTAGATTGCGCAGTGAAATAAATCAAAACCTCATTCAATTGCGCTACCTACTTTTGGAACGGAAAAAACCATAGTAAAAATATTGAAGTCAAAACATGGCAACAATAACTGTTTCAGTAATAAAATTAAATCTTTTTCGATAAGATGTTTTCCCATGCATTTAAAATAACATAATCAATTATGACCTCAGCATAAAGTTTTAACATTACATTTTAAAATAACTATATCACTCAAATCAAATTCACAGTCTTCCATAACTTTTATAAATTAACAAGCGTCTGCAGACGCCAAATAAAACTGTAGTAAAGCTGATAAAATCTCTCGAGTCATGAAATTCTGTCGCAATTTTACGAGGAGGTGCTCCAGTGTGATCGAAGACGTTTGACGTCTGGCAGTTAGGGTTGGCACCTTTTACAATTTTTGAAGGATGGTAATTAAAGCAATTTTTGATTAATAAAGTAGTATTAGTTTTTGCAAGGATTCGGCGGGGTTATGCTTTCTAAATTATTATTTTTCATTCAAAATTTTTAAAATTCTATACAAAAACCCGTTTTTCGTGCGTTTTGGACGCAAAAGCGATATATAATTTATTAATATGAATAATAAAAATTGATTAGAAGATTAAGGTTCTTAATAATAAAATTTTAAATAGGTACTCCAAGATTTATTTTACAATGTGATGTGAATATTAAATTAGTTAACTAATATTAGTATACATAGCTTTTTCCGAATGGTCCTGAATTATTTTTATTTAGTTTGTTTTGTGTATAAAATATATTATTTTTTTTATACGAAAACTTAATGATTTTATGAATTTTAGCACCAAAGTTTATTGCGTTGTATTTTGTAACAACTAACAACCCTATGAACGAGTCAAAGATCCAGACTAAAACTATAACAATTTTTCACCACACCGCATTTAAAATCGACTTCTATTTTAAGGCTTTTAATCTGTGGCTTCATGAAATTCTTTATAGTATGAACTCAAGTTATAGCTTATCATATAATATTTTTACCGCTCATAAACATGTGAATAAGTACTTACTTTCTTTATGGGCTCAGGATTGCTGTTTGTGTCTTCGTTTAATATTACTATTAAATCTTTTTTATATTAATCGCTTTTTTTATTCAAGTACTTACAGCATAATTTTAAAAATAATATTTTATTTAAGGTTTTTAGGGTTCCGTCCTCAAATGAAAAAAAAATACAACGTTTTGATCTCCCGTGTATACCCATACATAGGTATGGGTACACGCGGGATATTATATGTATTCCACGGCCAATTTGACCCGTAACGCCGTAACTCCTGAACCGATAGGGTTGGTAAAACAAACAAGCAAGCAAACACAAAAATATAAAAAACTACCCACAAATAAAAAAAAAATGGCTCAGGTTTTCCGAACTAGGCAGGGTGTCCAGAAGGCTGGCCGTGTTACCCATTGGATAGCAAAACTAATCCGCAAAATAGTGACCAACCCTCTGGCCACTAGAGAATCAATCAGATGCGAAGCAATTTCTATGTATTAGTAATGAATTCATTAATAAATTGCCCATGCACTTATGAAAGCGTGTCTAATAGCATCACTTGAAACGTTCAAAGTCACCTAACTAACTCGGAGTTAAGAGATATTAGTATGGACTTTGCAAGCTAACTCCGAGATAGTTGGCTAAACCTAGTTGACGCGAGTGGTCTTAAGTAATCTAACGAGAGGCCGACTCGCACTAACACGTTTTTTTAATTGTAAAAACAGCACTTATCTTATAAAGTAACTGCCGACATTTAGAGGTCAATAGCCGGCTATTAAGACCCGGGTCAGATTACGAGAACATCCGACTTTACTTGACACCGCGCGAGTGCCCGCAATATGTCCACTGAACTTTCATAAAATATTTCAGGCTTTGTGACCAACAAAAGGACACCCAAGGAGGCTGTAAAGGAATTCATTTCGGGGACATTATTTATATGTTAAGGAGTGGCGGAGGATGGAGCCATTGAGATACCCCCCTTACCATGGGACTTAATCCATTCGAGTTTAGTATACTGTCACACACTCACACTGTTTCTTAGCGACAATAAGGAAAAACCATACATAACGTAGGTACTCTCTGCTTTGCCCCAAGAAGTGGAATGGTAGTAGAATTTTAAATATATAAATGTTTAAATTAAAACCTAAGAAAAGGTATTTTAGCAAACAAGCAGTGACTTTCAGTAAAAAAAAAACTTTTTTTATCTTATTTTATTTTATTTCTCTACATAGGTAAATCTCCTTTTAACTCAATGCATTTAAACCAGCGGCGTTCAAGCTTTTTCAACCCCTCCAAAAAATATTTTTGTCGAAGCCTGAAAAATATGCTTCAGTCGCTGCTATGACTTCGCCGTTTGACGAAAATCTTTGCCCAGCCAGCCATTTATCCATATTTGAAAATAAAATAAAAAACACATGGGGCCAAATCCGGAGAATAAGGTGGGTGGGGCAGTATTTCGTAACGTATTTCTACCAATTTGGCCGTTGCGACTGCCGACGAGTGTGCAGGAGCATTGTCGTGATGAAAAAGTATTTTCTTCTTCGCAAGATGTGGGCGTTTTTTCTCTACTTCTGCATTGAATTTTTCCAATAAGGCAGCATAATAAAGCCCATTTAATGTTTTACCCTTCTCTAGGTAATCAATATAAATAACCCCTTGGCTGTCCCAAAAAAGAGTGGCCATTACCTTTCCTGCGGAATTAACTGATTTTGCCTTCTTTGGGGCCCGTTCGTTGGCAGAAATCCACTGTTTTGACTGTTTTTTCGTCTCCAGTGTATAGTGGGATCCCATGTTTTATCCACCGTCACGAAAAGACGTAAAAAATCATTAGGATTACGCTTGAATTTGGCTAAACTTTCTTCGGAAGTTCTTACGCGATGTCGTTTCTGCTCGGCTGTCAGCAATCGCGGCACCCATCTTGCGGAAAGCTTTTTCATACTAAAAATATTATGCAAGATATGAAAAACTCGTTCAGATGAAATGTGCACAGTGTCAGCTATCTCACGTATTTTCACTCGTCGGTCAGCCAAAACAATATCGTGGACTTTGTTCACGATATCTTGAGTGGTCACTTCAATCGGCCTTCCAGTGCGTTCCGCGTCATTTGTGATGGTACGTCCACAACGAAATTCTGTAAACCATTTGTGAACCATTCCATGGGATGGAGCAGATTCCCCATAATACTTTTTAAGCTGGTCTTCAGTCTCTTTTATGGTCTTTCCTCGTAAAAAGTAATGCTTAATTAGCACACGAAATTCACTTTCCTTCATTTTACAACAATTCTCGGACCAAGTCCGACATGTGACACATTTTTTTTCTTTTGCCGCCAAAATAAAAAATATATATATGCCAGCCAGTTACCAAAGAAATAAGAATTAGAACAAAAAGTTTGCATGTGTAATAGCATTTTTTTTTAACTCAACGTCACTGATATATCAAACCACCCTAGATTCCCGTTGAACAAATCCGACAATGAATAGCGAGAGTATAACATATGTATGTCTTTACATATAACACATCCATACCAAACTAATACCATACACATCCGCAGGATAAATCTAAGCGTGTATACCTGGCTGTAGATTCGAGTAAGTTTAACCGGGATAAAGGCGTCACTGTTTTTTTGGATCTTTAATAATCAAACGAACTTACCTGTGAAGTTTGATTGGATTTATACGAGTATCCAAATCGAAGATTACATATATTTACTAGCAGCAGTACACGGTTATGTGCTGTCCTTGTCACACATTTAGAGTTATAATATTATTCAAAAAAACTGTTCTCGCTCTCGCCCGCCGGGTAATTAGGAACGGCAGCGCTCCCAGCGGCGTGGTTTATCATTATTTTAGAGCACATAGATATTTTTGTGTTAGGACCAGAGACGATTTTATTTTAATTTTTAGGGTCTGGGAGGGTGGGAGTATGTAATCTTCGATTTGGATACTCGTATAATTCCAATCAAACTTCACAGGTAAGTTCGTTTGATTATTAATTATACTTCGTATCCAAATCGAAGATTACACATATTTACTAGCAGATGTTTAGAGAATTGTAATACTACACATAAGTAGGAAAAATAAAATAAAATATCGAAGTCAAATCCGTACGCTCCTATGGGTTCCTGATAATTAGCTTCATACATGAGTGCCTAATAAAATAAAACGGTACTATTATGTAAATATTATATGAATATTTTTATTAGATTGGACTTATGCATGACATGCTGTGCGTGTCCAAGTGAGGAACGACATTAATAAAGAATGAAATTACTTTCAATAACCTTTAGGTGAAACAAAACACTGGAGTGTGTATTATCGTCGATATAATTTTAACATTACTTGAATATACCTGCTTTAAATTATACTTCGTTCATTTAATTGAACTCTACTGACGAATCCCTGCATAGTGATTGTATACTATAGATATGCCTGTATTTCATATCGAAGTAAAAAAAGGAAGACAAAAACAAGTTGTATAATTACTAAAACAAGCTATCAGTAGTTTCTTCATTGCAAGATTAGTACTAAAGAAATCTTGTTATAAAATATACATACAGATTTATACTGAGACCAAACAATAATTCAAGTGGTTGGTAATGGTTAATACGGTAAGTTTTTCCTTTTTGAGTAGAACGTTGTAATAAAAAAGTGGCAGGTGTCTTCGATTCTACTGTAGGATAACGAAATATTGACCAGTACGTAACGCTACAGCAGCAAGAGAATTACTATTTTTGTAAATAATTGTTATAATAAAGAACAGACACGTGGAGTGTTTTATATCTTGATAATCGGAATGCTACTATTGAAAAGAAGTCTCATCATGGTAAAAACAACTTGATGGAGTAAAATTTTATTACATTCTACACAATTCCTGTAGAATATGTAATACGAGACGCCGTTAATGCGGAGCAAAGTTGTACGATCCTCAACACGATTTTATTAATGTGAAGAAACTCAACGCTGTTAATGCGAAGCAATGTTGTACAATCATCAACAAAATTGACGTAGAGTAACTCAACGCTGTTGAAGCGGAGCAAAGATCTACAATCCTCGACACAATTAATGTGGAGAAACTCAACGCTGTTAAAGCGGAACAAAGTTCTACAATCCTCGACACAATGAATGTGGAGAGACTCAACGCTGTTAAAGCGGAGCAAGTTCTACAATCCTCGACACAATTAATGTGGAGTACCTCAACGCTGTTAAAGCGGAGCAAAGTTCTAGAATCCTCGACACAATTAATGTGGAGTACCTCAACGCTGTTAAAGCGGAGCAAAGTTCTAGAATCCTCGACACAATTAATGTGGAGTACCTCAACGCTGTTAAAGCGGAGCAAAGTTCTAGAATCCTCGACACAATTAATGTGGAGTACCTCAACGCTGTTAAAGCGGAGCAAAGTTCTAGAATCCTCGACACAATTAATGTGGAGTACCTCAACGCTGTTAAAGCGGAGCAAAGTTCTAGAATCCTCGACACAATTAATGTGGAGTACCTCAACGCTGTTAAAGCGGAGCAAAGTTCTAGAATCCTCGACACAATTAATGTGGAGTACCTCAACGCTGTTAAAGCGGAGCAAAGTTCTAGAATCCTCGACACAATTAATGTGGAGCACCTCAACGCTGTTAAAGCGGAGCAAAGTTCTAGAATCCTCTACACAATTAATGTGGAGTACCTCAACGCTGTTAAAGCGGAGCAAAGTTCTAGAATCCTCGACACAATTAATGTGGAGCACCTCAACGCTTTTAAAGCGGAGCAAAGTTCTAGAATCCTCGACACAATTAATGTGGAGTACCTCAACGCTGTTAAAGCGGAGCAAAGTTCTAGAATCCTCGACACAATTAATGTGGAGCACCTCAACGCTGTTAAAGCGGAGCAAAGTTCTAGAATCCTCGACACAATTAATGTGGAGTACCTCAACGCTGTTAAAGCGGAGCAAAGTTCTAGAATCCTCGACACAATTAATGTGGAGTACCTCAACGCTGTTAAAGCGGAGCAAAGTTCTAGAATCCTCGACACAATTAATGTGGAGTACCTCAACGCTGTTAAAGCGGAGCAAAGTTCTGGAATCCTCGACACAATTAATGTGGAGTACCTCAACGCTGCTAAAGCGGACGATCCTTGACATAATTAATGTGTTAAAGCTCAACGCTGTTAAAGCAAGCTTATTTGACACAATTTTTGTGGCATAATTGTTGAAACGGAGCAAAATTATACAAATTTACACGCGATTTATGTCACGTAACTCGGCGCTGTTGAAGCGGAGCAGCGTAGGGTATTTAATAAGATTAAGCCTATTTCATCGATATAGCCTACGAAAAAAAAATATTTTCGTTTCGTATATATATATATGATATGAAGTTTCTCTAGGAAACTATAAATCAAAATTTAAGTCGTTGTTTGTATTACTTCAGTATATATCGGTTCATGCTTTCAATAAACAGGAATATTAGTTTCGTGATAATTCAATTGGGTTAAAACCATTTACTCTCCAATGAGGTTTTTGTTAGCAAACTCACTCAGCTTCGTAAAATTATTCCGTTTTGGTTACCACCTTCCTAAACGGTGAGGTTTTAATAGTAGGTACGTACGACCATATTAATATCCGACTTAATTTTAATTAAGTCGTGTTGAGTCCTATTATCGTAAAGATATCATCTACAATTTTATATGTAGGTATCATAAAAATGTGATCCACAACATTCACTACCTACATATACAAAATACAATACTTCTATTATAATATGTATATGTAAAAATCATATGATTTATATAATTTCATGCATTGCATTGTAATTCGTTTTTACTAACCGCAACAATTCGC
This sequence comes from Lathronympha strigana, assembly GCA_949128165.1. NCBI lineage: Eukaryota > Metazoa > Arthropoda > Insecta > Lepidoptera > Tortricidae > Lathronympha > Lathronympha strigana. Next base: position 20,401,044 of record OX421903.1, on the reverse strand, counting down.
AAGACTGCGCCGTCAGATATTGGTTCAAATTCCGGAACCAAACTATCCTTGTTTCGTGATGGGGATACGTAAAGTTGATAAAGAAAATCAGTAAGTATAGGTATTATTGTTATGCAAAAAACCACAAAAAACTTTAACTATTTTGTGTCTTTAACCAGTTTTCTCGTTATTCGCTCATGCTTCGAGCATGCAGGAAAGCGATTGAACACCTTTTAGGTGTGCAATTTGTTAAATAACCACCAATCATAATATACTAACCTGTAATGTCCGCATATTATGTAGGTATTGTATTTTGTAAATTTTTACATAAACCAAAATATCATATTTTTGACCTGGTTATATCGTTGTATATTGAACGGTTTACGGTATCTAAAATATGAGGGAAAAAAATAATAACCTCTTTCGAGTCTGAACAAAACAAAAAAGTTATTTTTTACCTTAAATAACTTACCTATACTCAAAGAATACACCTCTGAACATAAATTATCCTTCTTTAATCGTATAGACACTAGGTCGCAAATTAAACCCCTGCAGCGGCTACAGCAAGCATTCGCGCTATTTAGCGGAACAGGGTAATACGGCACTGCCGCTGCGGTTACACTTCCTTTTAGTTTAGAGCCTTAACTGACTCAAAATCGCAATATCATAGTATTTTGACTTCATTAAAACATGATCAAGATTATATATTCCGACTCATTAAAGTAGTATTTCCTTGATAGAACCTGAAATAGGCTTACTCGTAAATAGGAACGTAGTTTATACGAAACCTATCTTATTTTTATTTTACAATTTTTCTCTGCAACAACATTATGATGATAATTATTGATTGTAGTCATTGTTATAAGCGATAGCGAGTGTGTATTCTTTATAAGCGAGTATATTTTTATGACAGTTCATATAAATGAAGTAGGTAGACGACGTACAAGAAGCGCTATAAGTATGTGTACTTCTTAGCTGACAAATCGAGGCTGTCTTTCACGAATAATACAAGACAAACATGAAGAATTGAAGAGGTCATACCTCCCTTTTAGGGATAAAATGGGGAACCTCTAAAATACCTATATTGTCCCGAAGGCTCGACGATATTCGAAACGGCAACATCCGGATCATAAGCTAGCTTTTATTAACAAAACTATAGATAAATGAGGGAACCTCTATGGCTATTTTACTTTAAATTACTTTTAGATGCCATTTTGTTAACCGAATTTACTACAATTTGTGAAATTCATGTCGACTTTCATAATTTTTTAGCATTGCATACTTCAATACTTATTACTATAATTATCTCAGAACTCTGGAAAGGTAGATGAAATCATTGCGTAGATGAGATTACATTTGTTTTCGTTAAATACCAGGGTTAGAAGTAAGTGGCTAACCCTCGAGTATGGCGTGTGGCGCAATTTTTAGTATACGGTCTGGTACACAAACCTGATACGAATTATAACGCGTAAATACTATAACGCGTAAATACATAACGAACCTTAAAGTTCTCTTAATTAGGTTTAAATTTGTATGTTAATCTACGAACAACAACCCGTGCCTTTAACATGTACTTTACTTATATTACTTAGAAAAAAGAAGGTAGATGTAAAAGCATTATTTCGAACAAAGTAAATATTCCTTGATCTATTCTTTTAGTTATTATATGATTAATACACCACACTAACATTCGTTTTTAAATTGTAATCTACCACACATATATTGAAAGCAAAATCAAACATTTTGACAAAATCACTTTCCGAAAGAAGATTCGTTAAACGGCAACTAGGCCGCGGTTTTATTCTGTAATTTGAATTCATCGTTCTGAAGATGTGTAAAATCACTCACCCTAATCCTTCAATCTGAAATAGATATACACTAAAACACTATTTTTGCGAGAAAATACGTGTGACTCGGACATACACAAAAACATGTAATGATAAACCACGCCGCTGGGAGCGCTGCCGTTCCTAATTACCCGGCGGGCGAGAGCGAGAACAGTTTTTTTGAATAATATTATAACTCTAAATGTGTGACAAGGACAGCACATAACCGTGTACTGCTGCTAGTAAATATATGTAATCTTCGATTTGGATACGAAGTATAATTTTGAGTGTCCCTAAAGCACAATTTATGAAAAAACTAACCAATATATAGAAATATTCTTTCACTCTGCGCCTGCTACAACACTTTGACCAAATAATTCGTAAAGTAACTATTTCGCTTCTCTACAATGAAACGATATATTGAGGTGTAAAAAAATATGAATATTTAGACGCTTTTGGCCCACTAGGGTTAATTGCGTCTTTTAAAAATGATTGGTGAAATGTTACTGAGGGATAAAATCAAAACGAGGTATCAAAAACAGCTAATATTGACCTTCGATAAAAACAGTATAATTAATTTATCCACTAAATAAAATCATTTATGTTTTAATTAGGTCAGGTAGAAACATATTCAGTTTATATTTTGATTAACAGAAAAATGTTGAACCTTTTTCTAAATCCTTTCAATATATGTTCAAATAGCCAAATATTCTGCCCTCGTAGTGAAGAGCGCAGTAATCGACAAAATTAAGATTTTGACTTTTTTCGAAAAATGAAGCCTGTGAATCAATATCTATATATGTATATTTTTTTCATAATTTTTAAATGTACAGAACATAGATTTTTATTAAGTAAAAATGCAGCATTTGATCAGAATATTTTTGAAATACTAGGTTAAAATGCAGCATTAAACTCGTGCTAAAAAGAAATGCAGTATTCGGTCGATTACTGCATTTTACACAAAACAGAGTGAAAAATATCTACAACGCTAAACTAGGCTGAACCGCAGTACGTGCTATTGCTGCGTTTTAGCCTAGTATAACGAAAGGGTGTCGGCGTGTCGCATAGGTCAATACTGCAAGTATCATTAGTCGCTCATTATTAGATCGTCATTCAACCGTGGAGTTACTTCACTTGTTTTAGTGGTGCAAAGTTTTATGAATTGCATTTTTTTTTCTCTTCTATCTTCTGATCTTGTAAACACCTACTTTTTCTTTGTAATTGCGCACATTTTAGTGTATTTTTTTAATAGTATGTGCCATATAGTTTCTGACACAAAGTTAATCTGCATTCCTTCTTTGAAAACTTATTTTGAATTTAACTGCCATTCAAGTATGAAATGCAGTAATGTATGTAGTCTAGATATAAATGCAGTATTCGACGCGTATACTGCATACTTATTTAGCATGTATCGCGTGTAGCAAAAAACATGCAAAGATAAGTTGCAGTAATCGACTTAAAAATCGAATGTGTTCATATATTCTAACTTTTAACTTTATAATATCATGGAAAATATTGTATAGCAGTTTTATAAAACCCAAAATATTATCATTTCGTCTCGCTAGACGTTCAGTTTTAAAGAAAACCTTAAATCAAGTTTTTCTCGAAATGATGTTTTTGCAATTACTGCATTCTTCACTACGAGGGCAGTATTGTATTCTTGAGTGATACGAAAAGAGGATAGAAAAAATAGTGTATAATATACATAGTACATTGTTGTGTAATATGTGCCTACTGTTAAAAATACGTACCTGCGAAAAGGTTAATGAACACTGAACTTGGAGAAAAGCGTTGCACAGACGCAATAACCTCAAAGTCACTGGACGCATTTAGCAAAGTTAAAAAAAAATTACATCCTAGAATTTTTTATTGATTTTTTTCCAAAGCTGAAGGGCTATAAACCAAAATAATGGTATGTACGATTCAGTAAACTAATATTGATTACATTGACAACTAATTATTATCAAAAATCTAAAGAAAAACAGGGATAATAAACGGACTTTGTTAGGTTAGTATCCTGCACACTGCAGGTCTAGCGAGGCACTAAATTTCATAATGGTCAATTATTACAATACGATTCGTCAATACGCCCTCTATGCTACGTGTTGGCCTCGAAGTAGTTCAGGCCTTCAGCCCTAGATGACGGGAACTATAGTGACTAACGTTGTTTAAACAATAAGTTGAATAGAAGCAATAACCACATAGTGGCAATTATCCCGGGTGGCCTAATGTTTTGTGTTGACCTCTTCTTCATTTGTCACTGTCAATTCCAAACTATTATCTTTACCTTTTGTTGTTTGCAGATGATATTTTTAAGCAAAAATTAGCATATGAGAAGGCTGGTTTGTGCAGCGAGTCGTAAATAACACGATTACCATGACAACTGCAGCGGCAGCGGACTCATTCGGATGGTTTGTTAAATTTGTTTAGTGGAAACTGAAATTATTTATTTATACAAGTTTTAACGCCGCAAACAAAATGGACGCACATTTAATAGGATTACAACCAATGTAATCGAAACCTACAATTGATTCAGAACAGTTACGTGCTTCACAGTTAACAATAAATATTATACCTATATATTATACGATTTTAATCTAACATGGTCATTTGCATTATAAAAAATATTAAAAACGGAATAATTACCATGTACGGTTGTTTTATTGAGCACTTGATATTTCGACACTGTTGCAAGCGCCATGTTCATGGAGTAAACTGTGAAATATCGGGTGCTCAATAAAACAAACATACATGGTAATTACCCCGTTTTAAATATTAGTTATAATGATACCTATATAATTTCTACGACTTTTTATGCAAATTTCTGTGTCATTTATGGCATTAAAAGTTTGTGAAAATGTAATACTTGTCCAAGCTGTAAGTTCAGCGGGCTCAGCGGTGAAAGGTCAAACACGATTAAGAAATATGTGCGTACAAAATAAGCTTGGTACTTAATTTTTTTTTGTTGAAATGTTACCTACTTTAAATGCGACATATATATAAAAAATATATATATAAATATTTGTGGGACAATCTTACACAAATCGACCTAGTCCCACGGTAAGCTCAATAAGGCTTGTGTTATGGGTACTAGACGACGATATACATAATAGATAGATACATATAAATACTGAAATACATAGAAAACATCCATAACTCAGGAACAAATATTCGTGATAAACACACAAATAAATGCCCTGACCAGGATTCGAACCCGGGACCTCCTGCTTCGTAGGCAGGGTCACTACCAACTAGGCCAGGATGCCGTATTAAACCATCAAATTTCTCAACTTACAGCCGTGGCGTATTGTGATAATGTTATTAGAGCGGAAGGACCGGGCCAGGTGGTTTGGCGGTGGCTCTATCCGTGTTATGCGTAAAGCCTGTAATTGAATTTATAATAGGCAAGTGCGGGTAGTTAGCCTCCGTAAGGGTTAAGCGCCTAGAGGTTTTAACGGATCCCGGGGTTACTCAAGGCGTTCGGGGACTGCGGACATGATGATAGTAATGAGTTTGAGGTTATTTTGGCGGGGAAATAGGGGGTCAGTAAGTTTTCAACGTGTGTGTTGAAGGTTCATAGTAATTATAAGAACGATATCGCTTTGCTTTTCCGCTTAGCGTCAATAAATTGACATGATAAATTCAATAGATAAGCACGAAGTCCTTTGTAGCAGCATGCTACTTTAGGTATGTACACTTTACAGCTTAGATGTGCTAAGTCATTCGTATTATAAGAACTGCCATAGCATTTCTCAAACCAAGATTTAACCCAATGCGTTCTTGGACCCAATTGCCCTAGCACGAATCGTGAATATGCAAAACCAGGCGGTTAAGTGATCATGCTAATTCCAGACGGAGAAGGGTGGGTCTTTGAATATTCTAAGGTGTGGCTTAGTGGTTACAAGCCCGGACTTATTGCTAAGTGGTTCCGAGTTCGGAATTGACCAGAAGGTCCAGTTGCTTTATTAACTGTTTGGTAGGTTACGTACAAGTCTGTTTTTGGTTATGGCTTACAAAGTGACAGGAACTTTTTGATATGTTACGAGTAACAATGTATTTCACAATCCTGTCAATTCGCTTAACCGAATTATAATATAACATTTATGATTATGACTACGATCAAATAGTTTAAATATGCCTGCATGTGAATACTCTCCATTGAAAAAATTGCATTGCAAATATATTTAAGTACCTACTTACCTTTTTTCCACACATCGTTATTACGTATTATTTTGGAAATAATGTAGGTATTTACGAGTCAGAAATGTTGACAACACCGAGAAAATATTTCTACGATACCTACTACCAAAAGTTGTTAAAAATGTTACTACAACTGAAATCTAGTGATAATCAAAAATGTTGTATCGAGTACAATATCCTTTGTAAACAACATTAAATGAGTCTAGTAAAACGCATATCTTGTTCATTGAAAAAAATTAACAATATTATATTACCAGAATATTCTGGTAATGTTTACAAGGGTCCTGTAGTCACAATATATAGGTACAATAAGAGGTTTCGGTATGGGTAATTAGATTCTGGTTAACAGTATGAGTTTTTTTTTCAATGAATCAACTAACTGTAGTGTAGTTCGTCCGCTGCAAAGTTTAAGTATTCACTGGTTTTTTTATTGTTAAGTACGAATAGGTTAGGTAAATTTAATACCTTTGAGTATAACGACGTCCGACATTAACAAAATAAACAATGTAGATAGATAAGGCGTGAATATATTCATTTTATTTTCTTGAATATTAAAATGAAAACTCACACAAACAAAAAACAATACAATCTTTAACAAACTTAAAAGCCAGCTTGATTACCAAACCACAAACGCGGCCACTTCCTTATTTGCCCACGGTGAGGCGCACCGCGGTTCCGGACGCCATGAAGCGGCTAATTTTATTATGCCCTCCATTAGTTAGATTGCACCTCGGTCCGTCAGCGCTGCAGTGAATGTGTAATTTCCTCGATGGCTTACATTATCCCAAATGTCTTCTGTACTACTTAATTATGTGGCGGGACTCAAATTTCAAACTGTTTTTGTCATCCTTTGTTTGGAAGGGACTTTCGGAGTACGGTTTTCAATGTTCATTCTGGCTTTCGTTTGATAAGAATGATAAAATACTTAACAATCGCGTATTTTTGCCGATGGGCGTTTATATTTTTTGTTGTAGAAAAAAATAATTATTTGCTAAATTGGAGTTTATTTAAATGTTTTCTACTCAGAATTCTAAGCTCTTTCTTTTGGAAATTGTTATAGGTATGTTTTCTGAGTAGAACACATAATAATTTCCAAAAAATTGTGCTTCTACAGCAAAAAATAAAAACGCCCAGATAATAGAGGAAGACAGTGCGTCATAAAAAATTACACAACATAATCAACTTAAACGCATATTTTTTGCTCATCGGTCATAGCCGATTCGTATTTCGTATTTCGTACTGTCCTCGCGCGGGTTGTTCAAAGTAGCAAACAGTCTTAACTGAATTAAAGTGTATAAGGCTTAATTAACTATTTCTTGTCACTAGTTGTCATGGTCACTTTTAAAATAAGGGTTTTAGGGCATTCAAATTCACTAAACATTTTTTGTAGCTTTATTCTCTTTCCATAATGAGCATACTACAACGTTTCTTCTAACAAACTGCTGCATTTGTTTGCTGCCTGACGGGACAGAATAACAACAAGAAATAATTGATTCACCCATAAGATCTATTGCAATGAAACACTTTAAAGCGGATTAATCGCGCATATTGACCACATTTTCCATAATGACTGAATCATCATTTAACCCTGTGTTAACGAGTGCTGTAAAGGGGTCGAAACGTAGGGCAATTTGGTAAATATACATGATAACCTATTTTTAAGTGTTTCATTTCACTGAATACTAATGGAATATTTACTTCATATGCTTATAAAGATTAATAAAGTCTGATTAAGCCAAGGGATTTTTCCAACAGTTTTGACATTTGGTATGTATGTTAATTTCCATGTCCACACCATTTGACGTTTGGGGACCTCGAGGAACCGCCGCCATCTTGGAAAATGTGTATCTTTTTGTAGATATTCTCATTTTTCTCCAAATTTATGCATTCTACGAAAATGCGATGTAGGACAACATTTAAGCTTATTTATTTACTTACTAGATACTTACTCATTTTCCAAGATGGCAGCAGTTCCTTGAGGTCCCTTAATGTCAAATGGTGTAGACATGAAAACAGGACCTCCAATTTACATACATAGCAAAATTCAAAACTGTTAAGAGAGATTTTGACCCTTGGCTTAATTAGACTGTATAAATGACGTGAGTTGTAAATTTAAAACACAGTTTAAATATCGGTGTTATTCTTATTTACCTATAACCGACTCTTAGAACTTACTTATAATTTAAATTATACTGTAAGTAGCCATATTCCGCTGACCCATTTGAGAAGCTAGACGTGATGCAACTGCAGTGCTTGAACAACGAACGGTACCTAACACGATTACGTACACTCGCCCAGTCGCAGTGATGAATATCTAACCTTATTGTCCGACACAGAGACTATGACTGACTTGGGGAACTGTTTATTGTGCTGTCAGCTTCAAGTTAGATTGCTTTGAAGTTTGCAACAAAATAGTTACCTACCAGTATACTTATTTTGCGAGACTCCACTATAGGTAAATACTTAGTTGCTCTATTTACGTAGAATAGTACCTATTTAATTTTACTAAGCAAGTTTCTCAAGGTATTTATAATAATGGGAAATCGTTTGTCAAAAATGCTACTAGCCCTTATTTTTATTTTCCATCAACCATATCGTGACAATTTGAAATAAAACCATTTTCATCTACTCAATAAATTTTATACAAAAGCTTAATGGGTAGCAGATTATTTTAAGGTACACCCTATAATTGATACAAGCACACATACCGTATTGTCGTCACCATCATCAAGCACTTCCCAAAATTAACATTTCAATTAGCGCACTATTCATTTTAAATATTTAATTTAATAGGTTAAAAAATCTTGTATTTACACCTAATAGAAGAACCGGCTAAGTGCGAATCGGCCTCGCGCAAGAAGAGTTCCGTCCCATTAGGTATAAAAACGGCAAAAACATCACGTTTATTATACGGGAGCCTCTTAAGCGCATTTTCAGAAAAAAGTGCACAACTTTAATGAAAATGGGTCCTCAATTTTCCATACAAATTTTTTTTGGCAGTTTTGTAACGGCGAAATGCGTTACGAAACTGACCAAAACAAACGGGACAATCATTTTCTTTTTTTAAATCAATAGTACTCGTGATTCTGGTTATAAAAACCCAAAACTTCCTGTACTTAAAAAAAGGAAATGGTACCCTATTTTTGAAAATGCCCTTAAATACTTATTTTATTCCGTTTTTTTTTTGTATTTGTTGTTAAAGCAGCAACAGAAATACATCACCTGTGAAAGTGAGTGTGTGAGTGAAGACGGTTGAGTCTTTCTATAACGGTTCATGAGATTCAGCCTGGTGATAGACAGACAAACGGACGGACAGACAGCGGAGTCTTAGTAATAGGGCCCCGTTTGTAGCATTAGCGTACGGAACCCCGATAAATTTATACCTGGTTGTACTGTACGCACAGTATAACTGGATACCTTTGGGTAGACAACCAAATCCGGCTGGATCTTAGCATTTGATCTTAGCACCTTTACGGAGATTACTCGAAATTCGAGCTCAAAGGAGGATTGTCGGAAGGGATTTCAAAGCGCATTGTGTTCGTTTCATTTTATACAATATGGCCCTTATAATAAAAAATGGCGGCTTGCCTTTTTCCGTTTAGGCTTCAGAATGATTTTCAATATTTTTTCGTGTGTAGCTAATATTAAGGGTTTATTTCGTTGTTGCCTGTAAATGTCAAACCAATATGCGATGATTATTAGTATTATTACAAAAAGACGTATGACATGAATATGTAATGTAGCTCATTGTGCGTAATATTTATTCGATTTGAAAGGTTAGATATATGTAATAATCAATTGGTATGACTATAAATAAAAACGATTCGGCTAGTTATTTGCTCAAAAGGGCCAAATACTCGGGCCTGTCCAATTATTTGTTCGTTCCTCTCGCGGTGGAGACGACGGGCTGCTGGTGCGCGGAGAGCACGCAATGTCCTTTCTTGAGGAGCTGGGACGTTGCCTTTGCGCCGGGAATTTGTGTATGCAAAGCTTGTACTATGGGTACTAGACGACGATATACATACTTACATAGATATATAGATAAATACATACATGTAAACATAGAAAACGTCCATAACTCAGGAACAAATATTCGTGATAAACACACAAATAAATGCCCTTACCAGGATTCGAACCCCGAACTTCCAGGGCCACTACCAACTAGGCTAGGGAAGCCGTTTTTTTTGATTAAACATGTAGGATGTTTAAAAATTTTTGTTTTTATTTAATTTTTATTGTACCTAATATTTACGTTTAAATTTAAATAATATTGATAATAAATAGATATGGTTGTTAAGAATTTTTTTTATGTTCTTTGTCCGTAAAAAACATACATTTTTGTTTCCATTTGAATTTAGATTTTTAAGGAATGGACCAATATAATACCACTTTGTATGCAAAATATTCATTTATTCAGAAAAACCCGCGAAACACAAAGGCTTTCAAACAGCTAAGGACACGCCTTTCACGCAGCGGTATGAACCAACGAATCCCAAATTAGTAAAATGCGTGTCATACGAAAGGTGATGTGATCGACAGTTTTATATACCTATAGGTAGAACTCTAAAGTTTAGCGATGTATTTGTTTAACGAAAGTTAGGACAGTACTTAGAGTAGGTGGTAGAACAGAAATTTGTACTTTTTTTTAATGAGTACAACTTGCCGCTTTAGCATTTGCCACCAACATACTAATTCAGAAAGAAGTTAAAATATCAAGTAGAGAAACTTAACGCCTAATAAGAATAAATAGAGTAGACTTGATTAAGAATTAGAAACAATGGAAACACACCGACGAATAGAAAACTTGCCAATGTGGTCATCATTTCATAATTGAAAGAAAAATTCCCCACGTCGAGCGGGATTCGAACCCACGACCTCTCTGAACACCGGTCAGATTGCTCTGCTACTTGATATAATAATTGTAATTGGTCATAGTCTACGCAAAAGAAAACAACGGAGTATACTCCGTTGTTATAAAATTGTTTCATATATGAAACAATTTTATACAATATACCTACCGAATTATTATCTTGTAACTAAATATCTTGCACGCATTGTTTTTTATAAAATTTTATACAGCATAGCAAAAGTTTTATTTTCCTCCGCTTTAATTAAGGCACTGTCTTTAGACTCTTCCTTATCCTACTCAAGTAAGCTGAATAATTTATACTACTTAACAAGGATTAATATGTCCCGAGGGCGGTAAAATATCATCCCTTGTTTAACTGATTCCCTTCAAAGAGCTTCGTATTGAATTAACTTACATGCGGAATAGTTAATTCCGGGATAAGTTGGTTTAAGCGAGGAATCGGATATTCAAGTAAGTTACGGTTACCATTAATAGTATTACCATATTGGTGAAATACAGAGACGAGAAATTATTATGCTAGGCATAAAGCGTTGTAATGTATGAAGACAGATTATTATTATTTATTATTATTATTATTAATAAGAATATTTAATATCAAAGGAATATCACATTTTTAAGTTTCTACTAGGAACCCCTTCAGTCACTAGGTTTTCACCATATACGCTGTGTTCGTTACGTAGAACGAAGTAACACGGATATGTCAAGAATTCACCCGTGGGTCCGAGAAAAAGATGGCTTACTCCCCTATGCACAGAAGTTTGTACTGAGGAGGTGTACCATCTCTGCAGTTGACTACGTACGGCCCTGTCACACTAATTATTCTAATTAATTATTTTTCAAAAATCAGCTGAAGCTTCATTTGCTGTCTCTGCCATAAGCTGATCATTTGCTATTTATTTATATGTGTATACTTATGTGTATATATATATATATTTATTTATTTATGTATATATTATTTTATAGATTTATTTTATTTTATATGTAATTTTTTGTTTGTTTTGGCTGCTTTCATTTTAGGCGTAGATGTGTGTTTGTATCTTGTTATGCTCTTACTTTTAGTTTTATTTTCATTTTTTGCACTACCTGTTAACTGATACGCTTTCTTCATTTCCCGCTACCCTAAGGTTGTCTGGAAGAGATCGCTTTTTAGCGATAAGACCGCCTGTTGTTACCCAATGCTATTGATTCTTTGTTTCCTTCTGATACTGTTACTGTTATTGGTGCAATAAAGAATATTATTATTATTATTTTACCTAAATTACAGTTTATTTTAAATATACGTGTAGTTTTAAAACAAACTATTATTTTTAAGCAGAAATGACTGCGAACGATACAAAATTTCAGTTGGAAGAGCGATGGGCACGTATTCCAGAGTCGCAGGTTAGACTCCCAGCCAAGGACATTATCTTTTACACTTTTCGTTTCTTTCTAAGAAATGACATAACACCTACTTATACAAATTGGATTGTATTTCGGATTATTCACACTTTTTCCCCAGTTTTTTTCATGTGGTATTTGTCTCTACAAATTATTAAAAGCGTTTAAAACAAGGATCTCTTATTTTAGTACAGCCCTGAAGTGATGATATATTTAAGCTCTAATTTATCTCATCTGTACCCAAAAGTTAAAAGGCATTTGTAAAACAAATGTCCTAAATGTTGGGAATACAAAAAAACACCGGACTGTATTTAAACCATAAAAGATGACTTTAACAGGACGGGACGGGGTGGGACGGGACGATCTGTCAATTTCTATAGAAAGAATCACGAAATAGCTCGGAGCCCTCGGAGGTCACGTCACGTTTTCTGTCATCCTTAAGGTCATAAGTTAAGCCCATACATTATTTCTTTGTCATCCATTGTTAATATGAAGCGCTCTACTATATTTTGATTTAATAAACCTTTTTTAGCAGCGTGTAATTAGGCACTTGTACTATTCGATAAATATATCGATTATTATATACAATAGTATATAATATCAAAATGTTAACTATTAGCCATGCCTGCCACAACGGCTGTGTGTCGGTATCGCACATCCGACGCGAAATCGAACCACCGACTGACGGCAGGAAATAAGCTGCCTCTCACCTCACGCTCTCCCGGCTCTTCTACGAGTGTTGCGAAATTGCAGCTCAAAGTAAATAAAAAAAATTAAGGCGAAGGATAAGTTTAAATGTAAGCAATCATGTATTTATTATGTAATGCACATGTTATTACTTAACGTACATTGTATGCTCGCAAGACAACATAATGCAGTTATTGGCAGTGGATTAAGATGAATTTATTTGACTGTATGCACTTAACAAAGCGGCAAAATATAGCCATAAAATAACCAACGATACGGTACTAAACAAATATTGATCAAAGAAAATTCCTCATCAAATCCAAGTATGCAATAAGCAAACTCAACTAAACAAAAGGGTGTCACATTACTCGGGAGTCGAAGACAACCCACAATAGACAAGCAGACAGACAGACACTTGACACCTGTTCACATCTAATACTAAATATAAATCTGCCATTGAACTAGAAGCTGTATTAAATGATGGTTAAAGTTGAAACTGGGGTGAAACCAGGGTTCAACAGAAAGAGCAACAAAGGAGTACGAATGAATGGGATGTTTTTTGGTGTTGTCAAAACCAGTATTGGCCTGCCACATTGTCGCACACAAGTTAGTGAGTTATGGTGCCTCTATTGTGATTCTACAAGCATTTAGTTGCCATTGAATATGATTCATGGCAGAATGCTTTGAATATAAACATTTATGAATGATGTTTTGATAAATTTTGTATTGGTTGAATTTATTGCGTCCTGCAAGAAACCATTACAAGAAAAATATAGCTAAATTTTATTTTACACATTTACTCGAATAAAGTTATTTTTTATCATTACCTTTACATCCCCCTTCAAATGGCGTAGCGGTTCCGATATCTACGTTCCACTCTTTCTTTTATTTGTAAACTCTCTCAAAAGAAAACCTCGATCGCTGAAACGACCACATTTGCGAAAAGATTCACCCGCGAGTTCCATCAAACTGACAACTGACAACGCACTTTCACATTCAAACGAATCCAATGGCACAAAATGTGTCGATCTCAAGACGTGTCGAGCACGTGTCAGCTGGCACTGGCACGGTAAAACTTTACGACTCCAACGACGTGATTACAGCCAAGTGCTGACATACGGGACCCTTTCATCTCGGCGTTTATGATCCGGTTCGAGGAAAATTGAAATGGGCAAGAGGTCTTCCGCTTAAGTAGCGGTTGTGCTGGTCTAACACTACTGGTGCTAACGGAACCTAATATTCGCTTGATGAGCCATTTTGATTTAGAGCGAAAGAAAAATAGTGCATGTTGAACCCTGCATCCAAACAGGTACACAATTTTGCTAAGCTTCAATCCAAATATCTGTAGTTGATGTTGTTGGTAATATCTTATTTACCAATGTTACTCGTAAATGAAAACCATGTGATGATTTTGACTACTTTTCAGTATAAATAATAAAATGGTAGAACGCTGATCTAATGATGCTGTCGGAAGGTGGCCTACAGAGATCCTCGGTCGAATTAGTGCTCATAAAAAGGTCTTGACGAGTCACATGTCGAGCTATTTTCGACTTGATTGACGTGAGTAACCCGCTATGAGAATTTTAAAATGTCTTGACGAGTAATTGAGAAACGTACAAACAACTTACAGACAGCAATAAAAGGTGTAAATATGTAATATCTAGAGAAAAGATATGCCTGCCTAGGCAGCATTTTATTTTGTACTACTTGATTTATTATTTATTTATACATACTTTTACAAACCGTTAACAATCACGTCGGTATAGACATCGTAGTACCACACTAGCCAGACAAAAGCAAACTACTGGATTACGAAACAGAACTTGACAGCTTGGGCCGATCTGATGAAAGTGGCAGTAAAGTCCGTTAGATTTACGACTTAAACGTAAGTAACCAATAATGAATGTATGCTTCCCGATCCTCGCCAGATACGGAATGATATGCGTAATAAGGTTTGTATCGTTAGTAGCAAGCGATTAATTGAAGATATTAAACGGCAGGTGTCTACCAGTTAGGCGATCTCAGATAATTGACGCTCAAATGAATTGACGACGTGTTTGCTATAATGCGTATTGCAGTAAATGTACAGAACCAGAGTACTCCTGTACTGTACTGACGGGAATACAGGAGGACAGTACTCCTGTTTTTCAATACTTTCCTAACTCTATGCGGTGATTCATGATGTAAGTTTGAAAATGATGTCATAATTATGTCTTGCTAAGTTATAACTTATGAGACCAACTCTGAAATTGTGGAAATAAAATACTACTTGTCGCATGGAAACAACCTTAATTGCATGAAATAGACAATAATTTTGAAGATAATATCTCACGGTAAAAGTTTTAAAAGTTCTCAGCTATCTCAAATGTAATCTTATTAAACTGTTAAAATACAAAATATAAACATATGAAATACGAAAGAAAATACTGAATTGAGAGAAATCGTTACCTGATCCTACAATGTGAATGCGGGCAAAGCTATAAGAATAAGTCCTCCGAAACGTGAACTCTATATCGCAGGTATTCTTAAATCCGATAGAAAACGAGATGTGTGAAACGCGATTCGAAATGCAGCCGACCGTGGAACTAAGCTGGGCAGAAAATTGTGTGCTACTTATTGGTCCCGCGAGACTGACAATGGGGATACGTTATCAATTGTGGAGGTGACAATGCGTAATAGAGTCTTCTGAGTTGTAATGGACTACTTGGGACAGAGAATGGGGAACGCGAGGTGTAATAATAGAATTCGTTTTTTTTTTAATACACAATATTATATTGGGTGTTTCTTGTGGAAAAAAAACCTCTTGCTATTCTTATAGTAAGAGGTTTTTTTTAATAGACATTTAATTGCTCCTAAGTATCAGTTAATTGATATTATTAACTCATATATCGGACAATTTTCGCGATTTCGTGGTTGTCCCTCTCCAGTGTCCCGTTCACATCTGCTACATGACCCAAAAAACACCCAGTATGTACTTCTAATTATTGTTATTGGGTAATTTACACAAAATAATCTTAGCCTACCGGAACAGTAACTGCGTATACCTTTAGCGACTGTATTTGTGAGACTAAGGGACCACACTAGTGCTAAATGGCCTGCTCAAATAAATGACTAAATTTTAATTTTCACTATGCTACGCAATTAGCGGAGGACAGAAACCTATGGACAAACTGGGTGTACACTAGAAGGGCATAGTGCCAAGAGCCCACGATCCTCAACATTGAGGGAACGACTGGTGATATAGATGTGGTGTTTTGCATTGGTTAAACTTTTTGCATTTTCAATTAGGTACAACTTTCTAAATAACAGTTAAAAATAGCACAACAGCTTAACAGGTTAAAATTACATTGAACACTGAACAGTCCCTAAAAACCTTTCAAATAAATATCCTTTTCGGAGACAAAGTCAGTAATCCTAAAACCGGCATGGCAATGTCGAATGCTCGTAAATTATCGAGTGATTGACGCAACGCGACACGCGGTGTCAACCCGCCTGCGAACCGCCATAAATGCTTGTAAATGCGCCTCGTTCACTTCGCCTTATTGTGCTGACTTGCTGTTAATGGTCACACGAGAACACCATGTCTAATTCTGCAGTTAGCAGGTGAACTAATAATTAATATATTGCAAGAAAACAATATTTGTATTAAAAAACCGGCCAAGTGCGAGTCGGGCTCGCGCACAAAGGGTTCCGTAGCAGCAAATATAATAAACTTATTATGTCAATTTATACACCTGGTGAATGGAGCCTAAACTTATAAGGTTCAGCCATCGTTTTCAGTGTAAGCACAATAACTTAACCAAAATTACAGTTAAATCAACCTATCTCAAAAACTATAAGAGATACTTTGATCAAACCAAAAATCGTTGAAAGAGTTAATTAGCATGCATCACCTCTATTTTTTTTAGAATTTTATACCCCGTAGTTATAAAAATAGAGGGGGGGGGACATACTTTTTACGACTTTGAGAGCTGATATCTCAAAAACCGTTCACTTTAAGAAAAATGTTTTTTAGAAAACTTTATATCATTTTAAAAGACCTTTCCATTGATACCCCACACGGGTATGTACATCGAAAAAAAAATTTTCATCCCTCAGTTACATGTATGGGGGGCCCCACCCCCAATTCTTTTTTTTACTATTTAGTGTCATAATTTTGTAGCGGTTCATACAACACATATTCCCATCAAATTTCATCACTGTAGTACTTATAGTTTCCGAGTAAATCGGCTGTGACAGACGGACAGACGGACAGACGGACAGACGGACAGACGGACATGACGAAACTATAAGGGTTCCGTTTTTGCCATTTTGGCTACGGAACCCTAAAAAAGTACTTGAAACTGGTTATATTTGTTCTTATTTGCATGTAAGTCGACACATGCATTGCAAACTTCTGTTTCTTATTTAGACCTTAGCAATAATAATTTAATGTTAATTAATTTTCATTAAGTACGAATCTCATCAATATTAATCAAATTAGCAATAAAAATAAGTTTACTTTTTCTCGTAACAACTCTAGACCATACCAAGATCGATATCTTCATAGGGGCATAAAAACCTAACCACATTCTGAAATAACTACAAAAACTTTACAATTCCATTTGGCTAGCTAGCTAAAGTGTCGTGTTTTTTGCACGTCACATTCTCACATCTGTCGAGGTGTTCGAAAATAGCCACCTTGTTAGTTCACCTCATACAATGCATGTGTGACTGGTGATCGAAAAAAATATGCTTTTGGGGTTCCGTTTTAACAATTTTTACTACAGACTGAGATTTCAAAAAGATTTTTATCTCATTGCCGCTCAAAATTGACTTAATTTTTTTCAAAAGTAATATACAAAATTTTGCTTAGTAACATCAACGCACAGTTTGCAGCGAGCATGACTAAGCGGGCGAATAGAGCGAGGTGTTCAAAATTTTCACGCAATATTCACGCGACTTTTTTTAAATATGCCTGTTGACTGTACCATTAGAGGAATGTTAGTCGCTGTTTCTTAGGTGAGCAATTTGTCTAACGTGGTACGTACTCGCAGTAAGTAACATACTGCTCTTTCTCACACGCCTTCAAACGCTCCGTTTCGCGACGTAATGCGATATTCTTTGCAAGCGCAACGTCATCGACTCAGGCTTGTTTTGCCTTTTTGTGTTCTGAGTGAAAAGATCGTAGGGGAGATGCTATCGCTGTTGATAGTGTGAACGTAATGCATTTAGAACTAGGGGTGGCTTTTATTAGGCACCAAAAAAAAATCACCGGTATTTTGAATATGTGCTAGGAATAAAACACGAATAGGTCTCTCAATACCTTGCACTTATACAAAGCGTTTGCAAATGGACGTAACGTTACCGAGTTTTGATTCTAATTAAAAATAGAATAAGCTTTTAGCTTCAATATAGCCAGCCGGGTAATGCTTATTGTTACTAGTATGTAATATAAAATTCAATGTTCATTAAAATCATGAATGTTTAACGATATTGGTTATCACAATATCAAAGTTAAAAAGTTTACAGTTTGGGTGTTCTCCAATATGTGACAAGAAAAATGAATGAATTGAAACTCTTTGCTGGGGAACTGGAGTATACATATAGCAATGACGCAATGTGCATTTTACGTGCTTAAACACATGTTTAATGATTTGAAATCACTGTATGAATTTGTTGAGTAAGTAGTTTCTTTTTGCAGTCGGTTAATGGTCTTTGTAACAGGAACAACTGCAGCCTCAACGTAGGTATAACTATAGTTACAGTTAAGATATTACTTAAGACAGATTCTCGTCTGCGATGTAGTCCCATGATCTTCCTACGCGGCTCCATAACCACTAATCATTTTCAATATAAGGAGTAAAATTACCAATAATTATGAGGCATCGATTGAATCACCGAGGTTTCATAGCCTGGGTAATACACTTAAACGCTTTAATTTGCAGCACCACATTTAGCACAAGCTGCGTGTAATGAGACAGAACGGACGGGACAGTGTGAAATTACATTAGAGATGCTATTGCACTCATGACATTATCAGATATGACTGAGATTAAAACTATTAAGGAGTTTTAGATCTGATATGCTACGTTAGCTAATACAAAACACTTTTAAAGACGAGAAGGTCTAAGATCGATAGAAATTAAAAATAGCATCAATACAATTGTTTCTTTTTTACAATATAGTGTTTTCATTATATATATTTGCTCAGGAATTGAGATCGTGCGTTGGAATGATCAGGAACAACAAATGTGCCTTTAAAATGTTTTGAGGTCAGTATTAGATTTTTATTTTGTTACAACCCTGACTCGACAATAAGTGTATAAATCAAACTATAGAATTATAATATACCTGTTATTAAAGTATGTATAATGTACCTATTGTATCGCCTTAGGTCGTACGTTTACTTTTTTTAAATTAGAATCTACATACAAAAAATTTGGTAGCTTAAAACTGGTCTGAGTATCCAAGTTAATTAAACTTTTTGGCTGCTCGGATTCTAACATAAGATCTTAATTAATTAGAATACTTTGATGAAGTTTATAAAAGTTCGCCCAAATCCTCGTTTGCAGCTTTATTTTGTTTAATGATTTCAATAATTAGGCCGGTAAAGGTACTGTTTTACATCGACTTCAAAAAATGTGGAAATTCGACTTACATCAATAACGAACCGATTTAAATGATTATTTCTTTGTTAGAAAGAAGATAATTTGCCGTCATCCTATTAGATTGGGTTATTTTCTGATCACGGAATGAAAAAGGGAGGGAGGGAGTGAACCCCGTATTTTGTTGAAAGGAGCATGCCTAGTAATTTCGGTGTTTTCTCAATTAGCAAGCAATTGAATATTCAGAAACCAACATTTTCCTCATTGAAGAACGATTGTATCGTCTTCAAAATAAAAAACCTATGATTTATAATAATCTAAATCTAATCTAAGGCAAGAAATCATTTAACGTTCCGTCCGTTACGGTCAGTCGGTAAAAATAACTTTAAGCAACAATTTAATTCAGGAATGCACAGCGTAAAATGTGCTAAATATTTCAAAGATAGAAATCTTGATAATGAATCAAGACTTTTTGATGATGCTATGTCATCAAAAACTCTTGATTACTTACAAGCTAAATTGTAAAGCGTTTAATTAGGATTATTTGAGACTGCTTTCTATTTAGAGGTAGCTAGACTGTAATTTAGTGCCTCTCGCGGCTCTGTAATTTGTTTGACCACTGGTGTTATTATTTATGTTTTCATTTCCTTGCAGTTAAGGTTTCATTTCTCGCGCACAGGTTTTAATTTGAAAGGCCACTTTTGTTTTATGCTCTTACGTTTGCCAAGTTTTTTTTGTCTGCTCTTTGAGCTTGTGCAGAAAACTTATAATCATATATATGTCGTTAGCGTATATTAGTAGACACATATCTTTCAGGTAAGGAACCTCATGCAACAGTTGTTGTGGTAAATGCTTTAAAAAAATCTACACTCAGAATATCACATTTTAAAACCTTTGCCTCATCAACTACAGACTGAATGATCGAATCACATTCAACGTGCCAAGCATTTTTCTCATAAAAATGGAACAGTTTTTGTGCAACATCAAACAAAGCTATGATGATTAAAACCTGTCTCGATTAATTACCATATCGTTGGCTTGAATATTTCATGACCAAACTCGATATTATAGATGCATTGGAAATAGTTGTGTTATTTCAGCCTGATAAAATCATATGATGCCATAAGAAGACAATAAATACAACAAATAATACAAGAAACATCAACAGCAAACTTAAGCGAGGGGCTTTAAGTTATAAATAAATTATACTTTTACTTTTTTAACAAGTTCTGAAGTTGTTATGAAGCGATGAAAGTCGTATATGTCTATCATAGCATTTTTAACGCATTTATACATGCGTGGAATTAACATACCAACCTCATCATACCAAATAGAATCGTCGTTTTTGCACCGACAGATAAAATCTTCACACAGAATGTAAAATCGTACCTGTAAAAAGATATGGTAATGGTAATGTCAAGTATCAATAGTCATGAGATTCTGTATTAATGAACGTGACATTAGTGCTCATTAAAAATGATAGACTTGTTACTGAAAACGGGTTTCATATAAAAAGTATGCCCATACTATACAGCTTATACACAGAGAGCGTTAGCAGTCAAGCGGTATGACTTGAGACTTTCAATCCGAAGGTCTCGGGTTCAAATCCTGCCAGCTCCTACCAATGAGTTTTTCGGAACTTATGTGCGAAATATCATTTGATTGGTTTTTCGGTGAAGGAAAACATGGTGAGGAAACCGGAATAATCCCAATAAGGCCTAGTTTATTTTCTGGGTTGGAAGGTCAGATGGCAGTCACTTCCCTAAAACTAGCGCCTACGTCAAATCTTGGAATTAGTTGACGAAGTGGACCCCAGGCTCCCTGAGCCGTGGCATGAGCCGGGAAAACGCTAGAAAGAAGAAGACACACAACACAAGCCAAAGATGGGATTCTCGTTTGTTATTCATATTTTTTCCCGACTTAAGAACTTGGATCGTGTGCAAAGTAACAACAAATGGGTAAATATATATGTAAGTTTTATTTTTAGATTGTTTATTACTTTAAGTATAAAGGCTAGGTTTTAGTGCTCTGTACAAAACTTTGTTCCTATAAGTGGGATTATTTCTTATTTTCTAATTTGATACAAACAACTTACTTTTACAAACACACTTAAGATCGTATAAAAGACGTTCAACAAAACAACCAAGACCGTACCAAAGTTAAGCGCTTAGAAGCATTAATGAATATTTGAGTCAGTACAGTAATGAAGTGTGCAATCAAGCGACGTGTATCCCGCAGTCTGTACAAGTCCCCGGGGCCCAGCCCTCCCCGGCTGGGCCCGCGCCGGGGACGCGACGGCCAGAGTCGTGACCAAAATTTTACAACTCCACATTTTGACTCGGCACTTCCAGTACTGTTAGGCGGGAAAGTCTTATGATCGATGCAACTCCTTGTCTGATACCATAATATATTAAATTATTCCAAGAATCAGGAACGTGACTAGTTCAAAAATTCTCAGTAATGAATGGATCCCGGCTTCTTAATTAGCTATATTCGCTATTCTCTATTAAATAACTCGATATCACAAAAAAACTGTTTTTAAATAGTTTATTTATGCATCGAAATAACAAAATCGAAAACCTAAGTTTTCGATTTTGTTATTTAGTTAGGTATCCAAGACTCAAAGACTAGCATGTGTGGCGACCACAGGCTGCATGAGGACTACTCCAACTGCGGCCATAGAAATAATGCTAGGACTCCTGCCATTACACATTTACATACAAAAAGAGGCGGCCGCAACTGCACTTCGGTTGAAAAACCAAAATCTGTGGTCAACCCTAAGTTCAAAACATAAACAAATCTATGATAATACAGTTGCTAACATGCCAATACTGGAAGCACCTATTGACAAAATACCAAAAACAATGATCTTCTGGAAAGACTATGCCATATCGTTAACAGAAGACCCGAAGGAAGGACTAAATCAAACAAATCTTAGAATATTCACAGATGGCTCAAAAACAAATGAAGGAACAGGATGTGGTGTCTTCTCAGAAGACCTAAACATGCACATCTCGAAGCCCCTAGGAGAACACAACACAGTATTCCAAACGGAATGCGTGGGAATAATAGAAGCCTGCAATGCAATACAAAGAAGACAAATTAAAAATGAAAACATATTAATACTGTCAGACAGTAAATCGGTACTACAAGCGCTACGCAGCGACAAATTTACCACACAACTCACACTCGAATGTCATAACAGCCTCACGAAGGTAGGCGAGGCTGGAAACAAACTAATTATAAAATGGATAAAAGGACATAGTGGCTCAAGGGGGAACGATGCGGCGGATGAACTGGCGAGGAGAGGCTCAGAGACACCAACACATGGACCCGAACCTATCATACCACTTCCTTTATCGTACATACAAAACCAATTAAACCAACATCACAAACAACTTCACAATAAATACTGGAATGATTTGGAAACATGTTGACAAACCAAAGAAGTCCTACCGGAGCTAAACTACAAGCTCACAAGAACCTTACTGAAGACACCCAGACACCAACTGCGGAAAATAGTAGGACTATTCACAGGACACAACACACTAAACAAACACTTATATAACATGGGCATAACAGACAGTCCTATGTGCAGCTCTATGCATGGAAAAAGAGGAAACGACAAAACATATTCTCCTAGAATGCGGACAGGTAGAAGTATACAGGAGTAAGTACTTAGGAACTCCAACAACACTAAAGGAAGCAATTAGCAACCTAAAAAAGATGCTAGGTTTCGTGGAGGAGCTAGGATGGTTAGAATAGGGCTACCTCGTTATCACGCAAAAAAGGCACAACAGATGTCGAGTTGCGGAAAACGCCCAGCAAAACTAACTAACTAACTAGGTATCCACGTGGAATGCTCCACATAGCCTACATCATCTGTTGGAAGTATCTGTACCCTTTCACAGTTTTTTTTAACTTAACCATATTATATTTCATTCACACATTCGCTATTCATAATCCATTTTTTATTCCCTACGAGATGACAGATAAAAGAGCCGATAAAAATAAAACGTGACGATGTTATTAAAGCGACGGAAGCTGGCGTTTAAGTGTTTTTGATTTATGAAACACGATCCGGCGAACCGGTGCCACTAACGGATTGTTTCGTCACAATGCTTTGTAGATTATAAATAATTACAATATTGTTGCCTTCTTCCGTAGGGTAACCGCATGAATGACGACTACCATGGATTTATTTTTATATTTTTTACTTTTTGGATCTAAAAATATGTGATAGAAGCATTTTGTATTAATGCCACAAAGCTTAGAAGGAAAGAAAAGGGGAAATAATAAATGAAAATAAAAATAAAGGTGCTATAGAAAGGATATAGCGGAAGAATTGGCAGTAAGCGTAAGCCTCGGTAACTAAGGTTTTAGAGCGATTGTACGATTGGCGTGTATCATTAGCTCAACTATTCATTAATAATTAAAGTAAGTATAGAAAAAAGATGTATTACTAAGAGGTTTCCACAATAGCCTCTATAGCGTTAATCCATACCTTTGTACTTGTTTCAGCGACTGTACATCTCCGGATAACGGCAATCGCGGGTTAAATAAAAACTTTCCTTTGTTTTACCCGGCCGTCTGAGTCCAAATCGTTTTCCGATAGTATTTATGTGTGTTATGGACAATAACACATGTGATAGAGGCCTTTTTTACCGTTTTTTAACACTATGTTTTGATAAAGGCTGGTAAATTGTAGTTGAGTTTCGACTTTTAGCAGTATTTTCAGAGGTTTCCTTTTAATGAAATATAACTAAATATACTATACACGTTTGTTTTCTTGAGATCTCTCTACAAAGAATATAGGTAAGATAAAAAACTTGTAATTCTGATTCATTTACAAATTGCAATAAGTATTAATACTTTCGGTGCCGATACACAACGTAAGACATTAAGAGAATGTATTTCCTAAAGATATTTTATGATATGTGGTAAAATCAATTATTGAGAAACAATTTCAAATTGTATGACCGTGAAATTACTGTCTGTCTGCCGCACAATACGCGGCTTCCTATGCTTTATTTATAGAAATGCAATCGCGTACACTCACACTCGCATTTCAAACTAGCCACTGCCCCGCGACTGTGATTGCGTCAGCATAGAAGTCGCTATATTTTTTAATTACGATCTTAGCTTGTCAGGGGTTGATTTACGAAAAATCCTTTCTCAGTGGAGAAGCTCATGTCATCATGTATATTTAATTTATTATAATACTTACACATCTCATATAAACCATTAGGCGAAGTGCAGGCGGTGCTCGCGCATCGGAGGTTGTAATTGTAACAATAACACAAAAATATAAACAAACAAAGGCAACATGGTTTGAGCAATAATATTAACAAATACGTATTGTAAAAAAAGAAATGGCGTACGAGTACATAGCTCCCCAAATTTTATCAGAAACATAAAAAAAAAATTTAGTAATAGCTCTGCTCAGCTGCTACGAAAGCCGATGTAAAACCGGGTAGGACATGCCGTCTCTAGCATTTAGTTATTTTCAATTAGAATATCCGCACGACTGTACATTTAACCACTAGACAGTGCTTGACGTTAACTGCATTAGAAAATTGATAGCGCCGAAGGGTTACTGCGATTTTAACTGTCCGTCTGTTTATAACTCGCTACGAGGGGACGTTACGGTGTTTTTGTTGGCAAGTACCGAAACTTTGGTGAAGTTTAACCATTACAGTGACTAATGTCAGTTAAAGGGCAAATGTACTGTAAATACATATTGTAGAAGAAAATTAACTGCTTTTTATATGTTCCTTAACAGGTGTAGTTAAATGCTCACAACTGGGTTATGATGAATCTCTGGTTTAAAATGCAAAAACATGAAATTATGGACAATTTCAATATTTTTTATAGTACTTATATAGTATTTATCCATTTTTTATACTGTTGTCTAATATCTACTTATAGCACAAGTCCTATTGAGAGTACAGGGTGTCTAGATTGATTTGTGCAAGAATTACCCATTAATGTATATATTTATTTAAAAATATTTTTCCCCTTAACTTACACGGTGTACAAATGGTGTACAATGGTGCGTAATGCTGGTGTTGTTTGAATGCATTTGCCAAAGCCAGCCCTCAGTAGCCCATTCGAAAATGAAATACAACAATAAAATATGAGGACGTGTACACACTACCGTTTGCGCGTTGCCGTTTTTGTAGAAAACGATAATGCGTAAACGCTACGCACACACTCTAAGGAGTACAAGGAGCGGATGATACATCAGGTAATGTTATTAATTCATTTATAAAATTGTATTTTTATTATTTTAGTCAGGGAGAAATTTTTTTTTTTTTTTTTTTTTTTTTATGCTATAGGGGGCAAACGAGCAAACGAATCACCTGATGGCAAGCGATTAACGTCGTCCATGGACACCCGCAACACCAGAGGTGTCGCAAGTGCGTTGCCGGCCTTTAAGGTGGGAGTACGCTCTTTTCTTGAAGGTTTGAAGGTCGTATCGGTCCGGAAACACCGCTGGCGACAGTTCGTTCCACAGTTTAGCTGTGCGAGGCAGGAAGTTTCGGGAAAAGCGCACAGTTGAGGACTGCCAACCATCTAAATGGTGAGAGTGGAAATATTGTCGCGTAGGGCGATGGCGGAAAGAAGCGGCAGGGATTAATCCGAACAATTCCTCGGAACACTCCCCATAATACATGCGATAGAAAATACAGAGTGAGGCCACATCTCTACGCAGCGCCAAGGGATCAAGCCGATCAGAAATACGTTGGCAGTTGACAATTCGAGCTGCTCTCCGTTGGATGCGGTCTAGAGGAAGAAGCTGGTACTTAGGTGCCCCTGCCCAAAGATGAGAGCAGTATTCCATATGCGGGCGAACCTGCGCCTTATAAAGCTGTAGGCGATGGGCCGGCGTGAAATACTGCCTCGATCTATTGAGCACACCGAGCTTCTTCGAGGCCAATTTGGCCTTACCCTCTAGGTGGCCGCGGAACTGGACTTCACTCGAGATGTCAACGCCAAGGATTCCAATACTGGCTGTGGCAGATAGGGGAGTGCTCTCAAAACGAGGTGACGCGACGAACGGAAGTTTTTTTGCGGTGAACGCGCAAACCTGTGTCTTTGTAGGGTTAAAATGGACCAAATTAAGTCGACCCCAATCTGAGACTTCTTTTAGGGAGGTCTCAATTTCGGACACAAGTTTGTTCCGGCTCTCAATGACGTTTTCCCGGGAAATATTGGCGCGGCCGGTGTAGGAGGCATCACCCGTACTATCATCAGCATAACAATGAATGCCGCTAGTTTGCAACATGTCATTGATATGCAGGAGGAATAGCGTGGGTGATAGCACACAGCCTTGAGGGACACCAGCATTCACAGACATTGAGTCTGAGCATTCACCGTCAACTAGGACCTTAATGCTTCTGCAACAAATTTACAACACACGTCGCTGTGTGACGACGGCACAAAATAACATCTCCGTATTTGTAAAAAAATTAAAGCATGAATTAAATCGTAAGACGTTGGTGCTGTAGAATTGGCGGAACGAACCATTTAAACATTTAATACAAAAAAAGCATTTAAAAAAAGAAAATATTGTATATACTTCGAAAATATCGGACCCTGGTTGTCTTGGTCGGGTAGCCTACCGGTTAGTGCGTCTGCCACGAAATCAGGGGGTCAATGGCTCGATTCCAGCCCTAGGTACTGCGGGATTTAGTCACAGCTTCTGTAGTATTTAACATATCTTTTAATCTATAATTGACGACATGTAATTAAACGGGGTTTAAGTATTACGTCAAGCGGTAATTTATTCGCGTGTTCCATCGATGCAATCGGTATCGATTTTAAGTAACGAGATTGTGTCCTTATGACGGCCGCGGTTACTGCCAATAAAAAATACGATAAGTATAAATGTTCTTTGGAACGAAGACAATATACCACTTTCAAATAGTACCGATTTATAGCTGTAGATAAAAGGGTTATAACAAGTTAGATACAGCTTCGAAAATTTCTAAATGGCACTTCGTATAGGAACTTTGGGAACACGACGCCTTACTTAGGACCGTATTTTTGCCGTCTTCTGGCTGTCAACTTTGTCACTGCATAGAGATAAGATTGTATCCTTACAAAGAAACAACAGTATGGTACAGATTGATTAACGAAAGCTGGCGCGGAAAATGTATGAAACTGTAATTTATTTCATAGACATTCCGCGCCAGCTTTCGTGAATCGATCTGTACCTACAATTATTTAAAAATAAAGTACCTACAGCAGGTCTTGCATTTCGTAGGAAGGTACCTAAAATCGTGGTGCTGGTGGTGGTTGTGGAGGGTGGAGAATGTGGTGGCAAGTGGTAGTTTTAAGTGGTTACGATGGTTCACTTTTGTTACGATTAACAAATACCTACTAACATAAGTATGCATCAACCTGTGTTAGGTAGGTACTTGTGGCAGTGGCAGTCATAACTGACATGAGTTCTTTCTTGCCTATGGTCGCTGCTGTCACTTGCGGGTCCGCAAAGCTTGTAGGTTATAACAGTTATAACTTATACACACTCCTATAGCACATATTATATATTCTAAGAACTGATATTTATGTATCTCTCATACCGAAAGCGAGTACAAACTGTTTTAAACACCACGCAAAAAAAATACAATTGACGCTCACCCCCGCACAACGCTAGGGTTGCCTACGATTAGAAATATTACGATGCTGACAGACAGCAGCATGCACCGGGGGGCGCGGGATGTGTGGGCAGCCCGTGAGTCGGTGCCGACCCAGGACAAAAGACTATCGATTCGAATGCGCGCGGAGAGTTCCATTGGCCTGCCTATAGTCTATACTCGTATAGGTAATATTTTGTTATACACAAAAATGTATTTTACTGTTTATTATATACATATAACAAGCAAACAAGACATTGGTTAACTTTTTATAGCCTTATAATGTATTTCAAAAGGATAAACATCATCGTTGAGAATATTGACTTTACTTAAACAAAGCGTACAAAGTATCATTATCTACGGGTTGTTATTTTAACAACCCATCAAACTTTACCAGAATTTAATAGGCACTTAAACTCTAGTAGTTACTACTAAAATAACCGCCATGACACTTTCTATTCGATCAACTATGACATTTACAAGATAATTTAAAATGCTATAAATTTGTATTTAAATAGCAAGATTGTATTGCTTTTCGTAAGAACCTAGTCAGACATGATATTTGCCTCAAAATAATAACATATATTATGAATACTCCCATACAATTTTATAAAACCGATACTATAATTATTACAGAGTTATTTAATCGTTCCCTAGCTCCTTTTTATAGCAATAATTATTCAAATATGTCAAATCAAATATCAAAGGCGAACGTTAATAGTTATGTTAATAGTTATATTCGAAGAGACTCAGAGACGCCACAGGAGACCCAAGAGCTGCCAGCTTCCTCGCTCAACGGATAAGTCTTGCAATCCAGCGAGGAAATGTTGCCAGCGTCCTCGGTACCATGCCGCAGGGGCCTGTTTTAGATTTATTTTAGTTTTTATTTAGTTTTATTTTAGTTTTTATCTAGTTTTATTTTAGTTTTTAGTTTAGTTACGCTTATAAATTTAAATTTGTGTGTTTTAGTTTTAGTTTATTACAATAAAGTTTATAACTATATAGTTATGTTAATATTCATTGTAATCGACAAAAGAAATGTTTATTCTTTGAAATACCGCAGAAATAAACGCTTTCACGATACATGTGTCTTATTTAAGTAAGGAGCAGGTACCTATATCGGCTTAGAGTGCCTAGTAATACATCTAAAAGCTTTAGTGCGTTACAAGATGTATGTAAAAGTAGCCAGCAAAAGGAGTGATTAACTAACGGGCGAGTTTGTTCATAACTTTCCGACTCCAGATGGATCGAGTTTTATCAAATTGTGTTACGAGAGTTAGTCCAGTTAGCAGTTGATGGAGGATGTTTCTTATTGCAATTTACTTGCAACCTCGGTGCAGTCTTAGATGAAGTTTATAAGATACACTTTATGAGAAGAAACTGCTACATTGATAAACGTAATATGTAGGTACATAAAGTAAGATAAACTCATTAGAAGTTTCCTCCATTGAATAGCTCTTTGGCTACCTTGAGAAGGTCGCGGGTTCAAAATTTGACCAGTACCAAAGAATTTTTCAGACATTATATACTTACGAAATATCATTATTTACTTTTGGTGAAAGAAATCATCGTGACAAAACTGGACTTATTTCAATATATACAATAAAACAATTACCACACCAAATCTTGGCAGTAGGTTGCCAAACTCACTTCAGGCTCCCACACTAAGAACCACGATGACCCTCTTGAATTAGTTTACGTAACTATTATTAGGTACTTCTCACAACTTGCTTTTACTACCGTCAAAATTAGGTCCTAACCATTACAATAAATTGCCAATAGGTATATGAGACCCTTCTGTTCTAGCAGCGAGTCAATAAACCCGAGTCGATGACGGATAAAACTTTATAACCAGTAAAACTCACCAATTGCCTTCGGCTTGCGACGATAACGTGTTTTTAGCACTTTTATAAACATTGGTTCTAAAAGGCTACCTGTAAAAAGGATTATCTACAAAAGCTTTGGTTAAAATAACGTCAAACGGCCTAATTAAATAGACATATACTTAGTAATAATCTCGTTTTGAAAATCGAAAAAAAAATTATGTTTCAAAAATAAAACATTTTTCGCTACGAGACCCTTAACAATTAGGTATGTAAACCCACATTGCATTGGCTCTAGTCCTTTTAGTTCATAAATTTCTGGATTATCTTTTAACAATTTTTCCATGAAAATTTGACGTGTCGTGATAAGCTATTTTTACAAAGAGATCGACTTTATCAACCACCCCTTTCCTCAAGAAATATAACTAAAAATACATTTCGGGTCGGCCATCTTATTTATAATTTATAGAAACAGTAATAAAGTAGAAACGGTGATTTTACGATCGCCGTAAAAGCTCTTTGTATTTAAACTTTCTTCGGCAAGGAAACAAAAGATGTATTTGAACAAAGTTTACCACGCAACAGATCAAAAAAGCATTCTCATTTGACGCAAGATACATTTTTTTATAAATAATAACAGCCATAAAATGTGATTCAACATTCGTTTTAGAAATGATATTTAAACATAAAGATTTGTTGCCTAAATAATTTTTAGGGTTTTACATATTTTTTGTCACTAGGGTAAACTTGCATTATTTGGTGATACTACACAGAAAGAAATACTGAAATATGTTGCAAAAAGGTTGAAATCTAAAAATATTATATCAATACTTGGCTTTGAAAAAATCGACTTTTTTGCAATGTTTTAAAGTATACTCTTCTGTGTAGTATCACCGAATTAGAAGTATCACCAAATAATGCGAGTTTTACCGTAAACCCACCTTTTTTCTATTTTTTTTAATAAAATGGGGAATTTATTATAGTTACATCTATTTAATAATGTGAAAGAATCTTAAAACAATTTAAAAGTGTCTTAGATTAAATATATTAGAAAGATAGAAACTAATGCTTGCGCCATTGCATTGTTAAGGTTAGTCATCGTTGAAACCCGGGCACCTTTAGCGGTTTTTACCAAATGCGGTACCGGCGTGATAACCGTCTTAAAATCCGTTTTGCAAATCGTTGTTTTTTCAGTAATCGGGCAGTGCGCAATTCTAGGGAGCTATTTAAAATGTCAAATGAATAACATGATAATCTAATACAGCCCAAAAATAGGATTGTTTTTATGAATAATTAAAGAAACATTTATTTTCGAAATATATACAGTAAGTGTAGAATACCTGAAGATATTCTTAATAATATAACACTTAAGTATCGGCAGGACGTTTTCTATTGTTCTATTCATGTTACGTGTAAGTATTATTAAAGTAATATATTAATTTAATGATCGTTTTGTATATTATCAATAATTACCTACAACTCGAAGTAATGAATGAACGATTTGTATTCATTGTAATAAAATTATAAAGCAGACTTGTATTCGTTGTAGAATAAGAAATATAAGAATTAACGACGTGCTTGTAGTCATATGATTAATAGGTAGGTACTACCTACGTAATATACACGGTCGTACACTCAATCATATGATTAATCTCTTTATATGTCTTTAAACAAATTTACGACTATTCTTGCTCTGTACAAATGAATATTACATGAAATCTTTATTGCCAACTAAACAAAGATTATAAAACTAAGATCTACTTGTTACACATAATTTTGCAGCTATGAATGGATCACCTCCACGTGGAGTTTATTAAATTTATTTATATTGTCGTTCCAATTTCGATCACTTTTTCGACTCCTCTGGTGAGCATTGGTTGGCCTAACTGAAAAGCGGCAAATTAAAAACTAGTTTGCGCGAAATAAAAATAACACAAACATGCGCATTGTTATCGTAACACGTTGTTCTACTATAAGCCAAGGGCTATTGGGCATTGTTTTGTTGTGTGACAAAAATCAGATGTCATTGGGGTTTATGTGTCAGCTATTGTGATTTTTGTAAACAAAGTTATACCTATTACCGACCAATTGTGCTAAAAATAGGAATTAAAAGCCAAGGTATCATTACCTTCGTGTCGTAACTATGATAAAAAATATGTTAAGCAATGTCACTACTGCTTGGCTAGGAACAAAATAAAATTTATTTCACAATTCATACGCGACCACTTGTGAAAAGTCATAGCGTCAGTTAGTTCTATTTAAATTAAATTAAAATCATCATAACATCGCGCAAGTCGTCACAAGATATCGCTTTTCCGTTTATTATATGGAAAAAACTGAACGCGTAAGATGAACAAGTATAACTCCAACTCTTGTACCAAGCTTAGCCTGTGACAAATATATTACGTTGAACCCCTTTTTCGCTCGCGTGTTCAAAATGTTTCGGAAGCGTCGCGTGCGCGGAAACAAATTGGATTAATCGTGCGGTAAGTGCTTACTTTAGTTGATGTGACAGGCTGGTTAATAAAGATGACAAGGTCACCAGTAAAATTAAATCATAAGTGTAAGTAACATTACATCATAAAGACAAGCAAGCGAAGAAGTCGACAAGAAAACAAAATTGAAATGAAACATCTACTTCGTCAAGCAAGTCTAAGCAAGCAGTAGGGATTAATATTAATAGTGTGAAAGATGATATGAGTAAGAAAGGAAAGAGCGATGACGAGAGATAGAGTAGAAATGGAATTGAAAAGGAAACCATGATGTGTCGACCCCATATAGTGTGGGATAAGGGCAGGCGGGAAGAAGACATTCTGTTTCATTCTGAATTATTCCTCTTTTTCATCAGCAGTTGTAGACTTATACCTGTTTTAACCTACATATTAGATAGCATTTGAGGAAATAAATATTCTTATTGGGTAGCGTACTATTATTTGAAGCCACAGAGACCCTTCAGTTGTAAACTGATATTACAAGGAAAGGTCATTGGGCGTTTTTGACCCGCTTTATGAAAGTTCGCGTACAGAGACCAAACCAATTTTAAATTAAAGAGCTTAGTCCCGCTTCTCAAAATATATTAAAATTTTCAATTTATCGGCCGGAGGAAAAAAGTTATTCAAAAAAATAGACTGAGAATTTACCTATAATTTTTCAAAATTTTTGTTACGGAAACAGTATTTATATACATTCTTTAAAAGAAAATGAGGAAATATTCATGTCAATGTATCAACTTCATTCCGAAAGTACGCAGAGTGCTAGAATTAGTAATTACAAAATATTTTTGCAATGAATATTATTAATATTTTAGCGAAACTACATTGTACACACAAGTCGTATATAACGTGATACAGATATTCTTATTGCTTATTTTTCGTAACATATATCAGTGCTTCAACACCTGCAGGAGCCAACATAAAGCCACTTTTTTAGTTAACAATTAACTAATTGTAGTTATTAATTAAGCATTCAAAGTGCTACTTATCGCTAGATGGAGTGACAAACATTAATATTAGCGCGTTTCGTCACATCGGTCTAGCTCCGTCATAAAAACGTATTTACCTGCACATGACAATCAATAGTCTATGAAATACTGAAAAAAAAAATTGACAGTTGTCATTCTTCAACATAATAAATCGTTTTATAAATTGTAAGGCGGATAATAAAATATATTTCTGTCTGTTTTTCATAAAATATTGGTAAATATGTACGAAAATATTGGTACATGCCGCTCTGGGTTGAATAGAAGTTTTTGGAGTGTAGCTTTTCCACCAAGGCGCCTGAATATGTGCCTAAGCGTTGTTGCAGCGATGTAAGTACGTTTTACAAAATTCACCTTAGCTATAACTCTGGGGCTTTGATAACTGCATTGCCATTTACTTTGTCCTTTTTTTGGTTTCAGGCTAGTTGTCGTCAGTGCCAAAAAAAGACCCATCAAATACTAATTTAAGCTGAATCGCTCTTAACGTATTGCACATTTTGAAGATCTAAAGATTATCACCTTATGCACTTTCACAAGAAGAACATTATGATTAATGGTCACATACAGGTAAGGTGTTCGTAATAAACATTGTATATACATGGGATCTATTTCACTACGAGAGCATCATGAACACAAATAAGAAAACATCTCATGAAAAAAGGTCCCATACTCGTACCAGTCCCTCCATTCCTGCTGTTTACACAATCAGTGTTATGCGCGCGGTGTGTATAGGCACAGGTTTCGATTTGTAGCAGCTTCCGTTCCATTGGCGTTTGCAGCCATCGAAGTTAATGAATTCTCATGTATGATAAATATACGAAGAGAAAATATACTAGCTTTGAGAAAATACAGACATTTGAGCCTTTTGG
Organism: Lathronympha strigana; assembly: GCA_949128165.1. Classification (NCBI taxonomy): domain Eukaryota; kingdom Metazoa; phylum Arthropoda; class Insecta; order Lepidoptera; family Tortricidae; genus Lathronympha; species Lathronympha strigana. Next base: position 20,366,706 of record OX421903.1, on the reverse strand, counting down.
AGTTTTTGGATCTTCACTAGGTCGCCCAGGTACTTATGAGGCAAGTATGAGGGATTATCTGATGATGAGATCCATAAGAATTAGATGGAACTTCTCAAATGCACAACTGCCCATGTATGGTGATTTTAGTATTTTAGGTAGCAATAACTAAACTACCACTGCAATATCACGAATTCATTATCTTAAAAACCCTCAATTGCTATGTTGGCGCTGAAACGGAGCAGTATATGTTTTCTGCCTACCCTTTGTGAATGTGAATGCAGAAGGCGCAGCCGTTCACGATTTTTTATCAAACTTCAATTCAAGAACGAATTCCGTCTTTTTTAAGGGTATATGTAAATATGTATAGCACATAGCATACATTTCATTCTGATCTGATGATGGATTCCATTAAAAATGAGGGAACTCTTCAATTTTCTTGTGACAGGATTGAAGGAAATCCTAACTTAGATTTCGCGTAGGGTCGAATCCTACTACTTATTCGATTATAATAATTAAGGATTGCCATCTTCTTCTTCCTAGATCAGAAAACAAAAAAAACCTGCATTTTGTTCTGACAAAACCACACAACACACTGACAAGCTTAAGCTCAACATCAGAACCCCACTTTGGTATCGGAGAGGATATAATTCTGCCATTAAACATTTTTGCTATAGTTATATTATAAAATAATTTATAGTATTAATAATTCACAATATGTTTTATCTCTTTTTCATGCGCCGAAATCCTCCTGGCATCGAAAGGCAAAGTGAGTTGCACGCGCAAGACGTTACGTTATTATTTCAAGTTAAGTATATTTACACTCACTATTCGAGACATTTATTGGTAAAACTGTACAAATAAACTTTAGTATTATGAAAGGGCCATAATACCAGTAGGACCACATGAGATTTGCGTTTATTATGAATCTGAGATATGTTACCTAGTCCACATGGAATACAGCTTCATTATTCGAAATCATGTTGAATATGTCGATATTTGTGTTAAGCACGCAGCTGAAAGTGGATCAGATTAATATTTTCGATATTTAGGACCAACCCATTAGTGTTAAACCACGATGAGATGTTTTCAACTGCCTGACATAACTTGCGTTTTCGGCTATGTACACCGATGAGTTAAACTATAATACAGGTACCATCGGCAAACATTACGGACAAGCTACGTACCGCTAGAGCCATGGGCGTGTATACATACCAAAATCGCGAGTTCGAATCTCGCCCGAGACTTTTTCCACTGTTCGTTTTATTTCTGAGGAGTGATGAAATCCGTTTCTAGTTCCTTGTATATATATTTTTAACGCTAAAGTGCGAGGTGCCGTTGGACAGATATTTAAAAAGAATAATAAAAAAAAACTCCCTTTCCTCCAAGTTTTGAACCGCAAGTCCAAACAATATTTAAAAAATCATAAAGTAGACTTCAGGTTGCAGGTTTGCAGAGGGTAAAAGCTTTCTCAGGGAGCTGTGTCGTCACCTGGTAATTAAAGTAGAGCTTTATATAAACTTTCAAGACGTTATACCTACGGAATCCTGACCGTGGCTCAATACGTTCTTTGCAGATTTTTAAGGTTCCGTACCCAGAATGGCAAAAACGGTAACCTTATAGTTTTGTCCGGTCCGCCTGTCTATCCGTCTGTCTGTCTCTATGTCTGTCCGTCCGTATGTCACAGTGTATTTTGTGTGCCGCTATTTAGTTTTGCGTATTCATTGTGAAAAAAAATGTTGAAGGGAGGCACCCCCCCAACCAATACATTATAGAACTAAATGTAAAAAAAAAAAACATTTTTAGCAACCATGTGCTTGTGGCACATCACCTGATAGGTCTTTAGAAATAACTTAAAGGTTGCTTTAAATAGGTGCACATTTGATTAAAAGACTTTCAAGACGGTATACCTACGGAATCCTACTCTGAGCGTGGCTCAACACGCTCTTTGCAGATTTTTAAGGGTCCGTACCCAGAATGACAAAAACGGTAACCTTATAGTTTCGTCCGGTCCGCCTGTCTATCCGTCTGTCTGTCTCTCTGTCTGTCCGTCCGTATTTCACAGTGTATTTTGTGTATTTAGTTTTGCGTATTCATTGTGGAAAAAAAAATGTTTAAGGGGCCTCCCTTAAACATGTTGCTAAAAAAACATTTTTTAGCAACCATGTGCTTGTGGCACATCACCTGATAGGTCTTTAGAAATAACTTAAAGGTTGCTTTAAATAAGTGCACATTTGATTAAAAGACTTTCAAGACGGTATACCTACGGAATCCTACTATGAGCGTGGCTCAACACGCTCTTTGCAGATTTTTAAGGTTCCGTACCCAGAATGACAACTACTACTACTGCTGGACATAGGCCTCCCCAATTGCACGCCACTGTATTCGATTTTCGGCTGCTCGCATCCAGCAACTGCCAGCCATCTTGCGCAAATCGTCACTCCACCTTGCCTGAGGGCGTCCTACACTACGCTTGCCGAGACGCGGTCTCCACTCAAGAACTCGTTTACCCCAGCGGTTGTCGGTTCTACGGCTAATATGGACAGCCCACTGCCACCTTAGCTTGCTAATACGGTGGGCTATGTCGATGACTCTGGTTCTCTGCCGGATCACCTCATTTCTGATTCGAACCCGCAGAGAGACGCCGAGCATAACCCTATCCATAGCCCGCTGAGCGACTTTAAACTTGTGGACCAGCCATACCGTCAGTGTCCACGTTTCGGCTCCGAACGTGATGACGGGTAGGACGCACTGATTAAAGACTTTCGCCTTTAAGCACTGTGGGATAGTGTGCGTCCGTTAAACGTCGCCAGGGTCAGTCGGTTGTGGTGGCGTCCCGTAGCCCGGAGATTCTTCGCACCCCCTGCCCTGCCGTTACCGTAGTCGCCACCATAACCAGGAATAGCGGAGCTTCCGGGAACTGGGGGCCGTGGCCTTTGTTGTGGTGTCTTATGACACCACAACAAAGGTATGGGCAAACCCCCCTTATGGGGGGTTTGCCCATAATCGCCACGCTGGGCAAGCGGGTTGGCGATCGCAGGGCGTAGCTTCTTGCACTGTTGACGCTGCTGCCCGTCACCAGCCTGTTGGATTTAGCTTCGCCTATTTAAAATGGATATACCGCCATCGGTCGGTCGCCAAAGCCTCGTCTGTTAATCAGCAGGGTGCACCACGGGCAGGTGAGGTTGGCAATTGGCCGTTAAGTTAATGTAATGTAATGTTAAGTACATGACATCTCTTTCAATTAATAATATTGTTATTTATACTTCCAGAAAGTCCGAGTCCGACTTCAGTAAGACGAAAGTAAGTCGTATTCGAAAGACGAAACATCAGACAAAGGATCAATATCCAAGCAATAAGAAAAGCTGCAAAGGATTTTTTATACAATATATAAGAATTGTATTTTTTGAATTGTAAAAAATAAATGCTAATGTGCTTAAGAATACAGAACAAATGGTGGGAATATTTGATAATGGTGGGTATATATATTTTTCAGTCCTCCGGCCGGTAAGCGCCACTTTACGCAAAACTAAATTGCCGCCTACCGGCTCCGTCTGGCAGAAAAATAGTATACAAACCTCGGCCGTTAGATGGGAAAGCCTCGGATCACATGTCACAATTACATGGGATCCGAGACATTTCCCACTAAAACGGCCTTGGTATGTAATGTACTATTTTGCGTGGTTTGCATTTCATTTCATTAATATTTTCTTATTCATTACTTCCAATATAGTAATTGTGTTCTGTATTCCAATGCACGTTAATTGTTTTTGCGTAATTATTTGTCATAGCGTGGCGTGCAGTGTCTTAGTTGCGTTTTGTGTAGTGTGCGCACTCAGGATGCTCATGTATGTACGAGTGCTCTGTACATTTACTTACTTGTGATTAACATTAACACGTTGACTGTCCGTGCATTACATGTAATTCACTATTGGGACTTATGGCAAGTATGTGTTGGTATATATACATCTGACGTCCATGCATTACATAAAATGCACTTTCGTTGATATGGAGGACAGCCAAAGTGTTAACGTCACGCTGCCCGCCTCGCTGTACGTCCCGCTCGAGGGCCTCCGCATACTGGCGCGGTTGCATGGAGCAAGCGTAGGCACAGTTAACCAATTGAATGAATGAATGAAAAACATTTATTTGTGACATCACAGGAAACAACATAAGAAACAAAAGAAAAGACAAACAAGGATTAGGGTGTGTGTGCGAATTGGAATCCAAAGGGTTGACTGTACTTAGGTCTTGCACTCACGCAAAGTCAGTAGGGTGACTAGTAAATGCGTTCGCATATACATGTAGGATTGTTTCTCTGTAGTCTGTGATAGATATATCTATCCCTGGCATTGTACCTACGCCGCATATATATCCTTCGTTGGCGTCAAAAAGGTTTAATAAAGTAATACTAACTGTAAGGCTTAGGTTTATTTAACCTTTTCGACGCCGCCAATTACGGATATATCCACAGCAAAGGTCCGAACGTCCAAACGCCGTATTTATCCGTCAGATACCAGGGCAACAAACCTACATGTATGCACAAGCATATAGTTTAATTTCAGTTTGACAAGTCGCGGTGCTTGATGTTTGATATGGCTCAATAAGGTCAACTCATCTTTCTGTCAAAAGTTATATCTATGATCATATCTCTGATCAGTGATCATAAATCTATATGCCTAACTTTTTCTGAAGTAAACCTGCGTAAATAAAAATAGAAGCATATAAATCTATGATCATAGATATATGATAGTGTAATATGGACCATTGAATAGCTAGGATCCTTTATATTAACCTTTTCGACGCCATGTCCAACGCACAAGCTTTCACTCACACGCCACGTCATCGGAATGTCAAAACTGAAGTTGAACTTTGTTTTACCAGTGTAGGTTTACTTTACTCAGTGGTTTGTGACCGATATATCGGCCATTGGCGTTGAACCTGCGGTGGCAATATATACGCCTTTGGCGTGGAAAAGGTTAATACTTATCCGTCCCTGCATACCTACCACGAACATCGAAAACTGGCATTGAGAGGAATACTTCTTTGTCACTCCAATATGCAAGTGTGACACAGATGGACACAAATCGTTGACAAAACGTTCGATTTTCGTGGTATAGGCCCTGTCCCCTAACGTCTCACGACTCTAAGTTCCCTACAAGCGGAATGAAGCCGGGAATTGGACCCTAAAAATCGTGTCGTGTAGTACTAGCATAAGGTGAATAAAGTAAAGTGCCACCATCGACAACCAACAAATAAACACAGACAACAGTCTAACTCATACTTGATATGATGAGTACGAAGGTACTGATACTCGTACACATTAATAGCATGCTTATTAGCAAGCGGGGAAGTGGGAGGGGCCCCGCTCCCAACCCCTCTTGCTAATAAGCAGACTTATTAGCAAGCTAATAAGCACAAAGCATGCTATGAGCATGTGTAACAGTAGGTTGAGTATTTGTTTAATTGCGATGGAGATCTTTTCTGACCGCTTTTGTAGTATACGAATATCAGGGGTTTCCACGACGCGTCAAGAATTTATCGCCACGTTATAATACCGTGGGAAATCGTAATGTAAGGAGTATAAAGACTCTTTTACATTAACAAGGTATAGGTATAAGATTTTTATGGAGTATAATGCAGTCAGTCTCCAATCGCCCAAGGGGTAGCGCTGCCGAATACGAGATGCTTTGGGCATACAACATTATCGATTCATCCCCGCATGCCAGTGCCAGTCTCGCATTAGAGTGGAAGCCTCAAAGCGGAAAGCGTGCTCGTAGACGCCCTGTTCACACGTGGCAGCGGAGCCTGTAGAGCGAGTTGCGAGCCGTAGGACTGCATGCTTACCACGAACATCGAAAATTGGCATTGACGGGAAAACCTCTTTGTGACTCCAATATGCAAGTGCGACAGAGATGGAGATACAAATCCGCAATCGATCTATTTTCGTGTTATAGGCCCTGAGCTGGACCGAAGGCAAGAAGTTCGCTCAAAATATAATGGCATGAGAGGATCTTGCGGATACCGTATGCACCTCCAGGGTGTCCCAGGATCTATATACAACAACAACAACGCCACTCATTTAGCACGGTGGCTAAGCTCTACTAAGGTTTATTTTACTTATTTATTGCTTTATCCCCTAAACGGCGAAAAGTGGCCACTACCTATTTTCTTTTTAGGTGATAGATAAAGCTATCCCCCAATAAGGGCGCCACTGGACGGTCGGCGCCCTCTTATATTGATATTTATTGTGCATTGAAATAAAGTTTTTAAAAAGTATTCAAAATGTTTTATTAAACAATAATTCTGTTAGTAGTAGATAAATATTGATTATATTATTAAAATTAAATATACCTACCATACCTAAAGGTATTTTAGGTAGATACTCTAGGTACATTTTATTTAGTGGTCCCAAACCAGTTTGCATAGTTTAATATAATTGGTGGAAAATATTCATTCGGTATTGTTTCTTCCGTAGTGAAATCGAGTGACAGTGAGGTATTGTGAGAGAGACATTGGACAAGAAAGAAAGATATCGAGTTCAGCAAATAATCATGTAATTCGATTTTACCTAACTGTATTTAATAAAAACGTGATTCACATTTCTATGTAACTATTAAGGCCAGTAATTGCACAGAGTTGATTCTAACAAATAATTATATTATATATATTTTTCTCTATTGCTTGAATTAATTTCCATCAGCCCTAGAAATAGACAAAACTTCTTAGACAGAACATTTTGTTTGATAGTCAACGTTCAGAAATTAACTATGTTTACAATCCTTACATTTCAAAAGTATTTTTGATCGTTTAAAAGCACCTATATGGAGCCAGCATTTATTTCACCTACTCGCCGGTAACTCGGTTCATCTACTAAATACAAGATGTCGCTGTTGTGGCGTGACATCAAAATGCAAAATAAAAATATTTCTGCACACATTCGGCCTCCAGTGTTATATAATAAATAAAATCTATGATTAAACCTTATAAATAAATTATCTTTCAATTGTCTACTGTATAAAATAAAATGCTCATTTTGCTACCATGGCTCCATCTAGAGACAAGTAGAAAAATCAAAGCGTAGTTAATTAACGCTAATCGCAATTAATTAACGAAAACAAACCCTTATTCCTCAATTCTCCCATGCCCTGCAGGAATGCGCCCTATACCACTGAGTTGCAGATACATTTATCTACACATCTAGCTCTATTTCGTCTGTGTACGCCGTGGGTCAAATGCCCGAACAAAATGCCCAATGACCTTTCACAAGAAATACACAATACTCGTAGTGCGGTAAAGCTGCAGAAACTAGCACAAAGACTCAATTTGCTGTTCACCTTACGTAAATATTGTGCTTTAGAGACAATTCAACTCGGTTCCAACAACACAGTTTGATCAAACAATAGACGCATTGTGTCTACCCGAGCTATCGATTTTACCAAAACGTTTTTAACTCCAAAAGACCAATTCTAACTTTCAAATTTGACCTGCAGCCTTACCACGACGTCTTAACGCGATTCATTTTAGAACCTAAAGTAAACTGTGTCGCTATTTCCTACCATTGTTATAAGGCCCCTGGTTTTGCTATAACACAACCTTGATACGACATGCAGTGAGTGCATTTTGAGTTCTTCAATTAGTGCCGTAAATATAGGTATGTTAAATTACACCACGCGTTGAACGCCTGGAGCGGGCCAATGAGCAGTCGTACAGTAACCATATCACAACCGTAACAAATGTAATGACATTACAATTTTTTTCTGATTGCCCACTTTAAGTCCCTTTCGCCTGCGCGTAACAGAATGGCAATAGCAAGACATTTTCTCATAATTTCCATAATCCACAGACAGCAAGAAACATCTTTAGGCGAACATCGCTCGCTTACAAAACTTGACGACGCAAGAAAGAAATTGTCTACAATACCCCTGTAAATAGAATTACAACAGCTGCAAACGAAATTTGTGCATGAAATTACTTTTTAAGTTATTCAAATATGAACCTTAATAATCAAGCAACAGGGCTGATATTAAGTAAGAGAAATGTTCTGATATTTGCTAACAGTGTCGACAACTTTTAGGAGAAGTTAAAGTTTTACGCAAAGTTGTTTTGCGTCCTGTATAATACGAGGGAACGTCGAACGATAAAAAGTAAGCAATTCATCAGCTAAGTAACTGCTAAAATAACTTTTACTCCCTTTACTCACATTATTCTTGGATTAAGAAGAGAGATTGACAGGTCAGACGGGTAACTTATTTATCGAATAAATGGACATCTTTAACTTTAATGTTTGAACATTCCTACTTAAGTATATTTTTATCGTAGCATCAAGTAGTACGTTATTTCTACTGAGGACTATATATTAAAATACTTATATGGTAACCCAATATAAGTATCCCGATTTTAGGACTCATGGATAAGGGACACGGACTGTTCCGAAACAAGCACTGTGTCGAGCTACTTTCGACTTTATTGACGTGAGTAACCCGATATAAGTATTTTAATATGTCTGGTACTCAAGGGAGTTTTCTAGGACTAAATAAATGTTTCAATAACACTGGAATGATTAAATAAAAAAAATGCCAGTGACATAATCAAAATAGTAACATGTTTAAATAAATATAAATAAATATTATGGGACAATCTTACACAAATCAACCTAGTCCCACGGTAAGCTCAATAAGGCTTGTGTTGTGGGTACTAGGCGACGATATATATTATAATAGACAGATGCATATAAATTCTTAAATACATAGAAAACATCCATAGCTCAGAAACAAATATTCGTGATAAACACACAAATGAATGCCCTGACCAGGATTCGAACCCGGGACCTCCTGCTTCGTAGGCGGGGTCACTACTAACTAGGCTAGGGGGCCGTTTAGTTTAGTTGTTGCGTCATTACGCATAATTTATTGACCAATACGCAAAAGCTCCTTTTTTTTGCTATTAATAAGCAGAATGACACATCAATTGAATACTACGCGTTACGACCATTGACTTTTTTAAAGGAACATTGACTTATTATTTTATCCTGTAGATATAGGAGGTTACGAGCATAAGTGCAACTTGTAAACAATCAATGGTGTTTTTCTAATTTTGATTTCAATTTGACGGACCCTCACCAAGTCCTATTTCTTCGCGGTTTCCCCTTTGGGCATCTGAAGATATCTTACGAAGCTAACCTACATTTTACGACAAAAATAATTTGGTCATTTATATCAACTTTGGACATTTTGCTTGCTCGAGTCAGCATTTGATTATGCTTCCAGGGCAATTTCTGTTTTTGAAAGTGGTAAATATGTGTAGAGACCGTTTGTTGTTGCGGAAATAAGTTGACATCGAATCTACCATACCAGTATGGGATCAAAAAGATTTGATGTTAAAAAGAGAATAAAACAATTTGGGGCCAGTTTAAATATAAGCAAAATATGTATGTCTTGTGACAAATCAACTGAAAGCGCTCGGAAAAATCGTATTATACACCGACAAAAAATATTGACAATTATTTATTTACCTATAGATTACCACTATACGAAACCCTATTTTAGATGTGCGGGCCTTACTCGCACTTGGCATAAGTAACTAGGTATTTTAAGTACACAATAGTAGTTAATGTGATTGTATATAGTGAAAGGCATTAAAATTCGAGTGTAGGATTATGAAACGAGGCTTCAGCCGAGTTTCATAATAACATCACACGAGTGTTTTAATGCCTAATTATTTACAAGTACATACACTGCTTTAATAACCACATATCATGAGCTCTCCATGATGCGTTCAAAGCGCATATATATCGACCGCCATTGCGACTTTCAGGAATAAAAACTTTTCTGACATTCAAGTTTTGACATTTATATTTTTTAAATTCAGAGACAAACTAAAGTTCGTCCCAATTTTCATATCGTTCGATATCAAAATAACGTGCGACTTGCGTGCGTCATCATTGTATGCAAAATTGACAATTCGTTTCAAACTAAACGTCATCTCGACTGATATTAGAATAGAGGTCAAATCAAATTTTCTTGTGTCAGATGTGTTCGAAATTTGAACAAAAATAATATTATCGAAATCGATAATATTATTTAGCTACCTATAATAACATTTTCACAGATAAGAAATTTGTTGTAACAAAAAAGTTTATTATTATGGGGGCGTTTATATGCGACTTTTGAACGTATTATTGAGGGCTAATGATATGTGCGTATATAAATGGTTATTACTTATAAGTCAGGCTCGACTTCTGAAGCGCGAAATTAAAATTTGGACATTAAAGAAGTATACCACTAATTTTAATTTTAATTCCATATATTTCATGCAAAAACCTTCCTTTATAAAACAAACTTATATCAGCCATTTCGCATACTTAGTTAGTTAGTTAGTTGTGCTGGGCGTTTTCCGCAACTCGACATCTATTGTGCCTTTTTTGCGTGATAACGAGGTAGCCCTATTCTAACCACCCTAGCTCCTCCACGAAACTTAGCATATGTTTTAGGTTGCTAATTGCTTCCTTTAGTGTTGTTGGAGTTCCTAAGTACTTACTCCTGTATATTTCGCATACTTTGTGTAAAGGTCAAATTTAATACTGATTTGTGAAAATCAGTGGGACAACTGCATGATTGTGTGTAGTTTATATTATAGATATGTATATAACATTTTCTAGCGTTGTGTGTCTTTAGCAACTTGAATGCCTGGATCAACTAACAAGCCGGTGCTCTCCACAAGACGTCTCTATGCTACGGACGCATTTTGCAACCATATTTAATACTAAGATATTCTATAACGTATAACAAAAACAAAATAAAACTTTTAATCATCTGCTGCTGTAGTCGGAAATGTTAGAATAAAACCTGATTACCTACAGAAGAACTGAAACCCTAACCTTACCCTCTGATAAAACCATAAAAAATATTAAATTTACCGAAGAAAAAATGGACACTATCGTAAAGGATATTCAAATTACCAAAAAAAAAACAAGACATAGTTACTGCAGAAGAACAGGTAAGACACAACTTCTGTTGTTTATTAATCGTAAAAAGCAACCCGGACCCTGCGACTTGCGAGGAATGTTTTATGCACAATGCTGGCTGGCTGGCTAGCAAAATTTATTATTTTATTAAGCCACATTGAGGACGGTTGTAGTATTGTCATAAAAACAACTGATATCTTCGCGTATTTATAAGACTCTTTTGTTTTTAAAGTCTGTTTAACACAACAGCTACAATTGATAGGTACTGTATCTCTAGTTTTACAAGCAACAGCAATAAACATCCTCTAGAACGCAATAGACGCAAAACAAAAACACTCCAATAATTGTCAACCAACAGCACCGCGGTTATTTACCCTAACAGAAATACATCACAACTTATTTTCACTCGTATTACAATACCATACTAAACATAGTTTATTCGTGTCTACGCTTGCGGATGGATATGTTCAGATATTTGTTAAATGTTCTAAGTTACTCGTACGCAAAACTCTCCGAAATGCAAAATAAGAGCCTTTACTTTGTGTGATGATATTGCATGAATGGTTGCATAGGTACCTACTCAATTATACATACAATATATATATATATATATAAATTAGTTTCTTAGACGAACCAATAGCTAATCTTCGACACGGGCGTTGTGCTTGCTTATCTTTATCTACACATTGTATTATATTCTATTGAATATAATACTGGTATGTCTAGTATAAACAGAGTTTCCATTCGATACGGGCAATGTACGCATCGCAATATGATCCGACCGGATCCGTAAACTTCACCTGATATCACTACTATGTATATTTTTCGGTCAGGTTATCACCGACTGCATGTGCTTATTCCAGGAAAGAACATACAAGAACATACCTATCGTATTTCAATAACATAACTGGGTTACAGATTTTAAGTTAAGTATGAGTACTTCTGCTAGTAGAAGTAGATGAAAAACAATAAAAAGTATTAAAAATATTTTATATTTACATTTATAACTATTTATGTTTAATAGGTAGATCCATACGTGACCATGACTTTGTACCTTTATACCTTGTGACAAGATACGTAGTGAAACAGAAATCAAAATCCTTGATTGTACATTAAGTACCTTTTTTAAATAAGATTTAATAGTTTTAGATAACAAGAAATTGTATTTAACTAACTTAATGTCATCAAGTACTCAAGAAAACATGTTTATCATAAGAAAATATCACTTGTTATTCGAAGTTTCGAATCTGCAGTTGGTAATTTGTACCCGGCCAGCCGACATAAGAAGTTGGTCGGTAAATACCCGTCAATATCGTAACACCCACTGCCTATTTTAATATCACGGCGATAGCAAAATCAATTTTCAATCCCATTGATACCCTCCTACTCATACATAAATGGAACATATCCGACAGTTCGTTCGTCGTGTTAAACAAGTCTTTTTGTCGGACATGAAAGCAATCAAAAGCAACAAACTAGTCGGCACTATCTTTTAGGGTCCCTTTAAGATAAAAACTTATATATCAGATAGAGACAAAGTCCAAAGAATAGCGTTTTATCTGCGGAATACTACTATAACCTACGGAAAATGTATTAACCATTTTCGGGCAAAACCATTGGTAATAACTATTACAATTTTGAACGCAGATGTAATATTTTTACTTTTAAATTATGTCAGTTTCGGAAGGTCAGTATACTTAGACCCTAGAAGGTTACTTTGTCTACCCACGTAACCCCGTGTTATTGAATAAATAAATTCTTACAAACGACCATATGTAATTATTCTGTTTTGGTGTAACCGTTTAGTGTCGTTTTTAATAATGTCTTAATAAAGTAAAATAAAAATAAAAACTTAAATGTCGTCATCATGGAACCCTTTCTTTTGTACCACGTACTTTACTACTTACCTTAAAAACATTGTTGTTGAACCTAATTTTAAACCACAAAGTTTTATTACAACGGTGATAAAGTTTAAAATTTAACGGCACCACAGCAAAACAATGTTGTAAGATTGTCATGTCATTGTTTGTCAGGAACAAGAATATATTGACAGGTTTCTAATTTCGTCGGATGAAGTTGTAGACATTGTCGCATACCTGAAACAAGAAACAACATAGTGAGTGTTTGTGGTGACATAAAAAAAGAATATAAACATGACAAGTTCAATGAGATGCAGCGACAAAAAATATGTTGTAGACTAAGATATATTTGAATACGCAACGTGAAAGTACATACTCATTTAAAGAAAAAAGTCGTGAGAAGCACAAGATACATTTTATTAAAAAAGTACATCTTAACTTGTTTTGTATGTTGACAAAAGATTAATTGAAAAAAACTGTGCTAGGGTAACATTTTAATTGATAAAAATCAACAAAAAATTCATAAAAGAGTATCAGTATCACTCAGGTAATTGACATAAATTGTAGGTATTTGACGTAATCTGATATTGATTTGATGACATTTATTTACCATTTAGCCATATTTTCAGTAGGTATAATTGTTACATTAAATTTAGGAATAATATTTAACGTAACAATCGCAGTCTTATTTTATCTCCATCAAAAAAAAATTACTTATTTACCTTATTTACCAACGTTTCGACACAGGTTTCACTGGTCAGTGAAACCTGTGTCGAAACGTCGGTATCGATAAATGTGTTCAAATCAAAAACAAATATTTATTACCATTTTTCGCGCCCATCCCAAATAACAGTAAAATCGGACGACACCACGGACCAGTCCTTGTCTAGGACAATATTAAATTTGGTCGACCTGAAAGTGGATAAAATCTTTTAGCGGGGAGTAATGAAATCCCTTTTGTACTCTGCGGAGCCGTGACGATAAATAAAAATATACGCAGTGGATGATCCCACTTGATGGATGTACATTTACTTTAGCGACAGAAGAAATACATTAGAATTATGCATAAATAAGAGTATAGCTTTGAGTGAAATTGTAAGAATTAACTCTTTGTTTACAATAACTGTAAACAAATCATTGTATCCGTAATTATTACGGATACAATGAAATGAAATAAGGATCTTTCCTTATAATATAATTATATAATTCTTACCTCTTGGTAAGAATTATATACTTACATTTATATCATTTAATAATGTTATAGGTAACTTGTGTGAATTCTTACTAGTTAATTACATATACGAGTTTTATAACTGTAAATTTAAATTTTAAGTAGTACTTTTTGTTTATCTTGTACTAAAGGGATTTTGCTACAAAACTCTCGTGTGCATTTAGCCAGACATAAAAACAAGTCCTGGTTCAAACTTTGAGATAACTCTTTTACTCTTGGATTCACCAAACACTAAACTTTTGTTTAGTCCAGATATCGTCCTCTACCCTAACTTTGTGTCCACCCCTAGATATCAATAGCAAAGTGAATTATAATGTTTTGTTTTATTTGCGAGTTCTCCACCCATGTTAACATTAATAAACCGAATTATAAGTTTTAGAACGTTTAAAAGCAGGATATTGAATTTGTTGTATGATTAAATTAGTTTAGGATAAACATATGTGACAAAGGTCATGTTACGATAATTTATCATGTAAATTGTTAAGATTACCTTACCTAAAAGGTAATATTTATTTTGTACAATCGAACAAATATGTCACATTCCTACCAATTACAGAAAATAGAAGCACGTTAGCAAACGAGACACGACACGCGATGGACAATTAACTAATTGTGGCTATTTGTGTTGTCCTGGTGTGACAATACCGGCATGTTCATGATGTGACAAGAGGATGGAGTGGGTGTTAATGGGAATCCGGGAAAATATGCTATTTTACTCCTGTAATAAAGCAATTTACGGTTAAGAAAATGAATAGAATCACCGAGTCATTGTTAAAGATATTGTCTTACCGTAGGCACATTATAGATGGAGTTTATAATACCTACACGTAAAGATGCATAAGTCTGTATTAAACCACATGTAAAAAAAACCTGAATTGACATTATCACGCTGTCGAGTAGACACATGTAAGCATTGTGTTCGGACTTGTGGATTAATGCTGTAATAATTTTCAAGATTCACCAAGGACAAACCAAGGTTTATATTTAATTAATAAGATCAAAATATATTATGTAAGTTTATTGAAATGTGAAAGAATTTGGAGGCCAAACCAGCATCAAAATAAAACAAACTTTAAACCCACGCGATCCTTTTAAAAATAGATAATCGGATTAAGTCCTGAGCCCTGCTTACTGTATTGATTTTTGACAAAGCAGCACGCTGAGTCTAATTAATGCTTTATTTATATATATGAAACAATATTTGTGTTGTAACAAAATTTCAAGTAGGTAGTTGTATTTATACAAAGTTTTATCAATATAGCTTGATACTTTCGTAAGCTACAATAAAGGTGTCTCAGGACAGGTATAATTGTGCTTGTATGTATGTATAAGCTTTATTTTTATTTTTTTAGCTTTATTTAGCTTTGTTTGTATTTATAAGCTTTAGTAACATAGACAATTTGATACAACAAAGGCGAACTTATCCCTATGAGGGATCTCTTCCAGTGCTTGTTTGTGCTTGTTTGTGGTAAAATGGTACCACATTGTCGTTTGCTGATAATGTTAAAGTCTTTATGGCGTTAGCGCCTTATCGAAAAGCGACAAAGTGGTACCTTTTACTAAAAACAATCACAATTATGTTATAGAAAGGAACGGGAAGAGGTCAACCAAGCTTGGAAACTAATTAGGAAAAGTTATTTCTTCAGAATTTTTTTAATGTAATTTCTGAATAAAAATTCACTAAAATACAAACAAATACATAGTTAGACCAGAAAATTCCTGTTTTAAGTAACATTTAAGATATTAGACCACAAAAACCCTGTTTAAGGTTGTAAAAGGAAATAAATTCATCATCATCATCATCATCATTTCAGCCGAAAGACGTCCACTGCTGGACATAGGCCTCCCCCAAAGATTTCCACAATGACCGGTCCTGCGCCACCCGCATCCAGCGGACTCCTGCGACCTTCACCAGGTCATCAGTCCACCTTGTGGGGGGCCTACCCACGCTGCGCCTTCCGGTACGCGGTCGCCACTCGAGAACCTTTCCGCTCCAACGGCCATCGGTTCTACGTGCAATGTGCCCCGCCCACTGCCACTTAAGTTTAGCGATTCGGAGAGCTATATCGGTTACTTTGGTTCTGCTGCGGATGGCCTCATTTCTGATACGATATCGCAGAGAGACTCCTAGCATAGCTCTCTCCATTGCCCTTTGGGTGACTTTGAGCCTTCTTATGCGGCCCATTGTAAGCGACCACGTTTCAGTACCGTATGTCATCATTGGCAACACACACTGCTCGAAGACTTTCGTCTTCAGGCACTGCGGAATATTGGTTTTTCCCCCCTTATCGATAAATTAATTATCATCAAGAAATTAAACCAACACAGAAAATAGCACTAAATTCATGAGCATTTTTTTATGAAATAAGGACTCTTAAAATAATGAAGCAATCATTTTTTTATATACTCATAAAAAATTGCAATGCACCTATCGATATAAAGAAGAAAAACAATTGCGGTTGATTCTTAGGTAGTAGTGCCCAGTGATGGGCAAAATTTATTCGAATGACGGATGACGGATGACGAATAACCAAATCATTCGCGGATGACGGATGAATTTTCGGATGATTATTCGTATTCGAATAAATTATTCGTCGAATAATTCATCCGCGAATAATTTATTCGCCGAATGAATTGCCACGAATAATTTTTTAAATACCTTATCAACTTCTGTTTAGAATAGCTATCTAATTATGAATTCATAACTCAAGTTTAATTTCAACCGCCTAGTTTCATTGACACAATTTCTTTTAAACATTATGGCCTTACTAGTTTATATGGAATTTATTTTATATTCGGTTATTTGAATGAGAACTACGAGGCCCTTTTTAGACCGAGATAGTATATGTCATTGAAATGTACAGAAACTTGACAAAATCTATGCCATAGAAATTAGGCGGTTTCTTTGCTCAGATTTTCTTCCAGCCCGCATAAGGATTATAAAAGGACTGTAAATAAAAGTGCACTTTAGAAATCAACATGGATTTATTAATAATTCGTAATAAAAATCATACGTCATGATATTCTTTGTTTGAAAACCAGAGTAAATAACATTAACTACATATAGATCATATCGAATAGATCACTAAAGTCTTAGACGATCGTGAACTTTAGTAAAAATTTGTCATTTTTGATATATGTTTCTTTTTCTAAATTTAATAGAATAGCCAAAAAACCTTTAATATTGTTAGTAAATTTATAGGAGTAATATAATAAGTAAATCATTCGTCAAGTTAAAAACCGGTCGAAATATTTATTCGCCGATAAGTTACTCGCGAATAAATCATCCGCGCATAAATCATCCGCGAATAAATCATCCGCGAATAAATCATTCGCGAATAAAAAATTGGTGGATTATTCGTCATTCGAATGATCATTTAGATAATTTTTTATTCGAATAATGCCCATCTCTGGTAGTGCCTACTCGTATAGTCAGTACTCGTATGTCTTCTGAGATATAAACTAATTATTCGAAGTACAGTACAATAGAAAGCCAATAAATTAAAATGCGCGCTAATTGCACTTGACACTTCCTGAACTGTGGATCGAGAACTGTGTCAAAGCTAAACTATCATAAGAACTCCATTAACTCCAATAGCTTTTCCTACCAACAACCAAACCTATTTCCTGATGAATATGGATCAATTTTGTATAAACGATGCAGTCTTAATTAATGAAGTTGTTACTGCATCTGAAGATCGGAATGCCGATGACGTCATAGTTTCTAATAAAGATACTGTAATGAACTGTTTTATTACTGAATGCTCAATTCACATGGACTAGGATGCTAATCAATAAACAGTATCCTGTGTCGTACCAAGAGAAACATTACGCTGTATTGCCAAAGTTTTAGGATCATCTTTGTAAGGGGCGTTGCAATGTTTGTGAGGGGTGGAACTTGAGATAAACTAAAGAAAGGGATTATATTGATCCCGAGGGGAAAATAGTTATTTTAGAGCCAGAAGATAGCAACCGAATTGCTACCAATCTTGCAGTGATTTTCATAACCAATTTATTGTGTTACGCGCTGACAGTAGCCCAGGAAAAAAAATCGCGACCATCTTAGGCTGAAATATTGATTTTATTTCTCAATTATATCGTTCCTTCAAAAAATTCATAAAATAGAATCAGCCATCCTATTAAAAAAACTTTGATTTAGTAAACAATTTCACAATTATAATTTTTATTATATAAAGTTAGCAAAATGTTATTGATATATTCCCGTATCATAGAAGTAGCAGTAGACGGTCTTTTACTGTAAATTAGACATACTTTATCGCTAGGTACGACATAGACGAAAGTAATCAAAACCCTGTGTTTAAAAAAAAAAGTATAGGTCTTCGCAACGCACCCCCTACCGGTTGGACCACCGAGGTGGACCACACGCTGTGACCTATGAAAACTATTATACCCCCAAATCAAATAAATAAAAGTAACGACTTATTTAGAAAAATGTCTATAACTTGTAGAAATATTATGTAGAAGACAAAGTGAGTCGTTTGATCGAAAGGTATTTGTTGTGTTAAGTGTGGTAATATAAGAATAATGCATGCATGCATGTAATCGTAGAAAAAATGGATCAAAAATATATTTCAAACCAAACTAAGTTAACCTTGGACTATGGAAACTACACAAACATTGAATAAGTGATCTTTCAATATTCAAATCGATACAATTTGTGATCAAGTTTTCTACAGGCTTATTATGATAATGAACCCGGCTGATCATACATACCTACAGTCAGCAAAATATTGCAACGTGCACTTTCGCATAGAAGTTTCTGTAGGTACTATTCCCGGCAGCTGAATTCCACCATCCTGCGGCCCAAGCTGAGATTCTTATCAGCCCCTATTGTTTTGCCCCTACAATGTAGCTCCGATGTCATGCTGGGAAACTGGAAGCCCGCGGGCAGCACCTTCACAGTAAAAGTTCCTTGAGGGTGCTTCGGGGTTTCAGTGTTGCCGCCATTTCTTTTTTTTTGTTTTGGTATCTTACAATACTTTAAAAAGTTAGTGTAGGAGTTTCCTTACAAACTTGTCACTTTTTACACGCATGTGCATTACAAAAATATATACCTCACTGTGGGCGTCTGACAAGTAAACACGTAAACATTGAGCGATGTTACGACTAAAAATATGAACATGATTATTAATTATGTCGTCCAATTGATGTCATTTTAAAGTATTTAAAAGCATTCCTATACTAAAATAACGTCAAATTTATCAATTCATCTATTTTTAATCAAGCTTCGAGATTTTTAGGTTTAGATTTGCTTACGCTTATATACTACTCGGAAATATCTATTTCCGAGTCGAGGCCTTTGTCCACTGTTGGACCAAGCCCTCGACCAAAGTTCTCCGCAAACACCAGTTTTGTGCTTCACGCATCCAGCGATTTCCTGCTACTATCACCTGGTCGTCGGTCCACCTTGCCTTCTCACACTGCGCGATGCTTTTATTTAGATTTGGATACGATCAAGTCATTAAGTTTATTTATTTATAATTATGGTAAAAAAATATCCTCGAGCATTTTTTTATTAATAAAGGTATTATTGAAATAATGCATTATGAATAAAATACATTATTTCAATAATACCTTTATTAATAACGATTTCAATTTAAAACTACCCAAAATGTACTATGTGCGCAATTTGAGTCGTTTGTATCATCACTTTCCTAAACAAGTACCTATTTACTTAATTAGACGTCGAAATCTACGATTGAAATCTACGGTTGGCTGGTTATTGGTTAAGTAAGGTTGGAAACCATCCTTCATATGGCTTCGAAACAAACATTATCCACCTTCATTAGTCTTCATTGTTCTTTACTTTGGTTTTGCTTGCCTCAACGTAGTAAACATATACCTGTGTGTATTATTTGTACTTAATACGAGAATTACCTAGCTGTTAGTAGGATGTTGTCTACAGTAAATGAGTACACGACCTGTCGGTTGTGTGAGCTAGATCAAGATCATCAAGTCTTCCATGCGATTGTTTTTAGGAAAAGGTTCAACTTTGTCGCTTGCCGATAAGGCGCTCATGTCATAAATATTCATTTAGAAATCAACCTTATCCACAAACGACAAAGTGGTACCTTTAACTGAAAAAAAACACAAATAACCATATATATGACGGTTAAATAGTAGTGATGTGTGATTGTTATTGAAGATCTTGATCTTCTCTAACATCTTCATCGAAGATCTAGATCTTCTATCTTTGAATAGATCTAGCAATAAAATTAACGCGCTCCATCATCAAAATTATACCCTCACTCTTTTAAATTTATTACTTTCTAAAATTTCACGTTTATCGCTCTTAAAACAATGTCCTTCTTTATTTCCAAAACAAACAATATCCAACAGCGTTCCCCGTACAAAAACCTTTCAAGACATCATTTGTCTGGTTTTTTGTCTCAGCCAAGTCTGCGAGTCGGTAGCGTTTTTATTAGCCTGCCCGTTGCGGGAGGAAGACAAAAACGGTAATGTAAACAATTTGATGAAGGGCGAAATCTGATCTCTGTTTACTTTAGTCGCGTGTCTTTCATTGAGCTTTTATTAGACTATTAACATCCATAACGCAATAAGTGTACCGTAAAACGGGGTCACATTAATTAATTTTGAAATTAAAAATTATACATCTTTCTCAGTTTTAAAGGACAAAATGTACAAAACATATTTATATAATTCACTAAACAGTGAGGTGTTTATGAAAAATAATTAAAGGTAAAAGTTTTATTTTCGGAGAAAATAAAATAAAAAGTATCCAATTTGTAATTAAAATGGGGTCACTTTGATAACTAACGTTTTTAGCTGTATTCTAAAGTATCCCCTACTTTACAGTTATAACAGACACCTTTAACCAAAACCGAAAATGCGGGCATTTACATCTTACAAAATACATAATAATTAAATTCAAAATCACACATTTTCAGCGAGGAGACAGAACAATGTCGTTAAAAAAGGAGAACGGTCCAATAATGTTTGTTTTCTTAAGGAAACATGTGTACCTACTGTGAATACTAAGACAATAATTAAAACAGTTATCCTGGCACGTCAGAAGTTTTTACACGACAAAAACGAGCTAATTTCTAGAAAAGTTAAATAGTTGTTTTTACAAGAAAGACGCGTACGCGTACGCCGTGACCGTGAGGAAAGATGGCCGATCTGTCAATGTTGTAAACACAAAAATATGAACCGGCGACGTTCAGAAGCTTTCGAGTAAGTGACAAAAATTAAAAGTAAAGCCACCCCGTTATATGGTAACCGCTTTCTACGAACTATAAACTAAGGTTTTATTAGTCCCATTCCAGTAAATATGTATTTGTTTTTAATAACCGCGATGGTCGATTGGCTTGATCTGTCATAATTCAAATATATTGTCGTGTCATAGTTCCAGTTGACCTAAAATTTATTTTAACAATTCACACATTTTTGTATAAATTCTCGTACTTACTATCTATTCACTTTATTTTTCTTTACTTTCATTATGTAAGTACCTAATAGTGGCGGCGAGTCGACCAAAGGCCTATAAATCAGACCGTCAGCATTTTGTCAGCAATTTAGTGGGATAACAATTATTTTACAAGTAGACGTCAACGCAAATAAGGCTGAAAGGGTTTTAACGAATTTAATAAAGCCGTTTACCTAAAAGGATTTACTTGCGTCAAATTTCATTACGAAGCCGTGAATTTAATGAAATTATACAACATTTAGATTTAAAGTAGACTTTATTCAAAGTACTTGTACTGCCAAGAAATAAAAATGTTAAGACATTGTAAAACAAAAAAAAAACAGTGTTGTTTAGGTAAGTTGTTTTTTTCGTATCTAAAATAAGTTGTTTTAACGTTTTCAGACATTGTGTTGGATCAGAAACATTTTTATAAAACGCCGGAAACACAAACGACCCGGTCCCGGGGATCTCGTCGACGATATCGGAACATTTGTTGCCGTCAATCGGCTGAAACGAAGTTGCCATCCCCATGTTAACCGAAGTGGCCCATCCCGATCTGTATCGCTTATCTCGCCTAAGAGCCAAACCTTGTTCTAGGAAGTTTTGATGTTAAGATTTTGTTAGATCGGTCTCATATACACACAAATAGTATAATGAGTTAATATATGTGATTGTGAAAAAGCGGTGCGTACGTAATTTGGTTTAATATATACGTCTAATAATTAGATATGTATTTTAATGCTGTTGGTATATGATTATTTCTAAACAAGCAAATTAAAACTATCGTGAGACATAAATATTATAGTAAATTAGGGATAACACTATCGTATTCCCGCACGTATTTCAGTCCGGCCGCACGCGTCGTTGCGTACGTTCCTTCCGTTGATGTTTGATAATGGCATCCTAAGATGTCCGAAACATGTCGCGCGTAGTGACTAAAAATACGTAAATGTTATCCATAATTTATTCTAACACGACTCACAATATTTTGCAATGGCTTGTTGCTTCCTCGTTATCCAACGAAGGTGTCCGACAATTTATGTCGAATCTTGTAAGAAATAACCCGGGATACTGATATCAGGCTGGCAAGGCCCTGTCTTGCCGATAACGCCTGGACCTACACCTACACCAGTGTTATTTATTCACTTGTCATGTGGAATTGTGGACTCTTGCTTTTGTTCTTTCCTGTACTCCTGTCTTAAGACATATATATCATATTTGTTAGTTTTAAAAGTTGTCAATGTTTAAATCTTCAACAGCAAAATGTACAGCTGTAATAGATACCTGCTACAGACTAAATTTAAGTTTATATCTAATAATGACAATATTAATTAATTACACAAAAAAGTGCGTTCAATTGCTAAACTTAATTCAGTAAATTCAAGTTCATTTAAATAAATTCAGTATAAAAAAATCTAAAAAATTTGAAATTGCGGTTTTAATTAAGTATATTTGGGTAGGCTATAATGGCTCTGTACTAAAATATGTTAATAAACACATTTCATAATAATTTGTTCAATATACCACAAAGTCATATTTTAATGAACACAATTCAGTAATTGATTTAACCACATAATTGGAGATGTACCAATCGTAATACCAATTACGCATAATTACACACGAGCGTATCCCCATATCAATATAAATGTAATTTACTAATTTAATCGAAGAAGGCGGTCCCAGCGGAATGAAGATTAATTGCTGAAAACATTACGCATATCTCGACATCTACACTAGTCGTTAATGTTAATATGACTTCATATCGTAACATTAACTCGTAGGTAACTTGCGTTACGTTAGCGTTAGTGGAATACGTAATTACTTATCAATTTAAGATAGAGCACCAGAAACGTAATGGCATATGAAAGGAATAGAAGTCTCACCTTTTATGGATTTCTTGAGATAATGTGACATGAAATGACCAAATATATTGTATGTAGATGTTGTGTGAACTGCACGTGAGTTGGACCAATAGTCATTTTTTTTTATATAGCCTACACTCAATAAAAGGGTAAATGTCTAATGTACATAGTGCTAATTGTATATAAGTAATATAGCAATAACTGACTTGTAAAATGTGTTTTTACCAATGAATATCTGTATCTGTATTCGGTGGTCCACTGCTCCGCAACGGCAAGTCGGTACCTACATATAAGTACCTATGAGATGATAAAAGATACTTGTACAGAAAAATGCTTAAAAAGTTTATGTATTGTAAAAGTTTAAGTTTATTGCACAAGTATAAATCTAACATGATCCTTACACTATCGTTGGCACTAGTTTTATTTTGGAGGTATATATGGACCCAATCTTACAAATCTTATTTCCTGGATTAACTACATTCAGAATCCTGAATCCTTACATACGTAATTACATCTCCAAAAGTTCTCCGAACAATATATTTATCAATATTTGGTAAATAATCCTTTGTTAAGTATAGGTATTCCCTCTTTCGCAATTCTACGAACTGTCAGATCGTCGATACAAAACAGAAGACGCATAGCAGTCTTGTTTAACGTGTGTGGTCTTTATATGGGTGATTCTTCCTAGTTTTGTTGAAATAAAAAACCCTTTTGATGATATCTACTCCAACACGACACATTTTTTTCACATTTTATACCCTCGAAACGTTTTTTTATAAAATATGAAAAAGCTAGTAAATTAAATTAACTATTGATAGACCGTGCAGTTGTCAATCAAGAAGAGACTTATTTTGTCGTCTCATATTTAAATTTTAAAACAACATCTTTTTTTAATTTCATTGTTTACGGTAAGCCCTACCAAGTTATCAACTGCAAATCAAAATATGATCTATTTTTAAAATATGGTATATAAGCAAACATGTGTTACATTTTGATATTGTACAATGCTTATGACCAACAAGTCATAATCTATGAACGCTGTTTGCAGTATACTAACCACACAGTATAGATACATATTTCTTCAAAGTGGTTCTTCAAGTATAGATTATCATTGTGTACGAGTATTTTCATAGAATCACCCTGTGCTCCTAGTTTCATTATAATCTTTATCAGATGTCGCGGATTGATATATCGGAGGCAGGTAGAAAGGTACCCTGGTTGTGACAACTTAATAGTGAGTAAGCGGGACAAGTTTGAGTGATTTTTTTTTTTATTTTTTATTTTTTTTATGCTATAGGGGGCAAACGAGCAAACGAATAATTTGATTTCGTTAGATAGCTTCGAGTCTTTTAACTTGATTAACATTGGAGTTAAGGACAAGGCCATTGCAAAAAACAAGTGCAGAATGTTTTGGCAAAAATGACATAATTTATATATTATACTATAATTTTATTTTTTGTCCATTTGCTGACAAGCGATTTGAAATTACGATTTTAAGCTAACATAGTACATAGTCGATTTTAACCTAAATATTTGTATCTATTTGGCCTGATGATTGACTGGTAGAGAATGCCTTTTATCATGAAGTCCACCTTTTCTACTTAATTTACTGTGCAGTAAAGTTTAATTAAATAAATAAATAGTCGCTTACAGTACAATAACTATTTAAAATAGTAATGTATGTAAATATTGGAAG
Source organism: Lathronympha strigana (assembly GCA_949128165.1). Taxonomy (NCBI): domain Eukaryota; kingdom Metazoa; phylum Arthropoda; class Insecta; order Lepidoptera; family Tortricidae; genus Lathronympha; species Lathronympha strigana. Next base: position 20,341,666 of record OX421903.1, on the reverse strand, counting down.
CTCGCGAAATTAAAAATGCATGGTAAATTTCTGTTCCTCGTTTAAACTAGTAACTGTAACTAATTGAATTTGCTATTAGAAATATGGACTCAAATTTTATATTGCATTTAAATTTTTAGGTAGATGGTAAACACGTGCTCTATATTTTGCCACGTTCTTCGAGCACGTAATCATATAATGAATGTAAAACTGGGTCATGGAAACTTAAATTAAATTTTAATTAATGTGGCCAAGTAAAAACCGTAGGTACGGTTATAATTATATTAAAACTGATTTAATAACGGTAAACAGTTATTACGCATGCAGATTTCCCATAAATTGTTGGCGACGTAACAAGTTTAATTCATAGTAATAACGCAAAGGGAGCGAAATAACGATATTGCCATAAGAATTCTCATAAAGCATCCAGTTACACGGCATTTTATAGCCAGTCGCTGCAAAAATAAAGGAGTTTTCACCCAGTAGCTTATTACCGCGGTAATTGTATGCCGCGGCGTATCAAAGATGTACGGTTTCAATTACCCGCAGTTAACTGCCACTCTCCCACTATAATTAACCTAGTGACTATTAAAAAAATACTGATCGATGGCGAAGAGCTACCAAACATTTTTCGAATTATTTTTCCCACGAGTAAACATATGGAGCTCCCATTTTACAAACATTATTGTTGTTTACCTACCGATAATTCTAAACTAAAAGTACAATGTAATTGTTTGTATATACATTTTTTGTACTTTATCAGTCGATACCAGACTAGCCGCTTTTAAATCTAATGAACTATTAAATAAGAAAGTCAGTTTTAATTAGGTACTAACCTACCATCATTTAGTGTAGTAACATCCTTAATCTTAGGTAATTAAATACACCCTTATTCGATTATGACTTACGTGCTACGCAAGGGCGTACGGGTGACGGCACCGGCTCCTAAGACAAGATGGTGCTGCTGGCTGCATAAGCGGAATATAGCATACAATTGCAAACTCTTAATGTGCACCACATATTTAATCTGTGGCTTCGGAACCTTAACGCTCAATATTCATGAGGGCGTCGGCAGAGACGCGGCATCAGAAACTATTAACATTTTAATTACCGCTATTGCGGTGGTGGTATGCGATATTATACTTAACTCTCGTTTATCAATCTTGGCAAGGAAGGGCAACTTTAATGGGCAAGAGGTAACATAACTACTGGAATTATTTTAGGGTTTCGTACTTCAAAAGGAACCCTTATAGGATTACTTTGTTGCCCGTCCGCCTGTCCATCAAAATCCTTTATCTCGGGAACACGTTAAGGTAACAAGTTGAAATTAATAACATATAGCGAGACCGCCGGTCTCTTAGATTTGTGAAATATAGCCAATGGGCACTTGCGACTCCATTGAAATAACGTGCGCGTTACCGACCCTCACAGTCAGTTTCAACTTTACAATAGTGTTAAAAATGTGATCATCTTTGTAAAGAGTAGGCATTCTTTCCTCGAAATGCCGAATGTGAAATGGAAATTAATTAATAAATGTTAAGAAATAGGGTACTTAGTTAATGCAGTGTCTACCTATAAAATAAGACAAAACCAATATCGATACCCTAGTTCACAATCGTATTAACTACAAATTTTTCGATATTTGTTTTTTTATTGCTACGTATACAGAATGAAATTCTGCGTCGACTGACATTTAAAAAAATCGGAAAAACTTTTTCCTTCTATTAGAAACAGTGTGTCACAATCGTACTAAGTGCAGCTTAGTCGTGCGCCATTGCACTAAGTACCATTATTTTTACAAAACTTTGTGCACGTTTGTATTAAGTGCTTTTAGGTCGATATGCCTAAATTTAAGCACAAGTACGATCATCTTAAAAGCACTTAGCCCTATCAAAAAGTTAGTTTTGTCGGTCTGCGCATATGAACTAAGTAGTTTTAGTTCAAATTGTTACAACATGTTTGTTACGTGCTTGTGGTAAGTGCTTTTAATTCGCTTCGATATTTGAACTTTCTGTTCACCTCAAAGTGTTAACTTATTTTAAGACAATATGTTCTCAAAGGTATTAAAGGTGCAGTGTTTTAAGTGTAGATAGTTCAAACGTGTCCAATAACTTTAATAAGCAAAGATGTATTTACTTTCTTTAACACAATGTCATCCAATAAATTTTACTACCTTTCCTATATCTTTGTCTCTTTTTACCCTAAAATACCTGTCTTTGTCGCACACTGCGTAGGAGTGGTCACCCGGCGGCGTCACCTAGCGCGAGTTAGTCAGTAGTTGCGACACAACGTTGAAGAGTTAATGTGGCCCGTTCCAGCGAATATTCAAACTGTTTACTAATGGACGAAAGTTAGTAATTTTAGGTAACCAAAATCGTAATAAATGCGACGTGTCTGGACGAGATTCTATCCACAAACAACAGGGCACTGGTCAACGGAGTAAGATTCCGTCCCAAAACCCGATTAAACGTTAGAAGAAAGTATATTTTTTCTTATTGGACCTACATAAAACTCTGCATTTGTACTCGAACCTATAATTTTAAGGTTAAGTACCTATAATTACGGATTAAAAGATCCTTACCGTATGTAATACAGTTTTTTGCTGGCATTCTATCATTTTTCATAGAAAATACGTTGTTTTAAAATCACTTAATATGTGTGTGCATGCAGCAAAGGTTGGGGTTTGAGGATACTAATCACACTTAATACAGTTGTGCCCTTACGTTTTATTCTTTTGAACATGTACTAAAAGTACTTAGTACGTTTGTGCATAACGAACGGTTTGTTGTTTGTGGATAGTGCCTGCACTTAATACAGTTTAGCATGAGCATTTCATTTTGATGGCGTTTCGATAACGTATTTTAGACGTTTGCGCATAAATTTGTTTCAGGTTTTTAAAACCTAAACGCACTTAATATGCTGTTTGGTGCAAGCTTTTTAAGTTTAAGTGCATGTTTAGACCCAATACAGAGACTAAGAGACTGTGTTAGAAAAAAACTAAATGTATAAGGCAATGACACCGGCTGGATACTAAAAGAGGAAGTGGTACCTTCCTGCGATTCAGACTGTTAAGGGAGCTGCAATCAACGAAGCCACTGTATTGGCCGTTGATCCTCTAAACTCCACTGCTTGGGAACAGAGGAAGGTTCTAGAATTAATCGTAATTTCGGAGTCACCGGTTCATAATATTAAGAATTTTGGAACCATACTGGATAATTCAACCCTTCAATTAGACACAAATAGGTCGCTCCTCCCTCTAAAGTACATCTGGATAGAATGCCGTAGAAATTTTGCGTAACGTTCACTATATTTCTCCTTATATTGATTCTGAATCTTCTTTTCAACCTCCATCGCCTTAATCGAAGGACATCGACAATGCTAAAGAAAATAACGATGCTAAGCTAATGCACCAAGAAAAAGACGGAAAGGTCAGCTTCAAAAGTTGCAAATATTGTGATCCATGACTTACATAAAATTGGTCAAAGCTAAAATGTAAATTCTTCAAACAAAATAAAATAATTCCTACAGATTTTTCAAAATGTCTTGTTGCAATTATACATAATACATAATGTACAAGTTTCAAACAAAAGTTTGGTAAACAGACTGATTTATTAAATATTTCCAGAAATTCAAATGTACACCCAAATTGATCCAGTAATTACTTACTTAAAACTGTATATACGTATGTATAAGCATTTCGAGGGACTTCTACTCGGTTTTTTTCTGCTCATTGAGTAGTATTTTGTTTGTGCCATCAAATAAATTATTTCTATTCTATTCTATTCTACCTGTCTGTTTTTTTGTATATTATTAAAAATAGTGTTGCTCTGTTTGTTCTTTTTAATTATAACGTCAAACAATGGCAGTGAGGTTGCGTATTTTTTTTATGGTGGCATTTTTTTGTTTAATTTTTCGGTGATTTTTATGTTTTAGAGTTTTATTTGTTTTACATAGGCATGTGTAAAATGTGACACTAATGATAGCCAGTAAAAATCCTTAATTTTGAATGTAATTGTTTTGTTTATCACTTTTAAAACATACTTTACATTAAATCATCAATATCTTAACTACATTGAGTTCACCGTTTTGGTATGCACACTTGTACTAAGTGAGGGGATGGGTTCATTCAATGTTAATTTTCACTACAAAATCGTAATTATATTTAAAATTTTAGTTGATAAAGGTACTCTCAAAGGTCTATTCTACATTTACAAATCGTTACTAAATTGCTTTTTTGTACAACTACTGAGATATTAATTTGCAAACATTAAAATTACTCTCCTGTAAAGTTTGCAAAAACGCACTTAATACGATTGTGAACTAGGGTATCGATATGTTCTCGTATTCATATTTTAGTAGATATATTGTCTGTTCGGTTTACTTGTAATCTACAATTTGGTGTCTGTTTTACTTATATTTAGCACTAAAAAGAAATAAAGAAGAGAAATGTTTGAACAAATTTATTTCTTGGTAATTTCGAAAAACGTTAGATAATACAGGAGACAATAATAAAGTACTCGACAAAATTAATATGGGTACTACGGGCTTTCTCACAGATAATCTACAAAGCGTTTATAATGAAGAATAATTTTAATTTCGGCACTGATAATATTAATATTACGTTAAATAGACTTGGCAGATGTAGAAAGCTGACGCAATATTGGATTTAATGGTTAAGAAAAGTTTATTATGAGAATATTAACCTGATAAATTAAATTACGTATTTCTGCGATAAAAAAACTTGCTTTTTTAAAGTTATATAAAAAAATATCTTAGGTAATTTAAGCTTATCTTCAATTACAAAAGATTTATATTACTGAGAATATACCCATATTGTAATATTTTTGTTTGGCAACTTATATGTGCTCATAAACGCGGAAAATCGCACGGATGCGTCCGTTTTCGTACGTCGAATCACACTCAATATCCACACCTCGCAATTTTGTAACAGAAGCAGTAATGTTAAAGCTTATTTAATTTTCCTGCAAACCTATTAAGATGTGCGTCAGTGTAAACGAAACACGTCAGCCATCGTACTGGAGTACACTCAGCTTAAGATTTCATCTCGTATCGCCCCTTATTATCTCGACGTGATTTACTGGGTAATAGGCGTCATTGCGATTTATGTTCACAGTGTAGCTGCAAACAACACAAAATTGGTTGGTGGTATTGGGTACAGTCGACGTCTACATTTTGCATACATATTTTTTGTTGATAAAGCATGTCCTTTTTTGGCTGACCGTTTTCAGGCATCTTTAGTTGAACACGCAATGTTCAAAGGATTTCAAAAACGAATTGTAAAAATGGTTCTCAATCAGACACTATGTTAATTTGCTTCTTATGACATTAAAGCCAGTTTTACTACCAATTTTGCCATTAAAGACAGATTTTTAAATCGATGATTAGTCAAACATATGTTTCAAATATAAAAGATTGCGTCCTTTTTTTTATTCCTATATCCGACAACAACTTACATCCCTTTCAACGTGGAGGTGAAAAATGGTGCTAGCGCTCAAAGGTGTTAAACCTATTGGAGGCTCAAGTTAGGGCGTCTAGACTAGCACTCGACTCGAACAACGTTACAAGCTCCAGTGATAGCCTCTTAGGCTTTGTCGACAGCGGTGTGAAACTGTTGCAAACTTAAAAGGGGTCAAAAGGGTTTTTAATGATTATATCCAATTCACCCTTATTCTGATTTCTGTTTATAAGTGATTGCTCTTCGTGATACGTTCGCCAGAGACTCCATTTAGAAAGACGGTGTTTAAGGTTAATCCGACTATAATAAAATGTCGTTATTCGGACCAATGTAGACCTTTGTATAGAGTAGTGGTGGAGCATATGGTAGACCAGCAGTAAATCGACAATAATCACTTGACTCGTCGTAACGGCAGCACAGTGCAGTGATAGTATAGTATTTCCTGCGGATATTGAGCTAACGACGTTGGTGACGACGGCGCTGGCTCACGGCCAACGCGCTATGTAATCTATGCCAGATGCGAATACCATAATACTGGACTTGTTCTATTCGCACAATATTCAAGTAATAAAATGTGCCACTAGATAAGTAAGTACTTATAACAGAAACTCAAAAAGATATTTACCCAAATTAGTAGGGTTACTAAAAGTAAAGGTAAGCAAAATAAGTGAAACACTGAAGTTTAAAATTTATAGTCTGGCCGACCAGACTGACAGTTACAGTAGCAAAAGTAACTTATGTATCCACTTATTTAAACTTTCACGATTTTCACACATTATAAATTTACTAAAACGGGGCTTAATCGTGTATAAACTTTGAAAACAAACCTCCGACGTTTCAAGGGCGACATTGCCCCCGTGGTCCCGGAGAAAGACAGTCAGGAGTCTTGAGTCAAAGATTGCACTGTATAAAATATTTAAACAAATACTGTATAAATTGGAACTTCGCCATACTCAGGATTATGGTACCTAATAACCCAGGTCTCTGAACTCGCAGTTCAAAGTCAAGTGTCACTGGCAATTCTGTATTACTCATTATGAAAATGTAGCACATGGCTATGATGTTATGGTCATTGTGTTAATTGCGGCAACGACACTAGTGTGATGCATTATTAGCATCCTGAAAACATTATCATTTTTGCAAGCGATATACATACCTACTAGTAGAACATATAGGTTCACTAAATAAATATGTGGGTGTCAACATTCTGTAATTATGTAGAAAGGTACAAAAACGGAAAAAGTTACTTGTATGTTACAAGTATGTATGTTACTTGTATGTTTAAAAAATACCTTAAAACAACCCCGCTTTATTTTATAATATTTTTCAAGATAAAGAGTCATCGAGCATTAGTTACACTCGCATGTTAGATTTTATCGCCCATCTTCTACCGCGGCGTCGTAAAATGTGACAAAAAATGTAACCCCATAGTTGACAGCATTATTATTTCCGTCAGTGACGTCGTACTTTTATTGCAGGATGAGCGAGGGGATAAATGACCCGGAAGCGAAGCGCGCATAAATACTCGCTGAATACTGTCATATTACGTCGCGGTGTTTACGGGGAGAGAGGTTCCAGGATAAAAAGTCGTCACTATGTAGCTGTATGATATTCAGATTTCCTTCAGGTACGGTGACTAAGAGTTTTTTGGTTATGATATTAACGTACGGTTGTGATAGTGCGATAGTGATGTCATCGACAAGGTAAATGTAAATTTTCTGTTTTCGAAATAGTCATATTATAAAGTTCAAGTTCAAGTAGATATAAAAATCGTGGAGAATATCATGTCATGTCAAAAAATAGCAACTTCAGTAACAAAAAATCTAAAATAATCTTTTTTTTTTTTAGTACTTACTTGAACCTTTAGACTGTGGGTTACAAATGAATTGGCAAAAATAATGCCAGATTTTTATTTTCCAATTTCGCAACCGTATCATTCGCGGAATATATCATATTAAATAGAAAACTCCCGTGAGTATTAGACATATTAATATACTTAGACCGGGTTACTCACGTCTATAAAGTCGAAAATAGCTCGACATGTTTCGCCGACCGCGCCCCCCGCGCCGGTCTGCCGGCGTGCTCAACGCGCTGTCGCGCGCAGTGTGCGCAGAGCAATCGCCGCAAGTGCTTCTCATTCATAATTATGGGGCGCGGACCGTCCCGAAACATGTCGAGCTATTTTCGACTTTATAGACGTGAGTAACCCGGTCTAAGTATATTAATACGGAATATATCATATTATAGAATAGATAACCTGTAGGTTGGCAAATGTAAGTCAGCCATATGTGATTTGGCAAATAATAATTTGGTAAACGTTGATATGCCAAATGAATCATAGGCGAAAAGTTGGTTGGCAAGTGATATTCGGCAAAATGAAATACGTCGAAAAGGCAGGATCCCTTAGAAGAAACTTAAAAATGGTAAAAAATATACGACCAGTAATGAAAACTTTTGACAATAAACAGACTAAATTAATATAAACAACTATCGCCCCTTGCATTAATGGTGTTAAATTTACCCAACGTCAGCTATTATCGTCTAAAGTAATCGCAATTTTAAAGACCACGTACAAGGTTAATCCATACAAAACAAGCATGGACTCAATTAACACGCGGCGCGCGCCTCGGGCGTAAATTGGATAAGTGAAAACAGACAGCCATTTGCATGTGCATGGTGCAGCGGCTTAGCGAGGAAATATATGAATATACTTTGGGATGCTGGTAAACTTAATGAAGACTCTATTCAGAACTAAGTAAAACATGTATTTTGTATATATTGGTTTCTAAGCAACTGAAACAACGCGCGACGCGAAATTCCACGTCTAACCATTTGGCTAACTGAACAAAACTTTGCTTTCGAAGCGCTTATGGGATCAGTCCGGTACTGTAAATCGATTAAAGACGTTTATTATTAAGCATTCGCCAACAATAGGTAGCTTTTTTTAAACTTCTTTTATAAACCTGATTCAGCGATAAATGCTTAATCAAAGGAAATTTGATTACCAAATAAATTTTGAAGAAGTATTAAGCTGTTTTCCAAAGATGTTAACAAATGTACAATCGCACTGCACGGTTTTGTTTTCATAAAGTAAAGTAAGCAATGTGCGCCAGCAATGCCCCCGTCTCTAAGCAGTCACTTTGCTGCCGTAATCAAATCAGGTCGAATCATTTATTCAGTAGCCATGACTGTTTCTGGCCTTTTTACACGTCGCATTCGCCTCTTATACCGTCCTAACTGACATTTGATACAGTGTTAACTTCGTAAATGTCCCCTGTGAACGCAAGACTCGAGTGTCCAGGGATTTTAGCTAGTCTATGGATAATGTATTTTACATTGGGGTTCTAGACAAAGGGCCGCACAAAGCTGTCAATTTTAGTCTATGTGCATAGAGTATTAAACTTCATTGCAAATACGACTTTACGATTGTAGCGTTGGTATTACAATATCGATGCATATCTAATCGAACGCTATTTTGTATACAGTCTTAGCATTTTAAATAACGACTTACCTGCCTATGGAAGCTTTCATAAAACGCAATCTCAATCATCACAATTCAATATCCAGGTTATGACAATCTTTGATTCTCCTATTCGGAAGAAAAAAGCTACAATTTTTCTTTAACGAGCTTCAGATAAGACCTTTATGGAAAGAGAACTGGATATCTCCACCGGTGTCAAGTTATATTATTTTAAAGCAGAGTGAAACCAAAACCGAATGAAGTAATAATTTTATTGGTTGCTTTATTGCCACAGTATGATCATAATATTTATTACTTGAAGCCGTGCATTTAAATTGCATTGGTCGTTCACCCCAGGGTCTTCATCGAACTAGTTTTCCTAGAGTGTAGAACTTTCTGACCGACCGTACCTATTATATTTTTAGACAGGTTCAGTTGGTAAGTAAAGACCGTAGTTCTCAACTAAGAAACTTAAGTTCTGCAATATTGTATGTTGAATTAATATTGATATTTTCAACTGTTGCGAACGCAACCTTTTTTTTACATTCAATATATTTGTGCAGTAGCGAAACGCACCTTCGGGCTCGCTTACTATTCGGAAGCTTCTTCTAAGCTCCAATAGCAGCGCTCCACATACGCCTTCCCGCGGCCAATTAGGATTAAGTTAGCATAAGTTCATACTCATTGTTTCAAATCTTGTCAAATCACTCTTTCATCGTCATCCATACAATCCACTTCTACCTTACTCGTCTATTTGGCACTATTTTTTTGTAAACCAATACCTATGCAATATACCAAGTCTTCTTCATATTGAAGTTTAATTTACGAACCGTCGACCAAGATCCCACGGCGGCTACATCAACAAAGTCAACGATCTCGATATTTATATTATTTGGTTTTTATGTATACTGTACAGACAGGTAAATATTATTCTGTATGATGAATTTTACACCTTGCAAATTCTTGTAAAAAGTATTGTTCACTGCTATAATAATCCTTATCATATTTTAATAGAAATGAATTGACGATGACGAAATAGACAAACAAGACACTACCCAATCTAGACGCACCTCTCCCAACCCTTTTAACATATACAGTACTTAACCTAATTTAACCCGTTAGTAATTACCAAACCGGAAGTGTACATGCAAAATGGCGTCAAAACTCCCCACTGACAGGTGATTGCCGGAAATTAAAGGGCCCTATCGTCGCCAGGAATTAACCGCTTCCACTCGGAAATGAACCCGGGACCACCAGCCGACAATTAATTATCGAGCTATTCAGATATGATTTGAAGCATTTCGGGAAACTGACCAGAATATGATTAGATTTGTACTGTCACAGAACGTAGGCGAATACATAATTGATGGGCCGATAGGTTAAACAATAAAAAAAATATTAACTTTATGTGAAATGTGAAAGTGACAAGGCTTAAATTCGAATATAGAAAAATCTTCGTTGTTCAAATTTAACCTATATCACTTTGACATTAAAGTGCCCATGTCGAATATTTGTGCTGCGTCAAACACTAGTACTTCTACCTTAGTGAACTTTTGTGTGTACAAATATACTATAAGGCGATAAGAACCATTTTAATCCCGTATACGTAACCCTTGTTTTTTACAAGTACTTATTACAAATATCTAATTTGTATTTGATATTCTAACTTAAAACGACATCACAAAATAATACCGTTAAGTACCTTAATTAGATGTAACATGCAACATCTGTAACGAACACGAATTATCAAATGGCTTCAATTCGTCATCCCACACGGTAATAATACACTTATCATTTGCACCACTAATAACAAGTTTGTGGCTGGCTAATTCTAGTATTATTGCCAATTCAACCGCAATTGTTACAACATCCGTGCCAGGAGTATAGAATAGCTCGATTACGTGGTGTAAATTTACCCACGTAAATATGTTTGGTAACACCTCAGGTGTTATGCCTGTAAAGAACCTATTACATATATATCTATAGTTATTTTTTCAAATGTGCACATCACAAAAAATTTCAAAAAAATTGCTACTATCCAGTCAAGTGCAAAAATATGTATAGACAAAATCCAGGTACAAGGTACTTACTACGCTCTTATTACACCAAAATGCAATGAGACATATTTTTGAGTAAGTGGCATACGCCCATATTTTTACACTCGACTGTAAGTACTTGAAGTGACAACTCTACCAGTACCACAAGGATTCCTTTAATAGAGAACGTAGACTTTTGAAGTTGAAACCTTAAAATGGCTATTTTAAACATGAGCAGTAATGTTGAAAGAACAAGATATCGAGACGGTATTATATTCTACGTGTTTGATAAAACAATACCGAGAATCGTGACAAAAAGCAATAAATGTATCATTTATCAACAATCGGCCAACTTGAAGGAGCCAGCTGCAGCAGTTTCAAAGACGAACTTTTTTCACGAGTGCGCTTGACTTGACCCTTACCATGACACTAAGTTGCATCAGTATGAGAAAACAGTCGCGTCCTGTTTTTGTTATTAGAAGCGCACAAACTTTGAAGAGCGTCAACGAGGCGTAGCCGTGACGCCAAATTTCGCAGCTGTCATCACGTTCGCTGAAGCTCCATTTACTATGTTTGTTTACTAAAAATAGACACTGTAAACACTAACTTTGTTTTTGTTTATGGAGTGAGGGTTAGCCTAGTTTAAATTCGTGTTATGCGTGCGTTGTTGTTCGGTATTTACTTTAAGTTATGAATTATGCCAATATTGCCAATGCTGGGTTAAGAACACCAAAGATGGAATTGCGGATATAACTTTTAATTTTAATATGACCTGCTAGCGTTAACTACAAATTGAAAATTAAACACTTTAGAACGGATTAATCGCGTTTATTAACACCATGACCCTACGTTTTTAGCCCTTTACAGCACTCGTTTCCACAGGGTTAAGATGATGACTGAGAGAATGCGAATTCTCCCCGTCAATCAAAAAAGTTACTTGTGCAAACTAACTACATACAAAAATATAAAAATAATTAAAAACAAAAACAAAGGTTGGTCTACAATACCCAGAGGGCATCAGTCATCATCTTAACTCTCAGAAAACGAGTGCTGTAAAGGGCTCGAAACGTAGGGTCATGGTGTTAATAAACGCGATTAATCCATTCTAAAGTGTATAATTTTCAATGAATAACAATCGCGGTAACAGAAGACAATATTATGTTAACTACAAAGTTTTAAGTAAATAAAGTTTTACCGCGCTTGCAATATCCCTCGAGTTAAAGGTGTGAATAACCTACGGTAACCGCTTACTTTCAGGTTACTGTACGCTAGATTACCACAAACGTGATATAATTGCACCCAGATACACAAATAACTGTAATTTTTTGTTGGCTTAAGAATGTCTTCCTCTCCTTGTTTCATCATTTGTAGGCTTTTTAAATGTAATGTTAATTTATTCATAATATTTGAATACCTAAACAAACTTTGCAGACAGACCGACAAATTGAAAACGTGTTTATAATGTATAAAGCTCTTTTAAGAAGACCCTTTGATGTTTTTTTTTGTTTGTGTATAAAATTGGCTCTTTGCAACTTGGTTTATGCTACATTGAACGTGAATTCACGTGCTGAAAATGTCAAAAAATAAATTAAAGAAAAACTAAATCTCCACAGACGTTCACATTATGATGTCGGTACCTATATTGTATGTAGAAGTTGTTACATTATATACTCGTACTAACCTTTATATATTTATGTCGATTGGTATTACTTGTTTAATTCATAACGGTTTTTTACGGCCTCCTAGCCTAGTCGCTAGTGAGCCTGCCTACGAAGCAGGTCTTGGGTTCGAATCCTGGTCAGGGCATTTATTTGTGTGTTTATCTCGAATATTTGTTCTTGAGTTATGGATGTTTTCTATGTATTTAAGTATTAATATGTGTCTGTCTATTATAAGTATATATATCGTCGTCTAGTAACACAAGCTTTATTTAGCTTACCGTGGAACTACGAGTAGGTCGATGTTTGTAAGATTATCCCACAATATATTTTTAAAACTGCTTTTATTTATTTTGGGTTACGTAATTATCATTCTTGACAAAACAGTGACATTTCTGTAATGTACTCGTAGTTTAAAACTTAGTTGAACTGATTTCAACTTGAAATCAGTCTCTTTACCTAATCGATGAAGATAATTTTAATTCCACGGCACCCTTCGAACAAACGGAAACAAAAGAAGTAAACAGTTTGAAATGCATAGCAACATTAAACTCCTCCCTTTTTAAACACAGACTGACATTGCTACACACCGCCCGATGAAGCTACGTATCCCCGAAAAAGCAAAATTCAAACACATTCATTAATATTCAAGCAAACAAAGGTCGCGTTATCTCGACGCGACTCCCCCTCCGCCCTCCCTGGCCCTCCTGCGCCCCCCGCAGGGTCCGCGGGCAATAAACGTCCCGCAGTGTGCAAGGGAAGCTGACATGTCGCGGCGATATTCGGAAAATGGGAGACGGTGGAGGAAAATGCGATTTTGTTGCGTGCTGTGAGTGTAAACTATATTTTTAGGAAATATAATAATACGTATCCAAGCAAAAATAGTTTCTGCACATCGTTGGATAAACAAAATGAAAATAAATTATGTAAAATCTCAAAGCATTTTACATCAAAACAGCTCCAGGGCACTATTTAGCGGCTCTCTTTCAATTATCGCGTTTTAACATCGTTTTTTCCCTTCAAAAGACAAATCAAATTCGGATCCCCTCGCTTCACGTAATTGAGTTAATATCTCGTTACAAGGGGCAAGCAAACTGTATTCCAAAATATAATTATTCCTACTTACACCAGTCCTGCTTTGGATACAAAATTGTTTTTATATTTACAGATTTCCATGATCGTGAAACAATATCCGGCGAGAAAATGAAGTACCTGTTGTTAATATTGCTATTAATAAGCTAAAGACAGCGGGATAGATTTAATTGCAAGAGCGAAAAATAAAAAGACGATAGTAGGCAGGCGCCTCAAAATAAAACGCGTTATCAGATAATTGTTGTTTACAACTAAACTACATTTTTTTTAGATTAAAGCTTTTACCAAATTTAAGAAATTGTTATTCGTTTAATACTCAACTATTTAACTAAAAATCATGTTTAAAAATCAAGGGTTTGGACGTTCTAACCATACGTCAAGACATGTAACGAAGGACCTGTGTTTGAAAAATAAAAGTAGTTGTGGTTGCCAAAGCGAACCCAGGCTCCCTACATGAGCCTTGGCAAAAACCGGGAAAACGATAAGAAAAAAAACAGTTTGAAGGAAATATGTTTATGAATATCAGGTAAGTACCTTGTTGTTATCAATATTGATATCTAGACGTCTGAATGATAACAAATTGACCACTGTAGCCTCTTAATAAGGCCCATATTCTAAGCGTTCTATATATGTTCGATACTGACTTTGTACAATTCCCAAGTTCTCTCTTCTCAAGAGCTCCAAATATTCTTAATGCAATTGATCGCTTTATTTTTTGATTTAATAGTGTGGAATTTGTTTTTAAGCACTCACGCGATAGTAACGACTTATTCTTACAAAAGCTCGGCATAACGATCAGCTAAAGCCACTAAAATGCATCTTAGCAAAGTTCTGCCAAGCTTTAGTATTTATGGAGCAAAAAGCTTGTATTGTGTGCTTGACAATAAAATGGATAAGGACTATTTACATCTGCGGCGCGGGCAGTCGCAGCCATTTGAGAGGATAAACTGCACTTTGAATGGAGTTTACTTCATATTTTAGTTGGCTTGATGCTTAGCTGTAATAAATGGGATTTTATAGTGCTATCGCCAGAAAATTTGATGATAGTTTGAAAATGGAAGCTTGCTTTAAATTCAGCAGTAAAGTTTAAGTGCTCATAGTTTCCTCATTTTACGTAGGCAGGTAAAATCAACATAAAAATGCAATGCACTCCCAGTGTAGAAGTACCAGTACTACCAGTTTCAATTGAATATCTGTTTTCTTTTATAAAACCTACCCTTAACATCGTAATGGAAATAACTAGTAAAGAAAGAAACTGACACATCATTTAATAGTAATACGTTTGGTGAATGTATAAGTATTGTAACATTATAAAACTCCCGAGACGCGACGATCATGACGAATTGAACCTTTTACGCTTCTAGTATTGCGTGACCCGATAGTTCATCTGTTACGTGCATCCCATTGGCCACACTCCCGCACTACGCGTTCCCATAAAGCGTAAATGCATTATTCAGTTCAGTTCTAGAAACATCCCTTTAATCTAGTCCGAACTAAAGGAAAAACGAGACAACCAACGCAATGGGACATGTGAAGTAACTGAAGTTATCATCATAGTCACTTAACCTAATGTGGTTCCATAGATTAATTAGCATAAATGCAAGTTTCTTTTCGTAATTTAGTCGCTTCCGTCGCTCAATAAGACCGGGAATACGTGTCAATTTCTATAGAAAGCGTCACGTGATACCTCTCGAGATCGCGTGACGCTTTCTACTTATAGAAATTGACACATCGTACCGGCCCGTCCCGGTCTAGCGTGAGTCATCCTTGTTATGGATAGTAATAAGCTGATAAAATTTCCACTTAATTACAAGTATGGTGAGAGTAACACCCACAACAAGTTGTTATAAACTAATAGCTTAGAATAATAGGCGTGACGATACGGCCCATTGGGCACACGCGTAACCGATGGATTGGCCACCGTACGGCGACTGCATATAGAAATTACGAAACCGAAATGAAGATAAAAGTTTAATCTACTTGTAAGTTTTTTAGATTTTTTATTAGATAAAAAAATATGTCTGTGGCTTCAAGTCACAGTACTTTAAAAAAAATACTGAGAAAACTGAAAAGGACTTATTTGACATCAAAAATAGAAAACAACAGAGAAGCATTTCTCTATCATCTATTTTTCGAGACACTTGCTTTTGTTGCCAATAAAAGATACTTTTTTTAAAACTGTAGTAGTAACGGTAGTTTTGTGTTTCCATTACGTAAATATTATTAAGAATATATTTATGATGATACTTAATACTTATACGTACGCATTGTAAAGACATTCACGATTTGAACATACCTGAAACAAAAAACAATATTTTTATACATTTCTAAGTCCAAATACAAAAACTTATGCATAAGAAAATAACATTTTAACTATACACAATGCACAAGATATCTAAATCTGTCAAACCAACATCAGTTTCTCTTTATGTTACACACGTAACCCATGAGCTAACAAGAACGTCGCAAGTAACTAATACATTGTTTTCATACAAATGTAACTCGTGTTCAAATATACAATTTTTTTGTGTAAAAACAATTTATTTTAATCAATTTGTTAATAATGAACCCAACTGTAGACAGAGCTTACACAAAGCTACCAATTTTGGCAATGTGTCAACTATCAGTATTGTAATTTTTGCGTAGTGTCGTTAACCTAATGCAGGAGTATTTCATTTGACGCGATGCCAAATTGCCTTTGACACATGGCTGACAAAACGTTATGACTATTACTTGGCAGTAGTGTTGCCCTTACAAACGTCCAGACGATTAAAGCTTCCTATTCGAATGTTATTTGCTCTCATTTTGTATTTAAAAGATCTTTTATTTGGAAATGACTATGTATAGGTACTTTTTGTATTTGCGATTTACGAGAACCTATCTCGAAAATAGCGTTAACAGTTTTCCATGTTTTAACATGGGGGCTACTTGACAAGATTGAAATTTTATTCATTTATGATATGTACGAGTAGGTTAGTTTGAAAAGAGGAACACGATATTTAATAAAAATACGGATAACACTCACTTATTTTTAGTCAATACGCGCGACACGATCCGGAGAACCTTGGTCTCCATTCTCAAGCCTTAGCTTACCTATAGCTTTTGTCCTTCAGGTATTTAAGTATTCAAAATAAAGTTAAGTTTGATGCCCATTCATTTGAAACTAATGAGTATATACACAAGTCGTTAACGATTCTAATATGTAACTATAAATAACATATGTAAAACATTTTAACTTAAAAAGACTTCGTTTGCGTATAGTAAATACAGTAACAGCATATGAAATTACAGTAGGTACTGTGTACTGATTAGGTTAATGAGTACGTTTTAGTAAAGTAACAACAGGAAATATAAAATATTCAACCCTACGTGCGTAGTTATGACGCGTGTGCGAACAGCTGCAGCGCAGGTTGTGCAATCACCCGTGAATCGCTTAATTTGGGGTTTCCACTAAGCTAGCGTGTATTCTTTCTATTCACCATGACAACTACATATTTATGAATGCGATTAATAATACATTTTAATATTTTTAGAGCGAAATTGTGTTACTCGACTTATGCACAACCGCTTTCTACCAATTATTCCTCTTTATCTTAACTTCGGACTGAATATTAAACAGGAAGGTCTATTTGTGAAAACCTCAGCTGTGGAGAACACCTAAACCATATTATTAAACACAGCGAACTTATAGCTCTATAAACCACGTTAAGTGAGTCATCGGTCGTAAGCACCCTCTAGCTAGTGCAAAATTATAACGGTACTTACAGCAAAAACAAATCCCTATTTCGACCTGTCAGACTCAAGCTGACAATACCTTAGAGACATGAAACAACAAAACAAAAACACAATTAAATCTGGTAGAAACATTGTATTTATACCCAATTACTCGCAAACCAATCTGCATATAGGCCCGATTAGAATTGCTATAGGATTATAAAGCGAAAGGGTTGACCGCACCCCCGTTTTTTTGTAGGGCGTGATTCACGGGGTCAACGGCTCCGGGTGCTTTTATGCCCCATTCGGTGACCAGCGAAAATAAACATTCGAAACGGTTATTGCTATTTCAAGGTCCGACGTCCGTGAGAAAAAGGGGATTCTAAAACTTTGTATGATGTAATGCGATGTTTGCATAATTATAGATTAAACATTCAATTATGTTGTTATTATTAATGATGGGAATTAAATATGTGACACTGACGTATAACATGTTTAATGTTACGAGCGTAAGAATTAATCAAAATAAAATGACACCAATAAAACAAAATATAACAATACTTAAAATAGTCGAATGACGGCATACAATTACAAAATTATGTTAATAGTCTTCTTTAATATTAAAATTCAAAGATTGCAATCAAAAGTACAAGTTTATTGTGCAATTGTTTGTGCCAATGAATAGCAGTTGCAGGACTTGTAGGTATATGTTATCAAATTAAAGCATTATCTAGCAGAGTAATCCCGCACTGAGCCTTCTGATTGTCCCCTTGTAATATATTTTTTTACCCGGATAATTCATCATGCGGTAACAAAGACTCATTAGCTATTTATTGTGTTCTGTCTGATTATAGATGACACTAAGGATCGTCATGATGGATGGTGCAATTAATGTTTTTGAAGTACTTAGGCTTCCAATCCAATCATAAGTAGTGTTTAATGTGGAAAAATATTTTATACTATACATAGGTCCTTTGCGAGACATCGCAGGAAATCAATGGTTCAAGGTTCAAATAAATAAAGTGAACTACAGTTTTAGACCTGGCAAAACATTAAAGGAAAAACAATCAATTTATTTTCTTTATGTGAAAACTCGGTTTTAACCGAAATCGTGATTTTTTTCATACAAAAATGGTTAACCGTTGCATCCCTTAATAGGGTCGCAATGTGATACGAGAATGTGACAATCCCGAGACTATTGTACCTAATCAGTGCACACAGTGCATGGAACAAAAAAACATGGAAGAAAAATTCCATATTCTCCATCTTTTTTTAAATAGTAACGTTTTATTATAGGTGTACCTTCTCGTATACCGGGTGTGGCCTACAATAGGAGCAATAAATTTAATCGTAGGTTCCACTCCTCAATCTGATCAACTTTTATTCAACAACTTTTAAAAATTGTATAATTTGCAGGTACTTACTTTTTCATACAAATTAAATAGTATTTTCAATGTACGTTAACATCAGTCTAATTGACGTCTCTTGTCATAGTACAAATAGGTCAAACATTGCAGTACATTGCGTCTTCTAGAAAACTTTAAAGTGAAATAAAAATCTAAATTCACGTTATTTTTAAAAGTCGCTGAACAAATGTTGTTCAGTATGGGGAGTACAACCTACGATTAAATTTATTGCTCCTATTGTAGGCCACACCCGGTATAATTAAATGGGGAAAATGCCTGACAAAAACCATGCCTCTACATTTATTCCAGTGTTGTACGAGAAAGAAGTGCTTTTTCTAAAGTACAGGATACATCATCATTGTCCTTCGCATATTGTCTCAGTAAAAAGGTAATAAAAATAAAAGGGCCCATTACAATACGGGCTACACTTAACACGCTTGACTACACATTGTGGACCATTCTAACATGCACCTTATTCTGTCGAATTAAGATTGATTTCAGTTTACTGAGCTTTAAGACCTAACGTTAGAAGTTAGCCGTTACGTAGTGGTAATAAGGACTGTTTTAACGCTGAGTTATATCATGTCTGATTGTTTGTTTACAACCTCAGTTGTTTATTGTGTTAAGAATACTAAAACTGTATAAATGTGTAAGTTATTGGCTCGAGGATTTAAAAGTCAAAGGCAGTAAAGTGACTTGGGGTCGCATTTTAAATTTAGATGCGATGGCACTATTTATAGTGATATATTACGTTCTCGAAACTTTAAGCGGGTGCGATTGCATGACTAAAAAATAACAGGAGTGGTTTACTAATCCAAAGGCGCCACTGATGCTATTAACTATGGGTTAGCACCTTATCCTCCTTATGTAAGGACGTGTACATGACGAACGAGTCTAAGAATATTACAAAATATACTTACGACCACTCTAAAATGGGGAAGGTCACATATGTCCAAGATAGGGTAACAAGTAACA
The DNA here is from genome assembly GCA_949128165.1 of Lathronympha strigana. NCBI lineage: Eukaryota > Metazoa > Arthropoda > Insecta > Lepidoptera > Tortricidae > Lathronympha > Lathronympha strigana. The sequence continues at coordinate 20,321,870 of OX421903.1, read as the reverse complement.
AAAAAAGAAAAGGCCTATATCGCAAAAACGGCAGGTATCACATGCAAAGGTCATGAGACGATTGATATGCATTAGAGGAGGTACAAGTATCTGTCCTGTATGTTAAATTCATAAATAGGTGAAGCAAAAAAGAGAATAAATTAAAGAATTCCATTTTTTTTTTCCATTATTATTATAATCCTTAAATGTTTTGGCCACAACAAAAAACTACCCGATATATTATTGAATACAGCACACACCGTGGTGGTATTACAGCAGCTGATGCAAAACTTGAATATTACCAACGAATAAACATACAGAGTGGGGCATTGGAGGAGTCCCATGAACAAGGAGGGTTGGGCTATATAGTGTCATGCTACTTTCTCAGTTGGGGGCATACAAACTTATTGAAATAGGTGAAAAAACTACACAGCCATAACAACTATAACTGACTTCATAGTAATAGTATTACCGTTGATCAAACCACTTAATGCAATATTTCCTATCTAGGGAAATAACTGTTACGCTCAAGTTAAAGTTAAACGAAACAAATGAGAAATATCAACACAGATAACGACTTCATCGAGCGTGGAGCTTTAGAATTTCGTGATGTGTTAAAATGGCTGAGCTGAGACCGTATTCAGAAGCGAAACTTCATCGTCAATGCAATGAAAAATTGTAAATATTATTTCATCCGTATAAAGATTCAGTGTGTTAGTAAATAAGCATTCTACTTACAGTGCGTAAGTACTAAGTCACAGTTTTATATAAATAAATATATAAGTATTCGACACCATTGCCCTTGTGGCTACTCTACTCCACATGGAACCAATACAATTTTTGTATCATATTATTGTGTCAAATACTCCATATAGAATAAAGCCCCTAACAAATTATGTACACGTTAGTTGTTAACGGCATCTAGTAACTTGCCTGGGGCTAAGTCAAAGTGATAGTATACCAATCTATTAAATTTATCCTTTGAGTAAAATTATTTTTGAATGGCGAAAAATAATTAATTCTCCTTTAGTAAGCTTTTGTTAAATTTTATCTTTTTCTAACATATATAAGTCAAAAAAACGATAGGGACAAATGATTCAATGTAGAATATTTAAGTTCGATAAAAGGTTGTGTTGTAAGTAATCATGTACCAAAGTCATATTTAACGCATTATGTATTTACATATGATTTAACTACTTTAATGTCACCTACTTCTGTTGTTTATCCAATAAAGAACATAAATAAACAAATAGACCACCTCACCCAAATAAAGTAATATGGGCGATAAATTAAACCAGACATGGAATTATTAATATACTTAGACCGGGTTACTCACGTCTATAAAGTCGAAAATAGCTCGACATGTTTCGGGACGGTCCGCGCCCCATAATCATGAGTGAGAAGCGCTTTCGGTGATTTTCGACTTCATAGACGTGAGTAACCCGGTCTAAGTATATTAATACAGACATGGAATTCATTAGTGTTATAATTTTTAAAGAAACACTGAATTATACATGTTTTTTTTTTAATTTACTCAGTAGTAATGTACATGTACTGTAAAAGTTGCAGTTGACAGTTGTCAACGAGCGTTTAACACGAGTGTGTTTGCATTACATTACATTACCTGCCCAATTATTTTGTAACAATCAAATTTCAGTTGCAAATCAAGCTGTTCGCCAATATTAGATTTACACACATTAATACAGGGTGACTTCAAAATCGTAATACAAAACACTTGGTTGTGGCTCAGTTAATGCCAAACTATATAATACATGCACCCCGTTGTTAAAATTAGCTGTATTTAATTATCGCTAATTTTCTAACAAAACAAATATTTAAAGTCCCGAAGTGTTGTTACACTACATTCAATACCTGACTGTCATACCTGTCACTCGATGTTATCATCAAAGCAAGTTATTATCGATATCACTATGAGTGACAGTCGTATAACTAACTTGTTTGTTCATTGAAATTAAACACTTTAGAACGGATTAATCGTGTTTATTAACACCATGATCCTACGTTTAGAGCCCTTTACAGCACTCGTTTTCACAAGGTTAAGGCACATGTCGTGTTAAGCTGCTCAGTCATCATCTTAACCCTGTGAAAATGAGTGCTGTAAAGGGCTCGAAACGTAGGATCATGGTGTTAATAAACGCGATTATTCCGTTCTAAAGTGTTAAATTTCAATGAATAACAATCGCGATAACAGAAGACAATATTAACTTGTTTGTTGTTTAGTTTTAAGTACCCTGATAAATTTGTGAAAATAATAAACGGAGCTAGTTTAAATAAAATAATTTATTAATGTACCTAAACTACCGTAAATTACAAGCTTAAAATATCTACGTTTAAGTAGATAAGTGTGAACCTACTTTTTACAGAATCAAACGCCTGAATTATCTTTTGGCGAAGTTCATGGACGGTATTAGATTCCCGTGTGTACACTCTCCTTTTGATTTCGCCCCACAAAAAGAAGTCGAGTGGCGTCAGATCGGGACTTCGAGGCGGCCATGCGACTGGACCATTGCGTCCAATCCATCTCTCAGGGAATTGTCTGTCCAAATAATTTCGCACACTTAGAGCAAAATGTGCTGGTGCACCATCTTGCTGGAAATAAAGATTATCCAAATTTTGCTCCGGCACATCTTGTAGCAAAATCGGTAACACGTTTCTCAGGAAATCTTCATATTTCGGTCCATTTAAGTTCCCGTCAATAAAATATGGGCCAATTACACAATTGTTCAGAATGCCTGCCCAAACGTTTACAGAGAAACGAGTCTGGTAAGAGTCTCGGCGAGTTACATGAGGATTTGCATCACGATCAGCCCACCAGTGTTCAGTTCAGTGTTGTGGACGTTAAACATGCCGACTCTTGTAAAAGTTGCCTCGTCGGTCCATAAGATATTTAGGTGTAAGTTTTGCTGCAGCCAACGACCAAAAATAACTCTTCTAGGGTAATCTGCTAATACGATATCCTGAACCCTTTGAAATTTAAACGGATGTTTTGCTTCAGCTTTCATTAGCCGCCAAATAAACAATTGGCTCGTGCCGAATCTCGCAGCAGCGTCCCTTGTGCTAGCCTCTGGGTTGCGGTTAAAATACTCGAGCACTCGTCTCCGAAAAGCTTGTGAATACCGCGGCCGTCGGCCTCGAGCTTGAGCATGCACCGGAACTGCAAACTGACCATAGTCTCGTAAATTCTGGATGGTACTGTTTATTAACACACGTGTAGGTGTTGGACAATCAGGGTAACGTTCGTTAAATAATACCTGAGCTCGCACAGTACTTCGCGATGTTAAATAAAAATCAAGCATATCCATCTTTTGAATATTAGTATAAGGATAAGGTCGAGGCATTTTATTTAATAGTGAAATCAAAATATTACGGTAAATCTTATTTTCTTTGACAAGTGTCACTTAATAATCAAAACACGTTTTCTTCATAAATACCATGGTAGGTGATTGACAACTAAAGAGGAAAGTGATTTTTTAAACTTCTTTGTTAATTATTATGGTAGGTTAACCATGTTAAGTCAAACAAAATAGGATAAATTAAAAATTTAAAAAAATATTCTTACGATTATTTTAAATGCATGATACTTAATTGAGAGGCTTAGTTTAGGGGAAATGTGTGTAAAACATTGATTTTGTATTACCATTTTGAAGTCACCCTGTATAATGAAACAACGCCAATTTCTAAATAATAGTTATCAAAAAATTGTTATATCTTATTCGTTTGAACTTATTCGATATACTTATTTATAGATCAACCAAACGCGAACAATGACCCCGAGACGCGATCTTCAAAGCTACCTAACTAATGTAAGGTCAAACGATCTGATCGATTGCTGTTGAAAGCCTATCCAATCAAGCCATGGCTCACAGTGTTGTGAGCAAAGAAAACGTTGGTAATGTCTGAATGTTTCTCTCGGGAAATATGAGTCTACAGGTTTTTACAGGCTCAGAACATAAAAAGCTCCTTAAATTTTTGTTTACATGTAAATCCGCTTACCATTAGAGAAAACTTTGGTGCTTTAAAAAATCGATCCAACATCTATGTATGAAAGAAACCCCTATTCTCGAGTATAGGTGCTTGCGCAGTAGTTATGCTCATAGGTAAAATGTTATTATTAAAAATATTATTCTTTGAACAAATTCTACTTGCAAATTGGGTGTTCATGAATACCATTATTTCAGGGTTTAAGTTAGTTACTTACATACTTTTAATTTTAACGTCGCAGCTTCCCGAACGCTGCCCAACCGAGTTGGATTCGACGATTAACCTCCTTCTCGAAACTGGACCTACCTTACTAAAAAGTTTCTAATAGGTATATATAATCGTCTACAACTTCGAGTATAAAGTCTCCGATTGTAACTGGAGTTGATGCTACATGGACATTTGACATAATCTTCGTCTTATTCATGTTCATCTTAAGACCAACTCGCCCGGAGGCTGAGGTTAAAAGCATCGTACTCAAATCCTGAAAGCGAGTGAGGTACTCGCCGTTTACATTGATGCCTAGCCTTCTCCAGTCCAGAGTCGTAAAAACATCCTCCAGTGCAGCGGTAAACAGCTTAGGATCTCTCCTAAGCTGCCTCTCATCAATCAATCTGAATCTCCCTGCCTGACTCCCCGCTGCAGCTGAATAGGCTTCGAGTTCTGGTCTTGGAGTCGGACTGACATAGTGGCGCTCTCGTTTCCGACCGTCGGTTTCGAACCGGCTTGTTCGGGAGGCTGGAAGTCATGAAGCCTGCGTGCGAGACGATTCGTAATGACTCTTGAAAACAACTTATAGACATGGCTCAGAAGTGAGTTGGGTCTGTAGTTCATCAGTAAGGCGTTGTCGCCTTTTGAATAACATTACCACCACATCTTCGCTCCATTCCTTTGACGTTCTCCCTTCCAGTAAGACGGAGTTGAACAACTTCTGACACATCTTTTTGTCCAATATTCCGCAGTGCCTAAAGTCTTCGATCAGTGTGTGTTGCCAGTGATGACATACGGTACTGAAACGTGGTCGCTTACAATGGGCCTCATAAGAAGGCTCAAAGGCACCCGAAGGGCAATGGAGAGGGCTATGCTAGGAGTCTAGCTGCGAAATCGTATCAGAAATTAGACCATCCGCAGCAGAATCAAAGTAACCGATATAGCTCTCCGAATCGCTAAACTTAAGTGGCAGTGGGCGGGGTACATTGCACGTAGAACCGATGGCCGTTGGGGCGGAAAGGTTTTTGAGTGGCGACCGCGTACCGGAAGGTGCAGCGTGTGGGTAGCCCCCCACAAGGTGAACTGATGACCTGATGAAGGTCGCAGGAGTCCGCTGGATGCGGGTGGCGCAGGACCGGTCATTGTGGAAATCTTTGGGGGAGGCCTATGTCCAGCAGTGGACGTCCTTCGGCTGAAATGATGATGATGATGATGATGATGAATTTTAACGTTACTAACATAAAAATACGAAAATTCACATAAACACAAGACAAAGTGACTATTTACGGGAGCGAAAATGTTATTAATTACCACGACTATGTTGGTGTTGGAATGAACACTCAATTACGGCTGCCCACGTTCTGCTGCCCACAACATGCATGAACAGAGAATTCAATAGATAGTTAGCCACTTTCATTTCCTGTTTTAGTTCGCTAAAGTTTATTTAGAAGCACGATTGCAATAAATATATTTTTTTTTTAATAGATTCTATGCAAGGAGATGCCAATATATTTCATTAGCTCTTATTATATTATTTTGTTTTTTACATCTAATTTAAGATAACTACAGACCTTTTTTCTAATGAGAGTCATGGTATTATGAATATAAAAGTTGTGATTTCAATGACAATTTCGAGCATTACTGCAAAACCCTTAACATTTTAACTTTAAATCACATGAGATGGGATGGACCATGGCCCATGAATGGCGCTGTTTAAAGTGAACATTGGTTCTTAAAAGGTATTTCAACAGTTATTCATGAATATTTAAAATAGTAAATTCTCCCAAAGTATTATATTGTTTACCCTTTTCTGTGAAAGCTCACGCCTCTTTAAAAACCTATCTAATTGGAACAGTCAACTCGGATTGTCAGGAGTAAACCGGCTGGCGTGTTTGTTATACCCGAGTTATGATTGGTTTGTTAAGCGTTGGAATTTCGTTTAACTCTTTATGGGGATAACTGTTTCTGTTCGGTTTACCTATTGATTAAACAATTGTCATGTGACTTTAGTTCTTTTTTAATGCGGCTATTTGGAATTTTTTGTAACTGCATACAATCAGTGCACTAAAACTAAAATATGGATTTCACCAACTAACAAAAATACCAATTAATCAGCTCTAAATAACACTGCAGAATGTGGTGCGGTATGATGCTGGGTATCAAACTGCAAGATCGGGGCAAAAATATTGAGATCTGCAGATAACTGTCAGACATAGTGAAGATGGCCGTGAGTGTGGCACAACAGATGACACATAGGTACTTGTACATAGCGATAGTGGTTGGAAAAAAACAAAACAACTTTACTCAAAAATGTATTGATTAGTGATAAAAACATATTGAAGACATTTGTCTTCAATTTGGAACAAAACAAAAAAGTCAGTTCTTTTATATTTTCTAGAAATATTGTATTTTTTAATATTTTTAAATAAATAAATAAATATTCTGGGGCAATCTTACACAAATCGACCTAGTCCCACGGTAAGCCCAATAAGGGTTGTGTTGGGAGTACTAGACGACGATATATATAACAGATAGATACATATATAAATACTTAAATACATAGAAAACACCCATAACTAAGGAACAAATATTCGTGATAAACACACAAATAAATGCCCTCACCAGGATTCGCACCCGGGACCTCCTGCTTTGCAGGTAGGGTCACTACCAACTAGGCTTGGACGCCTTATAATAGTATTTCCGTGTAGTTGCTCGTGCCAGCATGTACAATCGAGTTCATAAATATATATATATATATATATATATATGTAGCTTAATGGATAATATGTTAATACTTACACCTTATTGTCAATGGCCTACGGGCGTACAGATATTTTGGAAGTCATGGAAATGGTCATATATTTATGTACTCGACTGTAGGATCTCCAAAGCAGGTGTAGTCACGTGCCTGTAAGCCAGCGGTGTAGTCCTCTGGCTTATTTATACATTAGTACCGTAAATATTCAAATGATTCTCTCATCTATCGAAACAAGAAAGACAAATTACCTTAACTGCGCCGCTGTGTTATTCAGCAGGTTCAACTTTAACCCGAGATAACTTATGTACTTTCTCATATGATTTTCTGAAGTTACTTACATGTTGTTAATGTTTGTAATTACGTGGTTTATTACTTTTGGAATTTATATTTTGATGCATTTTTACTGTTTTTAGCTATAGTTTCAGCTGTTATATTATCTAGTTAAATAGTAACTACCTAATTTTTAAAATGTTTACAAATTCCTTACCATTTGTTAAACCATTAACCACAAAATCCCACAATTTTAGGCGCATCACGAACACATTCCCTCGTGGCTGTTCCAAAATTAGTCAAGTATTAGTAAGTCAGCGATTCTGTTAGTTCGCGTGGTGTATCAATTAGCAGACGCCATTAACATTACCTAGAGATTCAGGAACTAAGTTGTAGAATACAGCGATAGTGTGAAGTTTAGCATATCTAGAACATCATATTTAATTACTTTATACCGACATCATTCAGCATCTGGTATGAGGGCATTTTCAAAAATAGGGCACCATTTTCATTTTTTTTGAAAATATAGGAAGTTTTGGGTTTTTTATAACCAGAATCACGAGTACTATTGATTTAAAAAAAGAAAAATAGTGTCCCGTTTTTTTTTGTCAGCTTTGTAACGCATTTTTTCATACATTTCGTATGGGCCGTTACAAACCTGACGAAAAAATTTTGTATGGAAAATTGAGGACCCATTTTGATTAAAAGGGTGCACTTTTTTCTGAAAATGCCCATGAACGACAGTCATTTGCAGAAATTGTTAAAACCAACAACTGCCAAATGCAATTAGATTTACTTCTTCTAAACCCTAAATATTCCTAAAATTATACTAGCACACGGATACAGTTGCTCGTTTATAATTCATATGAAATCTCTGAAGCCTAAGGCATGAAAGTGTAACTGTAGGTAGTACATCAAAGTACAACATTACATTCACAACCACAATGTATTTTATATAAATTTAGATAAGCATTCAATAAGAAAATTGAACAAATTCACACTCTTTGATCTACCCCTGTTTTACTTTCAATTCTTTTATCTCAAGCCAAACACCCTGGAGCCCTTGCTAGGCAAATACGCTACTTCCGTCAACTTCCTACCCTCCTTGAAACGCCAGACTTGAGTTCAAGTGTCGGAATAGACAACATAGAGAAGTCGTGTAAACAAATGAAAAGGCTCTATCTAAAATATGGAAAGTCATGTTTCTTTGTAAATATACATATGGTTTGTTAATGGATTACCGAGCGCAGCGCAAAACAGGCTGAATAAAAAACATTCTTGCATTATAAATCTTACAAAGTTTTTCTCACAACTTTTTCTACTCCAGCACTTCTATCTGTCAATTAGATGACTGACAGCGATATTAAAAAAGTATACATTATAACATATTTAGTCTATGGTATTCCATAAGAACACTGCTAAATGATACTTCTATGGATTTTCATACAATATACAAGCACTGTTGATTTTTTTTTGCTTTTTTCGCTATTTTAGCCGTCGTAGAAAAACAAGCGTATTCAACAGCTCATAATTGGTACTTAAAATTCTCGGGCTTATTATTACAAAACTTGACTTCGCGTCGTTTTGTAACGGCCTCAAGTTTTAATAACCTTTATTATATCACTGTTGCATAAACCACTATTCTTTTACCCAATTTTTAAAGCAAAGCTTTAAAGTCTACTTGCAACTTTACTCAAAGAATACTATCGGTTTCTTCCTTAGCTTTTCTTCTTTGACACTATCGTAATCTCATCTTCACTCGTCGTTATGTATACATATATTATGTATGTATGTTCATGTGTGTATGTTTAATCGTATGTTTATTTTTGTATGTGTAATTATTATCTGTTTTGTTTGTGTGCTTTTGTTCATCTTTGTGCCTGTCTGTACTCCGTTACCCAAAGGTTGTCTGGAAGAGGTCGCTCCTCAGCAAAAAGACCGCTTGTTGTTACCCATTATTGTTCTGTATTATTATTTTATTGTATGATTATTCTATAAAGAGTATTGTATTGTATTGTATGTACTACAAACTATGAAGGATAAAACGTATAAGTAAGCATTTTTAATTAACTGAAATCTGAGCTAATTTACTAAGAAATTTTGTTATGAAGCTATTCGCTTAAGCCTTGAATCTGACTTCGGTGCAAAGTTCAAGCGTAACTTACGCCAGCGAGGCTTCTGGGGTCCCTCAGGGACCTGTCTTAGGGCCGCTAGGATAAGCGCGTAGATTTAACGCCGTGGTTTCTATGAGATTATAGTTTTGAACAAGTTTGCATGTTATAAAGGCGTAGGTATAACAAAAATCCAACATTTGCATGCCATGTATACATACACGACTGTTGATATTTTAACACAGAGAGGATGTTATAAAAGGCAATAACATTATATGTAATATCATAGCAATAAATATTAAAATAACACTTAGAAAGGGTTCTCTTGCAATAATAAAGGAACGGTCAAACAGAAGTATTGATTGACTTTAAACATTTATATAATTTATAACAAGTTTATGTCCGGGCACAAAGTGAATTTCACAAAGATAGCTAAGCCTAAGCGAAACAGATCATTAAGTGCCGACTGCGATCCGGGTTCGATTCCCGCCTCCTAATGGATCGGCGCCATCCGTCCTGTCAACGGTCACGTTTAATTTAACCAACAGCCCATTTCTCTGATTGTTTTCACCACATCGGCGCTCTTAGAGATTTACTGTACTCTAAATCAATCCCAGTTTAATGAAGTGGAGAAATGGAACTTAAAAGTAAATGGAAATGTTCTAACAGACAAAGAATCGGCGATTCAATTCTGTTGTACTTTTTTTATATTATCTTCGCTCTTTAAATTCAAAAAACATTACCCTCTAAGGCGCCGTCACACTTTTAATACATATATAAATAATATTAAATAAAATTGGTTTGTTTGTGTAATCTTGTGATCTGTTTCTGCAATATTTCAAGCAATACTTACTTTTGAATGGACCTACATATTACAATATGAAATAAAAATAGAATCATGTCTACACTAAACACGCCAAAAAAAAAGCGCCAGTATTGACAATGAATAAAATATCCGGTTAAGAGTATATGGCTAAACACTCTACCTTCGAGCAGGAAAGAGCTACACAGTAAGAAGTAGAATAAGAGTCCAATCCAGTAAAGCAATTTAAATCTACCCGCATTTGTTTACAGGCGCGATCCTAATTGAAACAACGTACACTCCAATTAGAGTTGAAATAAATCTACAGAAAAAGTCCCACGATTTGCTCAATTTATTTCTCCCTTTACTTGAAATCAGTTTTCAATCGATTGGAGTTCTTAAAACGCTGTAAATAGGTTTTATTATCGCTTGTGTGGAACATGTATTTATTTGCATGTGAATAGGGCCTGACGTCTCCATCGAGCAAACAGACAATTAGGCGTTTGACCCGAAGTTTGCTTTTGAAGATTCACGTACATACCCCAGCTTCTAATTGATTAATTGAGACACTGATGAACCCATACAAAACTGATAATTTAATTGGATAAATAGGTATTATACTTCGTATCCAAATCGAAGATTACATATATTTACTAGCAGCAGTACACGGTTATGTGCTGTCCTTGTCACACATTTAGAGTTATAATATTATTCAAAAAAACTGTTCTCGCTCTCGCCCGCCGGGTAATTAGGAACGGCAGCGCTCCCAGCGGCGTGGTTTATCATTACATGTTTTTGTGTATGTCCGAGTCACACGTATTTTCTCGCAAAAATAGTGTTTTAGTGTATATCTATTTCAGATTGAAGGATTAGGGTGAGTGATTTTACACATCTTCAGAACGATGAATTCAAATTACAGAATAAAACCGCGGCCTAGTTGCCGTTTAACGAATCTTCTTTCGGAAAGTGATTTTGTCCAAATGTTTGATTTTGCTTTCAATATATGTGTGGTAGATTACAATTTTAAAACGAATGTTAGTGTGGTGTATTAATCATATAATAACTAAAAGAATAGATCAAGGAATATTTACTTTGTTCGAAATAATGCTTTTACATCTACCTTCTTTTTTCTAAGTAATATAAGTAAAGTACATGTTAAAGGCACGGGTTGTTGTTCGTAGATTAACATACAAATTTAAACCTAATTAAAAGAACTTTAAGGTTCGTTATGTATTTACGCGTTATAGTATTTACGCGTTATAATTCGTATCAGGTTTGTGTACCAGACCGTATACTAAAAATTGCGCCACACGCCATACTCGAGGGTTAGCCACTTACTTCTAACCCTGGTACTTAACGAAAACAAATGTAATCTCATCTACGCAATGATTTCATCTACCTTTCCAGAGTTCTGAGATAATTATAGTAATAAGTATTGAAGTATGCAATGCTAAAAAATTATGAAAGTCGACATGAATTTCACAAATTGTAGTAAATTCGGTTAACAAAATGGCATCTAAAAGTAATTTAAAGTAAAATAGCCATAGAGGTTCCCTCATTTATCTATAGTTTTGTTAATAAAAGCTAGCTTATGATCCGGATGTTGCCGTTTCGAATATCGTCGAGCCTTCGGGACAATATAGGTATTTTAGAGGTTCCCCATTTTATCCCTAAAAGGGAGGTATGACCTCTTCAATTCTTCATGTTTGTCTTGTATTATTCGTGAAAGACAGCCTCGATTTGTCAGCTAAGAAGTACACATACTTATAGCGCTTCTTGTACGTCGTCTACCTACTTCATTTATATGAACTGTCATAAAAATATACTCGCTTATAAAGAATCATGAGCTCGCTGAAATAAGTAACAATGACTACAATCAATAATTATCATCATAATGTTGTTGCAGAGAAAAATTGTAAAATAAAAATAAGATAGGTTTCATATAAACTACGTTCCTATTTACGAGTAAGCCTATTTCAGGTTCTATCAAGGAAATACTACTTTAATGAGTCGGAATATATAATCTTGATCATGTTTTAATGAAGTCAAAATACTATGATATTGCGATTTTGAGTCAGTTAAGGCTCTAAACTAAAGGGAAGTGTAACCGCAGCGGCAGTGCCGTATTACCCTGTTCCGCTAAATAGCGCGAATGCTTGCTGTAGCCGCTGCAGGGGTTTAATTTGCGACCTAGTGTCTATACGATTAAAGAAGGATAATTTATGTTCAGAGGTGTATTCTTTGAGTATAGGTAAGTTATTTAAGGTAAAGAATAACTTTTTTGTTTTGTTCAGACTCGAAAGAGGTTATTATTTTTTTCCCTCATATTTTAGATACCGTAAACCGTTCAATATACAACGATATAACCAGGTCAAAAATATGATATTTTGGTTTATGTAAAAATTTACAAAATACAATACCTACATAATATGCGGACATTACAGGTTAGTATATTATGATTGGTGGTTCTTTAACAAATTGCACACCTAAAAGGTGTTCAATCGCTTTCCTGCATGCTCGAAGCATGAGCGAATAACGAGAAAACTGGTTAAAGACACAAAATAGTTAAAGATTTTTGTGGTTTTTTGCATAACAATAATACCTATACTTACTGATTTTCTTTATCAACTTTACGTATCCCCATCACGAAACAAGGATAGTTTGGTTCCGGAATTTGAACCAATATCTGACGGCGCAGTCTTGCGGATTGTTGCGGTTAGTAAAAACGAATTACAATGCAATGCAATGCATGAAATTATATAAATCATATGATTTTTACATATACATATTATAATAGAAGTATTGTAATTTGTATATGTAGGTAGTGAATGTTGTGGATCACATTTTTATGATACCTACATATAAAATTGTAGATGATATCTTTACGATAATAGGACTCAACACGACTTAATTAAAATTAAGTCGGATATTAATATGGTCGTACGTACCTACTATTAAAACCTCACCGTTTAGGAAGGTGGTAACCAAAACGGAATAATTTTACGAAGCTGAGTGAGTTTGCTAACAAAAACCTCATTGGAGAGTAAATGGTTTTAACCCAATTGAATTATCACGAAACTAATATTCCTGTTTATTGAAAGCATGAACCGATATAAATTTTGATTTATAGTTTCCCAGAGAAACTTCATATCATATAGGTATATATATATACGAAACGAAAATATATTTTTTTTCGTAGGCTATATCGATGAAATAGGCTTAATCTTATTAAATACCCTACGCTGCTCCGCTTCAACAGCGCCGAGTTACGTGACATAAATCGCGTGTAAATTTGTATAATTTTGCTCCGTTTCAACAATTATGCCACAAAAATTGTGTCAAATAAGCTTGCTTTAACAGCGTTGAGCTTTAACACATTAATTATGTCAAGGATCGTCCGTTTTAGCAGCGTTGAGGTACTCCACATTAATTGTGTCGAGGATTCCAGAACTTTGCTCCGCTTTAACAGCGTTGAGGTACTCCACATTAATTGTGTCGAGGATTCTAGAACTTTGCTCCGCTTTAACAGCGTTGAGGTACTCCACATTAATTGTGTCGAGGATTCTAGAACTTTGCTCCGCTTTAACAGCGTTGAGGTACTCCACATTAATTGTGTCGAGGATTCTAGAACTTTGCTCCGCTTTAACAGCGTTGAGGTGCTCCACATTAATTGTGTCGAGGATTCTAGAACTTTGCTCCGCTTTAACAGCGTTGAGGTACTCCACATTAATTGTGTCGAGGATTCTAGAACTTTGCTCCGCTTTAACAGCGTTGAGGTGCTCCACATTAATTGTGTCGAGGATTCTAGAACTTTGCTCCGCTTTAACAGCGTTGAGGTACTCCACATTAATTGTGTAGAGGATTCTAGAACTTTGCTCCGCTTTAACAGCGTTGAGGTACTCCACATTAATTGTGTCGAGGATTCTAGAACTTTGCTCCGCTTTAACAGCGTTGAGGTGCTCCACATTAATTGTGTCGAGGATTCTAGAACTTTGCTCCGCTTTAACAGCGTTGAGGTACTCCACATTAATTGTGTCGAGGATTCTAGAACTTTGCTCCGCTTTAACAGCGTTGAGGTACTCCACATTAATTGTGTCGAGGATTCTAGAACTTTGCTCCGCTTTAACAGCGTTGAGGTACTCCACATTAATTGTGTCGAGGATTCTAGAACTTTGCTCCGCTTTAACAGCGTTGAGGTACTCCACATTAATTGTGTCGAGGATTCTAGAACTTTGCTCCGCTTTAACAGCGTTGAGGTACTCCACATTAATTGTGTCGAGGATTGTAGAACTTGCTCCGCTTTAACAGCGTTGAGTCTCTCCACATTCATTGTGTCGAGGATTGTAGAACTTTGTTCCGCTTTAACAGCGTTGAGTTTCTCCACATTAATTGTGTCGAGGATTGTAGATCTTTGCTCCGCTTCAACAGCGTTGAGTTACTCTACGTCAATTTTGTTGATGATTGTACAACATTGCTTCGCATTAACAGCGTTGAGTTTCTTCACATTAATAAAATCGTGTTGAGGATCGTACAACTTTGCTCCGCATTAACGGCGTCTCGTATTACATATTCTACAGGAATTGTGTAGAATGTAATAAAATTTTACTCCATCAGGTTGTTTTTACCATGATGAGACTTCTTTTCAATAGTAGCATTCCGATTATCAAGATATAAAACACTCCACGTGTCTGTTCTTTATTATAACAATTATTTACAAAAATAGTAATTCTCTTGCTGCTGTAGCGTACTGGTCAATATTTCGTTATCCTACAGTAGAATCGAAGACACCTGCCACTTTTTTATTACAACGTTCTACTCAAAAAGGAAAAACTTACCGTATTAACCATTACCAACCACTTGAATTATTGTTTGGTCTCGGTATAAATCTGTATGTATATTTTATAACAAGATTTCTTTAGTACTAATCTTGCAATGAAGAAACTACTGATAGCTTGTTTTACTAATTATACAACTTGTTTTTGTCTTCCTTTTTTACTTCGATATGAAATACAGGCATATCTATAGTATACAATCACTATGCAGGGATTCGTCAGTAGAGTTCAATTAAATGAACGAAGTATAATTTAAAGCAGGTATATTCAAGTAATGTTAAAATTATATCGACGATAATACACACTCCAGTGTTTTGTTTCACCTAAAAGGTTATTGAAAGTAATTTCATTCTTTATTAATGTCGTTTCTCACTTGGACACGCACAGCATGTCATGCATAAGTCCAATCTAATAAAAATATTCATATAATATTTACATAATAGTACCGTTTTATTTTATTAGGCACTCATGTATGAAGCTAATTATCAGGAACCCATAGGAGCGTACGGATTTGACTTCGATATTTTATTTTATTTTTCCTACTTATATGTAGTATTACAATTCTCTAAACATCTGCTAGTAAATATATGTAATCTTCGTTTTGGATACGAAGTATAATTAATAATCAAACGAACTTACCTGTGAAGTTTGATTGGAATTATACGAGTATCCAAATCGAAGATTACATACTCCCACCCTCCCAGACCCTAAAAATTAAAATAAAATCGTCTCTGGTCCTAACACAAAAATATCTATGTGCTCTAAAATAATGATAAACCACGCCGCTGGGAGCGCTGCCGTTCCTAATTACCCGGCGGGCGAGAGCGAGAACAGTTTTTTTGAATAATATTATAACTCTAAATGTGTGACAAGGACAGCACATAACCGTGTACTGCTGCTAGTAAATATATGTAATCTTCGATTTGGATACTCGTATAATTCCAATCAAACTTCACAGGTAAGTTCGTTTGATTATTAACTATATTGTTTAGGTCGGAAAGTACGTTTTCTGCTTTACTGTAAATTCTACCAATTACCTTCTTATTTTTTAGTTATTATATAATACTTATGCAACAGTATTGCTAAGACTAAAGCATTTAAAAATTAATACCTAAATCAAAAAATCACGCAAACTACTACCAGATTTATTCAATAAGCGAAACCACATAATCACGAACCAGCCAGCGAAAGCAATTCTTTCCATACCCGACGCTAACAAAATAACCAAGTTCGCAAGATCAAAATGAAATTCTAAATTAATAAACAACTTTTGGCTAAAACTATCCAGGGGTCGAAAGAAGTTAGAGCTAGTCGATGTTGCTTACGTATTCATTTGAAGAGTTTAGGAGTTTACTTTTATAGGCAGGGGCGGGTAGCTAAATACAAGAACGAATATAATTTAATTAAAGAGGCGATGTGTCGATTGTACTTAATAAGAATTGGCATTATTTATGTAATAATTTAAATTATTAGTAGCTTATTTAGAACGATTCGTTCCTGGTAGTTTATTTTATTGAATGATTAGTTTGAGGGCCTTTACAGAAAAACCGTCATGCGTTACCTATAATAAAAATATGTAAGAAGTTGAATTAGTTTAAGTAATTAAGGGGAAACGTCCGCTAACTTGTATTTAAGGAACCGGTCAAGATCTGGTAAAATATCCCAACCCTTGCTTTGTTTTGATTAACCAACGGGATTGTTAGCCTGGCCCAGTGGGGGCAAACATAATTCTGTTCAGCAAATAGTTACTCAAGGTATCAGGGAAGGCGTAACATGAAATATTTCCCTCAGGCCGGGAGTAATTTCGCACGAATATGGGCTTGCGTGTTTTCAAGATCATCTTAATTGGATTCGCCTGTTTTTTTAGGAAGCTTTCATAAAAATAACAATTGTTATATACCTACAGTATTCCAATGTATGTACTTTATATGTCGATCTGGCTAGCCATTGACCGGATGCTTTATCATCAAAATGAGAAATACAAGAAACAAAGTATGTAACGTAATAGCGTGCAGCGTAATATACCGATACAGTGAAGGAGAACTTATCCCTTTATAACCTTACTATTTCAAGACGAAGATGAATCCTATTTACATCCAAAATCCAGCCCGAACCATCGCCAGATTAAGTTTAGTCGCCAAGTTGTAGAACAATGGTTCGAACTAGTGCCGGTGGAACAAAACCATATAATTAGACTAGTTGTCTGTATTATACTGGTTAAGGTAGTGCTTCCTTTGACCTGTACGTGTTATTAAATAAATAACTACGTTTCTAGTCTGTGTGTTTTTTTTATTTAAACTTTAGTATAAAAAGAACTTATCGTACAAAATTGAACGGGAATTCTCTTCTAGTCAACCTTAGGGCAAATCAGAAAGATTGAAGGCGGTGCATTTACAAATTGTATAAGGAAAATACATACTATGATACACATAACTACATATAACTACAACTACTTTAGAAATATATACATAAACGTAAATATATAACAATATAAATATATACATTTACTACAGGTACATATATCTCACCACAAACTGAAGACTTGTACCTATGAACATACTCAATTTTTCTTTGAACTCCCGGCACAGATACCCCCCCGTACAGACCTTCTAACGTTAACGTTGCTAAATAGGTATTTAGAAATATTTATTTTAAGACTAATATTCATCGTAATTTACTGATTTCTTTTATTACTTGTAATTCTCGTAACAAATGAAACAATGTCTAATTATGAAAAGAATTATATAAAAAAGACTCCATATTACAATTTAGGGATTAAAATTATTTTGAATACAGGAAAGTAAATTCGCACCAAAGTGGATTTTCCGTATTATCCATCAAATGAATAAGTTGAAAAAGGAATTCCAGGCCCTTCCCTAACCCCGAGAACTTACAAATACGATCTTAGTTTTAGTTTTCCTGAAATTTGGTGTTCTAATGTATTACAGGTTACCTAACTGTCTTAAAAACTAAGTAGGTATACGATTTCCTTCCTAGCGTATAAACATAAGTTTCTAACTGTAAATGTTAAATATTTTGGGAAAAGCTATTTTATTTATAATATTAAATAAACCTACGTTTAGAATCAGATAAGACTGTTATTAAAAGCAGTGTCCCCACGTAAGTCCCCAATGTGAAAACAGAAATAGCACGCAACACGATTTACGCTGAATCATTCAAGTAAACGCCTCCCATTCCCTGTTATATGACCAGTTCATCGATTTCAAGTTACGTGGGCGATGGGACAAAAATAGCCATTATGCGACTAACTAACAATAGTGACCACTTATCAATGAGGCTGGCAGATGGTCATGGAATAGTGATTAAGCTGTGGGAATCGAATGCTTTCGTTGAAGAGTTTGATAATAGAATATGAGTACGTGTAACTGGAGAGCGTATAACATAATGTTCGAAATAAATAAATTCAGTATTAATTTTTACTTTTATTCTGTAGTACCTAAGCAAAATTTTAAAACTGGTTACTTATTCACAACAAATTTCGCTAGACATTTTTCAGTTAATTTTTGGTCATCACGCAAGGTTGGCGATATTATTATGTGATTATGTTCGAATATTACAAGAGTTTTAAAAATAAAAGTTCAAATCAAATGAGGTGTAAAACAATCAAGTCAATACACTAACGGGTGGTTTCAATAACACTCAGCTCAGCTCTTATGAAATTATTATTTAACTATTGAAATTAAAAACTTTAGAACGGATTAACCGCGTTTATTAACACTATGACCCTACGTTTCGAGCCCTTTACAGCACTCGTTTTCACAGGGTTTAGATGATGACTGAGAGAATGCGAACTCTCCCCGTCAATCAAAAAAGTTACTTGTGCAAACTAAAGTGCCCGTTCTAAAGTGTTTAATTTCAATGAATAACAATCGCGGTAACAGAAGACAATATTATATTATTTAACTAGTTAAATAAAATATGGGACTGATAACATAATCGAGGCTAACGCGTTGTTTGTCTGGATGGAAACGGTGACGACCATTAGCGACTATTACAATGATGACGCCAATGATCCCCTCAACCCCTGATTTTCTTACAATTGGGCGTACATGCGACAGCCCTGTTTATGCGCAAATGCGGTTGGAACGAACGCAGTTATCCAATTGCATGTAACTCGAATAACTTTTTTATATTGTGTAAATTTTATCGTGCAAAATTGGGGACGTTTTCTTTATACTTACTTACATGGCTTAGTAGTAAGATTTTAAGCTAACATGGTCATTTACACTATAATTACTATTTACGGGGTGTGGGTAGACCACAAATAAAATAAAAACTCGCAGCAAATCAGTTACACCGTGAACATGGCACTTGTAACAGTGCCGAAATATCGGGAGCTCATGAAAACAAATGTACATGGTAAATATCTCGTTTTAAATAGTAATTATAGTATGGCTTAGTAGGCGCTCATTTTTGACAGAAATTTACAGCTACGGTTAGGTTACTATAATTATTATTTCATGAGATAGTTACGGAACCCGCACCGCTGAGACAAAATAGTGATTCTAAAATTTACGAGCGACGACTGGTTCAAACCCGATATTTATGTTAAAATAATATGGTGTTATGGTGTTAACCGTTGCAATAGTATGTATCACGAAAGTTTAAATTATGTTCAATATTTATGAACTAATAGCATGACAGTTTTTCTCAGCGGTGCGGTATCCGTAATTATTTTAGAGATCCGTGTATGTTTCTAATGAAGTAAAAAATTTACATTTAAATCGCTCGTATCCGCTCAGCCTAACTTCGCGTAGCTTCCAATAATCCAAATAAACAGAGAGGGTGTCCGCGTCAGGCGCACGCGACATTTTATCGCCTGCGATATCGCCACTCTTTTATTTCGTTCTCACATTATTTACGACATTAATTGGAAATTACATGGTGACCGTTTATTTTCAAAAGCGATTTGTTGTCTGTAATATAGCTATATTCCTAATGGGATTTTGCATTCAGCAATTCAATTAGGTGTAGGTTCAGTGAGTTTATTGAATGCGGTAAAGGTACTGAATGAATGGCGTACGATAAAGCGCTCGCTGGTACTAACTGGAAACCAAACTGTTCAAATGCTGATTTTTTTTGCGCAAATACGATTTTAAGACTTTTTTGCTTTTCTGTATTAAAAAGATGCATGAATATTGTAAAAGCGAAGCAGCGTGTGAAACTTAAATGCGCTTACATAAACATTTTGGATGTTGTGCGTAAACCCTCGTGCAATACCCAATAAGATACCGATGTAATCGCAATGGGTACGTCAGTTAGCATGCTCTGGAATATAGCTCCGGAACAATAAATCAAATTGCAATAACCAAACTCGCCAACTTATTGCTTTCCTATTTCTAAAGCTCACGAGTCGTACAATCAACATCTTATCGTTAAAAGTTTCGATTGTAAGCTCCTTTAAGCTGTACTACCAAGATTACCCGCAGTTAACGAACAAATCCGGGTTGTACAAAGCTCCTATAGGTTTAAATACACGATCGCTTATTTTTCTATTACATGAAAAGCCGATTCTTTCAGAGTATGAGTAAAGCTTCCTGTGTACAAGTGAAGTTTATGCTGTCTAAATTAACATCCTATAAATAAACCTCTTAAATGTTTTTAATTTGGTAGGTATTATTCCCGCTTATTTTTATTTACAGTAAATTGGACAAACAATGAGACACAGTCAATTTCATATCGTTTATTTCATCATGTGGGTAGGTACTTCATGTCTTTCGATTCTACCAACCGTTTCCATCCCTGCTGTGAAGTCTCGTAACCCTCACGAGTGTCACCCTACGCGTTTATCATTTTTTCGATCAGACAGGGTGACAGCTTTCAACCCCGGATTAAGTTGGAGTTGTGGCGAGAAAAAATTTAATAGCTTTTCAGCCTCCGCGAGTGTTAGTTACATGCTTTGTTAGTTGACCGAAGTTTGCTGGAGGAGAAAATTAAAGACGGGTGAGTTTGAAATGCAGCGATGAATGAAATGTATGTTTAAAGGAGTGGTTTTAAGAAACCCTTTGATGTTATTATAACAGCTTATAAATGAACGGTTATAATCTGAACAAATTATGTGTACCGAGCTAGTCACAGTAAACCTAAATTTTTAACACATAAGTCATACTACTCGTAGTTTTACATCAAATATTTCAAGTCAGCAGCAAGAGCGAGTCTTTTCTCAGTTGACCAAATAAGTACCTACTTAGGTATGATGTTTTCCGTTTTGCTCAATCTCTCCCTGTGCCTCTTTATTAAAATGGATAGGATTGTGATAGAGATAGTACGAGCACTTAACGAACGGTAGGGATTCAAAATGTTTTCACACAACTACACCAAACTAACAATTAACATGCTAACAATGAGTGTAAATTGATCGAAAATTGCAATAAATTTCCAATGAAAATGTATGCATAGAATAATAAAGCGGTAATTTGATTTCTCTGTGCCAATCGCTCGAGGGTGTTTCAATTACGTCATGATGAGTAACCACATATGTACATATGTACATTATGTGGGAAGTATCCTTCCCTTGATTGCGATCTGCGAATGTTAAATAACGATTTGATGAATATTTTCATTACAAGAGAAGTTCTTATATTAAATTAAATACATTACTCTCCCTATCCGGGACAATTGCTGATTTTTTTTTGTTTGACTACCTGTGTAAAAAGCCATGTATGCAAAAAAGTAAGTGTTCCTGTATACATGCGACGAAGGCACAAAACCATATAAATATTGAAATATAAATTTAAACCAGAGGAAGGTTTGATAGTAAATATTGACAAATTTGTCAATATTTACGGTAAGCCCCCAGCTGAAATAAATACCTATTGCATTTGAACTATCAATAAAATTTGTTCGTGTTTGAGTTTCGCTAACAAATCAATGTTATCATAAAAATAATCATATAATTTTCGTTAATTTTCATTAGAGATTTCGTAATACAAAACAGTTACTTATCTAACCATTCAGTTTTATAAGATTGACAAACGAAAATATGCTCTAACCTGCTGGGCATCCACATTCACCGTAGTCTCTGATGCTCCTCCTCGCCCTCCAGTTAGGCGGTGGCCGCGCCAGCACCTCTCGCCGTAGCCTCTCCACCAGCGGCTGCTGCGGTTCCAGCACCGCACTCCTCAGCGCAAAGTGCTGCTCTTCCAGCACTGCCAACCTCTCCTGCAGACCTTGCTGCTTGTATAGACTGTATCCGCTGGATATCAAGCTCATGGCACACGCACACCATAACACCACACAGTACATCCAAGGATCCCCTGGACATTTGTCATCGCATTTCGTCTTTTTCACTTCTTTCTCCACCTTAGCCGGTGCCGGTGCTTTTACGGGAGGCTTCCCTCCTATTTTTAAAATCATGCTGCTCAATTTACCCCAATGAAATGGAGTTATGGTACATTAGTGGCATCTTCACCGTGTTAACGGGCGTTGAATAGACATTGTATCACAATTGTTGCGTTTGGTACGCAAACCTTCAATTACAAATAAAACAAAACACACAGAACACAAATACAGACAAACGAAAACACTAGATGCGGCACATAAATAATATAAGATTTAAAAGTTCGCGATGTATTTCGAGATTCGCTTTAGTACGATCGTATTTAAGATCGTGGGTTGAATGTAGCGCGACGTACGGACGTGCTCCCGACTCGGCAGGCGGAGCGCCACTGATGGCTGGAACAAGTTAAGTTGAGACAACGACACGCGGACTGGAATTCGAATATTTTTAGGAGGTTTATAAGAATTCGATTAGGCTAAGTTTAGCCACCTAATTTGTTGATACACAATCTATCTTTTCTATTTGTTCCTTTTTGAACCCTCATGACAATTACATGTTCAGTATAGTGTTTATTATTTACTTATAATCTAATAAGAAAGGAACATTCAACAAGATATTTTTTTGCCTTTTTTCCTTTGTCAGCTATTTGGATATCCTTGAAAGCAGAATATGAATTTTTAAATATTTTGAAGTTAGTTAAAAATTTACATTCTATGTAGGTCAGGTATAAGTGTTAATATGCAATAAATATTTAGCAAAATAGGAAGGCTCAATCTTACTGCCTTATCCCAGCAGTAAATAAAACTATTTGACTGGTTTACACGTAGGGAAACGATTTTCAGCTCAGCGAACTCGAAAACCAGCCAATCCAGTAAAACCCAAAATATTTTCCATCTAAATAGCAACGCATTCACTAGATAGCATTACGTACGTCTGAAGTCCCTTATTAAGGGAATGCGTGCAAAAACCTGCAGGCGTACGACGCCAAATTGGGTGGTAGCTCATGTAGAAGGACCGAGGGGACCCGCCTTGTAACACGAACTTTCATATAGAAACCGAATACGACGAGCAATGGCTTTCTCTCGCTCTTTGCTATTAAGGATAAACAGGATAGATACATGTAATGAGCATTCGGTAATGAAGGTAGGGATGGCAGGGATGATCAATCCGTTTAACTTGCTGTGATCAGACTGATCGATACTAAACTGTTTTGCTTTGGGTAAGTAGACGTCATTGCGAGTTAAACGCTCGAAGCGAGGTTATACGGTTTTTCGAAAAACGATATGTTATGCTGAGATTAGTATAGGGTGGCAATAAGTGACTCAGTAGAAAACAAAAGGATAAAGATAACACAACGACTAATAAGATAAGAGCCATAAAATGCACCATACGAAATTTTCATCGATAAGTTGGTACCTACGTATAATTAATAGACAGGAAAGCAATAAAGAAATTCCAGTAAAATTTAATTCGTATCTTTATCAGTTGGTTACATAAAACAACGATTTGATAAAGATCAAAGCCCGATAACATGCTAACGATTGAAATATCATATTTCAATAAGAAATAAAATGGTAAACGAAGTAACATAACCCTAAACATCAACGCACCTACGAGATCTGTATCAAACATTAATTAAATTTGTTCGAAAATAAAAAAGTAGATGTTTTTTAAACGATAGAACCTATTAATCTCTTTAATAGAGTCATTAAAAACGGAGTGGCAGCCGCAAGCGCCGGCATAAAAACCTTCGTAATAAACCATAGAGTAAAAATAATAGATACGCCTGATAAGAGAGCATCAAAAGTTTATTTAAACACACGCCTCAAGCCTATATCAGTGGCTTAATGGGCGCTTCAAGTTTTATTTCCAGTGTTAAAGCTGTCTCTGGCGACCGCAAGTTCATTAAAAATCATAAAAGTGAACACTAAATATTAAGTATCACCGCAGATTAAGTGTACTTGTGAGTTTAACAGCTCCTCTTCATTAATATGTTAAAGCCGGGGAATCTGCAGCCGGACAAATAGCGGATAAATGATTGCAATTAAAACTAGATTGTCGTTATTTAGCGGAGAGCGTGTGCGAATCCCGCCTTGTTTGAATTTAATTTAAACTTTTCTACTTCGTCAAACTCAGCGTTAGCCCTCGCGTTGATAGCTCTTTTTTTTAATTTAATCCACTGCACTCTTAAATAATTGAGTAGGACTCCCAAACTTGGTTCTTAGTTGTGAATAAAATAAAACTAAGACTTTGTACTGCGATTACGGGGAACGACTACCAGGGGAAATCCGGAGCTGCATGGTGCCTACTTGTATTCCGAACAATCGAAAAAGTTGTTGCCATAAAACGCAACATAGTCACTTTAATGTCTTTCCCATTCCTTATCCTTCTATATTTTCTGAATATTAAATTTACGTTTATTCTTCTGGAACATTGAATCGTGGTAGACAAATGGTGTGCAAATGCAAAATAAATTCATTTATAAATAACATCTGTATCACTGTATAATTAATTGTTTTTAAGTATGATCATGTTCATTTAAATTTCAGTTAATCATACTGAAGCGATTCGAAATAAAAGCCTAAACTTTATATAAGAGTATGCCCAAATTTATATAATTTGGGCATACTCTTATACGATAGATATTTCTTAGAAATATTGGAAAAGGCAAAAAAAATTATGACCTCGGGCCGGTGTCGAACCCGCCACTCTGAAGGGGTACACGCCCATTGCTCTGCTAACTGAGCTACCGAGAACACACTCGAGTTACATAGAGAATTCACCACCAACAATGCGCTTCCCCATACTAAATTATTATTTTTAAGCAAAAGAGTCTGCGAACTATACCAAATTCCTTCATTCTCTTCCTTTATTTCTAAGGAATTTGGTAGGTGTCGTTTGCAGACGTAAAAATAATAGTATAGTACAGAATGTTAGTTTATGCCACACCTGGCCATAAAGTGCCTTTTTCCGCACGCTACGCGTACGGAAAAAGCCGATTTCTGCCCAAGTGTAGGCATAAAATGATGTACCTAACACGTGAGGTAATAAATAAAGCCCTTGATCGCATATTTACGTCCCTCGCTTGCAGCTCGGGTCGCAAACATCTGCGATCTCGGCCTGTCTTTGTTTTACCACACTAGTTAGGTAATGTACTATTAAAAGTAATGCAATAGAAATTAATCAATAAATACACAAATCATGTTGGTAACAGAGATTTCTACATTTTCTACCCGAATAAGTAAAATACTTGTGTTCCCAAAACTAAATTAGTTTTGTTGTTTACAGGCAAGTGGGGAGCACAAATTGAGCCACTTCCTATTCTCTATGAATTATAGCAGCCCAGTCACCCACTGGCAACTTGTTACTTGCCACTTGCTACTTGCCGCCACGTTTGGTCCAAGTGTAGGTCGACCGTAAATTTGTAAAGTTTGGCGAATGTTCGGATTTTAGAGTAGCGGTTTCAGCAATATGACTGCTTACTATTTATTTAGTTCTGTCTGTTTATAAGTTCAATCTGGACCTTGAAAATCGGAGGGGTTCGGAAACATTTTAATGGTAAGTTACTTGATTATTTACTTTACATCAGTATGATTTAGAAAATTTAGTAGAATTATACAAAATATAATTACCGTCATATGTTGTACCTTCATCATTTCATTATGACAACATTATTAGACTATTTAGTAGTAAATATAAAACGTTCACCGTTGAAATTACACTTACGAGGCTTGATGTATTCAATAAATCATCCATATCTGGCATTTATTAATATCATCTTAAGGTATACCATTCATGTAACCCCACATCAGTATGCGAAGAGTGAACCGATAGCAATTAGACAGAACGTTCAGATCTGAATTTCAAATTCCAATGGGGATGTAGTTTGGAACCCTCGCATACACCATTAGAAAAACAGTATGTACACACGCGTTCAGGATTGCATGGGCAGTTTATGAATGAATTCATTCATAAATTGCCCATGCGATTCTGAACGCTATAGTACTTGCCATACTTGTCACTGAAGGTTATAAGTAGGTATTTGGATATAACTTTGATATTTATTTCATTTAAGTAACATCAAGGGCAGTGTTTGTTTTTTCATATTTATAATCTTTATAAAAATATGATTTAAATAATATATACATTGTTTTTAAGTTTATAGATTAGGGAAAGAAAAGTACCTAGTTAGATGTTTACGTCTACGGTGTTCTTTAATAATTATACGTCAAAATAATATGCATACTGGAAGGTTTTAAATCGTTTTCGATTTAAAACCTTCCAGTATAATATATTTTATATTTACTTATATCGGACTACTAACGTCAATAAAATCGAAAATAGCTCGACATGTTTCGGAAGAATTCGTGTGCCTTGTTCATGAGCCATGCGTCCGGCCGCGGTGCGCTGCGATGCCGGTTTAGCACATGGTAAATGATTTACTGTTGATACCTATATTCGTAGTTTATATGACTGTACATAATGAAAGGCATTAAAACTCGAGTGTGGGTTCATACGATTAGTAATTAATTACAGCAACATATAATTACATGGGTTTATATACACACACATCATGAGCTCTCTTTTATGCGTTCAAGCCGAATATTTCGACCGCCATTACGGCCAAAACTTTTCTGATATTAAATAGAGGTGAAATCAAATTTCCTTGTTTTTCAGAGGTACATTTTCACAGATAAGAATTCTGTTGTAACAAAAACGTTTATTGTTATGGGTGGGTCTTTTGTACGCATTACAGAGGGCTACTGATATATAGGTATATAAAGATATAAATCCGTCCGTCTGCGGCTTAGCTCAGTAACCGTACTAGAAAGCTGTAATTTTCTATGAATATACATACATATCAATCATGCCAACAAAGGGCTTAAATAAAAAGTAAAAAAAAAACCTTTTTGTATGGGACGTCAAGTAGGCATATTTTTGTGAAGTGAATATTTTCGGAAATAATTCTCTAATATTTCGTTGTAAGAACTGCGAAGGTACTCCTTTTAATTGTTATGAGCAAGGTATATATATTAAAACCCTTTTTAAATTTGCCTATTGTGACCCGACACTGAGCATGGCTCGACATGCCTTTGGCCAAATTTTTTTTCTGCGTGTATTTTGAAAGTTTGAATTTGTGTTAAAATTCAGACACATATTTGAGTTTATATGTTCAGCATGAACTATAGTAACAATAGTTTATTTGAAAAACTTCTTAAGATATACTTAGTGATACAGATCTATATTTACAGTCAACTTTTTAGCTTTTAAGGTGGTGGTCGCCGCTTTAATATCCAATAGTTGACACCCTGGTGTCACCTCTATTGCTAGCGACTTAACAATCAAGATGGCAACCATTAGGGTGATGTCGAATTTGGGTAAGGTAAACGAACGAGTCGTTTACCTTACCCAAATTATCATACTGAACCAACTAGATCCACTATGCTTGACCCAAGCCCTTCAAACAGTCCTCATCCACGCGTGATGTTTTAATCACTCGCCTTTCTACCCCCGTCCCTCCCCTAATTGTTTCCGACGCCAAAGATACTTAAAGATAAATGGTTTCGTTAGAATTAAAACTGCAATTCGTTTGTTGAAAGCTGTACATGATTTATGACTGTTTTAATTTCTTTTAAAACTTTTATATAATTTTCTGCGAGTGCGGGAGACGGAAGAAAATTAATTTTGCAATTAGGCCGTTTTCTTTTCTAGATTTATCTTTCATCTACCATTGAATCTTCGAAAAAGGGCGAAATATTCGGCTTTTCACCTATTATGAACCTTTATCAGAGTGTACAACTTGTTACAATTTCTCACTACAGCTAGAAAGACACACATTTATTTACCGAGAGAATGTGATGATAAATCACACACATACTAGTTTCTGAACTTGGAGCCTGTTGCGATGGAACTAAGACCACATTTTGACGAGGATACATTTATCTTATTGTTACGTAAAGATGTTGTTTTTGATATCTAGTAGACATCTACAATGTTTTTAAATATGGAATGCATATTCCAAATATGTTTCTATTTGATGTTTTATATTACATATATATGTCACTCAATAAACAACTTCGGTTAGCAACGACACATATTTTTATTATTAAAGATAACAACTCCATTTTGCAGTGATAAATAGTATTTATTTTTTAAGATATTGTACATAAATGTAATATTACCAAACAAAAAGTTTATGAAAACTATTCTAAAACTTTAAGTAGGTAGTATCAATGCAAGTTTTCCACAATGAACGTCATTTAATGCAATAGTTTAAAGAAAGTGTCTAGGTATACATTTCCGCTTACTGATCACGACAAAGAATGTTTAAAATATTACTTTTGTCGAAACATAGACACATGACACCTTATTAGTTACCTATTACCTCAACAAAACCAAGTTAAAAAAGTGGTAAACGAGACAAGACTAAGCGTCCTCGATAGAACTTATAACAGTGAAGTTGACCCGCTCGTCTACTTCCATCAGTAGAAATAGCTTAATTGCATTCGATTCTCGGCGCTCCAAATAATTATTCGAGTTCTTTCATAAAGTTCTGAAGTGCATGAATTATTAATATTTACGTCGAGATAGACATGACAGACTCCACTGTAGTGGGAATTGAAAAGTTATGGTTAATTACTACAATGCTATTGTTTGCAAAGTTTTAGGCATTACTGTTGCTGTTTACAGGTTATTGTTTATGCCATATCCATTATGTAAGATGGTTCTAGATAAGCCGGGGAAACGATGGGAAGAAGAAAAAAATGTTTTAGATATTTTTTGATCAGGATGTCTTTTTCGGTATATTTTTCTTTTATTTGCCTTTATCCCGGCTACATGAAATTCGTTCAAAGAGTAGATTTGCCTTCCTTACCTAAGTCTTACCTGTACCTACCTACTTTAATAAAGCTAACTCAATGAGATTTTTAAGAGTACTTTAAATTTGCTGACCTTATTCTACTTTCAATGTCGTAGATTTGTATTATGTGAGATATAAAGTACCTGCGTCGAATATAAACATGCCTTTTTCATTTAAAATAGTGAACTGCAAAGAAAAGGATCATATAGTGTGCATTTTCATAGAAATAATTCAGTTTTGACTACTCGAAGTGTATAAACAAGTGAAATTTTCACCACTGATATCATTAGGAACTATCCCGAAAGTCCTTTGCATAGTGATAAAGAAACTGCGAATCAGGAAGTTGCGGAGTTAGAACAAATTATCGTAGTGTGTGTTTAGGACGGCGTGGTAACAACTGGTAGAAAATTTGGCGCCATCCAACAAGAGCCGCGACCTTATGTCTATTATATAGTGGAGATGGAAAGCCATATCACTGAAATGATTAGCCGACGTATGCTTCTAGAAATCTAAGACCCCCATACTAAATATTTAATTTGTACGGGCAATTTATAAAAGTTTGCAAGTAAGTAATTGAAATTAAACAGTTCAGAACGGATTAATCGCGTTTATAAATACCATGACCCTACGTATCGAGACCTTTACAGCACTCTTTCACAGGGTTAGGATGATGATGATGAGTGATTTCAATGAACACCAATAGCGGAAACAGGAGACAATATTTTGCAAGTAATGTTGTAAATTTCTTCAACAATGCGTAGTTAATTAAATGAATTCTGGTTAATGAAATCTAACTACTTTATGACAAAATTCGGATATTTGTAGTATGTTAGCATAAAAGGCAGTTTGGTTAATTTGGCGAGATTGATAATAAGTAGGTACATATTTTATTTTATTAAATGATGTCTTTATCTCTAATAATCTTTAAGTGCTACATCCTAAACCCCAAAGAAGCTAAGGTTCTTCGTAGACTGGTCCTCCGGGAGTTGGGCGCGACGTTTGTGGATCGCCTTAATTTCCTCGAGTTGTTATCGTGACACACACACACGTATAAGTTTCTTTGTAAGTTTAAACGGTAATGGAAAACTTAGAACACAGCTCTGCGATAATATTTAATTATAGAGTTTGCTAAAGATGTGTCGCTAGTTGTCACTAAGGAGTTTTGGGTTAAATTTAGTAACAAAACTAATATTGCTTTCTATGTACACACATCACCACGGTTGTGTCTTAGTAACCACTCTTTCTCAAGACACGATATTTCTTTGTGGTAATGTTTGTACTAGAGTACCTATTTAGAATATAAAAAAAAACATTGTTTTGCTTAAATCTACATTTTAACGAGAGATGCACTTATTCGCATAAGCTTGCTTGTTATTCCATAATTTATTGAATCAGACGTTACTTTGCGGAATTCCATACTATAATAACGACAATAATGTTACTTTACTATTTCGCCAAATGTTGCTTTGCAGTTTGGCGGAATAGCAAAGTAATATTATTTTCTTCAGTTATTCCATAAATAAACCATTTTAACTGATTTCCAAAAAAGAGGAGGTTCTCAATTTGTCGAAATCATTTATCTATTATTATACTTACATATGTAGGTAGATTTCTGTAACGTTATTACATTAAAGCTGAAAAATTTCATTACCTCAACATAATCACTGAAATATTCCCATTTTCAATCAATCCTATTCAATGAAACATGCGTGGGTATATTGTGAATGAATCGGGTTTATTCACAGTATACCCAATATAATTTAATTGTTATAATCATCTTACCTCAAAGAGTACGAGGTAAGGCTTGACTTAATTACTGCCTAGTTATATAAGATCAGCTCGGATATTGATATTGAAAATTGGTTAACAGATTGAGCTTCAGATACGATAATAGGCAAATAAGTCTTCAATATAATTGACTAAGGAAATTTAGTGATTATGTACCTAAAAATTTATTTTTCTACTCCAGCACTTCTATCTGTCAATTATATGAATATGACTGACAGCGATATTTAAAAGTATACATTATAACGTTGTCTGTGGTATTCCATAAGAACACTGCTCCTATGGATTTTCATACAATATATGAGCACTGTTGGTGTTTTTTTTTTATTTCTATAGTGGGCACAACATATTCCCTAGTCTGCCACGTTTCTAGATTTAGATTTAGCCCCTCAAGTTTTAAGAACCCTATTATATCACTGTTGCATTAACTACTATTAATGTCCACGTGTTTTTTTTTTTTAATTTGTCCCTAGCGTGCTTGTTATATTTAAAGATGATATTCTACCTAAATACTTCTGCTGTTTACATATGATCCTACTCATATTTGCGGAAAAGGCCCAGGATAACTAACTAACTAACTAACTAATATTATAAGCGCGAAAGTTTGTATGGATGTTTATTACTCTTTCACGTAAAAACTACTGAATGGATTTTAATGAAACTTTACATGGCTTATATGGCTTTATATGGCTTATACATCAGAATAACAAATAGGCTATAATTTATAAAGATATTGTGTTAAGCAATCGAAGTCGCGGGCACCAGCTAGTTTGTAATAAAACTAAAAGGAGTGAATTCCAAATTTTTTACCAACATTCATGTGTTTACAACATTCGATTTTATTTTTGTAGCAAATTACCAAATGGCCGCATTTGTCCGTAATGAATTACGAGTACTTTATCACCGTCGTCCATCCTGCGTTTATTGTTTTTTTTTTTTTTTTTTTTTTTTTTTTTTTTTTTTTATGCTATAGGGGGCAAACGAATCACCTGATGGTAAGCGATTAACGTCGTCCATGGACACCCGCAACACCAGAGGTGTCGCAAGTGCGTTGCCGGCCTTTAAGGTGGGAGTACGCTCTTTTCTTGAAGGTTTGAAGGTCGTATCGGTCCGGAAACACCGCTGGCGACAGTTCGTTCCACAGTTTAGCTGTGCGAGGCAGGAAGTTTCGGGAAAAGCGCACAGTTGAGGACTGCCAACCATCTAAATGGTGAGAGTGGAAATATTGTCGCGTAGGGCGATGGCGGAAAGAAGCGGCAGGGATTAATCCGAACAATTCCTCGGAACACTCCCCATAATACATGCGATAGAAAATACAGAGTGAGGCCACATCTCTACGCAGCGCCAAGGGATCAAGCCGATCAGAAATACGTTGGCAGTTGACAATTCGAGCTGCTCTCCGTTGGATGCGGATATTGTGATGAAAATTTATCTGATTAAAAGTTAATGGAGCACAACGCTGATAATGCGACGACTTTTAGGGTTCTGGGTCCAATACAGTTGAGTCGCAAATTTAAAACTAGATTCTCGCTATACTACTAATTGTTTTGTATAATGTAAACTACAACGAAGAAGGTGACAACACCACTCTGTCTGTCCGACGATGTCTGCCCGATGCAGACGAAAGATGTCACACCTATTGTGATAAAAATACGTGAGTGTTAACCGTTGCAATTTTAATGTAAACTACATTAGAACTCGTCTTACGTATGCCGATAATTGTAAGCCCCAAAGATACTAATATTTTGCACGAAAGAGGAAGTGCGTTCGACAAAGTGCTTTGAGGAATTGCGCGAACTGGAAGGTCCTCTTTTTTAAATGCACATAGCAAGGCAGGAGTGTCTTCTAGAGTGACTCAAGCAAATAATTTCGAAATTCACCAACTCAGTAACACTTACAGTGACTCCAATAATCGTAATTAAAAGAAGAGCAAAGTTATCAGTAAGTAATTGCGTTCAAAATAAGTATCTAAGCATACGGAACCTGCTCTGCCATTATTTATAAACGCCAACCGTCCACTTTACTTCGCGGACTTTGTCCGCGCCTGCTGATGTGGGCAAAGATAACTCCCCCTTTATGTTATGTTTTATGTTGTATACTTTCAGTGGGAAGTAATTAGGATCTAAGTTAAAAGGAAAATGTACATGTTTCGATGAAAAAGGTTTCTGCTCAGTCCGTGTAGTTACTTGGGGTAAATTACAGAAGAGTCGAGTTCACAAGAGAAGGGAAAATAAAACCTGCCTATTTATACTAGTGTTTCATAAATTAGTGGTTAATCTCTGGTTACGATTCAGTAGATAAGTTGTTAGCTTTGCGTTCTACCCTTGAAATCAGGCAATATCAATGTCAAATCTTGTTGCTGTGCTTGCCACATTGAGATGAGAATCTCTATCACTTACTTTATCAAGGGAATTAACAACGACGTCGAATTATTGCAGTTGTTAAAACGCTCCAACAGCAATTTTACAATAGCAGTTATATAGCAGTAATATTGCCGGAATGTGATTGAACTTACTTCTTTATACATAGTCTGTATATTCAATCCCATTTTATAAATTTGAATCCAAAAGCACGAAATATTACTATTTAAAATTACGATTCATCTTCTGGGTAAAGTCTGGGTTCCAAAGAATATCATCGTGAAAAGAATATTGATAATGTTCTAGATACCTATATCACCGATTGAAGTAAAAATAAGCGTTGTCAACACATGAATGCACTGAATGCACACCCTCATGAGCACACATTCCTAATAGGTTTGTTGAATGATATCCGTACTATGCACCCACCCACACACAGACGCACCCCAGTTAAAAAAGTTAATAAAAAGGACAATACGGTAACGGCGTTGTGGGCGTGTGACAATGATAGATAAAGCTGAGGTAGCGAATAATAAAACGTCATGCGAACATCCCAACAGAGAAGATCCGATTTGCCGAAAGATTTCTTGCTCACTGCCCAAGGACTGGCACAGACAAGCTAAACCAGAAGGTCCAGTTAGTAGGTACGCTCTGAAATAAGTAACCAATGGTTATGCATCCCTAAATAAAATAAACACTTTAAAATATATTATGTACTTATATGAAAAAAACAGATGAGAAAATAAATTCGGCACCTTAAGTGCTAGAAATCTTAGAAAGATCTTGTAAATAGGTTCAATTACATAATTAGCGACTGCCTAAACACAATAATTAAAGCAGATGACAAAAACGTTCAAATAATCAATTTGCTAAAATATATAAAAAAATTATAAATTAAATGATGTTATTCATGACAGTGCTATTTATAGAATTACAAAAATCATAGACACATGCTAAAATACAATACAATTCAAGGATAAAAAGCAGCGCAGCATTTCGCAATTCGCATCGTCGTCAATTCGCGGAAAAATACCGATCGCGGAAACAGAAGACAATAATATTGTAATCTACTGTTATGGACATTCAGAAGGATTATTAAACCGCAAGCAACATAATCGCACCCACAATTCGAATATACCCTATAGGGACATTTTTTAAAAAGTGTGTACTGTTATTTCTTATTTAGCCAAGTCGGGGGCAACGTTTCCGACAATTTATTTCCCTCCGTTTGATCTCGGCGGAATTTCTTTTATCAGACCCCTCATTCATGTGCGCTTCAGACTTAGTTTGCGTGGCCAGCTGTTTGGGTATAGAGAAATTTAAATAGATTTCCAAATCAATGGATGATAAGTTAAATAAAAACAAATATTTAACTTATCGTTCATTGATTTTAGCGATTATTAGCTAGGTAAGTTACACTTACTGTAAGTATATATTTTGAAAGCAATAAAAAAAGTGATATTCGAATAAATAAATAAATCTTGAGTTCTGAAATTCCCGAAAAAAAATACTGAACCTAGGATAAGAATCCAGCCTGCTTATAAGATTGTTTCTCGTCTTCTATCGTGTTTTTCGTAGTTAAATTTAATACTTATAAGTAGGTATATTCATACTTATATTAAATTACGTTAGTATAAAAGGAGAGCATAATAAAAGTAATGAATCATTTAAGGTTTTTACTTTACTTACTGTTTTTTGTAGCGCCTAAAGGCACAACCTAGCGGTACAAAGCTTTTTCCAAAAATACTCCCAAAAACCTGATTCTTCCAGATTTGGGCTCGTTCGAATTAGAATCACGAGCTGATTCGATCTTGCTAATAAAAAGAGTCCCAAAATTTCCATTTAAAATGTAAGTTTCCATTACGTCACGTTCATAGTAGGTTCATACAAAATCGTGACGTAATGAAAATTATTTTTTTGGGACATTATATTTATTAATCATCATCATCATCATTTCAGCCGAAAGACTCCACTGCTGGACATAGGCCTCCCCCAAAGATTTCCACAATGACCGATCCTACGGCACCCGCATCAAACGGACTCCTGCGACCTTCACCAGGTCATCAGTCCACCTTATGCGGGGCCTATCCACGCTACGCCTTCCGGTACGCGGCCGCCACTCGAGAACCTTTCCGCTCCAACGGCCATCGGTTCTACGTGCAATGTGCCCCACCCACTGCCACTATTATTATTACGTCGTATGGCTCTATTCCTGAATAAATTTACAATTTAAATCTTATATAAATAGTTACATACGTTACAATTTTATATCTAAGTTAAGTAGCCAATCCCTTGCTTCCGGTGTCAGTGCCAGTAAGTGTTCCATACCTCCGGTGAAACGCCTTTTGCGGTATGTTTCCACGATATGCGTGATGGTTTGTGTTGGCTCCCCACAGTCGCACGCCGCCGTCGCTGCCCTGCCCCACCGGTGTAGGTTGTAGTTGCAGCGTCCTACTCCAAAGTGACCCAAATCTTGCGTCGCTCCTTGAAGCCAGTCGGTTATTGAGTAGGGTCTACGTTGAAGGCGCCTTCTTGATTTTGCCACTCTTTTTTCCACTCCGCGGAGACGTTGAAGCGTTCTTGAGCACGTAGCTGACAGTCAGACCAAATAGGTTCACGGGACTGTAAGCGCCTTTGAGGCAAGTTGTCCAGCGTCTCTCTGATTGGGAGCGATCGCGTTGTTGCTTTTATCCACTCCCTCTCAGCTGCTTGAGTTCTCCTGATGCCTGGAGGAGCAATGTGCGATAAAACAGGGAGCCATCTGGTGGGTGTAGGCATCAGGTTGCCCGAAATGACGCGCATGGCACGATTCAGCTGTTTGTCGACTCTGTTGGTATGAGCGCTTTTATACCACACTGGTGCGCAATATTCCGCCGAGGAATATAC
Organism: Lathronympha strigana; assembly: GCA_949128165.1. NCBI lineage: Eukaryota > Metazoa > Arthropoda > Insecta > Lepidoptera > Tortricidae > Lathronympha > Lathronympha strigana. The sequence continues at coordinate 20,285,719 of OX421903.1, read as the reverse complement.
GAGAGCCATGGAAGAGGTCCGCAGCACGTCTCCCTGAGCACCCCACGAAGTTCCAGCCAGCTTATTTATAAGGTTCATCTGGACTTAACTTTTTGGGCTAGATTTTCCAGTGTGGGCATACGTAAGTGACCGGTCCAGCGTGACGCCCAGGTATTTGAGGGTTATGATTGTGTCGGATTTTTTGGCCGCAGAAAATAACGTCCACTTCTCTATTTGCTAGGCTATTTGTTTACTTACACTTAAGTTTAGCGATTCGGAGAGCTATATCGGGTTCTTTAGTTCTGCTGCGGAAGGTCTCATTTCTGATACGATCTCGCAGAGAGACTCCTAGCATAGCCCTCTCCATTGCCCTTTGGGTGACTTTGAGCCTTTTTATGAGGCCCATTGTAAGCGACCACCTTCCAGTACCGTATGTCATCACTGGCAACACACACTGCTCGAAGACTTTCGTCTTCAGGCTTTTATATTTATTATCAGGATCTAATAAGCTCACGATTCTGATTCGAATGAGCTCAAGCAAGTGCAGATCTGGAAGAAAGAGGACTTAGGATTTTTTCTAAAAGCACTATACTAGAGACTAATGCAAAGAAATAATAAACTAGCGGCGGGTTCTGATGCATATGATTATAAGCATCAGAATCAGAATCATAAAGGCACTTTTGAACACGTGTGTGCATACGGTTAATACTAGTAGAAGCTATAAACATATTTTATTTACTTTTTTATAAAAAAAGTTTAAAAATTTAGATATATTGAACTTATCATCAGATTTTCTAAGACTTAAGAAAATAAAAATTACAAACAGGGGTCGTAAAGTTGTAAACAATATTGTACCTACGACATATACATACTTACATCTAGTTCAGATTAAATTTTTTTATGAAACGATATTCCAACTTTATTCATGGCGCGGATATTCCAACTCCCATATATCATCAAGTTTTAGAATGAAAAAGACTAGACTGCGCAGAGCTTCAAATGAGCTGTGATTGCATTTTTTCAATTGAAGCTTTTTGTACAAGCCATTTATTTTTACCAAAGACATAACTTCGAGAAATATATAGCCATTTATTTTTACTAAAGACATAACTTCGAGAAATATATAGCAAATAATTACACTATAAAGTAAGGTCGCGGCCCAGTGGCTGACACTTTAAGAAGGAAATTCAGATATTTTGTATATAAGAAAACTACTTAACTTTTAAACATACTTACTATAAGTACGGTACCGGAGGGTAATAAGGCTAAGGGAGATTTATCATATAACGGAAAATGGCTTATCTAATCGGCATATTTTAATGTTAATACGTAGTCCAATTAAGATATTACATACTAGACTAAAAAACGGATGTGAAATCAAAAACAATGGCACAACAAAAGCTTCCTATTAGGCCTTGTTTTACTCCGGCAGGGGAATAAGGCCTACAAGTGGCCTGAGACTTTAACAAGGAAAATAATGTTAATTCACGTTATCTGTTTAAAAACTTATAATTATAGTAATTAAATAAATAATTCTAATTACGCTTAATCGTTGAATAACAGGCGTGTACTTGGTCAAATACCTCGAATTGACATAAGTACGTTTTGCTAAATTAATCATCAATATACATTTAAAAATCTGTTTTAGAGTTCATCTTATATACACCGAAAGCATAATTAAGCATTTTTTCCTAAAAACACAAAAACAAATATTTTGTCATGTAGGCCTTATTTTACATACATTATGGTCATCATTTTCATAGCCAAAACACGAGGGCCTAGAGAAAGATTTTGTTGCCCTTATTAACTATTAACCAAAAAAATAAATAAACTTGGATACAAAATTAATGGGTCACAGTACGTTATCCAAAAATGTATCACATTGTAACAAATTAGTAGAGAAGTAAAAAGTGAAAATTAAAATTGTTAAGCGTAATATTTCAGGAAATATTTCATATTATTTCGAGCATTCTTTTGTGAAACAAGCTACGTAGCCACTGTGTTCAATAGAAAACGTAGGTAATACTGTGGATAAAGAGCCACATAGCGTGGAAGTGCCTAGGTATTTGTAGGTTCTTTATCGTTTACTAGGTGTCACCTAGAGAGGCAGCCACATAGGTGTGATTCACTACTGCACCCTATAATTTTGTCCCTGTGTATGACATGCCTCCAAAATACTAACATACAAATTAATCCACTTTAAATGCACAAAATTCGTTCTTTGATTCATAATTAAACATCAGTTTTAATAAACACATCAATAAAGAATTAAAATCCTGTTTAACTCTTCACTTTTACAATGAAATAGTCTTAACAGATTTACTAAGCACGCTGGCGCAAAACCAACCGAAGCACCTGATCACAAAAACTATCTCAGAAATACTCAATGAATCAATTAAAGTATTACTACAAACAATCAAAGACGGCATTAGCAGTCAAATTGGCGCTGTTTGGGATTATATTAACAACCGTTTTGTTTTATTTTTAATAAACTGTGAAAATGTCATCCACTGGGCCGTCTACCTTATACTGTAGAAACATTAATCTGTACCTAACCATGCTGAAAAATATCTTCCATAATGATGTAAAATTTACAGAAATCTGATCAAATCGCTACAACTTTGAAATCAAGCCGCATGTCATGTGTGAAGTGTTATAAATACCATCTAAATTAGTCCCCACGAAACTAGTCACCCCCATATATTCCCCAAGCACATAAATCCGTCAGAAACTGTACTAAATAACGGCCATCATCGCTTCTATGACAAATTGCTTGAGAGCCAAATGAATCCGACTATGCCATCTGCCGGCGTAATGTCTTAACATCACCACTCAAAGTTATGTAGGTACTTGAATTATTTCCAAGAATGGTTATACAGTACAACACCCAGTAAATAATGTATGCGGGAAATTAAAACTCTGGCACTGGACCTAGTTACTTTAACATTGGAAATTACAGAAAGGCGCAGTGGAAAGGCTATGCCTGTGATATTCAGATTGAATGCTTATGAAAAAAATAGTACCTACTTCTATTGGCATTAACAAAAAAAACAGTTGAAACTCACATATTTTTATCACAATAGGCGTAACATATTTCGAATTTCGATACTTTCGACTGCATCGGGTACGTTGGGTAGTGGTGTACCAAAGTTAATTTATTTGTGGCCGATTGTACCTTCAGCTACTGTAAATACAGTGTAGGTGTAGTGTAGGCCTATAATTCATGGTAGCATGTGTCGTGTAATGTTTGGGTAAACAATCGGCCTGTGGACGGGATCTTAATGTAAAATTTAAAGCGTGATAGGGACTGCAATCCTCGGAGGGAAAGGAAATGGAATTACGTGTAAATGAGGTGTATTTGTATTTAGATTTGGGTAAACTTCAGTATACATATTTTGCTTGCTGATTTGTACCTATAGGTACATATTTGGTAGATAAAAGCTTTTTAACAAAAGCTTTTCAAGAGATATTGTTTAACTTTATACATAGTTTTAGACTTGAAAAATGTATGCCGTGATGTTCTTTAAGTCTGAGATCAAATTTCTCGCGAAATTACCATGCCGATTCTACATAGAATTTATTATACTTAAATCGTGTATTGAGTCTGGTATAATTTTAGAAAGTGTTTAGTACTTGCACACGTTGTTATATACACACTCGGGACTAGTCAAAACCGACGATTAGCACGCGGAACCCCTTAGACATATTTGAAATGCTTCGCAGATCATATTAGAATTATTATTCGTATGCAACACATTAAGCATATTGTCTTGTGCGCCGTGCGGCACCCTTGCCTCGCGTAAACCGGCTCCGTTCCACAGACAGGGGTTCCGCTAAAATTTCAGCATGGGCTTAACTTCAACAAATTATATAATAGAAAGAGAAATGTGCGACTGGTCATTGTTTTAGTAAAATGTAGCTTCTAGCTATATTTGCGTCGGTCACCCAGAATTTTGAATCGATATAAACAAAACTTTGAATATAATGATGAATGATATAATGGACTTGAAAATATGCTCTACGGCAACTATTGCTTGCATTATCGCGAGAAATTATAATAATATATTTCCTAAATACATCTTATATAATATATGTTTAAGCATGCCACGAAAATGCTTTAATAATATTATATACCTATACACCAATATAGAAAAACCAAACTTGTTATTTTCTTGTGTTCAGAATTTTGCTTTGTTATTGAAATGATTTCTCTTTACTACATTAAGCACTTACGTCTCGCAAACTTCTTTTGTTTTCAAACAATTAAAATGGAACCTGATTAACATATTAACTGCTCGCTACCCTCGTTTTGCATGCGCAGTGATTTTAAATGTGATGATCTTCCAGCAAACCTTGATGAACTGTAGTCAAAATAGAATAGATGAGTAGCTTTTCATAGTCAGTTTCATATTCATACGGAACGTCAGAACCGGAACGATGGGAGGCGTATGCGCAGCCGTAACCAACACGTAGAGTTCAACAATGTACTAGAATGTAAAAGGTGCAGCGAGCCGATGCTGCTCCTGCCTGTGACGTGGATCGTGCGTAGAAGGAGCACCAAATTACGATAGATAACTAAGTAATAATTGTTAATGCCTGATCTCAACTTTGCTAGACAAAAAGTAATAAAGTGTAAAAAAAAAGGTTTTGACGCAGCACTGCTAAATTATAAATATCGGCCGCAGATTACGGATTTTAAGATAAAAATAACTTGTACTACGATTAGGAGTAAATATTTCAACAAAGTAACTTCTTCAGTTATCGTTTATTATATTGAAATAACAGCTTCAGCCCCACATTTTCAGTAACCCTTCAAATCGTTCGTAACACATTTTATTCTCCTGTCATATTGAGACACCCTATGTATACAAAGGAAAACAAAGCATCCTGTACAAACACGAAGATTGAGCCGTTTGTCTTTGAATACACATTGGGTGATATAGTCGATACTTCCCGCGAAGTTAACCAATGGGAATATTCAGTTGACTGCATATGATGCTTATTTTTAGGTTTGCTTACCTATTTACACAAATATGTACTATTATAATCTCATTTAGCTTAATTTTGTCCTAGCAAACCACTTATTATAAACTTTCACGATTTCCATACAGCAGATTGGGCCGGTACGCGAGAACTCTACGCTTCGCACCCATGGATGCTGTTTCGCATCGGATGATCCTGACTCCTGTGCGACCAATATCGCTGAGACAATACAGCTGGCAATGGATTGTTTCATTCCCAACGGAAGTCGCGCCTTCTGGTCACTTGCCGGTCGGCTTTTGTCGGCCGTCTTTACCACCACTGCGAAATGCAGACGGTGACCTGGTCCATAGCCCAAAAGAGAAAGCCGATCTTCTAAGTACTCTTTCTGCCTCGAACTCGAATGTGAACGATGCCGGTAGCGGCGTACCGCCTACCATCCCTAGGTCCGCATACTATATGCGAGAAATCTGCATCTCGCAGAAGAATGTCCGGCTAGAGTTGCTATCTTTAAACGTTTACAAATCGAGAGTGTCAGACGGCATACCTGCTATCTCACTCACCGCTTGGCTTCGGCCATTGAGAGTCAAGGTGAGGCATTGGTAGTCAGCCTAGATATAGCAAAAGCATTCGACCAGGTCTGAATCGGGTCGTAGTAGACGGAAGCTGGTCTGATAGCATAAACATTAACGCTGGCGTCCTGCAATGCTCTGTGGTATCCCCAACGCTGTTCTTGCTGCATATCAATGACATGCTGTCTATTGACGACCTTCATTGCCATGAAGTTCATTGATATGCGGATAACAGTACTGGGGATGGTTTTTACACGAACCGTGTTAAAATTCGTCGTTCAGTGGTGCTGCAAAGTCCTGGAAAACTTATGTCAGAATATCGGTCTCTCCAGAGTATCGGTGTGGGGCCGGGACAATCTAGTTCGTTTCAATCTTACTAAGACACAATTTTGCGCGCTAACCGCTAAAAATCCTCATTTACTGTGGCTTCAAAATTCCAAGACAGAGCCCTTGCTATGTTCCCTGAGTATGGGGATCCTCGGGGTCGACAATGCGGCAAGTTTTTATTGTATTCTTGTAATTGGACTCATATTTGCCTTACAATAACATCAGCAAACTCAATAAGAATATTATAATTGTATCGTTGGTATCTTCATCTTGATGTCCCAGGTAGATAGAGCACGCAAATCCGGGTCGGATTGTATGTAGATGTAAGTTTACTCTAAGCAAAAACACGACATAACATCTGGTTGTGATTTAACCGTTATGAAGAGAGTTCGGAAAATCGAATGCATATTCCCCCAGTTTTGGCGTGATTCACTTATAACACACAACAGACACACAGTAATTCTATATTGAAGTAAGTACGTATTTTAAGTAACAGTTAGAAAACACATCTTTAAAATGAAGCCACTTGCATACATTACTGTGTTAATTATCGGCACACATTTAAAAGCAGTTTTCAGTCATATATGTGCCTAAATATATGCAAATTTAGGTGTTAAATTTGTGGAATTTGATTCATTCTATTATATTAAAAAATATTAACATAGCAATATTGTAATTGTATTTCTTATCTCTTATACTCACAGTAGCGCTTTTCAAACGAACTACCTACTTTCCTCCGAATTTAAAACGGATTTACAATCAACGGATCGAAGCGACAAATTGTCGAAACAGACAGTTTATCTACCATCAGCCAATTGTCAATAATTTATGTGGCGAGATAAGCTGATGCCACAGAAATGATAAGAAGCAGCGAAGCCGCTTCGGCGAACAAAATGTTTCTATTTGCGTTTCACTGCTGCCTGGACTAAAATAAGTCGGTCCACCGATACTCGCAACAGTATAACTTTTTGATTTTTAGAAAAATATTTGAAAAAGTGATATATAAGCGTTTTTTTTTTAAACCGGCAAATCTTTCCTAATTTTGTTTACCACTTGCGATCGCGTCACCCGCATTCTCTCGGACGACCACGACAGATCGTATCACTATCTGATCGACACGACGAACAACGAAACGCTGACACTTGGAATTATCCACCGATTTGAATACAATGCTGATTGAATTTGTTTTCGATTTGTTGTCTGTGTTAATTCGTTAGGGGTTGTTTGATGAATAATATATGAGTTTGATTATTGAATTTAATTTTGACATTGTATGCTGGTCGTGCGTCAGATTTATTGCTTTGAGGATGTTTTTATTTTAATTGTTATTTAAATTAGAATTAAAAAAGCGTTGAAATTAGAATTATTCCAAACAGTAATACAGTGTTATTCAAACTAAACGAGGAAGCGATTCCATCTGAATTCAGTTCCATGCAACAAATCATAGCGAATCTCAACTGAGATTTTAATCCACTATAAGTCAGTCTGAATCAACAAGAGCTTGTTTTCGATACATCCGCATAGGTACGCAAATAATCCTCATTCAATAGAGGAATCAGAAAGGATCTATTTTAAATAAAGTAGGACATACTGTATTAAGTATGCCCTTTTATTTATGAAGTTTTCTCTACTACTTTTACTGCTTTATTGTGGTGATAAATCTACAACACCTCTTAAGTAAATCTTGATTTGACAACAAAGGATTTCACTTTAGCATGAAAAATTAAAAGTATTAATTGTAATTTCTATAATAGCTGCTAGTTGCGATCAATATCATAGACCACGTAAACGGTTTTGTTTCGTTCTTAAACGGTTTTGAAAATTTCGCTTGACATCAATTTACGATAGTCTGTCTGCATCAGGAGGGTTCATTCGCAGCGGGATGTAGTACGCAATGCAATCAATAAAATTGAATATATTTTAAATATATTATTTAGTCACTTAGTGTTTCAAGAAAATTTTATAGTTAAAGTATCATAAATACTAAAAATACAATCCAATCCAGCGTTAAGTTGTTCCAAAAGCTTGCCTCACTAAGCTTTCCCAATGCTCTAATAAATAGCAAGATTTTAGCAACTATCCAAGCATAGCAGGGTTCTTAAACGCGGTAATACCGAGATCCGACGTCTCTGATGGGATCAATTTGTATTGCTTCGACCGAATCCACGATGCCCCGCTGCAAACAAATTACAACTTTACAAACAACACTTTAAGTTAAATTTGCCTCATCGACATTACAAAAGCTAGTGCCGACGACTTATATAACGTGATCTTTGATATGTTTCCGTCGAATTCTTTTGTCGTCTCCGTTTGGTAGTGCTTCTAGAGGGTGGGTAGCTCTGTTGTTATTGGTGTTGGTGCAACTAGTAATTGTGTGTAATTTGTGTGCATGAGATGCGGCTTCGTTAGAGGCGCTGCATCCGGGGTGCTGGCGGTGTTAAGTGCCAACGACGATGCCGGTAAACAATGTAATTTGCTTTGATGGTCTTTGGAATTGACAAAGTTTTGAGAGGGTTGCGAGGAGATTTATAATGTGGATTGCTGTTACTTTAGTAGAATAAAATTTAACTGTGCAGTAAAGCTGCAAATTTTGCAGCTTTATTCTTTGAACGACTGGATTGGTTGCGGTAATAGGAGTGCCGCGTGTGTTGTGTGTTGCTTTTGATCATGTGTAATCGGTCGAATCAGGATTAATTACTTCCTCACTCCACAGAATCGCTACAGTATACTATTTTTCTTTTTCTATGAAAAATAAGACACCAGAACCCCAATTTTTATCAGTTATTATAATCAAAGCCCTTCTTTAAGCTGTTTTGTTATTTAAGCATGCACACGTGGATGTAAAACTATATTGCATCATAACGTTTGTCACTTTACCAAGTTTCATCAACAGCTAAAGTGAACTTTGGCACTCGCAGTAGATTTTATTGGACCATATCCCGTGGAGCCGTCCCACGTTAATTGCGCCCCGTTCCACCACCGACAGCAAATAAGCCGAACAAACGACGACTGCTCATTGTCCGACAAAACCGAATCAATACGAATTCACACCAAATTGGACGCCGAATTAGATGCAATTTATTGAAATTGGAATACGCTGAATTTATAGCTTTTAATTTTCTGACTTTAATTTAAATTTGCAGATTGATATTTAAATGAAGAATGATTTTTTGTCGGGAACATTTTGTGTTTGACAAAATGATCGACAAATGTTATGTTTACCAAATCCTTAATGTTTACCAATAAAACCTCTCTCTCAGTCTACTCATGTCTCATGTCATTTCAATTCTTTTCATTAATATGCAAGATAAGTAGTACCGAGTGATAGTAAAAAAACAAAGAGAATTGAAACAGAAGAGCAAACCTCATAGGGTACCCTAGTTTCCGAAACCCTGGCCGAGTGTCAAATCTCACCCATGGAAATCATCATAGCATCGATATCAACCGTCGAAAAGGTGACTGGTGATAACTAGTTTTTAGGGTTCCCTACCAAAATGGTAAAAGAACCAGCCAAGTGCGAGTCGGAATCGCGCATGAAGGGTTCCGTACCATTATTTTTAAAAACGTCAAAATAGCTATTTATGCAACAAGTGCGGAAAGTCAGTGATTTCCGACGAGTGTCATATTATTCACGAGCGAGCGAAGCGAAGCGAGTGTATAAGCCGACACGAGTAGGAAATCATCTTTACGCATGTGTTTCATACAATGTTTTACTATGCATCGGCCAAATCGTGCGGAAAAGTACAACTTTCCGCACGATTTGGCTTCATAGAAAGCGCACTTTTCGAGCACATGCATTGTAAAATCATGTTTGTTGCATGTATCTGCTTTTTAGTATTTGTTGTTATAGGAGCAAAAGAAATACATAATCTGTGAGAACTACAACTGTCTAACTATCACGGCTCTTGAGATAGAGCCTGTGGTGACAGACGGACGGAGGGACAGGCGGACGGCAGAGCCTTAGTACCCCGATCCCGTTATACTCTTTGGGTACAGAACCCTATAAAAAAGGGCCCTTATCAAGGGACTATGACTAAGTCTGTCTGTCTGGCTGTCTGTCACATCGTTAAATATCTGGAGAAATACAAATGCTTCCGATTTGAAATTTGGAATAGTTATTAACAAGGTTAATCCAGACACACTGAGAGACGATGCATCATATATTTTATTTTCAATGAAAAATGCCCCACAGAAATGGGGGCAAAAATTAAAAGGTTATTATAGTTACGGGTCATGTGGGGTACCATTTGAAAAGCCTAGAGCTTAGAGCGATTATTTCCGCAAATATTAACTTTTTAAGAAATGTGTTTTGCAAACCTCTATTCTTTTTCAAATGCCTTTCCAAGGATACCACATACTTTAGGGTTGAAACGAAAAAGAAAATCACCCACACTTAACGTGTATGGGATGTACCCTAGAAAATGTTTCTCCCACTTTTTAACTCTATGCCGTGAAAATGAGTAATCCAATCTGTCGACACAAGGGGCTGACGTAAAATTTCGTCGCCGAGATGTAATTGCAAATAAAAGTATGTACGGAACCCTCAGTGCGCGAGTCGGACTTGCACTTGACCGGTTTTTTTATTATGACTGCCATTTGAAATTCCAATTTACAGAGCATACTAGTTTTAGCTGTCATAAACAACATCTGAATGAAAATTTCTTGCCCCGTGTTGTGCATTTTATTAAAAGCACGAAAATAAAATAAAAATATGGACGTATCCAGCGCAAAGTTGGCTTAAAAAACAGTGAAACATAAATATAATTTCGTCATGTGTCTATACAGAAAATCGATACTTAATGGCAGATGAAATGAAACCGAAAACAGTGATAATGAGCCACGCCGCGTGTCCACGCGCCGCTCGCACAATGCGTATCGGCGGTTTACACTGGTTACCGGCTTATCGGCGTAATCCGTGGTTCCGATGAATTACACCCATTTTGTTGCTGTTGCCACGACGGGACAATGAGTCTGCTCAAATAAATTGCAATCGATTGTTAGTCAAACGCACCTACGCGGGCGGTTTTATGAATACTCGGGGGAATAATTTAAAGCTTACATAAAACCTTGATTATTCTGCAATGATTACTTCAGGGAGGTTTGTACGAGTACATGCTGTTTGTGTACCGTAAACTGGGATTACATTGATCAATTTTAAAGTTTAAACTTGTCTACCTTCTAATAAGGCGTTAAAAACAAGAAAAAGGGAACAACAACGTTTTTAAATCTTTCGCTGCTATTTTTTTTTAAATGCTAGCTTAAAAATTCATTGAGAAGCGGAGCCCCAGATCTCACGGGACGATGGCAAGCCCCCGAGGGAATGTCACTAATACCTTGGAGGATGGGTCTTGCGCTGGTCCACACCACTTGCGTTGATACGCTGGCGGCGTCCGACATTTCGGTCACTTCAAAGCAGGCAGGAGCGGCCGCCGACGCCCGAGAGCGTTTCAATACCAATACCATTTGGCGTCGAGACGCTCGGGCCGTGGGGCAGGAAGGAGCGGGTGCTACACAGAGCGCTCATCAAACGCCTTAGAGAGGCAACGGGTGATCCTCGCGCAGGCGGCTTTCTTGCGCAAATAATTGCAATAGCAATTCAGCGCGGGAATGCCGCCTGCGTGTTGGGCACCTTGCCCAGCTATCCTGGTTTAGATTTTTAAGGTAGGTAGTTTTATTTTTATTACGGTATATTTTAAGGAAGTTTCTATTCTTAAAGTAGTTTTTTTATTTTATTTTAAAGTAGTTTTTTTAAGTTAGTTATATTTTTATTTTTAAGATAGTTTATTATATTAGTCAGTAATTTTAATTTTTATGTTGTTTAAGTACCTTGAGAAAAAAATAAAAACTTGATCAAACTAAAACTGACATTGAGGTTACTTTGATACCATGTGTTTATAAGGCTAATCAAAATGTAACCCCTTTCAGAATTATTTAATTTCTCTAGGAATGAAAAAAATCAGTTCGCAGGATCAAAAGTTATGTTTATGTTATTTTGGGGTTACTTTGATCAACAATAAAATTTATCCATTTTGAAAACTCAACTTTATTTAAGGCAAAAAACAAAGTATTTATCAAAAAAGAGGTCAAAATTCTTAAAAAGTAATCAGCCTCAATAAGTTGACACACTTATTTCACAATAATCAACTCAAAGACACCCCACTTAGTTAAAAAAATGTTTGGCAAGTTAATATTCATTTACACCTTTTCCTTTAATACCCACTTCGTTAGTTTAAAAGTCATACGAACGTGAAAATGGCCAAAAACTACTTATACTTACATTTAGACACGTGATCCGCACTGATAACGATTTTATTCGTTTACTGTGTCAGAGCAACTAATGACAGCAGCTATTGGTATTCCCAACCTTAATAAAAATTATATACGGATGCGTTCAGAAACGTAGATATTCGCGTTTAAAAATAAAACGAAGTTTTTATTTATAGGCTCAAAGTAACCCCAGTTAACGGTATAGATAGATGTATATCTAAACGCAAGCTATGTATTCGAAGAGGTTTTTAGCTGCTTAAACTGCACATTTCTGCTCAAGTAACGATGTTCTTTTCTTATTTTAAAGTTCAAAATAACCAACTACACAACACAACAAGCTGTCTCGATGCAAAAAGTTACCTAAGCTCCGTAAATTCTGAACCACCAACTCAGGGCAAAGTTCAAGTTGCCAAAATTGCCGCTTGAACAACACCCTTTCGGACGAACTTCACGCTGAAATCAAATTACCTACAACCCTTTACTTCGGTCGAACTTCTATTAGCGCCCTTATCTTTAACTAATGATGGGTACTTTTACGTACTTTCGTCGTTACCTTTTATCAGTGATTTAATAAAGGTAACGATATTGAAATACCATTCTGATACATTAGAATTACATCCAAGAATGTTAGGAAATATATTTCTTAAAATTGTAAAACATAAACCGTTATATAAAATGTGTTCAGAGTAGCGCTATATTTCCGGCACAAAATAAGACATTTCCTCTGAAAATTGCCGGCTACGAGTATGAATTTCGTAGTCTAATCAAAAGTATGTAGAAGTGCTGTTTTTCCAATAAGCTCATTAAAGGTCTTTGAGTCCAAAGTTCGGACAACTTATTTTCAAACTATGCGACGCGGAAGTTAGCAAAAGTTTACAGTAAGCCCCTGTTTTTAGGGTCAAAGGAAAGACGATTTTTTGTATTACATCGATAATATAAACATCTATAAGAGTATACAAAATATTTTGCCATGAGTAGTTATATTAAGTTTACCTAGTGTAAAAAGCACACTTAACGATGAAGATGTTATTGATGAATAATTATTTAAATATAATTCATAAAATGTATGGTAATTAAAATTATTAAAACCAATTCAAATATATGAACAATAAAAGCATACCTGCGTATGATAAATTTCTACGTACGAGAACATAGTTATGTATGTTATATTTAAATTACTATGCAACACGTTGAACAAGTATTCGTTTATATCTCCGTTTGTTAATAAATTGATCCATTAAGCCATTATCTTCGTCATTACCAGTGATATCTCATTTAATTTCAACCATTTGGATACTTAATATTCTTTACAACACATGATGAAGCATAGAAAGCGATACGTATGACCGTGATAACCCTAATGTTACGTCATTACCGCAGCGCCCATTTTGAAAAGTGTCAATCAGTGAAATGGTGCGACTCCCACGTACGGGCCCACGGCAAGTGTTCGTTTTCTTTATTTTACTATCTTACTAATTTATCTGTGGTAGAGACCAATAAAAGGTACGTCAAGATTTATCTTAGCTTAAACCGCCCGAATATTACCCATAAATGTAGGTGTATGGTCTAATTTTAGGTCAAAGTAAGGCATTTAGTGTCTTAGCATATTTTAACTAAATGCCAAACTATGCCAGGATCATAGAACAGACTGTGAGTATTCTACAAAATCATCAATTAGTAATCAAAGTCATCAAAACAGAAAAGTTACTCAAGGTACGGGTAATAAATAAACTTATACCACGCAAATACCAAAGAAGCGGTTAATTTGGTATTTATTAGTTATTTACAGCTATTAAGCAGCCATTCATCTTGCGGCGCTTAGTCCAAGATGCGTGGGGGATCATTTTGTTGGCGTATACAGTTATTATTTGTATAATATGTAAATTATTATCGGAACGTTACTCATACTGGAAGAAGAAAATGTTTTGGTCTGACGTTCGAATGTTTAACTCACAGAGAATACATAAATCCTACAAGTTATTTTTTATTTTATTTTATTTTATTTATTTTACATAATATGGTATAAGTTACATAATATGGGTAGTTTAGTTTATTGATTCACATTATATAAATTTCCCATTTGGCTTGCGTAAAAAAGGAGGCAGACAAGTACACACTCTAATAATATTCAAGTGATTTTTCCAGTAACCCATAAATAAATACATTTATTTTATTCTCTATTTCATCTTACCTTACTATAACACAGTAAAACAACCACACTACACAGTAATATATCTTATTCTCATATCTTTAAATAAGCAATTATTGTATTATATATTTATTAGAATCATATTGATGTAACATTACAGTAAAACCAAGGCGTTACAAGATTCAGACTTAAACATGGGACACTGAACACGGCTAAATAAAAAAGAAAAATAATAATATTAATAATAATAACCCCATGGTCCCGAGATATGCCAAAGACATACAAATATTAATAATATTAATTCCGGGAAGTCGGAAACGATTTCAACGAATTCGAGGTAATTACGGGTGGCGGAAATCGAAGGATACGAAACATGGGTAACACTTATTTAACGGTTCTCAAAACGTAAACAATAGTAAAATAAAACATTTCCCCTCCACTGTTGAATCACGTTTATAACTATCATCAACAGAAATTAAATCGTATAATGAAAACATAAAAACATAATAAAAGTTAGTCGTGTGAAGAAACTGAATAAGAGTGGTAACGAATTACGTTAATATAAAATATACCTCAATATCGAAACGTAATAATATTTTGAAAACTGACAAAGAAGTTTGAGTCATACGTCGGTGTACTAAAAGTTAGATTAAGCTAAGAAGAAGTAATTTGAAAGTTCCTTATAACTAAAATATTCGATTATGTTAATCGCCGAAACATAAAGCCCTGTTGCCGTTGTAATGATTGGTAATGATTGTGTTACTTTATAGTAATTTCCAAGCTTTTGATTTTTAATTAGCTGAGTAGGTTTTGATTAATGTTTGATAACTCGATGAGTGGCTTTAGTACCTATTTATTCTGAGAAATCAATAAAAACCGACTACATACATGTTAGTGGTAAACGCATGTTAATTTATATTTGATATGTTCATCTTAGCTGTTGAGATATTTTTGTTGATTCTACAGAGGCGCGTTGTGGTATCAATAACATAAATGTTTAAATAGTATTTCAAGCATTATATATAATAACTTATGCCTTAAGAGGCAACTGAATATAGTAATTACTCCATACACACGTAGTTAATATAATCGATTGATAGCTCCTTTGTTTTTTAAGCTAGAGCAATGATTTTATAAAACAGAATTATACTATTAATATCTGTGTCGGATCGTTTTGCTTTTCTATTTTATTTTTATAAATAAGGTTCCAACATAAAAAAAATATACGCGCAAATAAGTATTTTTACTTAATATTTCCTTTTATGGTTGTGAAACATCAGAAGTGTGCTTAGTATTGCTATATAAAGGCATTACATATTTCTCTTCTAAAGAAATATCCTAGGTGCCGACGGAAGCCGATATTCACATGTTTGTGAAATGTTTTTATGCCAAAAAGCTTCGTAAACAAGCTTTTGGGCTCTTATAGAAAAGAGGGGATTTCCGTAGAAGGTTTACAAATTTCGTTTTAATACGTGTACTTTTCATCATTTCATATAAAAAATGAAAATATTTATGTTAACATATATGGGGCGGAATGAAATATTGAATTATGTGTGTTTTTGTTTAACGCACCGGTTGTGCCACTTATTCCATTTTTTTATAAGTAACACATACTAAAAATATTTTCAAGTGTCATGGGATGGAGTTTATAAAATATGTGATTATTGTGTTATTGTATAATAAAAAACAAGTTAGGAGTTCTTTATACTATTCTTTTGCACTTCGTTTACTCAATGATTTGTGAATGAGTTCTGCTTAAAATTCGCGTTTGAACGAACGAAAATAACAGTTCGTCGTTATAAATTTTGTTGGTCGGTGAAGGATAATCAAATTGATTTATGTGGGCGTTTAGTGCCGAAGAATAAAGAAAGGAAATTGTCCCAGAGAGGGAGCACGCAGGTTAATAAGTTTTGGCTTAAAACTAGGCTTAATACCTGTTTACTAAGCTATTCATGTGATGTACACACGCGTCCATAAGTGCATGGGCAATTTATGAATGAATTCATTCATAAACTGCCCATGCAATTTTGAACGCGTGTGTACAGTCAGCTTTAGAGTTAATGGACCCGCTCTGCGTAGAAAGTTTATATGCAGGGAAGCCCTTCAAAATTTGCAGGTGACTGTACATTTCCTAACATTTGCAGCAGATGTGTCAATTGGCATAATTGCTCCAGAAATTAATACCTACGTACATATAAAGCGTAGGTATACATCTTCCTCCTCCTACCTCCTCCTCCTCCTACATTTAATAAACTTTTTTAAGTTCCGGAATAACTACAATCTTAAGGTTAATGTAAAAGCTTAGATTCATGTTTATTACTTCATTCATTTTTGCATATATATGTGTAGGAGGTCTATTGTCTATTAACTATTTACATATTTCTTTTTGTATATTGTTATTTCATCCTAGTCGTTAATTTCCAGAAATAAGGATTAAGAAAAATCTTAATTCAAAAATACCTAAACAATAACAAGTATTCGTGCTAACATAAAATCGCTATATAACAGAACATTGACCCCGGAATCCGGATACTTGAAATCGGTAATAAAGTAATTGCGGAAATCGGGTATTGCTTTGGGGTGAATGCGCCGAGGGCGAAACCACGTTGATATTTAAACTTAAAATGATTCAGTTTTTACTTTTTTAATTATAGGTCGCGTATTTTATTTTATCGAACTCACTTTTCATTAAAAGTCATCACAAATTAAGTCATGCGTTTCGCGGCGTGGCTAAAACGCTAGAAAGAAGTACCCGACTCAGAATCCCCTTTAAATGGAACTTATGAGATACAGGTTCACATTTTTGTTTGATGCGGCTTTGCAGTAAGGGTGATAATTAGGGAATACAGTCGGTAATTTTTATATATGAAAAACTCTGTTTTTAACCATTGTATTTTTTATACAAAAACTTAACCATTGCATTGACTTGTGATATTCCGTAAAGTAAGTTAACAAACTTCAAGATCATTCAGCACTCATAAAAAAAATTATATGCTATCATAATTTACAAAACTGTACCTTGGATTGAATACATTGAGTGACTGAATATCGTTAGTCGGGAGCCTACCGCAAACACCAAAAATCTTTTGTATATGTACGTATCTACCGCTTTTACTCTATAAGCAGTAGGTACGAATGTTTGGGCTTTCAATGTTCATGGTAGGCCTTTAGTTTCCATAAAAGTGGACATAAATCATATGTCAGCAACGACCGGGTCCCAACGGTCGACAGTTTTAGACCCATAGTGAAAGTCCTAATACGGCTGCACAATAGAGTCAACCCTGTGTTTAGAACCATGAAGGGGCGAACGAGTTATAGTAAAGGATAAGGCAGTCACACAGAGTGGGACACAGTTGAGTCATTGTAATGATAAATGAATCACTACAATGAAACACTTCCATACTTCCATACTTTAATACCTCGGAAAATATAATAAATATCTGAAATCTAATACTGATTGCAATTTACATTGACAGGTACATCTAACAGTAAATGAATTGTCTAACAACCTCAAGCTGAACATAATATTCTATACTCTTAAGAACACGCAAGGAAAACTAAACATATCGGAGGGGTGACAATTAAAAGAAAAAACTTCGGCAGAAAAATGGCTTAGCCAGTTTATTTGATATGAATTACGGAATGATTTTTTGTATTTTTTTTTAACAAAAAAAGCCTAACTGTCAAAAGTGGCACTCAAACTGAGCAGTTTCATGTGCTCAGCCTAAATGCCTACCCCTATTCGAAATACAAGCGTGAGTTTATGTACTATAGCGTTCAGAATTGCATGGGCAATTTATGAATGAATTCATTCATAAACTGCCCATGCAATTCTGAACGCGTGTGTACGTACTGTATGTATGATCAATACGAAATTAGTATAACAACATCATTAAAACATATTTACATACGTCACATCGTGGATAGCTTTCATTTTAAAACAGTTGCAATAACTGTAACAAATATTTTTTTTAAACAAAAAGTTAAAAAAAGACTATATCTTTTGAGCACATTCGAGTGACAATGTTACACACCATTTCAGATGATTAAGTAAGTTATAAGCTCATATTAGTAAGATATTAAAAATAATCTTCTATAGCTATTGGCAGTTTGCAATAGACTGTCGTGTCTGTGACATATGATAATGGAGGCGTATTTCAAAGAGACCGCACAATAGCAAATCTCGCGCTACTCGTGCCAATAAAATATCGGTTGGAATTGTTTAGAGAATGGCAATCTAATGACTGATTCAGTTCCGAGTTGATGATTCTTGACTTCTGCTATTAGTTAATCCCAAATACGTACACATGTACAGTATAACATTGTCAAGCTAAGATTAAATACAACTCAATGGTTGCATTTTGTTAGAATATTTTATAGCTGGAAAAAAAGTTGCAGGTTTTACAGATCAATTAATTCACGAAAACTGGCGCGGAAAATGTATGAAATTGTCATTTATTATTTCATAGACATTATGCGCCAGCTTTTATTTTAAATTTGACATAATACATCTTAACTCCATGACACTAACACTCAATAGCTGCCAATCATTTAATAGCTAATGACTTTCAACTATTTCGCTAATAAGGCGCCATCGTCGACGTTTTAATGACTACTGTTTAAAATGAATGCAAATATAAGCGCAATTAGCACCGCGTTATTCCACCACCAGGTAATTCTGCGTAAGGCCATTTAATTTAACTGTTTGGTTAACATTAATCAGCCTAATCTTTAGATTAGAGACTACCGCAGGAGCGTCGGGACAAGCCTGATCTATGACACCTGTTCTTCAGTACCTACTTGTTCCTGCGGCCACGCGCAGTACTAGTTCTACACTAAATATGTACACATGTACGAATATCCGTATAATCTTGTTGTCTTCCATCATGTGTATACACGTAAATACTACGTACTTATACAAATTCTTGGATAATAAATACTATAAGTATTTAAAATAATTTGCGATAAACAAATAGTAGATTGCGTCACAATGGATCAAAATGATATATTTCCGGCGTCGTAGGCGTACACACGCGTTCAAAAATGCATGGGCAATTTATGAATGAATTCATTTATAAACTGCCCATACAATTTTGAACGCGATAGTACTTTGAATCCCGAATGAAGCGATGGATTCTACAATAGGCTAGACAATGAAAAATGACGGAAATACCTAAAGTGCATTATAGTTCCGCGTGACGTCACAGTTAGGTAAAATCTTACCTAAATATAAATATAAATAAATATTATAGGACATTCTTACACAAATTGACTAAGTCCCGCAGTAAGCTCAAGAAGGCTTGTGTTACGGGTACTCAGACAACGATATACAAATACATAAATACATAGAAAACATCCATGACTCAGGAACAAATATCTGTGTTCATCACACAAATAAATGCTCATACCGGGATTCGAACCCAGGAC
Organism: Lathronympha strigana; assembly: GCA_949128165.1. Taxonomy (NCBI): domain Eukaryota; kingdom Metazoa; phylum Arthropoda; class Insecta; order Lepidoptera; family Tortricidae; genus Lathronympha; species Lathronympha strigana. The sequence continues at coordinate 20,266,018 of OX421903.1, read as the reverse complement.
CATCGGCTTCGCAGGCAGGGTCACTACCAACTACGCCAACCGGTCGTCAACCTAATAGTGACGTCACCCCGGAACCTTGATGCTCTTCATCTTCGTAATTTTTAGTTCATTTGAAAAAAGGAAATATTCGTCTCTCATAATTTAGGATATTCTAACTAACGGACGAAATATAATAGTATTGAATATCGAATATTTTATTAACACTGCATTTTTGTCAAAATATATCATATACAAAACTCTATTCTATTTTTTAAATCGTTTTATCTCGATCAAGGACGTCAATGTCATCATGTTTTAGTTATATTATTTTCAGAGGCTATCCTTATACTTGGTAACGCAACTTACGACTACGCTTGTGTATCACGGGGTTTTTAACAAAATAACCCAACATTCACCTTTCAAAACAAGTGGAAACACGATTAGAAAGGGGGTAGTTTAGAAGTTTTCACATTTGAAGTATCCAGCGGCTTGTAAAGTTGCCCGGTGCAGCTCAGTTCAGGGGTCGGGCTTACGACCCGCGATACAATTGCGAGTTACCAGACAACGTATGGAGGAAGTAATGAGAAATCGGTCGAAAATAAGCCACAAAACGCCTCTGGCGGACGGGCAAACACCGAAGTGATTCCATAAGTGTTCTGTGAACCGAGTTTGTTTCGTAACAGATATAATTAATAGAACAAAAAAGGCCATTGTCAACTGAAGCAAAGGTACTAACTATCACAAGTTTCACTCATTCATTTTCGCAAATTCGATAAACTGACAATATCTAAAATACATGACATTGATTAAATCCACATCGAAAAATACCTTTTTTACTGTTGTTATGAATATTACACATCAGATACAAGAACAAAGTCCAGTCTCTCGTGACTTGGTACACATAAGCTTTTAACTCAACGGTCAGCGGATTTCCTCTTATAGAAAATTTCCTGTAACTTTTCGCATCAAGAAAACGTTTCCAGCCGTCTTAGCCACGAGACGACTGGCACTCACCGCTGATCTTTACCCGGCACAACAGTTACTGTTGCCTATCTTACTTTATTATAACGTACGGACTTAACATCATTAGAAAATTGCAAAAAAAGTTCGAACAATGACTATTATTATTATTGTTTATCTAGATTTTATGGTCTCAGAAAGAAGGCGCTATATATTCTATTTTAAAATAAAAATAAGCTCGACCAAGAGTTTATACTTTAGCGCATTATTTATTTTATTTATAAAACAAGTAAGTATACACCAGGGACCGGAAAACCCCTCTTTAGGCTTAATCCTATCAAGTTGGTTACCTTATCATATCTGTTACACAATGATACTGTAACAGCAACATTCACTAACAGAATCCAAACGGTAAGCGAAATGTTGCTGTAACAGTAACCATTAACCCGGTTAACTGCAAAACCCAATCCCGATAGGGTTTTTGTTTGGGGTTTTGTTTCGGTTACTGTTAACCTTATTATAACAAACAAGTATACTCTTTACGTATAAGTAAATTAGATTCAATATCTAATAACAGTAGAGGCTGGCATCGGTAAAGACAATTCCGTGTCAACAGTGAACGATAGAAATGTCGTAAAGGATATATAAAAACCTCGTACTTAGGACATTTGTATCTTGCACTGTTTTTTGGGTCCAACAGGTAGAATAACCCAGGTTTGTTTCATAGTTGTCACTTCAATCAATTTTGAACTATAAGCCGTTACACTAGAGTTGTATTAATAATAACAAGCGGTTTCTACGTCTTACACTTTCAAATTAAAGCGAAGCCGGCAACGCGACGGTACGTGTTAATAATTCAATGATCAAACGAACTTACCTGAAGTGAAGTTCGATCTTAATTATCCTGTCTTCGCCGGAGAGATTTAATTCTTGACTATGTAGTAGTAGCCCTGCTACGCCGCAAACCAACCGCACAAGTTTTTAGAGTTAGAAAGAGAAAAACAAGCGCGTTCTCTCTCTCAACCACCCACTGTCACCAACCAAGTCTGGCAACTGACAGCCAGCTATCATTTATTTCAGAGAAAACAAGAGGTGTAAGTTTTAAGACAGCAACATTGAACTAAGGGTAAGTTATAATAAGTAAACTCGGGTAGGGCGGGGTCTTAAATCTCTCCGGCGAAGACAGGATAATTAAGATCGAACTTCACTTCAGGTAAGTTCGTTTGATCATTGAATTATCCTGTCTTCGCCTTCGAGATTTAATTCTTGACTATGTAGATGTTCAGAGAATGATCAATGTTGCTGGGAAAAAGAAATAAGGTAAATTATATTATAAAATTAAAATATGTTTTACTGATATAATTTATTTCCTTAAGAAAAAATAGGAATCAAATAACAAGCACATACAATTGAAAAAAGGTATTACACTGATTCATTAGTGTTATGCTATGTGATTAAGTAAATTCTGATTAGAATTTATAACAGGCCTATTATAGAAATTAGCGAAGACAGCTGATTGAGCAGACCAACCAGCTGTCTTCCTAATTACATCAACACTTAAACCAGCTCGAGAAGCTGCGGATGTCGAAGCGTGCCTCGTGCTGTGAGCAGAGAAAAGCGAAATGTCGACTCCGCTGTGACCTAATGTCTGTTTCAACCATCGCCCAATAGTCTGGGAAGTAGCTGGCTTGTGAGGCTTTTTGAAAGTCAGTATTATACGATCAGCACAGGACCTCAAACCAGATGTTACTAAAATATACTTTTGTAGCACCGAGGCTGGACAGATCCCAGGTCGAGAGTGGAAAAAAGGCAAATTTATTATTGGTTGAGATTTTCCGACTGAGGAAGTTTTAATTAAATCAGAAATCGTTATAATTATACGCTCATCAAACACTTTCATATTTGAAAGTTTTATAAGAGACAATGTTTGTGTCCTGTGTCCTGTACTTAGAGCCAATAGCATGACTAGTTTTTTTGATAACATTTCTAAAGTAATTGAATCATTTTGCATTCTATCTAAATAATCTAGTACGATACTGGGATCCCATGTGAAATCATAACGCGGAAATACTGGCTTTAACCTAAAAATCCCTTTAAAGTAACGTTTTAAACTTGAATCATCACTTAAGTTCTTCACTGATATTAAGGATATCGCAGAGCGATGGTTATTCAATGTTCCATATGAAGAACCTTTCTTGAAGCAATTCGAAAGAAACTCTAATAGAAACGACGTATCAAAGTAATAACAATCAATATTTTTTGAATTACAGAATTTCCACCATAATCTAATACTGGACGAATACTGAGATCTGGTATTTTCGGAAATAGAAGCAATCATAACTTCTAAGGCTGATTCTGGCACACCTTTCCTACGGAATCCCTCCCGGATAACACACACGCTGCCAGGGAAAGATGGCGATGCAACGGGTGTGTTGATCTGAAAGGAGAGGATAGCAAGTATTCACTTGGCGGAAATATCAAAATTTCCTTAATACATAACGACTTAAAAAGTGGATACCAAGGCTGTGATACCCAGTTAGGGACGACTACGATCCCTGTCGCTTTATCGGATACGATTTTATTTAAAACCTTTAAAACCAAAGCAAACGGTGGAAATGCATAAAAATAGAACGGACCCCAATTAATCGTAAAGGCGTCGATATCATATGCGTCCGGGTCCCTTTTCCATGACATATATAAATGACACTTTGTGTTAATCCGAGAAGCGAATAGATCGATATCCGGTACTCCAAAATTATCAACAATTTTATTAAATTCTTGGGAACGCAACTCCCATTCCGTGTCGATATTTATTTTTCTTGATTCACTATCGGCCTCCACGTTTAATTTGGACCTAATATATGAAGCAAACACAAATATTTTTCTAGCTTCACACCAGTTCCAAATCATCTTTGTAACCTGATTTAAGTGGGGGTATTGCACCCCACCCATCCTATTAATGTAAGAGATAGCGGTTGTATTATCCACCCTCAAGAGGATATTACAATCCCTTTCCTTATCCGCAAAAGACTTAAGACCAAGATAGACTGCCAGCAGTTCCAAATAATTTATATGATTGGTTCTTTCAGATGATGACCAAAAAACCACTAGTTTTTTCATTTCCACAGGCTGAACCCCAACCTGTGGTTGATGCATCTGTGTACACTTCCATTATATAATTTTGATTCCTAATTGGATTTTCAATAGTCATAATATTGGATTTCCACCAATTAAGATCTTCATATAAATTATCTGTAACTTTCATGAAAGCTTCATAATTATCGTTGTTTTTTTAGCAATGCTAGATACTTTGCTCTTTCTAGTAACTTTGTGTGAAGCCAACCATAAACAACTGCTGGGCACGCCGCGTTAAGACAGCCTAGAAAACGCGCAAACTCGCGAATTCTAAGTCTATTCGTATTTATTAATGCCAAAGTTTGCTGTAAAATTCTTTGTCTTTTTGCTAGTGGTAATTGCAACGTCATCGTATCGGAATTCAGTATAAATCCTAGAAATTTACAAGACATTTGGGGCGTCAAGTTACTTTTTTCGAAATTAATTACGAAACCCAACTGTGTTAAACATTTAATTGTAGTTTTAGCGTTTTCTAGACAGTCTTTAGCTGAATTTCCTAAACACAAGATATCATCTAAATATCTAACTGACACAAGACCCTGAGATCTCAAGTAAGCCGCAACCGGTTGTAATATTTTTGTAAATATACACGGCGCCGAACACAAACCTTGGGGAAGGGCAATAAATTCAAATAAATCGTTTTCCACGTAGAAACGCAAAAACTTCATGTGTTTTTCGTGTATAGGTAGCAAAAAGTATGCATCCTTAAGGTCTAAATTGATCATATGACAGCCTTTAGTCATAAGTTTAATGGCTGTTCGGACGTCCTCCATCTTAAAATGTTCCGTGTAAATATACTTATTAAGTTTTTTTAAATTTAAAATGAAACGCTTACTGCCATCGCTCTTTGGAACTAAAAAAATATCGGAAATAAATTGCCCTTCCTTCGGTTTACAACGTCTGATGGCTTTTATTTTTAATAAATGATAAATTTCTTTTTTAATTTCAATTAATTCAACTGGACTAAAAGAGCGTCGGGGAATATCCTCGGGTCTTTGATTAGGTTTTGCAACAAATGGAATCTCATATGCTGAAACAGTTTTTAAGATAAATTCATCATCAGTTATCGCTCGCCATTGTTTAAGAAAAAACTTTAACCGACCGGAGTGTACCTTAGGCTGCGCCGCTACGTCTGACGACTGGTCGCGGAGCTGGAGCCCTGTGCCGGAGGCGGCGGGCGGCGCGCTGGTGCTGGCGGCGGATACGGCGCTGCAGCCCGGCGGCGCGGCGGCTGTGCTGTAGCCGCTCGCCAACGGTTCGGGTATTGATACGGGTATGGGTATGGCTGAGCTGTTGTTGCTAGCCTCGGCCCACCGCCTCGGTAATAGCGATACGTCTGACCGCCCCGTTGCTGCCTGGCTCCTCGGGACGATGGGCCTTTCCCGTTTAAATTTGGATTATTAGAAGCCGAAGGTTGCATTAATTGTCCGGTTTTCTTTAGGCCACGTGAATCTTTCACAAGATCTCCTAATTTTTCTCCGAATAAAAAAGTATCTCTTTTCCTACTTTTTAAGGAATCCGTGAAAGACTTGTCTATTAAAGGCATAATCACAGAGCGGCGAGTATCAGTCTCGGCAAAGTGTGAATCTGATAGCAGCATACCAGCGTCATTCAAGGTTCGTATAATATCAGGGATATCAGGAGTCTTTTTTAAGAGGCCTGTCAATGCTTTTCCCAACGCGGAAATAGCTTTGCCGAGCTGATCTTGCTTGGTAAGCAACCTTTTATCTCTCTGCTTGCATACATCGGCCAACATGGCCGCAATCTCCGGGTTTAGAGCGGGACTCTTGGCCAATGGGACATTTTCAGGAAAGGGATACTTTTTGATGAGTTCCTCTTTTGTTTCTTTTTTAAGGCCCTCTAGTAATATTTTTTGAAACCTTGTCGCTAAATCTGCTTGCAGGCTTTCGCCAAATTCAACGGGATCTTGATCTACATCCCCTAATTCACGTAAAAGATTGGGATCAAAGTCATCGACCAGAGCACTGTCAATAATATCTTCACCCGTACTGGAGCGGGGGCTTAAACCAGCCGTTGTGTCAGTCATTACACTATACTCTTCGAAAAGATTATTCCGCATCATGTTTTCGGCATTGTCCATTGTCTCGCCAGCCATAGGCAGCGGAGGGCTAACAGCATATACATCCTCATTATATTCGAGACGTTCTGTAATTGGAAATTAAATAATATACTCGTAAAATATTTTTTAGGGTAGTTCTAGATTAATTAAACTAGAAATTGATGGTTGTTTCCCGATTGCAATATGCCGATATATATGCAGATAACTTTCTTTTTGTTTTGTTTATGTATATACATCTATTTCAGTTATCGCCATATGGCTTATGTCTTAACTATAAATATCGCCCAATGAATGCAAGGGGCGCTCTAAATAATTAGCAAATGTTTATCCGAAGAATACAACGGATTAGAAAATATTGACAATTTTCATTTTAAAATGTCGCCCAATGAATGCAAGGGACGTTTCGAATATTTATCAAATTTTATATCCGAAGAATACGACGGTTAGAAAATAATGACTACAATGACAGTTTTGTTTAACCATAAAAAATCACCCGATGAATGCAAGGGGCGTTTCAAATATTTAGCATATATATATTTTAATATTTTAATCCGAAGAATACGACGGATAAGTAAAATAAAATAGCATTTCGGAAGAATTGCAACATAAACAAAAAGATATTAGGAGAAAATAAATGGTTAAGTACCTTCATTTTGTACATCATTTTCATTGGAGGGTAGCGGTAGCTCCTGTGGCTCGGCATTCCGTTGCCTTTTTGCTAGTATCATCGTGTGTCCGTTTAGACATGACGACTTATGTATGACTTAAAATATACTTAGTTAACTTGTGCGAACGCCGCGCGCGCACGGACAAGAATGATAGCTGGCTGTCAGTTGCCAGACTTGGTTGGTGACAGTGGGTGGTTGAGAGAGAGAACGCGCTTGTTTTTCTCTTTCTAACTCTAAAAACTTGTGCGGTTGGTTTGCGGCGTAGCAGGGCTACTACTACATAGTCAAGAATTAAATCTCGAAGGCGAAGACAGGATAATTTCTTATTTTTCTTCCAATACACAACAACCCGTTAGATTGAACTAGCTTATTTCATCAAATAAAATGTCATACCTTACAACTTCAATTCACGTTATAATAAATAAATATACTTCTATTAATTACGTGAATTTCTTAAGCTTTCGAAAATTAAAAGTGTAGTACTAAACAAAATTGCAATTAATGAAACAGCAAAATCATTACGTTTGCTTGCATGTTGTGATTCAAAGTTATTCATAGTGTTTATTTTGACGGATTTAACTTGTTCAACGAAGTTAGTGAATATCTCTTACGAGTCTTACGACTAACGTCGGTAGGTGATATTTTGTTAAGTTATTTAAGGATGACTCACACAAGAACGGGACGGGACGGGGCGGGACGGGAAAATCTGTCAATTTCTATAGAAAGCGTCACGTGATATCCAAGGGCTCCGAGCTATCACGTGATTCTTTCTATAGAAATTGACAGATTCTCCCGTCCCGTGCTAGTGTGAGTCATCCTTTAATCAAAATATTCAAAACCATTGTAGTAGGAACGAATAGGAATAAATCGTCTAATACTGCACGTGCAATGATAATTAAACAACTTAGGTAGCCAAGTTTACAAGTCGGGCTCGCGTGTAATTTAGATCCGAGTATCCGTGGTACTCGTAGAAACAGATCTTAAATACACGCGGACCTAACCCATCCTTGGCCGTTACCATAACGTTTTAGGGCATTTTCAAAAATAGGGTACCATTTCCATTTTTTTTAATATTGGAAGTTTTGGGTTTTTTGTAACCAGAATCACGAGTACTATTGGAAACAAGAAAAATAGTGTCCCGTTTTTTTGGTCAGCTTTGTAAGTCACTTTTTTTCATTCATTTCGTATGGCCCGTTACAAACCTGACAAAAAAAAATTGTATGGAAAATTGAGGATCCATTTTCATTAAAAGGGTGCACTTTTTTCTGAAAATGCCCTTTAACGCAATTCAGTTAAGGTTCAGGTAAGGGACCTGTGCTCAGTTGTATAGCAGCGACTTAGTTTAGGCCCTAAACTGAATCACGTTAAGACGTCATGGTAAGGCCCCTTGGCGTGTAAAGTAATAGTGCATGATAATTAAAATAAAGAGTAGGGATACAAACAAAAAATTAGACAATCAATATCATCATTATATTGTATCATTATTATGATCAATGTGAACAACAATCAAAATACAAAATATTCAGCAAAAACAATTCTACAACGATAGTAAAAAATAATATCACACTTTTGTCTTAAATCTTCATAATAGGTAGGTCTTCCCATCACGGAACAATTGTGTTCCGGACCTTTGGGAGGCGTACGCGGAGCCGAAGCCAACACGCTGAGACCCTTTCGACAATTTAATGAAATGTAAGGGGTACACCGAGCGAATGATGCACCTGCCCGAGTTATGGGATGCACGCAGAGGCAGCACCGCCAGGGTGTATAGACTATTGAGATTTAATGGAAACCAAAATATACTGGACTATAAGGTGAAGGTGGTACTAAATACTGTGTTATAGAGAATAAAATCGGACGTCTGCCTAACAAAATGGTAATAAATTTAATTTACGGCAAACGGTGACTCGCCCACATAAGATGGGCCCCCACAAAAAGCGACATCTAAGATAGCTCGAGAGCAACACCACCGGTATGAGGGCTGGGGGTAGAGAGAGAGGTGTCACTAAACTTTAAACATATAGCCAACTCGCCACTTAGGTTTCTACATCTAGTAGGTAGGTAATTATTAGGATTAGCTTTTGGAGCCCACGTGCTCATATTAAAAAAGGCTCGTTTATAAAACAAAAAAATGGCTTTGCACGTGCAGACTACGGATAGGTATTAGTTGTTGGTAAGGGTATCGTTACAAAAATTATGGCAATTTAAAATGATAATATTGAAAGCAGCTCTAGAAATTCCTGCTTCAAAAACTTTACTTGCATTGTTTTTACTAATGACTCTCATGAGACAATGACATTTAAGTGCACAAAGATGAATACCGACCGAGGGCAGGCTTATTGCCCTTATCGGTTCCACATAAACAATGAATCTCGGCAATGTCTAAGCCGCGATGCGTTATATTATCTTGGTCTGGTATTTTACATTAATATTCTTACAATTTACGTAATCCAGTCAAAATATTATTACACATAATTTTGAGTTGATACTTTGTATCCCGATACCTATACCTACTATATGGTGTCACGGTAAACACTTCCGCTTTTCTATGTTTTCTGTGTGTATGTACACGAATGCATAGAATGAGCAGAAATCTAGATCCTGGATGGTTTTATGGATCTAGGGTGCCATGAAACATTGCTATCAAAGTAATATAAATAGTCAAATACGGTATAAGAGGGCAAGCGTACTGTTGGCTAGAAAGCTATCTCAATGGACAGCGACAATGAAGTTACAAAAATAGTTAAAAACCTTAACAAAACGTATAATTCGCCGTTCATCATTAACACATGCGGCGTGCCATCGGGTAGTATACTAGGGCCGTATTAGTTTTTACTTTACATCACCGATTTACCTGGCGCCACACAAAATGACACTATACTATTTGCAGATGACACAACCATAGTAATTAAAGAAAATACAGATGGTTCTCTAAGAAATATTATTACATGTACATTAACAAATGTAACAAATTGGTTAGAAAATAATAATCTCAAAGTTAACTTAACCAAAACACAACTGGTTTAATTTCAAACTTATAATAGCAAATCAATTAGATTATCTGCCGATTTTAATGGCGTAAGTACAACTTTATGAAACGGAAAGTGCAGTTTTTCTAGGAATTAAGATTGATAAGTTTTGTAATTGGAAAGCCCATATTAATACCCATTGTAATAAGCTAGATCGATTTAATTATATTTTGTATCGTCTGCGAGCAACCGTCTCTGAGGCGGCAGTAACGGCAGCCTATAACGGTTATGTATCGTCGCATATCTGTTACGGAATAATAATATGGGGCAACTCATCAGATGCTGATAAGGTTTTCTCAGCCCAAAGAAAGTGTTTAAGATCTTTGTGTGGAGCATATTACCCAGATAGTTGCAAGCAATTATTTTAAAAAAGTATACTACCCTTGCCATCCTGGATACGTCAACTTGTATACCCCCATCCAAATGCTCCGAAATGGAATCAACCAGGGTTAACAAATTTGTGTCGACTGATCTCAACAAATAAACATAAACAAATAGTGTAAAGAGACAAAAATATTTCCATAGACCTAATTGGTAGTGGCCCTGACTACGATGCTGGAGGTCTCGTGTTCGAATCCTGCTACGGACATTTATTCGTGTGTTTATCGCGAGACTGAGATTCATCTCTAAGTATGAGTACGTATATCGTCACCATATTACCTACAAGCTTTGTTGGTTTGGGACTAGACTAGATCGATCTGTGTGAATTGACTAAAAAAAGATACACCGTTAAAACTCTGACAAAAGATTTTACATGCCGATCGGGTTTTACATTGGTATATCAACTCTACACTTATGAGTTGCGTGATTACGTGCCTACACGTAAAACAAAATATTAATTTGCACATGATTCCATTAGAAAACACACGAAGATGTAATGCCAGAATTGAATACATTTTCGCGGGCAACCTGTAATCTGTTGTCTAAATTAATCTTCCAAAGTCTTGGAATAATTCTGTGCCGTTTGCATCCGTTCTTTTCAAATGTATTTGAATCCTCGTAATTTCACCATTCACCCTACGTGAGTTCCCAAAATTATTGCTCTGACTACTGGGTTTAGAGCAAAGCCCAATATTTATTCAGCCAATGCAAAGGCCAGGAGGTTGCAGTCGACAGTAGACGGCAATAAATTCTAAAGACAAGATTAAACTTGTCAGGGGACCCCATTAACTTAACGCAAATTTATGCAAATACCTCTCTTGTTAATGCGTCGGCAAATGCGGAGATGTTTTTGTTGGAGGCTTTAATAGTTTCGTAAATAGTTGATAAAGGCGCTCCGCTCCATCCATCAATCCCGTAGCGTAATATCCCTCGATAAGGGTAAGCGTCCACAACTTTATGTTAACTTACATATAACAATTCTAAGAATCCAACGTTAATTTTCCTTATGAATTAAAATACAAGCCATTAAAAGTTTCGTAATAAGGCTGTAACCATATGGAAAACGTGATAATAAATACACAAGTAAAAATTGTATGTACTATCGCGTTCAAAATTGCATGGACAGTTTATTAATGAATTTATTCATAAATTGCCCATGCACTTATGAACGCATGCGTACATGTAGTATTATATAGTACAATAGATCGAAAGAAACCCAAAAAGATTCACTTTTCAGTGTTTTATATATTATCATTTATCAAGTGATTGAAATAACGCAAAGAGGTAAACTTAAAGATTTGACAAATGCGTCAATAAACTATTTTTTTTAATAATAACGACACAATTATAGGTATTCATCTAAATGTTAACATCCAATATGTTGCAATGTAATGAACTAATGACGTGTGAAATTTTCAATAAAAAGCGAGTGTTATTACTTTTGGCTGACCTATTCTCATAATAGGATTACTAAGATTTAAAACGGTTTAAATAAAATTGATACATTAAACCACCATGACGTGCATCGAAATGTAATGCGATTATTCAACCTGCCCTGTGATACTGATTGATCTGTGGACGCTTACCTTAATGCATTCGGCGCCGTGTGAAGTCACACCCACACAGTTTAATCCTACGCCATTCAATTGCAGTCCAATAATGACTATTTAGTGAATTTATAATTGTGTAGGATTAAATGGTAGTTTACCAATATGACTTAATTAGTATATTTTTTTGACAACACACACTCTACACACGAAGTCTTATGACATTCAACATCGAAGCTACTCGTAATTTTACTTCTTCACAATTTTTCTCATATTACCCTCCATTAAATAGTACATCGTGTACCAAGGTCCGTAAGTAAAGCGCAGGCTGAGAGCTTCAATAACTCGAGTTTGTAATCCTTTTTTGGACCGTGATACATACAATGTTTTTCATCACATTTGCGAGGAAATAAATAAACTTACTAGGCAGACAAAAAATGTTCCAGCGCTGTTGCAGTAGGTTCCTGCTCGTCCGAAGAAGATCTCGAAGAATACATAATTGAACGTTTTTCAAAAACTATCGGAGTCAATAATACTGCTCACTGTTATAAACTGATTAGGTACCTACTTTACAAAAACATAACATTACAGTAGAATCCGGTTATAACGTCGTCAAAGGGATCGGCGGCATATCACGTCGTACTAACCGGAAGTTGTACTAAACATACTGTCCATTTCAGCACGCCTACCACGAACATCGAAAATTGGCATTGACGGGAAAACCTCTTTGTCACTCCAATATGCAAGTGTGACAGAGATGGAGATACAAATCCGCAATCGTTCGTTTTTCGTGTTAAAGGCCCAGTAATCACACGTGCATTATAATTTATAATGTTCATGTAATTCACCAAATAATTGAAATTAAGACTATTTTGCTTTTTAGCGAAAGAAATTGTTGAGCCATTTACCTATTTACTAGTACTTCCCGATTACATTGCAAGGATTGTAAATTGCCGAGTCTTATTTTACATGAGACGGAACCCTTGTGCGTTTTGGTCTTAAAACAATCACTTTGAACAAAGGTTCTATCTTGTGTGTATTGTTCGGTTACTCGTCATCGTTGTAACTGAACAAGTTCGTGTGAAATTCCGTCGTTAAAAGCGGTCCGTCTCTATAAGCAGGTCGTACTAAACGGATGTATTTTCATTGTGGCTTGTATGAAACCAACCAAATGCCTATACTTACGTCGCTAAAAACGGTTGGTTGTTTAACGCGGTGTCGTACTAATCTGACTCTACTGTAATTCATTCAACATTCACAATAAAACTAAATATTTTTGACGTCAATTCGCTACCATATAATATTTCGATAAATTGCTGTCTACACCGCACTTCGCAATAAGGTTTCCGACCAATGTGACCGAGTGCGTAGACGGTGGTTTGGTGGTTGCCCACAAAATTGTGGGCAATTTGGTGGGCAACCACCGTGTGCGTGTGCTGAAACTATATAAAAAATATATATATATTCCCTAGGTGAAACGTTTATTATTTATAGATATATGGTCAATTTATTACATATTCAAAGTAAATTACCGGACCGATACGACCTTCAAACCTTCAAGAAAAGAGCGTACTCCCACCTTAAAGGCCGGCAACGCACTTGCGACACCTCTGGTGTTGCGGGTGTTCATGGACGACGTTAATCGCTTACCATCAGGTGATTCGTTTGCTCGTTTGCCCCCTATAGCATAAAAAAAAAAAAAAAAAAAAAAATTAAATTAATTACAAATTTTATTTTATTTTTATTTAAATTTGTTCGTAATTGAATATAATATTGTCTTCTGTTTCCGCGATTATTGTTCATTCAATTTAAACACTTTAGAACGGATTCATCGCTGCGAAAACGAGTGCTGTAAAGGGCTCGAATCGTTGGGTCATGGGGGTTAATAAACCTGATTAATCCGTTCTAAAGTGTTTAACTAATTAAATAGTTATCACAGATATAAAATAATTATTTTAATTAAAACCTCATTGCGTTCAAATGGAATGAAATAATTTCTGTAAGAATTTAAAAAACACATTATTCCCATGGCCATAATTAAATATTTAAAAAATACATCACGCCCATGGGGATAATATTAAAGCTCATTGCGTCTAAGTGTGCTTGCTTATAATATGACCATTTACAAGCAAGTATAAAGAAAAATAAATAAATAATTTTTTCCGGACTATCTTACACAGATCATCGTAACCCCAAACTAAGCAAGCAGACTACCTAGACCTAGACCCTACTAAATAGACCGCTAAATGGATCTGCCTGAACTCACCATTTTAACAAACAGACAGGTAATGCAGGAATGCAGCTTACTAAGGGGGCTGTTAGCACCCTTCATGTACGGAACCTTAATAATTATGTTGTCGTGTGTGGAGGTATGAACCTACACTTTACTGTACAGTATCTCTATCCAGCTGAGCACAAAGAAACGCAAAGACCCATTAGTATCAAATGACACCATTGAGCGACCTTCATTATATAAACGTTTTTATTCCTTTTGTGCCGCTATTATTTCAGCCTATACATCAATGTACCGATTAGACACTTTCCCGTGTACCGCTCGATCTATTTCATTAATCACGTCAATGTGAAAACTAACCACGTCTAAGTCAAAGCTATTAAAACCTTATTTGTTTTGATATAAGGTTCATTTTTGTGGAGCTATTTTGGCGCTAGGAGATCAGAATGCGGTGTTTAGCGGGATCAGGTTGATTGATCGGCGTCGGACGGGTCAGAGATCATTTCGGCTCCACTAATTCGTTTGTACTGATTACAGTTATCGGACGTACATACTCATATTTTGAGAACGTAATTAAAGGAACATCTGACTAAATATACAAGATTAATTCCTTATACGCTCTTTTTATCATAGGTTATTTATTATAAAATATTAACTGCCACCTAAAGGCACAAGTTTGGTTTGGCCAACATTGAGTTTCTTATACTTGATCTTAAACTACAAAATAACAAATACTTTTCCTTAAATATATTTTTTACTTCTGACTAGGAAGAGGAAGAGAGAGAGTTTCTTGCGATTGAGACAAAATATGAAAAAAATAAGAGTTATAAATGCAGAAGAATCTTAATATCCAGATAGATGATTCACTTAACTGAGAAACACAGTAGGGATTTAAACGTTTCGTAGTTTATTTTCGTCATTTATGTCAGAAATTACCTTTATTATTTAACATCATCATTATATACTCTGGCTCTTGTCAGTAGGTTGTTGAATAATATGTCAGTCAAGTTATGTTTATTTTCAAAAACTTAAGCATCTCATTTCGTTATCTCAGTTTTAAAATATTTAGTCTATAAAAAACATTTTCTTGTAATTTTCCAGCAACGTTTAAATAACATTATATAAATATGCAAGTTGTTGTCTAATTTGCAAATGGAGTCGTGTCGTAGGCCGAGTAATTTGGCTTAAACGGCGTATTTAGGAACATCTTCGAAGTAATCGAGTCCTGAGAGCATTGGCATTTTCGGCACGTAAAGCCACGTTATTTTGCATATTTTCTACTTTATATTTAGATTTGGTGTAGAATTAGTTTTTATTTGTAATTTGTACGGCTCTCAATTTACTTTGGATTACCCTACCTAACCTTTTAACGGTTTTTAATTTTATTTTAAAGCACATGCGACGCACATGCATTTAGGTATCATAGGTGGCAATTGTATGACCCGATTTGTGTTTAGTAGAAACCGTAGAATTAAGGTTGTCAGCTTAACCAATTAATGCAGGCCCCTAAGAGCCAATATTTTGTACGAGTATCCTCGAGGGCCAGGGCCCACAACCCTATGGTTACCAGGGTTACCATTCTCAGCAACAGAAAGATAACGCTACCTTCCTAAGCAAATAGTAAAGTTTAGCGAATTAGTGAACGCTAGAAATTGTTTTATAATAACACTAGCTTTAACCCGCGGCTTCGCCCGCGTACTAAACGTAATTTTCAATCGGCATACAAAAAAGGTGTTTTATTTATTTATTTCACGTGCGCTAAGTTGGATTTGAAAATCGTTGTTGGATTCGAAATCAGCGACCCGATAACGACACCCATATCAAATAAAATAGTTGTAATTATTCTTGTGTCCCCTTTACAAACTTTGGACCATCATTATACCCCTACTTAGAAAAATCCTATCTTTGTGCACCCCTTCACCTTATAAGAAACCTACCTACCAAATTTGGAATCTCTAGAACAAGAAATAAACATAAAAACGACACCAATTTTGATATTTTAAGATTTCAACCCCATCGCACCCCATCAGGGAAGATGGTATCTCACGTCCGCTTCGTTGGATGTTGAAATTGTTATTGTTTTCGAAATCAGCGACCCAATAAAGCAGAAAAACGATACCCATGTTGTTTTTTAACCATATTACCCCTTTTCCCCCTCTTGGGGATTAATTTCTCAAAAAGCCTGAAATACATCTTTACACTCATTTATCTTAATTTTATTTAATTAAATTTTATTTTATTTGAATTTATTTTATTTTATTTAATCTAATTTTATTTTATTTTATTTTATTTACTTTTCTTTTAATTTAATTTATTTTCTTTTCTTTTCTTTTAATAAAAAACGACACTCAAATTTATATGTTGACATGTTGACATTTCAAACCCATCGCAAACCAACAACGGAGATGGTATTCCACATTCGCCACATTAAATCTTCAAATCGTTGCTTTTTTCGTGATCAGCGACCCGAAAAACCCATAAACATAAACGATACCCATGTTGATTTTTTCACTTTTGCACCCCTTTTACCCCTTTCAGGGGTTAAATTCTCAAGAAACTTGAAACACGTGTTTACTCATTTACTTTAAAGAATACTCCGGTGAAGTTTCGGATAATTCTTTAGAACCAGAAATTTACGTAAAAATGACACTCATATTGATATTTTGGCATTTCAACCCCACCGCATACCAACAGGGGAGATGGTATTCCACATTCGCCACATTGGATCTTCAAATCGTTGCTTTTTTCGTGATCAGCGACCCGAAAAACCATATAAACGATACCCATGTTGATTTTTTCACTTTTGCACCCCTTTTACCCCTTTCAGGGGTTCCATTTTCAAAAAATCTGAAACACGTGTTCACTCATTTACCTTAAAGAATTAATACTCCTGTGAAGTTTCAGATAAAATAGTCTAACTAATCTTGTTTCCCCATACAAACTTTGGACCCCCGTTTCAACCCCTTAGGAGGTGAATTTTGAAAAATCCTTCCTTAGTGCTCGTCTACACCATAAAAGGAACCTACGTGCCAAATTTGAAGTCTATAGGACCAGCCGTTTGGGCTGTGCGTTGATATGTCAGTCAGTCAGTCAGTCAGTCAGCTTCTTCTTTTATATATTTAGATATTATCTCAGAAACACAATGAGGTTTGTTAAAGTTTCTAAGAAACGCAGAGCGAAAAGTTGTAATCTTGTACGACATTAGCGAACAAAAGAAACAAAAGGAGATAAGAGACTAGTTATGGACAACAGGTAACACGTTCGAGCATCGCGGAAAGAACACTTCCTCACACAATTTTTTAGGTTCTGAATAATGGTAAAAATATTATGAAAAACATTTAAACTATAATAGTTATTTAAGTCTAAATTGTTGCCTCCTAGAACCACACAAAGGAAATGCTGATTTTAATTCTAAAATAAACTCTGACATAATAAATGTTCTGTTTGATAAATAAATGTGTACCTATTCAGTTGATAGATTTTCTCGATGTATACAGTCCGTAAGTCTAATACGGGCGATACATTTAACCAAACATAGAATTCATTGGTGTTATCAATAATTAAAACATATTTTAAGTTACACTTAATTATGACCCCATAATAATTTTTTTAATAAAATTTTCAGCAGCAATGTACTATAAAAAATTGGACGCTGACAGTTGTCAACGAATGTTTAACGCGAGTGTGTTTGCATTACATTGCGGGCCGTTCGTATTTTCTATGGATAAAATTTTAATTGCAATTCCATTTAAAAGTTACCTAATTACATTTCGTATGTCCTATACTAACCACCGTTAAGAGGTTCGCTCGTATAAGATTTACACACAGTATACATACGAGACTAGATGGCCGCATAAGTGTTTATATAATAGTCAGTAATATTAACAAGTTTTTTGTGTAAAATATTGCATACTCGGCAGTAGTTAGATTAGTCACACTTAAAAAGTTTAAGTTCGTTTCTATTGCATAAATACGTTAACTACATGAGCCATATCTATCTTATTATCGTCAATATCGTCTCATTTTTACACGCTGAATATGCCATGTAAAGAAGAAGCTGAAAATATACCTTTAATAGTACATTACATACCAAAGCTGTTTAAGTGGGATATGCATCGGATTCCATGTAATTGTCGGCCGAGGCGAAGCCGAGGTCGACTAACATGCGATCCGAGGCTTTCCCATTTACCGGCCGAGGTTTGTATACTATTTTTCAGCCCGACGGAGCCGGCAGGCGGCAATTTAGTTTTGCGTAAAGTGGCGCTTACCGGCCGGAGGACTGAAAAAAATATTAATAGTAGGACCGTAATGTACATGGACTTGAGTCCCGCTTAACTGTTAAACTATTAAGAATTAGTACATTACCTAACTAGTGCGGTAAAACAAAGAAAGGCCGAGATCGCAGATGTTTACGACCCGAGCTGCAAGCGAGGGACGTAAATATGCGATCAAGGGCTTTATTTATTACCTCACGTGTTAGGTACATCATTTTATACCTACACTTGGGCAGAAATCGGCTTTTTCCGTACGCGTAGCGTGCGGAAAAAGGCACTTTATGGCCAGGTGTGGCATAAATACCTTTTCATCAGTCATCACACCTTGCTCGGTAATGGTGTTATAACGCGCAGGCGTATAGAGCGGTTAGAGCCGATTTAGTCCCCGCGGGAGTAATGGATTTTAGTACAATATAACTCCCTTTAGTACAATATAACTTATATTGTACTAACTACACAGACATTTGGTTTTGAATATCGGTACAATCTGGCAGCATGACTTAGCAAGTTCGAAAACTAAACGCAGTTCTTAGTTATCTGTGGAATTTAAAAAACTTGACAATGTCATTTGTTTTATTGTTGGTCGTCCATCGTTGATTTTTAAAAGCTTCGAAGTGTGTTTTATGTTTTTATTTATAAATATCCATGAAAAATATGTCATTGAATTTCACTAACAAGAGCAATTGTACTATTATTACATTCAACTTTAATAAATAGATTCATTTGTATATTTCTTTTTCCCTTACAAGTGTGATGAAAAACATTGTATGCATCACGGTCGGTACGAAGATTACAAACTCGAGTCATTAAAAGCCCTCCGCCTGCTGCGTCGGGCTTCTAACAGACTCTCGTTAGTAATCCTGTACTTTTTAAATAGAAACCTCCCTAGATGCACAATATTTTTATGTAATGTTTTTGATGGGATTATAGTACAATCCCATCAAAAACATTACATAAAAATACACAAGTCTCGCCCCGCAGTTCTTATGCTGCAAAATAGTTCGAGATGTAATGTTAAAACATTTTTCCGATTTGTTTTAAGATATTTCATTGTTCATATACTTAACATTAAATCATAAGACTTGTGTCTTTTTACATGTAATGGATGGCATAATATATTTTTTGTAGGCAGACCTCGAGGGAGGGTCGGATCGAGTGGCGACCGCGTACCGGAAGGCGCAGCGTGGGTAGGCCCCCCACAAGGTGGACTGATGACCTGGTGAAGGTCGCAAAAGTCCGCTGGATGCGGGTGGCGCAGGACCGGTCATTGTGGAAATCTTTGGGGGAGGCCTATGTCCAGCAGTGGACGTCTTTCGGCTGAAATGATAATGATGATGATGATGAGGCAGACCTTATTTTTATACATGCATCCAATATTTATACTGACATCCTTGTGTATTGTAACTACTTGTAGGTTATTTGCATGTACTACATAATTAAGTTTGTTATCGTATATATTTATATGGAATTACTTATGCAGTTGGTGTGAATTTTCCAATTTTTTTAAATTTTATGTGACTTAGGTTAGTTTAGCTCTAGGTAGGCTATAAACTACTCATGTTTAAAATGTGGCTTCTGGGCCTGCTAGAAGTACCGTAGAGTTTTGATTGGTGAGTGAGTGATTGACCAAACTTTGGGAACTTTGACGTTCGACAGTTTTTTAAGTTTCATGTTCAAATTAAATGTCATAAACATGTTATAGCCCACCTGTCACAGAAAACTTTAACTTTATCCAGAAGTTACAGGAGGTTGAAAATGGCCTGAACTGCTTAGAGAAAAATATGGTACGGCCGTGCTTTCGTTTTGCTCGACTTGTAACTAACATGAACCTTAACATGCGAACTCAACGAGTAATAAAATAACACATTAAAACAAATTACTTACCAAGAAAAATTGTAGATCTGCCGGTATTGACCCGATCGTTGAATGCAGAAAGTTTTAGAATTACTCCGCAGCGAGCAGGTGCGGATAGTGTGGTTCAGTCCGACAAATTCCTTAACTCACTTTGAAATAAAACTGATAATGCTCCTCTGCAGTATGCAACGTTGTTTACAACGTTTTGCTTACAGCAAACGAGTAAAGTTTTTATTTAGTTTGACCTGTCATTATTTGTAACTAAACCTTGAGAGTGTATTACAATCCATTTTTAAATTTTCGGTTATGAAAAACGTTAACCTCAATCCATTTTATAATGGCTTATGTGACGTTAGAGACAGTGCAATCCAAAAGCCTAATTTACGTTACTGAAGGTAGGTAAAAACATGTATTAATTTATTTAATAATCAAACGAACTTACCTGTGAAGTTTGATTGGAATTATACGAGTATCCAAATCGAAGATTACATATATTTACTAGCAGCAGTACACGGTTATGTGCTGTCCTTGTCACACATTTAGAGTTATAATATTATTCAAAAAAAACTGTTCTCGCTCTCGCCCGCCGGGTAATTAGGAACGGCAGCGCTCCCAGCGGCGTGGTTGATCATTATTTTAGAGCACATAGATATTTTTGTGTTAGGACCAGAGACGATTTTATTTTAATTTTTAGGGTCTGGGAGGGTGGGAGTATGTAATCTTCGATTTGGATACTCGTATAATTCCAATCAAACTTCACAGGTAAGTTCGTTTGATTATTAATTATACTTCGTATCCAAATCGAAGATTACATATATTTACTAGCAGATGTTTAGAGAATTGTAATACTACATATAAGTAGGAAAAATAAAATAAAATATCGAAGTCAAATCCGTACGCTCCTATGGGTTCCTGATAATTAGCTTCATACATGAGTGCCTAATAAAATAAAACGGTACTATTATGTAAATATTATATGAATATTTTTATTAGATTGGACTTATGCATGACATGCTGTGCGTGTCCAAGTGAGGAACGACATTAATAAAGAATGAAATTACTTTCAATAACCTTTTAGGTGAAACAAAACACTGGAGTGTGTATTATCGTCGATATAATTTTAACATTACTTGAATATACCTGCTTTAAATTATACTTCGTTCATTTAATTGAACTTTACTGACGAATCCCTGATCCCTGCATAGTGATTGTATACTATAGATATGCCTGTATTTCATATCGAAGTAAAAAAGGAAGACAAAAACAAGTTGTATAATTAGTAAAACAAGCTATCAGTAGTTTCTTCATTGCAAGATTAGTACTAAAGAAATCTTGTTATAAAATATACATACAGATTTATACTGAGACCAAACAATAATTCAAGTGGTTGGTAATGGTTAATACGGTAAGTTTTTCCTTTTTGAGTAGAACGTTGTAATAAAAAAGTGGCAGGTGTCTTCGATTCTACTGTAGGATAACGAAATATTGACCAGTACGCTACAGCAGCAAGAGAATTACTATTTTTGTAAATAATTGTTATAATAAAGAACAGACACGTGGAGTGTTTTATATCTTGATAATCGGAATGCTACTATTGAAGAGAAGTCTCATCATGGTAAAAACAACCTGATGGAGTAAAATTTTATTACATTCTACACAATTCCTGTAGAATATGTAATAGGAGACGCCGTTAATGCGGAGCAAAGTTGTACGATCCTCAACACGATTTTATTAATGTGAAAAAACTCAACGCTGTTAATGCGAAGCAATGTTGTACAATCATCAACAAAATTGACGTAGAGTAACTCAACGCTGTTGAAGCGGAGCAAAGATCTACAATCCTCGACACAATTAATGTGGAGAAACTCAACGCTGTTAAAACGGAACAAAGTTCTACAATCCTCGACACAATGAATGTGGAGAGACTCAACGCTGTTAAAGCGGAGCAAGTTCTACAATCCTCGACACAATTAATGTGGAGTACCTCAACGCTGTTAAAGCGGAGCAAAGTTCTAGAATCCTCGACACAATTAATGTGGAGTACCTCAACGCTGTTAAAGCGGAGCAAACTTCTAGAATCCTCGACACAATTAATGTGGAGTACCTCAACGCTGTTAAAGCAGAGCAGAGTTCTAGAATCCTCGACACAATTAATGTGGAGTACCTCAACGCTGTTAAAGCGGAGCAAAGTTCTAGAATCCTCGACACAATTAATGTGGAGTACCTCAACGCTGTTAAAGCGGAGCAATGTTCTAGAATCCTCGACACAATTAATGTGGAGTACCTCAACGCTGTTAAAGCGGAGCAAAGTTCTAGAATCCTCGACACAATTAATGTGGAGCACCTCAACGCTGTTAAAGCGGAGCAAAGTTCTAGAATCCTCGACACAATTAATGTGGAGTACCTCAACGCTGTTAAAGCGGAGCAAAGTTCTAGAATCCTCGACACAATTAATGTGGAGCACCTCAACGCTGTTAAAGCGGAGTAAAGTTCTAGAATCCTCGACACAATTAATGTGGAGTACCTCAACGCTGTTAAAGCGGAGCAAAGTTCTAGAATCCTCGACACAATTAATGTGGAGTACCTCAACGCTGTTAAAGCGGAGCAAAGTTCTAGAATCCTCGACACAATTAATGTGGAGTACCTCAACGCTGTTAAAGCGGAGCAAAGTTCTGGAATCCTCGACACAATTAATGTGGAGTACCTCAACGCTGCTAAAGCGGACGATCCTTGACATAATTAACGTGTTAAAGCTCAACGCTGTTAAAGCAAGCTTATTTGACACAATTTTTGTGGCATAATTGTTGAAACGGAGCAAAATTATACAAATTTACACGCGATTTATGTCACGTAACTCGGCGCTGTTAAAGCGGAGCAGCGTAGGGTATTTAATAAGATTAAGCCTATTTCATCGATATAGCCTACGAAAAAAAATATATTTTCGTTTCGTATATATATATGTGTATATATATATGATATGAAGTTTCTCTAGGAAACTATAAATCAAAATTTAAGTCGTTGTTTGTATTACTTCAGTATATATCGGTTCATGCTTTCAATAAACAGGAATATTAGTTTCGTGATAATTCAATTGGGTTAAAACCATTTACTCTCCAATGAGGTTTTTGTTAGCAAACTCACTCAGCTTCGTAAAATTATTCCGTTTTGGTTACCACCTTCCTAAACGGTGAGGTTTTAATAGTAGGTACGTACGACCATATTAATATCCGACTTAATTTTAATTAAGTCGTGTTGAGTCCTATTATCGTAAAGATATCATCTACAATTTTATATGTAGGTATCATAAAAATGTGATCCACAACATTCACTACCTACATGTACAAATTACAATACTTCTATTATAATATGTATATGTAAAAATCATATGATTTATATAATTTCATGCATTGCATTGCATTGTAATTCGTTTTTACTAACCGCAACAATTCGCAAGACTGCGCCGTCAGATATTGGTTCAAATTCCCGAACCAAACTATCCTTGTTTCGTGATGGGGATACGTAAAGTTGATAAAGAAAATCAGAAAGTATAGGTATTATTGTTATGCAAAAAACCACAAAAAACTTTAACTATTTTGTGTCTTTAACCAGTTTTCTCGTTATTCGCTCCGAGCATGCAGGAAAGCGATTGAACACCTTTCAGGTGTGCAATTTGTTAAAGAACCACCAATCATAATATACCTGTAATTTCCGCATATTATGTAGGTATTGTATTTTGTAAATTTTTACATAAACCAAAATATCATATTTTTGACCTGGTTATATCGTTGTATATTGAACGGTTTACGGTATCTAAAATATGAGGGAAAAAAATAATAACCTCTTTCGAGTCTGAACAAAACAAAAAAGTTATTCTTTACCTTAAATAACTTACCTATACTCAAAGAATACACCTCTGAACATAAATTATCCTTCTTTAATCGTATAGACACTAGGTCGCAAATTAAACCCCTGCAGCGGCTACAGCAAGCATTCGCGCTATTTAGCGGAACAGGGTAATACGGCACTGCCGCTGCGGTTACACTTCCCTTTAGTTTAGAGCCTTAACTGACTCAAAATCGCAATGTCATAGTATTTTGACTTCATTAAAACATGATCAAGATTATATATTCCGACTCATTAAAGTAGTATTTCCTTGATAGAACCTGAAATAGGCTTACTCGTAAATAGGAACGTAGTTTATACGAAACCTATCTTATTTTTATTTTACAATTTTTCTCTGCAACATTATGATGATAATTATTGATTGTAGTCATTGTTACTTATTTCAGCGAGCTCATGATTCTTTATAAGCGAGTATATTTTTATGACAGTTCATATAAATGAAGTAGGTAGACGACGTACAAGAAGCGCTATAAGTATGTGTACTTCTTAGCTGACAAATCGAGGCTGTCTTTCACGAATAATACAAGACAAACATGAAGAATTGAAGAGGTCATACCTCCCTTTTAGGGATAAAATGGGGAACCTCTAAAATACCTATATTGTCCCGAAGGCTCGACGATATTCGAAACGGCAACATCCGGATCATAAGCTAGCTTTTATTAACAAAACTATAGATAAATGAGGGAACCTCTATGGCTATTTTACTTTAAATTACTTTTAGATGCCATTTTGTTAACCGAATTTACTACAATTTGTGAAATTCATGTCGACTTTCATAATTTTTTAGCATTGCATACTTCAATACTTATTACTATAATTATCTCAGAACTCTGGAAAGGTAGATGAAATCATTGCGTAGATGAGATTACATTTGTTTTCGTTAAATACCAGGGTTAGAAGTAAGTGGCTAACCCTCGAGTATGGCGTGTGGCGCAATTTTTAGTATACGGTCTGGTACACAAACCTGATACGAATTATAACGCGTAAATACTATAACGCGTAAATACATAACGAACCTTAAAGTTCTCTTAATTAGGTTTAAATTTGTATGTTAATCTACGAACAACAACCCGTGCCTTTAACATGTACTTTACTTATATTACTTAGAAAAAAGAAGGTAGATGTAAAAGCATTATTTCGAACAAAGTAAATATTCCTTGATCTATTCTTTTAGTTATTATATGATTAATACACCACACTAACATTCGGTTTTAAATTGTAATCTACCACACATATATTGAAAGCAAAATCAAACATTTGGACAAAATCACTTTCCGAAAGAAGATTCGTTAAACGGCAACTAGGCCGCGGTTTTATTCTGTAATTTGAATTCATCGTTCTGAAGATGTGTAAAATCACTCACCCTAATCCTTCAATCTGAAATAGATATACACTAAAACACTATTTTTGCGAGAAAATACGTGTGACTCGGACAGACACAAAAACATGTAATGATCAACCACGCCGCTGGGAGCGCTGCCGTTCCTAATTACCCGGCGGGCGAGAGCGAGAACAGTTTTTTTTGAATAATATTATAACTCTAAATGTGTGACAAGGACAGCACATAACCGTGTACTGCTGCTAGTAAATATATGTAATCTTCGATTTGGATACGAAGTATAATTGATATTGCATGACCAATCTTGACGAAGTTTAAAGATTGGGATATGGTTATGAACGCAATTCCTGGAATGACTTAAGTATGTGTCAGTACCTTTCTAACAAACAGTTAATCTAGTTACAGAAATATATATATCAAAGTTTAATAAATTCTAATTAAAAAATCTTCTTCCTCTCTTCTACTTATATTCCAATTTTTCCCTCATTACCATAAGCAAAATTGCTTGCACGACACTAATTCCCTACGAGCAATTAATCCAATGCGAATACTAGCGGATAATCTAAATGAAATATCTTAAAGCAGATTTTCCTAGCAAGGTCATACATCAACATGAGGCGAGTCGATAAGGGACCCCTCAAGGGACGAGTGCGGAAATAAATCTGAGTTCCCTCCACCATCGGCCGCAAGGTTTTTTCGCGAAACGCCTATTCCGCACTTCGCCGCTTTTTGCACGATCGCTAGTATCAGGATCGTGTATTTAGCGTTTATATTTCTGTTACCGCTTAGGCGTATAAATTATAAGAACAACATATGCAATGCAAGAGTTTCAATAGTACAAACAAATATCAACGGCATTTTAGATTTGACAACCGTTTATGATCTTTTATTTCTTCTTAGATACTCGTAGATAGGTACTAGATGTTATCCAGATTGTATAAATATTAGATATTTTCTCAATTACAAACTACACCTCATTAATCTTACAGCAATTATTTTGTGTCGCCACTATGACAGCAATTTTATAAATTCAAATAGAGCTAATAGTGGCTGGGCTAAAATTTATCGCACAAAAGTGGCTCGTTAAATATTTCGCAAATTGGTGTACGGACACGATTCAATTACTTTGCAATCGTTTATTATATTGTTGTTACGTTTTATTTGTCCGGTGCTCATAAATTTAATTTAATACCCTTATATCGGTTAATCCAAAAACATGTAGTAAAGAATCTGATGATACAAGTTTTGTATATTCTCCAAGTTTTATCCCCCGTCAACTGACGAGTAACTACTCGTACATGGGAGTGAAGAAGTATTAACCAGTGTGAGGGCGTATTTATACTTAATTTCCTTGTTTTTATTCCAATACTTCCACATTACTAATTTCAGTTTCGACATTATTTCTATTATTATTTTTTTGTTCGAAAGGAGACCTCAGAGGTGGTCCATAAGGATTATAGTTTTTATCTGGCCCATAGATTGTGTTTTTTGGTGTTTTCTTAAGTGACGCGAATATAAACTTTCGAAAATCACTAATTTTCTCATTTAAAAATAACTATAATAAAGTCACCATGCCATTACACACGATAAGGTTGCACGGCCCAGCGCGCAGATACCACGGGTTTAAGATGCGGCCCGCTTCCCGTAAATTACCGCTTATCAGGACATTTTTCAACAATTATGCTCTCCGGGCAAGAAGTTTGGACCAGGGGAGATTTGTTGCGGTTTTATTTAATTAGATTTAACTTCAATTTACGTTTTAGTTAAATGTGACTGTAACGACTTCAATGATATACATTCTATGGTATACTTATTTGTATCACACGGCAACGCTGTTATTGTAATAGAGATTCGTAAGCGCCAAACAAGGTTCCTTATATGAAATGCCATATTTTTACTAACTAACCACGAGATAATGATGAAATTGAAACAACTTAATAACAGTTACCATAGGACTCGTTGTAAAAACTATTAACATTAAATTAGAATATCTCATTCCCATACATTGGAAAATCGGACACGAATCGGTTTATCGTACACAGACATACCTACACAATATACACGTCAAACTTACAATATCCTTTCTTTTTCCGTCAAAAATTGAATAAAAAAATGCAAGATACAGCAATTACCTAAATAACTAATAAAATAGATTTGCCTTATAACCATGTTAAAAAAATAATGTGTACTTAATAGTTTACTGCATTTTGCCTTTCGCATATTTAGCTAAAACTATAGTAAAAAAATAAAGGAGGTGGGTACCATAAATGAAAAGGTGTCAGCCATAATAACGCTACTCATTTCCGTGCGCCAAAACACTTCCCGTACTTAATGCTTCCCGGATCTAAACACTTACACAACCCAGGGTATTAAGGTCCTTAGGCTACATTTACACCAACGGCCATAGAATATCACCTTACAATGGTTTTCTCAATTAAGGAGATGCAAGCATGGAAAATTTAGGTAAATGTAATTTTACTAACAGTGATTAAATCAGTTATGATGAAAGATGACGCGACATGTAGTTGCTATACCTGTGACACCCTAGTGTTTTCTCAGCCCCATTGTACGGGTTGAATAAGTTGCACACATTTATTGCAAAACAAACACATAAACAATAAAGGTTGCCTTAAAAAAAAAACATTAATATTACACATAAACACATAAACAAAAAACATGAAATGGGTTGTCCGGCGGACCCCAAACTAGGCTGAGCCTGTATCTTGGGACCCTGGAGTGCGATAGGTACATTTGTAAACTAATTGGACTTGGACATTAAACAGTGAGATAAATTATGATACAACAGTTTAGAAGTTATCTAGATAACAAGATAAACGCGAGCTATCTATTATGTGTGTGTGTGTGTGTGTGTGTGTGTGTGTGTGTGTTGTGTGTACACGAACATGTAGGAACATTTAACTGATTAGAAGGAGAGCCTCCGTATCCTGATATGTTAGGGGCACTAGCCATTTTCTTACAATTTTCGTCATTTTACCGAGTGGGCAACACTGAATACCAAGTAATTTAGAGACGTTTTTATAAATGCGAAGGGGCATATAATCAGGTGAACGCCTGGCAAAAGTAGATCTGAAATTTGGAAGAGGGACCATGAAATTGCGATTGGTCAGAAGTTGAATATAATTAGGCAACTTACTAATAATCATGTGAGCTCGAGTAACTGCTTTCAACACATATAGCCGTCTTACGCTTAAAAGTTTGGAATCCCTATACAGAGCGTCCGTTGGGGAAAGGAGCGGTTTTCGCAACATAACTTTTATAACCGCGCGCTGCGCCCTTTCCAGGGCTAACAGTATGCTTTTTGCGGCACTGCCCCAAACTATAATACCATACTGTAGAATTGTTTGGCAGAGCGCATAGTAAACAATGCGTAGCACATGGTGTGAGGTGCAACAGCGAAGCTTTTTCATTATGTAGATACATTTTCTCACCCTACTGCATAGTGCCAAAATGTGCTGTTTAAAGGAGAGTTTGTCGTCAATTATCAGACCCAGGTATTTGACTTTTTCTGTTCTGGCTATACTATCACACGAGCATAAAGTGGAGCCGTTTATCAGTGTTTGGCAGTTATTAACGTGTATGGTTAGCTTTTTGTCCGAGGGAGCGGCAGAGGCTAATGTTTTAGTAAAAGTAAGGAAATTAGATTTGGCTACATTGATGGTAAGAAGGTTATTATCCAGCCACAACTTAACGTCTCTTAACCCACCCTCAGCGACACCGAAAACTTGTTCCCACGTTCTCCCATGAAATAACACAACTGTATCGTCTGCATAACATATTATATCGGCTCCATTTAATTTAAGTTTAAGGAGGTCATTCACGTAGATGAGAAAAAGCATAGGGCCGAGAATGCTGCCCTGAGGAACTCCAAAAGAGACCGGCAATTGATCGCTACTGTTCTCTCCTACCTTCACAACCTGGCGCCTATCAGACAAGTAACTACGGAACCAATCGAGAGATATCCCTCTTATGCCCGAAGCTTCTAGCTTTCTAAGTAGGATATCCACAGAAACAGTATCGAAGGCCCTACATAAGTCCAAGAATACCCCCATACATTTATTGCCACCATCTAGAGAGTACGATATTTTATTAGACAATTGAGTGGCTGCAGCTTCAGTTGACATTCCCTTCCTAAAGCCAAATTGGTTGTCTGAGAGAATTTTATTTTTATCAAGAAAAGTTGTAAGACGTGAATTTACAATTTTTTCTAGGATTTTTGAAAATATACTGAGTAGAGATATGGGGCGATAATTATTAGGGTCAGTTTTAGGTCCTGTTTTGTGAATAGGTGAAAGTTGCGCAAGTTTCCATCGATCTGGGAAACAGCCTGAAATCAAGCTCAAGTTACAGATGTAAGTTAGAGGTTCAACGATAGTCTTACTTATTTCTTTAAGAAATCGTGGTTTGACAGAGTCAGGACCTGGAGCACTGTCAGATTTAAGATCAGATATAATTTTGTTAACTTCATAAACGTCTGTTGGGCAGAAAAACATAGAGTTAAGAGTTGAGTCATACAAATTTATTTTGGCTGCTAAGGATGATTCAGTCTCACCCAATCTGTGAAGTATATCAACAGCAAGTTTTTTCCCTACCGTCGCGAAATGGTGATTACAGACGTTAAGAGAATCTCTCGGTGTGGTAGCCAATGTTGTAAGTTCATTGGCGAAATTATTGGAATTTTGGGTTTGACAGACATTTCTTATTGTTTGCCACAGTTTCTTTGGCTTATGCCTGGCCTCCGTCAATTGTTTACTTTGATAATCGTTTTTCAGATTGTACAGGAGATTGTCAAAGAAGTTTCTGTATCGTTTATAAATAATCTGACTAGTGATATCATTTGGGGCAGCTCGCGCTATACTGTGCAGCTTGTCTCTGTGCTTCATGCATCTTATCAAACCCGGAGTGATCCAAGGTTTTAAGTTAAATTTGGAGCGGCTAGTTTTTATCCATCTGGTGTTATTATTTAAAGCTGTGGCTATTATTTGGTCGAATTCCGAAACCGCTTCGTTCACATTATCTGAGTTCATTACCTTGGACCAATCCGCAGATTTTAACTCCTGCGCAGCTGCAGCGAAATCTATTTTTGTTGTACAGCGCAACTTTTGGGACGTTTTATTATTGGTAATAGTAATTGCAGCTATTGCAATGTCGTGATCTGTTATCGGACATTGGCAAACCGCACCAAACGAACGAGATGTAGATTTTATAAAGATGTGATCAAGACAAGACTTCTTTCTTGTTGGGACAGTGATTGCAGGCAAAAATTCGTGCATAGCCATTAGATTACAATAGTCAGCAGATTGGTTATTTAAAGAATCCATTAAATCAATATTTATGTCTCCAGTTACTATCACGTTGTTAAACCCGCTTGATTCACCTAGTACCTGGTCAAGAGAGCGAAGAAACCTTTCCGTGTTGTGGAATGAGGGTGAACGGTAAATTCCAAATAATTTAAACCTACTACAGATAGATATCGCCAGACAATTCGCTTCATCAATACATGGTTCAGAGACAACGGCATCATGACATTCCCGAATATATATTACGACACCACCGCTTTTATTAATATAATTTGTCGTGCGGTGGGCCTTGTAACCTGAAATATTGTTAATAACTGAGTACTGGTTTAGCCAACATTCAGTAAGTATGATTACGTCTAAAATGGTGTCTATACGTTTTAAGGCCACTTCGAATGCGTCAAAATTACGTTGGAGACTTCTGATGTTAAGAGTCATAAACTTAAATGATTCAATATCAGTAAAATGAGGCTTTATTTGCTCCAATGATTCGAGTTTCCGGCAATTTATGGCAGCCACTTTGTCTAAATCAACGTCAATATCACGTGGCACTATAACGATAATAACAAATAAGTAAATATACAATTTCAAGACGAGTCCATAAATGCCATAACTCGAAGGTTTCAGTAATAAGTTTCAACGATGAGTACAATAAGGTTCCTTTGTAAAAGCGTGCAGAAGTGAATATGGTGCATGTGTATATGTGTGAGTTTGTACGAGCGCATTTGCCACGTGTGTGTGTTGTTGTTTCGTTAATATTTATAAATATAAGTACGTTAAAATCTAGTAAACCAAGTAAACCCCGCCAAAAAACATCACAAAAGGGGAAAACATTATAAGTACGAAAATAAATACTATGCGTCAATAACGCTAACAGTGCCATTGACTGAAGTATCAGTGATAGAGAGACTGTTTGTTTCACTGTCTGGAACCTCAGATGCTGGTGACGCGTGATTGATGGGACTCGAGGCAATCGAGGCATGGTCTTTCTTTTGGAGTTTCTCAAGATCCGCTGGTCCTCGTATCTCGATGGCGGGCCCACCCTCTCTTTTACGCATAAAAATGCGTCCATAAGAAGTCCAGCAAAATTTGTAGCCTTCGGACGATTTAAGCTGCCTAGCTTGACGAAATAACAGCCTGTTCCCTTTTGTTAGCCTCTCATTAAAAAAAAGTTTGTTATTGCATCCCTTTACGTCAATGTCGGCAGTAGTTATATTACGCCTTGATTTAGCCGCTTTTAGAAACTCTTGACGTTTCATGTGCCGCACAAAGCGAAGGACAACCGGCCGTGGAAGAGGCGCCTCTGCAGAAATTTGTGAGCCAGCATCTTTACGAGGGCCAACACGCGTTACGTCATCTATGTCCGTTTCAGCCAGTTCCATCCCAATCTTAGATGCTGCTACTTTTACGATGTGGAATAGATTTTCATGCTTATGTTCGTTAATACCTTGGATCTCAATTTCGTTTCGTATTAAGATTTGCGCTTGAGTATTAATCCTCTCTTCCAATTGATCGACCCTTTGCCGAAGAAGCGAGTCCTCCAACTCCTTGTCTTCCAGAGCCCGCAATTTGGAGTCCGCCGAGGCGAGCTTAGCTTCATATTCGTCTAAGCGGGTCACACAATTTTGCACCGAAGATGTTAATTTTGTTAGTTGTTTATTTACTTCAGCTATGTCATCGCGCAGCAACTTAATCTCCGATGTGAGTCCAGATAGCGCATCATTCTCGCGGGTAGACGTCGGATCCTGTGCACGCTTTTCCGACTCTCTATTTTGTGGGCGTAAGCTCACTTTAGACGTGTCTACAGCGCCGGCATTGAAACGCACAGGCGTGTTACTGTTATCTGTCTTGGGCACCTTACTCTGGCAAGACGGGCAAACCCAGCTGCTAATTGCGCTTTTTGATAGACTACGGAAGTCTTTGTTTACGAGTACACATTCAGGATGATAATTATCCTTGCATACGGAACACGTCATTTTTTGTGATGATGTGATGGCTATGGGGCAGCCCGCGCAATTTATTGCCATTTTTATGATCAATCGTCGAAATACAGTACGAAAATAAGAAAATAATAAGTGGGTATAGCTACGCGTAGATCCTGCGAAACCAGTCGTGCGAGACGCTGGCCTCCCGTACTTTCGCCGTAGCTGAAGTCTCTTGCTTCGCTGGTCACTCCCCGTAACTGTCCAGCGGAGGTAGATGCGAGAGGCTTGACTAAATGCCGCAGAGCAGGGGTCTTGCTACACTGGTTTTGCACTGTAGACCGTATGGACACGTCTTATCTCAGCGGTGACTGACTCCGCACTCTTAGTGACTAAAGACAGTTTTTTTAGCCGTTTCGGAAACTGTCCCACAGAAAAATTCATTCCACCTACTACAACATAGCGAAGGGTTCAAAAAACACCTTAATGCTTACTAGTAAAACTTATTTCGGTGTTAATAAAAAGCTCATATCATATGTTAATATTTGAATGAATAAAAAAAAAGATGTACTTATTTTTTATTTAAAATAGTTATATGAAGTAAAGCTGGGTAAATGCAGATAAAATAATTTCTATTGAACCTATTTCCCTTTCAATCTCTCATCGCCCAACTTATTGAACTCAGTCATTCAATGCGATAGTGATAAATCTCATTCATTCACTTCACCACCAGATAAATACGTTCTTCGGGAACAAAGCGACAGCCCATAATGCCGCATAATACTGCATAATGCCGTATAATCCCGAATAATTCAAGCGAAACTTCGCCTGTCCAAATCCAGTATCAGTTTATTCTACTATTGCCTTAGCCAAAAGGATATTTCCATTTTAGGTTCCCGTATGAGTGTAAAGGTATTTTTTTTATACTACGACGGTGACAAACAATCATACGGCCCGCCTGATGGTATTATTCTGCGTGTTGCGATATTTCGGTTGCAGCGGGAAACACCGGTCAATTTGAGTAATTAATGAAGTGACGAAAAAAACGATCGTCACTCAATATCTGTAAGAAATTGATAGGCAGGTACCATCACGTTTTCAGTTGTAAACACAACGTTGTAACCTGTTGTAAGTTATGTTTAGGGTCGACTTGCCCATGGCTGTGCCGGGTATGGCAGTGTGCCCTACCATACCGCGTGTCGGGTATAGTATGGTATTACAGCTCAATTCACGAAAGCTGGCGCGGAATGTCTATTTCATACATTACCTATATATGATTTTAAGCTGGTCATTTGTATTATAACTACAATCTAAAACGGGATATTTACCATGTACAAATAAGTATGTTTGTTTTATTGAGCACCCGATATTTCGGCACTGTTGCAAGCGCCATGTTCACGGAGTAAACTGACGTGCTGCGAGTTTTTAGCTGCGTTCTACCCAAATATCAAGTGCTCTGTAAAACAAACATATGTGGTAAATATCCCGTTTTTGATTGTAGTTATAGTTTCATACATTTTCCGGGCCAGCTTTCGTAAATCGATCTACCAGTATTTATTTATCGCGTTACATGTCTAGGTACTGGTGTCATATGGGTATCACCCTTTGTTCATATGTTTTAGTGTGCAAAGCCAAGTTTGGGATGCTTCCCGCGTCTAGTGGGAAGTGGGAACACACCTGCCAGCTAAGGCATGACGGTTATAAATTTTAAGTTTGGTAAAAATTGTGTTAAGAAAAATACTGATTGAATTCAGTTTACCGGCCATTATACTATACAAGATGCATCAATAAATAAATAACCTGTGCCGTCGCGATCAATTTCAGCACTACTAAACATAAATTAAAATTGTGGGAGATTTAAAGGTGAGAGTAATAAACTGAGATTAGAACGCAGTCCCATAGTTCTTTGCGCGATTGTTATCAACTTTATAACTTTATCAGCTAATGTGCACTGGTAAGGTTAAAAGAGCAAAAATTATAACTTAATACAGTGACGACTGCTAAGATAAACAGCTCAGAAATAAAGTAACTCGCTAAAACTTACCTACTTTCAATACAAGTATATTTTCAGGTAAGCGATCGGTTTAAACGTTTCAACCCGCCAAGGTTTTGTGATTAGAATTAGATTAGAAAGATGGATGGAATCGGGCCCGAAAAGCGCTTAAACATTTAACCTTTTAAGGTTATCTTTTACAAAATTCAATTTAGCGTGAGATAGGAATTACTCAGACTATATTATGATTTTTTGATACTCCATCAACTTGCGTTTTGCAGTATTAGGCCAACTAACTCAGAGTTACTTTGGTAGGGAATTCAATCTGTTTTTTTGTATGGGAAAAACTCGCTTTTTTACCAAAATCGCAGTTTAACTGTAAACATATAAATCGGTTAACTGTTTCATTGTCTATACTTTGGCTCACACTGTAAAATGTGGTAAAACTAAGTTGAAAAATTTTCTCAACCTAATTTATTTTCCTAATTTAACTTTTCGAATGCGCCTGTCAAAAATTTGCTATGAAACAATTGACCTTGACACTTTAAATCAAGGTTTAAGTATTAAGGAGCAAATCTGCTCCCAAGCATACCAAAGGTTAAGAGTCCACATGCTCGAGTAAAAGAGGGCGGGATATAGATCTTATTGCAAGAGCACGCGAAAAATTAAAAGGCGATAGTGGCCGTGCGTGTCAAATTAAACAGACAATGTTTGTAAATAAAAGCTTACCTATAATGCGTTCAAAAACCCCCATATAAAGACCCCCATAATATTAAAACTTTTTTGTTACGACAAATTTGTGATCTATGAAAATGTTATTATAACTAATATAATTATATTATCGAATTCGACACTATCTTTTTTTTTTTCAAACATCTCTGACAAACAAAGAAATTCTATTCTAATTTCAGTCGAGATGACGTTTAGTTCGAAACGAAGTGTCAATTGCAAACTATGTCGCACGCAAGTCACACGTTAAATGAAAATTTAAATATAAATGGAAACAATTGAATGTTACAATTTTCATTCATAAAAGTCGTCGGTCGAAAAATATGGGATTTGAACGCATCATGGAGAGCTCATAATATGTGTGTTGTGTATATAAAGCAGTGTATGTAATTGTAAATAATTTGGCATTAAAACACTCGTGGAATGTTGTTCACGGGTCACTCTGGTTTTAATCCCTTTCATTATGTACAATCACATAAACTACAATTACTAGATTTAAGAACTAGTTATTACTCAACTATTTAACAGCCATGTTTATAAATTCAAGGGTTACGACGTTCTGACCAAAAACATCTAAAAAAGGGCCAATGTTTGAAAAATAAAAGTATCAAGGTTTTTGTTAAAAATCATGTTTTCACGTTTACCAGTTTGAATGAAATATGTTGAAGTTCTAAGCATGTGAATATTAGGTACCTAATTTTTATTTTTATTGAGATCTAGACCTCTGAATGATAACAATTTGACTTAGTAATTTGGTATTTATAATACTCGTAGTCTATTACGTGGAAATACATTATTATACATATATTCATTAAAACAAAACATAGTATTTTATTCATTATAGCCACAATATCCTAATCCGAAATCCGAATGAGCTAAAAGAGCAATTACAGTAACACACAAGCGCCCCGCAGCAGGGAACGGGGGTGACAACGGGCTGAACAAATACCAGTTCCGCCGTTACGGGGCAGTTCCGGCGGATGGACCCCGGACGCGCTGCGAGGATCCTACTCCAGGTTATCTGCTAGATGTAACTAGAATCTAGCTAGAATAACGATACACTTATTTAAACTTTCACGATTTTCCCACATTATGAATTTACTAAAAGTGGCTTAATCGTGTAAAAACTTTGAAAACAAACCTCCGACGTCTCAAGGGCGACATTGTCCCCGTGGTCCCGGAGAAACGCAGAAAGACTGATATATAATGTTTATTATTGAAACGTTCTTTTTTTTAAGAAAAAACTGATGAAATAAAAATATTCCAAACAGTGAAACAAAAACATCAAACGTGGTATATGATTCTAAATGTTATTCATGTTGTACGAGGTAACATGGGCAAAATTTAAGACATTTTTAAATGCAAACTGTGGAGATATTTATTCTGTTTATAAATCTCTTAAGAGGGTATCAGATATGGGCTTCCCAACCCTGTGTGCTCGCTTAAATGAGTTGCACGCAACTGTATTCGATAGCGACTGCGGCGCTAGAAAGTATGTCCGTCTCGCTCCTACCATTACTCTGGCAGGAGCGAGACGGACGTACCCCAAAACGCCGCAGTCGCTATCGGATACGGCTAAATACAACTCATGGTAAGCACACTGGGCACTGGGGGCTTTGGTAGCCCTTTCTTAAGTATATGACATCTCTTACAATGTACGTTATCAATTAGTCAAAAACTGACAAACAGATTTGTGACGCTAGTCACTTCTAGTATCTTAACATTATTGTTGCCTTGGTTCAGAATCCATGCAGTCCGGATGAGAGAATATCAGACAAAAGGTTACAAATGACCAGTGGACTAATTCTCGCATAATTAATCA
Source organism: Lathronympha strigana (assembly GCA_949128165.1). NCBI lineage: Eukaryota > Metazoa > Arthropoda > Insecta > Lepidoptera > Tortricidae > Lathronympha > Lathronympha strigana. The sequence goes on along the minus strand of OX421903.1, from coordinate 20,228,855 downwards.
ATGTATGGACCGATTCTAATTTAAAATGGGAAATGGGAGTTTAAACAATATTAGAATTTGAATTAATTTAAGTCCGTTTAATTAAGCTTAAGAAATTATGATAAAAGTTTAATGCGCTCGAAAAACAGTCACTTTATGTAGGTTTCTGTTATTTTAAAAGAAATTATAAAAACTGGTGCCGTAAGCTGATTACCTCTACTGCCTACACAAAATGGAATAAAAAGCTGTAACATAATATGTTTTCTCAATAAAGCCATGTTTTCTTAACAACACACGAGACGAGATCAATTGGCCAGCGTCTAGACGCGACATAAATCTATGGCTAATGGACGGAGTCCATTACAAGAATAGTCGCGTGTACATCCGCCACAGACTACTTACCTACCATCGACAATCTCTAGATGTAGCATCTAAGACGAGATGCAGACCACGGGTGCTGGCAATCGCAAATGACAACCCGTTACTTAAAGCAGTTGGTCATTTAATAAAAATAAACATCATAAAATAAAGATAAACTTGAATTACCATTAATAGATGGTAAGATAACACATGCAAGTCAAATATTAAAAAAAAACAAGTATAGGGTAGGGAGTCGAGAGCTGACCGCGCTGGGGCTCGCAGTGTGCGTAGAGCAGCCGCCGCGGCTAGACGCATGACTCATGAATAAGGGACACGGACTGTTTCGAAACATGTCGAGCTATTTTCGACTTTATTGACGTGAGTAACCCGCTATGAGAATTTTAATATGTCTGATACTCACGGGAGTTTTCTAATTAAAATATGCCATATGCATATGCCATTGTGCCAGGGTTTTTTGTTATTATTAGTAAATGTTTTAGGTTAAGTAACTTATGTATGTTTTGATGTATTTTAATGATTGTGATTTATAATTAAATTTTTTATTAAAATATATAAGGTAGGATATAAGATATAAGGTACTGTGACGGGCCGTTTTTTAACTACAAACTTTCTATCCTAATAATTTGCAGTTCCTTAATTTATTTACCTTGATTGTCAATTTGGCCAAAACATGATCTTCTAGTGGGAACGTTGTGTCGTATAATAAAGCCAGGTTCTTTTTATTCGATAAGCTTGGCATTATTTATCTACTCTGTCTTCTGTAATGTTGTCTACCACGTGTATTTTTAAAGAAGCTATGAGCTACTATCACTAAGTACTTTCATCTAAATTTGGAATCTAACATGAAGGGATTGTAACTGTAGAAGACGTACGTGTTATCAAGTAAGGTCAGGTGAGGTCAAGGTCAGTCAGTCTAGTATCGATCATATATTATTACTATTAAATTATGTCGTTTATCTCATCAACTCTCAACCCGAACTCCTTAACTGTCTCGCCTGCATAATGTGTGTTATTGAGAGTCTAGTCAGTGTTCTCGTATGACGATAAATGAAATAAACACGACATACAAACAAATTAGGGAAACTATTGGATTAGAGGGTATATCTTTATTTCATTTAATATGTTACCAAAGATAGGTGAAGTAAAGCAAGTATATTTAGAGATTAAACGAACTTACCTGTAAGTGAAGTTCTATCCTAATTATGCAGGGGTTCTTTGTATTTAGAATCTAGATGTGTACTTAGCTTTCGATTTCGGTTTCCTTATTGCGATAAAATAAAAACATATTCTTTGTCTTATTTTGAATCCGTACATCTTTCCAAGAATGTAAATATGTTTATATTTTCTCGTCGTTGGTATCATACATCATTAAATACCTTCTTATTTAATTTATTAAAAGAAAATAGTATATAATGTGAAATTTGTGTTTACTTCAGGCTTTGTTTGCCATTGAGAACTGATTATTCTAAATAATTCAACAATCGCTGATTTCGGATTTAAAAAGCATAGAGCATTAAAACTTCTGGAGCATAGACGAAACTAGGGATTAGAGGCAGTTATACACTACTCGTCAAATACGCGCGTTTCTAAAAAAGAATATGAAATAAGTTAAGGGGAATTCTAACCAATAAATACGTTATAATCATTTATGTAAACGGGACAGGCGGCCCGTTACAGTACTATAAGGTAGGTAGTATAAGATATTATAAAATAGTAGTAGTAGTATAAACCAACTTCGCGTCTTGCGTTATTCACGGTGTTGGAACAGTATTAGCATAGAAACCAGAAGCACAGTGCAGAAGGACTAACTGGTAACATTTCACGGTGTATTATTTTGTAACTGTAAGTAACTGGCGTCTAGGTGCGAATTGTAATAACACACTGAGAGCATGGGGAGTGTAATGGAGGTAATCTATGACATCCGCCTTCCGAGAACGGATGCCGCATTGTGGACGACTGCCCTAATAGTCCGGATCAATGAACTTGACAAATTTGTCGCTACAACATAATGATACCTATTCGGGTCACAGCAATGATGATATAAAAAGTAAAGGAATTCCGTTACATAATTTAATAAATCTTTTTTTTTCTCATACTATAATTATGATTAAATTTCATGACCATAAACTAATAATAACGATAACGTATTGAAATACAATCGAATTGAAAGCAAATAATTAATATGCCATTAGGTATAAGTAGGTACGAAATGCAAAAAAACGCACAGTGACAATATACTTTAGTTCAACAGCAACTTATAATTCGAATAATTATAATGTGACTTATGTGACCTTGTTTTACTATAATTATTACCGCAAAAACTGCAGACGAAATTCTTATATGTATATTTATATCGTGATAGTAAGCAGGCTTACGCACTTTGCTTAAAATGTTCAATAAACAGACCAAACACTGTCACAATAACAATTTTAAAATCCCTCGTTACAACACAACAAAAGGGATACAGCGCTTTCAAACGAACAACCCGATAATTATGAAACAATCCCTGCAACCCTTATGAAACTGTCAGCGCCAACCCTGCATAAGAAATGCAGGAGTCTGATCACCATCGCCTGTAGACGGTATAGTGTAGGATATATAACCAGTATAACAGTGGACCAGTTATTATGCACAGCTGACATTCAACTCAGAGTCACACTTACCCTGGTATGTTTGATTTAACGCACTCGGTCGGTGGTATTAATAGTATAGAAACGACTGGGATACACTCCCTAATGACAGTAATACAAGTGATCGTTAAGTTGTTAATAACGAGATTTGGGAATGGAATAATGAACGTTTGATGGGAGTTAATATTGCAAAATGCTTTAGATGAGACTTGAAATATGTTTAGAAATAGATGAGTAACGATGACATTGTTCTCAAGTTAGCGGATAAGAGTTGTACAATTGTCATACAATCATGATACCTATTTTAAGAACATTAAATTTTTTTATTTTATAATACCACCTATGAGATGGACCGATTCCTGGTGAGGATCGCTGTGTCTCGTTGGATGCAGGTGGCTGTAGACCGTTTGCGCTGGAGTTCGATTGGAGAGGCCTATGTTCAGCAGTGAACGCTTACAGACTGAAATGATGATGATGATGATTTTATAATATACCCATATAATTTTGTTTTTTATTATTTAGGAGCCGCATCGCACCTTCACAAACAACTACGACATAACTGTAACCTCCCCCCCAATCTCCTCGCATATCTAGCGAGACGCCTTAGTTAAACAGTAGGCCTATAGTTGAGATTAGATACATGTACCACGAGCGCAATGCACCTGAGTCCATTTCCTGTTGAAAACGATATTATAAAATTTTGTAATTCGGGCAGCATAAATAAAACTCCCACATTTCATTTACAAAACGTCCAGTCCAAACTTCCCCACAGCTTGTATAATTCACCGAGTGCAAACAAAGGAAACCGGCCATCGGTTTGGTCCCACAGTAATTGAGCTTCTATTTCTGGTAAATAATACGAGTACCTACCTATGTACGAGTACAACAAGTTTTTTTTGATCGATTTACAGAATGCACTGGTAGTACTAATTTACTAGAAAATATATTTAATTACAATCATAAAAATACATCAAAACAAATTACTTAACCTAAATACTATTTACTAGATATAAAAATCTTGACAGAGTATTGGTATTATTGAGATGAACACGTATGACAGATTTTGATCACGCTAATGCCTGAGAGTCATTATAAAGATGCGAAAATAAGTATTTTGTTGCATTTTCTTGACACCTGCTAAATAGCTTACAAATTCGATATTGAAATTATTTATTATCTGTGCCTCAATTCAATGTATCTAGGTTATTTACTGTAGAATGTAACTACATGTTATTATAAGATTCTAATCATTTATTATCAAATAGCAACAGCAGCAGTAAGTAGGTGTAAAGCTAGGGTAAGATGAATTAAGGTGAGGGGGGCGAAGTGCGCCTGCCGTCTAAGTGCGCCTATTACTAGGAAGTATCATTCCATGAAAATCAACATTCAATTAAATAGAGTTCAATATATTAAAGGTAGGCGCACTTAGACGGCTGGCGCACTTCGCCCCCCTCACCTTATTTTTGTAGTTCCAGTGCGAAGGGAGGGCAGCGCCGTCGTCAATCCCAGCCATCTGGTTAGGGGTTTGAATCTTTTGAACCGGTGTCGTGTGCCACAAATGCACATACTGGTAGCGAGTATTACAGCTATGCTGATTCTTGCCCTCAGCTAATTACTAGTAGTAGTTGAGTATGGTACTCAGGGGGCGACTCCAACGATGTTCCGGAATTGTCTCACAAATATGTTTAATGAATGAGGACATTTTAGGAGCAAAGACGCCGTCAACTGAAAATTGATTACATATTGTTTACAGGAAAAACTTATCATAAAGCATTTATCTAGGTAAAGGTACAGATAATTATTAGAACAATATTCATGGAAACTGTCGAGATCTTGTTGAAGACTACGGCAATCTGCTACAGAAGATATAGCCTTAAAAATCTTCGTATCATCAGCATAAACAAGGTGTTTTGAGTTTCTGAAGCAGGTTGCCAGGTCATTGACATATAAAATGAAAAGGAGAAGACCAAGATGCGAACCTTGCGGCACGCCTGACGGCACCGAAAGAGAAATGTTGAAGAAATGTTGGCAAAGTTCACAGCAGAGGTCTCTTATCTCGTTGTGCCTCCGTGTGACATGGCCACCAGTTTTACAGCAGAGCGCGTGGTTGATGTTAAAGTGGCTGTTACCGCAGCAACCGTCGTATAACTGTCATAGGTCGGCTTATATAGGAGAAATATCACTACCGAAGATAGTTGGCAGGAAGGTTGTACGTAGAGCATGGGTCAGTGGTTTGAAAAATCGGTGGGAGTTTGCCAGAACTTGTAGTCAAATTACCATTGGCATTGAATTGCTTTGGTAAAGGCAGTATAGGCAGCTTTTTTTGCAGATTTGTGATATTTTTATACGATGGAGACAAAGTTGTTTACTTTTTCTTTTATGAAATCTTCTTTTACACAACGAAGAATAAAGTAGAATCTAGTAACAATGTTTAGATTAGTGCCTCTGAAAATCTGGTGAGCTGTCTGTTGGTCTGCTGTCGATGAGTAATATTTCCTTGGCCCGCGGGTAGTATCCGAAGGATGGTCAAATGGAATTTATTTACTGTAGATAACGTAAGGGGCAACCAAGGTTGTATGGTAACATCCGTGATTATTAATCTTAAATCAAATTAACTAACTCAAGCTTTAACTAGATTTTAAACATGCTATTAGTGCTTCCAATCTGCCTCGGCTATTAAACAAACAGGCTAATGAAACAGTAGGACTTATAATTCTTGGCCAGACACGCAACGTTGTTGTTAACACTAGCAGAGCTGGAGTAGCGGTGCAAAATACAAAGTTGAGCGAATATAGGGGAGCTCTATAATCAGGAAAATTCTTCGCCTAGTAGAGTCAAAGGAAGAAACTCACCTTTTTTGTACTTTGATAATGACAAAACAGGTACCACAATATGCGTATTGCTCACCTTTTCAAAACATATACTCCATTTTTGAATAACTCCGTACTAGGAAAATCTCGCAATGGAGCTTATTCCAATTTCATAGAAAAAATAATCCTCCGTATCTGCACTGCATTGTACATATATAACTAATGCATTTTTATTTACATATGTTTCTGTTAACGTGTAGGTAAAATAATACGCGTTTATGCTGTCTCTTCAGAATAGTTCATTTGAATAATTGTATTATCCTACTTATTGATGAAACCATTTCAGCTCAGCTCTTTCTCCTTGCATCGGTTCATTACGAAACTTCGGGCGCTATCGAATATCGCCGTCCGAGCGTTCCCGAGATAGTTTTATTGAACTTCACTAACTGGGCTTATTCTTACTTTACCCTAGTTTCTGCAGTGAGTTACACAAAACCATTTAGTATCTCTATCTGCTACAATACAATATGTACATAATTTCGCTAATTCAAAATAATTAAAATTAGTTTGGGATCCTTGAATACCATTTTTCTAATATATGCAAAAATCTGTCCAGGTTGTGGTTACAGTAGTGAGGCACGTACGATGGAACCTGTCAATTAAGGTTTAACACCCACAAATAAAACCCCCTTCTTTCCCTGAGAAATTGAGAAGCTACACTGAGAGGATTTCCGAACTCGACAATAATGCCGTCTGTCACTGAATTTGCCCATTGTCAAAGCAAGTTTGCTACTGCGGCCTCACGTGGCAGCAGACGGAGTCTTCCTCTTCCTAACGTTTTTCCGGCTGATGTCCGCTTTGGTAATTAATCCTAGTTAGTTTTACGAAAGCGACTGCCATCCGAACTCCCAACCCAGAGGGTAAACTAGGCCTTATCTAGATTAGTCCGGTTTTCTCAAGATTTTTTCCTTCACTGAAAAGCGAGTGGTAGATATTAAATCTTATTTCGTACATAAGTTCCGAAAAACTCATTAGTCCGAGCCGGGGTTTAAACCCGCGACCTTTGGATTGCAAATCGCAGGCTCTTACCGCTGGGCCACCAACGCTCTCGCAGCAGCAGCAGCAGCTCATCACAGCACAAGAAGTAATAGTAGTAATAAATAAAAATATAAAATATAGCGTATGAGTCAATTAGAAAATTAATATTATAGGCCACTAATTAAATAACCAATTGTAACAACGGAGGCGATAAACAAACAATAGTCAAGAAAAATGAAAACCAAAACTCGTCATTTACATGCGAGCACTTCATAAATTTCTCGTTTACCCTTTAAGTCCGGCCCACGCCTTAATCCTAAACCTTACAGTCTCACTCGTTTTTACTACCATGTAAATAAAGCTCAATCTTGTTAGTTTGATAATAGTAATTGAATTTGGAGAAGTGAATTCAAAAAACCAATTTAAACTTGCGACTTCAAAAGATGAAATTAGGCTTTAGAGTGATTCGTTTACAGTCGGAATTTGCATGTGTTTTTGGTCGGAGCCCGCGTGTCTAATTTGTACAGGAGTATGAGTGAAACAGTCAGTGTTGCGAGTGGAGTGCAGTGTAAATTTGCCGAGCTCGTTGTGGTGCGTTCGTTTATTTCGTATCTCCAAACACGTGCCTTTGTGATTTAGTTTTATTGATATAGAGAAATTTTTGTTGCTTTTGTGGTTTTATGTCGCATTGTGGCTTGTAGGTTCTGCTCTTAAGTATTGTAGTTACTGGGAGATGTTTGAAGAAATTCATCTTAGAATGTAACGTAAAGTGTTTGGTGGTAAAGTACCAAACTATGGTTTACATTGATAATGCACATACATGCAGTAACAGCTAAATATTTTAAGTACTTTTATTCATAGTTACAGTATTAACAATAATGTTATTTTTACTTTTTTGGTGAGATGTACTCTAAAGGATCTGCCAATCACATTTTTTGTCTCAACAAACATCTAGACCAAAACAAACCTAATTCTTATTTAAACGCCATTGATAACGATACAAAATAGAATACATCATTGAATAGGATTTGGTCTCCTGAATAATTGCGAGCAGAGCATCAACTATCGGTACAGCTACGGAGTTGTAATTCATAAAATAGGCAGGTACTTTTAATTCATTGTTCATAATTCAAAAATACTCGAGTTCGGGTTCCTCCACTGATATTGGTCGAGATAATAAAGTTTGTGTAGCGGATGGCCCGTCTCTCTTCGCGGTCAACAGCATCGGCTGTTAACTGCAGTTTGATGCCGTCCCCACCAGCTGACGCCGTGATATACGTTAGTTTTGACAAGCTGAGTCGTCTGAAGTACTTTCCGTTACGAAATTATTATACCTTAATTTGTTATTCTAATTATACTAAGTAAGTTTTAACTTATTTAGTGATAAAAAAAACTTTTGACATATCCAGAGTAATCTGACATACCGTATACCGGGGTTACTTTGATTTGCGGGTCGACTTTGATAACAACTTCCATCCGCTACTTAAACGCTCGTATAAACTTTCGTTATTTCGTTATATCTGTGATTTCGTCAATCCGATAACCTATACACGCGCACGTTGCCGGGGAATCCATGGCTCGGGGTGTCTTTGATCACTTATACGTGGTGAAATTGATCAAAAAAGGCTGATTATATCTGTGATTAAAAGGTATCCTAAAGTGCGTTTAAGTGCTTTTATACTTGCTCAAGCGAAGTACATACGTTTTTTTTGCAATAAATAATCTAACAGAGAGCTTGTTTGTTTCATTTGGTATGTTATCAAAGTAACCCCAAATATCAAAGTCACCCCATACATTATGAATATAAATAACGCAAAAAGTACTTAACCGATTTTTATTTTTTTATTTTTTACGAGCTTTTAAACGGAGTTAGTTTGTACTTTCATTGTAAAAAAGTGGTAGTTTTAAAGTAACCCTATTCTCAATATAACTTTGATCATGTCGTTTTTTTTTTGACAAAACTAAGTCATATATTTTTATTTTGTGTATTGAAAGAAGAGAAAAAACCGATAATTATATTTTAATTTAATTTTTTTATGTATAATGGGATCGTCAAAAATTAGTGTCAAACTTCAAAATTGATCAAAGTAACCCCGGTTTACGGTAACTAAAGAATATTCTTTAGTTATGTTAACATATGTTAGATTACTTCAAATTCTTCGTAAGGTGCGTGCAATACAGCATCCGGACAATCAGACGAACATAGAGAAATCGTAACCTTAAATACCAATTTTGACTTTCGTTATTGACATTACACAAAACAGAACTAACCTTGCAAAGTTCTGTCTGTTCTGTTGCAATGGCCTGTTAGATCTACAGGTAAATGTAACCTCCATGCATGTGAAATGTACTTTCTATACCAATTTTCATAATGTGTAAAATGATGTAGAGTGAAAAAAATAAGTGAATCGTTCGGGTATGTCCTGTTACTCAAACAGAGTTTAATTCTTGGTATCCTGGTAGATGTAAAATGCTTCAAGTTGTCATGTTAAACGGCCAGTGTACAATACCTGCAGATAATCAGGGCCGGCACTGACCCACCATTGTGCTGGTGCACAATGCGCTAGCTGCTGCGCGGGCTCACCGTGGGCGGTGACCCGGTCAGTTTGTAGTGCAGCCACGACGAGTGTTTAAATGGTACGAGTAGACTGGGACATGCTGAATATAATGTAACATCGCGTTCAAAATGCCATGAACAATTCATGAATAAATTCATTCATAAATTGCCCATGCACTTTTGAACGCGTGTGTGATTTTTTTATGAAAATTAGCGATGTCACAGGGCTGGCATTTGCTTTTGTTAGGGCAACTTTACCTAATTTGCCATTTGCACTGAGGAACAAATACGGTTTCGGGCGGAACTCGAACTCACGACTCGAGGACTTACACGTTAGCTGCCTATTTTCCATTGTATCCTTCGTATGCGCCGTAAGCCCAACAACGAAACTTAGTAAGTCTCGGTAAATATATTGACGGCGATAAGATTGGTTTACGGCCTCATTGTTATAATTATTAATATTATATATGTAACAAATGCAAAAAACTGCATAATTTACGAGATAAATCGAATGTTATTCATGTTAAATATTGTCTACCGATGTTCATGAACAATACAGTTCACTACTAGTTTAAATATTGTGACAGAGGCTGCGTGCGTCGAGTGATTGTGGTTTATGGTGCGGGTTAAATTCTGTGGTAATTAAGAGGTGGGCGGAGTGGGAGGACTTATGGGTTAGCTTTAATAACCTTTACTACCAGTAACTTTCTCAAAATGTAGGTATTTTAATAAGTTAAGCAAATAGTCAAAGGTCAAAGGTATGACTGGGGTTATTCATAGACTATTGACAACTTAAAATGCCATTGAACTTTGTTTATCCTTAACTTTTACTTTGACATTTACAGAAACAGACTTTGTGAGATAAATAATCTACTAATTAACTTTACAGTTGCCTTTAATTTATTAACTGTGTACATATGTGTCTAAGCTTTGAGTGTGTATTTTGATGATCAAATTATAAAAAAACTACATATACGTAGCATACGTACATGTTTGCGACTGCAATCTCGATAAAATGCAGTTAACGAATAGTCTTTTTCTTGATTTAGCACGCGTGGAAGCAAAGCCACGGTATTTGCCTGATCAATACTAACCCCGCACATACAGACAGTTTACGTGAGCCACACACTTCAAATATTTACTCGCTGCGAGAATCGAACCCGTTGTGCGTGGGGCCAGGCAGAGGGCGACGAAAAGATGATGTATATAATAGAAACGTTCCTAGAATAATTATGTTTTTGGCTCGTTCTTGAATGGCGCAGGCGCAACAATTTTAAAATAATAAAAATTCTAAAGTTTTTAGAATAATTACCGAGGTTAGGTTCAATGTTACCTAGTCCGCGAGTATTTTTTTCTGTTTGTCAAAATAAACTAAAAATGTATTAAGAGAAAGTTCGACTTAGGTACATCTGAATACCTTTGTTAAAAGAAGTCAAATCAGACTTATAAATTGAGTCGAACGTTTTTTTTAAATATATTTAACAATCTATGTTTATGAATTCAAGCACACGTACCGTTTCCCCTCTGCCGAAGTACAAGCCCAAATGGGCATACGCAGATCTATGTTGTGGCTAGTCCGTACCGTACACAAAAAAAGAACAAAGTGTGCAAGATTTCTTAGCGTAGTTGTATCATTTTGTATGTGTTAATTTTGTCATTACAAATAATTTTTTGCATGTATTGTGTGAGAAATGCGTCTGTGTGAACGTTTCCACCCGCAAAAAGTAATAGAAAAATTGTGCGGTAAGATGGAGCTTTGACACGTCCATTCCAACGTCGAAGCGTTATGACTAATTTCACCATAATTGCAATTGTAGGGACTTTGTAAAGACATATAAATAAGATCCCAAGTAACTGTTGTCATTATCATTACAATTTATCACCTACTGTAAAGTAACTGTTATCTAAAATATTGATCCTCCACTGCTATTTCTGTGGCCACCACAATAGTGTCCTTACTTAACTTGTCTCGTTACGTGGTCATAGGATTTGAAGAGCTCACTATATAGTTGTTGTATCGTCACTATTATTGGACTGGGCCCTTGGGTGGTTAGACAATATTCATGTGTAATTTTGTAAGTGCTGTGCAAATAAATTTACGTGACATGCATCAACTCTGTCCAAATAATATTTGCATTACTTGAGTCAGGTGCTTAAGAGCCCATAGAAATAAACGTCTTCGCCTATTGCCTATTTAAGCGCATTGTGTTAATAAATACATATATCAACTGTAGAATTTTAGTCTGTGCTACTTTTGCGTGGTAAACAATTCATTTGTTTCGTTAAAAAAGTTGAATTATGCTATTGGTCATGTCAGCGCAATTTTCTACTAAAAAAAGAAGTCCTACACTCATACAAAGCTTCTCGACAGTCTCGACACATGAAATAAATCTTCCGACACAATGGTTACAAGCAAATTTGAATTTCATAATGAAAAGACCCACGCAGGCCAGTATGCATGTCAGCGATACGTCAACGCTACTTTATATTAACAGTAAAAAAGGAACCTACATACAATTAATTTTATAGTCTTAAGTCGCGACGACAGTGATAGTGGTATAAGGGATGCAGTCCAGCGGGTTGCTTCTTAGAACTAAAATTATTTCTGCTTAAAAATAAATCGTGTCGTAAAACTACCAACTATCATACGAGTAGGTACCTGTAAGGTACTGCTATAAATCAGGTAATTTTTAAAATTGATCTAAATCGAAATAGCTTCGATCCTTGGTGACCCCATGGGAAATATAAATATCGAGTTGGAGGGCGGACCATTATGATAATATATAAATCACGATAGGCAGTTCATATACGAGATACACACGCCCTCTGATAGCTTCATCGCAGCACACGAAAAAGCAAAAAAGCCTAAAGATACGGATTTATACATCTTAATTTGTTTTTAATTTGAGTTAGCTCTGGTATTTTGCTTGTAACAGATTAGACTTTGACTGTTTATTCGGTTTTGCCGCTTACGCCGTTTTGACTTCTGATAGAGCCCACATTGGAGCAAAGCTCAGCATTACCCTTGGGAGCTAGATAAATCGTTTCGGTAACGCCTTTTACATACATGCTTCACTATATCTAGTGAAACAATAGGATTATTATTTGCCACGGTGAACCTTATTTCCGGATGATAGTGAACGATTTATTATTTAAGTAGTTCACGTATGAATTTCATGAACGCCATCGGCATTAATAAAATATTGACGTACAGGATATAGCAAAATGTTGATTTGCATTGCTGTTACTACATACAGTTTAGATAGGTAAATTAAGTAAAGCACGCGGTACGCGTACATTATGTAGTACCTATTTCAATCTAAACAGCTGAACTTGAAACGACTAAATATGACACCAGTAGGTACTGCACGTGCAGTCGATCAATGCTGTCACTCATGGACTGACACATAACTCGTTAAGATTTTCCACCCTTTGCAATTACATAAGTAATTAAAAAAAATAAAACTATACCTTGTAGTTTTGGCAAATTAAAAAAAAATACTTGTAAATGTAAACTAACAAAACCTGAGATGACTCAATCATTTACAGCCAATAAGGTTACAATATTTCGTATCTCTAATCATTTGGAATTATGGCAAGCATTGGTCTACAACTGAGTGATCAACACTTACTGTATATATTTCGAAAATAAATGTTAAACACGTTAACAAAAAAAAAATGCAAAAAGGTACACTGTATAATTATTGCTAATAAAAAACTGCAATTTGCGCGTAAATAATAAATAATTTTAAATTGTTTTATAATATGACATTTTCGGGTAGGGCCTTGTTACTAGCGTACTCGTATATGCGTGCTAAAGCAAGACTCAATTTGTGAAACTTATTCGTATTCAGGCATAATTTATTGTTTAGAGAACGAGCTCGAGAACAATGTTTTCGAATTTATGACCCAGGGAAATGTTGGCGTTGTAAATATGAAGCCCTTTTGCAGTAAGATTTACTAACACAATTACCCCATCAAAGATTCCATCTTATAAAGAAAATTATTATAGAAAAGCAAAATAATAAAAGTAGATATATTAAGTACTTCAAAATTAAATACACTCGAGAGCAAAAGTTTCACTAACATTTTTTTGAATAGCTCGGAAATGAAAAGAGCTAGCGTATTAAAACAAAGTGAACTTTTATATTTTTATAGACAATTTAATACTACTCAAATAAAATACATTACAATATATACTACTGATAGTTCATTTATCTATATATATAAAAGAGGTTGTCCTCATCTACGATCATCGCACAGCCGAAACGGCTACGACTAGAAACTTGAAATTTTTACCAAAGCTTCCTTTTAGTACATAGGCAAGAGATAAGAACGGATTTTTGGAAATTCTACCCCTAAGGGGGTGAAAAGGGGGTTGAAAGTTTGTATGGAAATGGAATTTTTTTTTGAGCTAGAGACTTGAAACTTTGTGCAAAGACTTTTTATTATATTTAAAGAAAAGTGTTTTCATGGTTTTTGGAAATTCAACCTCTAAGGGGGTAAAAAGGGGGTTGAAATTTTGTATGGGAATGGAATTTTGTTTTGAGCTAGAGACTTGAAACTTTGTGTAAAAACTCCTTTTTACAATTAAAGTAAAAAGTTTTCATAGTTTTGGAAAATTCAACCACTAAAGGGGTAAAAAGGGGGTTGAAAGTTTGTATTGCAATGGTTTTGTTTTTAACTAGAAACTTTGTTTTAAAACTCTTTATTACAATTGAAGAAAAGTGTTTTCATGGTTTTTGGAAATTCCATCTCTAAAGTGGTAAAAAGGGGGTTGAAAGTTTGTAAAGGAATGGAATTTGGTTTTGAGGTAGAGACTTAAAACTTTGTGTTAAGACTCCTTATTACAATTAAAGAAAAGTGTTTTCATAGTTTTGGAAAATTCAAGCCCTATGAGGGTAAAAAAGGGGAAGAAAGACTGTATGAAAATGGAATTTATTTTTGAGCTAGAGACTTGAAACTTTGTGTAAGAATTCTGTATAACAAATGAAGAAAAAAGTTTTCATGGTTTTTGGAAATTCTACCTCTAAAGGGGTAAAAAGGGGGTTGAAAGTTTATATAGGAATGGAATTTTGTTTTGAGCTAGAGACTTGAAACTTGGTGTAAAAACTCCTTATTACTTTAAAAAAAAAGTGTTTTCATAGTTTTGGAAAATTCAACCCCTAAAGGGGTAAAAAAAGGGTTGAAAGTTTGTATTACAATGGATTTTTTTAGCTAGAGACTTGAAACTTTGTTTTAAAACTCTTTATTACAATTGAAGAAAAGTGTTTTCATGGTTTTTGGAAATTCCACCTCTAAAGTGGTAAAAAAGGGGTTGAAAGTTTGTAAAGGAATGGAATTTTGTTTTGAGCTAGAGACTTAAAACTTTGTGTTAAGACTCCTTATTATAATTAAAGAAAAGTGTTTTCATAGTTTTGGAAAATTCAAGCCCTATGAGGGTAAAAAAGGGGAAGAAAGACTGTATGAAAATGGAATTTATTTTTTAAACTAGAGACTTGAAACTTTGTGTAAGAACTCTGTATTACAATTAAAGAAAAAAGTTTTCATGGTTTTTGGAAATTTTTCCTCAAAAGGGATAAAAAGGGGGTTGAAAGTTTGCATAGGAATATAATTTTGTTTTGAGCTAGAGACTTGAAACTTTGTGTAAAGACTCCTTATTACAATTAAAGAAAAGTGTTTTTATAGTTTTGGAAAATACTACCCCTATGGGGTTAAAAAAGGGGTAGAAAGTTTGTATGAAAATGGAATTTATTTTGAGCTAGAGACTTGAAACTTTGTGTAAAGACTCTTTATTACAATTTAAGAAAAGTGTTTTCATGGTTTTTGGAAATTAAGGGGGTGAAAAGGGGCTTAAATCTTTGTATGGAAATGGAAATTCTTTTTCAGCTAGAGGCTTGAATGATTTTGTAAAAACTTTTTATTTAAATCAAAGAAAAGTGTTTTCATAGTTTTGGAAAATTCAACTTCTAAAGGGGTAGAAAGGGGGTTGAATGTTTGTTTGAGAATGTTATTTTTTTTGTGTAAAAGTGCCCTTGAGGCCTACTTACAGAATACATTTTTGAATTCGAATTGAATTTTGAATTTGAGCTAGAGGCTTGAAACTTTGTGAAAAGACTCTTTATTAGAACAAAAGAAAAGTGTTTTCATAGTTTTGGAAAATTCTTCACCTAAGGGGATAAAAATGGGGTTGAAAATTGATAAAGCGGGGCAACAAAGATTTTTTTGAGCTAGAGACTTGAAACTTTATGCATCGATTCCTTATTAAAATAGAAGAAAACTGGTTTCATGTTTTTTTTTGGAAATTCTACCCATGAAGAAGTGAAAAGAGTGTTGAAAGTTTCTATGGCGGAAAGTATGGCGGGAAGTTAAGTTCCGAAGTGTATACATATATTTATAGACGTGGCTGTACATAATATGGAAGATGTTGCTGAGAATAACATATCATTTTTCTATCCAAAACTAAAAAGTAAATCACTGTCTGTAATTCTGTATATACATTTAAAAATCACAATATTTTCTAACTATTTCGGCAGAATGTGTAACGCAAACGTTTTCGCTGAAATATAAAATTTTTACTTCTCGTGACAAATGCTGTAGAGGTTCTCCCGCTGCTAATGCGTTTCCTGAGCTGAGCATATTTTTGCAGTCTGCGAATTTTAAAGAAGCCATATCTTTTTGTGCATTGCGTCGTACATTTATGAGAAAACAATATTATTATTTGTAGAAAAGTTTCATTTTATTAAATTCATAACCGCTTCTATCGTCACGTGTTTTATAAAAAAAATCTAATCATGGTACGACCAGTAAAGGAATCCTCTACTTAATATTATTTACAGTCAACCAATTGGAACCCTAGGCCACTGTAGGACTATGTCATAGTGACGCTAGTAATGAGATTGTAAGAAATCTCTTACTGCTTGTCATTTTGACATGGTTCTAGAATGGTCTAGGGTTCCAATTGATTGACTGGACGGTTTACTTCTTGTATATTATGTTAGGTATTACTTAAACAATAAGTAACTCTACCTCCGCATGCCAGATCTCGTGTTAGGAACGTTCGTAACACTTTAGTAAAAGAGAAAATGTTTGGGCTCTGTTTTGAATATTCCCAGCATACCTAGTTTTTTTTTACACTACGTCGGTGACAAAGAGGCATACCTAGGGCTCGCCTGGTTTTTACAGATATGTTAAGGTACCGGATTTTTGCTTAAAAAGGTAAATATTTGAGGCTTTCTGATAAACAAAATAATATCAAATCGGTAAGTAAGTTATACATATGTATTGGAAAATGAGTCGTAAGGAATAAATGAAACACTTTTTTCCACTTTCATATATTTTTTTCGAATAAATGTACATTTATCTAGAGCATATCTATGAAAACTTGCCAATGTTTAGCAGGTATATTTGGGTATGTATGTATACATATGGTGTCCGGTTCCGGCGTTCTACAAGTGAAGACTGTGTTTAGTGCTCTCCGTAAACAATAATCGTGAAACCAGTGTATAAGACAGTTTAACAACCATAAAGTGCAAATATCTGTGAAAGAGAGTTCCCCACTCTGGATTATCTAAAAAACTCTGTGTTTAACTTCGAATCACAACCAAAAATCGAGTGCGAAAACAACTGTGAACATAACCTAAAAAGAGAAAAGCCGACATCTTTTTAGAGCCAACATAAAAATACAAACTGGCCAGTGTTGCTAACATAAATTAACTATTTAACAGAACGATTAAATATCAGTGACACATTTGCAGGGTGAGCAACCTACGGATAAAAATAAAACGTTCCATCCTAACCAACAAACTGTCACTGTCAAAAGCGAACATGGAAAGACAAATAAACCAACTATGGGAAAAAATGAAAGGAGAGCTCCAAAAACAAACAGATACAATAAATACAACGGTTCAAAACACCATATCAACCACAATTGATGAAAAATTACTGCCGCTAACACAGGATATACAGAAATTTTGAAATCAAAAATTAATTTCCTGGAATTCGAATCCAGGAAAAATAATATGATCATCCACGGCGTGAAAGAGACGGAAACGAATTATAGCGAGCTGATGCAACTAGTCTTGGAAACCCTAAACAGTTTCAACAAAAAATATAATGGTGCAGACTGGGACACATGGGAGATTAGTCGAGCTGATAGGATTGGGAATAAGGCCGAAAATAAAAACCGCCCGATAAGAATAACAGTAACCCTGGGGTGGAGGAAAACGGAGCTGCTTAGAAACAGAAAGTTTTTCCCAAAAAATGTCAACTTCACTGATGACTTTACGAAAGATGTGCTAGAAGAAAGAAAAGCCCTTATACCGAAGATGATAGAAGCACGGGAAGCTGGGAACTATGCAATAATCAAACAGAACAAACTTATAATAAAAGAAAAAAGCCTAACAAATAATAACGAAAAACGGAAACGGGTACCCTCCTCACCTCCTCTCTCACCTTCAAATAACCCTAGAAACATCAACAGCCCTAATCAGGAACAAACCAAGCAGCCGGCTAAGCAGTCAAAAATAGATTCCTTCATGGCAACAACAAATAGAAGGAACTCATCAGAGGAAGCACAGCCAATAAACTAACTACGATACAATCAAACGAGGAAAAAAAGAAATATCAAGAAACAAACAATTGAACCAACAAACAAAATAAAAATCACAAACAAAATAACCTTATTGTTACAATGTGTTAGCGTGATCAAGCACTCAAAATGCCGGAAAATCATAAAGAGGCAAGTAGCCAAATGACACGGTGATACAACGAACGAGTAAAAAGGGAGAAGATTAGAAGACGGCTGGGTTGAAAGTTCCTTAACTTTTATTCCAGAGTAGGGTCTTCCAAATTCCAGGTGGCAATCCATTACGTTGAAATTAATGCTTATGCCATTCTTTGGTTTGGAAGACTGTACCTAATATAAATAAATATTAAGGGACAATCTTACACAAATCGACCTAGTCCCACGGTAAGCTCAATAAGGCTTGTGTTGTGGGTACTAGGCGACGATATATATAATAGACAGATACATATAAATACTTAAATAGATAGAAAACATCCATAACTCAGGAACAAATATTCGTGATAAACACACAAATAAATGCCCTGACCAGGATTCGAACCCGGGACCTCCTGCTTCGTAGGCAGGGTCACTACCAACTAGGCTAGGAGGCCGTTATATATAAAGAGCAGTAACGTAATAGTATGTAAGTATAAAATAAAATCTGACTACAGATCTCTAAAAACAACGTTGTAACATTTTATAGCGGCACAAAAAAGGCGTTTTCCACAGACTGCGCTACGTTTTACGCATTTGTATTCCAATAACCGCGCTTTACTGTCGGTTTGTCTGTGTTACCGTAACTGCGGACGCGGCACGACTTTATTTTATACAACTTGACGGTACTTATGCCACGTTTCGGCTGGGATAATATCGCGCCACGAGCGTGCCACAGTGCCAGATTATTTATCGCCGGTCGCTGTTGTGAAAATAACGCTAACATGGTATTTTCAATAAATAATAGAATTGGACGAGTCGTGTAACGCGCAGACCTCGAGAGGACTCAAACCATATTAAAAGACAATACTGAATGAGCAACCTGCGCGGGGCTGAAGTATACTAATTACCTACAAAGGAAGTGGTTAGATAACTTACTTATTACAATATATTGAATTGAATTACATATTATAATTATAAGATGTGAGAACGAAATAGGCGCTTACGAGTCAAAAACTTCTGCTACCTTAATCATAATTCAGTGAGTGATTTAAAAAGTAAGCATTCAGAACCACTGTCACGACTATAGGTAAACTGTCTCATAGCTTGTAAGAATTTAAAATATTTTGTTTAGCCATTATCTTTGTACCTTGTCTTAAAAAGCTTTAAAACAACTCTATTTTGTATAGATACGAGTGCACGACTCGTATTGTTTGACAAAAAACTAGGTAACCTTATATTTAAGAAATATAAGTTTACGAGTGCGTCGATAGCTGCGGGTACGGAACGAATTTCCAGATTTAGCGCACATACACGATATTGCTTGTGCTAGCGAAAACTTCTCAATTTCTACGAAATGTTTTTTCTCGTGGCTTATGCCGTTTTAGCTGTATCTCTGCAGATGTTTCTTAACAAGAACTTTGTTTGTGAATAATTTGTTAGCTTATCTCGATGGTTCGCACAGTTACCTAGAATAGTACCTACCCACTTTGAAGGCTGCCAAAATATCCGACACATTATTTTTTGTGCAGCTATAGAGCGTGTCACATATTTTTGCAACCTTCATAGTGGAAGATACTGTTACGCCTGTAGTGGTTCAATTCTGAATACGATACAGTGCGGATCAAGAGCGAATCCTAGCGAAGTATAAGTGACAAGTGCGTTGAATTAGCGGGCGTTATATGTGTTCAAGTACTGTGTTTAATGTCTTGTAATTAACAATAAAGCCTCAGTTTAGCAGATTATAAGTGCATTTTTTTATAAAATAGCCACCTTTCAAACGCAACAATATTTTTGCAGTAGACTCTGTAGTATCATTACTTGAGGGTAACACCGCTCTTTAATCCTCGAATATCCATCGTCAAATATATAGATATTTCTAAAATTTATAATGATCAGTCCCTTGCTTGACAAATAAAAGGAAATTACTTCGCGGCATGGTCTCCTATACACATAAAAAAGCGATAGTTCAAATAAGAATACACTTTGCCATCCAACTTACACCTGCGCCAACATCACTTAATTCACGAATAGAGAAGAAAAATATCCTTCATCCGCGATAAACCACTACGCGCAGTAAATCACACCGCTACAATAGCACTCCGTTGTATCGTCTCCATTCACTGTATGATTTACTGACCGCACTCTGTGTGATACTACCGAACTAGCTGATACATTGGTGTTAAAATGAACGATAGGGCAGTTGAACTGGGTGATTGGCCCAATGGTAGATGACCAAGCGTTTTCTAAGTCCCTGTAATTATTTTTAGTCGATGTAGGAATCTATTTAAATTTTTTACCCGATCACGGCAATATCAACAATGAAATGTCTGCAGTCCATGCACTAGTCGTATGATTTGTTATATTTAGTTGGATATATTTGGGTGCAACATTCCGCTCGTAATTTTCTATTGCTTAATACGACGTTTCGGCTCCCGAGAGAAAAGTGCGATGTCAGCTGTCAAACGATGGAGTTGAACGTTCCAAGCGCAACATCAATGCAGCTATGGCAACTCAATTGACAACATTTCAAAATTTTCAATGTTCCTAAATCGAAAACCATTTCGAGATATACGCCTGTAGATCACATAAATATATTTTTCAATTTTTTTTCGCAATATTTTTAGTAAAAATCCTTAAAAATAGTTTAAAGGGTAAGTGACGTCACACAGCTGATTCAGAGCTGCCACTATAACCAAAAAAAAATCTTCCGGCTGGGTTGTCACTTGAGTCTGACAGTGTCACTTGGCACTAACCGCACAGTTCAAATTATTCGGATATTTACTGGTGATTTTCTTGTACTTTTCGTGTGTGATTTTGATCTTCACTGCAACTCCACCTTCTCATGGACTTAAACGACGCTTAAGATTAGCTGAATACATTTATTTAGGTAATCGTCGCAAATAAATAGTGCGCTTGTAGGTAAATGATCCAAACCGGCTGCTGAACACCACTCAGCTTTATTTTCCGTTGAAACAGTAAGTAACATTTTGATAGGCGGTAAACCCGTTTTATTTGTGCATGTTTTCATAAAGCAATATTTAACTCACGGCATTTTAATAAACCAACAACAATAAATTCAGTGCTTGTTTACATGTTTTGACGTTCGTGACGTCTGTCGTGAATGTCAGTTGGGCTCAGACTATTTAAGGTTTAAAATTAAACGTCGATATCTGCATCAAATTAAAATTATTTCAATGATTTTTTTAGTGTATGAAACACAATCATGACGTCACAATGCTGACTCATGACGTTTGTTACTTACGTCTTTCCTGCCCGAGTAACAATACATATAAATAGATTTTTAGACAAAAATAGAGAGAGAGAAAATATGAGAGTTACGCAAATAAAAAAAAATACGTGTACCATTAATTGGTCCATTCTTTCGAACCATACAATAAAAAGGGTCAGACTATACCAAAGGGGGGGCCGGGACTTAGAATATTTTTGGTCGAGGTGGTGTCATTATAACAGTATTTTTAAATGATTGTAATGTGTAGATGGCGTCAAAACAAGCATCTTTTATAGGAAAAACTTTTCTCTAAACTTAAAAATGGCCGAGTTAGAGTCCTTCAAAGGTTGATGTTTTAAAATGAGCTGGGAGTTTTTACTTGCTCGGCTCGCGCGCTGTAAGGTCGCAGTTCTACCTAACACTCCTCCTCGCTTCGCTCGTCGTCGTACCTACACCGACCTTCCTTAAGGTGCCATTCTGTAAAGCATTTTTTATTAAAAAAAAGTCGGTTTTGGCGCTTCGCCGGCCGCTGCCGCGGCACGCTCGCTTCGCTCGCTCGGCTCGCGCGCTGTAAGGTCGCAGTTCTACCTAACACTCCTCCTCGCTTCGCTCGTCGTCGTACCTACACCGACCTTCCTTAAGGTGCCATTCTGTAAAGCATTTTTTATTAAAAAAAGTCGGTTTTGGCGCTTCGCCGGCCGCTGCCGCGGCACGCTCGCTTCGCTCGCTCGGCTCGCGCGCTGTAAGGTCGCAGTTCTACCTAACACTCCTCCTCGCTTCGCTCGTCGTCGTACCTACACCGACCTTTCCTTAAGATGCCATTTTCAATTTGGATTGTTAAGACGTCATCTATACATTACAATCATTTAAAAATACTGTTATAATGACACCACTCTCGATGAAAATTTTACAAGTCCCTTCAAAAACTTCAACCTTTGAAGGCCTCTAACTCGGCCATTTTTAAGTTTAGAGAAAAGTTTTTCCAATAAAGATGCTTGTTTTGACGCCATCTACACATTACAATCATTTAAAAATAGTGTTATAATGACACCACCTCGACCAAAAATATTCTAAGTCCCGGCCCCCCCTTTGCTACAGTCCAACCATAAAAAGTAGCACTTAAAAATATGAATGGTTGTCAATTTATCAAGGGAATTGGCATGTGCCATAAATAACAAAATAAATCTTCGTATAAAAATATTTGTTCATGTAAATTCATATTTACTAGTATAATTCAACTCGTTATGTAACAGAACACGAACCGGAGTGACTCCCAGCTGAGCCATTGCTCTATAGATTAAAATAATGTGGATGACAAATGTGACCCAACCGCGTGACAAACACAAATCATTACGTGATGTCATGTTTGAGTCCGTGCTTGGGCGCTCTCTGAGAATGCGTACTCGTATAGCTTGTAGGTAGGTAGGCTAGGAGTAGGTAGTAGAAGAAAAACTATCCTCAACCTGGTTTTGACTAACTAACGCAAGAAAGACATTTTTATTTTTCTATTCCCCAGTTTCATGCAATGTTTTTTATAGCCTTTGGAAGCACTTCTTTAAAAAATCTTAGTCGTATTTTCTTTGAAAGTTTTTTGTTACTTATAAAAATTATTACCTTCGTCATTAACTGAACCATAATTACCTACTTACTTTGTCTCCTCTTTGAAGTCGTTATCTAAGCTATATTTGCCTTTTTTCCCTTTAATAACTTAATCATACCCATTTTTACCTCCTACAAAAAATACCCTAAAGTTGCGACAGTCTTGTCATGAACAGATTTCCTAAATTAACCGGGATTAGTATTTTTATATAAATATTAAATTTAAAGGGACTAAAAAGGGTTGCCTCCAGTTAAAACTCTGTAAGTTTCAAGTTTAAATACTTGTTTATTTTACCAACGTGCCCACGTCGTTTGCAAAATACGAATACATATACGCAAATGTATTTTTCAGTCCTCCGGCCGGTAAGCGCCACTTTACGCAAAACTAAATAGCCGCCTCCCGGCTCCGTCGGGCTGAAAAATAGTATACAAACCTCGGCCGTTAAATGGGAAAGCCTCGGATCACATGTTAGTCGACCTCGGCTTCGCCTCGGCCGACAATTACATGGAATCCGAGGCATTTCCCACTTAAACGGCCTTGGTATGTAATGTACTATTTTTACAGATATGTTATGGTTAGAAGTATTATTCAAAAAGTTTATCCTCTTTCACTGTAGAAAAATATAGGTATCGGTACTTACTTAAAAACTAGTGGCGTTTAAATAACTACAAATTATTATTGCTTTCTTGAGATTATCAAAAGTGTAATCACACAACAACACTATCTAACTGATTAAGCGGATTTACGTAAAATTTTTGACACTAACTATTTCAAAACACCATCATAAAGCCACTGATTCATTCTGTAGCTTATTTTCTGCTCAAATTCACTGGTGGTGAACGATGACACATGGACAAATAAATGAGCTTTTGTGTCAGTAAAAAGTTATACTTACGTAGATATCGTCAATATTTAGATAAGGCATTATAATTAATGGTGATGGATGACAATTATGTTAAATGCCTTATAATTATGTCAAAGTTTAACATTACCGTAAGGAAATAAGGTTTGTTTTGCATCCATCGTCCGACCATTAATTATAATGAATATTAAAAAAAAATATACAAGGTAAATATCTCCTTTTTAATAGTAATTATTATATAATGATAATAAATATTGTTTTGGTCCAATATACTGTTCTTCTTCTGAATATATCGAACATCGGCATTATATGAAGAGTGGAAGACAACGCACAGCCTAATCTACCAAAAACCTCTAAATATAGATTATAATATAATATTGTGTTAACGTCTTGAAGCTCCACAAAGAAAGGATTTTGTAAGTTTCAACTGCAAAGGGGTTGAAAGTTTTAACGACTTCTACGAAGACGAAGTCACAGGCAAAAGCTATTTAAGCTATATTGATATATTATATTGGATATGGAATATATGTACATATTGGTACCATTCATAACTTTGTTCTGTTCATTTACATGTTGCACGGCAGTTTGACGGTTAGGTTTGCCTACGTTTGCTATTTTAATTTAAAAAAGAAGTATTATTCCACATCTGCCTATATATTTTCGGGTCCAATCCTCGACGATAACGATGAAGTGGCCGCCAGATCACGCGGCAACGCTATATTTTCCTCATTTCCCGCCCCGCTGCCCTCACATCAAAAGCCAGTGAAATTGTTCGTGAAACGCCGTATTTTCAATGAAAATATTATTTATTTATTAGGGTACCCAAGTATAAACAGGCGACAGTTTTGTTTTCATTGCGTAAAAACATAATTTTATTCAACAACAAGGTTTTTCGAGGCAATATAGCAAACTAATATATACTGCGTGTAGTTATATAATTACTCGTACAATACAGTAATCTTAAGAACTTATGGCAGATATTTCAGAAACGTGATTTGTAAAAAATAATCTTCTTTACATCGTCTTTTATATCGAAACAATTGAAATATTATCACAGGTCATACAAATATATTATTCTGTATGTGGTGAAAAACTTACGCAAGTAAGTTAAACAGAACCCTTTTTCGATTAGGCGTACTTACTTATAACTATATTATTTATTTGTTCCTCATTGATCTCCAATGATGCGTACAAACACAAACGGCCGGTAGACGACGCGCTCAAAAGCAATTTAAATAAAATACGATCAATTTGACAAGCAATAAAATGACAGGCTTGTAGTTTGGTTAAAACACAATGTGCGCAAGCCGATGAGTGCGTAAGAAAAACATATTTCTCTAATGCCTTATCCCTTTTGCAGGTATTATCTGTCATAAATATAAAACCTACATGTTATGACTGGTTAGGATTACATGTCTCACTTTGTACATTGTTAATACTCACGTATAATATGCATAATCTTTAATATATTCAGTATTATCGCCAGCAAATACTCACACCAATCATTTGTTCAAACGAGTGCAAACATGCAACACCGGCTAAAGCACGGATTGTCTCTGTTGACTTTCCAAATGTTTGCCTTCTGACTGCGCGACAAATCGATCCGACGTCACTGAACTGGTGAAAAATTACGGGGTAAGGTAACATTCTGAGTGTTGCAACGTTGCGGCTGCACCGGAAAATATGTGATGGCACCTGCTAAAAATATTGAATGTCGAAACCCCATTGCTTTGGGTTTTCACAATTGATAGGTGACAAGATATTGCCATCGCACAATTTAATTTACCGCTGCAACCGCTACGTCGCCACACGCGGAATCATACTCGTATATGTAACCCATTCGGCGCTAATCAGGACACGTTGAGGTTGCCCATCAAGAGGCATGTGCAAGAATGCACAACCTTTTTATATAAATTTACCTTTTTTACGTGCTTATTATTGTCTATGCTTTTTATACGACTTTTGTCTTTTATTCTGAATGTCATCTTTACTTTTGGTTTTTTCCACCACCAGTGCCTATTATTTTATTTCCCAACAAAATATTTTTGCTACATATCGTGGAAACGCCCATGTAATCGGCTACGACGTACCGCTACTAGAATTACTCAGAATGAAGATAAAGAGAAATATCATACGACTCACATGACTCTTAAAAAAATCACTAAACATTGCGTTGATTTCCTGTTTATTTTATGGTTACTTACAAGTTAATATCTCGCTATTGATGACCAGTGCCTTTGTAGAATGATTTACCTGAAAACAAAAGGAAGATAGATCAGTTGAAATGATAAAACAATCGTTAGAACATTTTAATAGTAAAGAAGTGCCAAAAAGTACTATAAATACATATTTTAAAAATAGAAACTCAAACTAATAGGTAATATGTTTTGCTTGAATAAGGTATAAGTACTCGATTGTATTGCAAAATTGCGTAAATACCAAATTTAAAAAAAATATGGATGATCAAATAAACACTTCAACTTAATTATGAACAAATTCATACATCTTAATGAAGCATGGACAAATTGTATTATCATCAAATTTGCAAAGTCCTTTTTGCAGGCATCTGTATGGGAAAAAAAAATCTTGTCCTTAATTATCTGGCCACAACCGTACCTGTCCCTTCAGAAGTTGTTCAATTCCGTCTTACTAGAAGGGAGAACGCCAAAGGCATGGAGCGGAGGTGTGGTGGTACTGTTCTTCAAAAAAGGCGACAACGCCTTACTGAAGAACTACCGACCCATCTCACTTCTGAGCCATGTCTATAAGCTGTTTTCAAGAGTCATTACGAATCGTCTCGCACGCAGGCTTGATGACTTCCAGCCTCCCGAACAAGCCGGTTTCCGAAGAGGCTTTAGTACCGTAGACCACATTCATACGCTTCGTCAGGTTATACAGAAGACCGAGGAGTATAATCTGCCCCTCTGTTTAGCGTTTGTGGACTACGAGAAAGCCTTTGATTCGATCGAAACCTGGGCGGTACTACAATCTCTCCAACGGTGCCAAGTAGACTACCGCTATATCGAAGTGTTGAAGTGTTTGTACGAGAGCGCCACTATGTCAGTCCGACTCCAAGACCAGAACTCGAAGCCTATTCCGCTGCAGCGGGGAGTCAGGCAGGGAGATGTCATCTCTCCTAAGCTGTTTACCGCTGCACTGGAGGATATCTTCAAGACTCTGGACTGGAGAAGGCTAGGCATCAATGTAAACGGCGAGTACCTCACTCACCTTCGATTTGCTGACGATATAGTAGTCTTGGCTGAGACCATGGAGGATTTAAGTACGATGCTTGTTAGCCTCAGTAAAGCCTCCGGGCGAGTTGGTCTTAAGATGAACATGGATAAGACGAAAATCATGTCGAATATCCATGTAGCACCAACTCCAGTGACAATCGGAGACTTTACACTCGAAGTTGTAGACGATTATATATACCTAGGACAAACTGTCCAGTTAGGTAGGTCCAATTTCGAGAAAGAGGTTAATCGTCGAATCCGACTCGGTTGGGCATCGTTCGGGAAGCTGCGACACATCTTTTCGTCCAATATTCCGCAGTGTCTGAAGACGAAAGTCTTCGATCAGTGTGTGTTGCCAGTGATGACATACGGTACTGAAACGTGGTCGCTTACAATGGGCCTCATAAGAAGGCTCAAAGTCACCCAAAGGGCAATGGAGAGAGCTATGCTAGGAGTCTCTCTGCGAGATCGTATCAGAAATGAGACCATCCGCAGCAGAACCAAAGTAACCGATATAGCTCTCCGAATCGCTAAACTTAAGTGGCAGTGGGCGGGGCACATTGCACGTAGAACCGATGGCCGTTGGGGCGGAAAGGTTCTCGAGTGGCGACCGCGTACCGGAAGGCGCAGCGTGGGTAGGCCCCCCACAAGGTGGACTGATGACCTGGTGAAGGTCGCAGGAGTCCGCTGGATGCGGGTGGCGCAGGACCGGTCATGGTGGAAATCTTTGGGGGAGGCCTATGTCCAGCAGTGGACGTCTTTCGGCTGAATGATGAACCGTACCTGTCAAATCTGCTCAGTATACAAGCAATTTCTGATGTTCTGAGGCAAAAGTCATACAAAAGCACTCCAGAAATGTAAAACAACATGAGGACTTGATATATTTTAAAATATTAGTCCAAATACCAATGTATTTCAGCAATACATCAAATCCTAAACAAACACGTCACTTTTGCGGGACAATTCACTTATCAATGGTAGTGCATCGACCTCGAATGCATTAGCTGCGCAAAGTGAAATCCATCCGTCTCGATATTGACTATGCCCACAACCCATTACAGAACTTCAGAGAGTACAGTTATGTGCGCTTACTATGCAATAATGTAAGTGAACTTAAAGAAAATATTATGTAGGTTACTTAAAAGAGAACGTCCATGTTTTTTTTTTTAATTCTAAAACAAATATGTATAGTGTTTTACATTTTAGTAATAAATATTTAAGCGACATATTTAGTCATCAACAAGATAGATTCACGAGCATTTGTTGAAAACTGTAGGGAAAAACAAGCGAATAGCGGATAACGTGACAATGGGATAAATTAAAGCATTTTTGCCCGAGCTGAAGGGAGACGCTTACTGCTGTCTCGGTCAATTAACTAAGAAGAAATTTGGTATTGTCATACCTATTGTTTTCTATGCAAATTAATTAACAAATGTTAAAATACTTAGGTACATAAATTGCCGCATAGATCTATAGAAGTTTCCTTTAGCGTATAGGTATGCGGCAATATGAGTATAAGTAACAAGTAAGTATGAGTTTAACAAGAGTAATTTATTATTTATATATTTTCTTACTCAGGTAAGGTTATTTTCAATATGTATATGAACGTAAAATACAAAAAACAATATAAAACATAAACAGATTATAAATAACCTAACCTAGGGTGCAGCCGGCAACAGGGTCCAGGCTGCCGGAGGTTAGAGCTACAAAGAGAGGAACCATCGGACTAAGCGCGCCGTGTCCAGGATCACCGCTTTCTGCATCTGACCCTTGATTGATTCAACCACAACTTCGTAGCGAGAGCCTCTCGAGATGTTGATTGAGACCCAGCTTATTATTAGTGTAGCCATTATAAATAAATCAGTCCAGGCTGTCTATTGGATAAGCGTACGTGTGTTTCTTTTTAGGGTTCCCTAACCAGGAAAAACGGAACCCTTTAGTTTCGTCCAGTCCGTCTGTCTGTTTGTCCGCCCGTATGTCACAGCGGATTTACTCAGTAACTAAAAGCATATGGTGATGATATTACAACCATATTTATTGCGAAAAAATATTTTTAGGGGGGCACTCCATACATGTAACTAAATGTAAAACAGAAATTTTGCCAAATATGTGTACTTGTGGCATATCATCTGATAGGTCTTTAAAAATAAAGTAAAGATTTCTTAAACAAAAATTAAATAATCGAATATTTTCAGAAATAATCGCTCTGACTTTTGAACGCGAGGTCCAAAAAATGTGCTAGAAGTTAGAAAGATGGATTAATAGACGAACTTACCACGAAAATTATTTTGAACACATTTGGTCAAGCCGTTTTTGAGTTTTTGCCAAAAAACTATTTTTTACAGTGCCTTGATATAATGAAGCCAGTTACGTCTTTTTGCTTGCACATTTTTCATCGTATGACGGTACGGAACCCTCAGCTATGCGTCCGACACGCACTTGTTTGTTTTTTTATTTTTATGAGTAGGCCCCAAGTCTTGCATGAACCACATCACACCACGACTTACTGATTTCCGTTGCTCACCTAAGACAACAAATTATATCCGATGCACACATCTCTGTCAGTAATCGTATTTAAGCGGCTTACTCACAACAGTCGGAACATAGCAGATATCAAGTCCGGACCAATTATGTATTTGTAATGAGATTATAGGTAAGTTTAGTCTCAGTCAGTGCACTGCCTTTGTTATGAAGTTTTGTTTAAGACTGATTAAGTTTATGTCAATGGTGAGCGATTAATACTGTCATCATTTATCCAATATAAAAATAGCTCGTTCCGATTGCGCCCGAATGGTATTTTAACTTTTAGAAGTTTTAGTTTATTGTAAGCAAAAAAAAAACATTCGGTCCAAATAGAATATGCGCAGGTACAAAAATATGGCAAGGGAATGACCATCGGCGCACGGGTTTCCCTTATTGATCTTGATACATTGGTATGTAGACCACCAAATATCCGCGGTTATTGCGGATGCTTTGCGATACCTACCTACTTGTCTTAAGGCTGCCGCCACAGTTTAAATTCTACTACGCTTGCACAATTTACCGAGGTAAGTTATGCGGCTACTACAACATAGTCATAAATTATGTTTAAAAAAAGTTTGGTGTATGCATTGTAGTAATATATTTATATTTTTAATACTAATTGGAACAAAGTTCTATAACATCAACCTTATAAAAATAAATAAAAATAAAATAAAAAAATAAAAAAGCCTTTTATTTCGAGTCCTTTTGAAAAAAATTTACAGTAGTTGTGTCTATAATTAATATTTAAGCATTAAAAAATTGATTTCCATGTCAAGTATGTAGTTGGCAAAAAATATATATATATATGTTACGGCTTGTTTACGGACAAGAACCCCTCATCGGGTGAAGGCCTCCTCCAAGGACTTCCACTCGTCTCTGTTGGAAGCTTTATGTTTCCAGTTAGAACCAATCAGTTTCTTTATGTCATCAGACCAACGGCTATTTGGTTTTCCTCTGCGGCGTGTTCCTGTAGGTCCATTCCATGTAGTAGCTTGCAAGGTCCAGCGAGAGTCTGCCAGCCTAGCAACATGTCCTGCCCATCTCCATTTCTGCTGTTTGGCATGCTTTACTGCGTCTATACATTTAGTTATAGCTCTTATATTTATGTGAGGTATTTTTTGCACTTTTTTAATGTTTAATAAGCTTCTTTCCATTGCCCTTTGACATGTTGTTAATTTAGATTTCGTTTTAGCAGTAAATAGCCAGGTTTGACTAGCATATGTTAAAGAAGGCAGAATGCACATATCCATAACTTGTTTCTTAAGTTTTATATTCATATTACTTTTCAGGATTTCTTTTAGGCTCCAGTATTTATTCCAAGCTAGCTTTACTCGTCGGTCGACTTCCTGCTCGTTTCGTTGCTTGTTAAATGATATCTGCTTACCTAGGTAGATATAGCTGTCCACGTACTCCAGCGGCGTCTCGTCGACGGTTATCACTTTTTGCGTGCTATTAGTCATAAGTTTAGTTTTTTGAAAGTTCATTTTTAGGCCGACTTTTTCACTAGCTTTGTGTAAAGTTTGAACCATGTATTCAAGTTGGACGCTATGTTCTGACATTAATATTATATCGTCGGCGAACCGTAAATGGTTTAGACGTTTACCATTTATGTAAATTCCTATATTGTTCCAGTCCAGATTGCTCATCACTGATTGAAGTACCGCCAAGAACAACTTTGGAGATAGTGGGTCGCCTTGCCTGACGCCCCTGTTTATTGGTATATCCTGGCCTGTTCTGTCTAATTGTACTCTACTAGTGATATTTTCATAAATATGTTTTATTATCTTTATGTATGTGGCCTCTACTTTGCATTCATTTAAAGCTTTCCAAATGGATGAGTGTGATATTGTGTCGAATGCCTTAGCATAATCTATGAAAGCTGTATACAGCGGTCTTCGGTGTTCCTGGAATTTTTCTATGACCTGTTCTAGAGTGTGTATGTGGTCCATGGTTGAGTACCCGCTTCTAAATCCAGCTTGTTCACAAGGTTGGTGTCTGTCAATTGCTTCTGTTATTCTGGATAATAAAATTGAAGAAAACAATTTGTACATACATGACATCAGACTGATGGGCCTGTAGTTTCCAATGTCCTTCGGGTCTCCTTTTTTATACAAAAGTATTATGTTTGACTGTGACCATTGTTCAGGTGTTTTTCCTGTTGTAAGTATAAGATTAAATAAATGTGCCAAGGGCGTAAGTAGCAAGGGAGCGGCAGTCTTAAGCACTTCATTTGTAATATTATCGGGCCCTGGGCTTTTTCCTGATTTTAATCTTTTTATATGTTTCAATATGTCTATCTCATCTATAACCTGAACTTCACTTTCCAGTGGTACATCTGTTTCTGATAATTCTGCCACTTTTGACTCATGACTACTGTATAGCTTCCTGTAGAAAGTTGTAGCAGTTTCGAGTATTTGATTTCGAGAATTGACTGTACCTTCTGAGCTCTTTAACTCTGGTATCCAACTTTTATGTGTTCTCAGTTCTTTGTAAGCTTTTTGCACACTCCCAGCAGTATAGAGGTGACTTTCTATTTTTGACTCCCTGTACATTTTATAATCTTCTTTTATACTTTTACTTACTATTTTGTAAATATTTGTCAACTTCTCTCTTATTTCTTTTGTTTTAGGTTTTATATTTTGGAGTTTGGATCTCTCGGTTATCAATTTTTTAGTATCATCAGATAGTATACTTTTGAATTTGGTGTTGTAACTTTTCTGTGAATGCTTTAAACATGTCTGGATGCTCTCAATAAGCCTGTCATGATATGTTTGGGCTGATTCGTCCGGTGTTAAAGTCATAAGGGGTTGTCTTTGTTCTTCAAGGAATGTCATGAAATTATTCTTTTCAGCTTCTGATTGTAAACTTTTTATGTTGTTATTTCTAAAGTTATGTCTGCTTTTTTTTGGCTGTTGAAGTAACCATGTCGCTCGCACTAGTCTATGGTCAGACGAAAAATTGATTTTGTTTATAATTTCAATGTCAGTTATGCTTCGCTTTTGGTTTGTAAGAATAAAATCCACTTCGTTTTTTGTGTTACCGTCTGGCGAGACCCATGTCCATTTCCTTGTCGGTTTTTTCTTAAAATAAGTGTTCATGATGGCTAAATTGTTCTGATGGCAGTATTCCATTAGTAGTTCGCCTCGCTGGTTTCGAGAGCCATATCCATGTTTACCGGTTACTAGGTATTCCTCAGGTTTAGGTTGTCCAATCTTTGCATTGAAATCACCCATTATTATTACTTGTTTGTCTGACTGTTGGTAAGCTTTTTCAACGGATGCATAGAAATTGTTTACTTGTTCATCTGTTGCTTTTTCAGTCGGGGCGTAGACCTGGATAATAGAGAGATTCAGATTGTTAATCAACATTTTTAATAAGGCAACCCTTTCTGAGAGACCCTGAAAGCTCACTATATTATTTTTTAAATTTTTATTTATTATGAATCCTACTCCATGAAGTCCTTGCGTCTGGCCAGTGTAGCATAGAATAAAATTGCTATGTTCCTCGATTTCAGTTCCCAGTCTTCTTACTTCAGAGAGGCCAATAATATCATATTTTATACATTTCAGAGCTTCGGAAAGTTCCAGTAGTCGTTCATATGTCCTAAGTGTTCTAACATTGTATGTTCCTATAAATAATCTATTTTGTGTTTCACTTCTGGTTTCTTGCTTAGTGGGCGTTTTGGTAGTCTTGCCTTGGAAAGGTTGTGATATTTGAGTATGTGTCCTTGGAGGGTGGTGGTCTAGCGCTCCCTCGGTGACCAACCGTGGTGGGAGGCGGAGAGAGGTTCTTGTCATACATTTTTTGGATTGCTATTATCTTGATGCACTTGATGCACTGGTGTTACTGGTGATGGCACTGGCGATTTTTGCACTGATGTAGGTGATTTTTGCACTGATGATGTACTAGTTGTGCTGGTTGTGTTGGCTGAAGACCCAAACGGTGCTGTCATGTAGTCTGCGATTGTGTATTTATTTCTCTTAGTGGCTTGCGGATTTAATATTGGTGTCACAGGGCTGTTTTCCTTGTCTGCAGTCTGACGTGGAGGTGAGTATATGGCGTTAATATTTCTTTTCTTTTGGTTGTAGTCTGTGTGCTTCGCACTAAGGTGGGTTGGATTTTCCTTGTTTTTTAATACGATAAGTTTGTCTTGCCTAATAATCACCTTGTTGCCCTTTTCCCGTTCCATTTTCGCCTCTTCTTGCAGCAGTTTTCTCTTTTCCAATACTTTCTCTGTAAAATCTTCTTTTATGTAGCAATTCGTACCTTCTAGGTTTTTCTTTTTCCACAGAACTTGTATTTTTCTGCCGAGCGTTGTAAATGTGACGATAACAGGCCTGACTTTATTTCCTTTTTTGCCAACTCTTCTTACCGATTCCAAGTCTATCTCGTAACATTGCACTCGCATTGTGTAGTTAATAAGTTGAAGTACATTTTTTTTCCAAGTCAAAATAGCTTCGTTCCTTCTCTTCTAAGCCAAACAAGACGATGTTTCTCTGCCTTAGTCGACGTTCAAGTTTCTCTATTTGGTTATCTTGGAGTTCGATTTTTTTTTCTAGGCACGATTGTTTTTGTTCAATGAGGGCTAGTCTTTTGTCTAATTTTTCTATCACTTTTTGGGCAACCGTTTCTCCCAAGGCATTAATTTCTTCGCTTTGTTTTCGCTGCTGTTCTTGTATGGTCTTTAATATATTTTTCATTTCTTCCATGATTGACACTTGCTTGACGGTTTGACAGTTTGTTTACTTTGCCTTTGCTCTGCTTTACCTACACAGTGAACTTGTTGATTTAGTTCGTAGCAAGTGGCGCTGTCTGATATGGTTAAAATTGACTGTTTACCATGTGAGTTGTGAGTTGCCGTGAAGCAGTTATTGGTTTGTCTGTGACAAGTACAACAGGTGGCGCTGCGATATGGATATGGAGCCTGAACTGGAGCGGGATGTGGTTGATGCCTAATAACTAATAGGTGTTGATAGATGGCGTTGCATTTACCTTTTCATTATCTTTAACAAATTTTTATGAATTCAATTTCTGTTATAATTAATATCTAAGATTGTAGTCAACTTTTCAGAGTTATTATTATTGTCACGGCAGTTTTGTGGCTTTAGCGTCGCTGCGATGCTGAAGTTTTTTTTATTTTATTTTATGTGTGGGTAGTGTAGGTATATACCAAGTCGTCACTGTTTTAATTCACTTTGTCTATAAGTTAATGCACTTTAATTAATTGATAAGTCGATAAGAAAAACAAACACCACTATAGTCAGATCACTATTCGCCGAGTTAATTGTTGATTGCTGGCGTTATGTTCGATTGGACCATTTGAGCTTTTACCGTTAGTCCTTTGTCTTCACTATTTTTGTCCATAGCAGTGGTGCTATTTGTTTTGGCACTGAGTTTTTTAGTTTTTTCCGTCACTGTATTCGTTGTCTTTAAAATTATTGCGTATCACGGCACTTTTATCACTATTTAATATTTTTAAAATCTTATAAAGTCGCGAGCGTTATTATGAGACGTCATGGCGGTGCGACACCAGCGCATCAACCTTATGACAAGTATAAATAATTAAGATAACGAAGTTCAAAAAATACGTCTTACTACTTCAGCAATGACATAAGCATGTGAAGCGTATAAAGATCAGACTTTAGCTATTTTCCTAAATTGATTCCATTATTGATTAGTATGCATATTTGATAGTTATAATAAAATAAGAAAAAAATACTTAAACATTCACTCCCTGTCCAGCGATAACATTGTCAACCATTCAAGATTTGGGAACGCAAGGACATCGACATACGAGCCCTCGCCGCGTGTAACGCAATAATTCGGAGACAAAGGCCAGCCGCGGATGGAGATGTTCGATCGTGCCAATGTCCCGAAATCTTACGGGCGATGAGTGGGGAACGAAATATAGGGTCGAGCAGCTTAATTTCTACTTTATCATTTCATTTACAAAACTGAAGTAAAGAAAATAAAAATAAAAATTAAATGTACAAATATATGTGTACCTACTCCATATATGATATCCTGTATATTTAAGTTTTAGTTTCATTTGATGAATTTTAACAAAATAGTATCTAATGCGAAAGGAAAGTTTTTAACTACAGTTAACTACAGTTTGTAAGTCTAATATGGACAATAGGTAAATTATAATTTCTAAGGCCCACTTGCACCACCCAGAGTTAGCCGCTAACCCGGAATTGAGCTGTCAAATTCCATACAAAAAAACACGCTTAACTCCGGGTTTTGTGGCTAACTCCGGGTGGTGCAAGTAGCACTAAGTTATCTAACTACATTTCTTAAATGTTAAAATACCTACTTACATTGCCGCATAGTTACGGCCTCCAAGCCTAGTCGGTAGTGACCCTGCCTACGAAGCAGGAGCTCCGGGGTTAGAATCCTGGTTAGGGCATTTATTTGTGTGTTTATCACGAATATTTGTTTCTGAGTTATGAATGTTATCTATGTATTTAAGTATTTATATGTATATCTTCTTCTTTTCCTTTGCTCATTCCCACATTAGGTGGGGTCGGCTCTCCTAATTTTCCTGCGCCATGACATTCTGTCTAGGGTTGTCGGGTCAGGAAGCTCCTCCTTCGTTAACAGGCTTGTCATACTGGTCCACCACGTCAAAGGGGGCCGGCCTCTGCCTCTCGCTTTTTCAGGCAGGTGAAGTGCTCTCTTTCCTACATAGTCATCATCTCTCCGCATGACGTGCCCAAACCATCGTAAACGACATTCCTTCAGCTTTTCCTGAATAGGGGCTACCTTGAAGGTTCCACGAATGTGCTCGTTTCTAACCTTGTCAAGTCTTGTTACCGCCCCCGACCATCGGAGCATCTTCATTTCTGTTGTGTGGAGCTTTTGTACATTTGTCTCTTTCACTGGCCAACATTCTGCTCCATACAGCAGTGCCGGCCTGACAGCGGTTTTGTAAACTTTTCCCTTAGTGCGAATTGGCATTCGAGGGTCGCAGAGTACTCCTGTTAGGCAACGCCACTTTTGCCAGCCGACATTAATCCTATGAGCCACGTCAGTCTCAACTGTGCCGCACTCTGTTACAACTGAGCCAAGATATTTAAACTAAGATACTTTAGGTACCGGGTTCTGGTTTGGGTAGTGAACTGTGAAGTATTTATATGTATATATTTATTATATTTATCATCGTCTAGTACCCACATCACAAGCCATATTGAGCTTACCGTGGGACTAGGTCAATTTGTGCAAGATTGTTCTACAATTTTTATTTCATTTATTTTTATTTTATTTTTATTTCTTATGCCTAACCACCGAGCAGAGGT
This sequence comes from Lathronympha strigana, assembly GCA_949128165.1. Lineage (NCBI taxonomy): Eukaryota > Metazoa > Arthropoda > Insecta > Lepidoptera > Tortricidae > Lathronympha > Lathronympha strigana. The sequence goes on along the minus strand of OX421903.1, from coordinate 20,191,993 downwards.
TCGCCCGTATTAGATTTACACAAGATGAAAATGAAAAAATGGAAATGAAAAATGAAAAATATTTACCTATCTCATTAAACAATCACGTTAAATTCACAAATGTTGAAATCACCTAGTAAGTATATAATTACCTGTGACAGGAGATGCCGCTCTTTGTTCGTCAAAAATAAAAACAATTTGAGCTTCTACTAAGTAGGTATAGGTACCTGCTTAAAATAAAACAAAAAAAATAACATAACACAAGGTATAACGTACATATTGTATGTAAAGTCAATTTGGGTAAACGAAACATATTTTTTTATCCCTGGGCTACGGGAACAGTATGGATATATTGTAAAACACCATACAAGAGTTTCTCTTGCCCTGGGGTAAAAAACCGTTTATTTTTGTAAAAAGGTACAACGTTTTTGTAAAACGAAAAACACAGTCTTATTAGGTCAAGTTTTAGTTCATTTTTTTATTTTATAATAAGTAAGTAATATATTGAATACTATACAAATGCACACACCACCAGAACACCACCTTCATCTTTGGACTCACTGTCGCGGCAAATTTAATAAAAATCGTAGAAGCCTAACGGAGCAAGAAAACGCTGAATTGTATCCTCCAGCCCTTTGGACGCTCGGGCCTAAAGCCTCGCTTGTCGCAAAACGAATTCAATTCGGATCATTCCTCGTATTATCCCGATTGAAACCCGAAATTGGATCTTTTTGCATAAAAAGGAACTAACGAAATATAAAAAGGTTGCCCTTTTGAGGAATTATGAAGATTGGGATGAAAATATTACGTTGTTTCTTTGGTTTCGGGCAGATTATGATAAACTGATATTTTTCAATCACAGTTATTGTGAGCATATCAGTTTGTTATTTAGATATTTATTATTAAACTGTTTGGGAGTTGGAACAAACTTGTCTTTTATATTTCCCAACGTAATGTTAAGTCGAGAACTGTGTAAGCTATAAATGGTAATGTTTACTTTACATTTAATTGAAACGAAAGTAAATTAAATCGGTACCGGCTACAACCATTCGAATATTATGCTCGACTCGCTTGATATAAGATGCAAAGTTTAATGAATTATTTTGTCGTTTACTGCATTATAGAGTGAAGATGTGAGTGTAAAGTGTATTAAGATACAAAACGGCAATATTTTGTAACCGACTCGATGGCTGGAAGCGTCAATGGCGTGGAACACGCGAGATATAGGGTATGTTTTGTTTACGTGATGTACTGTGCGTATATATATATTTATACTTTCAGATATATTTTTTATGCAAAACCAGTCATAGGGAGCCTAGTTTATCGGCCGATTCCAACATTTCAACAGGAATCTGAATTATTTTTATAACTTATTAGCGACAAAGAATAAATTAACGTGACAAGGTAGGGTGTTCTTTGTATCGTATCACGGGCTGGCTTCTGCAACTCGACGGCTAGCGTAGTTAGATAGGCGCTTAATTTTTTGAATACGTAGTTGTGTTACTAATTGTTAAAACATAAACCGAAGAACAAAGCGTAACGTGAAGTACCAAAACTTTACCGACTGAATGATAATCAAAACTCATATCTTACAAAACATAAACTTAAAATACCTATATTATGGTAATAGTTATGTTCAAAATGTAATCTGTGTTCATTTGAACTGAGGTAACTACAAAAACTTCCGAAAATTATGTGAGTGCATAAATTCAACTTTGTGAACAAAGATATCGTAATTCAGAGCTTTATATTATACGCCTGGTATATCCTGAAACCGGTCAATTGGGGTGAGCTTGTGAGTGAAGCCCCGTGTTGTACATTGTTTTGTTTTCCCACGCATTCGGTAGAGAGGAGCTATGAGACCATTCGGTATCGAGTATGAATATACAGTAACTCAGAAAAGGAAGCAAGATCGATTGTATTTGAACTTAGTAATTTTAAGTAAGGTAACAAAGGGCTTAGGTTAACTGGAAGAAATCCCTTAAAGGGATAAGTTCGCCTTTGTACTTAACATCTCTGTTTATTAACTGTATTTTTTCAACTGTGTTTCTGTACAATAAAGTGTTACTTACTTACTTAGATAGACCGTATATGTGAGGTAATATTCCATCAATTTTACACACAAAAAGAATTTCGCACTTTAGGAGTTTTTCCTAAATAATAATTTCGGTCTTCTATCAATAGCTCTAGAAACGTAAACGTGTTATTTACACTGAGATGTGTAAATCTCAGAACGTATTTTTTATTTGGCTGCTACTGCTCACATTTAATTAGATTTCACCTCGTTTCATCAATTAATTGTAACGATATGTAATAAACACTTTTATTATCAAAATATGTCCAAGTTGTATACAAGTTGAAACAGAAAAAAAGACTTCTAAGCAAACGGGGCATTGTTGAGCTTCAGCGTTTAGCCAAAATGTGCAAAACATCTACCACCAGAACACTAAATATCAAACCCTGCGATAGTATGTTTAATACCATTTTTGTAGAGAATTTAATCAGGATTACTTTTGTCTAGGAACATTTTTTGTCATGGACCATCGTTTACGAGTTATTTACGAAAAACTAAAAAGTGGGACCTTTACCCCCCTTATCTACCTACAACTGTACCAAAATTCGTTTACATTCGAATCCCTAACCCCTAATTTTCCTTCGTTTGATGGGCTATACCTAATGACACGTTCAAATAAATCGCTGTCAAATGTAAAAATTACTTTTGTTTCACTTCATTTGTACACATTTTCGCTTGTTGAGATCACTGTTGTTATTTGACTTAAGTATGAACTTTAATTTCTAAACACATATCTTTCCTCGGCAAACAATTTTATTTTAAGTAAACATATTTTTAGTAGTGACGAACCTGTCAAATAACGGTCAGAATTTTGATTTGGTGATAGACTAGAGTCAGTCTGTGCTAAGTTTCCTAGATTTCGATAGCACAGACTGTGAAAGTGTTAAGTAAACGTCATAATTTCATCGAAGTTTGACGTTTAAAATAACACTTTCACGTGTGACAGTTCATTTACTGAGAAAAGATAACGTGGTTTGACTCTAATTACTTTTACAAGGTGACATGCTTATTGACATAAAGTCACACACACCGTGTCGTGATTTTATTTATGTCACTTTATGTACCTATTTAAATTTATATTTTTTATAAGCCCAGTGTATAATGCTGCTAAGGCTTTTCGCCAATACCAAAACTAGTATTCTCCGCCTTATCCAATCGGGCATAGGGCAATATGATACGGACACGGTCACTAACAATCGTCCCATTTTATTTAACCATGAACACATTTTTACCACACACACAGTAAGGCCCATATTACACTTAACCATATAGGATCATATTTCTGATCATAGATATGCCGCTTCACGTTCGAGAAAAAGGGAGGCGTATAGATCTATGCTCAAAATATTTCATAATGTAATATGGGCCTAATGTTTGAGAGTGCTACGCTTTTTCGACTTAAGATAAACTTAAGATAGGCTTTAGATCTACTCATAGTAAATCTAGCTTTACTATTATATAATTAGTCGATAACAGATCGATTAAATAACACTATACTTTTAGCTCAGTCTCTAGAAATCTTCCACATTGTATAATCATGCCTGATGAAATGTTTAATAAACTTTCTCGGAATTCCTCTCTAATGTAATTTGCGGGTGATGTGAAAATGAGAAAAAAACAAGGCGTTGTAATTAAAGCTTTTTGTAGCAATGTTTGGACATTATATTATATAATCCGAATGCTATTATTTTTGGCAAGGCCTTTTCGCACTGCAAATTCTTTGTGGTCACTCTCTATGTACAAAAAACTAATTAAAAATACAAAAAAAAACTTTTATTTCCATTACTCTATAAAGTCTGTATAAAGATTTATATTAGGTAGTCTTGTCATAAGTAGTTGCTTGTCCCAGGTGTTGCACGTGGAAAAATGAACTCTATCTGAAAAATATTTTCCCTGAAGCTACCCAAAAGCGCTGTATGAATTTATTTATGTCAAAGAAATGATACTTATTATTGAGAGATATGGCGTTGTACATAAGAGAATTATAATGTGCTATGTTACAATTGTAGTCATATGGCATATTCTCTAAATATGGCAGTGCACATAAAATAATTTTGCCCACACCTGATTTCTCAATAATATTTAAAGTTGACATCAACTTATCTATGCTAGGCTTATCTACACTAAGACTATTTCCTATTACAATTATTAGAGTAGTACTGCTATCATAACAACCCTGGGAAATGCGGTCACATAAATGGGATAAGGGTATGTTTTGGTAACTTATGGAAAGGGCTATGCTTGGTATTTCTCTACGAGATCGAGTCAGAAATGAGGAGATCCGTAGAAGAACCAAAGTCGCTGACATAGCCTGTAGGATTAGCAAGCTGAAGTGGCAATGGGCCGGCCACATAGCGCGAAGATCGGATGGCCGATGGGGCAAAAAAGTCCTTGAATGGAGACCACGTACTAGCAAGCGCAGTGTGGACGGCCACCTACAAGATGGACCGACGACCTGGTGAGGATCGCTGGGTCTCGTTGGATGCAGGTGGCTGTAGACCGGTCGCGCTGGAGTTCGATTAGAGAGGCCTATGTTCAGCAGTGGACGCTTACAGGCTGAAATGATGATGATGATGATGAGCCTGAAAACGCCACATATTAAGTGAAAATAGTAATTCCAGTTTTTATAAATTCATGGTAAACCTATTAGAAAAAGTTAGATTCACATTCCCTGTTCAACTAAATAGCTAAACGGCTAAACGCCTTTAAACGCCGGCTAAAATCTTCAACATAGTTTGAGTTAAAGAGTTTTGGGACAAAGAAATAGGGATGATGACTAGGTTGAAAAACTATTATTCTAATTAGTCCGTCAGAAAGATTATCAAAAATTATTAGACACGTATTTTTTCCTTTTTCGAGATAACAAAAATTGACGAATATGAAGAGCGTCAAAATTCCGTGGTGGGGTCTTGTGACGTCACCTTTGAGTAAGAATTGTGCTCAGGTGTGACGTCACGCGAAACTTTAAAGCCCTGTATTTCCGTCATTTTTCATTTGACGAACAAAAGATAAAATACGTATCGTATATTTTTTAATAATCTAACAGACGGAGTAATTAGATTTATTTTGTCGTATACGTAGATAGGTAGTTTTAACCAACTGGTAAAATTATATGGATACTCTGATCTTTTGGTGATTTTAGGTAGTTAAAAACCAAAACTTGAATTTATTGCGTGTAATAAGGTGATATACACGCGGATAAAACGGACATTTTCCTAATATTTGTGTTGAGATTTCTCAATAGAAAAGTACATCAAAATAATAAATTATATGCTAAATACGTATTTGAACACAATAGCACTATCAAAAGAGTGATTAAATATTATTACTTACGTTACATCACACCGAAAAAGTACTGAATTCATAAGTATTTTAAAGGAATAAGGAGTTACGGACGCAGTAACTAAAGGCTTAAAATGCTTCGTAATCTTAATGCCTAAGATCAGGCAGGCGAGGAGGAAAGGCGGTGGTACAAAGGTTGTGAAAACGGCAGAGGGAGGTAATTAAAGGCGTTTATCTGCCTCAGGTGTCCCTAATTACCAAGATACGGAACTATGCTGCTAGATGGATTTTAGGTAGACGTGAAACCCCATTTTAGGTATAAATTGAAAGAGATGTCATATACCCCCGAAAAAGTAACCAAGGCCCCGGTGCCCAGGGCTGGGATCGAACCAGTACCTAACCTCCTGCATTCGCTTTTTTGAGATTTTTTATCATACCTTTACAATGAAGGCTCAGTTTCAGTGGTCGATAGGTTTTTTTCGATAGGATACTATCATTGAAATGAAAATAAAATATCTATGTCTAACTATGGTATATAGCGATGAGATTTATTATAGCAAGTATCTATACGTTATTAATATTATTACGAATCCCTAATGTACAACTGCACTGTTGAGCAAAATTCCTGGGAATTACCCTGAAATATGTATGACGGTTATTATATAAAATGTAATTACAGTGCCCTATCTATGGTTTCATGTAATCTTCAAAGCGAGCAAAAACAATTCCCAACATTCTCGTAGATGCAGAAGTTTTGCAGGCATTTATAAATATGTATGTATTTATGCGCCACAATAAAACATTAGGCTGTCACTTATACAGGTTTATATTTCTCATTTATAGAGTATCAGTAATAAAATGAAAATGACGGGAGTTGGTAAATACTCTCATTAATAGACTTTTCTCGCTTACCCAATTCTGACTAACTCAGGTTTGGCTGTATTAAAAATCAGACTGGTGAATTTAGCCGCCAAAAAACCGCAGGCGGGTTGTAAAATTTAGAAAGCAAATACTATTTACTGGCCAACCCTACTTAACTAAAGCTGAAAAAGAGAAAAGTTTCGTGTTCGGAAAGGTTGTGGCATGGCAAGGAACATCTTGTGCCTTAACAATCTGTATTTATTTTCTGATGATGTGCTTTGTTATTAGTAAGTCCTACACATAATAAGCATGGAGCATTCGCTGTTTCTTACTTTTGGGGAAAAATAATAAATTAAAAATAACGTTTTTCGTGAGTATTTATTTCCGTTTCAATGGAACAAATTGTTACGTGATTTACATGTGTTGTTTGGTACTCTTAGTTGAGACCTTACTACTTACTTAAAGCAAATCATAAGAAAAAAAACAGTCCAAAAATTTACATAAGTCATAAGATGTTCAACCCTGCCACGGCCTTTCTTTAAAAGTTTTTTTTGTTGCTTTAACCATTAAATGTAGATCTTTTCAGCGAAGACGGCAATTAGCGACGCTTGCAGGTGTTAGTTAATCTTCTTAAGATACGGAGGTAAAGTGAAACAGTTGAATTAATGCCCAGGCTCCACGATTTATTGTAGTTTTTGTAAAAAAAGATATATGGTCTTGGGACAAATATAATTACTTGCGTGTATTACATGGAAATATTATTTTTCAGTCCTCCGGCTGGTAAGCGCCACTTTACGCAAAACTAAATTGCCGCCTGCCGGCTCCATCGGGCAGAAAAATAGTAAACAAAACTCGGCCGTTAAATGGGAAAGCCTCGGATCACATGTTAGTCGACCTCGGCTTCGCCTCGGCCGACAATTACATGGGATCCGAGACGTTTCCCACTAAAACGGCCTTGGTATGTAATCTACTATTATACAATTTTGTAATAAAGAGCTTTTCAGTCGAGTATAGTCGAGTATATTCAAAAGCTTGATTGTGACACTATTGTAGGTATACAATATTTTTTCTACGAGTTTGATTGAAATGTGTTCAGGCATAAACAAAACACAAGTATCTTCTATGCATTTCAAATAGCGCGGGAAGACACCGTGCTTGCGACGACCGCGCGACAGTGGCGCTACAAGGCCGCCGCATTCCGTCCGTGGCGAAAAGAAGAACTAGTTGCAAAACAAACGAGAGTGCGACCGGCACGATTTCAATGGCGCGTCTAAAATAAATCAAGTTAAAGTGATATTAATCATTAACGTACGGTGTGGATTATTTTAAGTGAACTAGCAAGCATCAAGGACCAAGTGTAGTGATATTAAGAGGCAGGGCCAGCCTGGGTGGCTGACCTGGTCATTCTTTGGAGCCGGCGTCCAGTCCACTAATCACACGAGGCGGTTAGCGACAAAGGTACTGTGCTATTTGTTTGTAAAGTTGATGCTGTGTTAATGCCTGAACATGGGGTTAGATAGGTATAGATTTCATTTCGTATTTGTTTGTACATAAACATATTTTGGTCCTTCGAGCCGGATTTCTATGAACTAGCAGTTAGGTTCAAAATATCCTAACTGCTAGTTCATAGAAATCCGGCGGACGGAATGCGGCGGCCTTGTAGCGCCACCGTCGCGCGGTCGTCGCAAGCACAGTGTCTTCCCGCGCTATTTGAAATGCATAGAAGATACTTGTGTTTTGTTTATGCCTGAACAAAATGAGTACCTAATTTAACCGTCAATATCTAAATATTGTAAGTCCCATATTACACTATCATATCTATGATCATACATATATGATAGTGTATAGCTAAGATGGGCCTAAGTACTTATTAAGCTTTGAAAGCAGAAAAGTTAACCACCGGCGTCTGTTGAAGTGCTGTTTGTGTTTGGATAAGCTATACCCAATCACAAAGCGCAGCGAAACATCAGCGTTTTTTTTATTCCCTAGATTCAGCAGCAAATTTAAGTAGAGGTAGATTTCAAAATAACTATTTCAGTTAACTGAAGTTTATAATAAGTACTTATACTCCATGAAATCATAATTTCATGCACAGATACCTACAGAGAGCCCTACACAGATTATAATCAACGAGTCGAAAAAAAGTTTATTACATTTTATTACACTTCACAATTGCAATCTACCGTAGCAATAAAAAACGAACATTCTATTGACACAAAAATGCTACTTACTAATTTAGCCTTAATAGAAGCCTACATATTTTCAAAGAAAATTGCTTGGATATGCCATACCTACTACCTACATACATATGTAAAATATCTCATAAGGAGCACACGTCACGGAACGGGCTATTTATATTCAAATTCATTTTCTTAAGGATTCTGTGGAAGATTGCTTTTTGATTATGCCCTTATATCACGTATTTGGTTTAATTTCCGAACACTCTTATTTTTGTTACTAAGAAACAGAACAGAGCGTGACTTACGAAATAACTTTTCAAAACGACACTAAAGATTTGTATTGACCAATAGGGGAGAAATGGCATGAAAGAGCCACTTTTCTAACGACGCAAAAACTTTTAATGAAAGAATTAATGATTTTTGTTTATATATTTGAGTAGGTAGTTTCCTATAGAAAAACTTTAAGCACTTAAAAAACAACCACAAAATCTTATCTATTAAGCTCTTTCAAGGCCCTTTCACCCGGCCACTTCATGACTTGTTATTCAATAATTTTTAAGAAAAAAAAACCGACTTCATTTGGTTCCCGGTAAAAGTGAAATTAAGAATTTGTTTGAGTTAGCCAGTTTACTTCACAAATATCCAATACACCGCACGTATACGATCGAAAATTGAGGAGCTTTCTTAATGTCCTAGGGCTTCCATCATTACATTTGAAGTATAATCAAACGGAACTCCCTTGTAGACCTTTAAACAAACAAAATAACAATGTGTTAAATTGGATGACAGACTGTAAATTAACGAGCATATTCATTATGCCATCCCTGATTATCAACATCAGGTCCACTCCAGCAAAATGATGGCCACAGTAAGAAAATGCCTAAGCTAATTATGAACACCCTTTAATCACAATTAACCTGCCGTTCAAATTTGAAGAGTTCTCTGAATTCTTCTAGAACTCCATCATCAGAATATAAATCAAATCAAAAAGATGAATGTCACAACTAGGATAATAAGTAGAGCTAGGTTTATTAACCAGTTCCACTTTGCGATCCCTGGTCTTCATCATCAGATCAAGTTCATGAAAATTTTGGCTCCGCCAAAACACTGTTTTAGTTACTTAAGGAAACCCTCAAATCAGAATGCATGTGCCGTTAAAATTTGAGGAGTTCTCTCAATCCCTCATGAAGCCCATCATCAAAATAGAACTATAATCAAATAGGACTATGTTGAAGGTATTTCTTTACAAAGAAAAGATGAATGTCTCAAATCGGATGATAGAGCTGGGAATTAACAAGCAGTTCCACTTTGCCATCCCTGGTCTTCATCATCAGGTCCACTCCACCAAATTGATGATGTTCGTAAAGAAATGCTCGAGTGTCTTAAGAAACTACCCAAATCATCATGCATGTGCCTTTCAAATTTGAGGAGTTCCCTCAGTTCCTCATGGATCCCATCATCAGAAATTGATTTTGAAAAAAACGGAACAAATCTGGAACCATCTATTTTCAGAAAAAAAATTTTTTTTTTAAATCGGACGATAGTCCTGGGAATTACCAAGCAGTTCCACTTTGACATCCCTGGTCTTCATCATCAGGTCCACTCCACCAAATTGATGATATTCGTAAAGAAATGCTCGAGTGTCTTAAGAAACTACCCAAATCATCATGCATGTGCCTTTCAAATTTGAGGAGTTCCCTCAGATCCTCATGGATCCCATCATCAGAAATTGATTTTGAAAAAAACGGGACAATCCTGAAACCATCTATATACAGACAAAAAAACATTTTTTAAAATCGGATCATAGTCCTGAGAATTACGAAGCAGTTCCACTTTGCCATCCCTGGTCTTCATCATCAGGTCCACTCCACCAAATTGATGATTTTCGTAAAGAAATGCTCGAGTTTCTTAAGAAATCACCCAAATCAGCATGCATGTGCCTTTCAAATTTGAGGAGTTCCCTCAGTTCCTCATGGATCCCATCATCAGAAATGGATTTTGAAAAAAACGGGACCAACCAGGAACCGTCTACTTTTAGAAAACAAAAAAAAAATTCAAATCGGTTCAGTAATGACGGAGTTATGAGTGAACATCCATTAAAAAAAAAAATAAAAAAAAAAATTCAGTCGAATTGAGAACCTCCTCCTTTTGAAATATTGAAGTCGGTTGAAAAATATAATCATCAAATAAAACTAATATATCAACACTTAAATGGCTCAGTTTTATATCAAATTGCAAATATATAGACAAACTAAATCAATAATCCATGTATATATATTTGTTTACAATGAAATATGTACTAAAAAACCAAATAAATGACGCAAAATGCAAAAACTTTGACTGGACATACCGACTTCCGTTGTCAAAGGTGAACTGACAATTTTTTGTGGGTGACGGGATATCGGTGTTGCTACTTATAAATATAACCACCAACCTCGTTTTAGGGCCTCCGCTGGCTGACGCAGATTACCCTGGAACGGACGCCAGTCTAATAAGAAATTGTATGAACAGCGCCAAGCGAAGCGGGCTCACGGAGTGGGTGCGCCATACTAAATCCACCCGCCGCGTGCACCCGCTCCGTGCACCCGCGCCAGCTTGCGTTGGCCCTTAAAACCAACGAAATTATGCAAGTAGCTCTTTCAAAACCTGGCTCCTTCGTGCTACTTCTTCCCTACTTGTTTAATGTAGCTAATATTCAATATAAATTATATGTTTAAAAAATTAAATATCTATTTTTATTAATAATCTTTTAGGGATATCCTTTTTACAGAACTGATGGACCATCAGTGACGGTCGACTCCCCTCTAAATTTGGTCACAACTTCGATTTTCTAATCCTGAATAGATGACTAAGAGATCTAGACACCAGGTTCATAAAGCATTATAACCTAACATAACATTATCTAATATAATCTGACCTCAAGTTCCGTTTCGCATATTCGGAACCGGATTCACACTTATACTGGTCCTCTGATGTGTAGCGTTCGATAGTCTTCTTCTTCTTCCTGCCCCTCTTCCCATTTTAACTGGGGTCGGGCCTCCTTGTACGTAGGCGCCAGGATCGTCTGTCCTGGGTTGTCGATGACGAGATATTCAGGGCTTTTAGGTCCTTCTCCATTCTTGTCCACCAAGTGGAGACTGATCTTCCTTTACCACGAGGTTTTGTTGGGATGTTTAAAGCTGTTTTCACGGAGTAGTTGTCATCTCTCCTACTTATGTGACCGAACCATCTGAGCCGGTTTTCTTTTAGCTTCTCTGCCACTGGAGCCACTTTAAATGATCCTCTGACGTACTCGTTGCGAACCCTGTCCAACCTCGTTATGCCACCCAAATTGTGTTTTCGTTGGGAGCATTTTCCAGTTTGTCGTAAAAGTCTTGTCTCGATAGCGCTTTGGTTTGTGCTACGGTTGCCTTACTTAGTAATTTTATTGACTTATACTCCAAACGATCTTCCTCCAGTTCCGATTTCTGCCATTTCTTAAACGCGTCTCTCTTTGCCTTGATAATGAGCTTGACCTCATCATTCCACCAGACAGTATCTTTTGCGGTAGGAATACCACCTTTAGAGACTCCCAGTGTCAGTCTGGCATGTTTTTGGCAAACGTTCTCAAAGTCTCGCCACATTTCGTCAGCGGTTTTTTCTTTGTGTAGATCTTTATCCAAATATGATTTCAAATCGTTCATGAATTGGTTTCCTTTAACACCATTTAGCTCTTTCCACTTAATACGTTCAGTTTTGTCTCTACGCACCGTAATAGGTCTAGGTAGCCGAACAATTGCAACAAGGAGCCTATGTTGTGAAGTAATCGCTTCCCCCGGTATGACCTTGCAGTCTTTGTAGTTCCTAAACCAAGAATTATTTGTGATAATATAGTCTATTTGTGTTGAACACTTTGCGCTTTTGTATGTTATAAGGTGCTCTTCCTTTTTCTTAAAATATGTATTGACAATTTTGAAGTTATATTTAGACGAAAAATTTAAGATATTGAAACCCTCTTGGTTCATCATACCAAAGCCATAGCCTCCATGGGTGTCCGCAAAGGTTTCACTGCTGGCTCCCACGTGTCCGTTCAGGTCTGCACCGATGTGTATACATTCCTCTGGTGGTATGTCTTGCAGGACTTCATCGAAATCTTCCCAGAAAGTTTCTTTTTCCATCACAGAGCATCCGGCTTGAGGGGCGTATGCCGAAATGATGTTCAGAACCGGCTGGTTTTCCATTGCTAACTTGATAGCTATTAAACGGTCACTTTTTCTTTTGACATTTATAATTCTTTGTTTCAGGTTCTGGTCTAAGATAATCCCTACTCCATTTCGCTTTGTGTCTACCCCGTGGTATATAAGTTGATATCCGCGGCCAATTTCTCGAGATTTGGACCCCTTCCATTTAGTTTCCTGAACGCAGCATGCATTTAGGTCTCTGGTGTACAATATTTCGCTCAACTCTGCACTGCGTCCAGTCATAGTGCCCAGATTCCATGTCCCTAATCTAAGCTTATTGCTACCAGATGGTTGCGAACGGTTGTCCTTGTCACCGTCGCTTCGGGGGGACGCCCTAGCATTTGTAAAGCTTTCATTTTCCATAGCTTGGTTCGCAATCAGAGCATCCACGTCGCTTAAGGGGGACGCCCTAGCCTTTATATATCTCTTATGTATTTGTGCTGTCATAGTTGTACAAGGAGATGTGTTTTTGGCTTTATGTTTTACGGCCGGTTGCCACCTGACGCCAAGACCTTCATCTTCTAAAGATGTGGGCGCCGCCGTTGACCCAAATGAATCTTGAGTTCATCCGCCGCCATCCCTTCTGTGAGCGCTGGCCTACACCCACAGCACTGTTCTGATCTTCACCCCAAATGTCAGGGCAGCCCAGGAACAGGGGTTTATTACGAAGTGTCCTTCTTCGGCCTGTTGGTCCGCGGGAGCTATTTTATTTCGCTCCTACCCTTCCCACACCATTTTCACGGCATGGGGCGGGCTTTCCCCGATCCGCCACCTGGGGACGCGTCCTATAGGGGTGAGGCTCCCCCAAGGATGTAGCGTTCGATAGTGCTTGTCAAATAAGACCTAGATCGAACAGGCTAAGCTCGCCTCATGAACTAGTTGTTAAACCTCTGAACCATTAGATTGCTCTGCAGTCACAGGGTCATTAAGTATTGGTCATAGATTATTTAAATTACAGACATACTAACATGAATAAGTATAGAAGTGGTAGTATGAAAGAAACATAAAATCGAACCTTAACTTTTTAATCGGGATGGAATATGTTTGTAGTGTAAGTAGTTTAACCTCATTGCTGACAACAAATGTTTTACATATATTAACATATCAAATTCAGAAAAAAAATAAGAATGTCGTTGCCCTTTGCAAAAAATTACAAACAGACTTTAAATTGTGAGTTAAATCCATTCGAAATTAATACCTAACGAGAACAAGATTTTCAAATCTCTTTTTACGGGTACCCCACTTGACACCCTTGGTAGAGTACCTACGTCGGATTTTAATTTTACAACGTGGCGTCTCATTCTCACAAGTTCAAATTGTGTCACAAGTTGTAAGAATCGCAATCGTAATATGCCAAAGGAAAATTAGAGACGACTTAAATTTGTATCCATAAATAGTACCTACCTAAATCTAGCCCACTCTGTCCTATTTATCAGTTAGTCTACGCCCCTTCAGGATAATTGCCTCATGCCTTATTCATGGCGCATACGTCGTGCGCGGAAAATGCTAAACTTTCGGCGCAACGATTTATGACGCAGCGACAACACGCGTTTTATTAAACGTGCGCTAAAACGGTAAAAGCTGAGGGTAGTTGACGATTGATACGTGATTCTTGTCAAAAATTGTATCTTAGTTTTATTTCAGTTAAAACAAATAACTTTATTTATTTATTGTCATACAATATGTGTTTAAAAATGAGTAGTAAAATATTATATTAAATTAAGGGGAAAATTTATAGGACAATCGTGAGATTTGTCGTAAAGTATGGATCAGAATGCTGGGCGACGAAAGTGACGGATGAAAGAAGTGAGCACGCAGCAGAAATGAGAATGTTGAGATGGATGTAAGGAGTGACAAGAATGGATTGGTTGAAAAATTAGTATATTAGAGGAATTTAAAGAGATGTCATATACAAAGAAAAAATTACCAAGGCCCCCGGTGATCAGGGCTGGAATCGAATCAGCAACCTCCTGCATTCGCGGCAGACGCCCTGAACATGAATCAAAACATTTACCTATTATAAATAATAATTTAATGCTTTAATTCATGATTTACAATTGCAAAAAAAATGCTATGAAACACCACTTTAGCCCGGTTAATATGTTTCCAACGACAAACGACCAAGGATTAAATTTCACTTCGTCCCATCAGTTAAATCAAACTTTCGTACATCAGGCTCATCAAACAACTCATTTATAATTCATACGTTAATTTATCCCCCGTCCTCATGCCAACGACACAAATTGGTTAATTATTACCGGTTATGTCGTCGGCTTATAAATTTCAAGATCGCTTAATTTGATTACAATCAATAATGTATATGAAACGTTCGGGGCGTTTCGGTTTTCTGATTTAAAACGGTTTAATTTAGACAACCGCGGCGAGTGGCAGGAGTTTTTCTGTCGTTTTGCATTGTTTTGCTACTACCAATTTAATTTCCAAACACAAGTTACGCAGCACGCAGGTTGTATGATTTATACAATCGGTACGAAACAAATGATTCTTCTGCGATGGTATTCCATTAGGGCCACTTGCCCCATCCGGGGTTAGCTACATAACCCAGAGTTAAGAGTTTTTGTATAGAATTTGACTGCTTAACTCTGGGTTAGCAGCTAACCCTGTGTGGTGCAAGTGGGCCATATAGGGCGTCAATTTAGGTACTTAGTTATATCAAAAACTATCACTGTTTCTAAACCTACATAATACCCAATCTCGAGAATATTTATTACCCGGAAAGAAACTCTTTGGGGCTTATCAAAATATATCATACATATAGGTATTCAAATAGTACTTCTCCTTATAGAGAGTAGACAGGCTTTCGAAATTAGTTGCAAACAAAGCCCAATAGTGTAACTAGTGCGCAACGTGTCCGCGTGTCCGTATGTTTGATATATTGTAATTGCGTGCGAGCAGGTCTGCAGAGAGTTATTGTTTGCGATATTGGTAATTGAATGCAGTTCGCAGCTAATGGTTGTACGGCTTGTGAGTATGGTAATTTGAGAAATTATGCCCTTTCGCGGTTTAGTAAGTTCAACCAAGATAGGTACATAGTTACGTTCTTAGGGTTCCGTAGTCAACTAAGAACCCTTACCGTCACCCATGTCTGTCTGTCTGTCCACCTGCGGTTAAGCTCAGTTAGTTACCGTTAATACTTGAAAGCTGTAATTAGGTATGGTTATGTTATGTTATGTTTAGGGAGGTACGCTCGGCCGGAATCGAGCGGGCTGTCGAGCACTTGATGTGCTCATTCACCCCATTTCCCTGTTGCTGGAGCTGCAGGTTATTATCCCGGCGGCTTTCCCCCCTTACTTTCATCTAGCCTACCTGTCGCCTTACAGAACCTCAGGACATCCCGAAGGTCGACGTCCCTTAGCTCCTTCTTCTCCAGCGTGTCCCTACCAAACACATTATACCGCGCTGCCGCATACATAATGCATTCCGCCAAAACGTGCTTACTGGTTTTTTCTAGCCCACAATGTGGACAGGCTGCCTCGTTGCTTATACCCATCACCTTAAGATGCCGGTTTAGGGTGTTGTGTCCAGTGATGATTCCGGTTGTCATCCTTAGGTTGGTCCTCCCCAGTTTTGTGAGGTATTTGGTTCTCCTGTGGTCCCTGCCACCTAACATCATCTTGGCTTGCCTGCAAGCAGTTTCCTCCTTCCACTCTCTTTCTGCTTCCATCTCTTTCAGTTTGTCTATCACTCCTTTTGTGACTTCAGCTGACATTGGTAGAGCCGGTTCGGGACCTATGAATCCCTCCGCAGCTCCTTCCCTCGCCAGTTCATCTGCCCTTTCCTTACCTGTGACCCCCTGATGCCCCGGCACCCACGCCACAGTAATCTTCCTACTCCTCCCCAGCAAGTTGAGCTCCTCCTTACATTCTTGTACAAGGGAGGAGGTTGTCGCTGCCTTCTTTAGGGCCTTCAATTAGGTATGGTTATATACTTATATCAATCACGCTGACAAAATAGTGAACTAAAAAGTGCAAAAAATTTTTTTTTTTAGGTTACACGTAAAGTAAAAGGTGTTTTGATTTTTACGTTTCAATCCTAAAATGTGAGGTATCGTTGTACGTTGGATAGGTATTAGAAAAAGAATAACGGGTTGCTAAAACATAATTTGATAAAGTAAATGTTTTTGGAAATAATCACTCCGGAAGTCAAAAAAACATTTGATCCGCAAACACAACAATTTCGCAAACAAGTAAAAAAATATGAAAAAGTCATGAAAATAGGTTTCAATGAAAATTATTTGGAATATGGTCAGTTAAGCCATTTTTTTGTAAAATTCCATATGCTCTTAGTAAAAGGGCATAATATATGAGTCGTAAATTATGGTAACTCGTAGGTTTTGCTACTCTTGGTATCTACTTTATCCCCTTCTACATTAGCCTATTGTGACGGACGGTAAACTACGGAATCCAACACATAGTGTGGCTTGACATGCCTTTGGCCAGTTTTTATTATATTTATTTCGGGTGGTCACGGTTCGCATACGTTAGTTTAAGTAATAAGTTGATCACTGATAAGAACTCTTTGTTTAAATGTATTTCATCGGTTCATGTTACTCAATTTTTTTTACTTGCCGTCGCAAAGAAGATCTCTTTTCATCATTATCATTTTAGTCTCTCATCGCCCGCTGTTCTTCCAGCATGCCACTTATCCCGGTTCCGAAGTGATCTTATTTAGATTCCAAACCTGACCCTTATTTAAATAGTAACAACTTTCGTACAAAGAAACTGTTGCTAATGTAAAACGAACCAATCAAATTTGGTATGAGTAAACATAAAGTGCTCCGAAACTGTCAAAACCAAGTTATTTGTATCTCCGTAGCATTTATCAATGCTGTCCAAATTACTGGTTTGTTTGACGGTTTAATAATGGACAGCATGACATTTCTATCGATTTCGTTTAAGCAAGTATAATTTTATACTAAATTACGGAAACAAGTTTAGGTATAATCGAGACTAATGGTATCTACACGCCGTGCCTTTAGTCGTTTAACTCTGTCTGAGTCACAAATGGCTTTCCCTGTGTACTATGCAACAACTGGTAATGAGCTCCAGTCCTTAAAAATATGGCAACCATAAATAATAAATAAGGATATACCTGCGTGATTATGAAGTTGTAAATAAGATTAATTTCATTGTTTCTTATTGCTGTGTAGGTACATTAGTGCCTAGTAATGTACTGTGTGTAATATAAGAATAGGATATTTTTTTAAATGGTTTAAGTAAAAACAATATTATGAATTCTGAACTCAAACATAATTATGAAATGTAACACTAGTCAGAATTAATGAAACACCTGACTTATATCCTTATAAACTGCATGGAACGTTTAAATTAACTACAAAATTACACGATGTAGGAATTGAGAAATATGATTTGTCATAGTGTTACTTATAATTACTTGAGGCCTGTTATTAAGCTGATGTATTTATCAGGCGGGTGAAATATGGAGTGGCACGCCCGGCGCAAACGCACCGAGGAAGTTGTTATTGAATAAGGTTAATTTAATAAGAAGTGTTGCAATATAGGTGGAGAGGTTTGGTGGCAATTTATTAAAAAAAAAAATAGTAAACTGATTAAATAATAGTTTATAAATATAATAATAATAACCATGAACTTGCTCATGGTTATGGGGCCTTGCCAAATATGTATATTTTAATGAAAAAACCAAATTATAAAACACAGAACGACTATTTATTTCAATTGACATGAGATGAGTTTATAATGGCGTAGGGATGTGACGACCCCATCGCCCACTGGTTTCGACACCGGTGCAATCAGTCAACGCAGGGCAGCTTGTGGCGAGCTGTTGGGGAGTAGCGACCCCACGTACCTGAGCGCTCCTGGGGGACTCCGTCGTCCGACTAAGTCCTCCGCCTCTGGCTTGCCTTAACCGGCCGTCCAGAGTGGGGTCGCGAGAGCTGTGTTCTCGAGGGTAGATGTGGAAACCTAAGTGGCGAGTTGGCTATATGTTTAAAGTCCAGTGACACCTCTCTACCCCCAGCCCTCATACCGGTGTTGCCCTCGAGCCATCTTAGATGTCGCTTTTTGTGGGGGCCCATCTTATGTGGGCGAGTCACCGTCTGCCGGAAATAAAATTGATTACCATTTTGTTAGGCAGACGTCCGATTTTATTCTCCATAACCCAGTATTTAGTCCAGCACTTTCACCTAATAGTCCAGTATATTTTAGATTCCATTAAATCTCAATAGTCTTTACACCCTCGCGGATGCTGCCTCTGCGTGCGTCCCATGACTCGGGCAGGTGCAACATCCGCTCGGTGTACCCCTTACATTTCATTAAATTGTCGAAAGGGTCTCTGCGTGTTGGCTTCGGCTCCACGTACGCCTCCTAAAGGTCCGGAACACCATTGTTCCGTGATGGGAAAGACATACAAAAAATAATAATATATTCTTTATTGTGCATAACAGAAAGAAAAATACAACAAAATAAATAAAAACATAAAGAATATAAAAATATAATAATGGTTCTCTATATTTTTATTTTGTGTTCTTGTTGGAGGGCTAATAAGTTGCTGGACAAAGAGTAGGTATGTCAGTGACCAAATCAAAAAACTTAGCTATGCAATAATCATTCTTAAAATTAAGGTTTCTATTTTTTATCCAGAATAAAATAAGACAAGGGGGTCTCGTAAATGCCCTGAAAGACTAGGAAAACGGCTGTGGCTTTATTTATTTTTCCTCGATTTGACCTGTGTTCCGTAAATTAAACCTACCTACCTAGTTTGGCCAAAATCTGTACTCATTCGAGTATAGTCAGAAATAATTTATTTTATATTTTATCAATAAAAATCTGAATCTGAATCTGAATTAATGATACCGTTTTTTTCGTACGCTAGCAGGTACCTCTTACCACCACAAAAACGAATGGATTGTTTTAAATACTACGACGGTGACAAACAAGCATACGGCCCGCTTGATGGTAAGCGGTCACCGTAGCCTATGGACGCCTGCAACTCCAGGGGCCCTTTAAAAAAAAGGAGGATTCGCTGTGTTGACAGCTAAAGGGGCAAGCTTTGCTCCGTTGCTTTTTAATTTACCACGTAATTTGACGAATTTCGTTGGCTGGACTATATCATTTTAATTAATAAACATGAAAAGCAACCAGCGATACCAATATCAAATTCCAAAAACAATACACGTCTCACAATACTTTGACAATATTTAACCTCACATCCTGATCGCAGAGCGCGGCGCGGCGGGTCGCTGTTTGGCAAATAAAAAGACGTGGAGTGTATGCCGAGCAAGTGGCTAACTGTACCGTATGTGCACGTAGCCGAGTGTCTTGCGTATCCTCAGGGATTGCGGTTTGCGGAACAATGCGGCGTTTTAAAAATATTCATTTATATTCTGAAGTTAGAAATAAGGCGCTTGCCCGCTTCTGCCTGAGTATTTGGTATAAGATAGAAATCTGAGGTTTTGTTTTACCTATACTTCATAAGACACTTAATTAGAAGCAAGTGGCTAAAAGTTAACTTATTTTTAAAATTAAGGTTTTGATGTAATAAGCATGCCGTGTAGACGGAGAGCTAGCCATAGAAATAACGTAAAATTTTTAGAGCCATGAAACCCATTTAGTTAGTATGCCATACTATCATTATTACTTAATCCGGGCGCCTGGCAGCTGTTCAGATGACGGGTGTGGCAGTGGTTGGGGAAAAAAGCGGTTTGAAAATCAATTAAAGGTGTGGAATTTATAGAGCCACGAAAGTCTTCTAGTTAGTGTTCCATATCCACAGTTCCACACAAAACGGGAACGGGGTGTTAAGGTTGTCCAATACTGCAGCATAGTTTTTCGCAGCCTACAAATTTGCTTGCCTAATACGTTTAACGGATACAAACAGATGTATGAGTTTTGACGAAACATTTTGTTAGGACTTTGTTCACAAATCGTACTAAGTAATCTCATAGTGAGCGCGTAATTTTTCATATTACGATTCTCTCTCATCGCTAAGCACTGTGGAGCATTAAAACGACGAATCTTCCTGGAGCATTCTAAAGGAACCTTCACACAGTATGCAAAAGTCTACTTAAACAAGGCTTGGGAGGGGTGGGGAGGGGAGTCAGCTTACGTACTGTTTCCCCTCTGTCGACGTATACACCCAAATGGGCATACGCGGTTCTGTGCTGTGACTAGTCTGTACACAAAAGTAGATCAAAAATGCAAGATTTGTTAGTATAGTTATATCATTTTCTATGTGTTAATGTCGTCACTACAAATTCGTTATCTATTATTATATATATAAAAGAAAGTCGTGTTAGTTACACTATTTATAACTCAAGAACGGCTGAACAGATTTGGCTGAAGATTGGTGGGGAGGTAGCTGAGAACCAGGAAAAGGACATAGGATACCTTTTATCACGTTCCCGTGGGACGTGATATCAAACGTGGTATAACAAAACGCAACTGATATGGAATAACAAAACGCAACTTACAGCTAAACGTAATGTAGTCTATGGTTAATTATAGTCGAATTTTGAAGTTGACCCCGGTTAACCAGGAATGCGCGACCCATCAAATAACGACCCGGGAATGCGCGACCCAGCAATTGACGTCCGTGATGTACGTGGATTGATGGGCCGTTAGTTCTTGGGCTGCGATTTGCTGGTCCGTAAATCCTTTTTACGGGGTGAGAATCCGAATCATGTTCACGGGTCGGAAGACCATCTCCGTTATTTTAAAACGAAAATTGTCGTGTATCACAAGGTGCTTCGCTAAAGAGTGGAACCCATGCCAATAAAAAATAATTAAAATACTTCCTTTTTAATTTACATTAATTATCCAAATAAAAAATTGACCTTGATAAAATCAAAAGTCTGCTCATTTATTGCCTCTAAGGGCTCTGGCGGAACAAAGTTCGCCGGGTCAGCTAGTTGTAAATAATGCGTGAGAATTGCGGCTTTCCCCCGCAAAAAGTGTCAGATTTTTTTTTGGTAAGATGTCGCATTGATATATATCGTGCTTCCAACGTCGCTGTCACTGTCGGAACCGTGTTGCTCGAAGGCTTGGGTACATAAGAAACAATACTGTATTGAGGGGTTGGCAAGCTTATATGATTAATACGGTAAAAAGTCCCATTTTGATGAATATAAAAACCAAGATTTTATACGCGGCGTACCAACCAAATTAGGCCGCTCGCACTATAAGAGTACTACACAAATAAATTTCGTCGAACCAATTTGTTTTCAACCCGATGTGACAGTAATTTGGACATAGTACCTATTTTTACAAGAATCTCAAATCAAAATACACAGCAAATTACGCCAGTGTAAATACGGCTTAACGCAAAGTGCGTCGGGGGTAAAACGTAATATTTCCGCATTACAGCCCTTCATAATCACTACACTCACGGGACCAGCCCCGCTCCCCGCCCAAAATATATAATAATACAATTTACTTGGGGAAATATTTTATTGGGACATTTTTGTACATATCCTGTGTTGATTATGTATTAAACAAATGTTAAGTGAGAACTAATAGGTAAAAGAACCTATTCAGACATCAGAAAGGTAACAAGTCATCGGTAAAAGATTTTCTTATTACAAATCCATGCATAGGAACCTATCGTGTATTTCCTAAACCAAGTTACTTATGCATAATACAACTCACATGACACGATTTTCACCTTCTTTTGCAACGCAAACATTTTGTAATTAGAAAACGTTGAATTCATAGTTTTTGAATCTTATAGGCGTAATATAATTTAAGTATATCTTTTGTATAGGCGTGATTTATTAATTAGACTTGCCTTGACGAATCCCCGAGTAATTTTTGAGATCCGATTGTCAGTTTTGAGGCATAATCTGTCGCTCTTTGGGTTACCTACTTGCAGCCTGTGGAGGAATTCAGTTTCCGCTCCGTAAGTACGAAGTTGTAGCACTCACTGGTTGAACATTATTAGATCGTACGTAGGGGCCGTTCATCTCATTCACAGGGGTGGTATTAGTCATATCGGTTCTCACCTTACATATACTCGTATTTGTCTAAATATTTTCTATTTAATTTTTGTTTTATGTTTGTAAAAAAGTAACATTATGTTATTATACGTAGTGCGGTTAGTTCCAGGTTGTATTTACTAAGCGTGGCCGCGTAAGTGTGCTCCCCCAGGACCCACTTTATTTGATTGGCTCTAATGACCTCTGTGATTCACTGTAGTCTCCTACGGGTACTAGCCCAGTGCAAGCGGAACACTGAGGCGATTAATAGGACTTGCAAATAATGTCCGTGGAAAAGTTACAATACATATTATATGTAGTTTAGTTAGTTACGGGTTGTAGTTAGTAAGCGTGGCTGCGTATTAAGTACGCTCCCCTGGAAACCCACTTTATTTATTTGAATGACTCTAATGTCCTCTGTGATTCCCTGTAAATAGTCTCTTACGGGAACTAGCCCATATCTTGTAATATTTCACCGCCGAACAAACAATTAGGTTATAACTAAGTAGGTATAAATTACCTAAAATTAATAAATTACACTAGTATTCGACATGGCCACTCTATGTCAAAGTCAAAAAGTCGAATACTAGTGCAACGTCGAGCACTGTTACCGTACACAAATTGTGCATTCCTTACTTGTTTCCGCTAATACTGAGTACAGCGGTCACTTCGTCTATGGGGAAAATGCATACATTTTCACGGGCAATAAGCGCTCAGTAATGAAAAGCGGTTCAAAAAATATTGCGTGTACAATATCATTCCCTGAAAGCATCCAAGCATCTAATGGAGTGGAAGCTACTTGAGCTCTCATTCATTCGTTTCATTTCCCATCGTAGAAAAAGCTTGGAAAAACTACATTTACTCGAGTTTTATATACCGCTATATTTACATTAAATAGATTGGAGTTTGGCAATTTGTTTTACTGTTGAGAAAGTCATAAAATAAATCTATTATTATCTTTGTCTCTTGAGTATCAGAGTAACTAAGCAACTATGTGCTATAATGCTATGTATAATGCTATTTTTGTCCTACTCTTTAGGAAACATCCTAAAGAGTAGGACAAAAATAGCATTATCCCAATTCAGCGACGTCAAATTAAATCCTGACAAGGTCCCTCAAGGGACCAGTTCCTCAATATTCGATCAACTTCCTTCGCTGCTAAGCTTATGATATATATTTAAAACATGAAGATGCATAGGTATATTGTATTTATAAATTAATAGAGCAATTAAGTTTTGGATGTATATATTTTATTGCGTCATTTTGTACTTCAACCTTCAACTTTTCATTTATTAATTGAACAAAAAAAATACGCAAATAATAATTATTTTTGTTATGAGGGATGACATGACAGGAGCAGCCATACAAAAAACGGCTATATCAGATACGATACTGTACGATACTGATTACACTCGTAACGGATTGCCAGCATTCTAGTTACCTACAGCATGCAGGTATAAGTATTGAGTATCTATTACTATCTATGAATATTATCTTATCAATACCATGCCATAATATATTTAAAAAAAAAACACGGGAACGATAGCCATATTTTATAGCGCATATCCCCAAATTCAACAGTTATTCTAAAAAGCGGTTAACATCGAAGTGATCCCCGGACGATTGTCCCGCTTCGCGGAAATTACCTTTTTACTACAGCGGTGGTTTATTCATGTCATAACCGGGTAGGTGCCAGACAATATATATATATATATATATATATATAACATTCCTGTATTAATATTTGGTTTTTGGAGTTTAATCCCAATTGCTATATTTTTAAGAATTCCGTAGTCAACTAGGAACCCTTATAGTTTCGCCACGTCTGTCTGTCTAGACTGTGTCTGTACTGTACTGTGTCTATACTTTTGAACCGCGAGTCAAAAAATATGAAAATAATAATGAAAGTAGAACTTTTTAAAGACTTTCAAGGAAAATTATTTTGAACCATGGTCATTTTGCAAAGGTCAGTTAGTTAGCCGAGTCCATCAAGTAAATTGGATGCCTAGTGAAATAATGGTCTATGGTCACTACTTATACTACTTAAATCATTTCTGTAATTGTCCTTTATTATGCTTGAAAAGGGACACGGAGACTCACGGTTTAGTTAGGCATCCCGTTTGCCACCATCTGCAAGGCAAAACAGCGTAATCTTGTACATATGTATTTTCTCTTTAGATAGGTACGTTATTTTGCCGACACACAGCAGATATATAATGTAACATGATTAAATCCTTACAATAATCCAATTAAAAATCTTATACCACTGTAGTAAGTTCTCTTGACATAATACAAAACAACATTTACAACCAAATAAAATAAAAATAAATCAAGCACATACCCGCTTTTCGGTCTCGGCAGTCGGACAATTTATAAATCAACGGGGACACTCAAATTTGCATACCGCAAACATGTGTCGCGTTATTTATCGCGCGGCAAAATCGCGCCGCGGCGTTTTCAGCGTAAATCATTACCTATATATTGGAGGGCTTAATGGGTTGGTTATGGGCTGGGATACGGTGAATAATTGTCATTTTACAGAAGCTTTAAAAAATTATACGTATTTTTTCTATATTAATTGCTTTTATCATAATAATTTGAAGCTTTACAATTTTATTTCAGGTGATAGAAAGCAACGTTTCCTAGTTTCGATTGTTTTTACTATAGCTTTATGTAACGTGTTCAAAAGATAATTTAATTATATCCCGTATGCGGGTGATAGTCAACCTTTCAAGTTAAGAGTCAATATAAAAGCCGTTCACGTGCTTCAACCGACTTTCCCACAAAGTTATTGTTATTGAAATGAGCTTAAAATTTTATTGTAGGCGTTAAAACACTCGGGTAACGGAGCGCATTAGCTAAGCAGGCGTTTCGTGTCCACTGATTCTTAAGGTATTCCTCTTATTGCTATTGGAATAAATAATACATGGGAATAATTTTTTTATGAACAAATAATCAAAATAGAAGAAGTACCTAATACAAAATTAAAAGACTTTTACAATGCATTAGCTCGGGAAGTGCTATTTTAGAGGGTAAATTTACGCATGTTTATTAGCTTTTTAATTTAAAAAAAAAACTGTAAATACACTGTGTTATATACTTAATAATTTCGCAAAGTCCAAACCAAGGCATTATTTGAATAACATCAATCGAGCATAAATTGTCTTTATCATAGGTACAATATATACTTACATTTATAGACAATCCATTAAAAGTGTAAATATCTAAACAGAAATTTTAATTTTAATATGTATGTATATAGTAACATATTTCTTTTTTATTAATTTTTGAAAAGAAAAATCTTTCACTTTTCAATTTGTCTCCATGTCGACCCAATGAGGACTACCGCGAGTCGTTTTTCCGCTAGGGGCGCTAGTGGAATGTAGGTCCTGTGGGAACATTTCAAACGTCACTTTGACAATTCTCTCATACTGACACAGGACCCACGCATGAGTGGCGCCGCCGCCTGGCGAGCGACAATACGGTAGCTCCCATTACATTGGTTGTTCCTACTCCGCTACTTATTCAGAATAAAATGTCCGTATCTTAGCAGGCTAAAAATTATAAGTATTATAACTCCTTTTGAAATCTTTTTATTATTTAACATTTTCAAAAACATTAAAACATCACCTAAAAGTTAATTTATTACAATAGTGGTCCCTGTTATAAATAAATAAAGTAAGTTTTCTTGAGTCCTAACTAATTTTATTTTGTGTCACACGTAACTCGAATGCTCAATTCGGACCGAGCGAGCGAATGTTTGGGCGCGCATTGGTAGTTTATTGGTAGTTTCTTTTCACGTGTAAATTTGTTAAAAGTATTTTGCTCTGATTTTAGATAATTTGGCTTGGATTTTTTATATCGCAGTGGAATTAAATAGTGATATTCAATTGACGGAAATTCATAACGAGGCGCAAATGGTAAGGTTAGTTTACATAAAATCTGACAGAAATAACAATGCTGCAGTTGATTGTTTACTTATTTTACTTATAAATAAATTACAAAGACTAACATTGAACAATTTTTGTGTTCATTATTGCTGTTCGGTTTACACAATTAGGTTCTGATAGGTACTGACATTAATTTTCAATCGCCATAAAAATTCGTTCGATGTTCGAAATCAACAATATCAAAAAGAGCAAAACAGTCCTACACAGATATTTACGTATATAATAATATTAATCTGTTTGGAAAAAACATTCCTCGAGGTATTTGAGCGCCCTAAATAATTAAAAAAAAGTGCATTCCTCGAGCTTCAAAAACCAAGGAGAAAACAGTTGAGTAGGTACGTTTGTATGGATAAATAGCCACTCCTGATAATCCTGATGCATCTTAAATCCCGGCGGGTGCGCGAGGGCACGTTTTATGCATGTTGGCCCGCCTCGTATCATTATGGTGGCCATAAATGCGTAAATAGTTGCCACTTGTAGTTTAATTACAGTGTTACTGCTTTTTAACAGTATATCTGATATCACTGCGCGCTGCATGACACCATTTAACTAAGATGATAATTTCTAGACGAATAAAAAAACAGTAAACGCCCACGCGCACATAAAATTAACTGAAATATTTTAACCGACCACCTAAAGAGTTTCTTAAGTCGGTTGGTCGCTGGTCCATTCGTTATTTTATATGTGGGTTGTTCAGTGAGCATTGCTTATACGTAGGTAACCTTAAAGTTTATATCTGAGAAAAAAAAACCAGTATGTACCATTTCCTTTTTCAGAAAGAGACGATTAAACTATTCTCATTTGTAAATATTGATAATCTGTCCAGGACATCTTAACGCGATTCAGTTGACGCCCTAAATTGAGTCGCTTCTATACAACAGTGGATCCAATGTAAGTTAAAAAGAACAGTGTATACGGAACACAAGTTTAGGTTAGACTCTAGTGTAATATTAAGCTTGGAGGTACAATTTTTTAGATTTGTGTTAGATTGTTCCATAATATTTATTTATTGTTTGTTTATTATATTTATTTATTTATTATTTATTATATTTACTGATTATATTTAGGTATTCACTATATTTATTTATTTAAGTATAAAATACGGTTAAGTATCTAAATATGACATAGCAGCGTTGCTCTGCATGTAAAGCTGTTTCAGGCTATGCAATTAATCGAAAGCCACTTTAGCACCATAAGAAGGCAATTGTCTCGCCCTTCAGCTGTTAAAGGCGTTTTATGTTTATTAGGGCCGTCAAGCGCCGAAGGATAATTATAACGATAAGCCAACCGTTCTTAACTACCGGTTTAACTATTGGTCTGATGTTTTATACTTCTTTCTGTAACAAATAAAAAATTAGGTTCTGTCATAAACCTCTATCCTAGACTTAGTTTAGCGACACATTTATCGATTTATTACACAAAGAAGATTAATAATACACTGAAAAGCTTCGTACTAGTAACCAGAATCTAGTTACCCTTTACCGAAATGTCTTGTATATATAACGACAGGACCCTTTGTAAACATAACTGCACTATTCTGGTTATATACCTAATATTGTTAATTTTATAAAGCAGGAAGTGAAAATAACAGAATATTTTGCATCATTGTCATGTTAATATACTTAGACCGGGTTACTCACGTCTATAAAGTCGAAAATAGCTCGACATGTTTCGGGACGGTCCGCGCCCCATAATCATGAGTGAGAAGCGCTTGCCGCGATTGCTCTGCGCACACTGCGCGCGACGACGCTTTTTTTTAGTATCTCTACCAGATTTTAGTTGGAGTGACTACATTTTTAACACCAAGTTCTGGTAGAAGTGAATCATAGCTTCTAATAAACTTTTGTTAAACAAACTCGGGTAAATCCATTCGACCCTCTCAGCAAATATCTACCTTATTTATAACCCCTATTTAATAAACTCATTCTTAATATTTTAATAAAATCACTCTTCACATATACCAGCTTATAATTCAAGTTTAAATACTACATTATGCAATTCACACTACTGAACCCACTCGAGTACCGAGTAGCCTGTTGGCAAGGGTAAACCTCAGTCACAAAAGCTTCATTATACTTCAATCCCAATAATTGAATCCAATCACCAACTTCAATAACAAAAACATCGATTCCGGGCTGGTAGACAAAAGGCTTCGCAAACAAAGTACGCTGTTTAAAATTCCGTGCGAAGGCAAACCCTTTGAAAAACGCCGCGTGCACAAAACTGCCCAAATCAATGAGAGCTCCAACTCCCATAACATAGGGCTAGAGCAACTTCATAAAGCTTTAAGGCCCTTGGTCATATTGCAGATTAATATACTAAGTACACATCAGATCGCATTAATTAATTATACAATTATAAATATCGACTTATTTTATTGGTTGAAAATATTTATTTTAGATCAGATAAGATCAGCAAAAAAAATAAACAGTTGCAATGTTCAATTTACATAGATTTGATAAAACACGTGAAGCTCCAAAATACTGGACATAAGCATCATATTATATTATTCCCTTCGGCAACCCTGTTTCCCATAACGGGCAGACCCCATAACGACTATCCCCATAATCGACACTATTTGCCCAGAAATCTGGAAGAGGCGGGCAGAACAAATTTCCGCGAAGCCTAACGAGCCTACCCCCCATTTAATCAGACTCAAGTGTTGATGTGATATCCTCGCTAGTAATAAAATTGATTCGAGGGTAAGTTTGTGTGTGTAGTTTATTCGATGGATGTTTTCAAAATGCTTTATTATGGCTTCTATAGAAATAATGGCTTTTTAGATTTGCCTGCCTCCGATCGTTAAATAGAATTCTATCGGTTTTAGACTTGAGATGGTTATGTAGAAAAAACATATTTGTGAGGTTAATGAGGCGTCTGTGTGTGTGGTTTATTTGGTTTTGAATGTTTAAAAAAAATGCCTTATAAATAATTAATTCATTTTTATATATGGCTGCCTCCAATCGTTAAATGGACTTCTATCGTTTTGGACTTTGGATGGTTATTTGGGTACTGAGGCTTCAAATTTGAATTTCGCTATAAGCAGGGGCTTTACGTTTATTAGTAGTCATTAAATATTGCTGTAAGTTTGTTAATTTTTTTTAAATACGTTTATTTTATGTATATGTTAACATATAATTGTGAGTAGGTACCGTTAGTTTATAAACTAACGCGCGAGATTGTAAGCAAATTGATAGGTTAGGTTAGTTTGTGATATCCCTAGTCAAATTATAGTTAGTCAAATTATAAAATGTCGGGAGTTCACAATTTAACGGTGTATTATACAAATTGAACATATTTACGTTTACTTCCATGTGTAATCGAACAGAGATAAACCCTTTTCATTGGATAAGTTTTCAATATTATCCACCGGTAAACCCGGCGACCAGAACTATACTCCCCGCGTAATAATTCCTGAACGTTCCCTCTCATGGTAGCCTCTTGTAAGAAAGAGATGGGTTGGCATCTTAATCTCAAGATAGGAAATAACCAGTTCCGCGCGGCTCTAGCCGGACATATCCGGACTTTTCCGGATTTCAGCTTGGCAATGTGTTTTTATACTGCCCGGAGTTGATGTTGCGGAAGGGATGGTGTGTTCCCGTTAAGTAAATCTTATCTTAACGCACAGGCATCCTCGGCCTTCGTAGGCAATTGCGTAGTATGTGGGTTGAAGTGGACGACGGACAGGCACGATAAAATTGAAATAACTTGGTTTTGGAAAAATGTTAATGAAATTTGGAGGTACTCGTACAATGTAAAGTGTTAGTGCAAAAAAAATGCAATTTTATATTTTTTACTGATAACGAGGCGCGCAAAAATATCTGACACAATCTTATTTGTGTATAATATAGTGTCACATATTTTTGCGGCCTTCGTAGTCCAAAATATTTTGGCCGGTGACTATACATACTTACTTTCATTGACATCTTTACATGAGAGAAGCACACGGTCGGTCCTTGTGAAAATATTATCATACGAGAAAAAATGCAAGTTATTTATTAATAGAAACACCAAAGATAACTGAATAGGCTGCAGTATTTTAAGTACCTATATGCAATTAATTATGCAACGACGATATATTTCACATAGTAGGTCTGGTACGTATGTACATTTAAGAGAAACCTTGTTACACTGTGATCACACCGATTTTTAATTCACTTACGTGACGTCGGTCGGAGGCGGTGCAATTAAATATTTAAATGACTGCACAGGAATGAGTTTTAATTAGACACAGTGCACTGCGGAGACGGGGCGCAGCGAGAGGAGCGAAGAGTAAAGTTCGATCCCACCATAACATCGGTGTAAAAAATCGGCCAAGAACTTAATATTCGCCAAAATTTTGAGTGCAGTAAAACGTCTGATAATGATTAGTCTTCGCCGAGGGAGAACGGCCTATGCCAAAAATGCTAAAGATATCATGGAATATCTGAACATTAGCAAAACAATCGGTTTTTTTTTAATCTCCCACCGTCCATCCAGCAAATAAAGCTATATATGTAGATAAGAAATCTGATATTTTGGTGCATTCCACGAGAATGGCCTGGAAAATGGCAATGGCAATACAAAATGCTTTTGCCTTGTATAGCAACTACTTCAATCAAACACGTAAAGAGAAAATACTGCCAACCTGTTAGCCAAGTCGTGAAATATCATCGAACACAAAATCGCTTTCTTAGCGTTGTCAGAAGTATTAGAAAAATCGCATTTCGTAAGAGACATTCTCGTGGAATGCGCCTTTTTTATGGAACAATATTACACAAATCGGTCTAGTGTGGGACACTAAGCTCAATAAGGTTTGTGTTATGGGTACGCGACGTTGTTTATAATAAATAAATACTTACACATACATAGAAAATATACATAACTCAGAAAAAACTATTCGTGATAAACACACAAATAACTGGCCTGACCAGGATTCAAACCCTTTATAACTAACTAGCCTTACCAGCCCGTTAGCATAAATCTAAACTTAATTCTGTGATTTTAAGTTTGTGTGTGGCTGATTTCTGCACAATGTTAGAAAGATACATACAGATTTGTCTAGCTACTTTAAACTTGGCCGGAGTCACTACGCAGTGTCCAGAGTGAAAAAGGTTTTTTTGGCAATGATTCCTGTGCAGCTTTGAGAGTAATGGAACGGTATTTTAAAGGCATTCCAAGTCTACGAAACAAAAAAATCCTCGACTGCTTAATGTCGTTACTTTAACTGAATATCAAATAATAGTTTCTTTTCTGTAGTGAGAAGCTTCTCCAGTGAATAGTAATTTTAGAATTATACGGAAAATAATACCTATTAGGTTTCATAATGTCATGAACAAAAATGTTTAAACATTAATCAGGAGGAGCATATTTATTTAATCCCTTTGCCGGTAGAACTTTGTTTTTTGCCCATCAGTCCTTGAACTGCTATCTGTCTTAAAAATAATAATGTCTAATATACTTATAAAATTTATACGGGTTAGAAAAAATGCTTTAGCCCAAATTTTTTATTTTGCTCCCTTTGCACAGCATCCTTATTAAGCTCGTTAGGCCAAGTGCTGCGGTCACTAGATTAATTGCTGGGACTTGCTTATTCACTCGCAAGACTTCAGGGGGAATTTCAAGTTCAAATATAAACTATATTTTTAGACACAAACTTCGTATTTAAACAAGATTTACATACGAGTAATAAGTGCTTAAATGATCCAATCCCGATAATGGAACAGTTTCGAATTGATGAGAAATATGGTTAACATTTTACGTGACCGACCATAATACCCCATCATTTTAGACTAGCGAGTTTCAAGTAAGTATGTAAGTACATACTAAACACCTCGCTAAGCGCCACTTGTACCATCCGGGGTTAGGCGTTAGGGGTTAGGCCGGAGTTAAGCGTTTTTAAAATGAAATTTGACCGGTGACTCGGGATTAGTAGGCTAACCCTGTCTGGCGCAGTAGGCCACAGTCAAGTGGGTCTAACGAAGCTAAATTTTAACGAGTTCTCATGTCTCCGGGGCGTGGCCAGACTCAGGCCAGAGACGCGTTGTGATTGGCTAAAGCGCGCGGTAAGCGATCGTGTGACGCGGCGCTAGAGAGGAGTATAAGTCGATAAACTGTTATCCATTGATATTTGATGCGCTCTGAATATTAATAAATACAGTAAAATCCCAGGACAACAAAATCAGTCGTGGTTAAAAATATTGCAGAAAACGATGTGTAACAATAGTTATAATCATGACCATATTAAGTATATTGACGTTAAACCCGTGTGTATGTATTACTTCGGTGATCGGACGAGAACCGGTGTGTTCAACGTGGTATGGACGTTGGCTAATGGTGGGTTCAAGAGCCTGAAACAGAGGCAGCATCCTAGAACGATACGCGCACAGTCGCATACGCATTGCCTTTCGCAGGAGCGCAAGGCACTTTGATAAAGTAACCACAAGATGATATTGTATTGCAGGTTCCAAACGTGGTGTGTAGTATGGGCCATTTTTGATAAATCAATTACCTCAAACCACGTTATATCCAAGTAAATGAACTTTCAAGCTTTAGAGTGTTATTTTAAAGTCAAAATTCTATGAAATAATGACATTTACTTAACACTTTCATAGTTCGTGCTATCAAAATCTAGGAAACTCAGGATAGACAGACCCTAATACTTTATAGATCTAGTTTCATTGAATGCAAACAACTATTTATGATTCAAGATCATTGCATAATGAGCCATCCTCCAGCTAACGTTAATAACACGTTGAAGAATATCCAAGCATCAAATTATCCAAGCGTTCTGAGCAGGTGTGAGGTGAAACAGAGAAGACCCGTAAGTATTTTAATTTCCGACATGTGTACAGAATGAGCCCTGCTATTTACTGTTAAGTACACACTTAACAGTAGCAGGACTCATCTGTATAAAGGTCGGAAATTATAATAGACCCTGGAGGGAAAGTGCCTTAAAACCTTAAGTTAGCTCGTTTTACTCAAGGGGAACATAAAAAACTGCTTTCAAAGTATTTTTGATTTTCGCTTGTCTCGCCTAGGAGTCGAATTCAATACAAATTAAAATAAAAATGTTATTTTATTACACTTGTCCATACAGTTAATGTCAATGGTAAATTTTCTCCCTTAAAATTAAATAGATAAAACATAAGTCGTTTGTATTTTTACGCCTACTATGTACTTTAAAAACATTTTTCAATTTGTTTTAATGACATTATTTAGATTGTTACCTGGAATCAGATAAATACAAATATTCAAAGATAAACCATAAATAAAGACGTCTCATCAAATATACCCATAAAAACAAAAAATTTGGACATAAAACTTTAAAAAGTTTGGGTTTTAACATACTCGATGTTACCCTTGATTTTCTTTAAATGGATAACAAACACTACAATAATAAATAGATACAGATACAAAATAAATTTGTGTATTACACAAACCTACCGGAAACCGAAAATGTAATTTCTTATTTGAGTAAAATCAAGCCAATCATTTATCGACACACATCGGCACGGGTGCACCGCTTCTCTAGTTCCCGGCAAGGCACAAGCGGCCGTACCAAGTAGTAATCATGTGGTTGTGGATATCGCTAGCAATTCGATACATTGCGCGGCTGCTTAACAAATTGCATCGCGACACAACTTGTTTGCTATTCTAACCCGTCAATGTAAAACGCCTGTACAATTTGTTACAGATCAGTTCAACCAATTAGTCCGGCAGAGTAAAATCATACGGTCCTGGATATATTTGTAAAAATGCATGATTTTATCAAGTAAAAACTAATGAAATGAATACAATACATGTGGTACGTGACTCCTTAGTCCTTGAAGTTTTTGTTTTCATTCATATTTTTGCTCGTAACAACGTAGCAGTTCGGCATTTTATGAAAATATCGGAGCATATTTTACGATTGCGGCTAAGATGCAACTGGCTCGCGTCGAACAGTAATATGGCCATCTGGCCTCATCGCTGCGACGCGCGACACACCTCCGTTAGCTATCTATTCCTTTTTCTTTTATCTATGGCCACAGTAGTCAAATTTTTATCATTCACACGTCTAGATCTAGATATTGATAATAACTAGATACCTGATATTCATATAAATAAAACTTCAACATCTTCAAACTGGTTAACGTGAAAACATGATTTTTAACAAAAGCCTCGATACTTTTATTTTACAAGCATAGGTCCTTTTTTACATATTTTTTGTCAGAGAGTCGAAACCCTTGAATTTGTAAACATGATTCTTAGTTAAAAAGTTGAGTAATAACTAGTTCTTAAATCTGGTAAAAGTTTTTATCTACAAAAAATGTAGTTTAGTTTTAAACAGCAATTATCTGATTATGCGGTTTATTTTGACGCACCCGCCTATTATCGCCTTTTAATTTTTCGCGTGCTCATGCAATAAGATTTATCCCGCTGTCTTTTGGTCGAGCATACTCTTAAACTAAAAATTGTATCAGTTTCTAACAAGCAGATGTCAAAAAAATGGATACCTATGTACACACCATAATCAACGGCATTAAAGATTTAACAAATGCTTATGGATAGAGTTATATCTAATATCTATAAGTTATTATATATAAGTTTCTGCATTTAATTGTCTGTGCACTTCCTGTGTGTTTCGGTAATAAATTTTATTTTATTTTTATTATTATTATTCACTTTATTTATTTTTTATCTTAGGTTAGGCTAAATAATATGATTATAAAAGTAAAATACAAAAACACATACAAAAACAATACAATATACATATAAACATATTATAAAAACCTAACCTAGAGTGCCGCCGGCAACGGGGCAGGGCCCAGGCTGCCGGTGGTTAGGGCCGCAGAGAAAGGAACCGCCGGACTATACGCGCTGTGTCCAGGATTACTGCCTTCTGCATCTGACCCTTGATCCATCCACCTAGCGAGAGTCTCTCAAGATGTTGGTCGAGACTCTTCGCTATGAGACCGTTCGCTGAAACGACTATCGGAACAATGATCGTCGAGTCAACATCCCACATGGCGGTTATTTCGTGAGCCAAGTCTAGGTACTTACTGGACTTGTCCTTCTCGGCTTTCACGAGATTCTCGTCATGGGGGATGGTGACGTCGTCGTCGACGGCCCGGCGCTATTATTATTATTATTATTATTTATCTAACCGATTGCAGACCCACTAGTGTTAGGTATATATCAGAAGCATTCCACGGTTGGTATGGGACAAATCGTTGCATTTTTAAAATAAGAGCATTTTCAAAAATAGGGTACCATTTCCTTTCTTTTTGAAAATATAGGAAATTTGGGATTTATATAACCAGAATCACGAGTACTATTGATTAAAAAAAGAAAAAGGGTGTCCCGTTTTTTTGGTCCGTTTTCATAACGCATTTATTCATACATTTTGTATGGGCCGTTACAAACCTGTAAATTTTTTTATGTACGGAAAATCGAGGACCCATTTTCATTAAAATGGTGCACTTTTTTCTGAAAATGCCCATAAACGTCGAACATACCAACAAATCCGAGCGTAATCTTCTATCCATTATGGAATTATTGTTATGAAATAGTAACAAATTTCTAAGGAAAAACAATAATTAATTAGCCTTTGTGGCTAGAATAATTAGTTTGTATGGGACGTTATCAGTCCACTGCACTTTCAGCTTTACTCGATTTCCTTTTTTCGATTTTGTGCCATTTTTCGTGAAATAAAGATTTAAATTGATATTCATTACCTCAATCAAATAGACAAAAGTGTTAAGTATGTAGTATGGATGGGCTTAAAACAAGCTAAGCTGTGCCCATACCTTTTTCCTTTGTCAGTGCCTAATTCTGTATTTTATGTTCATTGTTTTGTTCAAGGAAATAAACGATTTGTATTTGTATTTTGTATTTTTAGTATTTACATGGAAAGTATGAGATGAAACCGTTATGTAAATACAATAAGTCAAGAATGTGCCCGTTTGTACGGGATTTATACGATATAACTTTTAATGTAATCATTTTATATGCACTTTAATAAAAAAAACCTAATGTGGTGTATATCCAAAACATACATTTTTCACTCCACTTCATTGTAATAAACAGATAAATGCTGAATTTTCGATATTTCTGGAATAGCTTCCAAAGCTTGTCAGGGGTGGAGCTTTTCAATTTATGATAAATAATCTTGGATCCAGACATGAAAAAATCGATTTAGCTGGTACTTTTGCGGTCAATCTTTCCACAATCTGCATAAACGCAAATTACCTTGATTGGACTCGTCAAAAACAGTGAATAAAGGTGTAGCAGTATTTTTAAGGTTCCGTACCTCAAAAGGAAAGAACGGAACCCCGTCCGTCCGTCCGTCTGTTTGTTAAGATCCTTTATCTCGAGGACGCGTAAATGTAGAAAGTTGAAATTAATACCACATATCTGTATGTATGGTATTAACTTCAGTCCGCAGACCTATGTCTGCGGTCCCTTGGAGCTGTGAAAAACCAAACCTCTACGTCAACGCAGTCAAATGATACGTCCGTTTATGTCGCATTTCCCATACATTTGCAATGCCTATCAAAATGTATAAGGGTGATCTAGAATCACGAAATTTGGCAAAAAGCAAGAGCTTGTATCAGAAGTACAGGAGAAAATCCGACAACCGTATAATTGCCGCACACTGAGAGCCGAGTTAACCTAAGGGATAGGGTGGTACATTTTCCAAATGTTTGATTTATCTTTGACTTTGCTTGGCTTCCGGGTCCAGATTATCTTAAACGCATATATACCAAAAATCAGGGAAATCGGGCAATATTTAAAGGTTGCGCACTGAGGCAACTTTTGTATGAAGAAGTTATTAAAAAAAAATTCAAACAAAAGTTGCCTCAGTGCGCAACCTCTAAATATTGTCAGATTTCCCTGATTTTTGGTATATATGCGTTTAAGATAAGCTGGACCCGGAAGCCGAGCAAAGTCTGAAAATATTTCACAATTTTTTTACCATACAAATGTGAAACACCCTAACAAGGGAGCATACTTTGTGCGGAACCCTCGGTGGGCGAGTTCGACTCGTACATGGCCGGTTTTTTTACTCAAATAAATAAACGCACATGAATACATCTGCACCAAAATAAAACATTTTCGTGGAATGCCCCATCAATGAGTCAAGTAATGCTACAAAAACGTGTAGAACTTGAAGATTAAATTAGTTCAATTATATATACTAGTTAGTTGTAAAGGCGATGTTACAGAAAATAACGATTAATGTTAAAAACCAAACAATCCAGACACTGATTAGGGCAATATGACAAACAAAGATTAATCCAATCCAATCGAGAGAAAACAGAGTTGTAAATTTAAATATACGGTAGCATTTACATTTAGGGCTTCATAAATATTAATTCATTTGTTTCTACACATAACGAGAATTGTATCGTTCATTAAATCTGTGGGCTCTCCTACGCATTTACACAGATACGTGTAATCAAACAGTGCATGCATTCATATGATGTCGTCAGTTAAACTAAGTACTCTTGTTCTTGGATAAATTTGATTTAATATTTTCTTCTTTTACCGCGAGTTTCCGCGGGTTAAGATGATGGCAGTAATTATCTCAACCCTGTGAAAACGAGTGCTGTAAAGGGCTCGAAACGTAGAGTCAAGGTGTTAATAAACGCAATAAATTAATTTCTAGGTATTTAATTTTAGGATTTTTAACAAATTAAGTAAGTATGCAAATTAACTTGACGTTTATACCTTCAAGGGACGTTTGATGTAGGTAATTATAAAGTTATGTATTTTGGAGGAACCATTTACTAGAAATGTTTTTTGTCTGGAGATGATTGAAAACAACCCCGACTATCATGGGTCTTGTTAAATATTTTTTTCAAGTGGCATCGTACTTCTACCGCAACTTTGCAACAGCAGCGATTCTGCAGTCGCCAACGTGAATTTTATCGAGATGGTGCACTAGACCGCAGCAATGTTAGTAAGAGGAACAAACTTGATTCTAAAGTAAATTCTAAAGTAAAAAAGAAATACAACTAACGTTTTTTTAGGATATTCTCACATTATAAATAGATTTCATATACATACTAAAGAAAAAGACCTACACTATCGGTGGTTGGTCAACGATCGAAATCGGGTCTTCAGCTTACGGGGCTAACACCATGACCACTAGGCCACCTCTTCTCAACGCATGCTGGCGAATTTCTAGAGTATATGCAATCTCTGTAACAGGCAGGACGTCCGTGGCCGTGGCGTTAATATCAAATCAAAATATTTAGTAAAATAATACAATACAATACTATACAATACAATACAAAAACTCTTTATTGTTCACCAACAAGGAAATAAAAACAATATAAATTAAACACTAAAATATAAACACTAGTAGACAACAGGCGGTCTTATCGCTAAGAAACGATCTCTTCCAGACAACCTTTGGGTAGAGTAGTCAATACACATGAAAATCAAAACTGATTACATATTTACGAGTATAATATAACAAAAATTTAACATAAAAGGGAAGTCATACACATACTTATATACAAAAAATATATAAACATACATACACATAAATATTACAAAAGCACAGCATAACAGTAGGAAGAACCGTTAGGTAGAAGAAAGATAAAAATCTTTCAGTTTATTTTTGAAAATTGGCAATGACTTAGCACGTCTAATGTCTGGAATGAAAAGGAGCACCTGAATAATTTGGAGCTGGAAGAAGGAACTGAAAGAAGCAAGTTCTCAGCACACCTAGCGAAGGTTACATAATTAAAACGTTATTTGAGGTAGCGGGGAGTAGCAGGATTAAAAAATATGCCAAAGAGAAGTGAAAGAATGTGAAAGTTACGTCTAAGCCTTAATTTGATTGGTTTCAACAAAAAGTTATATTTTATCATGTAACGTTTTGATATTGCACTGTTTTTTATTGTGCTATATCGAAAGGTTTCAGCTTTTAGGACAACGATGCGGTCAAAGTTAATTTAATTAATAATGCAAATGTCTGGTAGTTAGCAGTTGGTAAAAGGTTGGTAGTAGAAAATGAAAAGCACCTGAGCTAAAAAGTAGGTCTTTATGTTTCGTAGTGTAGATTTTAATTATAAAAAAATTGCACCGCGCCTTGAAACCTTGGATCCGAAACCTTATTTTCAAAAATTTTGAAACACTTTTGACACGATTCACTTAAATGATTAATTTCTTCCCAGAAATTATCATCCTTCTAAATAAAGTCCGGCAAAAACAACTGACTAAATAAGACTCCGCTCTGGCGTACCGCAAGTAAACATAGTAAGAAAACAATGACTACCCAACAATTAAGTAAACCCTGACTCATTTTGACACATGCGTTGTGACAGCCCTAGTCAATAAAACAGGCACTCGGCAAACATCGGGTCAATTATCCCAAGTCAACACTGGCTGTCTCCGTCACTCATTAATTGCCGCGCCGTGATTGGCTGTTAAATGTTTACGAGCAGGCTTTGTGACTCGGTAGTTTCGGAAATATAAATTGTATTGATATTTAGACATAACTGCACCCAGGATTATCCATACAGTCAATTAACACTACCATTTTTGCTAACAAGGTCCCATCAAGCTTCCATGGGTCAAATATAATTTATGGCTAGCTGTTGTTTATGTGAATAATTTTATTGAAAATAATGTATGAATATTACATAATTACGTATAATCCGTACGTAAAAAAACGACTTCCATCAAAGGAATTCTATACTTATAAGCCTTTCAAAATTGGCAGTTCCATGTATCTGGAACGCATCGTTCCCAATGAGTCTGATCAACAGATTACTGACGAAGAATTCATAACTGACAAGCTATTTTTTTATTATAGTTATATTGATTTGAGAACTTCCTTTTTTTGACGTAAGTTAAAAATAGCAAAAACACATCAACAAGAGCGTTATTTCAAAATCACAGTATCATTTTATGTAAGATACAAAAGAAATAAAACCCACACAGTTTTAACTTTCAAGCAACATAAGTGATATGCGATATGTCAGACCAACAAAGAGTATTTTACAGAGCTAGGAAAAGTGTAAGCATATCAGATTACTGGAATGAACCGTACACAATTGTTGTAATGTAAGAGGGCCATTAAGTATTATATTCATTTGTTAGGTAGGTGAGTGCTAGTATTAACTCGTATTATTTCTTTAAACCATTTTTTTTTCAAAAACCGATTCTCGAGGCATAGTTCAGATTAACTCGGGTTATGTGCAGTTATTTCCCTATTATGTAGGTACCTACTAAGTAGGCTACCCTGAAAGTTTCGGGAATAAAATAAAATAAGTATGTACTTCAATGAGATAAAAGTACTTTTATTGTTTTTCGAAGTATTATCCTTAATGTTCAATGCACTTTTTCATTCTTTCAAACCAATTTTTAAAACAATTATTGAACTCTGGAGTGGGGGTAGACAAAAATGTCAGTTTATAAGCGTCGACTGCTTCTTCCGGGTGTAAAGACGCTGACCACGCAACTTATTCTTGATTTTCAGGAATGGTAAAAAAATAATTGGGGCTTAGGTCTAGGCTGTGTGTAGGTTGTAGGATGGTCCAGTAATTCGACTTTTTCACCGTTCAGATAGTATTTTGTTTTCTGAGCAGTGTGAGGGCTGGCATTATCGTGGTGTAGTATGATGCGGCGTTGAGGGTTATTTTTTCGCAGTTGAGCAAAGACAATAGGTAGACAAACACTTATGTAACAATCAGCATTGACCGTTCTTTGATCTTCAAGGGCAATAGTCGCCACGTGACCCGATTTGGAGACAAAAGTTGTTACAATTTTTTGATCGCACTGCGAGAACGAATAACTTTTGTCGACTTGGGCTCGTCTTCGTAGACTCGAGATTGGTTTTTCGTTTCAGCCTCATACGCGTATATCCATGACTCACTTGACACAATACTAAAAACGGCAGTTGAGCTTCTTCCGTTAATTTTTTTAAAGGTTTTGCGGCCCCAGTTGACACAAGCCGTCTTCTGGTCGTCAGATAACAGGTGAGGAATCCACCGGGAAAATACCTTCCTCGCGCCCAGCTCTTGCTGTTAAATAATTTCCCGGTATGCCACATGCCTATCTTCCTTTATCAGTTGACGAACAACATCGATGTTATGATCAGTGACGGCCGACCTTCACGCACGTCATCCGTGAAGGATACACGGCCACGTTGAAATTCCAAATACCACCTGTATATTGTCGTCTTCGAAGGTGCTTCACTACTAAAAGCAGTAGTCAATAGGTCTCCACATTTTTGTTGTGTTAAACCACTTTTAAAGTCGTAATAAATCGTAGCTCTTAAACTTTCATGGGGCAGTTCCATTTTCACCAGTAGACTCAACGATTTTAATAAAAAACAATTGAAAATCTAACAGTGTTTTTTTTTCTCTAAATGGCCAGTGTTTTCGGATAATGAAACTATGAGTATAATAAAAAGGTATAATACGTGTCCAAAATAAGTTCATAAGTATTAAATTCTCTTTACTTACAGGGCAGCCCACATAACTAATATCTTTATCTATTTTATTTAAATAATGCTATGGATCATTTTTAACCCATAATAGGTATTTAATCGATGCTAGTGTCCCATAGTAATCGGTATTAAACGGTAAACGAGTGAACGTTATTAAACTTATATTATTAGTCTGCGAAATGGCAAATCATATGAGTTTCCATGGTAACACACTAAGTAATAATATTACCTTTCGAGAAATGGGTCCCGAAATATGTCCACCGGAATCCTTCATATTGTGCTTGATTTTTTCATGCATGTCATACGGCTCGAAAATATAAATAAAACATGATCAAATGATCAGCATATTTCACAATCGCAATTCCCCACAAAGAAAGGCCCTGTTCAAAAATCCATTAAAGTGTCATCAGCAAAGTTCGACACGTGTTTACGGTCGTACGTATTTCTTTCGAAAAAACTTTGATAGGTGCCGAAGAGTTTGCATGAAGTTTGGGGGATCGGTCTGAAATGAGGTGCGAGTTTAAATCGATTAGGTGTTTTGCCACATGTTTTCTTTGTAGGAGGGCTACATTTTCAATTAATGCGATGTTAATAACTGCATGACGATATTTTTTCTACTCCAGCACTTACTCGTATCTGTCAATTAGATGATGATGATGTACCTTTTGCAACCGGTAATATTTAAGGAGGTGACTATACAGTATGTATCAGAACGAAAGGCAAAGAAAGAAACCCG
This sequence comes from Lathronympha strigana, assembly GCA_949128165.1. Lineage (NCBI taxonomy): Eukaryota > Metazoa > Arthropoda > Insecta > Lepidoptera > Tortricidae > Lathronympha > Lathronympha strigana. Next base: position 20,149,314 of record OX421903.1, on the reverse strand, counting down.
TTAATGTTTAGATCATAAATATGAGCATGGTACATAATTCATCAAAAATACGACAGTTTTTACGTGAGCTATAAAAATATTCATTAATTATTATTGTTTTGCACCTCCCCTGTATAATTTATTTACAATCTTATTAATGACATTTCTTAAATTACCAACTGACAGACAGGCGTCAAACCTTGTTGAAGTTTGGATTTTTACCTAGTTACAAATAAACAGTTAACAAAGCGCTTGCGCGTTGCTTATGACTACAGCCATTATTTAAATGATTACCTAGGTTACTTATAAACAGAACTCAAAGCGCATGTGCGTTGACATAACAACGTCAATGTTTATTAGTTGCCCCTAGCTACATATCAACAGTACACAATACGCTTGCACTGTCAAAAATCAAAAACGTAAACAAACCCTATAGGATGTTACAAAAACCATTAACCCACTGCAAAAAGAAGGTTTTCGAGTAATCCATTTAGTAATTTTATGCCATAAAACATGTATTTAGGCACGTGAAATGCACGTCATTACATTGTACTCCAGTTCCCCGTCAACCAGTTTTAAGGTTTGCTCTTCGTTGTGATACATACTGTATAGCTGATACAGAACCCAAATCAATAAAAGAAAGTGTACTTAATTTTACCCATAATTTTCCAAAAAATTCATAAATCATGGACACCGAGCGCGCGGCAGTGCATCAGAGTTAACAAAAAGCTTGCAAAAGCGTCGATGACCTTGCTGCGAACCGATAACTTCCCGCCCCGACCCCTAAACACCGCCCCTCTCAATCGTTTCCTAGTCCCTTGCAAAAAAGGTGTTTTCTACTAATGCGCACGCGCCGGTGAAGTTCGCATGTCATTTTTTTGTGCATTCACGTCGTATATACTCGTATCATAACACGTCGCGTAATCGCATTGTCATTTGCGAAAATATTGTAATAATCGGTATTTTATGAAAAGTATGAAGGAAAAATTGGATTCTGTTTAAATCAGTGTTCTGTTAAGAATGTGTTACCCGAATCGCTTGATTAACTCGCCCCGCGCGTGACGTTAGTGCTGTGCGGCAGCGTGAGCGCAGTGCGCACTCGTTTGAGATTTTTTGAGGTTAAATTTAACAAAATGTGATATTTATGCTTTAAGTATATTTATTTTATATAACCAGCCCATAATACCCAGAAAATATAGCCGGTTGTAAAAAATACAGCCTGTAAAAGAACATCGGTAAGCGATGCTCCTATGGATTTGCAATTTTGCATAGAATATAATAATGGTGTTGTGTTCTTTTTTTTGATTTCTATAGTCGGCATACGACATCTTCCACATTCTGCCACCATTCATGATTTCGCTTTTTCCGCTATTTTAACTCGACTTCGTCCCGTTTTGTAACAGCGACTTTGAAATTTAAGAACCTTTATTATAGGTATATCACTGTTGCATAAACTACTATTAAAAATCTCACTGTTAAGCACGTACATAAATAGGCTACAATGGTAGTGGTAGATGCATTGCTTCTTACGCCACTTATGAGCCGTATTACCCTATTATGTGACAATGTCTTGTTAGAGAAAAATCGTAATGTCGTACATCTTTTATATCATTCTCTAACATAATAATGTCACGTAATACTATCTCTGTCACACCGTGCTCTATAACCTATATAAGCCCTCATTTGGGAGAATCATTACTGCATTTTTTAGGAACATGCTAACGACAAACTCACAGCGAACGTAACCTTTGATATTTCTCCATTTTCATAATGCAATATACCGCATTGTTGGAACTGTAGTAGTAGTAGGAACAGATCTAGAATAATACATACAGTCTCTCGTGGAAAAAACGGTGAAGCGTTGTTAACCTTTTCTACGCCAAAGACGGATTAATAGGTCACAGACCTTAATGAACAGCAACGCATTGAATGGTCAACATAGACCTTAATGAACAATCGTAAAGTTCAACTTCAATTCTGACACCGTCCGAGTGAATATATTTAATATGGCGTCGAAAAGGTTACCAACAAAATCCTGAGCTATATATGTATACTCCCCTAGCCTCTTAAACTTGTTATCACGTCATTACTGCATAGGCCGGTGTACAAACGGTGTATAAACTTCTTACGTATATTTGTAACTGCCGTAAGCCAGCTATCTCCGGCAGCAGACTGCGCTTACCACATTAACGGTCGACCGTACTAATGCTGAAATATTATGCGAACGGTAAAATGTTGTTGCGTTTATTTGAGAAACGTAGTTTATAAACACTAATGCTGTCCATCCATGTCAACATGTATAGCAGGGGAGGCCAAGATGCTAAATTTGTAGTAACTCGAACGTCGTGGGGAATTATTGGAATCGAAATAGGTATTAGTTGATAGAAATAATAAAAGATTATACGACTTTTTAAATGTATACAAGGTATTTTTTTTTAATGATATTGAAGTACAAAGTCACGCACCATTTCCTAAAAAATAAAAATAAAAACTACCGCGGTCCAGTAAGTCAAGGTTTTGTTGCTTTGTGAACATGCCACTTCTTTAAGTTTTGCTTATCATCAATTAATCAGTTTTTTGAAATGGACACTTAACAACAAGTAATTAATCCATCATTCCTTAATCTGACGCGTACTATATTAAGAGTACGTATATTTTTGGCTATGCTTTTTTTGGCAAGATATCCTGTACACGCGTTCCTGTATTAAGGCCTCATATTCGGTGGAGGTACTCATACAACAGGATACAAGGTATTTCCCTTATCTTTATCTGTCGCGCTCGAGTAACCACTGGAAACCCGCTCTTGTCCTCCTATACTATATTCACACACTTGCATTCCTGCTACGTTTTATTTTTTATAAAAGCATTTGCAAATGGAACCTTAAAATGTCGTAGCTACGAGTAGTTTGTATAAAATATGCATTAAGATCCAGATTTTCATACAGGTAGCTGAGGTTCTTATACCTTTATTAGATATACCAACCCATTTTTATAATCTTTATAAAACTCTCACTCTGTATTTCTGTTGTTGTTCATTCAAATCAAACATGCCAGTTAAATTTAAAACTTTTGTTACTGAGATAAAATTTAGATAGATAGATACTCGTAGATATAATACTTAACTCAGTACAAGAGAACACTTACAAGGTAAAAACATTTGACTAACACAGAGGCAATCAACAGGCGGTTTTATCGCTAAAAAGCGTTCTATTCCAGACAACCCTTGGGTAGCGGAAACATTAAAAGCTTATCCTTGAAGAGTAGGCGTTGCAAAAGTAAGGATGAAATGCACTTAACAATCACCCAAACCAAGTATATATATAATATCGTTATAACAGCAATGTTGCTGTTTTACTGTATGACTTGTATATGTACAAGTCATAGAGTGAAAAAGCAGCAGACAGAAAGAAAATAAATAATATATGAAATAGTAAGTATAATTTACACAATTATTCTAATTAATTGAACTGAACTCCAGTACGGGTTCAGATAGTAAGAAGAACACAATACCTGTAGTCCGACATCTAAGAAATGAAGAACATGATCTTTTCTCAAGCCAGCTGAAAGTGGTTAACGGTATTCAAATAAAATCTTACAATTTCAACGTGAACTTCATTCTGAACTCCAAACAACTGGCAACTCGTAACATTAGGCTAGTAGATTTCTTCTAGCTCCCAAATCTGCGACTAAAGTCGTAAGCACACGCTGCAAAGCGCGATGCATGCAATATCGCACGCTCGTAAAACGCACCTGCGACCAATTCGCACAGACTCATATTACGCTAGTTTTTCTCGTAATGTCAGTGCGTGATGTCATGTTGATGTCGATGTGTTCGACCGTAACAGTGAACAAAATCCCTATGAGGTTTTTGTCTCACAAAAACATTTCGTCGTTGCCAAAGACATGATGTATATAGATAGGTATTTTATTTACGGTGAAATTTAAGCGGTGATCAAGAACTAATTATTTTTATTCAGTACTCGATGGCGACCATCACAAATTACCAACTACTCGGAAAGTGTTATATGAATGTTTATATAGCACTTACCGAGTAATTTGTAATCATACCTTATTAGGGTGTTCGTGTACCATACTTCCATACTTTTCGTAGAATAGATGGCATTTTATTGCATAGCTTTTTCCTTCATTTGCGGCAGATAACAAAATGTGGCTGTAGCAGGTACTTGACCAACATACTCCTAGAATTTATAATAAGTAATATAAAGTTTTTCATTGAAAACATTACTTTGGTTAGATATCAAAATGTAGAAAGATAATTCGATTTTTTACAGCGCAAACGATTTTTTACAGCGCAAATTCAAACTAAATATGATTTATTTCTGCATACAGATTGGGTGTGGCGATTTCTCGGGCGTTACCGCGAGTGCGCGGAAGGGCGTCGCCACGTGTCGCGGCGATTTGTCTTCACCGTGTCTCGACCGCTATCTTGACAATAACCGGAATAATCCGGATTTCTTTACTGGAACTGACTCATGAAACATTCCTGTCAGGAGGTTTTAAGGAGCCTTACATTTTACCATTATGTTAGATGACCCTACCTTTAAAAGAAAACATCTTCTAAAAGGTAAGGGTATCTAAAAAAAATAAACGATCTGTATGTGTCTAGTGTAAAGGGGAGGCCTATGTTCAGCAGTGGACGTCTTATGGCTGATATTATGATGATGATGTGATGATGATGAATGTATTATTATAAATATTATAATAATTATGCATGTCTTTTTTGATAAAGGACGAAGTTAGTAAGGTAGTCGGCAATTTATTTTTGGACGTGAGTAGATAAGTAAAATTAAGTAATTAAATATCCAAGGTTTTTAAAACTAAGTGAATAAAAAGCAATCTTTAGTTGACGGTTAAAAATAAATTGTAAAGAAATAAAAGTAAAAAAAAACCACATTTAATGAATATCTTAATAATTTCATGAACATTTCTGTCAAATAAGTATTTATTAAAACAAGAAAATAAACTGACATAAACATAAGAAAATGACATTAAAATTAATGGGTTTGATTGGTTTGGTTTTGGTTTTTTGTTTTTTTTTGTTTCATTTCTGTCATGGGTTCAATTACTCCTTAATTTAATGAAAGAAGGGAATTTAAGGAAGATTGATTGCTCAGTGCACAACGTTAGGAAGCAAAGCAAAATCCAAAATTGGCTGAGATTATTGATGTTTTATTTACACCATTAAATAGAATAGTAAAATGAGTACAGAAATAAAGTAGGGGTTAGCCTCGAGGCGGTTGGAGCCTTGCTCGCAGAAACAGCGCGCACAACCTTTCCACCAGATTGGATAGCTTGCTGACTCGTACTTTATGAAAATCGCAAGTTCGCTTATTAGGTACTACTGTTTGTAATTCTAAGTGAGTGATGCATTTATGTAGGTACCATATAAATTGTTAGTTGCTTGTCACATTGACAAATCAGATGCCTAGCGGGTAGAATAATGATTGTTACTATGACAAGGTACGACATGGTATATTCATCTTATTATTTGTCTGTATACATAGCTGCAATTATCTGAGTTGCTTGCCTTTGTTCGATATTTCAAGGCCTTGTTTCAATAAATTCGTCGAACTTATTGCGAAACATAATGTAAGTATACAATATTTTTTGGGTATTATGAACCACAAAAAACACGTTTCTGATATAAAATATGACGGTGTCCGAGCTTTAAGACAATGTTATATTGTAATATAACATTTAAAACTTTCGCGATTTGAACACATATTTAAACATAATTATTAAACGGGTCTAACGCGAATTAACTTGTTTACCTTATTTACCGACGTTTCGACACAGGTTTCACTGGTCATGGTCGCGGCTGACTGATGTCCCAGCAAAATGTCAAAACAGAGATTTGTGCAACTACCCAACGAAAAGTCTATGTAGAAATTTGGGGTAATCATACAATTTTTAAACTACCGACAAAACATGTTAATTATTGTCAATAGTCCGACACACGACACTCACAATATCCCCGCGCACATCCGAAGATATATCCCGTGGCTGCAACTTCTGGATCACTGGTCCCCAAGTTGGTGATAAGTTAAAACCATCCTCCCTATTAAAATTTCTAGGGTGTTTCTTGATTTCAATTGCCTCTCGAACTACTCGAGGATAATAATGGCGTTCAGTGGAGACAATTTTTGGTTTATGGAGTTCAATCCAGTGATTAACGCCAGATGTAAGAAGATGTTCGGCGATGTTAGGCTGGGACATCAGTCAGCCGCGACCATGACCAGTGAAACCTGTGTCGAAACGTCGGTAAATAAGGTAAACAAGTTAATTCGCGTTAGACCCGTTTAATAATTATGTTTAAATAAATGTTATATTGTAACCAAATGTAAATATATACGATCCATGACAACCGTGGTAATGTTACGGGTATTAAGGTTAAGCAAAATGGATAGGCAGCTTGCGTGGCCCCAAAATCAAAGTATTACACGAAGTGGGTCGCTTAAAGTCCCAAATGACACTAAGTAGTATTCGGTTAATTCATACCATTATTATTAAATTTAATATTTTTTTTTCGTACGCAGTTTGTGTACGAATGACATAAGCGCGTACCATCTGCACGGCTAGCACAACTGAACGAGGCTGGCGCGAGTGCATAGATACGTCACGTAACGTCTGACCTTTGAAGTCGACAAGATAAGCTATGCTTTGCACTCATAGAAAAATCTGTAGCTTAAGAGCGGAATTCAGATTATAAAAATTCATATTGACATTTGTCAAGTTTGTGTGCAACGATGGGTTTTATATAGGCGTTACAAATTCTCCCGTTGTAGCTCGCAATTTGTGTATCGACTGCAGGCATTAGAAAATTAAATCAAAACAATGAATATAAGGTGTACATTAATTTAACCGGCGCGTGTCATTCGTGACAGTTCCGCCCGAACCGTGTCGGACTTGAACCTGCGACCCCTCGCCGGTGGTCCACGGCGGGGCGTCTCATCTACGTCTCGCTTTATTGCCATGGGGAAGCATTCAAAACGGTTGCGAAGATTTAATAAAAATCCGATTTGTCAGATCTAATTGGAAATAATTAACCGTTACCCTGACAATCGTAACCCTTGCAAGCCTAGCACTAGACATTTTTTGATAGACAAACCTTTAACCATTAAGATATATTTCCCCTAAAATTCATATCAGTAGATAGTGAACTAAGTCTAATCTAAAATGTTCTACACCAGACTAAAATATCTAAAGCACTTTTTAAATAAATTGAATATACAGTATTTCAAAACTACACCATAACAGAATATTTCATGCAAAATTTCCACTTGAGAAATAGCATCCCTTCAGGATCCAATCTCAAAGCATCATTTAGTTGAGATGGGGTGCAATAGCAGCCCCGTGAAATAATATCGGATGGAAAAGGCTGATAAAAGTCGAGCGATCGTGATAGCCTTGACGATGACGAGATCGGGAGTCAGAATTTTATTTATTTTCTTATTATTTCATCACATACAAATTTATATTGAAGGATAGAATATACAATCGTACAACACAAAAAATCTGTACAGACGTCTTTATGAACCTACAAGTACATTTCTTTATTTGAATCCCTTGTAATAAGGCTGAAAAGGATAGACTTTTTCATTAATGAACTGACGAAGACGACAGTAAATTTGCTTAGAACTCATAAATTTGAGTTTAAATAATTCGTCTTAAATAACATGTAACTTACCTAAAGTAAAGTAACGTGGAGAAACATTATATCATGCAAAGCCACATGCCTTTGTTTCAGATTTATTCAGAATTTGAACTACAACTTTTGTACGATTTTTGGCTCCCGGCCTAACATCCGAGCTAGCAGGGGGCGTATCTCCACTACTTGCCCCATTTATTTTGTTAAGATACAATAATTTCTTGGGTTGTCTTTTTGCTCGGCTGCACTTTGTTTTTGGATGTGCAATATAGCGTGATATCGTTTTTATTGCGTCGTAAATTTGGTGCAATTTAGCGGTGTTTTTTTGGTAGGAAAGTGGGATGTTCATACTCATACACGGCCAACGATGTCCATCTTAGGCTTTATTACTTAAAATAAAGAAAGATAAAGTAGAATAGGAAGTTTGGTTTGCATAATATTATACCTTGATCAGATAGTGTTCAAAATATAGTCTACGTACCTTTTGATTGAGCGAAACTTGACAGTTAAGACATGCATACATATATTTTATAAGATATTTTACCAGTCTTTACACGATAATTTTTTATAATACAATGCCATCGTGCATGTCAATAGAAATAGAAACCACTAAATATATATTGTATAAGCACGTGGCATGCAGTCGTCAAATGTATGGTAACAGTTATGCCTTACGCCATTGTAAGAGGGTTTTCACATTATGGGATCCAATATCGGATGTAGAAATATAACTCTACAGGGGGTAAATATGCACTTTTTAGTGATTATTAGCCATTTAACTTATCTATTGTGGTTGAAAGTAAACGTAAAAAAGGCGGGCTTAAAGCCATAAGGTATTTTCTAGCACCTACTTTTATCCGAAGATCTTCCTACATCCGATAAAATCAACAACGTCGGCCCCCGTCAGCTGTCGGACTGATATTTTTGTTTATGTCATATTTGCTTGTTACGTACAGTCGAGTTCATAAATGTATGAGCATTTCCAATGCTTCAAAGATATCTGTACACCCTTAGGACGTTGACAATAAGGTGTAAGTGTTTACATATTATGCATTCAGCTGCACAGATATTTAAGAATTCAACTGTACCTATATGTTTGATGTAGGGCGTTCGCAAAATTTGGCAAAGCTTTATTAGCGTGTTTAGTTTACTTTGCCTAAGAAACTGGATATAGTTTATTAATTGATAAATAGGTCATTTTAATCAAAATACTCAACTAGTTGCAATTTATGGCGAATTATTTTGTTCCAGTTTCAGGTAAATTGCTAGTGAATAGCCGTATTTCATTTTACTTTTAAATTGTAGATTTTAGTTTTATGTCTGGCAATGGTAACTTTAATCAGCCAATTTAAAAAATTACATGAATGTTTCATGAGATAATCTAATCATATAATTTAAACTTTCGTGAGACATATTGATATTAAATTGCAACGGTTAACACTCACGTATTCACGCAGACGAAACATGTCACGCCTATTGTGATAAAAATACGTGAGTGTTAACCGTTGCAATTTAATATAGATAATCTAATAGTAAAACATGTAAATATACAATATATATACAAAATAGTAAACTTATTTCACCTGCAAATCGAGCAAAAATAATACATGAAGTTTGAGCATACAAACTCTTTGGATCTAGATGTCGGCCCAACAATACGTAAAACATTTATTTTCAAAATATATACAGTAAGTAAGTGTAACTTACCTAGCTACCTACCTATAGGTACATACCTTAAATCTAAAATAGGTCCTTGAGGCATTTTACCTAGGGTGCTGGCGATGAAATGCTGATACGTTGTGCGAGGAAGCCACCAGCTCTTCGGTCACCAGTACCATCAACCAGATGTTTCGCAATTTCTACGAAAAACTCATTGTCAAGTTCATTTTGAACACCCGATCGGCCCTGAAACTTCCTGCTGCTGACTGTACATACCGTCACAAAAGCTAGGTAACTCGTACGCGTCCAAATTTTTACTTTTTCCCTTCTTCTAAGTAATTACTCTGTACAAAAACGGCCAGCAATTTACCGTCAAGGTGGGCGGACGACAGTTATGGCGCGCTTTATTGCGCGATATATCCTGAACCCTCCTGCGCCCCCCGCCACTTTTTGCACCACACATAAAAATGGGAACAAAGAATGTTTGAAGTCTCAAAGGGTTCCGTGGAAGCACAGATTATAAGCATTATACTTTTTGAAATGCAACGCTTAAGTATATGTTAAGTATATGCTTAATATAATTAGTTCAATAGAAAATACGGACCCTTAGTAATAAAATATCGAGTGCGAATCTTTTTAACGGCCTCCTAGCCTAGTCGGTAGTGACCCTGCCTACGAAGCAGGAGGTCCCGGGTTCGAATCCTGGTCAGGGCATTTATTTGTATGTTTATCACGAATATTTGTGCCTGAGTTATGGATGTTTTCTATGTATTTAAGTATTTATATGTATCTATCTATTATATATATCGTCGTCTAGTACCCACATCACAAGCCTTATTGAGCTTACCGTGGGACTAGGTCGATTTGTGTAAAATTGTCCCATAATATTTATTTATTATTTATTAAAATCTAAAATCGGCTCACTCGAAAATCAAAATGGTTTGAGTTTATTCAGGAAAATGAGTGAAAGTTTAGCAAAGTTTATTACCTAATTGATATGCGAGACTCTTTTGAGACACTTTCATCACACTTGCTAGAAAAAGGTGATATTAAAATGTAAACATGCTTATACGTAATGTGTTGTTACAGCACTGCTGTATTAGTTATATTATGCCCATGGGCGTAATGTTTTTTTTGTATCAATATGGTCATGGGAATAATGTGTTTTTTAAATTCTGACAGCCATTTAATTTCAACGCAATGAGATTTTAATTAAAATAAATATTTTATATCGTATAATAACTATTTAACTACGAATTTTTATAATGTTATTTAAATATATATATATATTCAAATACAATTGTTACAATTTTAATTCAATTAGGTGGCCAACCGCCGTCTACACAACGGTAACCATCCTGGTCGGAAACCTTATTTTGCGAGGTGCGGGCCGTGTAGAAAGCGCTTCAGCGAAGTAATGTCTATGGTAGCGTGATTGACGCGATGGCGGTTGGCGCCATTATTTACAGTTTTATTATGAATGTTGTTTGAATTATTGTTGTTTTCCAGTAAAGTCATCAGTTTCTCGAAGTGAGCAGTTATGTAGTTGTACTAAATATTCTCTTTAGTGAGCAATATTATTGACTTCGATATTTTTTGACGAACGGTTAGTTAAGTATTCTTCGAGAAGTTCTTCCAACAAGCAGGAAGCTACTGCAACAACGGCGCAACATTCTTTCTGCCAAGTAAATTTATTTATTCCCTCGCCAATGTAATGAAAAACATTGTATGTACCACAGGCGGTACAAGAATTACGAACTCGTTTTCTACTCGGGCTTAAATTCACACTTGTCCGCAATTTCTTGTTTACAGCCCTTAATGAAATAGAATTTTAGCAAATTCATAAAAAAATTAACACATGGAACTGACTGTATATTAAGTACATTTTTAATATAGCACTTGAAACCTGTGCCTACAAAAAACTCAAGGTTGTTAAACCACACAAGAGTGGACCAGAAGCGGTTTTATCGCTCTTCAGTCGCCTTTGCTTTCTTAAGGGACCCTAGAAAAGTTGAACGTTTATTGGAACAGTATCGAAACGGTCCAAATCGTAAATCTCGCGCCGATGATATTATTCGCTTTATTGCTCCTGACCCCATGCAACCCACCAAATTAACGCTTTTTACTTTTGCTTTCTATGTATCAGAGAGCATGTTACATTGAGAGACAAACAATAAATAGGTATTCTTAAAAAAAACACATATAGCGAATTGATTACTTACAAATATAACGACTTTATATAATTATTTACCTCTAGTATTTTTAGTAGTTTATAAGTACTTAGTATTTTTTTAAATCTTTGGATTATGACCACAGTACATGGAACCCTGAAAGAGTACAAAGCTAAATAGACTATGAGATAGGATCCATTATAGATTGGTGTAATGGGCCATCTTTTTCAGATTTATTGACATCCCTGCCCTTCTCCAGGATAGATACCCGTTATTAATATTATTTAAGATATATTGAAAATCGTTGGGAATTTTTATAGGACCAAGCTAAAGGTTTAGAATTAAATTATTTAGAGGAAAAATCAGAAACTTATGCCTACTTATGCTATATCATGCACTTCATATGTATATACGTAATATCAACATGAAATGGCGGCACGGCATTATCACTGGTGACGATATTTATCACACTTATTTTATTTATAATTCCACTTATTATGTCTACACGATGCTGATAATTAGTGAACACCTAGGCAGTGCGATGTAGGGCTTTTTTTCTTGTTTCTCAGTCATTTTAATATTTTCTCCGCGTTTTTAAGTCTGGCACGTTATGCGAATCGTGCAGCGCATGCTAGATGACGTTATAATCGTTTGCGGACGAGCTCGCATTAGTAAACACGTAGGAGGGGAAAAGTTGATTGCGTTTTTTTTATCTGAGTACATTGTACATTGGTAATTCCAATTTCGGACTTTAACTGGGTAAAGCGTTATCACATTTGATTTATTAAAAGTCTGTCGGGCCTGGCAATACATACCATTGATCTCTACTATAAAAAAAATCGGCCAAGTGCAAGTGTGACTCGCCCACCGAGGGTTCCGCACAAATAATGTATCCCCCCCTCCATTAAGATACTTAACGGAACTCTCAGTGTGCGGCAATTATACGGTTTTCGAATTGTCTTCTGTACTTATGCTACAAGCTCGTCCTTGAAGTCAACGGGCAGTACCATTATACATTTTGATTCAACTTGCTACCTTTACGCTTTCCCGAGATAAAGGATGCTTTATTCAACTGGAAATACCATTGGCAAAATGCTTAAATATGTATAATACTTCAGCACTAAAAACAGTAATGCTATGTTAATTGTATGCAGAATATTTATTATTTACTGGTGAATGCAATATTTTAATCCGAAGCCCCATTTGCAATTCAACGCCAAATTAATCGCTTGTTAGCGGAACCCTTCAAATTCGAGAAAATAATTCAAGGAAATGTTAAATTCTGAAATAAATTGAGACTAGCCTAGTACATGTTTTTTTTTAGAATATACCTAAGGTGAAATTGCGCCGTCATTGTACAGAAAAGGGAGTATAATCTAGTAAAAAAAAAACAAAGACGGTGGAATATAAATATTTTTTACACGTACAGATCCAGATTCGTCCGTCTGATGTCTCTTGTGTGGCGGATGTCTCGGAAGAAGAAATCCACTCAAGAAATGTGTGTAGGTACATTTTCCTAGATATGTATGTTCGATATGATGTTTACGTATTTATATTTTATAGTCACCCATTGAAGTAAAGATCGCAACTAGGAAATAGAGATGGATGGGCAATAGGCACCATTCATCGAGGAAAAACAATGTACTTAAGTATCTTTGCTTTGCTCCTAAGCTTTGGGTTGGAGAACTCCTGATGGGAGACGTGGTTCTGGACGGCCTATAAGCTTATGGCGGTTGTTGGTCGAGGGAGAGTTACTTGCAGTTAGATTGAGCTGGAATGAGGTTAGGAGGGTTACTGAAGGCGCAAGGGATGGCGCGAGCTCGTGAAGGACCCTCATAAGTCAAGTCATAGAACAGCAACACACACACACACACACACATACACACACACACACACACACACACACACACACACACACACACACACACAACGCGCGCGCTCACACAAACACACACAAAAATATATATGTATGTACCCGTACTCAATCCCTGGGGATGCTCCTAAACGTTGGTTTCAGGAGTACGGAGAATTATGAAAATGTATACTCACATGATAAAAGTTTACCGCATCCTTGTTTCCGAAGGTGAACACTCCCCTGCACATTCATAATATAAAGGATCTAATCCCACTGTGAATTGAAACTAAAATGACCGTCTAACCGTCTACATGAGATAGTCAAAACTAAAGTAGATCCGCAACTTGGGAATTAGCATGCATCAGACAGTCTTGTATGAATTGACACCGTAATCCGTGGATGTAAAGTGCTTTTTAGAGCGGCTAGATGAATCTTCGAACATCTGACCGTTTTCAGGCTTTGGCCAGTATGAAGAATAGAAGTATCGCAAGTAGAAAGCGGAATTGAATATTATCTAGATCAGCAATAATGTCCGTGCATCTACTTATCTTCCTGCGATATCATGTTTAGTATATTTTGGTATGTATTTTTTTATAAACCTCTCTGTAGTTCGGTATTGTCTTCTATTACCGCTACTAGTATTCATTGAATGAGTCATCATTCAACTCAAAACCTAGAGGAATCAATATTGTCAATATACTTACTTACCTACGCGACTAAATCCATTTTGAAGTGTTTCATTTCTGCAGTTTAGTTTCCATGAATATTAACAGACACAGTGGTCCGACATAAAACTCTTAGAAATTAAACACTTTAGAACGGATTAATCGCGTTTATTAACACATGACCCTACGTTTCGAGCCCTTTACAGCACTCGTTTTTTCAGGGTTAAGATGATGACTGAGTGACTGAGACTGATGACTGAGAGTGCTGTAAAGGGCTCGAAACACCCTACGTTTCGAGCCCTTTACAGCACTCTCAGTCATGGTATTAATAAACGCGATTACTCCGTTCTAGAGTGTTTCATTTCAATGAATAACAATCGTGGTAACAGAAGACAATATTATAAAACTCTTAGGTTAGGTTAGTCAATCTTTGTCAAAAGTAGCAAGCTGTTGCAATAAACTGAAGCAAGAACGTTGTCATAAACTGAAGCAAAGCGCGTTATAATAAAGAACTTGGCAGGAAAGTATATTACTTAACAGATAAATAGATAATTTACAGTAAGTGACTCCAAATCTGCCACACATGTGTAATATGTGGAATATTAAACTCGGACAACCAAATCGCTTGAACATCCTCCCATGCTGCCACGTAACCTTACTCCAAAACTCCTGCAGAACAAACGATATCCAAATATTCACCTTATCTCCGGCACAATGCGTTTTAACTGCTATCCGCTAGGTGGAGTGGGACTCCACCTATTATTTAGTACATAGGTACCCAAACATTCTTGGCCTCTAGATGTCAGCACTACTAATCTAGCGATGGGTCTTGGTACACTGAAAACAGCATAGATATCCCCAAATTCACACGGTCTATGCGGTCGTTATTTTTGTTTTTATCATCAGACCAAGCTACAGTGGTTCTTGTTCTTATATGACCAAATTAAGCAATACTTATCTCTAAACGTAAGAAGTACGTAATACGTAGAAAATGGTTTAATCCAACTAGATTTTAATAAACGAGTGCGAGTATGAATAATAAATAATAATTGTTGATCTACACGCCGATGAATTATAATTTTATTAACAACTTTACTATTGTGAAGTTGATTAAACATAAAAATCAAAAATAACATTAAAATATTAAAGTGCTCCGGAATACGTATTTTTAGAGATATTTTTAATTGTACGGTCAGTATTCATTCGTAATAGACCTAATAATAATTAAGTTACTGTACTAAAATACGTAGTAATTAAGTTCCCAATTTTCATAGATACTAGAAACCAGAAACAGAAGCCAGCAGTTGCCCAACTGAGACTTTAAGTTCCCTAACAAAAATGCCTTCAATCTTTTTTGAAGTTAAATTAACCTTACTGAACATTTAACTGAACGAAATACTTAAATACGTATAACTTCACTAAAGTATGTACATACCAAACTCGGAAATTTGACTCTAACTTGAACTTAAGCACAAAGAAAATAAGATGTAATTTTGTATATTCTGACTCTCAAATTAAAACTGTGGTGCATCAGTATCCAGAGGGATTTGGTTCCAAATTGGATTGCTTTCTTCAAGTACTGCATTTACATGACTTAGCCGAAATTGTTGGCATTTGGTTGGGTAATTTCATCTTCAATTAAATTATATTGTTTTGATTGTTTTATGGTTAATTCACATATTTGAATATTTATAACTCTTAAAAGGTAAATCAATTGACATTACATACCACTTATTCATAATTATCGATCGATTTTATTGATCGGTTTCAAAGAGTTTACATGGGTTAATCGTAATCATCATATTGTATAGGCTTTCGTAGCGTGACAATTGCAACTTTATTATCATTAGCCTTGAGTGTCTGTCAGTTGGTATGGCAGCGCGGGCTGTAGCTCAAAAACCGTAATAGGTAGTAAGTTAAATCTTGCTTGGAGTGTTAGCACACTGGCGCTGTAACACGCAACAATATCTATGAAATATATTTTAATAAAAGATATGGAACCTCCCAAACAAAAAACTCAATTTTTTCGTGTTTTCGTCGTATTTACGTTTTACTTGTGACGAATGATTGATTTAACACAAAATTGTTTTTTTAATGTGGTTAATGGGAAAAAGAACCCGATTTTGCTTTGACAACAAACATCAAGTTCTATTTTATAGTTAAGGAAATAATTTTGCTTTTGTTCTTTATTTGGAACACTCGGGGCGTACGACTCTTTCTTTAATTACATGTATTGAAATAATACCTGCTATGAAAATTATAAAAGTTTCAGAACCGTTTATGTATTAAAACCTAATTTTCTACATCCTGTCGCTGTCAGAGCGCATTGGAAAAACTAACATCAAATAACGCTGTTACTTTTTAGATTTGTTACTCGAATATGTGCCTTAAGTTCCGTGCTTTGGGCATAAACTTGATGTTAAAGAAATATCTGTTTTATATGCAAAGCAATGCATGTTACGCTGAATGAACTATTGAAATCTCGTGGAAGGCGTGTTAACAAATACAAATCTAACATTGCTTTTAAGGATACCCAATGCACAACACAATAAGGTTATTTTTCTGTAAAGTGACGACATGCAATTTTGTTGCCACGCCTGCCTTTGACAAGTGTCACAATCTTATTTAGCGTAAGCACGATAAAACTAAGGTACTTAGTTATAAATATGACTAGGATGACACATTTCCAATTAGCATTGTTAAACTTTCTTTATAACATTAAAATATACCTATATTTATTATTTATTAATATATACCTATATTAATGTAATAAAGAAAGTAAGTACCTAATATTACCTTGCTAACCATTTTTGGGTGTAGCTCTTGCAACACACCTATAATACCTACATTTACGTGAAATATAAAAACCTTTTACGGAATAACTCTTGTGGAAACTCATACGATTTACACGGAATAAAACTAAACCAATAAATCACGGCATATCAACTCCATAAACTTCTTGAAAACCACCCTCAAGAGCCAATTTATTTCTTAAATAAACGTTGATACTGTTTACTTGTGCCCATGACCAAACTTACCTAATGCTGAGGGCTTTGTAAACGTGTATTATGTAATACGAGTATGTACCTAGACTTTCTAGAGCATAGACAACAGGACATTGCCTTTCAATACAAACATAATATATACAAAATGTTGAATGGCCTGTAGTTTATCTGACAAGTCTATTACTTCTCAACGTACGAATAGCCATTCACGCCTCCCCACAAAAATCTGCAGAATATTTTTTTTAGAAAATGACAGGCAGAGCGTCTCCAATTGTTTAGGCTCTAAGGTAGTGTTGTACAAAAGTTATTGAAGCTGTGGTTTCATGGAAGATTCAGCGGATCAACAACATGGGACTTGTAAACTAATATAAGGACCGATACGACCTTCAAACCTTCAAGAAAAGAGCGTACTCCCACCTTAAAGGCCGGAAACGCACTTGCGACACCTCTGGTGTTGCGGGTGTCCATGGACGACGTTAATCACTTACCATCAGGCGATTCGTATGCTCGTTTGCCCCCTATAGCATAAAAAAAAAAACTAATATAAGTCAGATATACTGGAATAGCAACGTGAAACAGCTACACCCATTCCAATTGCTATCCTATTTTGAAACAATATAGGGCTAATAATATCAGGTGATATTTTCGGTTTGGAGCTGTACGTTGGGTCCAATTTTTGTATGTGAAAGGTAAATCGATTCATTTTAACTGATAAACTAAACCAACTTAAAAAAAGGTTACTGGTTACGGTAAGGTACCTATGGTTACGTTAAGGTACAGAATAAATATTTCTACCTAGTGAAAACTAGTGCTGCAAAGAACTCGATAGATCGGCAAGAAATGAAAATATAGAAAATAATCCGTTTTAGAGTTTAATTTAACATTTAACGTTATTATATGAAGCAGTAACTGGGTAAGTGAAGAACACAACGTATGTTAGAGAAAGCCAACGCAAATTCCTCACAATTTGAACTCCATTACAATAAATAACGGATAACACTTACGTACCTATTTTTAATCACTACGCGCGACATGATCAATTCTATGATGAGAACGCTGTTCTCTCGTAGAGTCCAAAGATAAAGGTATCGTCTTCCTAAGTTAGTCAAGGATAAAAACGAATTGAAATATCCAAAAAACAAGTAAAAGGCATTCAAATAATCATTCATTCGCTGCCTCATTATTTTGCAGTTGACGGATGAATTTTAGGTAACGGTAGAACGGTAGGGCTGAGCTGCAGGCTACTACCGGGGTCACAGGAGGCGGATAGTGAACGGCCACTAGTCAGTGGTTAGCTGCGAATATATCGAATAAGCAGTCCCCGACCAAGCAGCGGTAGGGCTAACAGGGTGTAGTGGGGAGTCGAGTGGGGTTGGCTCACCTAAAAAAATACTACAATAACCCATAGACGGTCTTACGAAATGGCGATTAGTGCCGCCATCAAATAAGCACACCCCTGGCACTAGGCAGCAGTGGTGCCAGTAATGGCAGAGGGCCGACGAGGAAATGATTCCAAAAGGGCTTCTGACCAGACAATCCTCAAGCGGAGTTCAAAGAACAGAAAGGTTGAGGTACTGCGATGTGGAAAGCAAGGGGGAACTACCACATTAACCCTCCCCAAAACAAAGCAGCATGAAATGTACAACAATAACAAAGAACGTTTAGACAGACGGCCTTATAAGAGGTCCGAGTCCGGCAGGTGTAGTGAGGAGGCTGCATCGGTCGTCAGTGGGCAAAATCCTTCCGAAGCAATGCGATCAGAGGCGAATGTCGGAGCCAGACGCAAGGCTGACTCTGTCGTCAACATACGAAACCCTTGCAAAATAGGGACATGGAACGTTAGATCGCTTCTTAAACCAGGACGTCTGGAAGAACTCCTCCAGGTACTAGATAGAAACCAGATACAAATTTTAGGAATTTGCGAACACAGATGGGAAGGTGATGGTGACTACTGGTATGATGACTATAGGATCATTTTTAGCGGAGATAAGCAAGGAAAAAACGGAGTCGCCATAATACTGAACAAAGATATGGGCAAGAAAGTAATTAACACACTCCACATCGGGGACAGGCTAATGATGATAGTACTAGATACAAAACCAACAACTGTGCTAATACAAGTATATATGCCTACCTCAGCACACAAAGATGAAGAAATTGAGGATATGTACGAGAAATTAGACGAACTTTTACGGTCGGTAAAATCTGAACATAACCTGTATATCATGGGAGACTTCAACGCAGTAGTCGGAGATATAAGAGAAAGCGAGGTTACCGGAAAATGGGGTCTAGGAAACAGAAATCAAAGAGGGGAGAGACTTATTAATTTCTGTAAACAGTATGATTTGTATATAACCAACACCATGTTCGAAATGCCGAAACGGCGGAGATATACGTGGAAAATGCCCGGAGACCTAGCAAGATACCAGATTGACTACATCCTAGCTAGAACAAACCACAAGGAAAACATACGTTCCAGCCATGCGTACCCAGGCCCGAACATCGATAGTGACCACAACCTAGTATTAGCTAAATGCGAGCTAGAATGGCCAAAACGTCACAAGAAAAGAACGGGAAGACAGAACAACGTTAATATAGAAAAACTAAAAAACCCTGAGTACAGGAAAGAATACAGGGAAGCGACGGATCGAATATTGCAAGAGGGGCCAACGCCTGAAGAGACGTTAGAAGGTCGATGGAAAACATTTACTCGAACAGTAGAGAAGTCCTCGTCATCTGTACTTGGCAAGTGTAAAAGAGCACCTAGGAAAAATTGGATAACTCAGGAAATTCTGGATTTAATACTACTACGAAATAAATACAGAGAACATAAAACAGAGGAAGGTCAAAAGCTGTATAAAAAGTATAAAAACAGAATCCAAACCTTATGTGTCCAACAGAAAGAGAAATGGTTAGACGCACAGTGCAACAAAATCGATTTCTGTATGCAGAGAGGTTTGCTGGAAAAAGGCTACAAGTTAGTTAAAACACTGCAAGAAAAGAAAAACACAAAGAGTAAAGTGATAAGCAACAAAGAAGGAAAACTTTTATATGATAAAGAAGATGTAGTCGATAGATGGGTGGAATATATAGAAGAACTATACGAAGGAACTAGTCTTAACGAGGACATATTGGAAAGAGAACACAACATCTCAGAAGACCATAAAGGTCCGGACATTCTCTGGAGAGAATTTGAGAATGCGCTGGAGTCATTAGCAGATAAGAAAGCTCCCGGTAAAGACAATGTGCCTGCGGAACTACTGAAATGCTGCGGTCCTGCAACTAAAAAATTCCTTTACGGGCTAATCACATTCATGTACAACACAGGGAACGTACCAGAAGAGTTCTCGACTAGCAAAACAATTACCATTCCCAAAAAAGGTAACGCAGTGGAATGTGGAAACTACCGAACGATTAGTCTGCTGTCACATGCGTCCAAAATCCTTCTGAAAGTCATACAGAATAGGCTCTATCCAAAAATAGAAGAAAACCTTAGCGATGATCAGTTTGGGTTCAGGAAAAACACAGGAACTCGTGAAGCGATTATGGCTTTACGCAATATTATAGAAAGACGCCTCGATCTAAACAAAAACACGTACATTAGCTTCGTTGACCTGGAAAAGGCATTTGATAATGTCGAATGGAACCAACTGTTTGATCTCCTGAAACGCAAAAATATCGATTGGAAAGACAGGAGAGTAATTTTAGAACTGTACAAGAATCAACTGACAGAAGTGACAATGGATGATGTAACAAAAACTGCAAAAATAAAGAAAGGAGTAAGACAAGGTTGCAGTCTATCACCGTTATTGTTTAACTTATATATAGAAGAAGCTATGCAAGAAATCAAAGAGTGCATTAAAGGAATAAGCTTCAATGGAACGGTCATACACTGGATCAGATTTGCCGATGATATTGCCTTAGTAGCGGATAGTGGGGAGACTCTCCAGACTAATATGCAAAAAATGGACGAAATTTTTAGAAAATACAACCTTAAAATAAACGTCAAGAAAACAAAGGTTCTGGTGACAAACAAAACAACAGCTCCCAGAGTGAGTATTACTCTTAACTCAGAAGTAATACATCAAGTAAACACATTCACCTACTTGGGAAGTATCATCGAGGAGAAAGGCAGAAGTGAGAAAGAGATAAGAACAAGGGTAGCAATAGCAAAGAAAGCATTCACTTCAAACAGAGATATATACAACAGCAAAATCCATGTAAACATAAGGAAGAACTTAATTAAAACCTACATTTGGAGCACCGCCCTCTACGGATGTGAAAGCTGGAACATCACAGCACAAGATCGCCGACGTCTAGAAGCCTTCGAAATGTGGTGTTGGCGCAGGATGCTTAAGATCAGCTGGACAGAAAAGCGCACCAACCAGGAAGTACTAGACAAAGCAAAAGAGAAAAGGCAAATAGTGGACATCATTGAGAAACGTAGAGCGAAATGTATTGGTCACATACTCAGACACGAAGGGTTGAACATAACCATCCTAGAAGGAAAAATTGAGGAAAAAAGAGGAAGAGGAAGACCCAGAATATCATACATGACACAGATTAAGGAATGGTGCTGTAGTCAGACATACCAGGAAGTGAAGACAAAAGCCCAAAATAGGCTTGATTGGAGAATGCTGCAACGACAGAGGGCCAGGCCCTCTTAATAGTGATGATGATGGATGAATTTATAAGAGCTCTCGTACTCTTACTGATTTAAAGATACAGCTTGCAAATCTAGAAACGGTTGAAATTAAACTTTATTGTTTATAACACAGAGTCCATGTGCGCAACAAAATGAAAGTTTTTGTATTTCTATATCCTTAGCAAGCTCATCTCATTTGTCAAGTGACATGAAGATGCAGCTACTGTCGTAAATCTATCTCAAATATTGCGTATAACAAAAGTCCACGTTAATGTGCTAAAATAAAAATGAAATAAAGGGGTAGGGTACATCTACAGCTAATCATTTTTATTTTCAATCCGAAATGTTCACCTGATTTCAGCTGTATTATAAAAACACATTTATTATTGAATATACGTTATTATACATACGACCCTATTAGTACAGGATAAATAATGTTCAAAGTAATTTGACTTTGCTCAGGTAACTTACGAGCAAATAATGTTTTGCCCTTGAATAAGAACCTTCCCATATTATGACCCGGTACGTCATTTTCTAGAAGCTTTCGATTTTAACTTGGAGTTGTGTGGAATTATTTTATGTGTTGATATTAGGCCACTGTTTTCCCAATGGACTACAATATGGGGTTCTTCAAAAAAGGAGTGTTAAAGTTTTTAAAGGGTCGGCAACGCGCATGTAACACCCCTGGGTGCGTAGCCAAGATGCCAATCGCTCACGCTCAGTCGCTAACGAAACGCAACTGTCATTGTCACACTAATAAGAAAGAGTGATAGAGAGAGGTAGCTACGATACGTTATTAAGCGTGAGCGATTGGCATCTTGGCTACGCACGCTGGAGTTGCAGGCGTCCGTAGGTTACGGTGACCGCTTACCATCAGGCAGGCCGTATGCCTGTTTGTCACCGTCGTAGTATTAAAAAAAAACCCGGCCAAGTGCGAGCCAGACTCGCCCACCGAGGGTTCCGTACATCATAAAATTATTTTAAATCCCCCCCTACCCCCTTTTTTATCCCTTAGGGGATGAATTTCGGAAAACGTGGAATACGGTTTTCTTATGTATTATCAGAAAGTCTATAAACGAAGGTTCCAAGTCTGCAACCTGAAAAATTATTCACACCTCATACAAACTTTCAACCCCTTTTTTGTCCCTTAGGGGATGAATTTCGAAAAACGCTAAATATACTTTTCTTGTATAGTATCAAAGAGTCTATAAACGAAGTTTTAAGTCTGTAACTTAAAAAAATATTCACATCTGATACTAACTTTCCATTCCTTTTTTATCTCTTAGGGGAAGAATTTCAAAAAACGCTAAACATACTTTTCTTGTGCAGTATCAAAGAGTCTATAAACGAAGTTTTCAATCTGCAACCTGAATAATAATTCACATTTCATACAAACCTTGAACCCCCTTTTTTATCCTTTAGAGGATGAATTTCGGAAGACGCAGAATACAGTTTCAAGGGACTGTAGACCTTAGTATATAGTTTTAATTTCAACTCGATACCTTCACGCACTCCCGAGATAAAGGTTCTTGAATATTCACATATCATACTAACTTTCAATTCCTTTTTTATCCCTTAGGGGATGAATTTCAAAAAACGCTAAATATACTTTTGTTGTATAGTGCCAAAGAGTCTATAAACGAAGTTTTAAGTCTGTAACTTAAAAAAATATTCACATCTCATACAAACTTTTAACCCCCTTTTTTATCCCTTAAGGGATGAATTTCGGAAAACGCGGAAAACAGTTTCAAGGGACTATAGATTTTAGTAGATAGTTTAAATTTCAACTCGATACCTTTACGCACTCCCGAGACAAAGGGTCTTGACGGATGGGAGGGTCTTTACGGACTTGCAACCCCCTTTTTTATCCCTTAGGGGATGAATTTCGGAAAACGCAGAATATGGTTTCAAGGGACCGTAGACTTTAGTATATAGTTTAAATTTCAACTCGATACCTCCACGCACTCCCGAGATAAAGGGTCTAGACGGACAGACGGACGGACGGACAACAAAGTGATCCTATAAGGGTTCCGTTTTTTCCTTTTGAGGTACGAAACCCTAAAAAGGTTACATTACTACCTACATTTTGTTGTCTAAAGTGGAACTGAAGGCCTAGTATAAAAATTGTACGACATTAACTCCTCGACCGCGTTAGCGTATTGGGAGTTCAAATTATGTTTGCCGTTTATTTAAATCATCCGGTAACTTTCATATTTTGACCCCTCGATACGCTAACGCGGTCGAGGAGTTAATGTCGTACAACTTTTATACTAGGCCTTCTGAAGGAGCAACATTGAAATAGTTTATAATCTCTTTGTTTTCTCGATTATGGCACTAATTCATAGCGGTTATGTTAGTTTACTTTTTTTTAGGCTTTATCATTCAAATATTCTTTTAAATATTTTAATTTCATATTAAATATATCAAAGTTCAATGGAAACACGTTCATCTAACAAAGGTGAGCCCTCTGTTTCCATGAATTTATTAAGGGTATAATTTTTCAGTAAACCTCGTTACCCGAGGGTAATTATAATTACACCGGATACTAAAGGATTTTATAAAATTTAATCCTTTTTTTATATAAATGGAGTCGAGTGAATATTTTGCGCCGCGAGCATCTTCTTTTAATCTTGCGATAATGAAACGGAATAAACAATTCAGTGAACCGTACAGTTATTGTACTTTTAAATCGTTTTGGCAGACTGGAGAATTTTGATCATCCCTTTGAAAAATAAATGAGATGTGAGCGATTTATTTGACTGAAAGTGCAGTGCTTACTCATTCCAGTGACATGACGATTCAATATGAATATCTGCATATAAAACTCTCGCGAGACGCGAACATGATCATTTAGATCGGCCCACTCACGTAAATAAGTCGAGACCTGTCGAGCGAAAATTACGTAAAAGTGATCCGTTCTAAATATTATTTAATATTTGTATAGATGTTGATTCCAAAAAAACCAGCTTATTATATCTAATATAAAGCTATTACATAATGAATAATAACAAAAAAAAATATATTCATTTCATGGTAATATAAATTAATATCTTTGTGTCAGTGGCGCACTTTAGTATTTTTCTTCTAATTTTTAGGGTTCCATACCAAAATGGTAAAAAAGGAACCCTTATGGTGTGACTCAGTCTATCTGTCTGTCTATCACATCGTTAAATTTCTCGAGAACTACTTAAGCTTAAAGACATGTTAATATTATTTTTTTTATATATTTTTATTTATTTTCAGTGAAAAATGCCCGATAAAAGAAAGGGAAAAAATTCAAAGTTTAGTTACTGGATTATATGGGGTATCAATTGAAAAGGCTAGATTGTTTATTAAAAAAAACTTTTCGGATTTTTTTTTAATTTAAGCGAGATAGATTGTCTTTTTATCTTTAAATTTATATGATATCATGCAGTAAGTACCGTCTTATAAATAAACTTAAAAAAATTGGTTTACGTGATAAAACAATATCAAGCAAAAAGAAACTCGAATACTAACTCCATGCTGTGCAAACGAGTGACCCCAATCTGTCGATACATGTGGCTGACTTCAAATTTCTACTTCTAGGTGAAGTTGCAACATAAAGTTTGTACGGAGCCCTCGGTGCGCGAGTCCGAGTTTTTTTATTAAATTTTTATTTTAATTTTATTTCCATTGATTCGGAATAGAAATATAAAATTTACTATTTTATAGTATCCGACCGAAACATGTTTTTTGCCGAAACCGAAAACATCTCTATGGTCCGATTTCACTTTTCTCGGATTGAAATTCTAGAATTATTATATGACGTCATATTGCCAACCATGCCGAGCTCATCTAACGTCAGTCGAACGCTACAAAGTATGATATTATACGCGACCGAAAGGTTCAGCTGGTTTTTGGCCGAAATCGAACCATTGCCCGAAACGTGACTTTTAGGCCGAAACCGGCAGAAACCAAAACTTCGGTCGGACACTACTAATTTAGTAAAGTTAAAAATGCAATTTTCTTTTTTCGAACGTACCTACTTATTTGTACCTATACTATCTTATTTATATTAAATCTTTTCATCTATCTTCACTGGCACCTTCGCGTTAATTTAAACCAGTTCTCCATTTAAATCAATTTAAACTTGAAAAGCCGAGAAATCAAAGAGTTTCTAAGTTTAGTCATTTACACCACTTACAGCCAACTTACGGGCAAGTTGTTAAGTAACTACTTGAAACATAAAATTGTCCTAAACAAGTTGTTTAAGTTTAAACTCGGCAATTTCGCAGGGCAGTAAAAGGTCATGTTGAAGTTTACGTTTGCGAGTTAAATTAAGTTTGGGACACAAGTTTGATAGTTGCGTAGGTTTTATAAACATTGTGCGTTCGTCGTGAACAGAATTATCTGTCCTTGATGAATAATATCAACCCTTTACTTTATTTATAAATATTAACAAGTAGGTACCAGCCTTCCGTAATATCAATCGTTATAAATCTCGTTTGAGAGAAATAATGAACGAATTTACTGAAACAGGTAAAATGAAATATGAATTCCATACTCAAATCATCCGTGCTGAAATTATAATGTCCATACAAGACTGTTTTTGTATATATGAAATTAGAGTCTTGTAACAGGAATTCTAATATGTAATGTTTTTATATATCTAGTTTATCGTGCTTATAAGAAGTAACATCCAATTTACATGTAAGAATAAAATAAAATATTAAAGAATGGTCATAATCCACCCAACACATTATCTAATTTGTTTCGTAACAACTAACGTTATTAGTTTATGACTGTGTTCCCGAACCAGTTACAAAAAGAAAGAACTCAACATACAAAGTGATATCGTCGAAGTTGAGCAATAACAGTAACATGTGGTAAAGGAAACAATTACACAAAATATATTGGGCCGACGGGATCAGCACGTTGGCTACTGTGGTGTACGTATAAAAATAACGAGTTAAGTTAGATATTATAGCTCATACGACCTCATAGGAAAAATATTAAGGACTTCACCCTCAAACTACGAAGTCCAGACTTGGTCGGCGCTAGAAACGCGTGATTAACTGCTTTCCCGGGGCAAAATCTTCCGTGTAACCCGAAGTCACAAAGGAGCTGGAATTTCCTTGTTTACCTACCGACAATGAAAGGCGATTTTATCGATTTCTCAGATTTTTGATCTTGAGTAAAATGAAAACATTAGAAATTATTTTTCGCCTCACTAGCTCGGAAAGCGCTGTTTTGTCCTTTAAAACTAGCGTGGAAAAACGCATTTTATCCACATGTGGGGCAAAGTAATCTAATTCCTATCACTTACCACCAGTCCATAAGTGAGTCCTATATCCCATAATAAATATGCGCAATCGGAGGTCACACCTTAAATTAGTCATGTGATCATGTCTTATCCCGCACTTGGTAAGCTGTTGGCAATATCTAAGTACTCTATGACAGATTTTGAAATAGATTTTTGATGGTTTTTCAACATAACTTACATGTGGATAAGATTTATAATCGTATTTAGTCTGTATTTTCCTCGCAATAGTGAGGGGAAAACTGTTGTATTACACTCGGCGGCAAAGTTTGTTCAACTCTCGTGCCTTGAGACCCTCGTAAAGCTCAAGATTCCAGTTATTGAATCACTCGCTACGCTCGTGGCTCAATTTTGGTATCTTTCGCTTGCTCGGGTCTCAATATAAGCCCGCGAGTTAAACAACAACTTTGCCCCCTTGTATAATAAATAACTATTTAAAAACAACATATGTACCAATATTAAGTAGACAATTTGATAGTGCCTTTCATGTAGATAACGTATATTTCTAAAAACACCTTGACAGAGTACGCCTTTTCAGCGAAAGGCTTCCGTTTGGTCACTCTGTCACGATGTTCTGAGTTAAATAATGTAGGTAAGTTTACAGTAACTAACCGGGGAAGTAACAAGTAAACTGTATTGATAATCTGTATCTGATAAACCCAAAGAACGACAAAAGAGCCCAAAAAAGACCTAGAACCCGATGGCGAGACGAGCTGAATAGCTCTATGCAGGACTTACATGGACCAGACTTACTTATGATGAAAAAAAATGGAATAATATGTGGGAAGCCTTTGCCCAACAATGGGATTTTTGTAATATAAGATAGTACAAATGATGAAATTAAACAAGAAATAAAATATAACAAAAATGTATACAAGGCTAATATTATAACTATTTAGATACAGTTTTGATGCTAACATTATTTTGTAACTATATCCATATGTATTGATAAATGACTATTGTTTTAGTTACATGTCATCAATATAGGTAAGACAACAAACCGATTACAATAGGTTAATGAATACAATAATATTTACAAGCCCGAACCCACTTAACACTTTTAAGAAGCAGCTCCTAAATATTTGCCATTGAATAAAAAATGTACGTATATATTATATATTTGTGAATTGGTCACAAAACAGAGAGACTAATAGAAGCGTAACGTAAGCGCGGCGCGTGTGGCAATAGTGCGCGGATAGCCGCACGCTCGCACCACAGATAGTACTCAGTTAGTCACGAGCGCCCAAGTAAGATCGCGGTTTATACAAAAGTCAAAATAAAATGCAAAGATGCCTTATTGTGCGGTTTTACACTGTGGAAACGACAGCCGCAAGCAAAATATCTCCCATGGAGGTATTTCATACCACCGTTAAGTCTTATTTTGTGTATATTTTAATATTTTCTCAAATAATGTCGTCCTCCGCAAAAAAAAACAACTGCTCAAAATAAAACCAACTTTATGTACAAAAGATAAGGTCGTTTTTTTACGAAGCATAGAACTAGAGAACTTTCTAGAATATCGCACCGATAGCGGGCTACCACGCGCTACTCGGCCTAGTGCGAGGAAAAATATTTTTTTATTGATATCGATATGTCCTTTTTATGATTGAAAAATAATGTATTCTCTAACATCATTATTTATTGTAATCGGGTTTTGAATTAATATATTTTTTAAATGAAATGTCGATAAAGTTGCGTCAAACGTGTTTGACGCCATTGCGAATCATCAATTGGGCGAGTTTCCATCATCTAATCATGTAACCGATTTAATCAAAGCTGTCGTAGAGCGCTACCTGAATGTTAGAAATAGAATCCATCATTTATTAAAATTAAAACTGAAAATGTCGAAACGGCAATTGCTAAACAAATATGTTTTATTTCAGGGGCAATAAAGGGTTTTTATTTAGATTATTAACTTCATAAGTTAAAAAAGTGCATGTTCTAAGAAGACTGAATGATAATAAATTAAAAGAAATCACATTACTATAAAGTAATGTGATTTCTTTTAATAATTAAACTGATTCCTATTATTTGCATTTGCTTTCTTAACCTACTTATTTAGCGCAGAAAAATTAGGCATTACAGAAAAAAATGCGTATTTCTGAAACTTTGCACAAGTGTAGGCATATAACAAAAATGAAGGAAATATAATGTAGATTATAAGTATTGAAGTGATAAAAAAAATATATTTAAATGATTTTCGAAATACAAGCAAGTAACAGACAGAAAACGTTAATAAATGTAACAAATACCTTTCTAAAACCTGCATTAAAATCGATTCAGCTAAACGTGAAAGAATCGTGGACACACATACATACATGTGGATCAATGACCCTTTTTTTTGAAGTCGGTAAAAGTGCAAAAACTTTCGGCTAAATATAAAAAATACCTTTCTTAGAACCGCATTAAAATCGGTTTAGCAAACCGCGAGATAATCGGGAACAAACATACATACATACATACGGGTCAAACTGAGGACCTCCTTTTTTGAAGTCAGTTAAAGTACGAAATCTTACTACTAAATGTAACAAATACCTTTTTCAGAACCGAATAAAATCGGTTTAGCCAAACGCGAAATGATAAACCAAACATACATACATACGGGTCAAACTCAGAACCTCCCTTTTTGATGTCGGTAAAAGTACGAAATCTTACTACTAAATGTAACAAATACCTTTCTCAGAACCGCATAAAATCGGTTTAGCCAAACGCGAGATAATCGGGAACAAACATACATAGTACATACGTATTTATACAAATACGGTTCAAACTTAGAACCTCCTTTTTTAAGTCGGTTGAAGTACTAAAACCTTCTCCTAAATGTAACAAGTACCTTTTTGAAAACCGCTTTAAAATCGGTCTAGCAAACCTGAAATAATCGGGAACAAACATATGTAAACTTCAATAAAAGGAGGTTCTCAGTTTGACCCGTATGTGTGTATATATGTACATACATATACACATACCTACACTTTACTGTAGTCGGTTAAAAATAGAAGAAAATTAGGTAGCTACGGACATAATGCGATACAAATTTAATCCTGAAACGGATCATCATTATTGTAGTTACAGCCTGTGTAAGTATGGGTTCAGTTTATTATTATTTAGTTTGGAACCCTAAAAAATAACAACATTTACAATTTATATAAAAAACCTAAATTCTTGAGTCAAAGACCTGTACTAGTACAATATTTAATAATTTAAGTTTTTTATCGATATATTATCGAATCTTGCACTTCACTAAGCTATCCATTATCCAAAACGTGTAATAATATGCCTATCTCTGTCACTCCCGTTAAAACTGCGTACGTGGAAGGGAGAAGGAGGATGCGCCATCTTTTGTGGTGTTGCTGAACTATTTGATGATAATAGTTCAGCTACTCGATGCCAGGTGACACCTCTTCCTTTGCATCCATTATCCAAAACGTGTAATAATATGCCTATCTCTGTCACTCCCGCTAAAACTGCGTACGTGGAAGGGAGAAGGAGGATGCGCCATCTTTTGGGGTGTTGCTGAACTATTTGATGATACCTAATAGTTAAGCTACTCGATGCCAGGTGACACCTCTTCCTTTGCACGTTACGTGTGAAAATTGAAACGTCGTATGTGGTAAAATGAGTATTATAATTTCAACGATGTTACTTTAACCGTTAAGCTTAGTTTTGAATAAGATATTTTGGCCAATTATATTGTAGATACTGTGGTGTGCGAGTTTGAGGCTGTGTGAGTTTGGCGACATCCGTTTTCCTAATATTCCGGTCGCAAGTCACTTCTACTAGTCTCTCTGTTTTGTGGAATTGGTAAACATTGTGAAAGAAACCAAATAACATGCCTTTTGCTCGTCTCAAGTTTATCTCTAAATCGAATCAAATGAAATACCAATCAGCATTTCTCCTTCGCAAGCTTCAAATCGCTTTATTCTAAGCAACGCACCCGAAGCGTAAATTCTAGTGAATCTTCCGGATTAATTTTATTGAATTTTAAAGAAAGAATTTACGAAATTCTAAAATTGAAATAATTAAAACCTTTATCCGTCTCAAAACAATGACTTTCAATTAGCAAACCCCTGACGAATTGATCCCCAAATTAAATGTTCAAGCAGTTCCAATTGTTCACTATAACCGATCCTGATCTTTTTATCATTAAAGAGACAATTTATTGGACTCTCCAAACGGAAATATCCAATATGCCGTCGATGGAAGATCTTTACAGCAATTTGAAGGGCCATTTTCAATATCCGCTACAGGTCAACATCCCTTCACACGGCCCTGTACCTAAATTGGATAAAAGCTGATTTGTAGGCCTCACGCACTGAAAGAGCGTTTTCAATACTCCTTATTGAACCATTACGTCTAATGGTTGTGACAATAGGGCATTACAATTTGTCTCGTCGTAGTATTAGGCAGAGACTTCCTCGCGGAAGACAATGTGGCTCCTCTGTTTGTTGTGGGAAGGTTGTTTTTCGGGTGCATAGGAGAGCTGCCCAATTGAGTTTATGGCCGGATATTATAAAGTGGTCGAGCCGCACGATGGAAGCATTGATGTAGCGGCAGTACTCGTATCGAAGAGAATTAGTGATAAACCTAGCGCTGTGGTTAGCTGGAATGTAAATTTGATCTCATTTTAACCTGATCTTTTGCGCTTACATACAAAATTAATATGATAGGTAATTAATATGGTTAGAACTCTGATTAGCCAATATGACGTTCATCTTACTAATATTATAAGTAAAAGTTATATTGAAGAAGAAATATACATTAATTTTCAAAATATATACGCATTTTTTTCGTAGAAATCGCGAAACGTCTGGTTGATGTTACTGGTGACCGAAGAGCCGGTGGCTTCCTCGCACAACGTATCAGCATTGCAATACAACGAGGAAATGCTGCCAGCATCCTAGGTACAATGCCTCAAGGACCTTTTTTAGATTTAAGGTAGGTAGAGGTAGGTAGTTAGGTAAGTCACACTTACTGTATATATTTTGAAAATAAATGTATATTTCTTCTTCAGTAAAAGTTTGTTTCAATATTAACTAGATATTTTTTACTCCTTCACTCCAAAACAGCTAAACGAATTTGGGTGAAATTTTGTACAAAGACTAACTATACCTAAGCCGGAAACGGAAATAAGTTTGTTTCAGAATTGACTCCCCAAAGAGATAAAATGAGGTTTCAAACGAGGGGCGGGGCAAAAAGACTTAACGACTTCTACGCGAACAGAGCCGAGAACTACAGCTAACTTTTTATATTTGATGAATGAGCATTTTTGCATAGCTTCGACTATTTTATTGCAATTTTTATATTAAATATATATATATATATATATTTTGGGTGATGTTTTTTTTTATTTTTTTTTATTTGTTACGCGCCGGTTTTTATATGGTATACCTGAGTATTTCCTCCCTCGCCGAAAAAAAAAAGTTCTTAAGCTTCAAAAAAAACTCAAATTATATTAGTTACGTACCTAAATATAATACAAATGTTGTAAGTAATTTACAACACCATAAAAAATATACACTCATAACACTATCGACATCAGAGCGTCTGTATCGTCACCTGGTATGAACCAAATAAATGCATAAATATTTTTTGCTACATATAGTATAAGTGCCTCGAGTTAGCACAGGTCGTATGATAGAGCATACTTTGTAAATATATTATAAGTGATTGCACTTATGAAGATATCAAAGATTGACTTATGATAATATTTATTAATTGTGCTAACGGTACTCTCGAATCCCTTTCTCATCGCGGTTTGATAATACACTTGAACTATAAATAACTCCGATGAAGAATATTTTTAGCCTGGACAGCGTAATTTAAAACGCATTTAAAAGGAATGTTTCACTAAATCGCTTCAATACTTCGGAAACGGTACATGTTTCAAATTATACGAGTACTTCCTTCTTGGTTGTTTTCCGATAACAACCATAAACAAAAGATACAGCAAAGGAACTTACCTGCGGGACAGATGCAATCATTAGCATCCCTGGTCTCCCTTTTCAGCAGCTTATCCGGTTCGTTTTTTATGGTTTCTCTGGACTTCTCTCGCTTTTGGACCCAACTCCTCAGCTCCCAATGCTGTTCTTCCAGTACCATCAGTTTTTGTTCTAAAATATGTTGTCTGTACAAGCTGTAGCCACTAATAATTAGAGCAAACACGCACAAACACCATAGCACAACACTATTTAGAGCGTTTCTATCGATATCAGTTCTTTTATTTGGGTTTGCCATCGTGACAATATTTTGATTCTAACGGATTACTCTACTTCCAATTAGGCTTTAGCGCTATATCCATCACTGTTCAAGAATTTTTTGTCAGCTTAACGTCAAACTGCCAATCATGTTCCGTCACTGATGAGGTGTCGTAATGACTGATCAGGGCGGTAATGGCTGAAACCTTGGAAGGTCAGAAGTTCGTCTGGCCCGGTTTGGGCACGGCGCGGTACTGGGGCCTGCGCGTGCGATCCCTCGGGAAAGGAAGTCGGTTAACTGCCCTTCTCGTTGTGTCGATTGCTCGAGTACCCTTCCGAACTTGATGGACGCGCGCGGATGCTGGTTCCGGATGTTTTTTGTTACATTGTTAACTTGATACGTTACATAAATTTATAAATCAGTCGTGTTATATAGTTACTGATAGATAACGTGCCGCGTATTGCCGACCAGACTATCACTATTAATAATATTATGTAGTGGACCCAGTAGGCAAAGGAGATATACGAGCTTGTTTTTATGAATTAACTTGCACAAAGATACCTACCCCGATCTTGTCTTTAAGAAATTATTATTTTTAATAATCACCCTACGGAGGGAAAAAATAAGTTGCAGATGTTAACGAATTCTACGCGAGTACAATAAAATTAAGATACACAAGAATTTAAAGATTATATATATCATTAAAGATTATTTTATAAATTCGCACCGAACATTTTAATATTGCAGTTAAAATAGGATTCTTAAATGATTTGCATTTATATTGCATATAAATTGTCCCCAATCAGCAATTAAGCCTGTTTTACATGAAGACTAATGTCAGGGGGTAGCTAAAGATAAAAATGTAAATTTGAAAGTTAACCTTCCTACATTTGTCACAACGCCATCGGCATCGGGGGAGTCTCTCCTCTTAACATCTAGTCAGTTTATTTACATTGGGATTACCTAGCACTGGGATTTTTAAAGGACTCAGTATTCTTTCATTTTTGATTAATTGGGTTTATTAAGAATATTACAAAAAACGTTCGGTAAGTAGGTATATACATATTTTTTTCTCTTGCAATAGGTAGCAACCATGTGGCGAATGCAACATTGGCAAGAAAATTGTTTCTTCTATTTATCTGATATTATTTCACCAAAAACTAGCCCTTGAAGTGTATTCTAACTGGAGTTGCAAAGTTACCGTTATTTTCAACATATGACCGACATTTTGGATAAAGTCCGGTCAATTTCGGAAATTCAATATTCTCTTCTGTTACCGCGATTGTTATTCATTGAAATTAAACACTTTAGCACGGATTAATCGCGTTTATTAACACCATGACCCTACGTTTAGAGCCCTTTACAGCACTCGTTTTCACAGGGTTACGATGCATACATATCTGCTAGTGAATTCAAGGCTCTGAGGACCTTACGTTACGTGAGGATCCAGACCTGACTATTCTTCGCGCTGACAAGGGTAATGCGACGTTTGTTCTTAATACCACAGATTACAACCAGAAAATCGAGGTTCTTTTGTCGGACACTACAACATACAGCAAAGTAAACAAAGACCCAACTGCGACTGTACTGAAGAAGACGAAAGATTTGGTCAGTGAACACTCGGATAGTCTTAATCTGGATGTGAAAAGTTTGATTCCTGACTGCCCGTTGCCTCCAAAGCTGTATGGTTTACCAAAGATACACAAGGCCAATGCCTCCCTACGTCGGATAGTAAGCCAGTTTGATGCTCCGATTTAAAGATTAGCTCAACACTTGGCTGAGGTACTTTCGACGCTTCGTGGGAAAACAAGTGCATATACAACGGATTCATACCATTTCATCAGTGAAATTAAAGACCTGATTTTAACTGATGATGAAACCATGGTCAGTTTTGATGTTCAGTCACTTTTTACCTCTCTAACGGTGCAAGACTGTATTGAAATTGTTAAGAAGAGGTTAGCTGAGCACAACATGCCTCCGGAATATGCTGAACTACTGGAACATTGCCTGACGTCGGGTTATTTGCTATGTAACAATGAATTCTACAAGCAGGTTGACGGTCCCCTGTGAAGGAATGGGGTCCCCTGTGTCTCCTGTGGTGGCGGATATCTTCATGGAGGACTTCGAGGGGAATGCGCTTGCTGTGGCTCCTGTCCAGCCGAAGATATTTAAAAGATACGTAGATGACACTTTTACTATATTACCCAGAAGTAGTGACCAGGAGTAGTGTAGTCTATATTATCCAGTAGTAGCTTTTCTGGAGCATATTAATTCCATTCATAGTAAAGTTATATTTACTATGGAGTTGAAAAAATATTGTTCACTATCTTTCTTAGATACTCTCATTGTACAGAATCCTTATAACTCCTTAGGCGGAACCGTGTACAGAAAACCTACACATACAGATAGGTATTTGAATGGTAAATCGCACCACCATCCCTCACAACTTGCTACAAATGGCAAATATGTGTTTCAGAGATCCCAAAGGATCTGCAATGACACACATCTTGGTGCTGAGCTACAGCATGCAAAACGAGCGCTGTGGGCTAACAGCCTCAAGATATCTCGTGTCAAGCAGTCCCCTCGTGTGAAGATACCAACAGTTGAGCGTAGGCCTGCTGCTATTTTGCCTTTTGTCAGAGGAGTTACGGACAGGATCAGCCATATCTCGAGGCGTGCTTCAATCAAGACCTATTTCAAGCCGATGAAGAAGATGTCACAATTCCTGAGGCCTGTAAAGTGTAACTTGCCTCTACAAGATGCTGTGACTAGCTTGACTGTGAATGTGGTCTATCGTATGTAGGGGAAACAAAGCGTAGCATATCAACCAGGGTGAAGGAACATATAGCCGATGTCAAGCATTGTCGACGAAGATCTGGGCCAGTCTGGGAACATATCTCTGATAAGCCTAATCATTCAATTAAGTTTAACAAACCTCTGGTCCTCGCCAAGAAGAAGCGATACATTCCCATGATGCTGCGCGAGGCTATTGAAATCAAGAAGGTTCCTAATTTCAATAGAGAGGATGGCTTCTCGGTACCACCAGCTTGGGATCCTGTATTACATCTCATCAAGGATCAAGCACGACACAGGGCTGGAAGACCTTAGTGTGGACTTTGTTTAAAAAGATTGAAAACGGATAAAAGAGGCGTATGGGGTAGTTTTCTTGTCGCTCCTTTCTGCCCCATAAGCCAGTCAGGGAAGCGTTCGTAAGTTGTATGTATGTTAATCCTCACAGGGTTTTTTTTTCAGCCCCTTCCCCTTCAGGCAATGTATTACTAGCTTTATAAGCCCCTCTGGGCATTGTAGACAAACCTTTGTTTTTGTTTTTAATTATATTTATATTATTATATTTTTGTATGTAGGTAGTTTGCACAAGTAACTTTTTTGATTGACGGGGAGAATTCGCATTCTCTCAGTCATCATCTTAACTCTTTAAAACGAGTGCTGTAAAGGGCTCGAAACGTAGGGTCATGGTGTTATTAAACGCGACGGATTGTGCGATGTTTATGCCATTATTGTTTCTTCCTGTTTGCAATTCTGCACAATATGGATTCCACACAGCTGATTTTCGCCACAGGCGTTATTCTACACAGTCATTATTTCTTCACAATCTTGTTTCTTCCTTGTCGTGATTCTACACAATTTTAATTCCACACAGCTGATTTTAATCACAGGCGTTATTCTACACAGTAATGGTTTCTGCACAATCTTGTTTCTTCCTAGTCGCGATTCTACACAGTATGATTTCCACACAGTAGATTTCCGTCACAGGCGTTATTCTACACATTCATTATTTCGGCAGAATATGTTTTCTTCCTAGTCGCGATTCTACACAAAAGGATTTCCACACCGCTGATTCTTGTCACAGGCGTTATTCTATACTGTCATTATTTCTGTACAATCAAGCCTAGTTGTGATTCTACACAATTTGAATTCCACACAGCTGATTTTTATCACAGGCATTATTCTACACTTAAATAATTATATTTTCCCCTCACTAGCTCGAAAAGCGCTGTTTTTTCCTTTGTAACTAGCGTGGAAAAACGCACTTTATCGACATGTTGGGAAAGTAATTTGACCTTGCTCTAATTCTTACTTTTTTCCATTCTTCCTATCACTTACCACCTGTCCAGTATAAGTGAGCCTATATGGCCATAGTAAATACGCGCAATCGGAGGTCACACCTTAAATTGGTCCTGTCTTATCCCGCACTTGGTAAGCTGTTGGCAATATCTAAGTACCAGGAGCGTACAGCGTACTCTATAGCGTACACTTTGTCATAGATGACAAATTTTGAAATTGAATTTTGAATGTTTTTTTCCAGGTAACGTACATGTGAATAAGATTTATAATCGTATGCAGTGTTTATTTTCCTCGCGATAGTGAGGGGAAATTATATTTTAATCTTCGCAACTCTTCTTCTGTAGCTGTGGCTTGTATAAATGGTGTGGCTATCCTGAATACTTTATGATAAAATACGTTACCTCACCTCTAATCCTGCTGTACTAGTAGAACCAGAAATGGACTAGCAGCGCTTTGTTTTAATTACTGTACTGTTAAAAAGTCCTCTCGACTGGAACAGCCGCGTACCAAGATTCCAAAACCTGTGATAAGATTAGAACTATGCAAAAAATAAGCATGCTACAAAACATAAAGATCATGCGTTGATCAATGTGCCG
Organism: Lathronympha strigana; assembly: GCA_949128165.1. Classification (NCBI taxonomy): domain Eukaryota; kingdom Metazoa; phylum Arthropoda; class Insecta; order Lepidoptera; family Tortricidae; genus Lathronympha; species Lathronympha strigana. The sequence continues at coordinate 20,111,508 of OX421903.1, read as the reverse complement.
TTGAACTTTTTGAGATATTTACCTATAATGATTGTAGTAAATTTGTAAATTGATGATAGTGTAGATTCTTTTGTGATGAGTTCCTAAAGGTTGTACGGGTCAATATCTGGCAGATGATTTGATAATTCAGTCGTGGGTTAGTAAATGTAGGACACTGTCTGAGAAAGTAGTCTATGGATTGTAGGGTGGTTAGGTCACACGGGCACAATAGATCGGGAGTGATTTTAAAGCGATGAAGGAATGTTTTATGACTTTTACGTTAGCCATGATCAATGAGAATCTGGGTGAGATGAAATCTTAAGGTATTATTTTATTACAGGTGTATAATACGTCAGAATGGCGGGTGAACCTAGGGAATTAGAATGAATTTTACCCTGATATTAAGTACCTGTTGTGTACTATTTGGTTCCTCTAATAACATTCTGTGTACCTCTCTTGCAAACGAGATATCTTAAAATATAATTCCACCCACATTTTTCACTTCGTCACTTGCGCGATGTCAAATATAAAATGAACATTAGTTTGTCTATGTCCAACATCAAAAAACATTGTAAAGTCGATGTAAGGTACCAGCTAACTTTATTGAAAAGCTTTTGCTTTAAGTATAAAAAAACTGTTTGCTTGGCGCTGCTCATAATCACACCATACATTTCCAATACATATTCCAAATAAAAACATTTATTCTCGAAATATATACAGTAAGTGTAACTTACCTAACTACCTACCTCTACCTACCTTAAATCTAAAGTAGGTCCTTGAGGCATTGTACCTAGGATGCTGGCGGCATTTCCTCATTATTCCAAAACATATTTTCTTATTTATTACGTCAGTTTAACGTTTACTTCTAATATAATGCTTGTTTTACAAGTGGGTACCTACCTAATTAGCTATGTGGAATTGTGTAGAATCTCGACAAGGAAGAAATAAGATTTGGTAGCCATCCATAGTAGGTAGATTTTTTTTATTTGGTAGCCAATTTGATGGATCCAAGGTATTTGACTCAGGTCTTACAAGCCATGAAATGGCTGAATCTTCCACCTTTGTGCGTTCTGAAGCAGGATACCCTTCTTTTAACAGTACAAAACTTGTGTCAATATCGCAGAATTTCGTACAAAACAAAAATATTTTTTTCGTAAATGCTATTTAGCATGGGCGACGGTTGAAGCCAATGAACCTCAACTCTACAGGCAGAGCTTTGCATCAAAAGAAGATGTTTATACCATAGCTCATAGGATTTTATGTATTCCTCGAAGCTCGACTTCTGTAGAACATAATTAGAGTTTGTTTTAAATAAAGACCGCCTGGGACCTTACCATGAAGTATTAACGCGATTCAATTGACGAACTAATCTGAGTTGCATTATAACAATTTGTCAGAATTTGCGTTATTGCGACGAAATGGAAATCACGGCATCATAGACTCTGCTGACCGCTCTGACGACTGCTGCTATTTTGATTCTTTTTTATAAATGTCGAACGGACTTTTTGTAAGTGACGGTCGCTTTGCAAGTCTGATTCTAACTAAAGACATATTTGCCTTTCTTAACGGCTATCATATGTACAGCGTGGATATTTGATACGGGAAAATAATTAATCCAGCTATAGTACCTGTTCATATGAATCGTATGGGATAATAAATTCGTTAAATTGTGTTATTAATTAGATGTAATGATTTTTCTAAGGTGCGACCGAGCTGCAATGTATGTCGTATCGTCCAACTTTGTTTGACATGATAAATGACACTGACATGATACTCGTATGACGTTTAGATAGCTACGTTAATTTATGTGGATGCAATACATTGCGTGCTGAATTTTTATGTATCAAAAAAAAATCTTAATTTCCTATAGAAATTAATGTAAATAGGTTCCCTAGGTCATTAGTAATCGTCATTAAAATATTCCCCCGTATCCAATTACCCACGCCGTATAAATGATTTGACACATTATGACAACTTAACTACATTTCACGAACCAACAAGTTGAAAATAATTGCATTTTGTAAACCATTATTGTCCACAAAATAAACTGCATTTCGGCTTGTTTTCATTTAGACAAAAACTAAAGACATATTTGCCTTTCTTAAACGACTATCATATAAATGATTTGACACATTATGACAAATTTTAACTACGTTTCACGGACCAACAAGTTGAAACTAATTGCATTCTGTAAAACATTATTGCCCACAAAATAAACAACATTCCGGCTTGTTTTTATTTAGACACGCATTTTCTTATTTTAAACCAATAGAATTTAGTAAACCCACGAACTGTTTAAATTCTTAGGGACAAAACTGTCCGCTTTTACAATTCAGCTGACATTATTGTAGCCATTATTCCCGTGTGTAACGGGACACGCAGTGCAGGGTGTCTCCAAACATGTTTCTAACAAGGGTAAATTAAAATTCCTCAGTTTATACCCAGTAGAGTCACCCTCGTCCCGCTACTAAGATCCTGTTTTTACTTTATATTATCTCAGTGATTGGTATTCATTGCGGGCTTCAATGGGAAAGTAATGATAGTAATATGTTAGCAAAGAAGTCATTGGACACTAAAGTTTTTGAACATTAGTCTTATTTTTCTGTCAGTGTTGACACTGAGTTAGGTGTAAACGTAATTTATGTGGTACCTGGGACGTAGGAAAACAAGATTTTATTACGCAGCTGTTTAATCCCCAAACCATCTTCAAGGTTTATCCGTTATGTTAATTAAATTTAAACACCTGGATTGCGTCAAAGTTGTTGATTAACCTGAACCTTTATGTTTTTGTGTATAAACCAAAACAACAAGTTTACCTACCGTAAAATCTGTCTTATTGTGGAAATGGAAACATACTTTTTGTTAAAATTTTGATATTTTTTTGTCCAATAATTAAGTACTACTAATAGTAAAAATCCCTGTTTTTTAATAAGTACTTTAAAATCATTCCACTAGGTAAACTGTTGCCAGCCTAGGCTACCCCTAGGCCGGTCGCTAGTTTCTAATTCATGCATTTAGTCCGAATAAAATAGACCTAAAAGGATACGTGCTCCGCGGGTACATACATAAATGTCACTCGGGGTGTCCTTTGTCGGAAATTCGATTCATTTCCTTTCCCGCGTTGACCCACATGTCCAATTTAGTGAGGGACGACGATTTTAGGGTGTCGATTGGTAGGCTACATCACATCACAGTACGTACACTTGTTGCCATTTTTACCCTCGACAGAATTCGCGTTAGGACTGTATAAGTATACAGATAGCTTTCACGTCTGACGTAATTGACAATCTTCTGTCACATGCTTCACTTCGCTAACACTCTCTCCGCATAATACAGAACATGGGTAGGTATTTCCTAATAAATCAATTCAAAATCTCAGTTTGTTCTTTAAAAAGAAAAACATGTACTTAGGTAAAATTTTCAGCAGTTGTGGAAAAAGCAGTATAAAAACCTATTTAGGCAAGACTTTTTGAAAAGCAGCCAATGCAATCGCGTTCCAAGCTCTATTCAGATTTGGCAAATAAAAACAAGTGACTCTCGCTTTCAATCCAATCAGAATACAGGTAAATCAAATTCAATTAAAACTGAAAAGCGTCCAAGCCGGCGTAATAGGTTAACAAACACTGCGCAGAGCCGGAATAAAACGCCTTAATCGGCATTATCCGGTCTGGCGGCCAGGGCCTGGCATGTCTGCTGGCAGGTTAAAAAACCAGACAAGTTAGTTTGAACTGTCCTTATGGGTAAAAGGTTCCGCGCAAATAAGTAATATTTTAAGTAGGTACTAACTTAGAAATGCATTTAAAAACTATGCAATCCCATTGAAGCTTAATTAAAAAAAAAAACTAGTTAGTAGTAAGTATTAAAATATTTAAGTTAAGTAGGTACACTTCTTACAATATAGATTTTTTAAGCGCCACTTGCTCCATCCGGTTAAGAGGCCGTCACGATTTGAAAATGAAAATTGTTAATAATGATATTATATAACGCATATAAATTACAATAGTTAAGATAGTATGAAGTATTGGTACCTATTGCAAAAAATAGATTTGGTAAAAATATATTATCATTTAGTAGTTAGGTATCCAAAAACACAATTAATTTTTATACCACCTTATTATTTTCACACACAGTAATTAGGCATAAAATTAAGTTTATTTATGCATCTGTATTTTCTTGAAATATATTTTATACATACTCAAATATTTCTGCTAAACTTAGGCAACTTTTCTTAAATTTGCTCTTGCTAAATGTAATTTTTTGGAAAAAATATATGAAAGTGTAGTTGTATTCCTTAGACGATTAATTTTCCAACACATATGTATAACTTACATACTGGTTTGATATTATTTTGATTATCAAAAACCCTCAAGTATTTAGCTCTTCGAGCAAAAATTGCGAAACAGCCCAAGGTACATTATTAAAAAAACGAAAAAAGGAAAGTGCTTCATACATTCCATTCAAATTGAAATTATCTTCCGTAACATGCCGCAAAATCTTACTAACTAACTGGCGCAAGTGACCCTAAGTAAATTAAAATTTACAACTGCAGACTAAAAGCGAGCATATCGAAAAGATCACTGTAAAGATCTCTATTACAGTACATAGACATACGGAACTCATAAAGTCATCGAATGATAGTAGTTGCACTTATAAAACAAATGATGGTACACCTCATTTTCTTTATATTTATAAGTATTCTATTAATTTGAGTTGTATACCATCTCAAATTTGTAGAACTTGAATAAATTGAAAAAACGTGTAATGTAATGTGCATGTAATTAATTATACCTACGGGAAGTACCTAAGTACCTATGTATTTCACGTACTTAGGTTTATTTATTTTCATCATATTTTCCTTCACTAAATCATTTATGGCTAGTAAATATTGCAATTTATTGTGGCAAATTGTGACATTTTCTTGATGTTTTATCATTTTTGTCTAAATGTTACTTGACTCAGCAGTCACAGTACCTACTGAATTTCCATTTAAAAAAGTACCAACGCACGCATTTGGTCTTCCTTAAATCACCCGACGCAGTGTACTATAAATCAGCGAGTGCACCGAATGCACTTTTAATATGGATTTACGATCAGCTAATAGCCCTATGGCGGACGACGCCGCGGCGTAGGCTTGTTCATTGTGAATTATGTCCAGGGTCGATTTTCCGACCATGGACCAATCCTTTAGCTCAGGCAAACCAGAAAGCCTAGCGCGACACAAAAAAAAATCCTATCTGCATTTTTTTTGCTTTTATTTTCGCGGTAGGCCCTCAGTAGCAAATAGGTAGTACACTGACACGGTGATATCCATAATGATCATACTATTACGTACGTACTATTTCAAACTTGTTAATGATTATGATGTACTTTTTACTAGTGAAGTAATAATTATGACGGTGGCTATATGATACATTTCATCATGAATCAATGGGTCTATTAGCGTTGGATTCGTTTATTCACTATAGTCCTCGTTGGCCCTTCATAGACTCCTTTGCTCAGCCTATATAGACGGACAACGTGCGCGGAGAGTCAGTGTGCTTAAAACGTATGCACGAGGCGATAGTTTGATCAGCGATTGCAATACAGTACCTACCATTGACAGTGTGATGATAGTGCTATAGATGTACTCGTATGTATAGAGTCGATGTATGTATGACTCTAGGATAAAAACGGACTTTTATACAACAACAAGCCGATTTAAAATATAGACAAAAGTGCAGTATTTTGGTACCAAAATCCACCTCACAAATGCATGCTCAAAGACATAACCCTCCTTGGGCAGTCGGTTACCTTCACGAAAACTTGTACGTAGAGAGCTAAGTAAAAATATTGACTTGCTTTCTTTAAAGAAACCTATCATTCTTTGACATAAATGGCCTGCGAAATAACGCACACTTGAAGTAAATCTCACAATCCACCCCCAATTTACGTAGTCTTAACTAACAGTGTCGGTCGACCCAGATCCCAAAACCGACTTCGTTTACTTATATCGCAGCTCAGTAAAAACGTCAAAAATGAGTATACATTTGGACATAAGGTTCAAAAGTGTAGACATTTTTTTAACGTGGGCTGAACATACGCTGATTTAATTTAGAGTGGCCATTGTCAGGTCACATAATTTCCCTTACGTTAGAGATTCATCTGCTGACCAACAAAGGTTGGATAAAATGTGACAAACTAGGAAACGCAGCATTCAGCATTTGGTCAAATACTCATAGTATAAATAAATATTGAAAAACGCACGCAAGCAGAAGCTGAACTTCAATACTTAAGGAAGCTGCCGATGCCGACGATAAGCTTCTACTTAAATTTCATTAATTATTCAAAAAAATAATATAAATCAGATCGGCAGTAAGGTCTGCACATTATACTTTAATAATACCGTATAATTAAGCCAAGGGTCGAAATCTCTCCAACCGTTTTAAAATTTGGTGTGCATGTTAATTGCAGGTCCTGCTTTCATGTTCACACCATTAGACGTTTGGGTCAATACCTATGGTCTCTGATATTCCTTTTTGCATTTCTGAGAACACGAATAGGCTAGACGACAAAAAGAAACTAATTAGTCCGTCTGTTTTATTAAAAAATATTCGACACGTATTTTTTCTTTTGTTCGTCAAATGAAAAACGACGGAAAGACAGCGCTTTAAAGTTTCGCGTGACGTCACAATTGAGTACAATTCTTACTCACAGGTGACGTCACCAGCCCCCACCACGGAACTTTGATGCTCTCTATAATATATTATCTTCGTAAATTTTAGTTAAATTGATAAAGGAAAAAATACGTGTCTAATAATTTTTGATAATCTTTCTGACGGACTAATTAGAATAACAGTTTTTCAACCTAGTCATCATCCCTATTGCGGGGACCACTGGGATAGGTCGCCATCTTGAAAAAGTCCCTCTTTTTAGATTTCTTTATTTATTTATAAAATGGCGGGCTCTACGTAAATATTGTGTACGGAGAAAAAGAAGCTTATTAAATTTCACGCAAAAAATTAAAAGACACCATGTTTCAGAATTGAATCCTTCTCCTACAAATGTGGTTTTATAGCTCAAAGTTTTTTGGTATCTAAATTTTGAAAATTATTTAATATTCATACATAAGCAGGTTAGTAATCGATACAAAAGTGCTATTTAATATGAATGAACTGCAAATAATGAGAAAAAACTCACAAACGCCAAATAGTGTGGCTGTGAACACCGGTTTCATGTCTGAAATGGGGTTCAGCCATTAATAACAGTTATAAATATTGACACATACATATACGTCCTCCTGGATCCTTGGTTCGCGTGTCTGAAAATTTAAGCTTCAGGGACCTTTTGGATCAGCCCAAGTTCAAAGACTCAAGCGGTATCTGAAAAAATGTAACTTTGGTATAATGTAACTACATTTGTAGGAGGAGACTTAATTTTTGAAACATGATGTCATTCATATTTTTTTATGAAATTTAATAAGCTGTTGCTTTGCTATAGGTAGGTATATAACATTTACATAGAGCCCGACATTTAAAAAATGAATCATGAAATCTACAAAAAGGTACTTTTTTCAAGATGAAGCAATTCGTGTTCTCAGAAACTCAAACAGGAATCTCAGAGACCATAGGTATATAATTTCATTCAGTGACAGTACTTAATGAAATTACACACCTATGGTTATCATTTTAATCCCACGTAAGACCTAAAATCTGTATTTCCGTCACATTATTTCGATTTAGTCATTTTTCCTATAGCAATTGTAGAAATCTTGTTGCACTGGTGTGTTCATTACTAATCCATTGAAGTGTCGTTTATAGAAATCCGCTTTATAGTGTAGGCGCTATAAAAAAAAAACGATTTGAATATCGGTACAATCTGACGGCCACCATATTGATTTTCATAAAATAATATTAATGTTGACTCGTTATGCAGCCCTAGAAGAATTGAGTAATACCTATATCGTTTGTACAAATCCATCTAAAATCCTTAGCTACAGGATGTATCAAGTTTTCAGTTCTTAAACCATCATCCTACTTTTTTGTGAGCCACAGTCGGGTAAATTGTTGATATTGAAGTAAGTAAGTAGTTCATGCACAATTGTATGAAAAAAGATAAGAATCGCATTCAGGTAAGTTTCGTATCCAGAGAATATCCCCCGGAAATGTATTGACAATACTTTTCGCTTCTTCAAGTGATTTCTCTGAGGAGCAGTTTTTTCGCAAAGTTGGGTAGGACATGTTTGTGTAGAATTTAATTAGCTTGAATGTTGCTCTACATCGCATTTTCATAGAATGCGTAAATTTGGAGCGAAACGGTGAGCAAAAAGCTACACATTTTCCAAGATGGCGGCGGTTCCTTAAGGTCCCTAAACATCAAATGTTGTGGACATGAAAACAGGACCTCCAGTATTAACATACTGAATTGCAAAACTTTAGGAGAGATTTCGACCCTTGACTTAATTAGACGGTAAGTAATTGTATATGCGCATCCACCAACACTACAGTGACTACAGAAGTAGGTAGGGGGCAAACAGTAAGTATAAGCAGGGGGGTGTCACTCCGCATTTTACGTTGACACAAAATCTTCCGCCTACAGGCGGCTGTCAGGGTTCGCGCAACGCGCATTACCTCACGAGTGCGTTCAGAACTTCAGGTATATTTATATTTCAAACACCGCATGCTAGTTTTTACTTAGACAAAAATAATACCAATACTAATAAATAATCAGTAAAAACATGTTCTTATAATACAAATAATGTTCCGATCATTATATTTTGTTTCTATTAATATGTTCATGCAAATTGTTGTACCACCATACGAACCTGACAGTATGGTGACAACCCTAATGTTAATGTCACCTTGACGTTTTCATGCTTGACAAGCTAAACGTCAAATGTAGGAAAGTGAAGCTTCTTCTACTTTAGTACTATTACTTATTCTGTGGCATAAGGTGAAATTGTATAGCAAAGAGGTACACTACACACGATGCGAATTCCGCTAACTTCCTTATAGGCGCCTATATACATATAGGTAGTGTATTTCGTATAGAGTTTTAAATGACATGGTCATTTGGCCAATGTTACAATATTTCGTACCGCGCTGTACTATTGCGTCCGAGAAATTTGGAACTTCCCATCTTCGATTTATCTACGAACCTAATGCAAGTATTCTTTCCTCCAAACATGTTTCACATGAAGAATTAATAGAATTCAAAATGTGTCGTAAGTGATATTTGTTTCCGATCGAACATCGAAAATTGGTATTGAAGGGAAAAACTCTGTCGCTCCAATATCCAAGTGTGACAGAGATGAAGATACAATCCGCAATCACTCAATTTTTCGTGGCATAGGCCCAGCCCACAGACAGCAGTCTAAGTAACGTCAATTAATATCTACATTCAGTCCAATGTCTCAATATATCATTTAATATCATTCTTCAAATTGCGATTGATTCATTCTGGAGTCATTATTCTGTTAGAAACGAGGCCATGCCCCTGTCATTTAGCGGAGTCTAATGCAATCTTAATAATGCTCTTACGCCGTGGGTGGCGCTGCGATCGGCTAATTAACAAATTAATTGGCCAAGCGACGGGAATTAGTCTAGCGTAAGTTTACAGATTTGAACAGTACAACATGTTGAAGGATAATATGAAATAAAACTATTTATAAGGTTCCTATATCACTAAACAATAATAACGACGAAAAAAGTTATTTAAAACAATCGTGCAATTGTAGCCGGGCCGTGAAAGACACGCATAGATAAGAATGAACCACTATACCCAAATGGACAGAAATACGTAGCGGGCAATTATTTGTCGGCTCAATTATTATTTAATAAAGCAGAATATACAGTATGTATCACAACGAAGAGCAAACCTTAAAACTGGTTGACGGGGAACTCGAGTACAATGTAATGACGTGCATTTCACGTGCCAAAATACATGTTTTATGGCATAAAATTACTAAATGGATTACTTGAGAACCTTCTTTTTGCAGTCGGTTAATGGTTTTTGTGACATCCTATAGGGTATTGATTTTTGACAATGCATGCGTATTGCGTACTGTTGATATGTAGCTAGGGGCAACTAATAAACATTGACGTTGTTATGTCAACGCACATGCGCTTTGAATTCTGTTTATAAGTAACCTAGGTAATCATTTAAATAATGGCCTTAGTCATAGGCAACGCGCAAGCGCTTTGTTAACTGTTTATTTGTAACTAGGTAAAAATCCAAACTTCAACAAGGTTTGACGCCTGTCTGTCAGTTGGTAATTTAAGAAATGTCATTAATAAGATTGTAAACAAATTATACAGGGGAGGTGCAAAACAATAATAATTAATGTATATTTTTATACCTCACGTAAAAACTGTCGTAGTTTTGATGAATTAGGTACCATGCTCATATTTATCATCTAAACATTAACGGGTTTCTTTCTTTGCCTTTCGTTCTGATACATACTGTATATAAAATAAAAATTGTGTTATTATTTTTGACAGTTTGAAAAAATAAGCTAGGTAATTTGACTCCAGTAAAACACCCTATTTTATTTAAATAATGAATCTAAGAATACTATAAAAAATACGTTTTTCACGGAAAAAGTGTACTGTTGCAAGGATGCTGTGCCAGAAATATGTAGTCGTTCCCAAATGAGATCCATTTCGCAGAGTGTCGAGCGCTCAGATAATGCGCTATTGGCCAGTAATTCGATAAGGCCTGAGAGTTTCGGCACTAAGCACCAGCTATGTTATATACACATACAGCTGTATTATACGAGTATATACGTATACGTACACTCAACCATTTGGAACCCTAGGCCACTGTAAGACTATTATGTCATAGTGACGCTTTAAATCAAATTGTAAGAAATCTCTTACTGCTTGTGATTCGGACAGGGTTCTAGAGTGGCCTAAGGTTCCAATTGGGTGACTTCGGGCGGGCTTCGAACCCACGACTCTGGGATACCAACCCACCGCTCTGCCAACTGAGCTACCAAGACCACAGACCGAGAGCTGACCGGTATCCCAGAGTCGCAGGTTCGAGTCCCGCCCGAGGTATAGGTATGATGATGATTTTTTTCCACTTTTCCTTTCTTTCTGAAAAGTTTGGTATCGTTCGCCGTCGTTTCTGCGTAAAATAATAAATTATTCAAAATAGGCCGCCTTCGTGCCGAACTTCAATCGTGTAGGCCCTTAGAAGCACGAATCACAAGGCTCGCTTGAGACTCCACAATTGGGTTAGATTTGCGACAGGCCCTCAGCTCCAATTCAGTCCACACAGTCCACAGAGAATAGACTTGATGATGGCCATTTCTCCGTATCTACTGATGAACTGAACACACACACACACACGCACACACACACACACACACACACACACACACACACACACACACACACACATACCTACACACACACATACCTACACACGTACAGTGATGTTTTCGCTAAAGAGGCCGGGACCTATTTACTTTGAGTAGGTACAAACTTTGTTTCGTCGATATAACTTTTCTTCGACGGTGAAGATTTTTTCGTCGGGAAACAAAATCTTTTTGTCATCATGTAGCCTTAGCCACTGTCGATATCGAATGAGCCTTACATTTCTTAAACGATCGCTTAAATAGTTAACTTTTTTTCATCTGTAGGCCTTTCCTTAACTTTAGATCATTATTCAGTATTCGGTTTACCAGTGTATCGGGAGTTCCATTTTAATATAACAAACCGCGGTAAGAATCCGTCATTAGTTAGAACGGTTTACTGATATATTCTTTCGATATTCTTACGGAGCCGAAACGTGGACACTAACGGTATGGCTGGTCCACAAGTTGAAAGTCACTCAGCGAGTTATGGAAAGGGCTATGCTCGGCGTCTCTCTGCGGGATCGAATCAAAAATGAGGTGATCCGGCAAAGAACCAGAGGCATCGACGTAGCCTACCGTATTAGCAAGCTAAAGTGGCAGTGGACTGGCCATATTAGCCGTAGAATCGACAAACGTTAGGGTAAACGAGTTCTTGAGTGGAGACCACGTCTCGGCAAGCGTAGGGACGCCCTCAGGCAAAGTGGAGTGACGATTTGCGCAAGATGGCTGGCAGGTGCTGGATGCGAGCAGCCAAAGTTCGAATTTGGTGGCGTGAAATTGAAGAGGCCTATTTCCAGCAGTGGACTGAGATAGGCTGATCGTCATCATCGATGACCAGTATTTTAGAAATATTGTTTTGTAGAGCCATCTTCTTTTAAGTCCGACACGTAATGCGGCGAAGCCATTCCCTGATCAACTTAATGTTAGCTGCTATTCTAACAGAGCGAAACCACCGTTTCAGCAAAATTACGCCTGGCTCCAAGACATAAGTATTACCTAATAACATTATTTGCCTGAAAATGTCCACGTGATTTTATCAGCTTTCTTACGGAAATCACTGTTCAACGCAAATTGTTGATCGAATTAAAAAGCTTTATGTATTTACTAAAACGGGGCTTAATCGTGTATAGATTTTGAAAACAAACCTCCGACGTTTCAAGGGCGACGTTGCCCCCGTGGTCCGTGGATACATAATGTGTGAAAATCGTGAAAGTTTAAATAAGTGAATTAAAAAGCTATTTTATGCAAAAAGTGCGGAAAGTAGGCGATTTCCGACGAGTGTATACTGTATATACCTAAACCGACACGAGTTGGAAATCATCTTAACGCACGTGTTTCATACAATATTCTACCTACTATGCATTGTGCGAGCAAGTTAACAATAATTATTAGCAATAGTTAACAGTTTACTTAGTAGCACAGTGCACAGTACGTGCCAAAATTTCATGGTGCATAAAAATGCTCTCCTTCAGAGCGGAAATATTAATTCTAAGGACATAAATATTCAAGAGGAGTTCCCCGCAATTGAAAAAATTCGTATTTCTTCTGTCATTACGCGAATTTATTATTAAGAGATTCAGGATCGAGAAAAATTATTTACAGACATTCCTATTCGTATTTTGTTTGAACTAAGCGTAGAGATATGAACATTTAGGCTCTCATTTTAGCTATTGATCGGTCTTTGAACGACCTATCAATTCAATTTAATTTAATTCAGTATTTTATTTATTATGATCCATAAGTACACAAATCTTAAAATTAAATAAGGTTAATGAGATACAATTCCTTACAGTTATAATTTAAAAATATAAAAGTAAAAACAAAAAATTACAACACAAATACTGAAATAATAAATCAATAAACAAAATAGTGTAGGAAATCTAGATGCGCCATTTCTCAACGTCTGACGTCAACGTTTCTGAACGTTTTATCGCATGATGACAGTAGTTTTTTTTTATACGAGCTTCTTTCGACAAAGATGCTGGCAGCGGAAAAAAAGTAAGCGCAATAGAAGAACCAACGCATTTTAATATAATACTTTCAGTTTAATATTGGTAATTTAGTGTTATACTCGTATGAAAAAACTCAATGCGTACTTTCACCAATAGGGAATATTCACTATTTTTTTAAATACTGTTGGATGATAGCTTTTATCATAAAAATACTGTAAAATAATTTTCAGCGCATAATAACTAAAATTTAGTAGATAAATCTTCTTTCAAAAACTCCAAATAAAAACGAGCGTTTGAAAAGCCCGCCATTCCGACAAGCTGAGCCGTGACGTCATTGTTCATCTAAGGCCTAATGACTCAGCGCCTATACCACGAAAATCGAACGATTGCGGAATTATATCTCCATCCCTGTCACACTTGCGTATTGGAGTGAGAGGTTTTCCCGTCAATGCCAATTTTCGATGTTCGTAGTAGGCGTGCAGATTACGATGCATAATTGTAATTCATATTGTGAATTAATAATGCATAAAATTACGTACAATTTAGATATTGCTCACACGTATCCTGATTTTTTCAAATATAATAAATTTCTCAGATCAATAAAATTGATGTGAATTAAGATTATGATTTATGAACGTGTTTGACCGGCCCAACATAACCTAAAAATTGTTTATTATTTAATTAGCCTTGTATTGTTCAGCCGATTGTGTTTACATTTACAGTGGAAAACGGCATACAAGTCATAAAACCACTTTAAAGATGGGATATGTATTGGATTGTGCCAAAATGCAGAAATATGAGTAGCAGAACGAGAAACACTAGATATCTTATGAAGGAAATTCCATACGAGAACATGTATACAATTTGACACAGACGATTCGCACGCTTTATTTTTAATGATCTGGATACTAGTGCTTCTGTGCCGGCTGTACACCAAACATTTGAGAAACCGAGACGCGAGATTACAGCGGCTCTCTGTTCATTCGCGTTCTTGGCTTCTCGAATGTGTGGTGTACAGACGCCCCTATCCGATGACGTCACACTCGACGTCACAGCGTTTTAACCGTTTGTAATTTCACACATTTTTTTGCACTTTTCAATAATTATTTTCACAGCTAAAATAAAATAAAATTAAGAAATTTTGATACGGGTATAATGCTGAACCAACATAGTTTCTGAGAAAAAAATATAAGCCTTATCCATTTCAAGTGCATATAGCCTATTCTCGATTTATTATTGACACCTTATACTTATATGTATATAGAAACACAGAACAAGTTGTCGAAAGTCAACACGTTCCCTTTTTTTCTAAATGATAGGTAGGTACTTTACAAGCGATATTCAAACTGCGTGTCAAAACAAGTTACCGTCAATCAGTTGGCATGACGGCATGACCCGACCCCGACACTGCGGGGCAAAAAGAGCATAGAGCACTGTACTGTACCAGCGCGCCTGTATTTTTCGGTCTGTCGAGCACGTGCACCACGTGGTGACCTCGTAGTCTAGCTGACTTTTTTAATTTTTTCGATATGCAGGTTTTTTTTTAACTAGGATAACTACGCTCCTGCAAAGTAACCCTTTTATAAAATTTGTTAGAGGTTTTCCTGCCAAAAAGTGCAATGACTAGAAACTTTTTTAGTGCCAATCATTGGGTAGAATGAATACGTATTTAGTAGGTAACCAATAGTTAACCTTCAGAAAGACCAGGTTGCACTGTCAGAAAATGTTCGATATTAAAAACATGCGAGATAAAGGTGCCTAGTATAAAATAAAAGCAAAGACAGAGGTTAACAGATTGTTGAGTTAAAGATGTTGAGGAGTTTTTATTTTTTATACGTCTTCGCGTCGAGTATCAAACTGGTTTTCACTTTCCAGCATTGCAGCGTAGTGTCACTGTTTGGATATTTATGATATGAAATAATGATTATCATAAATGGGAAAGTATGTGTGTCTGTTTGTTTGTCCGTCTTTCATTGACGTGATTTTTTAAGTGGAGATATTTGAAGGGATGGAGACTGACATAGGCTACTTTTTGTCTCTTACTAACGCGAGCGAAGCCGCCGGCAAAAGCTAGTATTAACATAAAACTAACTCTTTCAAACGACGTTGTATTTTTCCCAAGAAGTAAATCCTTAGAAAAATAAAAGCTTGAATGTTGTTACCTCTAAGCAAATTCAGTTGGTTACCTTAGGCCCACTTGCACCATCCTGGGTTAGCCACAAACCCGGAGTTAACCTGTCAAATTCCATACAAAAACCGCATATTTCCGGGTTATGTGGCTAACCCCGGGTGGTGCAAGTAGCCCTTAAGGCCCTTAGAGAATTCCAAACATTTCCTACGTGTATTTTATGCATAGTTGCCCACCACACCGCATTCTGGGCCTGTCATTCTTGTCGGACGCCAGTACGACAAGATCTCCTGCATCTCCTGAGGATGCCTCGTGGAGAGGCGAAACACGTGTCGAGGTTTATATGATTGGTGGTGGTTTGTTATATCTATTTCCGTATTTATTATTTGCGGTCGGTGGGTGGGAACATTAATTGCATGCAAAAAATACGCAACTATGTAGGTATAACGAGTTGGCACTAATTAACTAGCACGCTTAGCGGAATAGCAAAGTATCATTATTTTTGTTGGGCTTTGTTTTAGATCAAAATGTACATATGTTAAACTTTAGTGGCAACAAATCTAACATATTGCTATTTATTGGATGCATTTCTTTATACCATGAAAACAATTATTTTTCATCACACCTGCTCGTAAATGGTGATATTATATGCAAGCATACTTACACTTAAAGAGCTGTATTATTCCCATGGTTTTAAAGGATTCTCATACTACTTTACCGCCCGCCCGGAGCTCGCGGAGGACCTGCCCCGCGCGCGCTCGCAGCACGTAGTCACTCCGGAGTACTGTGGACTGTGCAACTACACTACCGCTGATCATTCCATCAATTCATTTTATTGTTTCTTTACATGTATAGAGAGTTTATTTATTTCCTCGCAAATGTGATGAAAAACATTGTGTACCACGGGCAGTAAGGGGATTACTAACTCGGGTCATTTAAAGCCCTCCGCCTACGGCGTCGGGCTTCAATAGACCCTCGTAAGTAATGCCCTTCTTACCGCCCTAGATGCACAATGTACTATTATCATCACAGCCACATTATTTATAATATAAATACCTGCTAAGGCCGCACTGCACGACAGGCCACGTTTTCTTACCTAAGTATCTATTTCTGTTCAAGCTGAGAGGAATCAAGGTGGCAGTTTTCTGTTCAAGAAACATTTTGATATTTTCAGGTATTAACTAGTGGCATCGTGGTGTTGGTATGATGCTGTTTTCGGTTTTGTTTATTTCCTCTTAGTTGGTGTGAAAAACAGCGTGTGTTACACGGTATCAAAATTATTTTCGTCTTGGGCGTTAACGCTTGAATCCATCATTAAGTTCAGGATTCTACTTTAGAATCTCCCACTACGTTCGGGATTCTATTGTAGAATCCATCGTATCATTCGGAATTCATTGTACCTACGCCCTCGCCGGAAATATATCATTTTGATCCCTTCTAACACAATCTACTATTTTCTAAAGACTAGTTTTACCCAAACGGGTTGTTTCATCCCTGAAAAATTACATGATGTCTTCCCAAAACACTTACTACCAAAAAACTTAGGCGGAGAGCAGCAATCTGTGATAGAGTTATTCGGTAAATATGTATTTAACGATATCGATACCTATTTGAATTAACGGCCTCCTAGATTAGTTGGTAGTGACCCTGCCTAAGAAGCAGGAGGTCCCGGGTTCGAATCCTGGTCATGGCATTTATTTATGTGTTTATCACGAATATTTGTTCCTGAGTTATGGATATTTTCTATGTATTTAAGTATTTATATGTATCCATATACCTATTATATATTTCGTCGTCTAGTACCCACACCACAAGCCTTATTGAGCTTACCGTGGGACTAGGTCGATTTGTGTAAGATTGTCCCACAATATTTATTTTTTAATTTATTATTTATTTATTTGAATACAGTTTAAATAACATAACTGGATCTTTCACTTCTTTTTTCAGATGAAATTAATGAAGTACTTTCATCAAATAGTCATGTAGCACACATAACGGCTATGAAAAATGCATCTACAGACGAGAATCTACGGCGAGATAATAATATTAAGTTTAATGAAGAGTATCTCGGGTTGCCTGGATCTTTTGGGATATTGAATGTCGATTAACGATTGATTGAAATCATGTTATTAATAAAGTCTCTTATTTTTTTACCTACAATATTTAAGGAGGTGATTATATGTATGTAGGTTATCCGTAACAACTTTTACTATGGGACCAACTCCGAAATCGCGAAAAAGATTTTAGCTGTTTCATACATATCGGCAAATCAACTTTACTGACGATTATTTGCATGGGTCAACCAAATTTAATTTCGAGATATTAGGGTGGATGTGCAAGGTGGAGGGATGTCCTACATTACTAATTTATCACCTCCTTACTCGTAAATATTGCAGGTAAAAAACTAACACCATATATATTTTAACTATAAAACTCTCGTGAGACTCGAACATATTAAATAATATTTAAAACGGGTCACTCACGTAATTTAGTCGATTTTCGCTCTTGAGTGTATGACTTGCCTCTGTCGCGGGTGGTCGCTCCTGATGACGTTCTTCGTAAAGAACGAAACATGTCGAGCGGAAATTGACTAAATTACGTGAGTGACCCGTTTTCAATATTATTTACCATATATATTCATTAATTTGAAACATGTACAACTTATTATTATTATTATTTAATTATAGGCGAGCAGCTATTAAGCTGATGTGCCTATATCACACAGTGTCCAAAAAAATAATAGTTTAACGTTTAAAGAGTTACTTCACTCACTGTTTAAATATACTTAACTTGAAGTATTAATTGTTCTAGGAATAATAGTTTCCATTTTATTTTAATACATTTGCATGTACCTATACGTATGTATGTATACCTATATTATTTAATTTGACTGCATTAATGCTAGATTCCGTCCGTTAACGCTCGTAACCACCACACTTAAACGATTCATCAAACTCATTAAAGTCGGTCAAAGCGCAACTTTCCGAGCCATAAAAGAAAGAAATCGTAAGTTTTCGCCTCAGAAAAAGAAATAGGTTCGCTCTGTTTGCCCTAAGTTACTTAAACGTAGCGATATACCTATATATGCTTTGGTTTGTTAAAATATTTGAGCATTTCAAAGCGCACGCTATGTCTGCTTAGATATAAGTTTCACTACTTTGTTAACTCGTATTTTGTATTTTAAATAAGGATCTGATTCTTAATTGTTCGTTTAATCCAACGAATGCGATCGCAGAAATCGAAGATCTTAGGTAATAGGTGCCTAAAGGGAGAAAAAATCTTAGTTCCCTTTAACAGATTAATTGTATTATTATTACCTAATAAGTAATCAACCTCATGAGGAGTCAAAAACCTCACTGTGCCCGGAGTCAGAAAGAGGGTGAACGAAGGGTGAAGAAAGGACGGATTTAATACGGAATGATCTGGAAAGCTACAATGTTTCTGAAGCCAACGCGTCAGACAAGACATAGTGGAGAGCGAAAACAAGGAAGGCAGACCCCACCATCAGATGGGAATAATAAATTTTGCCGCCGAAAGTATTACAACATTTTTCCCCTCACTATCGCGAGGAAATTAAAGACTTAATACGATTACAAATCTTATGCGCATATTTACTATAGCCATTTAGGACTCACTTTTACTGAACGGATGGTTTCTTATGGAGTTGATTTATGGGGCGACGCTGCGGACCGAATGAGACCATTCCGAATTCAGAAACGTGCAATTCGTTGTATATCAGGGGTCCCATGGGACCACCCTACTCAAGAACTTTAGAAGCACTAAAATACTAACCTTGCCGTGCATATATGTTCTCGAGGTAGCTAAGAATGTACGTCACAACTTATCAGATTTTCCTGCCCGTAGTGACAGGCGAGGTATGAATAGTAGGCGATGTGACGAGCTACGACCTCCTCGGACACGGCTTGCAAAGTCAAAAAAATGTATGCACACCATAGGACCCAAGATATACAACGCATTGCCCCATGAAATAAAAAAGCTTCTTAGCTTTTAGTAACAAACTTAAAAATAAATTATTA
Source organism: Lathronympha strigana (assembly GCA_949128165.1). Classification (NCBI taxonomy): domain Eukaryota; kingdom Metazoa; phylum Arthropoda; class Insecta; order Lepidoptera; family Tortricidae; genus Lathronympha; species Lathronympha strigana. Next base: position 20,092,077 of record OX421903.1, on the reverse strand, counting down.
GACAAAGCCTACTACGTGTACTCACTAGACGCCTTTCTTGAGTGCCAGACTATGCAAAGTAACAGACTTTATTATTAATGTCATGTACCTATACCCATTCCAGCTGCTGGTTGGTCAACCCATTGAAATAATGTGTTTAACTTATGTTAGTTGTAGTTACCTATTACGTACATTTGACATGTAAAAAATATTTTTTTTATTAATAAACGATTGTATTGTATTGTATTGATGTTAAGTGATAGTCATTAGAGCAAGGTCAAATTACTTTCCCCACAAGTGGATAGAATGCGTTTTTCCACGCTAGTTGTAAAGGATAGAACAGCGCTTTTCGAGCTACTGAGGGGAAAAATAATAATAATTGTAAAATTTATTACAATAAATCTGTTAAAGGGAACTATATTTTTTTTCTCCATACAGTAGGCTGATACAAATAACTTGAATGTTGTTTGAATATACAATCTAAAATGCAACGCTCTAATAGAGTTTCCCACACACGAGACGCGTTCCCTTGAGCAGGACAGGTGAACCGATTAAGAAAAGGAGGGCGTTAAATATTTTTAAGAGCTAGAGTATTACGGCGCAAAAGAAGTCCGTGACCCCTGAAATAACCCTAACTAGCTAAAATAAGGTATAAAGCCTATAGGGTATAGTAACCTAAAGACATTCTTGAAATATATCTAGTTAGATTTGGTGGTGGTTTGGTGTGTAATTTTTATCGGTGTCCTTTTAATAATTATAGAGTACGCCATGTAGTAATTATAATTAAATTTTTTTATTAATTGGTGTTATAATTAAAGTCCAGAGTTGGATACATGCAGATTTGTTTATTTAATCTAATATTTTACAGAAATTGTTAAAGTGTATCTTAAGTGCTAGGAAGCTAATGGCATAGAGAGCCCGGTGCCGTTTTGACACAACATACACAATATTGAAAATCTGCGTTCGGAAACTTTATATACAGATTAGTCAACATACGCTATAATTACTATCAACAGATATTACAGCAGCACCTAATCAACTTACGAGTATAGCACATTAAGGGTATGTAGGTATTTAAAAATGGGGGCAATACTTCGGTCGTGGCTTGGACAGCAGCACAAGAATACGGGGCGAGTGTGGTGGAGTTTTATCTGCAGTTTATTGAGCGTGTTCCGATGTGCACATGAATAAACCAGGGGCCTTATTCTGTTTAACAATTCTATTACAATCTAATTGCGATTTGACAGCTGCATTTTCCTCACAGTTGCGTTTTTTGTTTTGCGTTGGCAGAGAAATCTGTCAAGAAACATGTGATGTCAATATACTAATGCGACTTTTAAAATATCCTTTGTTGACAGTTAAGAAACCTTAACGTGTTAGGTTATAGACGTTAACCTAATCAGTCAACCTAATCCTGGTCAGTGCTTTTTGTTGCTTGGCTTGCAAACCCTTAGGTTACTTAATACGTAAATAAGCATGAAATTTAGCGCCCATAGGTAACATATAGGTAGATTATCATTCATACGTTAGACGGCAAACACAGACAATCATGATATTACCACAATGTTATGTGCCAACTTGAAGCAGGGATGGTAGCTTAACAAATCATGCTTAAAACTAAATAAAACGATTCTTACTCTTATAAAAAATGAAAACAAAAAATTGTATGAATCCTAAACCCTCTTCATTACTAACCAAATTTAGTGGCTATACTTCTAACTCGTAAACGCTAGTGGCCCGGAAAATTCCCTCATAAAAATGAAGCAGAGATGGAAGCCAGCAAGAGATGGAGGTATAGGTAATATAATGATGGCCCATCTTTACAACACAGACACTTTTCTTTGCATTTAAATAACTGGTACACTTAACAGGGTCGCAAGCCTTAACCATTGCAAGCCTTAACTATTGCATCCCATTTGCAGTGAACCTTATGCAGTAATTATTACGCCGTGGGAAACTCATGGTGGCAAACAGATCTTTTTTTCTGGTGATATCAGTTACAAACTGAATGCATGATATTTATAAAAGTTATGAACCTTATAATTAGATCAAATTTGCATCTGACTATTACGTATTTAACACGTCCGGATACACACCTTCAATTACGAGTAAGGTGTACAATTTAAGCTTTCGAGAGTCATACCGACATTAAACATATTTGGCTTCATATTTGGGTTCATATTTGGCTTGCGAAAATATGATCATGTGTCTACTTTCCGCATGCAACTAAAATGGCTTCCTATCCGATATCGTCGCAACCTTCACATTCTCAGTCTTCTTTATAGTGTACTTTTTATTCCTGCGACTCCCCGCCATCTCAAAGAGCGTTTTAGCTATCTAATTTCTAATAGGTCCTCAAATAATTTTCTTCTTTCTGTCCCTAGTTCCTCATCCCACTTTTATAATAGCTCGTTTACTTTCCGCGCAGTTTGTCTGTGGAACTCACTACCTGTCGAAATAAGACGTGCTAAATCGCTTGCAAGTTTCAAAAAAAATGTCAAGGATTATTATTTGTCGCTTTCTTAGTGCTTATTATTGTTAAGTTATTATCAATGCTGGTTTCACTGCTCTCCGCGGCTTTCAATTATGGCTGAGATATATATATATATATATATATATATATCAGCCATATTGGAATTTGTCGCATATTGGAATTTCGTATCTATATAGCGTAAAATAAGGAACTCTACCGACCCACCAAATTTTCATTCAAATCTAACGCGAAAAAAAACGACATCAAAATAAAAATATGCCCATAGACGGGATTGGGCAATCCGACGTTGTCGTTGCGGGAGTCTGCATTGTCGGATCATCCGACGGGATATTGTATCAAGCACACCAAGGTAACCGTGTCCACTAAATCGTCACCACATACATTCATACATTCATGTCCCGCCACCGTCGCGGTCGAGGTTAGGGCGACGTCCGATTTCAATGTTTGGATACAATAGTTTCTTTCGATGTAACTTAGATCTTGCGTGGCACTTAACATTTTTCCCGGGCCAACAACTTCATCTTCATTCGAAACGAAAGAAATATGTCGCGCCCGTACCGCAAGTATGTTCCGTCATCGCGGAATTTCTTACGTCCAGATTTTTCACGCTTCTTATATGCTCTGATAATCTCGAAGACACATTTCGCCCCGTTTCTCCTACATACCGTTTCCTAGGGGGCCTGGTCCTTAGGAGATCGCAGTAACGCCAGTAACTGCCTAACCTTTGTATGTGGACGAAAAATAGACCTAATGTCGTAATTGCCGAAATAGTTCAATTAAGTCGTTAATTCACATTTTATACGTGACGTGTATATTTAAACGTGATTTGACCGAATAACAAAAATGTTTTTAGTCAATTTTATAATAGTAAATGTTTGTGAGTAAGATTGGAACCCCAATTAATCACTCCAAAATAAGAAGCTATTTTAAGTATATATTTTTTATTTTTAGTCACTTTAAGTAAAATTAACGCCATTTAAACGATACACATAACCACTTAATCCATTTATAGAAAATCAAGGCAATTTCCGGCTTACGCCGCCAGGAATAGAATTAAGCTAGGTTTAATAATTATAGCCAAAAAACTAAACCCAAAGAGTTGCCAACAAAGGCCACTTTTCAGAGAGGCCGTGAAACTGTCGGGTGAGGCTACTTGGATCCACTCCAAGTCCCAGAGCCACTGGGGCTAGCTCAGCTCGTTGGCTTAAAAGTTAACAGCTTTACGTTTATTATATTTCTGAAAGATAAGGCGCGTTAGTTTAAATGTATTGATCATGCTAGATGTTAAAAGCTTTATAAATAATAACAACCGTAAAATACAGCCGTAGACATATTTTAAGAGACAGAGAGAAAATAACAGTTAACAAAATGTTGTACCCTATCAATGAAAATTTCGTACAAATACGTATTAAATAAAGATAATTGGCATTACTTTACTTATGTAAGAAAAGTTTGAAGCTATGAAAGTATAAAAATACTTCCCTGGCCAATACATCGTTTGAGAGTCCGGTATACTTTTTTTAAGATTTTTCGCAAAATTTTTATACGAAATTGGAGCAACTAACAGGAAGTTACTTTTTTAGCATATTACGAAAGATCATTTTTATTAAAATGGAACGGATGAACTAGTTTTCTGTTATTGTTTTTCAATTTTTAATAATGTACCTAGTAAACTAGAATCCAAGGGATGTTTGCCTGTTTGCTATTTGAGGCTTTTTGATAATCAAAATGATATCAAACCGGTATGTAAGTTATACATATGTGTTGGAAAATGAGTCGTCTAAGGAATAAATGAAGCGCTTTTTTCCACTTTCATATATTTTTTTCGAAAAAACGTATATTTAGCTAAAGCAAATTTTTGAAAATTTGTCAAAGTTTATCAGATTTATTTGGGTATGGATAAAATACATTTCATGAAAATTAAAATGCAAAAATAATTACTTATGTGAGAATAATTAACGTGTTTGAAAATAAATTAGGTGGTGTAAAACTTGATACTAAAAAATCAAGTTACAATATTGTATGAATCAACCACCTAGCAAAACAATACACAGCTTGTTTTGTGTTTTTTGTTACTAAATAATAATATAATATATATTTATCAAAACTATTTTTTTGCAATACCAATACTTCATATTATCTTAGCAATTGCAATTTATATGCGTTATTTCATTATTAACGATTTTCACTTTAAAAAGTATACCGGACTCTTAACACAATTTCAAATACATACTTAAAAGATGCCTAATTGGATGAATCAGTATCAGAAAATATCTTATATGAACCAAAGGGTTTGTTATTATGAATGCTGTTTGAAGCTGAATATCCGTACAAGTTCTTGTAATTATTCTGCAATCCATAAAATCCATGAAGGTAGTATCCATAGTTTGAGAGCAACACTGCTAGCACAGGATTAACTGGGAGATGATTTAAACTATTATAGCGGAATGGTATTAAAGACACCGGAGAGAGTGCAGTTGGATACAATAGGTTCTTTCGATGTAACTTAGATGTTGCATAATTGTGTAACTTGTCGTTATCCTTGATGTTATATTTAGAAAGAAGAGTAACGAACTTATTTGTGTATTCATTAGGCAAGTTATTCGATTCCCGTGTCAATTCCTGCACATTTGCTGATTCAGTTACTTCGTAACTATTATAAGTTGTATTTTTTACGTTTATCAAATGTTCTGTGTCTGTAGATTTAACACTTGCTTCTGCAGAAGACACAGAATTAAAAATCAAATCTTCGGTGGAACTGTGATCCCATATCTGTTTCGATGCTCTTCGATTTACTTCAGTTTTTACATTCCCTTCTTGCAACTTATTATCTAGTTTTAACAATGTTTGGTCTTGGTTTTGATTTGATTCTGTTACAGCTGAAAAAAAAAATACTGACGTAAGTAAGGAAAGATACATCTCTTGATACGTATTGTGAGATTTTACAATTGCTCACCTTTTAGGCTTGAACCTTCATTTGCTGCAGCAGCTTCTTCAGATGGTGGCCATGCATTAGCGGTTTTCTCATTTGATAGTATGTGTGCTTGCTCTGGAGTTATTATTTTGATTGCATATTCTTTGAGAAAATCGATATTAGTACCAGCATTCTCTTGAGATGGATTCCAATCACCGGCATGTCTTGCCCCAGTATAACTGTTCCTTATTTGATTCAGCACAAATGATCTGTCGACGGGTCTCCATTCCCTCGCAAAATATACATCGTTACTTGCCAAAATTGCATTGACCTAAAACAACAACAGACACTGAAACCAGTTGATTCTACAATAATTCCAGAAGAACTCTGCTAAGATTACGAGTGGAGGTAGAGTTACGACTACCACGACAAAATTAATGTCACACTCACCCCAGAATTATTTATAAATGGTTTTCTAAAGGACACTTTTAAACGAGTACCACAGTATCACTCTATTTTTTTCTACTTACTAAAAATAAAAAAGCAAAATATTAAATACTTAACTTACAAGTAGAAAGTCGACAAATACAATTGCAATCATTTGGTCCGTTTGCGCACTGTAACACTCAAACGTAGAGTGTCTGTCTGAGGTCAGTGCTAGCAAACCATGATACTGCTTTAGTAAAGATGTTTTCACACTCTCGTATTTGAAATGAAAATTGTAAACGCAAAAGTATCAAATTAAACACGCAGTTCTTGTTAATAAATATCTATAGCTAGTACCTAGTATCTATAGGTACTGTACCCACATAGATATATTTCCGCGTTTTCAAAAACGACTCTTACGGTATCGACGAATATAGGTACCGTTACATTGATCGATTTTAAAGTTTTAACTTTTACCTACATCTTCTACAATTAGGCGTTTTATAAAAAAAATGAGAATCTCACCTTTTTTAGTCTTTAGCTGCTAAAATTTTTTAAATGCTAGGTAAAAAAAATACAGTGTGTAACAAAAGTACCGAACGATACTTCAACAGCTGATAAGGTCAATAACCCTGAGTACGATGCAAGTGAAAAAAAAATCGAATACAAAAAAATACACTTTGTATGGAACAGCTGATTGAAAATGCACCTATCTCCATACAACGTAAAAGGTTGTATGGAGATGGGTGTAAGGTTTTTGGGGGCGGAAAATCGATCTAGCTTGGTCTTATATCCTAGAAAACATGGGTTTTTGAGTTCTCCGAGCCTCGTTCCGTCACACCCCGGTCTTAATTTCTAATTGTTTAATATGCGACTGCTGCATGAGTATCCTTATAACATTAGTGTGATTTTATAAAATGGGCGTCGACGAGTTAAATAATGGAATAATACGAGAGAGCTCAAAATCGATTTAGAAGTCGAATAACTATGATCCACATCACTAGTCATGAAGGTATACAAATACCCATCAACGACAAAATGTCGTGCGATTTACATTAAAAATATCTAACTAATGTGTTGTATCGACAGCATTTTAACATCAGGATACTAGAATAGCTGTTAGAGTCCTAATGACTTATACGTAGTGCTTTGAGTCTACACGGTACACCGCGAACCGTCTCCACGGAATGGCCATTCATATTTCATGTTTCATATTTTTTATTTGCAATATTTATAATATTACATGTCATTTTTACAATAAATTTTAATAATAATAAAATACTATGTACTTTCATACAATAATAAAAAAAAATCATAATTAATTAGTCCTTGGGCTAATAACGTTACATTTTAATGTCTAAAATTTAAAAATTCGTCATAGGTGTAAAATGTGTGCTCGAGCAGTTTAAGTTATTAATATAATTTAAGTTATTAATATAATATGTGCTCGAGCGAATGTGTGCTCGAGCAGTTTAAGTTATTAATATAATTTAAGTTATTAATATAATATGCATAATGGGTAATTGGCAATATTGGCATACATAAATTGACTAATATGCATTATAATAAGCATTAGTACATCTCTTATCTACCAATCGTTTTTTTATTGAAATATTGGCTTTGAATATGATCTCTGTGCATTTTGCCCTTCGGACATCACGTACCTAATAAACCTAAACTAACTTCATTCTTAGTGGAATTTGCGTTTGGTCATTATGCGTATTATAGAACATAGATCATTTTGTAACTGATTACTCGTGTTTGTATTATGTTGCAATGTGCGTGTTTCATCATCATCATCATCATTTCAGCCGAAAGACGTCCACTGCTGGACATAGGCCTCCCCCAAAGATTTCCACAATGACCGGTCCTGCGCCACCCGCATCCAGCGGACTCCTGCGACCTTCACCAGGTCATCAGTCCACCTTGCGGGGGGCCTACCCACGCTGCGCCTTCCGGTACGCGGTCGCCACTTGAGAACCTTTCCGTCCCAACGGCCATCGGTTCTACGTGCAATGTGCGTGTTTGTTATTGGTCAATGTGTGTAGAGCCCTCGCGAACGGGCTGGAACGATATTATCCATATCCATATAAATTGTGGTGAAATCATTTAGGAGGTAGGTACCTTTTAGAAAATAGTGTTTCATTTAAAGCATGTTTACGTTTGCCCTTCTACACTCGACCTTAGAAAAGTATTACCGCGGACGAAAGAAAGCGAACATTTAATTGTTTCTGCACTCTACACGACACGGCATTGCTTTCAGCTATAACTTATAAAAGAGTTTGTTTACACGAGAACGCAATACAAATAGTAGGTGAAACAATAGTAGTCGATTGCTCAATTTAAGAAGCAACAAACTAGGATGCTTCTCGCTTGTGTATTTTAATATTGAACTTAAGGAAATTCTCTATATATATTTTTTTTTTTGGTGTAGGCAGATAAAATATATGACTTCTAAGATGTGATATTAATCTTAGTTTGTTACGTTTGCTCCAATAATATAGTAAGGGTAACAACTTAATGTGAATTATATTAACATGAAATATTATATACTAAACCGTATGTCATTCGACTTTAAGGACTGTGTAAACAAACCGCTATATTGAAATTGTCTTTGAATGATGAATTTACTAGAGATGGGGAAGTGCTATTTTAAGTCAAAATAAATCGATTACTAAAATACTGAAAGAAAAACACATCTCATCTTCATATTTTTAATTGATTTAATCTTCTGAAAAATCGGTGCTTGAAGTTTTACTAGAGTCACCAGTATTAATTATAAAAGGTTGCGTTACATCATCGGTATACCCTATCGATGATGCCGTCTAAATTTTTCATTTTATGCTCTTCTCCTATTACATGATCCACGCATTTCTTCCACTGCATGCATCCGCATCTGAATTTAGGTATTTATTTAATTTTAAGTATATTATATCTTACGCTACGATCCTTTACTCATTTACTTACCGTGTAGTGTACACTATGCCTATATCAGGTAGATACCGTGAGTACCGGCATTACAATGTCACTAACTTTAGTCACATCTCTAAACGTCATAGACAAACGTAGAATATAAAAGAAACAAAAACGTCATTGCATTTTGTCGAAATAACGTAACTTTTAAATCGTATTGAATTTACAATGAAATTTCCAAGATTAAGTATTTTTTTCTATATTATTTGTTTTTTACGAGAAAGGTTATTTTAATAGTGTATGTTTTCAATGACTTTTGATGAGGTGGTGTGAAACTTTAAGGAGTAACAGTGATAAATCAAAGTGACGCCGTTTGTTTACATAGTCCTGAAAGTCCAATGACATACGGTTTACTTACGTTTTTATAGGTACATATTTTAACGCCTTATATCAGATTCTAGCTATAAATACCCAAGGTTTTCAACGACTGAAGTGAAGACACACGTTGTTTAAGTAAAATAAAAGGTACCTACGTAAGATGCTTCTGAATGACACTAATCACAAACTTTAACGATTTGTATGGAAAATAAAAACAAAATAGCATTTACAACATGTCACACAATGATTTAAATCCACAACCAACTCCTTTTAAACAAATGGTCGTCCTTTAAGTTTAAAACATTAAAATCCGCAGATTAGTGCCGAAGCAATTTGCCCGCACATCAGTCGCTTGTGTAATTGGAGTTTTAACGGTTGCTAATTAGGTAAATTTTGAAACGGCACGTCTACCCCTTACGTAGTTGGTAACTATGTGTCAATGACGACGGGTGAAATGTTCCTAAAATTCATATAGAAGCGTCATGTATAAAATTAGACTTCAGAATCAGATCTGCTCCAGCAAGATTTTATTTTATTTGACATTTTCCTAATAATATAGGTATGAATTGAATAATTATGTCGATGGACAGTTGTTGACTCTTGTTAGAAAAGTATAAGTGTTGTTACTGGTCGATAAAAGGTTAGTTATTAAATAAGAATCTAAGACAATTATAAACATTTATAATATTTATGTTATCTGGCCTTAACAAAATATAAATTACATATATTTATATACTGGATAGTTTTTTTGACCAAAAATATAATTTAAAATATTCACGGGGTTTTGTTTGCTCTCCTTCTATAAAAATCCAGATGGAATACACTATAAGCGTATCAAGGATAAACTGATGATATTCAATCCATAATTACGGGAAATACGTGGAATCACATACAAGAGCTAGTTAAGGTGAGGATCAATCAACGTCAAGGGGTGAGATTAAGACGCAATTTATTCAATGATTCGCTGAAATTGAGATTTACCTCTACGGGGAGCTCGGAAGATAAATAAGTTGTTTACCTTAATAATAATAATGGTTTATAATATAAAAAAAGGATCCAACATTAATTACTACATAATCTGAATAATAAAATAATTACAAAAATGATTTGAAATGTTTGTTCATTACTCCTTAGTGAAATCTATAACAGTACTTGTATCTTGTTTATTTTTTAGTAACTCCAAAGTTACGAACACTATAGGACGCCTCTGTATTACTACATTAATGTCTTGATTTAAATTAAATCATCTTCATAGTCTCAGCATTAGTAGGTGCTTCAGATGAGGAGTGTTGAGAGACAGGTTGAATGAGATCTGAGAATGAAAACATATTTTCAAAATATTATTAGGTACTACTTTTTGAGGATATATCTATATATGGTTAGTAAAAAGTTCATTTGTTTATTTCATACCTACCTTCTGTGGTGATTACCAATAAGGATAAAACCGTAAATATTCCTACGCAATTTTCTGTGTTGTCTTTAATAACGTCATAAGATTTGGAATTCATAATGGATAGTGGATATGGATAATCGATATTGGAAATAAACCAGAATATTCATTATAAGTAAGTATAACTGTTGCTGTTACCTATTTCTAGGAGAAAACTTCGTTAGTATTTTTTGTCTTAAAAAGTGACACTGTTTCATTTACCCATTCATTGAACGTAAAAAAATGATATTTACCTACTAATACTAATAGTAACCGAATAGTGAATTTTACAAAAAGTAACAGGAATTTCGCTTATAAATAGAGCCCATCCAAATAAATACAACCATATACCTAAATATGTGAGAAATGCGCCATCTAGCAGAATGTTACGGAACTGCATACTCGTTGTCGGCAAATTGGATCTAGAGTCTAGCATAATTTATAGTATTAATTTTAAGTAAAATTTAAGCATCTATAGACTAACAGTGCAATAACCATAAATCCACACTTAAGAAGAAGTTACAGCTTGTTCCTTCTCCTTATAAGCATTTTAAGAACAACGCCATCTATTGCATCACGTTTAAACAGCTAAGAGTCAATAGCGGCATAAACTCGTATACTTATCATGAATCTAACCCTTACTAGTCCATACATTTGCCAACAGATGGTATAAATCGGTGTATCCAGACCATTTTATTTTTAGAGAGCCAGCAGTTACCTCGGCTCGGTAATGGCATATGATACAGATTACAGATTTTCATATAATTTACTGAGTGTAGTTAAATTTACGCGGAAGACCAAACTTACCCATTAGAGTATGCTATTAAAAAGTATACATGTAAAAAAATGTATACAAAATTACACACATATACACCCTGTTTGTATTGATTTTCGTTAACTTTAAGGGGAAATTCTTCAGGTTAAATAGCATTTATTTCACTTAGAAACTAGGTAGTGTCTTTACTATTACGGTTTATGAAATAAATTTATTAGCTGAACCAGTGTAAAGGGTTACTAAACCATCTACTACTAAACTATGTTTTGGCATGTGCTGTCATGTCTAAAGTTTCAGCTTTGTCATACTTGGCACTTACTTCCATGTAACTCTAAATGGCCTTTTACAATGTAGGTAATATTCATTTATTTTGTATGAAATACGAAAAAAACATTTTATTATTTAATCGACCAAAGGCGATAAGTATATCAAGCAGCTTCTATTGACGTACAAAGCAACGCGTCCAATTTAACGAAAAAAAAACACAGTGTATACCTATATAATATTATGTATAAGTATTTATATATTTTTATTTTATAATAACCGAGGTAAAATCGTACGCCCCAAAGATCAAAGAAAGAGAGAAAGATATATATTAATGATAAATAAGTATTATCCAAGGAAGAAGAAAAAAGAAAGTATGTAGGATGTATGCGGAAGTTGCCATCAACTTCGATATTTTACCCACAAGAGAATATATTACAGATACTATACCTCGTTTTTTTAGGATTCTAGTAATAACGGTCAAATTTGCTTACGTTTCTTCAACTATATCAGTAATCTTTAGAAAATATTAAAGTAAGATTACTTATTTCCATTATTAATGATCCGATGACGAAAATAAGAGGCGGATATGCTAGTTTTTAAACTGTTTTCCTAAAAATCACACGTCGACAATCGCACGATTTACTCTAATCCTAAAAAAACGAACTATAGTCACTTATATAACAAATAACAACAAAAAAACACTACATATTTGTTGGTAGAAACAGCGTTGCGTTCAATAGCACATACACGCTAAAAGCAGAAGGCAGTTTTAGAATCTTGCATGTAATAATGTCCGTGTTTTCCCGTTAAAAAAAGATTAAATATAAATTCCAAATACAAATTACGACATACCTGCACAGTGAAAGCTAGGTAATGCAATTCGATCACTTTAACATGTCTATTGAACTGAATAAATGTCTAACGAGCGGATTACATAGCGAGTGATTGTCCAATTAAATGGACAGTCATTCCCTAAGTGTTATTGTACCTACATATATTACGTGTGTACAACGAAATCGAACGGTAAAGTGTTTATGATATAATTAAATAGGATGAAAAGACACCAGTGTAGCGGGCTTGTATAGAACTCGACTCCCATCTGTTAAGACATATTTTAAAAGTTGAGCACCTTATACTAGGAATCCCGAGGACCCCATGGCCAGGATCTGTTCTCATGCGTGCATAATCAAATATAATTATATTGTCCTTTGCTTACAATTTGTATTACCACACCATAAGCAATAGATGGATATAGCTTTTTTTTTACTAGGGAGTTTGGTTAGCCAGATCATCAGTCCTGAATTTGGGTTTGCACAATAGCACAGTGAAATGAAATATTTTTTATTGCACAAACATGGTATACAAAAGATGGATCATTATTATTATGTTACAATGCATGTTTAGCCATTAATGGCATGCAAATTAAGACCTATATCAAAATTTTATTGTTTCCGTGCAAAAACTTGTCTACTGAGAATGGCATGCAATAAGATTAGAAAACTATATTTTCACTTATAATTAATTACATTTTAACTGAGTTTAATTATAAATTGAAAGAGATGTCAAATACTACAGAAAAAGTGACCAAGGTCCCCGGTGAGCAGGGCTGGGATCGAACCAGCGACCTCCTGCTTTCGCGGCAGACGCCCCAACCACTGGGCCACCCGATCACGGCCCACGTGGTATTTGACATCTCTTTCAATTTATAATTTATATGTAGTAGTGTGACTACTTGAAAACATGAATCAAAACATTTATTATGTTTAATAAATGATTTAATTCATGCTTTAAAATTGAGTTTAATTATTTATGTCCGTCACTTAAGTTTAGTAGGTAGCAAAGTGCATACAAAACACTTTTTTTAATGTAAGCGATAGCACCGCTGGACAAAGCGTTATGAATCTTCTAATACAAATAGGGTGTAACACAAGTTCCAAACGATATTTCAACCAAATTTCCAAAAAAAATGTTTTTATTTGAATGGGTAGAGGGGCATTTTTGATCAGCTGTTCCATACAAGTAGTTATTTTTTTCATTTCGAAAATTTTCCACGTGCATACTATAGTACTCAGGGTCATTGACCTTATCAGCTGTTGAAGTATTTTTGGTACTTTTGTTAAATCCTGTAGGTCATACCTGGTCCTGTGTGTCCTGTAGGTTGATTGAGACACCTACAAGATGGACCGACGACCTGGTGAGGATCGCTGGGTCTCGGTGGATGCAGGTGGCTGTAGACCGGTCGCGCTGGAGTTCGATTGGAGAGGCCTATGTTCAGCAGTGGACGCTTACAGGCTGAAATGATGATGATGATGATGATGATGATGATGTAGGTCATACTTACAATTAGTAAAAATCACTTAGATAATGGGAAAAGAATGACGAAAGCAATGAGTGACCTTCAGAAAGCATTCACAAGGGCCATCAAGGGCAACATAAGAAAAATCACAAGCAGTTGCTTTTATAATTCGAAAAATGTTTCGAATTATAAAAGCGACTGCTTGTGATTTTCTTATGTTACGCTAAATTGTAAATGATTGCTTTATCAATATTTGTTTTTCTAAAGAGTCAAACGGAACCTTTACTTTTAAATAACCTCGGATAATCGACAGTTATCATCTAAAAATCTTAATTTTCGTACATAGTAATCTATGCTTATTTCCGGCGCAGCGCTATGTTATGTGTGTTATCAAGTCTCGACTTCCCGGAAAGGCCAAACGCATTTCGATGGTTTCCCAAGATGGCAGATTGCTTTTGCAATGTTATTGTCTTTTAATTGTTAAGCTACTTTTAACCTACTTTTATATCTATCTGTAGATCCAAACACGCTAATTACGTCCATCTTTCAAGTAGCGTACCATTATTTTAATTATATTTCAGGTATTAGTAATTTTTCAGCATTGACACTGATAAATCATCATATTAGGAAAAGGTCGAAAATATGGAAAATAAATTTGAATCAACACTTAACATGTCATGTTTTTCAGTACCTAAAAGTCACGATACTCACGAGTCACTATACATAAAACTACTACCTACTACTATCTATTGAACTTTCCCACCTCCAACGAACTACTTAATGTAAAAGCGGGCGGATCAGCTGAAAGCGTAAAATGCGTAAAACGTAATAATTTTATAAGAGCCACAGAGTACCATTTTGTACTATTGGGGGTCGAAACTCTAGGTCCATGGTGTCCCAGAGCACGCAAGTTGTTTTTTTTATAGAAATCGCAAAACGTCTGGTTGATGTAACCGGTGACCGAAGATATAGCGGCTTACTCGCACAACGTAAAGGACCTCCTCGGAGTGCACTGTGTCCTGCACGCTTACCACGAACATCGAAAATTGGCATTGACGGGAAAACCTCTTTGTAACTCCTAATAGAGTAAGTTACGCTTACCAAGCAGAGCGACGGCAGCAGAATCGGAAGCACAAAACACAATAGGATATATTTAAGAGTCAATATGTGTGTACACACGAAATATATTTAATTTTATTATTTTATTATACACTTTTGTAATAGTTATTTGATTAGACACGAACACTTGACACAACAGTTTATATTCTTCTGTTTTTTCTTATAAGTGTCACTGCAACCACCGTCTACAGAGTTTATAGCTTTTCTGACTAGTGGTATGCAACCTTAATAACTCCAATATGCAAGTGTGACAGCGACGGAGGTACAAATCCGCAATCGTTCGATTTTCGTGGTATAGGCCCTGGGCTTTTATAATAATTATCATGTTCCGCTCATCTGACGTGAATTTTAATTATAGGTAAGAAATATTTTTATTATATTACATCCTGTAGGTACTATAACTAGGTAAAACCATAGTTATTCAGTCCGCCCCAATGCTCTGTTACGTTATGAAAGCCTGACGAATCACCACCCATTCCGTTCGAAGCTAATAGTGATTTCCTATCATTTCTTCAAATTATGCAATTTGTTTGATGTTCCAATAATAGGGCAGAGTTATTTTGTTGCTTAATTTTGACACAGTTATATAATAATTTATTCTGTAAACGCCATTGAGACTCGACACTTTATGCTTTGTTCACGTACAGTCCTACACAAAATGAAGTTTAAAATCTATTAAGTATACCTAACCCTAAATGAGTCGAATTTATTTTAATTTGATAGAAGTACTACTATACATAACACTTGTTATAAGACTTATAAAAATAGATAGTACTGTGCAATTAAACATGAATTAGAAAAAGAAGCATTTTGTTCTTAATAAAGCTTTCAAGTTGGCTGAGCACGTTAACGCATTACCACGTTGTTTCGTAGTCGGTAATACATAGCATTTTATGTTAATGACGATGGCGTTCCGAACAATGATTTCAAACAACTATACTTGTCTATTACATATTCATAGGAGGATCGAACTTACGCATAGGATAGATGTTTTTACTATTTTATATTTTCATTTGTATTTTATTTATGAATACCCTTTCTTAACGGGAAAACCTCTTTGTAACTCCAATATGCAAGTGTGACAAAACGGAGAACTAGGACGGGTATGTGGTACTCGCAGAAGAGAGACTTTACTATCCATACCCTCAAACCAATATCCACGGTAAGTATGCCCGTTTCGCAGCGATGGCGACGGTGAACACGGGGTCGCAGTATGTAGCAAATCGCGAACAACCATTGCTTTGACAGCCGACGTGGTCCCTTCTTCCAAAGGTCAAAGCTCTCCCTCACAGAAGTAGCGTGCTGGGCGTGACAAATAACAACCTCCACGCCGAGAGCGAGCTGGAAAAACAACATATAAACCCCCACAGGTTGCCTAGTTCCCTGTCCTGTTAAAGTTTACTGATACTAATTCTTATAGATTTTTTAATCAGAAAAATCGTGCGTTGAGACATATCATTATCATTTATTTTGTCTAAAATTAATTATTTTAAAAATGTACATACTTTTTTTTTCATACTTATTTACATACATATAGGGACTTCCTATATCGATAAACTCAATTATCGATGCTAGTTCCATATACCTACTAGTGATCACTCAAAGGTTTGTTTATAAAAAATGTTTTTATCAAAAGTGTACAAATCAAATTAAATAATAACTCAATTCTTTTCTTCTTTCTTTAAAACAATTTTTGAAATTTTACTTGTTGCAATATGTTCTTTCATGAATGTCCCATATAATATTGTTATGGTAAACGACCATTATTTTTTTTGTATATTTTCGGGCGTTAAGCATCTACGTCTTGGATGATAAATCCTATTTTAAAGAATCCTATTTTATATAACCTAGCGATTATTTAGAATATGCTATGTTGAACAATTGTTACAAAAAACACACACAATGTTGGACGCGATCACTAATATATATACGAACATCGATAATTGAGTATATCGATATAGGAAGTCCAGCCCCTGTCAAGAAATTTGCCCTACTCGTATGCACCGATATTTGCATCGATTCTTAAGTATGCTTATTTGAATGATAAAAAGAGATTGCTAAAACAAACACCTAAATAAACATAGATTATTTTCATGGATATTTTATAAGTTTGTGTGAGAATGGGCATTGGGCGAACATCCAAACATCTTACGTAGGTAGTAGGTATCGACTTATTTTGCAGACTCCATGACGCACAATATGACAAAGAATTTTGAAATCCAGAAGGCAAAAGAGTGTTGCTAAAAGAGTGAAAATAAAATTATCCTATTTTCCTGCATTATAAGGACACGATAGTAGTTTATTATACCAAGGAATGAAGTTGGTTGTTTACCTTTCGTGCTATTCAAACCTAAGCAGGCGAACAATTTTATAACTCGCTACGCTCGTGGCTCAAATACTAGAATCTATTTGTAGATGTTTTAATAACTATTAAAATCAACTTATTTTTGATTTTACTTTGCTTTGAGTTAGTATACAGGCTGTATCTTTTTACAACCGGCAGTATTTTCTGGGTATGATGGGCTGATTATATAAAAATAGTATAAAACATCAATTCGTTAATTCGTTAAATTTTACCTGGACTTTAACCCGTTCATTATGTTTCAAAAAAACTGAAACGCGTGCGCACTGCGCACACGCCACCGCACAGCGGTGACGTCACGCGGGAGTTAATCGCGAGGAGTGAGTTGATCGGGACATTCGGGCGAGACATTCGTCACAAAACACCGATTTAATATCTGAATCTAACTTTTCCTTCATACTTTTCAGCCTTAGGACCGACAAAAATTTCGATTATCATGTTATTCAAAAGAAAAAAATAAACTTTTGTTGCATGTGACTTTCTTTAAAAAAGTATTTTTGGCGTATTTAAAAAATTGGAATCTTAAACGATTGTTAAAATCAGCCTAATCTACCTAATAACACGTTAAATCTATGTTACCTTAAGTAATTGTTCAGTGTCCACCACGTTAGCTTGGCACAACAATACACGACTTCTTAAATTGTCTTTCAGTTTTAATAAGACGTACTCGTTTCGTCGGACTGTTTCGGATGCCGCGATTATTAAGTCTCGTAATTCGTGAACATTGTTTATTTCGCTGTCCCGGTTTGTGTACACTAAACGTTTCACTTCACCCCACAAGAAAAAGTCTAATGGAGTAAGATCAGGTGATCTCGGGGACCACTTTATCATCATTCGTGCACGAAACACATTATCACCACACTCGACTAAAAGTTCACCATGTTTGTGTATTCCCGGTTTGTGAATCTTGGCATTGCGACTACGCGACGTGTTACGCTAATGCACAAAAAAGTACATGCGAACTTTACAGGCAAGCAAGTGTGCATAATTATCTGATTAGTAGGACGGTCTTTTTTGTAAGGGACTAGGGAGCGAGTAAGAGGGGCGATGTTGAAAGGGGCGGGACGTTATCGTTTCGCAGCAAGGTTACTCTGATGTACTGCCGCGCGCTCGGTGTTCATGATTTACGGAAATTTTGGGGTAAAATTAAGGTACACTTTTTTATTGATTTGGGTTCTGTATCAGCTATATAATCTAATCACCTCCTTAAATATTGCCGGTTGCAAAAGATACATCCTGTATTAATATCAGTGGATGTTGCTAGGCGTGGATATGGTGGTGAAATTCGGAGTCACGGGGGTGGTCTCGCTAGGTCAGTTGGCAGAGCGATGGGCGTGTACCCCAGAGTCGTGGGTTCGAGTTCCGCCCGAGATCATGAAATTTTCCACTTTTTCTTTCTTACTAAGAAATTTAGTAAGTATATTAATGCTTCAACAATCCTATCTTTATGTCAAAGTATGAATATAAGATTTTATATTGCAAAATATGAGCATTCACTCTACATGCGTAGCTCCGGTTAATCTTTGCCAGATGCAGAAGTTGCAAACGTTTTACGCGCCGCGGCTGCAGCCTCGCAGTGCAGTGTTTGTGATCAGTGAATGAAGAGGAAGATAATCATTTGGCAAGTAAATTATTGTTACATATTCGTGTTAAATTATTTATTTTATTTATATTTTTTATATTTAAAATTAGTCTGTGTAACTTTCTCGAAATTAGAAATATTTACTTAATGTGATTGAACTTTTCGAGTTGATAATTGTAATTTCTACTCAAATGTCGTCAAATTACAATTATCATTGTAAAGTTACAAATTCATTTTCAGCTGCAATGGGTCTCCCACACTTTGAAAAATGTTGCTGCCTTTTTGACTTGAAGACTGGGAATATTATATTAGGATGTATTAATGCTGTAAGTACCTATTTATCAAAAAACTAAATAAGTAATAAGAGGTTGAAAAGAGGTTAAATGGACTGTAGGTAAACCTACAGTCCATTTATATGAACGTATTTTGGTATTATCGTATTGAAAGGCTAACCAACATTTGACGGCATTTTACTTACAATTCGTTTGTTCGTGCCCGTTATTGGCACATCTCTTGTGTTTTAAAAAATAATGTTAATTCAAAAAGGATAAAAACTGAAACTGTCAGAGCAATTATAATTTTTAATTCAGGCACAATTTGATCTTTTACAGTTCTTATCATTTTGCCTGTTCGTGGCAATGATAGTGGCTGCCTGTGAATTTGGCGCGATGGAAAAAGACACAGCCAGGGAATTAGAAATGTTTAAAACTGTCGAAGCAATCGAAATAGATGCCAGGCTCAGCGGACTGTATGCCATGTCGGTCATACTGGTGCTCATGTTTCTGGCCAAGCTGTTGTTCGACGTGTTCTTCATCATCGGCGTGATAATGGTACGTGACATTAAACCTATACTTACATATTTAAACTTACCTATAGGTAGACAATTTTTATTCCTGTATTCATTGATTTTGTAAAAAATATTATAAACTTACGTGATATCATCATCCCTGTTCTTTAAAATTGAAGAATACTATATTTATAGCAATTTTCATTCGTCATTTATAGGCAAAAAAAATTTTCTATAATGTAGAAAGAAAGACCGAAAGCAAGATAAATGTAAGTATGGTATTGTTCACCCAGTGGCGTGCCATAGGAGAGCCCTATGGCCAGCACACGACGGAAGTGAGCTGATGATAATGATGATGACGATGAACATTTTCAGACGTATCTGCTTTGAAAAAAAGTCCGAGTCGAAAATAAAAACGTTTGTTGTATTGGAGCTCCCTCATACATATTTGTTCTATTTTCATTTTACCAATTATTTTTAAAATGAATATACCTATAACTAAATATTCTGTAAATATTTCATGCGTCTACCTGTTGCCGTTATCAATATCGGGCATAAACGAGCAAATAAAAATCACGTTTGTTATATGGGAGCCCCTTAAATATTTATTTTAATAATAGGGTCCTATTTTACCCTTATGTACCCGAGTCAATGCAAGAATTTAAGTGTAGGAGTTTTTATAACAATACCATCATTTATTTTAGGAACGGAAAGGCATTATCAAAGCTTACTTTATTATGTGGATAGTGTTTATGCTACTCTCGATGTTCACTTTCTTCCTGAACTGCGAGTACTATGGTTGGAAGACGATCGCCACTGAAGTGATCTATCTCAGTAAGTATAGATGTATTGTATTTGTATGTTCAGTTGCTGATTCTATGTATTACGAATCTCCATGTTATTTTAGCATTTTTCCCAGAATAAAATGGTAACAAATCAACGATATGACTTGTATTTGTTTTAATAACAATAACTTTTGTGTATTCCATAATTTAAATATGCGTATTTAATGAATGTACACAAAAAAAACATGGTAGGTATTCAGTCGTTATGCCAATAGCATAAGTACATAGATACAAAATGCGGTACAACCTTATTGAACAAAAGACCAATTCACGTGGTTTCCTTTGTTTACATTATTTCAATCTCCATGAAATACACTACAATTAATCTAATAACAAAACGTCGTTCTGTGTCGGGGATTTACAGGATCAAGTCGTGTAATGATTATTCATGCCAGATCAGAAGTTCACGGGTCTGTGTACTATATCTGCAGAGAACATGTAACTTTGAGAGTCATGTGACTTTTCTTGCTTTCATTATATTTTGTTTTGCTATTATATACTTGGCTCGTTTTACATATATGAGGGTGCAGAAAATTATCTGCGAGAACAATTGTAAAGTTTTAAAGCATGAATCAAATCATTTATAATTTATAATAAATGTTTTGATTCATGTTTTTAAGTAGTCACACTACTATATGTAAATTATAAATTAAAAGAGATGCCATATACTACAGCAAAAGTGACCAAAGCCCCCAGTGCCCAGGGCTGGGATCGAAACTGCGATCTCCTGCTTATATGCAAGAACATAATTTCGATGTGGTAGCAAATCAAATTGGGATTTCTATGCGCATCTATATGGCAAAATTGAACTAATTGTTTTTCTTTTGCAGGCATTAACTTGTATGCTGTGTTGGTGTGTCACAGCTTTTATGTGCAACTCAACATGCGTGAAGAAGTTTAAAACTATAGAGCCAACTAGGTACAAATATTACATAACTGTCCATTTTCTGACGAAGCTGATAAAAGAAATATATTAGTAGCCACTATACTTAGTTTAAAATGTGATCCATTTATAGACCTTGTAATTTTGTGTTCTAGTCATTGTTTAACTAACCCGTACCTATCATTGAATTATAAAAATACGGCATAAGGTAAATCAAGAATTAAAGGATAACAATATGTATAGTTGGTGGAAGTTAAACATAGCCGCAAGATATTCATATAAAAAAGGACCCATAATTGTTACAAATATAAGTATATTTAAAATAAAATTTAACCTGTTTGAATAATGGGTTTTGTATTTTATCTTTATCAAATCGTGTCATTGAACTCTCCGCTCGCAAGGAGTCAAAGGAATACAAGACAAAAATAATTTGTATAATAGTAAAAAATTCTAGATAAATCAAATATATTTTTGTTTATGTTTAAGTTACCTTAGGCCCTGACGAATTTGTGTCAGAAAGGGCGATATCAACGCGCCCTACTTATCGACTCGTTTTGCAGACTCCTTGTCGCCTATCATGGCAAAGAGTAATACTATTCAGAAAGAAAACACTATTTTGTTAATAAGTGCCTTTTCTTGTTACGATGAAAAGGATAATCATAAAAAAATATTTGTGTTACTGTAAAATATTTTAAAGTTTCATATATGTCATGTTAGTATCAAAGTATGAAAAAGTAAGTATCATCTACACGTCCCAATTTGCAAGGCGATGCCCGAGCCTTCCGACTGCCTAATGCACCCCTATCTCCGTTACGTGAGTAAGTAGGTGCCGTAAAAATAAGTTTGCCTATCGCCCTTAAAGCGGATGTCACACTGGATGCGATTCGCACCGCACGCCGGCGTGCAGGGGGGACAGCCGCTATACACGCACGTAGCGTACAGCGCTATACAGCGGTGCGAATCGCATTCAGTGTGAAATCCGCCTTACTTATCAAGAACGTATCAAAATCATACGTCTTTTCATTTTACAGTCGGAACAAAGTGGACATGTACCAATATAACTGTCCTTCTCTTCCTAATCTATCCTTTTGAATGCATGCATTGGATAGGATCTAAATATGAGTAGGTATAGTAATTTCAGTACAACATAACTGTCGTCCATAAAAAGTTCTTAAAAAGTATTCACCTATATATTTAAATAATGATACTATTAACTTAATTTATTCTAAATATTGAGCTTTTAGGCAGCATCATGTGCTTAATCTTTGGCCAACCAATATGGTAGTAGATAGAATTGGTTCAGGCGCTGCCGCCGCAGCCTCCCGGTGTTCGGTGAACAGTGAAAGTCTTTTAAAATAGGAAATTAATTGTTTGGTAAGTATATGTATATTTTTTAAATATAAAATAGGTAGCCAAAGTTATTTTAGTACTTCTAAAATAAACTTTGATTACCCGTGGTACTTACATTTGTAGTCCTGTTTTATGTGGGAGGCAGAATTTCAGCGAAATGACTTGTTTTCTTTTTAAAATTTTGCCAAATACCAAATTCAACCTATTGTCTTTTTCACGTAATTTATTTAAGTGAACAATGACGTAATTAAACTTTCAGCAACCATGGGACTCCCGCGTGTAGAAAAATGTTGCTGCTTCTTTGATCTGAAGACTGGAAATATCATATTAGGATGTACCAATGCTGTAAGTAACCAAATCTTTATAAAATTATCAGTTGGTAATATTATTCTCGTTTATATAAAATATGGTGACACAACTGTACGTACAGAGACAGTAGTTTTGAGATATTAAAACATGAATTAAATATAAAGTCTAAATACGCACGCACGCAAAGTTAGCTCCGAAGGTAAAATATTGCATTTAAAATGTGGACTTGTCTTAATTATATTACAATGTTATATACAGTGAAGATATTTGAAAATATAACACTTTTTGTTAACATACATTTTCTTGTTTAATAAGTGTCCTTGTCGATGCCTTCTATTGTCCATTACATCCATTTTTCACATAAAACATCAGGATAAACATAAATTTAAAAAAATCTAAACATTTCAGTGCAAAAAAGTTATACATTACTTCAAAATTAACACATTATTTAATTCCAGTTCTTGTCATTTTGCCTGTTCGTGGTAATGATAGTGGCTGCCTGTGAGTTTGGTGCCATGGAAAGAGACACTGCCAGTGAATTAGAAGTGTTCCACGACGTCGAAGGCGTGGAAGTGGACGCCAGGCTTAGCGGACTTTACGCCATGTGTGTCATACTGGTGTTCATGTTTCTGGCAAAGTTCTTATTCGACGTATTCTTCATCATTGGCGTGATCATGGTAAGTGGCTGCTTGTGAGGTTGGTGACATGGAAAGGGACACGATCTGTGAACATAAAGTGTTCCACGACGTCGAATCCATCGAAGTGGACGCCAGACGCAGTGGACTGTACGCCCTGTGCATGTGTCATCGTCGTGTTGATATTCCTGGCAAAGTGTACTTCATCATTGGCGTAGGTAATTATGGTGAGCGGCGATATTTGGCTACTTTTAGGAATTCGTGAAATTAAATTAAATTGAGTATGTTATGTATATTTGATTCAAACTAATGCTATGTGATATTGTTCCATTTATATGGTATCTTATAGAAGAAAACGGCTTTGTCTGTCAGTCAATACCTTTTTTTTTTCTCATAAACGTATCAAATTAAACGGCAGTAGCCTAGCGATAACATGTTTGACTTTTAACCAAATATTACAGTGGTTGAAACTTTTGTACCTTACACCACGCAAAAACTGGCATTCGCGTAGGTATAATTTTAAATTGAGTACCAACTTATGTATGTCATATCTGATGACCCCACCTAACTCTCGTTGGCCC
This sequence comes from Lathronympha strigana, assembly GCA_949128165.1. Classification (NCBI taxonomy): domain Eukaryota; kingdom Metazoa; phylum Arthropoda; class Insecta; order Lepidoptera; family Tortricidae; genus Lathronympha; species Lathronympha strigana. The sequence goes on along the minus strand of OX421903.1, from coordinate 20,067,753 downwards.
AAAATGGGGACTACAGCCCAACTTGTCGTGCCCTGCACTGGGACGTATTTAGGTAGCTTTTAAAAATGTTATACTAGCATAATGGTCTATTGATTTAGCTCAAACTTACCCTTATTGCTTTTCAGGAACGAAAGGGAATAATCAAGGCCTACTTCATCATGTGGACAGTATTCATGATACTGTCTATGTTCACTTTCTTCCTCAACTGCCAGTACTATGGTTGGAAAACCATCTTCACTGAAGTTGTCTTCATCTGTAAGTTATTATTTATTTACTGCTTTTCATTTATTAAATGCTGCATAATCAGTACATGAGATTTGCAAAGGCAACAGGCAAATTAAAACAGAAGACAATACGTCGGCAACGCGCATGTAACACCCCTGGAGTTGCAGGCGTCCATAGGCTACGGTGACCGCTTACCATCAGGCGGGCCGTATGCTTGTTTGTCGTAGTATAAAAAAAAAAAACAATATATTATGTAATATAATTACCTACTAAATTGTTACTATCAGGTGTTATTTCGCTGAGTGCAAGAAAACAAGTGCAAGTATTGTCTGCACGGGCACTCGTTATTATGACAGTACAATTTTTTATTCAAGTTCATGTTTGTAAAAAAAACTGTTTCTAGTTTCAATGTCTTTTTAACTTTATTACTTTAGTCAGAAATTTTGCAAGAGTTAATGCTAGTAGCAAGTAGGTAATACAGAGGTCAGGAAATAGTCATGCGTGGATGAGTTATGTAGTCATCCAGTTATATAGTAATATTATGTACAGTCGCGAACCGGGATTGTTTAGCCACTTTCCATTTTTCGTAATTTAGGCGTATAATATATATATCCGATGTTATCAATAGATGACAGTTGCCATACCGATTTGCATTACTCGGCAAAGTGAGAAATATAGTTCAGTGCCTCAACAATCCCGGTTCGTGACTGTACCTGTACCTACTTATAATTATAACTGATTTGTCCATTTTTTTCAGGTCTGAACTTTTACTCTGTGGTGGTGTGTCACAGCTTTTACGTCCAACTCAACATGCGTGAAGAAGTCTAAAAAACAAATACAAATACTACATAACTAACTATGTACGGTAAAGGAAATTAATTTATATGCCATTTCGTACCTGATAGCCTATTATGATCGGATTTTTATCGTCTATTATCATGGTTGTCTCGTTCTAACAAGTATGTAAATGCGAAAGTGACGCATGACGTGATAGTCGATAAAATGCCAACCATGCTATCCGTTCTGGTCATAAGTATAACATCCGATGCCTAGCGGGTGTAATAATGATCGTCCCTGTGACAAGGTACAAAATGGTTTCATAAATCAAATTTCTTGACTGGACTAGTAGGTATATACAATATAATTATGTAGGTATATATGTATTTATAATAAAGCTTTATCGTCGTAATTTCTTTCAAATTGTAATGTTTACTAAATAAATATTAGAAGGCAGAAATAAATGCAATTGGTTGAGCATAATTAATCTAATAATAGAATATTATGTTTGGTATCGATCAATATTAGTTACCTGTTGGTATCTAAATACACAAAATGATGAAATAATTTTAAGGTTAATACTACACAAGTCACAACACAACTGACTGAACTACTAAACAAATAACATTAAGTCCAACACAAAAAAAATACAACACGTTAGTCAATTAAAATTATTAACTTATTATAATAGTGAAATGTCAATTGTTATTAATTATAAAAAAATAAAGTATAACCTGATTGTACACTGTTTTTTTGTATTTTGAAATATAGAGAAGTCTAATTTCAAATATATAGCTAAGTAAGAATATCTTAGTAGGTGTAAGGGACGACTAAGCATTTACCCGTTATTTCACACAAATGCATGAGCAATTGATAGGTATGTGAGGCGTGTATGTTTTATACGGAGCATGACATACCTTTTTTAAGCATTTTTTTTTTTTCGAATTACGTGATAGTGATAGTAAGTAACCTAAAAGGATTTTGGTTAAAATTAACTTAAACTTAATTAGGCACCTATTTTTCCCACATCTCCGATATCAATGTGTGATATATATACGTTAAGGCAATCCGTCTGATCTCTATATAGTGGGTATGTCAAAACAAATTTCCCATACGTTTATTGGCAGATCCGGCAGATATGCTCTAACTTTTATGGCCAGCTATATACCGAGCGACTGACAGTCCCCCACAGACAGACAGACTGATGAGCCCATGCAGTCCCAGCAAACAACCTATGTAGGTATACCTAGAAATATTTAAATATGCTGCGTAAGCCGTGGTGGTTGTGATTTTCTCTCATTACTCGAATGATCAATGTGATCATCCACCTTACCTATACCAGGAAAGGATAGAAATGACTTTATAGCAGACATTTTATTACCTGGGGCACATTAGTACTTGAGTAGATCAAACTAAAATAGTTGCGATGCGAGTAACCTGCTTGAAGTAAGAGTAGTTTTGATCGAGAACACTTACTCGAACGTTATTTATGTCAAGTACCTACTTCTTCATATTGGACAGTTTTAATGAATTAAATGATTAACACTTAAGGATGACTCACAGTAGACCCGGCCGGAACGGGCCGGGCCGTGCCCTATCTGTCAATTTCTACACAAAGTGTCACGTGATAGCTCGGAGCCCTCAAGCGTTCTATAGGAATTGACAGATCGGGCACGGCCCGGCCTGTCCCGGCCCATACCGGTCCATCCCGGCCCAGGATTTACTTGTATTTTTTACAAGCTTACATATATTTAACTTGCAACGTATGTGTGTTTGTTTGTTTGGGTCAAATCTTGCAAACTGAACTTGACTAACTTCCCTTTATTCGAATAAGCCTAAACTTCACATGCTCATGTAGATTGGATCACAATACTATGTAATGATACCATCGAACTGATCGTATGATGGAGACCGGAGGTGGCCATAGGAATTCTGTGATGAGACAACCAAACTATTGTGTTTGGGTTTCTTGAGTATAATCACGAGGATGAGTATAAGTTGACCGTGGAAAGGAAAGTACAGTCAGCGATATAAGCTTCTATCAAAACTGAATTTTCTGTCAAAAAACTTATTGTTTAATATTATTAAGACCCCGAAGTCAGAGACGCTTGAAAGAGCCCTCCAGAAGAGCCGACGAATAGAAGACAACGGTGCTTCTGAAACTGGAAAATAAATGCCACCAGCATTAAATGAACGGTGATCTACTTTTCCAGAACTAGATGAACTAGTTAGTAAGCCGTAAGCTTGTTATTAGTTAATGTTTAGCACATTAACGAGGAACAAGCTTGAGAAATGAGATAAGAAAAATTAATGTGATTTTCAGCGGCCGTATCTATATCAGTATGCCATCGTCAGTAACGGTGTGGACATCAGTGTTGCTTCAAGCAACGTCATCAGATGCGTCGCTTACGCAACATGATTGTGCATATGACATGCATTATACACTAGAGAGCAAAAGTTTCGGGTCACTAGCATTTTATTTAATATCTCGGTAACGAATAAAGCTAGCGTCTTAAAATAAGTTGATCCTTATAGAGAATATACCTGTCTTTAATTTCATGTATAAAAACTTATTGATTGACGTTAATAACATGAGATGAAAAGATAAAATTATAGGGTTTTTTAGAATAAAAAACTTCTGTTTTAGCAACTTTCCTGTCTTTTGTTTTTGTCTTGTCATAAAATGTAGTGATAAGAAGTGTCTCAAATATCCAGTTGTCACAGTTCATCGTGTTCTTCAGCGGTTTCTAGGGACTAGTTCGAACCGGCGCAGACCAGCAACAGGCAGACCCACATGTACCACAGCACGGGAGGATCGATTACTAGTCAACATTATGCTGCGAAATCGATTTCTCACGGGAACTGCATTGACCCAACAGTTTTTAAAACTTGGTGGAAGTAACTCTAGTGTTTGGACTGTAAGGCGGCGACTTAAAAAAAAGTAATTTAAAACCGTTTAGACCCGCAAATGGTCCTAAAAGCACCATTATTAGACAAACTTATGAACGCGAACATTTGGATTGGACGATTGAAGATTGATGAAATATTATCCTCTCGGACGAATCAAAATTGATGCATATAAACATGACGGAAGACCACAGGTATATAGAAGACCAGGAGAAAGATTTATGCAAGCTTGTATTGAAAAAATAAAGATGACATATGGCTGTGGTTCGGTACTCGTATGGGCTGGCATTTCTGCGGCACGCCGAACAGAGCTAGTGCTGATCAAAAATGATACTCTGAATGGCGAAAAATATAACTATCTGAATGACGTGGGTATTGGTCCCATGGAGTAGCCAGCACGTAGCCTCGACCTTAACCCAATCGAGCATGATAGACGTGTAAGGAAACGAGATCCTCCAGCAATCGCGCTCCGTAAGCTGAAAGATGCATTGGTAGAGGAATGGGAGGACATTCCCCAACAGAACGTTCAGAAACTTTGTGTACAGCATGCCGAATCATATTGCAGCAGTGCGAGCAGCACGTAGGCGTAATACCAAGTACTAAAATGAGTCACGCCTGTATGTAAAAAAGTTCACTATATTCAATTTTTATTTTGCAAGCAAAAAGACGTGATTTTATAGAAAACATATACAAACTGTCAGTAGTACATGAAATGTATTTTGTTTAAATAATATTAAATTGACTATAAAGTTCACTTTGTTTCAATACGCTAGCTCTGTTCATTTCCGAGATATTCAATAAAATGCTAGCGACCGAAAATGTTTGCTCTCCAGTGTATTATACAACATTATATTTACAGGCACCTATTCCACTCGTAGTAGCCATGGTATTATCACAGCGTAGGGATGTATTCCATACAGTGAGGGTAACTTCATACACGGCCAGCGGCTCGGCTCGGTGGTCGTGCTGAGGCTCAGGGTTGTCAAAAACTATGCGAAAGATATTACAGTCCGATTGGCAAACTAATTTCCATTTAACATTTTAGACCGCCGAATTTTCATAGAAATTCGGAGGCATTTCCTCCCCGCCTACTACCCCGCGCGCCCCCCATCGATGACCCAGAAATCGGCGGAGTTAACCCACTGTATAGAATACATCCTTACGCTGTGGTATTATTACGCTTAAGCTGTATTATATTAGGGCCTCCTTCTTTGATATATGAAATGTTATGTAAATCGGTCAAACCGTCGTAGGAAAATACATGACAAAAATATAAAAGCTATAAAAATGCCGTTGTACAGACTCTTCTCTCCTATGTAACGTAAAGAAACGACATTAAAACGCCAGAAAGTGACGGCAACAGTGACGTAGTATTTAAATATACTTACAGATAATAGTGTTTGATTGTATTTTAAATCAGGTAAAAAATCTTGCCACAGTCTACTTCCGCTACTTTGCTTACATTTTACGAAAAACGGTAAGCAAATGAGTTTTCTAGTAGCTAGTAGGATGTTATCTTCGACGACGCATAATTACGTGACATAATCGATTTCTTTTTTGTACCAAGACTTAAATTTATTTCAATATTCATTAGCTCTCATGCTTTGACAAATAGTTTTTTCATATTCAAATGCAAAGCGATTAATAAAACATTTACGTTACAAGTGGGCAGTTCATCAAAGGTATAAATTAGGCACTAGTTGGTATTCCTCACACTGTCATGTTCTATTTTTCTTTTTTGTCCTAGCTTTGTCCCATTTCAGTTGGCTCTCCTAATCAATATTCGCCAGGACATTTTGTCCTGTGTCTTCTGCGGATCTAATTGGGTTGCCTTTAGATCTTGTTTTAATTTTGATGTCCAAGAGTCTCGGGGTCGAGCTCTTGATCCCGTTTCAATATTGAGCATTGTTCTTGTCATGTGGTCTTCTGAGCGTCTCATTACACGTCCGTACCACCTCAGTGTAGACTCACATATTTTTTCGGCAAATCATCTTACTTGGAAGGTACCGCGGATGTACTAATTTCTTATTTTATCGAGCTAAGTGAAGCCTCCTCACCATCGCAGGATTTTCATTTCTGCTACATAGAGTTGATCTTCTTGTTTCTTCTTGAGTGGCCAACATCAATCATGTTCATTCAATTTAATTCAATAATAAGTATTTCTAGTATGACTTGGCTAACTAATTTTATTTTATTTTATTGTCTTCTGTTACCGCGATTGTTATTCATTGAAATTAAACACTTTAGAACGGATTAATCGCGACGACTGAGAGTAGCTCTCAGTCATCATCTTAACCCTGTGAAAACGAGTGCTGTAAAGGACTCGAAACGTAGGGTCATGGTGTTAATATACGATATTAATCCGTTCTAAAGTGTTTAATTTCAATAACTAATTTTACTCAGATGGCATTCATCAATTTTAAAAGGTTTTTGCAAGGGGTTTTTGGTGTTTTCTTGAGAAACATGAGCACTTGTTTTCGGAAACCACCAAATTCACCATTTTGGGAAAGTCCATCTCCGATCTCGTTTATTTTCTTCTAGCACGGCCAGGTGCGAGTCGGACTCCGAATTCCGAGTGCTCTGTACAAACTTTTATTTATCGCATTCATCCATAAACATTGAGTTAACATTCGAGTTTTTTTCCTTCACATTTTGTTTTGCCATGTAAACCGATTATTTTTTAACTTAAATACGTCACGATATCATATAAATTAAAAGAAACAAAAGACATTTAATGGCGGTTTAATTTAAAATAGGGTAAATATTATATTTTCCCTGTAATATCTATAATAATGTTAACGTTGTGTAAAAATATCATATTTTCAAGTCGCGAGTTTGCCGCGTACAACTTTTGTATAGAAATCGCTTGCAAATCGCCCAAGTGTGATAAGGCCCTTAGAAATGGGCCAAATATTCGGTAAATACTCGGTATTCCGCATATTCGGCAAGTTTTTCAATGTTCGTATTCGGCCGAAGAGCGGTTACATTGCCAAATATTTACCGAACAAACAAAGTAAATAACTAGCGTAGATTGTTTTGTAATTCACCGGATATTGACATCCTATGCGTCAAAATATAAATACAATTTTTTTATTAAAAAAAAACCGTAGCGTCTCTTCTTTTGCCTGGCTTCTTCCCATTTAATTGGGGTTCGGCCCAATCATGCGTCGCCAAGCCGGTCAGTCCTGGGTCATCCCTGATTTTAAGTTATTATTCTTCATGACTTTTCTGACAACTGTCATCCTGGTTGTTAGGTCTACTTGGTCCTCGAGCTGCAATAGCCATAAATATGTAAGGCCTCCTTGGTCACGTGTAATATTCTGGTGGTCGCTACATCACATGTGACCATACCCCCTAAATCGGTTTTTCTTTGATAGGCACTCTGAAACTGCCTCTTATGTAGTTATTCCGTACATGGTCAAGTCTCTTAACGTCGCCTGCCTATCTCAACATTTTCATTTCAGCTCAGTGTATCTTGTTTTCTTGCTGTTCTGACGAACGGGTCTGAGTGGCCAGCATTCAGTCGAATATTTGCTTCGGTAAAAGCTGAACCGAATGTTCGGTCGAATATGCGTAGGTTATCGGCAAAGTCCGTATTTGGCCCATCTTTACAACTCTCTATCATTTGCAAGCTATCAAAGCCAAGCGATCTCTATTACTCCAGGCCGCAACGCATCACTATAATTTGCTCAGATTTGGAGAACAACCGTTGTTACGGTTGATACCTTAGAACAATAAAACTTAGAATGTACGTGCGCCTTAGCGAACTATTATAGTATTTCCCTCTATTATTTTGTAGTAGCGAGAAATATAATTATAAATAGGTAAAACTAAATACCTAAAGTTAAACGGAAAAACTTATAAGACTACCGTTTAAATGAGGCGTCTCTGACAGTTGTGCGGGTTGCGGGGGTTTGTGACGGCATATATGTCAAAAGATGTCATATTGAGTCGAGCGCTCGCTACGCTCGCATTGTATGATACGTGTCAAATATTCTCGGCCGCTTTGACTATTTTTTAAAGATTCAACTAAGTACCTAGGGAGACCTCAGTTAAACGGTTGACCTACAGATTGTGATGTTCTTATGGAATAATGAATCGATTTTGACAATTATGTTGTTCGAAACAAGACTGCTACAAAGTGATTCTATTGGCTTTAGGTTTTAATCTCTGATAATGGATTCCATGAGGAATTCCTTAATTTTCAAAAGTCTCATCTCATGGTTGGTGTTTTTTTAATTAATTCGCGCATTTACTCCAGGAAACAACCGATTTAATCATTGAAGTCGTTGTTTTACGATTATTTACGATTATGACTTCAGTTTTTAGTAGGAAAGCTTTATGGAATAAATTTCTATAGTATATTCTTATTTAAAGCCTGTACAAACATTGGTGACCGCAAGCTGCGGTCGTGCGAGACGTGGTTCTGCAGCTGTTTTACGTGATGGACTTAACGGGAGTGTTAATAGCTTGGAGTAAGAAAATGCAATCTGAGGTATTTTTGACCTTATCGCTCTTTCAAATTGTAGGCCATGGTGTCAGTGATGAACCTAACGTAAGTTTATGTAGTAAGATAATACTTAATAAGTAATCTGTGACTCTTCATATTATTTCTAAGGACGCGACAGACGGTCGGCCACTGTAATTTCTCTCAATATTGGTAATTTTTCTGTAGAAAGTCTACCGGATTGTGCGCGCTCTGGTTGTTCTGAAATGTAGATTCACCAATGATTACACTATATACACGACACCCTATCTGTGGCATGCTTACACTTTTCTCGTCATCGTCGTCATCGTACCTATTTGATACATTTTTAGGTACTTGGCCAGCCAAGCGCGAGACGCGCGACTAAGCGATGAGCTATCGGCGATTTTCTCGCCCTAGAAACGAACAAAAGATAGAAGATAGATGCTTACGTGCAAAAATAAAGCAGGGCATATATTTTAGTTCATCGAGTACTTTTCCTTAGATAATCACTCGCCCGAATAGAAAAATCGCTACTCGCTGATCGCCGACCGTTGGTGGGACCAGAAGGCCTACCACGAGCCACGAACGAAGTTTCACCTCTCTGTCGCACTTGAGTGAGAAATCACAAGTGCGAAAGGGAGGTATACTTTCGTTCGCGGTTCGTGGTAGGCGCTCAGTGCCTGAAGACGCATGAAGCGATGGGCGATAAAATGGCAACAATTCCCATATCCATAATGTACTAGATTGGTTGTGTTTTATAGTGTGTGGCTGACATATTCTCATAGAGAGAAAATATTTTTGGGTTGACTAGACCAACAATCCCAAACACATTCATACCTATCCTTTCTTTTCTACATTTTAAATGCACCTACCAACGAAATGCTCATTAACTTCATTCACTTATTATGTTATTTTCATTGACAATTAAAATAAATGACACCTATATTTCACCCATCAGTCTTTTCATAAAATATAGAAAGTAAATATAATAATAGTCAATTACGCAATACTAATGAATTGCATTTTTTGCAATGCGTAAAATTTTTAATTGTGGCGAAAGATTTTAGATAGAGAATTTTATGTAGTTTTCTGTTCGTTTACCGCTATTATTTTGTTGCTGATTTTCTATTAACCAATTTAAATGTTACATTTTTATTTAACTAAGCCCTTACATCACGGATGCTTAATTTTGTAACAGTTTCAGACCTAAATTGCCGAATCGGGCCATGCAAATGAATTAGTCACAATTCAGTTAGCACCTACAACGTTCTAGCTATCACCCATTTTTAATGAGAAAAGCGCCCAAGCAGGTTCGTTAAACCATAAAATAAACCATGAATTGGTGGAGTAAGAGCAATAAATAGCTGTCTTTTTGTTAAAATATTTCAAACAGAGGAGTTACCACGATCGCCTAACGCGATTAAGTTTAGGACCAAAACTGAGTCGCCGCCATATAATATAACTGAGCACAGTTATACAAGACTTCATGAAGTGTTGGACGCTATAGTCAAATGAGTACCTATATCGGTGTAATCTAAAGACATTAGCAGCTAAAAAACCACAAGCAAAGGCTAATGCAATTTCGCCTTGCCTAAAAAAACGCAGAAAATAAATGCGAGGCATTTTCTCGGCTTTCAGCGACTTGAAGATAGGGTACCTAAATGTACTTAGAATCAGTAATAAAAACGCCTATACAATACTGCGAAACCATGAACAACGAAAATAGTTGGGGCGCTGTGGTACTCACAAACCCCTACCAAGGAACTTTTAAATTACAATAATACTAGAGGCCTTTTCCTGGCCTCCGAGCGGCTCGAATGTAGGCTGGATCTTCAGTAAAAAAAACGTCTGTGCAATATTGCTAAACCATAAACCATGAAGATGGTTGGGACGCTATGGCTACGGCGCGGGCAGCGTCCGCGCAGTTTGGCTGCAGCCGCTGATGCTCGCACACGCCGGAGAAAGTGCTTGCACTTAGGACGTCCGCATCGAGAATATACGCGTTGATAATTTCGAACTTTGTGTGGGATTTTAAGTGCTGTGTCGAATTTTGGATGACTTTTTGTGTGATGGTGAGATTATTAATTTTATTTATGCACAAGTTCTGTTAAAATTACGAATAAACAATAAAAACCGGTAAGTGCCTGTATAAAAGAGGGTTCGAAATATGCAAGGAACAAAAAAACTACAAGCAGCAAATTATATAAAACATTAAAAATAAATAAAAACAGCTAATTTAATTAACTTTAATAACTTTGGATCCACAGTTAAATTAAATAGAGGAGGGAGACGGCAGCAATACTTTTTTTGGGCTTTTTTAAGCTCCTGTAATATACGGATATATTTATTTTTATTGTGAATGAAATTGAAAATGTGCCACAAGTTGGCTCTTTTGGTTTAGATTATACCAAGCACAGGATTGTTTATTAACTAAAATTAGGTGAACCTTCGGCTATATATATATATATATATATATATATATATATTCTAAATATATAAAGCAGTCAGCGTTACATAAACAGACATACAAAGCACAGCCGTAGGAGGTATGATTAAGAAATTCAGCCTCTTTGTACTACATAAAAATGTCACCAAAACGAAAGCATTTTTTGAATTCCTCTCTATGGAGGTGAAAGAACGGAGTCTTGTATCTTAACCATATGTATATGAATGAAATAATCATATCTTAATATTATCTTACATGAACACTTTGAATTCTGGTTGGTTATATTTTTATACCCAATTAATCATTTTAAAACTATGGTATATGAGTATGTGGGTTGCTAAAACTCGCTAATGTCACTTCAATATATAATAATACCTACTATTTATCTGTAAGCGAGTATTAAATAATTAATTCCTATCAAAAACCCATATCAAACAGTTGAGCGATAAGTCCAAATAATCTGGTCCAAAATCTACCAAAACCGGAATATGCAGTGGCGTCACACAGGGCACGATGCTAAATCCATTAGCATTTATTTATGTTCTCGAATGAAACAGCATTTCACTTAATAAGAGTGAAAGTTCCGATACTAATACAATTTCTATAAGACCGCAGAAAAGTAAACAAAATTGCCGAGCAATCTTATTATTATTCAAGAGTTAATCGCGAAGTATGATTTTAACCGCGTTTACAAGGGACGGTAATTTTGTTCGCATAGTTAATGATAATAATCCGAATCTTGGAATTGGTTGCCAAAGCGGACCCTAGGCTCCCTGAGCCGCGACATAAGCCGGGAAAACGCTAGGAAGAAGAAGAGTTAATGACAATAATGACGAATTTATTTTCAGTATTTGTTTTACCTAGGTTTTAACCCTTTACCGCTTGAATTAAAGGATGAAAAGAAAAAATATTTTTCTTTAATTTTTTTTGGTTTAAAAAATAAAGAAATTACAGAGACATGTCATATTTGGCTTCATATCCAATTAAGTAATAAGGAGTGTCGGTCATATGCGGCTTCCTATTCATTAAGGATTTTTTTACTGTTTGCTGTATAGCTACTTCCAAAAAATTAAATAATCCTTCGTTGTATTATGAAGCACTCAAACTTTTTGCGTATAGGTTTTAACAGGTTGATAAAGGAGTGTCAGGTTTTCGAGCGTATGAATATGTTTATTAACATGAGTGCATCATAAACAGCAAATATTGATTTTTAATATCACACAACAGTGAACAGTAAAAACTTTCTTAATGCTACGAAGCAAAATATGACTTTTACTTGCATGCATGGGAAGCCAAATATGGCTAACATTGTTTTTGAGTTCAATGCATAGAAAGCCAAATACAGCCGGTACTAAACACTTGAAATGCATACGCAATATACAACGATTAATGTTTAAACTTTATATTTTTTTATGTTCTCACGTTTTTCCTATCGTTGTTTTTCAGTAATCAAGTTTAACTTTTTCCTCTGCGCTGAAGCGAACAAACGCGACCAACTTACTCTCGACATTTCTATAAAAAATCGCTTCTTTATCAAAATTTAACAAATATGTTCCTATTCACGAATGGCCATTCAAAAATAAAATTGTTGTTTTAGGATTGTCATCAAGAATCACCATTAAAAAAATAATACATTTTGGTAGTCAAAGAAGACTTCGTATGCGATAAGGGGTTATATAATTATTAAATAGGAGTAAAACAATTTTTGATTAGGTCTTATTTTTTTGACTTCGGTAGAGACTGCAGAGGATCCTGGGGTACGGAGGCCGAAGAGTTAGTTCGTAAGGGAGTTGGGTCGGAAATCAGCGAGTTGCGATTCTCGTTCCGGACAGTATATTCAATAGATCTCTTTGGCCATTCATCGTGGCAACGCGGTCAGTGTCATGGGGACGTTTGAGCCAGCTACAATCCGGGGTGGATTTTACCTAGTTTATTAGTGGTTATGTATGATTGACAAAGCCTGTTACAGATTACATAGTTTGAAGTGACGAAGCCTGTAACTGAATTGCATTTGTATCCTCTTGACACAACCTATGTGGCGGATTTTAACTTGTCAATTACCTATTTTTAGTTTTATCCTTTTTAGCTTATTTATTACTTTACAATATATATACTCAAAAATTGCGTTTTAGAATGGAGCCGAATCGTGCGAATAGTAGTACTTTTCAGCACTAGTGCGTGAATGGATTTTCACAGTAAATAGGTACTTTTAAGCACTCAGCCGCCGCTCACTCCGATGTACTGTGGACTGTGCTACTAAATTACCGCTAATATGTTTTATTTATTTACTCTACGCGTACATGCGAATGACGTGACGATATTAATAGATGCATCTTAACTAGTCAACCATTGTAAGAAACGTGTGTAAAGAAGATTTTAGATTAGATTTTAGCACTTGTTACATAAATAGCTATATAAATTCATTCCATAACTCGTTTTGTGGTTTGCAGGCAGTAAAAAAAAATACATTATATATATATATATGTAACCATAATGTAGTCCAGTCAGCGTCTACTAAATATTTAGACATAAGTGGTCATATCTAGGCACCTATACAACAATGGCTAATTTTGTCTACAGTTGTGTCGCAAATAATATCATACGCAAAAAATATTATTGTGTCTTTGTCCAAAGAATATTTTGTACGAATCTAAATTCAAATGAATAAACTGAACTTAACGATATTGGACAGTGTCCGTTACTAGGCCGAGATCCAGAGCGGCGACGAGTCAGGTTAACTGTCCTTTACTGGACAGGCTAATCTACTGCATGCCCGGGTGGAATAAGATATCGATCTAGTTATCTTAATACCTAGAACGAATTTATACACTTAGGTTCGCTAAGTTTCAACTACTACACACTACAGGGGCAAATAATAATTCAATAAATAGTACATTGTGCATCTAGGGCGGTAAGAAGGGCATTACTTACGAGGGTCTATTGAAGCCCGACGCCGTAGGCGGAGGGCTTTAAATGACCCGAGTTAGTAATACCCTTACTGCCCGTGGTACACACAATGTTTTTCATCACATTTGCGAGGAAATAAATAAACTCTATACAGGTAAAGAAACAATAATGATAAGCGGTAGTGTAGTTGCACAGTCCACAGACAGTACTCCGGAGTGACTACGTGCTGCGAGCGCGTGCGGGGCGGGTCCTCCGGGCGGGCGGTAAAGTAGTATGAGAATCCTTTAAAACCATGGGAATAATACAGCTCTTTAAGTGTAAGTATGCTTGCATATAATATCACCATTTACGAACAGGTGTGATGAAAACTATTTTATTGCTATTCTTTCTGAAACTATACGAGTAAATAAAATATAAATAAAAATCATGGCATGTTTGGACATATTATTCTTAAATGTAAAAATAAGTGCACGCTAGCTATAAAATGTATTGTTATAAATTAGTATATCTCATTTAAGTGAATTTTGTAAATTCTTTATGAGAAATAAATGTCTTAAACCATAACTATACGAGTATACCCTTTTCTTTGATAAGAAAAATCAGAAAACTGATGAAACTTAAAAAGAAAATACAAGTAGGGCCATGTGTATGTAATTGTTTTCATATATACCATTTTTTTTTTCAAATCAAGAAATAATCATTTATTGGAAAATATAAAGTAACGGTAACAATGAACAAAAATTAAATACATTAGAAATTAACAATTATAAAAAGGAACACAAATCATAGAAAAAAGGAAGTAAAAAAAAAGGGAAAAAAAAAACTAAATGAAAACTAAAACTATCTTAACCTATGGGGTCTAACCTATATGTACATACATATGTCCCCAATGTTAACTGAATATGGAAGAGTGCCCACAAGGCTGGCTGCATTACCTCGCTGAATGGCAATACCAATACGCTGAGCGAGGAAAGAGCCAGCCCTGTGGTCACCGGTGGAATGAATAAGCCTGTGTTTAAGCTTAAGAAATAAATTGAGGGCCTCTGGCCCCCAAGGACCCAACGAGGTTTCAACGGCAAACGCCGCAAATACATAACTTTCGCCTAAAGATGCGTATTTGCGACGTTTTGCGGTTTCGGCTGAAGCGGCAGCGCTGCCTGCCTTTAATAACGCATGTTGCGTCCCATATTAGTGGCCGACCTTTTTCCCACGGCACGAGAGTCAGCCCATCAGGTCTTTTGCCGTCATCACGTGCCAAACCGCTAGGCTCCAGCATGGCGGGTACGTTGACGCTAACTAAGGCCCGACGGATGATGTCATTAAGGGAGGCGTGACGCGATAGGCGTCCGGCGCTTTTGGAGCATACGAGCCCGTGGTGACCCAGACGATCCACCGTTACCCCGCAGACGCATTGGTGAGGCTCGACGAGGTTGGCCCCAAGACGCAACCCAACCGCTATGCAGAAACTGTTAGAATCTAGTAAGTTTCCAAAATTAGCGGATGGGTATGCATGAAGCCAGTGCCCTGATTCTCTTGCTGAAATTGCTAACAGGCGTGCTTTTTCTAATATTGAAGGGCTGTTTTTCAGCAGGTCTTCGTGGATGGACCGACAAAGAGGTTCGTCCCAATATTTTTGTATACCTGGGTTGGAGGGCAGGTCTTTGTCAGGGCAGGCCGCCCGCCAAGCGTCCCTGGCCTCGGACAAGCACACTATCTCACCATCACCTAGTGAGGGTTGTAGAATACTGCCTGCCACACAATTTGAATATTTCCAAAAGGGACTGCAGCGCATAGCGTAGGTAAATTTTGGAACGAAATGGCAGTGCCGCAAAATGAAAATGGCCATATGGGGTTTAATTTTGAGTAGGCGATCGGAAAATGAGTGAAAGTGGTCAACATTCTTGTCAATGAAATTTGGAATAGCTTCATCAAAAATAGGTGCACCGAGTAGATGAAGTGACTCTTTTTCTAATATTCTAATACCCGGGCAGATAACTTGGAAAGACTTTATAATTTCATTTTTATGAGCATCATTTGGGTTTATATTAATTTTACATGAATGTATATATGTATTCAAACCTATGTATGTATGTACCTATGTATTCAAACGATTTGAAAATATGTTATGATAATATAATTTTTTACTAGGTACATTTAAGCATAAAGTTATTATGTTTTAAATTAGCGTTTAAGAAGGTGAGTGTTTTCCAAAAAAAAAACTCGGAAACCTGATTCTTCCGAATCTGGACTTGCTTGATCTTCTTCGAATCAGAATCACGAGCTTATTCGATCCTGATAATAAAACAAATGTCCCAAACCATTCCTTTCCATTACGTCACGATTTTGTATGAACTTACTATGTGCGTGACGTAATGGAGATTTCAATTTGAAATTGAATATTAGGGACATTTTTTTTTCATCACACTTGCTCGGTAATGGTGTTATAACGCGCAGGCGTATAGAGCGGTTAGAGCCGATTTAGTCCCCGCGGGAGTTATGGATTTTAGTACAATATAACTCCCAAGGGAGTTATGAGTTGAGTTTTAAAATATCGTACGCCATTTCACTTCAGACTAAGGAGGTTTTGCATCAGCTAAGGCTTATTTCAAATCTTCAAACTTGGCTATAAACCAACTTTACTCTGTATTAAATTTTAACTGAATATTTATCTGCATTATATTTAATATTTTACTATTATTTCACAGATTATTTCAATTATTTAAAGATATTTAGTTTTGAATATCGGTACAATCTGGCAGCATGACTTAGCAAGTTCGAAAACTAAACGCAGTTCTTAGTTATCTGTGGAATGTAAAAAACTTGACAATGTCATTTGTTATATTGTTGGTCGTCCATCGTTGATTTTTAAAGGCTTCAAAGTGTGTTTTATGTGTTTATTTATAAATATCCAGGAAAAAACATGTCAATGAATTTCACTAACAATAGCAATATCTAGTACTAATACATTCAACTTTAATAAATAGATTTATTTGTTTATTTGTTTTTCCCTTACAAGTGTGATGAAAAACATTGTATGCATCACGGTTGGTAAGAGGATTACAAACTCGAGTCATTAAAAGCTAACAGAGTCTCGTTGGTAATCCTGTACTTACCTCCCTAGATGCACAATGTACTATAATATCGGGATTGAACCAGCTCGTGATTCTGATTCGAATGATCTCAAGCAAGTCCAGTCGAATATCCATGTAGCACCAACTCCAGTGACAATCGGAGACTTTACACTCGAAGTTGTAGACGATTATATATACCTTGGACAAACTGTCCAGTTAGGTAGGTCCAATTTCGAGAAAGAGGTTAATCGTCGAATCCGACTCGGTTGGGCAGCGTTCGGGAAGCTGCGACACATCTTTTCGTCCAATATTCCGCAGTGCCTGAAGACGAAAGTCTTCGATCAGTGTGTGTTGCCAGTGATGACATACGGTACTGAAACGTGGTCGCTTACAATGGGCCTCATAAGAAGGCTCAAAGTCACCCAAAGGGCGATGGAGAGAGCTATGCTAGGAGTCTCTCTGCGAGATCGAATCAGAAATGAGACCATCCGCAGCAGAACCAAAGTAACCGATATAGCTCTCCGAATCGCTAAACTTAAGTGGCAGTGGGCGGGGCACATTGCACGTAGAACCGATGGCCGTTGGGGCGGAAAGGTTCTCGAGTGGCGACCGCGTACCGGAAGGCGCAGCGTGGGTAGGCCCCCCGCAAGGTGGACTGATGACCTGGTGAAGGTCGCAGGAGTCCGCTGGATGCGGGTGGCGCAGGACCGGCCATTGTGGAAATCTTTGGGGGAGGCCTATGTCCAGCAGTGGACGTCTTTCGGCTGAAATGATGATGATGATGAAGTCCAGATCTGAAAAAATCTCAGGAAGAAAGCTCAGGTAACAATAAACTGCACACCAGTCTACAAAACAACAAAACAATTTAACCTAAGTATTTCTAATAGTATACACTGGTGGAGATAGGGCTCAAATAACTAGTTTTGCCGAGTACAATTATATGAGAGCATAAAGGTCTTTTTACGAGATGATTTTTTGGCAAAACTTACTTTTATATTTCAACATAAAGAGTGTATGGCGAAACAAACTTTTTGCATTGACGATGCAAGAGACGTACTAACTTAGTAAGAGAAATTGCGACAAGTAATTGATTTCTTACTCCAAGACCATCGGTTAGCATTGCTATAAATAACTTGCTAGCAAAAACAAATGGTTTTATGTTCATTAAAATACTTCTTTTAGTTCAAATGAAGTTAATGATGACGAAAAACAAGCACTGTTATCTGTTGCTCGATTTCGAGAAACGTGCGCAATTTTTTCCGCCACGTACCGGCCGCAGAATGCAAAATTATAATTACCTCATACTATAATATCTTTCTGTGCTGGTAATCACGCGATAGTAAAACTTAAAATTTTTAATTAGGTTTTTTTGAATTGCATAGAGTAGTTTTAATCATTTGGGACATCTTATAAATATTCAGTTTAGTATTGGCGAACATAATTAATAAAATTGACATTTTTTCAGTTACAGTGCGTTTCAAAAAGCTTAGGTCTTTACACTATAAACAAATGCTGCCAATCTACCCAAAAAAACACCGGCCAAGAGCGAGTCTGACTCGCACACCGAACGTTCCGAACAAACTTTTGTTCAACTCATTCATCCATTAACATGATGCATAAATTGCATTTCAAAATAGTGACCTCCTTCGGAAACTTCGGAGATGAGGGGAGAAAAACTGCGTAACCAAACGGACCAATTTAATTTTCTGTTATTTCTCAGAAAATTAAATTGGAATAAGAAAAATAGAAATACGCAGGTACTACCAACTCATTCATTATTATGTATAAGAACAAAACAGTGAACGGATGTAATTCAGATTATCAGACGCATAGTTTTGTAAGATTTAACTGTAGCGTAGCATTACTGTAACATCTAGTTATTTCCCTCCTTTCCTTTCCTCCATTTATTTTTATCGTAGGTACGAGTACTGATACTACTTAAGCTTTTTGTTAGAATTCATCAAACACCACATACCCTACGACAACCTTGGTAATAATTGTGTATGGTATGGAAAGTGGGCAATCTGATACTTTACAAGATACAAGCTAATACATGTAATTTAGACTAGACATAGTTAACATCTAACTTTTGCCTAAAATAATAAAATGTCGTAGGTTTAAATCTAATTACAAAAGTGCGCTTAGCCGACTGTTTCACCACGCTGACAATGTCGGCAACATATTATGTCGACTGCATACTAAAGTTCATAGAAACGTGACAATTGTCGCAATGTCAGCGTGGTGATATGAAAAATGCTGCAGGATGCCCGCACCGCGCGTTGTGGGCATATAAAGGCAATCTAGACGCAGAATGGAACGCTTTAATTTAGATTAAGTTAGTCATGTGTATTAAACGACGATAAAAAATATGAAAGTATTTGGATTATGAATAAAATGGCATACCCAATCCTAAGACGACGTGAGTCGTGTAAATTATTTCTTAAATGTACCTACTAATTCTTTGCTTATATGGTATCGTTGAAAAAATAAAATGAGTTTTTATAATAATATAAAATTTTCATTTTCATTTATAGGTTAATATAAATTCCATTAAAATACCGAATTGTCTTCGACTTTCACTGACTGAACCTTTATACTCATCGATGTGTGTTATTCAATAATCACGAGGCACGTAATAAAGCACGATTTTACACCCGCTGAAATTGTATATGAATTGGATAACTAACATTTGTGTCCTGCTCTAACTTGTTAGGTTGCTTGCGAGTGATAAACACGACGTTTCCGCCATCGGCATCGAGTTTGGTAATTGATAATTGTAACATTTTCGTCCATATTTGGCTTGAGGAAATGATTATGAAATTGGACTGATTGAAAACAAACATTTTATGAAAAGATTTACATTCATAACAACGAATACCTGTGTATAACGGTCGATTACCAAATAAAATTAAAAAAAATTTTTAAAATTTTTAAAATTTAAACTGTTTATTTCATAAAATTTTCAAATTTCCATTATAAACTTAACTTCTATAATCTTAAATTAAAAAGATTTTTAAGCGTTAAGGAGTCTGTTTTATGTTATATTGACATTAACTTAATATATTATGTAATAGTTGTTTCTACAATATTGATTACTATTTTTTAGTTCCAGCAGATTGCCCTCTTAACTTTAACATATGTTTTTTAATGATATTTTTGGTATGTTTCTTTGTTCGGCCTTCAATTAAGTTTTGGATTTCATCTGAAAATCTATTCAATGTGCGCGGTAGTAAACACTTCCACACTCTTCGACCGTATTCATTGTTTGTTTTTTCGATTTCAAAGGTTGAGCGGTCGGCTAAATTACGTAAATGTGTGGGGCGTTTTTTTTTCTTTAAGTCTTTTATATTACTGTGATATTGATTTACAATTGCCAAGTCGAACTTTTCGAAAACAGTTAGTACTTTGCAGTAGTTGAATAGATTTTCATAATTATCTTTATACTTATATTTAATTTTTGTAGGTACAATTGTCTTAAGTATACGTATCTGTAAATTGTATATATCGTTCAGGTATGTTCTATATGTTCGGCCATAGCT
Organism: Lathronympha strigana; assembly: GCA_949128165.1. Lineage (NCBI taxonomy): Eukaryota > Metazoa > Arthropoda > Insecta > Lepidoptera > Tortricidae > Lathronympha > Lathronympha strigana. Next base: position 20,047,413 of record OX421903.1, on the reverse strand, counting down.
TTCTAAGCCATAGCTAATACTTGAATCCGCTAGGGACATATAAAGAAGCCTTAAAGTATTGTAGGGTACTTTATGTTTAAGGATAGACAGATTTGACAGTATCGCTCTAAGTTTTTTACATACATGGTTGACCTGTGGATTCCAGTTGAATTTACAATCTATTTTTAAGCCAAGGTAGGTGTGTTCCTTTACAAGTTCGAGATGCGTGCATTTACAAGGTGCGTTAGACATGTGTAGGCATTTGTGGTCATGGGCTACGATTTTAGGCGTAAAATATACTTTTTTATAAGGAGAGCGTATGTGCATCAGTTTTGTTTTAGAGTAGTTTAGCGACAACCCATTGTCGTGAGCCCATTTGCACAGTGTGTCAAATTCGGATTGCATCATGTCTTGCGCAGTTTTTAGGTCCTCGTGGGCTATAAGTATGCATGTGTCATCCGCAAATTGATATACAGACCCATGCTGAAATATGTTACACATATCATTGACATATAAAAGATATTCGGTTGGAGCTAAAATTGAACCTTGTGCCGTGCCACATACGGTCGGTATTAGGTCGCTTATTTCGCCCGCGACACTTACCGCATTGTATCTTTTGGTGTGATAACTTTTTATGAGCTCCAGCATGGGGCCCTGTATACCATTCTGTTTCAGTTTTTCATAAAGTGTATTGTGACGTAATGTTTCGAATGCCTTAGTAAAGTCAATCATTATTGTAAGTACATGATATTTTTTATCTAGGTATTCATTGATCTCGTCTGTGAACAAGGACAGAAGTTGAGATGTGCTTTTATTCCGTTGGAATCCAAACTGCTTTTCATGTATGATACCGTTCCTTGATAAGAATGTATTTATCGACTTTCCGAGATATTTTTCTATGATCTTGTCTATACAAGATAGAATAGTTATAGGTCTATAGTTGTTCGTATCTTTGTAGCTACCTTTTTTGTGAATGGGTCTTACAATTCCTATTTTTAAGTTATCAGGGTATTTTGATTTTAATATACATAAATTAATTAAGTGCGTAAGAACTGGGGTAATTTGTTCAGCGATGTACTTTATGTCTTTAGCCCTTATTTTGTCGAATCCCGGGCTTTTTTTGTCGTCAATTTGTAAAATAATTTTATGTAATATTTCTTCGTTAATTTTATCTAAGCGCATTGATACGATTGGAGATTTTATGTATTTACTCTCATCAAGTAACGGCTCATCACAAGTGCCTATTATTTTTTTTACATTGTTATCAAAATCGTAGGCAAATTTGTTAGACAATTGTTTTGCTTTTAAACTAAAAGACTTCAAAAGTATGTCGTCAACAGCTTTAGAAATTCTCCCAGTCAGTCTATTCACAATTTCCCACATCTTTTTCGGGTTTTTGAAGTTGTTACAAATTTCTTTCTTAGTAAAATTATTTCTAGTGGTATTTATTAGTCTGTTATTTCTATTCCTATATTTTTTATAAATTAATTCATTTTCTTTGTTTGATGTATCTTTCAAAAATATTTTTAAAAGTTCTTTTTTTTTATTACACATTGTTATTAAATTTTCAGTTATCCATTTATTGTCGGATTTTTTATTTACACATATTTTTGCCTCATAGGTACAATTATTATAGACTGACTGGAACTTACTTGTTATTAGCTTAATTAGTTCATTCGGGTCGTCACAACGAAGCGCAGGGCTCCAATCTATTTTTCCTAGTTCTGTCTTAAGTTTTTCATTGTTCATCTTTGTTATGGATTTATAGGTACTTCCGCTGTCATTGCTGATAAGAGCGAGCCCCGTAATGTAATGGTCGGCCGGCGCATCTCTCACAACAGCTGATCGCACGGAATGCGCGAGCGCTCCTGACTTGCAGACGCTCCGAATGAATAAATGATCAATACAAGATTTAGATATTCCAGTTATATTCGACTCAACTCGTGTGTAGTTCGAGATACAACATTCAAAACCTAGTTCATTTAGATTATTTAGGTACGAACTTACAATTCCATTTGAGCATGAGATGTCAATGTTCATGTCACCTACCAGTAAACAATTTGATTGCGTGGGGTATTTTGAGAGCAATTGTGCTAATTCACTGATAAAATTAGTTTTATTTAAATTCGGTGGTCTGTAAACAGAACACAAGTTTATGTTATAACCTTGCACTATTCCCACTTCACCGCACATACACTCGAAACTCACTGTATTCACGTCTGACTTAGTGAATGAGATACTATTATGAACGTATATGATGATGCCGCCTCCTTTCCTTTGTGTTCTCAGCTCCGTATACATAACATAGTCCTGTATTTCGAATAAACTCGCCATTGTGTCTGTGATGTTCGCTTCAGTGATAATTATTAAATGTATTATTTGTGGGCTTCTTGCTATGATATATTCCAGTTGAGTGTGGTTTTTTATTGTTGAGCGGATGTTTACATGCAAAACAATTAGTTTACTTTGTGTTTCTGGTATGCTGTACATAAATTCTGTCCAAGAGTCATGTGATGTCTCTGATGTAGTAGTGTCGAATGCGTCCATATTTTTTTTTTGTATAAATAATAAATTGGCATGTTGACTTCCGCTTGAGTGTATTGTGTAATCTCAGTTTAGGTGCTAGGAACATACCTATGTTTTTTGTAGCTCCTTACCAATTTGCTCGATATCTTTTTCACACCTAATGTAGTATATTTTTTTGTCACCATGTTTTTTCCGCACCATAATTTGCCCGTTTTTGTACCACACGTATTGACATAGCGATTTCTCCTTTAGGTTTGTTTTGGCTTTCCACAGCAGGTAGGACGTTGTAGGAGTGAGTGACTCTCTTATGTACACCTTTTGGTCACCCTCTCTGCCAACGTCTTGGACGGTCATTTCTGTTGATTTGGCTGCGTCGCACCAGTAATCGCGCCTGCCCTCTCGCAGCGTTACCTGCGCTTAAATGAATATTCACGATTGTTTTGTGTAGTTAAGTTGTGTTGTGTAGTAAATAAATAGTACCTACACGCATTTTAGAAGGCCTATGTGCAGCTGCAATATTTCAAATTGCAACTGTATTGTCTTGTGGTCCAAATTGTTCTGATATGAGTATGATAGGATAGAGCGGGTTGAAAATGGCGATTTACAGTAAAATACAAAATTAAGCAAGGTTGTTTAAATTATGCATGATCATATTTAAAGTATGATCATAGCGTTTCTGAATAGTAATAATGCTTTGCGACGTTGGAAGTTGGATCTTTGTCATCATAATATTTATTTTTAAAATATTAAGTTCAGTTCTTACTAAGTTGTCTGAATGAAAAGGAACGGGGCTGGTGAAATGTCTGCCATATTTAGTAGAGGCGTTTTTCGTCACCATTTGTCACATGCGATTTACAATACCAATTATGCAATTAATTATGTAACAATCGGTTAATACGAAGTAAATAAAGTTCAAATATTTCAAATGTATTAAAATTATGTTTCAAAATAATACACCCTCACGTCGTTCAATACACCTGCGGAAATGTCATTCTTCACTCGTCCCGAGTAGGTATTGCCACTCACTTACGGCTCATGGCAAGACATTTTGGGAATCGTGAGGTAATGACATACTTTCCGCTCCAGCATCGAAATGTACTATTATGAATCAATCGGAACGGAAAAACAACCCACGACATGGGGCTAAAATATATGTATAATATAAACTTTCGAGTCATACTGACATTAAAGGTTTCATTGAGCTTAAACGGTTAAAAATCACGTATTCTTACCGCATAGGCGTGACGTGTTTCGCCAATTGTAATAAAAAATACGTGAGTTTTAACCGATTAAGTTTAATGGGGCTAGATGTTCGTATCGTTTCAAATACAAACTTATTCTTAAAAAAATTAAAAAGAGTGTTTTTAGTTCGTCAAAATATGTATTTATTGTTTTGTATATTTGTTAAATACGGTACGGGAAATGGTGGATTATAAAAAAAATATATTTAATAGGCTAATTTAATAGGCTAATTCTGCATTTCTTTTCAATCGAGGCAAATTATTTCAATGAGGAGTTGCGGATATTCCCTTCTTTCTCGCTTGGCACCATAAGCCATCTCAATTTATTTCTACATGCCTAATGACTAGATTCAGTAACGAACATGTTCTGTAAGCCAGAAAAAGCTCTGCAAGTATAATTAATTCGCCCAATGAACCGGCGACTAACGGGGACTGAGCCCGTTACCCGCTCCCTCGGGCTTTGTTGCGGCTATGGGAACGATCGATTATTGCTATTACTGCGCCTAGGAAATACTCGCAAGTGTAATAATAATGTAGGATAAATGCTCACGACTATATGCCACAATGGACGATTCAGGATGCTTGCTGTGTGAAAGCCTTCGAGCCCTTTTAAATAGATATAAACTGAAGAATACGATTACCACAGAACAGGATAGAGGTTGCGCTGATAAATCTAAATAGGTAATCCGGTTTGTTAAAAAAATTGCATATAATTATAAAACTCAATTGAAACACTTGAAACATCAGTAAGAAGGTGAAAAAACATGTAAATTAATCGACTTTGGCTATTTGAAATAATTGAGTTTCATAGTAATAATTTAATCCTGCTGCGAGAGCGTGGGTGGCGCAGCGGTAAGAGCGTGCGTCTTTCAATTGGAAGGTCGCGGGTTAAAACCCCGGCTCGTACCAATGATATTTTCGGAATTTATGTACTAATTATCATTTTATATTTAGCAATTGCTTTTCGGCGAAGGAAAACATCGAGAGGAAACCGGACTAATCCTAGTCAGGCCTTATTTACTCTCTGGGTTGAAAGGTCAGACGGCGGCCGCTTTGTAAAACAAGCGCCTACGGCAAATCTTGGGATTAGTTGCCAGAGCGGACTCACTGCGCCGTGGCAAAAGCCGGGAAAACTGTAGGAAGACAGAAATAACGACTGGGTTGAAAAACTTTATTTTATATAGTCCGTCAGTTAGATTATTCAAAATTATTAGACACGTGTTTTTTCCTGTTTCAAGTTAACTAAAATTGACGACGATACAGAGCATCAAAGTTCCGGGGTGGGTCTATGCTGACGTCACTTAAAGGTTAGAATCGTACGAAATTGTGACGACACGCGAAACTTTAATGAACTGTATTTATTTCGTTTTTCATTTGACGAACAAAAGCAAAAATAGCAAAAACAGGCGGACTAATTAATTCGTCATGCACATAAATATTTGTGTTTTTTTTATGTATGATTTGTTTGTTTCAGAACTCGAATGAACAATGAGCAGATCAAAGCCACGGTTAAAGTGCGTGTGAGTGAGTCTGTACTCTGTAAGGAACCATACACTATGTGGGCGCGGGCGCTGCTGATGCTGTGTGCAGCAGCCCTGCTGCAAAGGACCAACTGTGAGTATACTGTTTTAGACGGTTGCTAAAAACGTTCATAATTTAATAAATGGTTCGTAATTCAGTAACATTTGAATGCATCGCTATGTTTAAAAAAAACACGCGAATACCAGCCTCCTGCTTGGCTCTCCGTGGTTTACGTTGTATCAAACTCGGTCTTAGTACTAAGTCACTTGAGAACTGGATTCATAAATCAACATGTGGTTGTGTCGATCCGATTGAAGAAAAAGAAGTTGGCTATCATACCTAACATTTTTAATACAAAAAAAAATATATCTATACATATAAAAGGAAAAGTCCTGACTGACTGACTGACTCACTGATCAACGTACAGCCGAAACTACTAAACGTATGATCCTGAAATTTTCACATTACGTTAAGTGTTTAACGAAGGCAACGAATAAGAAAGGGTTTTGAAAAAATCATCTTCTAAGGGGGTTAAATTGGGGTTGAAAGTTTGTATGGAAGAAAGTTTCTTTTTTTAGATATAGACTCAAAAGTTGGTGTAGAGGTTTGTTTTTAAAATACAAAAAAATTAATTTTAGCGTTTTGGAAAAATCAACCCCAAAAGGGGTGAAAAGTGTGTTAAAAGTTTGTATGGCGGAAGCGTTTCCCTTTTAGTTATAGACTACAAACTTTGTTAAAAGGATCCTCATTAGAGTTTATAAAAAGTAATTTCAACGATTTCGAAAATTCGACCCTTATAAGGGTGAAAAGGGTGTTGAAAGTTTGTATGGTGGAAGGTTTTCTGTTTAGCTAGAGACTTTATTTTATATGTAAAGGTTTCTCATCAAAATACAAAAAAGGTGGTTTTATCTATATATATATATATAAAAAGAAACTGACTGACTGAATGACTAACTGACTACTGACTGACATATCAACGCACAGCCCAAACCGCTGGTCCTAGAGATTCTAAATTTGGAACGTAGGTTCCTTATAAAGTCTAGAGGTACACTAAGAAGGGATTTTTCAAAATTCAACCCCTAAAGGGGTGATTTGGAAGTCCAAAGTTTTTATGGGGAAACAAGATTGGTTGGCCTATTCCATTTGAAACTTTACAGGAGTATTTATAAAGATAAATGAGGTAGCAGGTGTTTCAGGTTTTTTGAGAATTCAACCCATATAAGGGGGAAAAGGGGTGAAAAAGTAAAAAAAACAACATGGGTATCGTTTTATGGTTTATCGGGTCGCTGATTACAAAAACAACGACGATTTAAAAATCTAACGTGGCGATTGTGAAATACCATCTTCCCTGTGGGGGCGCGAGGGGGTTGAACTCTAAAAATATAAATATGGGTGTCGTTTTGTTGTTTATTTCTGGTTCTATAGATTCCAAACTTAGAAAAGGAGTACTTACAAAGAAAGGAGTTTTCAAAATTCACCTCCAAAGGGGGAGAAATGACGGTACAAACTATGTATGGGGAAACATGATTAGTTAAACTATTTTATTCAAAACTACACAAGAGTATTACTAAAGATAAATGAGTAAAGACGTGTATTTGATTTTTTGAGAATTGGGTTTAATTCTCAAAAAATCAAATACACGTCTTCGTCTAAGAGGGGAAAAAGGGGTAACAAAGTCAAAAAACAACATGATTATCATTTTTATGGTTTATCCGGTCGCTGAAATCAAAAATAACAACCATTTTAAAATCCAATGAGGTGGACGTAAGATACACCATCTTCCCTGTTGGGGTGCGATGGGGTTGAAATCTCAAAATATCAATATGAGTGTCGTTTTGTTGTTTATTTCTGTTACTAGATTATTCACTAGAATTTCAAATTTGGCACGTAGGTTTCTTATTAAGGTGTAGGTGTGGATTAAGAAAGGATTTTTCAGAATTCACCTTCTAATCGTGATAAGAAAGAAGATCCGAGAGGTTCTTTACAATGAATCTGGAGCCAAAACTGCGAGAAAAGGCCGCCATCTGAAATTTCTTCAGTTATGATCTGATCGTGATGGAAATCAATATTTGAGAATCCGAAAGGTTCTTTCTAAGGAATCAAAAGTTAACATTGATCGTCATCATATTATGTACTCGGTTGGTACATATCAAAGGGTTCAAGAGGTTCTTTATAACGAATCAAAGCCGCCAACTTGATTTTGAAATTACGTTACGGTTGAACATATTTTGTACGCGGGCGAAGCTGCGGGAAATAACTAGGATTTTTTAGAATTCTCCTCTTCCCTAAAGGGGTGAAGTGGGATTTGATTGTATATCGGGAAACAAGATTTATTAGACTATTTTCTTCACAGGAGTATTCCTAATGAGAAATGAGTAAATAGGAGTACGAAATGGGGTGAAAAAGTCAACATGGGAAATATATACAGTAAGTGTAACTTACCTAACGACCTACCTCTACCTACCTTAAATCTAAAATAGGTTCTTGATCAGAATTGCGAAAAGGGGCTCCATCTTGAATTTATTGAGTTTTAATCCGACCTTGATAATAATCGGTATTTGGGGATCCGAGAGATTCCTCAGTAACGAATCTGTAGTAAAAACTGCGAGATCCGGCCGCCATCTTGAATTATTTCGATTTTGATCCGATCGTGTTAAAATGGATTTCCGAGGATCCGTGAGGTTCTCTTTATGAATAATCTGAAGTTAAAACTGAGAAAAACGGCCATCGTCTAGAACTTCTTCAGTTATGATCTGATCGTGATGAAAATCTATATCCGAGGATCTGAAAGGTTCTTTCTAGCGAACCACCAACGCCACCATCAACGGCCACCATCTTGAATTTATAGAGTTAAGTTGGTGATAAAGCTCGGTAGGCACATATAAAGGGTTCGAGAGGTTCTTTATAACAAATCAGAGGTCAAAATTGAGAAACAGCCGCCAACTTGAATTTTTCAGTTTGATCACATTTCCGACAACCATCCATTCCATTTAAATCCGTTCAGCCAAACGCAAGATAATAGCGGACAAACAAACATAGGTATGTACATACAAATATACGGGCGGCCCAACTAAGAACCTCCTTATTTGTAGACGGTTGAAAATTACGTTTAGTACGCGGGCGAAGCCGCGGGTAAAAGCTAGTAGGTATATATAAACGTTCTCATGAAATTGCAATTGACGAAGATGTTATTAGTGAAATTCCTACTTATACTCGTAAGTGGCACTTGTTTTGTCCTGAATAAAACAGCACGTCAGGAGAGCAGATACGCGAGTTTTGTACTACTTCCAGCGTTATCGATTCCATTACGAAATATCTGACAATTGATATATTTTATAAGTAATATCAAAACCAACATAATAATGCACTGCCCATGTTGACGGCGCGTTCTAGTACGTTCTAATGACGTACTTACACTATAAGTTGACCTAAAAGTAAACGGTTATGTGAGGTCTACAGCTTTTAAAATACTAATAAAGTTTTAAATCCTACGTGACATTTACAAAGATGCGAATAAATGATATGTCAAGACATCGACGACAACAACGTACAAGGTGCAAAGTGCTAAAAGGTTCGAACTACGTACGCTGCAGCATAATGATCTACACGTCGAAACCTATCGCCTAGTATATTTTTTTTTCTTAAAATGTCACTTAGTATAGATTTTAAAATGAAGCATACAGTTCGATCTGAGTCAACAATCTGTAAACTAACACGAACACCATCCTAAGTGCCACATTGAACTGTACGCGATGTTTGCCATCTCACTCACTCACGCGCACAGAGCGCGATGTGCCACATCGAACTCAGTTCGCCGTTGATCAGCTAGGTAACGGTTGTGACACTTCGACCGTTGCGTAGAAAATATTAACATGTTATTACGTTACTTTCGCATTAATTATAAGTTTTTAGTAAGAATTTTGTTGGATGTCATTCTGTCTACCAATTTACTGCAAATATAAGTTTGTTTATAATGACGGAGAAACGTGCGAGATGGTTGGAGTCCTTAAAATCAGGGGCAAAAAGATCGGGTACGGATTGCACCGAAACAGAGATAAATAAACCGGCCACAATAAATGGAGGTAAGTAATATTTATTTCCATTTTCTTGATATTTTTTTATTTATATGTTTAAAAAGGTATAAAATGTTCTATGTGACACATAGAACTACATACATAGGAAGTATTATTTAATAGGACAACGTACACGGGACTATGTACCAGTTAGAACTGTATACGCGTGAACTGTTTTTTAAAAGAACTGTGTACACAGGACTATCTACCACTTAGAGCTGTATACGTTACTATGATAGCTGTATTTAACAAAGTAAGTAAATCTATGTGCCACTTAGAATTGTTTGCGTCATTTATTCAGTCACTTGGAACTATTTACCTTTATGAATTTATTTTTAGACACTTTCAAAATAGTTATATCCTGTCGTTGTAAGTGCTAATTTAAATATCAAAAGGAAGGGTAATATTGCTATAATGCTACGCTATGTGTAAGACAATAACTATCACAGATTAACGTTTTATACGGGCGGTTTTGTCATACGTATACATAGCTTTACTTTGCATCACTAATATAGCATTACATAATTCGCATGTACCTACCTATATGCGCACTTTGTTAACCGCTTTGTCTATGTTGCTTTTAATATTATGGTATTTGACTTTCAGAGTCACCACTAAGGATGGATGAAACATCGTGCGAAGAATTATACAGGGCACTGTCAACTGTGTTTGAGGAGTCAGAAGATACGCATCCCACAAATACAAGCCCATGTTTCGTTGACGACTCTGATTATAATCAGAATTATCGTTCAGCTGAAAATGCTGCCTATACATTACACCCATTGTCACCCCTGTTAGAAAATACAGTTCCAGACAGGCAAATCAGTAAAAAGATGGTTTATACATCGTTAGAAAAAGATCAAAGTGAATCAAAAATCACAGATAATAGAGGCAGGCATGGAAAACATAAAACTGTGATAACTGACGCAATGATTGAGAATGTGATTCGTCATGTGAATTGATTTAAACCCGTTGATTCCCATTTGATCAGAAAAGATTCTTCGCGAAAGTATCTTGATCCTGACGTAAGTTTCAGAAAAATGTTTAAATTGTATAAAGAGTGGTGTGTCAAAAAACAAATCCTTAAGCGTGATAGAGCAATGTCAGTCAGACAATATCGCGATATAACAAACACTCACATGAATATTGGATCTTTTATCCCAAAAAAAGACCAGTGCGATATATGTCACAAATTTAAAAATCTAAGGAAACCATCTGAGAAGGAAATATCTGATTACGAAAGCCATTTAAAAGAGAAAAGAACTGCTCGCGATCTTAAAGCTTTAGAGAAAACCGAATCTAGGAACAGTTCACATATTCTAGCTGTGACATTCGATTTTCAAAAAGTTTTAAGTTGTCCATATGGAGAAATCAGCGTGTGTATAAGAAAATTAGCGTTATACAACTTCACACTTTTTGAAATGGGTTCAAAAACTGGTAAATGCTATATGTGGCATGAAGCTACTGCTAAACGGGGTTCAAATGAAGTAGCTAGTTGCCTTTACCAATTCATTTATGAACAAGTTCAGAATAATGACATCACTGACTTTAAGTTTTGGTCTGACAATTGTATCGGACAGAACCGGAATCGCATCGTGTTTTTCATGTAATTACACGTAGCCAAAAAGCTAAAGATTAAAATCAGCTACAAATTTATGGAGGTAGGTCATACCCAAAATGAGGGTGACTCTGTTCATGCTAACATTGAACGATCTGCCAAACGAAAACTTATTTACACTCCCGATGAATGGTATACCCTAGTGCGTTGGTGCAAAACTAATGAGCCATCATATGAGGTATACGAGTTACAGCAAAATGAAGTATATAATTTCAAAGCACATTTGGAAACAAAGGAATGGGGTAAAAACACAGAAAATGAAAAAAATTCTTGGACAGATATAAAAGAAATATTTGTAGACTACACATCAGATGGACACGACAATACTGAAGATATTATTTATTATAAAAACAGTTTGAGCCAAGAGAGTTATAAAATTTTGAATTGTGGTACCCAAAATTGTACGCGGGTGACACGGAATACACAATCCGCATCAATAACATGTGAAGAGGTGTTAGTTCCCGCGTACAATAAACCATTGCCTTTGCCTGCATTAAAGGTCCGAGATCTGCAATATCTATGCAATAAAGGTTTAATCCCACAAAGACATCATAACTTTTTTAACTCATTTGAGAAAAAAGCTGATAATTCACCCGATTCTGATGAAGATTAATCAATGTGATAAATATGATAAGATTGAAGTTCCTAAGTCAGAGCTATAATTGACTCTTAACTGTTAGATTATTATTTCGATTATTTTTATCTGTTCTTTATAGATAAGTTTACATGAAGGGTAAGCCCCTTTTTATTGTTATAACTTCTTATTATTGCAGTAATTTTCTAAGAAGACTATTATGTTCGTTTTGTTTTGTAAACACATATACAGATATTGTTTTTAGTTTCATATTCGATTTTGAGACATTTTTTTTGTTTTAGAAAATATTTAAATACGTAAAAAATTTAAATAATTTAGTCAGAAAGACTGATAACCATGTGATTTTAGAATAAATATTAATCAATGTGATAAGGTAAAGTGCAAATTAGTATTATTCATGATGGAAGTTCCTAAGTCAGAGCTTTTCTTAACTGTTAGATTGTTATATAATTTTTGTGTATCTCTTTTGTAACGATGTTATGTTCGTATAATTGTGTATACTGAGAACATGTCTCTTATCCTTAGAAGAATATGATTAATTTATTAAAAAAATACAGTTTTGTTTTGAGACACTGTTCATTTTAATGTTATGTATGAGACAATTCTTTGAGTAGGTACGTAAGTTTGTAAGAAAGACTGTTAACTCATTTGTGATGTTTATAAAGATTAATCAATGTGATATTAACATAATAATATAAGGTAAATAAGTAAAAACAATATGAATAGGTGCTCCCTTTTTCTCTCTTATTCCATCATTAAGACTGATATTTAGTAAAACGTTTGTGAAATACATAATTTGATACATTTTTGAATAAATAACATATTTATCATAAATTTACTTTTATTTAGTACTTCCTACATAATTATTAAGTTAAAACTAATGAAACGAATATGGTTCTATCTACAAAATGTGTCAAAATTATAATAATGTATATTTATACAGAATCATAATACAACCAACAATTAAATTAAATATGGTGCGTTAAAGCTATGCATTACAATTTTAAAAACTAATCAATATAAATGATTTAAATTTGATGACTAAACTCACACGTAGAATCTTTTACAGTAAGTGGAATATTATTTTTACCCAGTATAATATTCTAAGTCCCAGATAGAACTACATACGTAGAATTTATAGAAAAAATAACCAAGTATAATGTTCTAAGTACCAGATAGACCTGCATACGTGCTTCTTAAAGTAAATTGTAACCAAGTATAATATTCTAACTGGTAGATAGAACTGTATACCCAACGTTGAGCAAACAGTTATAACTTAATTTAGTGGTCTATCTGCATTTTCTCGGAAACTACAATTAAATTTAGTTATATGAAATTAAAAAATACTATAAAATATAATTATAACCATATTTGCCAAATTCCAGCTTATTATCCTTAATATGAAAAAAGTTATAAGGATTCTACCTTTGTTTTGCTCTCCTGTAAAGTTGTCATTTTTCAAATAGAACTATATACGTTGTTGTCGTCGACATTTTACTTACGGTAGTCAAATAAAACTTCTTATGTCGTATGTTGCGCAAATGATGTCAAATTACTCGGTACATTTCACTGGGCATCCCACAGTCACGTCTCAAAGTATATCTAAAGAATTCTGAACCTTATTTCCTAGATGCAAGGCTTGAAAGTATACATATATAATTAAACTACCGGCTTTTAATATTTAATAAAAGTAAACTATACGCTTTATTATGCCTTATAGCTTTTTACGTATATAATGCTAAAATTACATCTTAGAAAGAATGGCTACTTTCATAAAATTACCGCTGTAGGTGGTTTTATATTCTTAATTCACGAAAATAGCATGTTATTTAGATGTTGACCAGTTTTAGATGTTGTATTATATCGGAAAAACATACCTCGGTCAACAGAATCGGCTTCATGATAGTTTAGCTGCTACGGTGTAACACACGTCAATAAGATTACACAGACTAGACTATTAATCTTTCCCTCAGACTTTTCCGTACACAGGTAAATAAATGGCTATGCACGGAAATTGTCAGAGACATAGTTAATTAAGTTATTAGTATTACGATCAAATTATTGACACGCCGGGGCAGAAGGTCGCTCGCTTTCCCGCGCTTTCTCCGCCACTGTAGCATTCGCCAAATTGTTCACATTTTTACTCTACATAAAACTGAGATAATGCCATTTAAAGTAAAAGACTGACCGCGCTGCAGCTTAAGATAAAGCTGTACGGCTCAAAATGATACGGAAACAACTCTCAAGGAGTGGTCGCACCATAATGCCGGTGTAAAAATATCAACATAACATTTTACTGAAATAGTTAGCAGTAAATATCACTTAATTTATTACATAAAAGCTGAGCGTATGTCACTAATACATCTCTTAGGACATTTAGGTATGCCGTAACTTTTGCAGTTTATTGTTTGTTTTATTCGCTTCAGAACGTATCCGACTGATTTTGATGTTTGTATGCATGTAGACAACTTTACTGTTAGTTTTTGATAGAACTATTTTTTTTAAAGATTGTCTAACACAGCGCGGAATCTTTTTGAATTACATATTTGGTAATGATGTCGTGGGGTTGGCGAGCCTACACATATCTAAGTTAAGATAAGGAATGCTATTTAAAACGTGCGTGTATTTTCAACATGTTCACGGAAAACGTGCCCATGTACCTACATATTTTTTGTAAGGTACCAACTTTTACTCTGTATGTAGGTAATGAAACAAGAGGCTTATCATAATATCTATTAGTTAATTTCCCTATGTATGTAAATAGGTAGTTAATTACTTTTTTCATTTTGCAAGTAACTACAACGGGACCGTAAAGTGAAAAAAAAACTAATTAAAATTAAAACAAACTAGTGCGTTTTGAATATTTGATATAAATAACATGTTATGTTAATAAGAGCTTTGTTGGATTGTATTGTGCCAACAAACCGTGTCTTAATGCAGTCACTAAAGTTAATGTTTATTTCTAAACTACGACTTTGTCTAGACTATGTCTCATTCCAATACACTTACTTGATCAAATATTTATATTGCACTTATTTATATTGTAAAATGAAATTGGCGCAGTCATATTTGAGAAAATAGTCAGACAGAGTGCGTTACAGGTTTCAAGCTTTTTAGTGTATCATATAAAACATATTTCAGTAAGACTGACCGCTGTCTCTCAGATTAAAGGCTCGGCCGATACCGCTTTGATGTCCAATAAGTATCACAAACTATATTCCATATGATCACACGGTATTTATCTGCATTTATACGCAGATCTAAACCGGAGAGAAATGCAGGTGCATTCAACTTGTGGCCACTATAATGTTATATGTGAATATGTCATAAAAATAACTTACTATCTACCCGTCGCGTTATAATACGAGTTACAATAAGTTTTCATAAGCCCAATGGAAATATTCAGGTCAGATGCCAATATAATAAAATTATATACTTATTCGTCGCAAACATGGAATGTAACGTTTTACAAGAGTAATAATTTTTAATTATGAATTGAAAGAGATGTCATATGCTACAGAAAAAATGACCAAGGCCCCCAGTAAGCAGGGCTGGGTCGAACCAGCGCGCTCTTACATCTAGGCCACCCGATGACGGCAGCCAGAGCCGAAATGTCCTAAGTAAGGAGTGTACCATTATAAAACTGGCAATTTCAAATGATACACTCGGGATAAAATTGTTAGATAGCTATAACCTCTTGCTTAAAAAGATTAACCAGAAGGACTTAAATTAGCTTATTTTTACACTTTGTCGCCTCTGTTTTTCCAGTACTGACTGGACAGTTTCCCAGTAATAAGGCGAAAAACGTAAGCATAATTAGTTTAGGCATCGACTTAATAAATATCAACGTACTGGTTACTCGCTTTGAGCATATCCGTGTTTCTTCTCATATTGGGCGAGCATATTTTACGAACGAGAGAGTTGAAAGAGGAACATAGTTACAAGCCGCGTGCCCAGTTACAGACGACACGATTTGATATCATTCAGAGCATGGAGATTTCAATCTGCTAATCGCTGGACGCGTAATACATCTTGCACCAGCAGTTTGGTGCACTTCTCTGCATTTGTTCTTATTTAATTGTACGCGTATTGCGCGATATTTAAGAATTAAGAAAAATACTAGTGTAAGCTTGTCAATGTAACTTAAATAGTTATTTTCAGATTTTTGTGTTTAGTCGTAAGGCGGATTTACAATTATAAGCAAGGAACGGAATTCTTCATAGCAAAAATCAATCTGTCAGAGGGATTGACCTAACTGTTTTATCGACTTATCGATGTTACGGAATAATATCGCATTAGGTATCCATAATCAACTTAAAAGATTATCCTGTAACATTTGACCTCATTGATGAGCAACTTGCATCTCCATATTAAAGTAAATCATGTCAGCGTCACATATGTCATTTATGTCACTTGAGTTTTCATGAATGATTTCCGTGCCACGTTACTAAAATGGTTGCCTAATCCTAAAGGAAAAACAATAAAAAAATGGATACAGAAAGATTCTTCTCTTAGTTTCAAAGAAGATTCTTCCACAATTATATTGCTCTAAATGTGACGTTCATTTACATCAGTTAAAGAAACATTGTGTTGGAAGTCACTTAGTGAGTAAAACTCATTCGTCACAATGCTCAAAAAGTACGAGTTCAGACACATTCTATATAGATTTAATCATATTTTTAGTTTCGTGCAATATTCAATGGAAAAAAATAAACAATTATTAGATTTCGACCCTGTTATTTTGAATGAAGATTAGTTACCTACTCTTAGCAATATTCGTTTTTAATTTTTCATGATAAGTTTCCTATAGAAAATTTAAAATAGAAGTATTTTCTGTTTTATTCTTTACTATTATACTAAAATACAGTGGCGGTCAGCTAATTAGGGACACCGTTAATTTGTTTGTATGTATATCCAAAAGCCTGATTTCATTACTTTAAGTTTAATATTGTCTTCTGTTACCGCGATTGTTATTCATTGAAATGAAACACTTTAGAACGGATTAATCGCGTTTATTAACACCATGATCCTACGTTTCGAGCCCTTTACAGCACTCGTTTTCACAGGGTTAAGATGATGACAAAAACTTACTTTAAACTTACTTTAAGTTTGTTTCGTTAAGTGACAAATATTTATCGATAAGTCGATAAAACAGTTAGGTCAATCCCTCTGACAGATTGATTTTTGCTATGAAGAATTCCGCTCCTTGATTATAAGTCGACATCTAGGTCGTGCAATCAGTGGATCGCATTAGATGTTAGGTAAGGGTAGTCTTGAGATAAAATCAGTAGCTATTGAAACAAAAAGAAAGATTTGTTGAATTCCTATTGTGGAATAACATTTATTATACCGAATAGAACTTTACCACTTATAAAACATAAGTCAGTAGATAAGATAAGCTTTGCAATAGACAAATAAGAAGAGGTAGTATATAGTAAACGCACCGATAATGGATGCGTTCGGCGTATGGGTAATGCTAATGATACGCTATATGAAAAAAAAACACATTGTTGTTTATATTTTTTGGAATCATTTTAACATTGACACCGGTTATTCAGCTGCTAATGATTGAGGTTTTTTGGTAATTTCTATCTTGTGGGTTCGAAATGGTGGTGGAACGAAGGAGGTTGGGCCGATATCCGCGGATAAAGCTTATAATTACAGTCATCATTTTTTATTTCTTTGCTAAACCAGCATATACTCGTATGTTTCGTTAATTGAGTTAACCATGAATCAAGGTCAAACTGCAATCATTTGTTACTGCAGAAATGTTTATGTTTAGTGATATTGGACTAGTTTTCACCCTGGAAAATCCTATTATCGGTCCAAAAAAGATGCGTTTTATTTTGGGCACTTTTTTGAAACCAATTTAATATCATACATGAAACACTTTATAAATATAAAATAAGAGTAGGACTTTCAACTTTTAACTCATTTAATAGCATATTTTTTACAGCTATCGGAAAAATATCAAAAATACTCAGAATTCGCTCTTAAATGTTTAATTGTCGGTAGAGTTACTATATTCTGTTTGAAACTATATTTCCATAGCCAGTGTTTGGTAGGATTATTTTATTTTATAAATAGAAAGGTTTATAAATCATCATCATCATCATTTCAGCCGAAAGACGTCCACTGCAGGACATAGGCCTCCCCCAAAGATTTCCACAATGACCGGTCCTGCGCCACCCGCATCCAGCGGACTCCTGCGACCTTCACCAGGTCATCAGTCCACCTTGCGGGGGGCCTGCCCACGCTGCGCCTTCCGGTACGCGGTCGCCACTCAAGAACCTTTCCGCCCCAACGGCCATCGGTTCTACGTGCAATGTGCCCCGCCCACTGCCACTTAAGTTTAGCGATTCGGAGAGCTATATCGGTTACTTTGGTTCTGCTGCGGACGGTCTCATTTCTGATACGATCTCGCAGAGAGACTCCTAGCATAGCTCTCTCCATCGCCCTTTGGGTGACTTTGAGCCTTCTTATGAGGCCCATTGTAAGCGACCACGTTTCAGTACCGTATGTCATCACTGGCAACACACACTGATCGAAGACTTAATAAATAAATAAATAGTTTATAAATAGTTAGTTCAAAAATTTCGGCCTGGCCTAGAGACGCTTATACCTACGTATTGAAATTCGTTATTACTTTGAGTGGCCTGACTTGTGAGGATTGGTTTTTTTGCATGACTAAACCCCGCTTGCACCACCCAGGGTTAGCCGCTAACCCGGAGTTGAGCTTTCAAATTCTAGACATAAAAACGCTTAACTCCGGGTTAGTTGTAAATTGAAAGAGATATAATTTCATGAAGTGGGTGCCGCACGGTGGGTGGCGACAATGCGGCAGGCCGCGATGGCGAGATGATCTAGATGTGTATCTTGACGACTGGCAAGGAATCGCTTTAAACCAGGACGAGTGGAAGACGGGAGGTCTTTGATTCGTGCTTTGAAAACTGTCCAGGTTAGTTGGCTAACCCTGGGTTGGTGCCAGTGGCCCTAAACGTTTTAACTATGACAGAAATTACTCACTAAAAAATGATATTGTATTGCAAAACTTATCTGGTGCCCTATGTATAAAATTTAAACCGACTTTTGGAAATATGGTTGCTAAAGCTTAAGTCAAAACTCAGATAATGATTCGTTTTTTTCATGCAGTACTACTTTTTTGCAAATTGAGCACTAATCCGCAGTGCAAGCTGCGACGTTACACTGTTCACGAATTACGAGTTCTCAGCACGACGTTATACGAAATTAAATTGTCGTGAACCGTTACTTGGTAACAGTTTCACCCTTATCTTGGAATCGCACGAACCTTCACTCTCAACTCAAAAACCGTACCTTGACGGCGACATGTGTTCATGACTGTGTTTTTGAGCACGCCGTACCATTTTGTACCTACTTAAGCTGATGACATTTTGTGCTTTTTAATTGGAAATGAGGTAAAATGTACATCGAGTGATTTTATTATCAAATTAAACGTGTAATTTTATGTTTTTCTGAGTGACCATATTATATATATTTGATTTGTGAGCTCTTGATATTATGCATGTGAGTTATTAACAGTAGTTAAAATGCAAATGACGATGTTAGTTGCAGCCAATTATCTGTGCAAGTGATACAATAGGTACTCGGGACTGCATCGGGAATTTTGGTTGAAGAATTTGTGTAGCAAGTGATATATCGTCAGATTTATTTTTAGCTTCTTTATTTGCCAAATAAGTATATTTACAAATACATTATTTTGATTATACTTGACATGTTATTATTAATTATTTTAGAGAATTCGAATTATTTTACAATCTTGCCATAACATTTTTGGCAATGAAACATTTTAAAGTGACACTTTTTTTCCGAAATGATAGCTCGAAATTGAAAGTAATGCACAACAAGGTCACTCCCAATTTAGTAAGTGTGTGTACTTTCACCTTGATATCTTTAAAGACCTAAAGCTTTACGCTGTCTTTTAAGAGTTATAATTTTTTTTGTCTTTTCGCCGCCTCAACGCCGCACGCGTCTTAAATAACTTAAACCCATTTTTATGTACTTATCTGCTTTTGGATATTACATCCTTATACCTATACCTCAAGATTTTTACTTGCACCTTAATCGCCTGCACGTTGACTAGCTACTTGTACCGATAGCTTGAAACAAAATAACATCAGTAAGTACCTAAGCTATCGAAATCTAGAAAAATTGGTGTCAGGTAGAAGGAAAATAGTTAAATCGACAGTAAAATCTGTAATTGAACACTTTTTTAACCTTTTTTGACTAAACACATCCATCTTGTACGCATTTATATTAGTCCCGTTCATATGTGAAACCATTTTAGTCATCTTTAAGACAAAAATGATGATACAATTAAAAACTGGTTGTTTTGTTATGTAGCAATGCGCAACAATCTGAGTGCTTTATGAAAACTAGGAAATTGAATTGTAAACGTAATGACAAATCGTAAAAGAAATCGGAAACAGCGTCTATGAGCATTTCTTGAGTATTGTTCAAAGCAAGTAAGGCGTCTCACGACCGAGTTAAAATCCAAATCGTATCAGGAAATTACGTTTCGTACTGTCTTAGATACTTAATCATAGAGTTGATATTCGTCTAACTCACCATTTCTGTAACATTGCAAATAAGCATTGTCTTTTGCTGGTGCTATAGCATTTAAAACCTTGTGTATAAGGTTTAGATTTGCTAGTTCGGGTTTTGCGGTGATGTCGTTTAGCCTAGATTTGTATGCTGTAATGTCGGCGATGACATCGGCTTTAGTTTTCTCGGCTAATTAATTTGCTCAGCTTAGAGAAATCCATGGGAGTTTTGAGTTCTCTTTAGCCATAAGCTTTGCAGTCAAGGCCGGTTAATTGACAAAGGGTTACTTGTACCCGTATAGTACGTATTTACACTGTGTAGGTAGCTAAAGATAGAACCTGTAGGGCTACTTATGTTTTTGTCATTCGCACGTACAATTATTTATTTAGGAATATCTCGTGTGACGGGAATGTATATGTATAATCTAATACAGAATATAACTCGATTTATTTCGTTAACTTAATTGTGACATTAGAAAATGAAGAAACATACCTACTATCTAACATAGTATCGTTGTCTTGAAGGACTTGAGGTAATGCTTCTTTGTAATACATTGGTCTCTACAAACTTAAATTACAACAATTTAAATTATTATCGCTAAAGAAATAACTACCAATGACTGAAAGGGTCATTTTTGGCAGGAATCATAAAAGATTTTTACCATTTACCAATTACCGAAAAGGCCATTTTTTTAGGTGGTATCTACACCTAAAAAAATAGCCCTTCGGGTAATTGGTAAATAGTAAAAATCTTTTTCAATACAGTTGCTCAAAAAGTGCCCTTTTTTTGGCTGTTTTGCGTGCGCAAAGTTTGTTTTTGCGAACTAGTGCTTTTTACTAATCCAATCTTTTTAAATTTAGTTGTGTTCCAATTCATGACTGCTTACCGAAGAGTATTGTTGTTCGTTAACTTTACCGAGCCGTAATAAAACTAAATACCAACTATTAAATTAACGCAATACTATTAAAGATATTGATATTTCATATTTCAATAATTACTTCTTCATCATACTAATGATCATTCATTAAAAATATTAACATTGAAAACAGTTCTTATAAATCTGTGTGTATGAAACGGAACAGAGCCTACGAAACGTCAGTCAAAGTAGAGGCGTTTTTCAATCAGGTAAACATGTTCAAAGGGCCGATACGATACGATTTGTCACTTGCGATTTATTATTTTGTTTGTGAGAAATAATTATTATGAGATTGAAAATGAGAAAGTAAAGAAGATAAGATAAACATTTTGAAGATGTTCTTAATATATCAACTGTATTACAATCGTGTCACGGAAATAATAGAAAACTTTCAATTCGTTCATAAGTATTTCAATTTTTTTCGCATCTGTATTGAAAAACGTCGTTCGATTCACGTGCGGATATGTCATTTTTCATTTGTCCCGAGTATTGCCACTCACCTACGGTTCGTGGCAAGATACCTCGGGACTCGTGAAGTAATGACATACTTTCCGCACTAGCATCGAAATGTACTATTATGATTCCCGCCAGTTTGTAGTTTTAATCGTTTTTTTATAGTAGTTTATGCAACAGTGATATTATAGTAAGGGTTCTTAAAACTTGAGAGACGCCGTTACTACTAGAAACGTGGCAGAATAGGGAAAATGTTGTGCCCACTATAGAAAAAAAAAACAACAATAGAGCTCATATATTGTATCCATAAAATCCATAGGAGCAGTTTTCTTATGGAATACCACAGACAACGTTATAATGTATACTTTTTAAATATCGCTGTCAGTCATTTAATTGACAGATAGAAGTGCTGGAGTAGAAAAAAATTATCAGAGCTTTGGAGGCATAAATGTGTTTAAAAATAACGCGGCGTTATCGGAACGCGTATTCCAAATTCAAATTCCAAACTTGTTACGATCGACATTCGAACACATTTTGAAAACATGTTGAAAGTAAAATACTTTGAACTTTCAAGTATGTAAGAACCATGGAACACAGAAAGCTGTCATTTTGTATGAATATGTATATCGGTCACGCCAACAAAGTGGTAAAATAAAAAGTGGGTATAATTCTTTTTAGGGGTACCTCCCGTACTTTTTACGTAAATTGGGGGGTGTTTTTTTTTTTCGTTTCAATCCTAGAGTGTGACATATCATTGGATAGGTATTTGAAAAATAAAAAAATTATGAGGGTTTTCTAAAAATAGTTTTTGGTAAAGTTAATATTTTCGAAAATAATCGCTCCAGAAGTTAAAAAAAATGTCCCCCCCCCCTCTAATTTTTGAACCATGAGTTCAAAAAATACGAAAAAAAATTACAAAAGTAGAACTTTATTGAAAAATTATTTTGAACTTGATTGCTTGAACGGTTTTGAAAAATTGTACAAAATAATTTCTGAATTAAGTTTGTAATTTAACCGTAGGTACCCATATGCAAGCTTTGTTTTTATCTTGAGTACTTAATTTACCACCCCGCATGTATCTTCCTTCTAATAAAAAAAGAATGATTCAAATCGATTCACGCGATCAAACGAGAGATGGGGCTGTGCCGTGGTCTACTTCGCGCTTTTAAGATTTTTCCGGAGTTGATGGGGTCGGGACGGGTGTGATTGAAATTATCATCAAATCGTTAATTATTATAAGCACATTAAAACTCTTTTTTAAGTTCGCCTTTTGTGACGGACGGTAAACTACGGAACGCTGCACTGAGCATGTCCCGACATGTTCTTGGTTGCTTTTTTCATTAGGTTGTACTTACCATGTGAAGTCGGTTGTTTAAATTTTAAACATTTTATCCAATTATTCGACATAGGTACCGTTAGGATACCCTATCGATATTACTAACGCGGTCATTAATAAATATAGGTGAGTAAAGTCCAGCTATGTAATTTTCTATTCATTCAAAAACCAGTATTTTAATTTGTGATCTAAATTCTACCTGCTTTTGCAATGCTTCAGTGGAGGGCAGAAATAAACCTGCACCTATTAACGCACATTACTTAACCTGGCCGGCGAATACTGATAGTTAAGATTTTATTACATGGTACAGCAAATGAAAACTTTGCTTTGCTATAATTGATATGAAATCACGCTAACTAAAGTACCTACAAATAAAAGCCAACAATACATCGTAACAAATAATCTTTGATCAAATTAAGCTTACCATTACATTCCTTTCATACACCTTCCCATCAAAATTATTAGACTATGAAGTTGATGATGTAGCACTTCATTTAAATGGACATTAATGTTTAACAGGTTCTATCACTCTGAGGGAAAAAGAGGAAGTAGGGAAAGCCCAAAGGTCGGCAACCACATAATCTCGGTGTCCGAGCATCAGCTCTGCGTACTGAAGGCCTAGTATAAAAGTTGTACGACACTTAAGTACTTCTCGATCGCGTTAGTGTATCGAGATTCGAGAGTTCAAATTATGTTTGCCGTTTATTTAAATCATCCGGCAACATTCATATTTTGAACCCTCGATACGCTAACGCGGTCGAGAAGTTAATGTCGTACAATTGTTATACTAGGCCTTCAGAACATACGGAACGTCGTTTCGTCTCCATACTCCGCGTCGGGATCGGGAGGCAGAGCGATTTTCATAAGACGAATCAAATAAGCTTGGTAATAGGGGATTGGGCAAATATCAAATAAATAGTAACAGTTTTATTTACAAAAAACTACAAAATTTAAATATGACGATGACATAAAAATCATGAAATTCAGAAAAAAGTTACTAAATACTAGTTAATTACAAATATTTTGATACACGTAGCACTCCCGCAATAGTGGCCGGTCCAGACCCTAAAATTTTGCGATTTACGGCAAATGATGGTCGTTTTGGCTTACAAATTGATTTAGGAAAGGGAGGCCCCAAAATGTTGACTTTGTAGTCGGGGAGCCCAACAGGGGATTTTTGTAGTAACTCCGGCGCAGTAGTCTAACATAAAGGGATACCTTGTGCCTTGTTAAGTAGGTACTTTCGCCGAATATGAGTTCTTAATATCGGTTCGATCTTGTCGAAAAAAAGTATAAGTAGGCTAAACTACTCGTACGAGTCGTACGTGTCACTTATATATACAGGTATAGTGGATTAAATTACGCGTTGAAAAATGTCCATTTCAAATTTTAGACGATTTTAGCGAATCGAAAGGGAGAGGCAGGGTCACAAATTTGCAACAAACAAAACGTTACCTTGACTTACTGGAGAGCGTGAGATTTTTATTTTATTCCGTATGACACGTTGCCGGACCTGTACTCCAACATCTGACATGCTCGAGTATATCCACTACGCTATAATTTTTTAATATTAAAAATCTCTGTAGACACTTCCCCCACCACTAAAAAAGAAAACCTTTGTTACCTTTTATTCTTCCTATAATTTAAACTTTCGACTCCTATAGATCCCCACGAGGCTCGAGTAACTACAAATTTTTCATCTTGACCCCCAAAAAATATGAAAAAAAAGTATTAAAAAAGTTTGGTGTTGGAGTAAATTGAAGACGCCAATCACTACTTGCCGATAAGTAAGCGCGGACCGACAACTACGATGCCGTACCGCTCCATGTAATTTGCGCCTGTTAAAGGAAGGTATCGACCGAAACGGAAATTATATTTGAAGGACTTGATTGGCTTAAGTGTTAAAGGAGATAGAATACTTCATTAAATCGTAAGCATTACTTAACGTCATAAAGTAAGTAGACTGGTTAGAAAGTGTATGTCCGGGTAATATGTATACCTGTAATCGAGATGACGAGGTACTAGGGATTGCAATTGGTTATTTTTTATATGCGAAAAACTCACTTTTTAATAGAAACTGCGGTTTATTTGAACAAAATCGGTTAACCGTTGCATTCCCTATGAGGTACTTACCACATACATCAGCGGCGGTGCATGTATAGTTAACACAACCGAGATTTTGTTATCAACTTGATATGCCTAACTAAATAGTCAGAAACGCGCATCTCTTCATATGCAGATTTTGAACGCATTATGGAGGACTAAGATATATGGGTATATAAATATACTAACACAATTTTTTTCTATTATTGGCATATACCAACATATTTCACATTCTGCCAACATTCAAACTTTCGCGTTTTTCGCTATTTTTGCTGTCGTATAAAAACTAGTGGTAGGTATGCAGCAGCTTATAATTGGGTAAGCTCATAAGAACCCTTATTATACGACTGTTGCATAAATTACTATTTGTAAATCAAATAAAGAATGATGTACACAATACACTGTATAAAATCTTAAACACAATTCGTCCGCCGATCTACACAAGCCTATAGTATCCATACCGCTAGATCGGGCCATTGGCCTCAACGAGTCGGAACTGCAGCCATACTTCGTTACTGACCATGTGTAGTATTTAATGCGCGCGTGCGTGGACCACATGTCGGCGGTGCGTGCTGTATAGGGGTGAATCTTTCAGAGGGCCTAAATTTTTGTCCTTGACAATTTCTCGAGAACGAGTATCCCTATTTTTAAAATAAAAATCACTCAAATCAGTAAACGATTAACGCAAATGTTGCTCAAAACCACGATTATATAAAAATAATAATAAAAAAGTTATGGCTAAAAATCGCAGTTAAATTGTAATATTTTCATGTGTCGCCTAGGTCGATTCACTAAAGCTGGCACGAATGGAATGATATAGAGTAACTATAGTAAAATCAAAGCCAAGTATGATAACAATTACCGTGTTTTCAACTATGGTAGATAATCTACCTATCAATCTTACTTACTTTCTGGGCTTTATTCAACTCGATTGTTATATATGTAATTAGTTATAATAAGCTAGCCGGTCAGTACAGAATTAACGGAAGTCTATGAAAGCATCGTCGTTGCAGTGATGTAAAAAGGCAACATAAAAAAATGTGGATAAGTTTTCTGTAATGCGTGAAAATTGATATTCATCGTATCTCGTATCGTACTCGGTTCTGTTAACTTTTTATATTAGTTTAGCAAGCGACTAAAATCAGCAAATGTAATTGGATGCGGTATTTCCTTACGTAACGTACTAACGTGTCCAATTAAATTTTCTATTGCGTTCCAACCCTTTCTCTGGGATTTCCTCATAGTTTCCAGACAATTTAACAAAACCATTGGTCCATTATCATTTAATGTTTGCCCACACAAACACTGCACCTTTTAGACTTTGCCGATAAGACCGGCAGTGACAGGAGTAGCAGGAAGTGTTAACACTTTAACTTAAAGGATAGTCAAGTTTCGTGTTTTGCGAGTTAGTAGTCTTATTGTATTTCAATTAAAAATAAATATTATATTTTATTTTTAAGTTTACATCAATATCTAAAGCCCAAACACATTCAATATCAAGCAATAAAAAAGCCGGTTAGTGCCGACAGAAGTATAAGCAAAGTGTATACGTAAACCATTATTGCGAAAATACTTTTTGCGCAATACCCTGCCTTTAGCGACTAAGTGTAAACAGGGTATGTGGTCAAGCTGAAAAGCAGATTAAGTATCAGGAAATTACTACTTAACTACAAAAAGGTTGTCTAAGGTTGTCTGGAAGGGATCGCTTGTTAGCGTTAAGACCGCCTGAGGCCTTAGTATAAAAATTGTACGACATTAACTCCTCGACCGCGTTAGCGTATCGGGAGTTCAAATTATGTTTGCCGTTTATTTAAATCATCCGGCAACTTTCATATTTTGACCCCTCGATACACTAACGCGGTCGAGGAGTTAATGTCGTACAACTTTTATACTAGGCCTTCTGTTGTTTACCTCTACTTTTTGTGTGTGTTTTTATTTTAATTTATATTCTTTTTTCTGTAATGTTTTGTAAGGTGTGCAATAAAGAGTTATTGTATTGTATTGTAACTTTCTTGCCGCCACATCGAAAAAGTAATAAAGTGCGACCATCGCCAAGCAATAAATAAACATAGGTAGGTAAACTCATACTTCATATGAAGTCGTGGCGTGTGGGGTACTAAATGTACCTACTGACTTGATACAAGTCAATGGCGGCGAAAAAGTTAAATAGTAGGTATCCATACTATACGTATACATATAGTAAATTACATGCAATATAGTTGGCTTAGCGATCCATCCTCTATTTTTGTAACACTGATTGAGATTGTCATTGTTATTTCCTCACCCATCACCACAAACTGGTGCGTCTTCACATCTGTCGTGGGAAGCATTGTGACGTGTGGCAAAAACTGTAAACTTCTGTGGTTCCGCGTTCCATTCAACACGGCTGGCAAAAAGCAATTATCTGCAGGAACAATTTCTGAACCCTATTCATTTCCTCTTATCGGTATAGGGGCCCGCTGTATTTTAAGATTTTATATTGTGCAGATACATGTAAGCACAAAAATAAATCTTTTTTTAGCAATTTCAGTTAAAATCATATAATATGCCCTACTATAGCTGAAATAGCTAATTAGAGTTAATAACAGGTAGTATGAACCTTAGTTAATAATCTCTCTTGTAAATGTTAATATAAATTCCTTTGTTTCTATTGCTGCATCGAAATTGCTGAGGAATTTACGATTGATTGACTAATTCTTCTTTACTTATACCTATCCTTTACTTATTATCATTGATTACTTATTTACTAGCAGTTAGTCAGGTAATAAACTTGGGGAAGCATCTAGCTACTATCCGCAGGTATTATACATAAACATGCTATTTCGCTATATTCATTAGTGTAACAACATTAATTATCTACTGATGTTATAAAACACTGCTACACAATTTCTCGATACATAACGTGTGTATAAGTAGTTACCATCTTAAAGTTAATATCCATTTGTGCTAACTCTCGGTTGAAGTTCAACACCGGTCAAGAGCCACGTAATATCTGTAATTATAATAAACTCACCCATTCCGACCGACTAGTTTGTCTACTTTCGATTTTCATACAAATGTAGCATTTTAATATGCTAAGATGTTATCCGATTACGATTAAACGTGTTCTTAGAGTTTCGTAACTCACGTTTCTTTTCAATCCGTCTCTTTTGCTTTTTATCCATAAAAGTGAAATGAAGGCGGTGCCTTACTTAGGTAGGTACTCGTAAAATCAAGTGTTATTGAACTTGAAACCACTTTTTTATTCCACAGTAAGAATTCGTCATTTTTAGCTGCAAATTTGTGCTGCAATCGTATCTTGGGTAGTGATAATACCCGTTAGCAACTTTTTTATTATTTAGCTTTGACACTAAAACCTAACCTAGATTAATGTTCAAACTTTTACTCTTTTAAAAATATATTCTTACCCATTTATTATATTTAACAAGGAAGCAAGATTGAATATCAGCAATAAGAATAAATGTTAGCGCGATATCCCTAATGTACAACTTGGCCTCACCACAATGAAATAAAAGAGTAAGTACCAAATGTACCCAATCAATTACCGGTGATTCTTTAATCTCACGTGTTACCTCATGGACAAATGCAATCATACGCTAATGAAACAGAGCACGGCATGGTACTTGTATACGTTAGTACAGGGGATCCCGAACTGTGCGCCTGAAATACATCCTATTTCAGCATAATAAGGAACTATCAAAAAGAAATAAATAAGCGTCAAAATATAAAAAAGCGTAGATTAAAACAGAAAACCCTGAGTTGTTTAATCTTTTCTAGTGATATAGCGCAACCGAATATTCGGTTCGGTAAGTGATGAACCGAATTTCCGGCCGAATATTCTTATTCAACAAAGTCCTTATTCGGTCCATTTCTACTTTGAGTCATCCCCATGACATTGTCCCGAGAATGATACTTGCTGAGTATTTAATCAGCAAGCTATTGCTATTTAGCAATAGGTACGAGTACTAACGTTACCGTTTACGTACCGTTTGGCCAAAATAGGTACGTAGACGTAGGTACCAATATCAGTGTAAAGTAATTTATCAGAAGCGAGTTTCTTACAACAGGTTCTACTAATATTGTAAGCATTTCAGCCACTCTTGCATATTAACGAAGATCATGATTTCAAGAAATCAATTAAGATCCCGATCAAAGCTAACAGTTTTCTAATGGAGCCGTAGAAATCGAAACCGGCGTAGGTCATGCGCCTGCGACCGGTCCGCGCAGCGACCTTGGAGAAATCACATTATGTAAACATTATAGAAAGCAAGTTTAAGGGATTGCGGGAGATGATTGAGGACTTTCTTGGAGTTCAATGGTCGATTATTGTTTTAATGGTTATTACGGCTAGTTTTGGTTGGCGTGTATTTCCAGCACTTTCCGTGATTGCATTGCTGCGTAGAAGCGCTGCTAATCTTTCATCTGGCAAAGGATTAGTTGCGATTGTCAAAAATTTCGCTCCGTTGGGTGTACAAACCAATACACAACTGGCGAGCGTGTCCACATTTGGTACAAATACCTACTCGTATATATTAAAACTGATGCACTGAAAAAAATATTTAACCCAACCTACTTCGCTTAGTTCATCAAAAAACAAATACCAACTAAACTAAAGTCTTAGACTAAAGCGAGTAAGAGCGGTTTCATTCAACAAACCTTTTTTTTTAGTGTGTGCTGGCGTTGGAACCGCGGTGTCTCGTTTTTTCATCAGCTAATTATGGAAACATTCCGTCATGCGTTTTAGAACCTTACTTAATTTCTGGCTAAGATTTCCCATCGCTTGACTTTAAAACGTTTAATCTTTCAAAACATACAGTTTGTTGCTGCTAAAGGTAGCTTAATATTAAACTATCATGATTTTAACACCTACTTGTCAAACCGTAAATAACCGACAAACCAGCGGAAGCCAAATACGTTACGAGTATGAGTCCAAAAGTTCCGTTTTAACATGTTTGCCTAAAGGTACAGTAGAGTGAATGTGTGCAGTTGTTTGAATTTGGTTCCCAAAGTAGTATAGGCGTATTCAAGTTCGATTCCTAAATGAAATCATTTCTTGCAAAACAAAAACATCTGATACCTAAATCTTGTGTAGAGCCATGAAAACCTGCTATATAATATTACATCCAGTGCTGTTTTTGAATTGCGTTAATTTTAAAGGTGCAATCCGTGCAATCCTGAGCTTAAATTTAGTTATTTTCTCAATGAAACTGGCATTCGAATACGCTAAATTTTTAAGATAATCACAAATTTAATTTTATTTGAGAAGGTATTTGCAAGTGTGTTAGCGGACATGAGTATTCGACATGACTATGTCATAGTTGTGACTTACATTGTAAAGTTAATTTTAATTCCCATTTTACATTAGCGTTTGATCATTGACGCAAATTGTATGTTTTTTTTAAATAAAAATTCAAAAATTTTGTTAATTTATGGCCTTGTGTTTTCTTAGCTACTTAATTGCCGAATTAAAAAAATCACTGTGTACTATTGCGCGCGTTGTTGGTTATATTCCATATTGCATGGCAATTATACTTTTATTCGAGATATCGTACATAGTAGTTTCCTATAAATTAACTTCGGAAGTGTTAATCATAATCACTAAGAGGTCCATAAAAAAAGAAGCAATATCATCATCAGTCACAGTCACATTAATTAGTCTTGCTGGTTGACGTTTGAGCATAAAACTGACCAGTATGTTTACCATGAGTTCTTCGTATCCGTAATCGATAGCGACTATGCGATTCGATAGTGCATCTCGCTCACACGAGTTAAGAACGAGCAAGATGCAAATACAATCGACTCGCGCAATCACTATCGACTACGATTACCAAGAACTCATGGTAATGATGGTAAGCACACAGGTTAAAGCCTAGTAATCGTGAATGAAAGGCAGAGATTACCTCGAAGGCGTCACTCACTAAATTTAAACACAATTGAGCACGTTGCTTTCCATCCACGCTTTCTTTCTAATGGATTCTAGGAACAAAACTAACGTTTTTCCTAACATTACAGTTGAAGTAGGGTTTTATTTTTCGAGCGAACGTAATTATGTATGAATTTCTTAATCTTTATTACATCCTACAGCCTACTTCGTTTGACGAATTTCAACATTTAAGGTGTCATTGGATTCTTCTCAGCCGTTAGAAACACAGGTTGTTATTTTAGTAAAAATAAACACGGTGGACTTATTATCGTTCACAACCATCGACAACTATTTCAAACATTGTTCCCAATTCAAACAGTCGGTCGAGTATCAACCAAGCGTTGCACTGTTGTTTTACGATGTTTAGTCTAATTAGGGTTCCGTACCAAAATGGTAAAAAAGGAACTCTTATGGAGAAATAGAACCCTAATCGAGATACTTAACGATGTGACAGAGAGACAAACAGACAGACTGAGTCACAACTCAGTCTGTCTGTGTTGTGACTCAGTCTGTCTGTTTGTCTGTCTGTCACATCGTAAAATATTTCGATTTGAGATAGTTATGATTATGAACAATGTTAACTCATACATGGAAAGAGGATTTAATATTATTAAATTTCTTTTCAATGAAAAATGCCCGATAAAAGAGGCGAAGAATGCGATAGATAGCAGATAGAAATGTGCCCAAGTTTTCTTTCAACTTACTTTGTATCTGTATCGGTGTCACTTACATTCATCTTTTCAAAAATTCAATACAATAAAAAGTAACATACCTAGTCTTACTAAGATGTAAAACGTGAGAATGTACAGTCACGCCAATTTTACTTTTACTTCTCACAATACTACACAGTAATTATAAAAATCAACTCTACTAATCACTTTCTAAATTATAACTGATACAAGTTCGGTAGGTCAGACAATAGCATCTGCAAGATGAATTACATTTTTAGCTTTAATTGCGAATAATTTTATGGAATAGCAAATAACAGGTACCTGGTATAGTGCATGAAATAATGGTTGGCGGTTAGATTACGAATTGCATAGTGAAACTTGTCTTTGCTAATTGCAAATTTACAAGCCTACTTATTTACTAAAACTCACACAACAATATTTTGAAACTTTTGTTATGTGAGTGTCCTTCTTAGAATAATGCTAGTGATATGGAGAACATGGCGAATTTTCGATTTTCGTGGTAGGTCTTTTTATCAGGTTGCCGAAATCGACAACCAATTAAATGATTACACATTGGCGACATTCGTCACAAGCCTCCTTTTCTATTCCTTGTAGGACTATCTAATTATACTTAAGCACTTGTAAATACGTCCTGATTATGGTGTCGATAATCTGCTTCTCAAACTTATTTAACAAGAAAAAAATTTCATATTTTTCTCTTACCTACAATATAATTTGTAGAAAGCCCTTGGAACCGTTATGACCTGTTTCTAGACTATAATAAAGTGTGCTTAGAATGTAGATCAGACTTTGATAAGCGCTATTGAGTTGCGAAGTGCGGGATCATTGAGTGCGATTCTTATCATGAATTATTTCCATTGCTACCATGAGTACCGATCATTGATTATTTTTATGATTTCTTCCATAGGTTTACAGATAGTATCACTAAAGGTTGATGGGTACCATACTCGTATGAACATGCAGCACAGCTCCGGTTGTAGAGCCATAGCAACAGATTTGGATTAGTCTTTAAATGATCGCACATAGGGGTAAATTCACGATCTGCGCGGCCCTAAGTCAATTCATCAAAATAACAAATACCATCGTGATGACGAGTACCTGCGGTAGAGGACCATCAGAGATAGAGGACAAAAACTCCCATCCCCGTCTTCGCGTTTTGATCCATTTTTATCAGTCGGAATTTTATCGTGCTACTTTGTGTATACCTACAATACTTGTTCTCGCGCTTTTAGAAAAGTAAAACACTAAAGGTCTGATTTTATGGTTCAAAGTCATCAATAGTAGAAAAAAAATTGCGAAAAATGTAAAAACTATTTTTAGTTTTTTGCTTTTAAGTTCATTTTATAGCTTTGGACGCGGGACCATTATTTGAACGTATTTTTTCATAATGAAGCAGTTTTTTTAGTAAATAAATTATATCATAGGGTGAGATTGGGCTATATTTAATATTTATCTAGCTTATTGTTTTACTTATTAGAAATTTTATGATTTGGTTCCGCATGTTTCCGCCAAAACATAATTTTCATACTTAAAAATAGGTCAACATTTTGCATAGAAGGCCACTTTACTTTTATGTATTGAATTGAAACGAAATGTGTGTTTGTTTTAGGTTCGCTAAACACGTCAGAAATGATGATCGTGACTAGGAGATACATTTATTTCTCTTGAAAAGTAAAAATTTACCTACTTTACCTTGACCGCGCTGGGGCTCGCAGTGTGCGTAGAGCAGTCGCCGCGGCTAAACGCATGACTCATGAATAAGGGACACGGACTGTTCCGAAACATGTCGAGCTATTTTCGACTTTATTGACGTGAGTAACCCGCTGTGAGAATTTTAATACTTTACCTTGAATGAAAAACTGTGTGCCTTGATCGACCCTTGTACAATGAACATGTTTTAAAATACCAAAAAATACAGAAATTGCCGCGTATGTCGTGTGATTACCCCTATGTGGATCGCTAGTACAGGTCGCGCAGTCAGCTACGTGAGGTGGCATTGAATGCGTAGAGCAGTACCGTCAAGCACTCCACCATTTGCGCCCGAACGCTTATAACTTGTTGCGCGACCTATACTGACCTATATATAAAATGTCTAGATAATATGTTAAAGCATTCCAATACATGCAGATATATATCTCATCATTTAAGCCAGAAAATCATTATAGGCCCAAATTAAGTCGACTGTACCGACCTACTCGCATAATTCTGAACGAAATGATCAGATTCCTGCTGTTGTTTTCAAGCTTGAATAATTACGATCCTCGGCACGGCTGTTTAAGTCACAGATTAAAAACAAAATCAAGATAATGAAGGTATTGATGTTTTATTAAAACCAATAATCACTCGCACGCACGCTACATACCGACACTGCGTAGAGTGTGTAGCTTGTAAAGGTTAGGTATAAGTTGCCAAAGACACTGGAAATTTAAGAATTAATATAAGTTCTCATAAATAACAAATACACAGTGGCTAACAAAAATCGCTGCAAATTGTCTTTACGCGGTATTTGAATATGTGCATGTGTCTTATTATCCCTCATAAAATGCATGCAAACTAAGCTATAATATTACATGTTCCATTGTTATCGTTGTCTACTTAAAAAAAGTGTCCCACATAAAAAATCTTTTCCACAACGGAGTCGTCAACGTCAAGTTGATACGTTTTCTAAATCAAATGAACTCGCTGTGTTACTCTGAGTAAAAGTTGCGGTATTTTATCTTTGATCCATCCACACGCCACCGGTATTATGGGAGTTATGAGAAGCTCTCTGTCTGATCCGTCGCGATCGGTGTGATAGCATGATTGGCTTAGGGTTCCATTCAAGAATAACTTGTTGCAATCTGAAACCGTATCGAGTTCTAGTTTACAGTGACTTATTAAGTAATCATATTAAGGAAATACCTATCTGCAATTTTAATAATATTCGGAATAGAGTTAAATTATACTTCGATCGCTATCTAACGGTTTCAAGAATCAGAGCAAGCACTTTAAGCTTTTTTTTCTTGCAATACGGAATCATGAATAATATGCTTTCTTGAAGTTTATTTGGGAATTATTAACCTCTAACTTTAATATAACTACTAACCTAAAAGATATTGTTAACCTCTTGTTTTACCTTATTATAAAGGCATTTCTATTCCGAGTTCATATTTATACTGTTAATTTGAAAGAATCACTGGAAACTAGGTAAGATATCGATTTGCTCTTAAACTAATTAGTTATTTATACTTACCTTTCGTTCAAAGCTCAACGTTAGATGCCTTTCCAGTTAACGTGAAGTAATTTGTCTCTACTACTACAATTTAAGCCAATCGTGGGAAATGATCAAAGTTATTCTTAGTACACTCCACATCATCTGTAATAATTATATCATTTACAAATAAACAGTGAGATTAACCGAAGTCGTCAATTATAGTCGTAACTAAAATAAGTTTCGCTTTTCACAGTTAATTTTCTTTTTTTTAAGAGGGCGCTGAGCGTCCGGGGCGCTCTCATTGGAGAGGAATTTGTTTTCTTATAAACCTTTCTATATCTCTTTAACCCATGGTAGGTATCATCGTTGTAGTCATTAGTAGATCAATCCTCCCAATGAAGGCGCCACTGGACGTTTTGCGCCCTTTTGATTAAATGTATACCGCGTCGTTATTAAAAAATGTACAACTAATTCATACTTTCTAAGTGATAAATCACATAAAGCAAATACCTAGGTAGGAAGTGTATACCCACTCATAAATACGATTTCACTTTGGCTTTATAAAACTTTTTCATAGGTACGTTTATGCGTTTTCGATCAAGTATAAAATAAATAAAATAAGTAGAAAAAGAAAGTAGCAGTTCCGCCGACAAATCGTAAATGATCATGCATAGAGTCAAATCAATGTCAAATCGATTATGGCATTCTGTTGCATGGATTGCATAATTTAGCGCAATTTTAGACGAGTTTTAATTCTAAAATATTGTGCGAGGAGAAATTTAAGACAAACCAGTTTGAAGCGATCGTTTTTATATTCATTCACGATTTCATGTTACTTTATCGTTAGTTCTGTGAACTTTATTTATACTTTACTTAGTAGTCGTACCATTTTGTTATGTTCAGTGGCGAAGCGTTTAATAGAATTCGATTCCTACCGACTTCCCTTGCGTGAGCCAATAATATAATGACGCTCCGCCACTGATCCGTCATAGTTATAGATAGGTACAGTCGCAAACAGGGACTTACCGATTTTCGTAATCTAGCCGTATAATAAATAGCCGATGTAATCAGTAGAATAGATGAATGACAGTTTGCATTTGCCATACCGATTTGCATTACACGGCAAAGTTAGAAATATAAATAAGTGGCTCAATAATCCCAGTTCGCGATTGAACCTATATTTAAAAAAACTTTGGTGATATCATGTATAGTTAGTAATACAAAAGACTCAGTTGTTAAGGCCTGAAAGTATGCTTCAATTTAATTTTACAGATCGCAACTCGAATAGGACCGGAGCTTCCAGTTCTCATTAAACTGACTCAATTAGATGTATATAAAAAAACCATGAAGGACTAAAAAGACTTACCTATAAGTCATTTTTAAAAAGAACTTGCGCCTAAAAACTGGTATAAGACAGGTGATGTTGTCGTTTTCGAAGGGAATTTAATTATGATACGCCTTGAGGTCTAAAGTCAAAAGCCAAAGAAGTATTACACACAGACAGTTGTTGTACAATTTATTTGTCTTATTATACGATCAATTGTGTGTTTACTATCACTTAGTGCATGTACTTAATAGTTGCTATTTCCTAACCTAACCTAACTTACCTTTTGGGGTCTTTAAGTTACGACGCAGGGGAAGACTTAGAGTTAAATTATTTTAAAAACTTGACATTGATTATAAATTGAAGGAGATCTCATATAGTACAGAAAAAGTGACCAAGGCCCCTGTTATGCAGGGCTGGCAGACGCCCTAACCACTGTGCTACCCGATCACTGCCCAGCTCAGCGGGGGCCTTGGTTACTTTTTCTGTAGTATATGACATATCTTTCAATTTATAATATACACACAGTAGTGTGACTACTTAAAAAAACAAAAAACATGAATCAAAAAATTTATTACAAATTATATATATTTAGATTTGTGTTTTACAATTGTACTTGATATTGAGTTAAAAATTAGAGTCAAAAATTACTCATGAGGCGTAAAAGTTAGTCTCTTTCATCATTAAATTAATAAAAAAGAACAATTTGTCTGCGCAAACACAGACAAGTCAAACTTCTAATGTAAACAACGATTGCACATCCGAGAGCTAAATTGGTAATAAAGCCATTAGGCTAAGGGTTGGGAAATTCGCTATAACCGGTGTCGTCACCAGATTTGTCGCGGAATCTTTGTTGACGGTCCGTTAACTTGCGCAAACATGGGCTCTAGTTCCGAAAGGTACACCAGTAGTCTAGTCTGCAAACCTATATGTAAGTGAGCATTAGTTTTAAGTTCGCTCTGGTTTGATATTGAAGAGTAGTCGAAAATTATAAGATTTTAAATTGTATCAAAACATCCAACATGTGTTTCTAGACCTAGCACATGCCTAAAGAAGCCGGTAAACTACTCGGAAATATTTGTCAAAGATTGCCTTAAACAGTAAAGTAACTAGCTGAGATTGGTTCAGTTTGCTCACAATATTTATTCCGCGATAAATATTTGCAATTTAAATTAAATGTTGTTGAATAAATCATAATATAGAAATTGTAAAACATTAAATATCTCAAAAATATACATTAATACTAAACAAGAAGTCCAAAATCGTTAAACAAACCCTATTTCGAAGTAACCCCAATAAGAAGTTTACTGCCCATAAGAAGATCGGGATAACTACAAGGCCAAATAAAATAAATCAGTAGCTAAGTGACAATAGTATCAATGAGACAATGGCGCCTATTCCCATCCTAACACAATTCGAACGGCTCCAAATACTTGCTTGCGAAATATTTTCACACAACGCTTTGAATAGCCTATTCTGATGTCGCTAGACATATCAGGGCATTTGGTTATTGTAAGTACTTACTATGTGAGAATCCCGATTGATATATTAGAATGTGTTCAGAATGAGGATTATGTATAAAATGTATACTTAACATTAACATTTATTTGAATAAGCTTCAGTGTTTTTATCTAATTATTAGATAATCTTAAGGTGTATCTCCCATTTTATACAGTAACGAAAAATTAACTTGACATTTGCAAACCTTATTTTACTTTTCTTAGAATTAGAACTCACTTGATCTTATTTGTTTTAGGTTGTAATTTCTACCCCGTTGGCGAGTATCTGAAATTTGTCAGAATACCGGAGAATCTCCAAGTGGGAGATGAAGTCTTAAAAGTGGAAGTGCATCCAAGGTAAGTGCTGATTGTCCTTAAGAAATCAACTAAATCTATCTACTGCATTTGATTCAAGAAAATAACAAAATGTTAAAACAAAGATTGAGAGGTATATGCGCTGACACGACCCCAGCGCTCAGAGACCTTAATACGTCGATTTAATCAGGGGTCCATTCTGAGCATACCATATAGTACGCATGCATGCACGTAGACTTTGCTGCTACATTTTCTGAAGTAAACAAATATTTCAGTCAAGTACATGATGATAGATAGCTATTGGCCAAGACAAAACAATGTCTAGCAATCCAAAACCCATTAGGACTAACTTAGTCTGGTCAACAAATCCGTCACAGATTTGCATGACTACTTGCAAAACTGACCTAATTCTTGGATTATACCAGTGCATTACGAAATTTACCATCTCAAATATAGGGCTTAGTTTGCTTTGTATATATCTCACGAGTAGACGAAAGGTACATAGCAATCCTAAAAAACCTCTACAAGACAGCTACAATGACAGTCCAGCTCAAGGAAAAAACAAATCCTATCCCAATTGAGAGAGGAGTACGCCAGGGTGACGTAATCTCGCCGAAATTGTTTACGAGCGCCCTAGAAGACATTTTCAAAACCCTAAATTGGGATGGTAAAGGTATAAATGTCGACGGGGTACACCTCAATCATCTCCGATATGCCGATGACATCGTCATTTTCTCCGACACTGCACAAGACCTACAACACATGTTAGAGGAACTGTATATCGCTTCGCTAGCCGTTGGTTTGAAAATGAATATGGACAAAACAAAAGTTATGGCAACCGAAGATTTATCCCATAATCCCATATCATTGGATAGCCAACATATAGAACAAGTGACAGATTATACCTACCTCGGGCAACAAATACGGTTAGGAGGGGACTCGATGTTGGCGGAGATTAGTCGGAGGATACAAATGGGTTGGGCTGCCTTTGGCAAACTTAAGTACGTGTTCCAAGCCAAAATACCTCAATCACTTAAGACTAAGGTGTTCAACCAATGCGTACTGCCCGCCATGACCTACGCTTGCGAAACGTGGACACTGACGATGAGCACAATGAACAGGCTTAAGGTTGCCCAAAGAGCCATGGAACGCAGCATGCTGGGTATATCTCTCCGCGACAGAATCCGAAACGAGGAGATCCGGCGAAGGACCAAAGTAGTAGACATCGGTCAACGGGTTGCTACTCTGAAATGGGCCTGGGCTGGACACGTCTGTCGCCGAGACGACGGGAGATGGAGCAGACGCGTTCTAGTATGGCGACCTCGTTCCAAGAGACCGGATCATAGACCTCCAACCAGATGGGAGGACGATATCAAGAAGCTTGCTGGCCCTCTCTGGATGAGAAAAACAACAGATCGGGCAATGTGGAAGAAAATTGGAGAGGCGTATGCCCAACAGTGGGCGGAAAAAAGACGCTGAAGAAGAAGAAGAAGAAGAGATATCTCACGAATCCTTTGTCGTGAGAAAGGATCGAGATGTTCGGATTACCATCTCCATACCGGACCTTAACTAGTCTAATCTCTACTTTATTACTTTAGGAATATGTGTTCTCATGCTTTGGATTTAGCACTAGGATAATGCAAGCCATTTTTCTTCTTAATTGACATGGTTTAGGAATCGTACAAGAATATGTTTTGAATTACAATAGATGTTGGTCGGTTATTGCATCAAATTTGAGAACAATGGGTACATTGGAATTCATGTTATGTGGTATTGTAAAAGTATGAAATTATAATTATTTGAGATACCGATAGACAATGTTGGTAATAATAACGTGTGTTATTAATTTAGTAAATACAACGTGTTTTTGAGCAATTTCTTTAAATTTAAGGGTGCATTCTTTAGCTTAAATTAATTTCTCAAAGACACTGGTATTCTAATTAGTTCCATTTAGAAAATAACTACCCACTAATTTAATTTTATCTCATATGGGATTTGCATTTAGAAGAGTCAAGTCTAATGCCCGTTTTACATTATCGGTTGATGCAACGTGTAATTATTTTGAATGAGAAATGAAATAAAAATCTGTTCCTGAATTATACCAAGCCACATGACGAAGTTAGAGCAAACGCTCAAGAACACCCTGTATAACTAAGTAGGTAGCTTACATACGTACTGTAGTTGTGTAAGTGACACTTCATATATTGGTGAATAAATTTATTGTTATTGTTATATTTTGGTTTGAGCAGGAGGAATATAAGCCCACCACTAAATCAACGAAGAAGCATAGGTATATTCATTTTCCTTCCTTAAACATTTAAATTTAATCATTATTGGTAACAAACAAGAAATAGCTCATAGTAAAAGTAGGATTAATTATATAAATTCAAAACAATGGGTATAAAACACGAATAATATTTTGGTTTCATTTGGTTGGCTTACCTACATTATGGCAATCTATAAGACTTCGACAACCAAGCATGAAATTTTAATATGATATATAAGTATAACCAACAAGTGTCAAAACAACAATTTTAAATTAAGCTCCGCTTGTCAGATTACCAAAAGATTTGGGGTACCTTCGCGTAATGAACGAAAAAAAACTAATAAGTACAGTAATAAATAAAAAATATCTCAAGCTTATGTTATATTATATATCAATGCACATTTAATTTACATTTTTTATTTACATTTATATACACATACACGTAAACATAAGATACATACAACTTAAAGAGCACGGAGCGATAAGAATATGACACTAACTCGTTACGTAATCATAAGGTACTGGCAGAATACCAGCGATGTGGCTTGCCGCATTACCATGCTGAGCCGGCACCTTTTCTCTGCCACGACACATGGCTTAATTAAATACAAATGTGCAAATTATTGTAATGGTTTTTAGTTTTTAAGTTATATGCTTTTTGTAAAGTTCTTCTAGTTTTGTTTTCTGTTGATGCCATGTATGTTGTGGGAATGAATAAAGTAATCATCTATCTATATTATAACTGGATTATTGTCTCAAAGCTAAGTTGGAAACTAGGAAACTAGAACAACACATAATAGAAACAGAAACTATACAAATAAAATACCTGCAAAAGAAGTTCTCGTAAAATCGCACACAATATCGGTATTAAAACAAGTATGTTACGATAGGGTTAAGTTTGAATGGGGTTACTGGATATAATATGAAAAACTGACTCACGCCGGGTGAGCCATGAAAGACGTTTGCTGTTTTGCTGCCTTTACAATAATAGACAAGGGGCTCGCCCCGGAAAATGTTATACGACTTAGAGACAAACAAAATCTGTCTAGCTAGTATACTATACTATTTTTAAATTATTTGTTTACTAGTTACCTGGCTTTGACGATGTAGCTAAGGCTAGCAAAACTACGACTATGAATAACACTGACCGATTTGGCTTATTATCTGCACTAAATAAATATTTTTATTTAAAACGACCCATCTGCCAAGTTTCACGAAGATTCGATCATCGATCCGACCGATTGCATTGGTTTTTAACCGAAACCGCGGTATTTTCGTACAAAATCGGTTAACCGTTGTATTCCCTTGTCGTTATTGTCGTTAAGGCCTGCATGCAGGGCAGGAGATTTTCAAAACATATGTGTTAACCCCCGCATTCGAGGAACCGTTTACACTGGTCGATAGCTAACGACCATGCAATGCCGAGAACACAGCGCAAAACACGAGTATGGCAGTTACCTTGAGAAAATGGTAGTTCCCTGCATGCTGTATATTACCGACTGATTGCATGCCCTAATACCAAGTATATCGACGAAAAAAAGCCTGTATAGTCGATTATATACATGTAGACACGACAGGTTATCCCAGTTGATGTCTCTTGTAATTTTAATTACCTTTCGTAAATACTACACCAAACCTAGAATTCAATAACTTGAACTTAATCTTCACTAATTACTTACGTAACAACTGCCAGATGAATGGATTACTTGATCCATTCATCGGGTAACATACTTACTATCCTTATTACTGAATTACGATAAAAAATATAACTAACTTGACGAGTATCGTTTTCACCCAAATCGTGAACCATTTTCCGGGGCTAGCTCTACGTCTATAAGCTTGCCTGTTACCCAGTAGATCCGCGTGTTTTTACCATACGCGGTCTGTCCGAAAAAAACTTGAATAGCTAAACATACCTATAATAGAAAGGTAATAAATAGTAGACTAGTAATAGGTGTGTAGATTGCACTATTATTAGGTACTAACAGTACGTATGAGTAACTTACTGAACTGTACTAGTGAGTGGATCGTAAAATTACGAATCTATTTAGTTAGCTCACCATTTATTAGGTACTTTTCATATGTAATGGCAATATTTCGTTGAAATTAATATACGTATACCCAATTTTGGAGTTACTAGTTGGTATTTATGTTTACTAATTTGTGGTTACAGACGCCAGCGAGCGTAACCACACGTATAACTTTACCGAGTTTCTCGTTAAACTAGTCTGCATTAAATTAATAGACACGTCATATTAGTTAACAGCGCATTCACATACGGAATGCATCCATATTTTTTGTAGTAAAAGTTAATATGAATTGTTATTAGTCTTATCAACGAAAATTAAGTACTTAGATGATAAGAATTTAAACTATCCTGAGCCATAATCAATTTTCTGACGACCGGTTAGCGTCGTTGGTAGTGACCCTGCCTGCTAAGCCGATGGTGCTGGGTTCGAATCCCGGTAAGGGCATTTATTTATGTGATGAACACAGATAGGTACTTGTTTCTAAGTCATGGATGTTTTCTATGTATTTATGTATTTGTATATTAGGTAATATCGTTGTCTGAGTACCTGTAACACAAGCCTTCTTGAGCTTACTGCGGGACTTAGTCAATTTGTGTAAGAATGTCCTATAATATTTATTTATTTTATTTATTTAGTTAATACGTGAGTGTTATATGTAATCTTATTATAATCAATAATAAAAGTAAAAAAAAAACCTACTCTATACTTAATACGTATTACTTGTACAGTTAGGACTACGAGTACCTCATTGTGTCAATGGAAAGTTATTTCATTAGAACTCAAATCAGATAATTACCCCGCAATGGAAAAATATTTTATGCCACACCTGGCCATAAAGTAGTGTGTAGCGTAGTAGTGTGTGTAGTGTGTAGCGTGCGGAAAAAGCCGATTTCTGGCCAAGTGTAGGCATAAAATGATGTACCTAACACGTGAGGTAATAAATAAAGCCCTTGATCGCATATTTCCGTCCCTCGCTTGCAGCTCGGGTCGCAAACATCTGCGATCTCGGCCTTTCTTTGTTTTACCGCACTAGTTAGGTAATGTACTAGAAGTTATTAGTTTAACGTGTGTATAAAGATTACGGTCTTTATACACACGTTAGGGCACCATTTGTTAGAAAGATATAATTATATAAAAACTTCACATGTATTTAATTAGTGCCTTAATAAGGTTTTCACCCTGGCAGTTCGATGTAAAGTATATGGTTTAGACGTATATGTTTCACTCAATCGTCTCTAGTAACATAAACAATTGTGGATAAATACTACAAGATTTTTTTCGGTTTGTGAACAAGAATATATAATTTTAAAAAAAATTACGTACTATGCAAACTAAAATGACACATGATTTTTAAAGTGAAATATCGGAACATAGTCTAAGTAATCATATAATTTTTGGCAAATATATAAGAATCTGAATCTGTGTACGTGCGTCGCTGCTGCTGTTAAATCTTATGTCAAATTTTATGAAAAGAAAACTTTATGTAAAGTCTTCAAGTGTTATTTCAGTTTCCAAAAATCAAGAAAGTACCCACGCGTTCAATAGTGCACG
Source organism: Lathronympha strigana (assembly GCA_949128165.1). Classification (NCBI taxonomy): domain Eukaryota; kingdom Metazoa; phylum Arthropoda; class Insecta; order Lepidoptera; family Tortricidae; genus Lathronympha; species Lathronympha strigana. Next base: position 20,003,676 of record OX421903.1, on the reverse strand, counting down.
GGCACATTTGAAATTTTGAACGCGATAGTACATAACGGAACTTTCAAGCGCAACGAAGATGGTGGCCGTTTATAGAATATGACATGTTACTTGCGACAACTCTGACTTTAATATCGAATACATCTATCATTATAGCGTTTCTATCGACCTGCTCTAGCGACGGTTTAATGCCATGACTGTCCGTTAGGCCTTGGTTATTGGCTGATTCTTTTATTTGCGTCCCTCATCCCTATTGCATAAAGAGTTGACGGAAATCTAAAATGTTGCTCAAAAACTCGTTTTTTGAGCAACATTCATGAAGAGGAGACATATTTTGGCAGCATAGTATTAGTAACTTTTTTTATTTAAATCGTGCCAATGAGTTGCTGGCTGAACTAAACTTAAATTAAGCTCGATAGGTTCTCGAAAACATATATGCTAGATGTCATTAAAAACATAACAAAATCCTAAAAATTAATTTAAATTATAAAATCATTTATTCTCGAAATATATGTATACAGTAAGTGTAACTTACCTAACTACCTACCTCTACCTACCTTAAATCTAAAGTAGGTCCTTGAGGCATTGTACCTAGGATGCTGGCGGCATTTCCTCGTTGTATATTTAAATAGCCTTATATCAGATATGGCTTAAAAATACTCTGAGATCATACCTTCAGAACAAAATAATACACATGTCAACAAATAGACCAGGTTTCAACATAAAATTATAAAGTTAGATTTTAATCTCACAATTATTGTTTCGCGAAATTGTAAACTAACGGAAAATTGTGAACTAAACCTGATAGTAGCAACAGGTAGATTAGGTCCGAAGGGCAATTTGCTTAGAAATAGTAGCCTCGCGTCAGCTCCCTACCGCGTGAACGTTCACATTTTATATTTTATGCATTTTTTGTTGGGCTGATCCTAAACTGCAGCGGTTGATTGAAAAACAGGTGGTTTAATGCAGAATAATCACAGGATGCTGGCAATTTAGAATCCTTCTAATTTTTTACTTATACAGGTAATTTTAGTAGCATTCTACTACCATCGTCGGGAGAGTTTATTTATTTATTTATTTGTGCTGCTCCGTTAGACAAACTCATCGCACGTACCTATCTACGCCGTGCTGTTCATCTATGCCTTACCCTCAAGCTGCAATCAGAACAATCCACCATAAAACATATGACATTATGCATTTCCCATTCCGTATAGCTTCCTTATCACGTTGTTGCGTCGTCAAATTGTTTGTCAACAACCTGCATTGCAATATGACTGATAGGTACCTACTTTATAGTGCGTGCGTGTGTGTGTAGGTACTAGAATTGTGTTTTTGTCTATTTAATGGCATTACTCAAGAAGACAAATGGTGTAGTTTATTGCTTAAGTACTTACATTTCATGTATTTAAAAACATTACGCTGACGGCGCTGAAATAAGTTTCTGTACGGAATCCTAATACCTACTTAAGAACAAAAAACCGATTCTCTCTATGGAGTCTGTATTTGCCTATTCATTTTCTATATGAAGCGGAAGAAATTTAATATCATATGGACCACTAATAGTTTTATTATACATAGAACCGTTGATATGGAAAGGTTAATTTATCAAAATTGCTTTATTACGCTTTACGTTTAAGGCACGTTTACGTTAACTTTTCCTTTCCTCATTTATTTTAAAATTATATACCTATAGTTAAAATAGTCAAAAAATACTAAATTTATCAGTTATCTTGCATCAATCTTGCGGTTGCTTTGTTGTCAGCTTCACAGATCACTTCTGTACCATAATGACATAAAATATGAATGATTATAATTTACAAAGCAAGAGCGCATGCATTGAACGTTGGATACCTAAATGAAATGTCTTTACATTACCTACTTACTTGTCGTTTTCTAAAGCTAGATTTTAACGAACCTGCGAATCTGGGATACCCGCCCACCGCTCTGCCAACTGAGCTACCGAGACCACACCCGTGGCCTCGAATTTCTCCATCATATCTCTTACGGTTCCCTTTCCTACGGTAGATGTTGCTAAGCGCCCCCTAAGGCGCATGCGAGGTATATGGTGGAGAAATTCGGGGCCACTGGTGTGGTCTCGGTAGCTCAGTTGGCAGAGCGGTGGGCTGGTATCCCAGAGTCACAGGTTTTAGTCCCACCCGATGTTATGAATTTCTTCCACTTTTCCTTTCTGAGAAATTTGGCATCGTCCGCAGACGGTTCTGCTTTAAAATACCTACTTAAATAGTTAAGATTTCAACAACTTAAAAAAAATATTGAATCATTATTATTGTACAAGCTGATTCTTTACTTCTTAAATTTAAATTTATAATAAAAAATCATAACAAATTAATCGTAAAAACGTCTACCATTTAATTAATTTTAACAATAAATATCCATATCTAAAAACCTCGACACTTGCCAAAATCCCCCATTCACCAGAGAACGGGACAAATTCCTGACATGTCAAAGATAAATCCTGACATTTGATATGGCTACAGTAATTTAGCGCTGCAACTCCCTTTATTTGCACCCATTAAATTTTACGTTTTGAGGGGAAATATCGATCAAGGGAAAACGGTTTAGGAACTAACCATTTTGTATTTCACGTTATTAGTACCGTCAAATATCAAATAAATACATGTAATACTTGTATTTACATGCAATATTGTGTAATAAGTCGGCTGCACGACTTGAATAACTGGTTTCATCGTATTTTATAAGTAAAAAAACGCGAGAAATCCGATGAGTGATGAATACGAGAGCGCTTCCTAATGAGGTGTCTATGGCAGGTAGTCTATGGTTGGATAACTACTAGGAAATATATCACTAATAGCTTTATAAACAGTGAGTACTTTCTCTCGTCGTTTAAACTTATTTTGTTACGTAAATTAATAGCTCTATTAGTGGTACGAGTAGGTACCTACTTGTTTCTTCAAGTAATGTTCAGGTAAATGCATCACAACGGAGACATTTAAAATATTACTGATGACGTCAGTTTAAAATTATAAAGTTATGTCAAGTTATATCAATAAAGTCTTAAAAACTTTTATCCCACCTAATATTACACATTTTTGTAGGCACAAAAAACACACTAGTGTTATTCCTTTTTTTGGAGTTGATAAAAAATGTCCCGGGCAATAAAAAATAACCGCTTGATATTTCATCATGTACCAGTTTTGATATTTTCACGCGACTAACGTAAAGATAGGACTTTATCCCACTATGTACGAGTATGAACTGTATCCCACGCGGATAGAGCCACGGGCACGGGCATAGGTGCAGTAAAGCGCGTCCGCCCATCCATACTAATATTATTAATGGGAAAATGTGTGTGTCTGTTTGTTTGTCCCTCTTTCACGGCAAAACGGGGCGACGAATTGAAGTGATTTTTTAAGTGGAAATAGTTGAAGGGATGGATAGTGACTTTTTGTCTCTTTCTAACGCGAGCGAAGCCGCGGGCAAAAGCTAGTAAACTACAATTTGATTCATCACCTATACATACGTTCCGCGTTCAATTTGAGTCAGATTTTAAAAGTCCACGAATTACCTTCTTTATCTGTACTAACAAAAATGCATACGCATATAGATTCACTAAAGGTGAGAAAAGGTCGATGAGGATAACAATGACCATTCGGAAGGCGAGGTCAAAAAACCACTTTCAACGGTACATACACACTATTACACACGTTTTGGTATCGGATGAACATGACGCAATCTGACAAACAGAAATCAGTCCTTATTCCAAATCTCATATTCACCCGTCTCCGTTCCGTATGCATAACCTAGGTTAAATATGTCTCTAAACTAAAGTCTGATTATGTAACACTATTAAAAGTGATTTTATTATGTAGGAATGGACTTGTAAATCATTTAATTATACATAACGATGCATAATAAAGTCGATGTCGAAGAAAGTAGCACAGTTACCATGTTATCAACCATAATTATGGACGATGAAAATGTGAATAAATTCGTAGTGGTAGGCGGTTTTTTTAAAGATTTCGTACCCTGTGATTACGCATCACATATCCGCGTATATTAGGAATTAGTTTGCAATATACCTACGCAAAATACCTATGGGACTCCTGTCACCTACCTACTTAGTTAGCTACATCACCCTTGCCATTGTAGCATAATAATAAAATTTGAAATAATATACTTAGATAAGATATGATTACGTATTTCCGGAACAGCTGCCTATAATAAGATTAAGATTTTCATTATCTTAATATTATTATAGGCTTGAACGAGTTTTGATACCTATCGTGTAAAATGTAAGCTTTACTGTAGGTGTAGTACAACCCAGATGCGCTACTAGCTTTGACTAATTTAATCAACCTGGCAATGTCTGTCATTTTCTATTCAAAAAGTCTGCCGATGTATACGGGGAGGGGTACGTCAAATGTATGGCTATTCGTAGGTACGCAGCGTACAAATAGTTATGTCAGAAAAACGTCAGTCCATACAATGTATACCTACAATGAGTATGATTGCTTGTCATATGCATTCGGCGGAGGGTTAGGCCTGTCAATTGCCTACTAACCTTCTGGCCCCTATTTCACCACGGCGACTGGTGCGACCATTGTCAACATCATTATTACTGATACAGGCGTCTATGGGCTACGGGCGCCGCTTAATATTGTGCGGGCTGTATACTTGTTTGCCGCCAACATGTTATTTATAAATAAAATCATCATTATTACCATTAAAAACGAATACTTTTGTGACGAGCGCTTGACATTTGTCGCAAGAAACACGACATAATTATGTCACGAAATTCCGACACAGGATCATTCTCATGTCAAAAAGTACCGA